>OX392417.1:5303833-8290166 GCA_947623395.1 Synanthedon tipuliformis | reverse complement strand
TTTAATAAAATACTTTATTTAAACAGGTAGTATACGTATTGAAAAATAGGTATTCTTCATGGATATCTTGTACGACAGACGAGAGTAAGACCAAATGTTAGAGAAATTTTGTCGGAAATAATAATCCTATCGAATAGTATAATAAAATAGCGAGTGTTTGTTTTTTTTTTAATTTTAGTTGGTTCGAGTCCCGGGCGTATCAAGCGAGTTTTAGAAAATGTTTGAATGCAGTTTTGTTTCTTTTTAAAAATAGAGGAATGTCTCCTTTATGTAACATGAGCCAACAGGATTTAAGGTAGTTTCCCTCCAGGGCCCGACTTATTTTTCCACACTGTATAGCTTACAGCAAAAAATTGCATCCGAACAAAGCCGGAAGTGGGTTGCTAGTCTTAAATAATATGTAGTTTTAATTTTCATCTAAACGCTTAATTGTTTCATTTGTAACATCTGACAGACTGCGGTAGAATGTGCGCGGCTTGACCTGGCTTTGGCTGCCGCCATCTGCTCGCGGTTTCCGTCTCTTGAAATTCAAATTCACGGCCTAACAAATTGAGAAAAGAAATGTAAAAATTCCAAACGCTAAATGTTGACTATTATTTCTGTGCAACGACACTATAAATTCAACCGTTTGTTAGTTTTGAAACTGTTTTTCAATTCCAATTCTTGATAGTTTACGGAAAGCGGAATTCTTGATAGTTTTTTATACCAAATAAATTTTGCAAAAAAAAAATACACCATGGACGGATGTATGGATGTTTGTAACTCTTTTACGCAAAAACTACTGAACTGAAGGATTAGAAAGCACCGGCACCAGAAAGGACATAGGGTACCTTTCATCCAGAACGCGGACGAAGTCGCGGGCACCAGCTAGTTTAATATAATTAACAGGGTTTAATTATAAAATGTAGAGCAGTGTATGTAATATGCCTAACCTATGCAATGCATATGCAAACCAGCGATTTGCATGGTTCTTAAGAAATTTTATAAGACCACTTCATAAAAAACACCTCAAGTTATAAAAACTAGATAAGACCACTTTGAAATAAGTGCCAACATGAGTCGTATAAGCGTCGTAGGGCTTGTGTAAAATAAATCCTTAAAAATTTCATTCATCTATAAATATACCTTGAAAAAATTAAACTTAAATGTTTGGTACTTTCAAAAGTATAGTTTTCTAACACATAAAAAGTTAAAATTTTATAAAAAAAAATTGTACTGTAACATAAATAATATTATGATAATAGATAGATACTATTCATAGATGTTTTAAAATTCATTTTTTGTGGTTATAAATTTATTTATATTAATTAAATCACTTGCTAAAATAAATAATAAATAATAAATATAAGTTTCCTCAAAAAGTAAAAAGAGCTGAAATTCGATATTTCTCCTCAAATAAAAAAAATTACCTATGAAGTTGAGAATGAGGGTCTTATTGAAAAAAAAAAACTACAAATTTAAGACTGTTTAATAATTTTCTAACGCTCTGACTGATCTACATACGTAGGTGATATGACGCTTATATCACCTACGTGATACGTGAACACCTACGTGATATAAACGTTTCTTTTGAATTGATAGTAACGACAGTATAAATAGCTCCTTACTTATTGTAATACAGACCCAAATATGTTCATATGTGAATACAATATGGATATAGTTTCAATTCCTTGCGGACTGATCTACATACGTAGGTGATATGACGCTTATATCACCTACGTGATACGTGAACACCTACGTGATATAAACGTTTCTTTTGAATTGATAGTAACGACAGTATAAATAGCTCCTTACTTATTGTAATACAGACCCAAATATGTTCATATGTGAATACAATATGGATATAGTTTCAATTCCTTGCGGACTGATCTACATACGTAGGTGATATGACGCTTATATCACCTACGTAATACGTGAACACCTATGTGATATAAACGTTTCTTTTGAATTTATAGTAACGACAGTATAAATAGCGCCTTACTTATTGTAATACAGACCCAAATATGTTCATATGTGAATACAATATGGATATAGTTTCAATTCCTTGCGGATCCCAACAAAAACCCGCAGTGGTATTGTGCAGAGAATTAAAGTTAGATGGGTGATACTGTAGTGCAATAGCAAGTTGTGCGAGGCGTACAGTGCTGGGAATCTTGTTTGAAACAACAATACTAGGAGCGTTGAGGTGTTTTGGATGGCTGATTGTCTGCGGGCCATTGTTGATCCTCAATTCATAGCTATGTGTAGGTACTGCTTCCAATATACACGTACGTACAGGTAGGTATATAGAGATTAAATCATAACATTGTACCTAAACAATTGTGTCCAATTAACACAATATTCAGTTCAATGAGTTATAAATCCTACTAGTCCTACTAATATTATAAATGCGAATGTTTGTTTGGATGTATGTATGTATGTATGTATGGATGTTTTCATGGACCCTTTCACGCAGAAACTACTGAATGGATTTCAATGAAATTTTGCATACACATTGTCTGGGATACCAGAAAGGACATAGGATACCTTTCATCCAGAACGCGGACGAAGTCGCGGGCAACAGCTAGTATAGATATAATTACAAGTAATTGATTACCTCAAAATTGTTATACATCCCATTTATACAATTTTTAGTAAAACATGGTTCGCATTTATAATATATATTCATTCGTTGCCCGTGGTCCTACTGCGTAGTCCTACGGGTAGTACCAAGGGCACTTTTTCTGTCCGTGGTTTTACCAATAGAACTGTAACAAGAAAATAATCATTTTGTATGGGCATTGGTCCTACTAATCGAGTAGTATAGTCAACGATTACTAGCTGGTACACGCGACTACTTTCAAGCCTGAATCGTGTTAATACGCTCTGCGATCATAGTCACCTGAAACAGCAACCTTGTATAAATATCACTTGTTAGTTTCACCAACAGCAAACAACTATCCGTCAACTATCCGTATGGAAATAGCACATCGTCATTCCACAAGCCTACTACTGTCTAATCTGATGATCTAGCTAGATTAAATCTCGAATTTTTATAACTTGATAGCTTTCAGCCACTTAGGATTTAAATATGAAAGACGAATAAGTCTTGCGTTGTAATTAGAGATCCAAGACTCGAGGCGATTTGCAACATTGTTCGGAGATTATTTTGCACAAATACAATGGCGTTTTAAAATAGAACTCCAAATTTTATAACATTGAATTTCTATGAATAAAAATACGTTTAAATTTTGAATAAGTTTCAAGTAACGAATAACGTTTCAGAGTGTAATCGGACAGACTATTGTGCAATTGAATTAAAAACCCTCGTCGGTTCGATTCTCCCGATAATTACATGCCGCTTTATTCGTTCTCCCAATTAATGGATATCAAATTACAACATTTTTGTTCAAGTGATTGGATATTGGAGAAATGTTAAAAGTAAATCTCAATTCTAGATTAAATTCGTCTCTGTTCTTGTCATTTGAATTTATCTATCGGTGGTTTAATTTTAAAGAAATTCATGTTTTTATCAGAAACATTAATGTATGTTAGATCCAACATGTACATTTTTATTATTATTCTACAATCATTCTTATAGTTACAAACCTTTGAAGAGCCGGTTAGATGTTACTCATCGAACCCAGGAGTAAAGGTTTCCTGGGTTCGATTCCCGTCAAGGTTCTGGTCTGGATTTCGAAAGTAGTGGCAGGGCAGACTGTGTTTTGCAACCAGTTGTAACGGTAGCCAACTATCATCAAATGGACTGCCAGCCTCTCTGTGGACCTTATCATAAAACAAATCTAGGTGCAAATCCTTCCCCACGGCGGAGTTGCGGAAGAGTGTTCGTCCGACCTCGCAACTTCGCCTTATAGCGGACGCGGAGGACGCCAAGAGGTTTAGTCGGTAGGTCTTCCCAATACCATCTCGGGTCAGGAGTCCGACATAACCCACCGGTCTGTAGGTATCCATGATGGATTTCTCTTGTATAAAAAAAGCTGCAAATCCTTCAAAATATAACCGAAAATGTACACTTTTATATATAATGATTTTCTTAGTACTTTGAAAGCAATTACAGTTCTTATACGAGTACGTAGCAATAAATATAAAAGAAAGCTGTAATGATAATGATGATTGCAATGTCCAAGTCAAAAAATACAATTTCTCGCACACAATTTAACGAACCATGTGGCCTTCGCAACTAAATAGTGGCTATTTTCTCGTGTGCAGTATTACGCCTTCACGCCAATTAGAGTCAGCCACGTCGAGCTCGCTTAGGAATTTCTTTACTCGTCCATGTTAGCAGGTTTCTAAGTTGTGTTGTGATTAATTATACCATTTTTTAATTTAACACTGCGGATCACAAAAAATCGGCCCGATATTGTGTTTATAGCTTTCCTCTATACAAACGTTTTAAGATTTATTACTCCACTGTTTTAAGCTGAATTTACAAAATTAAGCATTTTATCGATTTATCTTGTCGTTCACTAGGATCGTTGCTATATTGATCGGAGTTTGTGCCTTGGCAGAACCCGGTTCACCCCGCTCACAGGGCAAGGAGGCACCGGGGAGTTTTAGTGGGTATTCCCAATGCCGCTATGATCAGGTGCTGGGCGACCCCCACATATCCCTTCCGCCTAGCTAGTGGTAGGGAATCTGTAAGCGGATTACTCCTCGTCAAAAAAAAAAAAAAGGATCGTTGCTATACAAACTAGTAAAAAAGTATTAATTTAAAAGATAATTTTGTTGAGATCTCTTTAAAAAATCACTATTTTAATTTTAATTTTAACACAAGTTTTAATGCAACTTTGCGGGTTAATAGGTCACTCTAGTGTACAAAAACTCCAAAACATTGTGTCTCAAGGATTAAAATACACAATGCTAAAATTAAAATTATAGTAAGTATGCTGATATTTTCTGTTCATCGCTTTAATTGTGTTACTATTATCTACTTTATCCGACAATTAAGGTGAATTAAGTAAGAATATCACGCGATAAACCATCGCCCCGTATCAATATCTCGGTTAGAGATCGCTGCCACAGTTTTCCTTATATTTATTGTAGGTATCTCTCTCTCTCTAACGGCCCATTCTGTGAAGGAAATAACGTTCGGAGGATAAGTGAAGCCTCATTAGATGTTCATTACAGGCGATAACTCAGACAGGCGAAGAGAACGTTTAGTTTCTGATAGCAAAGTTGCAATCTAAGGGACGCTCTGCCGTCATTTATAACTGGATTGGACCATACGTAGTGTGGGGTGATACGTAGATCCCATCATTTTTTTAACACATTTGGCTAAATTATTTGCTTTCTTTTATTCATAACTAGCTTTTCGCGCTACTTCGTCCGCGCTGCTTTTCCTTAAGTGTTCAAATATAATTGCTCTTGTGTTTTTTGTCAGGAGTTGAATACCTGTTTTAATTTTATTTTTAAATTATCCTACTTTTTCCTGAATGAAAGCACTCTTGTTCTTTTCTGTGTGACAACGTTTATGCAAAATTTCATGACTATTAGTTGAATTGTTAAGGCGTGAAAGGATTGCATAATATTAGTTAGTATTTGTGTAATTAGTAATTAATATTAGTTATTGTGTGTACAATTACTCACTCGACGCGTGACTTTACACGCCGTGTGAATGCATCTTTATAATTTTGAACATAGACTAGCGAATTCCTCTCAAAAGCTGTCAATCGCCTGATGAGTAATCAAATTTGATACAAAGTTGGGAAAAAGTTCCGAAAAACCAATACCTCCAATCAATTTGAATTTTCGTATACTGTATTTATTGCATAAGCAAAATACCCGCAAATTTCATTTTCAAGGTCAAACCTCGAATATATTGATTTTTGAAAGGTTTTTCACATTCACGCACGCACGCACGCACGCACGCACACACACACACACACACACACACACACACACACACACACACACACACACACACACACACACACACACACACACACACACACACACACACTATTCGTAATCAGCGAGTTAAAATACAGGTGTATACGAAAATTCAGATTGATTGGAGGTATGGGCTTTTCGGAAATACACCCCAAAATTGTTTTGTCAACTAATAGGTATTAAATTTTCAGCAATCGACGTATGAACCTATTTAATTTATGTCAATCACGTGCCGTGAAACATTCTGACCCGGACCCGATCAAATGTGCAACTGACCTGACGTTTATCCGAAAAAACACATGGAGCAACTTCAATTAACTCCGACAAAAAGTTAACTACAAAACAATACCACGGAAGCGACATCACGCGTTTTACAGTCAATTTATTTTCATTTTACCATAGTCACAATTTTACCTTGTTACTGTGAAATTCTCTGTAAGGCATTTACACTGAGTAGGAAAATTGCGGTTCGCTCGCGCGATATTTGGCAGCTAACCCCAACTTACACATTGTTAGGCACTCTGAAAGCAAATTGTTGCTTAAGGACATAACAGAGGCACAAGTTTTTGTTAGATTTAACCGTAAATAGTTCGTCCCTCACTCTTTACTCCCTATGGTAAACGTTGCCCCAAAAAGTTTCTTCCTGCAGTGCGGGATAGACTGTTTAAAATTCCACAATTGCGCTGCGTACAATAAATTTAACTCCGGAGAGTCCCCGGCGCAGTAAATTTTGTACTTATTTCCTACAAATTATTTGAGATAAACTCAGTGCTTTTGAATATACTACGAAATAAAAATAAATATATTAACAGTATATTCAACTTTAAAATATTCAGACAAAATGTCATATACATTTTTTATTGGTACATTTAGTGACAAACCGCAAGCAAAATTATTGGAGTGAATCGATTTTTATTAAATCTATTATATACTATTATTGTAAAGAGAAAATATTTGTATTTTTTTTTATTTTTGTTTGCAATGAATAAACTCAAAAACTATTGGACCGATTTTAATTATTTTTTTCGCCTATAGGAAGATACATTCTTATTCTATATTTTATAAAGTTACGCGAACGAAGTCGTGTGCAACAGGTAGTTAGTAATAAAATTTGGGACTTAAGACTTACTTGTTTTATTTAGTTTTGTTGCAATATCAATGTAGCACATAACTTTGATAAACAGTTATTATTAATTCAATTATTTTCACCAATTGTCTACCTTAGAAGATAAAATTGAAGATAAAAAATTAGGAACTCACTCACCAAAATAAAACAGCCCTAAAGCTGTTATTTCACGCCTATCTTCTTCAAGAGGTTATATTTAGATTATATGCCCAGTAAGACACTGCGTGTCGCAGGCTTTTGGTTTTCCTCGCTACCGCGAGCGTCACTAGTATAAAAATTGCAGAGAAAAGTATACCTTAAGTCCTATAACAACATACGCAAGTAAAATAACATATATCTCTGTATAAGTTACGCAACAGAACGAGCGAACGCCATGCCGCGCACAATTCCCGTCGTTATGGCCGCCGCTATGAGGCCATACCTTTCCGGGGCGTGTTAATAGCTAGAAAAACGAGCCTTGTGGCTGATCCTGGTGCTACTAACGTCACTGTTGCCTTTGTTTAATATAAAAACGTATAAAAAATAATATAATAAAATGTAATTAAAAACTTAGCTCCATTCATCTATAAAGAGGAAAGATTTAATTGTTTGTTTGTTTGTTTGCATTAAATAGGCTCCGAAACTAGTGGACCGAATTGGAAAATTCTTTCACTGTTGGGAAACTATATTACAGCGAGTAAAATTGGCTATATTTTATAAAGTTACGCGGACGAAGTCGCGGGAACCAGCTAGTAATAAAAAAACTGGACTGTTAATTTCGCCCTTATGCATTGAGTGAGGGCGAGAGGAATAATGCTCAAAATAAAAAAAAAATAAAAAAAAACAAATAAAATCAATAATTGTAATTTCATACACGTTCAAGTCTATCGTCAAGTCGCCATACGAATGACTTGAACGCCATTAGATTGAATTTTTTCCATTGAACTAACCAAAAGGGTTTATTGCCAGTCAAATATTTACAAAGAAGGAACTAAATGCAGGACAATGTCTTGCGACCGCGGCTCCACTCGACTTCTCATCCTTCGGCCACTTCAATAGCCCTCAAGTACGGACTTATTTAACTTTGGAATTGAGGCTGCATTGTGAGATGAAGATCTGTTAAGGTAATATTGTTAACAATATTGTTGACTCGCCCTCTCGAAACTCGAGCAATTTATGTGCATTGTGTTACCTACTTGCCTTTGACGTTTGTTTACTGACCAATCAAATTCTAATGCAATTAAAAATAGTTTGTTACAGTGATTAAATTCAAAATTGGGAGACATTGAATAACCTTATTTTTTATATCTTTAATGAACACAATTTCGCTTTCTGCGTCTGCTGTAAGTACCTTTGCCTATAAGCGATGACAATGTACTACCATCAAAGTATCTGACATCAAATGTATTGTCGGCATGCCAGCCAATCTTTATATAATAAAAAAAATACATTATTTTTAGACTGGTCTGGTAATTAAAATCTGGTCAGTAATGTTAGAAACTAAAAAAGTAACCAGTTTACAAATTTAACACAAAACGCGATCTACGTACGAACTTTCTGCAATTCACATTAGCTAGATATGTGAACTGTCAGGGAAACATGTACTCTAAAATATATAAAGGAGACTACATTGACAACACTTAGTTATCCTTCCTTCCTTCCTTTTTAGACTTTTCTAAAAAGGAAGGACATTCTAAAAAAGAATATGAGATGTCTTTCTTCTCCTTAATCAATTCAAAAAAATCTTAGAAGTCTTTATCTTAAGTAACCTTAAGGTTTTTTATGTTAATATCTATTAGAATTTTCATCTCGTTATTTTCATAACGAACTTCGCATTACGTCGGCATAGCTTTGAAATGTGGATCACAACACAGCTACCTAATATAAGCAAGGTTATTTGGTTTGAACAGAAAAGTTTACTTATATCTTTTGATCTTTTTTCTTACATTATTTTGTTTGCAAAATAACTTAGAAGGTTATTTATAACTAGCATACATACATTGAATAAGTTTGGAGAAATATTCTTTATCTGTATTGAGAATTGATATTTACTGATCTAATTTTTAGAGAATTCACCAATATCTTTTAGTTGGGTATGTTTTTAGGCTTAGTTAGGTATAAGCTTTTGCCCGTGACTTCGTCTGCGCCCTTATATTTATTGCTCGCATAATTTTGTCTGTCGTTGAATATTTTTTTTAGATAATCCCTAGGGATTATCAACAAAATATATTGGTTTTTTCTGGATACCTTATGATACCTTATGACCAGTAAAGAATTTATGTTTTATTAAATTATATGCACTCGGTTTAGTGCATCCTTGATATGAGATTTTTTTTTATTATTTTCTTTTTAATGTTTGGGTCTTTTACTGTACAAACAAAGGTATATCAGCTAAATTATTCCCGTGACAGGTGACTTTAAATGACGGTTTGCCTACTTGACAGATGGTGAAAGAGGCCCGAAGACTTTTAATATGTGTCTACATTGGTAATTTAAATAGTATAATTAAAAACCATATTATTTAATTATCCAAATTTCGGATATCCAGCTGTTTCTCTTAATTGTACGCATTATAACAAAACAAACATGTAGTGAAAACAATATTCTCTTAGTAATATTTGATTAGCGTTGAAATTAGTCCCATATTTCAAAGTAATGTTAATTACAGTTCCAAGATATCGTAAACATGTGCCAATTAAGATGAAAATTAGCTTATATAATTCAAATTCATTTTATAAGTACAATTGTTCAATATCAGTATTAATTCTTAGGAGTATGGACCTTGCGCACATGGTTGGCTAGCTGTGTGTGCCTGCACAAGGTCCCCACCTTCGCGTGGGTATTGCCTGGGTGTCTCCGGGCAATCCCTTTCTTTGGCGATAGCCTAGCCAGTAATGGCTAGGTTGCCCTGGGGGTGGATCGGAGTTAGTTACCTCGGCAGAGCCCGGTTCACCCCGCTCACAGGGTAAGGAGGCACCGGGGAGTTTTAGTGGGTATTCCCAGTGCCGCTAACATCAGGTGCTAGGCGACCCCCACATATCCCTATCGCCTAGCCAGCGGTAGGGAATCTGTAAGCGGATTTCTCCTCGTCAAAAAAAAAGGAGTATTAATTACGTTAGATGAGTGGTAAAGGATGCTTTACTTTTGGAAGTGATCCTTTCATAGTTAGTTCTAATCTGGATTTGGCTGTCATTTAGGCAGCCCGTCTGGCGACAGTAATAACCCCCTTATAGTAGACCGCCGTAAAATATAGCATATCTGCTATTGTATTTCAATAGGTTCCATAGCTTTCCATAGGTTAAAAAATTTATTCATTACAAACATAAATACATTTTTTTCTCTTTATATAATAATATTAGTTTAGATGTTGTTTGCACATAATATACTTACTTACTCCATAAAAGTTGAATTGAAACAAAATAATTTCAAAATTCAATATAAATTCTGAAAATAACTCGTTTAACGATATTGCGAAAATGTTACATTTAAATTTTAAACAACTTTAATTTTTCCTTAAAATTTCCATTTTTATTTTTTTGTTTGTTCTATTAAAAACCAATTTTTTAACATGCAAATAAGCTTACGGTGTCTCGGCAACAAGATTTATTTATAGCGTCCCGGTAATCCACTCGTAATCCGATTTGTCTGTTTATTTGAATGAAATAAAATCAATTTGTAACCAGATTTCTGTATAAGGTGAGATAATAATTTAGAAGAACTTTTTTATTAGGAACCAGTTTAGTGATTAACTTTTCTGAATGTTATATTTACGTGAACACTAGCTACACGCTCACGGCTTCGCCCGGGTTCAAAATAAAAACTATCCTTTTTTTAAGTTGGACTAAATTACACATAGTTACGAAATTGTATCAAAATCGGTTCAGTAGTTTATGAGTTCACTGGCCTCACGCATGTGACACGAAATTTTTATATATATATAGAGATAGTGTTCACTGACTTATACATCATTACTTCTGTATACCTATTCTATTATCTATTTTGAAGCTGATGCAGTCATCTTATTTAAAATTTCTACAAGGTTGCATTACAATATTATGAAATTGAATAGCTTACATAGTTCCTGAAGTCTTAATACATCAGTATAGACTTCACATGCCTAAGGTGTTATATAAATAGTCTCACACACAGGTCTTGTAGTAACCTAACACAATATTACACTCCAAAATAACCCTTATTTCTTTTCGTTAGAAAACATTTTCGATTACTTATATTGGAATTTTATGTTTAAAATTTTGCTGCACATTGCAACGTTTCGATTAAATGCAATAACACTAGGATGGCGGTCGACTCAACAATATTATGCCTACGGTCTTGTATTCAATACTTGTCGTTAAGTTTTATTGTAAGCTCTACTATTGTTTCGAACGATTCGACATGATATTAAGCACCTAATACTACCTGTATAAAATATTATCTAAAATATTATCGAGAAATAGCTTTCCGGGTTATTATTTTTATAGTGATGATAGTGATAGTGATGATAGTGATGATGATGCTAGGGAGCGAATTAGTTTAGTAGAGAAAAAGTATGCATTATCCAGAATCAATGACTGTGGCAGTAACGAGCTACCAAGGAGACGTTAAAACGAATGTTTGTTCAAATAATAATAATAATCATTTATTTGCTGAATATAGGTACAATGATTTTACAATAGATAAGTCTTGCTACATTCTACAACAAATGTTATCGCTACAGCAAATGTTATCAAAAAATCGTTATGTATTAGTTGGAATATTATGTTATTGTCACTTGTCAAGTTTAACAAAAATATTGAATATTCGAAAGGTTAAGGTATAACATTACTATTTAATTATGCATGTGGCCTAAACCAATACAAAGTTCTGTTAAGTTAGATCCTGCCCTTTAAGCGCTTTTGTGAAGCTTCGTTAAGTACCCTGGAATTGGCTAAGAAACCCAAGATCATAAGATGTAATCACCAAACCACAATACCAAGTCATTAGTACGAACGAAACCCTTCTAATACACAAACCCCATTTATGAAACTCAAATTCAATTTGAGTTTGATTCTATAATTGTCAATTGTCTCTTTAAGTATAATAGTCCAGTAACCTTATACATTAGATCCGTTAAATCCGGTAGTACTGATTTGTTTATGATATTGTTCTAATGAATAATCTAAGTATGAAACCTCGAGCGCCAAACGCAACCTTGTTATAAATAAAAAAACCGCCAAATTTTCGTCAAAGTAAAGTAGAAAATTTTGCGGTTTTCTTCTATTTATAACAAGATTGCGTTCTGCGCTCGAGATCTCAAACTTCAATTATTGAGCCAACATCATAAGCAAGTCATCAAAAATTAATACTACCGGATTTAACGCAAGGTAACTTCCCTTTCAGTTGCGACAAAGTTAAATCTGTTTTTTTGAGAATTTGTCTTTATGCGAATAACCCAGTTACTGGACTAAATAATATTATGAAAAAATATACTAAAAAACATCGAAAATCCAGTAGACTGCTAAAGCCCGGCTAAGCAAGTGTAGCGTGCACACGAAAAATAATACATTCTTCGGTTATGCACACAGATTATATTAATGGAGGTTTAAATATGAAATTGCTGTTTTAACTTACTGGCCACTTTAAATTAAAATAAAACCTGCATAGTGTGAGATTTCAGAATAAACTTTTCTTTTTTTAAACTAAGTTATATCGCAAAGCCTTAAATGGTCTTACATCTGAAATGACAAAAAATAAATTAGACAGTGAGGGTTTAATTACTTTAATTAAAAGAATATGTTAATATTTATTTATTTTTCTTTTTAGTACAAAGTAGCAATTTTATACCTCAACCCTACCTCAACTGTACCTCAACCACTAAAACGGAGTGACAGCTTAGAGGCATTCCATAGCGGCTAAGGTATGTTGGCGGAGTTATTTTTAATAGTAGATGTTTCCACAATATTTGTATGTGCAAAGAATTCGTATTAAAAAAATATTTCACTTTCACATGGTTTTCTTTTAATGTTAGGTCTACAGACAGGCTGACGCTTCACTTGATGGTATGTGGCTAGCGTCGCCTATAACATAAGCAATGCCACAGGTTCTGCAAGTGCGTTACCGACCACAGCCCCATTTTTTTAAGCGTTGGGAAATCCTCGTGGATATCCGTCAGCGCATAGCATTTTTTTTATTTAGTAAATTGTACAATATGTTACTATTCGTATAACGTGGTTGTTGTAAGAAAACTATCTGACAGTTATATTTTATTTATTAGTAAAATATAACTGTCAGATATATTTTACTAATAAATTATATTTCATTTTAAAAATATAACTTGCTACTTGTTAGTTTGTGTAATTTTTAGAAGTTCGTTCCGTGCGAGAGTGGCCGCCAGTGGCAGACGTAGAGAAATATTGAAGAGGTCGTGTGCGGCCAGAGCGTGTTTACTTTGGACTTGCAACTCGCAACTTTGTGAAAAGATGCAGTTAGCAATGAAAATATTTTCCGTAAACGCAAGTTCTTAGGTTAACAAAGTTATGTGTTGGCAGTGGCGAAGCCTCGCTCAAAATTTCTATGATTTATGCTGATGTATGACTTAATACTTTTCTGCTCTCGTATTCGTAAAATAGTTTTATACCTATTATATAACTAGCTGGTGCCCGCGACTTCGTCCGCGTTTTGGATGAAAGGTACCCTATGTCCTTTCTGGTGTCCCAGACAACGTGTATGCATGTATGCAACGTGACTCGGTGTTGTACCTGAGTCATGTATGTTTGTATTTATAATAATTATGTATGTAGTTACAAAAAAAGGAATCTATGTCTGGTATCCTTAATACAAGCATTAGTTGCTTAGTGTGGAACTAGATTACAACCTCGGGGTCTTCAAACGTAGGGTAAATGGGCATCTACTAGGTAAGCGTGGTCCACCTTCGGCCGCATCTGCACCTAACACCAAGTGAGATCGCGGCCAAGTGCTGCCTTGACTTATATAAAAAAAGATGGTGCTGTGTGGAATGTGAGAAAAAAAAATTAACTACAATTTTTCTATCCTTATCCCTTTTCAATCTCTTATCCTTAACCCTACTGTAATCGGCAGCGCACCCTTGTAGGAGTTGGTCTTGGACTGTCTAGAACACAATCTGACTACATTTGATTTTTGCCTAGAGCTCTAATTAACTACCTACTACATAATGAGTCGAGCACTCAAATCTACTATGTCACAAATTGACTAGTACCGACAATATCTAGAACGAATTTCGCCTACTGTTGTCACCTGTAGCGTATTGTGTGTTTGATGTGTGTCTGTGTATCTGTATGTATATGGGTATCTGTGTATCTGTGTGTATGTATCTGTGTATCTGTGTGTATGTGCCTGTGTGTATCTGTATGTATCTGTGTGTCTGTCTGTGGAATGGACCGATTTTGATAAAAAGAAAATGGGAATGGTTCTTAGTTATAATTAAGTTCAGGCTGCTCAAGCGTTCAACGATTGAAACGTCTTCAAACGCCATTAATTTTCTAGCCCTTGAAATAAATAGGCTAGCAAATTCAAAACTATGTCAAGTCAAGACTAAATGTTATTTATATCAATCCGTTTATTATAATAAGTATTAATAATGTTATAAGTACATAAAATAAACATGACAATACAAAATTAATTATCAAACTTATAGTTAAATTTTATAGTCTTCCAACCTTTATTCACGAACCAACATGGATAACACGCCGTATTTAAATTACAAAATTCAATTTAACATTTCATGCACGTTTATGACAACCGTGCAGTAAAATCCTTGACCGCTTTCCCGACGCTTTCCCCAAATACGATATGAAATAATGTTATACGACATAATAAAGAGCAACACAGTTTCAAGTGGCTCCTAGATAAGCCGGTCCGAGCCGTCCAAGTCATTTGCTACGGAAATGCACTCCGCTGTCTGAGAAGCCAACACTTGCGTTAAGTTATATGGCCCGTGTAAATTGTTAGCTTTTTGAGCTTGCAACAATATATCTTAGCATTAAAAAGCTGAGCTACTTCAGATAAAATGTTTGTAAACATACTCTCACGTTTTTTAGCAATTGTAGGTAACGGTTAAGACGTTATAATAGAAGATTCCGAGCGCATCTCTAGAACATTAAACCATATTTTAATTAAGTGAAAAAATAATACAATACAAAAATAATGTTGTATGAATAACTTATTTTATGTTAAGGTCCAAGAAAGACTGAGGGTCCATTACATGGTAGGTTCAAATACGTTGCCGACTACAATTA
The DNA here is from genome assembly GCA_947623395.1 of Synanthedon tipuliformis. Classification (NCBI taxonomy): domain Eukaryota; kingdom Metazoa; phylum Arthropoda; class Insecta; order Lepidoptera; family Sesiidae; genus Synanthedon; species Synanthedon tipuliformis. Next base: position 8,274,917 of record OX392417.1, on the reverse strand, counting down.
TAGAATTAAGGATCAATAGGAAAACTCAATGAAATAGTTTTTTAAAACACACATTAAGAAAGCCAATAAATTAAAATGTTTTATCCAACAGTAACTTTTAACAGTACCTACCGTGATCATGGCCTATACTTGCGGAGCAAAGAAACAAATGGCAGTAACTGGGGGAGGCCTTTACCCGAGAAGGGTCCTTACCACCTTGAAAAACCAATATACTGTTAAAATATTAACTTTAAAAATAATTGTTTTTCAATATTAACTTCAATATAATATTATATTTTTTAATAAATATTTTTAAACATAAATATAATATTTTTTTATTGTATTATTTTGGGTGAAGGAATAAATGGGCTTTTTTTATTTTTATTTTTATAATGTTATTACTGTTTTTCTAGGTGTCATTTTCTATACCCCGATAACGTGCGTTAAAGTGTAACAAACAAACTCATTTTGATCACCGCGAAAATGCAAAGTCTTTTGTACTTTGCATCTAGCTGCTTCCTGCGAAGCCTTTCTAGCCTGTCCACCTGGCGGCAGGACGTTCCACGCTGCGATTTCCATTTCATGGCCTCTTTTTGCGCGCTTCCTTTCGCATTTATAATTTTAGTAAGGATAATAGTGTTACTCTATTAAAGTTTTGCATTAAACGACTCATTTTTATTTTTATAATAATATCCAAAATATATGCAAAAAGTCCAAAATTGTCCAAAAAGTATCTCGGTTTTACTTATCTACTGTCTTCAATGCAGACGACGGAAATTTCTAGTAATACTTCGGTCGAATGTACAGTTACAAATAATACTTATAAGTCCGCCAACTACCGCTCAACGGCTAAGTACCTACATTCAGTAATACGATGTAAGTGACAAAATTTGAGCGAATTGCTTACACTTAGTCCTAAGAGGGTCGTTCACATTTTTACCCTCTTAGCGTTGCACTTGTTTTCACAAGTGTCAATTTCCGATCTTATAAATTGCAAGCCATAAGAAAGAATTAAATTTTTATGAACACACTCATATCACACCATACTTATTTAATACAGTAGGCCAACGGAGACGTCTAGACAGGGTGAGGCGCGAGTGAGACGTGCCCAAGCTGCATACTTCGTCGTTCTTAGTAGCTTGGGATAAATATTCCAGGGCTCTCGCGTCTTTCAGATTTTAATTTATTATATAAATCAAAATGGTGCATACGGCATTTGCTGTAAGTGCGTGCAAATCTTTATCTCGCATAAATAAAGAACTAAGCTTTCATCAATTTCCGCACGATGCAGAAAGGTACTTAAGCACATTTTATATTACTTAATTTGTGTCAACCCTTCCGTAATTTTTAAATACCTACAGGCGGCGGTATCGCCCAACATCAAAGGCGTCGGCCTACTGTCGGAAATAAGTATGCTGTGCTCATACTGTAAAGGATGTGTAAAGGAAAGAAATTAAATATATAAGCCGGGAGAGGTCTAATGTTACGACTTTTGTTACATACTAAGTCTACTTCATACAGTTCGAAAGTCTCACTCACCTAATTTTGGATTTTCGATTAATTTTAGGAGAAAGTCTATTGAAAGTTCATTATATTCTGAAGGATGGTAGACATTTCCGGGTAAGTATTTGAAGCAAGCCGAAAACTTGTCTTATAACTCTTCTATAATACCCTTACATCGCACTACAGACCTGGCTGGGCTAAATCAACCCTTATGCAAACTGCTATGTCTTGTTGTAATATAAGTACGTGGTAAGCAAAACATAATGATATTTTTTTTTTTTTTTTTTTATGTTTCTTGTTTATGCAATCTGCCACATTTGAGGGCATTCAGCATTCTATATGATCAAGAGTATTTAATGACGTGTGTTGGAGACATCCAATGACGTTTCCAAATATTATCAATCAGCCATTGGTGCCAGTATGTATTGGTGCCAGTATACCTTGCCAAGGGGAAGAGAATTATAATGATATGATTGATCCAAATATCAAGATTCAAATTTATCATAAACATGTATATCGTCGTGTCTTATGACGATATACATATTATATCGTCATAAGACACGACGATATACATATTTATGTCTTATGACAAGGTTAACTATCCTTTAATGTAAATAAAACTAATGTACTATTATACTATACAAGTTATGTAGTTATAAATATAATTTTCGTTGTAGGTATATAAAACCATAGCGTTAAATATTTAAAAAAAAAATCAAATGATATTAAACCAGATTAATTACAGCCTCCGTTAAAGTTTTCAAATTGGACCATACGTACACACGATAAGCTCTAGCGGAAATCCGGCCGTTCGTATCTTCCGTCTAATACAGTCGGGCTTTACATATACGGACTACTAAGCCGCATTTTATGATAAATTGGACCAATTCAAACACTAATGCATCGGAGCTTAACATGATTTCAAGTAGAATGTTTTTAAGTCCAGCTTTAAATGATTCGTTGACTATTTTATGATCAAAACTTAAAATACACTCCTTTTACACCCCATTGCTTGTGGTGCTAAGTAAGTAATAAAAGAAAAAGGAAAATATTACAATGCAGTATTAAACAAAATAATATAACTAAACTCTTTTTATACTCTTTCCAAATTCTTATTTTATACTTTTTTTTTATTTTTATATTAAGAACATTCAATCCATTACATCATTTTAAATTTAAAGTTTTATTACTAAAAATAAATTATCAAAATCTAAGAGATAAAGAAGTATAACTCTAAAAAACTTTTAATGAACGAATTATTCGCATTTATGACAAGCACTTCCAAAATACTAGTCTCAGTGGTACTTACTTATTAATATTTATGATATTTTTAATTTTAAGCTATTCGCTTTAAGTTATTTAGATTATATTATTTTAAGCTATTCGTAATAGAATCGAAAATCTTATCGTCTGTTAATACATCGTTATTTTTCAAATAGATATGTATTATAAATGACGAAGAGATGACTAGAAACCTATGAAGCTCTATGAAGCCCTATCAATCCTTATTGGTGGACTTTATAGGCTACAACCACTGCTACAACAATATTTACAATCATGCATTATTATACAGTAAGTATAGTTTATATAATATAATAATATATTCAGTTATAGTGTCCCATATTGAATTTACATTGATATCTGCATATGCAACGACATTAGGGTTCCAATATTGATGGTCTTTGCTCACTCTGTCAGGCCAAACATTCAATCACCATGTTTACTGAACAGATGTTGGCGTATCATAAGGTGCTCTCGTCCGAGTAAACGGATCTGAAGCCGAACTATAGATTGATTACAGTATGTTGAGTACTTTAAACTACTTTCCTTTTTGATTTTTTTCTTCTTTACATAGTATAAAACAAAGTAAATACAGTAATAAAGTAAAGTAAAGTAAAGTAAGTAGTAGTAGTTTCTATAGAGAAAAAGAGGATTTTTGAATGTTTGTAAAGAATAAACTCAAAAACTGCGTGACAGATTTTGAAAATTCTTTCACCTATAAAAAGCTACATTATCAGCGAGTAACATAGGCTATATTTTATAAAGTTACACGGGCGTGCAAAGCAAAGTACAAAGTTGCGTGCAACAGCTAGTTATATTATAAATGCGAAGTTTGTGCGGATGGATGTTTGGATATTTGTTAGGTAGGTATTCATTTACGCAAGAACAACAGATTTGGATGAAATCCGGCAAACAGATAGTTTTTACCTGCATATCCTAAAAAAAAAAAAAATCCTACAAATATGTTAGGGATCGTCTAAAAATATTTAAATAAAAGTAGGCGCCACTGTCGCCAATTCGGTCGCCACACAGTCGTGAGAACGAAGACACGGTTATAATTTGACGAAAGCGAAGAAAGAAAACGCCTTTGTAATTGTGCAAGATAACATACGGCAGTGCACATGTTAGTTAAGTTCGGAGCACAGAGTCCATTGGGGCGAGTTTACCCTTGGTCAGACGCGCCATTAGTCCGCAAGGATGTTTGCACCGCGCCCTCTAATGGCTCCCACTGAACTTGCAATATATTGCTCAGCCAGCTTTTATTGCACACCAAGATTATTTAAACGGCCGGAGGGAGGGTAATAATTTGAGAGAAACAACACTCCAGCTCCTTAGAGCGCTTGCCGTCTGCAGTAACGAGATGTTGTGCCATAAATTTTAATCTTGCAGATTTACGTGGGCAGTTAACCTTATTCCATTTTTAAACGCTTACACTTTGTCGCAATGTAAAATTTTGGGTTTTATGTTACACAATGTGATCACTTTCAAATTGCGTGTATCATCACTAGTAGGCTGAAGTAATAAAATTAAAAAAAAATACAGTGGCACTCAGGGAGTGCCGACAGAAGTGAAAACTTGAACAATTACGTGTGTATTTTTTGAATCGTCAGGAAAGTACATACATACATACAGATTTGTCGGTTATACGGTTACGGTAACAGGTCGCAAGTGCAATGGTTTTTCTCAAAAATTCCCAACTCGCCTAAAGAAATTTTCACTTCAAAAAACATAAGTATTTGGTACTCTACAATTCGTAGAGCATCTACGATGTAATAACATCCTTAATATAATATTAATATACCAGCATTTCGTAGTAACACAGTTCTACGAACTTCTATTTCGGCTCTTATAGGCAGGCTCTTATGTTGAGTGGAAAGTAACTCAAGAAGACATCGACCCTTAATTATCGTTTGTGTTTTAATCAGTTTTGTGTGGATCAAGCCTTCAGTTTATTTTCATTTTAACGGTTGAAACTTTTAGCATTAGGTAAGAAGAAATTATAGATTTTACTGTTAAAATATTGTGTAATTTAATAATTCGGTTTCATAGTTGTTTAATTTGAAAGTATTTACAAGCCAAGTTTCCAAGTACAAGTCATCAATTTCATATTTATTTATGAAATCTGTAAGATTTATAATCTGAATTTTATAAATCTGAATTATTCTGAAATTTATAAATTTTATTCACAGAAAATTACTTAAATTAAAAAAGACTTATATTACCAAAGTGTAAGTTAAAAAAACTCTGGCTTTAGAAAGTGACAAACATTTTTATGTCAGAGGCGAATCATCGAATTACTCAAGTACCTAATTGAGTAAAAATCAAAATAATTATCCATTTAAGTAATAAGTAAAGTTGAATAATAATCTTAATATAAAACAACTCTCAAACAAATATCAACGTGTCAGTGAAACCTACTTTATGTGGTTTTAAACTTTTGCTAACTAAACAATGTCGAGAGTGGTTATACACTTTTTCTACCGACTGTATCCCCTAGAATTAGCATCCGTGAACTTACACTTGAAAATAAGCTGAAAATGTAACACAATTTAAACTTTTATGTCTCAAATGTCGTGACCATCCGTTGCGGGTCGTTGTCCTGTTTTCTACGTTGTGAACAGTGTTGAGAAAACTTTAATTTGCTTTTTAAACTTTGAAACAATATTACTTTTTTTAATTTATATACTTTTTAACTCAATATATCCAACGTACCTAACGTGGGGTTAGGGGCTACGAATAAATAATACTATTGATGACACGTTTGGTCTAGTGGCTAGTAACACTAGCTGTTAACCAAACGGTCGCGGATTCGAATTCCGCTAGGGGCAAATGTTTATGTGTTAACAATTTTACCTTTGCACCTGAGTCATGGATGTTTTGTATTTATAAAATATATGTATTTACGAAAAAAAAAAGTAATGTATGTAGTATATCAACTGTCTGTGGTATCCATAATATAAGCATTAGTTGCTTAGTGTGGAACTAGATGTGTGAATGTGTGGAATGTGTGAAGATATTATATATTTATACTAGCTACATGCTCTCGGCTTCGCCCGGGTTCAAAATAAAAACTATCCTGTCTTTTAAGTTGGACCAAATCACATAAAGTTACGAAGTTTTATCAAAATCGGTTCAGCAGTTTAGGAGTTCATTGTCCTCAAACAACGTGACACGAAATTTTTATAGAGATATTTACTTGAAAATTCAAGGATGTGGACATTAATAGTGATCGTTATAAATTAGCAAAACAGTTTCCACTGCAAAAATAAGTTCTATAAATAAAAATAAAAGAAAAAAAAGTGCCATGGCTTCTCGATGGCACAGTAGACATGAATATGTCTCATATCATAAATGAAAAGAAAGATTTAAATGGTCCCTATCCCTATCCCTATCCCTATCCCTATCCCTATCCCTATCCCTATCCCTATCCCTATCCCTATCCCTATCCCTATCCCTATCCCTATCCCTATCCCCATCCCTATCCTTATCCTTATCCTTATTCTTTCCCCTTATCCTTAATCCTTCTATGGTCAACAGGGATAATATATATATAAACAAACGAACAAACTATCCCTATCCCTATCCCTATCCCTATCCCCGTCCCCATCCCTATCCCTATCCCCATCCCTATCCCTATCCCCATCCCTATCCTTATCCTTATCCTTATTCTTTCCCCTTATCCTTAATCCTTCTATGGTCAACAGGGATAAAATATATATATAAACAAACGAACAAATTATAATTAATTCATTTACGTCATGGTAACGATTTTCGTGACACACATTCTTTCGAATTAATTTATTTACGTCATGGTAACGATTTTCGTGACACACATTCTTTCGAATAGACCCCAGAGAAAAGACATATTCATGTCAAAATATATATATAAACAAACGAACAAATTATAATTAATTCATTTACGTCATGGTAACGATTTTCGTGACACACATTCTTTCGAATTAATTCATTTACGTCATGGTAACGATTTTCGTGACACACATTCTTTCGAATAGACCCCAGAGAAAAAACATATTCATGTCAAAAAATGTAACTCTAATTTGATAAGACGAATAACGTTTTTATATCACGAAAGTGACTTTTCTTGGAATCAATAGAGATCTTAAATCAGGCCCTCCCGTTGAAATAACTTTTAAAGTAACAAGAGAAGTCCATTATTGGTGGTGGAATGAAATTGTTTACCTTACTTACACCCACAAACAGTCTCTACGCTTTGTTGGCAACTGTTTTTATTTGTGACTTTGTCATTCTAAGTATAATACAATTGTTAAACTGCTCCTTTAAGCAACCCAATTTATATGAAAGACCTCTCCTACAAAAGGTAGGTATGTTCGTATCTCGATGAGAATGTTGAAGCTATTCAGTTTCTCGTTATAACATAGATAGTAAGACGATTGTTAAGGACGAAAACTTATGAATTAGTGTAGTGACTAGTAAGTGATACGTAGTGAAGTTAGTGTCACTCGTGTTACTTATAAATGTCACAATAAAAAAAGTGTCTTTAAAACTAGTTAAGTGACAAATAAAATAGTGCTATTTATTAAAAAAAACAATGACACACTGACTTCTATATCAGTATAGTGACAAGTTAATACGTGATGAAGCTAATGCTATTTATTAAGAACTTAAGTTTTTCTAAGTAATAAAGGTAATTAGTGATAAGAAAGTGTAAAGAAATTGAACAAAGTGTCCACCCCTTAACAGAGATAATAAGAATCGTGCTTATTGACATTATTCTTAGTAATTGAATAATTTCGTAACTTATGTTAAATTTTAATGTTAATCCTAAAAAATTGCAATCCTAGAAGAATGTTCCTCTACTCTCCCATATATTCCTGACAAACAAAAATATATTTCAACTAGCTGGTGCCGGCGACTTCGTCCGCGTTCTGGATGAATGTTACCCTATTTTCTTTTTGGTGTCCCAGACAATGTGTATTCAAAATTTCATGGTGATCGGTTCAGTAGTTTTTGCATGAATGCGTAACAAACAAACAAACTCACATTCACATTTATAATACTAGCTGGTGCTCGCGACTTCGTCCGCGTGGAATAGTTATTTTGGGAATCATTTGGGTATCTCGAACGGTTTTCGAAGCGCACGCAACGGAAGCCCTCAAAGATGAATAATTTTCCCCGTGTTTTCCACATTTTCGACTGTTTCTTCGCTCCTATTAGTCGCAACGTGATGTTATATAGCCTAAAGTCTTCCTCGATAAATGATCTATCCAACACAAATTCAAAATAATGATTTTTCAATTCGCATCAGTAGTTCCTGAGATTAGCGCGTTCAAACAAATAAACAAACTCTTCAGCTTTATAATATTAGTATAGATAATAAGTATACCTATACATACATACACTCACTCGCAATACCACACAGCGTTATACGTCTCGGTGATAATAAAAACCGGCATGTTTGCGTTTCGTTCCTGTCAAGTGGGCAGGTTGACGGTCTCTCGAGTATGTAATTTTCTTGACGCGAGGCAATTTAAGAGGTAATCTGAAAGTATGACGCCACACTTTCTTCGCAACCATGGCAACAATATATTAACTAAGTAGTACCTTGAAAATATTTTCTCTTGAAAAATTTATTATTTTATAATATACTAGCTCTTGCCTGCGAGCTCCTCCGCGTATACTTTTTCTTAAATGTTAAAATATTTATTCCATCTTTCATTTGCTCATGTATTTTTGTCATATAATTTTATTTTATATGTCGTGGGCAGATCGTAGAATTGGGCAGATCTTAAAATATGAAATCAAAAATCTTTCCCCAAAAGTCAAAAATAGGTGCAACTGGGAGCGGAGCGAAGCAAAGCGAGGAGGAGCGTGTTAGGTTTACATGGAAATAAATTTGGGGAGCTGAGCGAAGCGGAGCGGAGTGAGGCGACCCTCTCAGTTTTAACAGAAATATGATCTGCCCAGGAATATCATGATATGCCCAATTCTACGATGTGCCGACAACACATATATAAGTAATCCCTAACGAACAGATTTTTTTCCTGGATGAAAGGTAGGTCCTGTCCTTTTAGGTATCCCTGACAATGTGTATTCAAAATTTCACGACGATTAGTTGGGTATTTTAAGGCTTAAAATTGTAACAAACAATTATTTCGGTAACTTTCGTTTGTCTAGGGATCTCTTCATTCCTAATTCGATCTCGTAGAGTAATCCGGAGTGAAAGATTTGCCTGCGGAACATACATACAACACACATCAATTTTTATATATAATTTTTTGGCAAAACTTAGATTTTCACTATTTTTCTTCTTAGAGATAACTAAAATTAAGTGAATGAAAAATAAACCCAGTAAACTGACATGCAACTACTGGTTTTATTAAATTTTAAATGAAAATCCTTGACTCTGATTTTATTTAAAAGCTCGTAGAGACGAAATATGCGCTAGCAGTGAAGAGAACCAAGCACGAGGGTGCAAAATATTTAGGGCAGCGCAAGTACGGATCATCCAACGTTATTGTCTAACAAACTCATTTTTAAACAGTTTCTCACTCGACTCAGCTTAGGTTACGATTTATACGAGTTGCATAAATATATTACATGTCGACTAATGAAATTTTTCTACGGCATTAATTAAATTAAACATAATACAGGGAAGTTACAGGCAAATCTAACATTATTTGGATGTGCAATTCCGGTTACCACGGCCATAGAAACCAAGGTCATGGAAATACAACCGAGGCCACAGAGGGCCTAGTGTGAGTTTTACTCTATCAAAGGCATCGAACGCATAACGTCAACTTGTATGGGACTGAAACAGTGCTACCAGAGTGTTACACATTAGCCACCAGGTAGCGCTGCTTCCGTTTGATAGAGTAAAACTCGCACTAGGCCCTCTGTATACAAAATATCACATCATTCGAACATGCGGAAGTTAGTGAAATCCCTTCGTTAACTAGGAAATGGGTCTTCATAAATTATAGCTAAGGACAATCCCGATCACGTAAGCTTTCAAACAAAAAAAAATCGGAACAAAATCAGTCCATCCGTTTGGGAGTTACGATTCCACAGACATTCTTAATAATATTGCAATACATTTATAATATAAAGTATATAATATGCTAAATTAGCTCTGGCGTAGCCAACGTATATGAATCAGCCAATGAATGTCCGTATTACATGTTTCAAAATGTTTCAGACACGGCTATTAGCAGAAGAGAGTAAGTATACTTAATGTAATCAGTAATACCATAATATAAAGTATGCCGTTATGTTTCTGGGAATAAGTTGATTTTTTTTTTTGGAAAACCTATTTTTAAAATATTTTAAATTTGAATTTAACCACTGATTTATTTGCACTCTATGAGACTTTTCTTTTTAAAATTCTCTAAGGGTTTTTTTAGTTGGTTGAGGTGTTTTTTTTTACAATTTATAAAATAATATTATATTTCTGCTTTGTTTATTACTTGGCTTGAATAATTTCTAAACAAAAATTTAGCATCCGAAATGGAAACGTAATAAATTAGTTGAAATAATTGAATTTTGGCTCTTGGACTACAATATTTAATCACCAAGTGGAAAACGGTGTAACGTCAGGAAAAAGAAAACGTTTCTAAAGAGAACATGTCACAAGCACAAGAGAACATGTTTATCCAACACCGCTGTATTATCTCTGAACAATAAAAACACGAACATTGAATTTAAACGCGGTGTTATTTTCATACCGAAACGCAGAGGTTCGTTAAATTACGACTGTACAAACACTAGGTCAGATAAGCGAAAAAAAAAAAAAAAAAAAAAATGCGATATGAATTATGCCGAGGAAACCATAGTTTCTTTTTTAGAAAAAAATTCCTGAATAAAAAATAATTTTACTGGGGTCTCTAGTGGTTACTGAATTGTAAAAAGCCAAGTCTGTCTGTCTGCATATCCGCTAACTCCTAATAAACCACGCAACGGATGTAAGGCACAACGGATTGTGATGCGATTTTCGCCATCAGTAGACAACAAAAGAAGTCCGAGTCTGTCTGTTTCTCCGCTATCCACTTCTAAACTTCACTAATGACTAAAACTAGGCCATAAAATAATGAATTTATGTGACTAGTGTTATAACATTAGAAAATTATGCCAGAATACAAAATATGTTACAACAAAAATACATCTACAATGCTTAGATTGTAGTAAATTCCTAAAAGATTACAATAATATAACGAGTGCTATAACGACGCGTATTCCGCCGGCGTGAAACTGTCAATTAGGACTGGCGTAAAATCAGCGCTGTGCTTTGTATCAGCTTATGCTGAGCCAGATACCTTTTTGCTGCCATGGCGCACACTCAATGGGATTTTTATTTAAGTATATTATATTCTCATTTAAATGTGAATTTCTATTTCTATTTCTATCTCTAAATCCCACAAAAATACCTTATGAAAATAATATTACGTTGATTAAAATATAAAGCTTAAGAATATGTACAGATTAAGTTGGAACTACGTGATAAGCTCCAATTTCTTAAGAAGCTTGAGAGTATATCTTACTATATGGTTGCATACTTCTTAAGCTCCTAAGCTATCAACCAAGCCGCTTTCCAATTACAGCACCATATAGAAGACAGCTTGCTAATGAAAATAAAGCGAACTCAAAAACAAGCAAAGTCATAAATGGAAATGCAATGAGTCAGCGCAAACAGTCCGCAGGATGTAGATAGTAAAAATGTAAATTATTATACAGAAAAACGGGCCGAAACGGCACGTTTAGTGCGGCCCAAGTTTGTTCAGCAAAGTGCATTCATATAACAAATACAAACCTCACATGTAACTAAATCGCAGCGAAACTTTTAAATTATTTACCTTGCTTGCACAGCCATTATCGCTCTTAGTACTGTAGGTACATAATATCTAGGTATACTTACATTTAATTTTAATGTGAAGTAATGAAACAGTATATGTACTTAGTAATTATATTGTAATTGATTAAAATGATTTAATGAAACAGTAATTTATACGTGAATTTCCTTAGATAGGTTTGAGAGAGAGACTTTGATCGTTTTATTTTAAGGGTTTTTTAAACCTACGATTTATTCGTACGATTCTTTCGCACGTTGTTTGGATTTAAACATAAATAATATACTGTCACAAATAATTTTCTTTGAAATTTTTTTTGGAGGTAAGACTGCGGAACTAGTTAGACTGTTAGACGGCTATTTTTTCGTAAAATGAAAAGAGTAGATATTTAATTATTTATGTTGCGGACATTGCCCCAAAAATAATCTCACAAGCCATTATACTGTGACAGTAACAGAGACAATTTTAAAATATCGACGTCCATTAAGGGTCCCTTTCGCCAATCGAGGGTCGGGAATGTAAGAGAATTATATATAAAACGATGCTCCACAACCTTGAAAAAAATCACACAGCTAGCCAATGAATGTTACTTGATGCTGAAACATTTGAATTTTAGATAATGCTTATAGATAAGTGTAAAAAAAAATCAGAAAATCACTAAAATCGTGTAAATCGCACTCCCGTGTTGTTACAATTGAGCCGTAAGTATCAAAATTTATTAAATGACTTTTATCAAATAATAAAGTTAAAACTATAAAAAAGTTGCTGGAATATTTATTTCTTAATTAATATATCCTTATTCTATGTAAAAAAATCACAAAGTTGCCCAATTTTTTCGCTCAAAATCTTCATACAAATTACTATGAAGGCTATTATATTGAAATTACGCTCGTAGTCGGTTCAGTCGGCCACGCGCCTCCGAAGTGAGAGCACGTCGCTTTGCGCCGCATTGACAGTTCGCGATCGAACCGTGTACTTACACAAAAAATGACAAATATGTCGTTTTTGATGTTGAAATTATAGCCCAAGAGCCCACGACCTTCGTTATTTATTACAATCTTTTGAGATAATATATAAAAAATAATAAGTGGGTGGTTCCAAACAGTTCTACTATAGTTCTATGATAGAATTGTTTGGACAAAAAAAATCCAACTAGTTCCCCAGCACAGTATGACAGATTGGACTCTGGAACACGTCCAAAATCCACGTCCAAAAAAAAAACTACTGGTGAGTATGAGTAGCGGAGCGGAGCGGCGGCAAGTCTACGCGGGGCACCGAAAAAGCGAAAATTTTGAGATAGATAATTTGACACGCCGTAACTTGGAAACGGTGCGACGCAGCCGGGTGATGTTTGGGCTCATCGGAGACGTCTCTCCGAGATAGATAATTTGACGACCCCCTCGGACCCCTCCGACCGTAACTTGGAAACGGTGCGACGCAGCCGGGTGATGTTTGGGCTCATCGGAGACGTCTCTCCGAGATAGATAATTTGACGACCCCCTCGGACCCCTCCGACCGTAACTTGGAAACGGTGCGACGCAGCCGGGTGATGTTTGGGCTCATCGGAGACGTCTCTCCGAGATAAATAATTTGACGACCCCCTCGGACCCCTCCGATCGTAACATGGAAACGGTGCGACGCAGCCGGGTGATGTTTGGGCTCATCGGAGACGTCTCTCCGAGATAGATAATTTGACGAACCCCTCGGATCCCTCCGACCGTAACTTGGAAACGGTGCGACGCAGTCGGGTCGTGTTTGGGCTCATCAGAGACGTCTCTCCGAGATAGATAATTTGACGACCCCCTCGGACCCCTCCGACCGTAACTTGGAAACGGTGCGACGCAGCCGGGTGATGTTTGGGCTCATCGGAGACGTCTCTCCGAGATAGATAATTTGACGACCCCCTCGGACCCCTCCGACCGTAACTTGGAAACGGTGCGACGCAGCCGGGTGATGTTTGGGCTCATCGGAGACGTCTCTCCGAGATAAATAATTTGACGACCCCCTCGGACCCCTCCGACCGTAACATGGAAACGGTGCGACGCAGCCGGGTGATGTTTGGGCTCATCGGAGACGTCTCTCCGAGATAGATAATTTGACGACCCCCTCGGATCCCTCCGACCGTAACTTGGAAACGGTGCGACGCAGCCGGGTGATGTTTGGGCTCATCGGAGACGTCTCTCCGAGATAGATAATTTGACGACCCTCTCGGACCCCTCCGACCGTAACTTGAAAACGGTGTGACGCAGTCGGGTCGTGTTTGGGCTTATCAGAGACGTCTCGGGGAGATGAATTTTTTAGTAGACCATATTTCAAAATTTGACAATTCCGGTCTACATTTGACAATTTACAATTGTCGGACCCTCCGACAATGTGTCGGAGGGGTCCGAGGGGGTCGTCAAATTATCTATCTCGGAGAGACGTCTCCGATGAGCCCAAACATCGCCCGGCTGCGTCGCACCGTTTCCAAGTTACGGTCGGAGGGGTCCGAGGGGAGCATCAGTTACGGACAGGGGGTTTAGGGAGAGGGGTGTACTGAATGCAACTGATGAATAAAAGGTTCGTAAGGAACAGGCAAGGAATAAGTTCTAATGTAAGGAATCCCAGGTTTTCTAGCAGGCAGATTTTTTGTACAACCTTTTTAGTACAATATATTATTTTTGTAATTGGGAATAACAATTTCGTTTTGTATTGTGCAACTAAAATAATAAAATTATTATAAGTACAATTATTTATACGCTAATAATACATTTGACAACAATTTTTATATTTGGTAACAAAATAGCAACTGTAATAAGTCTCCGGCAATGGATGACGTGATTTCTAAAGTTATCCCAAAGAAAATATAAAAAAATTGAGCTTCAATACTATACACATTTACTATGCACAGAGAAACTTTCAGCGTTTATAAAATAACGAAGGTCTGGCCGTCGTGGGCTCTTGCTCTATGCTTACGTACATGTGTGCGTGTGCAATGCGCGAGCCTCGATCGTTGTGAGAGTAGCGCTAAAAACCTAAACATCGCGCGGCGCGTCTCCGTAACGGCCCCTTAAGAGTTTAATTTAGTTAGGGTCGCGCGGTGGTTTAAGATCGCTCTGTGAAACTAGTGGGGGCAATCAACTTATATGTACGCACAAAATTACTAAGGGATTTTTTTTCTTGTTTTGAATTTTTTGTACCTTACTAACTTAACATATAATAACACTAATTTTTGCTTGTAACTTATCTTGCTAGTATTTTCAGAAAAATAAAACAAAAGTAAATTTTAGTTAATATTAATATACTTATTCAATAAAATGGAAAACTAATTAATCATCCGGCAGTGTTGATAATCCTTCCAATCATCGTGCGATGTTGAAGAAGAATTTTTTAGGCATTTTTTTTTCAGTATGACTTATTATATTACTAATAAGATAAAACAATCTGTACGGAACACTACCTAAGAGACACGAGACGCGCGAACGCAGTGCGGAAGGTGAAGAGCGACTGATCTACTTACCAATAACGTGTCGGCGCCGACGCGCACTCGCCCCCCTCGCTCCTCTGCCCGCCAAACAGACCTAAAATAGTAACTTATTAGTAATCTGTGCCTACAAATTGAATACTGCGCTTGCCCCTTCTACTTTTTCCGAGCGATCATAAAGCACCGCGCGACCTATAACAGGATAAGCCACAGAGAGCCTTCCAGACAACGAAATAGTATATCTCTGTATTCCAGGTCGCTGCTTCCAGATAGTTTATTAATATCAGAACCCAGTGTAATATCTAAAAATACTTAGAACCTAAAAATACGTAGAATCGATTCTAGGACTCTAACGAACAAAATTATATTTTGATGTTACAATAACCAATCACCAAGTTTTTTCTTAACGTAGCGTGCAAAAGACTGTAGAAAGCACACATGGCTACGGGCCCTGGTCGTCTGTCCACCTGGTCGTAGGGCGACCAATGCTACGCTTTAAGTTTGACTCGAACAAAGCCTAGTTCGGCGCTAGTATATACATATGAAGTTGGGCTGTGTTAATTGGTACAAAAAGAGAACAAATAAGTATAAGAAGCCAATTCCAACACCGACAGAATGGAACGTCTCCAAGTAGCTAATCTAAATTGAGAGCAATTCTTACTGAGGCTCTTTGGTGGCAAAGAATTTTATTTTCTTGTACAAGTAGCTATTTCTTTTATTTAGAATTTTCTCTTGAATTCCATATGAGCTCGAACAGTAGAGTCCATGTTTTATTCATTGTTTAGTAGAATAAAATTATGGGTCCACAAAATTGTTATATGAGTTTGTGAATTATACTTAGAAGGCATTCTAACAACTGCTTATTCAGCGAATCATCGAGTAATTAAAAAAAAACATATTTTCTATTACATGATAACATAATACTCGTATATTTACTAAAGCAGATGGTACTTACTTACGATAACCAATTTATTATCAGGTTTTATAAAAGTCACGTTACATGAAATGAAATATAATATGTATACGTATGATTCAAGTCTGAATTTTACTCAGCACATCGAGGGTGCCGAGATGGGAAAATGCCCTCTCGGACCTTCCTATCTCACGAACTAAACATTTCGTTAATAATAACATATTTGATTTATTTGAATTTAAAAATCCTTTTTTTAGAACACACAAATTCTATAAGTGAAATCCTCTTACCTCTTTAGTTCAAATGTTTTTAAGTTAGCAAGCTCCAAATGGATTTTTGTTTACTTCCGCGTTAACGAATTTTGTTGAATTAAGAAGATTACTTTGGATTAAATAAATGACTTTCAATTTGCTCGGCGGTAGTCCGTTTAACATATCACTCAATTTTATTGTGAAAGCCGAAATCGATTCCGATAAGTGATCATACAAGCATCACTGAACATTTCAATACAGTAAGGTAGAGCATAACAATGTATGTATGATTTTTGCATTACTAAATCCAACCTTTGGAGAAGACCACTTTGAAATAACCGAATATTTGTTTCAATAAGTGAATTAATACCTAACACTAGTACATTCCAATACTAATTCTAATTCCTAATTCCTTATCCTTAATCCTACTAAGGTCAGTAGCGTACTTACAGTAGCGATGCTCGTGTCAACAGTCGACGGTAGCCCCTACAATCAAGTGGATCGTCAGTCTGTCTAAAAAGATTGGCAGACTTGATAATAAATATAAATATATATAATATATACCCCGGACCAACTACTCAGCCTGATGGACGAGTAATTGGTCCGGGGTACTATTCCCGGCAAGGTCAGATTTGGAAAGAAACTTTATTTTTATTTTATATTATTATGGGTAGCCAACGCAATAGTGTACTTACATATAAATTTTATAATACAAATTGCATATCATAGCTAAGCTTGCAGAAATTACATTTATAGGCTACTGCAGCATGCATATTCTTAGACACATATTCAAATCAATCAATCGTTCAAAAATCAATAATTAAAGTCAAATATTTAACATAGTACATTGGGTCATTGGCATAGTATTCGAAGAAAAAAAAACATTAAAATGAAATGAGAACACAAGGAAAAAAATATATAATACTTAAATTGATAAAAGCTGGGGCTTCCAAGAATAGTCAACATTTAATAAAATTTCAATACACACAATTAAATTAAAGCAGTAAGGATAGCATTTATATGTATTTGGAGAGATAAAAAATTTAATTTTGTTTTTGAACTTCGTCAAACTATCGTTAAAGACATCAAGTGCCAACTTTAGTCTGGATTGGAAAGTAGTTACAGGACACGCTGCATTTCAAAGTAAGGAGCAGCCCATTTGGCGGCATTTTCGGCGGCCCCTTTGGGAAGACCATCGCACGGTCAGAGACCCCGCGAAGCGAGCGGAGCTGAAGCAAAGCTGAAGCGGCTGGCTGACAGTGAATGTATTACTGAGGTCGGGGGTTTGAGTGTAATTGTGGTCAACTAAAAATGTCTATATCCAACATTTTAACAATAAAATGTCTCTCGTGTGAACCAGAAGCAAGCCGCTAGTTTAGGTACTTTAAGAAATGAAGAGCTCAAAGTTAGTTTAAAGCAAGTGCGAGTTTTTTTTTTATTAGCTTCCTAATAAAGCGGGGCTTGAATTTAAAACTTCTTCTCTCCTATTTAGTTCTGAAGTACCAGGACTAAATAACATGGAACTGAAGTTCTGTAGTGTTTATTCAGCTTCCCCGAAATAAAAATATGAATGCTTCGTCCGACTGCTCGCTTTTGAAGATTTCTATTCAACTGTGAGACGTAGATGCAGCTCATCCATTCATTGCTAGGAATTCATGAAAATAATCTAAAAATCCACATAAAACATTCAAACATTTCGAATGAAATCGCAATACAAATAATTGCGTATTTACATAAAATCCTTTTATTGAAACTACTTTTAGCACATTTTTTTTTTAATTTATGTAACTAATTGTGGAAATTATGTTATTGGGTGTTGGAATTTCATTTGCTTATTTTGTCTTCTTTACATAGTATAATTTGATGCGGTTTTCACCATCAGTAAGAACATTTTTACGGAATGTTTAATGTTTATATATTATAATAAAACCTAATAAAGTTATTTTCTGTTAATAAAGTTTGGTCTAGTGGCTAGTGACCCCTAGCTGTTAACCAAACGGTCTAGATTTCGAATCCCGCTAGGGGCAAATGTTTATGTGTTAACATTTTTACCTTTGTACCTGAGTCGTGGATTTTTGTATTTATAATATTTATATGTATATATTTACCAAAAAAAAGTAATCTATGTAGTATATCAACTGTTTGGTATCCATAATACAAGCATTAGTTGCTTACTGTGAAACTAGATGGTGCTGTGCTTAGAATAATAACGCATAGAACGATAGTTTCATATTAAAAGACTGGCGAGAATGAAGCACAAATATAATTGATGTATGCGTAAGCCACACGTAAAATGACGCTCTGCGACACGCACACAAGTATACAAAAAATGTTCGTTCATTTACCAAGCTTCACAAAGGCTGTTCGTTTACCAAGCTGATACGGCTTGGTGTAAAATGCTTCACTGATCGTGCGTGTACTAGGTTTCTATGCGTTAATATTCTTAGGTGCTGTGTGGAACGTGTGAAAATATTTATTTTTATTTTAAAAAAAAAGGCCAATTAATTATAAAAAGAAATAAAATGTACTTAACGCAATATAAGTTAAGTAAAACAAACTACAAGTCTGCCGTGTGAAAAAAGCGGACCGGTTTCAGATCGACAGGCGACAAGGTTGTTGAACAATGATAGATGACAATGACGTCAATCGTAGTAACGCTAAGGCGGAATGTCAACCGTGAATCGGCGGAAACAGCTCACAGATCCCTTTTCAATTATTGACTGTCGCCATTGAGCTCGGCTTTAACGAAGCTACTATTTGATAAGCTGTACTGGTCGAGTGAGAGACGATTCGATCACTTTTTCAATTATCTAAGTCCTCAGATAATACTTATAAGACCTACACTTTAAAGTACCTACCTACTTTAAGTAAGATTAATACTTTTATGTGTTGTTAGATTGTATGTACCTACTGGTTTTTTTTATAAATAAGTAAATAAATTAATAATTATATATGTTTACACATTCCACACAGCTCCATCTAGTTCCACATTAAGCAACTATAGACAAGCCCTGCAAACAAATCGATTGAGAAAATCGCAAAATAGATAGGAAGAAGCTATCAGTTGTAAATTTTTTTAATTAATTAAATATCTGTGTAAAAACAACGTATAACAATTATCAATAAATTCATTGTCAATTAGGGCAAGCCAGTTTTATGTGTAATAATAATTTTATACTTACAGTACCATAAGTTTTAATGGCCATTAAAATTCATACTATAATTTGTACGCTAAACTCCATATTATAGTTTCTATGACAGGCAGTTAAGTATAATCTCAAGATGAAAGACTTGTGGTAGAGTTTCAAAGCATCATTGTAAGCGCTTTACAGATTAATTTATAATTGGAATCTCACAGAATATAATATTTTAGCTATAGTGTTAGTATATTATATACTAGTTAGCGCCCGCGACTTCGTCCGCTTGAAAAAAGTAGCCTATCCTGTGTCCCGTACGTCTAAATGTTTATCTACCAAGTTTCATGAAAATCAGTTAATTCGTTTAAGAGTTATGGAGGAACATACATACATACATAAATACATACATACATACACACACACACACACACACACACACAAACATACAGGTCATACCTTTCGCCAGCTTACTGAAGAGAACTTTTCATCAATCACGCATAGATAAGAGGTGGGCCAAAAAAAATATTATACTATTAAAATTACTCTTATGACCGAATGGTATAAATGGACAATCTACTTGTAGAAAATACAATTGTATTTACCAATGCAAAATATGTACACAGAATAAGCAAAAATTTTCAAGAAGAAAAGCAATCACGGACAAGTTATGAAGTATTGAATTATGTAGAGATTGTGCGGGTGTGGGACTACACGGGATTACAGATACAAAACCCGTGTTCTGCATTCGACAGATCAAGTAAACATACTCACTCATATAATATATTCATTGATCCGCATAAAACAAATAGATTCCTTTGGTAATCCTAGTTATTCCCAATTGAGTTTCAAGTAATACAGATTATAGCAACGAATTTCCTAGAATTGACAAACGATTTAACACCTTGACCTCGAGGTAGTTTAGGACCTCGCTACAATAAACTAAGATAGGTTGACGGTTAAGAAAATAAATTCCTAACCGACCAACCAGGTGGACAGCGTGGTTAGTCGGTTAGGAATAGACGGAATTAACGGCTCGGTCGCTAACTATAAATGTAGCTACTTGTAGTCCCAGTTCATCCATCCTATTCTGTTTGTCTACAATATTCCAAAATCCAATCAATAACAATGGGAAACAAGTAATTGGTTGCAGAAAAGTAATAAGCGCTGTGTGGCTGAGGGTGTAGCACACTCTCAGCGCATTCTAAGTTGTATCCCTATTTGAGGTGATACACTGAGACACACATTGACAATAACCTACCATAAAATTGCATAATTATTATGTGCAATTAAAAAATAATATGGTATGTATCAAAGACTATATAAGTATATTTGGGAGTATGTATTGTAGGGTGACAACATATTTTAATTTATTGGAAATTTGATACCTATGTGTGCACTTGATGTACGTGTTTAAAAAAAACAATACCTTTTTTTACCGCCCCTCTTCCAGTAAATTACATTCAGTTTCTAAAAAACAGGATAAACAAAGCGCCTCACAAAACGTTATGTCTTGGGAACTATTTCCATGTAATACTGAAGAACAGGACAGAGAATTAACTCAGATGAGGAGGTCACCTTGACATTACCAATATAAATGTTTTATTTTGCTACATTATTTTATTCCTTTATTAAAGTTTAAGGCTGAAAAAGACTGATTCCTTAGATATATCACAGCAAAGACACAAATATGACCTTATTAAATAAAATATTAAGAATTTGAAATAATCCTGCGCGAATGTCCATAATTTTACTTTGCTC
This sequence comes from Synanthedon tipuliformis, assembly GCA_947623395.1. Classification (NCBI taxonomy): domain Eukaryota; kingdom Metazoa; phylum Arthropoda; class Insecta; order Lepidoptera; family Sesiidae; genus Synanthedon; species Synanthedon tipuliformis. The sequence continues at coordinate 8,253,810 of OX392417.1, read as the reverse complement.
AGTAGAAGCCTTGGTGTTGATACATCCAATCGCAATTCAGCAGGCTGGAGAGCAATTAATTAATAGGTAACTGTTATGTCGCGATTCCACGTAGCCTATATGTATGTGTTTGAGAAGACTCTCTACCTGAGTGGGTTCGCGCAAGGCCTATATTTGCATCGATATTGCTGAGTTTCAAATATGGCTTTGCATACTTTCCACAAACGGTTATTACAAGTAGAGCAAAGTATTTTTTAAAATATTAATATTTTTGTCTATTATAAAATCGTTATAAAATTATAAAATCGTTTGTCTTGACTGACTATCAATCAACGCACAGCAAAACTGTAGACTTTACTTTAGAAAATAACGTAATTCTTCCTCTATTCGATGGACCATCACTGTCCCATCAAAGTGGTCGGTGAGGATGGCTACGCGATGATCGCAACGCAACTATGCGATGATCGCAACGCAACTACACGATCCCGACGTTCACTTTTAATTTAGCTTTTAATCGCTGCTCCATGTAGATGCGTAACGCGTGCGCATCTACGGATCTGCGCATTTTGCGCATCTACGCCAAAGGATAGTGTGCACTATCCTTTGGCGTGCGGCCGATAAACCGACACCGACGCCATCCCGAGACCATCACACGCCATATGCCATCAGACGCTACGATGCTACGATCATAATGATCGCGATTATTTTAAACTGATAATATATATTTCTTACTATTTCTTACTATATTTCTTACGATAAATCCTCACACAAACGCACGTTCTCTCAGAGGTTTCCTTTGTCGTTATTCTAATCCAAATATAAACGAACAGATCCGACATGTTTACGAATATACGTCTGCCATGTCTATCTGTTTATAATAGAACGATCCTCAGGAGGACATCACAATTACGTATAATCTATTTAGGAAGTCAACTATTAGGAAGTCAACTACCTACATGTTAAACTTAAAATATAACTTACTTGTTAGTTCGAAGATTACCTCCTCCATAAAATCCAATAATCAATCAAACATACAAACTTACCACTTTATGGTAGATATATAATTATGATAATATTTTAGTTAAAGGCATAGAAATGTTATCCTTTATGACACGTACTGCTTTCGGTTAGTGTGCAAGATGTGGAAAATGCTGACGTGAGGGTTTTAGCTTCATATGCAGCACGTAGCAAAGTAAACTCAGGTAATATAAATGTAAATTCGGTAAAAGAAAGGCAGTCATAGTTGGCCTCCACTTGTACACACAACACGGAAAGCTTAGACGAAACTGCTAAAAAAGCCTAGGTGAATTTTCGTTTGAAGTAACTTGCTATTTTTGGTAAGTTGTAGTTACTATCCAATTTATTTCTCTAAAACCGATTTTACTTATGGTGCAAAACTCAATCATTTAAGATTTGCGGATGACCTCGTAATCTTATCAGATAACCCAGCGAACCTAAAAATCATGTTAGAAGATCTAGACACACAAAGCAAATTGGTTGGTCTCTCTATGAATATGACAAAAACAAAATTAATGACAAATAGTACAGAGGAGCAAATTGTAGTGAAGGGAAATGTAATCGAATTTGTTAAAGAATATGTATATCTGGGACAGATAATATCACCCTTAGACCAAACAAATAAAGAGATCGACAAACGAATAGGAAACGCATGGAATAAGTTTTGGGCACTTAAAGAGGTGATGAAAGCTAAAGATATCCCGACAAATCAAAAATTTAAATTATTTAATATGTGCATAATACCTGTAATGACATATGGATGCCAAACTTGGACATAACTAAATAGTTGTTTTTAAATGAAGGCGAAATGAAAAAAGTTGAAGTGACATTGGACAGTACACAGTACGGAGAGCCGACAAGTACTGGGCCGGAAATTTCTCGAGTTAAAAGACAACTCGCCCAAATGGACGAATTGTTATGTTTGGTTTTAATTATTATTTTAATAGACAACTCGAGTGGAGTGGTGGTGGAGAGATGATCTGATAAGAGCCGCAAATCGACGGTTGATCCAGGCTACTTTATTGCGGTCCTTTTAGAAAATTATGGTAGAGCCTATGTCCAGGAGTGGATCTAGTGTTGAGATGAATAATTGATATTTTTTTATCAATGGACGGTCATCAGGTTGGCTGATGACCGTCCATTCAATAGTATGTGGCTATCGTTACCTGTAATCACAAAACGTGTTTTATTCATTGTTTTATTCTTTCTAAGAACGGACTTTGAAACCCCGTGAAACCTTTTTACATTCTCGATACACTACTTTATTTCTTTCAAATACAGTTATAAATAAGCAAATGAATATTGTACAAAGAGAGCTTTTTCGTTTTATCTAATTTGAAATTGCGGTTGTCTGTTTTCAATCAGAACTACAGAAATAATCTTTTAATGTAAAAACTTTCATGATCTAAGTCTAGAGGTGAAATCAAAGTTAAAATGTGAAATTAAACACATTAAAGGGCGCATTGGATACACACAAACTTAACTGTTACACTACTCAATTCAATTATACAAGTTTTTGAATAAATACTTGAAATGAAATAATTTCTATTATAGTTTGAGAGGCGTATAGTAAGTATCATCAATCAGAGAGGGTGAAGGCAATTGTATTACCTTTTTTCAACGCGTCTTGAAATACAAGGACAAGTTTTGTACGGAAACTGTAACACTTCCCAACGCGGCTTTATTAATCTTTGATAAGCTTAAAGAAGTGCGCGTCTTACAAATCCTTACGAGTAATGGAAATGAGTTAGGAATGCCTGTGGAAATGTTCGCATTAGGGCCATTTTGTATAACTGGAAAGACGAACGTGGGATTTGCCTATCTCACGCAATCGCGGACTGTAAGCCAGTTTAAGTATTTCACTAAATCCGACCTCCGGGAATTGTGCAAAATCTTTGTCCGGATCTTTTCAATAAAATTCAATTTCGTTAGATGTGCACATTTCTTTTGTGAGCAAACACTTTCGCAAATACTCAACATATTTGATCAAATTATTATTTTTTCTTTGTATTGTTTTGTTATACGAAATTCTTATACGAAATACATTAGTTTTAGAGATTTTAGTACTGACAGGGCACACTGTGTTTCCCTGAGATGGCCGGCTTAGCCAACAGGTAGCATAGATCTCCCCGCGCTGGATAGAAGTGGCGAGGCACTGATGTCGTGTCATAACGTCCCCGCGACATCACCCATCTACGGCCGTGCTAGGAAGTCGTTGTATTTTAGCCGTTAAGAATCCGCCATAACCTCGCAACGCAACGCAAGCCGTCACCGCCGGGATCCACGAGGATTTCCCAACGTTAAAAAAAGGGAGCACACTGCGTTCAGCAGTTATAGTCTTTGCATTTCACGAAGACGAGTGAGTTTTGCTTGTGGTTGAACGTGTACACGCACATTGCGATAGTGTGCGTGTCTGACGGAGCGGTAAGTTGCAAGCGAGCATTGTAGGATTCTATTTTTTTTATACTAACCATACCCTCTTTCGATCTCACGCATACTGTGACACATATACACACAAGTGTTTACTACAAGTAAATCCCGCTCGCCTTCGTGAAATGCAAGAACTATATAAAAAGACAGCCCATATGGCATTAACAAGTCCCTTACACGAAGACTATCAACACATTATTATGATGTTGAGTGAATAATGTATGCGATAATCATTTTCTTTTTTCTCTTTTCAGCAACATGACAATCTGTGTTCACACATTGAGCCACTACTCTCGTACTGTGTTAGATATTTCAGTAGTAAAAGGGGGCTGTTTAGTACATATACTAGAACTTACAGCAGCCTTATATTGTAACCATAACTTGTTAAATAAACAGAAAAGAACCGTTATATTTTGGCACTTTTCCTGCCAAAATCTCGCCCGTACCATTAATAAAACTACGCAAAGGTTCAAAGCCTGGATTATTGTTCAAAATGTTTTCAAAATATGCATCCTATGGTGCAAAATATGCATCTTCGATAGTTTTTTGTTAAAATGCAATACCCGATGAAAAGGGGCTAAATATGCAATGCAAATGCATATAATCTGGTCTCTACTCATTGGGGTAAAACCTCTTCTTAGAAAATCCTGAATCCACCACTTAGTAATTATAATATAATAATTACGATAAAATATACGCATCATTTCCATTAAAACGAAGTCAATAGAGTAAAATAAGTAAGTTTCTTTGGGGGCCGCAAGCCGTTTTATTACGGTAGTAAAAAACCCGAGACGGTGCTTGACATGTATAAACATGCAGAAAGAGGACGTAAACAACTCTATTAGATGTCACGCCAATATGTGGAGCATTTGAGTACGTTAAAGCAAATTTATTGAGTTATTTCGAACGTGAACTGATATTTTACCGTTATGGTAAACAAATTTAGTGGCCATTTATTAGTTGTAAGCTCCAAAATGTGCGGACAACACAATGTTAACATGTAATTCTGTGAATTATTGACATTATTTTGAAGGATAGGTATTTTGAAGGTTTAGGATCGTTTGTGGTGTCGCGCATATAATAGGCTATGTCCATCAGCGGTCTGATGATTATTCCTTATTCCTTTTGGTTATTAGTTTGTTTAAGCAAATATTAAGCTACCTACCCGACCAGTTGCCAACATAAAGCAAATATTTACTTATACGGTCGTATATAGTGTAATTTATAAAGCCGCAGTTCTATGGTCTACTTACATGTTCTATGATCTACATGTCTACATCCCTAGCGTACTTTAATCTTTACATATTCTAATAGTTGCAAGATATGTATATAATTTTGAAAAAATACGTCATTTTAATATGCCCTACATCATCAGTCTATGTCTCTCCACTGCTGGATGTAGGTCTCTACCAAGGCTCGCCACCACGCACGGTCTTCTGTTTCTCGTATCCAGCCGTTTCCTGCGAAGCCCTTTAAGATTTTTTTTTTTCGACAGCTCCTCGAAACAATACGTCTGATGCTAATCACCAAAGGCAGCCACTACAAGTTAAGTGTTGAACATAAACTATCGTTTACGTTACGCCAGATTACCAGGAGCCGAAGTGGTTTACGAAATATGTTCGGCCCCGTCGATACATCACTTTACATCCGGCGTTTGAGAGGACACGTCTAACGGCCGGACAACGCGGTATACGGTTCGACTACAAAATAGCCTGTCGATAGTCCCAACCCTTGTCAGGCACACGACAAACAAGGTATTTAAAACGTACAGTGAATAAACTTAGAGATATTATATTCTGTGATTCGTGCGTTACGGACTTCGCTTAGTTCTAATTCCTGCCCGAAAAATTACGACCAAGGCATGCCAAGACGCTGCGTGCAAAAGATCCTTCGAGCCGCTGAAGCCTAACCTGCCTAACTCGTTAACTACTTTTTTTTTTACAAGAGGAATCCATCATGGATACCCACCGGCCTGGGGACAGACCGGTGGGTTATGTCGGACTCCTGCCCCGAGGTGGTATTGGGGAAGACCTACCGACTAAACCTCTTGGCGTCCTCCGCGTCCGCTATGAGGCGAAGTTGCGAGGTCGGACGAACACTCTTCCGCAACTCCGCCGCGGGTGTCCGTAACCGGGCACTGCTCATTGGGACGGCGCACCCGAACTGTCAAAGTGCGCCGTGCCTCTCAGGATGAAGCGGGCGGTAGAGTCCCCATCTACCGCCCTAGTCCTGTCAGGGATCGAGATGGCGAGCGTACGCCAGCCGCCTGCGTCCAGTTCGTCGGCGACGGAGAGGATGGGATAGGACGTCGTCCTCCCGTTCTCTCTCCGCCGCCTCCTTCTGCGAGATGACATCCTCGCAGAAGTATTGCGTCGCTCTTAACTAACTCGTTAACTACCTAGCTATGACCTGTAAGCTATGTTAGTGAATGCATTTAAAATGTTTTCAGAGAGATAATTAATATTATAGTTCCTTAGTCATTTGTTTGTAAGATTTAAAATTTTTTAATAAATTTGTGAATTATAAACCAATGACTACTTTTTAAAATGCTACTGTGATGAAATTCCCAAATATCAAGCTAAATTAAACCTCTATCTGAGGAAAGATTAAAATGTTATATATCCGGCGGACAGCGTCGAATACTAAAAGATACTTTTTTCTGGCTTATAATAAGCCATGCCTTATATTTTTGCCTTTTATTTTATCGCCTCATTAAATACCTAGCAGTATTGACAAACAATTCGACGATTAAATTTTAAATGTCGAACGGTGCATACTAAAAGAGGTAGGTACAATGATATTATAATATAAAACGAGGTAGATATGGGACTAGTGCCCTGGAACGGAGGCGTTCAAATTAAGACAATTGTTGTAATTTGACTTAGTCGCTTAATAACAGCGAGTGAAAGAACACGTGTGCTACTCTGTGTCATAATTATTAAAATATTGTCTAAAATGCCGAGTTGTGTATTCTGAAAGTGTAAAAACTATGGTTTAAAAGTAAAAAAGGATAAAGGAGTTACATACCACACGTAAGTACATAAAAATCACATAAATTTTATACAAAATTGGGTGATCCAGTGCAATAGGGACAGATAGCGTGCGTCATAGATTAACAGTCAGAAGCGAAACCGTAGGCACAATTTACCGCGCTCTGTAACTATAAACTGGTGATGGGCTATTTCATTTCGAATTATATGAAATACTATTCCATTATATAAATATTATATTATATTATATTATATTATATTATATTATATTATATTATATTATATTATATTATATTATATTATATTATATTATATTATATTATATTATATTATATCATAATTCTAATATAATATAATATATATAATAATATATAAATATTAATAAAAGTTGGCAAATAAGTTGTTTTATTTAATGCCACCCCAATTATGTAGTTTATAGAGTTTGTGCGGAAAGAGAATGGACGCGGCGTATAAGGGAACTACCATAATGACTTTATTATTTTTATTATATAAATAATTTTACCAATAAGTTTTAGAGTAGTAAAAAATTTAACTAATTTTTAAAGGTATCAAGATGTTTACAGTCGAACTATAATAACGTAACAGAGTTTTCAAAATAACAAATACGATAATTAATCACAGTGGCGCCCTCAATTATTACGTCCATTCTCTTTCCGCACAGACTCTAATATCAATGATGTGACGCTTCTGTTTGCATCGTTCAGCTTTGTTTGGCTAGCGTACTTCAAACGCAACTCTTTACAGACAGCTATCTCTTTCTGTATCATACGTTCTGTATCATCTGTCACGCTTACTCAATCATTGGGTAGGTATACTAACCGCGTAGATAATAATGATTTTTGTTGGGTAGTTAAGGTTTAACGCTTTAGTCTGCTTTAACACTGTCTTCCCGAGGTGTGCCGAGTTCGATTTCAGGCAGGGCCAACTTTGAAAATCAAATTTATATAGTTGGGTCTAGGCTCTATATAACATTTATATATAATATATGGATTCAAAAACCCCTGAAGCGATTTTGATGAAATTTTCAGACAATCTTCAGATTAGTCCAGCGGGTAATCCTGTGAAGTTAGGTAGCGATCGGACGAGGACGAAATCGCGGGCCACACCTAGTATATTATAAAACTGACATTACATACGATAAGTCATTGTCTAGACAATTCTATTAAGGGTTTAAGACATTACCCACAATTTCATTAAAATGTCACCGTTTGTTTGGAAATTAATTAATAAGTAAATTAATTTATAATTTCAATTGCACTATTGAAATCAAAAAGCCTCTGTGGATTATTTTCAGTACCATTCATTTCACTAATAATAGCTGTTCATTTGAATATCTAATACTAACTTAACAAAAGGCCAAGCATATTATTCTTAATAATGCTGAGTCTACGCAATAAATTGTGCGAGAACATTTGAGCTTGCAAATCGTTATTTACAACTATTATGAAGCGGTGGAGCGCGTATTGAATAGCTAGCAATTTCTAATGAAGGAAATACTAAGGCTGCTAAACCTATATTAAATTCGATGAAATTACAGCTAAAGTCAACAGTTATGGCGACAATCGTCGCTGTGATGTTGGAGACAATGTAGAGCTTACTCCACTCTAACACCTCTTCATTACAAACTTAAGTCGCAGTCAAGCTACAAGCGACGACGTTAAACATCCCGAAGAGAAACAGGTTATATATAATAAACAATATAAAATATACCAAAAGGACAGTTCGTATCCGAATGCTTGCTGGTACTTTTAATGTAGGTATTACTCGTATGTATAGAATCTTTAAGTAATACCTTTTGTAATACATAAAAATAATTAAGAACTTACAATAAAACTTAATTAGACAATGGAACATTGTACAAAAAAAAAATTGACCTTCCCTGTAATCAAAGCATGTCATTCAAGAATGTAAGATAACATTTGTGTGGACTTGTTAAGACAGCTGTCCAAAAGATTTTCTTCTTCCTGACGGATTACTCTTTGCAGAACGACTGGCGCTTAATAAGCGACGGATGTCACCTACCTCCAAGTGGACCGTAAACCAATCTGACGACCTTTAGGTGCATTTAAAAAAAAATGTCAAGAAAGTTTCCGAACAATTTCTCCCAACAGGTAAGGCTCTAAGAATTAACAAAACATTTTGTTCTTCAAACATACATATGTTCCATACATATGATTTCCATGAATCATTTCAAATTAATGTGGTAAGTACGATCTTACAAGAAAATTAGTTTTACATAACAAAACTGTATAGCTACCTCATTATCAAAGTTATCTCACTAGCTTGTACGCTACAAAGTGGTTAGTTGCTTAACGTTACAAAGCCAGGAAGCTTAGCAACGATCTAATTGTTCATTGTTGTAAAATAGAATTAACACTCTAAAACAGAAGATAGAATTTCCAACGGAGATGGAATTAAACCATATCTTTAACCTTATTTAACCTTATTTCACATACATATATTATTTTCTCTTACACTTTCTTATTCCGAAGGCTATGTACCCAGTTAATATTGTTCGAATTTTTCACCATTCGAAAAGTATTGTGAGAACTAGTATTCACGATTCTAGTTCTCACAATCCACTCAGACTTCTTACTTCACAATGTTTCGCACATCATGATAAATCTCAACACGTTATTTCATAGCTACATTTTCATAGAAATATTAGAAATATTTCCAAAAAGACTAAAATACCTTTCAAGTAAGTAACTTTATTTGTCATATTGTCTTATGTAATGTGTGGAAAAGAAGAGAGTGATAATTTTTAATGTACGGCAGGGTTTTCACAACAATATAACTAAACCTTAGAAGTGTTGCATGATTACCTACACTTAAGTAGGCAAGTTTAATACGCTCCACGAATGCTGCTAATGAGACGTCTCGTACACAAGGCGCTACTACTATTGCGTTTATGAGTTCCTTGTCGATAAAACAAAACTTTGTGCATATCCTTGTTAAATAATCTAAGTAATTTAATTAATATTAGCTGGTGCGGTGCCCGTGACTTCGTCCGCGTTGAAAAATACAAGAATATAAATAATAAGCAATATAACGCTTGACCTCTTGTTGCTTTTGGCCAGGCGTTAGTTTTTTATTTTTTTTAGATGATCTCTTGGTAAGTACTTATTTTCTGGATGAAAGGTATACTATATCATTTCCGGAGTTAAAGGACTTCTCGCCCAAGGCGAATTGTCATGTTTTATTTTATCTATTATTGGGGTGGTTATGGTATTAAAGGGGTGGTTACTGCCGCCACGTTGTTGGTCGCCCAGTTTAGAAATACGTAATTCAATGTTCCCTGCCAGTAGGTATCTACAAATATTTTTTGCTGCATCTCTATGACTGAGTTCAAAGATAACACAAAGTTAGAGCTGTTGTATCGTGTATAATTAAGGATATATTAACAATATTTTTTTAATGATAACACTCCAAGCAAAGCATTCTTGAAACTTCTTGAAACTAAGTGGACAGCAATTCACTTTAAGCAGAATACGGTCTAGTCTATTTCATTCGACTGTTTAAATTGTACACAGAAACGGAAAACACAAATGATGTCTGTTTATTTTCGAATTAATTTACCCAAATCTAAATGTTCAATTAAGAACAAAATGGTGCACATCTTTTATATGAAATTTAGAATAAATGTTCGTGCGGAAGTTTCGCCGCTAACGTCATTACCACAACTCTCGCGAGCTAACTGCGCACAGCCAGTTAGCTGCTATTATCTGACATATAGAGATTATGACTCTCAATTAAACTGAGGATATCTCATAAATTGCTTTGAAAACAAAATACAAACGAGTAACATCATAAGCGTATATTGTATTTTCTAGAATAGTCCATTTTGGACCTATTATTATGGTCACTTTAGACTTATTCTACTAGTATTAGTCCATTAATCGAAATACTACTATAATCATTTTGAAGTTAGGAAAAAACTAAATTATTCCAAAAATATATATTTTTTAATTAAAATTAACCACACTTATTTTGACATCACTCACCAAAATTGAGCGAAGAGTTTCAAGGTTCTTTGCTTTTAAAATTTCAAGTAACTTTACTCTATCCTGTAGATACATAACGGACAGTATGATAAGTCTCAGTCGGCTCCTCGCCACCATTGTTCTCTTTCTCGCCATATACCACAATGGAACAAAAGACCGACAAAGCATAATTCAGTCTCAATTAAAATACGCCCGCATTTTGCACACAAGCAAACATTTTCACACTCCTTTCACTGGGACGAAATTACATCAAAGACGTTTTATTTAACGGAGACTTGAATCGAGCCGAGTGTGACTTTAAAGCTTGGTTTACATTAGATCACTTAGGCTGAGTTGCACCATCTTACTTTAACAATAACAAACGTCGCAACTTCAGTTAATTCGCACTCATTTTCGGCCGAAAATGAGTTGCACCAGTTAACTAGTTATGATTATTTGTTAACTGGTGCAACTCATTTTCGGCCTAACCGTTATTTTAACTGAAGTTGCGGCGTTTGTTATTGTTAAAGTAAGATGGTGAAACCCAGCCTAAATGAAGACCAAGACGGAAGGTCAGTGCAGGTTTCTACAACCTGCATTATGCTGAGTTGTAGCCGGTTTGTGGCAGGGGACGTTTGTGTGTGTCTTATTAAGTTTTTATATGTATCTATGACCGTATTTGCAAATAAAATTTTATTCTACTCTATTCTATTCTTAAACGACGGACTAACACCGACAGCATATTCGATGTATTCTAGTCGGGCCTATACCTCCGAGTATTTACGATTTGCGAAAAACAAGGAAATTTTAATTGCGAAAACTATGACTCCTAGATACTGACGACGTTAACAGTTTCTAGTCATCTTTATAATAGCTTAATAATTTATTAATTAATAATTTATTTATTTTTTATACCTTAATAATGGCGACCTTTAATAGTCCACCTTTAGTAATGGACGCATATTATTTATTTAGACATGAAAGACAAAGTATGTGTAAAATTTGTAGACAAATACAAACACACCTAACATATTTAAAATAACAGATATGTAGATATTATCATAATGTAAATAGTACTTAACCAGTTAAGTACTATTTACTCTATGGTATTATTAACATTGTTTTTATTAGAATGCAAAGAAAACCCGGCACAAACATTTTTTCTAAAAAATTGCCTTAATATTGTCGCCATCTCCAGAGACAATTGAAACTTAATAATATATAACAAGAATATTGTTTCATATACAATATCCACTGACGTCTTTTAAAATATTAAGGTAAACAAGCACCATTTACTTATCTCATGTAAACACGCCTTAAGAGTTGAATCTTAATAAATTTAATAAATGTGTAATGACGTTTCATGAAATCGTAAGTTTAATTTTATACAGCATAATAATACTCACGCTTAGAACTGCAAAATTATATCTACATCTGACTGAAATTAACGCGCAAGATTTCTATTCTAGCAACGCGAAGCAATCTCGTTAAAACGACGTTAGCTAAGCCATAAAATCATAATAACACTTACACTTGATATGGCTTTTATCAGAATGTGTAATTTATTTAACGCGTAGTGAATTTGCATATTTTACAAAAAAATATACCGCTCAAAATTACTTTTAACTCATCATCAGCCGCAGGACGTCCACTGGTGGATGACCTAAGACCCGTTCAAATTTCTATACACAAACCTTATCCCTTTATCCCTCATGCCATATTTAAAAACCGAATTAAAATTGGTATAGCAATTTTTGAGTTCGAGACTAACGCACGGCGATTGATTTTTATATTATAACTTTATACGGTCTTACTACAAAAACATTAAACACACTTTAATCAGGCTTAAAGCACGTGTTAAAAATAAACTTTACTACAAAAGAGTGTCTAGGCATTGTTTAGGGTTTAACAATGCTAGAGCATTATTTAAATTTAACTACCGCCATATGCTAGTTTAACGAGTGTCTATCTAGTTAACGGCCTCTCTTCCTCTGACGTATTGTGTCAAATTTCGTTTTGCGTATACTTAATAGTTAATATTAAAGATTTCTTTTGATTTTATAAATGAGTATGGATATTTTAAATTTAATTGACATGGAGGATATGGATTACATGGATAATTTTTGAGATAGAATACATCGTGAGAGAATTAATCCATTCGAATATATAACTTTGGTATCAAGATTATTTATTTAATAAAGGATGATCTACCATGTGATGCTAGAGGTGGATCCTCAAATAAAAATTTTATTTAACAATTTTAACAAATCAAACTTTACATTTGACCACATTTGACAATTACGTCAGTGTTAGTTACGTTCCATTATGCTCAATATTTTTTGGTATTACGAATTTTTATAAATAATCTAACGTATTTGTTGTAATTTATTACTTATTCCAATCTTATAATTTGCTGATATCATTAATATAGTCCGTAATAATAGCTTGTGAAAACTAAAATTCATCATTATACGCCTATCAGATTTGCGTAAAATGAAAACGACATGAATGCAGGGCGAGTGAGTGGATGAATGTTTGCCAAGGTTGCCATAATTCAATAACATTCACGTACTTTAACACTGTCTACCGAAACAAGCGCTAAATAAGGTTTTGTGGTAGGGACATTTTAAACGCTCGCTGACCAATGCTTAAATGCTTAATGCTTGTCTAACTAAGCATGTGTTTGAACAGTGCTTACTGAATCTTTTGTAGTAAGACCGTTAGTGTATTAATACAACACGTTATACGCTCCCGGCTTCGCCCGGGTTCAAATTAAAACTATCCTATCTTTTAAGTTGGACCAAATTATATAAGGATATAATATATAAGGATGTATAAAAGAAGATAAGTACCTAATGGTGTTATTTACACTATGGAAAAAAAAAACGAAAAAAAAATCGTTCGATTAAAAGGAAAATATTACCATGACATATTACGTACGACGAGCGTACGAGTTTCACCATCTTCAAGTAGCATTACTCAATGGGTAGGTAATTTCAATGAAATTGAAACAAGATTCTCGTAACATTTACTCACCAATTAGCGTTACTTGAAACGTAACTAATCAACACTTTACTTGTAGTTGGTGAAAGAGGCCCTTAAGGCTAAATAAAAAATTAATCCTACGGATATTCACATATTTCTGAATACTTTAGGAATATTCTACGCGAACGTCGGGCCTCATCGTGATTTCACATTATTGGGTATATTCTTGAGGTTATCGTCTCGTCGACGGCGGCGCCCGGTCGAATGGGCCATTTTGTGCATTCCCGGGGGCAAGTGAGGACAATATTATGGACGGTTTTTGTCGGGATAGAGACGATATCGCTGGAACTAAAAACTTTGCTACGATAAAAATAAACTTTTCTTATGCTATATTATGAAACCTTTAATGTACCTTACTTTTTTGTATCATTTTAGTCAACTCACCAAATATCAGAAGCGTTTTAGACTTGAAATCCGCACATATTTAATTTGCATAAAAAATTGCACCCGTGCGAAGCCAAAAGCGTGTCACTAGTCTGTAAATAAATTGCAGAATAAAGTTTTATTAGGCTGTCAAAATGTAACATATAATTATAATCGAAAAAAAAACATTTGCAAACCGAAAAGTATTCTTATTATTTAATGAAATAATGGTATTTATTTGTATTTCATTTTTTGTCTCGACTTCAGTGCACTGACTGCGCCGTTTCTCTAAGAGGTTAATTATACCTTACCTCTTTTCAAGACTTGAAAACTATTCCAAGTGCGATGCTAAAGCCAGTATCCGCCTTTTTGTCAGGACCAAATGCCGCTCGGTAAATTTTGCCAACTATTCCCAAGTTTGAAATCTCCGATACAGTTGCAAAGAGGTTCGCGAAGCAACTACTCAGAGAGTGTTCTCTTGTACGTTTGTGTTAAAAGCCGGTCTTGTCAGAAACATAAATAATTTATATGTCTTTAAAAGATATTACATATTCATTTCTATATTATTATTTTTTATATTCACACATTCCACACAGCACCATCTAGTTCCAAAGTAAGCAACTTAATGCTTGTATTATGGATACCAGACGGTTGATACATACATTACTTTTTTTTTGTAAATACATACATAATATTATAAATACAAAACATCCATGACTCGGGTACAAAGGTAAATGTTAATACATAAACCTTTGCCCCTAGCGGGATTCGAACCCGCGACCGCTTGGTTATCAGCTAGGGTTACTAGCCACTAGACCAAACGTGTCGTCCTCTATCTTTATCATCAATCAATATCTACTAATAATAAATCTGTAAGTGTAGGTATTGTATATGTATGTACTGTACATACAATACCCTGGGTACGCCAGGACCTTGTCGTCGTGGCTTACCCTTGGCTACGACCTCGGGGACCAAGAAGGCGTACAACCGAGCTCTCGCGGGCTCAATTTTTTTTTTTGGTCTAATTTGATCGGACTAAGGTGCTGCAAGAGCGCTGCCTATCATAGTACTCGTAGTATACAGGCTTAATTTTATAAGTTTTCTACTTTTTCTTTGAAAGTTAGTAGGTAAGTTTAGTAAGTGCGTGACCTCACCATCGACTCTAACTGAAGACCAGCGCAGGTTTTTACCACCTGCATTATGCTGAGTTGGAGCCGGTTTGTGGTGGGGGACGTTTGTGTTTGTCTTTCTATATATTGTTACGTATGTATGTCCTTTGATACAAATAAAATATTATTCTATTCGTTATAGGAATGTTCGTAAAAAAACTCAAATAAAAATTCTATAAAACACAAAACACATGTCGCCGCATGCAAGCATGAACTGGAGGGTTTTGTTTTAAAATAAAAACAATAAAGCATTTTGGCAGTGTGTGGCAGGAACAACGGCGAATGAATGCGGAACACCGCTCGACATAGCGCGGCAGGAAGTCGGATGGTAATTTATCTTCCTTTAAACAACATAAATAATTACCGAGTGGTGAAGTGTTACCAGAAACCAACGTGATTTGCATTCTTATCTACGTAGCGAACTCTGCGAAAGGGGCCTCAATTGTAATACGCATTTTATTCTATTACAATGTACTATTTTCATTAAAATTAATTAAAAACGGGTAGACTACAGAAAATTTAATAAAATTATTGAGATACCTCAATAAGCATTAATGACAATAAGCCTCTTTTTTATACATATAAATATACATTACACTTGAAAATTGAAAAAAATAATTCACTAATCATTAGACTATATTATTTTGTGTGTTACGAGTCTAATAAGTTAAACTGGTACACAAAAAAATATATTTACTTCATAGACAATTTAAGAAGAAACACTAGTTTAATTTGTTTCTTGGCTACATAAGAAAAGAAATGTTGAAAGCGGGGTTAAGGAGCGTTCAGTCCTATTCAAATCCGGACGTATGCTACCGAGTTGGCGGCCCTCCGATATTGCCTCGAAGACATCTGCGGCCATCCGCAGACCCAATTTAATGCCTCACGAAATCTGGACGAAATAAATGGGAAAGAATATCCTTGTGGCCAACAATACAAAATATACCCACACCAGTATAAATACGAATATATAAGCCGCTATACGCAAACGTTTGTACGTTTTATGCATGAAATATTAAAAGCTTACACCAAATCCCTTTTGCAAATTGGATATAAGGACGTCTGTATTTCAATCACATGGATGCTCAATATTATCGAGTTTATCTATACATAAATATGCAAATTTTGCACACACTGTTGGTATGTGTAGGCCATAGATAAATGATTGATCTCGCTGCGCTCGACTAGATACCGCCGTCGTACGTGTAAAATGCGGCATAAAATAGTACGCCGAATTCGGCGTACCCGAGCCAGTCACACTGAAAACTGTCTGTGATGTCTACGTGCCGAATGTTTTATTAAATTTTAGGCATAATAAAATACCAGTTGGTATAGTGAAACTGTGTAAAAATATAATAAAACTGGGTAAAAGTGATAAAAAGTGACGATTTTTTACACATTCTACAGTTGCCACATTTCTCGGAGCTACTGCTTTTGTAAAGCGCTCTATCTAGTCGAGTGCAGCGAGACCAATCAATTATCTTTGTATTGGATTATTAAAAAAAAATACAAAGCTTCGCCAGCGCGCGTTGTGATATTATGACGATATTGTAGTGTACGATAATCGACTGATTCTCGCATCGCTCAATTTATTAATAAATTCCCATTACCATTACACTAATTGACGTATGAAAATATTTTGAAATTTTTTTACGGTAAGCGAAAAATACAAAACTTAATCCCATTCTACTTTATTTATGTTATTGAACTTGTATTGGATTGAATTGAAGCAGAATTGTTTGAAGCAATATTTAAGCGAAACATTTAAATTTAATGTCATTTGTCAATATACCATAAAACATTTTGAAAATTTCAGTTGCAGGTACACTGAGTTATGCACTCGAAAAGTGGGTAACTTTTTGAATGAGAGCACTGTTAAGTTATTATTTTTATATTATAAAGGGTGGTAGACAGACTGACGGAACCAGGCATACTTGGTAAATGGTTACCCGTCGTCACTATGCAACCTCGCATATACAAGTAACTTTTTCATCTGCCCGTTGTCATAGCAAAAATGTAGCTTCCTATAATCAAGTCGAACAGCATTAGGCCTTACAGAGCCATTAGCATTAGAGTTGATTGAGTTGAGTCATGTGTCTTTTATAAGGTGTACTTCGGAGAGTGTGCTCAGGAGCTGCATGAACTCATACCGCCTTCCCCTTTCTTCCATCGGACATACAGACGTACGGCTGGCTACCACCCTCATCTTGTCGAAATCCCTCCTTTTAGGACCAAGCGCTTTGAAACATCCTTTACAATGCGCACTGCCAGGGTTTGGAACTCCCTGCCGGCGTCTGTATTTCCGAGCACATATAACCCTAATCTTTTCAAGGTTCGAGTGAATAGGCATCTTCTAGGTGAGCTCGCTCCAACTTAGGCCTCATCCTTGCCACGTGGCTGGTTTTTGGCCAAGATGGCCTTATAAAAAAAAAAAGTCATGAGTTTCATTCAAGAAATAGTCATGAGTTGATTTTGAGCCACGAGGAGTTCAAAGAGTTGATTGAGTCATGAGTTTCAGTGTGTCTTTTAAGACACGAATTGATCCTTGGAACTCATTTTCAATAGAATATGCAACAACGAACCCTCTATTCCACGAGGGAGTTTCCGCAGCGCATCGCGTACACTCAACAAGATTTATATTCGTGAAAAATTTAATTTCAAAAATAACTTCGTGCCTGCTCATAGCGTCCATTCTATGTCATCTCGGCAGCAAAGCGTTGGAGAAACAATTTCATTGCCGAGAGAAAAAAATGCTTTACGAGAAATGAGGTGTGAAGTTAGTATTTAAAATCATGTCTACTTGAATGTTTACTTAGTTTTATTTACAACTAGCTGGTGCCCGCGACTTCGTCCGCGTTCTGGATGAAAGGTACCCTATGTCCTTTTTGGAGTCCCAGACAACGTGTATGCAAAATTTACAACGCCATCTAGGGAATTCTGTTTGAAGCAATGTAGTACTCTAATTCATCTAAAAGTTAACAGATGGCACTACATGTTAGAAATTACGTGTTAATAAAATTAAAGCTGCTGCCCGCGACTTCGCCCGCGTAACTTAGTAAATTATGTACTTAAACCTTCCTCGAGAACCACTCTACCCATTAGTGAAAACCGCATTAAAATCCGTTGCGTAGTTTTAAAGATCTAAGCATACAAAGGGACATAGGGACAGAAAAAGCGACTTTGTTTTATACTATGTAGTGATTATATACTTAGTTATTATTAAACTAATTAATGACTATTTATTTAACTTATTCGTTTTATTTACTTAGTTCTGCTGTTTATTTAATTGATTTTATTTATTTATGTAATATTACTTATTTGTAAAAATTATTAACATTTGCATGAGATCGACTCAATATTATGAGGTATTCAAATTTAAAGTTTTTTATATATCAAAATATATAATTAACCTTTTTATATACAATATATTATATAGTTTTATATACCTTTTTAAAAAAACAATAATCCTTACAATAATCTCAAAAACTACTCAACGGATTTTTATGAGCTTTAAACAAAGATTAATCAAGATTTTAACGTTAACAAAACAACACCCGAGCGAACCCGGAAGCGGTTCGCTAGTATATAAATAAGAATCATATTATCGCTACGCATTCGCTCATGGGCCCTGTGTGTAGCGATCTTAGTAAGAAAATTTGAAAGTGGAATTTTCTAAAGAAACACATACGTACCTCATGCACTCTCGAGACTTTGAAAGCCAGCGGAGTGCATGACCCGAGGATTAAAGGACAAATATAACAAAGTCGCTCCGATTTTAAAACTTTAAAAGTGTTCTTTAGTATAGAACACAGCATGTAATTTAACGACACGTTTGGTCTAGTGGCTAGCTGTAACTTTAGCTGTTAACCAAGAGGTCGCGGGTTCGAATCCCGCTAGGGGCAAATGTTTATATTGTGTTAACATTTACCTTTGTACCTGAGTCTAGGATGTTTTGTATTTATAATATGTATGTATGTATTTACAAAAAAAAGTATTGTATGTAGTATATCAACTGTCTGGTATCGATAATACAAGCATTGAGTTGCTTACTTTGGAACTAGATGGTGCTGTATGGAATGTGTGAATATATAAAAAAAAAAAGATTTTTTCCCGATGGACATAAACAAGCTGTGTAGACCATCAACGTAAAATAAATACATAGATAGAAATTTTATAAATAAACTATATAGACGAATCTGGCCACGCTTCGCTGTAGCCCGTTTTTTCGTTTTGTTGCTCCATCTTAGGCCTCATCCATGCCACATGGCTGGTTGTTGGCCAAGAGCTAACCCATCTCTTATATAAAAAAAAAACTCTTTGAAATAAATAGTACATATAAAAATACTTTTGGTAGGGAAAAACAATGAACTCGGCCTGCAGAGAATCGAACCCAGGACTTTGAGTCGGAGCGCTTAACCAATGGAGTCTTCAT
Organism: Synanthedon tipuliformis; assembly: GCA_947623395.1. Lineage (NCBI taxonomy): Eukaryota > Metazoa > Arthropoda > Insecta > Lepidoptera > Sesiidae > Synanthedon > Synanthedon tipuliformis. The sequence continues at coordinate 8,234,381 of OX392417.1, read as the reverse complement.
AAAAAAATTATAAGAGAACATGTAATATCTCATTAGGTTTCGATTCAGTTCTGTAAAAAGAAAACACGTGACGTCATCTGCCTCCACAAGTATTTTCCGCAGTTTTCCTTTCCACTGTACAAGACATGATTTATTTTTTTTGGACAGAAATTTATTATTCTCATTACAGTTCCAAATTTTGTTGAGGCACGTGACGCGGCTTCCACTGGCTTCCAGACGTGCCTGAACGACGGAAAATTTACTCGGATTCATGTTTAGAAAACAAGTCAAGTTGGGTAAGCAACTCAAAATTAATATTTTCCAATTGAGGGAAAAATGTTTAAAGAAAATTCGCTTCCATTTTCAAAGCACATTTATACAAATGAGTTTTTATTAAAAATACAAAATGTTAACATTCACTTTGTATCTTTGTTTTTTATAAATACCTAGACAAAATAACCGAGGAAATCTTTAATATTTCAATGTTTGCTCTCTTATTTCTATAATAAGATTTTAATCCTTTTCATATTGAGTCAGTATTCTGTCGATCTTGTTACAAAAAATGTTATAGTACTATCTACTACCTACTTTAAAGAAAACAAAATACATAGGTACCTACGCATAAATATGTAAAATACGTGATGTAATGGAATTTAAAATATATAGTCGAGTGAATTCTGACCGCTTACCGTTTTCCCAACGAAGGCAGAATCTAGTGTGAAAATTTACACAGTGTATTCGAAGCTACGTGCTTCGTCTTTGTAATGTTTGACAAAAGCATGTTTGGTACGCTGCACTCCGTTTTACAGGTGCCAACTTTAACCAAATATTATAACACCATTTTAAAAATTAACCATTGTCAAAACATTTTTGTCAAAAGCCAAAAATCTTGTCAATGCAGTTTTTCTTAGTTAAAAAATGGAAACTGTAGTGTATGCATCTGGATTTGTTCACTAGCAACATTACAAGCACAGTCTAAATCGTACCACGTGACTGATGCCAGCGATCCACGTGGGATCAGTTGCGTGTGTGTCCGGGAGTGATGCGGGAGATATAAGGACTATTGCGTGAGCCTCGGAGAGTAAAAGGAAGGGCACTACAGAAACCTTTGTTTCTAAGAACAAATTTTCGTATTTCCTATTACTAACCAATTAGGATTAAACAACCTGTATATGTAGGCTATTTTATACGATAACTAGCTGGTTTCCGCGACTTCGTCCGCGTTAAAAAACAAAAAAGTAGCCTATCCTGTTTTCTGTACGTCTAAATGTTTATCTACCAAGTTTCAAGAAAATCAGTTAATTCGTTTAAGAGTTATTATGGAGGAACATACATACATACATAGGTACCTACATACATACAACATACAGAAAAATATTCTAAAAATCATCAATTTAGTTTCAGTATCATGTATATAGCCTATAAACAAAGTATCTCTGAAAACAAAGTAACTTACTCCATGACCAACCCTTACAGATTTATTTTATTTTTTTTATTTTTTAAATAAGCACCTGAGTATTAAGAAAGATTTTATTTTTAAGAAGCTAAAATTCTTACAATTAATCTTTCTAAATTTTGTTATTTTTTTCTTGCCAATTTCCGAGAAGACGTTGAAGATCTACTGTGTTAATGCGACATGTCAACAGAGCGAATTATCGTGCGAACCTTTCGTTGGGGGTTTGAACCCTCAACGTGACCGCGGATCAAAGGTGAGGTGAGGTTCTTATAGGTGTTGTAGGATTACGATCTGTTATTATGAATATAAGTAGGTATACACAGTTGCTCAAAGCAACTTTGCTACCGATAATCGAATAATCGCTTTCAAATCTCGTCAACTAAACGCTAAGACAAATTGATGACAGAAATATATTTTAAACCCCTTACGTCCGACGAAAAAAAGGGTATTATAAGTTTGACGTCTTTATATCTGTGTATATCTGTCTATCTGTAAAATAGTAGCCTCCTAAACGGATGGAGATTTTGATCTGGTAATTTTTTTTTGTTTAAAAGCTACCTTAACTCTTAACTATAATTCAGGAAGATCTGTTTAGACCATAGATAAATGATTGGTCACGCAGCGCAGCGAGACCAATCCATTATCTTTGGTTTAGACGTTTGAATACCATCAGCCCATTTCCTAGTTGAATTTTAATGTGTAGATTGGATATGGTAATCAGTCATATCCTAAGATAGGACTCATTACATTGACGCTAAATCACATGCCACGATATTCATTCAAACCAATTTCAATGAAAATTTCTGTATATGGTTGGTTAAAGCTTGGAAGATTAAAGTCGGGCTGAATAGGGATCCACTAGATTGAGTTGGCTACCGTCGGCCTATAACAAAATGAACATAAAACTAAAAACTTAAAAAATTCTATAGACTACCGTCGAAAGAAAGTGACATTTTGTAATTTCTCAATTGCAACAACGAAAAAATTAAGCTAGGTACCTTTACGGTTGTAACATAACTAGTGGCTTCATCATGCGTACAAAAATAGGTAATGCAGAATATGTGCTTCAATGGACCCAATAGTTGCAAATTTCCCACGAGATCACATCCGACCGCGATCTTTACTTTCTATAAGCTTATCAACCTTGCATTTCTCCAGAACGTTTCATTTTTTGTGAAACATACACTCCTAGGAACATGAAGTGAATTTCAATGAAAATATACGTGTCTCTATATCTATCTTTTTTATTTTGGATAAACATCTAGCTGAGAGATACCACAATATATAAATTAATAAATATCAGCCAATTAATAATCTATACTAATATTATAAAGCTGAAGAGTTTGTTTGTTTGTTTGTTTGTTTGTTTGTTTGAACGCGCTAATCTCAGGAACTACTGGTTCGAATTGAAAAATTCTTTTTGTGTTGGATAGATCATTTATCGAGGAAGGCTTTAGGCTATATAACATCACGTTGCGACTAATAGGAGCGAAGAAACAGTCGAAAATGTGGAAAAAAAAACGGGAGAAATTATTCATCTTTGAGGGCTTCCGTTGCGTGCGCTGCCCAAAATATTCCCAATGATTGATTCCCAAAATAGCTATTCCACGCGGACGAAGTCGCGAGCACCAGCTAGTATCATAATAAATGCTATTATTTATGCAAGATATAGCTTGCATTGCTTGCACTTTATAGTTTTAGAATTTAGGATTTTGTTAATTAAATAATATTCCTTTACCACCAAAAAATTTCGTAAGTGAACCTTGAACGTTGCCAGATTTCTAATACTTCTTATACTCTTATATTATTATATAACCTGCGCATTGCAACCTATTAAGAAAGAACAAAAAAATGAATTGGGTATTCCCCCATTAAAAATGTAATGTTTAATGTTGCCATATAATGTAATGTTAAACTATTACCAAAGTAATACCTATTGTCTATTAAAAACATGTGAATAATAAAACATCGTTACTTGCTCCTGTGTGCACAGTCAGAGTTTGTAATTCAAACCCCTCGAGACCTCTACAACATGGCAAGTTCGTACTACGTATAAGTTTACACTTGGGACTTTGTTGCTCCTTTGCACAAAACATCTACATTAACGCCACGGTTATTACACAGGGACCTCGGTTTCTTGGAGCGTTCGTGTCACCAATTTGTGACGCTCTTAGACCTACTTAATGAAACTCAACTCAAATCATTTAATGTTGGATAACTAACTTTAAAAGAACGCTCTTCATTCAATATTTGCAAACATTTGAATGAGGCAGGAGAGCTCAAATTGTACTGTACAGATAAACGTCCAAATAGTTTTGAATGTCACTCTATAGGCGTATTAGTAAATAACAAGACAACTCTTGCTTATAGCTTTTAATTAAAAAGTTCAATTGGTTTTGCTTTATAATTGCTTAATAACTGAAATTTATTCAGTCAAAGTAAGTATTTCTTATTATAAACAAAGAAACACGTCATAATTTATTTGGCATTATTTTTATAATGTTAATAAGCTACGATTAATAAGTATATAAATTTGCTTTTATAGTGCAATTGAGAAAACTGAAGATAACAAAATCGGGGGATACAGTTAGATGATGTGGCTAGATATCTATTTCAACACCCAAAATTTAATTACATCACTCGATAGCTGAAGGATTCAAGATTTTTTTCTATACATAATATGTTTGATCTATTCCAACATTGTACCTAAAATGACCAATTGATACATTTTTAACTATGTTATTCAACAATATTTAACATTGTTTAACTAAAAATTCAACAATATTTAACTATGTGATCCAAATCCGGTTACGAGCAGTACTCAAAAAAGGATTTTAACCTGTGTATTCAAAGCAAAGTTGGGATAAGCGCCGATGTGGTTACCTGTGTATGCTGGTCTCGCAGACATGCGCCTAGAATATTATTCTGTTTTGTCGAGAATGCTATCGATTTTCAAAATCGTATGAAACCTTCCAATTCCCATTGAGCTAACGTGGACTTATATGTACACTAAATTTATTTCGAAGAAAGCCAAATAAATATATTACAATTTATTTAGAAATTTTATTTTAAAATTGTGAGATCTTATTGGCCTCACAATTTATTATATTTAGTTGCTATTTAGTGTGTAAAGGCTTATACAAGTAATTGGAGCCAGATACATTATGAAAATTTGTGCATAATCTTGCCGAAACGCATTAAGATAACTTATTGAAATTTAGCCTACTCTTCCTTGCAGAGAGGAGAGGTCTGTGCCCAGCAGTGGTACATATTAACATGAAATTGATGAATAATATATATGTAAAAGCTTATACAAATAAATGGAGCCAGATCCATTGTGAAACAGTTTTTTTTAATCTTGCCGAAACGTAGTAAGATAACTTTTGAAATTTAGCCTATTTCACTTCAAGTAGTATAGTAACAGTTATAAAATAAAATAATAAAAAGTGCCATGGCTTCTCGATGGCACAGTAGACATGAATATGTCTCATATCATAAATGAAAAGAAAGATTTAAATGGTCCCTATCCCTATCCCTATCCCTATCCCTATCCCTATCCCTATCCCTATCCCTATCCCTATCCCTATCCCTATCCCTATCCCTATCCCTATCCCTATCCCTATCCCTATCCTTATTCTTTCCCCTTATCCTTAATCCTTCAATGGTCAACAGGGATAATATATATATAAACAAACGAACAAACTATCCCTATCCCTATCCCCATCCCTATCCCTATCCCTATCCCTATCCCTATCCCTAGCCTTATCCTTATCCTTATTCTTTCCCCTTATCCTTAATCCTTCTATGGTCAACAGGGATAAAATATATAGATAAACAAACGAACAAATTATAATTAATTCATTTACGTCATGGTAACGATTTTCGTGACACACATTCTTTCGAATAGACCCCAGAGAAAAGACATATTCATGTCAAATGTCAAATAAAAAAAAAATAGATTTGGAAATACGTGGAAGTAAATAAAGTCTGAAGCTCAATTCAGAAATGTCAAAGTTTTCAGGTTTTCAGGAGGAAACTGGAATTGTCAGTGAATCCGTTTCGGTTTTAATTAATTCACGAATAGTCTCGGGCACAGCGACGCTTTGACTCTATGGACACGCCCGTTGATTCTTGTTCAATTCGCGTATCTGGCTTTGTGTACTTCCGAACTACATCCGAGCAGCAAAAATTGAATTTGTTACTCCGTTCTGTAAGCGTGCTTACAATTAGCTAATCAACTTCATTCGCTCGCTACCGGATAAAATAACATTGTTTTAAATTATTTTTGTGTCATAAAGAGTGGCAAACTGACAGGATACTCAGTTTTGTGACAGATCTACCTTACCTTTGTATATAAACACAAGGAATGATATTATAAGTGCAGTAAATACCAAAAGACATTTAGTAGTAACAGGGTCATAAACTTACCCATATTGCGGTGCGGCACTGATCACCTTCTTATAGAAGACCATCTTGAAAAACCCAATCTCCTGTCACATTCTCACTTTTCATCAAAGGGGTCAACAACTTGCCTGCTGAGCATTTATATTAAAAAAGGAATCTATAAATAATAGGGACAAATTATAGCAGGTCTAACGTTAGATACTTACCAACGTACGGGTCTTCTGAGCTTAGCCTTTTTGTGTAAATTTTTAGAAGAAGTTGGCGGAAATAACAGACAGTACCTACCAGACAGCGACATTGTTTTATAACATGTATAGATTAGATATTATTATTACTGCCAAAATTTCTCGTTAAGCAAATAAGAAGTGATTCACATTTCTTCCCTATTTTCTAATACATAATTCCCTTTAACTAAGCAATTTCCTGTTACCAGATCTCAATCTCGAATAAAGTTAATAATAACGTAACTTTTGTTAGCAGCGTCATCAAATTTCCTATTTCTAAACAGGATTCTCTGTAATGTGCCTCACAGACACAACCATGTTGTCTAAATTAACGTGGGAAATTATGAAAGTTTCAAATAACAATAATAATGCAACATAATATATATTCTAGATCCGTCACCAATGGATTATGAAAAAGGTTTTAGTATTTAGTATCTTTTCTCAGTGGGGAAATATTGTCTATTGTTAACAGTAGAAAATGTTCAAGTTTGTCCTCGATAATAACCTATATTAAATCTCTCATCCCTTCCTAAACTATGGTCGACAACGCATTTCCTACACCTATTGTGACGGTAGCCACTTACCATCAAGTGGACCGTCAGCATGTCGGTCGACTTTAAGTTAAAAAAAATACTATATGTTAAAGTCCTCGAAGTCGTCTGCGTTAAATTCGTGAAAAATTAAAATATTTTTTTTCAAAATTGGCCTTGCAGAACACTCCGCATTTCAAACCAACCCTGTGCTTAGTTAGAGCTCATGATTTGTGTGTTTGTATAACATAACATATTGAAAATAATTAAAATGTACATACTGTATATTGAGTATTGCACAGTAAATCACTACGCAAACAAAACTTGGATACAAAATAAAATATAATTAATTACTTTGTTTGTTAGTTACTGCTTACACTGACTTTAGCCATCTCGCGGCCCATTTCCTTACGTAAAACGCCAACTTTGTATTGTTAAGTTAAATTAATGCGAATGATGTCAAGAAGCAATATTAATTGCCACCTTGTTTAGCCAAATATTCACATTTAGTGGCAAATGCAGCACCCTCTAGCGGTAATTGCGACGTTAATATTTAGATTAGAACTTTAGCACGATACGAGTATGTAATGTGCCCGCTTGATAAATGAGCGTGTAACGCGATGGGCCTAAATTTATAATTTACTGTGCAATACTTAGTACTTTCACGAACAGAAACACCTAACTAAAATACTATCGCATGTTACCAAACAAGTGACTATCAAATGTACGAGCTCCAATAGGTAGGTACATACATTATAAAATAAATAACGAATTATATAATTATGTATATGTATACGTAATTTGGCGTCTGTGTTTTCGAGCTCAGGGTGCTTAATCCCTCCGAGAATAGGGCCTCGGCTGTCGTCTCGGGCCCACACGCCATCGCTGATGGTGGAATCAACCCAGGGGGTTTTAGTGGGTATTCCCGGTGATAAGTTACTTCACCGGGCGAGTCCCAGACTGTGACAGTCGACGAGGGATAGTGCGTAAATGTCAAAAAAAGGGTGCTGAATCCCGAAATTTTTATTTTTTTATTTTTTATTTTTTAGTCACAAAAAGTAAGTAAGTATGAAAATATTCTTCTTCTATTTTCTTCTAATAATCTATAAGAATTATTTTGGAATCTTTCATTTTTGGAATATGTTCAAAGCTTGGCTTTTATTTCAAAGCCTCGTTTACTGTAAAGTATTCGAAAATAAGTGTTTGGTACAACATTATGGCACCTATGATTTATTCGTAGCACCTATGGCATTAAATGTATTATAGGCAACTTAGTGGACATATTTTTTATATGTCGTTCTAAATCTCTACGCGATAATTTCCTTACAAAACCATAACGAATGCCTTTTGAAAAACGTGACCGCTCGAATCACTGCTCCATTACAGCCTTCAAAGTTTACATCACAAGTTCCAAGTTTGTTATCTGTTCCACCGCAGATCCGAGCTCTTTTGTTCCAGCTTCCACGAATATTACGAGTACGATCAAGGACAGGGATCTTATTACTTTCCACTTTACGAGTTTCCTCTTCTTAGTTTACAAACGCATCCAACAAACCACTTCACAACAACAAACAACAAGAAAAATTTATATAATTTTGTAATATAATCAGCATTGGAGTTTTATTAATTACTTTTTATGTAGGTATTTATATTTTCTTTATGTGGAAAAGGGGCTCTAGTGAACATGCTGTTGTTACACAAGTAAGTGGTAATTAAGAATAATGCAAGATATACCTAAGCTGTTTAATCATAGTTATCCTACTAAAAGACAAACACTTGATGGAGTTGGTTTTAACAGCTACATAAAGTAAAAATGCGTAACGCGCTGTCTATACCTATTCATGTAATGGTGTTTTTTGCATAATATAATCAAATCTATTTTTCATTACGACGTAATAGTTGAGACGCGTGTAAGAATACGAGGTTAATTCGAAATGTGTCGATTGCCACCTCACTCACGTACCACAAATTGATACAGGGTACGTGAACCACTCAACGCGATGACGCTCATTCCACGTTCAAACTACTGCGCGCCTCTATACAGATAACGATAACAATGTACTGATAACTTGAGCTGGCTCCATGTATCTGTTATTCCTTTTATTTTCTTCATAGAGCTTTTTGGATGTCTCTTAGAGCTGGGTACACTGCGATTCGTAGTCATAAATTTTTGGGCAGCACGACTGCCCGTTTTTACTGCGTAAAAAATCTTTGTACAGGTAATAATTATGTTCTCTTTATGTTGAGTCTAATACACTATTGTTCTGCTATGATCATAACGGCCGCTGGGGCCGGAAGGTTCTCGAGTGGAGGCCACGGACCAGCAAGCGCAGCGTAGGACGTCCACCCACAAGGTGGACAGACGACCTAATAAGGGCCGCGGGTCAGCGGTGGATCCAGGTTGCGGTTACCGGTCCTATTGGAAAATTATGGGGGAGGCCTATGTCCAGCGGTGGACGTCCTACGGGTGAGATGATGATGATGATGATGATGATGATGATGATGATCATAATATTTAGGCTTCCTATGCCTTTTACGTCGAGTTTGGTGTGGCTACTACTTAACTGTGGGTCCGTTCAAACCCAAACGCGACGCAACGCGAAGTGCATGAAGAGACGATGCTTGATTTCGCGTGACCCATAGTGAAGCCAGAGAACAGAAAAACTAAGTGAAGCTATGTAATATAGAATGCGAACTATGTCTCGGAACGATGCGACGTCGCGAGACCGATTGGCTGCGCCGCGATACGGAATGCGAAGTCGTAAAATGCATTGCGGTGCAGCGTAAAGCCGCCGACACCACTTTCGCGTGCTCACTGAACTGTATGCCATTTACTGATAACTCGGCAAATAGAAATAAGATATTCATAACGTAATCTTCTATAACGTAAACTTACTTCAAAAATTCCTCTTTCCATCGATACAATCAGAACCAAAGTGTGTCCAAAAATTGCCGAGATTAGCGTATTCATACAGACAGACAGACAGACAGAGAAAAAGGAGGACTTTATACTATGTACTGACAAATCATTTAAGACTGGATTCTTGAAATCAAAATTATATTTGAAAAATTATTGAAATTTATATTTCAATATACCTAATTAAAGAATTTCATCATAACGATTCAATTAAGTATACAGACAACAAAATTCCAGTATAGCTTGAATAATATAAAGGAGTTTTCCTCGGCGTCCCGTTTCATCGTTTTGGACGTCAATTGCCATCAGACGTCGTTAAAAGCCGCTTGTCCCGCTCATTTGTTGTGAGTTTTCACAACAGTTTCCGAGTAATGGTGCCACCGCGTCGCGCCCCTTTCAATGGCTCCCAAAATTTATTTTTCCATCTCAACCCGAGCGCCCTTCCTGTGTACTTACATAAATATATCTTTGACGTAAACGGCGAGGAACTGCTTTCAAAGTGTCGCGAGCGTTCTTAACGTCATTATTTAAAGGTACCTGAGGGCTCTCACGAAAATTACTTGCACTCACTGATCACTTAGACAAATAAAAAACTTCTTTTACGCCTGTCTAAACGTGGGCACAATTTTGTGAAATTTTTGACTTCTTATATTTAATATCTACCCTTAGTGTTCGGCTGAGATAACATCATCATCATCTCAGCCGTAATACGTCCACTGCTAGAGAGGTCCATCAGTGGACGTATTATAGGCGAGGGCCTATAACTTTCCATTAGGCCTGGCCAGTAGCAGCCTGAATCCACCGTCGACCCGCGGTCCTTCTTAGGTCGTCTGTTCACATTTTGGGTGAGCTGCTATGCTGTCTATGCTGCTCTTGCCGGTCCATGATATCCACTGGAAAACCTTCAGGCCCCGGCGGCCCACGGCTTTCTGTGCTATATGTCCTGCCCACTGCCAGTTCAATACTTACTGATCTTTTTAAATTGCAGGGTTCTTTCGTTGGCGGTGACTGTCATTTGTCTATGCATTCTAGCTGCATTCTAGATTGCGGTGAGCCGCGAGCATTGCCTTTTTCCTATCTTGTTGAGCAGCATTGAGCTTTCTTATGAGGCCCATAGTTAGAGACTATGTTACAGAGCCATATATCGTCACTGGCAATACAGATTGGTTGAAAACATTTTTTAAGACGCTGAGGAACTTTGTTTAATATACAAAACTTATTTTGTCGTTATTCTTACGTGTGTGCGAAATAAGTGTAAGTAACTTTATAATTAGTTATCAAATTTTATGGATAGTCTGCACTTCTGCAACAAGTTATGTAAAATTTAACAGCACTTAATTAAATATCAATAAGTAGGTATGAATTTTAAATAATAATGAAGTATTATTTATTCTATTTACAGTTAAAAATTAACAGTATTACAATTGGCAATTTCTGACATTTTGCGTCTTCCCAAGATAAAGTCTGGGCCAGTTTTCATCTAGACTAGACTAGACTTCTCTTCCCTAGACAGTCGTGGGAGCTCACGTGACTAGATCTGACTTTTCGTTATTACATTTACATAAGGTCTAATTTGCATTAATTCCAGATAAAACGTTCAACACGTAGACCCTAACCGCTATTGTAGTTATTGTGACAGAAATGAGAGGGCCAATTTACTTAAGCGAGCCCAATTTTACGGATCCCTTATCAAGTGTACTAATTGGCCATGTAGGTCACGTATTATTCAATAAACCCAAAATTAATACCGGATACGTGAGACGCCTCCGCGGATCGCACTTTTCTCTTAGTTTGTTCATATAAAGATGCCGAATGAGAACCCATTCCATTAGCTACTCCTAGATGAATGTCTCGAAAGCAGATACACTGTAATGATAATATTTAGTTTTAAGAGGAGTTATAATTAGTTTATTAGAATATTTAGTTTATTGTCAAGCTGTAAATTTTCATAGAAAAAGCGATAACGTTTCCCCCCAGGAAACATAGTCCAATTTTTATAATTCTTGGAAAAACTAGATCCATACGTTTTTATTTTTAAGAAATATTGCTAATGATATACGTTATTAGCATCTAAATTCTATATTTTTTACTTAAAAACTTCCTCTAGCGTTTTTATTTTTTTAAATTAAATTAAACTGAATGCTCTGTACCTACCTGTAGTGTATGCGTGTATTCACCCTCACTCTTCCACACACACACACAGAGACAACACTGTTTCGTGTCGACGGTCGGCCATGCCAGTTGTGAGAACCGCAAGGCACCGCAAGGTGCGAGTAAGACGTGTCGGTGGGGTGTGATACGAACCAGTGGAATAGCACAATCGGGCTATTTTACAAGTGGCGACGAGGATGGAATGTGATACGAAGCAGTGGAATAGCACAATCGGGCTATTTTACAAGTGGCGACGAGGATGGAATGTGATACGAAGCAGTGGAATAGCACAATCGGGCTATTTTACAAGTGGCGACGAGAAAGAGATGTGATAAGAACCAGTGGAATAGCACAACCGGGCTATTTTACAAGTGGTGACGAGGGTGGGGTGTGATACGAACCAGTGGAATAGCACAACCGGGCTATTTTACAAGTGGTGACGAGGGTGGGGTGTGATACGAACCAGTGGAATAGCACAATCGGGCTATTTTACACTACCTTATGTCCTTTTCTGTATACCTGCCAACGTGTTTGCAAAATTTTACTATGATTCGGTCCTAACAACACTTTTTCATTTATAATATTAGTTAGAAACTTAAAAAACCTACTCTCTATCCTTACAGATATTATTACAGACGTTTTAAAAAGCACCAATTTTATTTAATTAAAAATTTTCATGTAATTACAACTTACAAAGCGAACGCATCAGAGAATCGGAAGAGGAAAATTTTATTAAAATTAAGACGGATTGAAACATCCATGTCGAATTTTTTACATAATAAGAATAATTTGGAAATACAAAAGAAAGACGGCGCGCTAAAGAAAAGTTTTCCTCTCGCCACCATAATTATTTAACCGCATTAATTAATAAGGCACAATAAATTTGGGAACACCCGGCAAAATTGGGGAAAATCGTCATGCTGCCGCGGCGCGAGTTTCGAACCCAACTCACGTCTTTTATTAATTTTCACCCAAATAGATTTAAATACGAGAAGTTAACTGTGAAACTTGATTGTGAATTCCGAATAAGTACATTTTTATGAAATCATCAGCTGGAACCCGAATCAGCGGGAATTAAAATTGACGTCCGCCATTACGAATGCAGTTATTAATCTATAAGGGCCGGTACTGACTGACGGCATGGCACGGCATAGCAAAGTATTTTTCCCAGACATTATTATTTTTAACATTACTTTTTTATGTTAAGCCCGACAGACATGCTGACCGTCCACTTGATGGTAGGTAACTATCGTCGCCTATAACACAAGCAACTCCACAGGTGCTGCTAGTGCGCTGCCGAACATAAATAGCATTAAGGATAGAGATAAGGCCCTTCCTTGGGATAGGGCTAAGGGACAGGGAAATGGACACTGCAATGATAATTGCAATGATTTATTTAGCACTCATACTCCTTTGCATGCCGCAACATGCCAAAGCACGATGTGCAGTGGCATGACTCGCAACGCTATCTTGGTATAGAAATAAAAGAGTGTATTGCAATAAGGTTAAAAATAACATGATCAGGAAAAAGTTATTTGCTGTGCCATGCCGTGCCATACCGTCAGTCAGCGCGCGCCCTAAAGCTTTCTATTAAAAGCTGTATGCGACATGCGACGTCCGCATTTAGTACGCTGTAAATGTTTTGCTCGACTTCTGAACGTCAGGCACAGCGTCAGCACTCAATAGGTACAATTACCTACATACTATCTCTCGTCTCGATCACAACAGTAGTCGACAAACAATGTTTCCCTGTAGTAATATAATAATGTGGTTTTGTACTGATTAAACATGTAGAGACGCAGAGTACAGCGTTTGAACGGCCAACGTCGGCGTGTTAAAGCATCGTTACGCGACAACGTACAACATGACCCTGTAAGCGACCAACAATTTGTAGGAGACCATAGCCTAAGGCTCTAAGGATACATAGGGCCAGACTTTTGATAATTACTTTTTTCAAAAGCCTAAAGTTCCCAGAAAAAATTCTTAAGTTAAAAAACAACTTTTCAAAGGGATTTTTATAATTAGATACCTAATTAGATGTTTTAGAAAATACATTGGTGAATTCATAATGTCCCAACCGCTCTTTATACGGCTTGATTCCTGTGATCGCGTTTTGTGATGTCGGAAATTTTGCCCGATAAGTAGAAAAGGAAGTAAATCGATGCTGACAAGGTCTGGGGAACATCTCAAGGGGATGAAATTACTGAGATCTGGCGAAGCACTCACAATATTACCCACTTTGAAACTGATTACAGCAAGTACAAATTTTGTTATTGAAAAAATATTATAAAATGTACCTATATTTTTTTTATTTATTTTATGGTATTTTATACTATTACTTCGGTGGTGTTTTTGTTTTTATAAAGCATAATAGTTATTCTTCTTCTTCTTCTTCTTCTTCGTCGGTTTCGTGGTCATCATTTCAGGTAACCTTCATGATGACTTTCATGGGGGAAAAGATATGCAGTGGTTTCTCCTTGACTTCTGCATTTAAGCTTTTTAGGGGTAATTTAAGCCCCAAGGCCGTTTTAGCCTCTTCCGACCGGTTGCCCAGCCAGGTGAATGGTTATCCCGCCATTTACTCGGTCGCCAGAGCTTCAGCTTCGTCGTGGAGCACCACGGAGCAGTAACAAGACACTCTGCCGCCAGGCGACGCGTGCAGGTGAGGTTGACAGTAGGGTAGGATAAGATCTTAGTACTTACCTTTCTCCCCTTACTACCAGTTAACACGTAATTATAATAGTTATACTTACGTGTTAACTAGGTAATGTAATTACGTATGCAGGTCTTTGTAAGTACAATCAGGAATAAAACTCTTATACCTAAAATAAAACTGTGTCCTCGCTCAGTGTTTAACTTTGCCAAACAGCGCTGGCAAGTTTTGTACAGCGGTCGTTTAGTTCGAATGCATAAACGAACAGTTCCGAATACCAATGTGCCAAATATTATTTTTACTTTCAAGTTTCAACCAAAGTTTTCCAACTAAATAAATGATTTTTGTAACCGACTTTAATTACGATGAATTTCAGTATCTAAAATTTGAATTAATTTCAGCTTTTTGAATTATCAAAGACATTCAAAGACTTCTTCTTCTTCTTCTTGGGGTGTGTCTCCAACTAGTGAAGGTTTGCTGTGGTTTGCGATCAGCCTGAAACAGCCCTCCTCTTTTGTTCGTTGGAACACCTTTACTGCGAGAAAGCTCAACGTCGCTCAACGAGCTATGGAGAGGATTATGCTCGGTCGGGGTTACACTGCGAGCTCGAATCTGTACTGAGGACTGAGTCATGTATTCATGTATATTCTTTTTTTTTTCGATGTTATCGAAACATAATGTAAATATTAAATAAAATATAACATTTGTAAGCTACTTGTTACAATATTCAAAGCATCTAATAGAATTTAACCCCATTACGTTGTATTCGAAAGTATATTACTTTCTTTTTTTCCCAACGGCGTTTTTGTGTGAATAAAACTCTGCGAGTACCTAATATATTTTGTATTATAAATGTTTAACGATGGCCTTGATATGCTTTTAATAAAGAAATCCCTCAAGCATTTTACGGATTAGACAGAGATTATAGGTAGGTAATAGAACCGATAACTCAATACTACAACTTTTAAAACTTTGAACTTTCCAAAGTGGGCCCCTGGATCTGAAAACTGGTAGCAGAGCATAGGTACAGGCATTTAGCAGTCATTTGGGAAGCCCGTCTAGCAGCAGTAACCTTTCCCTTACAGAAGATCACCGAGCGAGAGTTATGCTGAGTTGGAGCTTGGAGCCGGTTTGTGGCGGTGGACGTTTGTGCTTCTCTTGCTAACATATATGTTACCTATGTATGTTCTTAAATGTCCTTTACTACAAATAAAATATTATTCTTTTCTATTCTATTCTATAAATAACAGAACGCGTGATTTGTGTGATGCCAGAGACCGTTTTATTATCTCTTTCTAAACCTTTCCTTATCCTTAATCCTACTAAAGGCAGCGCATTGAATTTGTAGCACCTGCCTATCCACCATTAAATGGTCCGTCAACCTAACTAATGACTTTTATATTAAAAAACAAAATATATGAAAAGTTAAGCAGTTTTAATATGTACACTGTTGCTTTATAAACAAAAACTAGCTAGTGCCAGCGACATATTCCAGCGGGCTTCGCTCGCTTGGAATATTTATAATTTATGACCTTTTCGCGGGTTGAATTGTTGCAATTACTGACTAAAAGCCAAAAATGTTTTTCCATGAATACATATAAATGTACATTTAAAATTGGATTGTCAATATAGGAATGCATTATTTCTTCGGTTATTCCCATTATAGTCGGTTACTCCCAAGTACCTATTACTGACTTCACTCGCTCGTTCAGCGTGCCCTTAAATGAAGTGTGTGAAATAATTCAAATCTTTATATAATTTAACATTTATTCCAAAACAGTTAAATATGTCACATCTAGATCATAATGTTTACTTAAAATTATACATTGTTTTACTTTTATATTTCAAACAGTTTCTATTAAATTCATCTATTTACTAAATATTTAATATGTTAAAGCATATTAATGCATTTTTTTTAAATATTATTCAATATTTGACAATGAAATCAGTATTATATTCGTTAAGAATCTTCAAGAAATTATATACTTGTCTTCTATTGATATTCCTCTTCGCCTTTAAACACGCGCTCAGCCCTGAAAACATATCATAATTTAATATTGTTTCATTTTGCTAAAAAATAACCTTTTTTACTTAATACTTAATTTACCTAATAACATATTGATAGGAAGAAACTTGAAACCTGTTGAAGAACTTTAATTATTTTTTTTCATTATTTTTAAACTATCTTTTACCCGCGACTTCGTTCACGTATCTCTTAATTTATGTATTTTAATTCATGCATCACCTTACAGTAAATTTTCTTCGATATACAATTTGTAATAGTTGCATGAAAGAGTGACATAATAATACTGAAAATATTTAAAGAGACTTTCATATTTATATTATTAGTACGATGTTACTGTATAACGTTACAGAAAATTACCTGTGGTTATTTGCCGTATGGACAATAATGTCTTTCGTCCCTGAAATATTTTTATTTTTTTTAATTAAAATTAGAAACTATTTTACAAAGACATACAGCGTATCGCACACCCCGTACAATAGAAAACCGAGAAAAACACACAGATTCTACAGAATTATTTTATTATGAAAAATTGTATTAATGTAAAAATAATAAATTGTAAGGGAAATAATATTTACTCGATAATTAAAAAAATTAAAGTCAAAAGAACTTCTTAGACAACACTCAAAGGGAGGTAACAGAAATACGTTATTTACTAACGAGAAAGAAAATGTCTTCTATCGAACGATATTTTAATAAGCAAAATGGCCGAGCTCATGCTCAAAGCTCTATACAAGCTTCCCAATTAGTTGGTAGGCTATTTATTACGTAGGTATAACTAGCTTCTGTGATTATTTATCTTGATGTTAATGTGTATTTGCTATAAATTATTGAGCTATATTTTTGTGAAAAAATTATCAAATTAACTACCTATAGGTGTACCATACAATTCTTCAAGCAGTGAAGTTTTGACGGAACGTTCACTGGCAGATAGCTGATGTCATAAATAAATAAATAAATAAATGAATAAATAAATGTCTTCACACATTCTGCACAGCACCATCAGCTTCCACAGTAAGCAATGCTTGTATTATGGATAACAGACAGTTGATATACTACATAGATTACTTTTTTTTAAATACATACACATTATAAATACAAACATCCATGACTCAAGTACAAAGGTGAAATGTTAACACATAAACATTTGCCCCTAGCGGGATTCGTACCCGCGACCGTTTGGTTAACAGCTAGAGTTACTAGCCACTAGACCAAACGTGTCATAAGGATCATGATTATCCACTTATAATAATTAACATAAATTCTCAATTATATTAAATATAAATAAATAAGGTAATTGACACTGCATATTATGGAAAATTAATTCCACAATGTTCAAGATTCATAAATACTACTAAAATTACCTAGGTACAAAAAAATCCTTACGTGTCATAGGGATCTTGTCTGCTCTGCAGCATATAGGATAGAGCTGCTTTAGAACTCCGTTTTCTGTGCTTGTCATTCTCTTTCTTACTTAACATGAAATCTGTAAACACACAAAAACCTATATTTTCCTATACTAATCCTAATACTAATATATAAATTATAAAATATGCAAAAATTTGTATGTTTGGATTATTTGTTTGTTAGTCAATCAAGCAGAAACGGCTGAACGGATTTAGATAAATTTTGCACATTTTTTCCTGGAAAAATCGTTGGTTCGTTTACAAAAAAGGAGCCACCGTCAACAGTCGTTCGTTATAACTCATATATTTTCTGAGGTGCTATATTTTATTTTTCAACCAGAAAAAGTCGCGGACATCAGCTAATTTTTAATCTATACTAATACTAATAATATTGTAAAGCTCAAGAGTTTGTTTGTTTGTATGTTTGATTGGACGCGTTAATCTCAGGAACTACTGGTTCGAATTGAAAAAATATTTTTGTGTTTGATAGTCGATTTATCGAGAAAGGCTCTAATAACATTTTGAACGCGGACGAAGTCGCGGTCAACCGGTAGTATTAAGGGATTCACAAAGGCGAATGACATTGACGATTTGACCTTCACCAATATGACCTTTAGAATGTTTATATATATCATACTAATTCCGCACGAAAAACACAAACGTAATCCACACCTCAACGCAGTCACTGAGACACTGTAGCTCCATATATTTACAGTTCCGAGGCGGCGGAAACAATTCAATAGGCCTGATAAATGTGTTTTTTTGTACTTTTCATTAAAACTACATTAAAAAAAAAATCAATACTTTTTTTTAAAATGATATTGACTTATTATTCGGTGTAGGAATCATTTGCGCGCAATAAACCGTTTTCGCAACAAATTTCAATATAAGTCAAATTCTTCTTATGTTCTAACTTTTATTGTGGGGTTTCTACTACTTCGATGGAAATTCTAAACAACACAATTTGTTCTTCACATGTTTAAGTATAACATATACTTTTTTCAAACCAATTGCATTGACAGTTTCTTCTAACATATTTTTTTAAAAATGCAAATTTTTAGGATTGGCGTGTGTTTACACCTTAAATAATAGGATGTTATACTCACTTTTGTAAGAGTTGCTAGTTCTTTTGTTATACTCATTTTCACTGTGCGGGGGAACAAAGTTGTTATATAGCTGTATAGGTGTTCGATAAAAATCTGTAAACAATGTGTAACAATTTAGTGAAAATTTGTGTTTTTAAAGAAAAAAGACGGCAAATGGAAATGTTGCTAATATTGCCTTAGGACACAAACAATAACAGTGGAAGATGAAAATTAGCTTCCAAAGAGTTAAGAGCGAGGTTTAAATCTTTGTTCTAACGAACTGTGAGCAGCGGATTAATATTCGCCTGCCTTTAGATATCAATCATTAAAAAAAAACACAAGCACTGAAGAAATTAATAAAAAAAAATTACTCTTAATAAATATTTTCAATTAGACGCTCAATTTGTTGTGAAAATAAAATACACACCAAAGTAGGTACCTATTCGTTTTAACATAACAAAGTGGAATGCTATCCAATTATTTTGTCAGACACTCAACACGATAGTTCCAATTAACATTATTAGCAAACAAAGTGTTCAGATACAGTCAATCGGGGTAACTTTGATAGATCACCACTCTATTTTTTTAATTAACTTTTACTACGTTAAATATGAGATGAAAGAATTTACTTAATCTGTGTTCTCGGGTTGATTTTTATGCTTTGAAGTTATTTAAAGTCTATAAAAATAATAGAATATATCAAAAACTGTCAATTTTGTTGTGTGTCAAAGTTATAACCCCTATGTGGGTAACTTTGACACAGATGAGATTTGCCGCAGAAATCATAACTTTAATACATTTTATAGCTTCAGGGTAACATTAGCTTCATTATTAACAAATGTCAGAGGCAATGGAGTCATAGACAAGTCAATAAAACCATAAAATTGTAGTTCTATCTTCATTTAAACTCTGGTAATCACAATTGAAATCAACATTTGAACATAGCTTTGGAAAGAGATTTTATGAGCAATTGTATCACTTAAAAGCTTAACATATTCAGGCTGCTTAAGGGTCTATTCACCCCACTCCATATAGAGCAAGTTATCTTCGAAATAATAAACTCCATGAGCTTTGATTTTGGCTTTGATATCCATAGTTGATACTATGTCATCAAACTTAATTTTGACAATCTCGCTTTTATCTGGCCACTTCCAAACACCATCTAATGACTTGAACATAGCATTTTTAAAACTTTTCTAAGCATTCTTCTAAAACTGAAGGGTGTAATTGGATTTTGATCCATATCTGCTTGTGCCAGACTCTGGAACTTTCTTTTTTCTGGCTTGTGGCTTATATGAGCTGAAAAATTATGAGTATGTCATTTATACATAATGTATATATGCTTCAAATATATTTACATTGTCAAGTGGATACGATTTACACTTCTATGTCCAAGCTAGCCACATTACAAATGAAGACAAGGTATGTCAATGTTACCCCGAATTTGTTCAAAATAAGACCGATCAGAATTTTTAGTAATTATTATAAAGAAGCAATGTAAAAACAACAAAAATGGCTTGTGTATCCATAATTAGACATATTAAATGTTATATCACGACTTTTACATACCTTGATAACATCGATATTCACAAGTTATTTGAAAAGTTTACCACTGAAAAAAATACAACAGTTGCGCCCGATACTTTAGAAAAGTTTTTCAAATTAACTTCGTTTGAAAGCTTCTTTTTTTTTAGATAGTTCGTTTACGAAGATTGTTAAGTACAAGAATTGTATAAATTTATTGTTATGTACTAAATATTGCCCATGTAAAAAATAAAAAAGTATTTTGGGACGTGACTGTCAAAGTTACCTTTGTTAATCAAAGTTACCCCGATTGACTGTAATAGGACGTTCGCTTCAGATCAAAAGGTAGTTTGGATTGTTATTGCTGTCACTGTGTACCGCAATCTGGTCATGCGAGTGCGAACAAGACAGCATCTGTTTCATGTAGCTGAATGTTCATTGAAATAATGCATACAATTTTCATGGACAGCCTATATACGAGTAGCTCGTAGGACCCATAATCACAAGGAAAAATTATTCTCAAGTGGTATGCCTGTAAATACCCGTGAGTTTAAAGGTTCTATAGTGGAATTAATAGTAGAACTGTTTCGACAAAAAATAAAAACCAACTACCTAGTTCTACTGTACAGTATGACAGATTTAACGACTTGGTAAATAATAAATGGTGACACATCTTTGCTCTGTGGAGCCTATATGGAGGTTATTAAGTCATTGGTTAAGTTCTAGTTAACCATAATATTAGTGACAGATCTGGGAAATTTCATTTAAAAAAATAAACTGTTACTTGTCTTCAAGAGGCTTAGTTAGAAATTAATAATCGTTAATATTATTAATTAGTTGCTATTATAAGTTAGTTAATTAGTTAATATTGTTTTTTTACTAACAAAGTACTTGATCGTCGTATCCAACAGGGTCTTCTTGCAACTCATCAGTCTTCCCACGCTGGTGATCTAGAAGAAAATAAATAGTTAGACAGATCTAAGGTATAAGGTACAATGGCTTATTTTTGGTAAATAGCTAGTATCTAAAGTACAAGTTATTGTAACAAAAAATATAAATAAATCAGGGTTGTTATAATATTCGCAACCGCATGTGAATTATGAAATTGTTTGTTTTTAAAATTTAAATAAGTGATATATATGTTTAAAATTTTCAATATATAAAAATTTGATCACTGAATTTTTTAATTTTATCAATTTTAATTTCAGTATTAAAAAAATCTTTAAAAATTTTTTTTTTAAACTGAATTAAACTCGGTCTAGCCATAGAGTAACGCTAGATTTAAATTTGTTTTTATACTACCTTTATAAATATTAAAGCCGTCTCTCCCGACGACGCCTGAGCACAAAGCATGCGGAGCAGTGAACGTCAATACAGCAAGAATTGATATAAATGCGTGACGCATTTTGCGTTGACTTTTATTAAGAGTAACGTGCTGGCAAGCGGACATGGTACGGGATCCGCGGGATTTATCGGCGGAGAAAGGAGCACTGACGGAATGAGCCGAGTTTCCTCTTCTTTATAATCTCCACCCTTATAAGGGTTAATCGCTAACATTAAGATTAAGTACGATTCTGAAATATTTCAATATATATATTGTATTATTAGCTACACGTTCCCCGATTCGCCCGGGTTCAAAATAAAAACTATCCTACCTTTTAAGTTGGACCAAGTTACACATAGTTACGAAGTTTTATCAAAATCGGTTCAGTAGTTTAGGAGCCCATTGGCCTCAAACAATGTGACACGTAATTTTAATTTATATAGATAAGTATTAAAAAATATATATTATAGACTCCAAAAGTATGCCAATTTAATTCTATTTTTGAGTGTTTTAAACTAAAGTATTATTATTATTATTATTTTCAATAAAATTATCTTCGACGGTCAACTTGGTGGTATAATGGTGGTATAGGTCGCGCGTTTTTAAGGTCAGAAGGCGAAACTAGTGGGGGCAATCGGCGCATGTGTACTATTGCGCACAAAATTGCTAAGGGAAATGCATTTTTTTCTTATTTCGTATTTTTGCACCTTACTAACTTAACATTACAGGCAGTGCTATTATTTCACGGGTGGTCTTCTGTAAAGTGGTGGTTATTGACGCCTGACGGGCTGTCCAAATGTGTGCCGAATGCCTTCCAAAACTAGATCAGAGCCAACCTGCCGGGATTCGAACCCGGACCGAGACAGAGCATAGCGCCCTCATCACTCAATCAACGGGCTCATCAAAACGTGAGAAACACTACATTGCTTCTTTCATATACTTACATGCAGTTCAATGTAGATTGAAAGAGAGAAAGATAGATTTTTAGCAAAGAAGATATGTACTGAAGAAAAGAAAGTTTAAATAGTTACAGACACACTTTTTTGTATAAAAATATATAAAAAAAACTTTCCTTTAGCCTAATAAATAAAAATAAAATTAACCCAAACATACTTATTAGTTTGTAAGTTAGAAAGTAAGTAGGAGGTAATCTCTGGAACCAGTGAATAATAATGAAATTTGTTACAGAGATAATTCTAACCCTTAGAAAATAATTAGCTAACATGTAGGTAATAAGCAGTACCTATACATGAAGTTTTATTTAATTAACCTAAAAAATACTGTCCATACAAAGTAAGTTTAATAATCTTAAAATACAAAAAAGAAATGTTAATTCAGAATAACCCATCGCAAGTCACCGTTTGCCGAAGACAGCCCAGCGGGTTACCCTCGCCCACTGTCGAGATGAACTTATGCAAACAACAGCCGAGACAGTTTCTGTTATAATATTTTTATGTAATACATGGGCAATACAATATAACAGACCAACTTTATGTATAATACTATCTTAACCTTTTGCTTGGGATCGCGATACAAAAGTTTCTACATGCACGTAATATGAGAATGTCACCCATATCACAACCTCTTCTTTATTTTTACTACTAGCTGTGCTACTAGTATGATTTGAAGGCGCTTTCCGCGTCTGTCCGTCTATAGAATATTTGTAGCTGTCAAAATGAACTGTATTTTATAGCAGGAACTTATAATTGTTACCATTTAAAATATTGAGGGCGTCCTAACTTTCACAGCGGTAATGATATTGAGTAAAGTAGGTATTAATGGAAAAAATACATGATTTTTCCATTAATGTCAGTGATTTTTTTCTGCAAGAACAGCACGCCTTCATAGGCATTCCGAAAGGCCTTAAGTCCAAAATCCCAAGAATATTACTTCAAGAAGAAGAAGACATTCAATAATAACAAGATTGTAATTATATTTACCTACATAGCAGAGGAGAGTCTGAAAATTGGTTAAAGCTTTTAAATTCAGAACGAAAGTAAAATAGCAGGATTTCTGACGACACTTGAGACGGAGGCTTTCAGCAAATGAGCGACGCGGCCTTTGCAGCTCTCACGGCAATATCAAAAGAACCCTTCTCACGTTCTCGTGCCTTACGCACGGTCCAATTAACTCGGAGCTCCGTCGCTATCCACAAAAATAACCATACAATAAGTCCACAAGCAATGCCACGGGTCATTTTATAATGGAAAATTCTACAGTTTTCGTCTCACATTTGCCTTTTAGGCTTTGTAGGCTTGTGATGATAATAATTGACTTCGAAATTCACTTTTATGGAGTGCATTCTTAATATTTTTAATTATCGCGTGCACTGTTTAATGAGCTCTTTATACATTTGGATTCAGTGAGTATTTACTTTAAAGTTTGACCCATTTTAATTCGAAAAGAGAATATTTACATAGGGCTTCTTTCACCATCTCTGAGTAAGTTTCTCTGAGTCATCTCTGAGTGTCAACTAGGCTAACCGCCATTTAAAGTCACCGGTAAGAAAGCGTACGAGTTTCACCAACTTCAAGGAGCATTACTCCAGGATAATTTCAATAAAATTGACACAAGCAAGATACTCAAACATTTACTTGCCAATAAGCTTTACTTGAAAAGTAACTAATCAACACTTTACTTGTAGTTGGTGAAAGAGGCCCCTAGTGTATTAGCGTTTTTTTTTTAATGATACTTAGGTAGGTACTTAGACAGAGAAGTAAGTTTATACTATACTTTATAGGTCCATCCTTTTGGGAGCTATGGTACCGCAGCCACACACACGTCAACCTAACACCCTTCTCTTGCGTTGGAGGTTAATAAAACGTCATTATTTTTTCATTATAATAATTCTCTTTTTAAGTACCTAAAATTAAAAAAATCTATAAAATTCAGGCCTAATAAGGTCTATTAGATCAATGCCTAATGTACTTTAGATCAAAATCCTAACACAGTCAACTGACAAGATAGATTTTATCAGAACCGATATATTGTCAGGGCAATATTCTTTAATTCCTGAACGCCATTGATACACATGATATTTTATTGAGATTTCCGGTATGTCAAGATTGTTATAAGACGATAATACAAATTAGTTTTCTATCACGAAAGAATAACTTCGAATGGCCAAGGGCGGCGTGTGTGAACACGTATGCAATCGTATGCCGGGAGTGAAGCCGGTGATAAATGACCCCATATGTTCAAATCAGGTTCAAATAATATGCTACATACAGTTACGTCAGATGACAATCTTTTTACAAATTTTAAAAAAAAATCAGGCACCAAAAAATTGTCCAAATGAAATGTATTAAATTATATTGTAGAACGCGACTTCGTCCGCGTTCTGGATGAAAGGTGGGGCCTATGTTCTTTCTGGTGTCCCAGACAACGTGTATGAAAAATTTCATGGTGATCGTTACAGTAGTTTTTGCTTGAAAGCGTAACAAACAAACTCACATTCACATTTATAATATTAGTAAGGGTAATAGATATTACTAAAAATATACAGTTTTTGCACCTACTAAAATATTTAGCTAAATAAATAAAATAAATGGCTTTACATGGGTTCGAGTTATATCTTTGGTAATATGCTATCCGTGCATCCCCTGCCTGTGAAGCCGGGCGAGTCGCTAGCATGAATAATCTCCGAAAAACAACCAAAATCCAAAGGTTTAAAGAGTTGGAGTCCCGTAGACTAAGTAGATACATTTTTAATGCTGTAGCATCAAGTCAAGGTTACGTCATGGAAATACCACCACAGTAACAGTACCTAAGTATCCCTTCGTTAACTATTAGGTAAATGGGCTGATGTTCTTCAATCCCCTGAACAGGTCTTCGTAATTTCTAGCTTTCAAACAAAAAAAATACATTAAAATTCAAAATCTGTCCATCCGTTTGGGAGCTACGATACCACAAACAGATGCACACACACTCGTAAAACTTCTAACACGTCCGTTTTTTCATCGGACGTCGGGGTTAAAATGTAAGTCTGTGTGTTATGTTGCGAATATCAGAGCGCTTTTGAAGAGTCGCGTGTTGCGTAGCGCTACACATCGAAATCCGACGTGACATCGGACATCAATGTGAATTCGATGCGACACGTAATCGAATTGGAACGCGCCACTGAAAGATCTCTTATTTATTGCCTGCCATCTCAACGCTCGACAATTTTCCAATGTCAACACTATACATGGTATTTCTAAAATAAACGATAAAAGTCGATCGGCCTTTGCTGACCGATTGCTTGTGTGTATGTTCAAACGCAAATTATAGATAATAAATATATCGCGTTATTTACCTATGTTATGGTTGACAGACAGGCTATGACTGCGAAATGCCCTGCCACTAATTTTCAAATCCAAACCAGAGCCAGCCGGGAATCGAACCCAAGAGATAGAGCGCTAACCCAACGGTCTCGTCTAAATGTATCGAAATTTAGTGGTTTTACAATATAAGTATGCCCTTCTATTCTTGAATAATTAGATTTTCTTCAGCCATGCCATATTACTAATTCTTTGTGCGTTAAAATAAAATTTTAAATAAATAAGTAATAAATAATGTGAGAAAACTACATTTTCTATTTAATTTAGACAAAAGGCTAGAGCTACTACATAATATCTAGTGTGTTGTAGCTTTGTGATTGTGGTAACTTACAATTCGCAGAGTCCAAGTCCATTCGATGTAGCCGACCTAAGTGAAAGTAATGCACCATTTCTGTCCAACCGTATTATTGTTTACGTCTGAGACGTGTCTCATTTGTCGAACTATTTTACACCGCAGTATACCTTCATACCTTTTAAGTGTAAATCCGTAATAATATTATAAATGCGAAAGTTTGTATGGATGGATGTAACTCTTTAACTTGTAACTCTTTCAAGCAAAAACTACTGAACCGATCACCATAAAATTTTGCATACACGTTGTCTGGGACACCAGAAAGGACATAGGGTACCTTTCATCTAGAACGCGGACGAAGTTGCGGGCACCAGCTAGTAAACATAACATTGTGTACTACATATGCACACCCAAATTCTTCCGCTTTTCTTCATACTTTCGATTATCCTGATTTTCGATGATTTAGAACACATCCGTCAGATTCCAGTTTTGTCATGAATCGAAATTTATGAAAATTTAGTTCGCTTTGGTCATGACTGACGAATGTGGAAAACCAATAATGACACTTTCGTCATTTTCTACTAAATAGTGTGACAGACGATTTAGTACACATCCGCCAGATTCCACTTTCGTCATAAATCAAAGTGTTCGTCCAACTACTTATCTGACGAAAGCGGAATCTGCCGAATGTGGAATTACCATAATTGCCATTTCGTCATCAGTTTTAAAATTCCTATACGGAAAAATAAAATGATCTGACGAAAGCGGAATCTGACAAATGTGTACTGAATCTTTTCGATTGTCTTCGATCTTAGGACAACAACTAGTCCGGTTAATCGAGTTTCTACTGTGTATTATTTTCACGTAAATCACATTTACTCGTATGTTTAGATACTCGTATTAATGACTCGCAGCGTTGTCTAAAAACATACGAGCTTTTGTTTGTTTTTAAAAATATTTACCCTCCATTTGGCCTACGCCAGTCGGGTAGAAAGGCCCGACAAAATTTAATACAACCATCTAGGTCAAGCTACACCACTGCGTTTCCTAGGTTATGTACTAGTATAGTACACAAATAACTACATACATAATTGGATAAGGAATAATAAAAATCATAAGCATATTTTCTTTCTATATTTGAGTATAAAATATCAATTTCAGATTACAATAAATCATTTAAAAATAATATCATAAAACTCTACACTACAAACTACATAATTATATATAATTATTATAAATACGAATAAAATGTACAACTTTCACAATACTTTCAATTCATATTTGTGCCATTTGGACACCGTAGTAATACTTTTCGTTTTTTTTTTAATATCATTATTATACTCACACTATGAACATTTAAAATTATAATGGTTGAAATGGAAAAATTAATCAATTGTGATGAAACAAAACTTCTTTCAAATATTTAAACTTTGTTCAAGTTTACTTAGAATTCATAAATTAATTTCATTGAATTACAGAATATTTTTAAAAAAATTCGTAAATTTTTAAACTGGGAGCAAAGAAAATATATAAATATATTCAAAATATATTCACACATTCCACACAGCACCATCTAGTTCCAAAGTAAGCAACTTAATGCTTGTATTATGGATACCAGACAGTTGATATAATATTTTAATTATTTTTTTGTTGTAAATACATACATATTATAAATACAAAACATCCATGACTCAGGTACAAAAGTAAAATGTTAACACATAAAACATTTGCCCCTAGCGGGATTCGAACCAGCGATCGCTTGGTTGACGACTAGGGTTTACTAGTCACTAGACCAAACGTGTCGTCAAATAAAAATAAAAAAAAATTTTTTTTATATATTTTCTTAGCTGCCAGAACAATAAATACTTAAATATTTTCCAGCTATAAAAATTAGGAAATCCTTTTTTTTTTTAATAAAAACTAATCTTTAAGGAAATATCCATAGACATGATACGAGACGTTTTGCGAGTCATAATGTGAGTATTCCTTCACATTTACATTACATACGAAACGTAATAATACATTTTTAAAATATCATTTTCTTTATCAAAAACACATTTAACAAGCAACAGCACATAAATTTATTTATTCCGTAACTCTGTACACAATAAGGCAGTGTTTTATTGTTATGTTAATGTTAATTATTATTGTTGTATAAAAATGTATATAAATTTTTTTTTTATTACGAGATCAAATTAAGTAAGATTCTTTTTCAATTACGTGTAGGGGGAATACGGGAATGTAATTGTTTAGGTACGTATTATGTGAAATGAAACACTTAGGCCCTCTTTTACCATCTCTGAGTAAAGTGTCAAGTAGGCTAACCGCCATTTACAGTCACCGGTAAGAAAGCGTACGAGTTTCACCATCTTCGAGTAGCATTTACTCAAGGGTAATTTCAATGAAATTTACTCGCCATCACTTTACTTGTAGTTGGTGAAAGAGGCCCTTAATAATCATAATTTAATCAAAAACTGTGAAATGCCCATAAATTTTTGAGTTAATAAAATTTTAAAAAATTCTAAAAAATGGACAAAATAATACAATAAAACTATCAAAACTATGTTAATAAAGCTAAGCTTTTGTGCATACATATAAATGAGAATTTTCTTACATTTAAACCAATTCTGTTTTACGACGCAGAATAGTTTATTTATTTTTTATTATAGATAAATAATAAAGTTTGGCAATAAATTTATAAAAATACAATTATTTTTAATACTAGGAAAATGTGTAGGAATTATTTACGAAACAAATGAGTATTTCTTAATAACTAGATTTTAGAATTATTAAATATACATTATAATAATTATAAGAAAGTTTTAAACAGATTTCAGCCATTATTCTCCTACCGCTACGCTCGCGACATCTACCGACGATCGATTTTTAAAGAACTCTTACGCATTTTAGTGACACATTTAAATATTATGCAAAAAATATAACAGAATATTATGCAATTTGATGAGAAAAATTAAAATGTGAGCACATTTTTTTTTAAATTTATCAGGTAAATATTCTCACAGCTCCCATTAAGGCTTTGTATTTGACCAATATTATGAACACACGAGTGTTTTTATACAACTTTAAACCAAAATTGATTTGTTACAAGTTACAAATCATTACTTTATTGTTTTAAATTAAATTAAAATAAATTTATTTTATGGTGGAAAGAATATATAAAATTTATATGTAAGTATTATTATTTTTTTGTGATGCTCTAAAGTTGTTATTTATTCATATAACTTAATATGTTAAAATACAATGTCCAAAGTTAGTGGCGTTTTGGAACATAATATATGTATATAAAAAAGGTCTATACATAACATGTACTCATTCTGTATATTATTTTTATTATTGTGTATATTATATGCAGACAATACAAAATCTCTTAATTATTTATAATATTCGAAAAAAAATATCAGTTTTACAAAAAAATTATACACTTGTGTAGGAAATGGGTAAAAAATTTATTAATTATATTTTTATTTCGAAAAAACCACCAACTCTTTAGATTACTTAGCACGTATTGTATATAATGAAGTTAATATTTTTATATAATATAAAATAAAATATGTATAATACCTATTATGTTTAATGAAATATGGAATACAATACAAAACTGTGCACAACATTAATGAGAAACGTCGTGAAAAAAAAATGAGATTTTTTAACTCCTTTAATGAAAGGTTTTGTTAGCGCAAACAAAACCTCTGTGTAAATAAATGCAATTTTAAAGTTTGAATTAGACACTAAAAACTGGAAGGATCATTGGTGTATATGTGAGATTCTTTAATTATTTTACAAATTATTAATTTCTGATACCTCTAATTCAATAATAGTATAAATGATGTATAAGTATACTATTTAAATTAAATTGTTATATTAAATTGTAAGTAATTTCTACGAAAAGTAGAAACACATTTCATACTCAATGAAATATATGTTTGTTTTTATTTGTTTTTAATTTAATTTTAATTTCTTAAGCTTGGCAAACAGACAGAATTTCTAGAAAGTACCTACATAAACTCAATTTCAATATAAGACCTTTGAGTGAGGAAATCATTTAACTCATTAGTGTTTCATACTGTTAAAAAAAATATTACAATTACAGATTAATTAAAAATTTCAATCATTTTAAAAGCTAATTTTAAACACGTCAGTAATAGTCTTCACTTACAGGAACAATGGTAGCGAGCGCGGTGTCGTCGCTGTGTTGCCACTGTGACGCCACTGTGTCGCCACTGTGTCGTCACTGTGTCGCGGCGTGTCGCATCGTGTCGTACAATGTCGCGGCGTGTCGCGTGTGGCGGTCGTCACGTCACACGGCGGCAGGAGAAACTGATTGTCAGTGCCATTTCGCTTTTTGAGCGAATATGTCAGCTCGTAAGTTTTGCGCGAAACATATGCCGAGTATCTGAACAATCACAATGGCACAATGTTAAAACGCTGGAAGCAATTGTCAAAGATATACCCCTCAAGGCTTTTTCAAACAATTTGCATTGTATTGGAGTGAAAAAAAGCTACATTTTAGTTTTTAGAAAAAAAAAAACAGTCTTAATCCCTTCTCACATTACGATACCCGTTAGAGACGTACTTCAGTCGAATACCAGTATGATATCAGTATGATACCAGTATCAGTATGATACCAGTATCAGTATGATACCAGTATCAGTATGATACCGATATGACACCGGTATGATACCGGTATGATACCGGTATGATACCGGTATGATACCAGTATGATACCAGTAGGATACTAGTATGATACCAGTAGGATACTCGTTCGCCACTCGAGGTTCGTTCGTAGTTCGTACATTACGCGACTGGAAAATAACCTAATTTTAACATTTCTATATATACACAAAACAAAACATTTTGACATTTTTCATCTTTTTCATTAAGTATGTCAAATGACTAGTAATGAAGAAGCACTTGTGGACTTTCTATTTTATGAAACAGAACACCATACAAATATAATGTGAAAACTCAACGTCGTGACTCCCGTATTTGATCCTACCCAGTTGTTTTTGAGTATCGTAATGTGCGAAGGGCTTTAGTGTGTGCCCTTGGTGTATCGCAGAAGCGGATCCGCCTCGCACTTGTTTGAAACTCGAGCGGTAGCGGTAGCGATTCCGCGGGCGGGGGGACATTTGATTTTAACTGGAGGATAGTGCATTTTTGAACTGTATGGATGTAAGTATGTAAAACTGTGACCAATGAACACGAACGATAAATAAATAAATAATTTAGGTAACAAATATATTTAAAACATATTAATAATATAATATTTATATGTATTATATTATATTATATTAATATGTATTCAAGCATATTGTAGCCTGTAACGCGTAACGTGTGACATGTGACATTTGATTTTACTCCCATAAATTTTCCAGAGTAAACTCCAAAAACAAAGCTTTTTTTTACATAAAGAAATACAAAAAAAAACGTGTCTAGCGCAATGAAACTTACTTGTGCAAAAGCGGTACAAACAGCGGACGTGGCTACAATTAGAAGGTTATGATCGAACCACTCCTCGGCTGCCTCTAAACACCCTTTGTCATATATTATCTTAGCTACGTCAAAGTTCTAGAACAAAAAGAAAAGAAAAACTGTTCTACAGAAAGCATAACTAACTGTACACATTACAACTACAGAACAAATCAACAAATTCTATAAAACAATTAAAATGCCAGTGAACAATAAATTCAAGCTATGAACGTTCAAGCTCATTACTCTAACAAGAACTAACCTATAAATTAATACTAAAAAAATACTATAGGATAAATGTTTTGATACTACAGTGACAAACTATTTTCTAACAATAGATATCTTAACTTAAACAAATGTGAATATCTTCTTTATAGCGTTCTCTATGAATGTCCAGTTCGAATAAAAACGATAAATACAAAATTCAACTATGTATTTACATTTACATGCTAAGCTAACATGCGTCGCCTTTCGGTGTGAACTGACGCTAAGGGTGAGCGATGGTAGGGATGAGTGACGGTAAGGATGTGCGATGGTGAGGATGAGTGATGGTGACCTTGATGGCAGCCGGCGCGAGGGCGACGGCGGCGAGAGGCGCGGCGTGTCGCTGCAGCCACTCCTCGCCGGCCGTCACGCATCCGCGCTCGTTTATCACCCTCTCGCTCACTTGCTGTGTCACCACAATCACAACCAGTGTTGCCAGCTCTCATTTCAAATATCCACTTTTAAAACTCGGGACATTGACAATATCTCACAGTAAGTCACAATGTGTATTGTGTATTCATTAATCATGAGTATTAACAATGTTGTAGGTAGTGTATTGACGACACGTTTGGTCTAGTGGCTAGTAACCCTATCTGTTAACCAAACGGTCGTAGGTTCGAATCCCGCTAGGGGAAAATGTTTATGTGTTAACATTTACCTTTGTACATGAGTATTTATAAGTATTTTAAAAAAAAGTAATCTATGTAGTATATCAACTATCTGATATAAAATATAGTATGTATATGTATCTAGTATCCATAATACAAGCAGCATTAGTTGCTTACTGTGGAACTAGATGGTGCTGTGTGGAATGTGTGAAGATATTTATTTATTATTTTTAAAAAAATCACTTTTAAATCTCCGGACTTTCACAATATCTCACAATAACTCACAATGTGTATACATTAATCGATAGTAGATTTATACAAGAGTCTGGACTTTCCTTTTGAGATAATACGTTTATTAGGAGATGGCCGCACTTAAATTCTTAACACAATACTAATTAACTAGAGAAGTTCTTAACATAGGAAAGCACAATAGTACATAACACAATTCAATAGGTAGAATTACAATAAAACATAAAACCACGAGGCAACCAGGATGTGTTTTGAATCTCTATAATTTATGTGAGAGTGATCGAATCTTGGAAATTATGTGCGTATTAGGTATGTGAAAGGAAGGAAAACAACACAACACACCCAAGGCAACAAATCCTCACTTTTTTTGGTAGGACAACCCATTCAGACAATCTACATTTCATAAATTTTATATTATTTGCCTTTATTATAAATGAAGACTAATGTGGTCCAATTGACCAGAGTAAACAGTAAATTCTCTAGTAGACTTCGTCTATAAGTACTAACTAATATTATTTATAAAGACGAAAGATTCGATTGTTTGTTTGTTTATTTGCATTGAATAGGCTCCGAAACTACTGGAGCAATTTGAAAAATTCTTTCACCGTTGGGAAGCTATAATTATCGGCGAGTAACATAGGCTATATTTTATAAAGTTACGCAGACGAAACCGTGTACAACAGCTAGTATTTTATAAACCGTTATTTCAATAAAAAAAGACATGTCAAAATAAGTGAAGTATCACTTATTTTGACATAAAAAAAATAACTTATAACAATTAAGTGACTGAACCTTTGTGACTACCGAAGTGATCTTGCGCTCACTTCTTTTACCCATATTTTGACCATTAGGTATGGGGGTCTGAGATTTGACATTAATTCAGGGGCCCTAGCCAAGAGCAAACGTACAGTCGTAAACGCTACGCTCAGGCTACGCTACGCTGGGAGAAAAGCTTTGTGATTGGTCTTTACAACAACCAATCACCGGGCTTTATTTTTTAACGTTTCGTTAGTACGCAAAGGGAGCGTTTGCATTGGTTAGGGCTGCTCTTGGCTAGGGCCCCAGGTCTCGTAGGTCATATTTCAGATAGGCATTGTAATAAGCAGAGTTGTGACTTACGTATGTGGGCTTCCTGACGTCGTAGCCGCACTGCTTGTTGCGGATGACGTCGGTGGGCTTACTGCGGCAACAGCTGAAAGGGACGCCGCACGCTTCGCGCGATCCCACGGCTCCGCTCGAACAATTGAAGTACGCGTTGCGATCCCAGTCCCGCGGACCTTCCACGCCGCAGCACTGAAGCTGAAACACAAATGGCCATTTAACAAGATTTAACATATACCACAAATTGTCGTTATCCTATCAGAAAATAGCGTAAAAAAAAAACATATATTATGTCACTTTATTTTAAGCTAAATTATGTACACATATTTTTTGCAAATTATATGAAAAAATAAATGATAATTTTTGAAATTTTATTTGCGACCGAAACGCTCTGTGATTGGTTGCAACTCTGATGACGTCATACGCTAGTAACAATGTTTAGGTTATTGCAGGTTATTGAGTTGTTATACTTAACAACTTTTTATCACCGTTTTTGTAGAGAATTGTCCATTCTTTCTTTTTTATAAGTATACCTCATAGCGGTAAATATAGGCAAAAAACTGAAAAAAGGTAACTTATTGTTCACCGTTTTTTGGCTATCAATAAGTTATGCCCACCTCTAGACTCATGGGATTTTTCAGAGGTTATTTGGAGAGCTAACAGGTACGTGTATACGAATTTTCAGCTTGGTTAAGTTTTTCAACAAAAATACAAAATGAAATAAATATTATAATCACCCAGTCTTCTTGAATCCAATCAATTAAGTTCTGCTGGTCTGGGTCTTCTCGGTAGTGTGTAATAAATGTTTGGAAACCACTTGTTGCTTGCTGTTTTATCTGAAAAGTGTTAAAAAGATGGTATAATTTGTGCCATTCATTTATACTAATATTATTATTACTAATATTATAAAGGGGAAAGAATTGATTGTTTGTTTGTTTGCACTGAATAGGCTCCGAAACTACTGGACTGATTTGAAAAATTCTTTTATTGTTGGGAAGCTATTTAAAGTTACGGTCAAATTAACAGTAAACAGTAGTAACAGTCAAAGAGAGAACATAATTAATATTTTAAATTATTAATATGATAGAATTAATTTTGCTGAAATGTTATAAGTATCGTTACAAAGACATGTTTCACTGAAACGTCACACAAAATTCTAACTTGAAATTTTACTCTCATCACACAATAAAGTTACTCACCCAATCTTTGAAAACGAAGAACAGTATTCCAGCAGTCATCTCGGCCAGCAAAAGTAATGCAAGAAACACTGCATACTGTCAATGTCAAAAATACCAACATTATAATTTATTGCTCTCATTTGCACGCTGAGTATTTTTCAAATATTCAATGCAATCATTAATCAATCATCAATTTAACGCGGCGATAGATGGCGCTAAACAAATTACAGAACTATTTAGAAGTTTACAAAGTACTGTACGAGCGTAACCAGTCTGCTTTTCAAGAATTACTTTTTTAACTTTTACACAAATTACAAGAATTCAACCCACAAAAATGTCACAAATATGTTAGGTTCTTTTATTTGAACGACAATGTTTTGATTATAATGTTCTCTTTAAAATATATTTCAAGCCTTTAAACAATCAATATCCATACTCTATGGCTTAAACTAGCAACATTGATCATATTGATGTGGGGCAACGTTAGACCTGTTTTTCTCTCTCTTGGTTGTGAGAGAGACGGCAAGATGATTTGAAAACGTTTGAAAAGACATTTGCTATGACAAATTGTTTGACGATTGCTATTATAAAAAACATTTTAAAAAAATGTACCGAATATTATGTCATATAACATATTATATGACATATTCATATAACATATTAACAACATGTTAACATATTAACATATAACACATACAATAATATGTTATATATGTCCATATAACATATTGGAACAAATATATCATGCATGCAAATTGTACATATGCAACTTGTACTCACGCAAGCTAACAAGCACGTATTCTCACGCAAAGCGCCAACACAGCCAGTGAACCCGATTAAGAATGTAATCGTACCTAAAATAAATACAGAGTGTACTTATGATTCTTCGTAGATTTAAAATTATGCCATTAATGGGTTAGATATGTCTTGTAATATTATTTTGTAAGACATGTTACAGAATGGAGGTCTATCTAATGTCAGATGGCTAACATCATCTCTAAAAACAAACAATATCATAAATACTGCATAAGAACAAGTTTTAGATATAGAATTAGAAGAATTATTTTTCTCTTCTACAAATGACTTTGGGCAAACTATTTAGAATGTATGGCGACCGCTTCTTTATAGATACTTTAAGTTATTGGATTAATTCAAATAAAATACAAAACAGAAAGAAAATGTTCTTACCAACACATATAAGTATAAACGCTGGATCGAGAGCAATATTGGTCAACCTGGATAGATTATTAAAAGTATCTTTCTCAGTCCATGCCCAAATTCCCACTGCAAGCACTATGAGACCTAGAAACTGAAATTAAATCAAATTATGGAATTTTATAAAACTTTTAAAATGTCTAGCTCTATGTATGGTCTATGTTCTCTCTCTCTACGAGTCTTCAAATTAAACTAGGCCAATATGCCAATATAAAGAAAGTTTTGATGTTCAGTAAATAGTTAACTAATTTGGTCTATAATTCTTATAAATTCATCGTAAAGGATTACAGATAAGTAAATGTGATAATTTCGCTGATGTATTCGATTGAGACTTTCCTTGTTATTAAAACGTGTAAAACTGTACAGCGGAAATAGTGTACAAGTTTGAGGAATCATAAATAAGTAACTTTAACTATTAGTTTATCATATAAAATAGAGACCCCGCGATACTTACCCAGAACAAAACATTGACACCAAAAATAACATATTTCAAACAACAGCTGACCTCACTCGTGTCTCGTCGATATTTTCTAATGCTAGGCATTGTTAAAATAATTATGTAGTTATTTCATTTCATTCAATTTAAAACAGAAAATAATATTGATCACATTTATTACACACACACATTTTATAGACATACAAATATTGAATAAAAATAAACAACTTCAGCGAGTATGTAAAGAGAACATAAATTTGGAAATAGGACATTCATTCAATTCAAAAAGCGAATGACCCTGCGCTGTGTAGTGTGCGTGTGTGACTGTATGTATATGAATGTTCGTTCAATGTATTCTATTTGCTTCGAATCCGCCCGCATTGGCCCGCTGCACAGATTAAATTTATAGTTACTATCCCGCTACCTTCTTTATTTACTCCATGGATCTATTATAATAAAGATTTATTACTCGAATCTAAAAAGCGAGCCGAACAGAATATCTAGTAGAGAAGCCGTATGTCCCTTTCTAATAAGGTGTAATATGTATGTAATATATCAACGTTGCTCACTTTGGAACTAGACGGTGCTGTGTGGAATATGTGAATATATATTTATATTTATTTATTTAATTGTACATAATCATATCACATTTATGGACATTTACCGTAATGTCACTTTAAAGTGATAAATAAAAACTTTAAATAAATATTAACTTTTTGTAATTTAAGAATATATAACAAAATTAATGTAATTATAATATGTTGACTTAAAATTTATTATAATAATTGAAGTACAAATAATATACATGGTTTTTTTTATAAGAGATGGGTTATAAAAAAAGGTAAAATGGTAAATGGTGTTTGAACTAAGATTTTTGAATCCAAATTTTTAATTAAATACATTTTTTTAGTTTGGCTAGATGAAAGAATAGGACACACGGCTTCAGTTTGACTATCTCTATCTTCTCGGATTAGCCCCTGTGTAAGGCGTAATGAAAAATATGCTTTAATTGTAATACAGTTCATTTTTTAAAAGCAAGTTTTTGAAATTAGCAATCCTGTTTTATTATCCAACATCCTTGCTGTAGACCAAGTGGACTGTGGAGTGGACTGACTGAACTTTGAAGTTTGACAGTTTGTTGACTTGGAAATCACCTTCACTTATAAAAAACCTCATCTAAACTAAATACATTCATACCACAGATTATAAAGTTATATGTCTAAAGAATTCATACAAGGTCGCTGCATTCATATGGTATAATTAATGTTAATTAATTATTATATTTCCAATTTCCATCTTCCGACATACATTACATACGTTTTAAATTTTAATCACATGATAAATATGGTGAAAGTTTGTATAGTAAAAGGTTGTATATACAGTTATTACAATAGTAGAAAGAAAGCGAAAGAAAGAATCTTTTATCAACAATCTTATGGTATGAATCATTGAATTTTATATAGTATGAATGTAAATGTGTTTCAGGCAGGTTATTAGATTATTTTACATTTAGTATAAGTAGTATCTACCATTTAGTTTGTGTTTTACATTTTTTTTTTCACTGTTCTGCTGTTAGGCGTGGAGCTGTCTTTTAAGATAGCCGTTATTTGCACATCAGCAGGTTAGGTCGCGATGATCCGAGTACCATCGATGTTTAGTACATATCCAGGATCAAAAAATACGACCTTGAAAGCCGGACATTGGCAGATAAACATACTTTACAATAACATAACATTGGGTTGTCATTATTTTTTCAAATAAACTTAAAGCTTATGTTAAGCTTGATGTGATGAACAAATTGGCAGTTCACTTGGTGGTAGATTCTCTGTTAACAAATAAAAATGCAATCTGTTTGTGTATATACCACCTAGGTACTTTATTAAATAAATAAATTATATAGTAAGTCAACGAACTGCAATTGATTTTTTTGTTTGTTTGTTTATAGACTGCAAGATTACAAAGTTGGACCGAATCTTTGGGCATTCCATTAAAAGAGAGTGATTATGTTTGTCAATATCATTTTAATGATAGATATTAACACAGTTCCAATCACTGTTTCCAATTGGGAATACTATGTTTACAGTGAAAAAACTTCTTTGAGAATGAGATTTGCAGACTGTTAAACATCAATATAAATTTAATAGGATCAACAGATCAGACTGATCATCAAAATGATAAAACGGAAACAAATAAATGAACCAACAAAAAATAAGCTTATTGCCTTATTAAGAAGAAATTTGTCCAACATATCGGAAAAAACAATTCTAAGAAAATATTGTTTAAAATGAGGATACCTCTATATCGGTATGTATGACTTTTTTTTTATCCCCCATTGCCTGACAACAAAAACAGGGTGACAGTGTGTCTGGGTATCTCTGTATCTGTCTGTGGAATCGTTGCTCCCAAACGGATAGCCTGTTTTTGATCTGGTTTTAATGGAGTTTACTCCTTAAGAATCGATTTGCACATATTATAATATATGCCAGAGGTACGAAAATTTATGGGAGTAAAATCAAATGTCACGTTTAACACGTTACGCGTTACAGGCTACAATATGCTTCAATATATTTATATTTATTAAATTATTTATTTATTCATATGTTCATATTTTATTAAATTAATTACTTATTTATCGACTGTAAGGAGTAAACTCCAGTCGTGCGTCGGAGCTGACACATACACATTTTTTTAAAAGCTGACGTTTGGATGAATTGAGATCAACATTTCGGCCGTTT
The DNA here is from genome assembly GCA_947623395.1 of Synanthedon tipuliformis. NCBI lineage: Eukaryota > Metazoa > Arthropoda > Insecta > Lepidoptera > Sesiidae > Synanthedon > Synanthedon tipuliformis. Next base: position 8,194,818 of record OX392417.1, on the reverse strand, counting down.
GATGACCTACAGCCCATTTTCTTATTGACAAAGTAATTTCACTTACCTCCACAGATTCAATTGATGTGAAATTTGGTATACTGTTACTTTGGTGGTATTTCCATGACATTGGTAACAATGACCTGATCCTGTAGCATCAAGTAGTCTTAGCAACATACAGCAGAAGTAACTTACTTACTTATGCTGTGTTTGACAGGGCAGGCAGACTCCAGCCAAATGGCTTCTTAACTCATAGGTTATTAGGTTTTAATAAAAATTGTTTTCGGTCTCAGAAACGTGCCATTTGTTACTTAGTTAAACTTAATTTTCAGGTTTTCGAAAGAATGTAAGAGAGTGAAGATTTTTGGTGAAGAAACTTAAAAAAATATGGGAATACTCAACGGTGTAAGTAAATCTGGTCGCCTTCTCAATCATCGTTTAGGTTGTCAAAGTTATAACGAAGATATGAAAGAAACGATTGCCTGATTATGCGAAAACATTGTGACATAAAAAATGGTGAGTCATATGAAAATGTTCCAGAGGAAAATACATCTGATAACTTGGATCACAACTTTATTATTTTTATTCATCGTTTTTATCCATTCATTTTATTTTATTGTTAATTTTTTTTTGTATTCCTCTAAGGAGGATGAGCAAAAATATATGGGGCCTGATACCCGCTCCAATACTGCAGTTGACGAATCATCAACAATATAAAACAAATAATAATGCACTTTTTGACTTTTTATCAGTCTTTAATTATTAATTTTAAACCAAACAATAAATGACACATTAAACATAATGACTCCTTTAGTCTTAGAATTAATAATCTGGTGGTAACTTTAACTTAATTGACTACTTCAGTCTCAAGAATATAAATGTCAAACAATTTTACACTTTACACTCTTACGCTCTTATTCATAAAAATCCCTTATTAAAGGCTTAAAACGTTCAATAGTTAAAATGCTCATAAGACCATAATAAGCTTATTATAAAATTGCTATTCATAAACGTTCCATAAGCCTGTCATAACTAATATGTCGCTATTAGTTAGTTTATCATTGTTATGTTGCCGTTCTGATGAAGTCATAGACAAAAAAGCTAAAATCTCTGTATCCACGCCCCAAATGACAGTAAAGTGATTTTTTTTATGTGACATTTTGACATTTCTTATGAAAATTTAAAATAATATAATTTGCACACCGCTTGGTGGTTGAATACTTATGTGGACATTATTTATTTAAAATTACAACAACTTTTTGTATACTATATTCAGCAAATAAATTGATTTGAATTGGAATACCTACCACTAACACTGACATCAAACTACAGTCAGAAATATATTATATTGTCTAATTACCTACCTGCACATTTAATGAGTAATATCCTTTTCTGTTTATATAGTACTGGGCTAAATCACCACCATATTTTTTTATTTTTATGTGAGTACAGTCGATGCAGCCCAACACAGAAGGGAAATTCTTTATTTCCAAAAATTCTCTTATAACCTGCTGTTGTTCTGCCAGAGACTGTGGCATTTTGATGTAAGTCACAGAGTGTCGAGCAATAGCGCGGGCTACTCTGGCACAAATACGACTTACAGTTGGTTGAGACAACCCATGTAAATTCCCCCCATCATCTTGAACCTTAAAAGAAAAAAAATACGTTGAAAGTTAATTACACTGAGGTATAAATGTACGAGAAACTTCAAAAGATACTTACTTCGCGTCGACCCCAACATCTTATAGCGGTTAAAACTTGCAACTCTGGTGACGTTCCACAACCTCTCGAATCGAGTTGCAAATCTTGCTTGACAAGATCAATAATAAAGGCAGCCGTATGTTTATTAAAACGGTATCTCCTTTTAAACTCCACGTCGGGCAAAGAAAATGGATCATATCTCTGTTGGTATACCTTTCGACGATTTTGAATGTTTTCTACTTCTACTAGTTCAATTGCAGCTATTGCTTGTAAAGCTTGCATGACGAAACTTTTATTATTATATCACTTTTTATTTTATCTTACATTAGAATTTAAACTTATTTGCTTTACAAACGTACAACTCCTTTACAAACAAACATCAATCAAAATTCAAACTACATCAAACGTCAATCTGAAATAAGTCAGTCGGTCATCTGTTTCAAGTCGGCCATCTTGAATTGTTCCCTTATTAGAGGCTTAAAGTAGGGTCCATGCTTCAATAACTTTATGAAACACTTATTAAGCGGTTTGCTGCTATTGAACGTTTATGAATAACACTTTTTGGTAAATTTCTTATAACAAGCTAATAAGCCTTCTATAACTTTTTATGAATAAGACCGTTAGTTTTTAAAAAAAATTAAATAATTATTTCTTAAATAACAAATAAAAAGCGAACATATTTTTGTTTTAATTATAAAATATTCAACTGGTAACTTTAATTTTCTGTAAAAATAAGCAGCATAAGCCCTTATTCTCTTGTCAATATTTTGTCCTATTTTGTATAAGATGGACATATTAAAAAGAAATAATATTAAACAATGTAAAAAAAGAACCAGCATTATTCAGCGAATATTCAGCAATGACAAATCTATAGCAAAAGATTAAAATGATTGCTCTCTAAATGTGCTTCCAGTAACAATGGGCTTTGTTAAGAGGGCTATTACATTTCGGCGCTGAGCAAGTTTAGGTATTTGGCGTAGAGCGAACGAGCCAAGGGTACGTTGAGCGATATCCTCTCACAAAACTCGCACTGTAGCGTGACTAACGATCTTGATAGTCGCAATATTTTTCGATAATTTTTTTAACACTAGATATTGAAGCAATAATATTTCTCGAATGCCCTCGTTTTTTTATTCTAAAATAATTAAAAACCATTACACATTTATTATTTATTTCTATTCTTAAGTAGTTATGTTCTTATTGTGACTCTCTTATATACAAGGTCCCAATTTATTAGTGTCTTTCCTTTGACTTTGACTTTTTTATGGGAGATCAAAAAATATTTTTCGTTTGTCAATTTATGTTTCTTTGGGAAAGTTGTTCAGTTTTAGCAACATTTTCACCACCTTAAAGTCTCAAATAAATTAGGACTATATATTTATATAGTACATATAAGGTTAAATAACATTATGAGACGAAACTTTACGTGGTCATTTTTTAGTTGAGCGTTTGTATTGAATTGCATCGTCCAGTTTGATGGTCTGTACAACCATACATTCGGTTAATTACTAAACATCAACTTGTATTTTATGATTGTTCTAAAATTTGTCGTAACTCGATAACGGTGCGTCTTAGAGCAAAAATAACGAAAATTTGGTCCCCCTTTAGTATACACCAGACCAGAGAAAGCTATATCTACATATGACCTTTAATTGACCTTGACTTCAAGTTCATGGTTGAAAATTAATTTCATCAAATTATGGGGCGTCCCTTAATTAAGTAAGATGTTTTTTATTTTAATCGAAACTAATTTATCAGCTTTATATGTATACCGGATACCGGATGATTTTTTACCGAAATTTTATGTATTTTTGGTATGTGTGAAAAAAACGACCAGCTACAAGCAGAATAACAATAATGAATATACTATCTAATATAAGAAGATACGACATATACATTAACTAAAATGTTCTGTACGAAAGAAAATAAATACTCAGAACGCAAAGATCAAAACCCTGCCCTCGTACTTTACAATGTTCTAGTACGCACACAATAATAGAGTTTACACGGCATGCAACGCACACAGCGATAATATCGACACGATAACGGTCTGACCTCGACAAGCGCTCGCGCGATACTAAGCCCACATCGCCGGCGCAGTGTATTATATAGTACTTTTATTTAATTTATTAAAAAATAATAGTAGCTATTTAAAAAGTAAAAAAAATTGCATAATTTCAGAAAGAGTTGAAGATTATTTCAGTATAAAAATTAAGTAAATATGACGTAGAACTTCGGAGATATTTTGACTTGTTTCGAAGCCTTTCGGTCGATAATTGAATTACGTGTAGTTTTTTTTTCTTTACATAAAAGGCATATAACGAAAAAGTGTTTCATAATTATTAAAGTAGAGGATGCTTATAAGAAGAACATAATTTTTGTAATGATCTATAGTGAACAGAATCTCCAAATTAGACCTCTCAAATAGAGTCTCCGTGAGTTTTTGACAAAACATGCATCGGGAGAATGATTATTACTAAATAAATAAATAAGTTATCTAAAATTCGCTTCGAGGTTATTAAAGAAGATAAAACGAACTATTATTATCACTTAATAGTTATTTCAAGCAACCAAGGGAAGTCGTACAATTTGAACGAAGTAACCTTACATCCTCGCGTTTTTTTTATAATAGCCCTCTTAATATCAATTTGATGTCATGTTCTTTAACATATGAAACATCCGGCTCATTTGGCATGTGAAATTTATTTTTAGATTTCTTACGTAGAAAACTAATGCAATATTCGAATTTGCTATTACGACTTTCTAATACTTTACTAACGTAGTATATTTCCGTTTTCTTTGTAGTAAACTCAACCAGAACATATTCACCTTCCTGTGGCATAGATAATGGCCTTTTCAAATAATTTGCAGTGATAGATACAGGATCATCTTCGATTTCTTCATCAAGCCAATCATTATCCTCATCGGACTCTTGATACTGAATTTCATCAGGCTCATTTTCCTCTTCAGAATCACTTTGGAGAATTTTCTTTTTTATTTTTATTTTTCTAGCTTCTTTTCACTTTTTAGACAATTTTTTATCCATTTCGGTTTCCATTTTTTCGGGGTATCAGTTGCTATTAAACTTCTTCCTAATTTCCTTGATTCTGATGGACTGTGTACCGTACGTATCCGTTAATTCGTTTAAGAGTTATGGAGTAAGGAACATACATACATAAAATACCTACACTTACACATTTATTATTAGTATTGATACATAAATAGACAGGTAGTATTGATACATAACCAGACCAATGTGTATTAAGTTTATCTTTCTAATTATACCTCCGAGTTGATAGTATCACTATCAAATATATTAATATCTTCTTGAAACTTCTGCGGTATCATTTCTATTATCTCATTGGTTTGAGGGTCTGGACTTGGAGGTCTCTCACCACCTCCGGTTAGATTTACTCTTCTATTGTAATCGGAGTGGCACTTTTTGGCGTCCATTTTAATTATCCGCCATCCATTTTAATTGGCGTCTATTATCTCATTGGTTTGAGGGTCTGGACTTGGAGGTCTCTCACCACCTCCGGTTAGATTTACTCCTTTTGTAATCGGAGTGGCACTTTTTGGCGTCCATTTTAATTATCCGCCATCCATTTTAATTGGCGTCTATGATCTCATTGGTTTGAGGGTCTGGCCTTGGAGGTCTCTCACCACCTCCGGTTAGATTTACTCCTTTTGTAATCGGAGTGGCACTTTTTGGCGTCCATTTTAATTATCCGCCATCCATTTTAATTGGCGTCTATGATCTCATTGGTTTGAGGATCTGGACTTGGAGGTCTCTCACCACCTCCGGTTAGATTTACTCTCCTTTTGTAATCTGAGTGGCACTTTTTGGCGTCCATTATCCGCCACTCTTGTTTCAGTTCACTTAAACTCCTACCAATGTCATTTAGTTCACTGAACTTGATTGATTGATTTCCAATTTAATACTCACTTATTTCTTAACCTACCTACCATATTCACTAATCGTGTTGACGAAGAAAATATAATACTAACGCCTATACAATTTGCATAGCAAATACGAATTGATGCTCGAAACATTGCATCGGTTCCAAACACAGACGAATCACTCTCAGTTTGTTTGACGTCCGTCTTGTAATATTTTAGATTTTACTGAGTCAGAGGAAATCTTCATACCTGAACTTTCAACAGCTATTATTATCATTGGCTTATAACTTTCTGGTAGATCGGATAGCAAAAGTGTGCCTAGCTATTCGTCATCTACATTAAACTGACATAACTCCTCTACATTTAGGCATCCAGTGTAGTATTGCATAAGTCTCGCAGCAGACCAACAAGGCGTGTCAGCCCAGTCATCTTATGCACGAAAAAAATTTTCCCAAACCTCTTTCGCAGTGCTTGATTCTTGAATATGAATATAGTTAACAGGATCGACAAGAAGTATTATTTTCGATCTGGCTTTAGTGTCACGCTTTCTGTGAAGCGTATCAAAATTTTCATATTCCACGCAATCCCACAACTCTTCGTGCTGCAGATACATTTTTACAGCAAAACGTCTAGTAGCATAATTATTACGACCGGTTAATTTCTCAATTAATGCCAGTTGATTATTTGTAGACATTTTGAATTGATTTGTATAGCAGCCCTTTTGTTTAGAAACATTTATTGAAAATGAGTTTGTACGACTTTGGTTTATTGACAATTCCATCCGGCCATCCAAGTCATAAGAATTTTTTCAATGTCTTGATTGGCGCGTTCAACACTAGCTTGTGACTGGCTAATAGCCATAGTATGTCGTGGTTCAAACCTGGCCACATCTGCGTCAAACTTTCCACAACTCGACTGGCGAACTCCCTGCCATTGTCCGATTGAAGTATTGAGGGTGATCCAAATATACAAAATATATCAAGTAGTTTCTTTGATACTTTTTCCGCAGTCTTACTTTGTAATGGATGAAGTTCGAATTTCGTGAGGTGGTCCTGATAAACTAATATAAACTTGTATTGACCGTCTGGGTTTGTCTGCATGTTTATCAAATCTACTTGGCGTTACTTACGTCTCGAGATTAGGTCACAGGTCTTGCAGCATAGGGCATGGTCGATATCAAATTGACTGTTACTGCATCCGCCGCATGAGGGTGTCATTGAAATTGGGGTTTTGTGATAGCGTATTGCCAACGCGTCCCTGAAATCAATGGTCACATTTCTATTTTAGGCACAGCCATCGCGGTATATTATTATTTCGACGGTCCCTAAGTAAAGTTTGGTAGCCTCCCCCCATCGCTTTACCATCGCCAGGTTTTTGTTAAAGGTCGCAGGCACCTGATCACCGGGACTATATCGTCAGCGAATGCCTGGATGTTCGATGAGGGGCCAAATCCTAACTCCTCCAGGTTGGGGTCCACCAGCAGATTTTCTAAATTTTCTAAATTAGATGATTAATGATGTATTGTGAGGTGAAGGTAACAAATCAATAACAGTACTTGTATCTTTAGGAAAGAACACAGCATTGTCAAGTGTTGTAAGAATTCTTTTTTTGAGTATGGGCATTAGTGACACCTGATGCCGTTGATGTACCTGATATGTCGTCGTTTGGCAATGCTGTATTGGGATCAGTGGGAACCAAAGGTAACTTTAAAATAGGAAAGTCTGGTATAGTTGGTTCATCAAACATCCTTGTTTCTGCTAGGAATGGCATCGGTGTGCTCGTTTGAACAGGTATTACAATGTAGTCGTCCAATGAAACTAAGGATCCTTACTCAAGGTAGTCTACCAGAGATATGCAACGTTGATAAGTCTTCGATATTCAGTGAAGTAGTTTCAATTTCCTGGTCTGAGGTAAATACGTCTTATAGTTCTAAAGTAGATAAAAATGTTTGGTGTGCATTGTGATTACATATTCACATCTAACATTTGAGAAGGTACGATTATATTACCTTCAGCTGGTGATGGTGATTCAGTTAAATGATCTGTGTCATTAAAATTTATTTCTGCATTTGTTTCCTTGAAACCCGCAGCGGGTACTGATTTTAAAAACGATGTTTCTAATTCATTGGTTTTGGAAAAATTCCTTCAACAGCAGTTGAAGCAAGCAAACCTGATGTTGAATTATGCATTGTTGAATTGGTTCTATCCTCGGACCTTCTTTCATATAATATTTGTGTGCCTTTGGGCGGTTTTCCATTAGCCGGCCCACCGGCGCCGGGGCTTCGTTTTTCCACTGAGCCGGTGTTGATACCGGTTTACGCTCTTGGGTAGTATATTACTGACACGGACTTGAGCACGACGACACCTACAACGCGTAGGTATAACAATGGTGTCGCCAAACCGTCGACTGTATTCGTTATATCTATTACATCTTAGACGCAAATACCAACGCAGAGATATCGAATTTTGGATTCATCCTGTTTCGAATCAATTTCCGGATTCACTGGTGCCGGGCCGGTGAGTGGAAAAGCGCATACGGTTTCATTTTTCCTTAATTTCTTTAGCTCTCTTAATATTAATTTAAAATCTACTTTATTTATTTATTTTGAGAATTGGTTTCAAAATCAGAATACTTATTTCTTGTATAAACATGATCCTCATTGGTATGAATATTCATTTGGTGCTCGAATTAACCACTCTATTGTATTTAATACCTACACATTTTGAATAGTCAACTGCACTGGGATCCCAAGGAAATAGACCACATTGTCGAAAACCATTAATAATTAACGATAAATTCAGGTTTAACACCTTGAAGTGATAATTTAAATTTTCGAAGTACTCTAGATATTCGTCCACGGTTTTTAGTGCGCGAGCTCTTTTAATATTTTGTGTAGAACGTATGGTTAACTGGCTTTTATGCCGTTTAATAAAATTTCGTGCCCATTTCTCGCCTGACATTTTATTATTGAATGAATACGCTTTATTGTCTTTCACCAAATAATCATAAACAATTAATCGCAGTTCCTGCATAGTAAGAGGGCTACCGAAACATTTTTGCTTTCGTCTTCATCGCTCAACTTACATGGTGAACCAACTTTTTTAGAGTGTTTTTGTTTTATTTTATTGACAATGGTACGTCGTGGTATCTCAAATTGTTTTTCGGCCTCATACGAAGTAAGGTTCTTGATTTGTAGTAAATCGACAGCTACTCGCAGCAGACTTTCTTCATAATCTTTATATCGTCGAACACCGGGCTATCTTCTGCTGTTCATTATTATTTCCTAGAGAAAACCGAGTGAATGCCGTGATATTTTATAAAATGGCGGTTCACTTTTTGGGTTGCCATATAAAAATAATAAATAACTGGAATGTTCCGAAACTTCAATGCAAATAAATAAAAAAGTTATAAGCACTTTTTCATTTTAGGCAATGTTACGCTATAAAGGCAAAGTTGCAGCAGTTGACGGTACTTTTTAATAATGTACAGAAATTTGTCTTTGTCACGCTCGAGTTCATATTTTCCGGTTTTGATAAAGAAACTGCCTATTTTTTCCATAGGGAAAAATGGATTAACCCATGATTTTTTCCGATAGGATTCTTAAAATAAATCCATTTTTCATCGCCAGTAACAATTCGATGCAAAACTGATTTTCTTTGGTCTGGCAAGTAAAATTTCACAAGTGCTTTTTCTGTTTTCCATCTGTCTTTCATTCAGTTCATGTGCCACCCATTTTCCACACTTTTGGATCTTTCCCATAGCTTTTAAACGGTCAGAAATTGTTTGCTGTACAACATTTAACATTTCTGCCATTTGCTTTTGATTCAAAGTGTCATCTTCATCCAATATTGCTTGCAATTCGGCGTGTTCAAACTTTTTTGATGGTCTTTCACGTTCTTTATTTTTCACATCAAAATCATTATCTCTAAACCGTTGAAACCATCTTTTCCATGTTGCTTCTGATAGAGCATGATCACTATATGCCTTGACAAACATTCGATGCGACTCTGCAGTACTTTTCTCCAAATGAAAACAAATATTTAATGCTTTCCGCAAATCATCATTTTCTGGTACAAAATTCGACATTTTTAACACTATGACTGTTTTTAAAATGACTTGATGTATACTAAATATGTTTGATAGCAACCAAACACAAAAAATCTTTGTACTTTTTTCTCTTTTTCTTGGTATTTAAGTACTTATTTATTTACTTTTTTTTACATATTTTATTTTAGATTTACCTAAGTACGGTGTTGGAGGAGCGGGTGTCTCCTGATACAAGTATTTTTATACTTAATAGGAGCCCCCTACACCTTTTTTGTACCTAGGCTTAAATATATTAATAAATTATTTTGTAATTTGTATTTGTATGTTTGTATCTAAGGTTTGTACATTTTTCTAAATAGATTGTACGTACGGTTTAATTTTAGTATAGTGTAAATGTATAAATAAGCGATGACTAGTGGAAGTTGTGTTTTAACTAATAACTATTAGTAAAATTCAATGTTTATATGTACAAAGACATCTACTTAGCACTTAATTTGTAATATTAATTTTGTAAATATTTACTATAGAAGTAGATTTTCTAAACTAAAATATACTCATATGATAAAATTCTATTGTATTTTTATTCCACAACCCAGTCAAATTCTCAAACCGCTCAAATTGGGAAGGTATGTATGATCAAATCCCCCATTTGACTAAAAGAACCAGGGCAATATTGCGGCCAGACTGCTGAGAAGATTATTCTGCTATTCAGCAGTACTACCATCTCAAAATACAACGTTGCAGCATTTGACTCTATCGCACGATACGGGTCGGCGGAGGCAGGGCGGTATGAAACAGATAGCATTTTTGAAAATACTCGCGCCGCATATCGGCACTTCACAATCCTCTTAAGGTGTAAACACACGCCAATCCTAAAAATTTGCATTTTAAAAAAAAATGTTAGAAGAAACTGTCAATGCAATTGGTTTGAAAAAAATATATGTTATACTTAAACATGTGAAGAACAAATTATATTGTTTATAAATTCCATCAAAGTAGTAGAAACCCCACAATAAAAGTTAGAACATAAGAAGAATTTGACTTATATTGAAAATTGTTGGGAAAACGGTTTATTGCGCGCAAATGATTCCTACACCGAATAATAAGTCAATATCATTTAAAAAAAAAGTATTGATTTTTTTTTTAATGTAGTTTTAATGAAAAGTACAAAAAACCACATTTATCAGGCCTATTGAATTGTTTCCGCCGCCTCGGAACTGTAAATATATGGAGCTACAGTGTCTCAGTGACTGCGTTGAGGTGTGGATTACGTTTGTGTTTTTCGTGCGGAATTAGTATGATATATATAAATATTCTAAATGTCATATCGGTGAAGGTCAAATCGTCAATGTCATTCGCCTTTGTGAATCCCTTAACATAAAAAATAATAATATAGATGTAATAAAATACAGGGTTACCATCTGTACACAATTTTATTACAATATATTTCTGATTGAGTAATAAAGTCCGCAATATAATTAATAACTAAATAAAGTAAGATTTTAAAAATAAGTTAGTATATTTTTTTGGATTTTTTTTTCTAGTTTTCTGTTTTTCTAATTCGCAGGCATAATTAAATGCATATCAAAACAATTATTTTCTATTTAAGCTACAAAAGTATGTTAGACCTAAAAATAATTGTTTTTTATATATTGATTTGCAAGTAGACTTTCATGAATCGCATACGACTCCATCGGCAGATTTTTCTTTAATCCAGTCAATATAGTCGCTTACCCTTGTGTATACCCCTGAAAATTAAATACTTGTACAAGAAAAGGCCGTACGGATTTTTGCTAAACTCAGACAACAGGATTGTCTTCGGTTATTTGAAACTAGTGTTTTTTTCCCGCGACTTCGTCCGCGTCCGATCGCTACCAAACTTTACAGGAACACCCGCTACACTAATCTGAAGATTGTCTGAAAGTTTCATCAAAATCGGTTTAGCGGTTTTGGAGTCTATAGGAGACATACCGAGACATACATCGACTTTTATGTATAAGACGATCGGTAGAGTTACTAAGTACGCACTTTATGAAGGACATCCTATAGAAATAATTATTTTGTACTAGCTGGTGCTCGGACTTCGTCTGCTTAAATAATGCCTCACATCTTTATTGCTGTGACGACGGTGGCGCCACCACGGCGACAGTGACGCCCAATTTCTTATATTTTTAAACGATCCCTCTGAAACCTAACATTCTTTCAGTATATTTCAGTATATATTCTTTCATATGTTAATCCAGATTCAGATTTTGTCTAAAAAAAACCAGCAATTTTGGTTTTGTATGGAGAGTTCGCGCTTTAAAACTGAACGGACGCGTTACTTCCTTATATCTTATTATATTTATACATCCAAGGCAAAACTCCGCCATGATTCCGTTTTAGGCGTACTTTTTATATGCCGCTTTAGCATATGAGACGCAAATTCCATTGCTGTTGTACTTCGATGTATATTATAATAAAAAAATGCGGCTGATAGAAGTATAAAGTCGAACTGTATACCTAAGTGTAACCAAAATCGTCTAGCGAAGTCACGAAATTTAATTCATGAACCAAGAAAATTAGAATCAAGTTCCTTATAGAAGGAAACTAGTACTGACCAGGATAACGCGAGTCTGCGCACCCAATTCCCCATGACACAATACCTATAATGAAATGTTTTTATTTAATGTCATTTTATTTATCCATCATTATGATATAGAATTTTTACCTAGAATATAAAATAGATACCTGCTTGCACGAATCTTCCACTTGGTTCATAGACAACCAAAGGTCCACCACTGTCACCCTGTAAGATTGGGACATAGGTAAAATATGCACCGTTTCAAATATGATTCAAATGATTAGAATAGAATAGAATAAAATTTTATTTGCTACCAAGGACATAAAAAAAAACTTAAAAGACATACAGAAACGTCCCCTGAAACAAACCGGCTCCAACTCAGCATAATGCAGGTTTTAGAAAACCTGCATTACGCTGGTCTAAAACCTGCTATAATGTCTAAATACTAATAATAATGTCTAAATTATTATAGTTTCATATTACATAAATGTTTTACACTACGAAAAACAGCTTCACCAAGGATTCAGAAGCCGACCGACTATCTCATGAAGTGAGCTTCTATTACGTGGTTAATCCGAAAATGATATTAAAAGTGCTCCTTTCTTTTGCTATTGCCTTTGTCTATTGTCAAAAGTTTTATACACTATCAAATTAAAAAGTTTTATATAACGTACATAAAAGTATTGAAGTAGGTACAGTCAAGGGCAAAAATATATGTACGTTTCCAAGCGGCAAACATATCTGTACAATTGAGAGGCCAGAAATATCTGTTCGATAATTCGGTCAGAAATATGTGAGCATTTAAAGGGTCAAAAAGATCTAGACGTTCACGTGGCCATAAATATATGTACAATGTCAGTCAAATATATCTAGGCAAATAGGGGTGCATAAATATCTGTACAAACAAACAAGTTTTCGTATTTTGAATTATGACAATTATCGAAAAGAGTACCATTCTGTCATATGATCTGTTTGTCCCTTTCATTTTTATTGTGGCGTCATTGACGTAATATTTCTTTCACCTTTCATTCTATTATTTTAGATTCTGCTTCACAGCGTTCACAGCTATCATATACGATTTTCACATGGCTTTTCTCGTGAATATTATATTAGTGTTTTTTCATTGCTAAATTTATGTAAGTAACATATTTATACTAGACGTAGCGATGAAACGGAAGATATTTATTCGTAATTTAAGTAATTATACAATATTTGTACGAAAATCTTTCGATTACGCTAATCTATACTAATATTATAAAGCTGAAGAGTTTGTTTGTTTGAACGCACTAATCTCAGGAACTACTGGTTCGAATTGAAAAATTCTTTTCGTGTTGGATAGATCATTTATCGAGGAAGGCTATAATAAGATCACGTTGCGACTAATAGGAGCGAAGAAACAGTCGAAAATGTGGAAAAAACGGGGAAAATTATTCATCTTTGAGGGCTTCCATTGCGTGCGCTGCGAAAACCGTTCGAGATACCCAAATGATTCCCAAAATAACTATTCCACGCGGACGAAGTCGCGAGCACAGCTAGTGTATGTATAAATGTCTCTTTGCCGTTAAAAAAAACACTTAGGTTTTTACTAACTTAGAGCATTTAATAATTAATCACTGGTCTGCAACGAAATCATCCTTCAAAAAATATGTCAAAAAGATGAAGATTTTAATGCTTTGAATCTATTCCCGTTGGCCGATTTTTTTTATTACGTCTAGATTTATCGATATGAATTTTTTATTAAATATCAATTCAGGTTTTTTGAATTAGTTTTGTGCGTCAACATCATAAACAGTATAGTATACATACAAAATAGGTTTTAGCGAGTTTTAAGAGAAAGAAGGAAAGTGCCGAAAGTAAATTTTATGGTAGTACACAGGCGCATTTATTGGCTCTGTTCATAAAAAATACATAAACTACACATAAAATACTTTAAAAAAGTAGAGAATATGCAAAACATCAAAATATTTGATAACTAGACTTGACAGTCTTGACACACTCTTTGATAGTTTCATGTATGGATATTTATGCCCTCCTATTTGCCTACAGCCTACACATATTTGACTGACATTGTACATATATTTATGGCCACGTGAACGTCTAGATCTTTTTGACCCTTTAAATGCTCACATATTTCTGACCGAATTATCGAACAGATATTTCTGGCCTCTCAACTGTACAGATATTTTTGCCGCTTTGGAAACGTACAGATATTATTGCCCTTGACTGTACCTACCTAACATGATGGTACTCTTTATGTTAGGTGGCTATTAATTCGCCTACAAATGCAGGTAACGTCTATGAATTTATCTGCGAAGCGCAATGTGGCCTGGCACTACAAAAAACAAACCTCAGTCGGAGATATTCCTAGAGCTTTCCTCGATTTCAAGTAGTTTTGGGTTTGGCTATTTCGTGAGATAACAGATTTCGACATCTCCCCGTTGGAGTGGTTAGGTGTTCTGGGTTCGATCGGCAGGTCAACATTGGAAATTAATTTTTCAAAATTGACTTGTCTAGATCTGGAAAGTAGTGGCAGGACCGTCAACCTATAAAAAGCCGTCAGCCTGCCCCGCTATTATTTTTACCCACCTGACATCCATCTTTTCCTTTTGAAAATGCACACATCATTGTTGGTACTAAATGTTCGGCTAATTTGGACTCCATACATTCTTTATCTGACAGTATCTGCACCGTTGCTTTTAAGAGAACTCTCGAAGGTGCGGTGCTTTCGCCTTGACGTCCCCATCCCGCTATAGTAGCAGACCACTGTTCATAACTATGTCCTAGAGAAAATAATTGAAAGCAACTAAATAAAAACACAGGAAGTTCTGGACACAGTAAAAGTTAGGAAAAGTTAAGTTAAGTTAGTAAAGTAAGTTGAGATAGTTGAGCTTTATCAAAAAAACTCAGTTGTCAGAAAAACACAGTTCGGTGAGATGCTAGAGCCAATTTCTCTATCCACAGTTCCCAGTCCAAGTTTTCCGAACTTAAGAAGAACAAAACATCACTCACTTGTTGGTAAACATACTGGTGTAATAGTAAAACCGAAAGAGACGGGCCTGTCAAGTGTCGCCACTGCAATATCGTTCTCATCACGCATCGTCGTTGAAGTGAATCTCTCGTGTATAACCACTTTCGATATATTTCTCTTTTCAACATTTTTCATATCATCTAATTTGTCTAATCCAATTAAGGCTTCCATCATGTCTTTGTTGTCCCTAGAAAGATATTTTTTTAAAATATCGCTTAAAGAAGCAACAGATTTTTTTAAGTGACTATACCTACAAAATTTTTGACTAAATCGAGGTTTCGTATTCCCCTGTTTTCTCCTTCTAATAATTGAGCCTATCTAATAATTTTTACACAAATATTTTCAAGAAGAACTAATCTATGTGCCTATCATTTTTTTATCTTAAAAATCTTTCAAATTTGTTCATAATCGGCTGATTAGGGTGACATGAAAGGGGCATTTATTACGATTATTCGTATTACGATTTTTGAGAAGTCATTTATTTTCTTATGTAATTAGTAAATGTAATTAAAAAAAATTTGCCTTAGAAGGATTATCCAGGAAGAGAAAACGGGGGAATATACTTATATGGAAAAACGCTGGTAGCGTACCCTCTTAAGTAAAAACGCTCAATATTATCCATATTTTATATACAAAATTTGATACAAACCATTTAAAACAATGTCCGGCACTTAACACATGCCTATCTGTTATGATTGCTCCTCCACAATGCATGCGTCCATTTTTTTGAATCGCCACCATCCACGGGTACGAGTGAGGTACGGCGCGACGCCCTCCAACAATACGCATCGACACTATGAAATCGGACTGTTTCCCGCATTCTATTTAAAAAAAAAAACTGTTTTGGTAAAGAGTTTTTGCAAGAAAAGAAATAAAGAAAAAATCGAAAACACACACATAGAACTTCTTACAATAAATCAAAGGTTTAAAATTCTGAAAATTTCTTCCAGATCTTTAGGATCTTAAAGATTTAGGTACCATACTAGAAGATTTTTAAAAAAAAATTAAAACTTATAATTTTTAAAAATTATAAAGTAAGTATTGTTTTCGACAACTGTTTTTGTCGATTTCAAATTACCTACCCGTTCAATTAAATAAATAACAGAATCTTCACTCTTAAGGGACGTTACGAGTAAATAAATATACTTAATGTTACCTACCACAATCCAATGACCACACTTCCCGAGAAAAATATGCCTAAAAAATTCCACATTCACAAATTTAATCCACAAGAAAAATTTACAGAAATTTAAACATACTTAATATTTTATTTTAAACGCACCTGCAGCAATATTGAAAATAAACAAAAAAAATCCCGTAAAAATTTATACATTTTTCACCTCGGTAGAGTATATTTGCTACAGGTATACCTTTGCCAAACTATCATGCCGCCTTCTCGCAATAAGTATGAAGTAGTTACGAAATTGCCATAAAAATGGCGAGAATTATTCACGCGATATAAACTCTTTAAGTTTTTTCACGTTGCATTGCATACAACCACGATACATTACAGATAATAAAAAAACAGCATTTATTTCCATTTGCGTCAACCCGATAACTTAAATTGGTAATAATTCGCTACCTATATTCGATAATTTCAATCTACGTATTATAAATAGCGAATAATATAATACGATTTTTTTATAATAATATTATTATGAACTTATTATGTAGATTGAATGGTTGCTTTTATAATTTGCCGTAGCACGGCACGGCACGGCACGTTTTTACCGTCACGGTAAGATAGGAAAGCAAAATGTATGTAATTGTATGCAGACGCATTTAATTTATCATCCACGGCACGGCGTCGACGGCCACAAAAATACTTGAGACGCCCACGGTATTACCGTGCCGTGCCGTGCCGTGCCGTGCTACGGCAAATTATAAAAGCGACCAATGATGATTGACGTTTTCAAAGTTCTAACACTAAAGTGGCGTAGCTTATCCTAGATTGGGACTATCAAGTTTTGTTGAAGGAGCCTGACTGCATGGCGAGTCTCAAATGGAGGGTAAAGATTTTTTTAAAAGAAACCAAAAAGCTCGCTTGTTTTTAGACGCAATACATTAATTAGACTCTAAACACTACGCTAAATTCGTAGGCCGTACGCTAAACTTTAAACTATTAGCGAAAGGCCTAAAAATTCAAGTGGGGTTGAGGATAACACGAATGTTTGGTTACACACTTCGCGGGCCACATAATAATGGATAAGGCGATTTCTACGTCCATGGCTTAAAGGCCTATTCAAACCGCAGAGTTATCCGCTACCGCCTTGGGTAGCGGTATACCTAAGCGATATCCCGCGCGGTATTTAGTATGGGATTTCCGCGAAACTGGTTTGAACAGCGGTATCCGCATACCCGTCGGGATTTCGCTACCGCCGGCGGAAGCGGATAACTGTGGTTTGAACAGGCCTTTACTCTCCCGAAGACAATGATGTTATTTCAATTACAGACTGTTATTCACGCTGTAATGGGGTGTTTACTGCCGCGACACTAGCTACCCAAAGCTGAAAGCATTGTGGCCTGCTGCTTAATATATTTGTGTACCTACTTACATGTTTACAATATCTCATAAAATTAGCAATTTGCGATAACATACGAAGTCGCGGTAACACTATAAGTACCGGGTGACATTGACGCAAAAAGGTCGAAAGAATTTTTTGCAGAAATTGAATATTTACTACGATTGTAGAAGCTGCCTATAAGGCTTACATTGAGACACGAGTGCAGAACACTCGTGATATTCCTCTTTAGAGAACTGCTGTCGTATTTGTACCTAATGTCAATCGGATATACTTGCTGATAATACACTAGGAAATGATGACAAAATAGCAGCATTAATTGGGAGCAGAATTGGCTTTCAGACCGACCACTAGAGGACCAGCTTTTGTCGCATCTTGCAGCCACCGTGCACCGCTGCGGAGTCATCAAATCAAATGAAAATCAAAATATTTATTTATCAACTAAGTAGGTTTCTACAAGAAACTCTTATGATCGTCACTATAAATTTAAATTTACCAGGATTTAAAAAAAAAAGGTAAGATAACGACCCTGAGAAGTAACCCCGAAAGAAACACAGATATATTTTCTTAGCCTATTTTACGAAGAATTCTGACCTTCTTTGTGCACATGTTTTTTTATGACTATAAAAAAGAAATAAATCACTCAAAAATCTATAACAAAATATATTACTATTTTTACATTCTTGTCCATATATAATTACAAAGCGCCACCTTGACAATACATTGCGTCTTCCGTTTGTTGTTTGATCCATCCTATGTATCTTGAAACAATCGTGTAAACACCTGAATAAAAAAACCTCATTAATAGCGGACTTCATTAAATTATGAATAAATTGTCTATAGAACTCTGGGTTACCTACCTGGGTAATCTGGTTTCGCGCAATCTATTCCCCACGAAACAATGCCTGGAATTTTAAATACTTATTACTCATTTATTTATTACAAACAACTTGAATTTATCAATATTTAAAATATTTTTTTTATTACAATTATAAATGTAATAAAAAAAATATTTTAAATATTTTTAATATTGAATTAATTTTATTTTTAACACAATTTAAGTTCATTGAGATTTGAGATACAAGACTTGTTTTAAACAAATAAAAAATATTTCTAGAAATACCATAACTCTTTGAATTCTTACCAATAAATTATTTCAATAACAAAGATGACTAAACACCGTTTCAATAGAATAACAAATATAATAATATTATTATAATATAAAAATTGATTTATGCAGTTTTTTTTTTTTTTTTTTTTTAATTAAAATTTTTAATTTTTTTCGCACAAATATGAAACCTTCAGAAGGCACCGCAGTCAAAAACTGGTTTAGCCATTTAGATTAGTTGGGCCAATAAATCAATTTAATTCTCAGACTTACCTACTTGATACCACTTTCTGTTGTGGGTCTTAGGATGGGTTGCGAATAATGGTCCTCCACTGTCGCCCTAAAGAAATACCATTAAAGTTATCTATTAACAAAATAAATAAATATAAATATATAAATATTCACACATTCCACCATCTAATTCCAAAGTAAGCAACTTAATGCTTGTATTATGGATACCAAACTGTTGATATACTACATACAATACTTTTTTTTTTTTTTGTAAATACATACATATTATAAATACAAAACATCCATGACTCAGGTACAAAGGTAAAATGTTAGCACAAACATTTGTCCCTAGCGAGATTCGAACCCGCGACCGCTTGGTTGACAGCTAGGGTTACTAGCCACTAGACCATACGTGTCGTCAAGTAAAATCACATTTACTTCTACGTATAGATAGATACGTATAGATTCCGGCCGCTGGGGCCGGAAGGTTCTCGAGTGGAGGCCACGGACCAGCAAGCGCAGCGTAGGACGTCCACCCACAAGGTGGACAGACGACCTAATAAAGGCCGCGGGTCAGCGGTGGATCCAGGCTGCTTCTGACCGGTCCTATTGGAACATTATGGGGGAGGCCTATGTCCAGCAGTGGACGTCCTACGGCTCAGATGATGATGATGATGATGATGATAGATAGATAGAGTAATAATAAATGCAAGAAGAAAAGGACCAACCTGACATGCATCAGTTCCGAAACTGTATGCGCACATCATACTATCGGTGACTAGATTCTCTCGATAGATTGAGGTTTTGCGACATTTATTACCGTCAACTCTCTTGACGTTGGTTTCTAGCAAGTACCTTGACGAAGTTAGTGCCCCCTGTTTAGTCTTTCCCCATCCGGCTACAGTCAATGGCATATTGTCAAAGTTCATATCTAAAATCATATTAAGTAAACTGTAGTAACTAAAAAACAATGCAGCTATAAATAAATATACAGTTTTGTTTGTTCATATTTTATTTTAGTTAGGTTATTTTAGTAATTAAAATAGTTCCATTAAGTATTTTAGTTAGGTGTATGAAAGAAATATATTATAACTTTTTTTAAATATAAGTAAGACTGTTGTTGGCAGCAGGAATTGTAAGTTAATAATGTATTATTTTCGTATAATATTAGCAAAATATTAAGTGCTGTGTGACTGTTTAAATAAAAAAAAGGTTATCTACTTGGAGAGAAAAATACAACAGATAGACAGCCCATTTGTTTTTTATTTATTAATCTGTTGTAATATTTTAATTATTATTGAAATATTACAACAGATGCTCTTAAACGTGCCATAAACTTCAGAAATCACTTCAGCTGGAGACCTTAGAGAGACCTTAGTGTGATAGTCCAGTTTGAATTTTTACACATTTTGCGGGTTCGAATATTATCACAGCAGAACATTGGCTCATTAAATACTTGTAATCTATACTTAATATTATAAAGCTGAAGAGTTTGTTTGTTTATTTGTTTGTTTGTTTGAACGCGCTAATCTCAGGAACTACTGGTTCGAATTAAAAAAATATTTTTGTGTTGGATAGATCATTTATCGAGGAAGGCTTTAGGCTATATAACATCACGTTGCGACTAATAGGAGCGAAGAAACAGTCGAAAATGTGGAGGGTTTCCGTTGCTTCGCTGCGAAAACCGTTCGAGATACCCAAATGATTCCCAAAATAACTATTCCATGCGGACGAAGTCGCGAGCACCAGCTAGTTTAAAAATAAATTTAAATGTTGGTAAGTAAACTGGTTCAACTACTTACTTTCATCCGGCAAGCAAATAGGCCGAACGAGTTCGGAAAATTTCAGTCGCTTGTTGAGCGTCAATACTGCAATGTCATTGATATCTCTAACAGCATTCGAAGTGAAATGTGGGTGCATAACACCATTTGATACTCGCAACACCTCATAATTTTTTTCTAAACGATCATGCATTCCTACATTAACTGTTAAATCGCTGTATTGAACACTAAAAAAAAGAAAACAAAGTAATTTAATGGTCGAAAAGAAAAAAAAAGATGTAACAAAAAAATGCATTAAGTATTGTTCAAATCATTCCCATTCAGCATTGCAGTAATTTCTAAAAATTCATGTTGTATATTTCAAAAGTAGCATGCCTATCAATTTTCTATCGTCTGCACCATAGAGAGTGTGCGTCCATTCTCTTCGATTTGATCCAACCGGAACCGTTCCACTTGCGAAACACGAGGCGCGGGCGGGGGTTTCATCCCTTCGTGGTTGAAGTTCCTCGGTCACGCACGAAGCGTTACAGTTCCACCTTCCTTGTCCGAACTGCTAAGGAGTGGAACTCACTGCCTGCGTCTGTGTTTCCCCAAAATTACAACCTCGGGGTCTTTAAACGTAGGGTAAATGGGCATCTACTAGGTAAGCTTGGTCCACCTTCGGCCCCATCTGCACCTAACATCAAGTGAGATCGCGGCCAAGCGCTGCCTTGACTTATATATATATAAAAAAAAAAAAAAAAATTCTTAAAATAGAATAAATACCCACGTTAAAACCCCCCCATCTTAAAATAAAAAAAATAATAATTCAAAATATTTTAAAACGAGCAAGCGGTATTACTTTTGTAACCGTTCCATTAAAAAAACTACCTAAAACGAATTTTCTCGAAGATAAGATCCTGACAGATCGATTTCTAGACCTAAGAAACCCCTAACCCTAGATTTTCGTCAAAATCGTTAGAGCCGTTTGCGAGATTGTCGTGGCATAAAAGAATTCCTCGTTTAGTATTATAAGAATATAATAAGATATTTATAAGATAATCAGCCCTATTCCTACCCTATTCTGTATTATTCACTTTATGAATAACGTACCTAACCGTTATAGACATATCCATTAAAATCAAATATCGATGTTTATAACAATATGTCTATAACGGTTGCGTTATTCATAAAGTGAATGATATAAGGGTGATTATAATAATAGGATATGAGACCGAGCGGTCAATTGCTTTTGACATTGATAATAACACCAAGTGACATTGATATGTAGTTAAAACGAGCTGATTTAGCAATTCACATTTGAAGTTATTAAACCTACTGTATAATTGTCAGGTCAAACGAAACACAATACAATAATATATCAGGAATCGTAAAAAAATGTATCTACAAGAATATTTTTTAGATAATTGGAATTATCTGATAAATTATTAGTAATACTTAGGTACTAAGTAACTGAAATGCTGATCGCAAAATTAGACACTAATAATGTTTTTACGCTTGCCTATTGTAAATACCGACCACAATTATTTGTAATATAAAAAAAAAACAACAAATAATAATTTTGGTCTAACCCAAATGTGATACAGTGTCCTGCTGTAAGAACGTGCTGATTGGTGATTATAGCTCCTCCACAATGCAATTTGGGCCCGAGCATAAGAGCTACGAGCCATGGATATGAGTGAGGTACTGCCGTCGTACCTCCCACTATACGCCGATTCTTCCCAGCAATACCACAATCTGTTTATAAACAATTACTTAAATAATTTAGTACACTTGTCTTATAGGACAAAATTATATAAAGCCGAGACTTTTGAATTCAAGACTGTCGTGCACCACAGTTTTATGATTAACTAGCTGGTGCCCGCGACTTCGTCCGTGTTCTTGATGAAAGGTATACTAATATATCCTTTCTGGTGTTGCAGACGTGTTCAGACAACGTGTATGCAAAATTTCATTGTGATCTGTTCAGTAGTTTTTGCGTGAAAGAGTTACAAACATCCATCCATCCATACAAACTTTCGCATTTATAATATTAAGTAGTACGGTATAGAAATACGCGTTATTATCTCTACTAGTATTATTAGAACTAGCGTATTTAGTACTATATTTATTGATTAATATACCTAGGTACTGCTAATACACTTATTAGTGTTACACACCATGAATAAGTAAATGAATATTTATCTAAGGGTAACCAGACGAAATACATGCAAACATCGATAAAATATTAGTTAAAAGTAATTTTATAGATTCTACTATTAGACTTATACTAAAATTTTAAAAAGGTCTAGATGAATGACGCTCGTGATAAATCTTTCAAAAAATTTGGGACAAAATGTAGAACTTACCACATGATTTATTAACATATCCTTGAACCTAAAACAAAAAATGTTAAAAATTATAAGGTCTTATAATATTAGAATATCTTATAGAATATTATAATCTTAGAAATAATAGAATTGTCTATCGAAGAAAAATTTGCATTTGATGAAGCTGTAAAGTAAACTAAAAGATGTGTACTTAGATTCCACTAACCAATATAATTTGGAAACAAATGGGCAAGTATAAATATTTCATAATTCAAAACTATTTAATACGAGGCATTGATACGCGATATTTTTATTAGAAACAGCATGTTTGCAAATAAACTTTTCCCAATAAAAGAGAATGAGAAAATTTTAATTAAATTTTGCTTATCCGCGACTGTTCGTGCGTAACATTTTTTTATAAACTTAGCAATGGTGTGCTTATAATTCTCTGTTGAGGTTTAATTAAAGGAAAATTAACATTTAAAAAAAATATTCAATGTTTTAACATGTAAACAAATAATACAACTGCTTTTGCTCTTCGGAGTTAATGTTAGTGTATGTGTTAATTGCATATGTTAATTTTGGTAAAAAAAAATTGAGAATTTGTACTAATTTGAAATGAAAAAAAAAACCTAGAGTTTTTCCGAGAGAGTTAACACATCAACAATTCAAATGCTTTATAAAGGCAGATACATTAAAATCTTTATCAGTTTCCAAATCTGATTTATGACAGTAAACACTGGACACATGAAATATAGTTCACAAAATGACTATATCTCCTAACTTCAGTGCTGAGAGTGACCTAGCAGACGTTGTTAAGTCTGAAACTTTTAATTATGAAGAATCAAAAGAAGAAACCAATGTTAAAACAAACACCATAATACTTGCCAAGGATATAGGAACGGATTATTCGTACAAGCATGAAGTAGTTTGGAAGAATGCCATAGGATTTTTAATTCTCCATGTGTTCGCAGTCTGGGGGTTGTTATTATTATTAACAGGAAGAATGGGTTTCAAGACATTTTTGTGGGGTAAGTAACTTACAATTTCTTAACTTTATCAATTACTAACTGATCCCGCGACTTTGTACGTATGGTATTCGTTTTTGTTTATGTTTAAAACACAAAATGTTATGGGAAGCTTGTTACATAATTAGTTAAATCTGCATTGAAATCACAGTTTGTTTGCGATTTTATTATAAGCATAATATAATATATACTGTTACTTGCCGCTATTACATTATTAGTAATAAAACATCTATGAAGGTATATCAGGTAAATATGACTAAATAGATAAATAGGGCCATTATATTGTGGATAAAAATTGCAATATATTTTATCTATTTCCAGCTTTCTTCGTCACTTACTTTAGTTCTGAAGGTGTAACAATAGGAGCTCACAGGCTCTTTGCCCACAAATCGTTTAAGAGTACTCCACTTCTAAAGGCGTTATTGTTAATAGCTCAAGCTATGGCTGGACAGGTAAGTAAATCAATAATTACTGTGCTATTCATCAACTAAACCTGATCTTAAATAAAAATATCATTCACAGAATTCTGTGTTCATTTGGTGCCGAGATCATCGCCTTCATCACCGCTATTCAGATACTGATGGTGATCCCCATAATTCAAAACGTGGGTTTTTCTTCTGCCACATCGGATGGCTTATGACCAAGAAACATCCGTATGTACTTGAACTCGGTAAGAAAATTGACATGACCGATTTGCAAGCTGATTGGATGGTGATGTTACAGAAGAAGTAAGTACCTACAATTGAAAAAGAATTATTAATAATCTTAAGTTGGCTTTTAGAATAGAATAGAATAGAATAGAATAGAATAGAAAAACATTTATTTGCAATACACATGACACACGAAAACATAAGATAACAAAACATCATTAGAATTTGGGAAGTCCTATATTTTTTCTGTCACATGATTGGCGAAGTAGGTAGATCTATCTATATCATAGCAGTGGCATTATCATAGTGAGATTGAATATATTAATATGCGTGATATTTAAATTAGTTTTTATATTATACTTATATTTTGTTTTTTGTCCTCAGGTACTACTATTATTTGTACTTCATTTTTGCCGTATTGATACCAGTTTGGGTGCCAGTGCGTTACTTCGATGAGCCGCTATTTAACTCCATATTGGTGTGTTATTTCTTCCGATATGTTATTCAACTAAATGGCACGTGGCTGGTAAACAGCGCTGCTCATCTTTACGGTACTAGGCCATATGATCAGTAAGTATCACAAACCACAGCTTCGTTGTTACTGTTATGTATATTATAAAACAAAAGTCTCTCTATGACAATTGAGTTTATTGTGTTTATTATTTATTACACAAACAGATTGCAATAAAATAAAATAAATTAAATACATGAATAAGACTAATTGCAGTCCTAAACAGTGTACAAGTACATGGCATGTGTAGTGTAGTACTTACTCAAGAACTAAATGTTAACTGTAACAAACTAAAAAACCATCGCATATCTATATCTATAGCCTTACATAGTATAAATTGAAGTTGCTGTCCGCGTTTCTCTGTCTGTGTATTAGAACCATGCTCTACCGACTAAGCTAACTGAGCTACACTGGCGCCCCACTAATAGATTTCTTTACACCTTTACAGAAATCTAACGGATGACAATATCCGCGCGGACCACGAACGGACTAATGGATTTTTTGTACATATGATTTCCAATTCACAGGACTTTACAACCGGTCGAATCGTCTTTCGTATCGTTTATAAGCTTGGGAGAAGGTTGGCATAACTACCACCATGCGTTTCCTTGGGATTACAAGGCAGCTGAACTCACTATGCACTACAATCAGTCGGCCAGCTTTATTCGATTTTTCGAGAAAATTGGTTTGGCTTACGATTTGAAAACAGCATCACCGGAATTGGTAAGATTCACCGAGAGTATAAAATTATTTTTTTTCGTTTCAAACAAATAAAGTTTTAATGCAATATTAGTGAAAAGAATTAACGAATTTGTAGACTAAGTTACTGAAGATTGTTTACTAAGTATATTTATGATGAGAATACCAAAAGTAAAATATCGTACGCAACCCTTGCACAATAATAATTTCTTAGGACGCTAAAAAAGGCCCACAAATTATTGGTGTCGTGATCTTGTGTAAATTTTTACTAAGAAAAACCGGTTGACATTAGTACAGTGAACATGCTCAAAATAAATATCATAAGATTTATGGGCCAGCATATTTGTCATAATGGGAGGCCAGGAGTAGGCCTATCTGTCTGTTGTTAATTATGATAATAATTCTCAAACATATAAGGCCTTTTTTAAGCATGGACTTGGGCGTTTCAGTATTCGGCGACTAGGCCACCTTCAAAGAAAATCTCTGTGACCCTGGTATATGCAAAATTGTTGAATGAATTCAAAGGTTATTAAGAAAGAAAATACATTGTTATTTTAGATATTGCAAATATTAGAAAACAAATCACTGATATCATAACAATTTATTTATGTTCAGGTTAACAACAGGATTGTCCAAAAAGGCGACGGTTCTCATTTTAAGTTGGGTACTGAAGAAGCAAGACTTCGAGTTACAGCTGTAGGACCCCTTCACCCTCTTAATCCTACTTATAATACAACACTTAAACCGCCAGAAGCTATATTGAAACAAGAGGGATTACCGCTATTCCATGAAAAGGATATATTCAATGTAGAAGGCTCTCTCAGAAATAGAAATAATCAAAATGCTTAGTGTGTAAAAATTACGGTATCGGGGTGATTTACTGATGATTTGGGTAATTTAACTAAGTAATTTATGTCATTATCTGAAGGTAAGTAAATAGAAATTTTCGGTTTATTCCCATCTCGGACCCTCGATGTGCTGAGTAAAATTTAGCTTAAAAGTACAGTTTTCTAAATGTTTTAAAATAAATGTTTGAGTGTGTAATAATATAAACATCTATCTCTATATATATAATTTTCATGTAGTTTTTTGCATACGGAAGAAAATGTGATTTTTTTTTAGTAATTTGTAATAGAGGATGCCGATGCAAATTTTACCTCAAAGATTCTAAGTTATTTAATTTTTTAAAGGATAAAGATGTAATAAATTCATTATGAGGAGTTACTTATATTGAAAAATAAAAATATTTTATTGATTTTTTTATTATTTAATTTTATTTATATATGGATACCAAATACGAAAGTGTACCTCGTAAGTGTGTATTAATTTTGTTATTCATGTTTATACCTATATCTGGAATTGTTTTAATAGACATATTAGTGGTAGTTCTTTCATTTATGATTTTTTTCTTATCTTTTATCTTGTGTCTTTTATTAAGTACTTATTACTGCTAGTATAAAAAAATGCTTTTACTTGTATGTTTTATAAGTGTATAAACTATCTAGAACAATAAATATTAATATAAGACATATGGGTATAGTTGCTTGAAAATAAATGACTTGCTTTTTTTTAATATTTCTTTTATTAGAATATAATTGCTAATATCCTTAATTCTTTGTATTAGTCGTTTCAGTCGCTAATTCATTAACATACTTACACAATAGTATTTCTTAATTGGTTTGCCCTTCAAATTTGTACTCTTGACCTGGGAATTATAACACTACTTTAAATTAGGACGTCCAAAGTATTCCACACTAGCAACGTGCTCCCGATTTCTCACGGATGCAATTTAAAAAAACGGACACGACTTTATTTCATAATATTTAGAGATTTAGATTTTAGTGACGCAGAGTACAATGCATCAGATCAGATATAATGCCCATCTGGCGGCAGTAACACCACCAATGAGAAATAATAGCATATGTGCTATTGTGTTTCGGTGAGTGAATTATGAAGCCTCCTTTACCTAAATTGTGCTTATCTGAGATTGTTTGTGCATATTTTTTTTACAAAAAAAATGTAAAACAATGTAGGTATATTTTTCTATTGAAGTTTTTTAAAAAAATTAACATTTCTAACTAATTATGCAGTATGTTAACAAGTAAACAATTAATAAAAATACGCTCTTTGGAATTAATGTTGTTACATTTGTGTGTATGTTAATTTAGGTAAAGAACAATTGACGATTTGTAATAATTTGAAATAAAAAACCTGGAGTTCAATGACGAAAGCGTTAAATGAAATACAATCAACTTTACTATGTATTCAAATGCTTTATAAAGGCAGACACATCAAAAACTTCATTAGTATCCAAATCTGATTTAAAACAATAAACATCAGATGCGTGAAAAAATAGTTAACAAAATGACTATATCTCCTAACTTATGTGCTAAAAGTGAAGTAACAGACGATATTAAGCCTAAAACTTTTAATTTTGAAGAAACAAAAGAAGAACCCAATGCTAAAACAAACACCATAATACTTGCCAAGGATATAGGAACGGATTATTCGTATAAGCATGAAATTGTCTGGAAGAATGCCATTGGATTTTTAATTCTCCATGTGCTTGCAGTCTGGGGAGCGTTATTATTATTAACAGGAAGAATTGGTTTGAAGACATGGTTGTGGAGTAAGTAACTAACAATTTTGTAGCGTATATTAAATACCTAAGTATAACATGCATCATCATCAATATCTCAGACATAGTAAGTCCATTGCTGGACCTAGATCTCCCCCGTAATTTTCTAAAAGGACCGCTCAGAAGCAGCCTGGATCCACCGTCGACTCGCGGCTCTAATTATAGCGTCTGTCCTCCTTCCGGCTAGTCCTCCTACGGTGCTCTTGCCGATCCGTAGCCTACACTCGAGAACCTTCCGACCCTGCGGCCATCAGCTCTCCATACTATATTATGTTCTGCCCACTGCCACTTCTTATTGGTACTTCACTTATTGGTAATATTGCCGCAGCTACATAAATAGAGTGAAGTGGACGTCAACGAATATTATTTCTATGGGGATAAGATTAATTCGGATAAAAAAAATTCATTATTTTCAGCTGCCTTCCTCGCTTACTTTAGTTCAGAAGGTGTGACAATAGGAGCTCATAGGTTCTTTGCCCACAAATCGTTTAAGAGTACTCCACTGCTGAAGGCGTTATTGCTAATAGCTCAAACTGTAGCTGGACAGGTAACTAAATCAATAGTCACTATGCCTATCACCTATCAACTAAACCTATTCTTAAATTAAAAAATCATTCACAGAATTCTGTGTTCATTTGGTGCCGAGATCATCGCCTTCATCACCGCTATTCAGATACTGATGGTGATCCCCATAATTCAAAACGTGGATTTTTCTTCTGCCACATCGGATGGCTTATGACTAAAAAACATCCGTATGTACTTGAACTCGGTAAGAAAATTGACATGACCGATTTGCAAGCTGATTGGATGGTGATGTTTCAGAAGAAGTAAGTAAAACTCAAAAAGATTCATTAATAATAAATAACTATAGATTATACTTAAATTATATTTAACTGGTCGTCATTGCCATACCTGCAGTTTACTTTCCTAAAAAAATACAGGTGTAGAGTTTGGTTTGAAATTGTTTTTTTTTTTTGTTTTCAGATACTACTATTATTTGTACTTCGTTTTTGCCATCTTGATACCAGTTTGGGTGCCAGTGCGGTTCTTCAATGAGCCTCTGTTAAACTCTTTGTTGGTGTGTTATTTCTTCCGATATATCACTCAACTAAATGGCACGTGGCTGGTAAACAGCGCTGCTCATCTATACGGTACTAGGCCATATGATCAGTAAGTATCACAAACCAGCATCGTTTCACTGGGGTGACAGTACTGATTTTATATATACAAACCTTCCTCATTTATGCCTTTTTCTATAAGTGAATACCGAATAAAATTAATGTATTTTTATTAAATTTTATAGATGCCATTTTTAGATGCCTGAAATAAAATTTTAATCTGTAAATTGTAAAACAAATAATTTACTCATATGTATTTTTTGTCTAACTTATTATTTCTATTTCACAGGACTCTTCAACCAGTCGAATCGTCTTTCGTATCGTTTATAAGCTTGGGAGAAGGTTGGCATAACTACCACCATGCGTTCCCTTGGGATTACAAGGCAGCTGAACTCACTATGCACTACAATCAGTCTGCCAGCTTTATTCGATTTTTCGAGAAAATTGGTTTGGCTTACGATTTGAAAACAGCATCACCGGAATTGGTAAGATTCATCGAGAGTATAAAATTTATCCTTTTCGTTTCAAACAAATAAACAATTCTGGATGAAATATATATATGCGTATATGCAAAATTTCAAGATATTTGCTTGAAATTCATGAAAATTTCATGATAAGGCGTAAAAAGGTACCTAACAGACAGACAGACACAGTTAATTTCACATTTATAATAGACGACTAGGCCACCTTCAAAGTATATCTCTGTGATCCTGGTCTCTGAAAAATTAGTCCCATTAAGAACTTATTACAAAATTTATTACAGAGAAAATATACATTTTATTATCAGATTTAGCAAAAATTAAATAAGTGATATCATAAAAATTTATTTCTGTCCAGGTTAAAAACAGGATTGTCCAAAAAGGCGACGGTTCTCATTTTAAGTTGGGTACTGAAGAAGCAAGACTTCGAGTTACAGCTGTAGGACCCCTTCATCCTCTTAATCCTACTTATAATACAACATTTAAACCGCCAGAAGCTATATTGAAACAAGAGGGATTACCGCTATTCCATGAAAAGGATATATTCAATCTAGAAGACTCTCTCAGAAATAGAAATAATCATAATGCTTAAAGTGTGTACAAATTGTTTGTGATTTTGTGATGCTTTAATTTTGTTATTTATTAGAATATAATTGTTATCCTTAATTTTTGTATAAGTTCGTTTTAATTATAAAGTATTTCATTGTAACATTGTGTTCTTATTTAACATACAATCACTTAGGTATAAGTTATTTAACATATTTAAACAATAGTATTTCTTAATTTGTTTGCCCTTCAAATTTGTACTGCTGACCTGCGATTATAACACCACTTGAAATTAGGACATTCAAATTATTCTGGAATAATTTTAAGACTTCAATTTGAATATTTGACACTAGACTTGTCTAGCGACCTGCTCCAACAACAGACTTCAATTTTATTTATTAATTAATACCACTGATTAATAAATATAGATTTGTAACAATTGCTGTTTGCTGGTGCAATGGTTCTTTGCTGACAGTGATAGTCAACATTAGAATCATCAAAGGCACTGACAATCATTGCGAATGTGATTATGAATCCAGGCAAGATGATCGATGGTCTTCGTGTAAAGAGGAGTGACGGGTTGATCACACTCAGGAGCTTGTGCTAACACTCCGATCAGACGAAACGTTGAAGCCCATTGGACCATTACAGGAGCTCCTACGTCGCCCTTCAAAACAGAAAATAGACATTAAATATTTCATTTTTATTTTTAAATAGAAATGATCCAATTTTGTATCAATTACAAAAAAATGATTCCCATCGTTGCTAAACTTCACAAGATCAACCCGCTAGGCTTATCTGAAGATTGCCTGAAAATTTCCATAGGTCAGCCCATAGGTTTGCCATATGTTTGCCTTAGCGCTCTCTGTCTCAGGCTCAGGTAAGTGAGTAAGGAATGGAAGAGCCCATTTCCCTATCCCTTCCTAATCTCTTATCATTGGTCGGCAGCACACTTAAAACTGCATGTAAGTAAGGTACCTTTAATCACAGACAACGTACTTGTCTATGCGTATAATGAAAGAAGAGTCAGGAATAGAGACTGGCTGAATGGAGCAGTTTGAATACCTAAGTATGGCATGTTCATAAGTGGTTAAGGCAGTACAGTAATAATAATTAATTGAAAAAATATAAAAAATAATTGATATCCCAATATCGTTGTAATGGTTTCGTAGATTTATCAAGACATAGAATAAAGAATATAGTTATAAATATTAGTTATGGTTGATTAGTTCAGATTTCGTGTGCTTACCTTACAAAGTAGGCTTTTAGCACCCAAAGGTCCTAAACAGCCTTTGTCGCGAGTCACCAATTTGTTATCTGAACCTCCCCTTAGACATGAGTGGTATGGCAAAATTGGAAAAGTAGCAGTCCGAGGAGTGCAAGAGGAAGTTGCATTTTCCCCCAATCCAACTGTCCATGCTAATTTCCCTGAGAGTCTTGGACCTAAACCAAATGAAAATAAAGTTAAGAAAGTAACATATTATGCAAGTAATGCAAACTGTTTATTGATAAAGGTGCAATTTAATTAGCCGTTACTGAATTAACAGTTCTAAATCATATTAGACTATTATATCTAAAAAAAAATTAAGAATCGCTAAATATGTTGCTAAATGCTACATCGAGAACGACTTGAACAATTCAGCAAACTTGTCAAAAAACAAATCAATAACAGCCACAAAGCAAAGCAACAGCAAAGTCTGAGGAAGGCATCGAATGAAAAGAAAAAGAGAAAAAATGAGAGAATAGATTATTTCATTACATTTTTAGTTTGATAGAAATAATCTGTGATGGAAGCTTTGATTGCAAGGATACTTAGAAGACTGAATCCCTGTCTGAGTTTATTTGAAGACATGTAAAGACTGGGTACATGAAAACTATTCCATTTAAAAAAAATTCAAGATATTATAGCAATGTCTGTCGATTTCTTTTCTTCTCGTCTCATTTTCTTATACGTTACTGAATCGGCATTTACCGTAATTCGGCATATCTCCAATTTAAAAATAAATACTAACCATAGAAAGGCAAGCAAATCGGTGAAACGAATCGACTGAACGCAACCACGTGCCTTAATATTAATAAGCACACATTGTGATTACTATTCGTTGGAGAATATTCCGGATGAATTAGCACCGCTTCAATGCTGCTGTTGAGTGATGGGTCACCGCGAATTCCGCATCGGTCATGTGCTCCAAGTTCTACCGTTATGTGACCAGAGGATAATCTAAGATGATACATTAAATCGTTGGAGTTTACTCCTTAAGAATCAATTTTGCATATATATATATATATATATAAATAAATAAATATTCACACATTCCACACAGCACCATCTAGTTCCAAAGTAAGCAACTTAATGCTTGTATTAAGGATACCAGACAGTTGATATACTACGTACAATACTTTTTTTTTTGTAAATACACATACATAATTATTATAAATACAAAACATCCATGACTGGGTACAAAGGTAAACGTTAACACATAAACATTTGCCCCTAGCAGGATTCGAACCCGCGACCGCTTCGTTAACAGCTAGGGTTACTAGCCACCAGACCAAACGTGTCTTCAGACCAAACATATATAGATAGATATATATGGTTGGGTCCATTAAGATTTTTTTCTTAGTAGTCACCCTTTAACATAAATAGATATTTTTACTTAGAAAAAGTATTAGCAATATCTATTAGAATAGTTATTTCCATAGCTCTTCAAACTGGAACCATTTAATTTGTGTATGTTGATGATATAACTTTTGTTTCTTTCATTTAATATCTTGTCTATAGTCATATTGTCTGTTGCAACTGAACCTGACTAATTTACCTTTAATTTACACGAGAAAAAAAATTCAAAGCACCAATGTAGGTATATCAAATTAATTATTTCATTTCAGATTACAGTGGTCATGGTATTTTCAATTATACAAATAGCAATAATGACTATTTAATCAGTTACAAGCAGCTATAACCAATTAGATTCGTCACAACCAGACACTTAAATAGGCAATTTAGTAGTAACTGTACCTAATGAATGTGCAACTGAAAATATAGTACCTAATGGCCATGAAAACACTTTCACTTTTTTATGTTAAATTGTACTAAGATTAGTATATTAAATTTTTGCATAATCGGACTTTCCATCTTACTGGAATTTTATTCATCATCCCCCTGTCTCACCACTACTGTATATAGGCCTCTCCAAAGGTTTGCCATCACGCATGGTCTTTCGGTTGTCTGTCCAACTGGCCACAGGGGCCCTAGCCAAGAGCAAACGTACAGTCATAAACGCTACGCTCAGGCTACGCTACGCTTGGGAGAAAGCTTTGTGATTGGTCAAAATTTTATGTGGGCGTTACAACAACCAATCAGCGGGCTTTATTTTTTTAACATTTCGTAAGTACGCAAAGGTAGCGTTTGCTTCGGTATGCTAGGGCCCCAGGACGCTCCACGCTGCATTTCGTGGTCTCCATTCGAGAACTCTTCTATCCCGTCGGTTGTCTGCTCTGCGAAAGAAGTGACCATGGATTGCTACTTCAAATTGTTAATTATCTTGGCTATCTCTCTAATTTAATAAAAAAAACACATTAAAATGAAGTTAAAGCATTAAAATAATGAATGATAAATTTTCATTAATGTCAGTTTGTTAACGCCTACAAAACACTGGTAAAAGGCAAATATTCTAGATTTACTTAGTTATGTAGTTGTTCTTCTTACCCGTACAATGGTGAAGCAGCAGTTATAACATGTCTATCCGAAATGAGCGATCCACTCAACTTCTGTGATCCTGTGTAAACAACAGCCAACCAAGGGAACTGGTGTGGAGAAATTGATTCTCCTCCTATTAGACGACCGTTTCTAAAATTCTCCAATTGTGTGTGGGCCACTCCACAACCTGCAGGTTTTTTTTTGTATTGTCTTAGGAAAAATTTATTCTTGCTTTTCAAAAAAAAGTTATTTAAAACATTTTTATGTAAAACTAAATTATCTTTAATATTTGTCTGAATTTTTTTTTGTAACTCTTACTTATCACTTTTGTATAATTTAAGGATTTTTTTTTCATCCCTTCTACAGGTTGGAATAGAAAATTTCTTTCACCCTTCTATATTATTATATATATTCTAGAAACTTTAATCGCCAATTCTAAAAACTTAACTCAAATTTTGATTTGACTTTAAAATTTGAGTCCATAAAGGGACTATTGATTTGTTAATAAATATTCCTGGACTATAAGACATCTTAATAAACTAAATACTTAATGACTTCTTAAATGTCTTAACTCACGGCAAAAGCAGAGCTTTTGGAATCCAAACACCACACCAAACAATCCGCTTGAGCCAATATCTGAAAATGCCGTCTGCAACAAAATATAGAACCAGTTGGTATATTCCGAGTACCTCGAAAATATGAACGTGGCTGCCGTAAAGACCTTTTTTCTAGAGGCGTGTGTTTGAATAACCCTGTATTAAATGGTTTAATTTTATAATTAAATTTAAAGGTTCTTAATGATTATATAACTTTGTATGATGTACGCAATAAACCCTTTTACAGCAATTTTTTTTTGTACTTCTCGAAAATGTAAAAATCCTACATAAAGTTACGCTAAGTTAGTTAAGTACATATTAATTTTTGTATGTAAGTATGTCTTTTATTATTATTATCATCTGCTAAGTGGCTGTTTCTGTCTTCTAGAGTACCAGTATCACTTCGTCCATTGCTGAAATATTGTGATCGCCACGTAAACTAAAGCTCTATACCTATACCTACCACGTCAAGAAACTGTAGTACTTGTTGTCTATTAGTTTCTTAGTAAAATAAAATAATTGCAGAGGATAAAATATCACTTACCGAAATTTGGATAAAATTTATACTAAACAACAAAAAATGATACAATATGACGTTCACGCTGTACGAACTCATGCTTAAAATAGTTGAATTAGGTGAACCAAAAATTTAAGTAACGTCGCCATAAACAACTTTCTTTTCTATATGCGGGCTTTAATGGTTTTTCAACTGATAGATAAATTAAAAAAGGTGATTAAAACTTTAAATACCTACGAAAATAAGGTTTAGGATATCAAAGAAAAATGCGCCTTATTATCTACTAGCTGTTGCACGCGACTTCGTCCGCGTGACTTTATAAAATATAAAATGTTATGTTACTCGCTGATAATAGGTATAGCCTATTCAATTCAAACAAACAATGAAATCTTTCCTCTTTATAATACTTATTATAGTTAAGTAACAATATACATGAGTTAAGTAACAATTTTTTTACTAAGTAACCAATAAAAAGCTTTATGAAAAGTAGTTATGTACCTATATTGTTAGCAAAATATCACGTTAATATTTATAAAAGCGTTAAGTATTATTAAAAAATATTGCTTCGTATTTCCAAAAATCGTAACATTAATAACACATTAGGTATAAATTATTTTTTTATTATATTTTTAATTTTTGGGACTTTACCTCACGCCGAGTGTGAGTGAAAGGTAAAATGTGAACAAACAATATTTATGGCCAGTATTATTTTTTTAAATTATTATAAGTATGACATATTTAATGAATCATATTAATCGGCACAGAAACAACCGAAACGGGCGTTATGTCTGATCCAGTACAAATACTTCGTCACCCTTGTATACACTCCTGGGTAGCCTGGGACACCGCAATCTACTCCCCACGATACTACTCCTGGAACAAAAATTTAGTTTTTATAATAAAAGGCAGCAGGCAATCATACTTTAGTAACTAATTTATTACCTAGAAGTTCATATCGTTTGTCTCCTCTTTCAGCCACTAAGGGTCCTCCGCTGTCACCCTTAAAACAAATTAAATAATATTGTATGTCATATCTGTCAAGTTAATGGGAAAATAATAGCACATTTTTTGGGTGTATCATCAAAGAAGTCGAAATCTTATGACAATATTTTTCTAGTAAGTATTTATCTCATTTTACTTTCGCGTTTGTTTCTTAAAATTAAATTACTAGTGATTATTTTTTGTTTATAACCCACAACAGCTTAACATAAGAGTAAATTTGTAATTTAAGTATATTATTATACCTACTTAAAATATTAAAAACAGATTGGTCATGCAAACCAAATTTCTAAGTTAATTTCAGCAATTTACTCCAGAAAACTTGAAAAAATGTTCTATCATTTTCTTATTCATTGTGTATTACCCGATTCGATATCTACTAATTAAAATAAGCTTCTTTATATATACTTAGTATAATTATGTTCGTCTGACTACTCTAATACAAAAAGAATGTCAACAATCGACTTTATGTGAATGTAGAGTTTGGCCAGATGAACTGCCCAGTTATAACTGCAAAATGCAGTATGTCTTGCACTATATCGCAGTTTAATACTATTTAGTTAAATCTGATTCATTAAACAATAGTTAAATTTTAAGTATCGCAATCACAAATGGACAACTCACAGGAACTTTACCAACTTTTACCTCCTTTTCGGACCAAGCGCTTTGAAACATCTTTTATAATGCGCACTGCCAGGGTTTGGAACTCCCTGCCGGCGTCTGTATTTCCGAGCACATATAACCCTAATCTTTTCAAGGTTCGAGTGAATAGGCATCTTCTGGGTGAGCTCGCTCCATCTTAGGCCTCATCCTTACCACATGGCTGGTTGTTGGCCAAGAGATAACCCATCTCTTATAAAAAAAAAACCAAGTACTTAATACTCACACGACACGAATCTTTCTTTCCTTCCACGATATATCCAGCACAAAGCATATCGTCGGATATCATAGAGGCTTCGTGTTTGCTGTTCCTGCAATCTTCATTGCTCAGTATAGGTAGCTCGACGGACATCAATCGGCAAGATTTTACATTCTGTCCCTCAATGAAGCCCCATCCGGCAGCTATAGCTTTCACATTTACGTACAGGTTATCTAGAAAATTAAATGTGTTCTTTTGTATGTATGTTACAATTTTAAACCTTTCTCGTTTACCGCTCTTTCCATCAGTGAAAGCCAAATCAAAACCAGTTGGTGATTCAGAAGATTTTAGTTGAAAAACAGACAGAAGCGAATATTGCCTAATCTACTACAATTTCGCTTCTTGATAAATTTTATTATTGTGCTGATTGTGACCAGAATGACAGCTGGGCAGCTGGGCTAATAACGCACAGCAATGTGATTTTGAGATGCGCAATTTTAAAAATATTTAAAATTGGTCTTACCGTCGTCATGTGGTAGACATACAGGTTTGATTGTGTCACTAAAGATGACAGGTTCGTTCAGCTTCAGCAGGGCAATGTCATTTCTGATTGTTGTGTAAGAGAAGTTGTGTGTTACAGCTTCAATTACGAATCGGGTCTCCGGTCTTATGGTGTCGTTGCAGCGATCATGTTCCCCAAGAGTAATCTTTATCATGAACCACGAGCATCTGAAAATTGATATTTCAGAAAAGCTGATTTCTTTTAATTAATAAAAGATTCGTCGGATATGGTTAAAAAAATTGACGGAACCATTTGATGTTTGATAACACTGAGCTGAATGAACCTCAATAGTCAAGATAGCATATCTCAGATTCTCTTCTCCTTCACAAAATGTTCCCCTTTTCAATACTAATAAAAGGATTGAGGAATAGGCTCTGGAATTCTTTACCCACTCACCAAAACATAGCAACACACGAGCCTTTATTCAACTATATGGTCTTCTGGAAGGAGATGGTTCCTGCTGTCAAACGATCTACCCAGTTTAACACATCGATTGCCAAATAACGCGACGTCGCGTGAAGCGGTCTATTATGATGACTGTGGCCGATAACGCGAGGCCTACGAGGCCTATTGGCTTCTCGTATTTGTTTTGGCCACTAGGGAAATACATTCAATGATTTTATTATTTTGGCCATATAGTATAGGTAAGTTCAGCATTTCGACTTGGTAATTAACGTGTTAAGATTGCGGAAAGCAATGTTCATTGTCACTACAAAAATTTAGTAACAAGTTTTATCAAGTTTCAAGTAATAAAAATATTATGTACCCTGTAACACAATGTGCAGCTGTTAGGACATATCTGTCATTGATGAGAATACCGCCGCAGTAGAAAGTGTTGAAACAAGACAACCGCACGATCCAGGGGAATTCGTTAACAACTGTTTCTACACCTCCGTAAATACGTGACGCCTCATTTCTTTCACCGCATCCTAGATGAATTAGTCCAAACAGTTCTACTATTAGTACTACGATAGAAAAGATTAGAAGTGGATGAATTTGAAATCTATACGCTATACGGATATTTATAACCATTTTTCTGCATTATTGGTTAATTAGTATTTCTACCATAAACATATTTAGATGGTATATGTCATCTATACCATCTAAATATAATAGGGATTTAATGTAATAGGGATTTGAGTAAGATTTAAGTATGATATTGCCATTTTAACGCACTGGCCACTTTGAATCAATATTAAACCTGCATGGTGTAAGAAATTCAGTGATTTTTTTTCATGTAAAAACTATAACATTCTAAATTAAAAAAAAAAACAGCTCTCATCATGGAGACGAAAGTCATGATAATTATCAAATACGGGTTCAGCCGACTTGTTACATCCGACGAAATAGTTAAATTTTCAATAAATTTTTTTCATTAACTTTAAAAGCAATTCTTAAATACTTACGACAGTCGCATTTTCGTCGCACTTCTTGATGAAGATCGTCCTGGTCAGACTTACTTTTGACCTCAGCCCTTGCCTAAGTAGTAAGAAATAAATCCTGTTATAACTAAGTCACACGTTTCACAATCTTCGTTAATAATTTTAACTATTACTTAGTTAACTTAACAATGAAGTAAGACTTACTTTTAACACAGACGAATAGCAAAAGAGTGTGATAAATATAAATTTCCACATTGTTGTGCGAATACCTTTTTTCGTTTTAAGATGTTTTTAAGTTATAAATTGTAAGTTGCACAGTACTAAGTGGTACTAGCAAGCACAACGGGAATCCGCAGCGAAGACGGGAGAGAGGACAATGCACTCGTCTATGTAAGTATGCAATTTGCATAAAACTATGTACGTATGTTTACATATGTTATGAATGTTTGTTTTTCAAACTAATATAACATTCTGTGTCAGCATATATACCTATATTATAGTTTATAATTTAAATCCTATATACAACCTAGAACCTATACCTATATATACATACTTTAACAGGATTTAGGTATAGGCTGATTTTGCAATGATAGTCTATTAGGACTTGTAATAGTCCTAATACATGTACAGAGATTTATTTAATTTGTAAAATGGGAAATAAATCTCGAGTTATTAAGTATTCATTGTTATCAACTTAGTTCTTCATTGAAACCCTTAAAAATAGTTTGACATAAATTGTTTCCACGAATATTGTTTCGGTTTGAAAAATACATTGAAATCTGATTTTTTTTTAAATAACAGTTTTCAATTACATTATAAAAATATCTAAAACCTAATATCAATGATCAGCAGTTACTTTGGGTTTGACGCCATTCATCTAATCGCTATTCGTCAACTTGGCTTTTCATTTGCATATCGTAATTTTTTTTACGTTATAATGATTTCACCTACATTTTCAATTGAGAAGAAATTGTAACATGATTTTTTTTTTATATCCAGTCTAATGAAATCTTAAGGGCAAGTAATGTAAATAAAATTGTAATATATTAGGAAGAAAAAAATATTTATTTAGTAATATCACGATTTGCTAATACTTAAAAATATATAAATGCAATTTTTTTAATAATAATTTATAATAGGTAGAAAAGTTATTAGTTTTTAATATTTACAATAACAGGCATCAGCCGTGTTATCTTGTATCCAATTTAAATATTTCGTAACCCTCGTGTATACGCCTGGATAACCTTTTCTGGCGCAACCGAAACCCCACGACACGATACCTGAAAATTTAAATA
This sequence comes from Synanthedon tipuliformis, assembly GCA_947623395.1. NCBI lineage: Eukaryota > Metazoa > Arthropoda > Insecta > Lepidoptera > Sesiidae > Synanthedon > Synanthedon tipuliformis. Next base: position 8,154,070 of record OX392417.1, on the reverse strand, counting down.
ATTTAGGTACTAAAATATTTTACTACTATGTATCACTGTATTATGTAGTAGCTGTTGCACACGACTTCGCCCGCGTAACTTTATATTTTCTATTTTTTTTTTTTAATAAAAGTCAAGGCAGCGCTTGGCCGAAATCTCACTTGATGTAAGCGTGTCTATTCCTAACCGACAAACTACGCTGTCCACCTGGTTGGTCGGTTAGGAATTTTGATGCAGATGCGACCGAAGGTGGACCACGCTTACCTAGTAAGTGCCCATTTACCCTACATTTGAAGACCCCGAAGTTGTAATTTTGAGGAAACACAGACGTAGGCAATGAGTTCCACTCCTTAGCAGTTCGGACAAGGAAGGTGGAACTGTAACGCTTCGTGCGTGACCGAGGAACTTCAACCACGAAAGGATGAAACTCCCGCCCGCGCCTCGTGGTCCGCAAGTGGAACGGTTCCGGTTGGATTAATCCAACCGTATCGTATAGAATGAACGCACACTCTCCATGGTGCAGACGATAGAAAATCGATAGACATGATACTTTTCGGCGAACTTCAAAGCCTAAAATGCTTACTTTTACGCTTTGAAGTTTAGACTCCACAAGGAAGTCGTCGCCGATGAGTTTCTTAGCTTGCCTTCAATCGAGTCCAGTGCACCTATGTCGCTGTCGCCTATGTCGCTGATGTAGCTTTATATAGGTGAAAGAATTTTCAAAATCTGTCTTGTAGTTTTTGAGTTTATTTATTACAAACATACAAATCTTCTCTCTTTATAATATTAGTAGGTATAGAAGTAAAGATTGGTATGAATAAATACAATCTTCTAAAGCCTAATCATGTTTGTAATTTTTTACACCTCGGATTTTTTTACCGAAAGTGGTATGGCACATGACCATACCAATTTCGGCATGCTTTTTGGTACTGAATAATTACTTACCAATTAAATCATATGCATTGTTATCGTTTTCTGTGATTAAAGGACCACCACTGTCACCCTGAAATAAAAAAGTTTGATATTATTATCACTCCTTACTACGAGTACATAAATTAAAACCACTCTGTTAAGTTCCACTAACATATATCGGAACTACAATATCAAACATCCGGAACTCGGAACTCGGAAACTCCGATATATCAGAACTACAATATCAAACATCAGATGTCCAGACATACGACAACAACCTCCCTTCGCGGACGCGTTTGTTAATATTGTCAGATTACCTTTTTGATATCATGCCACAGAGTAATTTTTCTATACTTTCAGCCTTAATTAATTATGGCTGTTAAAAGTGTTCAATACTTTCACTAGTTAGAATAACAAATAATGTCCGTACTTAAGTTTAACTCACAGCCATCGAAATACTAAAATGGAATTTGCGTCACAAATGCCAAAGCGGCACATAAAAAGAACACCCTTGCCAGAACCATGGCAGACTCTTGCCTTCGCGCGTCAATAGTAAAAGGTAGTAGTAACAACCAACTTCTACTATTCATTTTAAACCCCAATGTATTGACGTAAAGTCACATTTTCTTTAAATGACATATGTTTGGTTGGTTTCAAATGACAGTTCATGCTCTACGCACATGTCACTTTTAAATGTTCCATAAAGTTCGTAGTGTTCTGTATGGCACGCGGATTCCATTTGTAGTAGTTTGATGCTCACAGCGATTGATCTCTATATTAAAGACATTCATCCAATGATTATTGCATTGGTCTCACTACGCTCGACTAGATAGAGTAACTATACAAAAAAGATAACTCCGAAAATGTGGCAAATTTTTATTGTAGGGTGTGTAAAAAATCGTCACTTTTTATCACTTTTTACCCAGTTTTATTATATTTTTACACAGTTTCACTACGCAAACTGGTATTTTATTATACCTAAAATTAATAAAACATTCGGCACGTACACATCACAGACAGTTTGCAGTATGACTGGCTCGGGTACGCCGAAATCGGCGTACTATTTTATGCCGCATTTTGTAAGTACGACGGCGGTATCTAGTCGAGCGCAGCGAGACCAATCATTGTCTATGCATTCATCCTTATAACTTTATGCAAATATTGTATTTAAGAATAATTAATTTTCTCACCGTACAAGCGTCTTTATGGGCTGTTTCGGGGTATCCTGCACAAAGCATCACGCCCTTAATCTTGGTGGCGTTGTAAGTTGTTTTCTTGCATACATCGTTGCTCAGAACAGGTAACTGTGCTTCTAGTAATGAGCAAGACCAATTGCCATTCTCCTTTGTAGCCCCCCAACCAGCTACAGTCGCCAGTGAATCTACGTAGGTATTTTCTGAAATGAGAAAACAAATTATAAATTGTACCGAAAACATCAACTCTGTAAACTTAGACTGTTAGTACAGAAAAGAATAAATGGTACCTTCAACAAAATAAATCCTGATTTCCAAAAGACGCTTACCGAAAACTAAAGCTTATACTTAGGTCTATATTAATTGAGTGGCTAATATCAAGCATTTATTTACCAACAGTAAATATTTTAAAAATTCATATTCAGATTATGTTTACAAATATATACGACATATTTAATAAATGAAAGGACACAAACACAAACGAAGCAAGTCGTAAATAATTTCTTTAACAGGTACCAAAAAATAATAAGGCCTTACAATACAATGTTTAAAATTTTTACGATGTCATTGAACTGTTTCTTTCGTTGAGTGTTGTGTATTTTTGCCAAACACCATTGTGAATTACTTAGTAGTTATTTCTTTTATTACTAGCTACACGCTCCCAGCTTCGCCCAGGTTCAAAATAAAAGCTATCCTATCTTTTAAATTGGACCAAATTACATTTACCTACTTAGTTACGAAGTTTTATCGAAATCGGTTCAGTAGTTTAGGACTTCATTGGTGTCAAACAATGTGACAAGATTTTTTTTTATATATATAAAGATTTACTTTAAGGTTAAGTATAGATTTAAGTCAATTTTATATATATTTATATATAATTATATATATTTATATATTGAAGTAAAAATTTACTTCTTCTATACGAATATGATTATGTATATGAAGATATACCTATATAAAAGAACATACCTTCAGACTTAGGGATACAGACTGGTCTGATAGTAAGCGAATACGTAATAGGTTCGTTGAGTTGAAGCAAGGCAATATCGTTGCTAAGATCCGATAAACTGAAGTTTTGCCCGATGATTTTTACAATATATCTGGTCTCTGGTCTTTTGGAATTATCGCAACGGTCGTGTTCTCCAAACGTCACTCGAAACATAAACCACATGAATCTATAAAAAGAAAATAGTACGTTTTAAAAAAGCATCTCCATGGAAGACATGTCAGAGAAAATAGTAGTAATATTTAAAATCTTTATTCAGTAAAGTATGAATCAAATAAGTTTATATATATATATAGGTACATAGATGACTTATTGGTCTCGCTGCGCTCGACTAGATACCGCCGTTGGGCTTGTAAAATGAGGCATAAAATAGTACGCCAAATGCGGCGTACCCGAGCCAGCCACACTGCAAATTGTCTGTGATGTGTACGTGCCGAATGTTTTATAAAATTTTAGGACTAATAAAATACCAGTTTACGTAGTTAAACTGTGTAAAAATATAATAAAACTGGGTAAAAAGTGATAAAAGTGACGATTTTTTACACACACTACAATAAAAAGTTGCCACATTTTCGGAGCTATTGCTTTTGTATAGCGCTCTATCTAATCGAGCGCAGCAAGATCAATCAATTATCTTTGACTATACCCTTTAACGCAATGAGCTGCCGTTACGACGTATTTGTCATTGATGAGCGACGCCCCACATCCAAATGATTTGTGGTAGATAAGTCGAGCAAGCCACGGGAAGGCATTCATGTCTGATCCAAGTCCGCCGACAACACGAGGTTCTTCGTTGCGTTCGCCGCAACCTGCAACCGCAAAATGCAAAAACACCATCTTAGAATTGATACGAAAATTCAGGATTTTAATTTTTTTTAAATAGTAGGTTAAAAATCTAGGTAAATCTACCTAAGATTTTAAAAATCTAAAAATCTTAGGTAGGTTAACTTACCTACCTAAGATTTTACAAATTCATTGCCTGAATTTAATCGAGGAAAGTTTATTTTCAAAAATATTGTGCGAAGTTGGAAGAGAGGATGTAGTAAGTTATACCTACAGACATTTTTGTTCCATATCTCAAATTATTTCATTTCTTATACAATAGTTTTTCAAAAATTAAAAATACAAAATATTTTATAATATTTTAGTAAAATTTGCTGTTTTTTATGCCCAAAATATGAATCCCTCCAACTTTATCCAACTCCAATAATCTATTTTTCCTCAGATGTTGGGCCTACCGCACACGGGATTTTTGTCCGCGGAGGACAAAGATCCCCGAAGTTTGGAAAGGGGTAGATGTTTTGCCTAAAATCAATGGTATGTATGACGTGTATGGTAATTTAAATAGAATTCATTATTTAAATAATTAAAATTTACTCACTGCAATCCTCACATGGTAACAGGTTACTTTCCGGGAAATATTCATAGGGTGAACGTTCCGGATAAGATTTTTCCGAATAACTTAAGCCATCCTTGAAAAAGAAAGAAATAAAATTAAAGGATTATCTATTTTAAAAATTAATAGTTTTTTAAAAAACCTACGCTTTTATTTCAATAAGTTTTTCTTATTAAAATTGTATTATATTAATATGAATTCTTTTTTAAAAAATATATAATCCAATATTAAATTTCTTATTAATTGATTTTTTCGAAAAATATATTTGTATTTTTGTAAAATTAAATTGTATGTGTAACATTTGTGTAAAATTAAATTTTGCTAATTTTACTAAAAAACAAAAACACCAATAATGCCAAATTAGTTATAATGAAATTGAGACCATTTTTTAAAATAACTGAACTTTTCGTATTTTTTTGTAATTTAGCAGAAATTTTACTTTGATTTTTTTTTACATTTCATTTACCTCTTCATTGAACGCTTCAATTGTAGATTTATGAGTAATAATAAATGAAAGTAGGAACAGATTTAGTAACATGTTTGCAACGCGACGCGACACTTAATTTTATAAATCATTAATGATATAATAATTAACTAACTAATTTACTGCCACACTCTCACTGAGCCGATGTGCTTGGAGTTTAAAGTTTTCGATACACTAACTCTCGGAGTCTTCGATCTCGGCGTGTAGGAGTGAAAGCCAATAAAATGTTGCTTTTAGAATATTTTTTGGAAATATTTTAATTTGACTTTTTGTCACCAGTTTAAAAATTCTGACCTATACGGAAAAAAAAATAACAAAAATACGGAAATCTGACGAATGTGTCCTAAACCTTTTATTTCGCTTCAATGTAGAAACTACAACTTTCTTATTATGTAAATAACGTCACAGACAAGACAAGCTGACGTTCTATTAAGAAAAGTCTATGTTGAGTTTTAGTTTGTGTTTCCTACTATATAGCTCAGCAGTATCAAGCAGTAGATAAGTAAATAAATTTATTTATTTTTCTGATTTTTTTTCTATCTTCACTAATCCTATTTTTAAGAGAGAGATCAATTTTAAAAATTCTTTCACTTCTAGAAAGTTACGTACCTTATAAAGTTAGGCAGGCGAAGTCGCGTGCAATAGCTAGTTAACTATAAAACTGTTTCAATATTTAAAATTTAAGTTTGGGGTTTAAAAGTTAGCAGAGAAACAGACAGACGTTCACAAAATAACTTGAAAATATTAAACATTCATTAAAGCGCAGTTTTAGTGACCCAAAGGAGGCTGTATGACGCGTTTTTTTTGGCAATGACCTCCGAGATCGTTGACCGCAGATCACGTCTATAAGAAAAATAAAATGTCCATCGCTCTTGTTTCTATTAACATAAGATTCTTTTTTGAGGAAACTATTTGATTTACATACATATGCAACACGAAACAGTCTTGCACTCTCATTACCTTTAGTAAAAACCGGAGCCTTTAGCTAAATAAGGCTTTCAAATTTATGGAAATTACATTTCTATTCAAACTAGTAAATCCGTAAATACTACCTACAGCCACAGGGAAAGAGGGACATTTGTCATGTTTTTTTTTACCTAAATACTTAATTTGTGTAACTTTTTTCGTATAATTTTGTTTACTTCCAAGATATATTTTTTTGTGTGCTAGCTTTTGCCCTAGACTTCCTCTATTTATTCTTATTATTTGCAGTCTAAGTGTCATTTTGATGTACATCCTACTTACTGCAGGTAATATTTGAATGTATATATGGATGTTTGTTACATTTCACGTAAAAACTACTAAATGGACTTGGATGAAATTTGGCACACAGATAGTTTGTTACCTGGATTAACATATAGGATACTTTTTATCCTGAAAAATGATAGGATCTCGTAGAATCGTTTAAAATTATAAAAATTGACGCCACTGTCGCCGTAGTGGCGCCACCGTCTTCAAGGCGATAAAGATGCCAGACGATAAGAAAGCCAACTTAAAAAATTTCATTTCGAAATTTGGCCTGCCGGGAATCGAACCCAGTAGGTACCACTGAAACAGAGCGCTATAGCAAGCACCTTTACCACTCCCCCAATTGGCTCATCAATTTTAAAAATATATATTTAACTATGGTGTATTATTTTTATTGTTATGAATTCCATCACATTTTTTAAGATAATTTTACATAAAGGTTAAAAAAACAATACAAAAGTATAAAATGAATACTTTATTAAACACAATAAGTATTCAACATTATGGCAACCGTTTAAAGTCAACATACACAAAAAATACTTTTCGCGTGAAATGGTAACTTCAAAATTTTTCTTTTACTTTCCCATCTTAGGCCTTCTCCTGCTCGATTGTTATACGTCATAAATAATAAATGCAAATAAGTCTTATTAGTGAAAATGTTCTTGCTCCGCCTTCAGTTCGAACAATAGCAGGCGTCTTGCGTATTTTCACTTATCCAACTGAGGTAATTGGTGACTCTAGTGTAAACGCCCGGATAACCAACTCTTGCGCATCCATTGCCCCAAGAGACTACTCCTGGAACACATTAAAAAACATATTTAATGAATGAATTCTCTTCATTTTTTTTTATTAGAGATGGGTTTCCTCTTGGCTAACAACCAGCTATGTAGCAAGGAAGAGGCCTATGATGGAGCGAGCTCACCCAGAAGATACCTATTCACTCGAACTTTGAAAAGATTAGGGTTATATGCGCTTGGAAATACAGACGCCGGCAGGGAGCAGGCAGGCGGCAGGCAGGAGTTCCAAACCTTGGCAGTGCGCATTATAAAGGATGTTTCAAAGCGCTTGGTCCGAAAAGGAGGGTTTTTGACAAGATGAGGATGGTAACCAGCCGTACGTCTGTATATCTGGAAGGGGAAGGCAGTATGAGCTCATGCAGCTCTTGAGCACACTCTCCGAAGTACATCTTATAAAAGACACATAGACTGGCAATTTTGCGTCTATGTGCCAGGATCTGGATCTTAGATTTTAAAAGAGTACTGTCGCCTATGAGTCTTCTAGCTCTTTAATTTTGACTAAATAGATGACGCTACAAGTGGGTTACAAGTTGTTTTTTCTGTTTCGGGCAGGACAACGTCTCCTAGTATAGTTTTATAATATTAAAATATAATATATATCAAATTTTCAAGTCATGTAAGACCAGACGTTATTTATTGCTCATAAACAGGAAAAGGAAAAGGACCAACAGTTTGCTTAGTCAGAAGTTAATATATAAATATTCATTACCTATTAGTTCATAGCGTTTATCGTACTTTCTCTCAGCAATAAGTGGTCCACCGCTATCGCCCTGAAACATAAAACATGGTTTGATAATTTCAATAAAATTTGCGAATATTTGATGATTTGATAATTTCAACAAAACTTGCGGATATAATAATATACCTAGTTAAATTTTATATGTTAAATTTAGACAGACAAGTCCACTTGGTAATTACTAGGTAAAGTCGAGCTAAACCAAAGGAATGCAAGTGGGTGCACACCTCAATTACTCTCTGGAACACAACAAGCATTGGTGCTGATATTGTACGGTAGTCACTAATTGTGAGACCGTGATTTTTTTTAATGTTAAGGTCGACAGACAACAACTTCATAGGTGCTGTAAGTGCGCTAAAATGGGGGATTATTGTCGGACATTAAATATTAATTATTGTAAGACGATACATAACTACAAATGAGGTATTTTTTCCTGTGAAAGGTTTTTTGCTTGTGCCTTACAGTGGTTGAATTGTACAAGATACAAGGATGTAAAAATTTTCATTTTCTGTACCTGACAAGAATCTTTTTGTCCGGTTTGTGGATATCCTGCGCAAAGCATGTTGTTTGTGATCATTGAAGTTGTATACTTTGTGTTGCGACACTCCTGATTGCTCATCACAGGTACCTCCACCTCTTGAAGTGTGCAAGAAACTTTCCCTTCCTCAGTAAGTGTGCCCCAACCAGCAGCAACAGCTTTCACCCCCGTATATAAATTTTCTATAAGATTTATTAAATAATTTTAATCAAAATTTATTACTGCGAAATTCAGTGTGGCCTGCTACTACTTGCTAGATAGTACCAAAGCAAACTATGAAAATTTTATTTCCAAAGGATGTTTTGGAAATAAACTTTTATTTACAAAAAAACAAGTAATGTATATAGTATATCAACTTCCTGGTATCCATAATACCTACAAGCATTAGTTGCTGTGTGAAATGAAGATATTAAAAAAAAGTAGTAGGTATGACAACGTGTATGAAAAATTTCCGCTCTGTTACAGTAGTACAACCAAGAAGTACTACTGGTAGAGTAGATGCAGCATGAACTGTCATCGCAAACCAACCCAAACATTTAGTCATTTAAACAAAATGTGACTTTACGTCAACACATTGGAGTTTAAAATAAATAGTAAAAGTTGATCGTTACTACCTTTACCATTTACGCGCGAATGCAAGAGTCCGCCATGATTCTGTCAAAGGCGTTCTTTTTATGTGTCGCTTTGGCATTTGTGACCCAAATTCCATTGTAATATTTCGATGATCATTGTTTTGAAATAGAAATGAAGTACTCACTATTGTCAGAAGGTAAACAAATCGGTTTGATCGTTTCAGAAATGGGCAGTCGCTCGTTTAGCCGTAACAGTGCGATGTCATTGTCGAAATTAGTCAGACTGAACTTGTTGACTATGGCTCTCATGACGAACCGAGTCTCTGGACGAAGAGTCGCGTTGCAACGATCGTGCTCACCAAACGTCACTTTAATCATGAACCACATAAATCTGAAATTATATAGCAATGCATATTATCTATACTAATATTATAAAGCTGAAGAGTTTGTTTGTTTGAACGCGCTAAACTCAGGAACTACTGGTTAAAATTGAAAAATTCTTTTTGTGTTGGATAGATCATTTATCGAGGAAGGGTTTAGGCTATATAACATCACATTGCGACTAAAAGGAGCGAAGAAACAGTCGAAAATGTGGAAAAAACGGGGAAAATTATTCATCTTTGAGGGCTTCCGTTGCGTGCGCTGCGAAAACCGTTCGAGATACCCAAATGATTCCCAAAATAACTATTTCACGCGGACGAAGTCGCGAGCACCAGCTAGTGTAATATATATTATGACGACACGTTTGGTGTAGTAGCTAGTAACCCTAGCTGTTAACCAAACGGTCACGGGTTCGAATCCCGCTAGGGGCTAATTTTTATGTGTTAACATATTATCTTTGTACCTGAGTCATGAATGTTTTTTATTTATAATATGTATGTATTTACAAAAAAAAGTAATCTATGCATTACATCAACTGTATGGTATCCAATATCCATAATGCAAGTATTAGTTGCTTACTGTGAAACTAGATGGTGCTGTATAGAATGTTTGAATATAGGTATTTATTTAAAATGTACAAGATGGTTCACTTCTCAGTGGGCTCGCAACTTTTTTTAATATTTTGAGACTATTTTTTACCCGCGACTTAGTCTGTATCACTTTTTCTTATGTGTTAAACATTTAGTCAATCTAATAAAGATAGCTCATATATTTTTGACAGGCGTTAATTTTCTTTTAAGACAGGTTCTCGGGATGGGTTATCGTACCACTGGACAGTTTCCTTTACTTTTTCTAAATGAAAGGTGTCCTATGTTCTTTTCTGTATCCCTGACAACATGTATGCAAAATTTCATGATGATCGGTCGAGTAGTTAAAAGGCTTGAAAGGTTACCTACTCGTTTTCGCATTTATAAAATATTAGTCAGGATGTAAAAATAATAAAAACCTTTCTGTTTGGCGCAATTGCCTGCATTCACTTATAGAATTTTCATAACGTGAAATAACAGCACATATTCTATTCGTTGTATATTTCTATGTGAGAGTAACCTGCCTCCGGACTTAGCTCATTAAGAAAAGGTACCACTACGTTTTTAAAATTAAGATATTTTAAAAACAAATGTGAGTTGAAAATATTAATATTAATTCCAAAAAATATAAAAAAAATATGTGTGTCAGCTCCGACGCACGACTGGAGTTTACTCCTTGCGAACAATTATAAAATACATAAAAACATAAAATTATAAAAAACATTTATCATAACGAATTAATATCAGCGCCATCTCTGTTCGAATGATTACCGGTTTCGCATGTAGTTTTCGCAAGGATGTTTTTTACGTAACATATTCTAGTTTCAGAGATATTGTTAGATGGCGCAATATCTCTAAAACATGAGAGATACCTATTCTAAAATTAAAACTAACGCGTAACGCATACCGTGTGACAATTTTGATTTTACTCCCATAAATTTTCATACCCGGGCTTATTTATGAAAATTGATTCTCTTAAGGAGTAAACTCCAAAAACTTAACATATTTCGATATGAACTTATTCATATGTTCGACATTACTAATAGGTTAAGATCCGGCCGCAAGAATATACCTATCGAGTGACCAATAAAAATAATTTTTTTATATACAATTATAATAATACAAAATAATAAATTATGTTTAAAATTTGCCCGGTAATATTTATAATTAAATTAACTATATAATATTGACTGTGGGGGAAAAAAATTCTTCATACCACAATAAATTATACTTTACACGACGTATACGTAACGCTAAGTTAGACAACCTTCTTTATTGTTTCTGTAAGTTCTATTGGAGTAAACGTTTTAAGCGCAGCAAACAAACAAGTGAATAAGTAATGACTTACCTATTACTTAATACTTTACGAGCAGAAAAAGTTGAGGCGTGTTGTAATTTCGCTTTACTTCGTAACTTATATTATAAATAGAAAAAGAAATTATTATTTGAATACTAATTGTCGAGTGGGACCAACAAAGCCATTTGTATTGGCGGGAAAGTGGCACGCATTTTCGGCAGACTATTAATGCCTCCTTATTTACGCTTTCACTGCACTAAAGAAGTGTCGTCGAACCACTTATACTTATCTTTATTTATTTTATTCATCCCAGATTTTATTAGTGTTTGTGTTTAAATAAAATCCTTACTAATATTATAAATGTGAATGTTTGTTTGTTTGTTACGCTTCAGTTTGTTTGTTCAGTCGTTTTTGCGTGAAAGCAAAAACTACTGAACCGATCACCATGAAATTTTGCATACACGTTGTCTGGGACACCAGAAAGGACATACCTTTCATCCAGAACGCGGAAGAAACTCAGAAACAATGTGTTTACTCTATTGGATGGCATCTAATCTAATATCCTTTAAGCTAAATTGTGTTGTTCATGTGTTCAACAATTAAAATAAACATAAAAAAATATAAGCTACTTTTCTTAAGTTGTCTAGATATTTAAATAAGTTTTCTTCCGATCTCTACATTTTTGTAAATGAAAATTTGTAATTTAAAAATCGACTACAACCTTAAAAGGAATCTTCTTCTCTTTAAATTTATATAGAATTTTTAATTTTTTTTTTAAATATTTTTAGTCCTAATAAATTTGCGTTAAAAAAAATCTGCCATTAGGTAAATAAAATACCTGTATAAACAATAAAACCCAGCAGCACAAAGGTGCCAAAATACATCGGGAGGATGTTGAACTCATGAATTTGGGACCTGCTTCTGGTCCGGTTTACCTAAAGGTGAACGCACTGCACTACCTACTCTTCGGAATTCACTAAATAAAGCTTTTATTTTAAATTTTAACCCGTTTGCTTAATCTTGGATCATCTAAAACAAACTGCGCATTTTCTTTGCTTATTTTGATCGATTTTTAAACCGGAATAGAAGCATTACTACCTAAGTGGATTGCGCTACTACCAAAGTATATTTAAGAAAATCTAAATTTTTAAGACTTATCTTAATTAAATGATTTCGTTATTAGCCCATATAAATGTAATTTGAAACCAATTAATTTTATATTAAATTAATAGATAACTAATGTCTTGACCTAAATATTTTTATTTTTGTGAGGAAATTTACTGAAGGCCTCCTATTGAGCCTTTTCTGTCCCAAGATTGGGTTCGTTATGTGGCAAGAAAATAGATTGTGGATCTACTCTATACGAATTAGTGTCACTAGTTTTAATTAATTTGGAGTTAAACTATTGAAGTAATTATGTGTATCATATTGGTCATTGCTACAACTTTGTAATATATAAGAAAGATACATAGATTTCGAAATATTCTCGATTTTTCGACTCGCTTTTTTATGCTTAATATTTCATAGTTTCTATAGACTATAGACTCATTATTTTTAGTTTTTAAAGTCATTTATATTAGGATATTTGACTAAAAACTACAATAGTAATTACATTTGCTTATCGGTAAAATTATACCAAAATAACTCGAACTTTATGAATATTTCAAAAATCTCCAGTGAGCTATCACAATCATGCACAGAATAATGTCTTGTTAAACACAAAGATATGAGAGAAGTCAACATAACATTCAAAAGCAATGTCCAAACCAAACACTACGTCACCCTTCATCAGATGCACAAGTCATCCAAGTTTGTCAAAGCTGTTTAATAAAGAACACCTTGACATTGAAATAATACGGGTTATAATTCGATGCGAGATAGTGGATATATTATTTGAATTCAACCTTTTTAAATATAACATAAGACAAAAAAATAGGAATAGTACCTACCTGCTAGACACGACATGCGCTAAAAGTCTTTTTATTTATATTAGGTTAGAAATTACTTGGTTTACTTTGAAATACAAAGGAATCTTTACCATGAGTTTATAATGACTGCACTCGCTAACGAGAGCGTAAAACATTTACTATATGTAAAAATATCAAAAAATATTATTTCAAGGTGGTATTATGTACGAGGGTGGTTACTGTCGCCAGACGGGCTGCCCAAATGACTGCGAAACGCACTATTTTCCAAATCCAGACCAGAGCCAACTTTAAAAAGTTCATTTACATAGTAGATCCCCCGTGGGTTAGTCCTGAGACGTTAGGCAAGCGTTACAACTCATCCAATGGACTCGTCAAACGTCGGATAAGTTTGTCTACCACTGGACTTAAAGCCTTACCCTTTAACACAATGAGCAGCTGTGAGGACGTATCTATCGTTTATAAGCATTCCCCCACAGTAGAACCGTTTGAAATATGTGAGACGAGCCATCCATGGAAATTCATTGATGCCGGCTTGAGCCCCACCAACGATACGAGGCACTTCATTCCTTTCACCGCACTCTGAAATGTGTAAATTACATTGAGTGGATTAGATTTTCTATAGATTATAGTATTTACTCGTAATAGTTGGTGCCCGCGACTTGGTCCGCGTTGAAAAAGCAATATATCGCCTGACATCGTTATTGCTATTATACTTAGCCTAGAGTTAGTTTCTTTAATTTTAGATAATCCCTCGGGAGCAGTCTTTTTTTTTCTGGATGAAAGGTACCCTATGTCCTTTCTGGTGTCCCAGACAACGTGTATGCAAAATTTCATGATGATCGGTTCAGTAGTTTTTGCGTGAAAGAGTTATTTTTTCGGTCTTGTGTTTCCCTGTGTGCCAAACAGCTCTCTAGACTTAGTAGTCTTGGATGTGCGTTGATAGTAAGACGACATTTTATCGTATATATATATATTATATGTATAAATATATAATATATATAGTACGGATATATAATATATATATATAATATAAGACTACTAAGTCTAGAGAGCTGTTTGGCACACAGGGAAACACAAGACCGAAAATATTGTAATTTTACATCACAATGGTCTTTCAAGAAATTGGTCTATTCTATTAGTTAGACTGTCTGCAAGGTATATAAAGTTAAAGACATATTATCGTCATCATCATGTCAGCTATAGTATGTCCAATACTGAGAATAGGCCTCTTCCATAATTTTCTAAAATGACCCCATAATTATCTACAACGTGTACAAATTGTTTTTTAAAAAATAAATTTTATTAATGTACAGACACGACTTATTACCTATATGTATAAATTATAAAAACATGAAAATTAATATAAATGAATAAAGATAGAATATTGTATGTTGTGGGAATAAATACTAATTACTAGCTGGTGCCCGCGACTTCGTCCGAGTTCTGGATGAAAGGTTATGTTCTTTCTGGTGTCCCAGACAACGTGTATGCAAAATTTCATGATGATCGGTTCAGTAGTTTTTGCGTGAAAGAGTTATTTTTTCGGTCTTGTGTTTCCCTGTGTGCCAAACAGCTCTCTAGACTTAGTAGTCTTGGATGTGCGTTGATAGTAAGACGACATTTTATCGTATATATATATATTATATGTATAAATATATAATATATATAGTACGGATATATAATATATATATATATAATATAAGACTACTAAGTCTAGAGAGCTGTTTGGCACACAGGGAAACACAAGACCGAAAATATTGTAATTTTACATCACAATGGTCTTTCAAGAAATTGGTCTATTCTATTAGTTAGACTGTCTGCAAGGTATATAAAGTTAAAGACATATTATCGTCATCATCATGTCAGCTATAGTATGTCCAATACTGAGAATAGGCCTCTTCCATAATTTTCTAAAATGACCCCATAATTATCTACAACGTGTACAAATTGTTTTTTAAAAAATAAATTTTATTAATGTACAGACACGACTTATTACCTATATGTATAAATTATAAAAACATGAAAATTAATATAAATGAATAAAGATAGAATATTGTATGTTGTGGGAATAAATACTAATTACTAGCTGGTGCCCGCGACTTCGTCCGAGTTCTGGATGAAAGGTTATGTTCTTTCTGGTGTCCCAGACAACGTGTATGCAAAATTTCATGATGATCGGTTCAGTAGTTTTTGCGTGAAAGCGTAACAAACAAACTCACATTCACATTTATAATATTAGTAAGGATTAGATGTTATGAGAAAGAAGTTAAAAAATACTCACTACAAGTACAAGATGTCCTCGGAAGTTTAGCTTCCGACAGTGGTGGACGATTTCCCCAGACGCCGCCGAAGATGTTTTTAGAAAACACCCCTCGATCGTCACGTGCGTCATCGCTCTGTGCCATTTTCAAAATTCATTAGTGATTTGCTGGTGCCTACGATTTCAGACTTACAAACGCCAAATTTAAAGCTGCTACTACTAAAACACTGCGGGTGTACTACTAAAACACCAGACCCAACTTTTATGAAAAGTTCCAAAATCGGCCTTGCCAGGATTCGAACCTGGGACTCCTTAGTAAAAGCTCTATCTAACTAAGGCAAGCCTTTAATCACTCGAAAAATAGTCTCGTAAAACTAAGGGAACTGGATATAAGATTACCAGTTTATGCCAGTATAAGTAAATGATTCTAAAAACTAACATTTTTGTCACATTGTTCGAAGTTTTTTTCTAAACATTTATCTTTTAGTAACACCTATCCGAAAAATATACTAAATAAAGTTTTTTTTAAATTATACCAACAATATATATTTTGTTTGATATTGGATAATAATAATAAAAAATAGTATGGATATGTACTTGAACATAAAAAAATAAGCTTAAAAATTTTTGAGCTATACTTATTGTTTATGAATTTCCAAAAAATTAATAAAATAGCATTTAGCTAATTAATCCTTTTTAAAAACATAGTAAATTATAGTCCATTTTTTTGAGGCATATAACATACACAAATACAACATTATTATTAAAATTAAATAGTATAGCTACTTAGAAAAAATATAGGACATTCTTAAAGAGACAAATGAAGAAGACAATCGAATATTTGGGATCCTAATTGAAATCATTAATTTACAAAAATTAAACTTTAATTAAAAAAAAATATTAGAAAATACATGATACGAATATTATAATTTCTTAATATTAACTTAATAATATCTTAATATGAACTTACGACGGTACAAGTGAAAGTCCAGGCGAGCACTAAAAGTATACACTTCCACATGTCGATTCCCATTGTAGTTAACAAAGAGAAATTAGTTGTTGATATATTTCGTATGTCAAATATCAGTTTTCTGCGCTCGGCTGGCGCATCGCTTCTGGGACTTTGCGTGCGCCTTCACAAACGGTCACACACTGAGATTGGCTCGTACACTACTGGGCTATAGGGACCGTCAACACATCGAAAATCAACGGACGTGATTTGGATTCGTACGAGCAGACGTCAGACGCTATCATTAAAAAATGTCCGATTTGTATAATATTGAACTCAACCAAATCTATCTCTAAATATTATATAAAAATATTTAGACCTTGTTTGACGTCAATGAATTTCTTGACGATTTTGATAAAACTTTGTAATTAAGTACTAACGTGTAGGTAATTTGGTCCAACTTAAAATATAGGATAAGTAGTTTTTGTTTTGAACCAGGGCGAAGCCGTGAGCGTGTAGGTAGTTTGAAAGTAATTCTGTCTGTCTGTTACCTGTTACCTTTTCACGCCTTAAATATACTCAATCAATTATCATAAAATTTGCATACATGATTTCAAGAAAAGAACGTTCAATTTAAAAAAAAACAACGCCTGGCAAGAGTTTAATAGCAATATATTGCTTATGTCTGTTAAAAAATCCCCTAAAGATCTCAATTTTTGATTTGGAAGTAAATTTTCCTGGACTATTACCTACATAAGACTCACACAACCTTTGGAGCGGAACGTTGAATGAATGCATAGTACTAATATTTAATAGTAACATTTTTACGATTACAAGATAAGACAAGACAGGTGTGAATTTAATAGCATCCTTTAAATGCGACCGGTTGTGGACGAAAGTGGCTTTCGAACCGTACTCACAATGCAAAGGCATTCGCTATTTACATACCTACACACCTATAAACACAATGGCTTCGGTATAGACAGAAAGTAGATATATTATTTACGCTAGTCTACCTATATAATATACAAGCTGCTGCCCGCGACTTCGTCCGCGTTGAAAAAGAAAATAAGTAATAGGTATATGAGTAATTATTATACGATGAGATATCGCAAAAACAATTTTAAAAAATCAGTTGCTCTTTGCGCCATTTGATGGGATGAAAATAAGACTTTTTGTCACTGCAGTCTTTCAGCATTATATTTAATGTCTCTATTCAATGACAGATGGCGCTAGAGTTGGCGCAAATCGAATTTATACTAAAATCATAGATATAATTATATAAGGGTCATTTTATATAACCTTAAGCCTTCCTCGATAAATGAACTATCCAACTCAAAAAGTTCCTGAGATTAGCGGGTTTAACCAAACAAACAAACACTTCAGCTTTATATATACCTATAGTATAGAAGTATAGATAATACCAATGTGGACAGACGACCTGATTAGGAAGGGTCGCGGCTCGACATTGAATCCAAGCTTCTTCTGACCGGTCCTAACGGAAAGTTATGGGAAAAGCCTAATGCCGTAGACGTCCTGCGGCTATGATGACAATGACCTATATATTGTATACATTTTTTTTTACATACACAGTATAATTTGAAGTAGCTTTTCGTGTCTGTCTATATAACTGCTAATTCCTCCTAAACCACGCAACGAACTTTGATGCGGTTTTCACCATTAGATAGGTAATTTTTGAGAAAAGTTTTTATTTATAACAAAA
Organism: Synanthedon tipuliformis; assembly: GCA_947623395.1. NCBI lineage: Eukaryota > Metazoa > Arthropoda > Insecta > Lepidoptera > Sesiidae > Synanthedon > Synanthedon tipuliformis. The sequence continues at coordinate 8,136,084 of OX392417.1, read as the reverse complement.
CAGTAGTAATTAAGTGGACCATTAACCTACCTGCCGTCATATTTCTCAATGAAAACTTAAGCAACGCACCTGTGTTGCAAGTGTAAGTTAAGTGTATAAGGGGATAAGGATAGGATAGGAAAATGGATAAATAAAATAAATTAATTCGGCCAAATATTTTAAATAAAAATTAAATAAGTAAGTAACAATAGTTTAAATTAACTGTGTTTGAAATATACATGTATAAATAAACTAAAAAAAAAAAACAATAACAAACCTTTTTATTAAATATAAAAGAGACTAAAATTACAGAAAATATGGAATACCTATCTACTTTTATATTACGCGAAATTATTAACAAATAATTAAGAAATGTCGCTAATATTAATAAAACTCTTAGTAAGCGAATACTTAGAAATATCTTATAAAGCAAAATTTATTTGTTAATTAACAAAGATCACAGGTACAGCCTAAGAGCACTTCGCCTAAATACTATAACACGTATTTATAACATATAACAATTAATATACTGAATAAACAAATAAATGAATGAAACCTTAACTTTTATTGACATAACTCTATGATCAAAATACTTTGAATTTTTTCAGTTCAGTTACTTTAATTCAGTTTTAGGGCCTCTTTCACAAACTAGAAGTAAAGTGTTGATTAGTTACTATTAGTAATCATTTTATGTTTTATTAAATTATGTACTCGGTTTATTGCATCCTTCGATAGGCGATTTTATTTATTATTTTCTTTTTAATGTTTGGGACTTTTACCGTACAAACAAAGGTATATAAGCTAAATTATTCCCGGTAACAGGTGACTTTAAATTACGGTTAGCCTACTTGACAGTTGGTGAAAGAGGCCCTTAGTGTATTTAAGTAATTTAAAGAAATCTATTTAAAAAATTGTGTGTCTCGTCTCCGACACACGACTGGAGTTTACTCCTTACGAACGATTATAAAATTTAAATTTTCACAATTCGAACACGCCGAAAGAACATCATTGTTTTTTTTTTAAGTAATATTGTGTAGATGGCGCAACATCTATGAAACTTCAGAGATATTAAAATATTTAAAAAAAAATAGAATATAACTATAACGCATAACGTAACGCATTCGTGTGACAATTTTGATTGTACTCCCATAAATTTTCATACCACGAGCTTATATATTTATATATAATATTATATTATATCATATATGCAAATCGATTCTTAAGGAGTAAACTCCAAAAATTTATTGTTAAACTACTTGCGTTAGAATAATATTGAAACGAAATCTTATAACATTAATATTTAATGTACATTTACTACTTAAAAAGGTTACATAGTGTAATTAATATCTTATTTATTGTTATTAATATATTTAAGTCAATTATAATTTTGACATTCCAAAATATTATTTATGTTTTCCATTTGTAAGTTTATTATGAAAATATTTTTAATAATTAATAAAATATTGATGGGATGCGTTAAAAGAATTAATTTAACAGTATTCTGTGGCCAAGTTATTTTGAAAAACTTAAATCGTATTAACACTTAGGTAGTATTAAATAAATTAGTATAAGTTACGTAACGACTTTCGTTTCTAAACTTAAAATGGTAATCTGCACCACCGGCCTGACGGAAATAATAAGACTAAACTAAAAAATATCTAAGTACCATAGATAAATGATTGGTCTCGCTGCGCTCGACCAGATACCGCCGTCGTACTTGTAAAATGCGGCATAAAATAGTACGCCGAATGCGGCGTACCCGAGCCAGTCACACTGCAAACTGTCTGTGATGTGTACGTGCCGAATGTTTTATTAAATTTTAGGCATAATAAAATACCAGTTAGCGTAGTGAAACTGTGTAAAAATATTATAAAACTGGGTAAAGTGATAAAAAGTGACGATTTTTACACACACTACAATAAAAACTTGCCACATTTTCGGAGCTATTGCTTTTGTATAGCACTCTATCTAGTCGAGCTCAGCGAGACCAATCAATTATCTTTGCTAAGTACGTATTTAAATAACAATTATAATTATTTATCTACACTAATATTATAAAGAGGAAAGATTTGATTGTTTGTTTGCATTAAATAGGCTCCGAAACTACTGGACCGATTTGAAAAATTCTTTCACTGTTATGAAGCTACATTATTAGCGAGTAACATAGCCTATGTTTTATAAATTAAAATGCTCTAAAACATTGTCACTAATGGCATGAGACTGATTTGGCACATAATTAAATTATTATTCTAGAAGAATGCGATTTGTTACTTGTGTAATTTTACGTCAATGGCTTTCATATTCATCGGACAAGTAATTATTTCAAAACAGATAATATTATAGGTAATAGGTGTGTATCCCTGTAATTATTTTATTTTCATTTTGTATTTAGCCTGCACTTAATTATAATTAGTTAACTAATAACTAAATAACTATTTCCATAAAACTGTTATTAATAAATCTCGTAAAAAAAGTATAACAACAATCCTTTGGTTTTTTTTTTTCAAATGAGATAATAATTATAGATTTTTTTAAGGACATCTGGTGAATTTAAGAAAATAATAATAAAAAAAATCTTTTACTTATGTAAAAAATATTTACAAAGTTATTGTAAAGAAAAGTAGCTGAATAATTAGGAAAAGATACAGGACCTACAAATAGATAGATTAAATATAAATCGATTTTCAATTAAGTTTTTAATTATTGGATTGTGCATTTTTTACAATATTTTATCCTGACAATAAAAGAACTCTGACCTAAATTCATTTACTAGATTTATGTATTAACATAACATAGATGTAAGAAAGCAAGAGTAATCTATACTTTTTGTAGAAATACAAAAATGGCTGCGTAAAATATATTACCCGAGTAAAAAGATAATAAAAATGAAAAAGAATTCCTCCACTTTGATATCTTTAGTTAAGACAATGTAGTATTAAAATGGGATTATTTTGTATGGGGCCTTGCTATACAATACATGGCTGTTAAAAACGGATGTTAAAAAACAGCATAATTATACATTAATATACATGTTTTATAATAATAATTAAATGTTTAATTATTATTAATTTTATTTTTGATTAATAAATTAATTTAAATTACAATGTGTTATAACATTCTTCATGACATTTTATTTTTACAATGGCAATACATAATTGATATTTTTCGTAATGGCAGTAGTAGCCAAGATAGTGACCATCTCAATGTCCCAATAATGAAGGTGAAGTCAGTTCCCACAGAGACAAGAATCTCTGAGATTTGCCTTGAGCCACGGCAAATATCTAGTTACTCGTGTATAAACTCCTGGATATCCAGGTCGACCGCATCCGACACCCCATGAAACTATGCCTGTAATTTGAAAAGAAAAATATGTAACAATTTATTTATTTATTAATTTTATTCTGAACAAAAACCCTACAGCAATACAAAATAATATACAATGGATATCGTATTACTGCTACATTGCCAGTTACAGGGCAATAAACAATAAAATTCTTTATTTAAATATGCTAATTAGTTGTTAACGGAAAGCAATCTGTCCATGGGACATTTACTTAGTTGGATGTTAAGAATTTGTAAAAGAACGCGTTTGGAGCGAAATCTATTGATTTGCCCAATAATTATAATATTGTGTTATTAAAATTTACGTTTCCATTAATTAATGATTAAAAATATTTATTCAAATTAGGGCATCTTTCACAAACTACAAGTAAAGGGTTGATTAGTTACTTTTAGAAACATATTATGTTTTATTAAATTACTAGCTGATGCCCGCGACTTCGTCCGCGTTCTGGATTAAAGGTACCCTATGTCTTTTCTGGTGTCCCAGACAACATGTATGCAAAATTTCATGGTTATCGGTTCAGTAGTTTATGCGTCAAAGAGTTACAAACATCCATACAAACTTTCGCATTTATAATATTAAAGTAGGTACGAATGCACTCGGTTTAGTGCATCCATAGGCGATTTTTTTTTTATAATTTTTTTTTTTAATGTTTGGGACTTTTACCGTACAAACAAAGGTAATATTGTCAGCTAAATTATTTCCCGGGAACCTGTAAAGAAGTTCCTTTTATCAAACATTTTTCCATATATATAATTATGTATTTGTTTTACGTTCTTACCTACGATTTGAAATTTATCTCCTTGTTGAACTAATAAAGGTCCCCCACTGTCTCCTTGGCACGAATCTGTAGAAGCTCGACCAGCACATAACTGTAAAACAGAGGAGTCCACTTAGTTGAGATGAATGATTTGTTTGTTAGAATTGAATAGGCTCCGAAACTACTGGACCGATTTGAAAAATTCTTTCACTGTTTGGAAGCTATATTATCAGCGAGTAACATAGTAACATATTTTATAAAGTTACGCGGAACAAGTCGCGTGCAACAGCTAGTGTATTATAAACTCATAAAGGGCCAAATGTAGAAACAGATTCTTTGATAATGACATAATGCATTTATACAGTTTGTCACTTTTTTAGTTAAAACAAAATGTCATAAATCAGACATCGATATACTTACCATATTGTTTGTAATTCTTGAAGCTCTATACTTCATACCGCGGCATTGTGCTAATGACAATATTGGTACCCGCACTTCCTGTACTAAAGCAGGCAGCTGACCTCCTTCTGAAGTACGACCCCATCCTACAACGATACCTTCTTTGCCGGATGGTTCGATTGCTGTAAGAATAATATGTACCACAATAAACTTATTACTTTTGGTAATATATTTTAGTTATTATTTTATATATATTTTTAAGGTTTTTAGTTTTAGGTAGGTTATAAATTTTTAAATATTTTCATGTTAAAGAGAAATTTTATTATAATTATAATGAGTATTTTATTATTCCACTTTCATAAATTATTAAATATATTTTATTAACAAAATACCACATTAAGGGTATTTTACATCGGACAGAGTGTGTAATGCGAGTTTTACTCGATCAAACGCATCGAACGGGTAAACGTGAATTTGTATGGGAATGAGTCAGCGCCACCTAGTGGTCAGCTTCGCGCGTTTAAAGAATTTCTGTAACAACAATCTTTACATAGTATAAAACAAAGTCGCTTTTTCTGTCCCTATGTCCCTTTGTATGCTTAGATCTTTAAAACTACGCAACGGATTTTAATGCGGTTTTCACTAATGGGTAGAGTGGTTCTCGAGGAAGGTTTATAAGTACATAATTTACTAAGTTACGCGGGCGAAGTCGCGGGCAGCAGCTAGTATTACTGTATAATGTTGTTAAAGAAGTAGTCTAAAGAAAAAAATATTTTCAAGCGCTCACATGGCTTGAGTGGGCAAAATATACATGTATTTTAAAATAAAAATTTACCCTCTTGAAGTTGACTAGTTCGAAAAGGTTCGAAGATAAAAAGTAATACCAAAACACTTACAAGATGGCGGCAGACACACTGGCTTTATGATTTTGGAGAAGGTGACTGGTTTTCTTAGTTTAAGTAGGGCTATGTCGTTGTTGTAAGAGTCGGCGTCGAAATTACGATGGCGAACTATCGAGGTGACCGCTCGCATGATGGCCGCACTCTCCGTTGTAATGGTCTGATCGTGATCTCCTAGGATCACGCGGATCTTGGAGCGCTTCAATCTGAAGTTACAAAAGAATTTATTTTAGTGTTATGTAGGTATCAGTTTATTAATTTTCCGAATAATAATTGCAATGGATGATGACGATAGAGGCATCCTCTCGACAAACCATTTTCTTACTTATTTAAATGGCTGTTAAAGTCACTGGTAAGAAAGCGCACGAGTTTCACCATCTTGAGCAGCACTACTCAAGGGTAATTCCAATTCAATAATTTCACAAGATACTTGTAACATTTACTCGCCAATAAGCTAGTTGAAAAGTAACTAATCAACACTTTACTTGTAGTTGGTGAAAGAGTTTTATTATTTACTAGCTGGTGCCCGCGACTTCGTCCGCGTTCTGGATGAAAGGTACCCTATGTCCTTTTTGGAGTCCCAGACAACGTGTATGCAAAATTTACAACGCCATCTAGGGAATTCTGTTTGAAGCAATGTAGTACTCTAATTCATCTAAAAGTTAACAGATGGCACTACATGTTATAAAATTACGTGTTAATAAAATTAAAGCTGCTGCCCGCGACTTCGCCCGCGTAACTTAGTAAATTATGTACTTAAACCTTCCTCGAGAACCACTCTACCCATTAGTGAAAACCGCATTAAAATCCGTTGCGTAGTTTTAAAGATCTAAGCATACAAAGGGACATAGGGACAGAAAAAGCGACTTTGTTTTATACTATGTAGTGACAATGAAAAATTATTATTAACTATTCAAAAGATTTTTTGATATAAACAGAAGTTAAGAAACTTTGAAAAATCCCTTAAAACACAGACATTTTTTATTAAAAAAATAATTACTGTTATCAGAAATATTTACTTACTTAATTTATTAATCACATACATAATAATATGTTACTATGTTACGCTTCATTAACTTAATTGGCTGCATAAATTATTGAAAATTATCCGGAACAGATTGATTGCATCCGTATTTTGATATAAGTACACATCCACGCATGCCGACATTCACTATTCATATCACGGCATAGGCCCACACATAGGGACGTTAGTCGCTTACCTACAATAAATTTACCATAGCCCTTGCTTGCAATTACATTTGCACATTTAGTTTACTCAAAATTAATTCTTTATCTAATTATAAATGAATAAATAATCTTCACACATTCCTCACAACACCATCTAGTTCCACATTAAGCAACTATGAACTAATGCTTGTATTATGGATACCAGACAGTTGTTGTACTACATAGATTACTTTTTTTTTGTAAATACATACATATTATAAATTCAAACATCCATGACTCAGGTACAAAGGTAAAATGTTAATACATAAACATTTGCCCCTAGCGGGATTCGAACCAGCGACCGTTTGGTTAACAGCTTGGTTTACTAGCCACTCGACCAAACGTGCAGTCAGATGTTGTTTGATCATGGTTGTTTAAACCATCGTGAGATGGTTGTTAAAATTTGTAGCATACATTTTTATGCTACAAAAATATGCTATGCTATATGCTATGCTATATGCTATGCTTTATGCTATGCTTTATGCTATGCTTTATGCTATGATTTTTGCTATGCTTTATGCTATGCTATATGCTATGCTTTATGCTATACTTTATGCTGTGCTTTATGCTATGCTACCATTAGGTACTTACTTCCTAACACAATGTGCAGCTGTCAGCACATATTCTTTAGTGAGGAGTGATGCTCCACAATGGAACTGTCCATCGTAGACTATTCTCGCCATCCAAGGGTACCTGTTGGCGCCGGCTGGCAAACCGCCCACAATGCGATTCTCCTGGTTCGATCCGCCGCACTCTGTACACACGAGAAAGTGAGGTTACTGAACTATTCGGGAAGCATAAGATAGACGCACATACACACATTCGCATAACACGCTCCCCACAATATTTTATGTTAATAATAATTATGTTATCTTCATATCTACCTTATATATTATATAAAATTTTATATATACATATAATATACAGATTTTTTAAAAAAATGCACCCATGTAAAGTTATGAGTGTGTCGCTAATCTATACTAATATCTACACTAAATCTATACTTCTTTACTAATATTATAAAAAGAAAGATTTGTATGTTTGTTTGCATTGAATAGGCTCCGAAACTAGGTACTGGACCCATTAGAAAAAATTTTTCACTGCTTATACATGGAAAGCTTATATAGCTTTTATCAGGTGAAAAGTTAAAAGTAAAGATATAAAGTTTCGCGGACGAAGTCTCGTGCAACAGCTAGTTATTATAAATAAAGTTGGTGGTCAGTTGTTAAATTTTACGCTCCTGGGATCATACGGTGAAGGAGGAAATCTTTCACTTTCACCGACGCTATCGCTTCCACAGTTCACTGAACAGCAGCAGTCAAGTCGACTGTCAATAGAGCTTCTTTTCACGCGACACTAATGGGGAATTGAAGAGCTTCTTTCGTCATTACTATGTAATCATTGTTCTCGGCGCTTTTTGCTTTACTAACTCGGTTTCTTACTATGACACTTTATCTGAGGCCGTTATAATAAAATGTAACTATAACTGTTAACGTTTCGTTTTTCAAAAAACGTTTTTTAGACTTAAAAATTCTAACTTTTAGACTTAAAAATCTAACTGAAACTCTTCTAACTACACATAAACTGACTCAGTAAACAATTTATTAGTTAAGTCACATAAACGAAAATAAACAAACACAGATGGCTTTTTTTTAAGTGTTGTTAAAAATTTGCATACCGGTTACACCTATAGGTATGCAGCATGCCTATAAAAAAAATACTCTTATACATATCCATCACTTTAATTATTGCAATACTTATTATTTAAAGTTGGTAATTAAAACAATGAAACAATTTAATTGAAAATTATAAACTAACCCCCAAGTGTTGAGCCCTACCACGTTATATTACGTTTACATATATTATATTATAAGTACACTATTGACAGCGTTACCAGCCTTTATCGGTTAATCACAATTTAAAACCTGTTTATACTAGCTACGTACATAAAGGTATATTACACATGCAGTTATATATAACAAGAAGCAATATACATATAACATAAATAATAGATTTATCCTGGCTTCCCAAAGATACTATTGATAGTCGCTTATATCTTATTATGTTAAGAAACACTTATAATTATGTATTACACTACCTTGATATGATTGCAATCTGTTTGTGTACTTTCTTATAAATAAATAAATAAACACTAAACATATATAAATTTAAAAGTTAGTTACGTAAAATATCAAAATTCAACGTATCAACTTTTCAGTTGATAAAATTTGACGATTTTGGATAATATCGCCATGCTGTTATTTTTTCATAATTATTTATTTACACAACACTTAAAACTCACCCATAACCCACACAAACGACAATTGGTGAAAAGAAAAGAAGACAGATAGATATACATATAGTTATTGAACAAAACTACGCAATAGGTATATCTACAAGTGGTATGTACTGAAACAAGGCTATACAGAAAAAGTTTGTGCTTATTTATATAACTTACCCATCTTTCTAGGAAGTGGGTTTGCTCTCCCGCATTCTAGAATTCAATGTGAAATAGGAAAAATGTATTAAATGATGACTAAGTATAAAACCTTAGAAACAAGAAGTAAGTGCCTTAGAAATTTTGTAAAATGTTTACTTAATAGATCTGCCAACGTGATTTGAAGCTTAAACTGAAACTTAACTTAACTTAATTACTGAAGTGCATGTTGAGAAAAATGTTCGAATTCTTTGGACTCAGTCAAAATTATAAAGGGAGGCCCGCACATTGGCTACTATCGTGCGAGCAACTGAGTTACTTTGACGTATTTGTACTAGGGCCGAAAGATGAGAAAGTGTTAAAAAACATGTAGATAAATATACCTAATATAGCCCAAACATATTAAATATATTGTATATTTTTTAATACTACTAACCTTAAAGATCGTGTATTTTAAATTTCATTTCAAATTTCGCTCCAAAACGCGCAACACTTATCACGTGACCGTTGTTACGTCACTTCAAGTCAAGTAGTCTTTATCATTGGTGATGTTTGCGAACAAGTGACGTCATGTACTATGATTGGTGTTTGTCACGGGACAGTGATTTAATTACATTTTGATTATTAAATAAAAAGAAAAGAAAAATTTAATTCCTAAAAGATAAAGGAATATATTGTACCTACGCTTCAGTTATGGACCCTACCGTTTCGCAGCAAAATTAATTTTTTTATTTGAATACAGTCAACATCCCTATTAGCTACTATCGCGTGGGCAATTCCTTAAGGTTCTAGATTCGGCTTCCATATTATTGCCTGCGACATGTTCGCAGTTGCACAGACGCGCGTGTTCTTGTCGCTTTAGCAACAGATTTTATGAGAGAAATTATAGCTCTGGCAACAGAATAGTCGCTTATGCAACAGTTCTATCGTGTTCGACAGGACAGTGTGTGTGCGGATGGTCGTTTCAGTAACCGAAAGAGAGCTACTGCTATTAGCGATAGTGTGATGTCTCCCAAAGGCTCAGGATGTATTTTAGAAAGAATGCATCACATACCGCATGAGCAATTTTTAACCGTCGAGTCATCTTCGTCCTCTTCAACACTCTGCTCGTCTAGAATTGGCACTTCAAGTCCGAATATGGCATCGAAGAGAAATCGCTGAGATCTATTTCCTGATGATACCTGGAAATTATGAAGACTAAATTAAGTACACAAGACTAAATTACCCACACAAGATTTTTGATTTGAGGTTGTTATTTTACTGTGTTCTTCGAATAAGGAAACTGACAAGTGGTACACTAACTCAAATGGATGGTTACTCCCGCAAGACGGGCTGCCTAGTTTATTGCCAATAAACACAAGAAAGAAAAAATGAGAGTGAATAAATTAATAACGGTATTGAAACAATAGAACAGATACAATTACTGATAACATATAACATTTGTAACTTTGTTGTAAATTTTTTTTTATATTACAATCCGATGCGAGCCTAAACAAGACAAAAAGTTGCTGACTATTCTTAGGCGTTAGCTCAAAATATTCGAAAAGTAGACTGTTGGATTTACAAATTGTTTAAAAATATTATTTAAATTTTTTTTCAGTCCACAAAGTTAACATAATATGAAGCTCTGACAGGTAGCCCGGAATGGTTATGAAATCGGAAAGAGTATAAATTTCGGATCAAATTATGCTCGAATAGAGTGCTGGAACGGTAGGTGGTTATAGCAAAATTAGCCTTATCCGAAGGTCAGCCCAATACACCTTCAAATTGACTTGATCAAGCCAATCATACCGATTGGATGATATAGGCACATAGGCTCGATCGTGTGTGTTTGGCATTACGAAACAGAAAATTACAAAAGTAACATGAAAGATTTAATTTAATTTATTTGTTAACGAGAAGGTTACATCATTCGCGTGTCTGTATATTTTTTATTCGGAAATGCACTTATATAAGTTTTGTTTACCCGTTGCTCACAACGGCACTTCACTTTCGCATCTACGGGCACGATCGCACAGCCGCCATGTTGCATAATGCCCAAACTTAATTGGCCAGTAATGTCAATGTTGCTTTCGCAACCAACTGTCGTGTTCCGCTTTGCTTTTATCTTTTTTTTTTGTTTTAAATTGCTTTCTCATTTCGCTATTATCAGCTGTCGCTCACAAATTCCTAACGCCATTTTATTTTTTATAACGAAAGTTTTAAGTAAAAAAAAACTATAAATTTTCAATTGTAATTCGACTTTAGACCAACAATGACTGTTGTTTACCCCCGACGCCCGACGCAAAAACGTGGTGTTATAAGTTTGACGTGTGTGTCTGTGTATCTGTCTATGGTATCGTAGCTCCCAAACGGATAGACCAACTGATCCGTTTTGAATCGATTTGCATATATGTACTCATATAATATATATATAAGCCCGTGGTAAGAAAATTTTAGAATATCTGAAGTTTTAGAGATATTGCGCCATTTAAACAATATTTTTAAAAAAAGAATATTGTTGTTCGTAAGGAGTAGGTAAACTCCAGTCGTGTATCAGAGCTGACACACATTTTTTTTAAAAAAAGTGTTTTAGCTAGAATTTATCAGGAAAAACTTACTAGTTAACGAAGGGATTTCACTATAACTTCCACGCTGATCGACTGATGTGAAATTTGTTATACCTACTGTTACTTCGATGATACCTATTGTTATGACGTGGTAACCTTGACCTAGTGCTTCAGCATCAAGTGGTCTGCGAAATAACCGACTCCTCAGCAACTTACAGCAAGCTAAGCGTGTTTGGGCTCAACAGAAAGTCGGGGGTTTGTTATTTCAATTAAAGCTTGTAGGTATTTTTCAAAGCCTGACCATATTTTTAAAAATAGTTTGTAAAGATGTTAACAGATGGCGTAGTTTTCACCTAAGACTGACAAGTTTTTTTTTATTTATTTATTTTTACACATTACTTTTAATATACAAGACTCAATCGCTTCGAAACTTTGAGATCATAAAGTTACTATCTACGAATAAATAATACCTATACATAGTTCTTATATCTATATCTGTATTAGAAGTAAATTATTAATGTTATCCACAAATTGCATTGAAAAATATTTTTATGTAGACATGTTTTTTATAAAAAAAAAGCGCAATAAACAACTCACGTGTCGCTAAAACAACTGAAAAGTCAAGATGTTGCGGCAGTGGTGACTGATATGAATATATGCATGCACTTTCCCTAGTTGTGACCAACTCACGTAACGTTTGTGACGAAATAGATAACGTTCGACGACAACTCGGTTAGCTAACATGCCATGTGACATAATACTTTTTTAATGAGGCTAAGGTTGGCATTATTATTTAAATATATGGCATGGTTACATAAACATTTTTATGTGCGGTTAAATAAATGTTTTTGATGATATCGTGCAAACTAGGTTTGTTATTCTGTCTTTTTAGGAATCTGTCTTTATGAGAATAAACCTTATTAAGTTATTTTTGTAAATTATGTTGTTAAATTGGATCCTACTTTTAAAACTTGGAAGGAAAGAGGAATGATCATAATCATCAATAGTTACTAATAATAAATCTGTAAGGGTTGGTCATGGTATAAATATAGAGTATGATCAATCCAAATCAATCAATCAGTCCAAAAGAGATAAGAAAATTTGTTCTTAGGAACTAGGGCTTACGATTTTTTTTTAAATTCAGATCTAGGTTGAAGTCTCACTGTTGAGAGTTACTAGTGAAATAATATAAAATATTAATAAACTACTCACCTAATCCCCTCACCTTCTCTTTATTTCTTTTTAATTGAGAATCAAGGTTTTCATAAAAAAAATAAGAGTTGAGAAATCACACAATCCATCTAGAATTAGGTGAATGAGACATTATTGAGCTGCACCATGACCTAATAACATTACGAATGATTTCGCAAAATAACCCTGACTGGCGACGAGGACTAACCTCAGACCGAACACAGTTTTTACCAAAAAGAGCGCACAACAAATTTTATAGCTTCTCGGAGACAACCGAACAGATTTAAAATTGGAAGTTTTTTCTTAAATATTGTGTAAAATATGAAAAAAGAAATAAAAGTAGCCGATTCAAACTTTAGTGTAGAACTTAAGTTAATTAATAAGCCTAAAAATTATTTACTAAATTTTTTTCTTAGAAAATGGATTTTTTTTTATAAATCTTCCGATTCAAACTTTTTTCAATATAGTCTATTATGCACTGTATTTTTATCTGACTTGTACTTTTCCTCTAAGAAGTCAAACTAGGCGACGTAAAAAAGGCTTTTCTGCTAAGTCACGAAAACCTTGAACGTCTGAAGTTCAATGTTTTCGTGTCAGGGGATTAAGAGACAATATCAATTAAGTAAGTAAGCGTGCACTTTATTGTTAAATAGGCACCTACTAAGTATTTAAAAGTAGGTACAATTAACTCATAATATAACACGTAATATATACGCGCCGAAGGTTCTTTTCAGTTTTCCAATGTAAAATATCTGTTTTACTTGGTTAGATTATTGAATAATTTGCTCATTATTAATTTATTAACGGGGTTTTTATTGAATAAATATATACTTATTTATACTAATATTATAAAAAAGAAAGATTTGATTGTTTGTTTGTTTTCATTGAATAGGATCCGAAACTACTGGAGCGATTTGAAAAATTTGCGAGTAGGTACTTAACATAGGCTAAATGTTGATAAAGTTACGCGGACGAAGTCGCGGGCACTAACTAGTATGTCATATGTTTATTTAATATAGTAAATATATAGGTATATGTACCTACAATGACATGTAGTGGGTGGGGTTCTATAGGGTTCGGCTGAAAATCAACTTTTCGTTATAATTTGTTTTAAATTTAGGAATTCTTGTTTTTGTTATGTTTTGTTATATTTCAATTCAATACTATTTACTTCAAATAAGTAAATAGGTAGACTTAAGTCAGGTAAGGTACCTACCTACCGACTTATGAACCGCAAAAAGTTAAAATTACGCATGACTGCGGTTAATCCCACTGCGTTTAACTTTACGGTTAAGTCCGAATTTTATTGTGATCAAAATTCGTAAGATGAAGATATTAAACCGCTTTCCAAAGTACAAATCCGCTGTGCCTTTCACGCAGTAATTGTTGAACTGTTCTCGTTTTTGCTATCCCTGGTCGTTTATCACAATGTAAGAAAATGTTGCAGAAACGCTTTGAGCACTGATTTAGAATTATAGTTGCTAAAATTCTACATTTTGACTTTCTACTTTATGAGTAGAAGGTCATTTATTGGGCGAGTGCTTAATGATCTGCATCATGCAATGACCTGGCCCTCTCCACTGAGTGGTACCTAAGTACCACACATCCCATTCCTCATACACAATTACCATAACGCACACACACATGCACGCACACACACACACACAAACACAATCGGTGGCTTGTATCTCTGAGGATTTTCAGAGATGATGATATTTGTAAGATAACGATATTTTTTTATTTTATTTGCTGATTATTTTATTTCATACAACAGATTTTTACTGAAGGTAACTCAAAACCTAAAATGTAATTTTCAGTAGGTATATTATCTTATATACTGAAATAAATTTTTAGTATTATTTTCATTATAGTATAATTATCATTATTGGATAACCATTTACGCAATCAGAGAAAGAAAGTGCACTTCCGTAGCTGCTGCCTTAGTCCGTGCGGACGTAGTAGTTATCAGTAGCTACATACACATTTTAATTAATATACTATTTTATATATAGTAATATGGTGAAGATGTGTAGGTAAAGTTCATCATGCAAAAAGAAGAATCTCAAAAAATAACGCCAAAACCAAAACCATGTTTTTTTTTTTTAATATTTATGGCTACAACAATAGTTAAAAAAACAAAGGTGGCGAAATTTTTAATCTGTTTTGGTAATGGATGAAAAAATATCTTAAGTAAAAAAACTATTTTCAAAAAAACACAAGGTAACCTAAAGGAAAATAAAATTCTTGCCTCTTTTATCAAAGCTTTGAATAAAAAGAGAGCTTTAAAATAAAATAAAAAAACAAATGTTAAAACAAATAATAAACATTTATACCTACGTATATCTATGTAAAATAGCTGTAAAATTTATTTCACTAAAGAAATAAATCTGAATATTTTTTTACAAACCGAAAAACATTGTTTACATTTTTCCAAATTTTATTCGATTTTCCGCGACATCAAGCTAATTAATATGAATAACTTATAAATTTATAATTATAATAATTTATAGCTGTGCCTGTGAATTTGTACGAGCTGTAATTCGTTAGGAACAATATTTTCAGGTTAAAAAGTATCCTATATATGTTAATTTAGGTAATCAATACATCAATGAAAACTGCTTTCAAATCGGTTAAGCCGTTTCTGAGATTAGCAGATAACAGAAAAAAATTCTAAAAGCTATTTTTTGACCTCGTTAACATAAGTAGGTATGTGTAGATTTTTTAATACTTATATATTTTTTTAATTTTTACAAACGTGGCTCGTTTATTGGTTATAAAATCCCAATGAACGGCAATTACCTCCGTATTAAACTAAATTATTATTTAAGTAAACAACATAATAATACAACCGCCTATCAAAGTAATGCGTACATACGGAAAGTAAAAGTAATACGCTCGCCTTCAGTGCAACGGCCTAACTAAACACTTGAATGAAAAACGTAAACATACTAACGTGACTATCGAGTTTAGCTGGCTCAGCAGATAACAGATCCCTCGCGTCGACTCCACACAGTAAGAAGGTCACATGTAGAATAATCACTAATCTCCATGGGCACATTGTAGCGCGTCCAATATTGCTCGACAGCACTGTTTATTTGAGCCGCATCTCAGCACAGTGTGCGATCACTGCTGTCGGATTCGGTCTCGATGATTGTATAGCATTTCGCAAACGAACCGCCGGCCGCAACGGCGCGGAGTCCGCCGAATGGCGACCGCGCCACACTTCTCAGAGGGCTTCAGCCACCACCTCAACACTTTCTCTGGCGATCCCGGCACCGGCTAAAGCCCCACCATCCACAGCGATCGAGCCATTACGAATGTTGAACCTTCGAGGAAGGTTTCGCATAACATCCGATACATTCATCTGCACATCTCAATTGCAAAGTTATCTATCTATCAGTACATAGTGTTAAGTCCTCCATTTTCTCTGTCTGTCTCTGTAGGTACTTATGCGGTAATCTTGGAAAAATATAAAAGTACTATAGCTACACACGCTGCCGGCTTCGCCCGGGTTCAAAATAAAAACTGTCTTTTAAGTTGGACCAAGTTACACATAGTTACGAAGTTTTATCAAAATTGGTTCAGTAGTTTAGGAGTTCATTGGCCTCAAACAACGTCACGTAATTTTTATATAATTATATAGATTTTGTTCCAGATTGTATCGACAGAAAGAGGAATTTCTAAAGATGGTTTATGTGTACAATTCATGAATATATTATTTATATTTGCCTAGCTATCACGGTTTTGGTCTCAGAAGGCGGGCGGGCGACTTACACGTAGGTACGCCACAACGAAAAATGGTCGGGTTCAGGGGGTCTGATGATCGTTACTCAACAGATTTTGATGAAACTTTCAAGCAATCTTCAGATTAGCCCAAAAAATTAATTGTTTTTTAAACAATTAAGTTAATCTATTGATTGTTATCACTGTACGAAATTTAGAGCCCTTGAAACCTTGAAGTAATACCTACTAGACTCTAGTGGGTCGAGTGATCGACACAGCCATTTCAGGTTCGAACCGCAGCACGAAAAAATCTGAATGCCTTGAATTTGAATTACAGTTCAGATTGCGCTGGATTTTCCACGATGACAAAAGAAAGTGAAACGAAGTGGATAAGTACGGGCATTTCCGCAACACGCGCTCGGCTGTAGTATAACTAGTTGTATGTACCTACGTAATCGCGATGTTAAATCAAACTGGTTTAGACGTCCTATCCTACACAACGAGAAAAGGAAATTGACATTTATTTATTTGCTACCTGTTCAAAAGACTTATTTAGGTACCTACTAGGTGGTAGTTGGTATAATACGTAGGTACTCACATTAGAAGATGTTAAGATGTTTAAGTATAAGCTCATAATACGCCTATAGCCTGAGCCCAGAAATTCCACCACTAAGTACTATATTATGTCCATCTTGTCGTTGGCACTACAAAAGGCAGCCTGTCGGCTTTTTGACAATTATTTTATTTAATCAATGTGAAATATTTTTTTCCGTTCAATCCTACGGTAGCAAAAAGATAGTATAACTATACATGGAAATAGGCCTTATTTCAGCGGGCAGGTTGAAAGTACGCTTTGTGTTTTAAAATTTTATTTAACTGCTCAATAAGTGTCTGCACTTTTTGGAAACATTATAACTTAAATTAATAGCTTGAAAGAGCGGTTTTGGTTGGCAGCTTCTCTCTGTGTGGTTTGGTGAACATTTTTAGCGGTTGGCGGTTCTGTGGTTAAGTTGAAGCAGAGGCGCTCGACTTTTGCGCCCTATGATTACTTAATTACTTACATAGAAAATATTGGCGACAACTAGGAAGCGCCCCTCGCGCCGCCCCGACTCGACTCTTGCTCGTATGTATACTGTAATAACTGTCAAAAACGGCTCAACGATTACATGATTAAAGCGCCATCTTGTCTGTGGTAAAGTAATCTTGTACATACTGTTGCCGATGGATGATGTTACCTCACAATTTTGTGAGATGGCGCTAGTTAATAATGTTGCAATTTTAAAAAATAACAAACTATATCTATGGTTGGTAACCTCCTATTATAAAAATGCAGTATAATTGATGAGTGTTATTTCCTAGTTCCTACAGATAATAGCAATTACTAACTCTAGTATTGTAGGTTGCGTTATTAAATTCAAGTATTGAATTTTTAGTCAACAGTATTATTATCTTGTGTGCGCTTTTGGTCTACAACACACCATTGTTTTGTTTGAATACAGATTTTTATTGATGAAATATTGATATCAACGACGTTTTTACTTTATTTTCTTTGCATGGCCGACGGAAAATACTAAAGCATATACATAGATTTAGTACTGCTACCGATGAGCATATATATATATATGTTACTCTATGCCTAAAGAAACATTTTATCAGTATATGTAGTTCTGGCTTTTACCACAGTGGAAGATAAATCGGTCGTTCGAATTTATCCATGGTTTTTTTGATAATTTCTCTAATCGTCCCTTCCCTTACGAAATTCGATTATTTAAATTTCTATAATGTACATACCTAATGTAAAGCACTCTTAGCCAAATGTTTTCAGATTAATATCGACAAAATATTTTGTGTAGCACGCACAACGCACCTCGTTTCAGATATTTTGTTTGAAACAAAAAAACCATGATAATTTTTGCAAATCACCGTATGTATGCGGCAGTGGCTGAACCACTAAAAAACTTTCAACCCACTGGATTGCCCGTGGTCCACGGACATGCCGCGTATTTTTGTGCGTAGACCATATATTTAGCATTGCTACCGTTCTGGCGTAGACTTAAAGCATTCGTTGGTGCTAAGCTAAGCACAATCTCAACTTCACGTTGTTCACATGTAAAGTCGTGGTACAAAAACCTTCGCCAGTTTTCAAATTTATCAGTTGTAGACACTGTCTTAGTACATTATAATATACCTTTTTGAAATAAAAGCTATTATCAGACAACTGACAGACGTTTGAAATAAGTTTTGGCATGACTTACGATTGCACTAGTGCAGCAAGAAAATATGGACTAAGGTGACGAACCTTTTCTTACCCCGACTGTACATAGTGCAGGAAGACAGGAAAAATTAAACCCTTATTTGGAGAAAAAAATATTTATTAAAAACAAACACACACATAAATATTGTAATAGTCATTATTACTAAAAAAAACTTACCTGAAGAAATGTCTTTATGGAGACGAACCAGCTTCCCCGTAGTTCGCCATGGAAAATAAATTTTATTGATTAGAAATAAAAATAAAGAAATTAAAAAGGGAAGTGTGACTATTTATTTATACACCTATTAGATAGGTATTATAGGTTTATATATAGGTTCAAAGAAGATAAGGAAATCTTATCAAAATGGTTAGGATAAGGCGAAATAACTTATAGTATTTACTTTTAAAACAAGTGGTCATCATTCTGTAAAAACTGGGTATAAGTAATAATGAACGAAGAAATGTGGATATTACAACTGATATGGATGATAATTAACGTCACTATAAATTTATCAACTGAAATAGTACTTCATTGAAGTCTTAAGGCTGGGTTGCACCATTTTACTTTAACAATAACAAACGCGGCAAATTCAGTTAAAATAACGGTTAGGCCGAAAATGAGTTGCACCAGTTAACCAGTTAACAAATAATGATAACTGGTTAACAGGTGCAACTCTTTTTCGGTCGAAAATGAGTGCGAATTAACTGAAGTTGTGACGTTTGTTATTGTTAAAGTAAGATGGTGCAACCCAGCCTAAATGAAGTCCAAATATCCGTACATTTACTACTGTAATAACATAGCGTACCTAGGTTTTATGTTTACATTGTGTTTCTGTGAGCAATTAAAGATGCCAGTCCATTTCCCCAACCCTTGTCATCTCAGTAGTCGCCCATACGTACTTTCAGCACCTATGGCGTTGTGGCAGGTGACGGTAACCACCTACCATCAAGTGGATCGTCAGCCTAACTTATGGGTTACAATAAAACCATAAAAATGTCGATTTAATTTTGTATTTTTGAAAATCTGAGACTACTACATAGTGTTGAGTGTACGTAACTATTCTGGCCTCTTCTAATAAAGTACATACCTACGTACCTCTTAATTCTCTCTAAATGCTAAAAGGTAGTTTTTGTCAACCTACTCCTAATTTCCACATGACCTTCCTTAAAGATAATGCTGATACTTGTAAAAAACTAAAAAAAATCTTGTCGAGTACTTTTATCTAGACTCGACATAAAGGAAATAAATCCTCACCTCAACACATTTGAACTTATCTGCTTTAGATACTATTAACGATGATCTACTCGGCTAGTGTTGTGTATACACCTAATCTGGCCTCTTCTAATGATGTACCTACCTAAATAAAATAATTTTCCTAGTTCTAGTTCTCTCCAAATGCTATTTTAGGAATGTAAAATAAAGTACCAAAGGAGCTAATTTCTGAAACATTAATTCTCAAATGACCTTCCTAAGATAATAAAGCTTACCTATTCATTAATTTCGCCGCCGTTTTCTTGTTCGCAAAGACTTCACGATGCACTATTTTAGAACCTGGATCTGATATCTCTACATAATAATTAATAATTCTAGACAGTCCAAGAGCAACTCTTAATTTTCCTGGATGGTTTGCTATACATTTTAAAGTTACCAAAAGGACGTGATTACGGGAAAGAGGAATGCGAAACTAAAAATTAGGTACATATCGGGTTATAAATAAATAAAACAGTAACATCTAGATCCGTTACAATACATTAGCATTGATACCGTTACTTGATCTAGAAAAATCTGACTCACTCTCTGTCCAACATTCGACTTGAATGCATAGACATAATTAAATATTAAGCACAACATATCAATGGGAGACAAGATTTCGGGTAAATAACATATATATCGTCAACTTTTCTTTATTAATCTTTCCCGTATTCATATATATACATTTTACTTACAATCAAGGTGTCAGTACAGCGCATGCATAAGCAATTGCACTGACACACGGTAGAGAGGATTATTTATTTACAATTATCTAAAGAAACAACCCTACTACGGTTTCAAGATTTATTCAATATTCATTAACCTATACACTCGTCTAACATTACACCTATTTTTATTCAGAACATTTATTTTAATTTGCAACTTAATACTGAGAAGTTATAAAAAAAAAAAGAAACCATAATTATTAATCTAATGTCAATCTGATTCTATATTATATGTAATACCTAGCGTCTAATTTATAAGGGAAATTCTTACACATGTATAATCCTAAATTGTACTTTTAATTAAATCCTAGAGAAAGAAATTAGTCCATCACTTTTTAAACAATAAGAGCTACAAACCTTAACAGTCTAGTCAAGTGAGTACTCAAGTACTACAATAAATAGATGGAGAATCTTACATTAAAAAAAAATATAGTCAGTACACAGAATTGTTATTTTTTTTTTGTCTAAATATATAAGAGAAGTAGTAAAAGCTTGAGCTACGAGCTAAGTTCCTGACGTCGTGTCTCCTATGCGGACCAGATGACTGAACTAGTGCTCCGGAGCGTACTGCCTACACTAGCACGGAATACTCTGCTTTACTAGTGTACTTAGCACGAATACCTAGAGATTGAAAAAACCTTTGATAATTCAAATATTACATTTACACTAAACGGCTACCTTCACAGCATTAACATACCAAAAACTCTTAAGAGGGATGCATTTGACACCTACTTTTATAAAAAATTATAAAAATTCTAAAAATATTGTGGCATTCAATGCATCCCCCCCCACTATCAACTATCAATAGCATTGAAAATAGATTTATCCTATTAATGCTATGTAGCTTAAAGCCTAAATTATAATAATCTCACTTTCTTTTACATATACAACTAAAATACCTCCTCACTTGTGGGACATGTACTTTCTTTGGTCTCAGTGTTAGTATGTGTTTCATGTAAAATGAATATTCTTATTGTGTGATATGTGATTTAAGCGAAAATGCTAAAAGTAAATAGAGACAGATGTGTTATTCATTTAACTAGTGACCAGTTACGAGAATTTTGAACGCTTCCGTTGATGAAGCAAGACAAAGAATACCTAAACACTTGAATTGTGAATATAACACCCCACCATTGTGAATATTCCATGTGATTTCGGCTAAAATTCTAAAAATAAAGAGACAGATGTGTTATTATTTAAATAGTGTTTAAAGAATTCTGAACACTACATACCATCAATGGAAAAAATCAAGACAAAGAATACCAAATATTAAATTGAACCATGAAATCCTAAATTGAAGTATAAGGAGGTGGGTATAACACACCCACCTCCTTATACTGAAAATGTAATTGGAATTTAATAAAAATAATACATACCATATTTAAAATCTTCCACCGCGACCTTGGCCTCCTCCATAGTTTCCACCTCCGTATCCACCACCACCACTACCACCACCTCCTCCCTGGTTCATGTTGTACGGAGTCGTTCTGTTGTTACTGTACTGTTGGTTTCTTGTGGGGCCACCGCTGTAACTCTGCTGGCCATAGTTACCAAAGTCCTGGCTACCCCATCCGCCTCCGCCGCCGCCGCCGCCACCCCTCTGGTTGCCACCCCCGTAACCACCCCCTTGGCTACCGGCGCCCCCCCAACCGCCCTGGTTGTCCCAGGGGTTGGAATTATTCCAGCCACCCTGACTCTGCCCACCGTAACCACCTGAACAAAAACAATGTTCAAAGTGTAACAATATTCAGAATATAAGTAAAAAAAAAAAACAACAAAGTACTTATGAGCAAGCTAGCATCTGTTATGTGGAGCAAAATTTACTTTTTTTTTAACAGTTATATAACAGTTATATTTATTTACTTTTTCAAATGGTTTGCAAAAGTCATGTCCAGGAGATAGTCTTCCAGGGAAGATTCTCTATATTTATAAGTACCCTTAGTTTAAATTATAGGGTGAAGAAATGATGTATTTTACCTCCATTGCCTCCCCAACTATCGCTGCGTCCACCGGGACCTCCCTGCCTACCACCACCTCTTTGGTCCGAACCGTCCTTCGGGAGAGCTTTCTTCACATCCAACTGCTTACCACCAATCTTGTGTGGTGCATTCACTGTGGTCACAAACATTTAATTCAATAAAAACGTGTTACAATTATGTATATATATTGAAGAGGTGTGGGTTATTTTGATGTCGACACAAACAAATATGTATTTTGTTTTTTAAATAATCTTTCATCTGTTATACTCTGCAATATATTTCTGAGTAAGGAAACTACTTGCTGTGCTACTTGCTAAAACTGAATCAGTCCTAGATGAAAGCACTGATCAGCACAAGGAAACCACAAATTTTCAGTTTTATAATGTACTATGCTCTCTATATAAATATACTTCAAATTTCAATATACACATTGATTCAATACAAATCTCACATCAGATTATATAGCCCTGGAAACTCATTGTTGATAAATCAAAAAATAATTCAACATTGAAAATGATAATAGGATATTGTATGTTGACTTGCGTACCAGATCTCCCATTATAGTGATTAGTCCGGTATAGCTAAAATCAATAAGTTGATATCCACAGTTAAGAGAAGCCAGATTTGGACACTAAAAACTTCCATTCTGGGGCAAAACTGTGGTAAAATAGAAACAAAACAAACAACAAAGCCACTCACAGCAAACTTTGTCCACGGGATCGTAGTCATCAAACTCGACAAATCCAAAACCCCTCTTCTTTCCCGTTGCCTTGTCGGTGACAATGCTCACATTGTTGACATTGCCGTAGTTTGAGAAGTACTCCCTGAGCTGATCCTCATCATGATCATCCTTTATTCCACCAATGAATAGTTTCTTTACAGTAGCACCAGCTTCAGGGTTTTTAATGTCTTGTCTCGCAACAGCGCGTTTTGTTTCAACCACACTATAAAAAAAACAATTTGTAGCATTTAAAATAAGGTGATGCTACTTGACTATGGGGAAATTATATGGGATAATTATGTCAATCAAAATGTATAAATGCACAATGAAATGGCATACAATAATAAGCAACTAGGCAGCTAGTTTTAGTTTTAGGGGTTTGTTCTTATATTTCTAATTTTTTTTTAGTATCTTAATATTAAAAAAAAATATCAAGGGGTAAGAACAATGGGAGGTAGCTTTTGGAAAGAGACTGACAAGTAAGTCAGATATGTTGAACTTTACAAATTAAATTATTATCCAACAAATTTAAAAAAATACTAAGGCGTAAAAACAATGAGTCAGATATTATTGAAATAACAATCAGTCAAATATATTGAACTTTACAATAAGAAATGTCGACCCCACAGAAAATGCCACGTAAATTGTAGGTTATGAGACATTCACCAAGCAGTGTCTTACGTTTTCTGCAGTAAAAAACGATATAAAAGTAATGTATAAACTTTCATATAGCTGGACTGCAGTGTTAGTTTTCTAACATTCTATAATTTCAATAAAATAACTCATCGATATTTTCTATTTAATAGTTAATATAAGTAGATATTAAGATTACATACCGGCCATCAATGCGATGTGGTCTGTTGTTCTGGGCGTCATCAACCATGTGCGCCTTGGAATATGTGATAAAGCCAAATCCCCTGGACCGTTTGGTTTTCGGATCCTTCATTACAACTACATCCACAATTTCTCCCCATTTTTCGAAATGTGATTTCAAAGAATCGTCTGTTGTACGGTAATTAAGGCCACCGATGAAGATTTTTCGGTGCACCTCGGGTTCGTCCTGAAAGTGGGACAAGCGCCTTCAACAAAATGGCGGAAAGCATCGAATGTTGATCGAACGCCACGCCAAACAATCTTGAACATTCCGTTATATTTTTAGTCAGGCGAGTTTTGCAATTAATCATAATTAATTTGTAAAAAATAAGAACACAACTCAATTTAGACAATGTAAAATAACAAGAACAAAGAGGGGAACAAATTTATAACAAAAAGTGAATTAAATTAGACAAAAGTTAAAAAAATATATAAATCTCACTTACAAAACCATCATCACCATTATTTTGTGGTCTCATTTTGTATAAATAACAATTCTAATATACTGTAAAAGTAAAAAATAAATTCTTTTTCAACGCTAGCTTGGAACTTGCACACTTGACTGACACAACTTCACTCAACGACGCCACGTCGAAAAAGAAAGAAAAATGGAATGGGAAAAAAATGGCTGGCTGTGGCCAGGGTTGCCATACGATACGTACGACAAATCTCGTACCGGTACGGGATTTACAGTGTCTGTACGAGATACGAGAAGCTAAAAACAAAAATATACGACGCACAATAACAATTTCAGAGATCACGTTCCAACCCAATGTCATGGAAGTCGTGCCAAGTATTAGTGCGTCTTTTAATGAAAGCCAAAAACAACAGATAGACGATCAACGGCGAAGATTGCCTATTGCAATAGCCCGCCACCCAGCACAACTTCAAATTACTAAAGAACAGAAGATTTCTTAGAGTTGGCCAGTTTTGCCCTTGCAGTTTTGTCTTTATCCCATGCAAATGCAGACTGTGAACGGGTTTTCGGTAAAACGAATTTAGTGAAAACAGACCTGAGAAATCGTCTGATTACAGACACTGTGAATGGAACACTTTTAGCTGCCGATGGCGCTAAAGGCCCCAATCGCCAAGGAAATTCTATTAAATTCGAACCCTATAAAGAAATGTATTCCAGGACGACAGCTGACCAACTATATGATACATACAAAGAAGATTGTAATATAAATTAAAAAGAAGAGAATATAAATACATTTCATTCTTCAAGTGTATAATTTATGCATGTAATAAAATTATTACAATGTGATAGTAAATAATCTAAATTATGGATTCTTATGTTTTTCTTTATTTTTCAAATTTATAAGTATTTGTATGTACGAGATTTTGTACTGAAAGTACGACTAGTACGAGATATTTGGCATCCCTGGTACGAGAAAAAAAGTCCGGCATCTGGCAACCCTGGCTGTGGCTCGGCTCGAATCGGATGCCAAGTTGCCAACTCACTTGCGTTGCGTTGCGAAGCGGAAGTCGACTATTAACTGTACCATAGACAAAATGCCAGATGTTAATCTGGCAATCGTTATAAATATAAATGGCACTAGATAAAAAAAATATTTTTAACACGACAATTAGCTATTTAAAAATAACGAAAGGGTCAGTAACATAATAAAAATCAAATCAAATTATTTATTTGCACATGGGCATTGGGTAAAAATAAGTTGAATATGTCAATGTCATTTTATTATTTTGTCAGCCAATTCGGATACTGGATTGGATATGACAATGACATGATTATTTTTTGTTTTTATTTGGCATTTTTTATGATGCGAATCAGTGATGGTGCCGATATAAATTTTGCACTGAAACCTGAAATATTTCCACGCTTACAATAATTTAGCTATAAGAATTATTAGAAATTCCGTATAGTGTGTTTACAAGCATTTTCATAGTTGTGTTCAAAGATTTAAATCTTTGGTTGTGTTTATAAGCAGAGTTGAACAACTTAAATTACAATGAAACCCAACAGACGTGGAGATGGTTTTGTATGAGATTTGTATTTTCGGCATGTCCTCTATGCTCTTGTTAATAGATATCTTAATTAAATCACGATTTTTGCTTATAGGAAGAACCTGAACATTTGCGGAAGCTGTTTATTGGTGGTCTCGATTATAGGACTACAGACTCGTCACTGAAGGAGTTCTATGAACAATGGGGAGAAATTGTCGATGTGGTTGTCATGAAAGATAATAAAACAAAGAGGTCCAGAGGATTTGGTTTCATCACCTATTCTCAATCTCAAATGGTCGATGATGCTCAAAATAACCGGCCACACAAAATAGATGGAAGGTACAGAATATATTTGTTTCAGATTATATCTTTCTTGGTACTTTGATAGACAATAATGCACTAGGAAAACACAGTTGCAATAGTTTATAACATGGATTAATATATAGGAACGTTAGGTTGCTGTGGGATTTTCAAAAAATGAACTCACAGGTTGAAATTTATTTCAGATAAGTTCAATAATTTTAAAATATATTTCTACTAACTGCTAACTAAAAAGACTAAAGCGTTTTACAATTAAATCAGTGACAGCGTAAGTACTAGACATAGGTTGGAAGAGGAATCTTCCACTATTGCAACTTCTTCACAATTGTAGTTTGCTGAAAAGGTTATACATGACTTATCTCGCTGTGGCCACATGGTTCGACTGCGTAGTTCGATCGATCGGACCATGTGAACTTTTTTTTCCAGTTGGTTCGATTTTAGAATCGAACCACGCGCACTACCTTGTTCACGGATCATGTGGTTCGACCATCAAAGTCGAACCATAACTACCGTTTACCTGGTTCGATCAATCGCAACATGAGGACTCTCAAGTTTTCTCAGTCTGACTAACAACTTCCATACAAAAGGTTTTGAATCCTTGTTAGAAAATAATAACTAAATATCAACTGATACATAGATATCACGTTTATTCATTTGATAATTTCTTTTACATATTAATTATTTTTATATTGATTGTACCCATAAAATAAAATTAATGTATTTTTCATCGGAAACGCGGAATTTTTTTTGGTTGTAATAAAATATTGTTCTGATACTCCCAATTATATTTATATAGTCTTTGTTTTGACCAAGGAACATATATACTCTCTAGGTTCTGACCCAGACGGGCACTTGAAAGTGGGTCCAACGGGCACATTTATTCAGCAGGTCAAAAGGATCCGAAGCCTTTACTTACTTGTTTTGAAGAAAAAGCGGACGAACAGACGTTTAGAACGACATTGTTAAATTATTATTTATAAAAATATCCAACTTATTTACGTCGATTTCCGTGGAGTCTGCTGGGTTATTTAATGTTGGTATTTTTTGTTATTATTGATTGTAGAATAATAAATAGTGTTTTAAAAGAATGATAGAAAAACCCTTATTTATTTTATTCTCAACATAAACCCTACAGCAAAACAAAACAAAACATTTCAATTAGATACAGTGTTACTACCTACATTTCCAATTACAGGGTTTCATTGTTTAGGACTTGAATAGACTTTAAATTTTACATTTATTTACTAGTGGTCTGTTTGTCCGATCGCACCAAGTGGCCTTAAAAACAGTGTAGTCCTCGTAGTGCGACACTATAGGCGGACCAAGAGGAAGAAAAAGTCTCTGTAGTACGATCGGTCGAACCATATGTTATTGCTATTCCTGGTGGTTCGATTAATCGAACCAACTGGAAAAAAAAGTTCACATGGTCCGATCGATCAAACTACGCGGTCGAACCACGTGGCCACAGCGACTTATCTGATGATATTCTAAAGAATTTTCAAAGATTTGTTTTAACTCAAAACAACTGTGGCTTCTGTGAGGGAGGAAATAGGACGCCTTTCCAGAGATTATAAGCGCTATCTCCAGAGACATCTAAACCGACTTGCTGTACAGCTCACTGTGCCTGTCACAATAAAATGTCTCAAGAGACATAATATTCAAGACCTGGACTTCAAAGTAGACTGAGGATCCGGCTACATTGCGAGTTGTTCCCAATGGGGAAACGGCTTTTCACACCCTAAAACACTTTTAACAAATATACTCATAGTTCTTGGACTGATTGCATGATGCATTTTTTAAAAAAGATATACATATATTTTTTATATTTAACTGCATTTGTGTTTTTTCAGAGTGGTTGAACCAAAACGGGCTGTGCCAAGAGAAGAGATTAAAAATCCGGAGGCGGGGGCTACAGTGAAAAAGTTATTTGTTGGTGGAATTAATCAGGAAATTGAGGAGGAAGACCTCAGGGAGTACTTTAGTACACACGGGAATGTTGTTTCAGTGAGTTTAGTCAAGGACAAGGAGACTGGCAAAAAGAGGGGCTTTGGTTTTGTGGAGTTTGATGATTATGATCCTGTTGATAAAATATGTTGTAAGTATTTGTTTTATATATTTTTTCTATTATATTTCTACAATATTTTCAGTGTACATAATACTTATTTTCTAGTAAGCATGAAGCCGCACACAGCATTGTAATTATTTTATTCAAGTGCCACAAAAATTTACGAGATGGCGCTTTAATAAATAGTTATAAAAATAACATTTTGTCCAAAATTGTGACTTAAAGAACAAAACCTTTCAAAATTTCATCCAAGTTGAGTGTATCCAAGTAGGAGCTGTTTCCGAGATATGAGAAATAAATAAATTTACATACAGTAACTAGCGATCCACTCCCGGTTTCACCCGTGTTTTTTATAAATACAAACGCATTTTTATCCCACTTTTACCACAAGTGAAAACAGAGTTAGAATCAGTCCAGCCTAGCGAACCGATCCCTAGTAGTCAGTTTTTTTACTGCTAATCATATATAAGGAATACCTTCCTTGTTTAACGCTCTTTCCATTAGTGACAACCACATTCAACTCCGTTTTGAATCCGTTTGAATCTTTTGAAATCCGTTACTTATTTCAAAAGATTGAACATACATACATACAAAAGAACAGACGGCGGGAGGCGTCTTTATGTAACATGACCTTTATATGTAAAGAAGAAAAAATATTGCACGTTTACAGTTAACTTTTGTTTACTGTAGATAATTTGTTTTCAGTGGAATACGGTAATCACAAAGTTAAGGGGCATCGCTTCGAAGTGAAGAAAGCGTTGTCCAAATCTGAAGCACCTGGAGGTGGCCCCAGCGGGGGTGGGGGAGGTCGCCGCCGGGGAGGCGGGGGAGGGGGTAATCCAGGTTGGATGAAGCAGGACGAAAGCTGGGGCAATTCCGGTAATAATACTTCTCTTGCTAAAATGTTTTCTCGATGATTTATTCTCTTCTATGTCGATGGAAGATCTAAGTACACTTAATATACCTTTTTCAGGGTTACTTGAGTCCTCAACAAAGAACACTTTGTTAAAGGCTTATATATTTACTAGCTACACACTCCAAAATAAAATCTATCCTATCTTTTAAGTTGGACCAAATTACACATAGTTACGAAGTTTTATCAAAATCGGTTCAGTAGCGGACAAATATGTGACACGAAATTTTTATATCACTACATAGTATAAAACAAAGTCGCTTTTTCTGTCCCTATGTCCCTTTGTATGCTTAGATCTTTAAAACTACGCAACGGATTTTAATGCGGTTTTCACTAATGGGTAGAGTGGTTCTCGAGGAAGGTTTAAGTACATAATTTACTAAGTTACGCGGGCGAAGTCGCGGGCAGCAGCTTTAATTTTATTAACACGTAATTTTATAAACTATAACTAACATGTAGTGCCATCTGTTAACAGACTTTTTCCATTATTCGAAGTGAGATTAGATGAATTAGAGTACTACATTGCTTCAAACAGAATTCCCTAGATGGCGTTGTAAATTTTGCATACACGTTGTCTGGGACTCCAAAAAGGACATAGGGTACCTTTCATCCAGAACGCGGACGAAGTCGCGGGCACCAGCTAGTACATTATATTATAGAGATTGACTGGCTACTAAGAGTCAGTTCGAACCACAACGCTGTGATGCCTGACGTCGTGAAATACATTGTTAATCCGTATAATAGTCCAGGAAAATTTTCTAACAAATCAGAATTGAGTACTCTTGTTAAAAAAAAAAACTATATTAACCCTTTAACTGCCAGAGTCGGATTTATCCGACAATTATTTTCGTGTCCATTTCGCCAGAGCCGAATATATACAAAAATTTCTCTACTTGTATAATGTTTACTTTTAAATCAATGAGTTTTTCTCTTAAAAAAAATTACGAGTCAGGCGCTAGGGGCGCGACAACTACAAAACCGAACGGTTAAAGGGTTAACAAATATATTTAAACATTTTCAGGTTACGGTGGTCAAGATGGTTGGGGCAACCCGAATCCATGGGACCAAAATGCCGGTGGCAATTGGTCAGACCAGGGATACAGCAGTGGGTCAGGATGGGGGATGGCTGGCAATAACTTCAGCGGTGGATACCAGCAGGGGTACAGCGGAGGCCCAATGCGTCATAACTACAACAGCACACAGCGAAACCAACCCTACTATGCCGGTAAATATTATTCAACTTTAACATAAATTACCAACAAACTACTACAACATGGAATCCGCGTGCCATACAAAACTGGTATTTCTGGCCGGAGCGAGAAATATACAGACGAGACTTCGCCGAAGCCGAAGGTTTAATTAAAAGCTCTTAAGAATTTTTTTTCCAAGATTGACTACAAGCTACAATTAATAAGATAAATGATTTTTTAAAAAACTTTAATATTGAACGTTTTATCGACTATATATACAACTTAGAAAGAAAAGTAATTAATCATGTCTAAAATTATTATACTTTATCATTAGATCACATCAAGTGAAGTTTGCTAAACATATTTGTATAGCGTTCTCTCTCAAGAACTTCATAATAAAAACCTAAGCTTTCATAAGTCCGACCGAAGCTTCGGCTTCGTCTTCGGCGACACCTTCGGCTTCGGCCGGATTTTGGGCCGAAGGCCGAAGGTAGCGCCGAAGGTGGCCGAACCCGAAGCCGAAGCTTCGGTCGGACTCTAATTATAACATACTAGCTGGTGCTCGCGACTTCGTCCGCGTGGAATAGTTATTTTGGGAATCATTTGGGTATCTCGAACGGTTTTCGCAGCGCACGCAACGGAAGCCCTCAAAGATGAATCATTTTCCCCGTTTTTTTCCACATTTTCGACTGTTTCTTCACTCCTATTAGTCGCAACGTGATGTTATATAGCCTAAAGCCTTCCTCGATAAATGATCTATCCAACACAAAAAGAATTTTTCAATTCGAACCAGTAGTTCCTGAGATTAGCGCGTTCAAACAAACAAACTCTTCAGCTTTATAACATTAGTATAGATAAAAATTGTTTTTTTAGGTACAAAGGGGATAAAATAGACATTTTACTTGAAACTTTTTTGCAGGTGCAAGACGAGGTGGTGGTGGCAGCGTAGACGGAGGAGCAACCGATACGTTGGAAAATATTAAGCCGGAGGAAGACTTCTAGTCGTATTCTCTTGTGAGTATTCTTCTTTTTTTTTCTTGCTTCTAGTCACTTCTTTCTCTTTTCCACAAGGGCAATACGGCCTCAATACAAATATATAATTTTGATAGTAGTATACATACATGCATACATACAGGGTGTTCCAAAGTTTTTATGCTTCAATAGTTGCTGAATTAAATTCTAATACTTTTATGTGTAGTTTATTTAATGCAGAAATACCAGCGTAGCTGATTTTTTTAAATTCTAAATTATTCGCGTATTTATTATATTAATTATATTATTGTTAATTATATTAATGCGGGAATTTATTATATAACTAGAAAATCAACCCTCGTTTAGAGTTTTTTTATAAAAGATAGACTTTTTTTTATAAAACTACACCTTCATTTTAAGTAATATATCTTAGGGTAAGATTGAGTACAGTGGAACGAATATAAATCTGAACGCAATAATAATACAAAATGCTCTACTTACACCAATTTTCAATTCAATTCAAGCTGCTAACATTTTTTTAGTTAAATTTCAAACTATTAGTATTTTATTATTGTATATTAGCTGTGTATATAGTAAGTCAAAAAAGTCGTGCCATAATTAAAACATCAAATTCCTTTATAATTGACTAGCTGCTGCACGCGACTTCATTCGCGTACCTTTATAAAATATATCCTACATTACTTGCTGATATATTTTTTTAAATCAGTCCAAACAAAAATACAAACCTTTCTCTTTTAAAATATCACTATAGATTTTATTTAATTGTTTATTTTAAAATCATTATGTATAACCACTAAAATATATATTAACATATACGAAAAATGGTATGTTTGGTGTCATTAAAGTAATATTACTGCTTTTGTGAAAAATACCAAATATCTTTAATGTTGAAAACTATTCAATCTGTATAAATGCAATGAATTGCTTTTAATGAATAGCTTAGCTTTAGAAGAAAATATTAGCTTTACAGTGATTGTTTCGTTTTAAAGTCAATATAGTTAATATTACTAGAGCTTATCTTAAATTATATTTTCCCCACTTCTTCACCTGCAAGTTCATATAAGTTTCATATTTATAATGATCCATTTCTATTTAAATAAGAAAATAATATAAATTTTAGTATTGAAACATTTCCACTATTGATTTTATAGTAAGTAATAATCAACATTTAAAGTGTCTCCTATTCAGTGCCTATTTGTTTCATTATTTTTTTTATACAAACATCATTTAAATAAAAAAAATTATAAAATTTAATTTGAATATTTGTATCTTAATAACACATCAACTGTATGGTCCCAAATAAAGCACAAGTGATACTTACTTAAAAGGTTAAGGTATCTCGAGTGAAATGCAAAAATCAGATTGATCATTCAAAAATCAGATTGATCATTCAAAAATCAGATTGATCATTCAAAAATGTATGTAATCAATCAGTCTGTTAGCACTTTCATTTTAAGGTTTTTCAGGTTAAACTTTATATGACATTTCTCGCTGCGTAGGTGTCAAGTTCGCTATGTTGAAGCTAGGCAGCTAGGCGACTAGGCGACTAGGCGACTAGCGACTAGGCAGGCGACTAGTTTAGAGGACAGGTAGGCGCGGAGACAACATTTGCCTATATATATACATATATTATATATATAGCAATTTATACACGATATTATCTCAGTGTGAGGGTAGGTAACACAAAGGTACTGTTGCTGTGTAGGTAGTTTTTCATTAACTTTCTATAAGCCGTTTAGCACTCAAATCACAGTTTTTACATATACCCACTTATAATAAATATCACAATTACATACCTAATTACATTTATTATGTCGTTGTCAAACCAAAATTTGCTATGTGCACAAAAATTTTGACGTATGTAGGTTATGTATGATAGTTATCTATTGTATAAAAAATTGCTAAGTGCTTATTTTATGAGCACTGTTTGTCAAATTACGATTTCTTAATAAAATATGCTATGTTGAAGTGAAAAATTTACTCTTGTATGAAAATGATAAATAAACAAAAATAAATAAATAATAAATAAAAAAATAAAAATAATAATAAATAAATTTAAAAGACAAATAAGTTTACATATTGTATAACAACTCAAAGTTTCAAATAAAAATACAAGTAATAATTGAATGAAGGATTTTTTTTTAATTCTTCATGTGTAATATTGTTCAGGAAAATTATTCTTGTGAATATCTCAAAAGTATACCTACTTTATGCAAATATTAGATTTTGGTTTGAAAACGACGATAATTTATACGTTTTTTGCACTGAGACGTCGTTACGTGTTTAAATATTTTTTTAGTTGTTAAAAATTTCGAAGCGAATTTAATTTTATTTTGAGTCTTGTAAAAGCTGTGTATTAAAAAGTTTACTTTTAAGCGACGTGAATTTGTATTTTTTTTGTGTTTATAAATTGTTATAATTATAAATATAATGGTTTTTTTTGTTTTGTTTTTAATTGTAATAATTTTCTTAGGTTTTAAAAAAAACATTCCAAGATTGTTACTAAGTCAATTTGTTGTCTATGTAAAGTTTTTATTAAAAACCAAAAATTGCATTAATTTTATTATTAATTATTGAGTTTAAAAAAGATTTTGTCAATTTATTGTTAACGCTAGAGTTAAGACTGGAGCTATATTAATTTATTAATTAATATGCATATTATAAGACTTATTATTACTTACACTCAATGTGAAGTTTAATAAAAATTTAGTTTTTAAACATGTCATACAAATACTACTTGATATTGTAGGTGTGTTTGTTATGATGATTCTGGATATTTTACTAAAAAAAAATTTAAATTTTTAAATTAATAACAACTGACAGAAGTTAGTTTGAAAGAGATTTTCAATTGGCATTAAAAAAAAAATATTTAAATAAATAA
Organism: Synanthedon tipuliformis; assembly: GCA_947623395.1. Classification (NCBI taxonomy): domain Eukaryota; kingdom Metazoa; phylum Arthropoda; class Insecta; order Lepidoptera; family Sesiidae; genus Synanthedon; species Synanthedon tipuliformis. The sequence goes on along the minus strand of OX392417.1, from coordinate 8,101,445 downwards.
TTACTAAATTTAATAAAAAATACATACTAAAGTACTGAAGTAAAAGTTGTGTAACAAAAAATTTATTATATTTTTGTCAAAAAATTTGCCTATTTTCGCATATCCAATATTTATATTCTTTAGCGTGCTAAAAAAATTAGTATTTATTTTTTTCAGTTTAGTTAGGATGTAATTTTTTTTTACATCAATTTTAAGTACACAAATATTTTTAAATGCTTAAAAACTTCATAAATATTTAAACCATAGGAATAAAACGGACAAACAAATATTAAACTGTTTATATAACTTGATTGGCTTAAGTTGTATAACACTAACTACTGTATAGGTGCTTTACTTTTTCAACAAATGCTATTGTCTTTTATATGTATACATTTGTCAAAAAACAGATCACTTTCTTCTGTCTGAGTTACGAACTTGCGATAATATATTTGTTTGTCTAAGAGCCTCTTTCACCATCTCTGAGTAAAGTGTCAAGTAGGCTTACCGCCATTTAAAGTCACCTGTAAGAATTTCACCATCTTCGTGTAACATTATTACGCAAAGGGTAATTTCAATGAAACTTGAAAAGTAACTAATCAACACTTTACTTGTAATTGGTGAAAGAGGCCCTTAATTAAAGATTGTAAAATGTTATTTGTATATCTCTAGTTATAATTTGTTGATTATCTTCTCGTGTGTTGAAATTGAATTTGTGCTAATATTTTCCATGGACTCTTCTACACGTGAACGAGCTTTCCTCCTCCGTGGAAAAGGCCATGGTAAGTTTATGGTGACGAAATAAAACTATTGAAAAATATAATATATTACATGTTTTTTATTTATTTGAAATCCTTATAACTATTATATGTACACTATGATACATGATTTTTATTCATGATAATAAAATACAAGACGGAGAACCACGTTACACAAGAAAATGTAAAGTCTAAAGAAATTTTCTCGTAGATTTTTTTTTCCATTGGGATTCTAGACGTGGGAGCCAAGTGGAGGGAGGCAAAAAAACTAAATAAATACCTAATGACCCCTTCTAATAGCAATGACTAATACCAACATATAGGTCGATGCCTAGTAGGGATAACTTTAAATATTTAAATGTGTTACCTTGTAACCCACATTAAATACTTAGCTTAGTTTATGTTACTCAATGACATGTTCTTATGGTTTCCTAATAATGAGAAATAACCTACTTGTCTATTGATAGATATAGATCTTGTATAAGTTATGGATAGTGTTGATGGAAGTTATAGATATATATTTTATACAGTTTTAATTTTAGTGTGTACTCATCTAAATGGAGGAAGGAAATATGATTAAAGTAGATGTAGGATTAGAGATACATATTTGATCAATTAGAAATCACGTTAATAGACATCTCTTTTTTAATGATTGCTAAAAACTTTAATATAAAAATGCTTATTGTACGACAAATGTTACTGTGGGTAAATCAAAGGTAGGTACATAATGGTAGGGGAGCCCACGATGCTAAATGTGGAGTCACTCGAGCGTCGTGGAGACACGTGGAGACCTATTGGATTTTGTAGATTAGATTGTAAGAAGAAGAAAAGGTTATATGAAGTTTTTCATTTCAACGGTGGGTTGAGCGTCTACAGGCGTTCAAAATTTTGTAGGCGCTGTATTTAAAAAAATCCTCAATATAATCGTCAGATTAAGAATCAGTACGATTAGGAGTTCAGGCTGAACCGTCTGTATGAAACTCTGACGCGCTCGAGTATTACAAAATGGCAATCGCCAAAAATCTTTTTTGCATTTTCAAAAAGCTGCCACGAGCTTGCGTTACATCCGAATCGTCTGAATTTTAAATGGGAGCTTAGTTTAGGTTCACTTAACATCCCCTCTGAAAATCTGACGCACTCGAGTTGTATTTAAAATTTTACCCCCACCCCCACCAACCAAACCGGCAGATTAATACATATCCGTTATCGGACACACGTGGGGAATATACATTGGCAATATCTGACGCGCTCGAGTAAATCCAAAAATCCCCTCTTGGGCTCCCCTACCATAAAGATGTTTTTGTATGCCAGTTCTTTAATACGCTTGTAGGTATACTGAAAATTACTATAATTTGCAGTAACTCTTATGGGGTCTAATCACGGTATTCTGTTGCCAGTGAGTGACATGGCGCTGAAACCTGAAACGATTCAGTATACATTTGTCAGATTCAGCTTTCGTCAGATCATTTTATTTTTCCGTATAACTAAGTAGGTCAAAATTTTAAAACTGATGACGAAACGGCAATTATTATAATTCGACAGATTCCGCTTTCGTCAGATAACTAGTTGGACGAACCATTCATAATATTTAATCTAGCATTCGACAGCCCTCATACCTCCCAAAATTTTTGTTGTAAACACCTACTGGCACGCATTTTACATTTTGAAAACTAAATTTATTTTTGTGAAAATTGATGACGATGGTATTGTCTTTGTTGAAAGCAAAAGATTTATTTAATTTAACTAGCTCGGAAGTTAAAAACGGCCATGTGGTCCGTTCTGTTAAACTGTTCGGTAGAAACTGACGAAAGTGTCATTATTGGTTTTCAACATTCGTCATTCATGACCTTTGGTCGTATTTTTTTTTTCATATGGAACAAAATTTTCATAAATTTTGATTTATGTCGAAACTGGAATCTGACGGATGTGTACTAAATCGCTGAAGCTGAAACGTGCTCTCTCGTAAGAAAGCTTAATGTGCTATGGAAGAAGCTTAAGAAGCTCAACGAGCTATGGAGAGGGCTATGCTATGATGATATTGATGATAGTAACTGCTTACATGGGTTTATACTAGCACTACTTGTCTAGGGTCGTAGAGGGGTGTTGTAGAGGTAAACACGGGCAAGGTGGTGGGGGCGGGCAATAAGATGCTCCCAGTACTGTTGGAAACAAGCCGGTAGCAGCTGCCAGCTGTCTGTAAAACAAAAGGTAACACTTTTAGCTAATAGTTTGTTATTCTCCGTCCAGCCATTTATTTTACTTTGGACATTTGCATGCCCATCAAGTATTAATTTTGTGACACAAAAAAATAGGTTTTATAAGTCGGCCAAAAGTAAAATCTAGGCTGTGTATTCTAACAAAAAAAGTTATACCGACTATCAGAAATAGCAAGCGTAACAAAACCGGGCGTATAAAACAGCTAGTATTCAATAAAAGTTAAATTAAATTGAATAACTCGTATAGCTCACCTATATTGTTGATCAATTTGGGCTTTCTCAATCCTTTTGTCCTTTGCTCTTCGATTTTGAAACCAAATTTTGACTTGTGTTTCACTTAGCGACAAAGCCGCCGCAAGTTCGCATCTGAAATCATAATAATAATATTTAATATGTAATTCTATTTGAATTAGAAAATATTTTCTACAGAAGATTTAGAAGAGAACATAAGATTTTTCACTCAAAAAAGTACTATAAAAGTAAATTATTCAACGCCTGACAAAAATATATGAGCGATAAAGATTGAACAGGTAAATGTTTCAGAAGGAATTTAAATATACAAAGATATACCTAGGTCTAGGTAGATACCTTCTAGCTCTGGCCACATATTCGCCTCTTGCGTATTCGAGTTCCAGCCGAAGAGTTTGGTGTGCAGAGAATGTGGTCCTCTGTCTTCGTGGTCGGCTTTCTTTGCGACGTCGACGAGCCACTGTCAAAACAAAATCTATGTAAGTTTACTTTCTTTCTTATTAATATTGTAGAGATTGCAAAAAAAAATAGTAATAAATGAGTATTTAAATGAGTGCCCGAGGTTTGCACTCGAGCAAAAGATATTCCACTGTCTCTTGAGTAAGAGTAAGATTTGTATTTGATTAATATTTCAGTCATAAGATCGGCGAAGTTGTGAATATAGGCTATCATTGCCCTTGATCACGCGGGCAAATAACCAGATAGATAGATGGAACTAAATCAAATATTGAAACATAGGGCTTCACAGTAATATGTACCTACTTAGTTCCCGTGTGCCATGAGAATCGTTCTTGTAAGAGCTCCGATTCCGCACCATATTGTCAATATCGGAAGTGAAACCTTAGGATTAAAAAAAGGGTTTATCATGTTAAATCATTTAAACAATGCCAATCACGATATAATCTGATTATATTATATTATAATATTTTTTTATGTACCTTTATATTTTATAAAAATATTGTTGTACTTACCTAAATCAATACCTACATTTGTAATAAAACTCATAGAAAGCTACTCTATCAGCGAGTAACATAGCCTATCTATACTAATATTATAAAGAGGAAAGATTGGATTGTTCGTTTGTTTGTTTGAATTGAATAGGCTCCGAAACGCGAAGCTATATTATCAGCGAGTAACATAACTATATTTTATAAAGTTACGCGGACGAAGTCGCGTGCATCAGCAAGTATGGTATAAAAATATTGTTATTACGGAACTATTATTATTATAGAAAAATTAATTCTAAAGAAGTCTATATCGCTTTAATTCTAAAAGGCAAAACCCAATTATGAATTAGTTTAGCTATACATTGCTCCATATTAAAACGGAGAGGAACTAACAAAAAAAAGATTCGCTACCGGTAAAGATTGAAGCGCTATAATTTCTCGCGACATGTGGCCTATTGGTGTCAGTTCCGATGGCGTCCGGTCAATTAGTGATTGATTCACGGACCGTTGCTTCCTTGCCTTCCTGTGGTTGTCAGATTTGTTTAGCAAAAAAATTTGTAATTGTTGTGGTTTAGTCTATTGCTACAATGTTTTATTGGAACCGTAAGAAATCAAATTTACTTATATAAGTATTAAAATTAACTTCACTGCGAATAAAATTTAAAAAACATAGAAAAATTCAAGTAGGTCAATTATTTCTAAAAAGTATTAATACAAATTATTGCTATATACCCTTTCATTGGGGTTGATTGAATTACTTATTATGTTATTGCCATGTTTCAAAAATACCTTACATTGCTACGACTTACTAAAAAAGTGTGTGTGTTACTAAAAAAAGTTTATTCCTTACGAACGACTATAAAATACAGTCAAAATACGAAACTTCAGATATTCTAAAATATTCGAAAATAGAACCTATAACGCATACCGTTTGATAATTTTGATTTTATTCCCATAAATTTTGATACCCAGGGCTTATATAAAATATAGATAAATCGATTCTCAAGGAGTAAGTAAACTCAAAAAAGAAAAAAAAAGGAGATTTTCAATTCGCATGATTCAAGTCGTTAGTAAGGAAATGTGCGTGCAATATATTGTTCTCAGTATAGTGTTGCGTGATACATCTTTTTATTGTATACATTTAAGAGTGTGGTTTAGCTGCCTGCCTAATGATATTAGCTGTTGTTTAACCACTATTGTAACAATGAAAGGATAATGTTTATCTCTGCTTTCTTCTACCTACTCATTAGGTAACGGATATAGATAGGTACCTACCACCTATTATTTTTGAAAATACAGTATAATTGATATATTTTTTCCTTACATAATCAGAGTAATCTTAGTCGGTACACCAATCTAATTTTTGATACTATTAATTACTAGCTGTTGCACGCGACCTCGCCCGTGTAGCTTTCTAAAATATAGCCTATGTTATTCGCTGATGATGTAGCTTTCTATAGGTGAAAGAATTTTCGCTGAACCGATTTTGAGGAAACTTTCAGACAATCTTCAGATTAGTCCAGCGGGTGTTCCTGCAAAGTTTGGTAGCGATCGGACGCGGACGAAGTCACGGGCAAATACTAGTCCATAATACTAGTAACTATTGTTTAATCTGTGATTATACATATAATGACGATATCATAACATTTTTAGAACATTAATACTTTGATTGCACGCGCAGATTCGTGATCTATTCTATTCATCTGTACTCTAGTTAGATATAACAATTAATATGGTATACTAAACATTATAAATGCGACGCACTTTAATAGAGATCTCTCTTTTATTGTGTTAAATCAAGTGCGTGCAATCTGATCGAGATAACTACATTGGCTTATTTAACAATAAAAATGTAAGGGGTGTGTTTGCGGTGAGAAACGTCAGCTGTGGATGTCCCTTTTGTATGTAATTGTTCCACAATGAGGGTATTATTTCGACAGTGTTGTCATATTAAATCATAGCGCGCGTAATCGATTTAAAAGTGACAGTTTAAATACAAAATTAGTATAAAAACACGTGTAGATTTTGTAGATTTTTTTTCAATAATAAATATTGGTGAAATGTTTAAAAAAAATTTCGTGTGGCTTAGTCGGTTAGATAAAATTCTTACTTAAATAAATATTATTTTTTAGCTGACCCGACAATAGTTGTCCGTCCTGTCAATTTCATATATTACTGGCTGATGCCCGCTACTTCGTCCGCGTTCTGGATGAAAGGTACACTATGTCTTTTCTGGTGTCCCAGACAAAGTATATGCAAAATTTCATGGTGATCGGTTCAGTAACAGACAAAAATTCTTAAAACAGTTTTTTTGCTCTCGGTAACATACAAAGCGTACAAAAAAGCTTTTTGAAAAAAATATTTAATGTACCTATAATTTACCATTTTATTATATTTAAAGAAAAAGATAAATATAGACGCAATACTACAGTTTCCACTATACACACCTAAATAAAATCATTAAAATGTAACTCATTCCTTATTGCTTGGTCAATGTAGGAGCAAAACAATTTTACTGTGATTTCTATTTGCAATAAGTGCTATTGTGTTCAACTGAAGTTCACCGAAGCGTTTTCATCGCAATATCAATATTCTATGAAAGAAAAGGAAAACAAAAGGATCTCAATCTGGCAGCCGAAGTAACGGTCGAATTGTAATTACCTATACAATCTTTAATAGTGAATATTAAGGGGTGGCAATCCCCTGTTTCGGATAACTCATTCATATTTTTTAAGGGGCCAGTTTTCCTTTCAAAATTATCTATATTGCTCGTATATTACAAAAAAAAGGTCGATAAAAATGGATATTATTAATTAAGCTAGATATTGAATACAACACCAATTAGCTGTACGGTTTGATACGGTTTTCATTAATGGAAAGTACGATAAACGAGAAAGGTTTGTGCGATTTGAAAAAAAATGCAAATGTAAATTCTAAATTTTGTTTTATATATTACTAGCTGCTGCCCGCGACTTCGCCCGCGTAGCTTTGTAAATTACCTGTATACCTACTAAAACCTTCCTCGAGAACCACTCTACCCATTGGTGTAATGTAAACAGCATGAAAATCGGTGCAATAGTTTTTGAGTTTATAGCGAACAGACAGAGAGACAGACGCGGCGGATTACTTTTGTTTTATAATATGTAAGGATGATATCGAGTAAATCGAACGTTGCCCCAATAAATAATACGGTTATAATTTTTAAGAAAAGTTAAACAAGTCAATGACATATGTAACTTTTATACCTATTTACATAAATGCATAAATCAAGTTCGCTGCATAAAAATAATGTCTAATAAAATTTGTCGCCACCTATTTTGCCGAAAAGAAAATCTACTCAAAGACTCAAATAATATAATTTTCAATTTGTCACTCAGAATTTGGTTTATTCCCATCTCGGCACTTTCCCATCTCGGCACCCTCGATGTGCTGAGTAAAATTTAGCTTAAAAGTACAGTTTTCTAAATGTTTTAAAATAATTATATTTCAAAAATTTTCATATTCTATGTTTAATTTAAATTCAAATTCATTTATTTTCAGGTAACTTAGTTATTACTTAATATTTAATATTTTTACATGTCTACTATAAATTAATTTACTTAATGGGCCTTTAAATTTTCTCAAACACTATTAATACAATAATTTATAAGAACAATAAAATGTTTAAAGCAATTAATTAAATAATTAATTAATTAGCTGTGTTTAATGCAGCTAATTGTTTCGATATAACAAAACGATGGCACGCTGTTGGTGAAATGCGATGTGAAACGAGGACAATACAAATTGCGGCTAATATAAATCGAAATGTTATGTTTCCAGGGGAATGAGCACGGCAAATCCTCTAGTAACACGTGTTCGCTCTCACACCACCGCCTACCGGCCCTCCCCTGCTCCCCTGGCTGCCTTGTCGCAACGATTGGCAAATAGTTTACAACTTTCATTACATTTCTCAATTTGAACTGCAGTTTTAAAAATAGAATACGTTTTCAAAACAGGTTGACGACCAGGGCCCCTAGCCAAGAACATATCAACGCCAACGTTTCGTTGCGTTCTGACGAATAGAAACGAAATAAAGCCCGGTGATTGGTTGTTGTAACGCCCACATAAATTTTTGACCAATCACCGGGCTTCATTTCGTTTCTATTCGTCAGAACGCAACGAAACGTTTGCATTGGTATGCTCTTGACTAGGGGCCCAGTTGGATGAGTGGCAAGGGTGCTTGTCTAACGTCTCAGGGTTCTCGGGTTCGATTCGCGGCGGAGTCAACTTTGGAAATGAGCTTTTCAAAGTTGGCTTTGGTCTGGGTTTGGAAAGTAGCTCGTCTGGCGACAGAAACATCCGTTTAGGAGTTACAATTTCATAGACAGAGATACGGTTGTCCCAAATGTAGGTAATATTTTGCGAATGTAATGTTTTGCGAATATAATAATTTGAGAATATAATAATTTGCGAATAATATAATATTATGCTCATAAGCCTACGGCAGGTTACCATCCTCACCTTGTCAAAATTCAAAGACCAAACGTATTAAAAACTCTTTCGTAATACTCACTGCCAAGGATTGAAACTCCCTTTCTTTTTAAATTTTGAGTGAGTAGATATTATCTGCATAACACTGAACTGAATTCAAACCCTGGTGAAGGACATGGGCTACTTTTTAAGCTTACTTGCGCATGAAGAAGTTAGTTTAGTACACTGTTTTAAATGTGATGGTTTATTGAAAAACTGATTACGCTGCTGAATCTAGAGAAATACACCCTTGGTTATACCTACTTATATTATTATATTATATTTAGTTTAATGATCTGTTGTTTCATAATAGTTATTGGAGTTAAACAATGGAGAGATTTTAAAGCGAGGCAGAACAGTGCTGGCAATTTTCGCATGACGGTGGTTTTGAATAGACCGCAGCTCGCAGCCATTGCTGCGCATCGAGTCGTGGTGTCATAATCGCATCAACACAGGCGAGGCCTCTAGAACAGCGGACTGCCGCTTCCCGCTTACTCACTCGCTCCCGCTTCCGCCTTGTTTATCTACTCATTTATAACATTCTTATATGTACTAGCTGAACATGGCCTCGCGTCGCTGTGGCTCAGTCAGCAACGTTCTATGGAGCTATGAAGGACTTGATCTAGATACGACCTTCAACTTTAGTTTACAACTGACAAGATGAAGAAGTAATGCAGCCAACGTGTTTTTTTTTTGGTTGACTGAAATCAAACAAACAAAGCAAATTAATTTAAATATTTCTGTATCTATACTTAACATTATAAAGCTGAAGAGTTAGTTTGTTTGTTTGAACGCGCTAATTTCAGGAACTCTGGTTCGAATTGAAAAATTCTTTTTGTGTTGGATAGATCATTTATCGAGGAAGGCTTTAGGCTATATAACATCACGTTGCCACTAATAGGAGCGAAGAGACAGTCGAAAATGTGGAAAAAACGGGGAAAATTATTCATCTTTGAGGGCTTCCGTTGCGTGCGCTGCGAAAACCGTTCAAGATACCCAAATGATACCCAAAATAACTATTCCACGCGGACGAAGTCGCGAGCACCAGCAAGTTTAATATAATTATCAACGTTAGTAATTTTTATTTATAACGATATCTCCGACCATGGGCAGTATTCATTCTTATACAATGTTTTCCATTATTAATTCTTATACAATTCCATTTTCATGGCAATAAGAATCCCTTAAGGCTTAAACAATTTTCACTCTAATAAGCTTTACACAATACTGTCCCATTTGCAAATTGGACCCAAAACTCAAGTATATTACAATTTAACAACACTTAAACGTCCTCGTTGAAGAATTATTATTATTGTTTTGCAAAATTCGAAGGATATTCGTATACTTCTGAGGAAGAATAATTTTTACAAACAGCTCGAGGTTTTTAACTTCTCTTGTCTATTCGGATTCAATTCGTTTCAGGCACAACTTAGAGCATTTGGTCAATCTCAAAAACAATTAAAAATATGACTGAAAAAGCAACTTGGGACTGATAATTAAAATTATAGGCTCGACTAAGGGTGTAAAAGAGAGACAAGTGCACTCTAGCCCTAAGTGGCTTATTGCACTTTTGCCACAAAGTTGTTTCGCCACAAAAACATGTGTAAATTAGCCACAGTTCTATGTTTATGAGGTAAATTGAATAAGGGAGGGCTTAGGGTATATAGTTCAAGGGTGACGGCTTGGAACTCGAATTCATCCATCATGACATTTTTTGTTTTATTTTTTCATTTAATAAGATACACAAAACATGACACTGACATTAAATACATTGAGTAGATACAATTACAACGAAGTGAACGAGACAGAGCCCTAAAACATCCAAAAAATAAAAAAAAAACTGCAAGATATCCAGAAAAAAGGTACCTTGCTGGATGCAAGGTACCGAAAGGTACCTTTTTTAACTGTTCCGAAACTTGAGGTAAATTCAAGTGAGAAAAATATATCAACAATAAAGATTGAACAAATATTTTGACACTTAAGAAAAATGGACGCAGGTGAAGTCGCCGGAAAAGGCAAGTTTAAAAAACTGTCAAAGATTTCTATGTAAAAGATTGAACACTGTTTATTCGTCTTGCACAATAACAAGTAGGTACATCAGTATTACTATACTTTTTGTTGCTCAGCAGACGGTGTTTATCCTGGTAAAGTGAACAGGTGTTGTGAAATTTTGAATGAAATATTGATTCAAAGGGTTTTGCGAAGATTCAGTCCACTGCGGATTACACTGGCCAAAGCTTTCTATTATATACAAATATTTTTCTAGTGATATTTTATTTTTACGGCTAAGTAAGTACCTACCTACTCCTCGGACATCACAAAGGAGTATCTTTCATCTCCATATCTCTGAAGCGGAAATGGTTTCTGTAGCGTCTTTAGAAGATTTATCTATTTTTATTAAACACTATAAAAGGGTTGAGAAAATTTTATTTCTCGTAGCGTTATAATTTTTATTCATTTTATCTTTTTTTACGGATGTTTCTTTTCCCTCTTTTATGTTAAGGTCGATAGAAAGATAAGATTTGGTGGCTACCGTCGACTATTTAGTCGGATTTAGGATAGGGAAGGAATAGGAAATTTAAAAAGATTTAAATTTTCTGTCAAACTAATAATAGTAAGTAGTTATATCTACTCGTAGGTAATCAGGTCATCAATTGAGCAACATCAAAATAATATATCTTTGTCGAGAACAGTTTAAATGTTTGAAATATGAATGCTGGTCCAAAACTCAATTAGGTATTTGGAATTCAAAATAAACTACAAACGCATATTAGGTATAATAAGATAAGCTTTGAGGATACAAATTCATTTGATTTTTAATTTTGATTTTTGAGTAGTGTCAAGTAGGCTAACCGCCATTTAAAGTCACCGGTCTGAAAGCGTACGAACTTCACCATCTTCGAGAGCATTACTCAAGGGTAATTTCAATGAAATTTACACAAGATCTCGTCATTTACTCACAACACACATTTACTCGTCAATTAGCTTTACTTGAAAAGTAACTAATCAACACTTTACTTGTAGTTGGTGAAAGAGGCCCTATGTCTTGTAAGTACTCGTATTATAAGTTGTCTTATCTATAGTGTTTCTTATGCCTATAAAAGCATAGATAATTAAAACACTTATTAATACTACTTAATAAGCGCCGCGGCCAGCCTATTCGCCTTTTGCAGTTGTCCGGAAGAGTGAACACCCGGCCTCGTATGCTGGAGGCCTAGTAACTCTTCCGCAACAACACGAGGTGGAGCCGTCTCTCGGGCTACCGCGCGATTGATGTGGAAATATCAGGCGGACACCGTTTGGGCCGTCCACCCTTAATTCTGTGGAGATGAACGGCCACACGAGCAAGGATTATCCTAGAGTGTCAGGTGTAAGCGGCTTCCGACTCTATGGGATGTTGTACTTGTACCGCAGAGAATAGAGATTCAGGAGTTATATTAAGCCTGCTGCGAAGTGAGAATGGGTCTTGTGCTGCTTCGCTTCGGGGACGGCGTATATGGGATCGTCCGCCGCCATCACAACACCGGGCAGTGTGTTTCCGGCACATCTCTTCACGGCGCGCCTAATCGAGGTATGAGGGCCTCGTCTAGTAGGGGGGAGGAGGTAGCGCGTCCACAACCCATAACCCATAACCCATAGACGATGCGAGGAAACACCGCAGGTTTCAGTGGGTAGAAGTCCCACATACGGACTATGGGGAGATGTGGGGATCTAGTTCGCGGAAAGTACCTGTAGCAATATAGTCAACAGTAGCCCTTACCATTATACGTCAGGCAACATGGATCCCCTTTATCTTTTAAAAACTAAAATAAATGAAAATGTTTTTCATTTTCATTTATTTTGAATCGTTCAGTTTTTTTTCATCCTCGTTACCACGAACGTTACCCACATAAAAAAAAAACAATAAAAATTGTTGTTCCTGTCTTCAATAAGTATCTACCTATAGTCTTCAATGACTTTCTCATTTGAATTGTTTTATTTTTTAATAGAGCTGTGCACTGTGGGTTTACTCGCCTTGAAATTTAAAATTATATAAATATATTGGTTCTATGAAAGATTACATGATTAGATACCTACATATTTACAGATTTATATATAAAAATAAACATAGTAGGAAATAATATACCTACCTATCTAGGTATCTTATTTCTTTTATCTCTTTTAGGTTTAGATTTAGAAATTAGGTTTAGGTTCAGACTGGTTTTTTTATATTTAGTAATTTTATTATTTAAAATCACTTAGATGCTGTTTTTACAAAATACAAAATAGTAGGATATTCCTAGAAGAGGCGCCCCTCTACTAAGTAGATATAGTCAGATTGAACACATCCTCAAACTAATTTACTAATTTTGCGGTCCAAATTAAATTCTATACACTCATAGACACACTCTTAAAGTAGTTTTTTAATTTATTAATTCATTAATTTTATAACATTTCTTTTAAATATAAGTTAATTAATTATGAAATAAGGAATGGTGTACGTCTGCATCGTGAGTAGTTGAGTACCATATATGCTAGTGTAAGTAAGACCCATTGAAAATATATCTTTGTCAAATCTAAATATTAAATAAATTCTTTCTTAAAAAATATATAAATATGTCAATAAAAAACAAACTCACAGAAAGCAGCAAGACCAGCACCGAAAGCCAGATGTTGATGCGGCAGCAGCATCGGACGAGAACATATAGGCAGCGCTGGCGTCTGCCAATAGAGGCCACTCCGCACTTCTGCACCAAACCTCTCATTCTCCTCTATCTCGACATCCGACGACGACTCACTTCCGCACTCGTGCTGTTCACTCGCTTTTACTTCACCACTATCTTTGGGCTCTTCTAGATGTCCGTAAATTCTGGAGAAGAATTCTCGCGGCGAAGACGGTCGCGGCGCTTGTATAGACGTATGAGGTTTTTGTAAGTCGTTGTTAAGTTTACTCGTATCATTTGACATTTTAATAAATAACTAATCACACATAATATAATATGTAATATATTAATGATTTTTTTTATAAGAACGCTAACATTGTTCTAATGAAATAACATTGCCACAAGGCGCGTATGACAATGTTAAATTCTACACGTGGATTGAACTCGGTATCAGGTGCTTGAAATATTAACAGATTTCCCGCAGGAACACGAAGTCCCGCCTATGCAGCCCCCTCATTCCCCCTTTACCCCCTGTAGGAAGGGGCGATATCATGAAACGGACCAATCGCAACCCCTATATAACCATTAAACCCGGCCCGCTAGTGTGGCTGCTCTTTCTTTGAAATCTGGTTCAAAGGTAAAGTTTATGAATTTATTATTTTGTTTTTAGTTTATTAATAATATATGTGTTAGGGCCTCTTTCACCATATCTTAAGTAGGCTAACTGTCATTTAAAGTCACCTGTATCACAAACACACGTTTGGTCTAGTGGCTAGTAACCCAAGCTGTTAACCAAGCGGTCGCGGGTTCGAATCCCGCTAGGGGCAAATGTTTATGTGTTAACATTTACCTTTGTACCCGAGTCATGGATGTTTTGTATTTATAATATGTATGTATTTACAAAAAAAAGTAATGTATGTAGTATATCAACCGTCTGGTATCCATAATACAAGCATTAAGTTGCTTACTTTGGAACTGGATGGTGCTGTGTGGAATGTGTGAATATTTATTTATTTATTTTATTTATTTAAACATTAAAAAGAAAATAATAAAAAATATTCGCCTATCAAAGGATGCACTAAACCGAGTGCATAATTTGATAAAACATAAAATTATTTCTAAAAGTAACTAATCAATACTTTACTTGTAGTCGGTAAAAGAGGCCCTTGGTAAAATTGTTTGTGTTCATATTGTTGGAATTCCTCTAGGCCATGGTGAATAATACTCCACATAGTAGGACACTTATTTATTCGTTCTTGCTACATAATGATTATTATTTACTTATTATAGAATACCGACTAGGTAAAGCAAACGTCCTCACAATTCGACAACCCAGCGCAGACTCGCTGTCGCTTGTGTTGCCAATTTCTACCAATTGGTAGTGGTAAGTGCTACCACTACCGAAGTAGTGTTGCCAATTGTTTTTTCAAATAAGTATTTTAAATGCCCTGATCGTTTAGTTTTCTAACAGACGGCCATTCTGTTCTAGGAATGTCCTCATTCCGGAGCCAAGCTCGGTCATCCGAAGTAAGTAAGTAGGTCCTCATACTTAGTTCGGAGTAAGAGTAAAAATACATCAGTTTGAAATACATCACTATCTAACATACTAACAATGAATAATAACAGCTATTTACATAATCTTCTGATATACGTCAGTTTTAAATACATCACTATGCAACATAATAACAATGAATAATAACAGCTATTTACATAATTTTCTGATATACGTCAGTTTGAAATACATCCCTATCTAACATAATAGCAATGAATGATAACAGATATGTACATAATTTTCAGATACCCTTATCTAAGTCAGTTTGAAATACATCACTATGCAATATAATAACAATGAACAATAAAATTATGTAGGTACATTATTTTCAGATAACATCAGTTTGAAATACATCACGATGTAACATAATAACAGATATGTACATAATTTTCAGGTATACTTGAGTCAGTTTGAAATACATCACTATGCAATATAATAACAACGAATAAAACTTATGTAGGTACATAATTTTCAGATAACATCAGTTTGAAATACCTCACTATGTAACATAATAACAGATATGTACATAGTTTTCAGGTATACTTGAGTCAGTTTGAAATGCATCACTATGCAACATGATAGCAGATATTATGTACATAATTTCCAGATATACTTACATTAGTTTGAAATACAGCGAATAATGCTGCATATATTTTTGTATAAATAAGTGACTAAATTATTATTGGGTTTACAATGCACATAAACTTTATATTCTATGTGTATATTAATAGCACTATTATATAGATTCTAGCTAAGTTAAAATTACACAAAACACAATTTTGATCGTAATTATTATAGCAAATATTTTGAATGCAGAGCTTATCTTTATCAAATAATCTGTTACTACTACAGTAATTAATTTTTATTTTAATTACACTAGTCTGTAGTTATTAGTCACATTATATCAAACTGTATTTAATTAATCACATACAACGAGGTAATTCAGCCAGCATGCTTGGGACCCTGCACCAAAGGGACCGATGCTTTTTATTATAATAATTGTGTAAATTTATTGTGATTTATAAGTTTAGTTTATTGTATAACTATTAGGATTAGATTTTATTTTCAATAAGCCTTAGCAGTTTAAAATCTACAGAGTACTACAATACTTAAATCGTACTTAGGTACTTTTACAAAATCATTAATCACATTAAATTCTATTAGTTTCTTCTACTTGATTACATAAAATACCTCATAGTATAATTATTGTATAATACAGTATATACAGTATAATCACAGTATAATTAAGTGCTAAACGTCTTAATTCTTTAATGAAAACCTTCTCTGGTTAGGTACATTATAACTACTTAAACTTAATTTTCTTGCATATTTCTAGATTTAACACGCTTACACATTTCACCACTATTTGACACATTTGACACTCCACTATTACACACAATAAAAAGCTCAGCTCAGCTCAGTCTAGCTCAGCTCAGCTCAGCCTAGCTTGGCTCAGCTCAGCTCAGCACAGCCTAGCTCAGCTCAGCCCAGCTCAGCCAGCGCAACGTAGCTCAGTCAGCGCAGCGCAGCTCAGCTCAGCTCAGCCCATCTCAGCTCATCTCTCTTCTCAATTCAATAGCCTGCACATTATCCAGCTATAGCCACTTAGCCACCATTTTTCCACCCGAGGGATTATGGTCCGCTCTACACTGATACTGCTCGCTATCGTTGCCCACCCGAGGGGCTCTCTTTTCAATTTGTATTATAGCTACCGTTTGCCACCCGAGGGACACGGCCTGCCATTACCAATAGTCGTAGCTGCCCGAGACCGATGTTGTCATGTCTCATTTTCAAGCAGCTGGTGCCCGTCCCGATCAACATCAGACTGCACTCACTTCGTAACCAAACTGCAAATTTAGGGATAAAAAAGTAGATTTTAGAATTTAGGACTAACAGTCCAACCCTGCATTTCATTATTACTCGTGTCATGTCGTTGACCCAAACGTTCCAGGACCCATTGCTTCCGCTTACTACTAGTCTGTGTCACCCACGCCTTGAGTCTATCGTTGGAAACATAATTTTGTATTGCCTACGGGATGACCTTCATTATTAGACACTATTGGTGTCTGTCTTTATCTAAAATTATAATTAGTTTGTAGGGACCATTATTTTACGACACCGATTCAAGACTGCAGCGAAATTGCTTGGGTTTGACAATGGAGCCGCTATTCCAAACTACTCTTTTTATTTTATTTTTTCAATCCTATTTGTACTGTACATAGATAAACTTTATACCTTATTTTTGTATACACTTTAGATATTAGTTTGTAAATACTGTAAAATTCTTTTTGTTATCTTTATAATAAAAATGTATATATTTATTTTGTAGACCATCTAAAATCGTAGTAGAATAGAAAACATTTACTTGTATACACAATACACATGACATACAGAACACATCCAAACATAACGAGACAAAAATAAAATACATACAAATCTTTCCCATATACACAACGAAAATTCCTTTGAGTGTGCGCCATTGCTCAGCATAAGCCGATGCAAAGCACAGCGCCGATCCCACGCCAGCCCACTTGACAGACTCACGCCGGCGGAACACACGTCGCCAGTGTCGCACTACAGTACGGTTACTTGTAGGAATTAAAAGCCGTGACTCTGTTTAGGGTGCAACTAATCATATTTTTAAAATGACAGTACACCACCTCTTATTAGGTTGTTTTATTTATTGCTCATACTATTATTCATTTATTGCTCAGTTATTGCTCAAAATGAATCACTTGGCTCAAGATCTCATTCACCCCTCTGTCCCTCAATTAGTAATGAATTATATTTCATTACTAATCGAAGATTAGCGTTGCATAACAAACTTATTGCCTGGCATTCATATGCAAAATATTATATTTATTTAGGAAATGCGTTATGTGCGATCTAGGAGGCACCTCCATTAACTATTATTTAATCTGTGCCTCCACGCAGAAACACAACTTTGCAATTTATGTGTTTTCTTAAATAAAAGTTACCATATAGAACTAAAAGAATAATTCACCTTAGATAAAATAATCGTTTCGCAAAGTTTAAGTTTAACCTAAAATCAGTAGGTACTTAAGACATCTTATAATTTTGTACAAGACTTTCAAGCTTTCAAGCGGCAAAAGCAGTTTTGGACTAGTTCAAGCGCTTGTTTCTCAAAACGCAAATTACCGTTCATCACAAATGCGAGGTTGTGCGCTTCACTCACTCTGACAACAGGTTCACCGTTAATGGTCATATCAGAGTTAAACGCGGCTAAACTTTCTATATAAGTATTCTTTTTTTTTTAACCTTATAAAATAAATTTAGATTTATTTGGATTAAGGATTAACCACATTTTTTTTTTTACCAAAAAGTTATAGTTTCTAGGTATCCATTTTATTTTGTTATATTTTTATTACATCTTGTATTTGTTCACTTTTACAACTCATATAATTAAAATTGCAAATCATCGGCATATAAATGGTAAAACAGTTCTTACAACCTACTATCGCGAACATATCTCCAAGTACCTTTATTCTATTATGAACTTACTAACCCATCAATGACACCTAGAATTGTTACGTTTACTTTGTATGTGGCGACATTTTTTTTTTACATGTTATTTTCGGAAACCAAATTCCGAGCTTATTACTTATTAATATTATTATTATTTGAAAAATGTCCTGCCAATATAATAATCTGACATCGAGATCTATCTGACATACTCGTCTTCGTTCACCATCTGATACCACCCGTTTTAATCTGCCTTAGTTAGTTTAGTAAGGAATCTTAGCGCAAAGTTCCACACGAGGCGCCGAAAGAAACTTGCCAAGCCAACGAACCGCCGCACCTGATGTACATTTGTGTGCCCAGGATTTTCAAAGACCGCCTGTATTTTCTTTGCTCCAGGCCTTATGCTGGCTTTGGAGATTTGATATCCAAGAAAATCAGATTCTAAAAAGAAGCACTTCCTCAAATCTGTAAGCCTGGTTGCGGCAAGTAATTGTAGTATCCGTATTTCATCTAGCCACCAGTGATGTGCCTTTTTTTCTTTTTGACGGGTCTCTTAGGAATCTTTTGTCTTATTAATTTTCATTTTAATTTTAATTTTAATTGAGTAGCAATGAAGAACTATTAACACTAGAAAGACGGAAGGGGTCATTTGACCCCAATTTAAACTTTCACAGTTGATTATTCTATCACTATTAATTTATATGACTTCGTGTCTCGTGACTTTTAATAAAATACAATTAATTTCAAAACAAAAGTGTTTACATAGCAATATGATCCTCCAAACATTAGTAAAAACAGCTTTTACCAACAAAGACGGCTAGGGTCATTTGACCCATTCAACATATATTGTTAGTAACTAAATATTTTTTTATTGACTGGTCTTGTTACACACACTCTAATTATCATAGTTTCATTATTTCAATACACTAAGTACTTTCGTTGAAAGATTATAATTTTTTTCTGTTTATTATTCTGGAAAATGGCTCGGCTTCACAGTGAAGAAACTAGCATATTTGCAGTTTTTTGCCAGAAGATGAATTGGAAAGTGAAGGTGAAAATGTAGCAGTACTACTACAAGTTGAAGATAGAGATTCATATACTCCTGCATCAAGTTCTAGTGATGGCTCAGACAGCAATCTACCATTAGCTGAAATCCAACGTCACCAAGTAATAGAGGAAGACCATCTCAAATTCAAGTACTCTGTATTCATTCGTTTTGTGGAAATAAACCTCATAATAATATAATATCACCAAGGTGATATTATATTAGTTGAATATTATGGAAAAACCTCGAAACTGTATGTTTTACAATGCTACTAAGTATGGCGTAGATGTTTTGGACCAAACGGCAAGATACAGTAGCAAAGCTGCTTCTAGAAGATGACTTTTGCAATTTTTTCATAACATTAGATTTATCTGCAACAAATGCCTGTAAGTAAGTAATAAAAGATTGCATAGAAGGAATTTTATTCTGAAATTGGCGCTCGAAGCGAGTAACATATCAAAAGAATCTGCTCCTGAGACCTGGTTGCAACGTGATATTTCGTTAAAACTACAGCTTCTGAGCCACGAAATAGGCGTTACTGCTACCAAACTCACCGTAAAAATAAAACTAATAAAGTGTTTGACCAATGTAAAAAAAACCGTTATGTGGAACTTGCAATCAATGAAAAATGTTTGTACGTCGTGACTGTACGACATCAGTACATAGCGAATAAATTCTTTTTTTCTGAAATAAACACAAATTTGTTGTAATGAAAACCTATATATTTCTATATACATCGTTTTCCATATGGCTAACTATATACATATTTATTTATGTTAAGAATATATAAGACAAAATGTGTTAGGTCAAATGACCCCTGGCCGTCTTTGGAGGTTAGTTGTTTTTTCCGTCTTTCTAGTGTTAAATTATATTCAGATATTGTTATTGTTATCATTTAATTCTTAAAATCAAATATTTGGCACCTTTATATTGCAAACATTTATCGTAGTGAGTTACCATACCAATAGTACCTACACTCAAAGGTACTAACTAAACTATCTTTATGATCACAAATATTTGTGTCAGCTTATTAAAATAATAAAATATTTAAAAATTATAGCAACTTATAAGATTAATTTTGCAATGAGAAAACCAAGACCTTAGTCTTTTTAAATTCTAATGAAATGATTAGAAAGAATGACCTGGCACAATGCAGGTCAAAACATGTCTTGCCTGTCACCCAAAGCGTCAAGTGGCGGGCTTCAACTATAGTTTCAAGGTCACGCTCGCCGACACCGATTGAGTAAGAAAGTTACGGTCCGTATCCGGATTGTATCCGCGGATATACGTTCTTAATGATCCGGCGCATCACTACTACCTTTTTAATGCCATCTTTATTCCTCCCTCACGAATACAATATGGCTGACGTACGCGAAATGGGACTCTCTAATTACATTATTATCTAGCAACTCGCCTACTATCCTCCTGACCACATTTCGTTCGCTGTAGAGAAGACGATACGGTTTGAAGAAATCGGTAACTCTGAGTCGTTTTGTTAATAAATCTGTGGTATACATCGATAATCTGTGGCAACCTCTTTTTAGCAGACTTTTGGTTTTCTGCTTTCGCAGGAAATATGAAAACGTAAAAGTGTACAACCGACGTGGCATCCGAAAGCACGCGCTTTCTCGTCACATGTCACATGGTAAATACGTGCGCTTGTATTTATTCATACATAATGTATATTGTGATTATCTATATAACGTTATAAATATGTATTATATATAATAAATGTGGTGTTATTTCTTTCATTCTACCCAACTAATTCTAACTCGTGTAGGCCGAAAGCAAATCATTTCTATGTTTGTTTAGTTAGAAGATTAAAAATTTAAGCCATCTAAGGCGACAACTTCAAACTTACTTATGATCCGCTCAAGTCCCGAATTGTCGCAGTATAGAACTAAGTCCAAATGATTCCTGTGAAGGATCGACTCATTTAAACCTCCGTCGTGAGAAGCTCGTCCCTCACCACCTAAGCTTCAATGTCAGCCTGAACAGCGTCAACACCTAAAGCCACCAAAACCCGACCCGACCCGACGTCGGGTGACGGTGGGATACCACGCGACGTAAAACCTTTGAGGGTGTGGAGGTTCCACTTATCAAGAATGAGATTGAAATATATATATATATATATTTTTAACTACTTCCCTGATCAGAGCACACGGCCACTAAAATCAATGCGTCTGGACTTCTCCACTCCGCTAAGCTTAACAAACTTCATGGAAATACCTCGCAGATATTTCAGTAGAAATTAGACCCTTGTGCATTGATTGGAATAATATTATTAAGTTTATTATGCAATCGACCGCATTCGTACCTTTAAATTTGCACATGTTTACCAGTCTTTCTTTGTCATGATTATCACATTTGAACTTACGAGTGAAGGAGTACAATAGCTAGAATACGATGTATCAAGCGGGGACAGAAAAGGGCAGAGGATTCCACAAAATAGCACAGTTCTTATGTTCGTTCTTTCTTCTTTTCTTTCTCCTTTTTTTTTTTTTTTTTTTTTAACTAAGTACCACATCACAATATTATCAGTGCAAGTAATAACTAGGTAATCGTACCTGCCTATCGAAATAAGGCCTTTACTTTCAAAAGGTCAGACTTTCAGATGGTCAATGTACAATCAAGAATAAAAAATCGTTAGGTATTTTACCAAACGAAAATTGAGTAAACTTTTTATGAATTCAAGTAAAGTAAACAAATTCTTTTATTTTGTTGAAAGTGAAGTGTATAAGTAGGTAGGTAATTATCTCGTAGTACAGTAAAGAAGAGCATTTCTTTTTAAGTTTATATAACACTACCTTATCTATACCAATATTATAAATTGTTAATTTGTTTGCATTGAATAGGCTCCGAAACTACTGGACCAATTTGAAAAATTCCTACACTGTTAGGTAGCCACATCATCAGCGACATAATCCACGCCCCATAAAGCCACGCGGACGCAGTCGTGTGCAACAGCTAGTCATAGATAAAAGAAACACGCATATGTTCCATGCGAAACTCATAGTTAAAATATACGTAAGTAAACTCAGAGCTACAATTTATGATGTGTCAAATAAATATTCATACCAGTCACTTAAATATTAATAAAACAATACAATACATGAAGTATAGTCATACTACAACAATAATACGATATTGTTAAAAAAAAGTATATACACTTAGTATTATTTTAAAAAGAAAGTAGCATGCTCTCACAGACCAACTAGAAAATGTACAAAAGCTACTGTCCGTTTTGTAATGTATAATCTTTGAAAACAATAAGTTTTACAGTAGGTACTTGTGAAACAATTTGAATGTAAACCATCACTAATCTAAGTAATTTAGCAGGTAGGTTCGTATTGTAATGTTTACAATACGATGTTATATAATTAGGTATCATTCGAGTCTTTCATAGATATTATAAATATATCTATATACATACATATAGAAATTCGTGAACAAAAAAGTTACAAGTACATACCTCAAGGGCCCGTCTTATCCCACTTCTGAATTGTTGGAATTCCTCTAGGCCATGGTGAATAATACTCCACATAGTAGGACACTTATTTATTCGTTCTTGCTACATAATGATTATTATTTACTTATTATAGAATACCGACTAGGTAAAGCAAACGTCCTCACAATTCGACAACCCAGCGCAGACTCGCTGTCGCTTGTGTTGCCAATTTCTACCAATTGGTAGTGGTAAGTGCTACCACTACCGAAGTAGTGTTGCCAATTGTTTTTTCAAATAAGTATTTTAAATGCCCTGATCGTTTAGTTTTCTAACAGAAGAACCTTTTTTATTAAACGATTGCTATTTCATATTTTTTGCTGATATTCATAAGTTTTTTTTGTAAAGTTCATCAGGCTATGGAGGCTGTCTGAATTTGAAATCAGCTGATTTTAAAAGTACATATAAGACATAGGTATTTGCTGTTTTGAAAAAAATTATTAAGAAACACATCCAAATAGTCCATGTTCATTTTTTATGTTAATGTCGACAGACAGGCTCACGGTCCACTTGATGGTAGGTGACTACCGTCGCCTATAATGTAACATAATGCCAGACGGCCGCCATATTATACTTATATAACAAGTTTCCAACATATTATTATACTTAGGCTGCAAATGTGGTCAATGTTGCTCAGTTGTACCTAGGTCCTACCTACATACCTAACCATAATTATCTTCCAGCACTTTCCATACTTCCCTACTGCACACAATTAATCTATTATAGTTTATACCAAAAATAGTAAAATTACCTATCTGGAAAACTTTACATCCTACTTAATTAAATCCTTTTTTACAATGTCAAGTCAAATATTTGTAACGCTTGTTATGTCAATATGTAGATAGGTAACCATTTGACATAATCACCGGCATCTTGCACACTATTGGGACACTGAGTTAAATAAAATGCAAATAGTTATTTACCTTTCAACATGTATTTTATTATGTATTATTTCAGATGCGTTTCCTTTCCGCAAGCAGTCTAATGAAACCTGTTCTCTATTCGGGCGCCATGAATATAGTGAGTACAATTTTAATTTTGTGATTGCATTTGGTAAAATACATAGATAAAATATCCAAAAAGCGAGGATTCTCAACCGCCCGCTACTAGAGACAAGAATATTCGAGTTGCGCATTTGCGCTGAGCGCAACCACGGGCGCATTTGGTCGCCAGTTTTCTATTTGCACATTGTGGACGGTTGTAGAGTAGGTAAGAATTGTCCAAAAAAGGCGAAAGAAATGCCTCATTGTACTGTGATTTGGTGTAATAATTAAAGTAAAAACGTCAGTAACCAAAGTTCTGGTGAGTAGGTAAGCAAAGTAATTAAATAAAAATTTTCGTTTTTACAAAAATGCGAGTCAAGATTGTCTTGGGACACAAAACCTAAACAATACGTTAGCGTAAGCGTGTGAAACGGAAACGCAGAGGGTGTACCAACTGTTCCCTGAAAATGAAAATATAAAAAACATGTCTCAGCAATAATTATTCACTAGCTGTCGCACGCGACTTCGTCCGCGTAGGTAACTTTATAAAAAGTTATAAAAGTAAGTTTTCAAATCGGTCGTACCTAAGTAGATAGAGGTAAGTATTTTTATAATGATTCAGTTACTTACCTACTTCTTACATGTGAATATGTTTCAGAATCTACCAAAAACTATGCGGATAAGAAAAAATTTAACGAGGAAGATTTGCGACATTACGAACAAGTGGTCATAATGAAAAAATATCCCTATCTGGATCTGAAGGAATTCGATCTGAAATACCATCCGTTGGATAAAAATGTTAAACACAGCGTAAAATTATCAGGACATAGTATTAATGACGATTCAGCTATATGCGAACCACCCGCCGAAGATATTCCCAGCATAGAAATCAGTAACAGGGGCCTCACGGGATTTAGCATGCCGCAAATACGCGTTAATTTATTAGAGAACAAATTGAAAAGTGATAATTTAAAAATGTCCGAAGATATTAATGTATCTAGTAACAATAAAAAATTAGTGTTAAGAAAGCAAGAGAAAGATATTTGAGGCGATTTTGGTTTTCGTTTTGGTTTTGGTCACTTAAATCACACTTATCAAAATTTGGTATTAGCTGCTGGGTTCTCATTGGTATTAAAGTGATACCTACTCACTAAAAATAGTATATGGTAGTTGACAATAATAAGTACCTAATTATTTTATGTACTTATACATAGATGGACAAAAACCTACAATAAAAATATAATGTCCATTCTAGAAGAACAAGGTGTTCT
Source organism: Synanthedon tipuliformis (assembly GCA_947623395.1). Classification (NCBI taxonomy): domain Eukaryota; kingdom Metazoa; phylum Arthropoda; class Insecta; order Lepidoptera; family Sesiidae; genus Synanthedon; species Synanthedon tipuliformis. The sequence goes on along the minus strand of OX392417.1, from coordinate 8,076,308 downwards.
TTTTTAGTTATTAAATAATTTGAAAACACTACCATTTACAATATTAGGTACCTAAGTACAAATACAATTTACATATGAATCCAAATTAATTTTTTCAGCGGTTAAATATTTATTAAAAAGTATGTACTTGATATTTGTCCTTTTTTTGTTTCTTTGCTATTTTTTTTTATTAGGTACTTAATACCTTAATTTTAAAAAATCAAAATATATTTACAATAGAGAGACGAATTTTTCAAGGTGCCAATTCGTTGTCCCAGAAATCAACGCAAAGCGGGCACGGGACGTTAGGCTAGTTTATGACGCCTGTGGGTACCTATCAGTAGTACGGTTGCTAGTCCGGTTGACCGAACTAATGAGACTTTTCAGTCGCCTCCCTCTCTCACTCAGTAGTCCGGTTGTTCACGAAACCCGAACTGCTGAGCCTCCTCTCGTATCAGTAGTTCGCCACTGGTGACAGCTCTGATAAAAATAAGTAAAAAAATTCAAGTCACGTGCTAAAGAAATAATAGAGATACTTTTGAATGAGTGGAAAATCGTGGACGACAATTTTGGGTACTGTGATTAAAAATTTTCCAATTTTGCACTTATGTAGGTATTTATTTTTTTGTGTAATAGGTAACTACACAAAAAAATAACTTGGCACGGCCGTTCTCAAGGACTGGCTCTGGCGAGTACCGATAATAAGGCATCCTCTTCTCAAGGAAGCCGTATTTCAGAGCGAGCTCCTGATATTATTATAAGTACATGGCTTTTGAGTTGTACAAGGTACGCCGAATTCGGCGTAGTATTTGTTACCGCATTTGGCAAGTACGACGACGGTATCTAGTCGAGCGCAGCGAGACCAATCATTTATCTATGACCAAAATCTTAAATTCTAGAAAGAAATCAGAGAAATAGAGCATGCAGCTACGTGTGTAGAGTACATAGAATACTATATACACAAATTATAAAGTAAAGAACTATAATTAGTATGTAGGTATATTATGGAGCTTTCCTGTCAGCCATAGACTAAAGTAATATTGAAATAAAAAATAACGAAAAAATAAAATAATCCATGGCTAGGAAAACCATGGAGAATAGAAGTAGGTATAATACGATTTTTAATTCGATGGACTAAAATGACTAGAATCGACCTTTTTTTTAAATGTTGCAAGCATGAAGAGTAGTGTTGTAGTATGACTCGACCATTTATAAGTCGATGGTGAGTTCGGTATCGATTACGTTATAAAAGAAGAGAACAAAATAAATAAACAAATAAAATGATGCAACTCGACCACCTTATGCACGTGACAGAAAGTTTCAGAATCTTAATTATTGATCAATTTTAAACTATAATTTTTTGGATTTATTGTTGTTATCCAGTTATCCTTTATGCAAAAGAAAAAAATATAGCTTTATCAATAACTAAGTTTAAACACTAAACTCTCCATTGAAAAATAGGCAAATAAAAGTATCTAGAAGTATCCATTATAAATCCACGCTACTTATGCTACTGATCAACCCAAATTCAAACTTTGTTAGTTTTAATTTGGGTTATAAAATAAACAATATTGAATCACGATGTTTACCTAATACTCGATCACTCAGGATACAACACTATTTTTTACATTACAATAAAATGGCAACCCACCAAATGTCATTTTAGTCCACCTAATTAAAAATCCGACTATAAAGAGGAAGAGAACTAAACTCATGGACGTAGGATAATATACTAAACTCTATAATGCTCGAGAAAGTTTGTTTCCACTCAAAGAAGTATTCTGTACCTCTGGCGAGAGTAATAGTCTAATAGTGTTCTGTGGCTGGTTGTGTTCCCGCCCGCTTCGGACTTCCCGCCCGCCGCGACCGCCCCCGGCCCCGGCGCCAGTCTTGCTTTCACAGATTATAAAGTTATATGTCTAAAGAGTTATATATGTGTAAAGACTTTTGCTCAACTCAAGGAATATCTTGTCTTGCTCATTTAAATTTATTGCTGTCTTCCTAAAGAAAACTTACATATAGGTAGTGATTTCTAGCTACAATAAGACACGTAGTTGATAAAATTAAGTATCAATAATAATAAGTAAAACATTCATTATAACTTGGTATTTTAATAATAATAAAGTTCTTTAATTTGAACTGGGTTACTTGGGCCCAAAGTTCTAGTAAAAATTTTACAAAGTCTATAGTTAGTACACAATACGCAATATTACAAATAAATGATGCCTCCGCGAACATTTCCGATGCACTGTAGGTGCACAATTTTAATTATACTAATAATCCATAATACTTTATTTATAAGCTGTACCTTTACAGACAGAAAAAAATTGATTACGAAAACTCCTAGACGACTTATACAAAGGCTATAATACAAATTAGACACTATTTAATTGGTCCCCAGACTGAAATCAGTCAGAAGCATTGTTAACAAACAATGATTTATTTCTATGCTCAGTTAGTTAACTTATATGATCTCTAAATTGATTTCAATGAAGCTGTACTCTACATTTCATTAGATATTCATTTAAAAAATCCCACATAACCTTATGCCGTTTGCATTGCATGCAGGATTTGCCATAAGGTATCTCAGCTTGTTAAAAAACAGACATTATTAAAGGACAGCCCTTTTTTTTATTTTAAAAATTTCACTATCTTGATAATTACTATTTTTATTCAACATTTAACAGGTAAAAAGGGAAAATGGAGCTTCAGTGTAAAGTTCAAAATTATGATTGGGGTAAACTGGGGAGTGACAGTATGGTGGCATATTTGTTCTCCCGTGCCAATACAAAGGCTGATGTTGACAACACAAAACCCTATGCGGAGTTGTGGATAGGTACACATGTAAATGGACCTTCGATTATTGTGGAAAGAAATATTTTACTGTCAGAATACCTAAAAGATAATCTAGATGCTATCGGACCAGTAGTTCAAAAGCGCTTTGGAGTGACAATACCTTTTCTGTTGAAAATCCTGTCAATACAGAAGCCTTTATCTATTCAAGCACATCCAACAAAGGTATTATTTTTAAGTATAATTAAAAATATTATATATCTATACTTCTATACTGATATCATAGAGGAAAGATTTGATTGTTTGTTTGAATTGAATAGGCTCTAAAACTACTGGACCAATTTTGAAAATTCTTTCACGTATAGAAAGCTATGTTATCAGCGAGTAACATAGGCTATATTTTATAACACGCAGGCGAACCCGCGTGCAACAGCTAGTAATATATATATATATATATATATATATATATATATATATAATAGCATAGTTGAAAATTATATTTTAAAGAGTTAAGTTTAAAGAGATTCAATAATATCTTCCTAATTAATTTTTCAGCCTTCACTTAATAAGTCTGTTTTTGGCACTAAGACTTAAAGCATACATAATTAATTAATTATGTATGTATTTATTTTCTATATTATTACTTAATTAAGTTCTTTATTAAAAAAATTAAGTTTTATTAAAAATAATAAACTTTTATTATATTTATTGTTTTAATAAACCGTTATGAGAAGTTTTCAAAATTTTTATTTAACTTGTATTTGTGATATTCCTATTTTCAATTTTCAGGAGCACGCTGAGGTTCTACACAAGAGTTTCCCAAATTTATACAAGGACGACAACCATAAACCGGAATTGGCCATAGCTTTAACACCGTTTCAAGCTTTCTGTGGTTTCAGACACATTTCGGATATTCATTACAGTCTTGGAAGTAAGTATTTTTTGTCAAAACATGCATTCATTGTTTTTGTGTGTTTCACTACTAGCCTGTGCCCGTGACTTAGTCCGCGTTGAAAAATGAAAAATATAATCTATACTTACTTTACTAATATTATAAAGTTGAAGAGTTTGTTTGTTTGGTTGAACTTGTTAAACTCGGGAACTACTCGAATGGTATATTTAAATTATATACCATTCGAATACTGGTTCGAAATTGAAAAATTCTTATTTTGTTGGGCAGTCCATTTACCAAGAAAGGCTTTAGCCTATACTATAACATTTAGAACGCGGACGAAGTCGCGGGCAACAGCTAGTACCTGATATAACGCCTGACATTTTTGTCGCTGTAACAACGATGTCAGGCCATGGAACACATATTGTTATTCCATGATGGTCTTCTGTGAAGAGTGGTTACCGCCGCCAGACGAGCTGCCCAGTGTCAGTGTGCCCTGCCACTACTTAATAGCTATATATTTATGTAGATGCGGATTTTTGGGTTAATTTTTGATCCAGCTCATTGCGAGCTAAAAAAGTGGATATATGTTCTCATTGTTATATTTAATAACTAGCTGGGGCCCGCGACTTCGTCCGCGTGAAAAAAGTAGCCTATCCTGTGTCCCGTACGTCTAAATGTTTATCTACCAAGTTTCATGAAAATCGGTTAATTCGTTTAAGAGTTATGGAGGAACATACATACAGTCATACATACATTACCTACACTTACAGATTTATTATTAGTATTCATTTTGTGAAACTTATCGGCTGTGATAAAATGAAGGTAATATTACATTCTCTACTAATGAAATTATAATTGTAAAAGTTAATGCCGGTCATGCGTTTCCAAGTTCCAAGTGAATTTTAATACTTTACTGTCACATATTTCTTATCTTTATTTCATTTTGTGTTCTGATAACATTTTATATATTATTTTGATAAGGTTTAGTTAATATTTTGTTGTCAGAGCTAGACTGAAATTGAAACTTAAAAAAAATATCCAAAGAATTTAAAATTTGGTACATCCAAAGTAGTCGGAAAAATAGGATATAAAAATTTATATGAAACTAGCTGCTGCCTGCGACTTCGCCCGCGTAACTTTGTAAATTATTTACTAAAACCTTCCTCGAGAACCGCTCTATCTATCCATTGGTGAAAACAGCATGAAAATCTGTTTTTGAGTTTATCGCGAACAGACAGACAGACGCGGCGGACGACTTTGTTTTATAATAATGTAAGGATTTACAGTGCAACGATTGTCAGTGACAGGTCAGCTATACATATTAGATATATAAATTTCATGTCACATGTTTGTTCCTACTGAGCCGATTTTGATAAAATTTTGTAACTGTAATTTCGTCCAATATATATAAATTGCACCCCGGACGAAGCCAGGATATACTAGTAGATATACTGGCTTCGTATATAATAAATAGATACATATAATAGATAGATAATATTATAATATAGCCTATCGTTGCAATATTATTGTATTCAATTTGTTTATTGGGAATTATTTTTTTATTGCAGTGTTGCCAGAGTTACAAGAAATTATTCCTAAAGATCATTTCGATGCATTGCTTAGCTGCGAAACGGATGACACTTCAGCGTTAAAGAACTTCTTCAAATCGTTGATGACCTGCGACAAGACATCTGTGGCTAATGCTCTCCAAAAGTTGCTCAAAAGATTATCCAATGGAAGTAAGTTTTTGAAGTTTAATCCTTAAGAATCGTTTTGCAAATATATATAATTATAAGCCCCATGATATGATAATAATTTATGGGAGTAAAAATCAGAATTGTCACACAAATGCGTTATGTTATGCGTTACAGTTACGTTCTATTTTTTTTTTATATTCTACAATATATCTGAAGTTTCAGAGATATTGCGCCATCTTCGTTCGTAAGGAGTAAACTCCAGTCATGTGTCGGAGCTGACACACACATTTTTTTTAAATTAAAACTGTTCTAACAAGTTTATTTTAACTATTCTCATAGTATTCACTCACCTTCGGTTTGCCAAAGATATTGTGACAGTTGCAAAGTCGATAAGAGACTTCAACACGATGGTCAAGTCGGCAGATGGCGCCGTATAAAAAAGGAAATTTTCTCGCGATCGAAATTATATTACTACGCAAAATTGCATATTGTGTAAAAATTTCAAGTCAATCCGCCCGTAATTTTTCGAGTTTATGCGTTATACACAAACCAACACAACAAAATTATATATGTATATAGATAGATGTTACTCGCTGATAATGTAGCTTTCTATAGGTGAAAGAATTTTTTTAAAATAGGTCCAATAGTTTTTGATTTAATTCATTACAAACAAAAGTATTGTAAGGTGTAACTTTTTTTTTAAATTCAGGTCCAGGCACTAAATGCCTTCTACAGGAAAACTTGGTAAAGGAGCTGCACGATAAGTTCCCCGGGGACGTGGGGTGCTTCGCGCCATACTTCTTGACCCACGTGGTATTGCGTCCCGGAGAGGCCATCTATCTCAAACCTAACATGCCTCATGCCTATATCTCTGGAGGTAAGTTTCAATAATATATTATACATAATACATAGATAAATGATTGGTCTCGCTGCGCTAGACTAGATACAGCAGCCGTACTTGTAAAATGCGGCATAAAATAGTACGCCGAATTCGGCGTACCCGAGCCAGTCACACTGCAAACTGTCTGTGATGTGTACGTGCCGAATGTTTTATTAAATTTTAGGCATAATAAAATACTAGTTTGCGTAGTGAAACTGTGTAAAAATATAATAAAACTGTAAAAAGTGATAAAAAGTGACGATTTTTTGCACACACCACATTAAAAAGTTGACACATTTTCGGAGCTATTGCTATTGTATAGCGCTCTATCTAGTTGAGCGCAGCGAGACCAATCCATTATTTTGGACATCTGTGTTAGCCTTATGTGTATCATTTTTATACAAAATCATACATGTAAAGCAGACAAGATGAGTGCTTTATCAGTTTCGATTACAAATTCCATTAATTTCAAAATTCGCTAATGCTTAGATTTGAAATAGGTATTGATGACTGATTGACATAATTTGCCATCGCTAATAAAGATAGCAATAGAAATTGTCACTTTGAATTTTCAAAGGAAAACAGACCTTATCATTCTACAACACACAAAGAATGTTCAATCTTAGGGGGTATCAACTTTATTTGTAGAGTTTCCATACATACATACATACATACACACAAGTACAATATTACATTTGAAAGACGGTAGGTTTTCAGTATTTTACGTTGAAAGTTTGCAAAACTGTCGTGGTTTATATCAATTTGAGAATTAAGGGCGGGCATAAAGAGAAATAGCCAATCCTAGATTTGAATTTTATCTAAGTAAACAAAGTCCCATTAAAAAAATAAATTTAAAATAGATAAATACATTATAAATAAAAGTGAAGACTCTGACAGAAACCATAATATAATGAAATTTTCTCGATAGAAAAAAATCACCCAAGTTAACTCTCATCTCTATCGTTTTTAGTTTTATTTTCAAAATGACACGCATTGTAAAGCCAAAAGTGTATCAGTAATCTCACTTCACAGATTATCTAATGCTCTATCAGATTAATTTTTCATTTGACAATTAAGTTTACGAATATGTAGTTAAATATTTAATACTTTTCGAACTTATAACATTTTTATTCGAGATGCGCTATCTTTTACGCGGGTGAAATTAGAAATTCTCAAGTCCACAAATTGAGTTAAATTGTTTTTTTTTATCCTAACGATCAGATATTGTCGAATGTATGGCGAGTTCGGACAACGTGGTTAGAGCCGGCCTCACCCAGAAACACATCGATGTGGTCACCCTAGTGGACATGTTGGACTACAGCCCGTACCATAGGAACAGTCTCAAGTTCGACCCTCAGCTGGAAGACGAGCACACCTGCATCTGGAGGCCTCCCGTTGAGGACTTTGCAGTAGTCAAAATCAAGGTGAATTTATATTATTATTTATTACTAGCTGGTGCCCGCGACTTCGTCCGCGTTCTGGATGATATGTCCTTTCTGGTGTCCCACAGACAACGTGTGTGCAAAATTTCATGGTGATCGGTTCAGTAGTTTTTGCTTAAAAGCGTAATAAAGAAACTCACATTCACATTTATAATAATATTTATTTATATTATAAAGCAAAGTCCTCCGCCGTGTCTGTCCGTCTGTCCATATGTATGCTTAGATCTTTAAAACTACGCAATGAATTTTAATGCGGGTTTCATTAATGGATAGAGTGGTTCTCGAGGAAGGTTTTAGTATATAATTTACAAAGTTACGCGGGCGAAGTCGCGGGCAGCAGCTAGTTTATAATATTGGACAAAATATGTTTTACTCTATCAAACGCGTCGAACGCGGAAACGTCAATTTGTATTGGCATGAAGCAGCGCCACCTGGTGGCTAACGAGTAGCGCTGCTTCATTCCCATACAAATTGACAATTGAATCAGTGTAGTGCACAGACAAACAGAAGGGTCTGTTTCCAGGTGATGTGCGGTGAGAGTTACAACACAATAATCCGTAACGGTCCCAGTGTGATCGTGGTGATTGAAGGCTCGGGCATCGTCTGCGACACTGAACCGCTCCAAGTGACTCCGGGACTCACTCTCTTCCTCAAGGCCTCGAGACAACTCACTCTCACCCCCGGCTCGAAGCCCATAGAGGCCTATCAGGCCATTTGCAATATCTAGGTCTAGGTCTCCTAGCGAAACTTAGGGCAGGTGCTAACTGCCAGCACGGCACACCAAAGGATTTTATCTTATAGTCGTATTTTCAACCTTATTGCAATTATTTTAGCACTTCCCACTCCTTGTGTTTAACATAACAGAGCAAATACTAGAAACGTGAACATGCAAAGCTCTGAGGGCAGTGCGAGTTTTATTCGATCAAACGCGTAGAACGCGTAAACGTCAATTTGTATGGGAAGAAGCCGTTAACCACTAGGTGGCGCTGCTTTGTATGGATCATGCCGTCTCTAGTAGGGGGAGCGATTCTTTGCTCTGTGGCTCGGCGTCATGTCACGTGATACCTCAGCATACTTCGTCACGTCGCCATAACAAAGAAGAGTGAATGCTAAATTCATGGCAATAAGGTTGAAAATAATAATGCTTAAGAAATGTGTCGTGCCAGCAGTGAGCGGTTTTTATAATATATTTTTACATTTTTAGAATTTTATTTATGTTTTTATATAAGTATGTACATACCACATTTGATATAATGTAAAATTTTAATAGATATAAAATATAAATAAAAACAAATTGATATTTTTGTAGATCACATTTGATATGTGTTAAAATGAGTGTCTTCAGTTCCTATGCTGTTTTAAATTTGACACTGCAATAATATGTTTAAGTTTATATTATAGGACTAATTCCATAAATAAGACGTGCACTAAGACATTTGTGAAAATTGTCTCTGTTCATGTTTGATTGATTTGTTTACAACCCGACGGAATTATCTTGGCACCTCTAAAGAACGCAAGGTAAGAACAGTACATAAAAGTTTATTTATATTATAATAAAAATAAGTTTATCCGTCTGTCATGTCATGTATATCATGTATATAAAGTTGAAATAGTTTGTTGCGAAGTGCCAAGAAATGCCCGATGGGTTGTTTAGTTTAGACTAAAACTTATGAATACATAAAAAAAAAAAAACAAAAAAAAATGGCCGTGTACAGAGTACGCGTGTCAGAAGTGAAACAATTTTGGGAATCTTCTTATAATGTATTGAGTGATAGAGAGAACTAAAATAAAATAAATATTTTTAATTACTCTTGCAGAAATGTTACAGGAAGCGTCACATGAAATTAGACTAAAAAAAAAATATTTTTTTTTTCACTAAAAAAAAACGACTAATTTATCTGAAAACAGAAACGTAATTTTTTGTTTTACATTCACATGAACACGATTGTGGTCACACCTGTTTTCAAAACCTACCATCTGACGAATTTGAATTAATAATTCAGATTGGTCAGATAAATGAATGGACAATGAATATTCCTTGTCTTAGCCAAAGATTGTTGATCGATTATATTAAGCAAATGCATTTGTTTTCGTTACTTAGAACCAAGATCCTACATTTTAATAGTTAATGTAAAAACTATAACTTTTACATCTTTACAGAATTTTGTTATGAAACTGTTATTAAAAAATTTTTTCTTGGTACATTTATTAGTTAGTAAGTTTGTTATTCTATGATTATTGTTGATTACTTAAAGTATTATTGAACAATTGACGTATTTGATTACGTCTTAATAATTATAATTAGCTACTTATTTCATGAATAAAAAAATATTTAAAAATATTTTATTGCTTTTTTAAAAAACCTCTACGTCTGTAGGTATAGTTATCTAATCTATAGTTAAGCTAAGGTATATAATATACTAGCTGTGCTCGCAACTTCGTCCGCGTGGAATAGTTATTTTGGGAGTCATTTGGGTATCTCGAACGGTTTTCGCAGCGCACGCAACGGAAGCCCTCAAAGATGAATAATTTTCCCCGTTTTTTCCATATTTTCGACTGTCTCTTCGCTCCTATTAGTGGCAATGTGATGTTATATAGCCTAAAGCCTTCCTCGATAAATGATCTATCCAACACAAAAAGAAATTTTTCAATTCGAACCAGTAGTTCCTGAGATTAGCGCGTTCAAACAAACAAACAAACAATTCAGCTTTATAATATTAGTATAGATTATCTAAAATTGACGCCTCATTAAGTGGAATATCGATTGGCACGAAAATGGAAATAAGCAATTTCGACATACATATGTAATGTAAGGGCACACACATCTAACCGAACTGCATTCGCTCCACAACGCCATATAAAACGTTTGAACTGGTTCTGTCGGTAGACGACCGGCCTGCGGATATGTCACTTACTCTAATAGGATACGTATTAAATGTATGGCCATTATCGTTTGTCACATATTATTCCAGTTAACAACATTGAAAATAATAAGGCTTGACGATTTTATTAGATAATAATAGAATTAAATATCATTTTGAATGTAGGTATACTTACTTATTACCTACACATTGTTACAAAAGTTGTGTCTATCTTCAACATATCTTCTTATAGTTCTTATTATACCTACACATACATAAATCAGCAAAGTTTTCACTAAATTACTAAAACATATCTATTACTAACTGGTGCCCGCGACTGCGTCCGCGTTCTGGGTGAAGGTACCCTATGTCCTTTCTGGTGTCCCAGACAACGTGTATGCAAAATTTCATGGTGATCGATTCAGTAGTTTTTGCGTGAAAGAGTTACAAACATAGATCCACACAAACATTAGCATTTATAATATTAGTACGGATAAAAGTTACAAGTCACTACAGAATATTGGAGCTGGGAGAAAACATACTAAAAGGTAATAGGTACTAGGTACATATTAGGTACTCATATAGTTATCTACTCAATTTTCAAAGCGGACGAAGTTGCGGGCAACAGCTTGTTTATCAAGTAAATGTATCTATCACCTACAAAGTTAAACAATGCTTTTAAGAAAATACAGCCGTACACAGTTCCGCCAGGTCACAAGATAAACTCCTCTAACGTGTTCGTGATTGCAAAATAACTATCTGAACAACAAACCAACACGTAGGTATATTCATTAGTGTCTAACCTACATAATATTTGCGTTTATTGTTTTGCAACATTGAAATGATGCCCAAATTACTCCTCATGGTTACATCAACGCGTTATCGGTCATGATCTTGTCCTCTCATTCGAAATGCTTGGGGTTATGAATTGTAATACTTTGGTACTATAACTGTCTGAGAGTAGAATGGAAAAGATGTACGAAAATTTGTCGAGGGTTTAGCTCACTAAAGCTCTTAAAGCTCGCTAGCAACTACAATTCTACACATAGACACACACGTCAAACTTATAACACCGTTTTGCGTCGGGCGCCGGGGGTTAAAAAGTGAATATTGATTGTGACCGTAAAATTAGGTACCTACTTATGGATGCATACGGACATAGAGTAAATAGTAATACGGATTAGTGTAGGTAATGATAACTTTTTCTCCTTGAAAATGAGACATGTCGTTGATGTTCACTTTTGGCCTAATATGCATTTCTTTCCAAGGGTTTGAACCCGATTGAAAACCATCCGCTTTGCACTCCAGTTCGCCTTATGTTCACATATGGCCTAGCCCTAGCTCCGCCACAGCCTTAAGATTATTGACATCGTTATTTTTAGAAGATCCTTTGAAGCATATACTGAAGCTTTATTATCTAAAGTATAGTTTCGTGACTAAAATGAAGCAGTAATGTAGATATGTAATAACACACAGTAGAAACGTAAGTTCCTAAGTTCACGACAAGATCAGTTCTAGGCTACACTCAAACAAGTAAACCAGAACTAAACTCATTTGTTAATGGCAAGTCGTAAATCATATTAAGAATGATTTATGGATGTGTTAACGACGTGGCAAATAGAAGGCTATTGCGAAGATAAAGAATTGTCTGATATTATCCGCGAGAGGGGCCATGTAGAAATGCACTATCAAGCTAATGCATCAAAGAACATAACCGAACGGCATTGGCATAGCTAAAATTTGACAGGCTAATTGTAAACCAGTCATGAACAGATAGTATCAACACATCAGCGGTCCTTCAATAGTTGCTACCTACATGCATTTGTTTGCGGTAATTAGTAGATATGATTTTAGCGACTTGTCACTTTGAAAAATAAAGTTTGAAAAATAAACTTGTAAAAAATAAAGTTAAAACTTGCCAACGTGCTATGGAGAGAAGCATACTAAAGCTACGAAGAATACAGAAAATAAGCAGCAAGGTTATCAGAAATAAAACCAATACTATAGATGCTCTGAAACAGTCTTTGAGTCTTAAATGGCAATGGACAGGCCATATTTTGCGATATCAGGACCGAAGGTGGACATTGCAGGCAACAAAATGGCCAGGCCCAACAGGAGCGACTTAAAGGCAGACCAAGGAAACGATGGGTGGTCGATATTGTTGTTATCGCTGGAAGAGACTGGATGCATTTGGCTAGAGACAGGGAGAAATGGAGGGGGCTGGAGGAGGCTTTTACCCAGAAGATGTCCATGGTTTTTAAAAAAAATCTTGTACAAATATATATATATATATATATTGTATATATGGAAATAAAAAGAAAGCTTTATTATTATTATATAATTAGTAGATATACTGGTAATAACATAGCAACGCATTTGCTTACTTATTACTAGGAGAGGTAGTCAATCCTTTGTCCGGTATTGAGCTTGATAGGATAGAGGATGAGAAATTTTTTTTATGTTAAACTCGTCAGACAGGCAGACGGTCTACTTGATTACAGGTAGCCTACCATCAAGTTACACAAACATAAACAATAGGCAGCTTCTGGGTGAGCTCGCTCCATCATAGGCCTCATCTTCTCTACACAGCTGGATGTTGGCCAAGAGCAAGCCCATCTTATTTATTTTTACAATAACACACAAGGTACATCATAGACATATAGGGATAAGTATTTTTAATAGTAAGATTAAGAATTTTTCCTGTTCCTAAAAATGTATCTAGGTAAATAGTGACCTGTGTGCCAAATTTCATCCAAATCCGATCAGCCCTACTATTATAATTAATTAATATTGGAATTACTAAGATTTGGTGTACATACAAATGATATACCTACTTAATATATGTATAATAGCGATACGAAAATACATAGGTTACACTTTCATCCAGAAAAAAGTAGGCTGTTCCCTAGGGATTCCCTTTATATTTTTATACTTATTTATTATTTAATAACTACAGCTAGCTAGTTAACATTACAGCATGTACATTTCACAAATACATTTAAAAAAATATAATATTTTAATATTTTTAGTTTTATTTTAGATACCTAATGTTTTATACTTACACAAGAATAAATGTTTTAAGAGCTAAGAAAAAGAGACGCGGATGAAGTCGCGTGCTCCAGCTAGTTTAATATAAATAATAATAATTAGAATAAATTAAAATTTATTCAAGAAGAAATTCTTGAATTCTTCTTGAATAATTAATATAAATAAATAATTCTCGAATTCTTTCCTAAATGCTTACCACCTCTTACCACGATAAATGCCAATTCAACAACCGAATGTAATATATAAATCGTGCTTGCCACCGTCCAAACTAATCCCACGAGTGGTCGTGACCGGGCCTTTGCAACACATTCGCCAAATCCGCCCACAAGCCGCGCCCTACCGCAATATGTTATTAAGAGTTGCGTATGTTAACCTGTATGTATACTAGTATTTATGATTAGACTGGTATAATGTTACTATTGAATTTATTGTTCACGTCTAAGCAAAATTAGGTGCGATTTTTGCTTCGCCATTCTGCCACTCTACTTTATTTTATGAGCCCTTATATATGTAAATGAAGTTTGTTTCACTTCATTTAATTCGAATTTCCCGCGTAATCCCCGCACGAAAATCGCATAATAATCTGAATAGCATCACAATCGCGGTTCCCGCATGTCTGAACTAGCGCTAAGTGTTTAAAGTGCTTGCTTTAACGCTCTATCTCAGGGACATCTTTGGAAATTATTTTTTTCAGTTTGCTCTGGTCTAGATCTGACAAGTAGTGTTAGGGCACACTGCGTTTCGCAGTTATTTGGGCAGCCCATCTGGCGGCAGTAATCACCCCCAAGTTGTGTTTCAGTAAGTAAGTAAGGGATGCCAGAGCCAATTTCCCTCCCTTATCCTTAATCCTACTATAGGCGACGGTAGCTACCTACTTTCATGTGATCGTCCAATCAGTACATACTAATATTATAAATACGAAAGTTTGTATGGATGTTTGTAACTCTTTCACGCAAAACTACTGAACCGATCACCATGAAATTTTGCATACACGTTGTCTGGGACACCAGCAAGGATATAGGGTACCTACCTTTCATCCAGAACGCGGACGAAGTCGCAGGCACCAGCTAGTCTGTTCATAAAAAAATAATTTTGCAAATTTTTCAATACTAAAAAATGTATAGTAATAATTATTTCATTATTAATTTTTAAAAATAAAAATTATTACTACACATTATTTAGTTTACCGCCCACTCATATACGTAAACAGGAAGAAGTTGGGTAATTAGAGACAATCAATATTCAAAGAACGCGGAAACAAATTCAATATATTATTTGTAATTGGAAAAGGAAATTGAATCATTCTTTTTTCAAATATTCCGCATCCGTTTTAGAACGGCCAACAATTACTTAGTTGTTGGTCTGTATCTAACGTTGATGCTTACCTCAACTGGGACAAGGTTGCTGATGATATCTTTGCTCGCTAATACACATCAATAATCAAATGCGGTTGAGTCTAACTGGTGCGCAGAATGCAAAGTGAGTGGAGAACTCCGAAAAGCGTTACGAGAGTACCTACTACATGCGTAACAATTTTGATAATAAAAAAAATGAAATTTTTATCTGTAGTTCTTACTCCTCGGCTGTCAAAATTTTTACACTTGTTACGCTCCTCAAACCTCACATACGAAAAAAGTATCACTACATATTATAAAACAAAGTCCTCCGCCGCGTCTGTCTGTCTGTTCGCGATAAACTACTGCACGGATTTTCATGCTGTTTTCACCAATGGATAGAGTGGTTCTCGAGGAAGGTTTCAGTATATAATTTACAAAGTTACGTTGATTCGGTAGTTTTGTCGGCGGCGCGAACGTAGAAGCAGAACCAAATTTTTATCACGAAACAGCGTTCAAACAAGAGGCTAACAAATAAATTAATATAAAAAACAATATGTACTAAAACTACATAATTCATGCAATAAATTACTGGCAAAACACCAATATTTATCACTCAAAAGCTTCCAAAGCTTTAAATATTACTAAACATGGTATCATGTTCTTAAAGTCTTAAAAAAATCTTAAAGTCTCAAGAGCCTTAACATGCCGAAGTACGGGGCTTTTACCTTATCTATCTTTTAATATAATTAGGATGTTGTTGAAATAGTAGTAAGTCGTAACTTACCAACCAAGGGTGACCTCTGCAATATGATTGCAAAAACCAATCGATTAGTTACTGGGCTATGTACGAAATCCATTGAAATTATCTTTCTTATTATTAAAAGCCAATATTAGGCCGCAATTGTTGTTAGCTATACTTTGTCGGTTTCTCATTAGCCGTGATGCAATTGGCAACGTTAATTTGTTAAGTTTTGTTATAGTTGGTTGTACTAAAACAGCGCAAGAGTTGCAAGATTTAAAAAAATAAAAATAAAAAGTTCTTAATCCGTCACGATCCGCTCGTAGTTTTTAACTTCGCTCTAATTTCAAACAAACAATAGACTAAAAGAAAGAATGAGCGTAGTATCTTTATATAGTATAAAAAAGTCACTTCCCGCCGTCTATGTATGTACGTTTAGATCTTTTAAACTACAGATTTTAATGCGGTTTTCACTAATGGAAAGAGCCGTTACACGGTGGTTACACGAGGAAGATTTTTACAGAAAAAAAATACAAAAAATATTTTACAAAAAAATTCAAGCGATCCACTAATATAAATTAAATGTACCTTTTATATAAATATTATAAACATACATTGAGTAGTTTTTTTATTAAGTACCTTGATCCACATATTTGAATCTCTAACAACTAACCTCCATTTTTTTAGACTCAAAATCCGCTGAATCGATTTTAATTTATAAAAATTGCACCCTGTTCGAAGCCGGGAGCGGGTCACTACTTTAGTAAGAAAAAAGGATTTTATTTGAAACTTGTTATACGTATACATTTATTTGTCTTTTAAACCTGAAAATTTAATAGTTTATTTATTATTATTATAATAGTCAGATTAGCATATTAAACAGATTCTAGTTGCTGAACATTAATGGTCGTGGCACAAAATAGATAAGACAGTGAACCATTCACTAAGGTCAAAATGTTAGAATCTCAAAAAGGGCACATACTTATTACAGAATTTGATTTAACAACTACAGTTTTTTTTTTGGGCTTACTCCTTAAGAATAGATTTTCATATATTATAAGCAAATGTCATATGTCACACGTTACGCGTTACAGGCTACAAAATACTTCAATACATATTAATATAATATAATAAATATAATATAATACATATACTTAATATATTTATATCCATTGATATTTATTTGTGAATTGCGAAAATTTACAAATTAATGAAGCTACACAATGCATTCATTTACTAATCTATGTATTTTATAATCGTTCGTAAGCTGACACACACACATTTATTTATTTTTTCAATTAGAGATACCATAGCGTCCCCGCTAATGGAAACGTTGGGAGTTAACAAAAAAAAAACTACTGTAATTTCGATTCGTAACTTCTAAGTTCAATTGCGTAATAGATCACTAGTCTAGAGACGCAAGCGGTTTACGCATGGATGCCATCCCCCCTTCGGACGTGCACGAATCGACCTTCGCTATCCTATCACATGATTTCGAAGCTTATGTCTATATTAATCTACTTCTCACGTTTGAGCATCCTGTGTGTATATATTTTGTAGACTTAAAAGCGGCATTCACGAGATTGCCACTTCACAATCAAATGATCGTTTTCATAAAAGCCTAAAAGACTTTGTCTGAGCAACAATTGATAGGTATATTTCTTACGTCCAAACGAACTCAAAATTATCTTTGTATTACGCATAGTAAAAACATTTTTTTTTTAATTTGTCTTGAACCATACCTTTATCATCATCACTATATATTATAAAACAAAGTCTTCCGCCGCGGCTGTCTTTCTGTCTGTCTGTCAGTCCCTATGTATGCTAATAATTCTAATTTTAAAACTACGCAACGGATTTTAATGCGGTTTTCATCAATGGATAGAGTGGTTCTCGAGGAAGTTTTTGGTATAGGTATATTTTACGAAGTTACGCGGGCGAAGTCGCGGGCTGCCGCTAGTTATTTTTAAGCAAAACAGTTATCCAAAATTATAATAGTACATAGGAATATAACCGCACAGTTTGTTGTTGCGACTTTTTCCAAAGACGTTTCAATCATTTCTACCCAATTTCTACCACATTCTTAAAAATTAGAGCCTAAATATAGGACATATTTGTTCGAAGGATAAAATACGTATATTTTTGAGATTAGGTAACAGGAATTAATGAAATGTTAAGAAACAGTGGCTTTAAGTATATCTATAATCTATATATATCTATGCCTACCATTACCTAGATGATTTTCAATCAATTTCAGTCTTCGGTCGCATAGATTACGTGAATCATTGATTTGAACATTAATATTACCAACTGTAGTTACAATTTTGGACCACAATTTAAATAAAACGTTGCGTATAGAGCAAGATCGAATTGCGAATTTGCGATTATGAAACAAACAATTTTTTGCAGCTTTGTAAACGTGATTTATGATTTTCTGGTGAAAAATTGGTTTGCAATTTTATCCTCATTTTACGGCTGTATGAACAATTTTATATTTGTGGTCAAAAATTTATTATGCGTTCAGTAAATAGGACTACAACATTAGACAGATGGACGTGTTCTGTTGTATTTCTCTCTGATAATAATTATAGCTTCCCGATAGTGAAATAATTTTTCAAATCTGTCCAGTAGTTTCGGAGCCTATTCAATTCAAACAAACAAACAAATCTTTCCTCTTTTATAATATTAGTAATAGATTTACAGTACTTGTAAGCAGAAACTTGTTTTGTACTGAAACTGGGCGTAAAATAATATACCTATAGTATGTTGTGTTATAAGTAGTACAGTCGCGGAATGAAAAGGTTCGTCATTTTTGAATCTTGATCGAACCTTTTTATTCCCCGACTATACTTAACTTAAATAGACAGGTAAACATTAAAAGATAGGAAATAAATTTTTTGCCAAACGTCCAGACAATTTAGTTCATGTCATTATATTATGCTATGTAGGAAAAATATGCACTAGTTGTATCATAGTAGATTTGGGTGCTCGACTCATTATGTAGTAGTCAATTTAAGCTCTAGGCAAAAATCAAATGTAGTCAGATTGTGTTCTAGACAGTCCAAGACCAACCCCGTAAAATTTATCATCAATCTTGACTTAACACACATCGCAAATGCTATATTAAGATAATTGGCATAATCTTAAGGTAATACCGGATAAACTGAAATGTCGAATATTACTTAATTATCGTGTACGACCACTAATAATTGTCGTATATATTTTACAAAAAAACCTTAGTCACGTGTTCGAATTGGTCTAAATATTTTAAAGCGGTGTGCGTCGATACGCGCGAACATACTTCGGTAATTACCGTATCAACACTACCTTATTTATATATCCATTACACACACTAATAAGAGTCAATAATTGTAAGGCATTCACACATAAGGTAGTTTACCCGATCGGAAAAGTACGGGTGAACAAGAAATTTTATTTATGTGAAGGGACATATATTTTTATATAAAATTTATAGCTAAATAAAATTTTTGTGAATGAATTCAATCTTTTGTGATTCGTTTCAGTTTCAGTCTTTTGACTAAAAAAATCCGAATTGGTCCAGCTGTTTTTGACTTTTGCGTGAAGCACATTGAGCGTTTCCTTTATTTTTAAATTTATTTTTGTACATATAGAATAGAAACAATAGATTTTCATTAGATCTCACAGCTCACTTGTTGTATTGAAAAGTTGGCATTTTTAAAATTTTATGTTTTTGATAGGATTGTCAACAATTACATTACATTACATTACGATTAGCCTTACAATTTTTTTCTGCAATTATTTGAAGAAAAAAATTGCTTTAAGCGAAGCACTGGTACCGTAACTATTACTGCTTGGTGTATTCAATTGATTCTTCCAAATTTTCTTTGAGTACTGTAGGTATAATGTTAATAAGAGTTTTACATAAGATGCAGACAAGGCGAGGTCAAACACCCACAAAAGAATTTAGCATCGCGCAAAATCTGTTGGAACGAACGGATGACTTTGATTTGGACTACTTTCATAATCTCCGCGGACGTGATGAGTTTCTCGCAGGGCTGTACATGTACAATGAAAGAGGCTCGAAGATTTGATATGATTTGCATAATTTCAAGGCATCATTTACAATACCTACTACTTAATATTTATAAATGTAAAAGTAACTTCGTCTGTCTTTCTGTCTGTTACGTTTTTACGCCTTAATGCTCAACGGATCATCATGTTTTGCATACAGTATTGTATGCATTGCATGCTTAGTTCTGTATTGTAGCTCTGACGACTCATGGCTGTAGTCGTGGCCATGGCTGCATCAGTGCTTGTTCGATTTTATTTATTTTTAACTTCATATTATCAATTTTATGTATTAAACTATTATTGAAAACGGTAAATAATAAAATGATGTTTGAAATTTTAAATAATTTATTATCCTGTAGTGTAGACAACCCTACACAGGGATAGAACAGTGCAGCCACACCGAGTTTTTATATAGTTATGTAACAAAAAAAGAACATGCTCTTAACCAAGATTGATTGCGGAAAACCATCCAATGAATGTGAATTAAAACCGGAAAATGAAAAAATCGTTAACCCACATTCAATAAATTCATCTCCATTCAATATCCGAAAACATTAAATTGAAAGTAATTATTAAATTGTTTTAAAAATTAATTAGTCAAGTTAAGTATCAAATTAAACAATCAGGTTCTACTTAATTGCTTAATACGTGCTGTCAACCACATTTGCTTACTGTGTATAAATAACATTAAAAGTTTTGACAGGTGTTTTTAGTAAAATTTAGTCACAGAGTTGGTACGTTGACAGGAGACGTCGATCAAATATTGAGCAATCAATTCTTTTTGTACAATATGGCGTGTAACACGTCTATTCCTAACCGACATACAGTTGTATCATAGACAAAACACTTTTTATTTGCTTTTTATTGCTTTTATGTGATTATGTGGCGGACAGGCCGAAAATCTAATAAATGGGATGAACTATCTCGCAGAGGTATACCTCTGAATCGCAGAGCAAGGAGGTCCATTGGCGGCAGTACATACGCTTTAAAAAAATATAGCATAGCACATAGACACAAAACGCCCGTCGCCCATATGTCTTTTATAATATGTACTTCGGAGAATGTGCTCATGGAGCTGCATAAGCTCATACCGCCTCCCCCTTTCTTGTAGAATCCCTTGTGAGCTCTGGGTGAGCTCGCTCCGTCATAGGCCTCATCTTCGCTACACGGCTAGATGCTGACCCAGAGCAAACCCTTATGTAATAAAAAAATTCAGTACATCCTTATAAAACTTATTAACGTACTCTAAAAATTAAAAACATAATTTTATTGCACTATAACCTTATAAATATGAAACAATTTAATGACCACATATGTTAATTAATGAACAATAAAATGAAGTGAATTTTAAATACAATCAAGGGTACTCTCGGTTGAAAAGTATTCATAATGAGTTTCAATAAAGGTCATTGTCGACTACAATTGACGCTGGCTTGGACGCCGACCCGTAACTCGCTCGGGTTATGTAACCTCACACATGTTTAACTGGTGCAACCACGCCCTGAGAGAGCCAGACAATTTGAGGACCACATTACTTTTTAAGTATTGATATAAAGACCGACATTGAACATTGTTAATACTTGCAAACTTGTTTTCACATCAAAAAAATAGGCCGATGATGTTGCATAACTCTTTTGCTCTTGATTCATAATTATTCACTCATTATTTTGTTTAAAAAATGGGTCAGTGTGAAAAAATTACAAATTTTAAAAAAATACAGGTTAAAATACAAAAAAGTATAATAAATAAATAACTGGCTTTTGCCGACTTAGTAAGCCCGTTTTTCTTAGGTGTTAAAATATTTATTAAATTTTTGATGCTAATATATTTTTGTCAGGCATTTTTTAGATGATCCCTCGTTAACAGTACCTACTGACTATTTTCTTAGAAAACAGGTAACACTAGCAAAATTTCATGATCATCAGTTGAAAAGTTAATACGTGAAGTGTCACAAAAGAACAAACACAATTTCGCATTTATAATATTAGTTAGGAAGCATAGTATTTGCAAAAAGAAAATCTTTTGCTCACATTGGTTAATTTCACGCATCTACTGTGATGTAAAAAAATGACCCCATTTTAAGGATTTTTTTTGACCGAAAATTTTATATTTTATAGAATATCGTTGCTTTGCATCGATAAAAATCTTAATATATAAAAGGCGATGTGTGTGTGTGTGTGTGTGTGTGTGTGTGTGTATGTTAAAGACTCCAAAACCGCTGAACCAATTTTGATGAAACTTTCAGACAATCTTCAGATTAATTTCAGATTAGTCCAGCAGGTGTTCCTGTAAAGTTTGGTAGCGATCGGACGCGGACGAAGTCGCGGGCTTATACTAAGTAGTTCATTACAAAATTAATTACCGTGATAAGTAGTGACAAATATTTATCATGTCGCCTTTTACGCCTTAAAGAAATCTCATACTGATTTGTTTATTGCTAATGTTAAGCCGATTTATTGATTGATTAATGTTCGCCAGGAGATATTAGAGTTGTCCCGGGACAAGATTGCGACACATTATATATATGTTGTTGTACAGTCGATAAGACAAATCGACTTTAACTGCCTAATAAGAAATCGACCTCGAACTACATTGCAGCCTCGGTTCGTGTGTGAGCTATTTGAATTTTATATTCGTATGTGCTTTTAATGAAGGCTGTTTAGAAGGAAATTTTTAATAATAAATTATACTTATATTAATTTCTATAAAGTTTTTAAGTTTTTTAAGTTTTTTTATAAAATGTTATTAAATTATAATTTTTTAAGTTTTTATATTTTTTTTATATAAAAAAATATTTATAATTTTTAAAATTCAATTTTGACAGTATTAGAAATAGGTACTTAAGTACTAAAAGTTGTGAAAATTTTGTAAAAAATTTAGATAAAATTTGTGGCACACAGATAAACGATGTCCTAGATTAACATATTAGACAGTTTTTTTTTATGGATATTGCTTTAGGTTTTTCTCGGTGCAAAGCTGTTATATTAATGCATAAAAAACACCCCGTACTTTTTATTATTATTTTTATAGATCTACTTTCATGCAAAAACGTTTCATTTGGCACACATATAGATATCTGGATTAACATATATATGATACCTTTTATCCTAGAAAAATGTATCCATTAAAAATATAAAAAAATTAATAGGCGCCACTATCGCTAGACCGATAAAGAGGTCATATAATTTTTCAGGTTATATTTTCATTTTTTTTTCAACGCGGACGCAGTCGCGGGTACCAGCTAGTATATAATATAAAAAAATTGGTCACTTTAATCCGAATGCCTTATGCAATATCTGTGTCGTAACGGAACAAAACAATATTGTACCACAAAGATGAAGACATCAATATAATTTTGAATGACTTTATTTCTATTGTTGAATTGTCAAGGTTTCTGTGCGTTAGTACATTCCGTTCATACTTTAATTGGATTACAAAGACAAATGTATATATGTTTTTTAAAGTTTATCGTTTAACAAACAACAATGTCTTAACTAAGTGAGTCTTAAGTCTTTATAAAAAATTTATAAGCTTAGAAAGTTTTTTATGTTGCCAATATCCAACGTTAAATTTCTTTTTTATTTATATATTTTAACACACAACACAACTTGATATATTTAATAGTAATTGAGATATTATCGATTAGCGATTTGCCCGTGGCTTCGCGTGGATTATTTTTTCTGCAAATTATATCACTAAGCTTACTTTGAGTGCTTGTTTGTTAGCTCTTACCAGACAGCGATTTTATATTATACTTAAAAATAAAACAAAATAAAATAATCCTTTATTAAAATATCATATTAGAGTCAACGATAGGTTTTACAGCTTATCGCTCGACAAAGGCCTCCCGCAAAGACTCTTTCTCTTGCGATTCTCATCCGTTTTGACCAGCTACTCCCTTGAAGTCATCTCCCGTACGTTTCACATGTCACCCTAAGTATCTCAAATATAACATTTCACGTCAATGAAAATTGTAAACAACAATTATTATCTGTGTGTAAAAAGTTACATATCTTGATACTTTTTAAATTGTTTTTTTATAGATTTTACACATCTAAATCAAAAGTATTAAAACTGTTTCTAGAATTTCTAGACTGTCCCACAAACTAACTATAATTTATGATAACTATTTGAATTCAGGTATGAAATCACCCAAATTTTTATTTGTTTTTAGCAAGTGTTTAAGTGTTTTCGTTACTTTCAAAATGTTACAAAGTAAACTATACCTAATTTTACCTACTCCTGTACAACATGAACATGATTCTCTATGACTTTTACATAGACTTTTACTTTTGTATTTGGAGGAATATCATATTTCTAAACCAGCAATCAAGCGATCTTGATTGCAGCGTAGGGAAACCTATTGTTTGAAAACTTTAAGTAAACCTGTACGATAAAGCAAATGAAACAATACTTTAAGTTGCATAATTAATTACTGCGAATGCAAAGAAACTTCTGATGAAACCATCACACAGTTACCGTTGTTATCAAACAGAAGTAGATGTGCAATTTTGCGTAAATTATACCACGTAGTAAGAGCTTCGGTGCTATTAGCAAATTAATGTTCTCATTACGCTATTAGATAACTGCTTTGTGTTTTAGATGAGCATTGTTTTAAAGAATAAATTATTTATATTACATTAATTATATTCATGTAAGGAAAAAGAAACTGTTCCATTTATAACTCGTCAATATTAATAAAAATGTTAAGTTGGTTTGTGTACTTCAAGAACTCGAGAAAGGGTAGACCCATTTTAATTCGGTTTTCACATGTCGAAAGAGGGCTAAACGAGAAAGATTTTTTGATATAGGAATCTAAAAATTGCACCCCGGGAGTAGCCGGGAGTAGGTCGCAAGAAAAATCTGTTGACAATCAGAAGAAAAACAGGTACCTACCTATTAAACTGTTTCGTCTTTACCTATTTATATAAAGATTTAAAGGAATACGTATTATATAATTATATTATTAAATAATAATGCAAAAACTTTAAAAAAATATTGGATTATTTTAAAATATTTATATTACTTTTTTATAGATAGAGTGTAATTCGAAATATAGACTTCATTTTATCTAATAAACAAACTGAAAAAAATCACAAACTTTTTAACAGTCTGAAAATGATGTGGCAACAAATACTTAGTTAATCATAAAACAAACTTGATACATGTACGCACATTAAGTTGTTTAAACAATTTTCTATGCACTCGTGATTATTTCCAATAGACTTCCCATAAAAGTCGAGTTACGCCTAAGTAAGGGCGCGTTCTCACTATGTCGTGACGACAGATAGTCGTGCAGTTTACAGCGTCGTTGCTTGTATATTGCAATGTAGGTGTTCACAAATAGGATGGCACGATTAACTGTCGACGACTTTTTTTCGTAGTGACGACAAATTATCAAGACAATCAAGACGTATGCGAACAGCTAAAGACGACAGTCGTCCGACGATATAGTTCTTGCATTTCACGAAGGCGAGAGGGATTTACTTGTAGTAAACACTTGTCTGTATTCGCTACGTGCACGACAGTAGCGCCACCTAGCGTGCGCAACTATTCGGGACAATGTGAAATAAAGACATATAAATGTTTTTTTTTTGTTTTCTGATAAATAGAGTAATTATTGATGCATAGAAAGACGAGAAATAGTATTTTTAAAAGAATTTGTTAAAAACAGTAAATAGAAAAATAGATATTATTATAAAAACCGGTTTTGAAAGTATACAACACAATATAAGTTTCTAACCTCAAACTGTGATGAAAGGAAGAAAATTAGTTTTAGCACAACATGTAAGCAATGTTGAAGAGCTACGAAATAATGGCAATAGTTATAAATACGAGTCCACATCATTCGCCAAACATCGGTGACATTAACACCCTATAAAACAAGTTTAAACGTAAGTACTCTCATAACTTTAAACGCAATAAAGCACACTTAATTTAGTATTTTATGGTAGATAAAGTACTTTAATTAATATTATAATTTATTTATTACAGATCAATAATTCTCGTGTTGTCACTGAAGTAAAATTCACCAGTAACCAGAGCGGCAAGTGCTAACATGTTGCTGCTTTAATAATGTTATATTAACAATAAAGTAAAGTCTTTTGAAGCAAGCAATGAACAACAATGGGAAAAACCCAGCGTTCGTCAATTTGTTAATGTACATTCTTTGTTTAATGTACATTTAAAAAAGTGCTAAACCTATTTTATAAAATAAAAACATCTGATTTGAAAGTTTTTATTTTTAATTACCTCTTAACAACAGTACTACTCTTAGAGAAGATTGGAGGCTGTAAATTAACTAAAACACAACACACATGTACAATATTATCAATACTTAAGAATAAATTATGAGGAATTCGACATGAATTCTACTCGAGCAATATCATAAGTCCTTTGGGTTTCTTCATGAGAGATTTCTTTTTTTTGGCTAAAAATGGTGGCATAACAATTTTAGCTTCTTTGCCACTTTCGTCTATAATCAAACAAATTGGAAATCCCAATCAAACTATGAATAAATAATACTCAAAGTAATTTTGTTTCACAGACTGTCCCGAATAGTTGCGAATATCTGCCACGGCATGCGCTGCAGTCGCTTTACTATACCCCCACTATGCACTTCGCACGTAGCGAATATGTGACACAGTGTGCGTGAGATCGAAAGAGGGTATGGTTAGTATAAAAAAAATAGAATCCTACAATGCTAACTGACTGCTCCGTCAGACACGCACACTATCGCAATGTGCGTGTACACGTTCAACACAAGCAAAACTCACTCGCCTTCGTGAAATGCAAAGACTATAACTAATCGATACGACACAGTGCTAACGCGCCCTAATAAGTACAGAAAAACGTCACCAATATCCGTTCTACTTTGTTACGAAATAAAGTGTTTTATTGAAATATTTTCACTCGTATAAACTGTATCAAAGCCAACCATTATAGATTCAAGTATTTGTGGAACCAGTATTTCATAATAAAATACATGATTGTGCGGAGGTGTGTGTTGACACATATTTTCTTGACTTGCTCTTAATTGGGTAGTGATTAAGTAGGGTTCTTGTAATTCAACTAACTTCTTTTTAAGTTACTCCATCTCGGTTTTTCCTAGAATACCTCCTTTTTTTTTACAAAAGGAATCATAATGGATACTTCCCCTAATATTTTGGTTCGTATAACTCCCAATGCAATTATTACAATTTTACAAAGGTAACTGAAAACAGTTAGCAGATGCAAGCCGGTATTTTGATAAATAATTATTGTCTTAATTGATACATTACTACCTACTTTGGTTAAATGCTGCGTTTTATAATTGAAATAATATTGATTGTAAAATATATATGTTTAAAAAAACTCTTAAAGCTTTACTGTCAGAGTTGGAATCTCATTCACATTGTATGATGTTTGTGTTACTTGTTTACCGTCAATTGTAAGTTATTATAAACTTCCTAACTAATATTATAAATGCTTATAAAGTGAAGTTAAAGTGAATTTTATAAAATTAAAATGCTATTTTTTGGTTTGTTTCGCTTTCACGCCTTAATTAGTCAACCGATCGTAAGTAATTAAGTCTTGCATACACGTAGTCAGGAATAGATGAAAAGTACATAGCGTACTTTTCATTATAGATTATAAAAAATACTGTTCCCGATCTATAAATAAAAACAAAAAAATCAACTAGATAAATAAAAATTTAATACAAATAAAAAGTACGCGTACAAAGTCGCGGGCAAAGCTTATTTAAGGATGCGAATATCCGCGTCCCGAAGAGACATGTCTCTACACAAATTTAATTTATATATTTCAAATAAACATATATTATGAACAAGTTAGCCAACTCGCCCAGTTGGACTTTAATGCTGGTGTAAATGTATACGTCTTGTTAAAATCAAATACCTCAAATGTCATTAACCAGCGTATTATAGCTAATTACATGGGTGTAAAATGCAGGTGTAGGCTTTTAAATGATAACAGTAATAGTGTTGCGAAACTATTTATGGTATTTTTTATAACAACATAGCTTTGTGTGATTCATTGAAAAGCAACGTAAAAAAGGTCTAGACTCGCTAGCGCTAGACTTTGTGAAAGTTTTTTTATAGCATTTATATGCATAATTACTGTCGCATAAATTTACTATGAACGGGGATGTGTGTCATGATCATAGTCTAAAATAACTGGTTTTTGTATATTGATCTTTTAAGAAACATAATTGAGTCCCAATTTCCTTTTTAATCAAATGGAATAAAACAACTTATCATGGAAATCGTTCTACAAATTCCGCAGACGAACTAATCTGTTACAAATGATGGAGATGAACTCCATATATATTGACGACTAGATGGTGCCCGCGACTTCGTCCGCGTTCTGGATGAAAGTTACTCTATGTCCTTTCTGGGGCCCTACTATCACCTCTTAAAGCGATGCAAAGACGATTGAGTGAGGGAGATGTCGCCTTACATCATGTATTGCGCCATCTCGTTTACTCGCTCGTTTTTGCATCGCTTTAAGAGGTGATAGTAGGGCCTCTGGTGTCCCAGACAACGTGTATGCAAAATTTCATGGTGATCGGTTCAATAGTTTTTGCGTGAAAGAGTTACAAATATCCATACATCCATACAAACTTTCGTATCTATAATATTAGTACGGATATGCAGTAATATAATAACATTTGATAATCAAGTGCTTAATAAATTATATTCGCAATGCAAGCCTACAAAAAGAAATATTTCATGCAAATTGATAATATAATTGTTGTGAGTGAATTCTGTATACCTTTGGATTACATGCAGTATAAAAAAATCTCATTTAATAATCAAGGACTTAATTATATTATCAACTAGCTGGTGCTCGCGACTTCGTCCGCGTGGAATAGTTATTTTGGGAATCATTTGGGTATCTCGAACGGTTTTCGCAGCGCACGCAACGGAAGCCCTCAAAGATGAATAATTTTCCCCCGTTTTTTCCACATTTTCAACTGTTTCTTCGCTCCTATTAGTCGCAACGTGATGTTATATAGCCTAAAGCCTTCCTCGATAAATTATCTATCCAACACAAAAAGAATTTTTCAATTCAAACCAGTAGTTCCTGAGATTAGCGCGTTCAAACAAACAAACAAACAAACAAACTTCAGCTTTATAATATTAGTATAGATTCGTAAGGCAGACCCATAAAAAGGTATATTTCGTGCAAATTGAAAGCGAATTGAATGACGCAATGTGAGTGGTAGTACGATCTAACCAATAGTATTAAAACGTACCTATATATGCTAGTTTAAGCGGTAAAATAAATTAATTGAAAAACGGATGCTTGATGCAATAATGAAATTGACACAGAAAACTTCTTAGGCACCGATTCGTTAAGCGCAATCGTCGACGGCTACTTAGGATGTAATAGTTAGAAAAACTATCCGAGCCAGTTGCATCTGCTGTTACGAAAGTTCGATTCACTTTGAATAAAATCAGTCGAACCACCAATTTAACGGTGACATTACGAAGCAACACAACATTTGATTCGCTCGCATAACAAAAGCGTTTCCTATTCAGGTCGAGTATTTGCACACTCACTAAAGCGTTCCGATCTGACTAAGCAAACGAATAAACTAAAATGATAACCCTTTTGTCGATTGGTTAAGATGTTAGTATATAAAATCACAATACACAAAAATGTGTGTGTCAGCACGAACACACGACTGGAGTTTACTTATTACGAATGATAATAAAATTTAAATTTTCACTATTTAAACACGCTGAACAAACAACATTATTCTTTTTTTAAATAAGTAATATTGTGTAGATGGCGCAATATCTGTAACTTCAGATATTCTATTTCTAAAAAATAGAACGCATAACATAACCCATTCGTGCTCGCATTACTCCCATAAATTTTCATACCACGTGCTTATATAGGTATATCCGAACTAATATTATAAATGCGAAAGTTTGTATGGATGTATGGATGTTTGTAACTCTTTAACGCAAAAACTACTGAATACACGCAAACACACTTTGCGTACTGTCTGCGACAACAGAAAGTTCATAGGGTGCCTTTCACCCAGAAGGCGGACGAAGTTGCGGGCACCAGCTAGTATATATATATGCAAATCGATTCTTAAGGAGTAAACTCCGAAAATTGATTTAAACATAAGAATCCTGGCTTAAAATGGATAACCAACTTTTTCAGTTTCATTCACCGATACCTTGTACTGATTGATGGTGGTCATCAGTCCTTACTGATGACTACCATCAATCAGGTGGTTGACCGTGGATTTAATAGAATTTTAAGAATTCAATACAAGCCGGGACACTCGCTAATTATCTATATATAAAAATCAAACGCCATGCGTTAGACTCGCAAAAACTCAAGAATGGCTTGACTGATTTCAATTGCGTTTTCACTGTTGGATAGACGGATACGCCGGGTGAAACCGGGAGTGGGTCACTAGTGATCTGATATAAAGGGGCGCGCACGCAGTTGCGATTGAAATATAATTTTCATTTAAAATCTTATTCATTCGAGAGACAAGCGTATCGGTGTAAGACAGATTATATGCAAAGTCATTGACAGTGATCGTTGTGGCATCCGTTCTCCGTTCGAGATATTAGTGGTGGGTTGAGATTGTCAAGCATCAACACTTTCGTGGTCGAACGCAGGCTTCTACTCTCACACAGTGCCCGCGAAGCCTCAGTGCTGTGTCCAGCGCACCACCGAAAGGACGCGCACAAATAAAATAATTATAATAATTCATTTGTTTTTTAACTCAAATAATGACTGTTCGCATTTGAGTTCGCATTAAAACTGGACTGATTCTGTGCCTTGTTGTGCATTACTTAATGTTAGTGATCTAGTGATCATACGAATAACTACCTGAACTCGAAGTGTACTTTCAGGACTTTTTAATCAAAATGTTGAGGTATTTATTTTTTGAATTTTTTTTTATTTATGTAATATTTAAATTCTAAATAATTATAATAATTATAATAATTAATTAATAATTAATTAATAATTAATTGATAATTAATTAATAATTAATTGATAATTAATTAATAATTAATTGACAATTAATTAATAATTAATTGATAATTAATTAATAATTAATTAATAGTTAATTAAAAGTTATAAATTTTAACAAATAAATTGTAAGTAAAATTTTATATAATACTTAAAAGATTTCGTTGAAGTCTTTTGTAAGGACGTTTATGCACGTGTATGGCAATTTCGTAGCCGCTACGAAGTTAACTTCTACGCTTTGCGTAGCAATCTATAATAAAATTAGCATTTGTTTTATATAATATTTATATTACATTATCACTTTATTTATTGCTTATAAAATATCACTTATCACTCTATAAATTACTATAACTTTTATTCAAAAACTAGCTGACCCCGCAAACGTTGTTTTGTCAAAAAACTAAATAAAAAATTTGAGGTGGACCACCCTTAACATTTAGGGGTATAAAAATAGATGTTGGCCGATTCTCAGACCTACCCGATAAGCACACAAAATTTTATCAAAATCGGTCCAGCCGTTTCGGAGGAGTTTGGCAACAAACACCGCGACACGAGAATTTTATATACATATTAGATATTTCCATTTTTATTTTTACTATTTATAGTGGTTTTCGAAATTCAGACTATAGAGTATAGTCCTATAAGTATTAGGATATTGCATGTATTGGGTATTAATGTAGTTACATAAGAGAGTAAAGTTAATACCTATAATACATAGAACGTTTGTTCGCAAGGAGTAATAAAAAACACAATCATTCGTTCTCATTCAACTCAACCGCAGTATTTTACTTTCGATTGAAAGTTACAGAGGTGATACATTGTACTTCGAATAAGCGGAAAGAAGTGCGAAACGTGCGAATTAATCTGAAAATCTGCTTGAACAAAAAACTTTTTAGATTTATTTTGTCACTTTTTATAAGTGACAAAATAAATAAATAAATTTTCACTTTATTTTGTCACAATTTAAAATTTAACGGGATTTATTAAATAAAAAATAATTTCCAATATTGACGACATAATTTTTTAATTTTTTTTTTACACAAAATAAATTACAATTACTCGTATATACATTGGTACACAGTTTAACTTAGCGGTAATAGCTCTGCCTGCTGTGCCAGAAGTCGCGGGTTCGAGTCTCGCTTAGACAAACATTTTGCATTTATGAATATATGTCATGCATGCAAAAAGTTTGTCTATGTATTCTATGTATGTATAAAATACGTGTTTAATTAGGTATTTTAGGGAAGACATTTCGTTTAGTAAAGGAAGGTGAAGGAACTAAAGATCTTTTACTAAACACAGTATAATTTGTATTCGGTTTTTAAATTTATTCATTTTTTAAATTTAATTATGAATAATTAAATTGCTATGAATAGCACTTGTGAAAAATATTTTAAATTGATTTTAATACATTATAAATGTATTAATTTTTTTATATAATTTACCAAGTTTTCTTGCATTTAATTATACATAGAATCCAATCGATAAAACCCTTGGGTTTTATTGATTACATTTTAATTTTTTAAAGATTTAACTTGTTCAAATGGTTTAAGGAAAGCCATATTAGTGTGACAATTAATGTAGTATAGTCAACACAACGTACATAATAAGTTTTTCACTTTTAATTTGAGTATGTCATAGATCTACTTAAATATAAAATATTACAAGAGTGTGCACAATGCATGATCGCATGTAGCGATGAATAGAATCGGATTGAGAACATTCGAAACGAGACGTGACAACTGTGACAAGGCTTGCAAAAAAAACCGCTTAGAAGTTCAATAGCCGAGTCTGTTAAGGCTGTATTGAAAGCGACAGTGCACTTACAACTCTGATTGATAAATTGATTTCGCTTTTCGACTGCGGCTTCGCGTTTAACTTGCAAACCAGTTTATCACTTGTACAGTAAAGTAACCGCCATAATGTACACAGATTATATCATTATTTGAAAGAAGAACTCCAATACTCCAATCAGCCAGTACTCCAATAAACTTTTTTTAACTTTATTTTTAAAAAGTTTATTGGAGTACTGGCTGAGAGACCCAAGCTATATATTATCTATATCTATATCTATATCTATACACATTGTAAAAGCTTTAATTAAAAATTGCAAACTGACCCCAGACCATTCTAATGATATATATATGATATATATATCACGCTCTGCTGTAAGTCTCTCAGGAGTTGGGTATCTGGCAGACTTCTTGATGCTGCAGCATCAGGTCAAAGTTACCATGTCATGGAAATAATACCGCAGTAACAGTACACCAATTTAAATCAATCGAACCGAAATTTTTAAATCAATCGAACTATTATAATAGAAATTAGTGAGCCTGAACAGATCCTCATAAAACATAGTTGATTAGTTAGAATCATCTCGATCACGGTCAGCTTTAAAAAAAATCGATTCACCCGTTTGGGAGCGGTTTAAAACAACCCTTTTGCGTCGGGCGTAGGGCGTTAACGGATTTTGATACGATTTACACTAATAAAATGAGAAAAGTTTATATATATAATTTAAAAATAATTTCTCTTAAATAGGCTATAGTTATATCAATAATAATGGTGTTATATCATATTATTAAAGAACGAAGAGGATTCATCTAATTTTATTTGGAATATTTTCAATCTTATTTTATTTGATTGTATATCGTATACATATAAATCTACCTTTAGATACATTTTCATATATTACACACATATATACATTAAAAAAATATTTTATATCCACTAATAATAAATTAATAATTATGAAATATATTCCTCGAGTAAAAGTTTAATTTTTGTGCGCACAAATATTCGAAAACATTACAAAACTCAAGGTTAATTCAGTTTAAGGTTAGTCGGTTACAAAATATTGAATTTGTAATTAAAAACCTTCACAAAAACGACCAAGACGACACTGCACGCGGTGTGTATTTTTGTGGAAACTTTAAGCCGTATTACGAAAAGAAATGGCAGACATCTTGCACGCGCACCTTGCAATCACAAATGTACGAATAACATGTTGTTAAGTAAATGTTGAATGATGTAACGTGTGAAGTTGATTACGAAAACATTAATTGAAATTTATTTTGGACATTTTATTATACCTTCTTTAAAGATGAAATGAGCGAGACGGTCAGATACTATTGCAATAATAAATTCGCAATCATAATGCTAAAGTAGATCAAATAGGTACTACAGTATAATAGTTGTTCGTATTTCCTTTGAGTTCCTTAAAGAACTCAAATGTAACTACTAATCTCGTTATATTCACAAGCGTCTAACAGTCCTTATATTTTTAAACTACGTACTCTGATTCTGCCCAGATTAAATGTTTAATTGATATTAAAATCTATATCTATATGTAGGTTATAAAATAAAAGACACAAGGACATCCATTTTGCCCGCGACTTCATCCACGCCCCATTTTCATAAGTTTTAAAACATTTATTAATTCTTTATTAGTGACTGAAGCTTCGTTTTCGTTTACAGTCATTTTCGGCGAAAAAACATGATTCAGTCATATTTTCGTTTTCGGCCGAAAACCGAAGCTTCTTTTTCGTTTTCGGCTAAAAATTTATTTCGGTCGGTCACTAGTCTTAATTGCTGATATATTTTTTCAGGCATTAAATACGTACATACAAAGTGTATCGACTTTTTTATATAATATATACCTATGTAGTATTCGATCAAACTATACGGTCGATATACGGCGCCTCAGCCACTCAAGGGCTTGAAGTTATTAAACTTAGAGATTGTTAATCTAGTAAAAAAGTTGTGATTAAAAATTGCTTGTTTGTGTGTTTGAAAATAACGAAAAGACGCAAAGCAAAGTGTTTTATTTGACAACGGTACCACTTCGTTTCAAATTGCAGAAATAATTGAAGTGAGAGTAGTCTGTGAAACTTTAATCGTATTTGGGTTGTCTTTTGATGGTCAAAGGCGCATCGGTGCGGTAATAAAGTGTATGGCTGTATAGTGACAGGCCCCATGACGTAACAACGGCGCATCGCACGCGCATCTCGATTCTCGTCAGGTCGACCGACTGTTAAACCGGTTGCGCAACCAGTCGGACGATATCTTAAATATAAATATCACCGGAGATGTTCAACAACCGCATTTTATCGTGAGAAAGGCATTCACTTCCAAAAGCAACCGGGTGACCGATTGCTTTTTAAATGTGGGAATACTGTTAGGAATTTTTTTTTAAATTACAATATAATTTACTTACATGTTTTGTCAGTTAAAACTCTCGAATCTCAAAATTGTCTTGAATATTTTCACACAGTTTTGCATTTATATAAGAGCGTTTTTTGTGCTTTATTTACATAAAAAGGCTAATGAAGTAACTCACAAATGCAAGACATCAAATCTATACTAATATTATAAAGCTGAAGAGTTTGTTTGTTTGAACGCGCTAATCTCAGGAACTACTGGTTTGAATTGAAAAATTCTTTTTGTGTTTGATAGATCATTTATCGAGGAAGGCTTTAGGCTATATAACATCACGTTGCGACTAATAGGAGCGAAGAAACAGTCGAAAATGTGGAAAAAACGGGGGAAAATTATTCATCTTTGAGGGCTTCCGTTGCGTGCGCTGCGAAAACCGTTCGAGATACCCAAATGATTCCCAAAATAACTATTCCACGCGGACGAAGTCGCGAGCACCAGCTAGTTACTGATAAAACCAAAAATAATACCTGTGTACCTAGTACCTACACATAGCGACGTTTTTCTTTCGATACCTACCAAGTTATAAAACTATCAAGGTTATGCAATTATTGGTTTTAAACAAGAGCCAAGTATACCTAAAGTCTAATTTAGCACAGTTATTTGCCAAATCAGGCGTAACGTTGATACGGTAAGTTTGGATCGGCCGATTTACGGTAACCCGAACTGTTACGAGTCGGAGTATTAACTCAGGTTCGGATTAATTCAAATGAATATAGAAAGTTTAAGAAACCAATATTTTAAGCTCAATTATAATTTCGCTTAACTGAGTCGAGTTGAGTATTATTGAAATTATCAGTATCCTATCCATATTGTATTACTGATATAACGAACACTACAATATTGAGCTGTTTCGAACTAATTTCTTATTATCCTTATTATGAAACGTTATTTCGTTAAGTTAATGTAACGACTTTTTTTAATATCTTGAAAAAAAAAATGCATCCAGGAGAATTTTTAAATTTCTGTGTGATTTTCAAAAACCGAACTACGGCGCTTACGAAGTCTCTGGCACAGCTACTTAGTTATTTCTATTCTATTTTATTATAATGTATAATTATATCAAAACTCGATTACGGTTTGAAAAAAAAAAACAATTCGGAACGTATTTTCGCAAAGCAATTTCGTTATCGGCCTGTGAATGTTGTTTGTACAAAATATTAGACGCGCCATCATTGCTCTCACACGACTGAGTTTGAAGATAGTTGCGGTCACTGGGACAATGGACCCGCATTGTCGGTTATGTAATAAAAATCGAATTAAACAACGAAGCTCTTTAAACAAGTTACTTTGCTACGTTTTCTATATTCAAAAGTGTACGACACAGCTCTTTTAATGTACAAGTAATATTATAGTGTATTTTATAAGTTTGTTGTAACATTTTTCCAAGATAAATAGTGTCCAAGATAAAAAGTTTAATCCAGGTAATCATCAATACATCAGTGAAAATCGCATTAAAATATCAAAGTGTTAGTACAAATTTCTTTTTTTTAAAAAAACACGGTTCGTTTACGATTTTACATATTACATGTAACTAGCTAGTGCTCGCGTCTTCGTCCGCGTGGAATAGTTATTTTGGGAATCATTTGGGTATCTCGAACGGTTTTCGCAGCGCACGCAACGGAAGCCCTCAAAGATGAATAATTTTCCCCGTTTTTTCCACATTTTCGACTGTTTCTTCGCTCCTATTAGTTGCAACGTGATGTTATATAGCCTAAAGCCTTCCTCGATAAATGATCTATCCAACACAAGTAGTTCCTGAGATTAGCGCGTTCAAACAAACAAATAAACAAAGAAACTCTTCAGCTTTATAATATATATATATAGATGATTTAACATCAATTATAATATTAGTTAAATAATTAATTATTTGTAAACTAATAGTGCAGTATAGTGGTAATTACGACTTTATAAGCACTGGAAAATGACCGGTGTTGCTGGTCAATTTCTAGTACGATATTTACTTAAATAACACTTGAAATTAATCTCAATAATGTGCCGGATAATAAATTGTTCAGGTGCACGCATTCCTTTACATAATTGGATTAGTTTAAGGCTTTACACATGGCAATTATTTCGTAGCCAAGTTGGTTAATGTTTATGTATCCCATATGTTGCGAGTGCCGTATTGACAGCTTGACTTAAACAGCCTTCGTATAGAGCTTATAGTTTTGTACTATAAGCTATTGGTCCTTTCACATGCTACACTTTGAAGGTTTTCTATGTGTCTACCAATCAGCCAAATAAGATCAACATTTTATGTTAGCAATTATCGTAAACCCTTAAAAAGTAGATGGCGTAATATTAATCATAAAATAGTATTCGTTAGTACTGGAAAGTTTATTTTTAATTTTTATATACTATTCCTAAAATATATGTACTATAGCTTAAATTATAATGTACAATTTTTTTAAATATATTAGAGATTAGGCCTAGATATTTTATTTAAATAGTAACATGTTTGCGTGTAGCAGTAATTTAGGCAAATCGTCTGGCGGGTAGTATTTAATTTAATGTGTACTGTTGTGTCAATCCTACTCTTAATCCTACTCAGTCCTACCAGTCTTAATCCTCCCTGTGGCTTTGCTTGTATTAATGGGCGACAGTAGCCACCTACCATCAATTGAATCATCGGCCTTTATACAGAAATAAAAATAAAAAAATAAATTAAAAACAAGTAAGATTTTAATCACGTAATATAGTTTTAATCCGTACTAATATTATACATACGAAAGTTTGTATGGATGTATGTATTGATGTTTGTAACTCTTTCACGCAAAAACTACTGAACCGATCACCATGAAATTTTGCATACACGTTGTCTGGGACACCAGAAAGGACATAGGTACCTTTCATCCAGAAGGCGGACGAAATCGCGGGCACCAGCTTGTCAATAAATACTTTTGTTCAAGTGATGACATTATGATCTCGTGTTGCGTATTTAAAACGTGTTCCGATCCATTCACTAAATACTTCAACTTATTTAAACCAATTTGCGGTTAAATTACACACGGGGCTATCAAGTGAGCAATAAAATAACATATATACGGCCTTATTGGTCAATAACATTTCATTACTCGTTTTATCAATTGCTTCGTTTCCATTAAAAGTAAGGTTATTATTTTTGTTGCCGCAACAGATATCGCAAGGGGAGTTCAAGCGTGCAGTACTGTTGAAAAAACAAAAGGCAGTTAAGATAAACCCCCTGAGGCTACCATAACAGCTTTTAAGAGGCTTGGGCAAGGCTCTGGCTTGCGAAATGTTTCGGCTGGTGAGGTCTAGGCAGTGCTCCACTTATGATATTGCGGAACTGCATGCCGCATTTTGAAATAATACCTAACATGAATACCAAGTATCAAGTGAATAATTTACACCACATGAGCTTGTATTTGCATACAAACACACTTTGCATAAAAATTTTATCAATAAATCTGTAAGGGTTGGTCATGGAGTAAGTTACTTTGTTTTCAGAGATATCGTGTTTATGGGCTCTATACATGATACTGAAACTAAATTGACGATTTTGAGAATTTTTTTCTGTATGTATGTTCCTCCATAGCTCTTAAACGAATTAACTGATTTTTATGAAACTTGATAGATATTTTTTCAAAATTCCAACAAAGACTAATTTAAAAAAAAAACACAATTTTTACGTTGTCTGTTTTTATGGCAACCCTGGAACGTTGCTAGTAATTATAATAGATCCTATATTTCTTTTTTTAATCTTCAAGTTATAAAAATAACTTCACTGACTTTTTTGAGCTCGAAATAATTAATGGGAAGATAAACTCGGTCAAAAACTCGAGAATGTGTGTGTGTGGTGTGTGTCTGATTCCGTAGCATCAATATAAATATTATTGATTGCCAATTATATGTAAAGTCAATTTGCATTAACTATAGTGTGGGCAGTGGAATAATCGAAATTGGCAAACGAAGATATGAATTATTTTAATTGTTATAACCATGTAATTTCAAAGTATAAACTTTAATGGAGGTTGATTTTTGCAATAGAATATTAAATTTGCATTTTTAATTTGAAACACACGAATTCCCATTGAATTAAAAACATTTTTGTATTATTTTATATTCAATAAAAACTGATTTGGAATAATAATTTATTGAAACTTCATTGACTTGTTTTTTACATAATTATCTTTTAAGGTTTTAAAATTTCATTAACATAGGCAGGGCCCATTTAACTTTTGAAATTTAAAAGATACTTCAAGTTCAAATACGAATCAGGTCGCTGCTAAAATCTTGCCTGATTATTTTATTTTAAATATTTTTCTTATTATTTATAATAAAAAGTATCATCGATGTATACATCGATGAAAAGTATTAATACTAAAATACATCTAAAAATAAAATACGTATTATTATGATGAATTAACATGTTCTTGTTTTATTTTTTCAGAGCGCTATTACTAGCGCTGTGTTGCTGGTGGGTGACAGGTCTAACGCCCCTGTCAGCTGTTGGAGACGACAACGACTGCGCTCTGTACCTCGCTGGTCCGGGCCGCACTTCCGCTTTTGATTACAGCCTCAACTTACTTAGAGGCAACTTGTAAGTACTTTATAATTGTATTAATACTTAATAATTGTATATGATAATAGAGTGATAATGTGATAGTCACAAATATTATAATATAATATACTAATGTAAATTTCATTACCAATTATCATTTAATTTATCTTTGAATACATTTTTGGGCCTTTTTAAAAAATGTCAGCCACAGGAAAAAAAGGAATAAGCTCATTATATGAGCAACTTTATTATGTCGAGCAAGCTATAAGTACTTAAGCTATAGGCTATAAGTCAAAAATAACCGCGGTCTGTTCGCAAAATTCTACTAAACAATCCAATGGATTTTATTACAGGGTATATTTGTGTAATTATTTACGTTGAAGAAAATAAAAACAGCTGTGTGTAGCTGGTACGGTTGTAGGAAAACATGAAATTTCTAAGCGATTATTTTTTTCTTTTTTTTTAAACAATCAATAAATGCGAGCGTTATATAATAGGTATATAATAGTTATAATATAACAATGTAAGTATTATAATTGTTATATAGTGATGCAAATAATGACTTTGTAACACACCGTCTTGTAACACACTAAATACGCACATCGATGATGACCTTCTGAATGTAAGGCGAGTGTTGCGTAAACAAATCACTTACTTATGTATGTAGGAGCTTACGCCGCGCCGTTAACTTAACACTTCGCCATTAAGTTCTGCAGCGGTGACGTAAGAAAAACTTAGGTCTGATTAGGTATTAACAGTATAGCTATCTTATCTAATATACTTGTTGTACATATGTTATTTGTTTTTTTTTTGTATAAAGTATTTTTTTACATTTAACTTGTAAAAAGTACAATTTTTTGTACAATTTTTTGTACATTTTTTTTTTATTATTTTTTGTGCAAAAAATAATAAAAACACGACACAGTATTTAGGTAACTAAATTTAATTTGTGTAAATTCTGAATTCAGCTATTTTTTTACACATTCCACACAGCACCATCTAGTTCCAAAGTAAGCAACTTAATGCTTGTGTTATGGATACCAGACAGTTGATATACTACATACAATACTTTTTTTTCACTTATAATATAAAATACAAAACATCCATGACTCAGGTACAAAGGTAAATGTTAACACATAAGCATTTGCCCCTAGCGGGACTCGAACCCGCGACCGCTTGGTTAATAGCTAGGGTTACTAGCCACTAGACCAAACGTGTCGTCGAATTGGATTACTCTTTTGTAATTGACTAATTGTGTGTTCGCGAATTGACCTCGTGTCGGTAGTAGGGTAACCTTTCGACAATTGCTTTCATCTTCTCACACGCATCGCATTAGAGGCGCGTTCACTTTCAAAATCCTTTCGCCAAATCATTCATTTCGTCCATTAAAAAGCTTAACTCTAAAAATAGTATCTAACAACTACTTATAATAGAAAGTTCCATTTATAAAATTCGTTGTATTTCTTCTTCCCTCACATGTAATTAGATCTAGATATATTACATGCGATTTCATTTAATAACAAGTATAATTTTTCTGTCATAAATGCTTAGTGTATTATATTATTAATAGAATTTCTTCCGAGGGAAAAGTTAAATAATCTTCTAATATATAAAATTCTCGTGTCGCGGTGTTTGTTGCCAAACTCCTCCGAAACGGCTGGACCGATTTTGATGAAATTTTGTGTGCTTATCGGGTAGGTCTGAGAATCGGCCAACATCTATTTTTCATACCCCTAAATGTTAAGGGTGGTCCACCCAATTTTTGTTGGCAAAAAACGTTTGTCGGATCAGCCAGTATCTTATATATCATTGTACGTAGATATCAAGTGTTTTGTCAACCTCTACAATCAGTGTTTTAAGTCAATTTAAGTTCATTTTTTTTTACTATAAAAAACTAGCTGAAAATATAAAAATTATTTAAAATACTAATTATTAATAAATTTTCTATATAATTTATTAATAATTATATATAATGTTATAATGGTTGGTGTTGTAATTTACATTTCATTTATACGCTTCATTCATTTTATTCAGAACGTCCACTGCTTGACATAGATTTATGTGCCATAATTTTCCAGTCCAGTAGAACCAGATAGAAGCAGTCTTAATCGAGAGACGTTCCGCGGCTGTTTTTGGGTTGTCTAACTATGTATATTATATTATTTAAAATATTTATAGTTCAAATTTTATTTAAAAAAACCGACAGACCTCGTCCTGTTAACTCTGACATTATATGTTAATGACAGTAAATGTTAACAATGAAATTTTCCAGGCAATGTTTCGAATTATTCTCTTCACAAGAAGAATGAGTTTAAATGTATTAGGTTCAAAATTGCACTAATAAAAGATAAAAATAAATAGGACCATAAATAAATATATTCAAATTCTCAACTGCAAATCACTTCGTGTCTTAACTGTCAGAAACAGACATCCAAATAAGGAAATAGGTGTGCCTCAAAACACCTTTATATATAGTTAATACAGAGTTCGTGATATAAAGTAAATAATAGGTTGCCTACACGCCTTTGTCCGGTTAACGGCAACTGATAACTTGAAGTTAGTCTAAGTTGTTGACCCTCATCTTAAAGTGTTCATATGCAAATAGAGTGCACCGCACGGATGTATGGCAAATATTTGCGTCATACTTTACTGAAATACTAACGTTAAGTTGTTATTCTAACTAACCTAAATTTTTTAAGTTGAACTTATAGGTATTCTACAAAACCCTTAAAAACCTTTTATGGATATTTCCCCGGCGTTGGCGATCACCCTCGGAAAGGTCTCTCTATCACGCGTCTTATTCCCCGTAATTCCGATCAATGGACGGATGTTCCTTAACCAAGACATCTGTCTTCTACCGACTCCTATTAGACACATATGCGTTATCTTTATTTAAAAATCATTGGATGATTATTTATTATTGTAGACTGTGACGTCACGACAAGTGCCCGTAGTTGTTAGGTAAATTTTAATTATATTTTTAAATATTATAGTATTAAAGTATAAATCAAACTAAGTCACATCTTGGGTTTTCTATCATTCGTATAACAATCATCGCGTAAGAGTAATTGCAAACTTGATTTGATCATTATTGTACATTATGTAAAATTAAAATGTTAAGAATTATGTACTTACTGTGATCATTAGAAAAATAAATATTATTTTTATTCTTGTTTTGGTTTCTCTGCTGTCTGTACCGAAAAAACTACTGTGGCGAAAGAACAACAATCAAAAATAAATTTTTAAATTTACCCCTTATGTTGCAAAACAACACATATTTTTTTGTATGCCAAAAAAACGGGTATGGCAAAACGACAATGAGCCAATTTAAATACTAACGAAGTTTGGTAACATAAACAGTTCCTTCTACTCACATAAAAAACTCAATTATTGTCACTGAGCTAATATTACTACGAGCTACTATATGTACGTTAGTACATATTATTTCAATGATTATTTCGTGTAAATTACCTAACTGATGGTGAAAACTGCGTTAGGAGTCTTTAGACATATTACTTTATAATCTGTGGTTAGGAGTGAGCTGATATAGGCGAACACCGAAGTCGTGTCATAACGTCTACGCGACCCCGCCCATCCCATCTACGGCCACGCTAGAAAGCTGTTGGGTTTTATCTTTAGCCGGATAACATTGTTAGCCGGTATGAATCCGGCATAACCCCGCAGTGTCCCTTATACTGCCGGCTATCCAAGAGGATATCCCAACGTTAAAAAAAGGAGTGCGCCGATATAATTTAATAGACACGCAGACGCCGACAGCGACTTATACTATGTAAGGCTAGTTATAATAGATATGGAAAAAACAGCATAAAATTAAAAGAAAATTTATGTATTTATGTAAATAGAATACCAATTTATAAATAGAAATTTAAGACGGCATAGCATGTACAGTTATACTTTATTTTTATGACGATGATATTTTTATGATAATACGACAAAAAGATTTATTAACAATTTACAGCTACGTGTGGGAGTTACTTTGGATAGCTACGTGTGGAAATTTAAGATTAAATTTAAGATTAGATAGATTAATTAAATTTAAGATTTATTAAGATTAAAAGCCTTCTATATTATATATTATCGTTAGAATCTATATAATAATCTATTATTATCGATAGAACACTCAATCAACTACTTAGTTGTTCTATTTAGTTTAGTTGCTCAAATTTGTTACTAGCTCAGCAAATTTTTGCAACTGTTATTTCCGGCTGACAAATGAGGCCAAGTTAAAATTTTAAACGCATTCTTAACTTAATGGACGATTCTTACCGACCATAACCTACTTAATCGTCATCAATTATTGTATCTTTTTATTCGGAACGTAATACATAAGTTTGAATTAATTCGAATAATTTTATTGCAGCGGCTATGAAGGCCAACACACGTGCATCACTTACGACGCAGTGAACCAAGCTTATCTGGAGGCCAGAAAGAGAATCCGTATGTATATTTCTACTTATTATTTGAATATTAGCAATTCGCTAATCAGAGACTCCACCTTGAACACATTCCAGAAATGAAATAACAAATATTTTTGTAATATGTATACTTTTACGTATAGGTATAATAAATATCTAATAATAATAAATATATTCACACATTCCACACAGCACCATCTAGTTCCACA
The DNA here is from genome assembly GCA_947623395.1 of Synanthedon tipuliformis. Taxonomy (NCBI): domain Eukaryota; kingdom Metazoa; phylum Arthropoda; class Insecta; order Lepidoptera; family Sesiidae; genus Synanthedon; species Synanthedon tipuliformis. The sequence goes on along the minus strand of OX392417.1, from coordinate 8,032,192 downwards.
TTAAGCAACTAATGCATATATTACTTTTTTTGTAAATACATAACATATTATATGTAGATACAAACATTCGTGACTCAAGTTGTACAAAGGTAAACGTTAACAAATGAACTTTTCCCCTTAGCGGGATTCGAACCCGCGACCGCGTGTGCTAAACAAAATACAAAACAAATTTTGGTGTATTTGTAATTGGCAGTACCAGGATTATCTTTTGTGACATTATAAAAACATAAAATTAATAGAATAGAATAGAATTTTATTTGCTGCAAAGGACATAGGTACAAAAAAAAAACTTAAAGACACACACAAACGTTCCCTGCAACAAACCGAAACTTACCTTAATGGCGAGGACCTCTTTCACCAACTACAAGTAAAGTGTTGATTAGTTACTTTTAGAAATAATTTTATGTTTTATTAAGTTATACACTCGGTTTAGTGGATCCTTCGATAGGCGATTTTTTTTAATGTTTGGGACTTTTACCGTACAAACAAAGTTAAATCAGCTAAATTATTCCCGGTGACAGGTGACTTTAACTACCTAACCTAACCGTCATTAGCCTACTTGACAGATGGTGAAAGAGGCCCTAAGGGAATTGATAGTTATTCGTGTCCTTATAATGTTAACAGTGGTGTCTCAACCAAAGGGTGACTGGAAACCAGAGGACTACGCCAGTGTCGGAGAGCTCATTCTCGACATCTCCATCAACTTGGCTAGAACGTAAGTATTTTTTCAATTTCTTTTTCGTTATCAATATGCTTCGCAACTATATGTAATTTTGTCCAACTTAAAACTTCATTTTGAACCCGGGCGAAGCCAGAAGCGGGTCGCTAGTATAATATAGGTGTATACTTACGTACAATTTGCAGAAAAGAACTGAATTCAAGCTAAACCCGCAGCTGATTCCTAGTACCTATTTAATATTTGCATTGGAAATTTAATTGGATCTTTATATCCTCAAACTCATTTGTGAGACATTTTACACGAAATAACATCGACCTCGTGCAAATACGTGATCTCTTTACCCTTTTACGATCTGTTGATCGGATAAGACATAAGACAGTGCTGTCGCAAGGTCAACTGGTCCTCTCTATACAAAAACCCATCTTTGTCCAATTACGCTTTGTGGTACCAACAATGTGTCACTATCAAAAGGCGGAATCAAAACATCGTTCCTAGTAAGGATACAAGTTTTGTTACAAAGGAAACATACTTAGTTCTTTTTTTTTCTATTGCTTAAAAACAAAAAGCTTATCATTGAACTATAAGACTGAACTATAAAGAAGCGGTTGCCGTACTTCCTTAATAATATAAATATATATATTCACACATTCCACAACCAACTAGTTCCAAAGTAAGCAACTTAATGCTTGTATTACGGATACCAGACAGTTGATATACTACATACATCACCCCTCCTTTGTAAATACATACACATTAGAAATACAAACCTCAGGTATAAAGGTAAATGTTAACACATAAACATTTGCCCCTAGCGGGATTCGAACCCGCGACCGCTTGGTTAACAGCTAGGGTTACTAGCCACTAGACCAAACGTGTCGTCAAAAGAAGCGGTTGCCGTACTTCCTTAATAATATAGTTAAACTGATACAATGACATCTGAGAAATAAAAAACTTCTTGATTTACAATATTAATATAGATAGATAGATAGATTGATATAAATTGTAGAAATATAGAATTTTTGAAGTGAAAGCTTCTTTAGGCGCGTTGGGCATTTTTGAGATGGGAAAAACCATTAAACTCGCGACACTGTTTCCATAACCGACACATCTGTTGACAATTATAAAAGAACACAGTAATTTCAAATGAAAATAGAAAACGGACAGTGATTTTCCAAAAAGGTCGTCAACGTTTTCAGTATAGAGGAGCTCCTGAGAGCTTACTCTTTTTACTAGCAGTGGGTAGTATAAACTTTTGTAGTAGTAGTTTATAATAATGAATAAAAAAAACTTCATTTAAAAATATTTTCTGTCGATTCAAAAAATAAACACGTAATAACATGTTAATCACTAATAACATCTTCAAGTTTTCACTTCTGTCGGCACTCCCGAAGTGCCACTGTTTTTTTTTTAATGTTAAGTTAGATAATAATACTGAATTCTGATAATTGAATTCTGACTGAACTATAAACTATACACTTTAAAATGTATTTATATTATTTCAATTCAATATCCATCGCAAGATTTTCAGTATTTTTTTTTATGAGAAGGCCCTTAAAACGAATCGGATGAGCCTGTCGGAAAATTTAAATGTCATTCAAGACAACGATAACCACAACCTTGCAAGATAGAAATAACTTACCAGCACGTTACATTTACTTAAGTCAAATAAGTTATTAAGGTCCTTGATCTTATTGCGTATTCTCGCCTACGAATTGTACAAAGGCGCTACTAGGTAGTGAGAGGTAGTATGTGTAAATTCGCAAATTTCATCATAGTAGCTTCATTAGTGGAGCAAATGGATTTGACAGTTATTGAAGACTCAATGTTAATTCTTCTGGCGGATGTTGAACATGTTCTGGCGAATGTTAAGTTTATGTTGAACATTCTTTTATATTAGAAGAGTGGCAGGCAGCCTGACGGTTCAATTTTTGGCCTAAAAAAAAAAGCTAGCAATACCAAGGGGATTTAGGCACAGGAGTAAATTCGGAGAGTGTGCTCAGGAGCTGCATGAGCTGATACCGCCTTCCCCTTTCTTCCATCGGACATACAGACGTACGGCTGGCTACCATCCTCATCTTGTCGAAATCCCTCCTTTTCGGACCAAGCGCTTTGAAACATCCTTTATAATGCGCACTGCAAGGGTTTGGAACTCCCTGCCGGCGTCTGTATTTCCGAGCACATATAACCCTAATCTTTTCAAAGTTCGAGTGAATAGGCATCTTCTGGGTGAGCTCGCTCCATCTTAGGCCTCATCCTTGCCACATGGCTGGTTGTTGGCCAAGAGCTAACCCATCTCTTATAAAAAAAAAGAGTCCTGCGAGATATTGTTTACTGCTCGCCTCACTAAGCTAAGCCTACTTTTTTTTTAATTATAAACACGACAGGTCGACAGAGTTCTAATATAAAAAATGCCAAATTTAGTACTAGTTAAATGGATGTCTTATTAGGTATCATTTAACTAGATCAGATCAGACCACGGTGCCTAATCTTGGAATATACCTAATTGTTAAATTAGAATATTTTTCTATGAAAAGTAACAAAAAATACTCTGTAATGCTTTACATATTTTACATATTTTAAAATTTTAAAACCTATATTATTTGTATCACATATTTATAATAGATTTTTTTAAGAAAAATCCTTAAATTTAAATTTGATAAAATCAACAGGTTTTATACTTACAAGTGATAGATTTTAAATGTTAATGCGTATCTATTGTGGTTTAATAAATATTACTTAACCGAGACAAGTGGCGCATTAGATATGCAAACGATACAAGGTCGAGAGTAAGCGATACTTTACGAAAAACAAATACATACCTACATAGTTCAATTGGTTAACTTATGACTGTATCACGAACACAAATTTAATACATCATTGCGAAGGTTGCAGATCAGATAACATAACGGTACTTAAACTAGGTCTTGCTCCTTTTTCTCGTGCATGAAAGACCCTCTAGGGCTTTAGGGCATTTAGAGCTCACTAGTTAAAACATAATAAAAAATCATTGCGTTCGGTTAAAACTAAAATACTTCTTTATACAGAACTAGCCGTTTCACGCGACTTCGCTTGCGCAATTTTATAAAATATAGCTTAATGTTACTCGCTGACAACGTAGCTTTATGTATAGGTAGTTGAAAGAATTTTTAAAATTGGTCCAGTAGTTTTTGAGTTGATTCAATACAAACATACAAATCTTCTCTCTCTCTCTCTCTCTCTCTCTCTCTCTATGTGCCTCTTCAGTCCTGAAGGTCAGCCGTCAACCTCCTGAACCGGTCCCTGTCAAGAGCCAACTGGAACAGCTGCTCGACCGAGGCAATTCCAGTCCACTCTCTGATATTCCTGAGCCACGACTTTCTTCTTCGCCCAGCGCGTCTCTTCCCTTCCACCTTACCCATCATAATCAACCGGAGCAGACATCTATAGTGCCTAAGCACGTGGCCAAGATATTCAATCTTGCGTTTTTTGATCGTTTTTATCATTTTCCGGGGCATTTTCTCTCTCTCTCTCTCTCTTGATAATATGAGTATAGACAAACACACATTCATTTTTTATATTATTGCAGTACAATTTACATAATGTTTTCATTACCTAACTGTGAAACTCAATGTGCCCTACAACAAATCCTAAATCTTAATCTTATAAAGTTCTTAATCTTATCATTACATTGTATAAAACAAAGTCACTTCCCGCTGTCTGTCTGTCTAGCTGTCTGTCTCTATGTACGCTTAGATCTTTAAAACTACGCAACGGATTTTGATGCGGTTTTTTTTAATAGATAGAGTGACTCAAGAGGAAGGTTTTAGTATGTCATTTACAAAGTTACGCGGGCGAAGTCGTGGGCAGCAGCTAGGAATCTTATAAATCTTTTGTAAAGATTAGCTTATCAACATTTCAACTGTACGCAATAGACATATTTTTATTTGAACACAGCTACTCTACTCAAAACGCTGTCATCGTTTTGAGTACAGTGCTTCCAAGTAGGTACAAGTATGTCGCGCGTGTGGTCTACCAGCTTAACCTTGACAACGTAAAAAATACCGTTAGCCAGCGTTGATTGACGTATCTGGGCCGCGTCATACTGTATTGTAAACGATCTTTTGTTTTATATAAACCTGTCATGTGGCTTCTGAATCATATATTTATTACTATTATTCAATGCAGATAAAGGACTTTTACTGGCGCTTAATATTAAGGTCATTAATAGGTGCAAATAATTGCATTTAACCTACACTTAAGATTGATAATAGCAGGCATGTCAAAAGTCATTTATTGTGTTTAACAATTCGTGCAAACGTTTACTTAAGGGATTCACAAAGGCCAATGACATTGACCATTTGTTCTTCACCGATAGAATGTTTATATATATCAAACTAATTCCGCACGAAAAACACAAACGTAATCCACACCTCAACGCAGTCACTGAGACACTGTAGCTCCATATATTTAGATTTCCGAGGCGGCGGAAACAATTCAACAGGCCCGATAAATGTGATTTTTTGTACTTCTCATTAAAACAACATTAAAAAAAAAATAAAAAAATCAATACATTTTTTTTAAATGACATTGACTTATTATTCGGTGCAGGAATCATTTTCGCGCAATAAACCGTTTTCGAAACAAATTTCAATATAAGTCAAATTCTTCTTATGTTCTAAATTTTATTGTGGGGTTTCTACTACTTCGATTTGAAATTCTAAACAATACATTTTGTTCTTCACATGTTTAAGTATAACATATATTTTTTTCAAACCAATTGCATTGACAGTTTCTTGTAACATATTTTTTTAAAACTGCAAATTTTTAAGATTGGCGTGTGTTTACACCTTAATATTGTAATAAGACATGAAAATATGAAAACGGTTTTATTAAAATGAAAAAGGTATTTAAATATGTACCTGATATTGAATGAAATATAATATATCTATACTAATATTATAAAGCTGAAGAGTTTGTTTGTTTGTTTGTTTGAACGCGCTAATCTCAGGAACTACTGGTTCGAATTGAAAAATTCTTTTTGTGTTGGATAGATCATTTATCGAGGAAGGCTTTAGGCTATATAATATCACGTTGCGACTAATAGGAGCGAAGAAACAGTCGAAAATGTGGAAAAAAAACGGGGAAAATGATTCATCTTTGAGGGCTTCCGTTGCGTGCGCTGCGAAAACCGTTCGAGATACCCAAATGATTCCCAAAATAACTATTCCACGCGGACGAAGTCGCGAGCTTAAAATCATTGGTCGCGAGCACCAGCTAGTTTCATTGAATGAATTGAATTTCATTTTCTTCTTTGCCCATTCAATTTCGTTTGCCCGATATAGCGTTCGCATTTTGTAAACTTGTTTTTAAATATCTATAAGATATTTGTAGCAGTCTTTAGACGAGTTAGTTTTTTTGAGTGATTTACGAAAGAGTTTGAGTCCAATTAGTTCTTTTGCATTGATACGTGGTAATACATAATATTGAATGCAGTACCTAAATGTTTTAACTGCGATCTAATCTCATGTTTAAATGCATTCGCTATTCTGACGTTTGATATTTGTAAATTTTGATTTATATATTTACTAATAATTTTGTTCGCGGCTTTGCTCGCATTTTTATATTGTTATACCATGCAGAAGTTTATTTTATTTTATTTAGGAAAACAAACAATTACACAATATATAGTAAATATAAAGAAGGGCATACATATAAATAGAAGTAATCGTGCAATCAACAACATTTTCCACGAATTGGTACATAGGTTTACAGAGAAAACAAGAAAAAGAAAAAAAAATACACATTTATACACAACAAGAAAAAACACCAAAATACTTACAAAGACGAAGAAAAGAACACCATAAACTAAAACAATATTATTACAATATTTTTGCGAGCCAGTTGAGAATGGGTCTAAACTTGTATATAAACAATTGTACTTGTGCATGATGCGATTTAAGGGTGCACGTTCACCAGCGTTGGTTTTACAGTGCTTCGGCATAAATAGTTTATGCGTATATGCATCTCTTATACGCTGTGAACCGCTTGGCAACCGATAAACAATACTATTCACCAGATAGTCACAGTCATAGCGGTTATGACAGATGTTATACAAGAACAGCATCCAGGAGCAATCGTCGCTGCTCTAAACTTGGTATGGAGTATTTTTTTAAAGCATCAACATACGGCAACCTTGAGTGGAAGCACTTGTAGTTAAGTGTTTTAAGGAATTTACGCTGCACTAATTAATTGCGCAATAAGTTAATTTAAATATAAATAAAAAATCTTTTTATATAGTTTAATACGCTTCCTCTCTCCTAGCCCCTAAGTTGCATGCCCGTCAGGGTCCATAATACTGGTCTTTATAAATTTTATAACATCTTGGTTTTACAGTGGCCTTGGGCCACTGGGGCCGGGAGGTTCTCGAGAAGAGGCCACAGACCAGCAGCGTAGGACATTAACCCACAAGGTGGCCAGACGATCAGTACGTCTACCGTGAGTCATAATAACCGCACTCGCTAGCGAGAGCGTAAAACATTTTTATATGATAAACCTGTCAACTGTCAATGTCAAATTGACAATTTTCCATATTACGCTCTCGCTAGCGAGTGCGGTCTTTGTAAACTCATGGTAAAGATACTGATAGTGGCCGTGAGTCGTCCGCGGAACCAGACTTATGACCGGTCCTATTAGAAAGTTATGGGAGAGGCCTATATGTCCAGCAGCGGACGTCCTGAAATGCGCTAGGTCGTCTATGTCTTGGCTGAGTTGATTTGAAGACTTAAAAAAAAAAAAATTAAACTAAAATGCATCTTAAAGAATTGCGTATCATGAATACTGTTGTTTTTATTTTTTAACCTTCTTTATACTTTTTTATTGAACCATTATCATAATAAAGTCATTTGAATGCCTCGAACACATGAGGTTGTATTTTAAAGGATTCTTTTCGTTGTTTACAACTTTCTAAATTCTGTGTTTCATAATGTAGGTAGGTAAATGAGTAAGGTATTCATCATTAAAATTAAATAAGAAATTAGTGTGCCAATTAGATACGTTCCTATTGTTGTAACCGTTTCAGAAGAACGATTTTTTTAAATTAATCTTCGCATAATAATTAAAAATGGTCTCCATGGTCGAATTTATTAAGAATATACTTTGCAGTCTGAATTATTTATTTATTATTCATTAAATCAAAGTCGCGGAGGTTACGTTATTCTAATATGCAATCGATGAAAATATGCTACGACCTTCTGGATATGGTTTTTCTATATACACTAATAAATATCAATTATACAACCTTCTTTTTAGATTCTATTTTATTTTCTATATAACGTGTAGGCGCTTCCTACACAAGATAAAACCTTAGCGACTTTCAATCTTTACGTCTAGGGTCAGTTTGACGTCTCAACTTCCTCAAATTTTTAATTTTGTCCCACTATGTACTCTTGTGTTGACAGCTTTATTTTGTAACTACTGGATTGACTAGCATCCATCTTTCATAATCCAGTACGAGACAGCTTTGTGTAACTACAATGTTATGGTTATAGACAGATATTATAAAAGAAACCGAATTCAAAACGCCACTATGTAAGTAAGTATCGAGAGGATGAAATCGAGACCAAAAGAGGCTGGCATTTCTTTTTTGAATTTGATCTCCTTATAAATTACTAGCTGATGCACGCGACTTCGTCCGCGTGGAATAGTTATTTTGGGAATCATTTGGGTATCTCGAACGGTTTTCGCAGCGCACGCAACGGAAGCCCTCACAGATGAATAATTTTTTCCACATTTTCGACTGTTTCTTCGCCCCTATTAGTCGCAACGTGATTTTACATAGCCTAAAGCCTTCCTCGATAAATGATCTATCCAACACAAAAATAATTTTTCAATTCGAACCAGTAGTTCCTGAGATTAGCGCGTTCAAACAAACAAACAAACAAATAAACAAACAAATTCTTCAGCTTTATAATATTAGTATAGATTTTACGACTTTTCTTTAGCCAATTGCTCAATATACTGTAGGAACTCTTTTAAAACGGACATAGATAAGAAAATATTCATGCAGTCTCTGATTTCAAAGTTTAAAAAACAGGTTAACATAAATAATATTATGAGTGCAACTATTACAGATTTACTTATTAGGTGCGATTGCTAATAAACCTTGGCATTTTAAGTATCGTTCCTCAATAAAATTTAATGTGGGTATAGATCATGTAACTAAATCAAAATAATAACTGCCTTTAACTATGTTTAAATTAATTTTTACTATTACATTCCTACTTGTTTCGTAACTTCCTTCTTATACCTAAGTATGTAAATAAATCTTACAGATAAGTTTGACTTCATTAACATCAATAAAATGTAATATCAGCAGTCAGATTTTATCTAATATATAAAATTCTCGTGTCGCGGTGTTTGTTGCTAAACTCCTCCGAAACGGCTCCGAAATTTTGATGAAATTTTGTGTGCTTATCGGGTAGGTCTGAAAATCGGCCAACATCTATTTTTTGTACCCTAAATGTTAAGGGTGGTCCACCCTAAAAATTTATTTTTTATTTTTTCGCAAAACAACGTTTGCCTGGTCAGCTAGTATTTTCATAATTATGTTCAAACATATGAATAATAATTTCAGAGCATTGTTCCTTGATATTGATTAATAAAATTTTCAGATGTAAAAGGAGGCGTACTTAGTGGTGAATTATGAAAAGTTTTTTTAAAGCGTCTGCGAGCTTCTGAAACTACTTGAATCCACATTATCAGCGAGTAACATAGGCTACATTTTATAATATTATGCGGGCAGTCACGTGCAGCAGTCCTAAATGAAATGAAATATAAATTTCTTTTACAGATACGGACTAACTTATGAAGAAATAGAAAAAGGTTTACCATTGATTGATACTTCACGTACACTGATTCGCGAAGTGTGTCCACCTGTGTTCTCACACGTCGAGTGTCGCCCCGGTAAATATCGGCGCGTTGACGGCCTTTGCAACAATCTTGAACATCCCACGTGGGGTTCTACCAATGCACCTTTCCAGAGGTAAGAAAATTTTAAGTTTAAACATTCGTATGTTTAAGTTTCAGTCTTCTGATCACTTATGTATCCTTTGTGAAATTTAACATTTATAATTTTTTTTTCAACTATCTCACATCTATTTTTCTCAAACTTTTTTTTTTTCCTTTTAAAAGCGTTAATATCAATTTTAATATTAGTATTTTCTGTAATAGCTATGTCCTAAGGAATATTATATCACATGTTATGTTAACATCACATAAAATAAGTAGGTAGGTATAAATATGCTAAGTTTCCTGAAATATTGTCTTTGAAAACAGGTTGATCGGACCACTGTTCTCGGATGGTATCAATGCTCCGCGTATTTCTCACACTGGACGGGACCTGCCGCTTTCTCGAGTCGTATCCCGCACTATGCATCCGGATGACGGCTTCCACGACCACGCCGGAACTGTCATGGTCATCGCTTGGGGACAATTTATGGACCACGACTACACTCTCACCGGCACACCGCTTGGTATACCTACTTATATTCGAACTTATACTCTACACAGATCAGATCAACTGATAACTTCTAAAGTTATCTTTCTCATTAATTCTTTCTTTTGCTTCTAAATTTGTATCCTTCGTATGATTTGATAGGCATCTTCTGGGTGAGTTCGCTCCATCATAGGCCTCATCTTTGCTACACAGCCAGATGCTGGCCAAGAGCAAACCCATCTGAAATAAAAAAATAAATAAAAAAAATTTGCTTAGTTCTGTGAATGTGATAGCAAGATAAGAAACTGAATATCTGAATAACAAACCTAATAGTCACGAGAGAAAATCGTATAATTCTAACTTTACTTTTGAGTTTTTGAGTTTTCTGCGAACTATATTAAATCACCATAGTGTATATTACTTTAGCCTTTATCTTCCTTTGCCCAACAATATTTTTTTTTTATTGAAACACAGTCACACAGCACTCAAACGACAATAATATAGGAATAAATACACATGTATACTTAAAACCTACTGCCATTAACGGACTTCATTATTTTACCATAAAAATAGCTATCAACACAATACGAAATAAAGAAAAAAGAAACAAACAAAAAACTGATTAAGTAAGCAACAAATACAATTTCAATTTTTAAATATAGATTTTTCCTGTTAGATCCAATAAACCGCAATGATCCAGAGGAATGCTGCAAAAGGCCACCTCATTTGAAGCATCCATACTGCAACGAGATTCGCATACCCGATGACGATTACTTTTACCGTCTGTTCGGAGTCAAGTGTATCGACTTCGTCAGAGGCTTCCCTTCACCTAGACCTGGCTGCAGACTAGGTAAGATTTTTTGTTTTCATTATTTCTATTCCATAATTACCTCTTATCTATACTAAGTCATTGTTTGTTTGAATTGAATAGGCTCCGAACTACTGGACCGATTTGAAAAATTCTTTCACTGTTGAGAAGCTTTTATCAGTGAGTAACAAAAGCTATATTTTAATTATAAAGTTACGCAGGCGAAGTTGCGCGCAACAGCTAGTATCGTATATATTGACTTAAACACCAGCAATTCCATTATTTAATTTTTATTTTCCGTGATTTTATTTATGTGTTGTGGTTCAGTTCAGTTTAGTAATTTAATTTTAAAATTCAATTTAATTTTTGAATTTTAAAATGTCTTATGCAATAGATACGTAACTTATGTTTAAATAAACACTCTATTATAATCAAGATGAAGAAAAATATTTTTTAAAAAATGTGAGGTATATTTAGTGTATATCCAATATTAAAATTGGAAGACTAAGTATAAGTATCAAATTAAAAGACTGGATTAGGCTGGATATCGATTATTTTACAAAAGTTATTTCGTATTTTTTTTTTAATCACAAATCATTTAAATAAGTATATATCTTTGACAAACCCATAAATATTATATTATCTTGATGTTAACAATAAAATTGATAAAAAAAATTAAAAATCTCCAAAATAACTGCGACATTTATTACCTACATATCTTACTGAAAATCCATGAGTTATATTGCCAAATATATCTAATACTTAGCGCTAGTTCAGACACCGCGGGAACCGCGCGATTTCCATGCGATTCTGAAATCGCGCGGGTTAGTTATATGAGTTGTTTTGTAATCGTTCAGACGTAACCGCGCGGTTTACAAGCGGAAATCGCGCGGTTCCCGCCGTGTCTGAACTAGCGCTTAAGATTAGGTTGGTAAGTTTGAAGCGATTCGGCAATCGGGTTTCTGACATATTGCGGTCGCCTTGCTTACAACATTAACACCACCATCACTCTACCGATACGCGACACTCGTGGACATTCTTAAATGACATGCCTTTGCGGTGTGCACATGAAATTATTACGCCGACTTAGAAAATATCAGTTAACTCTACTCCTAAATGAGTCATAAAATTATAACTACATATAAATATCTTATCTTATAATACTAAACGAGGAATTCTTGTATGCCACGACGATCTCGCAAACGGCTCTAGCGATTTTGACGAAAATCTAGGGTTAGGGTTTTTTTAGGTCTAGAAATTGATCTGTCAGGATCTTATTTTCGAGAAAATTCGTTTTAGGTAGTTTTTTTTAATGGAACGGTTAAAAAAGTAATACCGCTTGCTTGTTTTATAATATTTTGAATTATTAATTACTAATTCAAGTATTTTTGAATTTTTTCTATAATGTTTCATTATACTTAAAAGCTTGTACTTAAAGCTTGTAAATTTTGTAAAAAACTTTAAAGCTTTCATGACCCCAGTCTAGTTAATATTAACTATAAGGCATTCACTAAATGTGTTGCTAAACGCAAAACTTGAGGACAGCTGAACCAATTCGGATATTGATTACTTTTTCAAATACTCGTTGAAGAAAGTTCTTATGAGAGGAAAAAATTAAAAAAAAATGCACGGAAAATTGCATTCGTGCGAAACCGAAGGGCGGATATAATATTTTTATTTTATTTTTTGAAAAAATATTTTATGTACAGACTCGACTCGTTTACGATTTTATTATATTACTAGTGTTGCACGCGACTTCGTCCGCATAACTTTATAAAATATAGCCTATGTTAAGCTTCCCAACAGTGAAAGAATTTTTCCAGTAGTTTTGGAGCCTATTCAATTCAAATAAACAAACAAATTTTTCCTCTTTATAATATTACCACTATAGATTTTATCTATGTATAGATTTGCATATAATTGAATTTTACAGTATTTACAAACTAATATCTAAAGTGTATACAAAAAGAAGGTATAAATTTTATCTATGTAGAGTATAATAGTCACCCATAACCAATTGAGACCGGGTATGTTGCACCTATACCTAGATATTCACGTGCATAAACTGCGTTGCATATATCAGCCTGCGGTGAAAGTGATACATAATTCAGGTTTTGGGTTAGATATATGCAGCGTATTGAGACAACTTATATATCTACTAAATCGATATACAAGGATTTCAATATTGTATAACATATTACTTACTACAACTAATAGATAACATTTCGTAATTATAGTCGATTATTTAATATCATCTTAAACTTTTTAATAACAGATTGATGAGAGATTTTTTTTTAATTTGAGCTTTTATATCACTTCGGGTTAGATATATCCAGATTATGCAGCATATTGAGACAACTTATCTACTAATAATAATAATAAAAACTTTATTTCAGACATAAATGTCCATAGCTTTAATATAATAATAATCAATATAATAATCAGACATAATAAAATAGCTTATAACTCACATGTTATACAAAAAAAGTAAAATAAAAATTAACATAAATACATAATTCTGCAGATCTAGATATAATACTAAGACTCTTTAGTATAGATATAATATATAATACCATCTCTACACTAATATTGTACTTACTAGAAATAACAATCTCGTAATTAAAATTATTTTAAATAATTAAATTATTTAAAATAATTTTAATTACGAGACTTTCTACTCCTCATAGTCTACAACGATATTACAAGTAAATTTAAAGCTCATTAAAATCAACGATTATTTGATTGCTTGAGATTATATACTATACGGTGTAAGTATATTTCATAGAGTGGTTTTTATTAAAAATGAATAATTCAAACCAGCATCTGTGGATGTTTCTTGCTGCCATATAAATAAAGATCTAACCTTATGTAGGTTATCTTAACATTATATCACAATAGTAATTACTTAAGTGTATAGTAATATATAAATAAATCACATCAAGTTAACTGAATGTTTCTCTTCATCCGACTTAGTTTCATCTTTCTTCTCTGTCATGGTCATTGTCCAATATTTCCAGTGTTCCCTCATTCAGTTCCTTGGAAAACTTGACAACATAAAAATAAAATATCAAAGTTTGCATACAATAAATCACCATGCCAGTATAAATTTTCTGCTAAATTACTTGTGGACAGTGAAATCCATCAAGACATGTTCTATGCAGGGAACGCATTAAGAAATAATTTGCTATAAACTCCAGTAGCCAGTAGCTCAATCATTAGCTCACATGACTAACATATTTGACGGCAGCATTATGAGTCTACTGAGTTGGCGAATTATTATAACGAATACACTGACATTTATAAAGAGAACTGGACTCGTTATGATTCACTATACCTGTACGTTGGCTAGTTATTGCTAATTGGCCGCCATTTCATTTTAATATTTCAAACTTAATTACATACTCGACTTGATTGAATTGATAAGTGTTTCAAGTAAACATGCTAGAGTAAATAAACGTAATGATTGAAACATTATTTATAATTATTATAGGTTCACGAGTGCCATTCAACACTTTGACTGGATCTATAGATGGAAACACGGTGTATGGTGTTACGGATAAATTCGCAAGGTAATAATAGCATATAAAGTTTCTAAGAAATCATATCGATTTTATCATAAAAAAAGGGCAGGCAAGCTGATGATCCACTAATTTAATGGGAGGTGGTTACCGTCACCAAAGGGACACAAGCAACACCAGGGATGATAAAAATACGCTGCCAATAATGCAATACTTTCAAGTTTGTTGGCTGCGTGCTTGAAGAGCTTTTCCTCAAAAGAGATTTGACCTGAGAGCGTAGCGGCTCTTACTAAGTTGATCCACCACCGGCACACACAGTACATGCTGAGGCCTCAGAAGGGAGTTGGTTCAAAAGTTCACGCCACGCGTCCATAAGATAAACTACACATTCGGGCAGTACCCATTTCATATTAGGGTCTTCACCATATTAGCGGCAAATGTCGCTAAGCCCTATTCTGCAAGCATAGCATAGCATAGCTCAAAATTATTTTTGATATATTATTATTAGGTAGGTACTCATCAACGCTTTCGTTTTCGCTGTTTTCATTAATTGACTCAAGAGGCTTTTTAGTGATAGTCCCTTGAATTAGCCTAGCTCAGCTACATACTTAAGTCAACATTTATTGTTGTCAATAAGTCAAGGTATTAATACTCTACAACTAGATTGATGATGTTTACAGAAAACTGCGTACTGGTTATGGCGGTCTGTTACGTATGAACCCAGTATTCAAAGAGTACGGATTAAAAGATTTGCTTCCTCTAAAACTGGATATTCCCGATGAAGGCTGTACAAGACCCAACAAAAACATGTTCTGCTTCGAAGCTGGTGAGTACGTTCAAGTAATATTAAGTACTAGTGTTTTTTCCCGCGACTTCGTCCGCGTCCGATCGCTATCAAACTTCACAGGAACACCCGCTACACTAATCTGAAGATTGTCTGAAAGTTTCATCAAAATCGATTTAGCGGTTTTGGAGTATATAGGAGACATACGGAGACATACATACACACATCCAACTATCCAATTTACCAAATAAAGAAAATCACTTATTTTTTTCCATTTGAAATTATTCAATATATTTTGCTATACAGTTGGTATGCCATTTTCAAATAGTAACTTTTTTACAGGTGAAATTCGTGTTAATGAACAATTAGTACTAACAGTAATGCATACGCTTATGGCCCGCGAACACAATCGCGTCGCTGAAGGTCTAGCAGAAGTGAACCCACATTGGGATGATGAGACACTGTACCAGGAAGCCAGAAGGATAAACATAGCGGAAATACAACACATCACGTACAACGAGTTCCTGCCTATCTTGTTGGGCAAGGATGTTATGGAGAAATTCGGACTAGTCCTTGAGAAAGAGGTTTCTGATAAAACTTATTTTACTGTTAAAATACCTGTCATTTGTTATCACGAAATAATTTTGTAATCATTGAAAATTATCTGTTATTGTGGTGGTTGGGAAAAAATAGGGACCCCGTGATATTAGATTATAGAGACTATTGCTGTAGATCAATTACTCCAAATGTGTAGAAATAATATTATGGTTAAGAAGACTCATAGTAATAAGGCACATAGCGTTTCACATGCAAAGGTTTGCGAATAGTTTGGTTGCGAATTTTAACTGATCCTTAAAAATATTTTGCAGGGTTATTGGGATGGATACGATACTACAGTAAACCCCGATGTAATTGACGCATTCGCCTCCGCTGCCTACAGATTTGGACACTCATTGCTACCCACTGCAGTTGAAAGATGGTCGAAGGCTCATAAATTCATAGGTAAAAATAGCGATTTTACTAAATAATTTACAGTTTGTAATATGATTGTTAGCCCGAAAGATATATACTTATCTATGATATAATACATTTACAAACGAGCAAGGCTATAACCTAAGTTGTCCCTCTCATTGATCATATTTGCGGCAAAGTGGTATCTGGCTGTAATATAGTCTGATGAGAAAATTTATTTGCCAGAAACAATTAATTAATGCCAGTATCCTCGGTACCATGCCGAGGGCGCCCAATTTTATAGATATTTTTTAGGCTTATTTATTTTTAGATTTTAGTTTAGTTTAGTTTTATTTTTTATTTAGATTAATAATTATATTTTATTTAGTAATAAGTATGTATAGATATAGATTTATCTGAAGCAGGAGATATATTTATTTGCCGTAATTGACATTCTTTTGTGTAATTCTAAATTATTTATCATCACATTTAATATGTTGCAGCATCAAAGAGGCTCTCAGATCTGATCCGGAGACCATACGATTTATACAGAGCAGGAGTTTTGGATGAATATGTCATGGGTCTAATGAATCAAGTCGCTCAGGCTATGGACGACTCCATCACGCAAGAAGTCACCAACCATCTCTTCAAGAAAGTTGGAGCAAGATTCGGAATGGACCTTGTGTCTTTCAACATGCAAAGAGGTCGTGAATTCGGTATTCCCGGATACATGGAATTTAGAAAATTCTGCGGTCTCTCTGGAGCGAACACCTTCCAAGATTTACACGGATCTATGCCAAATGAGACTGTCAGGAAATATGAGAGCATTTTCGAACATCCCATCGATGTGGACTTGTGGTCCGGTGGTGTATCGGAAAGACCACTTCCAGGGTCGATGTTAGGGCCGACATTCGCTTGCATCATTGCGACACAGTTTTCGTATTCCAGAAGAGGAGACAGGTTTTGGTAAGTACTTTGAAACACCTTAACAAAGACTATTTAATGCTGTAGAAATATATTTCAAATAGGTTTGATAATAATATGTCGATTTTAAAGATCTGTAGGTATATAACATGTCAAACATTTTGTGTCCCATCCCATTTCTGAGTATTCAGAGCAGGGTTGGAAAAATCACGATTTTTTGAAAAATCGAATAAAAATCGAATCGAGTACAGTTTAACTATTTTTGGGTGAAACGGTACGCGCACTTGGGTGTCAGAACTGTCAGAGACAAGGTGAATCCTCGTGGTGTGTTTTTTAACTTCACTTGCAATTGCGGTCTTACATTCTTTCAAACGTAGTTCTAACAAGTATTCATTGCGTTGCGTGCATAGCTAAATTTTTTTTTCTAAATTCGTTTTTATGTTGATTTGCATGAAAGAAATTAAAATTAAACACAATTGATCAAATCATTTAAATCAGAATAATTTAATCATGCCAACCCTGATTCAGAGTACACGTCTCCTCTGTGTGAGAATGTACACGGTCTCTAACTCTTTGGAGTATATCGCTATTATTTCTTTCCCGTCAGAGCAGTATATTATCTTTTCTAAACGACACAGTCATGACATTGAAATGACTCAATCAAAGCCCGAGTCGGCAGTCTTCTGGGCCAACAGCCAAGCATCTCATTCGGTTAATATCTTTCAGGTTTGAGCTTCCAAATCAGCCTTCGTCATTCACGCCAGAGCAACTCGCTGAAATCCGAAAATCCCGTCTGGCGCGCGTTATCTGTGACAACACAGACATCATAGACACAGTACAGCTGTACCCCATGGTGCTGCCCGATCACGAACTGTGAGTACAAAAAATTAATTAAGTTTATTAATTAATTAATTAAGTAAATTAATTAGAGTTTAATTTAGTAAATTTAAACCGAAAATTAAATTGAAATTGGAAAGTTATGAGGAAGCCTATGTCCATCAGTAGACGTCCTGCGGTTGAGATGATACTGATGATGATTTATTAATATTAGGTAAGTATAAGTGCAAAAGTTTGTAAGGATGTTTCAATGTTTCTTACTGTTTCACGCAAAGTTGGATGAAATTTGGCACATAAGTAGATAGTTAATTTATTACCTGGATAAAACATATAAAGATACTTTTTATTCGGGAAAAATCCTGACGGATTTTCTAAAAAATTTAAAAATTTGGCCCTACGTCGTCACAGCGATAAGCTTTGACAACTGTACCAGTACTTTTCCAACATTGTACAATTTTACTAAGTAAATACCGATTTCGATATTATCATAGATATTATCCTCAGTTGGTTTTTTTTTTTTTTTTTACAACATACTTAACACATGGTACCTACATCATCATAGGATTATTCCTAATTCGATGTATCTGTTCATTTTGATGGTTCATAATTGATAAATAATCACATTTATATAAGTTATTTAAATTATTTATATAACTTCTAATACTTGTTTGTATATACAGGAATCCGCGTGTACCCTGCAGAAGTGGCATAATACCCTCCATGGACTTCAGCAAATGGGCAGAGCCGGCGCCTTTTGCTGGCGCCGCCAAAGAGTTTGTAAGTAGCTTCTCATATGATCCGTATTTGGGCAAGAAGTAGCTGCACGTCGCACCATTAGTATTTAACTCACCTTTTTGTAGTCAACACTAGTTTAAAAAATAAACTACCCTCTAGACAAAGTTCGTTATATTTTGAAATGACTATTTTCATATTTCTAATCAACGATCAAACGAAAAGATTACACATACTTATATGTGTAGTACTGTAGTACCTAACTTTGTCTATAGGTCTTTGTATGGATAAATGAAAGAGTAGATTTAGATGATTCGCCAAATGGCAACTATTTGAAAATGTCACTCTTATTTAATTGTAAGTTATCCGCATGTATGCATATATATTATTTTAAAAGTTTCGCTCAGAACTCGGAATCAATATTATAAAAGTTAACAGTCGCAACTTTAAAAATATACATTTAAGTTAAAGATTTAGTTCTGTGAACTTTTTTTAAATTTAAAACTTGACGCTCCATACTCAAATTGCTTGTTAAAAACTTAAATAATAAGATTTCTTGAAAATGCTTAAGACTATTCTAAGCTAAGCTTTTAAGCTTAAGAATAGCTAATTTCGGATTGCGTCAGCAAGATAATAGAAAAAGTTATATTTTATATTCTTAGCATAGAATACTACATATCAGTATCACTCAGTATCACGAATTTCATTATAAATTTTTATCATAATATATCATAATAATATATTTTTTTATTTATATAGTGTGTATAAGTATCTAAATGACGTACAAAAATTGTGTAAGAATGATATTAAGTAGAGGCCAAATGCTTGATTGCCATATTTTCTTAGCTTAACGTAAGTTTGTCTGTTAATTTAACTACCGAACTTATATTTCTCATTATACTTAGTTCATATATATTGTTATATATCTAGCTTTTCTCTTAAAGGTACCTTAAATGTAAAGCACTTACTTATTAGTTTGAAAATAGTTAATTCCTTAGAATAAGAATTGGTCTCTCTGCGCTCGACTAGATACCGCCGGCGTACTTGTCAAATACGTCAACAAATACTACGCCGAAGTCGGCGTACCCGAGCCAGTCACAACAAGCTGTCTGTGACGTGTACGTGCCGAAAGTTTTATTAAATTCTGGGCATAATAAAATGGCAGTTTGCGCAGTGAAACTGTGTAAAAATATAATGAAACTGTGTAAAAAGTGATAAAAAGTGACGTGTAAAAGACACACACAGTAAAATAATGAGTTGCCGTATTCACGGAGCTATTGTATTTAGATAGCGCGGTGTCTAGTCGAGCGCAGCGAGATCAAATCTAAGGTTAATTCCTACACACAATACGTTTGTGACTTGATCTGTATTTTTTTAAATATTTCTTACGTACTTAGTTACATAGGAGTTAAGCAACTCCTAACTGTACTTAACTGCTTTTCAAACACTTGTAAGAAGTTTGTAAATAGATAATAAATTCATTATGAACCGTACTGAAAATTTGAAGGTACCCTTAATATATAAATATTGAGGGTACCTGAAATACTTCTCAATATATAAATTTATGTATGTAGGACGTATTACCACCGCAGAATCATATTATATTATACGTTGTGACCATCGAAATGCTACAATGGAATTTGCGTCACAAATGCCAAAGCGGCACATAAAGAGAACGCCTTTGACATAATCATGGCGGACTCTTGCCTTCGCGCGTCAATGGTAAAAGGTAGTAACGACCAACTTCTTTTAACGTAACGTTTTTTTAAAGTTGATATCGTTTTCATTTAATTTCAATTCATTTACAAACTTCTTCACATACGCACTATTAGTTCAATTGTTGTTTTTTTTTATATTATTTATTTCTTAAATACTAATTTTTAAAAGTCCTTAGAGTCACGTTGTTACTAATATAATGTCAATAAAATTGATTGTATTATTGTGTAAATAAATAAGTATTAAATTGTATTGTATTTTTATTTTATCTTAATTATTTATTGTAGAAAAGTGATTTTTAGTAGTTTTGTTTCAAGTAGATAAACTTATCGGATAATAGATTTAATGCCAACCTACTTAATGGCTACTGTACAATTGATTACAAAAGTAATATAACAAGTTCTCCTAAGTTATTATTATATTATACTTACTAGCTACACGCTAGCTCCCGGCTTCGCCCGGGTTCAAAATAAAAACTAACTTATCCTTTAAATTGGACCATAAGATGCAATACCTAATATAAATTACGGTATACGTTGGTGACGTCATAGAAATATACCTATATTATAGATGCGTGTGTGGTCATTCCAATATTTGTATAGAAAATATATCATAATATCATAGAGTAACTTATAATTGCATAATATGCCTTGCTATAATTTATATTAATATATATTATAGCTAAGTGTGTGACGGACTTTAACGTTGTCACCTATGTCGCACGTCACGTATAGCATTTAATAGGAAACCGTAGCCTTATAGCTAAATCTTCTTAGCTAATGCTGGCTAAGAAGGGTTAGGTATCCTGATGCATTGGTGTTGTATAACTGAAACAAAGAACTTGCACTGTTTGTGAAAATTCACTGTAGACAAGTAGTTCGACTAGTAGATAGTTTTGCTCACACGTATGTAGGTAAATATGGGTTTTTTTTTTTTCATAATTTGCCTAGTCCTATTTTATAATAATACATCTATGTTACACTCTTGCAGATAACAGATGCGATCATACTTGCCAAAAATGAGACAGATATATGTGACGAAACAATTGCTCCTGTTGAGGTAAAGCCGACCATTATTGACGATAACTGCAACAATCAAACGGATACTGTGATTGATGAATATCAGGGATGTCCATGCAACGACACTGAAGGAATTTTAAATTTACAACAAGTCAAATTAGACCAACAAACGCCATGTAACGACGAGAACCCAGAAATTAATATTAAAACAAATGTGGACGGGGTCTCCAACAGTACCACAGAAGAGTGTAACGAAATCAAAGTCAATGAAGTAGCAGATACCGATACAGTTTTGAAATATGTTTATAAAAAAAAAGATAATATAACGATTCCAGAAAAGACAAAGGGACATTTGAAAAACACTTTAAAAAGAAGAAAACGTTCATATAGCAGAGATAATCACGACATTGAAAAGGGGAAAAATTCTTTTGAGTACACTTCAAATAAAGATAGGGAAATAATTTTACCTCTACGTTTACAAAACACACCAGACGTTGTAAGAGCAGATTTTAACATAGAAACAGTTCACGACAGAGTACCATTACACAAACATTCGGAAAAATTCCAAAGAAGTAATGATAAAGAAGATTTTGAAAGTAGACGAAAAAATATTTATCAAACAAACGAAAAAATAATACCAAAAGACAATTCATCTTACAACCATAAAAGGAAAGAATTAGTCAGCCGGGATAGCAACGAAAGTGGAGAGAAATATTCAGAAGAAGACAAATCGGATAATAGCAATGATCGCTCTGGGAATAGAGAAAAATATGTTGAAAAGTCGAACGAAGAATATACTACTGACAGCAATGAAAATCATAGTTATAATAAAGACAAAAATTCATCTAATGAAAAACCATCAGAAGAGAGTTCATATAGCAGTGAAAGAAATAATGAACATTTAACTAATAAACGTAAAGATGACATTATCAAACACGACGAAGATCATAGTAACGAAAGTAATGAATATTCACAGGAAAAAGGAAACGATAATGACAGTGGCGAAAAGAAAGCTCGTATAAAAGAAAGTTCTCCTTTGAATATTCAAGACGTTGACTTAGACGATTTCAGTCATCATGAAAGAATACAAGTAAATAGCAAAGGCGAAGTAGAATCTGCTAAAGACACTCATGCAAATTTTGAGACAGATTCATCTCATGAAATAGTACCAATTATTAAGCCTGATATGGGGTCAGATGAAAGTGAAGAAAAGAAATCCCAGTCTCTTGAAGCTACAGATGTACTAAGTCTTGAAATTAATCAGCCACAGCTTCCTGTAAATATTAACGATGGCGAAATCAAGCCTGTCGTGGAATTAAATAACGAAGGTGATCGTAGTGATAGCAGTGAAGAAAAAGTTGTGAACTTAAGCGATGAAAATACAAGTTTAGAGTCAGATACAAAGGAAATAGACAGTAACGAGAAAAATGATAAATTAATTGCCCAAAATAATAAAGATGAAAATGTAAAACAGGAATTCGAAAGAATCCCATTAAATTATAATCACGACAAAAAGGAACTGAAAAACAACGATGAAGGTAGTGATAAAACTTTACCAATTTCCACAAAACCCGAAAATGTTGACGAGGACGAAAATGATGGTACTATAGACTCTTTATCAAAAGATCGTCTTGATGAAAATTTAAACATAAAATTTGACGACGTTGCTATTAAATTACCAGAAATAAAATTACCTGATGACATCTTGTCATATAATTATGAAGAACCAGCTTACCTTAAAGATGATAAACAAAATCATAAATACTACGACGATGACGATAAATATCATAATGAACGTTTACAGAAAAAGAAAAATAAAGACGAAAATCGAAGTGATGACTACAATAATGATGACGAAGCAGAAGATTCTCGAAGATATCGCGATTATAATTATTATAATGACGATGACGAAAAACAAGATTACAAAAACAAAGAGAAAAAAGATAATGAAGAAGATGAAGAAGCCCAAGAAGACGAAGAAGAGGATGTCGACTTGTATGAAAAATTTGTACGTGAAAGATTTGGTAAAAAAGGTTCTTTTGAACAACGTTCCGAAAAATTAGAGGACGCTACACACATACCAGAAAATCCTGCTCTTTTCGCAACTGTTAAAAAAATTCTCAAAAAGACCGAAGACACTTATAAAGAAGCAGAAAAAAGTGGCGATCCAAATGCGGGATATATGTGGACCCTTGAATATGGCGAAAATTTATAGTTTGATTAAATAATGCTTAGTAAACTTCTACTTTGTGTATTTATAGTATAAATTATTTTTATATTATTATATTTTATAAATTATTGTAATATAAATGGATCGAAATTTATCACTGTGATCTTTAGGTAAATTGAAATATTCGAAGTGTATGTTCAATTTTAATAAGTAATAGGTAAGTTTACCGAAAATTTTATGTAAGTAGCATAAGAATAGTTATAGTAGCATAACTAATGTTTATAAAGAAAGTGAATTATAAAATTTTTAAAATTGCAATGAATTTCAATTCAAAAGTAACCATAGCGAAAACGAATCAATAGTTTTAATAATAATCAATAATGAGTAGTCAATTAATTTTATCGAAGAACAAGTTAATACCAAAAAATGATCGTTATACATTCAAGACACCCTACCCCATATACACATAATAATAAGGGCCCTTTTCACCAACTACAAGTAAAGTGTTGATTAATTACTTTTAGAAATAATTTTATGTTTTATTAAATTATGCACTCGCATCCTTCGATAGGCGAATTCCTTTATTATTTTCATTTAAATGTTTGGGACTTTTACCGTACAAACAAAGGTATATCGGCTAAATTATTCCCGGTGACAGGTGACTAGGTTTGCCTACTTGACAGATGGTGAAAGAGGCCCTAATACTTATATTTTACACAAAATAATTTTAAAAAATTTACTTCGTTTTTCTTTTTTTTAAAAAGAAAAGATAAACTTCATAGGGCGGATAGAGCCACAGATGTATTGTGTAGATGGCGCAATATCTGAAAATATAAATAGGTGTAGTTTACACGGTTACGTTACGGTAACGTGTCGCTAGTTAAATAATTTCATCTCAAAAATGCCCAACGCGCCTAAAGAAATTTTCACTTCAATTGTAAAATATAATCAAATGTAAAAATATTCCCTAATATATACTATAAATAAAAACATTGGTCTAATAACCACATGGTCAGTTTTATTTCAAATAAATTTAAATAAATTTAGTTCCATCTCTAAATGAAAGTTGGCTATCATCATAGCTATCCCAACCTCTCGAAATACTTCCCACCTCCTGCAGTATTCCAGTTTTCTAACTTTTATGGTAAACGCGTTCTGCTGCGCCGCGCGACGTCTGCTAACTTTTATTTTACCATTAAAAATAATAATGAGGCAAAAAGTGTTGTTTTTGAGAAATAGATGAAAAAATTTGGCCAGAGATGCATACGAAGTTACGAACAATCGAGTTATCTATTTAGTTTTTAGATATTACTTACTGTAATCTTTGAAATATCTGCAGCAAATCTGCAGATTCAACCGGTGTTGGTGCTAAAATAACTTCAGGACGACAACCACCCCCATCCCGAGATCCCGAGGGAAGTTTTAGAGAAGTGAAAATCCCACAAAACCCTATAAGCATTTACATTTCATTCATGTGACATTTGAATCTTTTGAAGATTTCCCCCCTCGTAAAAAAACACCAGCAGAATATGTAGGTAGGTGGCAACACACTTACTGGTCCAGTCATTTAAGGTTAAATTAGGTAAGAATCTCGGAATTCGAGATACCCAGCTGTAAGTCTGTAAATACTTGTATATTGACACCCTAAAAGTTGTCTCAAAACCTACATATGGTAGGGTGTACGCAACTATTAAATTTCAAGGTCAAAGGTCACAAAAATCGGTTTTTTGCGCTTTTTTTGTAAATATCTCATTTCCTATGGGTTTTTTGCTATTTGTATCTATTATCAATATTGTAGAATACAAAATTCTCTACAAATTTTGTTTAAAAAATTTTTTTATACGGTGAACCGTTTTCGAGATAGAGGGAGAGCGCGCGGTCACAGGATCACTTCAGGTCAACCGGTACCTCCGGTCGAAAACGCGCCATAGTTGATGAACTATCGATAAATCAATTATTATAAATATTTGTCAATTTTTGTGACCTTTGACCTTGAAATTTAATAGTTGCGTACACCCTACCATATGTAGGTTTTGAGACAACTTTTAGGGTGTCAATATACAAGTATTTACAGACTTACAGCTGGTATCTCGAATTTCGAGGTGAACTTACTATAATGACTGGACTATACTTCTTCTTCTTCTCTTTTAATGTCTTGGCTCCATCAGATCTTCTCCGATGATTTTGCCAGTGTCATTAGTAAAAATAGCAATTTGTAATTGAAATTAAAATCAAAAGTAGCAGATCCCGAGACTAGTCAATAAATATATGACTAGACTAGAAATAAGTATAATTATAAAATAATAAGTATAAATATTTAGACTAAATAGCCGAAACAAAACAGTGGAAACTTCAATCAAAGTTGATGAGTACTTACCTAAAAATGTTTTAGTAAAAAGTTTATTATTAGATCACAGAAATTCAGTCGGGTACTTCCGAGTTTGAAATACTCACTGCTCTGCTAACTGCTAAGTAGATGCTGCATTAACTATGAAGATCAAGTACGTACATATATTACTATCCTCTTTGGTGTACCTAGACTGGCCCCTGGCCGTGAAATGAAATACTAACTGCGAGTATATAGTGTTCTGTGTATGACACTGACCAATATAGTGATCTATGTCCTGACACTGATTAATATGACATTGACATACCCTGACACTGACTATTATGACATTGACAGTCTATCTGTCTATCAATGTACTTACTTTTGTCTGTTGATGTTTTATCATCAATTAATCATAAAAACAAACACGTTAATTGACTTATACATAATTGTAAGTATGTATTTA
This sequence comes from Synanthedon tipuliformis, assembly GCA_947623395.1. Lineage (NCBI taxonomy): Eukaryota > Metazoa > Arthropoda > Insecta > Lepidoptera > Sesiidae > Synanthedon > Synanthedon tipuliformis. The sequence goes on along the minus strand of OX392417.1, from coordinate 8,005,790 downwards.
ATCGATTACTTTTTAATAAAAATATTATCAATCTGTAATCACAATTTTTAACCAATCACACTTATCTTGCTTTATGCTTTATAAGCACTATAATTTTGTACACGACACCTTCATAATATGAGTTTTCTTCAAGATTCGCTAAAATCCTGCAATAATGAATAAAACAAGAACTGCTGGAGATGGAATGGAGTGTGATGAAAATGTAAAGGAACTTCCATCAAAGAGTGACTTCACTTCCAAATGTAGGTCAACCAGTAAGGGTTCTCTGCTACCTGCGCGCCTTATTCAGTTGTATCCTACTCGTATTTTCAAATCGGACAGGAGTAATGCACCTATATCAGCAAAAACTCCAAAATTTGTACCTTACGAGCCATACAAAGGAGCAGTTAAGCCAATTGTACCAGCTTCCATTACTAAAGGCGCCAAAAAGTCGAGAAACAACATGGACATTAACACACTTATTAGACAAATGTCCCAAATGGACACCAATTTAAATGAATTCAAACCAAGATCCAAACTGACATCAATAAGTGATAAATCTGGTATAGAGCCACAGAAGCCCAATTTTGAGATTGAGGAACAGCAGAAAAAAATTAATGAACTCATTATAGAAAATGACAGTTTGAAGGAACAATTGAAACAACAAGTTCAGGTGATTTGACTTCCATATACATATAACCTATTTATGAAATTAAAACCCTATTTCCTATCATCCTATCAATATTCAAACTACCTATAAACATGTGTAAAGTCCTTTCAAAGCTTGAAATGTTTTTCACAGTTCACTTTACGGTAGGTGGCTACCGTCGCCAATATAACAAGCAGGATAACAAGCCTATAAAGGATTAGCAAGGGATAGGAAAATGGGCTCTGGCAACCCTTATTCACTGAAGCACAACAAGACACATGCAGTTATAATATTTCATGGTGATCTGTAAGTGGTTATTGCCTCTAAAAAGACTCCCCAAATAATTGTGAAATAAAGTGTCACTACAATTGCAATCGCCTGGAGTTATCCCTCAAAGGCAATCACTCTTGCCAGCCACACTTTTTCACCACTTCTGAGTTCCAAATTCAAAATTTTGCAGTTGAGTTTTTATTGTATAGTGTAATGTGGACCAGGTTGTCATCATTTTATTGATATTTAAATTGTGAACTTAATTATACTTTACATTAATTTCTTAATTAATCACACTGCCTAGATTTTTTATTGTTATAATTCGTCTTTATATTTTTTTATTATAAAAACAAAGTTCCCTGCCGTGTCTGCCTTGTATCTATGTTCGCAATAACGTCAAAAACTTCTGAACTGATTTTCATGCGGTTGTTACTAATGGGAATAGTGTTCCAGCGAAGCCAGCCTGTTGCTAGAATTTTTTTAATTTCATTATGATATATTTTAGGTAAACAAGGAATTGAAAACAATGTTGGTGGCTTCTATGGGGGAAGATCTTGAAACACAAGTGCAGTCATTGAATGAAGACAAGAAACATTTAGCCAATGCTCTTTTGAATTCCGCTCAACATTTATCCACACACCAGGTTAGAATTTTTTTTTAAAGGTTGTTTAAAAAAAATGCATTGAAATGGTACGTGGAATGGAATGGAATGGATAGAGGAAAGGGTCCTCATATCACATGTCCTGTTATTCATTAGAGAGTGGCTTGTTTAGTTTACGTCTCATATAATAGTGTATAAGTATGTCAACAGAAATTGTAGGAACTATTAGTTTGTAATTATTCTAGTGACATTATAAACTGTGGATAAATTATAAAATTTACAATCTAAAGCTTATATTTTCGTATGTTTATAAATCGACCATATCGTGTAGCTTTCAGTTTATAATCTCAAGTTTACTATCTTAAACCTGTCAGGGCTGTCAGATTACAAACAAATCAACCAATCACTGCACAGTCTTACAATTTATCACCCGCAAAATTGTAAACAGTCCATCTTATCCATTGATTGGTCGGCGTTTATAACTAGCATTCTATTACTTTCTATTATTACATTACATTACATACATTTGTTATTCTATTATTATTGTTACATCCAATCATTATTTATTCATTATTTTATTACATTAATTTTTGCTTCACTTGTCCTTATTTCTTTCTATGACTTTAGTCACTATATGTATACAATATTTAATAAAAACATCCCTTTTTTGTCTGACATTATTTCATGGATATTGATGACATTTTAAAAAAAAATAGCTTTTTCTGTTTTGTTTTTCAGGAACAAACGGAATGGCTAGCAGGACAATGTGAAGTCTGGAGAAGTAAATTTCTAGCGAGCAGGTTCGTACATGTCGTACAACTAAGTAGAAACTAAGTAACTTAACTAATATTTTTTTAATTACTTTTTTCTTCCTAACATAGATATCAGCAAGTATTTTTAACGTTTACAGCTTAATGGTTGAAGAATTGGCGAATTGGAAGAAAATTCTAAACGAGAAGACTGAAAATTTACAACAAGCAATAAAGACTTTGTTGGAGGAGAGATGTAGAACGAGGGACATGATGGTGTGCACATACAAGAACCTCTACAGCCTTCACGAGAAGTGGCTCGAAGATATTGCAATATCGGAATACGTTGGCAACACCAGAGTCTACAACCAGCCAATTGGCAACATTAATTTAAGTGCCACAGTACCACCGTCCACTAACATATTGGATTTGTCTCTAGTCAATTTAAAGTTGTCTGAGAACTTGACGAGTTCTGTGCAAAAGCAAGACATCAGCCATCTGAACAATTTGCCCACTGTCACCGACGGAGAACAGAATGCAGAACATGTAAGTGTTTATTATATTACTTACTAGCTGGCGCCCGCGACTTTGTCCGCGTGAAAAAAGTAGCCTATCCTGTGTCCCGTACGTCTAAATGTTTATCTACAAAGTTTCATGAAAATCAGTTAATTCGTTTAAGAGTTATTGAGGAACATACATGCATAAAATACCTACACTTACAGATTTATTAGTATTGATTGATGATATATTTTCTAGTTAGGAAAATAGTATATAATTTCTAGTAAAGAAATTAGTAAGAAATAGTAAGATTTATTATTATATAGTATTGACTGGCTGAGTTTACTGACAGTCGTTGCCCTGTCAATCTATAATCCGTACTAATATTATAAACTAGCTGGTGCTCGCGACTTCGTCCGCGTGGAATAGTTATTTTGGGAATCATTTGGGTATCTCGAACGGTTTTCGCAGCGCACGCAACGGAAGCCCTCAAATATGAATCATTTTCCCCGTTTTTTCCACATTTTCGACTGTTTCTTCGCTCCTATTAGTCGCAACGTAATGTTATATAAATATAAATAAATAAATATAAATATATTCACACATTCCACACAGCACCATCTAGTTCCAAAGTAAGCAACTTAATGCTTGTATTATGGTTACCAGACAGTTGATATACTACATACATTACTTTTGTTTTTTTAATAATTACATACATATTATAAATACAAAACATCCATGACTCAGGTACAAAGGTAAATGTTCTTCTTCTTCTTCTTCTTCTTAGTTTTAAATGGCAAAAGGTAAATGTTAATACATAAACATTTGCCCCTAGCGGGATTCGAACCCGCGACCGCTTGGTTAACAGCTTGGGTTACTAGCCACTAGACCAAACGTGTCGTCTAACTTATAGCCTAAAGACTTCCTCGATAAATGATCTATCCAACACAAAAAGAATTTTTCAATTCGAACCAGTAGTTCCTGAGATTAGCGCGTTCAAACGAACAAACAAACAAACAAACTCTTCAGCTTTATAATATTAGTATAGATGCTAAAGTTTGTATGGATGTATGTATGTAACTCTTTCACGCAAAAACTACTGAACCGATCACCATGAAATTTTGCATATACACGTTGACGTTTTATTTTTTAGGTAATGGCAACACCATTGAATGTAAACAAAGTCCAGGAGGAACCTGTGAATGCGCTCGTACACCACGCGTACAGCAAGAGTGGCAACACTGTGCGACCGATAGCTTCCTGTGTACATTGTAATGGTAAAGTACAACTGCTTTAACCCTTTAGCCGCCAGAGTCGGATTTATCCGACCATTTCGCCAGAGCCGGATATATAAATTTCTCTACTTGTATAATGTCTTTAAGCGGTTAAAGGGTTAGACTGATATTGTATTGCGTTTATTTTATCCATTATATAGAAACATATCTTAATAATTGTAGTATTTCAGTAAGGAAATACAATTCTAAGCTCAAAGCAATACAAGTATTGTATAATTTTATTATAAAATTAGTCGATTGGAGGTAATTTGTAAACCTAGACGGTATTTAGACTAGCATAATATTATTAAGATGGTAAATTTTTCTTTAAGTACCTATCGAACTGTTTGACGATTCAAAATGTTGATTTTATCACTGTATTTATTTTACAAAGGGATGTTACTTTGATACAGTTGATCTCTTGAAATACAAATTTTGATGCATTGTACGCATTTAACAAGACTGAACCTTGAAAAAATGGTATAATCTCGCAATTATATCTTCCCAATGCCGTACAAAAACCAATACTGTGCCGTGTACTTGTCCGGATTCAGGATAAAGGATTCATAATGGATTCGCCTTCAAATAAATCCTTCACGAGCCCAATATTTTCGCAACATATTGCTTTTTTCTAACCAAGGTGGGCGGACAAAATGGCTATTCAAGACGGTCAAAGGCGTCATTAATTATATTTATAGAATTTCCGTATTTCTGAAGTCGAAATAACTACAGATTTCAATTTATACTGATATATATGTTGGATTACTTGTATAATTTGTAGTGTTGTTTTAAATAAGAGTTTTTATATTGTAATTTTAATCATTTATTTTCTTATAGTAGGGGAAGTCCGGGCAAAGTGAACACATTAACGTTTGATGAGTTATAGAAAAAAAACCAATAGATATAAAAATAAAACAAATAATCGATATGAATTAGTCTTTATTAAAGTTTTTAATATAATCAACAAAAATATGTTCACATCAGTATTTTAATTATAATTATAAATAATATTGAAATGAAAGGTATGCTGCTATCCACTTTGCCCAAAGCACCGGGTAAAGTGGATAGGGCATTAGGGCAAAGTGAATACAAGTAGCCGTGTGGTTCCGGCAGAGTAAAATACATGAGGACCACTCCATCTCTTCCCGTGGATGTCGTACGAGGCTACTATGGGATACAGACATCAATATAAGATCTAAACAGCCTGCCCAACCCGTCAAAGCTTTTATTTATCAGCGCAGATGTCACAAACACTTTGGCCCTTTCCTTCATATGCTGTGCATTTCTCGTGACTCCACTGTTTACAGGAATTGCACTGAATCCAGTCATCAACAGGTTTTTTGTTTACTTTAAATCAAATCATTTATTTATTTGTAACAAATAACAAAAAAAATAGATTAAAAAAAAACAGTGACAGTATGAAGAAAAAGTCATTTGTTACAAAAAGGTATTTGCTTAGTATTTGGTGACATATAATATGCCAGCACTGATACTTCTATGTAATGTTCTCCGCAAAAATAGCACACACAATCTTCTTCGTTTTCTTTATCATGAACCTTACGTTTTTCATTTTTAATATCTTTGGTCGTTGTTGCCTTTTTCTTTTGTCTTTTGTTTAGTATTTAATTTTTTTATGTCTTCTTTTACTTTAGTGTTTACTTTGACAAATTTGACTTTCTGCTCTTCCTTCACAGTCGTACTTGTAAGCACCTCAGACTTATTAATCTTTCTTTTGCGGGTACCTAAAGGAACGTGTGCTTCTTACTTCTTTTGGACTAAAATAGGCTGAGATGGCCCTGGATCTGTTTCAGTACAGTAATTAATATTTTCTTTACCACTGCATTCACTTACATACTGTTCATTTGTATCTGGACTGTTTTGTTCTATTATTGCACTTTTAATGGCTAGATTCATCTGATCGGTAGACATTTTTTCTTTTAGTCCAGTTAATTCCTGGATATCACCTGCAGAAGTCCTTAGACCAGTAATATTGTTTTTATCGAGCGAATCAGCAATAACTGAAGGCGATGTCTCTCTAGAATAAATTGCACCATGATCAGGCACTGACTCCAAAACCAAGATATTATTTTACAATATGTCTGCAACTTCTACATTCAGGTGCTCAATAGGTTCTGTTCTTGCTTGTTCGAATAATTCCATATCTCCGTCATTTGAACAATCAGTCAAAGAATTTTCCGTAATTAAACTTGGTCGAGATAATCTTTGGAGCCCTGAAGTAGAAGGTTGTTCATCGTCATGACTAATTGAATCCACAATAGTTGCGTGTGGATTAGCAGTACTACGAACCGTCAATGAAACTACAGAAATACCACATTCATGAAGTAGTTTTATACATTGTTGAACCAGTGTTGCTTTCTGCTGTGCTTAATGGACTTTATTAAAAAATAACCAACTGGAATTTTCCAGGTATCATTTATAGTCCGGTAAAAATAAACATGAAAATAGTGATCAAATAACAATAATTCCGACAGAGCCGAATTTTGATAGAAACCTTGGGTTTACCATTAAAAATAAAGTGTCAAAAGTCCCCATCGATCTCATGTCTGCTAAAAAACTTATTAAGGGTCAAAGGTCAAAGTTGCAGGTTTTTTGGGTTTTTCTCGAAAACGGTAAGTTTTATAAAAAAAGTACCTCAGACCAAAGTTGTAGATCTCAAAATTCTCTCTAAAAATGGTCCATATGATTCTTTTTCAAGGACCACCATTCCTGAGATATCGCGCTTGTATCAATTAAAGTGGTTGTGTGTGGTTGTATGTATATTTTGTGTTTTTAAGCTGTATTATTGTATTGTATGTTTTTTTTTATCTATTGTTATCGTTCGGTCAATGTTGTATACACCTGTAATTGGTGCGCGTGTCAGCCGTAATATCTGTGTAAATATTATCATAAACAATTTTAACACGTGTACTGTTGGTGTATCTTAAATAAATTAAAAAAAAAAAGGATATAAAAAAGTTCCAATTTTTTAAGTGATTTTCAACAGGCTGTAACATCAAAGAAAATGGTCGTACAGTGCTCATTAAAAAAGGAAGTTGTAGCTTCGTGTCTCTAGTTTTTGAATCTGAACTTCAAATATTTTTCTCGTTAGCGGTTTATGAGTAATCCTCAGAAAACCAACAAAAAAAATTCAAAACCTGCTCGTCTGGAAATCGCTTTAAAAACCGCAATACTTTTTTTTTGTAATGGCACTATAAATTTCTTTTAGAGAATTTAATTCTCCACAACTTAACCTCTTCATGAGCTCTGTACGATGATTTTTCACTGAGTTATCGTCGATCACAGCGAAAAAGTCATTTTTGACTTTGATAACTCGGGGAATAAAGGTCGTACAGAAAATTATAAGATAAATATAAGATTTTAATATACTCAATAGAACATCTGTATTACAAATACATAATAATATGTATTATTTATAGATTTGTCCAACCTGATTGTTTTATAACTCCTATTTCTTCCCAAATATTATTCCACCTTTGGACATCATCATATTTAGGGTGTTGTAGGTCGTACAATTCTGTGTACTGTTCTATTAAAGAAATTAACAGTTCTTCGTCCATTACGTCCAGACAGCTATAAATGTATTCTTCTCAGAATCATAGTAAACACTAGGATCTGTTTTTGACTGTTGCATTCCCAACTCATTTAAAGCATTTTTCAGTTTAGTGTTCCACAATCTGCTGGCCTGCTTGAGGCCATATATGGATTTCTGTAGCTTGCATACTTGCGATCCTTGTTTGTACTGTTCTGGTTGCTGCATGTAAATTTCTTTATCAATTTCACCTTGATGAAATGCTGACACCGCATCCATTTGATCAATTTGTAGGTCATACTTGGTACTAGCCAAAGCTAGTAAATAAGTATATAAGCCAAGCTAGTAAATAAGCCAAGCTAAGTAACTAGTTGTGTACCTGACCACTGGTGAATATATTTCTTCATAGTCGGTACCCCATTTTTGAGCGTAGCCTTTAATTACGAGTCTTGCCTTGCTAACATCAATGGGATTTCCGTCAGGCGGCTCGATGCAACACCATAGATTCTCGTGCTCTAAATATGTTTTCACAGCGAATTTCCATGTGGCGAAGTTTTCTCTGCCCATAGTTTTTCCAAATTGAAATTGTTCGAACCCATTTTATTGAAATAGGGTAGGGAAAAGTCTTTCTTCGATACGACTTTTTGCAAGCGTCACGTTGTATTTCCAACCTCAAATCCAATCAACAAGTATTTCACCAACAGAAGTTGTCTTTTTCTGGTTTTCTGATATTTTCTGAATTAACCACGCTCTACTACCATGTTGGATAATTTTTTTTAAAAAAAGTTGTCAACTTCTTCGATCACGCAAACGTATTGGTAAGTATGTTTTCCTTTTTTAGTATAAAAATTTGCCAAGATATATTTCCCTACTTCTTCAGCAGAATCTTCTAATAATTTGCCATCACTATTCGTTCTCTTTCTTAAGTCTATTGTTTCTTATGCGATGTAACTGCATTAGCCTTTTCTTCTCTTGGTCTATCGAGCAGTCAGGTATATTTTCGGTAATATCTTAGAAGACCTAAAAACTGCTTAATTTCTTTCGGAGTTTTTGGAATGGGATATTATTCAATGGCTGAAATTTTGTCTGGGTTTTGTTTAATACCGTCTTTGCACGTCAGAGTCAGAGCTTTCAAGCCGCGTATAAAGGCTTGCATGGCAACTTTTTTATATAGGTTACGTTTTGCCTGGATGGTGGTACCTAGGTGTTCGTGCAAAGTTACGTATGTCATAATCGTGCTGAGTAAATTTTTACAATGGTCGTAATTCTCTTGAGGGGTCTCGTTACCTTGGGTGGCTAGCGATAGGTCGCTAAAACATCGATAGGTCGATATAAAATGTGTATTGGGGTACAACAGATTTTTGCTTTTTAAAAAAATTCCCACTCCTTATATGTGATAAGTTCATGAACTCCTAGAATATCTGTGCTGAGTATTCTTTTTTGCAATCTTTGCATTTTTTTAGTTTTAACAAACACCTGGTTACATAACCCGCTGTAAAAGCCCTTGCATTGACTCGAATTTTTTCTCTTAGCACCTTGAAAAGGCTTATCGTCGAGTGGCAAGAAGAAACAGCATACGATGAAATGTTGTAATTTTGTAATCCATGAGCCCTAAACGGTGGTTATCTGATGGCATCGCTCACCGCATCTAGTTTCCCTGCGGTGGCTGCCACGCAAACTGCGCGGGTGGTGCTGTAGTGCTGTAACTGCTGCTGCTGTTGTGCCCGAGCGCAGGGTTGCAGACATTTCTTCGCGTTGTCTCGAAACTTAAAGTGGTACCTGCATAACCAATTGGGGTTGCTTGACGCTTTCTTTGATCGTGATCGTGAACTTGACCTATTTTTCTCCTATAAGTAGCTGAAACTCTTTATTGTTGCCCTGGACCGTAGTTCACTTACTTCCCCACGAAGCTGTTTCACTTCCAAAACCATATTTCTGAATTCTTGTATGAGCTCTGCGCTACCGTGCGCCGGTTGAGTAGCTGTTGTCACTTCCTCAATGACACCTTGACTGACCGAGTCCATAATTCTGTCTGCCATGCGGGCCAGATTTTCCAGTTTGATGTCTTCACTCACCAACAATACTGTGCGCACTGCTGTCGGAAGTCGTTGCATCCAGAGTTTTCTTACTGTGTCGTCGGCGAATTTCTCGCTGCTTCCCGCCATCCTTCTGTAAAGCTGTGATGGTTTCTGCTCCCCACTTCATCTCTTTTACTAGTCTATTAAACTGGGAATCGGCGCTCTCTTGGAAAATGCTGATCAACCTGTCCTTCAAATCGTCGTAGTTACGATTAGATGGATCAACCGACAGATCACTCACCGTGTTTAACTCTCCTTTTCCCAGTTTGCTGATAACAAGATCGAATTTGGTCTCTTACCCTTGTTTTTGTGGTGCCATTACGGCTTCAAATTGTGCAAACCACATACTGGGCATGTCCCTCCAGAAGAGTGCTATTCTTGCTATTGTGATCGCCGCGAGATCACCGTGCCCTGTCGATTCTGCGGATGCTTTTTGGATGTTGGAGGCGAAGCCGGATGGGGGAAATAGTATGTCTCTATTGTATATGAGTGGAAAGCTGTGAATTTAGTGATTTGAAAATAGTATTACACTTATTTTTACCTTGTTCAGTTGCAGAATTATAGACTAAAGAAGTTATAAAATATTAAAGTGCTAGTATAGTCGGGATCTTTGCCGTATTTAGTGAAAAGTCCGTAGCTGGTGCACCGTTGGTTGTACCTCTTCACTGTTTTACCGCCAGCACTACCACCTTTCTTCTTTTTCTCATTATTTGCATAAGTTCTCAAACTTCTGAATTTTTTGTAAGCCTCGTTTGCTTGTTATGCCAAACTTTTCAGCGATTTCATTCCATCCATCTTTTTTAGCATTTCTATTTCTATCTTTGTATATTCCGGTTTTTATATCCCACAACACAGGGTGTAAATGTACTTTATTAATGAAATCAATAATTGTCTCGTTAGACCACGTAGGTATTAGTCATTTTTGTTTATCAACATAACCTCGAAATAACATGCAACTGATCGCAAAGCACAGAATATAGCAATTAATCACGGCGTCACTCACAGCGAACTTCATGTCGCTTAGAAAAGGATACACTATGCAATAACAATAGAGTGACTGAAACAACAATAAAACTGGCCGAGCAATATTGCAATAAAATCGATCGCCTAGCGTAGCGATCGTCCAGCAACCCATCGGGGCAATATCGACCATAAGTGGCAATACAAAACCAGCCCCGGATCTTCAATTTTTTTTTTTTACGGGGCACAAACTGAAAAATGCCGCCCCTGCCCACTTATTTATTTTTAACTTTATCATCTTTATAATTTCAGTTATCAGATCCACTAATTGATTGACATTTGGACATAGGCCTTCCGGAAATAATGCATTCATCGCTGTTCTTTCTGTGTTAAGCCTATTTATTTACAGATATATAGACGTGTAGGATATATATTTTATAAACAGCACAGGATAGGATTTAAAATAAGAATATATATAATAAAAATAAAAATCAAACATGTTATTGCATTTGTAAATTGAAATTACAATTTTACTTTTCGAGCTTTTGTTCAGCAAATAAATCTATGACCTTGTCATAATTTAACTCGTGTGCAATTCGATTTTCTATCGCTAAGATTGCAAGACTCGATAAGCGTTCCTGGCTCATAGTAGATCACAAAAATAATTTTTAATTAGTTTTAGTTTGCTAAAACTTCGCTCACAGCTTGCGGATGTAGTAGGAAGCGTAGAGTAAATTCGCAGGACAATACAAATATTAGGAAAAGCATCCTGCAAATCATGCGCATAGATTTGTTGCGAGAGAGAAACCGTTATAGTACGAGATCCGGCCGCAGGAATGCGTACCTAACGCGTAACCAATAAAAATATTTTTTTTATATACAGTTATAATAGGGGCAATATAATTTTGGCATAATAATTAATTTAATTAAAAATATTTCCGGGCAAATTTTAATAGGCACCCTGCCCAAAACATATTGCTCCTATTATAATTGTGTATATAAAAAAAAATATTTTTATTGGTTACGCGTTAGGTACGCATTCTTACGGCCGGGTTAGCATTTAAGCTTGCATTAATTTGTGACCGCAAATTCTTTGCAATTTTCATTTATTTCAAAAAATATTGATTGTATGTAAAAATTTGCAACAAATTTTTTGTAGAGAATTGCATAAAGAACAATATTAGTCCTTATCATTTTTGTCGTACGGTCAAAAATATCGAAGTTACATAATAAGCGGATATGTGTTACCCCTTAATATCACGATAACGGGCGTAGCGCAGAGATATACGTATACTATTTCGTTGGCGTAGCGGAGCTTAAGAATGGTCGAGATTCTAGTTTTACACTCCCACTGGACCCCCCTAAATTAATGCAAGCTTATGCCCGTTTTTCGTCTAACCCGACTGGACCAATTTGGCCGCCCTCCCCCCCCCTCCCCCCTCCCCCCCCCCTAGATCCGGGCCTGTACAAAACATGTTTGCCTATTATGGCCGGGACATTACTGCAATATTGCATAGTCTGGCTGGTACTTATTGCTTGCAACACAACAACTGACACAAACTGCACCAAAACTTGGCCCGGTTAGAAGCCCCTTATGGCGCTGGGACATTAGGGCGTATCTCCGATTTAAATCTTTGGTTCCACCATTTTTACAAGTGGAAAATATATAGGATTGATTTGATCGAACTTGTCTTTTACAAAACAAGCGGTCCATAGACAACAGAAATTTGGTATTGTTAAATCATATTACGTTTTGTAAGTTACCTATTACCTGAATTATATAGATTGTAAATATGTTAATAGAAAAAATGGTGCTATTTGCTTGAAACGTTTATTTATTGAAACGCAAAGCGTGTGATTTAGTTCAACTCATGACAAAATTATAATTTAAGTATGTACTTACATACTTACCTATGTATTACATTTAACAGCTGCTGTTGACATTTCTTTATTAAAAAAAAAATATTTTTATTTGGACAGCTTTTTTGTTTTTTACAAAGAACTTAACATAATACTTAACTGTTGTAAAATCTGACCATCTAGAATCTAGAGAATCTAGAGCAATTCTATAGTGTTAATTTTATGTAACTTTATGTTTCACCCACCAAACTTTATCAATATTCATTGTAACAGTATAAAATCAAGGTTCACAATGTTACTAAGTAGTCATAATTTTACGATACAAGTTCAATTCATTCAATCTTTATTGGTTTTCATAGAATAGAATGCGTTTCAGCTTCAGCTATAGTCCTTGCATTTGACGAGTGCGCGTGAGCTTGGTTGTGGCTGTGTTGACGTCTTTACGTGACACAACTGCTGTGTCGACGCCACTGGAGTAATAATTAGCTAGCATGAACACAACGTGAGTGTTTTCGGCATTACTATTATTACTATTCGTATACTTATTATATATTCATTATTATATCTACTAACTTTAAAATTTTAATTCAGAAATAGAAATTAACAAAATTATGTACTTAAGTACATAATTTGATTTAACTACTTAAGGTTTGATTATTTTTGAAAACCAGAATAAATTTCACATTTGATAATAAATTGTAGATTCACATATTGTTAATTTAATCATGATAAATGTCTCTAACACAAACGTTGTGTCGTCGGCACTGGTTAATAACTAATTTTTAACACAAACTTTGTGTCCGTGCCATTCAAAGTGTTGAAAATGTAAAATTAAGTAATCATTGAAATTTTATACAACATGTATACAAACAAACAAACAAGATATCAACCACAAGCAAAGCTCGTAAAATGCAAGCACTAAAAATGTATGCTTTTACTCTAGTGATTTTACATAGTTATACTTACCTAAAATCATGTAAATAATAATAAATATCTATGTTTAATTTTTTTATTTTATTTCAAAACCATATAAGTAATATCATCTTGAGTAGACCAATTAGGGCGTTTTATTTAAAATAACAATTAAACTTGTGTAAATTTATACAAAAAAAAGTAAAAGTATCACGATTTATTTATCACATTAATTGTTTTCGATAAGATTATGTAGTTTTTTTTTTTTTTGGTAATGGTTGAACATTTCACTGCTCCTTGTAGTCGTACGCTAAGTAGTCCTTTACGGAAATATATTTTGCTCCTCCAAAATAATCGACCATAGCTATCTGAGCGATCTTCAGTTTAGCTATGAACCAGTCGTGATCTGCAAAAGGTAAGCAAAACTCATTTTTATTTTCCATTATTATCTTTGTTGACCTTATTATAATGACCTTATCTAGCTTTTTGGCCGCATATTATGATACTCAATTAACGCTTTCTGACTTATATATTTTTGCCCAGTTCAGAGTCATACCGTGAATTTACGTAAGCTTTTTCAAACATTGAGCCTTAAATGTGAAAAAAAAAAAAATTGAATTCTAGTTTCGAGATGAAAAAAAAAACTTATGTTTTCAGCTTTAATTTATTTAGTAAAAGTAATAACGTTATAGCCACATCGAATATCCAACTTTTCCAACATTTGGCGATCCAATGTTAGATTAGAAAAAAATATAATTTAATTTTTCATTCCAAAGTGCCTGAAAACAAAAGTTATCGACCAATGTGTGTTGCCAGTGATGACATTATGGCACTGAAAGTCTGAAACGTGGTCTCTAACTACGGGCCTCTTAAGAAAGCTCAACGCCGTCTCTCAAAGAACTATGGAGAGGGCTATGCTCGGGGTTACAACAAGAGATCGAATTATAAATGAGAAGATCCGTAAACGTACGAAAGTTACTGACAACACGACGGATAATAAGTAGGCTGAAGAGGGCAAGACACAGTATAGAGAGCCGAGGGCCGCTGGGGTCAACGAATATAATATTATGCTCATAAGCGAACCCAGCCTTATCTAGCAAGGTTATCGAGGTAACGAACCCGTAAATCCTTAAGATGGACAGACGATCTGATAAGGGTCTCGAGTCGACAATGGCCCCATGTCTTATTGGAAAATTAATGGGGAATGCCTATGTCCATTGATAAATAAATATGATCAATTTTAGATTACGAGAAATGCAAAATAAGGTACTAAAAACAAACACAACCTCTGTGACAAAAACATAGGATCTCAATGTCCTATTTTTATGTGGACCAGGAAAACACGGGTTTTTAAGCGTTGAACAAACAGGAAAATTATGCGATGAATAATAGTATGCACAAATCCTAATATTATGAAGTAAGTAGGTAAATTAAAGATGTGAAAATGTAATAAAGTTCTTTACAAACAATAAAAACTTCGCTATTCATAAGTAGTAGCGTTTTCCAGTAAAAGCATTTGTCATTTTTATGTGTCATGTAAAATTAATGTGAAAAAATGTTAGTTTTATTACTTAAAAATTACTAATTGTATTAATGCGCAAAAATTTGTGAAGATGCATTTATATTTGTTGCTCTTTCACGTAAAAACGACTGAACTGATTTGGATGAAATTTGGCACACAAATAGTTTGATACCTATATTAACATATAGAATACATTGAAAAGAAATGTGAGTTCCCAGGTTCGATTCACGGCAGGAACTCAACTTTGGAAATGAACTTTTCAAAGTTGGCTCTGGCCTGGAGCTGAAAGTATTGGCAGGCACACTGCGTTTCGCTGTCATTTGGGCAACCATTGTGGCTGCAGTAACCATCCCCTTACCACCACCGTGAAAATAACAGTAAGTATGTGAGTAAGGGATACAAGAGTCTGTCCATTCCCAGTAGTTCAGTTAACAGTCCGATTGACCAAACTAGTGAGACTTCTTTCCCAGTAGTCCGATTGACCGAACTAGTGAGACTTTTTTTT
Organism: Synanthedon tipuliformis; assembly: GCA_947623395.1. NCBI lineage: Eukaryota > Metazoa > Arthropoda > Insecta > Lepidoptera > Sesiidae > Synanthedon > Synanthedon tipuliformis. The sequence continues at coordinate 7,990,383 of OX392417.1, read as the reverse complement.
TCATTAATCCGGTTAACAATCTGATTGACTGAACTAGTGAGACTTTTTTTTCAGTAATCTGATTGACCGAACTAATGAGACTTTTTTTTTTTCATTAATCCGGTTAACAATCTGATTGACCGAACTAGTGAGACTTTTTTTTTCATTAATCCGGTTAACAATCTGATTGATCGAACTAGTGAGACTTTTTTTTCAGTAATCTGGTTAACAATCTGATTGACCGTACTAATGAGACTTTTTTCTTCATTAATCCGGTTAACAATCTGATTGACCGAACTAGTGAGACTTTTTTTCAGTAATCCGATTAACAATATGATTGACCGAACTAGTGAGACTTTTTCCAGTAATCCGGTTAACAATCTGATTAACAGTCTGTTAACAGTCCGATTGACCGAACTGTCCGATTGTCCGGGAAAAAAGTGACACTTTTTTCCAGTAATCTGGTCGTACAAATCAATCGGAGTAATCCATTTCCCTATGCCTTGCCAATCCTTATCCTTAATTCTACTGTAGTCACTTACTACCAAGAGGACTGTAAGCCTGTCTGCCTATTTTAACATGAAAAAAATTGTGCTAACCTGGTGGAAAATTTGCGAACTCTGGATGCCTCTCAAACAGTGCTTTATATGCAAAGTCATACTCCGGGGAATTCTGAGTGACCTGTGTACCAAACACGGAATTAAAAAAATGTGTGTGTGACAGCTCCGATGCACGACTGGAGTTTACTCCTTACGAACGATAAATAAATATAACATATTAAAACATATTAAGGCCCTCTTTCACAAACTACAAGTAAAGTGTTGATTACTTGCATTACATTTAGAAATAATTTTATGTTTTATTTTAAATTATACACTCGGTTTAATGCATCCTTAGGCGATTTTTTTTCATTATTTTCTTTTTAATGTTTGGGACTCTTACCGTACAAACAAAGGTAAGTATATCAGCTAAATTATTCCCCATGATAGGTGACTTTAAATGACGGTTAGCCTACTTGACAGATGGTGAAAGAGGCCCTATATGTATTATATTATTATAAATAAATATAACATATATATGTATTGTATTATATTAATATATATTAAAGCATATTGTAGCCTGTAACATATGACATTTGATTTTACTCCGATAAATTTTCATACCCCGAGTTTATAGATATATGAAATCGATTCATAAGGAGTAAACTCCAACCAAGCACAAAAGACACTTGTGCTAAACTTAATATTATCGTTTTACAATTAACGAGCACAAACAGAAACATTCATAATACAACAAGCAAACACAGTTCTGATAAGTACTTAATAAATACTTTACTACTTATCGTTTCCAAACAATATTACTTATCTGTTTCAGCCTGTTCAAAGTTATACAAATACATACATATATTATAAAATATATGATACTAGCTACACTCTCCCGGCTTTGCCCGGGTTCAAAATAAAAACTATCCTATCTTTTTAGTTGGACCAAATTACACTTTGTAGAAGTTTTATCAAAATCGGTTCAGTAGTTTAGGAGTTCATCACGGACAAACAACGTGACACATATTTTTTGTTTAATTTTTATAGAGAGATATTTATAGCCAATAACCAATAGTTATAAGCTCTGCAACAGATGTGACTGGAATTATTTTGTGGACGTGGATCAATAAGTACTTTAACCTGAGAAAAAAATCGAAAATTAGGTACAAAAAAGAGAATATTTTCAGACCTTTTTCATTATCCCTGAAAGCATGACTCGTGTGCAACGTGGATCTATGGGATCGTATTTATTGTTTTTGCAGAAACTTGTCTCCTCTAACGTCAGCATGACTGTGACACGAGAATTTTTCTATATTTAACAAAAAAAACACAAACACTTAATATATTGATTAAATAATAAACTTAAGGGCAGATAAAAAAACCTATTTATTAGTAATTTAATTTAAAAAGTGTCTGTATAATATGAACCTAGAAACAAGCGAATTTGTTTCCATTGTAATTTTTTTCTATTTTTAATAATAAACATTATATCTAAGATATTGTTCACATAATGTACCTACCTAAGTTTTAAAATAGGCAGTTATTAAGTAAAATAAATATAATTTGATAAGTGTGTTTTGAGCTTCAATCATAAATATTTATAAATAGAGTTGGAATAAAAATAGCTGTCAAGTTCATGTATAATAAATCAACAAATGCTGATAAAACCGCTTCACTCGAGTTATTCCTATAATATACTTAATTTAAAAAAAATTAATTCAATCAAATTTCCTTAAATTCAAGAGGACATTTACTTTGATCAAATTTTTATGAACCATTTAAAAAATAATTTATAATGTTTCAAAGAAAGTATTCATTCTTCACAAGCTCATAACATAATGTGTGATAGTTTTTAACAGTTACCTAATTATAATTATAAATTTTTTACTTAGGTAGCCAAGCTATGTCTATCACAAATTATTTTCAAAAATTTTAAACATAATATTTTGACAAGAGAAACACTTCTACAGATCTCAATAACAAAAATAAAATATTTACCGTTAAATCACGAGCAGTGAAATCCAACGGTGACATATAAAAATATGGTACACCAGTGGAGTTAGCAACGGACCCATCCACAAATGACTTCACGTTTGTAAAAGGAAATCCCTGAATAGCTGGTAATACTGAAATGGTTGCAACCGACGCCCAAACTGAAAAAAAAAAAAAATATGCTAATAGTGGTTTTTCCTTTGATTTCAAAAAATTATGCTATAATTATTCATGATTAATGATTAGTGCCATAATTAGAGTGATAAATGACTGATTTGTTATTGTAATGTTTATTTTTGAGTTGCTTTCTCTTCAAAAAAATTAAAAAAATATGAGTCGGGCGCTAGGGGCACAACTTCTACAAAACCTAGCAGTTAAAGGGTAAATGATTATTTAATTAAGCTTTCATTTGAGTTGACTTTCATTTAATGGAGTTTACTCCTTAACTATCAATTTTCAGGCAATATATAAGCCGGGAGTATAAAAATTTATGGGAGTTAAATCAAAATTATCACAGTAAGTATGTATGTGTTACGTTCTATTTTCGAATATTTTAGAAATATCTCTTAAGTTTCAGTTTATTTATTATATTATTTATTTATCGTTCGTAAGGAGTAAACTCCAGTTGTACGTCGGAGCTGACACACACTTTTTTTCTCTTAGCTTCCCTATTATTCTCTTGTTTTCTCCATGTAGATTTACACAAAAGATATTAATGTATTTGTCAGTTTTGATAAAGATATAATGCTTACGAGTGTTGTGCAGGACATATCTGGCCATCCGTATCAAATCATTGTGATCTGGTGGAGCTTCTGTGGTAGTTTGTGGCTTAGTTGAAATTTCATTCGCTCTTGTCCATATCTCGTGTTTATTGTGCTGCATATACTCAGACCTCCATTTACATTCAGCATACAAATTTATTGAACAAATTGAAAGACATAGGAACAGCAGAGTCTTCATTTTCTGTACACACAATAATAAAATATTTCAACAAGTATTTTAAATAGTTATTTAAAAGAGCAGTGGGGAGGATTAGTATACCTATATAATCTATACTTCTATACTGATATTATAAAGAAAGAAGATTTGTATGTTTGTAATGAATAAACTCAAAAACTACTGGTGCGATTTTGAAAACTCTTTCACCTATAGAAAGCTACATTATTAGCGAGTAACATAGCTATATTTTATAAAGTTACGCAGATGAAGTCGCGTGCAACAGTTATTATAATATATCCTATGTCCATCTGAAATAATGTACCTTTCCTTTCAAATAGCAAAAGAATTTTTAAATTTTTTTCAAGTGCAGCGGTTCCGGAGATTATCCTTCATACATAAACATACAAGATTTGTCGTCTCTATTATATTTAGTATACTAGATTTATTTATTTATCTCAAAAATCCCAAAGATTAAAAATTTCACTATAATTTAAGCAGATAAAAATAAATATTACGATTTTCTTAACAATTAGTGGGTAAAATACGCAGTTAGGTATTTTTAGAAAACTCACTAAAAGTTTTGCGTTAAATTCAATATCGGTGGAAATTACAAATGCGTACCTATAATTTTCATTGTAAAATATTTACCTTGAGTAATATAACCAAAGAAATGTATCTATAGTTCCGATTATTTTAAATCTAAAAAGAAAACTACTGACTGAAAGAAATTGCACTGTCACTAAAGATACAATTCTATTTATAAAATGAATTCTGTTCTGAGCGCGCCTTTTTTTATATTTAAAACCGGATATGCACAAAGAAAGTGCCATTAATATTGACATTTTGGTTTGACATTGACACATTATGAGCAGAATTTGCTTTTCTTTTTAATATTAATGACTTGGTTACGATCTATTAATTTGACAATATATCTAAACTAAATGTTTCACATAAATAATAATAGTTAATTTTAATTCTCTCATAAAATATTATATTTAAGAATCCTTAAAAATATATATATAACTAGCTGATTGCTCGCGACTTCGTCCACGTTGAAATATAAAAAATATAGCGTAGGATATTTATGTTAATCGTATGATCTTCATTTTTAGATATCTGATGGCCCCTGGCTTCACCCTCGCGCAATATTTAGCCTATTTCTATCCTGAAATTCTATTCTAACTATTGGTAAAATAATTTTAAAATCGGATTAGTAGTTTAAAATTTTAGTTATAGATATCCGTTAAAATTTAAAAACATCACAGGTCAACAAGTAAAACAAAGCGATCCACACAATCCATACATACCTGACTATGTTACCCCTCCAGAATCTACAATGGAAGTGACTCGTGCAATCGACAAAGATAATTATGTTTTATTAAAAAAAATACGATAACTTAATCAAGTCACGTACGTGACTTTTGATCCACATCAACATTTTTGTCAAATGATAACCTTATCAATCATTTGTTAATTTTAAGTAAATAAAACTAAATTACATCATTACATTATCTTGCCGAACTTTAATATTTAAGCCTAGATAGTTAGTAAATGAATGAACTTCCATCATTTTTTCGCCATTTGTACAAATTAGTAGTTCCAAATACTAAACAGAATAACATAGATATTATATTGGTCTCGCTGCGCTCGAGCGAAACCAATTTTATTTATCTATGCAGAATAAGTTTTTTTTTTGAGAATATACATAGGCGGACATCACATGTGCGCTTTGTTCGCAGTTCACGACTTATTATCCCAAAAAGGTGTAAAATAGAAATGGTACATAGCATAGATGAACGGTAGCAATACTAAATCTATGGTATGTACATAGGGCATAGGCAAGATTTAAATCTTTGAGTAAATATTACTTATGGTAAAGGATAGGATTGACGAATGAAACAATTTTTTGTTTTTGTATTCATTTATTGACGTCACATCTTTTTTTAAATTTATATAATTTTAATTCAGAATACAATACGTAATACATACTTACAGGCTATTATAGTCTGCTCCAAACAACTATTGTCAGTACAGTCAAACCAGCACCTATTTCTTTAGTAGCACTTTAGTACTTACTTCAGTACTTTAGTGTTGGTCAAACGCGCGTTTCCGCTGATTAGCTGATACCTGTTTTTAGCTATTGCAACTTCAGAGGTTGATAGTTGTTTGGTGCGGACTCTATTACAACTATTACAAGTACTTATTACACTTACACTTGACACGAATCAAGTGTCAACAAAAAAATTATTCATCCCAACTTTCTGGTCATCACTAGATGACTCATATCGTTGAAATAGTCCAATCAAAGTAGACGTTTCAATTAAAATTTAATTTGACACCTATCTTAGGTACGGTCGGGGTAAGAAAAGGCTCGTCAACTTAATGTCGCCGTTTGCTTGCACCGGGCAAATGATAAGCAAACTGGGTTTTAGTGTCTACTTTGAATGGGCTGTAGTTTTAAAGGATCTATCTCTGCTGGGTGCTCTTGGCGATCTGCTCCTTGAGCATGAGGATGCTGGCGCGCTGTTCAGGCGGCAGAAGCGCTATCTGCTCGTCCGACAGTTGCAACACTTGCATTATCAACGCCGCCTGAGGAACAAACCGACTGCGTTTGTACAACAGTACCTTTACCACGAGTTGACAATGACCGCACTCGCTAGCGAGAGCGCAAAATATTTATATGGAAATTATTATGTCAATTTGACATTGACAGTTGACAGTTTTTCATATATTTTTTTAACGCTCTCGCTAGCAAGTGCGGTCATTATAACCCATGGTAGAGGTATGTACTGAGGGCCTAGTGCGAGTTTTACTCGATCAAACGCGTAGAACGTCAGCCACCAGGTGGCGCTGCTTCGTTCCCATACAAATTGACATTTACGCGTTCGACGCGTATGATCGAGTAAAACTCGCACTAAACCCTGATGCTCAGAGAGCCGCGGGGACAGTACCTTCTCTTGATCGGAGGCTCCAGATGGAATGCCTTGAATGGTGCGCGCTTGCGCAGCGTTCGGCATGCCCGGAGGTAGTTGCTCTGAAATTATCAATTTAAAAAAAGTGTTTTTAAATATACATATTTAATTAAAGTAGTCCATTTTCGTTGGTTATATAAAAATAATTATGTAGTTACTGTGGGGCATGCTTTTAAGGTGTTTTTTAAATTTGGTCGACGAGATATAGTTCATGGATTTGGGAGTTTACTCCTTAAGAATCGATTTGCATATACAATAAGCCTGTGGTATGAAAATTTATGGGATGTAAAAATCAGAATTGTCACACGAATGCGTTTTGTCATACTTAGTTACGTTCTATTTTTTTTGAATATTCTAGAATATCTCATAGAAGTTTCATAGATATTGCGCCATCTACATAATATTATTTCAAAAACAATGTCATTTCGGCGTGTTCGAATTGTGAAAATTTAAATTTTATAATCGTTAGTGTGGAGTAAACTCCAGTCGTGGGTCGGAGCTACAAGGGGGTACTCACGTGGCGGAGGCGGTTTGGGCATGTTGCGTGGGTCGTTGGACCGCACGCGAGGGTCGGCGAACGAAGGCGGCGGACCTCCCACTAGGCGCGGATCGCGCGGGAACGCCCTGCACAACCAATACACCGTGTCAACACGTCAATACACCGCGACATAATCACCGAAGTAAAGTCGAGGAACGAAAACCTTCGTCACTTTTCAAATTCATTCCTATATTAAAATCTTTGGTAACACTGGGGCGTTATCAACGATAAGATACATTAACATGAAATTAAATTTACTATAAGTTGTATTACATGCCGAACGGTAGCTAAACAATACATGTGATATCATTAAAAAAAAACTACATAAAGTATTTTCAAGTGGACTTACAGATCTAGAGTTTCCGTAGTGGGAATGCAACTTGGGAAACAATTAAAATTATCAAGCATATATTTATTATATTATATTAATATTAACTGTTTTATTTAAAAAAAAAAGTGCAATCTTTGAATCAAGTAAATATGTATATTTTAGAACGCAATGGCGTAATCTTGGGAGAGAGAATATAGATTTACCTAACGTACGTCAAAGAAATTAGAACATGAATTATTTCAAAAACACCTTACATGCGCGCAATATGAATTCTGCGCCGATTGATAAGTTTTTTTTATACTGTTCTAATAGTGAAAACAAAAAAAAAACACATTTCTAGGCCGCTGGCGCCGCCAACGCTTGTGTGTGATATTTCATGTAAACGTTGAAGTCTAAATGTCAATGTCATGTAATACATACTTATATACCACTGGATAGACAAATTATTTTTATGCCTATTTAAAAAAAAACTATTTTTATGCCTATGTAGGCTATAGAAAGATTGTTAATGGAACTAAAATGAGTGATTATACATAATTATCTATACAAAATATTAGCTGTCTCATTTGTATTGATTGGACAGCAAAATGGCACAAAAAATTAACTGTCATTTGTATGGGACAGCCTTGAACCTGTCCAGTGGTATGTATGTATTAGAGGTCAGTGGCGTCAGTGAATCCCTTGATTGAAGAAACGTTGTACTCACGAGTCGGGCGGTGGCACTGGGTGCGGTTGGTGGTGGTGATGCGGCGGCGGCGGAGCGGGCAGACTGCGCATGTCCTGGTCCAGTAGAGCGGAGGGCGGAGCGCGCATCCCGCGCAGGTCCACGTCGCCCAGCTGCGCAGGCGCAGGCCGCGCTGGAAGCCACATCAATTATACTATAATGTATACAGTCGCCTACTTTTGTGGATTTATATAAGCAGAATAAATGAAATAAAAGCAGTGAATTAAACGAGAAAACTTATTATTGTTGCAAACACATTATACAGATACAGACAATTCCAATGAACTCCAAACTATTTATAGCAGACAAGACAAGTGCTTTATCAGTTTCGATTACAAATTCCATTCATTCCAAAATTCGCTAAGGCTTAGATTTGAAATAGGTATTGATTAGGTACTGATTGACATAATTTGTCATCGCTAATAAAGATAGCAATAGAAATTGTCACTTTGAGTTTTCAAAGGAAAACAGACCTTATCCATTCTACAACATACAAAGAATGTTCAATCTTAGGGTGATAAAGCACTTTATTTGTCGAGTTTAAATTACATTTTTGCATGTTTGACATTTCATTCAAACAACGAATTGTTAGCGGCCAGGATGCCTGATTACTAAACAATATGCAACCTGTAACACCTACTCGTTCGCATATTACGCGATTAAAAATGGAAATAATTTCGTGAAATTGTAATATAAATATTTTTATGTGAAAGCAGACACGACAGGCTGAAATTAGGTTCTTTTCAGTCGTAATACATCGCAAGTAACGTTATACATGTTACGATTTCAACATGCAAGAGCCACCGAAACCAACGTCACCTACATTGGGTGGTATTATTACGTCACATCGAGATTAGAGATGCGATTCCCTGAAACATTGCAACCAGTTTTTTTTTTTTTTTAAACCGAACTTACATTTATATTAACTGAAAATAATACTTACGGACATATTGATTTGGCGGTGGTACGGGTGTCGCTAATAAAGGGGGTGGCTGTTGACCTGTAAATAAACAATTTCATTAAGCATTTCATTCAAGACTGTGGTTATAGATAGAGGTACAGTGAATATTGGTTATATCGACCACACCATCAAGTGGTAGCCACCTACCATCAAGTGGACGATCAGCCTGTATCAGCCCATCTGGCGGCAGTAACCATTCCTTAAAGAATACCTATGTGAAAAATAACAGCATGTGTGCTGTTGTATTTCGATGAATGAGTAAGTAGAAATGCAAGAGCCCATTTTCCTATCTCTTATACTTTACCTGTGGTGTTGCTTGTGCCAATAGGCAAGGATAGATCATTTACCTTTAAGTGGACAGTTTGTCTGAAACAACCTTCACATAAAAAAAAAATTACTTACCACCGTATACTAAAGAAAAAATTGCCTTATCATATAGTAAAGAAAGAACCGTAGACTAAAGAAAAAGCTACCTCAGTATATTTTAAGTGTTCAATGATACTTGCTTCTGAATGGCTTAAATCAGGAAGCATCACTGAATGATCCTGCCTCATGTTACCGAGATGTCACTACTGTTCCTGCTTGTCTATTGTGACAGATTGCAAGTTTTAATGGAGTCAAAAAATAAAACCTACCACCAATATTGGTAGGAACATAGGCGCTTGGCGGCGGTGGCTTTTCTCCGGGCTGTAGCACCGGTGGTATTGGATTACTTGGATGTAACATGGTCTGAAAATATTTTTACATTAGATTATACACACAGAGAGAAATATACTAAGAGCCCTTAACAGTTAAACACTGCACGCGCAATGACTGTAGCAGTGTTTGTTCCTGAGCGTTAAATAGTATATTAAAAAACATATAAAATATACCATGGTATTTTATAAAAAAACGGTCTGAGTACCGAAGTAGAAGGTGCTACCCACAGCATACTTATTTCCTACAGTAGGCCGACGCCTTTGATGTTGGGCGATACGGCCGCCTGTGTAGGTATTTAAAAATTACCGAAGGGTTGACACAAAAATTAATTAATATAAAATGTGCTTAAGTACCTTTCTTCATCGTGCAGAAATTGATGAAAGCTTAGTTCTTTATTTATGCGAGATAAAGATTTACAGCACATGCCGTATGCACCATCTTGATTTATATAATAAATTAAAATACGAAAGACACAATAGCCCTGGAATATTTATCCCAAGCTACTAAGAACGACGAAGTATGCAGCTTGGGCACATCCCACTCGCGCCTCACCTCTCGCGCCCCGCACGATTGCCCTGTCTAGATGTCTCCGTCGGCCTACTGTACGAAATAAGTATGCTGTGGTGCTACCAATGTGGAAAATTCTGTTTTTAACGACTCATATTTAAATTTAAATTTTGAATTTCTAATCGCTAATCGCTAAATTCTAATAGAATTATTACAAAAATAAATAAAATGTAGTGTACTCACAACAGCAGTGGCAGGATCAACGATCCTCATTATCACTTGTGCTTGTAACAAAGCATAAGCTAACTGTGGATTCTGCAACAACATGTTTCTAGCTTCTGTCGGGTTATTCTGTAATGATTATATTTCTTTCTCATGTAATCTTATATTTCTTTCTAATGAAGAGGCAATTTCTTGTTCATGTAATCATATAAGAAATCAATGGAATAGTCAAGTCTAAACATCTTTTATATATAAATATTAACAGCTGCTGCCCACCCGCATAACTTTGTAAATTATATACTAAAACCTTCCTTGAGAACCACTCTATCCATTAAGTGAAAACCGGATTAAAATTCATTGCGCAGTTTTAAAGATCTAAGCATACACAGAGACAGACAGGGGGAAGCGTTTGTTTTATACTATGTAGTGATATTATATTATAAAGAGAGGTTTTGTATATTTGTATGTTTGTAATGAATAAACTCAAAAACTACTGGACCGATTTTAAAAATTCTTTCACCACAATTTAGTGCAGATATTTTATGTTTTTGACATTATAGAACATTTTTGAAGTTAACAATTAATACCTGTATGCACAATTTCATTTGTTTCATCAATTCAAACATCTGTTCTGGTGGTAAGGTAGCCACTGCTTTGCTAACTGCTTCTGGGGCTTTATCTGGGTCCACAGGATCACCGTAAGGGTTCTCTACCTGAAATATTTATAAAAATTTATTAAGTGCAAGCAACTATTGTATTCCTTATAGTAGCTGACCCTTAATACTTTTCATTGCTAGTACATCTAAAAACTTTCATTTAAATATACACAAGATCATCAGAATATTTTTTTAAAAGGTTTAGGCTGCAGAGCACTTGAGTTGAAAGCCATTTTGGCTTATACTTTTTTACGTTTTACTTATTTGTGTATGAGAAAAAAGTTCCAAGGTTCAGACCATTACAGCACTAAGCATGCAAAGAAAAATATCTTATTTTTATCCTTGAGCTCAGATCATTATTACCTGTGGGCCTTGCATTAAAGCTTGCATTTCCATTCTTGACTTCTCAGTACAAGCATTGTCAACACGGAGTGACCGACCACCAATTTCATAACCATTGAGATTCCTCATTGCACTAAGTGCAGTCTCTTGGTCTTTGTATTCACAGAAGCCGTAACCTTTCGGTTTTCCCGTCTCTCGGTCAAAAACTAATTTAAAAGATAGTACAGGTCCGACCTCGCTAAATATATCTTTTAACTTCTCTTCAGTAGCTTCGTAAGGTATATTACCAACTAAAAAAAGAAACAATCAGTAAAAATTGTGTAAACTGAGAATAAATACGCAAAAACATTCCAAAATCTTCATTACCAAAAACAGATCTCATGGACTTGTCCATAATACTTTGCTCTTCCTTTTCTTTGCTTTTATCCATTTTGAATGCGCTTTTTATTAAATACTACCTAGTAAAATATATGTATTTATAACAATTAACTTATATTTAAAAATGCAACCAAAGAATGAAAAGTGAAAACACGGTTTTTCTAAACTATTATGTGTCAATGTCGCTTCGCTTCGATGGTATTGGTATCTTTGACACAAGAACAATATTATTTTACTCTGAGACTGGTATAGTCCACCCACAAAACCCACAGTCCAATATATTACTTACTTAGTTTACTCTATAACGAAAGACTTTCGTTTTGTAAATACATAGGTATTTATGGAGAATTTATTTATATCTACACAATGATAGAAAAATATTGCGATGCCACTTTCCATCATCAACAGTGGCGGCGACACCGTGGTCACAGCAATAAACATGTCCTTATTACTCGTATAATTCTCGTCCTCTTTGATCATAGATTTAGTATTGCTACCGTTCCGTTAGTAGATTGGCAATGCAAAAGAGAAAGAGCATAGTATACGCGTATGTTAGAGTACACAAATGGATGTACAACATTATCACACTTTATTTCACTATTGCTGTAAATGCATAGATATTTGATTTAAAAAGATAACAAATATGTGAATTCTTGTTATTATTTACCAAATTTTTGTAGAGATTGACACTATCGATAACTTCTTATCGATATTGTCATAGAGTAGTATATACTGAATATATTATAAATATCTCCCTAACCGGCAAAGGTATGACTTGTATGCAGCCTTATTCAACTTCGTAATATTAAATCTAAATTTGTTTTTTTTTTTTCGAGTTCCGTAGCCAAATTGAACTGTTGTAAATATTCTTCTAAAATAATTTAAACTCTAATGTTTCAGATTGCCTCAAAATATTGAAGTCCGACAAAAATGGCTAAAAATGATAAATAGAGAAGAATGGGTTCCCAAAAAATATTCGAGTATATGCAGTAAGCACTTTGAACAAAAATGTTTTTCTCATAGAGGCGTACAAAGAGTAAAGTTACGTTCTGGTTCGATACCCACATTATTCATGCCGGTATGTTATTTCTTAATCATAATGTTTTTTAGTGTAAATACGTAAATTTACGCATGCCTTTGAACTATGTACTAATCAATTACTTCATGTCATTTACTGTCAATTTACTGCATTTTTATCTGCATAAGTTAAAAAATATATATTATAGATTATATACAAATAGGCCTAAAGAATCATAAAAATTATATATTTAAATTTATCTATTTAATTCAAAAAAAGATTGTTGTTTGTTTGTTTTGTTTGTTATTAACCTTTAACTGTTGACGTAGGGGCCGCTTAGGCCCAGCGAAAGTAATAATTACAAGTTAATTACTCCTCTCCTGCACGCGACGCGTACGCTGCTACTTGAAGATCTAAGATCCAAAACAATGTCTGAAGTTTCAGGGGCTTCAAAGGAAAACATATTTCCTTTGAATTTTTTATATATTTATGTAAAAAACATAATTTGTCTTCAATATGCTTAGAAAGGTTGCCTAGATTGTGCGTAAATTGTGAGAATTGGTGCCTTAGGTTGATTGTTATAAGGTTTATTAGACATTATTAAGTTTTATAAATTTTAATAAGACACGTAAGGTAATTTCTGCCAAAAAAGTGTTAACTGTAATTTAATTTTTAAAAGTAAGTCTGATTTAAATATAAAATTGTTGTGTTATTGTTTGTTTTCTCAAATAAAATTAAAAAATTAAAAAATATTTTTATTGCTAAAAAAATTTTTTTTTTATTTATTTATTAATTTATTAATTAATATTAAGTTATTCTATATAATACATCTGCGTCAAATCACAAGAGACGAAAAAAGACATTGCAATCTGTACTTATCGATAAATCGAAGTAAAGGCAGCAAGGCGAAGCACTATTTGTCTCGCACACATGTATATCACATGCACACTAATGTATTTCGTTTTTGGTCTCGCTCAAATATTTGCATCGCCGATCTATATACTTTATATCTATGTCTTTGATGTTTTTTTTTTTAACGCGCGAAGTCACGAGCACTAACCAGAGGGCACCACTGTTCAGCGGGTTTTAAAATATTGTTTAAAAAAATGTGTGAATCTCTTTTTGTTCTCAGAATAGATGTAAAATAAGAAATAAGTAAGTTGTGCAACTTACTTGCAGCACCTGTAGGACTTTAGGTTTAAAACAGTCAATACGTTCCGTTGCTGAAACAGAGTATTTTTAATTTTATATTTGCACCTACAAGGGCCTGGCCTGGGCAACGAAAGGAGTGAATCCTGCTAATATTATAAATGCGAAAGTTTGTAACTCTTTCACCCAAAAACAGGGGCCCATGAAATTTTGCATACACGTTGTCTGGGACACCAGAAAGGACATACCTTTCACCAGAACGCGGACGAAGTCGCGAGCGCCAGCTAGTAGTCTGTGGTTTGTTTGCTAAAAGGAAACACTGCATACAATTCAATAGAACTAAAGTTTAATATTTACACACTATAATTACTTTATAAAAACAGATAAAAACTAAAAGAAACATTCCATCAGTCAATTCAAGCCGACAATGAATCTATGTCAATTCTGACACCTTTTTCTTCTTTTTGAACACCCGCGCGCAAAGAGTATTGCGTTCGCTACATCAGCCTCCCCCGAGACCTTTACGGTCTTACTACAAAAGATTCAGTAAGCACTGTTCAAACACATGCTTAGTTAGACAAGCATTAAGCATTTAAGCATTGGTCAGCGAGCGTTTAAAATGCCCCTACCACAAAACCTTATTTAGCGCTTGCTTCGGTAGACAGTGTTAAAGTACGTGAATGTTATTGAATTATGGCAACCTTGGCAAACATTCATTCAGTCACTCGCCCTGCATTCATGTCGTTTTCATTTTACGCAGATCTGATAGGCGTATAATGATGAATTTTGGTTTTCACAAGCTATTATTACGGACTATATTAATGATATCAGCAAATTATAAGATTGGAATAAGTAATAAATTACAACAAATACGTTAGATTATTTATAAAATTTCGTAATACCAAAAAATATTGAGCATAATGGAACGTAACTAACACTGACGTAATTGTCAAATGTGGTCAAATGTAAAGTTTGATTTGTTAAATAAAATTTTTATTTGAGGATCCACCTCTAGCATCACATGGTAGATCATCCTTTATTAAATAAATAATCTTGTTACCAAAGTTATATATTCGAATGGATTAATTCTCTCACGATGTATTCTATCTCAAAAATTATCCATGTAATCCATATCCTCCATGTCAATTAAATTTAAAATATCCATACTCATTTATAAAATCAAAAGAAATCTTTAATATTAACTATTAAGTATACGCAAAAGAAATTTGACACAATACGTCAGAGGAAGAGAGGCCGTTAACTGGATAGACTCTCGTTAAACTAGCATATGGCGGTGGTTAAATTTAAATAATGCTCAAGCATTGTTAAACCCTAAACAATGCCTAGACACTCTTTTGTAGTAAAGTTTTTTTTTAACACGTGGTTTAAGCCTGATTAAAGTGTGTTTAATGTTTTTGTAGTAAGACCGTAATAGGTATAGAACGTAGAACGTATAGGCGAAAATATTTGACGACCACAACGGGTCTTTCTAGGCTCAACGACAGGAAGAACAGGAGCAGCAGGAACTACTATTGGCGTTGTTAAAACAACCGGAACGGGCAATGGCTTAGGACTATCTAATTGATCTGCAAGGATAAACGCAGGCTTCAGCCTGTCTATCGATACTGAAACTGAATTACCGGCCATATCTATTTTGAAAAACTTATCGTTTCTTTCTAATATTTTAAATGGACCAGCATAAGGTGGTTGGAGCGATTTGCGCACAAAATCTTGCCTCAAAAGGCGTTCGCTACAAGTCTATAATCACTTACTTACCTTACTAAAGAAACGAGTAGTCACTTCACTATCACTACATAGTATAAAACAAAGTCGCTTTTTCTGTCCCTATGTCCCTTTGTATGCTTAGATCTTTAAAACTACGCAACGGATTTTAATGCGGTTTTCACTAATGGGTAGAGTGGTTCTCGAGGAAGGTTTAAGTACATAATTTACTAAGTTACGCGGGCGAAGTCGCGGGCAGCAGCTTTAATTTTATTAACACGTAATTTTATAAACTATAACTAACATGTAGTGCCATCTGTTAACTTTTAGATGAATTAGAGTACTACATTGCTTCAAACAGAATTCCCTAGATGGCGTTGTAAATTTTGCATACACGTTGTCTGGGACTCCAAAAAGGACATAGGGTACCTTTCATCCAGAACGCGGACGAAGTCGCGGGCACCAGCTAGTAGGATATAACAACAAGCGAATCAAATTAAAAGAAAAATTGCCTGTGGTCCACCCAGGTGGACAAAGTACTTAGTAGGTAGACCACCCCACCACCAATACCCGAATTATTGCTCATATATTTTGGCAGGCGTTATTCTTATCAATGGCAGATTTACTAGAAGGCTGAGTAGGCTGGAAGCCTAGGGCGGCAAATTTGACAAAAAAATATTTTTGTCTTACAGAAATAAAAATAAGTGACCCAGAAATCGCTCGCATTCCTCTCGGGAGCCGATACTGTGTGCGACTAAATTGGAGTACTTACCTACCTTATTACATCAGATTTTTTTTATATTATTATGATTGTGAACTATAAAAATAGGGCTATAGGGTATCGAATTGCAGGAGTCAGTAGGAGCGGCGAATTGCAGGAGTCAGTTTGAATAGCCTTCAGGCGGCAAATGTGTAAATCCGCCACTGATTCTTATATTTTATTTTGCGATCGAAGTCGCGGGCACCTGCTAGTAAATAAATGCACATATTATAGCCTTTAAATATAAAACGAAGTGTATGTACACCAGAACAATTAAATTAAGTAGGTACATTTACTGGAACTGGGCATTTGTTTAGAATTTAGAAATGTCTGTAGCAAATAAATGACTGTATAAGACACCAATTCTCTTATTAATTTGTTTGAATCGTTAGCGAAAAAAACATTGTCCTTTCATTAGTTTGAATCTTAAGTGAAAATGGCATAGGTATTTGAAATGAAACTTATCTTTATTGAAAACATTCCTATAAAACATTTAATTAATATTTTGAAAGCTTAATTAATTAAAATTTGTGCCGGCAAAAACTATTATAGGCAAGTTAAAGAAAAAGATAGCTGAAAACCCAAATTCTGCAAAAATGAAATGTCTAATAAATACATTTTATGATGCATTGTCAATTAACAACGCAAAATTTATTACTAAGCATTAAGTTAAATTGAACTTATACTATTCACATCAATTTACTACACTTAGGATAGCTTCTAAGTGCTTGCCTTAACACTGTCCAGAAGTCCTGGCATCGATTCCCAGCAGGTGTAATTGCATTCTGCAGTCATTTAGGCAGCCCACTCTTTACAGGACCCATAGCCAAGATGCAAACGTTTCATTGCATACTTCAGAAACAAAGAGAGAACACTAAAATAAAACTTTGTGAATGGCCTAAATTTAATTTTGACGTTACAACAACCAATCACCAAGCTTTCTCTCTTCGTTTTCAAAGTACCCAATGAAGCATTTGCATCTTGGCTAGGGGCACTGAAGACCAACCACCATGAAATTAATAACAAAAGTGTGGTGTTGTATTTTGTATATCTGAGCAAGTCCCATCTCTTATCCTACGGTTATAGGCGATCTTAGCCACCTACTATCAAGTAAACCAAGTCAGCCTGTCTGTCAATTTTAACATTAAAAAAACATTTTTTGGAAACATGGAATCTACAAAATGGTATATTTAATTTCAGCTTTAGTGCAATAATATCTAAGCTATTAATACATTGTTATAGAGTAGTAATGCGAAAATTTAAAGTTAGGCAAGTATATATGTATATATTTTATAAAATGTATTTATAGGAATACTTTTGTTAGTAATTTAAAAAACCGAGACATTTCATACATAATAATTATTTACAAAGTTCAAGCTTTAATTTTCAGTAAGTCAAGATCTTTCCTGACTTTGTTCAAATTCTCTTGCAGCGCTTCTTGCTTGTTTTCTAATGCGGAAATATGATCGTCTGTCCTCTTAATTTCTTTGCTGATGTATTCAATTCTCTTCGAGACGTTTTGTTTTGCTTCTTCTAAGTCCTGCTTAACAAGTACCGGTCCTATGAGTTTATAAACTTCTAAATCGCCTTTCAACAAATTCAATTCTTCCTTTACTACTTTATTTTCGTTCAACTGACCGTCTAATTGTTGTTTCTGGCTCACTGCCTTCTGATATTCCTTTTGTACATCGTTGTAATTTTTTAACTCCTTTTGGAATTTCTTCTGTAATTCCTCAGCCATCTTGCAATAAATTGTTCTATTGTACCGATTACTCGACTTTTTAACTAAATTTACTAATATTTTTAGATTTTAAGCCACTTTACTTTTAGTTTTAGGTTATAAATAAACAGAGACAAATGATACTCCTTGTTGTGTTGCCAACACTAACAACTCTCTAGTTGTAGTCCTTCTTTGTGTGTCTGTCATGTCATATAATAAAAAATTTGCAAGTTGCTATCCAACTTTCGGTTACAATAAAGATTGGTTTTTCCTGACTGACTTTTTGTACCTATATAGACTGTGAAATTTAGACCGAGAATTTTCTACCTATAAAAATATAATGTGGACTGTGGTATGTACATATGCGATATATACTGTACTGTATGATATAGTTACTCTATGGTCTAATGTCTAGCTCTAAAACTTCTGCTGATTGATTGGCATAGAGTAACATACATAATTGGTTGTTGCTGTGGCTGGTGGGCTGGCGTTTCTGTTTCATTCAGTTACCCAGGCTGTTTTTGGATATGCGTACATGTATAATTTGCTTGATTTATTATAAAATTTGTAATAATTTTGGCTAGTTGACTATTGCGTAGTGGTATTAAATGTTTCCACAACAATTAAATAAATGAATCATATTCAAAAATATTGCCTACCCAGTTAATTCGACGGAAAAATTTGTGCTATCTGTGAAATATTGATTGTCGCTTGTGTGGTGAGAGATGACAAATCATATCTAATGTGTTTCAGTTAATTCGAGTAAGTAAATTGTTTTTGCGTTTTTACTAAAAAAAAACGGCATGAACATCGATAATTCTTCAAGAGATAATTCGGAAGCAATAGATTCAATCGGTACTGTTAGCCCGAGAGAGAAATATCACAGCATGAGGGAAAAGAAATTGTCAACAGCATCTCTAACGAATGCCGAAGGTGCAAAACCCAAGGTTGTCACCGTAAAACACCCGGAGTCTAATAAACCAAAACCGACAGCAAAGAAAAACAAACCAATCCAAGCGGATTTAGATGTTATTAAGGAATTTTTAAGATGTCGCGAGGAAGGCGTAAAACGGTTGGATCTGAGCAAATCATCCATTGCTTCTCTACCGCCTAACGTCAGAGACTTAACACACCTTGAAGAGTTTTATTTGTATGGCAACAAGTTGGTGGCTCTCCCATCGGAATTCGGTTGTTTATCCAATCTCCAAACGTTAGCGTTAAATGAAAACTCATTAACGAGCTTACCAGACTCTCTGGCACATTTGAAATGTTTAAAGGTGTTGGATTTAAGGCATAACAAGCTAAGCGATATACCAGATGTAGTTTACAAACTCACATCCCTCACAACTCTCTTCTTGCGTTTCAACAGGATCAGAATCGTTGGAGATGGCATAGCAAATCTTACAAACTTAACTATGTTGAGCTTGAGAGAGAACAAGATAAAGGAGTTGTCTTCCGGAATCGGGAAGCTGGTGAATTTGGTTACATTTGATGTTTCACACAATCACTTGGAACATTTGCCGCAGGAAATAGGCTACTGTGTTAACTTATCAACATTGGATTTACAACACAATGAACTCATAGATATACCCGAGACAATTGGGAATCTTCAAACGTTAACTCGTCTGGGCTTAAGATATAACCGACTTATTTCTATACCATCATCGTTAAGTAACTGCAAACATATGGATGAATTTAACGTGGAAGGTAACTCCATATCTCAATTGCCCGATGGCCTCTTGGCCAGCTTAAACGAGCTCACAAGCATAACACTATCCCGCAACTCATTCATGAGCTATCCATCCGGCGGGCCCGCACAATTCACCAATGTGTTTTCTATTAATTTAGAACATAATCAAATTGACAAGATACCATATGGGATCTTTTCTCGGGCGAAGAATTTGACTAAATTAAATATGAAGGAGAACTTGCTGACTTCTTTACCGCTTGATATCGGAACATGGAGTAATATGGTGGAACTCAACTTGGGAACTAATCAATTGACAAAGTTGCCAGATGATGTACAGTGTCTCCAGAATTTGGAAGTTTTAATTTTGTCCAATAATCTATTGAGGCGGATTCCTCCTAGCATCGGTAGCTTGAGAAAACTGAGGGTTTTGGATTTGGAGGAGAATAAGTTGGAAGTTTTGCCAAATGAAATTGGATTCTTGCACGATTTACAGAAGTTGATTGTACAATCGAATCAGTTGACTTCTCTGCCACGATCAATCGGTCATTTGACCAACCTAACTTCGTTGAGTGTCGGTGAAAATAACCTACAATACCTGCCCGAGGAGATTGGCACTCTTGAGAATCTGGAGTCGTTGTACTTGAATGATAATCCCAATTTGTGCAATTTGCCATTTGAACTCGCTCTATGTGTGAGCTTACAAATTATGAGCATTGATAATTGCCCACTTACAGCTATACCACCGGATGTTGTGTCTTCTGGGCCGTCTCTGGTTATTCAATATTTGAAGTCTCAAGGGCCATACAGAGCTATGTGATATCAGGAAGACTATTATCAATCTGGAAGCGAAGGCACTTAGTGTTAGAGTGGCTACTAAGGTTGGAAAAATTAGCTTCTTCAAAGAAAAATGTATACTCAATGGAATCCTTTATAATAATTTATTAAGAATAATTTTACAACATAAAACCTACATTATGTATGTGAAGCATAATAAAATTAGGTGTTTTCCAATTAATACCTAAAACAGAGACTCAATTTTATATATTTACATAAATGCAAATGAATATATATAATTTCCTCAAATCTTTTTAGAGCTTCCTGTTTTTGTATAACTATTTATAGATCCCTATGCTTATTGACTGTTCATTGTTTAGAGGACTAATATTATTATTATGCAGATGTTTAAAGAAAATTAATAATATGAGATTGAGATGGTTAAAAATTATTTTTTAATGTTAGATGTATACAATAAGTGTCCTCTTCAAATTTTAGATCTAGTATTTATGTAATAGAAACTACAGCTACAGTCTCACACAATATGAATGTATTCTTTATTTAATTCTATTAATGTTAATATTCATTTTTAATGACACGTAATTTTTCGTGTTAAATCATTAGTTTTATTTTAAAGAGAAGATGTGTTTTTGGAATTTATATAATAATAAGTAATCAGTATTGTAAGTAATGTGTAATACATTGATAAATGTTGTCATAAGTAAGGATAAAATCCTTCATAAAAGATCACTCTGTAATGACGCGATTAGTGATTCGATTTAGTTGTTTATAAAATGTTATCACTAAATAGAGACTCTTATTCTATATTACTCTGAATAAAATAACAAAATAGAAATGAATGTTCAATCAAAACCACAATTTGTGATAGGTAAAAATTAATAATATACATGTGTATAGGAAATGAGGTGGGGTTAGATTGTAGAAGTTCACTAATTACTTGTACAATATAATCTGATCCCAAATTTTTGCAAGTCTAAAGGCATTTTTACACATTGATAAATATATTTTAAATAAAATATCTATATCTGAAGCGCGCCTTGTACATTTATATGACCATTCGCTACTAAGAAAACTACTAAATGAAAATAGGTTGTTTGTACAATATTACTAAGCACAATTATTTTTCATAATTAGCAGAAGTTATTTAGTGATGTCCTTTAATAAGTAGGTACCAGTTATTTAAAAATCAACTTAAATGTACATCTTGATCATATTGTAGTTTCCGCTGTTGGGTACAACTTTTAATAGTTAATTATGATACTTTTTTAAATTATGTTTTCTATTTAACAATTTTCTTAACTCTTTTATTTAATAAAATATTTTTACATTGGTTACAGTGTGATATATCTAATTTACAATTCTATGCAATTTATCAAAAATAAAAAAGCTTAATTGACTAGAAATGAGAGAATTTAAATGAGTTCAATTAATTTGATTATTTTATTAAAATGTTTTTGTAAAAATTGATTGTAGGTATGTGTTCTAATTCAAAATATTTTCCTATGTGTTGCATTTATTTTGTATTATTCGTAATAATTTTAAATCATGATGAAACATGTTTAAGTTAGTTGTAATATTTCGTTTAGGCTTTATTTGTAATTGTGTAATTTTTATGACCTTATTTGAATTGAATTTAGACAAAAAAATCTGAGAAATCTTTCTTTTGGAGTTAATACTTCTTTACACTTGCATTATTCCAACATTATTTTGTATTTTGTTATGTTTACGGTGAATGTGAATACTATGAATAGGTCTAGTCATTTGGAAATTTAAAAGTTTTGTTTGCTAAAACTCCACAAAATTTGTGATTTAAAAAATCGATGTATCAAGCTAGGTTTTTTTAAATAAGTAGGTATACTAGATTTTATTGGTCTTATTTTAAGAATGTCACACTTTTTTTACTTATATATGTCGTGGGCAGATCGTAAAGTATGAAATCAAAAATCATTCACCAAAAGTCAAAAATAGGTGCAACGAGGAACGGAGCGAAGCAAAGCGAGGAGGAGCGTGTTAGGTTTACATGGAAATAAATTTGGGGAGCCGAGCGAAGCGGAGCGGAGTGAGTCAAACCCTCTCAGTTCTAACAGAAATATGATATGCCCAATTCTACGAGGCGCCGACGACATATACATCTCATGTTATAAATAAAATTTCTAGAATTTTTTATCTATCATTTAATTTTAAAAAAAGTAAATTATTTTAGCAATTGTACCTAAATGACCCATTTTATCTAATTTAACGATGCCATGACACATCATAATGTGTCATGGCATCGTATGTGTCCTAATTTGGCTTCTTCACATTATTCAATTATGTCTTTGTTTGAGTCCAAATTGAATAGCCTATAGTTTGCCTCTATGTGCACATGTTCGCCTCAGGTAAAATATAAAATGCAGTATTGTTGTCAGTTAACCGATATATTATGTAACAATCAATGTTTTTATTCATTACAATTGTAAACATGTTTATGAAATAAACTGTAAACTATACATTTGTTTTTTTTTTTTAAATGAGAGGCCGAATGGTCTTCGAGGACATAGGTAATATTTTTTATTCGCAACTATAACGGTCTAAGGTTGGGAAGTAAATCAAGATCATCAGCTGACCGTCAGCTTGTATGCAGACAATTATCATAAAATTCAAACCAATTATATTATATTATAAATATATTTACACATTCCACACAGCACCATCTAATTGATATACTACATACAATACTTTTTTTTTTTTATAAATACAAAACAACCATGACTCAGGCACAAAGGTAAATGTTGACACATAAACATTTGCCCCTAGCGGGATTCGAACCCGTTAACAGCTAGAGTTACTAGCCACTAGACCAAACGTGTCTAGTGGCAACGTCGTCAATTAAGAGTAGAGTAAACGATTGTTTCATCAGTGGCATAGCTTGTTCTAAATGGCACGCCCTTCTACCTTACTATGGCGATGCCTAAATGGAGGGAAAAGATTTTTTTACAAAAGAAACAAATTTTTTAGATGCAATGCATTTTTCATCGAAGAGTAATATATATTCCTTCAAATTGTCAGTATAATACTTATACTGACCATTTAAAAGTCTGTCCTTTTGAAAGTAAAAGGAAATTACTATGACACTATTGTATACTTGCGATGCGAGATATTGTATCTCGAAAATATCTTACTTTACCTACCTATCAGATTACTGAAAATAAACTAATTAATCTAGTCATACTTCTAAAGCATTATTTGCGTCGTTGCTGGAGGAAAGGTTTGTTTTGTTTTGGGCATTAAGTAGGTAAATCTCAAAACCTATGTGGCTACATAGATAGATAGATGATTGAGTACAAAAAAAGCCGCCAAAATCATCTTAATTTTGTCAATCCAAGATCAAGAAAAATGTAACCTTTTTCATAAATCATTTCCATTATAAATACACTAACAAACAATTGTCAAAATTTAAAAATGAAACAACAAATTGATAAATTCAATAATTTATTAAGTGCAGTTACATAATATTATATGTAAATTTTTTATTCAGATTGCGCGTTTTGATCTTATTTAGTAAATATTTGAATTATATACATTTCCATTATAAAGCATTTCCTGTAGGTAAATTAAAGCAGTCTATAAAAATATTTATCAAATTATTTATAACAGATGCGGTTTGAATCGTTATACAGTATTAAATGCCTCGGTTAACCTTATCAACTATCATCTCACATACAAAAATATTTTGCCCTAATGAATCACTATAAAAACACACAATCTCATCACATATCTATAATAAAAGACAATATTCAAAACTAAATGTTGTAAACCTAATAATAAAATAATTAGATATATATATATATATATATAATTCAGTAAAATATATGTAAGAGTTAGGCTTAAATAATAAATTAGTATCTACAAAAACATATCTCTTGTGTTTGAACACTTGGATACACTTCGTTACATAGATAAATGATTGCTCTCGCTGCGCTCGACTAGACACCACCGTCGTACTTGTAAAATGCGGCATAAAATAGTACGCCGAATCCGGCGTACCCAAACCAGTCACACCGCAAACTGTCTGTGATGTGTACGTGCCGAATGTTTTATTAAATTTTAGGCATAATAAAATACCAGTTTGCGTAGTGAAACTGCGTAAAAATATAATAAAACTGGGTATAAAGTTATTAAGTGACGATTTTTACACACACTACAATAAAAAGTTGCCACATTTTCGGAGCTATTGCTTTTGTATAGCGCTCTATCTAGTCGAGCGCAGTAAGACCAATCAATTATCTTTGACTTCGTTAGTTGTAAAATTTCAAGTTATACGAATAAATGTATTAACTTAATTACGTATTTACGTTTTCAGGGAAAACGTGTACTGTGTTAAGTTACCATTTTAATTTTCAACTTAATTGAAATAATGCTGAAAACACTTAAAAAGTTTCGGATTAAATTTTTAAAGCCTTTGCTTGCTGCATTGATCACCTGAATGTTTCCTTGAAATTTTATGCGATTTTTAACATAAAAAAAAAACCAATATTTTGTAACCAAGTCGCCCGAAAATAAACTTTATCTTGTTGATAAGAAAATATCTTTCTTTTAAATCTCGTTGAGTCATTGTGTTATCCAAAATTAAAATTTCTCTGACTCCGAAATGCGCTTCATAAAAGTCTTATCCGCCATTTTAATTATAAACGGTAAACGTTTTAATTTTTTTTTAAACTCGTAAAATTAAATGCATTCGGAAACAAAACGTCACGGTTAATTTGAAAATAATATTTTCACAAAATACCGCCAGACAACACTGTAAGTATGTCTATATTATGAGAAGCACAGTAAGTTGAAAATTAAAAAAAAATATCTCAGTTCAATAATGAACTGTTATTTTTCAACGCGGACGAAGTCGCGGGCAACAGTGTTAGTGTGTAGATAATTATTGGGACCAATATTTATTAAATAAAATTCAACATCTGTATATGTTGTGGGCAGATCGTAGAATTGGGCAGATCGTAAAGTATGAAATCAAAAATCTTTCACCAAAAGTCAAAAATAGGTGCGACGAGGTGCGTAGCGAAGCAAAGCGAAGAGGAGCGTGTTAGGTTTACATGGAAATAAATTTGGGAAGCCGAGCGAAGCGGAGCGGAGTGAGGCGACCCTCTCAGTTTTAATAGAAATATGATCAGCCTAGGAATATTATGATATGCCCAATTCTACGATGTGCCGACGACATATATATATATATACAATTTTCAACTTACTGAGCTATTACATAATAATGTTTAATTTTGCTGTTGACATAATATTTTAATAAATAAAATATTAAATCCAATATGTATTCGTCAATAGATTCTATGATTATTATAAATGTTTTTTTTTTTTTTTTAAATACAAAGCAACCATACGCTTTTTATAATAATTGTAAATTATTCTTACCAATTTCAAGCTTAAATTATATAATTATATATTTGTTTTGATGATTTTGTCTATGGATTTTATCTCTATCCGTAGATCAAATCGATTATGACTGTTAACTTTTTTTAAGTTCTGTTAATAGTAAAAAAAACTGTCTGGAAGGCGCTTAACAAACCAAATAATTATGTGCTGTAAAAAGGTAAAATTTATTTTTTTATAATAATTACTTTCATAGTATTTTTTTATTTACATAAAATAAAATAAAAAAATTATTGACACTAAAAAGGGTTGACAGACAGGCTGACGGTCCACTTGATGGTAAGTGGTTACCGTCGCCTATGACAAGTCGACTACAGTAGGAATGGAAATGAATGGGAAAATGAGCTATGGCATCACTTATTAACTCGGCGAAACACAAGTTGTCTTCTTGGTAAAGAATCACCACACTACACTAAATTGATTTCTATGTCGAAGACGTAGAGTTGAAAATAGATAATAGAATCTAAAATCTAAATTGGATCCAATCTGTTCTAACTGCGATTACTACACCTTCCGATTTTTCCTAAATTGGCTTCCTACAAATTGAATAGTGTAATAACCGTCTTAGGCGGTGGTTACTGTCGCCAGGCGAGCTGCCCAAATGACTGCGAAACTCAGTACTTAAATTTTAAGCTACAGGATACAGTAAATGCTACTTTTTTTTTTGCAGTATTTGGTTTGTTAAGGGCCTTCCAGACGATTTTTTTTACATTTTTTGCAATTGACGTTTACAATATGTTTATATGTAATAATATATGTTTGCAATTTGCAATTAAATAATTCACTGACCCGAGTTCTGCAATATATAAAATGTCTAGCATCTACGTCAGTCCTTATTTCATTCCATAAGTCCTATAAGAATACAATATGTCGTGTCTACATAATATTATGAGGCGTGTAAAAAAAATAATAATTTGTCATTTTCAACGGAACAGTAACAATTTGTTTCTAACCGTTTTCGCAAAATATTTTGCTTCACTTAAAAACTACTATTATCTTTGGCATAATGTTTGCTTAATAATAAATATTTTAAATAAAAATTGTGATGCTTCGTGTGATTATTATGTAATTTTTAAAAGCAGCATACCTATTCGAAAGAGATATGGCACACAAACTTAGCTAACAAAAAGGAAAAAGTATACTTTTATAAGGGCGCGTACGCACTATGTCGTTACGGTTAATTTATCGTTATAAGGATTATTTTTAAAGATAAATTTATCGTTTAACGATAAAATTAACAGTTTAATAATTAATTTTTTAACGATTAAGTTATCATTTAATGGTTAATTTTTTGTTTAACGACTATAGTCTCTAGCCGTTTCCATTATAAAACTGTCGTGATTTTGTCGTCGAACGACTGTCGTATTTTGTTGTTCCCATGGATCGTGACGACATTTTATCAGTTCACGAAAGTCGCAAAAAGCGAGATACTAGTATGGGACACACTCCCATCCCATACATACATTTTTTATTTTTATGTTCCTCTATATATTTTTCATTATTTTTTTTTTATGTTTATTATAGAGTATTATGTATATTAAGTAAACGGAACTGTAAATTAGTATGTAAGTAATGTAAATAAAACGGCATCCGCGGAATATCACCGTCATTAAGACTATATGCTGAGGGGAGACCATTTTGATACATTTCTCTATAATTTATGAAATACCAATGCTTGACAATGTACAAAATATTTTTTTCTTTCTTTCTTTACATGAGAAAAACCATACACTATTGGAATTGTATTGGAATAAAAAAAAAACCACGTGTAAACTACTTGACGATATTTTTATCGTATGCTACTATGGACACTCTCGCAACGACACACGATTTGTCGTGTCATTTTTTTTTCGTTTTTCGACTATGGTGCTAGCCGTCAAGACAATCTGTGGTCACCGGAAAAAAAAGATACTTGTCATACTATAATTATGTAAACACCAAAATTTAAAAATACAAACCACGACTTTTTAACTGTCGTTTAGTCAAAGCGACACAGTGCGAACGCGCCCTTACGCGACGTTGCCATTACACAAACACAATATGGAGTGAGGTGCTCCATTTTATTACAGATCCTTGTAAATCAGTCGACTCGTTTTAGTGGTTTAGAAACATATTATTACTGTTTGAGATTCGTGCGAATTGCGACATGTCATAATAATAACTATGAGCATGACCACTTTTACATGACAATACATTTCCTCTGATGCCTTTTCTGTGGCTCCGGTCGTAGCACTGCGCGTACTGCTTCGTCGAACACCTGTAAAAGCAAATTATAATAATTTTTAATTTTAATTATAATAAGGCAATAATTATATTATTAATTTTTTAAAAAACAAAGGGATACCAGCATCAGAAAAAGGCAAAATTCTCAACACATGTATCAATCCATGCTTATCCTATGGAAGCCAAACATGGACCCTTACCAATAAGAATTTAAAAAAAACTGGAAGTGTGTCAAAATTCAATGCAAAGAAGCATCCTTGGAATAAAAATTATAGATAGGGTAAGATTGGAAGACACAAGGAAAGGAACAAATGTAATACCCATTATTAAAACGATAAAGAAACTCAAATGGAGATGGGCAGGTCATATTTGACTAGAGATCCACATAAATGGTCACACAAGATTACAAATTGGTACCCTAAAGAAGAGAAACGAAAAAGAGGAAGACAGAATCGTAGATGGGAGGATGATATAAGGAAGGTAGCAGCAGCAACATGGATGAGAAAGGCACAGGACAGGAAACTGTGGATGGACTTAGAGGAGGCCTATGTCGTGTGACAGGCAAGGAAGAGTAATAAAAGAGAAAATGTTTTATTTAAGTAATATAATGTAGCATGTTATTTTTATGTATTAGGATTCCTTGCAATTAAAGGCTATCTTTATCTTTAATTATATTAATCATGCAGAGACTCCAGAACTCGATACTGCCGGGGCCATAGTCAAAGTAACAATTTAAAACGATAACGAACTTCGAAAACAATGAAATGTATGGGATTGACATTATAATTATTATGTAATCGCTAAATCACGTGACACATCCCATACATTTCATTCTTTAAAATCGAATGCCACTTGTCTAAGGCCCCTGAAGTGGATATCCAATGCCCCGTGGTTCATCAAGACCTCAGAACTGTATGAACATCTCGCCATACCAACAGTTTCTGAGTAAATTAAGGTCAATGCAATAAGATATACACCTAAACAGCGACTAACGAACCACCCAAACCCTTTGGCTGCCAGACTCACAAAACCAGACCATATTAGAAGGTTAAAGAGGCAGTAATTTATGACAGTATTAAATGAAAATTTAATAAGTAAATGTTTAATCAAACAAGATAGAGTGGAAGATCAATCTCAGAGTGATTCCGGCATTAATCAGACTCATCTGCTCATAGTTGACAGACTGATTGCAGATTTAATGGAAAAAATATTTAATTAAAAGCCAGTGTCACTTCCAATGACTTTTATATACTAGAATAGAAGACTCGCTGAGCGAAACGCAGAATTACGCATTGACATGAAAATAACGCAGAAATAACTAATTAGTTACCCGTAATTAAATGCGTAATTTCTGCAATACACTTGAAAATGAGTTACGGTGAATTCCGTAACTCATTTTCAAGCGAGCGAAGAAAAAAGCGAAGAACGCGTAAGCTCCTTTTTTTCTATGGCGCTTTCGACCTTTTGGTCGCGAACTCTTACCGTATTTGAAAAACTATTTTGTTCTGATCACCAATTTTAGCAGAATACATATAGACGAATAGTTTTGAAGATAGCCAGAGTATTATGCATTGTTTCTTTACTGTTTCAACAAAACACAAGAGCACACATGCTGTGTTATGTCATGGTGATCTCCTGTAAGGGGGTAGTTACTGCAGCCATTAAATAGATAAATCTATACTAATGTTATAAAGCTGAAGAGTTTGTTTGTTTGTTTGTTTGAACGCGCTAATCTCAGAAACTACTGGTTCGAATTGAAAAATTCTTTTTGTATTGGATAGATCATTTATCGAGGAAGGCTTTAGGCTATATAACATCATGTTGGGACTAATAGGAGCGAAGAAACAGTCGAAAATGTGGAAAAAAACGGGGAAAATTATTCATCTTTGAGGGCTTCCATTGCGCGAGCTGCGAAAACCGTTCGAGATACCCAAATGATTCCCAAAATAACTATTCCACGCGGACGAAGTCGCGAGCACCAGCTAGTATTAAATAAATGACTCTTGCACTTGCCTGTTTCAGTCCACGTTGCGTTAAAGCTGAACACTCCATATATTTGACTGCTCTAATTTTATTCGCCAACTTTTGACCCTGTTCTCTTTTCAGAGGTGACATGCCTTGTTCCGACAGGAGGCTCAGTGTCTCTCTATCGTCTCTCAAGTCGATTTTCGTGCCTGTAAACAGGAATTCCACTCAATACACGTCTTGTTCTCTACTTGTTTGTTTGTTACCAAGCATTATTAATAAGCACAGTCTTTCGCAGCGACTTCGTCCTTGTTTCTTAATTAATTTTATGGGACCATTCATAAATTTTTAAGGGTCGTAAAAATGTCTTAACGACTTATAAACATCGATCGACTAAAATAATAGATAGACAGTCTCATACAAAACAAAACCCAATAAGTAGCATAACACTTTACCTATACCTATATAAAATAGTAGATAATATATCATCATGCATTAACATCTATTACAAATTCTTTCTTATCAAAAATATTCTAGCCACTACATAGTGAATCAATAATTATTTTTATAGAGATTTTGTCTCAAAGTTCTCAAGACCTAAACTAATTGTATTACTTACCAACAAGTATTATTGGTGCATCGGGACAGTGATGTTTTATTTCGGGATACCATTTAGAAGTAACATTTTCGTATGAAGAAGGACTGAAAATATATTTTTTTCTTGTTAAAAGTATACAAAACCTAAAAAATTCCTAAAAAAACTCTTTTAAAGAATACTTGTATTGTATACCTCTTTAGTATACAATACAAGAATTCTTTCAATAGGCTTCAACATATTTGAAAAAGGAAGAGGCTAAAGCCAATTTCAACCCATTAAACATTTATGTAATTTCACTATCATAGCATATTGTGTAGACCTAGTAAGCAGAATTTAGGATAGTTTAGGCGATTTATTAAGAAATAAACAAATCATTACCTTGTAACACTGAAGCATATAAGGAAGACATCAGTTTGTGGGTAACTTAATGGTCTAAGCCTATCATAATCCTCCTGTCCCGCCGTATCCCACAATCCCAACGATACAGCTACACCGTCCACCACCATGGGTGCAGAGTAATTATCAAAACTGAAAAAATAAAACCAATATAACTCTTGACATTATACTTTTGCCAAGCTTTGGTTCTTTATTATTTTTATATAGCTGTTGCCCACGGCCTCACAAATATTTAGCCTATATCCATACTGAAATTCTATTCTAATTATTAATAAAACAATTTTTTAATCGGATTTGAAGTTTCAAAGATTACCTCCTATATACAAACAAGCGTACACGTTTTACCTCTTTATGATATTAGTATAAATAAGTTGATACTAATTGCAATTATATTTAATAAATACTTGCTTATGTATGTGCTTTAATAAATGAAGATTGAAGATGAACCAAGTTTATAGTGAATAAGGTAAGAAATTCTGTTGTAAAAACTATGAAGCTATTTGTAAACAAATATAAAATAATTGTCGAAATATCTTACACTGTTGGCACATATTCTCCGGGAAAACTGTCTGTAGTGTACGATATCAACATGCACGTTTTACCCACGGTACCATCACCTACTACGACACATTTAATGGGCCTTCCAGAAGACATCTGCAATAAAAAAAATACAATAAATTATTTGAGGAATGCATTCTATGACTCATGACGAAATCCAAACTGCTGCATCTAATTTGACACATACCGTACAATATATTGTCGTCTTATGTTTAATAATAAATTCTATGTATAATAGTAAGTTTGAAATTTTAGTTAAATGTATATTACTTCAGGAAAAACAAAGATTTTTTTTATAAAATTTTAAAATGCATTGAATTTAATAGAATGAAAATGAAAGATGGATGACTGACAGATCACAGACAGTGAGTCACAGACTAACTAAAATGACATTTCACTACCGTATACTACAGTGACTACTACCACACTACTATATCCAGTATAATTACATTTAATTTGTCTTACATAACAAAATTCTTATTGTCACCTTATTAGAAAGGGACACATGGCTTGTCTACTACATATCCTGCTCGGCTTGCTTTTTAGATTCAAGTAATAAATCCTTATTATAATAGATCCATGCTGTTTTCGGAATGACATTTGACAATTTACAAGAACGTGCACATGTGCATGGTATTTATGGTTGCTTTTAGTGTCAGATCGAATATCGTTCGAATATAGTGCCATCTACTGCAATATGGAGGAACTTTTACAATCTAAAGAAACTCAACAAAAAAGAAATGTATGAACTGTTACGACCTTACGACACTGATAATTTGCAGATTTTTGTTTGATATAATGAGTTTGTTATCATATCACTTTTCAACCATGGAAAGGTTTTGGAGAAAAATTAGCATATTATGGACATGTTTCGGATTAACATATTTCTTACCACACTTTGAATTTAAACAATGGAAGGTGTGGAAAACAGTTCATAATAAAATCAACATTCAAAGCATTATTTTATTAAATAAATAAAAACACAACCCTAATCCACTAGTTGTTTAAGCATTAAGAGTAGTCTGTAGATCACCGCTAGCTTGCATTTCTTTAATTATATCTAATCCGCCAATTAGTTCATTGTTTACATAGAGCTGAGGGTATGTTGGCCAATCTGAGTATTCCTTGAGACCTTGGCGAACTTCTTCATCAGTTAATATATCAAACGTGTCGTATTGAACTCTGTAATCAAACATTTATACATTTAGCATTTATTCCCAAAATTTTTAACTGGTCACATTTTCAAGTCAAAAGTAAGTATAATAAATAAGTAGTGTATGCTCCATTTTTATTTCAAAGATAAAAAAGGTAAACAAACAATTCACGACATAGAATTTTCCAGTTTTTACCTTAATTACACATTCATATAAACACGAATTCATTCACACTCACTAAACATAATATTCTTTACGATATGTATCCAAAATTATTGCATATTTTCAAAGGAAAATGCAAAAAAACTCGATAAAATCGTCTCACAACCTACAATATCAATAGACGTCACAGAGATTTTGTCTATGGTTTTAGAGATGGGACATGTACACGATCTAAGTCATTTGGAGTCACATGAGGTTTAGATTCGTTATACATCAATTATCAAGTTCACAATTCTTTTATTTTTATTTTAGTTTATCATAATTCATAATCGTAGACTAAACACTTTATGAAATTATTTTTGATTAAATGGCATTAATAAAATAGATTACTTACTTAAAATTACTATTAAACTAATAATTCGTATTTTATTTCGTATTCTTTTTAATAATAATATTTTATTCGGTTTTGGTTTTTACGGAGGTGCATAATGCAGTGTTGCCATGGCAAATTATTTTACTATATTATTTTAAAAAGTCTATACAACGGCAACCTTAGCGTTGTATTTTGGATTCGAATTCGCTACGTAATGATAAGTCATTAGCATTCGTTTCCTCGCTTCGTTCTGATGTCCTGCGTTACTGGTACTTTTCTGTGTTTCTCTTTGGACTAACGACTTACTGCTGTGCCTCAAGGACATTGATTTTGCTTGTAAATTGGATTCTATTGGAAACATTTATACAAATAGAGGTGAGTTTGCATATTTTTAATTTGTATGACTGTAATTGAAATTTTAATTAAAAAGTACTTACTTGTTGCCGCGGACTGCTTTTGGTTGCGAAAATAATGGTTGCGCGATATAGTGCCATTAGATTTATATTTTTTTGTTGAGTTTCTAATGACCTATTTTAGCGAAAACTGTATCAAAATCCGTTAGAAGGTTTAGAAGTTTTAGAAGTATATAGCGAAGAAACAGAACCGAAGCGGGTAATTTCGGCGATGAATATATTCTGCTTAAACATTATGGTATGTGCAACAATCACACAGTACCTATGTGATTGTTGTACCTACACCGTAAAATTCTTTGTTCTCTTTGTGAATTCTACCCACTTTTTTTATGTATTTTATTTGGTAAGTCTTGTAGGTGCTAAGCTTTGTTGTTGCTAAGCTAATGTTTTTGTTGTTTATGTGTTTACTATTGGTATGCTTGCAATGTGAAATAAAAAATAAATAAAAAAAATGTGTTTTTTTTTGCAGTGGCTTATAATGGGTGATTCACAACCTGGTACCTCTACTTCCACCTCTACCTCTACCATCTACAATCACTGAAGAAAATATTGAATTTAACTAGCAAATACCAATTTTGTAATTTTTTTGCCACTCAATAATCTTTATCATTTAAAGCTTACACAGTTCAATAAAATACAATAACACAAAGTCTACTGTTAAGACATGAAACTTGTTAATGTTGTTTTATTGTGTCAAATAAAAAGTAAAAAGACAAGAAATTCATCACATTAAACAGTACGAACAAGTTCTAAATGAGTTACTCACTGAGTCAACTCTCTTTGATATGTCTATTGTACAAATCCCATCTCTAAAACAGGTCAGTGACCCTGGCGACGCCATATTTGTTTACCTTTTTTATCTTTTAAATAAAAATGGACTTTAATTGGCTATTTGACAAGATATAAAATATACTACAAATTGTTGTTATCCTATCAGAAAATAGCGTAAAAAAAACACGTCACTTTATTTTAAGCTAAATTATGTACACAATTTTTTGAAAATTATATAAAAAGAAATAATCACGACGTCTGCGACGTCACACGTATCAAAGACCAGCGCCATTACAGAAACCCATTTTTGGCGCTGTTTTGGAAATTTAAAACTTTAACATTGATTTTTATTTATAATACAGTAGATCTCCCGGAAATATCAATGTAGTGTGCTTATTATGTAAATAATATTAGTCAAATAGC
Source organism: Synanthedon tipuliformis (assembly GCA_947623395.1). Lineage (NCBI taxonomy): Eukaryota > Metazoa > Arthropoda > Insecta > Lepidoptera > Sesiidae > Synanthedon > Synanthedon tipuliformis. Next base: position 7,955,284 of record OX392417.1, on the reverse strand, counting down.
AGATTCTATTAAGGTTCTGGTTTAATTTTACTTAATATTCTCATAAGTATAAGCTCGCTAGTACAATATATAGCATTTGGTAAGAAAACCTGTTCTTAAATCATCACAATAAATTCTAACAATTCAACAACACAAGTAGATACAAGTAAACTTGAATCAAGTAAGTAAGTACAGTGTTGTAAGTAGTAAAAATCTCACCCGGTCTCGTTTAGGATTTGTATAAGAGTCCGACTGAATCCACATCTTGGCGTGTCTCTATTGCCTTTCATGAACACCATCACTTTATGTCTACCAATAAGTGCCTTGAGTCTTTCCTCTAAGGGCTGCTTGTCACTTTGATTAGTGGTTGCATTGCCAATGCTATGGGCCTTCACTTTTGAAGTAATCTGGGCTGCATCGGCACCATCAACTCGGTCCACTTGTGAACCATTTTTAAATAAGAGAACTGTAGGCACTGAATCGACCTGGAAATTAAAAATTGTATATATAATATTTCATAGACAGACACACATATCTGAACTTATAACACCACGTTTTTGCATTGGGGGTTAAAAATAATAACAAAATCGCATTGTTGATAAAAACCATGGACTCAAAGTTTATTCTCAGCTTCTCTCTTATGTGTTTAAACATTGTTTAATGACAAGTGAAACTAATTTCAAACTTGCGCACAATAAGAAAACATCTTTATAGGCACAATGTTTATTATGTTACATAAAAGCAATTAATTTTATCATGCTCAACTGACTTTATGACATAAGATTGATAATAGACCTTGTATTTCAATGAAACTTCTGATAGGTTTTCTGCGTCGCACACACCAATATTTGTGCCCGATGATTTCACTTCAGACAGCTTCGACAATTCTTGAAGAACTTCGCTCACTTGAGCGCACTGATCTGCCCATGTTGCAGAAAAATGTATTACCGTTAGTGATGGAGATCTAGAAAAAGATAGAATAACATTTTGAAAATGGTATAGTATATTTTGAAAATGGTATAGTTATAGAAAAATATTTTCAGTACAATATTTAATTTGGAGTCATTATTGACCACCTATACGTTTATCACAAAGACACAGCATGTAAAGACGCATGTTTGATATTATTACATACTATAAGTGTTTAAATACATATATTATGTGAATCATTAATTGCGTCATGAAGAACCTCCGCTATTCTCATAATATTTAAATAAAATTATGATAAGTTGTAATATTGTTTTCCTATGTCATATCTTTTTTGTTTTCATAAATATCAGTTTTTTGTTTTCATTAATAATAGTATTTGTTGAAAAATCATAAAATGAAATTCCAATGCTAATTATGTAAGAAAATAATAAATAAGGCTTAAAAGGTCACCTTTATATGTTTTTTTTTTTAATACAGTTTAAATGCTCAGGGCAAATACTGCTAGGGTAATTACACGCACAGCGATCACTTGAGTTACAACTGTTAAACTCTCTTAAGTATAAATCATGGAAAGGTAAAGCGATATGCTTTGATATTATGATCTCTGAAATTTTCTGCCATCTCGGTTCCATTTGATAAAACATTACTTTACCAGAACTGTGTGGCAGTGATCATCGAGATCAACATAATATACGTTTTTTATCATAACTAACTAGATTAAGGTTGATACATTGATACCTATTAAATTAATTTAAGATTTTTAAAGAATTGAAGGTTGAAGTATATTTCATTATGATTACAATTTTAGCTGATTTTCAAATAATAAGAAAACTATTTTATATGCCGAATAGTACATACCTTATATAATTTTCAAAATTTTCTATTGAATCAATGTTAATGACCGACATTGTAGGATTGAGGTTATAGCTGGGAAAATTAGTATAATGTACACCAACAAATTATTTAACAGAAACTGTTTTCAATTAACTACTATTGATAAGTGACACAAAACATAAACTCATCGTATTTTAAAATTTAATTATGTTAAAAATGGGTATGTATGTAAAATAAATACCACTGAATTGAATTGTTTTATTTTTCAATTGCATGCTAGCATCACTGTATAGTCTGAGATTGCATGTGTGTGTAAAAATTGTGCCAATCACAGATTATAAAGCTGCCAAAGTAGTCTATACCACAGTATAGACACACTACTAATCATAAACCTAGTAATAGTACTCTCAACCACAAACTAAATAATAGATACTAACGTATCTCTCAACTTAGTATCTACTATTTAGTTTGTGCTCTCAACTCACCTGCTGTTTTCTGCAGAAAAAATTTGAATTGCGCTAAATAAACGTACTATGTATGTAATCTTTCTACTTGTCTTATTATATTTTATATGCAAATTACAGTTAATTACAGTCTAATATACTACTCTTGATTAGAATTTAGAATCCTTCCCACTGACTGACGAAGTGTCTGTGTCTGAAGCAAGGATTTTTTAATAATATAACAGGATTGATAACTTCAAAAAATTGCTTTTAAAAAATTAACTGTATTACCAATAGTTAGAGTATATTTTTCATTGCGCCTTGCACATGGGCTAAACCGAGAAAAAAAGAGATAGCCAAACTAAGGCCTTGTGTCCCTTTCTTTCATCTTGCCAGACTACAAAAATGTATTTCATTAAAAACTTAAATTAAAATCTTAGATCAAACACTATGTATATTAATTGTAGTTCAATTATTTTAATAGTTTTTAAATGAAATTATTATAATAACATTAATTTTGTGATATATTACTAAATTACAAAAGATAATATTTATAGTTTCAATACTATTTTTTATTTTATTTTTTACTGGCATCCCTATGAAATGTCATGGCGGTGTTTTTAAATAGCAGTTTACATATTGTTTTTTTAAAATCGTTCATAGAAAGTAAATTTAAAGTTAAAATGGTGAAAGAGTGTTGCGTGTATGCTTGTCCGAGCGAATCCTATGGTTGTTGCAATATATCTTTTCACAGGTAAGCTAAAAATAACATAATAATAAATCTACCAACTATGTTAACCATAAATTTGTAACGTTGGTGGATATGGTTATGTACAATTATGTTAATCTAGTAAATCTAGTTGGTCCGGCGAACTTCGTGCCGCCTCAGAAACAAAACTCGTACCATTTGTATAGAAAAAAATTTCGAGTCATTTTCCATTTTGTACAAACAAATTATTGTTTTCGCAATTTACTTTACTTTCCTATATTTACTACATATTTATTGTAATTTACTTTACTATATTTAAAGCTGAAATATCAAATACCACTCATCGTTAATATACCTAACCAGGACGCTCAGTACACCGACCTAGTAAAATGTTGGTGAAAGGTCCTCGGAACGTATCAGGGATAGAAAAGTAGGGTTTGCACAATGTCATAGAGAGTATCCCATCCCGTTCATACATTTTTTACAGTCCATACAACTTTTTTGGAGTTTTCAAAGCGGGATATCTCCAAGACCGTCGGGGATAGATGGGCAGTGTCTTTAGCGAATAACCATCGATACATTTCTCAGTAATGTTTATTTATTTATGTTTATATTAAAAGAAACTACTACTACCTATATATTAGTATTTTTTTTTGTATAAATATCACTAAGTTTTCCTTGAAAATAAATAAATAGAACATTTAAATTTGTCTTATACAACAAAAATCTTATGGTCACCCTATTAGAAAGGGACACACGGCTCCTCTTCTATATATCCTACTTGGCCCGCTTTTTAGCCGCAAGTAATAAATCCTTATTAATATATTAAATCCATGGTCTGAAGTGTCAGAGTTATTTTATTTTATTTATTTATTCTGTGGTAGAGGAACTATACGGAAACTGGATAGTAGAGGTTATTTATTATTTGGAAAAATATGATTAATTAATTAAAAAAGGTTTTCTTAAATTTAAAGTAATAATTAGAACAATTTAATCATAATGGCTACTGTATCTTCAAGTCCGGCCCCGGGAGCGCATCAAATCGATTTGTCCAAACTGAATCTCCACCAGTTGGCTCAACTGAAACAGCAAATGGATCAAGTGAGCCACCGAATAATTTATTTTGTCTAAAACAATGTTCTTTAGCTTTAAGTTGACCTATTTATTTTGCTTTCAGGAGCTGGGCGTTTTCCAAGACTCCCTGCAAACTCTGAAAATAGCACAGAGCAAATTTGTGGAATCTGGTGAGAGCGTTGAGAAATTAAAACCAGAATCTGAAGGAAATCCTATATTAGTACCTTTGACAAGCTCTATGTACGTGCCTGGTACTATAGCAGATTCGAAACACGTGGTAATAGACATTGGCACAGGATATTATGCTCAAAAAGTAAGTTTGAACTCTGCCTATTATTCTCTACTTCACATTCACTCCATGTTTTCTGTCCATTTGCACTGTCTTCTGTCCATTTCTCCACTACCTACCTAACGGATTTTGATACAATTTCCACTATTGGAAAGAGGGATGAATGGGGAAGGCTTGTGTATAAAAAAATGCATTATGGGTAAAATGGGGAGCAGATCGCTAGTGTACCTATACCAAAAATTAAATTAAATGATGGAATATTTTAGTTTTTATGAATAAGTTGGGTTTAAAATAAAAGTACCATGTTAATATTTATATTTTGTTGATTACAGGATATTGCTGGCGCTAAAGACTATTTCAAGAGAAAGGTTGAATTTCTCACTGAGCAAATGGAAAAGATACAAATGTTGGGAGCGGAAAAGTCAAAAATTCGTGAAACTATTCTTATGATCATTGAGCTTAAATTGCAAGCTCAAGCTCAAGCTGAGAAAGCATCTACCTCATAACACTGCTTTATGTTCTGCAATTTTATTTTTCAATTAAATTACTCACTGAACAACTAAACTATAAAAACATCATGAAATACACTTTAAATATTTTATTTAATTATGAAGATGTATTGGTGATAAGCTTTTTTTGTCAAATATAATAAGTTAACCAGTTTTTATAATTTTATTTCTGGCAACACTTTCTCAAGCATTTGGACATTACAAACGTTTTATTGATAGATGCAATAAATGGAATTTAACTAATAATAAAATTATATTATAAACCTACTTTCAAAATTATAAAAATGTTACTAAGTATATAGCTGGCCATGGCTGGAATATGTTTTTTGACTTTTTTATATTAAGGTTGGCAGACAGGCTGATGGTCCACTTGATGGTAGGTGGCTACCGTTGCCTATAATACAAGGCTACAGGTGCTGCAAGTACGCTGCCAACTGTAGTGGGCAGTAAGTAGTAGGGTAGGGCAAGGCAGTAGTAGATTTAAGGATGTAGGATTGGAAAGGGACAGGCATCCCTTACTCACCGAAACAAAAGTTTCACGATAGTCTTATGCTGGGGGGTGGTTACTGCCGTCAGACTCAGATCTCAGATAAGCCACGCCCCTACTCAGATCCATACCACAGTTTGGAAAGTACATTCCCTAAGTTGACCCTGCCTGGAATCGAACCCTGATATCCTGGAAGAGAGCGTTAAGGCAAGCACCCTAACCACTCATCCAACAGGCTCGTCATGGACTAGAATAGTTCTTTGAGACACTTTCGAAGGGTAAGTAAATAAAAAATTTCTTTATACTAACTACATTTTATTTTATTTAAATTTGCTATCACGTTTTGTTAATACATGTAAAATGCACTTAGATGTGCAAAGAAATGGGAAAATATATTTATTTACGGTTTTAATAGTTTATTTTCATACTTGTTGTTTTTGGAAATTTTTGCATTCATTTGGATTAAATGTGTTATGTGCCTTCGGGTTTGTTTGCTGTTCTGACTAATAATATATTATATGGCTTATAACAACATCTATCTTTTCATGGAAAAAACATTATTGGCTTTTATTATGCAATTCTGCACATTTTAGAAATTAATTGTACACTAGACATGAAATTAATTTTAGTTATGTTTTTTATGTACTTATTGGTACAGAATGGTCATACCCATAAGTATAGAGTAATCATGGAATTACGTAGTAGGTACCTATAGAATTAGTAAGCGCAAGCGGCTCCCATTGGAAAGTGACCTCTTAAACAACTCGCGTCGCATCGCGTTCGGTGTGGACCGACCCTTAAGTCTCACTCTTGGCAATGAGTGAGTGAGTTAATATCTAGGTAGAACAAGCCCAGGTGATTGGATGGTACCTAGAAGTAGGTACTCTAATTTCTATAATTTGTGTCGAGGTATTTAATAAATGAAATTCAATAAACTGTGACACCAAATGATTTATTTTTTTAATAGGCCAAAATGATCGCGCTGATATCTATATAATGACTTATCATACCATTATTAATGTATCTACAATGTCTTATAGTCACAAAACAATATTAAACTAAATAAGGCAACGACTATTCCTTAAATGTGTAAACAATTTCTAATAATAAATGTAGGGAAGTATAATAGTAAAACAATTTACATCTTTTTTTTTAATGTGAACATGTGATTTTTTTTGGATTTTAGTACACCTATATATGGGTAGAATCATAGAACAAATTTTTGTTAATTTTCCTATAATTCCTCGTCTATCTATATTCTGTTGCATTAAAGGACAAAAAGGACAGTTATTTTTAAATATATATAGCTATTTGCGGCTTCATAGTCATACATTTAATCACAATACAGTTTAAAAAAATCACATTTAATTTCATTATGATAGACGAGGATAATTAAAAAAAAATGTCTACAACAAAATTGCGGTGCTACCGTAGCTTTTATCAATTTATTGTAATAACAATTCTGTAGTTACTATTAGTCTGATCAAATCAGACCAAAAAATAAGAGTACATAAATTTACAAGTTAAAATTGAGTGAAGTTGTTTAAAACATAATTAAAACTCGTCATAGTTCCGGTACTTGGAAAAAAAGTTACTTGAGGTCAAAGGTCAAAAAAATGGGTGTTTCGCGATTTTCAGCTAAACGGTAAGTTTTATCATAAAATTACCTCAGACAAAAATTGTAGATCATAAAATTACTTATCTATAAAAAATGTAAGTATCAAACAAATGAAATTAGCTTGTCTTCCTCCAACCTCAGTTGCTGCTCCTCAACGTCTTTTTCGGGTATATTACTAAGTTCAAGTATGGATTGGTTATCAGCTAGACCCAAAAGACTGGGGTTGGAAGTTGGTCGACAATACATTAGAACCAATTCAGACACCTGCGTCGGAAAAACTGCTAAACACAGTTTATTGCAACTGTAAAAAGGGATGAAGTGCTAAATATGGTTGCAAAAAAGTTGAACTGTTTTGTTCTCTGGCATGTACAAATTGTCAAGACCGGTCGTGTTCTAATGTTGAATCACCAACAGTAGAGGATTCGTTTGATATCAACGAGGAGACATGCGATACATCACTATTGACGCAATTTAGTTACACCCAGAATGAAGAAGAAGAAGAGGAAGAAGAAGAAGAAGAGCAAGAAGAAGATCAAGAAGAAGTATTTGAATCAGACGAATAAATTTCTCTACTTTTTTTAATTTCCATCGCTTTTATCAACCCTTGCTGTCTGTTATTATGCAATAGTTTCAAACTAAACAGAATCACAACAGAGCTGTGGAATAGGCTTACTGGCACGTTAAAAAAACGTTAATCCTCATAGGTGGCGTGGAAACGTGTGCATATTATGACGATTACAACTTTTTGAATCGTCATAGGTATCTCAGAAACGGTGACTCTTAGGAAAAAAAGTATTGATACATTTTTTATAAATAATGTTATGATCTACAATTTTTGTCTGCGGTAATTTTATGATAAAACTTACCATTTAGCTGAAAATCGCGAAAAACCCATTTTTTGACCTTTGACCTCGAGTAAATTTTTTTCCAAGTACCGGAACGATGAGGAGTTTTAATATGTTATTTTTAATTATGTTTTGAATAACTTCACTTATTTTCAGCTTGTTGTAAATTTATGTATCTTCGAATGTCTAGATTGATCGGACTAATAGGTATAGCTCAATTTTAGTACATAACTATGCGTATTTTTTTTCAAACGAGAGGTACTATAGGTAGTCAGATATAGCCTGATATCAGCACCTAATTAACATTATTTATGAAGTATCAGTAAAAATATGTACGTATTAGGTACTACCAATGAACATAAAGCTAATTAATTATTTACATTTATTACATTATCAATTACTTAATTCATTTAATAAGTATAATATAGATTAATAGATTATAAATACAGCTAGATCACCAATCATGACACACATGCACGGATAAGCATCTCGCCTTGGGCGCCGCCTTCGATTGGATATTTTCTTAACTAAGTATTTACAAATTATTAATATTGCATGCAATCTTGCACATAACAATGTAATAGGTACATAGTTGTTAAACAAACAGATCATTCGCCTGTTCGGCGAAGTCCTTATCTCAAATGGTGTAATATTCTGGGGCGAAATCATTGGCCAGATTACTTAGAAAGTGGAAATCTGAGGAGGAGTTGGAATTGTCGCCGGTGGGAGTGGCGTGCGTCGCTTCGTAGAACTGCTGGAAGGAGCCGTAGCCATCCGTACACTCGCCTCCTGTGTTGTATCCTTCGCCCGCTGCAGCGCTTTGGGAACTCCCGGAGACATAATTAGGGGCCGCAGCATTAGCCGCTTGCTGCGTACTGTACGCATTGCTCGCATCGTAGTAACCGCTTTTTGCGTATTCATTACTGTGGCCACTTTTCTGGCTGTCACTCCCATAATATCCGTGTGAATGATCGTGCTGTGTTCCCTCATGATAATGATACCCGTAATGGCTGTTCGGATACGCCATGTGCTCGCCGGGATATCCCTGAGTTTGCTCGTATCCAGGATGTCCGTATGCTACTTGGTCCTTACTATAAGTTGGATACCCATAATTTTGATACATTTCGTGGGGATACGACTGCCTCGTTCCAATCCCGTTCGCTGGTCTCGCTGACGGGGATGACTCCTGTTGCCTAGCGTGTTGTTGACTTCTCACATAGGGATGTTGCTCGGCGCCTTGCAACGCTGGCGCGTAGTTTTCATAACTTCTATTGCTCTGTTGATATTGTGTCAATTTTCCGACGAATTGTTTTGTATCCATTCGAAAATCTGGATGGGGAACAAATTGACCATGCGGGGCGTTACCCCTTATAACATAGGGAGACATGGCAGTCGACACTGCTTGGGGCCCATGAGGTGGTCCCGAAGGTACAGTCGGAGGTGAGGGGCGAGGATAATGGCCTAGAGGACTTTGGTGTATACTCGATGGAGTGCCTGGCGTTGAAGAAGGGGTGAGACTAACCGTAGAGAATTTTGCTCCATCGGGTAAACCGGCTATTGGACCGATACCATCTTTAGATGACGCCGGGGAAACTTTACACGCTGTGCCGTCTAGGGATGGTGAGCGTTTCCTGGACTCTTGTTTGATCCGTTTAGCTAAATTTCTTGCCGGCACAGTTACATTGGGAAGGGGTGGATGTGCGTCCCTCGAGTCATCTTCGGCGAGTTTATCTAATGACGAGGATGATGCCACGCTCGATGCACCGTCACTAGCGAAGCTGTTATTATTTGTGGCGCTAGGTGTATTGTTGTTGCGTGTTCTCGATGCCAGTTCTGGTAGATCTTCACTGGGCGAACATAGAGCGCCAGGCGGCAGTTCGCACCCTTGACAACTCTTCTTTCCGGAAAGGGGGCCATCGTCTTCGAGGAATTTATCTAGTCCAGTTTTGGAACTCTTTCCACCTTCTGACGTAGTTGAATCTTTGTCATCACCGTCCTCGCTTTTGCTTAATGTTTGCCTCTTGTGCTTCATACGCCTATTTTGAAACCATACTTTGACCTGTAATGATAATATTAATTTTATAAACAACTTTTAATTATATTATTTCGATTTCCGAATTTCATCAATGAATAATATGCAACTGTGACAACCTTTCTCCACTATTCGAATTAGAGAGTATGCTCTGGTAGAGTGCTACATTGTTTCAAACAGAATTCCCTAGATGGCGCTGCGTGCTACATCAGTTCTAATATTACCTATAACCATGAAATTTTGCATACACGTTGTCTGGGACACCAGAAAGGACATAGGGTACCTTTCATCCAGAACGCGGTCGAAGTCGCGGGCACTAGCTAGTAAATTATAAACCAATATACCTGTCTCTCTGTAAGATCCAATGAAGCAGCTATTTCGATTCTTCTTGGCCGGCACAGGTATTTGTTGAAATGAAATTCCTTTTCTAACTCGAGCAGCTGAGTATTTGTGTAGGCTGTCCGTAATCTTCGCGGTAGTCCATTTTCTGGAATACAAAAAAAAAAAATAAGTGAAAAAAAAAACAAATAGCATATTAGGTAGAAATTTAAGAAGGGATCTAGTCATTTATTCTTCAGAAAGTATTTATACCTACTGCAAGAATGTGTATAATACTTAAAGTTGTAGGTAGGTACTGGATTGGTATTCGTGGTCGCTTTTAATAACAGGGTTGCGGGTTGGTTCGCGGGCGCGCTTTCCTTTAATGTAATAACTTGATCGCATGTCAGAGCACCGCCCTTGACGCCATTGTGTCGAAACGTGCTTCTTTTTATTTTATCACAAAATACGAATTCGAATTGGAAATTCAAATTACCAGAGGGCGGCAAATAATGGGGCGATCGCGTTTGCGTTGACATTCGGCCGCGACGTCATCATCGCTACGTCTCCTATGATTTTTAACATAAGCGCAGTAAGGATTAAGTTTGGTTGTTGTTGATGTATGGCGAAATTATGGGGTATGTTGTGTTTGATTGACAGGATGCGACTCGTCAGCTCTCGCATTCGCCATTGGACGGGGGCAGCTGTCAATCAAAGGGTAAACACATCCCTTCAGTTCCGCTCGGCGTAACAATACACAATGTAGCTCGCAAGTAGTTCTATTCTATATTATTTTATTTTTAAGCATTTTTTCATTGCACAAGTTATCATTCATTATCATTATCATCAGTCAAAATGCTGCTGGACATCTACACAAATCTAGACTAATTATAAAGTAGCACCTATGTGTGTTTGTAATGGATAAACCACGAATAATTATTAGCTGATTCATAAATTCTTAGACCTACACGGTAAGTATCAAATATTTGCCCATAAAATCATTATTTGTCAAACGATAAATAAAATAATGTAGATACTACATCATACTGCTTGTTTTCACAAAGCTACGTGTATTTGTGTCTTATTATTATATAATAGGTAATAATATTGCGTTTATTATTATTTTTTAAACAAAAATATAATTAATATTTGTCATTATTATTAGATACTTTGTTGTCGATACATGACAACATTCGTCATCTTTTTTATATGTAATAACTCTGTTGGTTCTACGAGCGGCTTAATGTCAGGGCGTAAATTTTACGAGCTAGGTAGATAAATGTAGATATACTAATACAAAAATGATTTATTTCTGAAATTTTAATAAACGATGAAATTTATATCTTATATCATTGACAATAAATTAACATTAGATACATATGTTGTCACCTACACCACAGCCTACACATTAAATTGTAAGTGAACTCAAGCCGAAACCCGATAGCCTTTGGTCAAGCCAGGCACACTTTGAAATTACATAGATATCACTCTACCTGCCCACTATGCACAAGATAGGGTTTAAATTTATGCTCATTGAAATTAATTATTTTAAATAGATGAGTTTATGTAGTGCTCACTGTAGGAAATACTTAAAATCTTTTATTCTCTGCTAAAAATTTGGACACACTATGCACTTATACTGGAATTTAAAAAATAATTTAAAGGTAAATGAGGTAAAAGGTATGGTAGGTAACACTTCGACCTAAACCTAAAGTAACTATTATTTAATCTGTGACCTAACGCAATTGGGTCTGCATAATTAAAGTAAAGTTAGTCTAAAGACTAAAGTTAGTTTAGTCTACATAATTAGTTTTTTTAACACCTAAGGCCGTTAGTCTATAAGGACTAATACAGAGATTACTCCCGATATAAAATGAAATTTATAAAATCTCTCAAAATATTAGTACCTAAATATTAGATGTAGTTCTTACCTTGATAACCTTCGATGGTAACCACTAACCATATAAAGTAAACAAAGTTAATTAATTGGTTTGTGTGCAGGTTAAGTATACGTAGGTATAATGTAGAGCACGAAATGCGCAAAAGATGCAAGTTGGCAAGTTTTTGCGTTGCTTTCGTATAATAGGGATGATTATGCGGGCTTGAGAGGCACCGCGTATAATGTTCACATTATCACACCATCTATTTCCACGCCACTAAACACGCTGTGCCGAACTTCTGACACGTACACATAAGTAAGTATCTCTCCCAATGCGTTTCACTCAGTTATAATTTTAACAAATTACAAATGGATCCCTTTTTTAACATTAAAGTGTAGCAGGCAGGCTCACGATCCACTCGATTGTAGGTGGCTATATAGTAACCATTATTTAATCTGTGGCTATATAGTAATCATTATTTAATCTGTGGCTATACCGTTACACTGTCGCTTAAGAACAAAAATCGGCTCATAGGATTTGGATAAAATTTGGCACAAATATAGTTTATTACCTGGATTAACATATGGAATACTTTTTATCCCAGAACTATGTTAGGTTCCCGAGGGATCGTCTAATAATATAAAAATTGGGCGCCTCTGCGATAAATGTTTTAGATATTTTCTCAGATGTACCAATATTTTTAATTTTTCAACGCGAACGAAGTCGCGGGCACCAGATAAGTATCTGTATAAACTCTTATAAATAAATTAAAATTTAATATTTTTAAGTCTTAATTAATTTAAATATGCCTGTACAAAGGGTAAATTGTTTGGTTCACATCGTTGTTCAACACGTAGGTAACAAATGATTGCGAAGTGGGGTTTGGTTGTTTAACCCTCCCGTCGCTGAGAGGACAAGCTTGGGAAGTAAAGGACCGAAGATTTACTGCGGATTAAGGGTCACTTACATCGTTCAAGTCAAGAGTTGACCGCTTGTCCAGTTAATGTGCTTAATATCACTAGCCCAGCCACAAGGGTTTTATTGAATTGCGAATAACTTTGAAAGAAATTTGATAATTTGATTGTTTTTAGTAGATACGAGTACATATACACATAAAACTTAAACTTTGACGAGGCCTTTGGATGAATGGTTAGGATGCTTGCGTCACGTCTCGGCCTCAGGTTCGATTTCCAGTGGGGGTCAACTTTAGAAATGAACTTTTCAAAGCCTTCTTTATCCCTTATCCTTATCATGGCCTATAATACCTATGGCGTAAAATAAAATAAAATAAAATAAACTGGCGTCGCCTATAGGTATTATCAAGGTATTATAGACAAAGGTATAGCCACCTACCACCAAGTGGACCGTTAGCCTGTCTGTCGACCTTAACATAAAAAAATACACTTCAAAACGTTCATTCTTTTAATATTTCATGAAAACTGGAACTCTATGGCAAAATAACTTCTGATTAACTTGAAAATGTTGAATTTAAATGAAATTGATCGCTTTTACACTAAGTAGGTATTGGGACAGTGCACCCGTGAACATTCAGTTGTAAACAATTTGCGAAGGATATGTGTGGAGCGAACCCCTCGGGTAAGTTTAAATAATTAATCAAGAGCCGGTAAAGGATTAACGTAGTGGCCAGTTGGCGGTTGGATGCCATTAGAGAAACATTCGATGCCTTTACGCTAAATGCTGTGGTCTCATTATTTGTACCGGCCCCTAGAGCCATATGGCGCGTGAGGGGTGTTTCAAAGGATTCTACTTCATTTTACTCTGATCTTGTTTGAAAATTAATTCTACTATTCGAAACATAATGTCTGCTAGTAAACAAAACTGAAATGATTGTGCAAAATGTTGTAAAAAATAAAGGATTTTTCTTTTGCTCATATTTTTAGTTGATCATATATTATAGCAAAATCTATACATAAATATGCTGAATATTCTAAATTTTCATATCTGTCTTTCAGTTTGTACGTCTTCAGATATAGCTTAATTTTAAAAACAGTTGAAAATAGTGTAAACAATTCGTAAATATTGGAATGTTTGTCTTCTCTAATGAATTAGTTTATTCAATTTTCAATTTAGTTGTAAGTATGTTTATAAGTTAATATTACATATGTGTAATTTTTTAAATAAAATCGTACCAAAGCTAAAGAACGGGCGGTGCCACACACGAAGTCGGCTTTGATAAAGCACCAAACATTTATTTTGAATGTTACCGCTGCAACGGAAAAGTTACTGAAGGGAGGGAGTTTTCACCAAGAAATATTACGTTATGAGGTGTGAAAGGCATAAATGTAAAAATTCAATATTTCAAAGGCAAAAAGTGTAAATTTTTTCGCAATTTCATGCCGCTAACATAGCCGTTTTGGGGCGTTCCGTGTGCGTTAGTGTTTTGAAAATTTGTGCTTTATTTATTGTAATGATTTCGTACTCCATATCCACCCACGTAAAGTTTAGAGTAATTTTAAATGCAAGTACTGGATTAGCATATAGGATACCTTTTATCCTGTAAAAAAATTTAGGTTCCTGGGGGGTTTTCAAAAAAAGAACGAAGCAGTAGTAAATAACAAACGAAAGTATAAAATTTAAATAATTCTCTTAAACGATATATCATATCAGTTCATTATAATGAATCTATTAAGTATTTGAAAAGATCACTTATGTGTATGACTTAAATTACATTATAGTCTTATTATGTAATACGTAAGTGTGTATACTTTAACATAATTAATATTATATATGTATATATATTTACATATAACCAACCTAAAACTAAAAACCTTAAAAAATATATACAGGGCGTCCCACGACTATGCCACATGGAAGGAAAGTACCTTGAATATTGTAGATGGAACATTTTACTGAAAGAAGACATTATTTTAATTTAAAAAATAATTGAAACTGCATTCATAGATTTTTAAATAATTACATGGTTGAAGCGGGAATCAAACCCGCTACACGAGAAAAAAAATTACGCTGTAGCTTTATCATACCGATCGAAAGACTTCATCATAAGGATTATTTTTTGCTAAATAACATAGTGTCAGAAATAAAAGGAAGACCATGACTTTCAGTAAAATGTTCCATCTACAATATTCAAGGTACTTTCCCTCCATGTGGCATAGTCGTGGGACGCCCTGTATAATATAATACTTAACTAAAATATATCTCCAAAAGTAGTCCCTTTAGGCAAGGTTCCGAAGTAGCTGGCAGCATTCCCCCTTTGAATTGCTAGGCTAATTCTTTGTCCGAGGTAGCTGCCAGCTCTTCGGTCTCCCGTGATGTCGACCAACCTTTTTGCCATTTCCTTGAAAAGCCTTATAGCGCTAGGACCCCACTTACCAAGGGTCTCGACACTGAATGGGACAAAATCATATTCGGAGCCTAGACCCCTGTATTTGTAAGCTTATTATTATGTCTAAGGTACATGTATAGTGATGTTTCACATCAGATAAGATGACAATAGCGATGTTTCAAAGAATCTGAACTGTGCCGAAAGTGTGCGAGAGGATTGAGTAAACAATAAGTTTTTATTAAATAATCGATCATGTTGTTTCGGATTTGTGTTTTTCCGATTATCTGTATCGCATTCGGAGAGCCCTGTTTGACAAAGTCGCATCAATTATAAGCGAGGATTACCAGGAGACAGATCTAAAGCGGTTCAATTTCGTTTTGGTACAAAGGGGGTTGTAGTGATGTGCGTCTTCGCGAAGGGTGCGTATCAGGAAGTGACTTGAGATACCCCTTATCAGCTCTTGATGAACGCCTTATGAACGTTTTATGCGAAAATGGAAAATGATACACAATTCATTTGCTTCATTTTTTTATACAGAAATTTAAAATATTACTTGTTGGTTGGTACCTAATGGTGATTTTGACGACTGAAGATACTTAGTAGATATCATTGATTCCTAGTCAGAAGCATAAGCTAAAGACTCTGTTCATGATAGGAAATTGGAGTAATAATTTTATAAAATGTAAAAATTCTATGATTGCCTATTTAATGTTTAGATGTGTATTTAAATTTTTTGAAAATATTGGTTTAAGTATAATACTTCATCTTTTTTAATTTTAATTATTTTCATAATATTCTAGTTTGCTTTGCATTTTTTGTATAGTTTGGAGATACCTATAGGTATTAAGATTTCAAGGAAATATATATTTATTTTATTTATAAACGTATGTAATATGTATACACAAACTAAAAACAAAAACCTACCAGACAGTTATCTTTGCAATACAGAACATTCTTATCAGATTAAATATTTCATTAGACAATGTGTAAGTTTAGTTCGCGAAAACATAACGATGTAGATTCGCAGTGGGGATGAAATCCATTTGGCTGATACAGGAGGTCATTAAAAGTTGGCTCGGCTGCAGCCGAACGTCGAGAGTTTTGAGCACTTTGACAGTTCCTCCCCGGAGACCCTTACTTTGATTCCGTCACTGTGCTGGAAATTTCATTAATTCCGTATTAGGGACTCGCACTTATATTTATTGTTTTGTTCCGTAATTTGATATTTACCTATAAAATTCTCAATTTCGTCACTCGGCAATATCACGGAGCATCTACTATAATTGTAAGCTAAATAAGTCAAGAACTAATTTTTGATTAATATTGATAATTTTGAATAGAATAGAATAAGTTTTATTTGTAGCAATGATCTCAGCCGTAGGACGTCCACTGCTGGACATAGGCTTCCCCCATAATTTTCCAATAGGACCAGTCAGAAGCAGCCTGGATCTACCGCTGACCCACGGCCTTTATTAACAGTAATATTAGCCTTATTTGTAGCAAAGGACATATAAAAACATACATAGGTAACATATAGTTAGAAAGACAACCACAAACGTCCCTCGCTACAAACCGACTCCAACTCAGCATAAAGCAGGTTGTAAAAATCTGCGCTGGTCTTCCGTTAGAGCCTATATACCCAGGATGCTTTTTCATACACACAAACCACTTGTTAGTTAGTTTATCACTTAACCCATCAGTAAAAAGTGTATCAAAATAGGATGATTTGTTTAGAAGTACTTAGTTGACGGAGAAACTGACAGATGGAGACAGTTACGACGACTTGATTTAAATGAAAACTTAATCAGGTTTTATCATAATAATATATATTAACCTTTTGTGACAAATTATCTAAGTGATTCCGTTGCGTGGTTTAGTAGGAGTTAGCGAATATACAGACTGACAGAGGCGGAAAGCTAACTTCAATTTATACTAAACTAGCTACACGCTTCCGGCATCGCCCGGGTTCAAAATAATATCCTAATAATAAAAAATACTATCCTATCTTTTAAGTTGGACCAAATTAGATATAGTTTCAAAGTTTTATCAAAATCGGTTCAGTAAAGTTTAGGAATTCATTGGCGTTGTTGAGTTCATTTCATTCATTCAAACAACGTGACACGTAATTTTTATATATAGATTTTTATTTTATATATGTATTATAGATAACGTAAGGATAATATATAGTTTAGAATTCGTAGGTTTAGAAGTAATTAATTAACAAAGAAAATGTAAAGCATACAGCTTTCGTAAGACGATACCTACTTATATAAAATCAAAGGACATTATGCTTCTCATTTTATGGCTCGACCTTTTACTATCTTTATTAGCTGGTTGGCAATAAAGACGCGGCTGTTTGGAATATGCAAAGAAGTTAAGACTGTTGGTATTTAATTGCCCTTGAAAGGGGCGACAAAAAATGAACGTGGCGCACATAAATAACGGTGCACTTTTCATAATCGCAATTGTCGCCGGGAGAATATTTAGTGTGCAGTAAAAATGTTCCGATTGATATCCCGAGGGAAGCGGTCTACGTACGCGGGGTCAAATAAAAAAAAGGGATTGACAAAGTCGCTTACGTTTCTTACTAATGTTTCTTTAAAAATTTATATTCAGTTAAATTAATACAGAATTCTAATTCGCTTATTTTATACTAGCTGTTGCACGTGACTTCGGCCGTGTAAATTTGTAAAATGTAGCCTATGTTACACGCTGATAATTTAGCTTTCTATATGTGAAAGTAGTTTTTGAATTTATTCATTACAAATATACAAAACTACAAATCTTCTTTCTTTATAATATTAGTTAATAGATTTATTTAAGATATTACTTGCTGACTATTTAGGACATGCTGATTTATTTATGAATAGGTAAATGTGAAATTTTAATTACTGTAACAACGGTGACGCCGCCACATTTTTTAGAATACTAGGGATCAGTAGGTACTTCTTTCTTTATGAAAGGTAACCCTATGTCCTTTCCTGTCAAAATTACAACGTGTCTAAACAATTGTGTTATTTTAAAAAAAAAAAATTAAAACAAAGAACACAGTAAAAGGGAGAATTTGTAATAGGAAGTTAAATCCACAAAGACGCGAAAAGGCATAGCGTTAGGGAATAAATTTTATTTATCAAATAAAAGGATGGTGAGGTCGTTTTTCACTGCGTCGGGGACATTATCGCTTCTTTTAATTATTATCCCACCGATATTTTATGCGACATTTACTATGCCTTCTTTTCTTATATTTACACTGAATTTGGTGAATTTTATTGGTGTAGTAACTTTTTCTATTAGCGCCTACATTGAAGTATTTTCTTTTCTCAAGGAAGTCTAGTTAACTTCTAATTAAAATAAAAACCAGTAAGAATATATTGTAAAACTAATAGAAAAATTACGTGGTCTTTTGCAAAGAAGTTTACTTTTATTATTATTATGAATTTCGAATGGTCAAATGTCCTTACTTTTTTTTTGTCTTGTCAATGGTCAACAGTTCTGGTTGCTGATTTTTACAAAAAAAATACGAGGAGGTAACTATTGAAAATTACATTAATGGATTTGCTCTTACTTATATATCTATAATTATAAAATTATAGATATATAATATAGATATAAACTAAATATCAACGCAGTCCCAAAACTACTAAGCCTAAGCTGAAATTTTAAACATAAGTTTAGATATTTTATAAAGTGAGCATCCGCTAAGATTTTTTTTTTGAAAATTTCAATTCCGTGCGAACTCGGTGGCGGGTTCGTTAGTAAATAATACCTATATAGGTAGACTTTTTTTAAAGAATTAGTATACAAAATACAGGTTTTAATTCTTTTATTTTTGTTGGGGCGGCGCGCCCTAGCCCCAGCCACGCGGCCAAAGGAAATGAAGGAAAAAAGCGGCGGAAGCTGTTCCCCCCCTCGCACCGACACCCCCTCACACCCCCTCACCGCCTCGTAGCCGTTTGTGGTATTTTAAATGGAAATTTATTGTTAAACACTTCGTCAATGCGCCCCGAAGTAGCGCGCTTAACAATTTTTACTTACTTCAGCGTCTTCATTGTGTTTATTTACGGAGCCCTTTGTAAATGTTTGCTCTATTTATTTACCGTTCGCGAATTTGTTTAGCCAGCGAAATTTCCAGTTGGAAACAATTCGTCTAAGCTATTTATGTCATAACTTAAACAACTTTTGAAAGTGTCGAGTGGCACTGAACTCTGTGTTCGAAGTAAATCTAGCTAGGCTGTTAAGAAATTTCAGACACCATTCCTTGTTATGAACTTACAATTTGGTGTAGCATTTCCGTATTTCTTCCTAATACCTTATCCTTAAACCTTGTGTTTCGATGAGTGAGTAAGGTAATAAAGTCAATTTACCTATCCCGCACCTTACCTCTTTTCTTAATCCTACTAAGGTCTGCAGTCGGCAACGCATAGCTCCCTATAATAAAATATACCGTCAGCCTGTCTGTCGACCTTAACATCAAAAATAGCAGCAATCTAATTAGTATTCTGCTTGTCAATTACAAAATGCCTCAAAAAGGACCATTTCTAATCAAAAATGGACGTAAAAGGTTGTTTTAAAAGTCAGAGCTCTTCGCGAGTTCATAAAATTCACTTCATAGAAAAGCTGGTTGAGTTCCCCACAATTGAAAAGAGCAGAGGGGCGGCTGATAGGGCACTTACTGTAAAAGTTAGGACTAATTGCCCTTAAGACATATTTTTAATTTCATTGCCCATTCCTCCGGTCTAAGTATTTGTCAGAGTTCACTAACTCGAACTCAGGCCAAGGAAGGGTAGAGAATTATTGCACTTTTTACTAGATAACGTTAATCGCTAACTTTTTAATAAAGTTACAAGATTTGCACACGACTTAACACACCTTACTTACTACTTAATTTGAAAAGTAGGTACCTACACTTAACTATTTAACTTAACTTAACTAAAACTTAGATTACCGTAGATTGATGGAGTAATTTTTAGGAGGATCCTGTCGCTAATAACACAAGCAACGACACAGGTGTTGCAGGTGCGCTGACTATACCTAGGTATTAGGAATAAGGAATAGGAAGGGATAGGGAAATGGGCTCACCCTAACACAACAGCACGTTCACGGTGGTCTTCTGTACGGGTGTGCTTCAGTGAGCTTAAAACAACTCTATTTTAAAAGAATTCGCTAATCGCTAAATGAGAAATTTATGACTATTGAAATCTTCGACAGGAGAAAACGTTAAACTAGTATTAAGAATATTTATAAAATCTTCTATATTTAATTTAAAAATATTCGCAAGATTGGGGAACAAAGAGCAGTGGTCAGAAGACAGACTGATGTCATGGCTAAGAAATGAACAAATTGAACAATAATGATCACCAAAGAACCTATACGGCACTTAGAAAAGAAGAAGGTACTATAATAATATTAATTTAATTAGTAAAATCTTTATACTTAATCAATTTATACTGTCCAGCCAGTCATCTTGGGTATTTAGTCCGATGTTGTATGCAATCTCGTACTTATTCCACATTTCACAGTTCCCTTGAGGAATGTTTGTATGGTCCGTGGGAGCACGTGGCTGTATGCGGTTGCCAGTAGCCGGCATTTCTTTTGTATTTGCTTCTCGTCCATTCAATCTGTCATTCCATTTTCGTAAATGAATCATTCTTCATTTGAATTCGGTTTGAATTGTGAAGTTTTTTTCCCGAC
Source organism: Synanthedon tipuliformis (assembly GCA_947623395.1). Classification (NCBI taxonomy): domain Eukaryota; kingdom Metazoa; phylum Arthropoda; class Insecta; order Lepidoptera; family Sesiidae; genus Synanthedon; species Synanthedon tipuliformis. The sequence goes on along the minus strand of OX392417.1, from coordinate 7,934,342 downwards.
CGCTGCTGACCTGCCCACCGCGGGGGTCGCTCGGTTGACTGACGACATTTTAATGGTTTATTTTTCTTTAACATTCTTATCATAAACTACTGACGAAGGATAGTCCACATAGCGTCTAATATATTATGAAATATAACCGCACAATTATATGCGCCTATGTAGGTAACCTCAGGTTAAAAGAATATTAAATTACTCATATAACATTTATTTAACAAGACCTGATTTTGTTAATTTTTGACGAACCCATTGGATGAGTGGTTAAAATAATTGCTTTAGCGCTCTGTTTCAGGGATCCTGGGTTCAATTCCCGGCAAGACTAACTTTGTAAATAAATGAATAAAATATTTCATTCCACATGTAATTATATTTGAAAAGCGAAAAAGAAAATAGAGCGGCACAGAAGCCGGCCGTCAATAGATGTCGCTGACAGTTCTGATGAATGAACGGACCGTTATGCGCGCACGCACAGAACACCGACTCATCATTAGCTCCATTCAAAGCCCAGAGGAGATTAAAAGAAACAATCCGACAAGCCGAGACAACGGAACGGAAGTCGTCGTCGGTATGCAACGTTTTGTCCCTAGATATTCAATTCTTACTTCTTTGTTGTACACAAATTGCTTACAGGAAAAATATTTAAACGCAACTTTATACTGAGATAATCGCAATTTAACTTTATTCACTCGCAGTTTCCTATCTCTAACAATATGCAAGAAATTGTTAGTAATTACTAGTAATATTACTTTGTTTTTAGTAAAATATAAGTAATTTAAAACCTTTTAAAATTGGTTAGCGTCAATAACGTGAAAAGTAAGTAAGTTAAAAAGTATTTAGTTTACCTATTAAAGTATTTAGTTATCTGTCGTGCAAAATTGCACCCATGCGAAGCCGGGTTATAAAACGACATAAAAAGTCGTTTTTTTTGTGCAAATTATATATAAAAACCTTCCTCGTCTAACGCTCCTTCCATTAGTGAAAACCGCATGAAAATCCGTTCAGTAGTTTTTGTACTCATCGCAAATATACATACATACAGATATATATTGCAAAACATTTGATAGACATATTATTATTGTAAACAAACCCTTGTACTTGTACAACTTGTATTAATGGCGATTAAGTAAAAGAGACTTGCTCTAACAGCGTAATAGTACTCAAGTACTATAAGTAATATTTATTCAATTATATCTATACTATAATAATAATATAATATTATAAAGAGAGAAGTATTGTATGTTTGTAATGAATAAACTCAAAAACTACTGAACCGATTTTGAAAATTCTTTCATCTGTAGAAAGCTACATTAACAGCGATTAATATAGGTTATATTTTATAAAGTTACGCGGGCGAAGTCGCGTGCAACTGCTAGTTTTAGTAATAAAATAATCGATTTTCCTTTAGTTAACATACCTACATACTCTTGAGAGTACTCTTATACATACTCTTTATTATATTCTGGTAAAAGTCACTCACGAATTTTCCGTAGGTACTTCAAGACAAGAATAAACGCTATAGACAGGTTTGAAAATAGAATGAAATACAAACGTATTTTATTTAAACGTTGAGACATTTGTCTTCACACGAGCTATCTATATCTGATCTTTTGTTGTTTTATTTTATCTGGACGTTAAATGTTATTTTAGTGGTCTAGTTTCAACTAAGTGATGATTGACGCTTCTGTGACGACTTCTCGGTGACTTTTGCCTCGATCTCAATGATATTTCTTATTGAAAATTACATTGTACGAATGAGATGATTTTGGTAAATTTCTTTATTAAATTTATTAAAGACTAGCTGGTGCTCGCGACTTCGTCCACGTGGAATAGTTATTTTGGGAATAATTTGGGTATCTCGAACGCTTTTCGCAATGCACGCAACGGAAGCCCTCAAAGATGAATAATTTCCCCCGTTTTTTTCCACATTTTCGACTCTTTCTTCGCTCCTATTAGTCGCAACGTGATGTTATATAGCCTTAAGCCTTCCTCGATAAATGATCTATCCAACACAAAAAGAATTTTTCAATTCGAACGTAGTTTCTGAGATTAGCGCGTTCAAACAAACAAACAAACAAACTCTTCAGCTTTATAATATTATAGTATAGATAAGATAACTGTTGCGCGCGACTTCTTTCGCGTATTTTTTTTTTATAAAATATAGCCTATTTTACTCGCTGGTAATGTAGGTAATGTAGCTTTCTATAAGTGAAGGAATTTTAAAATCGGTCCAGTGGTTTCAGAATCTATTCAATTCAAACAAACAAACAATCAAATCTTTCCTCTTTATAATATTAGTATAGATAGCCTATTTTACACGCTGATAATATAGCTTTCTATTTATAAGTAAAATAATTTTTTAAATAGTTTTTGAGTTAATTCATTACAAACATACAAACATACAAAAATACAAATCTCTTTATAATATTAAGTATAGATGTGGATTCTTACAATGTATTTGTTTCTCATATGTTTTCGCAAGTTGTGTTTGTTAGGTAGAAAAATAATTTTAATTCCATTGCAGATGTTTAGGTATTTTTTATTATTATTTATGTTTATTTATTTCCTTATTTTATAGTTTTAATGCATTTAATGTTCAAATATAAACAACATTTCTCTGTAAGAGCGATAAACGAGGGAGATTTGTGTAGGTATTATAATTTGCAGGCAAAAATTGCACCAGTGCAAAGCTGGTCAATTATATCTAAATTTAAATTTATAATTAAATTTTGGTAATAATGACTGCGTCTTTTTTTTTCAAATTTAAATACGTTTATAAAGAGCTAACAGAGAAGCAATGTCGGATACGTTGCTAACATTACACGCGATGTCGCGTCGGACGTGGCGATGACAGACGCGGGCGAACAGTCCGACATCGTGTCGTACACGCGACAAAACACATGTGAACTAAAAACATTTTTTTGTTCGTATAATGTCACAACATCATATTTCATGTAATTTACTCAGAGACAGCCGACAAATCGTTATGTGAATTTATGAAAGTTTCGTCAGTATGTATGTAGTACTTAGCGCCGCCGCTGGCCATTCTTTTCGTTGCTACCTCACACCCTCAATGTGTTACGAAGAAAAGTTTTTATTGCGGCAAATAATAGGATTCATATTCATGGTGGAATCTTTTGCGGTTATCTTTTTGTTCCGTTCCGTCCGTGCGGAGGCTATATCGTCTCGGCAAACTTTCAAAAAGTTTCTGTGCGGACTTCGTTAATTTTGTATTCTCCTCTAACATGAAACTGTATTTATTTTATGTTCTTTGTGTAAACGGTAGTAAACTTTACTACCTTACGGTTAGTAAACTTAAAGTAACCGTAAAGTAAGTTAGTAAACTTTACTAACTTACTTTACGGTAGTAACTTTTATAATAAACTAGCACCTGCCTCCTGCTTTATGAAGCAACAAACTTTTCTAATTTTATTGAAAAATAAATAAATAATTTATTATTTCTATAATAATTATAAATAAATAAATCTAGCAATTCAAAGGGGGAATGCTGCCAGTATCTTCGGAACCTTGCCTAAAGGCACTACTTTTGGTAATATATTTTAGTTATTATATTATATTTTTTAAAGTTTTTAGTTTTAGGTAGGTTATATATTAAATATATTTTCTTTTGTCTTCCACTGTTACATATAACGTGCATATAACGTGTTTTTGAGATCTTAATTAGCACACAATAAATAATGTAATTAATATGTTGGGTAAAGTTACTATCTACCCCTGTTATATTAACAGACTATTAGCTGTGCCTGCAACCTACCTGGAACTTTATACGCGCTGTAGTTAGTTTTTTCATTTTTCAAACATTTTTCAACATTATTCCAAATTAAACTATTCATGTAATCCAGGTATACCTACATATATCCTGATAACTAATTATCTGTAATATGTACATTCAAATCCGTTATAACGTGGCACCAGCTCGCGTTAGTCACGTACTGATCAGAAGCTCAAGTTGCGGATAAAAGATATGTACTTGTACCTATTCAAATATTTATAGCTAAGTAACTTGTATGTAGATAATGGTCAAACTTAGCAGCTATCAAGTGGCATTACAAAATTTAAGTGGTCATCAAACTGTGCTCGCATCACAATAACTTTGTCAATTATTGTAAACTTATGTTCATTAGTGCGATGCATGGCGCTATGAACAGTGTCCAAACTTGACCCGTTACATGCAAGTGTTGTCACTACACTCATTTGACCGGACCCACAGTATAAGCAATAAACAGTAATACAACTTGACTTTAATAAATAAAAACAAAAAAGTATTATATGTTAAGCTAAGCCTTGATGATTTAAAAGCCATTAGAAGAGTAGTTTGAACTTTTACAGAAGGAGACGCAATTGCTATCTCCACGATCTTATATGCTTAGGTATATAATATATAATTTACACTATAGACTACAGAATTTTGTTTTCATTGATAAGAAAAATGTTAAGTATACAATTTAAGAAAAAAGTAATTTGTTCTTATAAAAGCAGATAAAACTTTTTTTTTGTAAAAGAAAACGTTGCGTTTAAGATAAAGACACTACAGATGAGTAGAAATTTTGGAACTTATACAGTCAGTAGAATGTACTTAGAGTCCAGATGAGACTCTAGAACGATCTTTTTTGTGTGGTGTTTCCATCTAGCTAGAATATAAGCTTCTTCCAGCGAACCGTAAACAAATTCCCGCAGGATTGGATAAGGATTCCCCTTGTAATTGTTTGTACCCTTAGGCGATGGTAAGCATACCACAAAATTTTCCTTAATTATTGCAATAGTTAAAATCAAATAATTGAAATAAATACAACAAATTTGATTTGTACAGTTTCCTAAAAGTTTTCATACTGTTAGTCAACTCTATGTGTGCTGCATAAACTAAGGCAACTTTCCTCTTGAATATTCCTATCGCGGCTTGGCCACTTGTTTATGTACATGGCTGCGGCAAATTTAGTCCCGGTTTTGTGGTTCGGGCAAGTTTCTTGTGAATGTCCTACAACTGTCGCACAATAAGATTTAGTGACTTTGTTTATAAAGTAAGTGATAACCACTCTGCATATCGGAATAAAGTATTTTTTGGGGACGAAAGGTATGAGTGACGCGTTTTTTTTTTTCGAAAAAGGGACATGTTGTGAAGATATCTGTGAATTTTCAAACAACCAACAATACTGCTTTAGATTATGCTAATTGGTGATGATGAGCAAAGTTGCCGAAAACACAAAATTTGCGTGAAGAAGGAAGTTGTGGTTGAAGAACATCAGAAATCGGACTAGGATAGCCAACGTAGTTGAGCTGTTATGACCAACAAAAAACTGAGAGTTCTGTTTCAGGCTGATCGCCAACTTTCACTAGTCGGAGAGGTACCACAAGAAGAAGAGTAATTTGTGTTTGAAAGAACTAAGAAGATTATAAAGACTGGTTGCTGAGATTTAAGATGCATGCATGATGAAAAATATTTGCTTTAGCTTTTTATGCAATAGATGTCCCTAAACAGTTCTAACGTCTAATTAACCATGATCTAGGATTACTATAATACATTCTATAAATATTATAAATGCGAAAGTTTGTATGGATGTATGTATGGATGTTTGTAACTCTTTCACGCAAAAACTACTGAACCTATCACCATGAAATTTTGCATACACGTTGTCTGGGACACCAGAAAGGACATAGGTTAACTTTCATTGAGAACGTGGACGAGGTCGCGGGCACCAGCTAGTTGACGATATGTTGAACAATTAAACATCTGAAAACTGAAATACCTACTTTGAATCTCAACAGTATATTGATTACAACTAAACAAACGTGTAAGTAAATAGAAAATATCTTAAGGCTCGTAACAAGTTTATTAGATAACTTTAGTAATGTTTGCAAAGACAATATTTGGTAGACAAACAAAGTCGCCTTAGAGGGGACGGCGTTAGTTGCCCATGACATCGTCGTAATCCCGAATAAGGGCGCGTATTGCAAGTCACTCATATCAATATCAGAGAACAGCTCGGGGGCATCACAAGCGGCGGCGTTTCTATCACTTTTTGTATAACTCGTACAGCTACCGACTTTTAGTAACACTTTCAAATGAATTAAAACTGCATTTAGCACGTTTGTATCTATTAAGAAAGAAAGGTAAATATTTTAATATATTGCCAAGTGAAACTTCACAACTATATAAAAAATCTCAAGCAGTCTAGTGCTTGGCTGCGGGCACTGCTTAGGCAAGTTTCAAAATCTCTGCATAAATATTGTGATTTTTCGATTTTATATGTGAATTTTATTGGATTCGTTGATAAATTGCTCTAATTACTAACTTTTATTTGCTGGTAAATACCAAAGTATCAATACCATAGCAGGAAGGATTTGGCTAATGGAAAATGAATCCATAATAATACACCGTGTGGAAACCTACGTGTCCCATAAGAATTTTGATTCAATATCAAGTATATCAACTAGACATATGACTCCAGCTAATCCGCGGTATTCTAGCGTGGAGAAATATTTAGGTGTTTAATATTCACATAGTCAAATAATTATGTAAACTATGAATCAGAAGCAATAAGGTTTTTATTATAGAATACAACGCCTGGAATGACGCCTCTAGTTGGCTACAGACCGTGATAGATAAAGAGTAAGCGACTAGGAGTGCGAGGCTCTGGCATCCCTTAGATACTCATCATCAAAACACAGCAGCACACGTATAGGATTATTTAACTATGGTATTCTATTCATGACTGCGGTGTGTCTCATCACTACAATTATCTATTAGTAAACAGATATTATTAGAATTAATTTCCTATTCGTCCATTACTCGTGTATACCTAGTACCTACTTATTTTTTACAGTTATCAATGTCTTGTGAGTAAATTGTATTTGTGAGATTGCTTTGTAAATGCATAGTCATAAGTATATATGCAAAGCAATACAACATCAACTTTCACCACGATCTCAGTATTTGTGGACTAATGATGTGCTATAAGAAATTTTACCGTGAGTGTTATATATGCCGCTGCTAGATTTCATATCTGAATGAGTTTTTGCTGGTTTAAAGTTTTGTGGGTTGGTAAAAGTGAAAAATATTATTTGCAGTCATCGGGTAAGTATTTTAAAAACTGGACAGCAACTTTAATAACCGTCGACGCTCAAAGTTTTTTTTTGTTTGAAAGCTTACGAAAGCGAAATAGTTCTTACTTAGCTACAGTATATTAAGAACTGTTCAGGTGTTTGAAGACCATCAGCTTCAGCATCAGATTTCAGCGCTAAATTCCACAGGTTCGATTGATGTCAACGTTGGTAGATTGTTACTTCGATGGTATTTCTATAACATGGAAACCTCGATAGACATGCTGAGGCATCAACTAGTCAGCTTACTCAACTCCTTAGCAACTTGCCACATATATAGCGTGTTTGTGCTCAATAGAAAGTCTGGGGTTAATTTATAATTTTAATTAGGTATAGCTTATTTTAAAATATTTATCCGTAATGCGAAAGTTTGTATGGATGGATGGATGTATGGATGTTTGTAACTCTTTCACGCAAAAACTATGAAATTTTGCATACACGTTGTCTGGGACACCAGAAAGGACATATGGTCACTTTCATCCAGAACGCGGACTAAGTCGCGGGCACCAGCTAGTACAGATATATATTGTGCGTACCTAATGAATGTGGTGCGATCAATAAGTACTTTTAGGATAATTTCACGGCGCGATATCTCGTTATATGCGCACTATACCACAAACTCAATGAGTGTGCAGATTTTCCCCCAAGCGTTGCGTCGATTTCTGTTTGCAAATAAAAACCTAGATGTGGTTTTACTTTACAATGCTCAAGCAATATTTACACATAGATAATTTTACTTCAAAGATATTTTATGATGAATTGAAATGTGGAATGAGGATGATTGTGTATCTTTTTAAATACATCCATTTATTTTGCAATAAAGTTATGACGGCTAGGCGTCAAATAATTTATAGTTCTTTAAATTTTTGATGTCAGCACAGTGAACATTGTAAGAGTTGAGCAAAGGAAAAATCAATGACTAATAAGAATACATCAATACTTGTATTGCCTTCACTTTCATTGATCTCAAACTAATTTTAATGAATTCATTGTCAAGAAAAACAAAGTAGCTTCCCGTCGTCTGTCCCTCTGCATGTACTCTTAGATATTTTAAACTATGGAACGAATTTTTTGCGGTTTTCGCTAAATAAAAATTTTTATTAATAGATACAACTGAAAATTAATCTTCTTTGTGAATATGATAAAATTGAATAGTATTTTTAATATAGGAAAACATTAAAAAGTATTAAGATCCCTTGTTAATAATAATTGACATTAGATAAATGATTGGTCTCGCTGCGCTCGACTAGATACCGCTGTCGTACCTACTTGTAAAATGCGGCATAAAATAGTACTCCGAATTCGGCCAATCAATTATCTTTGAATAATTGATATATAAAATCTTCATTGATTTACAATGTTACATTTGAAGTAGGCTCTCAAATGTTATCGTTACTTTTCAAATCTTCAAACTATAATTAACAATTTATTTTTCAACCTATTAGAGTTCTAGTTTCATAAGGGGTGATCATATTTAATCTCATAGTTATCTATAACGTTTCTTTCGTAGGTTGACAATTTATTATTACGACTTATGGCATGGCTGGCACATCTTTTAATTTTATCCAACAAGCGAGTTCGATTTCCCTGCAGTTTTTAAAAGTAACTTACTTATCAGTTAAATAGAAAGGGACGGTGATATTTTAGAATGGAAGTGCAAAGAGGAGGTGTATAGTAGGTATAAGCGGAGGGAACGGAAAATAAAACGGGGGAAGAAAGTTAAGCGTCCGTGACTTTTCAAGATTTTTTTTTGGCGTTTATTTTTTAAACTGTTCGCTCGACGGCACCCGCTCCAGTGAATAAAATCAAACGTTTTACGATTTGACTTTTTATTTTATTGTTTACTTACTCACTTGAATTTTGTTTACCTACTACAAACAACTGAAAGTGTCATAGGTAAAGCAGACAAGAAAAGTGCTTTATCAGTTTCGATATTACAAATTCCATTCATTTCAAAATTCGCTATGGCTTAGACTTAGATTTGAAATAGGTATTGATTACTGATTGACATAATTTGTCATCGCTAATAAAGATAGTAATAGAAATTGTCACTTTGAATTTTCAAAGGCAAACAGACCTTTGAAAATTCAAAGTGACTTCTACAACATATAAAGAATGTTCAATCCTAGGGTGATAAAGCACTTTATTTGTCGAGTTTACACATTAAAACAGGTGTATTCAGTTATCGTTTTATTTAAATACAAATTTTAGTTTTGAGAGAGTTATTACCAGGTTATTAATTTCAGAGAGAGATGCATACAATGTTAAATTTATAAATTGAAAAAATAATGATAGAAAAGCTTAAATTTTCGCGGGACAAAGGGCATACTAAGTTTCGTAGTCATTAGGGCAGAGAAGTTTTTGTTTATAACATAATAATAGACAATATATGTACATATTAGTTTCCCACGCCGTACGAAACAAGAGCAAGTCAACAGCAAATGAAATCTATATTAAAGCAGCAATAATAGGATCACAGAGAATAATGAAAGTAAACTTCCGAACCCCCTAATTACGGTGGAACGAACCAAGTCAAATAGTACCGAGCGAGGCGCCGTTCGATCATCCATCACCGATAGAGGTCTCTACTCTTTGTGGCCACCGACCAATTACTGGCATGAAAATTAAATTCACGAAATCTAATTAAGAACAAATTGTTTTATTTATTATGATGCGTCGGGGTCATTTGTTCCTGTCGCGGCGCGGATACGGCGGCGCCCGGGGCGGGTCCCCGGGCTGCCCATCAAACCGAGCCTTACTACACTTTTTTTGAGTACCGCATATCGTGTCATGTCTTCGAAACTGTGAGTTCTGTGACGTACGTCCAAGCATGCCTTTGCTCTTGTATGCCTTGAATGTGTTGCGCCTCCATTCGAAACAAAAAGAACATTTAGTAAAATATTTATGAATGTATATAAAATTACTAGCTAGTGCCCGCGAGTTCGTCCGCGTTGAAAAAATATATATGAAAATAACACCTGACATCTTTGTCGCTACGACCACGGTGCGACAGTGGCGCCATTTTCTATATTTTTAAACGAACCTTCAAGAACCTGACTTAATCCAGTATAAACTATCTGTGTGTAGTAAATTTTATCCAAATTTTTAAAATCAATAGTTTATACGTGAAAGATAAACCAGTGAAACTAACACCATACATACATCTATCTATCCTCATTAACTTTTGCATTTAAATAATAATTAGTAAGATTGGAAATACTGTTACCTACGTCTTCGCTATAGGTACAAGATTTCAAGACATTCAAGATTTAAATAAAACTGGTTCGAACTGTGATTTATTTTCACATTTATATATTTGCTTCCTTTTAGTCGGTCTGTCATACATAGAAGGTCGAGTTATGATCCAATATGATGACGTATGTAGTGTGGGATGGCTAAGGCTATGGTGGGCCACTCGTAATGCGCCCTCATTTGTTATGTTAGCGAAATAGCCGTATTACGAACCCCGCCGACTCCGCCGACAGCCGACACAAAGACTGACATCGCTTTATTGTTGAGATTGCTTACAAATGGATCACATATATTCGGCGTGCGGCGCGGGACCGTTTTCGCGTCTTGGGGAAATATTTAATGTCCCTCTTATTGTGAACACGAAGCTCTTGGACTGTAATCACATTTAGAAACGTCATATCTTCTTTATGTTAAGGTCGTGAGGAAGGCTGGCGGTCAACTTGATGGTAGGTGGCTACCGTCAGGTTCAACAACAACAACAACAAGGTTCTGCAAGTGCGCTACCAACCATAGTATGGGTTAGGAAGGGATATTGGAATGGGTTCTGGCATCCATTACTCACTTATTGAAACACAACAGCACTCATGCTTGACTTCTGTAAGGGGGTAGGTAGTTGTCCCGATGGCTACTTTACCGAATGAAAAACAAGAAAATATAAAAAATTAAATATTAGTTAATATCTAAAATTATTTTAATTAGTACCTTTATATTAGTTATTATTATAGGTGTTTACTACCTAATTAGCTCTAAGTAAGCTGTTAACATGTTAATAAGCCATGTTTAGTGGTGTAAAATGACGACTAAGTGTGAAGTCCTCCGTGTTCGCTTGCGCGTCAAGTTATTCATCTATCACACGTCTATACTTGAAGCTAACTTGAAGCAAATTATATTGCACCAATAAATTGAATATATTTGGAACACAATGTTAATTTAGGTGTAGTCAGTCAACCACTGATAACTAAATAGTTATATAAATATAACTTTTCTGTTATTTCTTAATATTCTCCTTTTTTGTTTACTTAGTATCTATTGAACGAGCTTGTCGAGTGTTACTTAACGATAAAACAGTTTTTTTGTTTATGGTCGAATTTCAACCAATAGACCCAATAAAATATAATTGAAAATAACACAGTCCTTATAGAAGTTCTAATGTGGATGACTCTTTTAACTACTGACAAATCTTCATTACAAATTATCCCAAAAATAAAACCAATGGGTTTGCCTATCTATACGACACAAGAAATGCTTGTTAGTTCGAGCTTTTAGGATAGATTAGAAACAAAAGAAGAACAGCAGCTTGTAACCATACAATATCATAGCTACCACATCAATCACTAACAGAAAAAAATAAAACATTTAGTACCTACTTTTCCAAAAAATGACAGTTAAAACCGCATTAAAATTAGCATAGTTTCTAAAGAACGTAACTTATGAACAGAAATATCCGATTTGCGTCTTTGTTTCACACAATTTAGTGAAGCGAAAATTGTACAAATGTCATAAAATAGGGCTCCCACGATAGCAGTGTTTATGTGCCGCTATCCATCACGCGAGGGAACCGGGATCAGGTTCGCGCGGGTTGAGATCCGCAGATACCCACTGACCTTATAACAGACCTGTCCACCTGTATAACCCTTCCAGTACCTAAAATTAGAGAACGAATGCGGCTGTCAAATCTTTTCTATTGTTCAAAGTTTGAAACTGTGTCTTGGCTACACAACGACCTAATTCACCATGAAATTATCTCGAGATTGAAAGTAGCCCCATGTCGCATTCGCATTCACGTTCTGGTGCGGACAGTTCATTTTTATTAATAAATGAGACGAAATCAAGACATGACGAATAAATGAATCCAGAACTTGACGAATAAATGAATATGGAATATGATAAATGGAAGGCTCGGATCCCTCGCGAAGATTTTTTTCTTTGGCTCCGGCCGAACGGAAGACGCTGGCTTTTTCCTTTTGTAACGGGACAAGTTAAGCGTTTTTTCGAACGACTGGCGGTGTGATATTTATCATTTCATATAAAAGTTACATCTCCAATTCCATTTTTATTTCTTCTCGTTGTCATTTGAATTTATATTTTTACGTTACCCAAGCCGAGCGTAAACAAATCATAAACTAAATTATATATCTTAATAATCTAAAAAGAAAATTGCCTATCATATCTAAGTATCTTTAAAAGGATCAGTTTTAAACATTGGTTTCATAAATTAAAATTTTTACACACAAAATTTGAGTCATGCAGACAGTTATTCTTTCGTAATATGAAAGACAGACAAACATTAGGTAACTTGCAAATTTTTAGGATCTTTTGTGGTTTTCATAAAACATTACTAAAAGACAATAAATAGTATTTTACTAATATTTAACTTTATATCAGTACGCACGCGAGTTAACTCTGCACCTCGCAGAATTGCGCAAAATTGTTATCCAGGAAAAATGTTAGCATTTATAAAATATTAAATTAAAAAATGGGCACTATTCTCGCCTTGGTGGCGCCACCGTCTTCATAGCGATAAAATTGTCAAATATTTTCTAAAGTGTTATATTTTTTATACTAGCTGGCGCCCGCGACTTCGCCCGCGTGAAAAAAGAAGCCTATCCTGTGTCCCGTACGTCTAAATGTTTATCTACCAAGTTTCATGAAAATGAGTTAATTCGTTTAAGAGTTATGGAGGAACATACATATATACACACACACACACACACACAAACACATATATACATACAATACCTACACTTACAGTTTTATTATTAGTATTGATTACAACGCGGACGTAGTCGCGAGCACCAGCTAGTGGTGTATAAAAATGAAAGAGTGAGAGAGTACGTGTCGATTTAATCCTGCATGCATAATCCGCGACTGCACTAGTCACTGCCACGTGGTCCTATGATAAAGTACCCGAGCAGATTATGCAAATTCTCAAAACTCAATCTCTGGCCCTTTCTTTCACGCGGTGAGAGACGTACATCCGTCTCTCTCGCTAACGACTTTCGGCTCACCCCAATGACGGGCGCATTGTCTGATGGATGATGCGTTATTCCAATAACAATTTGGATTTTGGATATAGTGTATCGGGATATTTGAAAGTCACACTGTGTTCTATTTTTTTATTAAATAAATTTAATTTGTAATTAAAATTATTAAGCTGACTAAGGGCCTCTTTCACCAACTATAAGTAAAGTGTTAATTAGTTACTTTATGGTTTATTAAATTATGCACTCGGTTTAGTGCATCCTTCGATAGGCGAATTTTTATAATTTTTTTTTTTAATTAATTATTTGCCTGATATCAGCTAAATTATTCCCGGTGACAGGTGACGGTGACAGCAACGAAATAGTATATCTCTGTGACAGACACTATCCTAAGTATAGTGTATAAATAAAATTAGTGTAGGAAAAAAATATCCTGAGACAAATTAAATAATGTTCAAATATTTTTTGCAATTGAATTAAATGTTAATTAATGTTACAAAAACATTATTAATTTCAACAAATAATATGAATAAATAAATCTTTATTTCCTTTTAACCGACAAGATCTATTTAAGAACAAAGTATCCCTATAGAAGTAGGAGGAAATCGGTTCTAGCTGAGACTGGAGCTTAAAAAAAGGTGTTTCAGAGATGAGCAGTGCATGCACCTGTTATTGCTAGGTGCTCTAATATAAGTAAGTCGTGCTATTTTAATACACGATTTTTTTTTGCTAAATTGTATATGGGGACAGACCGGTGGGTTATGTCGGACTCCTGCCCCGAGATGGTATTGGGGAAGACCTACCGACTAAACCTCTTGGCGTCCTCCGCGTCCGCTAAGGCGAAGTTGCGAGGTCGGACGAACACTTCCGCAACCCCGCCGAACTGTATCCGAACTGTATCCTACTAGATATGTATAAGTACATAGTTTTACATGTGTTAAGCACACTGGCTCAACTGTCCATCGAGATTTGACATAGGATGTGTGAGTCAGCGTTTTCATGGACACCGACATTTGACCGTAAACACATGCATACGGCGGACCGTGACTCGCCAGAAACCGCGACAACCTTTTTGTAAGCAGAATAAGTCAATCCATATAATCTATAACATCCTATATAACATAGGCAATAAATGTAAAAGTATAAGTTTCACTTTTATCTTCTTATAGTCCAAATTCTCAATTAGGTACTATCCTTATTCACTATAATTATATTATTTAAGAAGTAACAAACAGCAGACAGAGACCAGCACATAAAGAGGGATTTAATCCCCAACGTCCGACGCAAAAACGGAGTGCTGTAAGTTTGACGTGAGTGTTGTGTATCTGCTGTGTTCTATGGAATCGTAGCTCCGAAACGGACCGATTTTGATTTTTTTTGTTGCTGTTTGAAAGATCACTTGATCGGGATTGTTCTTAGCTATAATTTACGAAGATCTGTTCAGGCTGTTGAAGACCATCAGTCCATTTCTATGTTAACGAAGGTATTTCACTAACTTGCAAATAGAGCATTAACTTGCACACCATAATCAAATCAAAATCTACTTTGTGCAAAAAAGCTACTTTTGGGATATTTTCGTGTTTCCTGAAAAAATTTAAATGAAGGTTTATTAAAAAATATTTTATATAACACTTGGGGTTGTTATATTTGTGTTTTAAACATCAAAATGTAATACAGTAAATTTTGCAATTCCAACTTTATGTTTAGATACTATAGCAAAATATGTTACCACTTTTTTTACAATTTAAATATAAAAGCACACTTATCTATTATACTATTCTTTTATACTGTGGTTTTTCTATAACAGAGTTATCTATACTACTAACTAGCTCGTCTCTTTCAATAGGTAGGTAAATCAGTGCGCACTTTGCCTTGACGCTACAAAAATAGTAATACCACGTGAGCGAAGCCTCCGGCAATAGTTAGCATCTTTTAAAGGTGAAACATTTCTTGTGTGCAACCTAACTATTGAGTCAATGTCTTAACCGCTGTCGCCTTCAAAAAGAAAATAATACACGAATAAAACTAAAAAAAACATAAACCGAGTTGGAACATCTTTGTGTGTGGGTAGGCAGCTAAACGCAATATAAAGTGTGGTTGCCGTAGTAATATGTGTAGGTAGGTATAAGTAGGTAGACGCCTCTCCCCGCGCGGTCATTAGTACCGCGTACCCCGCACGCCCGTCGAGGAGAAAGTATGATTTTACTCCTATAAAGCCGTATTTCTACTCCATATATTCGAATAGGCGCGCACAAGTTCCCGGGTTCTGAGAAAGGACATATGGTGTGGCGGTTGCTTGTACATAATTCCAGAATTTAAACAATCTCAATATGGCGAAGCAGCACGTTAATTTTCTGGCTCGTCGCTCGATACTTTATAATTTTGTACGAGTACCTACAAACAATTCGGAACAACAAGTTTTGTAGTAATCCCAACTAAAACTTACCCAAGCGTGCTGCAATTAAAAGACTTTATATTTCATCCTTTGGGTTTGTTTTGTCCCTTTGGTTTGTCATCTAGGAAGATCCCTTTTCATTCATTCGAACTTAGACACATACAGCCTGGCAGGGAGTTCTAATTCTTGGCAGTACGCATTACAAAAGAATGTTTTAAAGCGCTCCGTTCGAAAAAGTGAGATTCCCTGGTTTCGCACGGACGGAATTTTCCATTTTATGAGTGAAAACCATATCAAAAACCGTTGACTGGAATATAATAAGCTAGCATAGCAACACAGCAACATACTGAGACGAACAGGGACTTTATTTTGTAATATGTTGAATATATAATATTGAAAATACCTATTTGTTGAGTGATAGTATATAGCAAAATACTGATACGGACAGGGACTTTATTTTATAATATGTTGAATATATATGTATATTGAAAACACCTATTTGTTGAGAATATGTTAAGTTAAATGTTAAAGTTGCATATACATACAAAAAACTTCATGCTGGTTTTATTGTGGACGATATAAAGTATTTGTTCAAAGTGTTTGTTTAAAATATACTTAATACCGTTTAAGTGGAAGAGAAATTCGGCGTTTGCAGCTGAGTAATTAGTGGCTGTACCACGTGTTCGTGAGTCGGGGCGAATAACCCGCGAGATGTGGAAAAAAGCTCTCACAGGGAACCTACGGATACGTTTGCGTCGCGATGTGATGCTTCGCTGATTGACCTGCCGACGACACTAGCGTTTTTCTATTCTTATAACTGTTGTCGTCTTGTGAGTACTGAGTACTTTTACAACAGAAATGATTACTTTAACAGTATTTAGAATTGTTATGTAACAACCACTATTATAATTATTTATTTATGTAATCTTTATGAATTCAAATAGAATTTTTTTTAAGAATTTTATGGATGTATGTATTAATTTAATACATTTTTTCAAAAGTTGCCTTTTAAATTGTGTTGTTTTAAAAATTAATTTATATGAAAACGAAAAAACAATTTACAAAATTTCATGTATTTTTAATTTTAAATTTGTCATGAAAAATCTCAATAGATAAGGAAAGGATAAGCTTACTAATGATGCGACTTAGCAGCCCGTCTGGCAGCAGCAACCGCCCTCATTACAGAAGGCCATGCTCTTATTTCACGGTGCTGTTTTTCTTAATCCTACTATGGACCATCAAGAGTGAACCATCAGCTCTGATGTTTAGGATAAAAAAAAAAAATTATAAATATTGACCTTTGAGAATTTCTTGTGTTAAAATAAACTTTGATTAGATACGTATTAGATAAAATAATCTATAGGTAATATTATAAAGCTGAAGAGTTTGTTTGTTTGTTTGAACGCGCTAATCTCAGGAACTACTGGTTCGAATTGAAAAAATCTTTTTGTGTTGGATAGATCATTTATCGAGGAAGGCTTTAGGCTATATTACATCACGTTGCGACTAATAGGAGCGAAGAAGCAGTCGAAATATGGAAAAAACGGGGAAAATTGCTTCCGTTGCGTGCGCTGCGAAAACCGTTCGAGATACCCAAATGATTCCCAAAATAACTATTCCACGCGGACGAAGTCGCGAGCACCAGCTAGTATTATTTAAATGTTGAAGTAAACAATGCATCCGGGGCGCGGGAGTTGGCGCGTTCGTTTCGTCAACATTAGAGGTCGTTGGCATATCGATTCTCGATTTGCTTGCTCCCGGTGCATCAGAACTAGGTCAAGTGCTGCCTAATAGAGATCCTTACATGCCTGTAATACGAGAGAATTATGATTTTTATTGTAATAGCCACAAACGGTGAAGGAAAATAATATTGTCCTACTTACCAATATTATAAAAACACGAAAATTTGTGAGGATGTATGTATGTATGTATGTATGTATGTATGTATGTATGTATGTATGTATGTTTGTATGTATGTATGTATGTTTGTTACTCTTTCCCGTAAAAACTACTGAACGAATTTGTATGAAATTTGGCACACAAAATTAGTTTACTATCTATTAATACGTAGGATCATTTTCATTCTGGAAAAAATTTAGGTTTACAAGGAATCGTATAAAAATATAAAACATTGTGAGCCACTATCGCCGTGGCGGCGCCACCGTCGTCACAGCACAGTGATAAAGATGTCAGATATTTTCTCATGTGATATACCTACTACATATTTTTAGTTAAAAAGCTAGTTTACCATATTAATTTAAACATACAGTCATGTATGTTTAAATTAATATGGTATGTACACGTATATCACGTCATGTACGTACCTATGACTAGGTAAAAATTTATACCTAGATATTTGCTATCCTGATTTAGGTATTCATATTATATTAGTACGAAAGTAAATTGGTTCGTTAGGCTTTCACGTTTTAGCATACATACATTCATACATCCTTTCGTACCTATTTATAAATAATAGATATACCTAAATAAAATTTGTGTACACTGTCATTACTCATTTATAACATGTGGTAATAAATACTACAAAGAAATTACAATTTCTTCGTAGGGTAAATAGGTATAATTTTGTCCCCATACGAATGTTTGCCAACAAATTTCAATATACTGACACAGTAAAGAACAAGATCCGTGCAATTCGTATTATGCAACTTGAGTTAGAAGTTAGTAAGTAGGTACTTAAAGAAATGATTTTTTTTCCCAACTTTTCATTAGGACGCGATCGAAGCAGTTAGAGCCCTTTTATTATCTGCTCGCCTCTAAATTGCCGAAAAGAAATTCGTCCCCAGCAAAAGGGGAACCGAGGACAAAAACCGTGTCCTCAACTTAGCTACCAATGGCGCACCGTTATTTAAAAATCGAACACGATAAGAAGTGAAATGTTTTTATTTTTCTAATGGAAAGAATTTATGTCTTCTTTAAGGAATATTGGCGATCGATGGCAGTTTTCATTGGGCGAGTTCTCGATAACGTTTTTATATCGGCCCTGGTACTCGGACTGTGCGTAAAGTATCGTTCTATTTTCGGTAATGGTCAGCTGATAAGCAAATGACGTCGTTATTCAGACTTACTTTGTATCGTTTCTGTTCCTTTTCACTTTAATAAGACATTCGCCATCGATTCTCCACTAATAAATGTGGCGAATCAGAATTTGAAATAAAAAAAGCTTTATCGAGACTGTAAATGTATGCTGTATTAAAATTATTATTAGCCATTGTAAAACGGTATTACAGCCAACAATATTGACATTTGATATTGTGTTAAGGGCTAAAGGGGTTTAAACTAGATTTCATTTTATGGTAATGTTATAAAAGTTCAATGGATGGCGCTAGTAGTTTATTATGACTAATAAAGCAATGTCTAGCTGTCGCTTTACAAACTCGATACAAATATGTAAGAATGAAATTTACCTATTGACAATTAATTATAAAATTTATAAATTAAACAAATAATATAGAAGTATCAATAATTTAAGTTTTAATATAGGTAATCACAATAAGTAAGAGACTAAAGTAAGTAAGTTACATAAATCCATAGCAAGAGTTTATTTTTTATGACAACAACTAACTTTATAATAAATTATTATCTATGAATATAATTTAAATGTGTACTAAAATTTAGTTCAAACACATTAAAAAAAATAAGAAAGAAAGAAGATGATGATGCTTCTTCTTTTTTATTTTTTTTTATTTTCTTGAAAAGATTTCTTTTAAACATAATTATCTAATTTATTTTCAATCTAATTTTATTCTTAATCGATTTACAACATTCAATTATTATTGTTTATTCTAGTATTAATTCGCTAATGCTTTGTAATATAATATGTAGGTAATGTTAGTGAACAAAATGTTGATTAGAATATTGTTGGGGATAATGAAATCGCCTTCGTCAAGTAATACATTACAGGCGGTCGGGGGTGAATCCGGGCAAATACACAGATACTTCCCCCGCAACGCTGATAAAGAATTGAGGGTATTAAACGATTACAAATGCTTCGCGGTTCAATAAACAACCCACGGGTCTAAACCGACATTTTAAATAAATTAAATCTAAATAGTAAATGTATTACTTATTCAATAAAATATTGTTTTTTTATTGTCTTTTTAATTTTAGGTACCTATAGGTACTTTTACCTTACAAAGCCCCATCACCACCTGAGTTACTACTTGTAGTATTAATACTTATTCATTGCCTGAACTAAGTTACAACATTATATGTTAATGACAATTAATATTCGGTTAAAAATAAAAATCATCTTTATATAATATTTCGGCTTTATAGTGTACTAGCTGACCCGACAAACGCTGTTTTGCCAAAAAAAAATGGGTGGACCACCCTTAACATTTAAGGGTATGAAAAATAGATGTTGGCCGATTCTCAGACCTATACGATAAGCACACAAAATTTCATCAAAATCGGTCCAGCCGTTTCGGAGGAGTTTGGCAACAAACACCGCGACACGAGAATTTTGTTTGACGCTAATGAACTCCTAAACTACTGAACCGATTTTGATAAAACTTCGTAACTATGTGTAATTTGGTCCAACTTAAAAGATAGGATAGGATTTTTATTTTGAACCCGGACGAAGCCGGGAGCGTGTAGCTAGTTAATTATAAGAATAATTGTGGTGCAGTTTACTTAATTCTCACAATACTGACTGACTGTATTTTCTTTTAACAAGACAAAGCTGGCTATAATAATAACATTAGCAATAAGTATTGGCAGTTATGCTGTCGTTAACTTAGTTACAAGTTATTACGATAAAACGCGTTATTACTGTTATCAAAGTTGTGAATTTTATTTAATGGCAATCGTAGTATAAAGCATTTTGTCTATGTCAAGATGTCAAGTATAAAATAATTATTCAACTTTTTTTAATTACATTTCACGCCACGTCTATTTTTCAGATCTTTTTATATACAGGTAACCTATATCAATATTAATTAATAATATTATAAAGAGGAAAGATTTGACTGTTAGTTTGAATTGAATAGTCTCCATACCTACTGGACCGATTAGAAAAATTCTTTCACTGTTGGGAAGCTTTATTATCAGCTAACATAGGCTATATTTTATAAAGTTACGCGTTCGAAGTCGTGTCCAACAGCTAATCATAGATACAGATATATATCTAAGAATTAGATTCCATTAATTAAATTTTTAAATTTTCCTTCAATTTTATTGTCAATAAAACGTCACTGATTTCTGTTCACGAGTATTAACTTTTTCAGTGACATGTACTTGTGAACGGCTTTCAGAAAGTGGTGTCGTAACAAGTCACCGCAGATAAGGGAAGGCACCTTCATCCACTCTTATTTATGAAGCTCAACATCCGATTGAGAGCTCGTCGACGCAGGCCGGCACATTTGCACGCTAACACTTATCTACCCCACAAACGGAGCCTACATTTATTTCCGTACCGCGGCCTCCTACCGTTTGATTGTGTTCGCACCTTATACCCTATCGACTTGAGATTGCAAGAAAAAAACGCGGATACGGAAATTGCTATAGTATATTTTTTAAAGGAAAAGATAGGTTGAATTGGGATCGGATTGAGCTAAAATATCTTTTAGTTTGTCTGTTACGTTGTAACGGTTTAAAACCAGAAAATATGTAGTATATTTTGATAAATTTTTAGCTTTAGAAGCAAGCTAATGCACTACTATTTATTTTAATATTCATGTAATTAAACCGATATCTTAAACCGACAGCTTTTATAATTTTGTAACTTAAGTCAATAAGAAATCCTTTAAAGTCTTATGAAATGCACTCAATGAAAATAGAAAACAATTAAAAAAGCCAAGATTTTAAAATTAAGAGAAAAAATTGCTTATTCTAAGTGTCACTAATAAAGTGACTAATAATAATAATTTTATGTTGACACTCAACGATTTCGTCTAGTAATAAGTAGGTCTAATAATGTATAATTTAGTCTAATAAGGTAAGGAGTGGAAAGAAAATTCAAATAACTTCGCTTAAGCCATCGCTTAATCCATAGATTCTGATAAATAAAATCAATGTATTGTAAAAGCGAGAGAAGCGAGGGCAATAAAATCGAACTCGCAAAATATTTAGGTGAACAATTTTTGAACGAGATTCGAAAGTTAAATGAGTTTGTTTCGAGTAATCGGCGCTTCGTTCCGGGAATGGATCAGATAAAATTGTCTATGCATTTCGTTTTGTATTAATGTTTATTGTGAGGTAATTTTTAATAAAATATATTACACTAGAGACCCCCCCCCCCGGTTTCGGCATCGCAGGGATGCAATTTTTTCAGAAAATTATATATGCAAAATTCGGATTTCACCTCGTGTAGAACCAGAAAATTACCCTAATATTAATACCAAAATGAGAACTATTTATTTCTTCACTTTGGGTCACTGATTGAGAAGGCTGACGGATCACTTTAAGTGTACTTTAAGTTACAATACTCTGCCAACCTTACCAGGAAACTGACGCGATCTTGTGATCGCTTCTCCAGCCATATGCTTGCTCGGTTTCTACCCCAGATGGTCTACCGAAAAATCGAAGTCGTAGTCAGTACCTATCTAATATTATCATTGAGAAATTCATTCCAAATATTGACCACGATTCAAACTTGTTCGAGTGTTTAAGCGACAAATTTTCACTCCCTTAAAATGTTAAGCTTCTTTTTGACGACGATTTTTACACTTCCGTGTTCCTATAGATAAGCAAATACGGGGCCGCGTGTGATGGATATTAAGGGGCGCACCTTACATCATTTGCTTTATTACGTCGTGCGAGGTGGGACCACAAGACGCGTTCCTTATATCTAGATGTTACTTCATCGCCCTCCCCCCACACTTAATATGCTAAAATCAAATTAGTTCCAAAGAGGAGTGATTCCTTTGCGAGGGATACGCTTCAATCGATCGCGCACTTTCGATATTAACAGCTCCGATGCGGTGTACTGTTTCAATGTGTCTTAGGGCCTCTTTCACCAACTACAACTAAAGTGTTGATTAGTTACTTTTAGAAATAATTTTATGTTTTATTAAATTATGCACTCGGTTTAATGCATCCTTCGATAGGCGAATATTTTTTATTATTTTCTTTTTAATGTTTGGGACTTTTACCGTACAAACAAAGGTAGTATATAATCAGCTATATTATTCCCTGTGACAGGTGACTTTTAGCCTACTTGACAGATGGTGAAAGAGGCCCTTAGTATTTTAATATAAATTATGTCATCTATTTTGAGATTTTTTTTAAAATATTTATTATTTCGTTTACGCCTGTCATCTTTTTTTTAAAGGTCGTCAGACAGGATGACGGCCCACTTTATAATAGATGGCTTAGTCATAGCCTTTGACACAAGCAACTCCTTCAATATGATGAATGAAAGTATGAGAAATAGCAAAAGCGAGAACTAGTATGAAAGAGAAGCGTACACAGAGTGCCGGAGGTTATGGATTAAAAAAAACCATAGTAGGAGTAATGAAAAGTTTTCATTATGGTTCTAGTTTATCAGTTCTAAAAATATCAACATTTAAAATATTTAGAATGAACGCAGCACAGTTTGGCTTGAACGATATTATCACAAGTTTATAACAAGTTCGCTGTGTCTGAAAACACCAATTTCCTGGCGAGATACTTGCAAGCGTTTATCGGGCGGCGATCGGAGGCCGTCAGCGGTAAGTCGCGGCTTTCATTAGCACCCGGGGTCTTAGCAAATTAACACCCTTGTGACGAGCCCCAAAACCAAACCACGACTAGCTATATGTATGTACAGACACGACAATGTGCCCTCACATTACCGCCATAGTTAATGATCGACACGGCGACACAGAGATGATTTGTTACGTTGTACGTTCTATGACAAAAGAAATGAATTGTTTTTGTTGATACAAAAAAATATACCTTAACCTTATCAGAATTAAATGTAATGGGGCTTATTATTATATGTAACTTTTTAACACAGGACTGTCTGTGCTAAGCGGCATGATTTTTCGTATATTTTTTGACTTTTTCCTTATATTGAGCCTCTAAGGGTCGTAATTTTCAATCTTGAATCCTGATTTTTGATTTTATAAATGCGATGAATTTTTTATATGAGAAAGATATGAGTATAAATGACACAGAAGAAGTAATGGTAGTAACTTATAAATTTTCTCAAGAATTGGGATATCAAATGAAAAACATATTTTTTGAACACCGACTGTCCCAGAGATTATAACGTTAATACAAACTAACATAAAACATAATAAAGTATATGTAGATCATTAAAGACAATCGGTGGAATTGTTAAGAAAGGTACCTGTATTTATTTACAACAATTTTTTTATTGATTAATTATGTATTTATTACGTTATACTACTTTTATTACACGTAAAATAAATGTTTCAAAGGGCACTCAGTCAAAAGTATCCCGGCACAATACAGTTGTCGAAGCAGCATTGGACGCACACTTTGTGCTCGGCGTCTCGCTCCAGGCTAAGGCTAAGCATTGCACTGACGGAGACAAATGACGGATGCACTAATAGTTGTGTCGCATTCACTGCCACCTCACACCATATATCATGCCGGGGAAATAGAGGGGAAAACGTTGCTATCACTATGAACGTGATTAGGTTAAGATATTTATTTTTTTACGATGATAAAGCTACAGATGAACAGTGCGTTTTGGGTTTGTATAAATATATATATATATATATATATATATATATATATATATATATGTGTGTGTGTGTGTGTGTGTGTGTGTCTGTGAATAGAGCATCAGCAAGTCAAAGTCCTAGACTTTAGAAAAAGACCTAGATTTTTATGTAAAATATTTCCTACATGAAGCTGGTGCTATAGTGTATATAAAAATTAATGCAGACAGACAGACAGAGTTACTTTTACATTTAGTTATATATAATATTAAGTATGAATGTATGGATTAGTTAGGATATGTGATAAAAAAATCTTATAAAAATTCTAGGCCATATTCTGTCAAGTTATAAATAGGTAACTACATATTGTTAAATTATAAAGACCGTTTTGCGGTAGCTAACCT
This sequence comes from Synanthedon tipuliformis, assembly GCA_947623395.1. NCBI lineage: Eukaryota > Metazoa > Arthropoda > Insecta > Lepidoptera > Sesiidae > Synanthedon > Synanthedon tipuliformis. Next base: position 7,909,567 of record OX392417.1, on the reverse strand, counting down.
TTTAAGAACAATCATCATTCATGGCTATATAACTCGTTAATAACGCGTTCAAAATGTCAGGTAGTCATGCTCGTGTCATTTACACTGTCATGTACCAAATTGATACAATAAAGAATTAAGCAGTAACGACACGCGTCACATAAGTGACGTTTATGTAGTCGCATTGACATTAGCATAATTTCAATGAATTCATATTAGCATATTTTTGAGTTCATTCGTGTGTAAGTGTGTAGGTACCAGTAGGTACGATAGTTTAAAGCGAATTATTCAATACTAGCTGGTGCCCGCGACTTCGTCCGCGTTCCGGATGAAAGGTACCCTATGTCCTTTCTGGTGTCCCAGACAACGTGTATGCAAAATTTTATGGTGATCGGTTCAGTAGTTTTTGCGTGAAAGAGTTACAAACATCCATACAAACTTTCGCATTTATAATATTAGTACGGATTTTTAAAACTTCTATTTTCACAAATTTTATAAATTATATTTGTGATTACAAATTAAGTTATCATAAGTAAGTATTATAATTTATATCATAAGATATAAATTAAAGCACATTCTGCCATTAATATTGGCTTACAAATTTAAAATATTTGTTAAAATTAACAATTTATTAATATATGTAAGTATGTATGCCACAATAATAAATATATATTATTGTGACGTCTATCTCCCCGAGAAAGAACATCAGAGCATAGCAACATTGGTACTGGTATTCAGCACATTTATTTGTCAAGCCGATGTTACTTATTTGTAAGGCTTACCCCCTTACCTGTATTTTTGTAAGCCTGATTGAGAAAGAAACATCCAAATCTCTACATTAAATTGCACATTTTCATTAAGTATTAGTAAAAGTAGTTAATTTTACTAATACTACACACACAGACGCTACTGTTGTTGACTGTTGACAATACATTAGTGTTATAATAGTGTTTAAATTAAAATCACATTTTTGTTTAGTTATTTGTTGTTATTGTTATTATCACATGATAACAAATAACTAATTCTTTATAATTATCCGATTATATTAACATTTGTTCTTTCAAGAGATATTACTATTTGATTATCAATGGAAATATATATACCTATTAGCTTTACTAATGGCACTATATCATTACTTAATGAGCATGTCGTTGCTACTTAAACTACAATTACATAATTACACCGATAAATTTGTTAATTGTTTAAAGAACAGTAAAGTTTTATGTCCGGTTAGCGGTCCTAAATAAATATTATTGACGAATATTTGGAAGATAAAATTAAATATTTTTAAAAGCAATTGCCCTTAAAGAATTTATATTTCTAATCTAAAGAACATTTTTGAGAAAAGTTGTAGGCAATTTGTAGAAATAAATATTAGTAAGGTAAAATATTAAATGAATTATTTGAATGACGCTTATTAGTGCTTGTGTAATGATTATGATGAATGGATTATGGCCTACCTTTTTTAACGATTTTTCCGTTAGTGAAAACCGCATGAGAATTCGTTTAGTAGTTTTTGAGATCAAAACGCGGCGGGCGACTTTGTTTTATAAAGGTTGCTATACACATAGTCGGGCCGGCACATTTCATCCGGCAATGTCTACAGTCCGGCTATGCAGGCCTGACTATATGTATAGCAACCCTAATAATTATGTAAGGATAATGTTCCGCTATTTGAACTATCTGTAAGCTGTCTGTAAGACGACAGTGGGTAGGGGATACGACGTCCCTCTACGGCTACGAAGTCGTGCGAGCTACGGTGCGAGCTACGAGCTACGAGCGCAAGATTAATATATCGCGGAGGCCGTGTTAGTGGTGCAACAATTTGTCTCTATAAATGTTGAGTCAGCAGCGGCTTGCGGCTTCGTCGCCCGATTAGCCCCGCCAAATTTATTGTTTAATTATTTCAAAGGCGTTATTAATAACGTGCGAGGTGATTAAACGGATTTCGCGGCTTAGCTTTAAGATGTTACACTCTGATTTATATCTCCTAGCTTCATATGCGGTATTCAGGGTGTGTCTGAGTGATTAATATTTGAAGTGATTGCACATTTGTGTTTCTTGTATACTTATTTTTTCATAGAATACATACATAATACTAGGGTGTGGCAGGCGACTTCATCCGCGTAATACTTGCTGACAATGTAGCTCTCTATAGGTGAACGAATTTTTAAAATCGGAAGATATTAGGAACAGTGCATTATTTTTTTAAACAAATATAGTTTTAGTGTTACATTTGGAATATATTTTTATTTAATTAAAGAAAAGGATATAAATGCTAAAATACCAAATATAAGTGGAATTGAAGTGGACAGTAAGTATTTTATTTAAAAAAAAATCTTTATACTCTTTAATCTCTATTAAAATGAAGATTTTTTAATAATATTTAGACTATATATCTTATATAAAATCTGCTGAAGGTTTACGTTTCCTTCCAAATCACATTTTAGAAAGCAAATCCAATGTTCTTTTTTCAAAAATTTTAATTCCAAATGGCCAGCAATCTAACAGCAAACACCAGTTAAATTCTATCAATTGTTTTATCTATGCACAAACACAACTTAGTTAATTACACCGTACGATCTGTCCGGAAACCGGACAACACGATATGTCGCTCGCCGCACCCTCGTCTCAGACAAGCTTCTGCACGTCTACCCGACATCCGCACCAAACAGATTAATGTGCAATCAACAACATGCAAATATAGCTCTTCACCCGTCTACTATAGATGTCAAATAGGATTGCACCGTTAACTGAAATAAGTACCGTTTTAATGCTAACATTTCCTGTGTATGTTCCTTAAAGTTAGTTAGGCAAATATGTGTTTCAAGTTTTAGTGATTATTGTCGAAAATGTTCTGTTGTGTTCGACAGAATAACAGAGGTTGGCGATAGGAGGGTTTTATGCGTGTAAGATGATGCTTGTTTGGCGTAGTACGCCAATATGATAAATCATTTTGCAGCCAACAAACAGCTCACTTGAGTTGCGAGAGGGGTGCCAACCGTTAAACAATGTTGCGTCAAATGATCTCATTCTTGTGATACAGCGAATTGATTGTCTTCTGACTATTTTATTAGGCCTTATGACAGTAAACATAAACTCCAGAGAGCAAGAAATGGATTAGTCCTATTTTCATAAAGACATTTAATTGATATACTAGCTGGTGTCAGTGACTTCGTCCATGTTGGATATTTTTTTTATGATCCTTCGGGAACATACTACTTCCTTTTTTTGGGATGAAAGGTACCCTACGCGTGAGAATACGTAGTGACGGATATATAATATGTAAAATATATAATATCATGCATTAAATTTAAAATATACTTCATTAATTATACCTAAGAATAGCAGACATTAAAGTTCTTCATTCTACAATTTTAGATGTCGCAGTCACAGAACCGAATTGAACGTATTCAAATACTTACCTTAGCAGGTATCTAAAATTTGTATAAATTACGAAACTATGTCTTGAATTATAAATTTGTATATTATTATGATTTTTTTAAGTTTATGTTTCTTAATATAATAAAATAAAATAGATATACCCACGATGTTATTGATAATATTAATAAATTACAATTCTAATTTTAAAAATACATTTTCTTACGTAATACACCTGTATAGATATATGATCAGTACCTACATTCAACTATTTATAAAACCGGTCGGTCCTAAGATACAAGGTACCACGCATGAGGCCTCCCATTCAAGTCATTGGGGAACGCTTAAAAAGTGCTGAGCAACAAATGTCTCTGTCGTACGACCGCCCACGCTGATAGTTCCATCTCACTCACCAATCTCCTAATAGGATTATCGCAGACCGTGGCAGGTAAGTATCTCTAATTGCTGTAAAAATCGGCGCCGACAATAACGCGGACAAAGGGCCGGCGCCCAGTGTACGGCCGCCCTTAGTGAAAGTGATTTATTGATTGGTGTTCCTTTGTGGGATTACGTTTTGTTTATTTGTGCTGCAGGTGAGCGGCTTCCGTTTTTACTATTCTACAATGGGATAAACGTCGCTACCGCCTTACATATTGCGTGTCAAGATTATTGTGTACTTAGGTCTGTGGAATCAAATTGAATTACCAAGCCGTTAAATAAGTAAACAGTAATAGTTATTTTTATAATTTTTTATGTTAAGTTGGGCAGACAGGCTGAAGGTCATGTTAATGCGCTGTCGACTACAGTAGGACTATAGTAGAATTAAGGATAAGGGATTGAGAAGGGATAGGGAAATGGGCTCGGGCATACCTTACTCACCTTACTTTGAAAGAACGCAAAAAATAGTACAAATAGTTATTGGTTTCTTTTTTTTTTTAATTTATATTAGAGATGGGTTTGCTCGGCCACCTCTTCGCCAACATCCAGCTGTTTAGCGAAGTTGAGGCCTATGATGGAGCGAGCTCACCCAGAAGATGCCTATTCACTCGAACCTTGAAAAGGTTTGGGTTATATGAGCTCGGAAATAAGTGTTTAATTTATTCCTTAATTTTCAACTGAATCATGTCATTTTTTTAATAAATTGCGTCGTCACAAGCCTACAAGGAACGTCTAAGGAAGACCTGTTAGACGGGGTATTCTTTTTATAATTATTTGGTATTTTAGGTTTAATGTTAAGTTTGTTTTTATAATGTTTTATTTGTACATATACTTAAAAAGATTGATAAATAAATATTTTGAATTTGAAAAAAAAAAAAAAAAAAATTGGACACATTCATACACGAAGAACTTCAAGGTTGATAAGATGTTAGCCCGAAGCGGTCCGAGGTTTATTATTAGGAATCGACGATAAAGGGACACAAAAGGCCAGTTGTCCCAACCGGGTTGATTTATGTCTCGGGAATGATGTAGCGACGGACGGCGAAGGTGAAAGTGTTACTCGGTTGCTGCTGACCGCGCGTAAATCATAACCGCTCCCCGGCCATTGACAGCCAATGAATACCGGAAAATTATTGGTTTTGTCTTAGCGTCAAATATTGACATAATAAATTGTATTTAATTGTTTATTGTGACTTGCAAATGGACAGATATGGGATGATCAGTTATGAAAAAAGTTGGTTAGAGTTGGTGTAGTTATAGATCTAAATCTTCGTTTCAATACTTCGTAATATATATGATTTAAGTTAGCCAAAATAATGTCTTCACTATCAATGTGTTCGCGTCATCTAATTACAACATATAAACGCAAAGAATAATTGTATAAATGAAATTCATAGATCAACGTGAGAACAAGTATTTATTGCTCAGTAAATTCACAATACAAAGAAATATATTTCACTGTTACTAACCTTAATGCACACTTCGCAACGACTCGTTCTTAACTAACTGCAAAAGCAGGGAACTGGAAAATGGCCGATATTCCGTATCGAAACGATGTCAATGTCACGTCAAGTTTGACATAAGATAGACTAATTGTCTACGTCCAGAAATGTTATTAAACAATAGAGTACTAAATATTAATGATGATCCGTTACAAACATTTACTTTAATTTCTTGTAAATTTCGAGGTTAAGAATAGTTAAGAATTAAGTAATTAAGAAGGTTAAGAAGAGTATTAAATTAATTCATACTTAAGCGTAGACTGCGAGCGACACTAGCTTCGCATGGATGTAATTATTTTTTTTGCAAATTAAGTACACAAACCTTCCTCCTGTATCGGCTCATTCTTGATTATTTTAATTTTTTTTCCTTACCTTAATCAATAGTCTTACTAAGTTATCCTTAGTCTTACTTATCTGACTTATCCTTAGTCTTACTAAGTTGTGTTAATGTTGACTGTACCATAAAGTGGACTGGCGACTTTTATAATAAAAAAAAATCAAACCACATTACGATGTTTACATTTTTACATTGCAAAAATAAGTCATAAATCTATTTGCAATTGGCCACGGTTTACAAAATAAGTTAAAAGTTAAACGGCACAGGTAGTTCGAAGCTCGTCCTTCGAAAGTACAAGTGACCACAGACAAAACTATAAATCTTTCGGTCGGTTCTCTTTGATTTATGTGAAAAATGATCGTAAATTTAAGGTTAAGACGATATCCAAAGGGCGGGATCTAACTGGTCACCGTTCAAAATGCCTCACCTATTATTTATTTTTTCGGTAATAATTTTCAAAATTATAGCTCACACACTTTAACTAGTTCCTATATACAACGTACTATCTATTATTATCTATATGGATTTAAAGATACAACAAAACCTATACTTACATAAGCTTGTAAATTTGGTCCAAATTTGCTAAGATATTGTATGAAAATATTATCTATACAATCTTAATAAAAAATTACTACCTACTAAGTAGATAAGATAAGCTTTTATAGCGATCGTGTGTTTGTTTATTTAAATTTAATGTATTTATTATATAAATACTAGCTGCTGCCCGTGACTACGCCACGTAACTTTGTAAATTATATTCTAAAACCTTCCTCGAGAACCACTCTATCAATTAGTGAAAACCGCATTAAAATTCGTTGCGTAGTTTTAAAGATCTAAGCATACATAGGGACAGACAGACAGACAGACAGCGGGAAACGATTTTTTTTTAGTGTTTAGGTTTTATATAGCGATTTAGATGGTTGAAGCTAGCGCATTTGTGTGGTTCAAAGTGATTATTAATATTAAGAATGTGAAATAGCAATTTAGACAATTTTAGAGTATAATAATAATAATTAAAAAAGGTTAGATTAGATAATTATGTCAATGTCAACTATATGCAAAACACAAAAGTTTCTACGAAGACGAAGACGAACGAGGCCTTCCCGAAATTAAAATAGTAACTCCTCCATATGTACCTACTGTTTATTGAAATAGTAAGTTTCATTTTGGCTTCTAAATTTGGAGCAAAATGACAGAAAAATGACAAAGTCCCCGTTTCCCAGGCCATCATCATTACACATAATGGTTTCATATCACAGAGAATGTTTCAGTTGTTTTAGTTACACGATTTGGTTCAAATGGGGGTGCACGCGATCAAATATTTTCTAACATATATATTTTTTTTAAAATATTGAAATAATTTAATTTATAATTTTACTAGCAAAAGTAAGCATTAACATAAAATATTTCATTTATCTAAAAATTTCTATCGCTTTAACACGATATTTAATGTTATCCATACGAGTAATTTGGTCATTTTGCACTAAAATATATCTATCTCAAAATCATCGTGAACTGTCTACATAAAAAAAGCTTAAAACTACCGTAAAAGGTCTTAAAACTGACTAGAGATAGACTGGCCTAGAAATTTGGGCCTGAATGCCGGAGTTTAGTTTGTAGTGATACAAACTAAAACCAGTTGCAATTTTATTGTATTTCTTGCTGTTAATAAAACTCTATCTGTTCCAATTAAATGGCAAATATCATGCCGAAACGCAAATAACACATTACTTAATAACACAATCGTATATAAAGAGTATTAGAGTAGCAATCTGACGTTCTGTTTGTCGATTGATCATTAGTGATTTCCAGTTTTGAAACGAAGAAAAAATAAGTTATTAATATGAACACCGGTCAGTTAAGTGCAGGCCGTACTGGTAAAAAAGCGTTCCTATACAGATTAACATCTATACATCACATTACAACAGTAGGTAGCTTTTTTTGCTTAACTCTTCGAAGGAATTGTTAATTCAGCGTTCTAAATTCGAAACATATTTTTTAGGTAGTGGCGGTCCACTTGATAGTGGCCTATTAAAACAAGCTACGTCATGCAAGTTGCAAGTGTGCCTACTTGCCTTCATTGTTAAAATAAAACATAAAGAATATCTGGTATCCCTGGTATCCCTAATGGCCCAGATACACTACGACAATGACACTCGACACAAATGTCGACACTAGTGGCGATTGCGGCCACACGGTAAGCAATTTTTTGTGTCGACATTGGTGTAGTGTATTGGCTGTCTACGCGCACGTCCTGGCTCCACGGCTGCAACACGGAGTCGGACACTAAGCGACAACGACACTACATCTGCAACTAAGTGTCGGGCAGTGTACACACATAGACAGTCGATGTCTAGTGTGCTGAGTGTCTAGTGTCAAGTGTCGTCGTGTAACTGGGCCATTACTCATTTACCGAAACACAAAACGAGGCGCGATGTTGGGTTGGTTAGTTTATAAGAATTGACCCTTTAATTAAGGATTGGGTTGGATCAAGGCACACTTTTAGTCCAAGAGTTGCTTATAAGTAATGCTATTACTTATATAAGCAACTTCTGCTTGCTTTTGGAGTTGCTTGGTAACACAAGTACAATGTACAAATTGTTTTCTTAAAAAAATATTTAATTTACAGACACGGTTCGTTTACGATTTTATTATACTAAAATTGTACCAGAAATAAGAATATATTCAACATATGATTAATTAATATTTTTATCATTTTAATAAAAGTAATTTAAGTCGGCATAAAGAAGTTACAAATTGATCACACGTCAGTCAAATGTCCTCGGAGAAATTGAGACAGTGCAGAAATAATACGGCATTGTATTAAAGACAAATCGGATTGATCGATTGAGGTAGGGCGTCCATTTTAATTTCGATTTCTCGAGATAGGGCCCGGAGGCGTGGTCGCGGGAACAATTTGTTTTGTGTCCCTTAAGGTATGTAGCAAGATACGAGGTGATCAGAAGTTGCTTTTTTGAGTGGTACGAAAAAATAGTAATGCCTTGAGACGTTTCGTAAATCGAAAATGATTTACAATTTATTTAAAAAATATTATTAGCAACATTTAATTTAATCTCACAGAACAAAACGAAAAACATTTGAACAATAACAAAATGATTTTTGTGATAAGTTTGAAAAAAAATTATTAAGTCATTTTGTTCCCAGCCATGAAGCTATTTACAAATATTTTCATTATATTTCTCAATTTCTTCATATTTCTCAATTTCTTAGTAATAATCAAACATCAACATCAACGTAGGTACTAAGACGTACATGCTAACTATTTGTTTGGACCACAAATCGCAAGTCACTCAGCGAGCTATCGAGAGGGCAATGTTCTCGGAGGGATATGATCTGAGGTACACAGATCTGTCGGAGAACCAAAGTGGTTGGATATAGCCCACATAGAATCAACTTAAATGGGAATAGACGAGGCATATTTGTCGTGCACGGGATGAATTAAGAGTAGACGAGTTTCTGGATCGGCCACGGTCGAATTACCCTATGGACCCCACGTGCATGTTGGACCGTTGACCGTAAGAGAGCGGCTGGCAGTAAATGTATGGCAGAGAATGAGGACGGTGGCGATCAACTGAAAAGGTTTTTGGGCTAATGATTGTTCTTATAACTATTACTACATAACTTCTTATTACATTTTGCACTCTTACGGATCGGAAAACGATTTCTTTGTGTTATAAGGTAACTGAAACGTATAGTATACACGGCGTCCCACGACTATGCCACATGGAGGGAAAGTACCTTGAATAATGTAGATGGAATATTTTACTGAAAGAAGACATTATTTTAATTTAAAAAACAATTTAAACTGCATTCATAGATTTTTAAATAAAAACATGGTTGAACTGGGAGTCGAACCCGCTACACGAGAAAAAAAAATTCCCTGTAGCTTTATCATACCGATCGAAAGGCTTCATCATAAGGATTTTTCTTCCGGCGTTCAGTAAAATGTTCCATCTTCAATATTCAAGGTACTTTCCCTCCTTGTGGCATAGTCGTGGGACGCCCTGTATAGCTAACATTTAAACCGGAAATTCAAATGCGACATTTTCACAACAGACACGTCTGAGTGGCGAAGGAATCAGTCAAAAGTTTGTAAATCCAATATCTAAGTTTAGAGCGGGCACGTCTCTCAGTTGCATAGTGTTGCGGGACGGGGGGAGAGCGGGCGTGCATCGCTCGATAGCGCTGACAGTGACTGATTACCCCGGGTTACTCGAGTGCTCGACAGTAGCGAGGTAGCGAGTATCGCGTCGGTTCACGGCCTTCATTGCTCTGACTCTGTAGCCATACACTACGCTCAGTACGCTCTCACTTTGCGCGTTTTCAAACTGCTCGTTACAATAGACGCTTTTTTAAACTTAATACAAGTTTTAATAATAATATAATAGCGTATAGTACTTATAGGTATTTATTTCACAAACAATATATCCGTACTAATCCATACTAATATTATAAATACGAAAGTTTGTATGGATGGATGGATGGATGTTTGTAACTCTTTCACGCTAAAACTACAGAACCGATCACCATGAAATTTTGCATACACGTTGTCTGGGACACCAGAAAGGACATAGGGTTACCTTTCATCCAGAACGCGAACGAAGTCGCGGGCACCAGCTAGTTATAATATGTATACATTGGATTGAGCTTAATTTTATTCTTATAGAGCTTAAAAGGCAGCCAAAACTCTTAAAGCTAAACTAAAAACTCTTCATGAGACTCAACCCGTGAACCGATGAAATTTCTTATTTTACTTTTACACCATTGATAGTAAAAATATTTTATTAAGCAAAATATTATAAACCGTAGCATTTTTTATTTTAAACAGTATTTTTTTACATTTGAACACAATTAACGCTTGTTGCTGAACAGAAGCGGTCCCCTGCCGAGCGTTGCACAGCAGGGGATCTCGCCGACAAAACGCTGCCTCGTCATATTAACACGATCTTATTGTCCATTGCTTTTACTACTGAGTGTTGTGCAAAATGTAGCCACCTTACATACTGTAAAAATTGTAGCATTTATGTTAACATTCTCGTATTAATTGCGAATTGAAAATTAACTTAAATTAAATTGAAGATTTAACAAAGCAAGACAAGTTTCCGTCGTCCACACAGGTGAACTTGTCAGGTGGACCCCGGGTAAGAACGGACTGGTATATTCAACTTGAATATTCAGTAGCAGCCTGAATCCACCTGCTTTTGCTTTTACTTTGAATCCTATTCGAAATTTATGGGGGAGGCATATGTCCAGCAGTTAATGTCCTCCTGCTACAATGATGATGATTAAATTAAATGTTGCTTACAGCATATTTATATATGTTAGAAACTCTCTAGAAAACACGCATCCTTTGGATATATATTTAACTAGCGATCCGTCTCCCGATTCGCACTGATTTTTATTTGCAAGAAATTTTTTTGATTAGACAGATTGTTTTGCTAACCGTATTGGTTGAATATCGCATTCAAATAGACCGTGTGCAATGGAAAAAATGCAATATAATACTAAGATTTGCATAATAATGTGAGATCGGACAATGACTTCGTGTACCATTAGCATCAATGTGCGCTACGTAATTGCATTTTGTATTATGTTTTTCGCATTGTCCAGTACTGAAATGCAGCTAGGTTACACATATTTTATACATAAAAGCCTAATAGGTCTACAAGTGCGCTGCGGTACTAAAAATTGTGATTTTCTGTAGGGGTTTGTTACTACTACTGGATGAGCTGCAAAACTTTTTACTGCAGAACGTAATATGCTCTCCCACTATCAAAAAGTAGGTTGCATATTTGAAAATTTATATCATAACTAGTCAGTGGTCATATATAAATTCCTATGGAACTAAACTAACTAAACTAAAGAAAGCTGTAGAATATTTTTAGCTAGTTTGTTACTCAAACAAGTGCGTACAATTTACCTATTGCGAATTATAATTCCTTGAAGATATACCTCTATGTTTCAATATGGATGCTGCAATCATAACATCAATCTACAACCGTTTGACTTATTGATTTTCAGTTTATAGAGAAAATTTGTGGCTTGGAAATATTATGATAACTTAAAGCAAAATAAATCATTGTTTACGAGATTATCTGGAACAAATAATCAAATGTTTAGCCTTAATATAAGGAAGAAATGTTCCCATGAATTGACACAGATATGATGTAATTTGTTGCGGATCTTGAGAATCATGATATATCGGTTCACCAGGTGAGGTCATGTTCCCAGGCACGCTCGACGGCTAAATGATTGATCATATACACCGCGGCCTTTGTTCTCCACCACTCAACGTTTTGTCCCGGCGACAAATTTGGGGTCATTCTATCTTTGCTGGGTCGATATTGTGACGTTTGATTGTGCACAAAATGTATAATAAAAATGTGTTCCTTTTATAACCTAAATAAGCTTATAAAAAATAAAATAAACTTAAATAAAGTTAAATAAGTTTATAAATAGCTTTTATAGCTTATATTTATAAGCTAAATTCCCGCAAGTCCCGCAAAAAAAACAAAATGGAAAATTATTAAGTAGAAATATATAATTAAGGGCCTCTTTCACCAACTACAAGTAAAGTTTTGATCAGTTACTTTTAGAAATAATTTTATGTTGCATTAAATTATGCACTCGGTTTAGTGCATCCTTCGATAGGTAATTTTTTTTTTTTTATTGCTTGGGACTTTTACCGTACAAACAAAGGTATAATCAGCTAAATTATTCCCGGTGACAGGTGACTCTAAATAACGGTTAGCCTACTTGACAGATGGTGAAAGAGGCCCTAAGTGTAATGAATTTTACTATCATAATCAAAAGCTACATGTTATATACAGTCGTATGTTTTAATTATTTTGATGAAGGCATTTTCATCAAAATAATTCGTGAAAATTTAACCTTCAGTGGACTACAGTCTATACATCCTCAGAAGAGATTGCTAATTTAAAATTATCTATATGTATATATATTATATGAAATAACATTGGGTGCTAATAGGCAATTGATGATGAAAGTCAAACGAATGAATTTTCAAAAACATATGTAAGTACCTACTTATGTAAGTTGTCGGCATGTAAATAAGCTAAAAAATGTTCTCACTTATAATTTGTGGTCATAGCCCATGTCGAGTGTTTCGATCCGTTACAAAAAGCCGAGGCAAGACGAGGTGCGGTGCGGCGGATCGCTACCTCAAATAATGTTAGAATACATAACATACGCATATGTATGTAAGTATATCAAACCACACCCGAAAGAGGCACTAGTCAGCTACCGACACGAACCGTCATCGTCGCGGTATACAATTCAATATATTTCGGAGTAATTTGATGTTCATTAAAGAAACTCTGGGACCGTGAACCAGAACACAATGGTTGAATGGCCATTTGTTGCTGCCGTTGAAAGGCACAATAATAATTCCGAAGCAGTTATTCACGCGGCAGTTAGGCGCACTTACGAAACGAAATGTTGTCGTTTCATGATGGAGTAGGTAATTTTTTCGGACGCGATTATGTCCACACGTAAAATATTCCTTTGTATATTGAGAACCTTGCATACTTCTCCAAACTTTGCATAGTATAAATAGGTATAAATAATATTTTCACTTGGTGTCAAAATGGTGTCAAATAAGTTTCCAAGATTAGACCACCAGTTACTTGGATTTGTTTCAATACTAGATGAGCACTGAGCTAAACCTATGTAGAAATCAAGTACACCACGTCGATCTGCGCTGCTTACTAAATAGTATAACTCAGGTAGCAACAAATATCAAATATCGATCGATACGTGTCTGAAAATGCACGGTAAAACAAAATCTAGTAGGTACGTGAAAAACCGTAAAGATAGGGAATTGTTAAAGCTGTATTGACTCACCTTGCTGGCTGTTTTTTCTTGTAGTTTTTTTCTCCTTCATCCAAGGGTACTCGGGGACATTGAGGCCACCTCCAGGTGATGGGAGGTCTGGTGCGTAGCCGGGTGGCGTGTGTTGAGGGCTGAGTTCACCGCCTCCTAATTGAGGCAGGGCTGTCATGAACTCCGCCATTGATGGTTGGCTATTAATGAAGCCTGTCTCTGTGCACGTTTCGAGCATAGGATGCGGTGCCCCTGCTGCGGTGACGGCAGCCAGCCAAAAGCCGTTACCGCCATGCTCCATACGCGGATGTTCTTGCCCAGGCGCCGGCCCCATTGGCGGCGTATTCCTGGTCTTCACAGCGAACTCCTCCTCCATTTCATCTCGAACCCCCATGCCAACTCTCGAAGGTTGTTTTCCTCTGATCGTTGGGAACTCTTCGCATTTTATTTTGCGCACTAACGGGTTACTGTCGAGCGGCAGTGCGGCGGTGTTGCATATTTCTTGCATCGCTGCCGCGTATACGCTCTCAGTCTCCGGGCCTTGATCATTCGCGTGTCGAATTGGTTTTTCTTTTTGATGCATGCGTTGACATTTTTAAAAAGAAACAAGTGAGTTTTAAAATAAATCGTTGCTACAGTTGATGTTGATGTTGAATGCGCTTCATTTTATCTGAAACAGACGAAAAAGGGTTTTAAGATATATTGTAAAAATGCACTGACTTTTCTATTTGACTTATAAAATACCTATGCAGTTTCTTAAAAAAATATTTTGTATGTCTATTAATTAAAATATTTTTTTGCTAGCAGAAAAGATATAAATAGCTTTATGTATTATAGTATTACATTGTTGTAATCTACGATTTTTAATAGTATTATGTTATAAATAAATAATATAATTTGTAAGATATACAAATGCAATTACACCCTGTCTTAGTGCCCTTAATTTTGTGCCAAATTGAGAGACTGAATTAAACATAGCGGGCGGAGGCTGTCTCGTGGTTATTCGGCAATTACTCGCGGACGTTCGACATTACCGCGGTTTTGCCGAATAATTTGTATGGCCACGTCGCTCGTGAAGTCGTGATGAACCGACGAGTAACGACCTCTCCAATTGTTTATTGTAATTTAGCTAGAATTATGAACTGTAGACCACGTGACGAGTGCTCAACAAAGAGGTTATTAAAATCCTCATGAACTCAGACTGATGGAGTAATGTAGACGAATCATTTAAACAATAATTTCTGCGTTACAATTTACAATAATAATAATACAATTTACAATAATTAATATCAACATTTCCTTGAGATTATTGCGTTTTTTTCTGCGACGAGCGGACGAATCGTTTAATGTAAATTGTTATATATTCTACCTAGAACATACCTAGAGATCCAAGGTCGCATCTTTTAGAGAACAACTCTGCTTTCACCTGCCTGGCTGTCTTGTTATAGTATAGAAACGAAATTTTTAATAAATATTAATCAGACATCATACTTAGGATCTTATCGTTATTATGAATATGTGAAATAAAATTTAGGATTCCTTTTTTTTAATTTGTTTACTTAGCACCAAATGAAGAGCTTTAGTATTATTAATTAATTCGTTTTCAATGAAAAATGAAAATAAAAAAAATAGTTTTTTTTTTAATCTTAATTCGAGTCGTGGTCGAACACTACACCCCTAGCATAAGGGACCTACCAAAGCGTGGTTTGTAAACGTTGGCCGTCATTTTTATAGCCGGCAACTGGTGGATCATTTATAAAGGCATAACTCAACATGGGAAATCGACCCTACTCACTTGTAAATACGAAAATGTTCGCGATATCTGCACAGCCTGCCAGTATGGTACCTTTCCGCGCCAGCCGAATGTCAATTAAAATTCAAACCGCGTTCGAAATACGATTTTTTCCACTGGAATTTGCGGTGCGCCCCGGAGAAATGGCGGGAACGCGCCTTTTTGTTTTATTTTATTTTTTTGAAAATGGAACGGCTGGCGGTTAAATCTATTTTAATACGTATGGGTTGCGGTGTGTTTTGAATTAAAATTTTCTGGCTGCTCCAAGCAGTGAAATGTAATTTCCTTTTGAAAGCGTTTGCCTTTTGCGAATTTACATTAAGAGTTGTGGGTGCTTTTTGGGCGAAAATAAATGCTAGACTTATTTTTACAGTTTTAAATTAAGATATCAATTTAATTTAACTGTCTCCACATAAAACTATATTTTATATCTACAATGAGAACACTATACTACTTATATAATATAGTGCAATTTTAGAACTGTATAGGCGAATCATAATTGCGTTTTTTTTAATTCGTTTGTTGAAAATAAATATAATTAATTATCATTATAATCTGTGTCATACTACATTGGAAAAGGTACCAGTTATGATCTGGGGGTTTTGCTTGACTCTAAACTAATTTTGAATCAGCATATTCAGCATATCTGTAATAGGGCTTTTCACTTCTACGGTCTTGTTATAAGAACTTGTTCAAGTTTTAAATGTCCAAAACTTACTTGTATCTTTATAAGACTGTGATCACAACTTGAATATGCCTCGGTAGTTTGGAATCCCTTCTATGATAAGTATTGCCAACAGATTGAATTAGTGCAGCGTAAATTACTTAAAACAATTAATTATAAGTGCTTCCACTCAAGGTTGCCGTATGTAGATGCATTAAAGAAATACTCCATAGGTACTAAGTTTAGAACAGTCACAATTGCTCTTGGATGCTATGTTCTTGTATAATATTTGTCATAACCTATGACTGTAGTTGCTAGTAGGTAATATTAAAGTTAAAAATGTAAGTAAAAGTAGAAAAATCAGACAAATGTTTCATACAGATTTTCAATTATGAATTGCCATTTCCCACGTAAATATTTTAAATCTGGGATAAGAGCGTTACCCTCTTGTTCGCGGCAGGGTGCCGAGGTTTACGGTACGTTTCATTTTAAGATTCCCCCGAGGGAGAGGCTCCTTAAAAACACATAAAATTGAGTTTAGGAGCCTACTTATGAATTTGTTTACGACATTGTTTCTGTTACACTGATCAAATAACATCCCATGCGTTATGATTTCTTAAATTTTGTTTTATATTCAACTATTTGTGAAATGTGGGAATCTGTCTAGGTATTACTATATTATTTTAAACCTTTATTATAGGTGTTATCTCTATTATTCTAAACTATATAAATAAATAATTAATTTACTTTAGTAGTGGCATTTAAGACCATCGAGAAGTAACATGTGTTCTTTTGGTAAGGAGTATGGAAATTCAGAGCTTATCCCGTTCTAATCCCTTATTCTTTAACCCTACTATGATCAATAACGGACTAGCCTTTAGCGTGGCTTGTGTTATAGGCGACGGCAGCCACCTGCATCCCGTAAAGTGAGCATACCTGGTGAGCTAATGCGAGCCCAGGATCCTCCTGACTGCTCAGGAAGACCGCCGCTAGGTTTTAGTGGGTATAACTCCCTTATTAGGGGGAGTGGAGCCCCACATAACCATACCGTCCCCTCGGGCGGTGTGTGTATGCGTAACGCATTTCCTAGCGTCAAAAAAAAGGCGACGGTAGCTACCTACCATCAAGAGCTTGACGCAGGTGACGTCACTGTTCAGTAAAAAACTAACTAAGTCCTACTGCGTACGGGCAATAGTTTTTATGCATTTAAAATAACTTAAAATATAGTCTATAGTGCCATCTCTCTAATAAAGAAATATATAATCTCTCTTATACATGTATAATATGTTCTATTAATTTTATGTAAGCAATTATGGCAGACCGTCATCTACTAGGCAAGCTAAGTGAGCTACAATAAAAACACACGTGTAAATCGTCCTTGGAAACAACAAGAAAGTTGTAAACTACTCTGGAATTACCTTCAATTTGGTTATTTACGTGTGTAGATATTAAATAACAGTACATCTGCGTGCCGGGAGCGAGCTAACCTGTGGTTAGGGTCCAATTTGCCGGCCGTAACCATTTCCTCTTCGGGGAATCGAATTGCGTGAGCCATACGTCCGGATGACGCCCACATTTCTACTTATGTAGGTATTTATAACGTATGTATATAATATGTGTGTGTGTGTGTGTGTGTGTGTGTGTGTGTGTGTGTGTGTGTGTGTGTGTGTGTGGATATAGTATAATAATATCACATCATACTTATTTCGTACAGTAGGCCGACGGAGACGTCTAGACAGGGCAATCGTGCGGGGCGTGAGGGGTGAGGCGCGAGTGGGACGTGCCCAAGCTGCATACTTCGTCGTTCTTAGTAGCTTGGGATAAATATTCTAGGGCTGTCGCGACTTTCAGATATTAATTAATTATTCAAATCAAAATGGTGCATACGGCATGTGCTGTAAGTGCGTGCAAATTTTTACTCGCATAAATAAAGAACTAAGCTTTCATCAATTTCCGCACAATGAAGAAAGGTACTTAAGCATATTTTATATTACTTAATTTGTGTCAACCCTTCCGTAATTTTTAAATACCTACACAGGTGGGCGGTATCGCCCAACATCAAAGGCGTCGGCCTACTGTAGGAAATAAGTATGCTGTGATAATATCTTGAGTTTTATATACAATTGCACCGCAATCATTAAATTGGTAGCAAGCTAAAATAAACTCTAGGTACATATAGGTAATGTGTACCTAAGTCTATATGCATTGCAATAACAGTTTTTGTTTGTTGTTTTATGTGTTAATATGTAATTGAGAGGCAGATATCCCGTTAGAAGGGATAGGTATAGCTTATAGATCTAGATCTAAAATGACGACCCCCATCATGCAAGAACATTAGGACACTTTTACGGTCGTCATTATAAATTTAAATTTACCAGGGTTTCGAAAAAAAAAAAAATAAGCGAAGATGATCACAGGATGTGAAGAAACCCCGAAAGAAACACGGGATAGCATTCTTTTTGTCATCTTTAAAATATTATTATTTTAAAGATGACATAAAGAATACAAAAAGAATTATGTAACAACAATAATTACAATAATTTCACTAGGTAGGTACTATATTATAAATAAAATCAGTCATATACTTATACATAATATAGTACCTTATACCTTATATATATATATAATCCTCGTGTCACAAAACAACAACAAAAACGTTTTGGAGGAGTTTGTAACAAAACTCCTCCAAAACGGCCTAGACCGATTTTTAGGATTTTTTTTTGTGTAAGTATAGGTATTGGTTTGAGAATAGGTGTATAAAATTTGTTTTCGGGGTCAGCTATGCTCGCAGAGATATACTATTTCGTTGGTCAACTAGTATACAATACTAAACATACTTAGCATAACATATTAGCTCCAGGCTTCATTGTTGCTTAAATACCTAATCAGTGAATTCATCAAGTAGGTAGGTACTTTTAAATTGTCTGCCTACCCTAAAAAACATTTTTTCACACAGACAATCTCAATGTCTCAAGAACGGGACGATCTGATAAATATTTGATTACTTCTCTCTGTGTTCGTGTTGTTGTCCATTATTAACAATTCTCACGCAACTAAGATGACGTCTGTTACGCTGCGTAGGTACCTCCTACTTTTAAACAATTGAAATGTCCTACATATTGATGGTGAAACAATAATTTAACAATTTAATAATGCTGTTTAAACAGAGACATCTTCGAAATTGTTGATTTATGTTTTAGCATTCTTAAAAACCTTTTCATGTAATAATATATTTTCATACAGGTGTTAAGCGCGGTGGCGTAAATCTTGTAAATCTTGAAATTCAAAAAATTTTAGTTGTTACGGCCAATCAACAAATAAATAAAAGGAGAGATAGCCATGAGAGAGCGGACTTCAGTTTTTCAACTTAAGCTGCTTCACTTACCTAATATAAGTTACATTATCTAATCTATTAAAAAAGCGATATACAATTTTTAAATTAAATAGGTAGGTACTTAATTTAAAATAGGTATTCTCTGTAAATTTATATACAATAAATTCAAATGAAATTTTCAAAAAATAAATTAAAAATTTCTATTTGCGTTTATCATCAATCATTACCATTGGGTAGGTATCACGTGCAGTTAGACTTCTAGTTAGGTATAGAATAATTTTATTAAACCATTGTTAGGTTAATATAGGAAATTCACTTGAAAACATCGTCGAAATAGATTTATTGTTTTTGCTAGTGTACTCTGCAGTAGTTAGTTTGTCAACAAAAAATGCAAGACGGTAGCAAAACGAGAAAATTGCAGATGTCGACGACAAAATGATTAATTATATGAGAATATAATTAGATAAGTGTTAAACGTTGAACGTGTGCGAATAGTAAAGTTCAATGACTCAAAAATCTTGTCTAACCTATTTACGTCTGTCTACGTTGTCGATAGACGATCGAGACAATACCAAATACAATACAAATACCACATATTTTGCGTATTTTAGAAATACCTACTCATAAAATGAACGATCGACAGATATTTCTTGGAGCACTCCATACATGTACGAGTGTAAAAGGAAGATTTTTCGTTCTTCCTTGTATCAGATTAGTTTTTTGAAAATCGCATAAAAGCCTGACATTTTCCAGAGTAAAAGTATCATATAGGTATAGGTATTAATCCAGATAATAAACTATGATAGATTATATCTAAATCTGTTCATACGTTTTTGCGTTATTGTGTAATAAACATCAAACTTTCGCATATATAAGTAGGTAAGTATCTACTTATATTATTTGAATTAGAATTTTTATAATATTACTAGCTGAGCAGACAAACGTTGTTTTGCCAAAAAAAAAAAAATTGGAGTGGACAACCCTTAACATTTAGGGCCGAAAAATAGATGTTGGCCGATTCTCAGACCTACCCGATAAGCACACAAAATTTCATCAAAATACAATAAAAATAAGAAACTACAATAAAAAGAATGGAATACCCCACTTTTCTTTATTTTTAAAATCGATTTATGGGGGTAAATCTAAAATACATTAGACCAAAATTTAGCCAAAGTTTCCTTGTGGGTATTCCAATTTTTTTTGTGGGAAATACAAGCTCGTTTGATAAAAGGCTTGTATGTTGTGTTGCCGGAAGGTGTTTATCATAATTCAGCTCGTAAATGTTTAGTGTACGACGGCAGTGATTCCGGACCACTCGGGATTTCTGATGGATCGCTATATGGGGGCACAAAACAGCTGTAAGATTTCACTCACACACAACCTCGTTCACATGTGAAATATTATACCTACTTTACCTACTTAATTTAATCTAGCATTCATTTGGCGTAATA
Source organism: Synanthedon tipuliformis (assembly GCA_947623395.1). Lineage (NCBI taxonomy): Eukaryota > Metazoa > Arthropoda > Insecta > Lepidoptera > Sesiidae > Synanthedon > Synanthedon tipuliformis. The sequence goes on along the minus strand of OX392417.1, from coordinate 7,888,826 downwards.
TATTACATAATATTTTTTTTTATTTTACTAACTGTACCTACCCCTATTTAGAAGAAAATACTTGCAGCTGCTCCTATATGTAGTATAGACAGGTATGAGTTATCCCTAATACCTAATATATGTTAAGATATCATATGATATATGATTTGTAGGAGTTTTCGTGCCCCTGGCACTTGACTCGTATTTTTTTTTAAAAGAGAAAAGTTTCACATTTTAATATCTTTCAACAGAAAGAAAACGGCTTTGGCGAAATGGATGCAAAAATTATTGTCGGATAAAACCGACTCTGGCGGCAAAAGGATTAAGTAAATTAAAAATAAGTAAAATATTTTTTATTGTTACGTTTCCCTACATCCTACATGAATTCTTTATGATAAGATTATATTTCTGTTTATTGCTAATCTGTTGTTTACGAAATAAATATTGTTACAATAAAATTCGATATCTTATCTTATTTGTGTACCTATTATTGTACTTGTGTTAGCTTGTTCAAATAAAAATTAAATATATAAAATGGTGTAAAATAATAACGATTCAAAAACACATTAGTTGAATACTTTTCTATACCTAGGTACCTATATGGCTGTCAGTCATGGACTTTATCTCAAGAAATGACAAGTAAACTCGCATCTTGCCAACACGCTATGGAAAGAAGTAAGTATACTGAATATCAAGAAATCAGACTGACTGAAAAACCGTGTCATCAGAAACAAAACAAAAGCCATTATATATGTAACACTGAAAATGAAAAGACTCAAATGGGGATGGGCTGGGCACACGATAAGAGGTCATGACAAATGGAGCAAGAAAGTGACAAGATGGTATCCGAGAGAAGGCAAAAGGAAGAGAGGTAGACCGCAGAAAATGTAGGATGATGATATCAGAGAAGTGGCAGGAGTGATATGGAACCGAGTGGCTCAGGAAAGACGTAGTGAAACTGTGTAAAAATATAATAAAACTGGGTAAAAAGTGATAAAAAGTGACTATTTTTTACACACACTACAATAAAAATGTGCCACATTTTCACATTCTAGTCGAGCGCAGCGAGACCAATAGATTGTCTTTGACTAGTATATTTTTTGTAGGTATACCTACCTATTTATAATAAAATATTGTTATTAGGTTAAGTTGGTCTGATTAAAAGGCTATTATTATAATATAAGTAGGTACCTACATATATATCATCTGTACGTAGAGTTACATTATGTGTTCTGCATTACACTTTTAAGCTAAGAATTAAGTAATTCAGTAAGATATAATATTTTACTTACCATAACAGGGCTTGACTTTTTTTGTGCAAATAGATATTATTTATAGGGGAAATGTCTCAAATGGAGTGCCATCACGAGTTCCTACCTATCATGATTGACGCAATGATAGATCACTAAAAGGGTGAACGCATCCCCTACTCGAAGACTAATATTGCTTTCTAATCTCTGTAAGAGAGTAGCGTTTTAATATCTAAGTACCTACTTTTAAACTTATACATTAAGATAATAAGTAACATTAAGATAAATTTCTTTCTTACAACATCTGAGATCTGCGATCAAAAATGACTGAGAAGTGAACAAATAAGTTGAATCTTTATAGAATTGATAGATCGCAAGAAATATAGCAAATAAAGAAACATATTACCTACCTACTTACATATAATATATAATCATTAGATAAATTTAAGAAATTAAATTTTAACAAAATTCCTACGAGTATACCTACTTTAACTTATATTTATACTTATTTGTACTTACCTACTATAACAAATTTTATATTATAACTAAATTATAACTTTTAAATATGATAGGTACTTTTAAATATCAACTTTACCCTACAAATATCATATTCTACTTAAAAGTATGGAAATCAATAATCAACCTTATTTAATTTGTTATCGGCAAAATGCTTAATAAATATCGTTCTAATAAGTACCTAGGTACCAACTTTATTAAGCTTAGGACTCAATATTAGTTATTTTCATTACTAAGCAGTTAGGTATTTATTAAAAAGTTTAAAAAAAAGACTCAAGAGGAGAGCAAAAAAATCCATTTAAGAATTTAACTAAAGTTACAATTATCTTTTTCTCATTCGATACAAACTTTCTTGCTGAATATAATAAAAATGGTCTTTCAAAGAAATATTATTGTTAAATTTATATTTAAAAAGCGTGAATAATCTGTGCAATTGAAGTTCTTAGATTACTAAGGATAGGATAGGATTCGTGTGAGCTACGTTTTCTTACTTTATACCTATATGTTTTTTAGTAAACTATAAAAATTCTTAGCGATACAAATAGCCTACCTACTTTAATACAAATTCTGTATTCTATAGACTGTATTGTATTGAAATATTTAGTGTTATGTGGTTGTTAGTTTGGTTACGTGGGACGAATAGCGTGGATGGGCGTTCCCCGTTTCAGGGCGAAGCGACGCCCAGCGACGGGAGGCGGGTCGCTCGCACTTCATATGCCTTCGATTCATGGGTAATCTAAATTCAGATTGTCCTTAATCTAGATCTAAAACTGCTTAGAAATTACCCTTTAAAACTATAGGTATTAATTTGTTTTACAAAATTGAATCTTAATATTTTTTAAAAAACAAATTTATTGTTAACTAGTAACCCTTTCCCTAAACCTTACTTAGGTTTTATTATATAACTAAGTAGGTAATACAAAAATCCCATAAAAATATCTATCTGATTGTGCAAACCGCATGAAAATCCGTTGCTTGGTTAAGGAGGAGAAGTCTGTCTGATGACTGTGTCTGATGTCTGTCTGTGTTTCAAATTAGGTAGGTATAGGTATTCTTCTCACTCATCGATCTTATTCACTCATCGTAATACGACTGTGCATAAGTACCTACCTCTACCTACTTGGTAAGTATATTTTATTAGGTATAGTCTTCTGTAAGTAGGATATTCCTACTGCAGTGGTCTTATTCGGCCACCTACAGGTGACGCGACGGTAGCCACTTACTTACTATCAAGTAAGTGAACCAAAAAAGTACCTACTTAGGTAAGTAGCATTTTATAAAAACAGATATATTTTTATTTGTATAATATCATTAGGTAAGTATCTCGGTTAAATAATAGATAAACCTTCCCGAAATTATACAGTCCTAAAAAGGTTATATCCATTCTCAGTCTGATTTAAGTTGTATTTTCAATAAACCTAAGTATGTACCTAGGTACCTAAATGTTCAATTTTATTACGCATACCTACCCACCTAGTAAATTTTTAAATGTTCAATCACATCATGCAGAATTCTCATATAATTCTCATAACAGAAGAATCAGCCTTGCTATAGGTAGGTAAGTATACCTAAACCAAATTGTTTCAGTTAGAGCTATTGCTAAAATAAATTGGATGTAGGTATTAGGACTTAGGTAGGTGAGACTATCAAAGACTGTTGTAGTCATAGGCAGGAATACTCTTAATATAATCATGTATTAAAACATACTTAGTACCTAGGTAATTTTCAGGCTGTTACCCTACCTACCCACTAACTAAATATTTAGTTATATTATTGTATAGTTGTGAACGGGAGTAGATATTTTTCATTGTAGGTAGGTAGGTATAGGTAATAGTGTTAAATGATAATTTATTTTTTCATAGTAAGAATAGAATTTAATAAAACCTTATTAAATGTTTAGATAGGTTAACTAGTCAGCCTAAAGTGAAATTAACTGTTGTATCTTCGTAATGTTTTTTTTTATATTTCTTTTGCTTATAGTTACCTAATAAATATATTAAGAGAAATTACTTACATAAAAAAAGTTTTTTATAGGTCACAAAGTATACACCAACAATAGTTGACTAGGTATTAGCTAGTCATAAATTATACCTAGGCATCACAACACTACACACAAAAACTCACAAAAAAAAAACCAAAGACTCAGTTCTTTAAACAAAGCCTCCGCAGTTCTCTTTCGTCCTGTTTGTCATAAATACACAATCACGTTAATTTGTGGTCACAAAAAAAATATTATTTTAACTATGGAAAATTGTTATCAGTGCAGCTACTATCGGAATGTCAGTATGGCGTGGCGAGTGTCAACTGTCTACTAAACGAATCGTCTGTGCTCCCTCATCGCCATGCCCACTTCCACGAAATAACTCATAACAGTACGTAACAAGTCACCGCAACACACAACCAAATATAGACTTTAAGCGGAACACGTAGAGCTTACAATCGAAGTACTGACATATTGAATCTTGCACAAACGAAAATTGGAAACAAATTTAAAAAACACATCTTCCAAACCATTCCCTCCAACTGTCAGTTGTATATTGCGTCTCTATTTTTTGACGTTTGTAGATTTTTATTATTTTTAACAACACATTACTGCAATTATTGATTTTTAAAACATATTTTTTTTAATATTTTAATTGGAAGAATTAAGTTTTCCGTGCTACATGGTAAATCTAGAAAAATAAAACTTAAAATCTAGACACAAGTTAGCATCGCGTCCTTTGTATAGCGCCATCTCCCTTACTCACATATCTCTTGTTTGTTTCACGTTTCGCGATTGGGCCAATAGCGTTTACGGAGCTACCCACCTCGCTGCAGTTATATTACCATAGAACATTGTGCTCTATTACTTGTGAATAAAGTTTAACTTTTCAGCATATAATTCCAACTCGCCAACGTTTGTCAGGCAAGAGTTCTAATTTTATATCAAGTGTAGGCGGAGCTCTCGCGTTGTGCTTTCGTATTGAAACACGAAATGTCTTTAAAGAGAACCTGTTTTGTGAAACTTAAGCCTTTTATGTACGGCGACTTAAAGTTTAGCGTCCGAGGTAACGTACTACCTTTTAATTTCGAGAGCTCGCCGCTAGCGCTCGGTTCAGTCACTGAAATAAAGTAAAAAACTTTAGTAACCGGCTTGTCGGTATTTTCCTTTTGTTGTTTCATTTTTGTTTTGTGAACGGGACATTGCATGAGAAATGCAATGCAACAATATGGCGTCGCATTCGTTTGTATGCAATTTTCATGGCTTATTGAACTTCTTAATAATTCATGTAGAACTCAGTTTTTCCTTTCGCTGACATTCTTTGAATTAACTTTATCATATTACATAATTATGCCCTTGGGGATGTAATGCGATCTGCGAATACCAACATTAAGTATTGTGCAGTGGATCGAACACATAAAAACAGCAGCTAAATTGACAGACGCAGGTTCAAAGCCTGGTCATGACAAAAACGCGAGGAAGCTTTATTTTTGTACTTAGTAGGTATTTATATATATTACTGGCTACAGCCTTGACAAATAAATCCATGCTAGCATGGTGGCCCATATCTTCCTATTACCTACTACTTTTTCTATTGAAAAGAATTTTGTGTACGTAGGTATAGCATTACCTAAGGCATTGTATACCTACACCTATGTAATAGGTATTAGGTAGGTAGGTACTTATACCTACCTTATACTAGGTATACCTACATGTACCTAGATACATCTCAGTGATTCCAGCCAGTCCTGTTTAACAAAAGTTTAGAGCTTTCAGACTTTAGAAAATTTACTGTTATTAGAAATTAGTGTTTTAAATAGTTATTATTTATCTTGTTTTACATTGAGATTAAATTTTCACTGTATAAAATGATTGTCTGGAATTTCCACTGTAAACTGATTGTCTGGAATAAGAGTGGGAATAAGTGGTGATGTTATATCGGCGTCCATGTCTATTCGCAGCGTCGTCGCGCGTCGTTGTCGAGTCGAGTGAACTCATTAGGGCTGTCGGTCAAGGCCTCGAGGTCGTAGCGGTGGGTGGTCGCCTTAATTACTCCCTACCATTTAGTACTTCTTTCTTTCCTTTCATACTGTGAGATTGACTTGGATTCGTGTACTGTGGCGACTGCTCTCGTGTTTTATGCCGTAGATGTATAACTCAATTATGAGGTGAGCTAAAGCTGATCACTGCGTCTTACACTCAGATGAAAATAAGAACTAAAGATGGCAAGCTAAGCTTTGCGGATGGCAGAGTGAAGCTAAGTAAGGTTTCGCCGTGTACTTACACGGTTACACGCACACAAATACCTATAATCAAAAAACTACACCTCGCCATGACCTCGCCCTGTATTTACTAGTGACAATGCCGAATTGCTTATTTAAAAAAAAGCTACGGTGAAATAACAGCACGTGTGCTGTTGTGACTATAGGTGAGCGGTTAAGCGATATGCCATATTTTTTATGCCAATTTTCTCCCTTTTCTTTTATCTTCAAAGAAAAGGAAGAAACTCCTGATGTATTTCCTATTGATCCTATTGATGTGATTAAGAAACGCCATATAAGTAGGTAAGTATCCCTAGGTACTGTTTAAGAAGAGGTTGCGACAATGTGGAAAAGTTGGTCGTTGTTGGCAATGTCGAAGGCAAAAGATTGTGAATGTGATAGCCAATGAGATGGACGGATCGAGTGAAGGACACCCATCTCTTCTGATGGATATAGGGTACATTTCCAGGCGGTGAGGGAGACCTATAGATGGGCCGAAGGAGACAGTCTGGGATCTTATCTTGGCCCAATGCTATGTATAGGCAGTGTGCTGCCAACATTAGTTGATTTAGAAATAAAGGATCAGGAAGGGATAGGTATATAGGGAAAATGGGGTCTGGCATCCCTTACACACTCACCAAAACGATAAGACACATATTATTTCTACTACCGTCAGACGGGTCGTCCAAATTATGACTGCAAAGAGTATGTTATAGGTATATTAACTGATGTGACTGCACACATCAGGGCCCGTAGCCATGTGTGCTTTCTACAGTCGTTTACGCTACGCCACGCCACGCTAAGAGAAAACTTGGTGATTGGTTATTATAAGGTGGAAATAAAATTTTGACCAATCACAAAGTTTTCTCTTAGCGTAGCGTAGTGTAGCGAAAACGACTGAAAGCACACTTGGCTACGCCCTCAGCTGTCTTAAGTTCTAAGCTAGATACTTATATAATTAAATGTTAATATCATACCCTTTATTCCCCGTCTTTGTCGTGTTGAATATTCAAGAGGAGACTTGAAAGGTATAATTAAAATGTCGCTAAAACTTATTTAAGTATTCCAGAGATCAGCGGCTTGCGGACATCGCTATTCAAAACCCGTTTCGTCCATTAGGTGTTTCTGCTTTCTGACTAACGAGATACATTCACGTTGTGACAGTTGCAATTTTTTTTATATCAACCTCCGCTTGATATTACCTACCCTACTTATCGCATAGACTACAATCGAGAAGAAAATCGAGAGAGAATGAAATTATTAAAAAATATTATAAATCTCAAGCACATAGAACCACACAATAATGAAAAAAATACAATACCTAGGTGTTGTAATAATATAATTTCGATAATTGAAGAAAAAATGTGTGAAATTTTGCATAGGTATTTGCGGCCAGGCTCACAGAAAAAGGTATAGGGTAACTTTCACATGGTTTTCATTGGCATAGGAAAGTTAATATGTAATCAAATGTATATTATAACTTGCTACATGCTCCCGGCTTAGCCCGGGTTCAAAATAAATCTTTTAAATTGGACCAAATTACACATAGTTACGAAGTTTTATCAAAATCGGTTCAGTAGTTTATATAGGAGTTCATAGGCGACAAACATGTGACACGAAATTTTTATATATATCTATATATACCTAGCGATATAATAAAATTATATTTTTCCAGTAAAATATAGGTAACTCAATATTTAGATAAAAGAGCCAGATTCAACCCCTAAACAATACACAGTATTCAGTAGCATTCAAAAATAAAATGTCAAAGTTAATAAAAGTATAACGCAGGCAAATAATGTAGGTACAGAAAAAATAGACAAATAGAACTTGTACAGAAAATATAATATTGCAACTATAAATTATGATGCAAAAAGTCTAACATAGGTAGCACTCAAAAATACATGTTAAAAGTTTAAAAAAGTATAACTCAGGCAAAAAATGTACATAAAAAATAGACAAATAGAACTTGTACAGAAAATATAATATTGTAACAATAAATTATGATGCAAAAAGTCTAACATAGGTAGCACTCAAAAATACATGTTAAAAGTTAAAAAAAGTATAACGCAGGCAAAAAATGTACAGAAAAAATCATATAGAACTTGTACAGAAAATATAATATTGCAACTATAAATTATGATGCAAAAAGTCTAACATAGGTAGCACTCAAAAATACATGTTAAAAGTTTAAAATAGTATAACGCAGGCAAAAAATGTACATAAAAAAAAATAGAACTTGTATGTATTGTAACTATAAATTATGATGCAATAAGTCTAACATTTATAAACATAAAATGTTAAGTAATTGTATCAGAACGTTTAATGTAAGTAATTGTGAATGTTTGAATACTATTTCATTGTGTTCCAATGATTGATGATTGCATGATTGTGTAAAGATGGTTAATTACACGCTATCAACCTCTAATATGCAGTAATTGTTACATGGCGAATGATTACAAATCACAAACTTACACTTGCAAACGTTTTTAGGTAAGCGAGGTCTCCTTATTATTTTGCAGTGCAGTGTTTTATAGGTATACATACTGCAGAAGTGTTTGTTAAAATTATTTGTTAAAATGAGCTTAAACATATTGAGTAATATTGGGTTTTGTTTATAGGTATATTTTTGTAGGTATTAAATGAGAATTTAAAAAATATATATATAATATAAATGAAAATCCAAACAAAAAGATGCTTTCAGAAGGTATTACGTATATGCATTTTTGGATTTTCAAAAGAAAGTAATATAAAAATCTACAAGAAAATAAATATAATATAATTTTTGTTGACTCAAAAAGACTGTAATTTAAATAGTTCCCATGCTTAAAATACTTCATACGTTAAATAGTTTTAAGATCCTAAATGCCTCTTTCACCAACTACAAGTAAAGTATTGATTAGTTAAATAATGCTAATTGGCGAGTAAATGTTACGAGTATCTTGTGTCAATTTTATTAAAATTACGCTTGAGTAGTGCCACTCGAAGATGGTGAAAGTCGTACTCTTTCTTACCGGTGACTTTAAATGCCGGTTAGCCTACTTAATAACACTTTACTCAGGGATGGTGAAAGAGGCCCTTAGACGATTATCTAACTTATGTTAACTATAACTCGATGTCGAAGAAGTTATAACCCAAAAAGTCACATGCTCTGTTGTCTTCAAGGCAGTCGCAGTTCCAAATCTCAATCGGGCCTTTGCTTTATTTGGTTTTCACGTGTAGAACAGAATTTTTTATCAGACTCATAAGAAAACTGATTTTCGAAGAAGACAAGCAATCTTTGAAAAATTGGTAGACAAAGTACGAAAGACTACTTGCAGATAATGCCTTCGGAAAGAAAAGAAGATACTCCAAAATCCGACAGCTGTTGAAAGTACTTAGATGCAAGGTGATGTTTCTTCAAGGTCTATCTAAACGAACCTCTCTTCAATATTTTTTACAGCCACAGTTTCGCCAGAGTTGAAACACACAGTTATGAAGTATTGGCGTCATTAACATTAAAAACAGGAGAATTAGGTTAAGAGCAGGTGAGGAAACCGATGAGAGATGATTATTGTAATTAATATAGGGTACATTTGTTTCATTTATAATTCCTTGTGGTATTCCCTCAGGTTGCGCCCAAGCAGTGTGCGGTGGACGGAAGGCGTTCGTCTAATTAGCCAGCGTTTCCTGTAGATTTGCGTTGATCACAATAAAAAAACTAACAATCAGTAGCTGATCTGGTACCACATCCAAAAATTTTATAAACTGTTATTGCTATTTTCTACTCCGCAGATAACACAATTTTTGTAGCTTTTTTTTTACAAGCGGAATCCATCATGGATATGTCGGACTCCTACTGGAGATGGTAGTGAGTTAGACCTACAGACTAAACCTCTTAGCGTCTTCCGCGTCCTCTTAACACTCTCACACAACTCCGTGGCCTGGTTATGAAGGATGTCCTTTACTGTAGTAATATCAATGGAGTTGTGTGGTCGGATACATCATACACAGACATGCATTTCAAAATAGATACAATAAAACACAATATTACTTCAATATTTCTTCTTTCATAATTTCAGTAATTTCAGTAATTTTCTGTGAATATTTCAGATTTCGCAAATGAGGATGAAATTTCGCTCGACCGATGACTTGAAATTCTATAGATTTTTTTACTTACACGATTAAAATTACACGATATTTTCCCAATAAAATCTATAATTTCTGATATACCTACTTAAGTATCTTATGATCTTATAGCTTTATCTTATCCTTTATCTTTTAAGATAGGCAAGAACCCATTCACTAATTTCACTATCACTAACCTTTTCGCTATTCTTTATCTTATCCTTTATCTTTTAAGAGAGGTAAGAGCCATTCACTAACTTCACTATCACTAACTTTTTCACTATTGTTTTCGCTTTTAAGGTCAGCAGCATTTGTTACTAACTCAGTTGCTTCTCTTGTTAGTGTTAAAAGTAACCGTAGACTTAGTTGTCTGCTTGTTGACCTCCGATATAAATGTTATCCCGAAAACCTTGCGAATTTCATCCTTCCCTACTGTTCAGTTAAATGATACTGTGTTTTGTGCCCACCTGTCGGTACCTGAGAGTGACGTACCTATCGCCGCCTCGCAACTAAAATTAATTACACAAATTGATTAATACTCCTTCAGAGCTGGCCAAAACTTAATTAAAGCGAGCAAATTCATTTCGCAACTTTTTATGCAAATAATACAATTTCGTTTGCTCTGTTGATCAAAAATGATCAGACAGCTTTTTAATTCATTATTTTCATATAGATATTTTTGTTTTAAAATTTTATATTACTTAATATTGTTTATCAATTACTATAAACTTTCTATGTATGGGTAAAAGTTATTTTGGTTTGAGATACAGGATTTTACCAGTAACTTAAAAGTTGGTGAGAAAGTTTCTGTGTTGACTTAAGTACATAATATTTTTAATTTTTAATAATATTAGGTGTCTGATAAATATTAACTAAAATCTTAACCAATCATCTTCACTTTTGTTACATTTTTTATATTTTTTAAATTGTATTATGCTTTAGATACTTTTATTATCGTTTTATTTATTTATGTTTATTTAAATAAAAGTTAGTGTAGTAAGTTATAAATGAGCTTTATTCCATTATATAAAGAAACTCAAATTCGCTCTCTCCTTGCAAGATTAGCATAGATTTTATCAGCACTTCATACATCATAAAAAATCAAATAAAATTATATAAAATCATACATCAAGATTAAAAATATTCTAGTTTGGATAGGTATTGTAAAACCGCATAAATCTAACGGTTGACAAATTTCGTGTCAATCTTTTACTAATTATACTAATTAGTTTTTGGGATAGATAAAATTATAGTTTTATTTTAGTTTGTATTATTAAAATAAAATTTACTTTTATATTACATTGTTAAAACGTCGAGTTAAGTTTAAATTTTAAACCAAAAACATTATTTAAAAAGTACTTAAAACCTGTAGTTTTTTGTAAAAGAGCAGTATTTGTAAAGATCTCGTTCGGCCTGTGCACTGACTGTGGTGTGGGATCAGTTCAGTGCTCCTCACTGCACTCGTCCACTTTTTGTGTCGATTCCGGACTCACCCGCTTATTTACCATCATTAATCATTATTTCGGCCCAACGTGCAGCGTACGCTTCACAATTTTTGAAAATAACCCTTTTTTATACATTAAAATAATACGCCAGTAGGTTTGCAATAACACACGTTCTTCGGCGCTTGGTGATCGCTAGTCGGGATCGACTATGAATTTTTAATTCGCAAATGTATAGCGAAAATTTAATTTTGTTATGTTTTAATTAAGTACTTATGTATAACATGGAAAGGAGTATTCACAATTTAGATAGTACCTATTCAACATAGCACAGCATTGTTTTTTTTTTTCAATTTTGTAATTTCAAATGGCGCAACAAGAACTATCAGAGGATATTCTCTGAAAATATTCACTTTGTATCTGTACTACCGTACATCCATTGCATAATTTCGACAGTGGAAAAATGTACAATTACAATGTACAACCTAACTAAAAAAAATCGATTCATAAATTGGAAATATAGTCTTAAAACATTCGCTTCTAGATAACCAGCTAGATTTCCGCTAGATTATTTGTTAAGTAGGTATTAAACTATAATACCTGTATACAGCCTATATAGGTAAATACCCCATGCAGACTAATTGCGTTTCCCAAAAATATTAAAACAAAAATAAGTTTCAAATCCGACTGATAGTTGCTGATCGACTGATGATATTGCTATTGACAATAACTCAAACAATGCCGTTTTAAAACTAAATAATACCTGAATTCTGATCGATACTACAGAGAAATTATGGGAGAGACTTCCTCAGGCTGAAATGATAACAAAAAATATATATAAAAAAACAAAATGAGGAATTATGAATAATAATGTATCAAAATAATATTTCTGTGATGAATTGTTCCGCAATAAAGAAAATATGTTGAATATGATATTTCGGTTCGCATTTGCGAGTGAAGCTCAGAATAGACCCCGCAATATTTAAATTACGCGTTGTGGGATACCGTGGCCTTTTTACCCAACTGCCTTACACTATAGGCGCATATTATGGGGATTTGTATGCGTGAGATTAATATCGTAGGTGCCGAGACGTAATGAGCGTTCCTTGGTTATGATTACAAAGTGGAAAATGATGTTTGTAGATACGCAATTTTGCGGGCATGAAAAATGGTAGAAAAAAACCTACACACGATCGTAAGATAGTTGTGTACGTAGGAGTAATTATTTTTTAATATAATTCCTGCGTTTATGAACAATAAAACTACTTATACAGCGGTAGTGTAATTCTGTACGTATTTCGTGGAATTTTACCTTGAAAAATCACTTAAAACTCGAGATAATATTTGTTTTATATGTATTTTTAAATAAAATAACATATATTGTATTAACTTAAATAAAATATACCTAAACTAAATTATCTATATAAATAGAAATCTATATAAATAAAAATGAATCTCTAAATGTGTTGCTACATTCAAAAACCATGGACTAATTTTGCTAATTACTTTTTTCAAATATTCTATGTCATTAGATACACTATAAATCTGTTAAAACTAGCTTAAAACTAGAAAACTAGCTTAAAATTAGCACCAGCAACTTCGTCCGCGTTCTGGATGAAGGTATGTCCTTTCTGGTGTCTCAGACAACGTGTATGCAAAATTTCATGGTGATCGGTTTAGCAGTTTTTGCGTGAAAGTGTAACAAACAAACAAACTCACATTCACATTTATAATATTAGTAAGGATTATAATACGTAGGTATTTAAAAATACTATGTGTGGTATCTTGAGGTAGTATCGTTTGCGACATAGGTGTTGTTGGGTTGGCGTGGATCTGGCGCGGTGCAGGGCGGTATGCCGGGCGAGGGGCGGGCGGCGCGGCGGTAACAGATGCGCTGCATTGCCGCCGCGCCAACTCCCGCTCCGTTGCAGGGACGTACTCAGTAATATATGAAAAAAAAAATATGCCTGTTAAAATGGAATTTAAAATGGATATTATAATGTGGGATATCGATTCAACTAGCAGCCTTTTAGAGATGCTATAAATTTCAAAAACGAATGAGGCTCGGTCAAGCCAAATGCCACAAAATATGTAGTATATTGACTAATTTATAATGTTTAGGTATGATCTAAATAAAATTGATAATAAATTTTACAAATAAACTTTATATAGGTAATTAAGTTTTATAATAAAGGTTCGTTTTAAAAAGGTTTCATTATCATTTAACATTATATAGGTTAACAATTTATTTTCATTAATATTTTTTTCCACCCCTTCTGAAAGTTGGATTCAAAAATTTCTTAAGGAATTTTCGGCTCTCAAATTTTGATTTAGTAGTAAATTTTTCTAAACTAAAACGTATTTTGATACGGTTTTTAATAATAGAAAGAGCGATCTATTGTAATATCTTATTTAAAAGTTTCTAAATACATCCCTGTAATAAAGCGCGAGGGAGCATCGATGACAAAATACAAATTTTATTTTATTAAATTCAAAAAAATCCTCCAATGATTGATAGGAGCGCGCCCTCTCTCGGGGAAGTTATAACTGCATAACTCTTGCTACTCAATAAAATGGATCATTGATTTCTTTCTGAACTTTGACGGGTCCCGAACAATATTTGATAGAGGCCATAGAATAACATAAATATTTTTTGTTACATATTTATCATCAACTAAAACGTCTCTCGAGTTCCATGGGCATATTTCCAGTGCTTTAGGGAATTTTTGAATCATAGTAACTCATATACATTTTTAAACCTTTCGAAAGAAATTCTGTTATCGATGGCTAAAACTTGCATCGAAATTCGTTAATTAATTTAATTTAACAATAGGCTAACTGAAAAGTTTTATTGAAGTCTATACAATTTTTTTTTAACTATACGGCTTGAACAAAACAGTATTAAAAACGAAATAATATGTAAAAGCATATTTCCGTACCACCTTTTGATTTTCCGGCGTTTAAAACGAAATGTACTACGAATAAATACTCAAATGTAATGTAAAATATGAAGGTTTATTTCACATGGGACAGTTTAATGGAGGCTCTCTGACCGCACCAAGATATATCAGCGACAAGTGCCGGCGACTTGTTTACAAGAACACGACATAATAGCCCCGATATAAAATATTGTTATGTTCCACAATGCACCGGTTGATTTGTACCAATTTACAAATGTTCATTTAAGTAATCTATCTTTCTCAATAATACTGTATGTACTTATAACACGAGAGGTATTTTAATCGACTATACATTTTTCTACAAAATTTTGAATACCTACTATTTTTCAGATTTAATACAATAGTTAATTGTTTGTATGTTAATTGCATATATACAATTAAATTTTGATGATAGACTCAAAATTACATTTATTTCAAAATACGGTTTGAAGTATTCTAACTCTCTTAGTGAGACGATGCTAATAGCCATATTTACAGTATCTAAAAAAACTTCGGCTATACTTAATGTACAGGTTATTAAAACAGTACCTTAAAGTCCCATATAGTAAAATTATGCGTGAAAATCTTATCAAACAAATATAATTGCTTAGAATATTTATTTCTGATATTATACTAAAAAGGCCTTGCTTTCGAGAAAACATAAAGTTGCGTATCATAAAATGTTTCTTACTTACCTTTGAATTGCTTTAAAAAAGGAATTGAAGCTGTGACTAATAAAATATTTTATTCGTGGAGTTCATGGAGTATAATGTATAGTATTTTAAATAGTTGATGGGAATAATGATTTTAATTATTTTATGATCTCAACTACATATCTACTTATAGTAATAGTAATTTAGGTCGTAAGTTGCAAGCAGGTTCCAAGTGGAACAAACGAAATAGCTGAGACCGCGGTGTGTCGGGGCAGTGTCCGCTCTCTGCTAGGGATGCTTTACACAGTTAATTTAAAATTCTCATTCGTATAAATAAGGAGGGGTAACGTTTGCGTTTTATGGCTTACAATGTGCGAATGCAACGTTTCTGACTCTCCTTTGCGGTGGGCGACGTATTTTAATATCGTTAATTAGGTGTTACGAGCGTTTTACGGGTGTTTTGCCGCGTCGCTCGTTTAAAGCCAGAAGCACTTTTGCCAAATCATTAACATATACGTGAGAGTTATTGCTATTAAAATTTATTCAATGATTGTTACTTACAGCAGTGAAAGTATTTTATCGCAATTTGACTTATCTGCTTAATGTAGGTATTATAGATATTTATTATTTATAGAAAATAAATTAATTGTTTTTTTTATTTATATATAGGTATGAGCGAGTGAAGTCAGTACCTAATACATAAAACACATCGCATTTTATAGAAATTTAATCACTGAACGCAACATAAAGACACAAACATAATACAAAAACCACAAGACATAAATTAATAAAAAAAGGTAAAAGATGTGCGTGTCCTTTACTTACTTACTTACGAGTACTTACCTACTTATTTAGAACCGTAACTATATTATGTAACTATATATGTATGTATAGGTTTTACTGTTAACTGTTATGCTGGTCATTTATCGTATATATAAATTTCTATAAATGTGTGTGTGTGTGTGTGTGTGTGTGTGTGTGTGTGTGTGTGTGTGTGTGTATAAGCCACGACTTTCTAATAGAAGCGATAGTTGAAATCTACATATGTGTAAATCCATATTTAATGGAAAGTCAATAGAGGAACATTCAAACAGATTAGTTTGAAATAAGGACATTAGGCCTAATTGGACGTTGTATGGTTCTATTTAACTTCGCCTGTGTTAAAACAAAAAGGCAAGACACGGCGACAAACAAAGGCGGTGTAACGAAATGAAGCGAAACTTTCTTACTAATTAATTTAATCCCTTTGAGCCCTACCCCATTAGCCTAATTTAACTGCGGTGTACATGTCAATTCTTTGCTCTTGTTTAAATTTTGAGGGCAACCCAAATTGGACTTTAGCGTTTAAGTTTTAAGAGTCATTTGAAATGTACGGTTTTTTTGTTGAAACTGAAGGAGCATTGATGATATGAGAGGCATACTTTGTTCCGTTTTGCATACGAAGGTAGGTATAGGTATTGTCATAAAGCATACCAAGTAGAGATTGGGTTTCGAACTGATCAAACACGAATGTTTAATTCGTGTTTTAAATTTATATTTGTAAAAAATAATAATAATAATAAAAAATATACTTCCATAAAAACTTTTGCATTTATATACAGTATTCGGATATTAAATTTATTTATTTAATTTCTTAACATTGTTTCTGGCCAGATAGAAATCTGTTCTGTCCAATAAGTTTGGCGGTGGTCACTTGAATAAGACTCATGGGTTGCTTTTTTTGTTTCTGTCGAATAAATAAATGTTTAGAATATAAATAAAGTAACATTATATTTATTTAGGTGTCTATAGTCAACGGAAGCATTAACTATGTAATTATTAATTTTTTTTTTAGTTTTAGGTAGATTAATATTAAATATAGATTACATATTAGTTTAATAATATAAGTTTTACATAGGCTTTTAAGTTGTTTAATAAATCAAGTTATTATTAAAATAAATGTGAATCTAATGTATTTTTTTTTCAATATTGTATCAGAATGACTATATTTTATTCTTCCAAATAGTTTTATCATTCCATTACCACTAGAAGGAAACTTGTCTACTTACTATGAAGACATTAGCGCTATTAAAGAAAGCTAACACAAACATGATTTACTTGAATAAATTACATGTTAGCCGATAAACAAACAAAATTATCAACTAAGTTATTATCGTGTTTATAGATGGTACCAAACAATGAATGTTCTTTTTCTCAAACATTTAGGTTAAGTAGCACTTCAGTTTACCAAATCATTTATTGACATTGAAATACAAGATTCCGAGTCTGAGCCATTTCTGAGTCGTTTTGAAAATTCTAGATTGTTGTCAAATGTCAACCATTCAGGTCCACAACGTCGAAACGTTAAAAATGGCTAACGTCGACACAAGCTCTCAAGGATAACCAAATAAGAGCACAATAAGAAATGTAGGAAAAATCTATACTAATATTATAAAACTGAAGAGTTTGTTTGTTTGTTTGAACGCGCTAATCTCAGGAACTACTGGTTCGAATTGAAAAATTCTTTTTGTGTTGGATATATCATTTATCGAGGAAGGCTTAAGGCTATATAACATCACGTTGCGACTAATAGGAGCGAAGAAACAGTCGAAAATGTGGAAAAATTGGGAAAAATTGCTTTCGTTGCGTGCGCTGCGAAAACCGTTCGAGATACCCAAATGATTCCCAAAATAACTATTCAACGCGGACGAAGTCGCGAGCACAGCTAGTAATAGATAGACAGAGTCGTCTTCTTCATGATTGAAGGTCGTGCCCGCTCTGAAAAGCCTTGGTGGCATCGACCACCTTTCTCATAGCCTTCGCAACTGTTTGGCCTGTAAAACCCACAACTTTGTCTGTCCATCAGCTAGGAGACCAGCCACGAGACCTCTTGCCATCCACTCTTCCAACCACCACCAGCTTCTCTAAATTTTCTGGTTGGTTCTGGTGTCCAAAGTAATTGAGAACTAGTTGATATCAGGTGGTGGATAGTCTTGTCCGAATCGCAAGCTGTTTGAGGATATAGCTGTTTATCCTCTTGGCAGGTCTGTTGGAGGAATAATATGAACATCTATTCTATTATAATAATTTAGTTACACATTAGTAATAGAGCGATCTGCCCTGGCTTCGTCGCTGTCCGCCTCTGTCTGTTTATCGGCTAAATTCTAAAACACTCAACTTAATTTGATACGGTTTTAACTAATGGAAAGAGCGATGGAAAAACCAACTCTGGTGCAGGTGTTTACGGGTTTGCAGATTATATGCACAGAATCAAGAAAGCTTCCAGCCCGGACTGCTTGTGCGGGCATGGGGTAGCGGAAACCGTTCCGCATCTATTAGTGGACTGCCCCAGGTTCGCGCGAGCAAGGTTCGTGCTGGAAAATGATATCGACATGAATCTAAGTGCAGATAATCTGTACAAAATCGTAGATAACAAATATATGTCTAACAAATTGCTGGATTTCTGCCACAAAGTAGCAACGCGACAGGCTAAATAAAAAATGATGGATAATACCAATAATAAAAATGATTATGAATTATAAATAATAAGAATAATTATTTAATTAGACGAACAAGGTCCCTTGCTTATGCGAGGGGTATGTATTTGAAATAATAATAATAAAAAAAAACAAAAAAATGGAAAGAGCGATAAACGTAATTAAAGATATTAAGCTTAAAAATTCTAATCTCCAATGAATGAATATTATATTTTGTGTGTCTATGTAACGAGCGGGGCATAGAGAATTGAGCGATCAGAGTTGTTCAATAGACATCCCTGTAAACACTCTTTGTTTGTCTCCGCTGACAAACATGGCGCTGACACGCACATCCTTTCACGGTCGCCCCTTGTTCAAGACACTAGGCTGTTTGGCCTCGTGTTTACTTCATATTTCATTTTATTTATAAACGACACATTAAAATGATTGATTTACATTACGACAAGATTCATTATGCTTTGTAGCTCGTCATAAAATGCTATTTTTTAAAGCGCAATATATTATGTGAACGATAAAACTATTAGAAGTTTGACTCCCTGCCGGCGTCTGTATTGCCGAGCACATATAACCCTAATCTTTTCAAGGTTCGAGTGAATAGGCATCTTCTGGGTGAGCTCGCTCCATCTTAGGCCTCATCCTTGCCACATGGCTGGTTGATAGCCAAGAGCAAACACATTTTTTATTGTGCCGAGTTAGGCTGCTCAAATAACTGCGATACGCAATGTGGCCTCATACTACTTCAGATCTGTGCTAACTATGAAAAGTTATTTTTCAAAGTAGACCCTGCCGCGAATCGAACTACGGACCCCTGAAACAACGTGTCAAAGTAAGAAACAAACCATTTGACCAAAGGACTGCTCAATTAATGCAGAAATATGTATTTACCATTTACTTATTACCTATGTGTTTTTGCGAATGAATAGTATAAAGGAATCTCAATAAGAATTGGCAAAGGGGTCAATAATGAAGTCCCAAATGGACAGAAATCCACAAAAAGGAAAATATTGACGTGAACGGAAGATATATCGGCGAATAATAGGCGTGACATTACAAACGCGCCGCTGACCCCCTCGGGAATCGAACTGCCACGACACATGGCGAGCTCAGCTACACTATCCTGTCCACGCACACGAATTAGTTGCACCCCATTTCACGGAACTTTGTTCGTTCACATTTAATATACCTAAAAAGATTGCTATTGTAAAATTATTGTTTCTAAAATTATGTTACAAAGTTTTTATAATCGATGAAGATAGGTAAATATGAAGCTAAACTATTTTTTTTTACAAAATTACAAAATGACCTAAATCACGATAGATCTTAAATATCATGACTCGAATCATTAGGTAGATCATGAATAATCAAAGTCCTTAATAAATATTAGTAAGAAATAATAGAGTTAATTTTTTCCCTATGCCTTCCTTATCTATCCTTAATCCTACTAAGGTAGGCAGCTATGTGGCTCTGTTTGATATGCGACTGAAATCATTTACTTACCTTGTTTGTAGAAAAACGCATTTAAAAACACGTAAGAAAAAAGAGTAGGACATAAGTAACATAAGTAGGTACATAAGTAAATTTTACTCTTTAAATTTGCTTGTCTGTATAACATAAGTAACAATTAGTAAGTAGTAATTAATAATTAATTAGTAATTAGTAAGTTACAGTTAGTAAGTGTAAGTGGTAAGCAACAGTTAGTGAGTAGTAGTAATTAGTATTTTAGTAAGTAACCGATTAGTATTTTTTTGGAAGTATGTATTATTTAAGTTTATTACAAACTTAATACATGTAGTTAAATTATTTTGTACAACAAAATGGCGGTATTGCGTTCATAAGAAATTTCTCAGACGCGAGTGTCGAGGCCATGCATCATCGGGCCTCTCAAAAGGGTAACACTAGACAATCTTATAAAGTATACTGACTATCGCACGTCAGGTCCCTCCCGGGTCGGTCATCCTTTATTCAAATAAACCCTATTTTTATGGAAAACCTGCCCTTTCCGCATCAATATCAATTTCCCAGCGATTGTTGCAAAATAAAGGGATGACCCTTCAGGGACGTCAGCCCAAGAGGTTATCAACTGATCCTAATACAGTTGTATTAGGATATCGGTTTAAATAGATTGTTTTTTTCCTTTTTTTTTTCAAAATTTTACGAATTTAGGTTCATATTAATTATCTAAATAATTATTATATTAAGTATATATTATTTTCTTTTGCTAAATTAAAAAATACCTTAATCGAAAGAAATTAAGATTAAGATTAACCTTAGAAAAAAATTACTTACATAGGTATTATTAGCGGCCTAGTGTTCCATCTTATGAACGTTCCTAGGGTTTCCTAGTACTATGGTAGAGTACTAACTTGTATGACACAATCGAATGTCATTGAGTATAGAGAATTAGTCATGAGAGACACATTTTCTTAGCACATAATAGTACCTACCTAAAGTTTAACTGTAGCTTGCAAGTCAACTAGCGCCATCTGTTTTATTAGCTATAAAGTAAGCTGCCCGCGGTGCGGCTCCAATCGCTTTCAGTAGTTCCTATTATCTTAGAAAAGTTAGAAAGCATTTTTGTATTACACCAATGCCACTATAAAGGTTAGGTAATTTTAAAATTTAGACTAAATTTAAATTTTAGTAGTAACAGATCAGACTGAGTTAAACACCGTGGGTTTTTTAGTGGGTTGGGTAACTTGGGTAGAAGTCCCACATACCTCACCGATCTCCCCTTGGTCGGTGGCGATCTGGTTGGCAGATTTTCCCACGCAAAAAAGGGCACACTGAGTTCCTAACTTGGGCAGACCGTCTGAGGGGGTAACCTTACTACGTAAGGGGGTAACCTTACGTAACTACTACTACTACTACCTTACTACTACTACTACCTTACCTTACTAAATTCAGTTAGTGAGTACGGGTCCGTTTCCCTATCCCTCCTAATCCTTAACCCCTTACTCCTTATCCTACTAAGGTAGGCAGCCCTTGTAGCCCCCAAGGAGTTGCTTAGCCGTAATCAACTGCACCGTCTAGGTTAGGTACATAAAAAAGTAATAAGTCTCTACTACTTTGTCAAATATATAATGGATATAGTGACAGTCGCATTAACGACGCTGATAGGTAAATAAGCTGGAAATGTTTTGTGAGAACCGACTGGCCTTCAATTACACGGACAGAGACGCCCGCCACTGTGATTACGGACGATTACGCCGTCACCGGACTCCGTATTCGGTCTCCACTTAATATAATAAGGCTCGCTAAATCCTGGATCGAAATCGATGCTATTACTGGTCTGGTCCCATTTATAATCAGTACATTACGTCGTCTCGGGCCGGGGTGCGTTCGTGCCGCCTCCGGGCCGTGCTGTAATCGGTCAATTATGTATAATTTTCTACCATCAGTCTTTAACCGAAGCTGGCTAGATTCCTGCAGCTCTAGTTGGTAATGGATTATGCAGCTATCGATCTAATTGGTTTATGTCCCGGGACCAACTCACTGTAATTAGTTTCAATTTCGTTTTTTTTTAGCTTGTAATATTTATATACGTAAGTATAAACCAGTTCTTATTTAACGCCTGAAGCTTTACAAGAGTAGATTTGTATAAAAATCTTAAGTACCTACTAACTTTTCAGACTTTCCTCTTTTGTATTTTACATTTTACTAGAAGTTGTATTTCATTAATTAATTAAGTTTTTTTTATAAATCAAATAGCTTTCGACCGCAACTTCGTCCGCGGTCGCGCTACTTTTCTTAAGTGTTAAAACATTTATTTAATCTCTATTGCTCATAATATATTTCGCTTCACGTATTAATTTATAATCTTTTTATCTTGATAAAGTCTTGATCTATGATTCACCGAAGGTAAAAGTTAAATTAATCGCACAAATTCCCAACAAAAACTCTATTTGATATAGTCCGAATCACATTTAAATGACAAAAACAAATCAAGTAATATAAAGTCGTATTGATATTTAATAAAAAGAATACAATTGGAAGCAGGTGTATGTAAATCAAGTTGATTTTATGTTGGCTTTAAAACAAAAACAGGTTGGAGTTCGAAATCGAGCCTCGGCGGCGAACTTTCGATCCGCCCCTGAGCGGCTGCGTGCGCTTGCTCTACTTTTTTACATCTTTTTTCATACACTCCATTATAAACTTTTTCCTATTGGCCGTAAGAAAATTGGACGATTTTTTGTTTAAACAGCGATAAAATTTATAGGACTGGTCGATGCCCGATTAAATTATCGATCGATAAGCATCGATCGCTCTGATTGGTTGTTTGGAGGCCAATAAAATTACGATAAAATTTTGTGTTAACATAGTTACAGTCTTGCTTGATATAAGACGTGATTTTTTTATAGTTAAAACGCTAGTACCAATATACAAACTTTAATAAGCATAGAATTGCGAGTTTTGGATAATTTTAATCCGTTTATTGTGATGCAAGTTACTTTAAAAATTTTTCAAAAAAAATTAAAAGGAATGAAACATTTGTTTAGCGCCCCCTATTGTCAATTTTCAGTAAAATTTAAGTCTAAAGTTTGTACATACTTGTTTCTTCTATTCAGTAAGTAGGTACATGATTGAGTTTTATAATCTCAGCTCACAAATAGGCACGTAAAAACATACTTCTTAAAAATAAGACAGGATATAGGGAAAAAAAGGACTATTCCCGAGGGATCATCTAAGATAAAATAAAAAACTAAATCCTGGCCAACCAAAGTGTTATGGCAACAACAGGTCAAGCGTTATATCTACTATACTTTACTAATATTATAAAGAGGAAAGATTTCGTTTGTTTGTTTGTTTGTTTGAATTGAATAGGCTCCAAAACTACTGGACCGATTTGAATAATTCTTTTACCTATATAGAAAGCTAGTAACATACGCTATATTTTATATAGTTAAGCGGATGAAGTCGCGTACAACAGCTAGTAAGTACTTAAATATATTCTACTTCTACTTATAGTACCTACCCAATACCAGCGAACTTTGAATACCTACCTACATACTAATAGTTTACTATAGGTAGCCAGTCATAGCAAACTTTTGTGTGTTCGAAGTTTGAATTGTTGGTAAAGTAACTTTGATTTAAATCTGGTGAAAGTAAGAATTTATCGGTGCTTTTTCGTTTGTTAAAATAACGTTCAATTTGGTATAGAGGTAGAGTTAAAAACGCGATCTTGCGTGACCGGGGGGCGGGGTTTGGGATTACAATTAAAATATTGTATTCGTGCTTGCCCGTTCCAGCCGAACGAACATATTTATATACATACATACCCACTGAATTTCGATCAAAATCTAACTAGATTAACCAACCAAAGATAGTAAACACCTGACGCTTTTTAAAGGAAAATAACTCTTAATCCGTCTACAATTTTGATATAAAGTTTCTCGATGCATGTGTTCAGTTATTACTGTTCGGTTTAAACAGTAAAGTTTCTATATATTTTTTTGTTTGTGATTACGAAGAGTTCGACACGAGTTTTCAATGTAATTAATATCTGTAAATTGCTCTGCGTGGAGTTTTTGAAATGTAATATTCAAACTCATACGTTTGATAATAAATATAACCTAACAACATGAGACAACGACGACACGTTTGGTCTAGTGGCTAGTAACCCCAGCTGTTAACCAAGCGGTCGCGGGTTCGAATCCCGCTATGGGCAAATATTTATGTGTAAACATTTACCTTTGTACCTGAGTCATGGATGTTTTGTAATTATAATATGTATGTATTTACAAAAAAAGTATTGTATGTAATATATCAACGTTTGGTATCCATAATACAAGCATTAAGTTGCTTACTTTGGAACTAGATGGTGCTGTGTGGAATGTGTGAATATACCTATTTATATTTATTTATTTATGAGCAATATTGGGAGAAGGTTTTATTTTGTATCCATGTCATTTAAATATTATTTTTTTGGCAGGGCACATTTTATTTTGCAGTCATTACAATTTAGGTAGCCACTAAAATGGCGACAGTGACCACTCCTTTAGAAGACCAGCAGACTTGCTGTTATTTCACGATAACAGCAAGACTGCTGTTGTATTTCGATGAGAGAGTAAGAGCTCATTTTCATTTCTTAATATCACCCTCATATCCACTAACTAAGGTAATGTTAACATTTTTACTTGCAGTGTAAGGTAATGTTAACATATTGCAAAAAATACTTAAGTGACAAATATACACAGACTAACTGTCAGTGCAAAAATATATGAAATTTTCTACGATCTATAATACAAGTTAAAATTTAAATGGCACAAATAGTTCAAAGTTTTACTTAAAAAATAACAAACATCGCGAAATTTTACAATAAAATTGTTTATTAGGAAGACACCGTGACGTTTCTAAAATCAACGGCCATATTAAATGCATTACTTACTATTATGTTCCGCTTTCAAAACATGTTATAACTGTTTTAATAGGTGTAAAGTTATTTAACGCCAGTTAAAGGACATCAAAGCCGGTCGGCGAGTTAATTTCGTTAGAATAAATTAATGACAACATTAGTCCACGTCGACCTGCTAAATGGGATTCGTGACAAAATATTGACGGACACGTCAGCCGGGGACTGTCCGCGGCCGAGCGAATGTAATAAAAACATGAATTAAATGTAACACAATAAAATAAAAAAAAGGTGAACTGTCAAGCAACGCATTTGTCTAGAGACCGGCACTAACTCGATTAATAACTTCTATGTAACACTTTTAGAGATCCCCAAATGGATGTTATAGTTTGAGTGGTATGTTTTGGTCACTATCTGACACTTATCGATGTTTATGGTTGGGTCCTTCAAACAAAAAAATCACTCCCTCAAAATCAATCTGATTCGCAAAATCAGATTGATTTTTGTAGGTCAAAATCGGCCGTCATGTACGTAGGACTCGTTGGTTGGTCGTGTTGCTCGGTGGGATTAACGAAATTAGTAGAGTCGGTTGTTTACTATGTATACTCAAGTAGGTTCGTCAGTGTTATTTTCTATGGAAAGGGCCCATCCATAAACATCGATGCTGACACTACTTAGGTCACATTGTGTTTCGGCAGAGTTGTGGAAGAGTGTTCGTCCGACCTCGCAACTTCGCCTATAGCCGACGCGGAGGACGCTAAGAGGTTTAGACTACCCTGTCTTCCCCAGAATGATGGATTCTGGTGGACTGATGGATTCTTCTTGTATTAAAGAGTCAATAGTGTTTGGTAGTCATATATTAGAAAGTCCATTTATAACCATCACCTTGTAGAACATCAGAATGAGATTACCTATATAAGCGTGCTTATGTGTTCGATAAGTTAGTAAGGGATGCCAGAGCCCATTTCTTATCTTTATTCCTACTGTATAGCACCTGTGGCGTTCACAGTTTTCCCCATACTAAAAGTGACCTAAAAGTAAAGTTTTTAAACAAATTGTCTTCAAAAGTATCATACGGAACCTTTAATTATATGACCGCTAGGTATTTTTTCTATTAAATCGCGGATGTGGCGTCACGGTCTCATTTATTATGATTTCTTATAGACTACGAGTATTTATTTCGAAAACCATAAAAGACGTTCCATAAAAATAGTTACATGCAACATGACGTTTAATAAATTTGTTAAAAAAATCATCTGATTAAACTAGGTCTTTAGTTTTGGTTTTTCATTGAATGCATTTATTATTTCGTGTGAATAGATTACTTAGGTATGATAGATTTCAGAAAAAAAATACACCGAAGTAGAGGTTTTAATATACTGATAAATACTGGTTTTAATATCAGTCATAGTCTCGTATATATGACTAATACCTACTAAAAAAAGAGGTAATCTTCGAAACGACAACCGATTAAAAAAAATCTTTAACAAGTAATATAGAATTCCATGATGGACATAGGCTAAATATTCCATTAGGACGCCAGCTATCATTCAGGCGTCATTGTATGTCAGGCGTTATATTGCTTTATATGTTTTTTCAGGCGTTATATCTTTTAATTTTTCAATGCAGACGAAGTTGCGGACAGCAGCTAGTGTTAGAATAAATTAAAAGCGAGTAATAGTGGCTAAGCCCATGAGTTACAATGGCTTTAATGGCAAAGTACTCAGTAGGCATATTAAGTGTAAAGTAAACAGAAAACAAGACTGAATTTAAAAACGTAAGTAATTTTTTAGTACCTATACTTAAGAAAAAGTACAAGGTGTTTTCGCATAGACAAGGGTAATTGCGTTCTGATATATTATGTATCACATGTTACGGACACAATGTTGGCATAATAATTATAATTTTTATAGAATAGTACAGGTGTTTACTTACCTACTTATACTAACTTAATAGAGACAATGAATAATTGCTTAAATGTCCTGCAGAATGGATCAGAATATTTACTTTGTATTATTAACAGTAACTGACCGGTCCGACAGAGTATTTATAGATAATTATTGTCTTTCCTATTCTTCGCTTTACTTACCCA
Organism: Synanthedon tipuliformis; assembly: GCA_947623395.1. Taxonomy (NCBI): domain Eukaryota; kingdom Metazoa; phylum Arthropoda; class Insecta; order Lepidoptera; family Sesiidae; genus Synanthedon; species Synanthedon tipuliformis. Next base: position 7,861,781 of record OX392417.1, on the reverse strand, counting down.
GGAATATACTTGATCACTCATAGCAAAATATCTTATATTGGATTGAAGTTTTCAATTGAAGTAATTTCATTGCTTTATTGATATTTTAGGAAATAATTTACACTTCATACACATTCGTAACCATTTTTCATAACCAGATTTGAAAGTGAAAATTTTCTTCACTGTTAAGTAGTTTTTTTAACAAGAATTATTTTTTCAATTTTTTTAAAGTCATAAATAGTCTTAAATGGGGTGGTTGGCATTTCGTATTACCTTGCTAAGCAGTGTTTCCGTAATAATATGGGACTTTTAAGGTGTAATAAGATTTTTAAGCGGATGCTTACTTTTACTTTATAAAATAAATATAATTGTTTCCAATTTTAGATTTTTAGACTTACCTACTTAGTAGTTTTATCTGTGTGTTGACAGTCAGTCAGGACAAATAATTTTAGATGTATACTTAGATAAATAAAACCGGTAATGGAATTGTAAACTCATAGGTAAAAAGAAAAAAAATGTATAAGAAATGTTCAGTTATCTAGCTTAGAAGTCAAATGATATTTCAATAACGCAGAACCGTAATTTTAAGAGCAGATTGTCCGCTTACTCGCATACTTTGTAAGAGGTTTTATTTCCCGTTAAGTTGATTCCATTATTCAAGTGTTGAGCGGCTATGGTCAAAGGCGTGACCTCGTAGTGGCTTGAGGCGTGAGAACTCCGCGGTGCCTCCCAACTGACCGCATAGCGAAGCATCGGTCACGACATTCCCTCCACAAATACACGTTCTAAGTGAGAATTTCCACAGATTAAGGAACAGGAAGTGTTGCCCACATTAAGCGTACCGAACGACTGTGAACGAAATGGTAATCGGTAAACTGTATGTAAAACCTTTGACATCTAAGACATGCAATAAATCTTTGAGTAATATTTTTAAAATGTTACATTTACAAATCCTATTTAGTAAAATTTCAAATTTTCAAAAACTGATAAAAGAAACACTGATGTTTATCGAATATCATAATAAAATAATTAGTAAATAATTATTATTTTATCAGATAAAAACCGATATTTATTGCAAAGAAATAAAATAGAATTTTATAGCAATGAAAACTATAGCAATTTATAGCAATTTTTTAAATAGTAACTTGATAAGTATCCGATATACAAGTCGAAGCAGAAATATTCAATAAGTATTTTTCATTAGGTATGAAAAATACTGTTGTTGAATGAATGAATGAAATTATGTTATTATAGATAAAAAATAGCAAGTCAAAATATTATCTTCCTGCATATTAGTTTAAAGCGTAGATATTTGCTGCCGCCTCTGTGGAGTCGGCAAATGAAATCTCATACAATACAAAGCCTGCGTTATCCCACTTGAGCGCGCCTTTGTGAGCCGCCCGCGAGGAAACAGATAAACTTAATGCGCCTACACATATGCTGTGCGATGCATAAAGCCTTTCAATGTACATTAATACCAACAAAACATTTCAGTGAAAACTTACTATTACAATGGTTTTTTCCCATCTCAAAAACTGTTCTTTTTTTAAATTATTTTAAAATAATATCTGAATATACAAAGGTTTTGGTTACGTTACATAACATTACATTACATGACAGTGTCGCGAGTTCAATGGTTTTATTCCATATTAAAAGTGCCCAACGCGCCTAAAGAAGTTTTCACTTCAAAAATATCACTGAAACCTTCAGATGTATTCTTCAGAAATTTCAGAAGTAAGATATCTACATCTAACTAGTTTCTAGTAAGATATACCATAACAATAACTATAGTTGTAACTATAGTAGCCATACCTACTATAGTAATATGTAGATAATGCAACGAGTATATACTTACAAGTAAAGAATGAATATAGTAAAGAATTTCAGTAGTTTTTTGAAGTACCTACCTACATACTCATCTCTGAACTATAGAAAATGTGGAAATATTTGTTTAAACCAATATTGGATTAAGATCATTTTGGATTGATTTCCTTTTAAAGAAAATCAATACAAGCTGAATGCTTATTTTTTAAATAGAGAAAATTAATTATTCGTAGCGTATTCAGTTTAACAAGAGTCATGGGATATTGCCGAGCCGTGACACGAGGATACCTTTATTTGGAAGCGTTCGCACGCAACTCGTAGCTACCGTGACTCGACAGATCTCTGAAGAATCACCTACCGCCCAGTTCCAATTCACACTAAAGCCTCGTTGAAACGATTCAAATCAGAGATTTCAGGACGATAGCCGTTTGTATTATTCCGGTTTCGTAACCAAAAATCCAATTGTGCTCGGATCCCTTTCGCGAAAATTCGAAGTCCCGCTGAGATTGCCTGAATCGAACCGCCTCCGTGGGAATGAATAACCGCGAATAATACGCTGTCATCCGCCATTATTATCTCACAATGATACAGTGGTTTTTCGATAAAAATCTCGAATAACAATCGGGCAACTAGCGTTCGCTGTATAGGAAATAATGGTGTTTTAAATAAAAGAAGATATCATGACAATTTATATAATAGTCGACCATTAGAACAATTATTTCAATGTCTTTATTATAATAGTAGCAGCCAGTTTTGACGAGACGAGGTCATCCGTCAAACATTAGCCAAAATAGCCGGAATTATAAATAATTTTTTAATGTGTTCTATATACCTAATATAGACCTAATACGTATATAGTTATTAACATACACATATTTTTGTATGTATGCATGCTGATTCTTATCTATGTCAATTATATAATATGTTTATTTATCACTTTTTATATTTAAATGTCATAGAAGTTTATTTTGCATAATTTACTCAATGAATCCTATTTTTTTTTCTTATTATTTTTCTAATAATCATTTGTAATTTTTCAGTGTGTCATTAATAGTATAAGTAATTAATAAAATTACACAATATCGAAACATTGCAAATTATTCTTCTATTTCTAGAAAAGTTATTTCTTTAAAAAAAATTTATGTAAAAGAGGCAAAATAACTATACGAGTAAAAACATCTGACATATCCACAAAAGATAAACAAAAATTTAATAAAAATTGAAACGGAGCGGTACGAAGTTCGCCGGGTCAGTCGCAGTTTCGTTTGACTTCATATTGGTGTGAACTCAACAGATAGGCGACGATTGTTACTAAACATCAAATAGATCAATGGATGATCCTGCTTTTTCATAAAGAAATAAAATCACCTTATAATTATAACTAAGATTTTGAACCATCAAATATTGTATTACAAAATAAAGGTAAACTTAATATAAATATATATGTGAAGAATGACAAAGTATGTACCCATATAAGAATATGTTTTGTTGGAGCCCTGTGGCGTACCTACGCCTAGTGATAAATGATGGCGCACCTCGCCTCGATTCGGACGATCACAATATACTTATCATATTTAGTATTGGCAATTTTTTTTTTTGTAATTTATTTACAAACATATGAAGTTTTTTCATTTTTTTTAAATGTTGTGTGCAATAGAATTTTCTTAGTACTTAAGTATGCCTTGCAATAGTTTTTTTTCCCCTTTTTTTCTCTTCCATGACATGGCGATCTGTTCTAAAACAACAATAAGCCAACCATGCTGGTTTCTTTCTATGTGTTATTATTTTTATTTGAATGAAAATACTTAAGTTCTTCGACTTTTTTCATTTTTACAGATGAACCTGGTGGCCAAAGTAGGAACACTGTGTTTTCTTTAATAACATGTAGAATTTGCAGCATAGTTTTTTTTTATTAATCCATTTATTTTGAAATTCCAACCTTCAACAGTGTTAGTAGTCCGATGGCGATTAGAAAAGACTGACCACATGGGAATAAAATCTTTAACAAATTTTGTGAGTTAAATATAAAAAAGATAAGTTACTGTAGTATCCTTTAATTTTAATTAAATTTTTATGCGAACTACTGCAACTTTAAAAGTGTCATTTGTTCGGTGATTTTTATCAACCGAACTACTGCTACTAAAAAGTTTCATTAGTTCGGTCAACCGAACAAACAACCGAACTACTGATACTACACCGTTTTTTTAGTCGGCTGTGAGATACGCTTCCCCGCGCTCTCCAGCCTTGCTGCTAATTCTTTAAGTTGGTAGTAAGGAGTTGGTTATAATTATGTTAATAATTTAATTTAACTGTCACAGCTTCATTTATTAGGTATACATATTTATAATATAAAAATAAGCATTTTTAAAATATTTCTAAAGGCATTGGCATCTTTCAATCATTAAAATAAATAGTAGGTACTTAAGTACAATGTGGTCCTCGAATATGCACCTGAAACACAGCTGAGACTATACATTATCCAGCCGTGTTATAAAGAATATATGAAAAAGATATGTAGGCCCATATAATTTTTACACAAGACGTAAGTAACTCAAAATAAACTCACTGGGCAATTTGCGTCGTCCTTACTATACTCACGGCGGAGACAGGGAGCTATGTCAATTGAGCTTATAGTGAGATGATGACGTCACTACACGTCACGCTTCCCCCCCCCCCCCCCCTTCCCTTCACTTACCCCCTCTCTCACAGCTTTCACCGAGACAAAGATAACGAGATCCAGATTTGTGTACGGGAAATTTATGGGAATTCACACAAAATATTACTTCGAGGACACAATGACGCAGCGAAAAGTGGGAAGTTTAGTGAAAATTGTTTAGACGTTCATGTTGGGAGGGAAATGTTATATATATTAAATCTGTATAGACACAATAAAGTATAATGGCGACTTAATGCACGCGACTTCGTCCAGTAGGTAGCAGATGTGTGTCTTAAATTAAGATATTAAATAATTTATTTTTATGCAAATATTGGTTCCGACTCACATTTTAAGAAAGAGTCAGATGGACGATTTTGCAACCGACATACGAGATATTGTTAATAATAAAACTCTGTCCAAGAAGAGTAAACTATGCAGTTTATCGCCCGTATTGGATGATATTGGTCTTATGCGTTTATGCGGACGTATTGCAGCTGTTAAAGAAGTGAACGATGGCGTAATAAACCCCGTTATCCTGCACGGAAAGCATGCAGCTGTACGTTTATTGGTCGAAAAATATCATAGAAGGGCTGGGCATGCAAATACTGAAATGGTAATCAACGAATTACGACAACTTTATTGGATCTTAAGTCTGAGAAATACTATCAGATCTGTCGCTCATCGTTGTCAATTCTGTAGAATACGTCGAACTACCACTATGTGCCCCCCAATGGGAGATCTACCTAAAGCAAGACTGGCGCATCATCATCGACCCTTTACCTTTTCCGGTTTAGATTATTTCGGGCCAGTATCAGTCGCTCTTGGTCGTCGCCGCGAGAAAAGATGGATTGCACTGTACACGTGCCTGGTCACCAGAGCGGTACATATCGAAGTTGTTCACAGTCTCTCCTCTGATGCCGCTCTCATGAGTCTGCGTAGATTCATCGCACGTCGTGGAACACCAAGCGAAATTTATTCGGACAATGGAACTTCGTTTGTCGGAGTGAAAAGTCAGCTGCGGCAGCTATATAGCATTTCTATCGAGGAATTCGCTGCCGGTGAAAAGATAGCTTGGCGTTTTATTCCTCCATCGGCACCATTCATGGGAGGCGCATGGGAACGTCTGGTCCGTAGTATCAAGACTGCACTAAACGTCACCCTGAGAGAAAAAGCACCGACAGATGAAGTCCTCGTTACGCTTTTATTAGAGGCAGAAGCCTTAGTTGTGGAAATCTAACGATATGAATGTTCCCAATAGTTACCCCTCAGCCTTATCGCGATTTTTGAGCCTTGAACGTAAGATGTCAAAAGATTCACAATATGCCGAACGCTATAAACAAAATATTTCTGATATGTTGCGTAAAGATTATGCTGAACTGTGCACAAACACGGCCAGTACATCATTTTCTTGGTATTTGCCACACTTTGGCGTCGTAAATCCTAACAAACCGAACAAATTGCGCGTTGTTCATGACGCTGCGGCAAAGTCAGAAGGCATCAGTCTCAATGATTTATTACTTACTGGTCCGGATTTATTGCAATCCCTTTTCAGTATTCTTCTTCGGTTTCGCGAAAAGAAAGTAGCTATGACCGCCGATATCAGAGAAATGTTTCCTCAGGTAAAAATAATCAAAGAAGACCGCGATGCGTTACGTTTTCTTTGGAGGGAAAATCCCAATGAAGAAATTAAGGTTTATCGCATGACTTCAATGATTTTTGGCGCAGCGTCTAGTCCATTTACGGCATTGTATATAAAAAACAAAAACGCTTTAGAAATGATAGATGAATTCCCTGAAGCTGTTCATGCTATTGTGCATGACCACTATATGGATGACTATATCGGAAGTGTAGATTCAACAGAGTTAGCAACAAAATTATCTTCAGATATAGTCACAATACATAAGAAATGTGGTTATGAAATGTGCCGCTGGATATCTAATGATCCAGAAGCGCTGTCAAATTTATCCCCACATCTCTTATTAGAATCTTCATCAAATGTAGAATTAGTTAGTTCAACTACGATTCGTACACTTGGTCTCATTTGGCAACCAAAAGAAGATAAAATTGGTATTAATATTGGTCTTAAAAATGACCATCAGATGCCAAATAAGCTAACCAAGCGTATAATACTATCACATTTAATGCGTATTTATGATCCATTAGGTATTTTAGCTCCTATCGTAATTAGAGGTCGAATTATGTTTCAACGTATTTGGCGAAAATATTTGAATTGGGACTCGGATTTATCACACGATGATGAGATAATCTGGAGAAATTGGTTCAATCAGGTATTGTCTGTCTCCCAATTACGAATACCACGCTACTATCGAAACAGTTCCTGCAATCATAATATAGTAAAACGCGAGCTTCACACCTTTTGCGATGCAAGCGAATCAGCTTATGCCACTGTGGCGTATTGGCGATTTGTGTGTAGCGAAGGTGATGTGAGTCTGGCACTAATCACTAGTAAATCACGCGTAACACCATTGAAATCATCATCCATTCCTAGATTAGAGCTTCAAGGAGCTTTGATAGCCACACGCCTAGCTAATTCTATTTGCGAGGCTGTGAGATCTAAACCAACGGGGCGTTTCTTTTGGACTGATTCTCTCAATGTGCTCTGTTGGTTGCGTAATGATACGCGTAAATATAAACCTTTTGTTGCTCACAGACTCAGTGAAATTCAGGATGGATCAGATAATAAAGAGTGGCGTTGGGTTCCAGGAGAATTAAATGTCGCTGATGACGCAACAAAAATTAAACGCGATATCTTAACATTGGATTCACGATGGTTTACTGGTCCAAGTTTTTTACTTTTAGCTGAGTCGCAGTGGCCGTCGGAACCTAGCGACACTAATTCTTACGGAAAAGTAGAGCTCAAAAAAGAACATACCTTAGTTCATTTCACTGTCATTGCAACATTAGCAATACCCATTTCTGCCGATGCTAGTAGATTTAGTTCATGGACTCGACTAGTTAGAGCCACTGCTAGAGCGCATCAATATATTTCTCTTTTGCGTTTGCGTAGTTTATATAAAAAAGGATACGATGTTAATAATTTAGTTCTTTTAGAAGGTTCAATTATGACATACATACCAACCCCCATCAGGGCAAACATTCGTATGTCTCATACCGGCCTTCGTACTCTCTGTGCTGAGAACTTGCAAGTGGCTGAAAATCACATTTTAAGAAAGAGTCAGATGGACGATTTTGCAACCGACATACGAGATATTGTTAATAATAAAACTCTGTCCAAGAAGAGTAAACTATGCAGTTTATCGCCCGTATTGGATGATATTGGTCTTATGCGTTTATGCGGACGTATTGCAGCTGTTAAAGAAGTGAACGATGGCGTAATAAACCCCGTTATCCTGCACGGAAAGCATGCAGCTGTACGTTTATTGGTCGAAAAATATCATAGAAGGGCTGGGCATGCAAATACTGAAATGGTAATCAACGAATTACGACAACTTTATTGGATCTTAAGTCTGAGAAATACTATCAGATCTGTCGCTCATCGTTGTCAATTCTGTAGAATACGTCGAACTACCACTATGTGCCCCCCAATGGGAGATCTACCTAAAGCAAGACTGGCGCATCATCATCGACCCTTTACCTTTTCCGGTTTAGATTATTTCGGGCCAGTATCAGTCGCTCTTGGTCGTCGCCGCGAGAAAAGATGGATTGCACTGTACACGTGCCTGGTCACCAGAGCGGTACATATCGAAGTTGTTCACAGTCTCTCCTCTGATGCCGCTCTCATGAGTCTGCGTAGATTCATCGCACGTCGTGGAACACCAAGCGAAATTTATTCGGACAATGGAACTTCGTTTGTCGGAGTGAAAAGTCAGCTGCATCAGCTATATAGCATTTCTATCGAGGAATTCGCTGCCGGTGAAAAGATAGCTTGGCGTTTTATTCCTCCATCGGCACCATTCATGGGAGGCGCATGGGAACGTCTGGTCCGTAGTATCAAGACTGCACTAAACGTCACCCTGAGAGAAAAAGCACCGACAGATGAAGTCCTCGTTACGCTTTTATTAGAGGCAGAAGCCTTAGTTGTGGAAATCTAACGATATGAATGTTCCCAATAGTTACCCCTCAGCCTTATCGCGATTTTTGAGCCTTGAACGTAAGATGTCAAAAGATTCACAATATGCCGAACGCTATAAACAAAATATTTCTGATATGTTGCGTAAAGATTATGCTGAACTGTGCACAAACACGGCCAGTACATCATTTTCTTGGTATTTGCCACACTTTGGCGTCGTAAATCCTAACAAACCGAACAAATTGCGCGTTGTTCATGACGCTGCGGCAAAGTCAGAAGGCATCAGTCTCAATGATTTATTACTTACTGGTCCGGATTTATTGCAATCCCTTTTCAGTATTCTTCTTCGGTTTCGCGAAAAGAAAGTAGCTATGACCGCCGATATCAGAGAAATGTTTCCTCAGGTAAAAATAATCAAAGAAGACCGCGATGCGTTACGTTTTCTTTGGAGGGAAAATCCCAATGAAGAAATTAAGGTTTATCGCATGACTTCAATGATTTTTGGCGCAGCGTCTAGTCCATTTACGGCATTGTATATAAAAAACAGAAACGCTTTAGAAATGATAGATGAATTCCCTGAAGCTGTTCATGCTATTGTGCATGACCACTATATGGATGACTATATCGGAAGTGTAGATTCAACAGAGTTAGCAACAAAATTATCTTCAGATATAGTCACAATACATAAGAAATGTGGTTATGAAATGTGCCGCTGGATATCTAATGATCCAGAAGCGCTGTCAAATTTATCCCCACATCTCTTATTAGAATCTTCATCAAATGTAGAATTAGTTAGTTCAACTACGATTCGTACACTTGGTCTCATTTGGCAACCAAAAGAAGATAAAATTGGTATTAATATTGGTCTTAAAAATGACCATCAGATGCCAAATAAGCTAACCAAGCGTATAATACTATCACATTTAATGCGTATTTATGATCCATTAGGTATTTTAGCTCCTATCGTAATTAGAGGTCGAATTATGTTTCAACGTATTTGGCGAAAATATTTGAATTGGGACTCGGATTTATCACACGATGATGAGATAATCTGGAGAAATTGGTTCAATCAGGTATTGTCTGTCTCCCAATTACGAATACCACGCTACTATCGAAACAGTTCCTGCAATCATAATATAGTAAAACGCGAGCTTCACACCTTTTGCGATGCAAGCGAATCAGCTTATGCCACTGTGGCGTATTGGCGATTTGTGTGTAGCGAAGGTGATGTGAGTCTGGCACTAATCACTAGTAAATCACGCGTAACACCATTGAAATCATCATCCATTCCTAGATTAGAGCTTTAAGGAGCTTTGATAGCCACACGCCTAGCTAATTCTATTTGCGAGGCTGTGAGATCTAAACCAACGGGGCGTTTCTTTTGGACTGATTCTCTCAATGTGCTCTGTTGGTTGCGTAATGATACGCGTAAATATAAACCTTTTGTTGCTCACAGACTCAGTGAAATTCAGGATGGATCAGATAATAAAGAGTGGCGTTGGGTTCCAGGAGAATTAAATGTCGCTGATGACGCAACAAAAATTAAACGCGATATCTTAACATTGGATTCACGATGGTTTACTGGTCCAAGTTTTTTACTTTTAGCTGAGTCGCAGTGGCCGTCGGAACCTAGCGACACTAATTCTTACGGAAAAGTAGAGCTCAAAAAAGAACATACCTTAGTTCATTTCACTGTCATTGCAACATTAGCAATACCCATTTCTGCCGATGCTAGTAGATTTAGTTCATGGACTCGACTAGTTAGAGCCACTGCTAGAGCGCATCAATATATTTCTCTTTTGCGTTTGCGTAGTTTATATAAAAAAGGATACGATGTTAATAATTTAGTTCTTTTAGAAGGTTCAATTATGACATACATACCAACCCCCATCAGGGCAAACATTCGTATGTCTCATACCGGCCTTCGTACTCTCTGTGCTGAGAACTTGCAAGTGGCTGAAAATCACATTTTAAGAAAGAGTCAGATGGACGATTTTGCAACCGACATACGAGATATTGTTAATAATAAAACTCTGTCCAAGAAGAGTAAACTATGCAGTTTATCGCCCGTATTGGATGATATTGGTCTTATGCGTTTATGCGGACGTATTGCAGCTGTTAAAGAAGTGAACGATGGCGTAATAAACCCCGTTATCCTGCACGGAAAGCATGCAGCTGTACGTTTATTGGTCGAAAAATATCATAGAAGGGCTGGGCATGCAAATACTGAAATGGTAATCAACGAATTACGACAACTTTATTGGATCTTAAGTCTGAGAAATACTATCAGATCTGTCGCTCATCGTTGTCAATTCTGTAGAATACGTCGAACTACCACTATGTGCCCCCCAATGGGAGATCTACCTAAAGCAAGACTGGCGCATCATCATCGACCCTTTACCTTTTCCGGTTTAGATTATTTCGGGCCAGTATCAGTCGCTCTTGGTCGTCGCCGCGAGAAAAGATGGATTGCACTGTACACGTGCCTGGTCACCAGAGCGGTACATATCGAAGTTGTTCACAGTCTCTCCTCTGATGCCGCTCTCATGAGTCTGCGTAGATTCATCGCACGTCGTGGAACACCAAGCGAAATTTATTCGGACAATGGAACTTCGTTTGTCGGAGTGAAAAGTCAGCTGCGGCAGCTATATAGCATTTCTATCGAGGAATTCGCTGCCGGTGAAAAGATAGCTTGGCGTTTTATTCCTCCATCGGCACCATTCATGGGAGGCGCATGGGAACGTCTGGTCCGTAGTATCAAGACTGCACTAAACGTCACCCTGAGAGAAAAAGCACCGACAGATGAAGTCCTCGTTACGCTTTTATTAGAGGCAGAAGCCTTAGTAAACTCTCGTCCTCTAACTCATGTCTCAAGTGAATGTTCTTGTCCGGAGGCGCTAACGCCATTTCATTTTATTTTGGGATCGTCTTCGGGAAGAGCAATTCCAGCGAGCTTAACGGACAAAGATTTGTGCAGTAGAACTAATTGGAGGAAAGCCACCAGACTCGCAGATCATTTTTGGGCTCGTTGGGTGGTTGAATATTTACCAACATTACAGCCACGCCCGCCACGAGAGACCCAAAAAACCAATTGCAATGTGAAAATAGGCGATATCGTTATTATTGCTGATGGGAATCTACCACGAGGGACATGGCCTAAAGGCAAAGTAACGTCATTATATCCTGGACAAGATGGAATCGTTCGTGTCGTGGATGTGACGACATCAGCCGGGGTGTTGCGAAGGCCGGTACGAAAATTAGTTCTTATAGAGGTATAATATAAGATTTCTTTTGTGTTGTTATAAATTTCAAAAATTTATTTAGGTCTAAGATTTCTTTGTATTGTATAAATTTCAAAATTTATTTATTTAGTATTTCTATTTACTTTTTTGTTAAATGGGAGAATGTTACAAACTAAATATAGATATAAAACCTCTTTGTAAATATTACCTATGTTTTTATATTTTAAAATGATATGACCAAAAAGGAAAATAAATGACTTTTGATTTGACTTCGAAACCAGCGTTTTCATTCCTCAACATTTTGTGTTTTACCTGAGGAAACATTTCTCTGATATCGGCGGTCATAGCTACTTTCTTTTCGCGAAACCGAAGAAGAATACTGAAAAGGGATTGCAATAAATCCGGACCAGTAAGTAATAAATCATTGAGACTGATGCCTTCTGACTTTGCCGCAGCGTCATGAACAACGCGCAATTTGTTCGGTTTGTTAGGATTTACGACGCCAAAGTGTGGCAAATACCAAGAAAATGATGTACTGGCCGTGTTTGTGCACAGTTCAGCATAATCTTTACGCAACATATCAGAAATATTTTGTTTATAGCGTTCGGCATATTGTGAATCTTTTGACATCTTACGTTCAAGGCTCAAAAATCGCGATAAGGCTGAGGGGTAACTATTGGGAACATTCATATCGTTAGATTTCCACAATAATCCGACTTCAAAACGACCACTCGAAAGACGATGGGCTGTGCGCTCTAATATATTTACTGCACGTTCATCATCTTTGCTGCGACGTTCATACTTGACTATGCCTATTGAATCTAATTTATAAAAATCGCGAATGAGGTTGTCAAGACTTTCATCACTTTGAGAATCAGTGATATGATTCACAAATTCAATGGGTTTTGTTTTACTACACCCGAAACCAAAAGTAACCCAACCGAGCGCGGTACGGATTGCGACTGGTTGCGTCTTACTACCTTGACGTATTTCAATAGGTGTCAGTAAGTGCCAATTATCAATGCCAATAATTAACTTTGGTTGAGCATTTTGATAACACAGAACATCTTTCAAATCGCTTAAATGTTTGTATTTGAGTATGCTATCGCAACAAATGCTTTGACTAGCTCGTGGAGATAAACTTAAAACAGAAGATCGTGCTCTACTAACCATGTAGGATTGAGTTTCGTAACTGCCTTTAATTGAAAAATTCACGTACTGAACTGTAGATTGACAGGATAGTCCAGCAAAACAGTCGATGTGAAGAGTTTCCTCCGGTCCTACAGCGCCAATGCTATTAGCGATATCAGCATCAATGAATGTGCCAGTCGACCCATCGTCCAACAGGGCGTATGTATTAACGCTACCCTTTGGTCCGGATACCATGACACCTATAACTTTAAGCAAAGGACGGGGACAATTCAAAGTATGTAGTGAGGTATCCACATTTGGTGTGGTCAGGCATGAGATGACATCAATGGGCCTAGACACGGTATTAACCTTACGTTGGACCTCACTATTAGAAAACTCACACAAAGGTTGTGAAATGGGGACTGAAACAATATTTTCTGTAGCTAAATCCACGTGATTGACATAAGCTGATGTGTCACGCTCTAAATTATTTTTATGTAGAAGCTCATGATGTCTAAATTTACATCCATTAACACTGCACTGTTTTTTCTTACATCGGTTTAAGCTGTGCATATTACGACTCAAACATCTACTACATACTTTATTTTCTTTAATCCAAATCCATCTGTCATTTACTGACAATGCTATAAATTTTTGACATTCGCTCAAATAATGATTTTCTTTGCAATATTTACAATTACGTGAAAAGGATGACACTGACTTATATGACAAATTACGATTTTCGGAATCATTTACAACATGAATTTTATCACGCGACTTACTATTATAATATTGATTACCAGCAGGACGTTGACTAGTTATTGTGGGATGTTGACTATTTATAGGCATTTCGCACACTCCGAACTTCGTTTGCAAGTCCATTTCTTTTACCAAAAAGTATGCCAATAACTCAATTTTACTACTGCCACTAGCCTGATTCTGACTTGCAAAATCTTGCCACCGTGTTTTAAGTAAAACTGTAAACTTAGACAACAAAGCATTAAATAATTCGGGACACCTTAAGTAATCAGTATTGTTCATAAGTTTCACGATTTCGACGCAATTGCGAACTTTAGTTGCAAAGAATGGCAACTCTTTGCCATCGCTACTCATCTTTGGTAAAGATTTTATAGAAGCAATTTCGTTCAAAACTAATAAGTCGTAACGGCCAAAATTTAGCTCTAGTGTTTTTATTATGTCATCTGGGTTTTCTACTGAAACTAATTGTATGCGAACAGTCTCTCTAGCAATACCATGTAAAGAATTGCTTAGACGTGCTAAGTTTTCGGGTACGGAATAGTAGTGTTTAGTCTGCTCATACACACGCTTGAAACCTAACCAGTCAATTGTTGACTTACCATCAAAATTGGGCAATTTTATTGATACGCCATTACTCTTTGACATAATAGATTTCGTAAGAGCTTCTAATGTTTCTACTAAAGCTTTGGTACCTGAACTCATCACTGGTAAATCGCACTCATTTTCCGTTTTATTATTAGGCAAATTCGGCAATTCCTGGTCGTGTGCAGCTGACCTAAAATTAAATTTATTATTATTATTTAGCCATTCGTTTATGCGACGGCTGTCGTTACTATGTCGACTTGAGTGACGCGACGACTCCTCAGCGTCCAGCGCGGCTAACTGTGCCCGCAGGTTACTATGTCGACTTGAGTGACGCGACGACTCCTCAGCGTCCAGCGCGGCTAACTGTGCCCGCAGCTGCAAATAGTATTGTCTGTCTCCCAATTACGAATACCACGCTACTATCGAAACAGTTCCTACAACATGAATTTTATCACGCGACTTACTATTATAATATTGATTACCAGCAGGACGTTGACTAGTTATTGTGGGATGTTGACTATTTATAGGCATTTCGCACACTCCGAACTTCGTTTGCAAGTCCATTTCTTTTACCAAAAAGTATGCCAATAACTCAATTTTACTACTGCCACTAGCCTGATTCTGACTTGCAAAATCTTGCCACCGTGTTTTAAGTAAAACTTGTGCACAGTTCAGCATAATCTTTACGCAACATATCAGAAATATTTTGTTTATAGCGTTCGGCATATTGTGAATCTTTTGACATCTTACGTTCAAGGCTCAAAAATCGCGATAAGGCTGAGGGGTAACTATTGGGAACATTCATATCGTTAGATTTCCACAATAATCCGACTTCAAAACGACCACTCGAAAGACGATGGGCTGTGCGCTCTAATATATTTACTGCACGTTCATCATCTTTGCTGCGACGTTCATACTTGACTATGCCTATTGAATCTAATTTATAAAAATCGCGAATGAGGTTGTCAAGACTTTCATCACTTTGAGAATCAGTGATATGATTCACAAATTCAATGGGTTTTGTTTTACTACACCCGAAACCAAAAGTAACCCAACCGAGCGCGGTACGGATTGCGACTGGTTGCGTCTTACTACCTTGACGTATTTCAATAGGTGTCAGTAAGTGCCAATTATCAATGCCAATAATTAACTTTGGTTGAGCATTTTGATAACACAGAACATCTTTCAAATCGCTTAAATGTTTGTATTTGAGTATGCTATCGCAACAAATGCTTTGACTAGCTCGTGGAGATAAACTTAAAACAGAAGATCGTGCTCTACTAACCATGTAGGATTGAGTTTCGTAACTGCCTTTAATTGAAAAATTCACGTACTGAACTGTAGATTGACAGGATAGTCCAGCAAAACAGTCGATGTGAAGAGTTTCCTCCGGTCCTACAGCGCCAATGCTATTAGCGATATCAGCATCAATGAATGTGCCAGTCGACCCATCGTCCAACAGGGCGTATGTATTAACGCTACCCTTTGGTCCGGATACCATGACACCTATAACTTTAAGCAAAGGACGGGGACAATTCAAAGTATGTAGTGAGGTATCCACATTTGGTGTGGTCAGGCATGAGATGACATCAATGGGCCTAGACACGGTATTAACCTTACGTTGGACCTCACTATTAGAAAACTCACACAAAGGTTGTGAAATGGGGACTGAAACAATATTTTCTGTAGCTAAATCCACGTGATTGACATAAGCTGATGTGTCACGCTCTAAATTATTTTTATGTAGAAGCTCATGATGTCTAAATTTACATCCATTAACACTGCACTGTTTTTTCTTACATCGGTTTAAGCTGTGCATATTACGACTCAAACATCTACTACATACTTTATTTTCTTTAATCCAAATCCATCTGTCATTTACTGACAATGCTATAAATTTTTGACATTCGCTCAAATAATGATTTTCTTTGCAATATTTACAATTACGTGAAAAGGATGACACTGACTTATATGACAAATTACGATTTTCGGAATCATTTACAACATGAATTTTATCACGCGACTTACTATTATAATATTGATTACCAGCAGGACGTTGACTAGTTATTGTGGGATGTTGACTATTTATAGGCATTTCGCACACTCCGAACTTCGTTTGCAAGTCCATTTCTTTTACCAAAAAGTATGCCAATAACTCAATTTTACTACTGCCACTAGCCTGATTCTGACTTGCAAAATCTTGCCACCGTGTTTTAAGTAAAACTGTAAACTTAGACAACAAAGCATTAAATAATTCGGGACACCTTAAGTAATCAGTATTGTTCATAAGTTTCACGATTTCGACGCAATTGCGAACTTTAGTTGCAAAGAATGGCAACTCTTTGCCATCGCTACTCATCTTTGGTAAAGATTTTATAGAAGCAATTTCGTTCAAAACTAATAAGTCGTAACGGCCAAAATTTAGCTCTAGTGTTTTTATTATGTCATCTGGGTTTTCTACTGAAACTAATTGTATGCGAACAGTCTCTCTAGCAATACCATGTAAAGAATTGCTTAGACGTGCTAAGTTTTCGGGTACGGAATAGTAGTGTTTAGTCTGCTCATACACACGCTTGAAACCTAACCAGTCAATTGTTGACTTACCATCAAAATTGGGCAATTTTATTGATACGCCATTACTCTTTGACATAATAGATTTCGTAAGAGCTTCTAATGTTTCTACTAAAGCTTTGGTACCTGAACTCATCACTGGTAAATCGCACTCATTTTCCGTTTTATTATTAGGCAAATTCGGCAATTCCTGGTCGTGTGCAGCTGACCTAAAATTAAATTTATTATTATTATTTAGCCATTCGTTTATGCGACGGCTGTCGTTACTATGTCGACTTGAGTGACGCGACGACTCCTCAGCGTCCAGCGCGGCTAACTGTGCCCGCAGCTGCAAATCGGCAACTTTGCGTTCTTGATCTGCTAACTGTCGTGCATGCGCCGCCTCGATCGCAAGCGTTTTCCGTTGTTGCTCTGCCTCGATCGCAAGCGTTTTCCGTTGTTGCTCTGCCAACTGTCGTGCATGCTCCGCTTCAATCGCAAGTCGCTTGGCCAAAACGGTCGCCGAAGAATTACGACTTTTCTGAGACGATAAAGATCTAGTTTGGTTATCACAAAGCTGTGCTTCTTGTGCATTGTGGGAGGACTGACAGGCCGCTACAAAGCTATGTGCGTTGTCGGGCACAACTTCTCCAGCCACCTGCAAAGATTGCGATGCTTTCGCCACACCAATAACACTTTCTTCTTTATTTTCCCGTCTCGTTTTTGACCTCGTTTCCATTTTAAAAACCGGTGAAGGACCAAAATGTTGAGGAATGAAAACGCTGGTTTCGAAGTCAAATCAAAAGTCATTTATTTTCCTTTTTGGTCATATCATTTTAAAATATAAAAACATAGGTAATATTTACAAAGAGGTTTTATATCTATATTTAGTTTGTAACAAGGCTGATGATCGATTTGTAAGGTTTAATGTAAGGACTAAGCGTTTCCTAGTAATACTTAGTCCTAGTTTCCGCTAGGATTCTGGAGATTTTTAAGCGTAGGTACACAAACTAACAACACTTATTATACATATAAAAAAGATGTAAGTACTTTACAATAATTAGTTATAAAAGTATCTACTTATTTTGAACGTGTTGAAACAATAAGTTGTCAAAACAATATACCTAATTATTTCTTGTTTAAAATGAAAAAAAAAAAAAATGCTCCTAAATTAAGTTTGGTACTCGTGATATTGGAAGAGGAACCGGATGGACGGGTAGTGACGTCACGGGAGCTATCTGCCTCGCAGATTGCTCGTAAAACCGTACTTGACACTGTCTGATAACATGACATCAAACTTTAGGACTTAAAGAGACATGTAAACCTTAACTAAGTGAAGAACGACATAAAATTTTTACTTTTTATACTTCCCTACTTGAATATAGTTTTATTTTTTTATTGTATAGGTAGACTTTTGAATAATTATTTGTATACGCATCACAACAGTGACAGTTTTGCACCTATTCTTCTATCTAAAATTTACGTTCTAAATGCTATTTCGCTGTTACTTACTTACTGCGAAATCAAACCATAGATATAGAGAGAATATTAAAAGTCTGGATATTTAACACAAAGTTGATTATTTTTCAATAACTTGAAGTGTAAAGTGCAATACAATATTATGTTTTATTAATTAATTTTAATATAAATATTTGTAATTTTCTTTAAATGCTTATCCTACATTTTATACAAATCAAGAAGATATGATTCCTAATTTCTTCGAAACTAAGTACCTACTCATCCATTAAAAAAAGCTTTCACCGATAGCTAGAATAGAATTTCAAGATGTTCAAGCCTAGCTATCTGAAAAAAATAAGATCCAACGGTTGACACAGTATAATTGCTTTACATATTTTGTCAGGCGTTGTATCTTTTATTTTTCAACGCGGACGAAGTCGCTGGCACCAGTCAGTGTAATATTATAAGGAAATATTACGGTGATTAGATGCCTATGTAGGTAAATCAAGTTGATTCTAAAATGAAATAGAGCGTGTAGCGGGGAGTGTGGTCCATTCTTCCCAATTCTTCCCTTTTCCACAATGAGTCGAGTTGCGTGCCGCCCCGCGCTCCCCTAACCTCCACATTGTTTTAATTTCACTTGAATCACTAATTGCCGGGGAAGGCGCATTTTAAATTTCCCCCAAACGTTTTTAACATCCACCTCATTGCATTTTAAAAGAAAGGATTATAATTTTCTCTTACCCTTTCTTTGTAACGGAGACTTTCATTTATAAATTCAGTTCGGTAGGATTTTGTCCAAAGACGGACCCGTATATTTTTTGTAAATGAATTATTCGGTATCTACTTTATTTAAAGGTCTATCTACTTAATTCTATATTTAATGGTTAGGTGTATAGCTGATTTCTTTTGCCAATTCATGAACTATGGACATGAATAAGACATTTATTTACTCACAAACAGCTTGATACAACTATAACTTAATAATAAACTTTAAAGTAGCTTATAGATTCGTTATGTAAGCCAATTTCAGGCGTGACAGCATTTACAAATAAGATACATTGAAGCGGATATTATATGCATTATTTAAATTAGAAATTTTGTAACCTAGTCACGTGACCACTGTGAACCTTTTTGTTTGTAACAGATAACTTTGCATCAATAATAGAAATAAAATGAGGTACATACTCATTAATTCACAAAAGAGTGAGTCATGAGTCAGTGTGAGCTGTGAGCCGGAGGCAGCGCGCACCTTCGCTTGTTTTTGTGGGCAAATGGTGAAATAATGACAGGCGTACCGCCGCTTCTACCATCTACCTCCCCGCATGCTAATATCGATCATGAATATTTATAAAATCCCTCCAAAACAAAAATAAAACAGAACATTTCAAAGATTTTTATTCAGACTGCTTTATTTTTTTATATATTTAATGGCGTAATTTTCGTTTCATTCGTGGATTTTAATATTTCGTTATATTTTTATAACTGACGCTTCTTCTATACGCTAGATTTTCCCAGGCTATGTTTTCATTAAATAAATTTTTCGCTGTGGTTTTCTTTGACCACGGTCAGTGGCTCCCATAACAACAGCTAACTTCCACTTTAAATGTGACAGCGGTTATCTTTGGCGAGTTAGTTCTCCTCACTTTCGGCAGATGGGGCCATAAAAAAAAGCCGCGATTTTATTTTCTCGCGATCGAGTTTATGTTATTATTACGTAAAATATAGATAAGATCAATTCTCAAAGCATAAGTATTGCAAGTTTTGTAAAAATTTCAAATCAATCTGTCGGCTAGTTTTCGAGAGAGATGCATTAGAAATACATCTGCTTATGGACGACTTGTTATTTTACTTGTTCTAATATTAAACAAGGCAAAATGTCCCCTTAAGAATACTTACGAATCAATAAACAGTAGAAGGGTACAAAAAAGGGAACAATTTAAATTTAAATTACCCCATGTACTTTATCTAACAACTGTCACTCATACAGCAAAGCTTGATGGATTGACTGTAGGCATCGATACGCGGACCTAACTATCGATTCTAGTATCAAGCAGATACAATCTTCAATTTATTCTAAATCGAGATATAAAATGGATAGGCATCACAGAACACACTAACTAATCCATACCTACTAATAAATAAAATTGAAATATCTGTTTGTAACGTCAAAAAAAAGGAAAAGGTTGTCACTCGTTAATATTTTTTTTAATTTAAGACGTTTAGTAAAATTAAAAAAATAATTCTAAATTCTATGTTAATGTTCTAATATCTATTAAATACCTACTAGCTGACCCAGCAAACGTTGTTTTGCGAAAAAATAAAAATGAATTTTTGGGGTGGACCACCCTTAACATTAGGGGTATAAAAAAGAGATGTTGGCCGATTCTCAGACCCACCCGATAAGCACACAAAATTTCATCAAAATCGGTCCAGCTGTTTCGGAGGAGTTTGGCAACAAACACCGCGACGCGATAATTTTATATATTAGATGTTACGTATAGCTTACTCTTGAAAGTTTATAAATTAGTGCTTACTAAGTACCTACTTATGCCTTGGTGAATAGGTGCTTGTAGTCTTAAATAACGAAAGTACGAACGATGTAATAACGAAATTTTATGCATGACCTTACTATTACTTAATGAAACTTAATTGCACACCTAAATCAATATATTTAGGAAATAGTAATATAATAACTTATTTTAAATCAGTAAGATATTTTTTTTAAGTCACAAATCGCAGCAGCGAGCGGAATTGTAAATGAGCCAAGGGCATGCATGAACCACAGATGGCAGAACATTTCCATAGCGGAACTAAACGGATGATTCAAGAGAAGTAAGCGCATTACCTTCAATTTAGTGTAGCAGAGAAACGAAATAAATGTATGAATTGTTATTCAGAAAACTGATAATATTATTTTATTCGTACGTGTTAAGAGTTGGGAAAAAACGGTTAACAGTTAAATATTAATATATTAACTGTTTCTTATAATATTTTCTTTTAATTATAATTTATTTTCTTATAACTTATTTTTAGTTTGTATTATAGATTTAAAGTAGTGAATTGTTATTAATAACCTGAATATATTTAGAAATATATTTATTGTTATAGATATTATTGAAAATAATTTTATATTTTCCTATTTCCTATTTTTTTATTTTTCATAACCATCCAAAACATGACAAAATGATCAAACTTATGATTTTAATGTAAAAATGTTAAAAGTACCCTAGATGACTAACACTAATTAATACTTATATTGTCAATCTATAATTAGATAATTTGACGTACCCACATGTTGCCAAAGTTTACAATTGGGCTTGTATGTAGGAAAAGTATCTTAGACATTATGCAAAAAATATGAAAAGATTTTAGACATTAAATATAAAATAATATGGCTAAATAATCATAAATAGTAATAAATAAATGTAAACTGAAATACCTTATAATTCGATTACATTAGCTTTGTTTACTTTATGCTTGATAATTGTAGGCATTATTTAAATGTTTGCATAATCTCGATCATTGTTCTATAATAAAAATCAACGAGATGTTGAAAACTCAAAATATTTCATTGGCTCGTATAAGAAAAGTATTTCTAGATAATAGTAATATAGTTTTAAATATTCCAAAACACTGTTGACATTAACGTTAATTAACTGCGTTAATGTTAACATGTAACGGCGCTGTTTGCGCCCGACACTAAAATTTTGTTGCCGTTTGTAATGCGTACAAATGGGTAATTTATACAGAGAAATCGTTTCTGTATATTCACTGGAATAATTATCTTTTATTTCAAATATTATTTTTAATAAAAAATAGTCGTCCTTAGTAGTGGCATTAGCCCTTACTAGCCCTTATTATTTAATAATATGAAAGCTACTAACACTCGGTAGTGTGATGTAAATAGATAACGATGCAGGTTCGCTTCCCAAATGAGTCAGGGCTTCTGAGTCTGAATTTCTTCTATGAAGAAATTCTGTAACGAACACATAGATGACGTGTAAAGTTTTACTAATCCAAAGTGAGTGGTATCGTGGTGGAATATAGACCATATTGCTATATTAATACACATTAAGTATTATCAGAAAGAACAATTTTCAAAGGCCGAGAAGAGGGCTCATCAAAATCTGTATATATAAAAAATTCGTGTCATGTTTTTTGACGCCAATGAACTCCTAAACTACTGAACCGATTTTGATAAAACTTCGTAACTATGTGTAATTTGATCCAACTTAAAAGATATGATAGTTTTTTATTTTGAACCTGGGCTAAAAATAAATCATAAAAATTTTAATTTGAAATTATGAATTACAAAACTAAAAGCATCTATGAAACGTTGAAAATAAATTGAAATAAGATAACGTTATCGGCTATGAAATTATTATTAAAAAACTAAAAAAATTGGGCGCCAGCTAACTAAAAATAAAAAAATCAGATGTTAGCACTTAAAATATATATTTAAACAAAATAAATAAAAAAACACAGGGGGTGGTCCATAAGCCCGTACGTTAATATATATATATATATATATATGAAATTCAAAATTTGATTCAATAAATCCGGCTAATAAAAATTAAAAACTTAGCTGGATGTGAATAATGGCTTGATGTAATAATAAAGTTTTCCTTCTCGGCAAAATAAAACTCGATGCTCATCAGTGTCACCAAAGAAAAAATGAAGAAGGCTCATCAAAATGTAAAATGCGGATAAAACCCAGGATTCATTAAATATTATTTATATATCTCTAATTAAATCCATGAATGAAAAAAAAACCAAAACAAAAAAGCCTGAAATGAAAAGAAATAATTAAACAAAAATCTAAAAGAAAAAATATGTGTGCCTGACCATGGGAATCTAAAATTTAGATATAAGATCCCTAAATGTTAATAATTTATTCAATAAATGGTCAGGCAAAAAACAAACAAGAGTAAAATAAAAAAATACAATTGCATAAGGATTAAAAAAAACTGAAATGATAATAGAATTAAATAAGTAAATTAACAATAAATTTAAAATGAACTAAAACACAAATTATAATAAAAAAACATTAATCAACAATCTATCATCAGAAATAAGATGAAATACGTACCCATATTATAACCGGGGTTTTTTACATAAATATTTTAAATTGAATACAATAAAATTTTAAAAGAAAATAAACTGGTAAAATTTTGAGGCCAGCAAAAAACTGAACCTCTCTGTGTGAAGACGGGCAACAAAAGACGCTCTGCTATACTGAAAATTTTGAATATTGAAAAGTCAAATGATGGAATACGTACATTCTATTTATTTAAAAAAAATAAGGTTTAAATACATACTTAGATAAATAAACAAATAAGGTAATATAACTAAATATAATATAATATAATAAAATAAATAAATAATACTACGTTACATATCCCCTCTTCCTACAGAAGAATTTTTTTTCCCGTTATATAGGATAAAAAAAATTCTTTGTGCCCATACACAAATGCTGCCACTTTCATCCTACGTTCAAAAAATAAAACCTTCCATACTATTAACAGTGAGAAATACAGCACAAGTTATTAAAACTGTGTTGTGGTACTCAAATGTTTCCTATCAAAAAAAAACTAATTCAAGATATTTTCTTGAAGAAGTAACTTGCATAAAATAGGGCAGTAGTATAAAAACTGCTGACCTTAAAGCAGAAGTGTTTAAGGAACAAATGAGGAAGAGTAAAAAGAGAAAAATAAATAAATAAATAATTAATTATTAACATAACTGAATCCTAACTAGAGGAAACAATTAACACCAAGCGCACAAAACGCCAAAACAACTAAGCATTCAACCAAAGAATACTAAACAAAAATAGATTCCTTAAAAACAAAAAGGAACTACAATGTTAATAAAACAAACGCCCAGAAAAATAACTAGACGATAACTTCAAGGCTTAAATTATTTTATTTAATAATCCGCCCTGCTTATGAACTTTAAGGCTTGTTTAAAGAGTTGTAATCCGCTCTGTTTATGAACTTTAGGGCTTGTTTAAAGAGTTGTAATCCGCTCTGTTTATGAACTTTAGGGCTTATTTAAAGAGTTGTAATCCGCTCTGTAGGTATAATAAAAACTAATTAGATAAATAAATAAATAACTAAATAACGTTATAAACTAAGGAATAAATAATATTAAGTAAATACATAATTAAGAATAATTATAAAATAATACTAATAAGAAGAATTATACATATTCCATATTTGAAATTTTAACCGAAACCGTAGGCAATGTCTTCAAAAATTCTGACAATTGCTTTCTTTCATTTGTGTGAAGTTCCTAAAAAAAATTTGAAAAAAGAACGAGGTCAATGAAACGTATGATATGACAATAAAATGTCAACAACTATCAATGAATTAAACTAAAGAGTTTCTTAACCTCATTATACGTAAACCTAAATGAAAATACTAATTCCTTTTTTAAAAAACAACATCTTATTTGTGACAATAGTGACAAATTAAATCAATAACCTATTTGCCTGTTACAACAAAACAGCGAATGACATCTTAAATATTAATAATTTTTTAAAATAATTAAAATAAATTAACATGAAAAAATGAAAATTAAGAAATAATCATTCTGAAATAACAAATTAATTAAAATGTCATTCTGCAAGAAAAAACAGGAAATTGAAGAAATTAATAACTTACAAAAAATAAAATCAACAGAATTAGTGAATCAAATATTGAAAAAAAAAAAATTAAGATAATATATATATACAATTTCACGTACTTTACAGTAACAGCAATATATGTTATCTGTAAAAAAACACGTTGGGCGCCAATGAATAATACGCCAAACATGCCGCACGTTAGAAAAATATATATTATCTGTAAACTTAAAAATTAAATTTTTAAAAAAAATTTGTTTGTTTCACTACTTCTGTTAAATAAAATTAAAAACTTATCTGAGCTGGAAATAATGGATGTCTTCAATAATATTGGAATCATGCTCAATCGGTAGAATTAAACACGCTCTTCCCTCCACGGGACCAAAGAAAAAAATGAAGAAGGCTCATCAAAATGTAAAATGCGGATAAAACCCAGGATTCATTAAATATTATTTATATATCTCTAATTAAATCCATGAATGAAAAAAAAACCAAAACAAAAAAGCCTGAAATGAAAAGAAATAATTAAACAAAAATCTAAAAGAAAAAATATGTGTGCCTGACCATGGGAATCTAAAATTTAGATATAAGATCCCTAAATGTTAATAATTTATTCAATAAATGGTCAGGCAAAAAACAAACAAGAGTAAAATAAAAAAATACAATTGCATAAGGATTAAAAAAAACTGAAATGATAATAGAATTAAATAAGTAAATTAACAATAAATTTAAAATGAACTAAAACACAAATTATAATAAAAAAACATTAATCAACAATCTATCATCAGAAATAAGATGAAATACGTACCCATATTATAACCGGGGTTTTTTACATAAATATTTTAAATTGAATACAATAAAATTTTAAAAGAAAATAAACTGGTAAAATTTTGAGGCCAGCAAAAAACTGAACCTCTCTGTGTGAAGACGGGCAACAAAAGACGCTCTGCTATACTGAAAATTTTGAATATTGAAAAGTCAAATGATGGAATACGTACATTCTATTTATTTAAAAAAAATAAGGTTTAAATACATACTTAGATAAATAAACAAATAAGGTAATATAACTAAATATAATATAATATAATAAAATAAATAAATAATACTACGTTACATATCCCCTCTTCCTACAGAAGAATTTTTTTTCCCGTTATATAGGATAAAAAAAATTCTTTGTGCCCATACACAAATGCTGCCACTTTCATCCTACGTTCAAAAAATAAAACCTTCCATACTATTAACAGTGAGAAATACAGCACAAGTTATTAAAACTGTGTTGTGGTACTCAAATGTTTCCTATCAAAAAAAAACTAATTCAAGATATTTTCTTGAAGAAGTAACTTGCATAAAATAGGGCAGTAGTATAAAAACTGCTGACCTTAAAGCAGAAGTGTTTAAGGAACAAATGAGGAAGAGTAAAAAGAGAAAAATAAATAAATAAATAATTAATTATTAACATAACTGAATCCTAACTAGAGGAAACAATTAACACCAAGCGCACAAAACGCCAAAACAACTAAGCATTCAACCAAAGAATACTAAACAAAAATAGATTCCTTAAAAACAAAAAGGAACTACAATGTTAATAAAACAAACGCCCAGAAAAATAACTAGACGATAACTTCAAGGCTTAAATTATTTTATTTAATAATCCGCCCTGCTTATGAACTTTAAGGCTTGTTTAAAGAGTTGTAATCCGCTCTGTTTATGAACTTTAGGGCTTGTTTAAAGAGTTGTAATCCGCTCTGTTTATGAACTTTAGGGCTTATTTAAAGAGTTGTAATCCGCTCTGTAGGTATAATAAAAACTAATTAGATAAATAAATAAATAACTAAATAACGTTATAAACTAAGGAATAAATAATATTAAGTAAATACATAATTAAGAATAATTATAAAATAATACTAATAAGAAGAATTATACATATTCCATATTTGAAATTTTAACCGAAACCGTAGGCAATGTCTTCAAAAATTCTGACAATTGCTTTCTTTCATTTGTGTGAAGTTCCTAAAAAAAATTTGAAAAAAGAACGAGGTCAATGAAACGTATGATATGACAATAAAATGTCAACAACTATCAATGAATTAAACTAAAGAGTTTCTTAACCTCATTATACGTAAACCTAAATGAAAATACTAATTCCTTTTTTAAAAAACAACATCTTATTTGTGACAATAGTGACAAATTAAATCAATAACCTATTTGCCTGTTACAACAAAACAGCGAATGACATCTTAAATATTAATAATTTTTTAAAATAATTAAAATAAATTAACATGAAAAAATGAAAATTAAGAAATAATCATTCTGAAATAACAAATTAATTAAAATGTCATTCTGCAAGAAAAAACAGGAAATTGAAGAAATTAATAACTTACAAAAAATAAAATCAACAGAATTAGTGAATCAAATATTGAAAAAAAAAAAATTAAGATAATATATATATACAATTTCACGTACTTTACAGTAACAGCAATATATGTTATCTGTAAAAAAACACGTTGGGCGCCAATGAATAATACGCCAAACATGCCGCACGTTAGAAAAATATATATTATCTGTAAACTTAAAAATTAAATTTTTAAAAAAAATTTGTTTGTTTCACTACTTCTGTTAAATAAAATTAAAAACTTATCTGAGCTGGAAATAATGGATGTCTTCAATAATATTGGAATCATGCTCAATCGGTAGAATTAAACACGCTCTTCCCTCCACGGGACCAAAGAAAAAAATGAAGAAGGCTCATCAAAATGTAAAATGCGGATAAAACCCAGGATTCATTAAATATTATTTATATATCTCTAATTAAATCCATGAATGAAAAAAAAACCAAAACAAAAAAGCCTGAAATGAAAAGAAATAATTAAACAAAAATCTAAAAGAAAAAATATGTGTGCCTGACCATGGGAATCTAAAATTTAGATATAAGATCCCTAAATGTTAATAATTTATTCAATAAATGGTCAGGCAAAAAACAAACAAGAGTAAAATAAAAAAATACAATTGCATAAGGATTAAAAAAAACTGAAATGATAATAGAATTAAATAAGTAAATTAACAATAAATTTAAAATGAACTAAAACACAAATTATAATAAAAAAACATTAATCAACAATCTATCATCAGAAATAAGATGAAATACGTACCCATATTATAACCGGGGTTTTTTACATAAATATTTTAAATTGAATACAATAAAATTTTAAAAGAAAATAAACTGGTAAAATTTTGAGGCCAGCAAAAAACTGAACCTCTCTGTGTGAAGACGGGCAACAAAAGACGCTCTGCTATACTGAAAATTTTGAATATTGAAAAGTCAAATGATGGAATACGTACATTCTATTTATTTAAAAAAAATAAGGTTTAAATACATACTTAGATAAATAAACAAATAAGGTAATATAACTAAATATAATATAATATAATAAAATAAATAAATAATACTACGTTACATCTATTGTTTTTCTTATTGTTATTTATCTGAATTTAAAACATAAAACACATTTTTATATGCACATAATTTGAAAGCGAAACCGCGTGATAGCTAACAGACGGAAAATATTAGAGGGAAACTCTTCTTACATTTTTTAAAAGAACTTTTCTTTATCCGACGAATAAATCGAAGGTGGGAGGGAGAAGTTACCCGACGGAAGTAGAAATCTGTTGTTTTATTCATGAAAAAAAAATATAAAGACGGAAAAATGCGGAATGCCAAACAATGTGCTCTCTAAAGTTTCCCGCGATACTACTAGCGAATCGAAAACTTAAACATTAGCCACTTTAAAACTGAAATATATACCTATTTTTACTTGATGGACCTATTTATTTGTCTCGATGGTAGGTGGCCATCGTCGCCTATTACATTACATAAGCATTTCCAAAGTGGACCCTGCCGGGAATCCAACCCGGGGCCCATGAGGTGGAGCGTTAAGGCAAGCACCCTAACCACTCATCCAATAGGCTCGTCATCTCCGAAACGGCTGGACCGATTTTGACGGAACTTTCATTAGCAGATAACTGACTTAAAAAACATACTATAATAAGCAGTGTCCAGTACCGCGCGCTAAATTATAATTATTATAAATATAAAAGTAACTCTGTCTGTCTGTATGTCTGTCTGTTACCTTTTCACGCCTTAACTACTCAACGGATCATCATGAAATTTTGCATACATCTTGCAGGGGATACAAGAAAGGATATGGGGTACATTTCATCCATAAAAAATATACTGTTACTAAGGGATAATCTAAAATAAAAAATAAAAAATAAAAAATAACGCCTGGCAAAAGTATTACAGCAATAAGAGGTCAAGCGTTATTCCTATATTTTATTTATGGGCACCAGCTAATCTATACCTCCCTACTATACTCTGACTATACTATACTAATATTATAAAGATTAAAGATTTGATTGTTTGTTTGTTTGAAAAATTCTTTGACCCATAGAAAGCTACGTTATCAGCGAGTAACATAGGCTATATTTTATAAAGTTGCGAGGACGAAGTCACGTGCAACAGCTAGTCTTAAATAAAATAAAAAAACTAACGTTATATCAACAAGAGGACAAGCGTTATTGCCTATATTTTATTTATGGGTACCAGCTAGTCTTAAATAATTATAAACTTCAATCTGTAAGCTCTTATAGATGTCGCGTTAAACTCGTCGAAAACAATCAATCAAAATCAAGAGAACACAGTGGAAACGCGGACTTTGTAAACCGAGTGGAGTTCGCGACAAATCCTCACGCACAGTATCCATTAAATAATGCAAATTTGTTGTAATCCCCACTCCACCGAGCATCTCCAAGCCGCGCCGAGTGAAATATTTAATTTTCATAAAGTACATTATACTCGTACATTATAGGTAGGTACATACAAGCGAACGCGTGTGCTATTAGCTATTAGAGGGGAAATTCTACTCACCACAATTTATAATTGAGTCGTACAGTGGGAACAAATAGTGAAACTTTTATTATTCACTGTATAGTTGCTTTTATAAAATAAGGTGGGTATTTATAAATTCGCGTGTATTTTTTAAAAAATTATAATACTTATATGATTTTTATATATAGGTACAGGTACTAGTGTGCCTGCGGCAGTACATTTTCAAAATTGTCTATATTATTATTATTCCTCAGTATTAAAGATATTCCAATATTGTTTATAAAATTTCATCAAAAAATTATTTATAACTTTTGGGAAGTTCTCAATTATATATATCTATATATAGCCTATACTCCATTCTCGCTGAAGTTAACTTTTAAAATTATCTATTACATTTAAATAATTTACTATAAGTTGTTTTCAAAAGTTTATATACAACTTAGTTAAGTAGGTTTGGAATAGAAAATAAATATGATTGATTTAAATCTTTGAGTTCAAACATACCTATACCTACCAGTGGTATTAGTTGTTGGTATATTAGAACGGAATAAATCGTATTTTACGTCCGATCTCAATGTAAACCATCTCATAGCTACCTAATTTCTACAAAATAGGTTAAGAAAATATATCAGACATTCTATGCATGTCTGATATATTTTCTGCATGTCTTAAATATTTAGTAGAATTTATAATATATTTTAGCATCTGAAATATCGGATCGGTTGGCACCTTAAATATTTAATGTATTTTATATTTAGTGAAATTAATACCTATATTAAAATAAAATTTGAACACGATACCTACCCACTCATTTAAAAATAAAACAACAGATATTGAAAATTATTTTGTCGTTATAGGCCACATTTATTTGAATACAAAACAAACATTGAATTGGTATTGGCTGTTGTCTATTATTGGCGGATTCGACGCGAGCCCGACACGAATTTGCATATCACCAATATTATATCGTCACGCGAAAAACGTATCCCTTACGCCTGTGTACACATGAATGACGCGTGATGCTGCCGACCTTCCCTGACGTCATCCATCATTCGATGTGGCGCCTGTGCACCTAGACTCCTGACAGGCACGCGGCGGGCGGAGGTGGCTGTTACCAAATACTCAATTTCAACTGTACCTAACTAGGAATAAGGTTTAATTTTCCATAGGGTTTGCGGACGAAAGGTGGCTCCCCACCTCCCCGCGGGTGAGGGTGGATCCCTGTCAAACGCTGGCGAAGAGTTTGACAGACGCGGGGCGCGGAGTATTTGACATGAAGGGGCTTGTTTGATACGGGGGCGAAGCTGACAGCGGATAGGAGGGAGGGGGAGGCAAATTCTGCCCGGTCATGAATAGGCAATGGGCTCGCTTTATTTATAAAGAAAGATTGTTAGCCCTAAACACGGGTATGAACTCGGTTACAAAATAAACACATCGCTTGTTCCATTGATGAATGTCCTGAAACGTTTTCAAAGGTCACAAAATATGTAACTAATGATCTAGTACCAATAGTGATTAGGCTAAAATTTAAGTAATTTTATTAAAATCTTTAAAAGGGAAGAATAAAATATCCTTAAAAGTATGTCAAAGATTGCATAATCAAGTGCTCGACGCTACCGAGCGAGCAACGCGCGGCGTCACCCCAACATCTTGTTAGGGAGAATTATATCCATAAAAGACACGACAGTGGCTGTATAAAGGTTAGGAGCCAACGTGGAGAACAAAATTTGATTATTCCGCGAGGTTGGCCTATCGCCAACGTTCGACTATTTATCAAGCGCTCTCAGCGCCCGACGGTTTACAACGATACTAATCATCGACGTGGGATATGTAAAGAGTTGCTTATACCTCAACTAAAATATTATTTATTTTATATATTTTATATTTTGTGAAGTTTTTTTCAATTATTTTATCTATATTTATATTTGAATCATTACAGTTTATAAAGTAAATCCGATAACTTCTAAATCTAATAGATCTCTGGTTTCTACCGAATCTAATACTCTTTACTCGTTAAATCGCGATTTAACGAGTAAAGTTATAGTATCCTATAATAATTTGCGGAATAAAAATTTTCGGGGCGGTTCGCTAGTTTGTTTTATAGAATATGAATGATTTTAGATTAGGGTTATATTGATGATTGAATCAGTATTCAGAAATTTTAAATTTAGAAAAGGATTTATACAAATGAAAGTAATAAAAATAAAAATAAAATATATACTTATTTTTACTTTAGTTATATAAAAATCAAAAGACGTTATTACATATTTTGACTTTGAAATATGTAATGCAAAATAATATGCACGATTGAACACATGTATACAAAAATAGCTTTATTTTAATAAAACACAAAAAATTATACAATCATACAATTCAATATCAATACAATGTAAAATGTAAAAATATTATGTACACTAAGTACTTAATCGGTATTTCTTAGAACGCTTTGTTTTTTAAAATTGCTAACATTATATGAGGATAGATATTATTTGCAGATTGTCTGTAGAACATTTATTAAAATTGTTAATACAGATAACACAGTGTTTCCATAACAAAAAATTTCGGACTCTTAGTGATTACTTTTTTAGTAATATAAACATTTGCTAACTTTCAATCGATACAGAATTCCAAACGAATGAAGAACTATTAATTATTTTTTATAATATCTACTGCAACATATTATGGTCTCATTAGAATAAATTTTATTTTAACGTGTATTGATTTATAATATAACCAGTAAAATTAAAATTAAGTGTGGGCAACAATCATTATTTAATACAGAAACTATTGGTTTTCTATTCGAGTTAAAATAACGAAAATCTTTTTTTATTGTCTTAGGAATACTTAATTAAAAAAATATTGAATTTCATATTAAAATAAATAAAAACATTATTTTAAGTGGTAATATCTACTCTGTATACATGTGTGAGTTTGTAAATTTTATCGTGTTGGTTTGGTTATAGAAGCTTAATCTCTGAGCGATAGTAAATCAAGTGTCGCATTGAAATATTTAAAAGTAAACGATAAAAAAGGAAATATATTTGCTACCTAATACATACATATTGTTAGTAGCATATTATTATTCACAGTTTTTGTGTATTTGTGATAAACTGCGGTTTTTGAACTTTTGGACTCATTATTTTATGAGGTTTATTTACTGCAGGTAAATGAATAATTTGTTAAAAGTAAACCACACAAACAATACAAAATTTGTATCAACCATTATTATTTTGGTTATTTGCCTTGCTATTTCTGTTCACCAAACAATAGATTGTTTTCTTTAATTTTCTTTTGCTATCTAAAAGGTAAGTTTTATCTTTAAGAAAATAAATAAAAATAAGTGTTTACTTTACTAAGTAAATGTTAAAATTAGTTGGGAAATATATTCTCAGATATTGCTTCAGTCTACTTTATATATCCAAGAAAATATTACCTTCACTTAAACGACGGAGTAGAAAAGATTATATTATTTGCGTCAAAGCCAACATAAGAATAAACCCCTTGAACATTCGAGAATCGCGCTAGGGTTGTTTCCGTGCAGTCTATGATTTATGGTTTTCGAGATTTCGCCTCAGGCTCGTGTTTCCTTTTGTAGCTCGGAGCGGCTTTGTGGCAACCCTCAGACCACTAGTAAATTCACCTTTGATGTAATAAAATATCATACAAAATGTGAAAAAAAATATTTAGATTCATTTTAGAGTCTATAGGTTCTTAAAAGCTGTGAAAGATGTGTTAGGTATTTAATTTATTTTCAATTTTACGTACATATTACAGACTCATCAATTTCATTTTAGAAAACATGTTTCTTACAAAGTTTACCATTTTTTTAAAGATGAGATTATAAAAAGCTCTCTGTAGACACGCTAAGTAAGTTTACTAAGTATTATTCTCTTAAAATATTAAAAGTTAGGTTTAGCAGTACTTTATTTTGTTTTGCTTTTCAATCAGTAAGTAATAAGTACTTTTTATTATTTATTTCTTACTTGCTGGTGCCCGCGACATCGTCCGCGTTCTGGATGAAAGGTACTCTATGTCATTTCTGGTGTCTCAGACAACGTGTACCTATGCAAAATTTCGTTGTGATCGGTTCAGTAGTTTTTGCGTGAAAGAGTTACAAACATTCATACATACATCCATACATCCAAACAAACTTTCGCATTTATATTTATATTAGTACGGATAATTTCGTAATATTATTAAAAAATAAGTAAATAAATAAAAAATATATATTTTAGTAGTGACAAGACACATTGCGTTTCGCAGTCATTTGGACAATCCAGTCTGGATTCAGTAACCACATCCTTTCAGAAGACCAGACAACTGTGAAAAAACAGCATATGTGCTGCTGTGTTTCTTTGAGTGAGTAGTGATGTCAGATCCTAATTCCTTCGTAATTCCTTTCCCCTAATTCTACTATGGTCGGCAGCGCACTTGCAACATGACTGTGACTACGGTAGCCACCTACCATTAAGTTGACCAACAGCTTGTCGGGCGACCTTATATGTGGTTAATGCAGCCAGACGGATTGCTCAAATAAATGGAACCCGGAGCACAGATTAAATAATAGTGAGCACCAAATTTATGGAAGTCAACTTGAATTTATGTAGATATCTTTATCGTTCCCTGTAGTATGATTATTTATCGTTAGTAAGTTTAAGGCCAAGTTTACATGACCTCTCGGTACAAGATCAAACAAACAGTGTTTTTTGTTTCGAAAAAAGTACCTACCTGATAGTCAAATATGCAATATTTTATTTACATAATAGGCGAGCACATACTCTTTACGATATTCAAGTTATGGGGGGTGAATTTAATAAAACAAAAGACAACAGCATGTCGACACGGCACGTCACTGCGCCCGGCTCGATCGCGCGTCTGTCTAATAATGATCCTCATTTGTCAAACGCAATCGGAAGGACCGCAGCTTATGGGGGGTTATAAACTTTATTGTACAAGTAAGTATATTGAACAAATAATCTTGCA
This sequence comes from Synanthedon tipuliformis, assembly GCA_947623395.1. Classification (NCBI taxonomy): domain Eukaryota; kingdom Metazoa; phylum Arthropoda; class Insecta; order Lepidoptera; family Sesiidae; genus Synanthedon; species Synanthedon tipuliformis. Next base: position 7,827,053 of record OX392417.1, on the reverse strand, counting down.
ACTCATGTTTTGTAGTACAAGCTTTTGCGATAGATTTTCAGAAGAGAATTAAAACATTGAAAAATATATTGGAAAGCGATTTAATCGCACAAAATTCTGTGTAGGGGCCATGTTTCCGCAATTAGTCTTACGACGACCTTTTTGTCGAATTATCGGAATATTCCTTGCACACCAGTTCTTCACAGAAGTCCACTACTTTTCTAGGTTATGATTCGTACAGATTTACTGAAGAAATAGTATCTTCTGCTAGGTATGGCAAGCAAACGCAAAGCAAGACAGACAATTACAAGTTGTTGTCGCGCTCGCATAGGTATCGATCCGCAAAAATTAAACTCTGTACGCGTGTATGTGGTATGTGATAACGGTCCAATAATTCCGTTGCCTTAAAATTTATTGATGTAATAGAAATAAATATATTATGTAATACAACGGTGAGTACCTACATGACATAAATTTTTGTGACACAAGTGGCCGGGGTGGATTTTGAGTACCCGCTCGCTTCACGACGCGTCTCTCTTCGATCCCGTCATTTCTTTTATATTTTTTCATCAATGTCACACGTGACGCCAGAATGTCATTTTCATACGACGAAAAAAAAAACGTTTATTAAGACGCTGAACGCACGCCGCGTTATTACAATTTCCCACTAGTGAAATATGGAAAGTGATTTTTTACGAGAAAATAACAAGGTGAGTAACGAGTAAGATTAAAAGTCGCGCCTACGAGAGGGTTGAGTAGCGTTTTATTAAATAACGGCACATGTTTCACTCCGCTTGCTTAGCGATTACTTAAGTATTATTTATTTATTTTTTGCACGAGAAAAAAATGCAGACGTTTTGCAATAACATAGGTAATATATAACAGAACTGTCGTGTAATAAATCCCTTTTATAACGCCTCATTTACAAATCGACAGATTTTTAAACCGTCATAAGAATAATCAAACAGTTACCTAAAGGTAACCTTACCTTAAGGTCTTTATATTATTACCTTAATATTATTACCTTAATATTATTACCATAATATTATTACCATAATATTATTACCATAATATTATTACCATAATATTATTACCATAATATTATTACCATAATATTATTACCTTAATATTAATTATTAATAGTCTTTATTTCACAATCTTTTTTTGACCATCCCGTTGAATGAGTGGTTAGCGCGCATGCCTTAACGTTCTGTTCCACTGTAACCTAACCGGGTTCGATTCCCGGCACGGTCAACTTTGGATATGAATTTTTCGAAGTTAGCTTTGGTCTGTCCATCCATTTAGATCGATGAAAACAACGCCGCGAGGAAGTATGACCGATAGTAACTATTATTTCATCTGTGGTATGACCGAGAACGCAGAAACATTTTCCTAAATTCAGACTTAATAATTTGTTAATTTGTTTGTTAAATATTTGTTAATTACCAAGGTGTCTTTAGGTGCATTAGCACGGGTTTACTATTTTACGATTTTTTTCCATTATAGTGGTATAATAACGATGTGATACTTAAAATCTTAAACTTATTATTTAAAATACATATCGTATCACATCTGATATGTATTTTAAATAATAAATAAGTAATACAATTGTGTTAAATTAACAATTAAAATATATAACGAGTTTACGCAGTGTGATAGTGAGTAAAAGATAATTCTGTAGTGTAGGATAGTAGTTCTGTCGTTGGTGGTTCCGAGTGAGGCGCGACGCGTCGAGCGTGGCAGATGTGCCACCGGTTGTGATTGTCTTGCCGCGATGATTGATGATCTCCGGCAACGGCTGAGGGCTAGGGTTGTCGCTTGCGCATATATTTATTTAACAATTAAATTAACACAGTTGAATTAAATTCAAGAAAATGTCTTTATAATAATTGTAACATTGACGAGCCCATTACTCGAGTGGCTTTTAGACAATGCCATTTTTTTAAATTGAAAACTTCTTTAGCCGCTTTGCGCACTTTTTGGGGGGGAAAAATAGTAAAACAGCGAGCGACACGCTCGCAAATACGTGCAAATACTCGCAAATACGTGCAATATTCAAAAATGGTACGTGTTTAGACGAGTCATAATTAAAATGCAATTATTGATTGCTTATGACAATTTGTGCCTAATTGCATTTATTGACTTGGTGTAAACTAAATAGGGGTGCAATTATTTCAAACTAGATTTCATTCTTCCCTCCTTTACCTTACTTTTTAAAGTTACACGTTTTTTAGCGTCGGGTTGGGGGGGGGGGGGAGTTGGGTTTTATAGATTTTTCTTAGATATTTCGAAAACTATGCGGTATAGCGCAGCATAATCTTGCTAAGTTACGGAGGGTGTAAAGAAGCAATTGTTCGTTTTATTTTTAGATTTTCGGAATAATCATTCTACGAGGAAAGTTATGGGAAATGAAGTTGCAGAGCAGTTACTTAGCTTTTATTTAAGCACAAGCAAAAGAAGAATTATATAGGACCAGTGTAGATAAAATAGCATTATTAATATTGTTAGTTTTCCATTAAGCTTCATTCCAGTGTAGGTCTGTAAACAATCTTTATTGATTTACTAAGAGATAATAAGGTCGAACACAATGTACATATCTGTGCTAGATCTAACAAATAAGTTATTTATGAACTAAAGTTGCTCTTAACAATTTTAACATCACAAATTTATTAGTTTTCACTGTGTTAATCCATAATACTGTGTGCGAATTGCATTCAGAAATTGTTCAGAATATAAATATCCATAAGTTCATATAAAATTTAGTGGCTGACCTGTAAGTATAGTCGGAAAAACTAAATTGTTAGTTTGTTAAGAAAATCGGATTTTTCAAAAAATGTAGCCTGACGAATTATAGGACTTTTGTAAAGCATAAGAAACACGAATCAGTGAAAAATAATATTAATTATTATTATCTATGTAATAGATATTTTTGAAAATTTTGAGCTTTTCGAACACCGTGTAGTTAACACAGGTTTTTTGAACTGCAAATTGGGTTTTACACTATTGGTATCTACCCTAACAACATCCCAAAAAATCAAGACAATGCAATTTATTGCGACCTAAGGTGTCTTATAATATGACTGGCCTAAAACCAGTTTTATGTTAAGTGTGACAACCCTAACTTACTATTCAACTCGCGTTTATTCAATATAAGCAAACTCAGGCATCATAGGCCACAGTAAAAGTACTTGCCGAAATATTCTACATTCGTCAACCGTTATGACATAAATACTTACATTTATTGTGTGTATAGCTACTCAGTAGCATTTGTATTGTATAAATTACAAAATATGTATTAAAAATATATTTTACGTAGAATATTTTCTTCTTTTATTTCTCCCGTTTTAAGGATAGTTCTATTCGATTCGAACAAACCTGGAAGAACCTGAATTATTCCTGGATTAGGTTTATTAAAATTATCTTTACAAACAAATAAATCATTACGAAGCCAATATACAAAATTAAAACGAACAATAATAATTGTAATACCATAGATGATTGGTATCGCTGCGATCGACTAGATACCGCCGTTGTACTTGTAAAATGCGGCAAAAAATACTACGCCGAATTCGGCGTACCCGAGCCAGTCACACTGCAAACTGTATGTGATGTGTACGTGCCGAATGTTTTATTAAATTTTGAGTATAATAAAATGCCAGTTTGCGTAGTGAAACTGTGTAAAAATATAATAAAACTGTGTAAAAAGTGATAAAAAGTGACGATGTTTTACAAACAGTAAAATAAAAAACTGCCGCATTTACGGAGCTATCGTTTTTGTATAGTACTTTATCTAGTTGAGCGTAGCGAGACCAATGCAATAATCGTTGTGTAATATCTACTAATAATAGTAAGTCTATGCTTTCATACGTCACCTAATTGTCGTTTGGCCTCGTTAGAGGGTAAATAAGTCATTAAATGCTTAGAATAATATAAATAGGCCCAAATTTTTGGGTTCGCCTTATAAAGAAGATTAAGTCACGAGTGTCAACCTGTACCTGCTTAATAAGAATTTTGACATAAGTTGTAACTTTAATTTACTGCAGCGGACGGTTTCAACAATGAAAAGAAATAGGAGTCCTGACTCATCGACGAGTTCAGAATTATTGATACAACAATACAGCATGGTATGTCGCATTTTAAACCCCCTACACCTGGCGCAAAAACGTGTTGTTATAAAATTTAAATATGTAGCTGTGTATATTATTTATGTGTATTCGTATGTGAAATAAATTCAATCTTTATAATGTTTTTTAAATAACACTTCAATGGTTGCCAAGCTTCAAATTTCAAATTTCAAATTTAAAATATTTTATTCGAAATAGGATTAATTAACAAAATCGCTTTTCGCTTCAGTAGCTCCCATGCACCAAATAATTAACTTTTCAATGGTCGTTTCACAACAATGCTCATTTTTATTTACTCTTAATATTTTTATTAGTCAATTTTTGTTACTGTTATAAAAAATATAGTTCTATATAAATTATTTTTACATTACAGGATCAACTCCGCCCGGAAATGGCCCAAAATCGTGAACTAGTGCAGCAACAAGACGATCAATCCAAAATGTTAATTCAGGGTCTAAACAATTGCCATGTTAGATTTGATAATAGGCTAAAGAGGGAAAAGCGAAAACGTATACAATTCACGATTCCACAATTGCTTGCACTTAAAACTGAATTTGAGCTTAACCAATACATTAGTCGCGAACGGCGGTTTCAGCTTTCAATAGAAACTCATCTTGCTGAGCGGACTATTAAGATTTGGTTTCAAAATCAACGATTGAAGTACAGAAGAGAACTAATAGAAGCCGATGACATCGAAAGGCAGAGGATTCTTACACAGTATCCTACACTGATGAGAGACAACGCCGAATTTGAGCAACAATCGCAAAGAATATTAAAAGAGATAAATTAAATAATCCTAACTATTATACATTCGCAGACGAAATTTAAGCTCGTGTTTCTTGACCGAAGAAGCAAAGTTTGGATTACTTTTAAAACGATATTCTACTTTGATGTTGAGTGCAAAGTCAGTTTAAAATAGCGGATATGTGTTTGGCATTACAAATGCATTTACTTAGCTATGTCGGTAATTCCTTTACTGTTTTTGTAACAGCTGTCACTATCTTTAAGTATGAAATGTTGTGATTTGATATAATATATGTCATTTTATTCTAATGACATTAACCTCAAAACTGCCCAAGTTATGTTCCGTCGAAATAACAGCTTTATAGATTTATATTTTTTTGAAAATGTCGAGTTTTGTTTCATCAAAAGAAAAAAGTCGCCGAAAGTCATCGTTTGCTGGTAAAGACTTACGGTTAGCATGCTCCAACCATTAGAACACGTGAAACGTGGTTTTGACATTCAAATGTGGTGATTTCAATATTCAAGACAAAGAACGTCCTGGTAGGCCGAAAACGTTTGAAGATGCGGGAGATATTGGAAGAAGACTCAACACAAACTCAAAAACAATTGTCAGAAAAGTGAGAGTAACAATTTGTGAACGATTGCAAGCGATGGGAAAGATCCAATAGATGGCCACATGAATTTAATGACAGTCAGTTGGAAAACTGAAAAGTCGTCTGCTTTTCAAAGTGAAATGCTCCTTCAAAGGTATAAAAGTAAGTCATTTCTGCATCTAATAGTAACGAGTGATGAAAAATGGATTTATTTCGAAAATCCCAAGCGAAAAGTTCCCCACCTGGTGAAGCCGGGCAAGTGGGGAATAAAAATACAGAACTACTTACATATGTCATACATTTTAGATATATTATGGTGCCCGAAAATGCCTTTTCATTTCTTGTTTGGTGAGGTTGGTGTCGTATATTATGAACTATTGAAATATGGAGAAACAGATAATACTGATCGCTACCGACAACAAATGATAAATTTAAAGTCTGTATTGATCGAAAAATGTCCACAATACGCTCAAAGACATGACGTCTTATGTAGAAAAATCAGTCAAAGAAGTGTTGAAATCATTTGGATGGGAAGCTCCATATGAAAATATGACAAATGCCCCATATACTATGTGAAGCGGATAGTTAGAAGCGAAACCATTGCCAATATGACGAAGGTGGAACGGAGAAGGCGTTCGTACCGGCAATGTGGCGGCGTACAGTGTGATTCACATAATAAAAATGACGCCTACTCTAGTGCAGGTGCTCACAGACCACGTGGACTTTTCTGAGTAGGTATCTGTACAAATATAAAAAGAAGCCCAGTTCCTACTGCATGTGCGAGCCTGGGTGCAGGAAACTGTTGAGCATCTTTTACTCCGGTGCCCTAGGTTTGAAGTTTACTGTCGGTAGCGATCAGTATTAACTTTTTCTCCGGTTTTCAACAGTACATAATATACGACACCAACCTCGCCAAACAAGAAATGAAAAGGCGTTTTCGGGCACCATAATATATATCTAAAATGTATGACATATGTAAGTAGTTCTATATTTTTATTTTTCACCTCGCCTGTACATTCAAAAACAAAATACAACAGTAGGCGAAATGTGTTCTAGATATTTTCGGTATTAGTCAATTTGTGTCATAGAAGATTTGGATAGATTGTACTTAGTCAGATTGTGTTAGTCAGATTGTACTTAGTCAAGACCAACCCCAACACTCGACATTAAAAAAAAATATAAATTTATAAGGTTGTTATTTTGATGGAACGTAATTTGTGCAGTTTTGAGGTTAATGTAAGTAGAATAAAATGACATGTGTATCAAATTATAACATTTCATACTTATAGTTAGTAACATATGTTACAAAAACCGAAAGGAATTACCGACATATCTAATATACTGTTTAATTTAATGACGACTTTAGCCTCATTTTTAAGTGCATAGTTTTTTGGAAGCAAACAACCGTCAATTGTTAAATCTGAAAAAGAAGCGGGCTTTTTTTCAGAGCGCACATAATTTACGTTCCACTTCCTCTCGGAAGAAGAATCAATCAATGTGCTGTTTTTAAAGAACTTACGAGTGTATGTTTCTTTTTTGTGTCAAATTACATGTTAATAAGTATCACCATGAATATCACATCTTTAAGTATTTACCTAAAATTTTAGTATTTTTATTGTTGAATAATTATACAATAAATCAAGGTATAAATAAATACATAATAAACTAGCTTAGGGAAGGTACACATACTACGTGACCCACTTTTTACAATTTGTTAAAAGTGACCACCAAAATCTCTAGTTTTCGCGGACGAAGTCGCGTGCAACAGCTAGTTTTCAATAAAACGCCGGCTCTAAAATTGGCAACAGATATTATCGAACAAAGTGTATTCTAATCAATTTTAATGTATATAAACTATTTGTACTAATTTGTATTTAAAATACGATTTTTTTATCCCGAAAAAATATATACATTGATTTTTAAAGTAAGTAAATTTTAAAATGATCAAAAATAATTAAATAATAAAAATAATATTAAATAATAATAACCATTATTAATGGTTATTAATAATAACCATGAATTATTTAATGAGGTATAATTAATTAATGACATACAAATGACACATTTTATTATTAGTATTGGACATTTTTCAACATTTCTACCTATCTAACTAAAATCTGGCTATTACCTCGGTCAACATAATTATTAGCCTTGCTATACAACGAGGTAATGCAGCCAGCATGCTTGGGACCCTGCCTAAGGGACCGATGCTTTAGAATTAAATTTTATTTTAAACTAGCTGGTGCTCGCGACTTCGTCCGCGTGGAATAGTTATTTTGGGAATCATTTGGGTATCTCGAACGGTTTTCGCAGCGCACGCAACGAAAGCTCTCAAAGATGAATAATTTTTCAAGAAGAACGTGTCCCTTGTCTATGTCCCTATTATTTTTTATCTTAAAAATCTTTTAAATTTGTCTTATAGTCGTCTGATTAGGGTGACATAAAAGGGCCATTTATTACGATTTTTGAGAAGTCATATTTTCTTATGTAATTAGTTGATAAAAAAAAAATTATAGGGACATACATAGCTTTAGCGGACCTAGAATTTATGACAAAAATTTTTTGCTCTAGAAAGATTATCCAGGGAGAAAACAGGGGAATATATTTGTATGGAAAAACGCTGCTAGCGTTCCCTCTTAACAATTATATTCAGAACTAGCTGTGCCCGCAACTTCGTACTAAACTCGCAATTATTTTAAAAACTGACACTGAATAACATTTAGAAAACAAGTACGTTTCCAACAATAACTTCAGGTGGGTAATTATGTCCTAATTATAAGGTACTAAAAATATTGGTACAATTTTAAACAAATTTCTATTACATTATTATTACCAAAAAGTAATAAGGGTGAGCTTTTTCCTCGTTTTAATGTGCTGTAATAGCAAAGTCATGACTCATCCTCACGAGCTTTCCTAATTTTGTAATAATACTGATACAATGAATTTTGAACAACATTGTGATGTAATATTATTTATTTAGTTCTAATGTTTCTAATGGTCTTAACCATTAGAAACTTTTCAGGTACGTTATAGTCGACTTTCAGTAGGATAAAATAACCGAATTTAAATTATTCTTAAAATAACCTCAGCCCAAAGAATTTTTTTTACCAAAATGAGCGCAACCAACCTATGTGTTAAGGTGCAATATTGCATAACAGATTTTTCTAGTTTCTCGGAAATAACCGAACAGATTTTAAATTGAAAGATTTTGCTTACATATTGTGTATTTAGGTATTTATTTATTTTAAAATATTAAAAAAATATAATGTGTAAAATGCTTTGAGTATTTTTGGTGTTTTTCGTTTTTGGTGTTCTGTGGTATTTTTCGAACTCCTACCAAGGAACCAAAGCATTCTATTCGGATGTGTATCATGCTGACAGTTTGATAGTTTGAAAGAATCACATCCAGAAACGTTCAGAGCTCGTCAATCGTATAGGAGTGACCTTTTGGTGACCTGTCAAAAATTATTGGAGTTTGGATGGGAGACTCCGCACAAAACAAGAAATACGTCATTGATTTATCTTTATGATCCACTTTTTATACAAGGTGTGGCCTGTAATAAGAGCAATAAATTTAAACGATGATTCTATAGAGAATACGCAGTTACCTTAATCTAATCATAATCCTCCAAAGTGCTTATATTTTTTTTTGACGAGGAGTAATCCGCTTACAGATTCTCTACCGCTGGCTAGGCGGAAGGGATATGTGCGGGTTGCCCAGCACCTAATGTTAGCGGCACTGGGAATACCCACTAAAACTCCCTGGTGCCTCCTTGCCCTGTGAGCGGGGTGAACCGGGCTCTGCCGAAGTAACAACTCCGATCCACCCCAGGGCGGCCTAGCCATTGCTGGCTAGACTAACGCCAACGGAGGATTGCCCGGAGACACCCAGGCAATCCCCAGACGGTGAGACCTTGTGCAGGCACACACAGTTAGCCAACCATGTGCGCAGGTCCCCTAGGACATTTGAAAACGCCGCCTGCGTCTAAGGGAAGCGAGACCTGAATACTCAGAGATATAGCAATCCAAAGTTACAATATAGAAACTTATAGAAAAGTAGAGAGATATAGAAAACTATTTAAATAAATAGTTATTAACAAACTAGCAAAATGTTTGTCGAATAGGGCCCAGGTTCATTCAGGTTCAGAGGTAATTGTTTTTACCTCTCATTAGATAGTAGATAAGGATAGCTGAATAGACCACATTTTTACATTTTCGGGTCAATAACACTAGATCATCTGAAGCGTTCAGACATCCAGTTATCGAGTCATATCATACCTCAAGTTACCAGTGAACATAAAAATGAATACCTACGGTGGCAACCTTGAACCATTTCTGGAAGAGCTGCTTGAAGAAAGTAGTAGCAGTGTTTTATTGAAAGAAAGAAAAGAAATTTTATTGAGCCAATAAAAATAGCACATGTACACAAGAACAAGAGAAAACAGAACAAACTTAATTATATTCGCAATACTTGCCATACTGTCATATTTGCCAGTGCATGAACCAGTGCATCGACCCAAATAGGCACCCTCAGCATATGCTGTGTGTGCAACGAGTCACACACAGCGCTGATCTTCCGCTGGGAACCTCATACTTGGCTTCATACTTGGCTTCACGGACGCCGGACCAAGTCCATATTACAATAACATAAACAAATAAAAAACATATAAAAATTGGAGGTTTCTAATGCGTTACAAAACGCCCCAATGGTAAGATGGACTGAAATATCTTGGCAAAATTTTATAATGTCGGAATTTTGGGATTATTGTCGGGACTTGGTCAGGACAATATTTATAGGCACAAATCAAAATGTTACCTATTATAAACCAAAACTGGATTTTTTTTGTAGCCTAAGTACTATAAACAATACATGACTGTAGTACAGCATTTTTGTATTTGTACTTATATGTTTTACTGTTTTACTTGCATAAAAGGAAAAACGCGCGTCAAGCGTTTGAAAACTTGCGTACAGTTAAGGTGACGATACTCTGTGCCTAAATTGGTTTAAGAAATCCCGCGCTGGTTATTTCATTAGAAGAAGGTTAGATATGCTTTTTAACATTGGTCTCTGTGTGGTGGTATTAGCTCCTACCAAGGAACTAAATCATTTCAAAAATTATTGGATTTTGGATGGAATTATTGCTGTACTTTGGTCTCTCCTATATATGGCTGTTTTAATAATTTCAAAATATTTTATTTATTATTAAAAATTAAAAAAAAAAAAAAAAAAATTAAAACATTTAAAATATTATATATCAACGTTTGAAAGAAGGAAAAGTTCACAATAAATACCTTCGACGAAAGCTTTTTAGTACGCTTACTAGACGAAGGTTCATTAGTACGAGTGCACTTTCAAAGCATTTTTTGAATAAGGAAAACTATTTAAATAAATATTTAATAACGTTTGTCGAATAGGGCTCCGGTTCGCTAATTGTTTTTTTTTTACCTCTGATTGGATAGTAGATAAGAAGAGCATATAAATAGACAAATTTTTACATTTTCGGGTCTATAATACTTTATCAACTGAAGCGTGCAGACATCAGACAAGTCCAAGTTTTCATATTCTCAAGTTACCAGTGAACATAAAAATGAGTACCTACGAGGTCGACCTTGACTCATTTATGAAAGAGCTGTTTGAAGGAAACAGTAGAAAGGTTTTGTCGGAGGTTCATAATGCTTTACAAAGCGAGTCAATGGTAAGTTTTAATTTATTTTCTTTCCTGCTCCATATAAGCTTGACAGATGGTGTAACTCGAATATCTGGGAAAAATTTTAATATGTTGGGATTTTGCGATTATTGTCGGGAAAATTATTATTATTATTATTACAAATAACAAAACAAATAAATATTACAAGAATAACAATACCTTAATCACACAAATTGCACTATTTATTATTACAGGATCAGGATGTCCCAGCAATTGGTCATCACATCGGTCACCAGAATTGGGAACCAGTGCCGTACCAAAATGGATCACCGCACCAAAATCAATACCAAAATGCTGATACAACATACAATGCTGAATCACCGATACAACATTATCAAGAAACTATTCCGACCAATGGAGGAGGGATGGGAGAGATGCCAAATTTTCAAGTCGCGGAACCGTCATTTGCTATAAACGATACTGCTCATTCGTGCACCGGTGACAAGAAAAATAACAAACGCAAAAGAACGAGATTCACAATTGAACACATGATAGCCTTAGAACGGGAATACAACAAAAGTAGATATATAGGACGCAATCGTCGTCTACAATTAGCCAAAGAGATTAAGTTGTGTGAAAGGACTATCAAAATTTGGTTCCAAAATCAAAGAATGAAGCACAAGAGAGAAATTACAGAGCATCAGAGGAACATAGCACCACCCCCTTATTGTATAGAGTTTCAACAATTACCGCAATATTGATGTCAGCCAAAGTTGTCCAATTCTGCGGTATTTGGACCAAAACATTTTCCAGTGAGACATCAGAGACGGGCCAATCAAAATGACATCTCCTTGTGCTTCTTCAAAATTCATTTATTTCTTTCTTGGGTTATACCTACATGTGTCAATTTTGAGTACAACAGAATAGTGTTAGTTTCTTTCCAGTTTATTCGCGTTAACAAAGTGATATCATATTCTTTTTATTTTGTAAAAATATTTTTATCTTGTTATTTTCTAACAGTTTTTTATCTTGTTATTTTTTTTAATAATTTTAATTTAATTTAAAGTTAACATATTTTTTCGTTTAATTCAAAATAGTTTTGTTTTACATTTTTTTTATTAATATATAAAAAAATGCTGTATTTTGTATTTATTTCACTTAAGAAAATACTAGTCAGTAATTCTGTAAATGTAAGTAATATTTTAAGTCATCCTATTTTCTAATGTTAGCTATTTTCTTTAACTATTAATATTAATATTTATATTTGTAAATTATATTTTTAATGAATTTTGATGTGACTTAAAAAACAAAATTTGCGATGTTAAAATGAAATGCAATACAAAATGTAACATATTTAGTATTACGACAACTCAACCAAGTGATTGTTATATTTGTTTTCTTAATAAAAAAATCATGACATATATAAGTAAATTTTCGTTTTATACTTTTCTTACCTGATATTAGAAAAGGTGCATTTGAGAGAGTTATGGCAAACTGGATAACTTATTATAAGAATCTTTCAAACAGTGAAATAAGTTTATATAAGTAAGTGCAATATTTGCAGATACTTTGAATAACTTACAAAATCCGCTCTCTGTGTCTCTTTATAGAATTAATAAGAAGATATATCAGAATAAGAATGTTGACATTAGCATATTTGAAGTTACCTCACTGCAAATTCCAGTGAATCTATAAACTAGTAGGTAGGTTTTGCCATAAAAAAGGTAAGAACTACAAAAAGATAAGAAGGTAAAATGATTGTGGTATTACTAAGGTTTTATAATTAAGTTTTATTATAATTAAAACCATTGGATATGCTCTGTCTTAAGAATCCCAAAATAGGTGACAAGAAAAATAGCAAACGAAAAAGAACTAGATTCACAATTGAACACATGATAGCCTTAGAACGGGAATACAACAAAAGCAGATATATAGGACGCAATCGTCGGCTACAACTAGCCAAAGAGATTAAGTTGTTTGAAAGGACTATCAAAATTTGGTTCCCAAATCAAAGAATGAAGCACAAGAGAGACATTACAGAGCATCAGAGGAACATTGCACCACCCCCTTATTGTATAGAGTACCAACAATTACCGCAATATTGATGTCAGCGAAAGTTGTCCAATTCTGCGGTATTTGGACCAAAACATTTTCCAGTTACGACATCAGAGACGGGCCAATCAAAATGACATCTCCCTGTGCTTCTATACAATTTGTATACAATATTTACATATTGTATAAATTACATAAATTTATATACAAAGCTTAACACCTCCGTCGAGTGCGCGCTCATATACTTCAATATGAGTCGCATATCCAGTGATGGTGGTGAAAATAGGTATATAAACATATATAAAATAATATATAGGGAGTAAGGTGAGAAAGGAACCAAGATGTTATCCTACCATGCTGTCAACCTCACCTGCACACGCCGGATGGCGGCGGAGTGGCGTGTTACTGCTCCGTGGTGCTCCCTGCTAGACAACAGACGAAGCTCTGGCGACCGAGTAAATGGCGGTATAACCATTCACCTGGCTGGGCAACTGGTTGGAAGAAGCTAAAACGGCCTTGGGGCTTAAATTACCCCTAAAAGGCTTAAATGCAAAAGGCAATGGGAAACCACTGCATGTCTTTTTTCCCATAAAACTCATCATGAAGGTTCAATCAAGTAAACAGAGGAGGCTATGCAATCCTCTATATTTTTGGCATATACATGGCATAGAGAAAAATACGCGAAAGTTTCACAAAAAAATGTCCTACCTCAGCTTTCGCACGTATTCGGACTACAGGGATGCCTGTAGCACAGCATACGTATGCTGTGCCTAGCTGTAGCATGTACCGGGTAATGTCGCTTTAGGATAGACGTAGGTACTCTCCTTGATATGATGTTCTTGTATAAAATCTGCAATGGCATGATTTACAGTACTGACCTGGTAAATACATTGAATTTGTGGGCTCCAGCGGTCGGAACGAGACGCTCGAGACTTTTCAATTGTAGGTTCATCCATAGTAATTATGCTTAAAATTCAGTCTTGTGCCGTCTTCAGAAATCGTACAATGACAAATTGTACAAAACTAAGCTGATATAAACAGCTCTTATCAGAGCTATTCCAATTTATCCGCTAATGGTTATGTATGTTTATTTTATCAGACCTTTCCTCGGTATGGTAGCTACTATCATATGGTACCTATGTATTAACTAATATCCAAGACTTAAAAATATTTCAGGCGCGTGACAATTAGGCATAGTAGTTTGTTATTGTTACTAAATTATTTTTTTAATTACCACTTATAACCAAGTTGAAGAATATCTATAGCTTTCAAATCATATATAGAATATCGTCATCTATACATATAATAATGTAGTAAACGAGCCGTGTCTGACCATTAATATTATATTTTTAAAAAATCTACTTGTTAAAATGCGTGTTACATGTAGATGTGCGGGCTGATGAAGCGTAATCAGACACATTGAAATGCGGATGATGACATTGTTATACTGTGTTATTGTTAAACTGGGGTATAGACGACACCTTCCTTCTTGCAACGATTTATTTCAGCTAGTATTTTACGTATTGAATTATTATAAATGGTATCTACATGCAGTTGATGCGTTCACGACTATTTGGAATGTAGTAGACAATGACGTATTGCATCGACCAATCGGGGCGAAGCGTCGCGTCGCCGTGTGCACTGTGATTGGCTAGTCATCACGTCATCGATGACGTGATGACTAGTAACCGTAGTTAATGGATGTTGCTGGAGTCTTATGTCAAAAAAATAGTCTATAGAATTTCTTACTGTTTTTATAATAATATACGTTTGTGTTTTCTAATTTAAGATGCGTTATACTTGATGATTATTTTTATTAGTTATTAGAGCTGTCAACAAGTAGGTACTTTATGTCCTGAAATAATGTTAGATACCTGTAGTATTTTCAAAAACTAAATACAGCGCGTACGAACTTGCGGGCACACGTAAGCTGATTCGTCATTAAAAAGATCTAAAGTATCTAAAGTGTACGCAATAAAAGTCAGAATTATTGAGTCCTTCGTATAGTTTTACTTTAAACTCTGCATATATATATATACAATTTGAATTCTTCCGTAAAACGTGTGCAATTTCTAATGTTATTCCTATATCCATGTATTAAATATTTATTTCGAAAGAAATATTTTGTCATTAAATTTGAAAAGTATTGCGATTTTTCAAGAAGAAATTATTTACCTAAACCCCGTTACTAGATAAAATATTACTTTTATGATTTGATGTATTTTATTTTTGGACAATGATCTGTCATGTATTAGTAACTGTTTGATTAGTTTAGAACTCGTTGCATTAGGCTTAAAAATATTTATAAATGCATCTCTTTTTCAAGTTAAAATGATATTAATATACCTACTAACGTTTGTTAAGGTAGTTTAAGGAAAGACCACAACAAATACCTTCAACAATTAATGGCTCATTAGTTAACTTTCGAAATTTTTTCAGAATAAGGAAAATTTATTCAAATAAAATATGTGTAAACAAACAAAGGTTGCAGGGCAAGTTAATAGCGTTCACTAATTATTATTACCTTTCTTTGTATAAGCAGTAGGTAAGGATAGGTGAAGATATAAATTGACTAGTTGTTACATTTTCTGGTCATTGATACTTGAACAACCTAAGGGTGTTAACATCAGCATAATATTATTATCAGCATAAGTTATCTTACCGCAAGTGACAAGTGCACGTAAAAATGAATAATTACGATAATTGTGACCCCGACTTAATTCTGGAATACTTGAAAGAAGACACTAGCGGTATTTCATTGGTATCAAATGAGACAAAACACGCCGAAAGTGTAAGCATTTATATTTGCTTTTGTAATCTATACTATAATCCTTATTAATATTATAAATGTGAATATGAGTTTGTTTGTTTATTGCACGATAGAAATTCAAAGGTCTATTTATCATTTCAGGATCAACACTTCTTGGAAATCGGGCATTACAACGGTGACCGTTGTTCGGAACCAGTTCCGTGCCAAAATCAATGCATGTATAGTGCATCATTGATGCCATGCAACCCTCCACGTCAGTATCGGGCGCCTTATTCTTCTTATGGAGGAGGGATGGAAGAGTTTGAAAATTTTTCAGTCGGGCAATCCGATAGTCTTCCATCACATCAAACTACACAGGAAGTCAGTGTCGATTCAACGAATTATGACACGAAGAA
Organism: Synanthedon tipuliformis; assembly: GCA_947623395.1. NCBI lineage: Eukaryota > Metazoa > Arthropoda > Insecta > Lepidoptera > Sesiidae > Synanthedon > Synanthedon tipuliformis. The sequence goes on along the minus strand of OX392417.1, from coordinate 7,810,748 downwards.
AGAAAAACGTACACGAACATCTTTCACCATTTTGCAGAGGATTGCGTTAGAGAAGGAATTCAGGAAATGCAAATACATAGATGTCAAACGACGTTTTCAACTCGCTAACGAGATACGGTTAAGTGAAAGGGTTATAAAAGTATGGTTTCAAAATGAAAGAGTGAGGCACAGAAAGATATTGCAACAGCCATGAACATGTCACACGGAGAGGCCACGCGATTTCCCAGTCAGCAGATATACTTCGTCGTTCCCATTTAGTAGTCGATGTCGCTCCGAAAATGACATCTCTTTGTTTATCGTTCGCTGAGTTTACAGTTTAATCGAGTTAATAACGTTGTAATCTGCCTTATTTCCAAGACGAATGTTTTTTTGTTTCTTTTAGTTCGACGTCATATTAACGGTTTTAATTTTATTCACACTCTTTAATTATTTGAAATTTAATTTGAAGTGTTTATATTTATTTAAAAAAGACTTATAATTATTTTACATTTTCCACAAATATATTATAAGACTGGTATTTCATGTTAAAATTATAAATAACTGAATCTTTGTCCTTAATTCTATTTCTTCTCTCACACCAAGTGTATATTTAAGATTTCTTTAAATTATGATCTTTATCTTTTCTCTCAATATTTTGTCTGTTCTATTATTTTTATGGTTAGCTATTGGCTAACCATAAAAATATGGCATTATATATGGCATATCTAATATTTATATTAGTTTGTAAATTATATTTTTATTAAGTTTTGATCTGATTTAAAAACAAAATTTGTGATGTAAAATAAGATGAATACAAAATATATAATAAGTTAATTAATACCTATTAAGTTTTACAACTTCACCAAGTGATTATGTTTATATGTTTTCTTAATAAAAAAATATTTATATGAATTTGCGTTTTAAATTTTTCTTACCTGATATAAGAAAATGTGCATCTGAGGGATTTAGTGTAATTCAACTTATGTATATTGCATTACTTAATGTAATAATCTGAAAGATTTTGTAAACAGTGAAAAAAGTTTAAATAAGTGCAAAATTTGCAGACTTTGAATATCTTATAAAATCCTTTCTCTCTGTGTCTCTTTGTAGAATTAAAAAGAAGAGATCAGTAAATGTCCTTTTATATCTTCTATACATATAAAAAAATCTCGTGTCACAGTGTTTGTAACTAAATTCAACAGTTAAATCTCAGGAAGACCCATGTAGACCAAATTTACCCTATTTTATTGGAATTTTACTGCACTTTATAAACTTATAAGGTAAACTTTGCCATAAACTCATTTCTTAGGAGTCAAATTTGTCGAAAACTAAAGTTAACTGTAAAACGTCAATTTTTTTTAGAAATTTTACAAATATTTGAATAACCATATCTTTAAAACTATTTCGCCTATCAAGACTAAATTATTCTCATTCTATTGCAAATTAATTCTTTTTAAAAACGGTGCATAGTGACTTTTGCTCTAGCACAGGTCCTTGGTACTTGGTAGTAATTATAAATCGACAAAAATTAAAAAAAAAAATACCTAGGTACATTTTAATGACAAAATATTTTCGCCAAACTCCGCATGATCGATTGTTTGATTCGAATGTTTGATTCGATATAATACAAGCATCTGCACCACAGTGTAGCTTAAAGTGTCCTCGTTTACCACACGCATAACATACCTAATTGTTTGGAAATAAATTATTATTCAATTCAATTATTTAGTTTTGTAAAACGTTTTTATACCTGCCAGTACTTACATTTGATTAAAAATTGCTTCGAATAAAATTAAACTGACCGGCGCCTCGACCACGGGTGCGTCAACCACTAGGGGCGTATGCCAAGGACCCTTTTGTCCGCCCGACGAAATAACAGCGCGTGTGGAACCGAGCGTGCATTCGCCGTCACCTTGCACCGCCACGGCCGGAGACGTAGCCGCAGACGCACGAGACTGCTGAAACATATTATCAAATATTAAAGAAATATTAGCGTTCAAAATTTACATTCAGTTCTGGTTTACATTTTACTTCAAGTTTTTTCAATAACGACTGATATTTTTCTTTTGTAGAAAAGTCGAATTCTTCTTATATTTCTCTGCCCTATTTTTCAATTATATGCAAGAACGACTGACCTGTTCGCGACCTGACACCACTAAATACACTTCAAATGCCGACATCCAATCTTTCCAATTATTAGATTAATTGTTGCGGTTTGTTGTAACATTATCATCCATCTTTCATCACCTTTGCTCGATATCCTAAGTGAACCTTTCAGACACTGTTCTTAACAATTTCAGCTCACACCTGACACCTTCTTGTGGTTTTTATATTTTAAATAATATTCACAAGTCATGACAAGTTTTTTTTTATTACTTGCTTATCCAAATTGTCAGGTAAATAATAAATTTATTCTATTTTAAGTGAATCTAAATCTACCCTTAAATTCTATAACAATCACAAGAAACACAAACGATTGCGTTTATTACTTATAAACGATAAGGTGAAAGAATTTTTACTTAGGTAGTCGTTTTTAAGTTTATTTATTATATTTCTAATACTTACATTTCATATTCGTACATAAACTCGTGATATCTTTCGAATGGAATGTCCGAATTGAATAATTCAAAAAGGTATTCAAAAAAGTATTGAAGCAGTCTTTTATAGCGGTGGCATTTCAATTATTTTTTTAAAATAAATAAACACTTATTGTGGCATAACTTAATAGTTAGACATATGGTGATGCTGCACTCTTTGTAGATATAAAGATGTGTTCTGCAAAGTCGTAGTACATTATTTCATTATATAATTTATATTTTTCGCAGCGCACCCGATATAAGGCATAATGTAGTGTAGCAAAACTACTTAGAAGGTGGGTGTTGGCAATAAAGGTAGGCGTGCATCTTCCATATAGTTTATTACCATACTTTCACAGGAACTATATGTAAAATACCAGATCAGCAATACATATAAACTCTGACTGAATTAAGTTGGAGTTTGGTCTTTTCAGAGTAGGTATAATTAATATTAGTGTCCGTAGGTTTTTCATAAAAAGACAAACACATATTTACTAATTAGTTTGCACAAGGTCGAAATTTTGAGTTCGTTTTGTTTCCTACTTTGCGTTTTGTTTACTTTGTTTAAAACTTAACTAAGTACTTACTATTTTATAAACTATTAGAAAACAAAATTCATGACAAAAAAACCATTAGGTTTACTTACTTTTTAAAGCCTAATGATTGACTTGTAGTAAGTAAACAACCTATTCATGTCAAGTCCGTTAGGTATTTTTTACAAAGTTTTCCTGTTACTTTACTGATAATTACTGATCACAATTTACATTATTATTTACTGATTACAGTTTTCGGTTACAGTTTAATTTTTCTCTAATAGCAAAGTCATGACTCATCCTCACGAGCTTAACTAATTTCTTGCTATGTGATATCAGATTTTTATTAGGCCTTCAGAAACTTTTCAAATGCGTTATAGTCGACATTCAGTAGGAAAAAATAACTAAATTTAAATTTATTTTTAAAATAACGGCAGACCGAACAAAATTTTCACCAAAATCAGCGTAACCAACCTATTTGTTAAGGTGCAATATTGCATAACAGATTTTTCTAGTTTCTTGGATATAACCGAACAGACATACATTAAAAAAAGCGTCGCGTCGCCGTGTGCACCGTGATTGGCTACTCACTCATCACGTCATCGATGACGTAGTAACCGTAGTTAATGGATGTTGCTAAAAAAATAGTTTATAGAATTTCTGACTGTTTTATAATATATATATATATACGTTTGTGTTTTCTAATTTAAGTTGCGTTATACTGATGTCCTCGATTAAACTATTGGATTTCAACAAATACTTTCTATCCTGAAATAATGTTAGATACCTGTAGGATTTTCAAAAACTAAATACTTGCGGGCACATAAGCTGATTCGTGATTCAAAAGATCTAAAGTATCTAAAGTGTACGCAATCAAAGACAGAATTATTGAGTCCATCGTATAGTTCTTCCGTAAAACGTGTCCAATTTTTAATGTTATTCCTATATCCATGTATTAAGGGATTCACAAAGGCGAATGAAATTGACGATTTGACCTTCACCGATATGACCTTTAGAATGTTTATATATATCATACTAATTCCGCACGAAAAACACAAACGTAATCCACACCTCAACGCAGTCACTGAGACACTGTAGCGCCATATATTTAGAGTTCCGAGGCGGCGGAAACAATTCAACAGGCGTGATAAATGTGGTTTTTTGTACTTTTCATTAAAACTATATTAAAAAATAAATAAAAAAATCAATACATTTTTTTTAAATGACATTGACTTATTATTCGGTGCAGGAATCATTTTCGCGCAACAAACCGTTTTCGAAACAAATTTCAATATAAGTCAAATTCTTCTTATGTTCTAAATTTTATTGTGGGGTTTCTACTACTTCGATGGAAATTCTAAACAATACATTTTGTTCTTCACAAGTTTAAGTATAATATATATTTTTTTCAAACCAATTGCATTGACAGTTTCTTGTAACATTTTTTTTTAAAACTGCAAATTTTTAAGATTGGCGTGTGTTTACACCTTAAATATTTATTTCGAATGAAATTTTTGTCATTAAATTTGAAAAGTATTGCGATTTTTCAAGAACAAATTATTTACCTAAACCCAGTTACTAGGTAAAATATTACTCTTATGATTCGATGTACTTTATTTTTGGACAATGATCTGTCATGTATAAGTAACTGTTTGATTAGTTTAGAACTCGTTGCATTCGGCTTAAAAATATTTATAAATGTATCTCTTTTTTAAGTTAACATGATATTAATATACCTGCTAACGTTTGTTAAGGTAGTTTAAGGAAAGTCCACAACAAATACCTTCAGCAATTAATGGCTCATTAGTTAACTTTCGAATTTTTTTCAGAATAAGGAAAATTTATTCAAATAAAATATGTGTAAATAACCAAAGGTCGCAGGGCAAGTTAATGGGCTTCGCTAATTATTATTACCTTTCTTTGTATAAGCAGTAGGTAAGGATAGCTGAAGATATAAATTGACTAGTTGTTACATTTTCTGGTCATAGATACTTGAACAACCTAAGGGTGTTGACAGCAGCATAATATTCAAAGTTATCTTACTGCAAGTGACAAGTGCACGTAAAAATGAATAACTACGATGATTGTGACCTCGACTCAATTTTGGAATACTTGAAAGAAGACACTAGCGGTGTTTCATTGGAGGTTTCAAATGAGACACAACACGCCGAAAGTGTAAGCATTTATATTTTCTTTACTAATCTAAGATACCTACTATAATCCTTATATTAATATTATAAATGTGAATATGAGTTTGTTTGTTTATTGCACGATAAAAATTCAAAGGTCTATTTATCATTTCAGGATCAAGACTTCTTGGAAATCGGGCATTACAACGGTCACCACTATTCGGATCCAGTTCCGTGCCAAAATCAATGCATGTATAGTGCATCATTGATGCCATACAACCCTCCACTTCAGCATCAAGCGCCTTATTCTTTTAATGGAGGAGGGATGGGGGAGTTTGAAAATTTTTCAGTCGGGCAATCCGATAGTCTTCCATCACATCAAAATACACAGGAAATCAGTGTTGATTCAACTTATTATGACACGAAGAAAGAAAAACGTACACGAACAGCTTTCACAATTTTGCAGAGGATTGCGTTAGAGAAGGAATTCAGGAAATGCAAATACATAGATGTCAAACGACGTTTTCAACTGGCTAACGAGATACGGTTAAGTGAAAGGGTTATAAAAGTATGGTTTCAAAATGAAAGAATGAGGCACAGAAAGATAATGCAACAGCCATGAACATGTCACACGGAGAGGCCACGCGATAAGATTTCCCAGTCAGCACATATACCATTTCGTTGTTCCCAGTTAGTAGTCGATGACGGTCCGAAAATGACATCTCTTTGTTTATCATTCGCTGATTTTACAGTTTAATAGAGTTAATAACGTTGTAATCTGCCCTATTTCCAAGACAAATGTTTTTTTGTTTCTTTTAGTTCGACGTCATATTAACGGTTATAATTTTTTTCACACTCTTTAATTATTTGAAATTTAATTTGAAGTGTAACATATATTTTTTGTTTATATTTATTTAAAAAAGACTTACAATTATTTTACATTTTCCACAAATAAATTAGAAGAATGGTATTTCATGTTAAAATTATAAATAACTGAATTTTTGTCCTTAATTCTTTAATTATTTCTTCACTCACACCAAGTGTATATTTCAGGTTTCTTTAAATTATGATCTTTATCTATTCTCTCAATTTTTTGTCTATTCTATTATTTTTATGGTTAGCTATTTTCTCTATATGACATAATATATCTAATATTTATATTTGTTTGTAAATTATATTTTTATTAAGTATTGATGTGAATTAAAAAACAAAATTTGTGATATAAAATAAGATGAATACAAAATATATAATAAGTTAATTAATACATATTAAGTTTTACAACTTCGCCAAGTGATTGTGTTATATGTTTTCTTAATAAAAAAATATTTATATGAATTTGCGTTTTCAATTTTTCTTACCTTACATGATATAAGAAAATGTGCATCTTCGGGATTTAGTGTAATTTAACCTATGTATATTACATTACTTAATGTAATAATCTGACAGATTTTTTAAACAGTGAAAAAAAGTTTAAATAAGTGCAAAATTTGCAGAAACTGAATATCTTTTAAAATCCGCTCTCTCTGTGTCTCTTTGTAGAATTAAAAAGAAGAGATCAGTAAATGTCCTTTTATATCTTCTATATATATATATAAAAAAAAAACTCGTGTCACAGTGTTTGTAACTAAATTCAACAGTTAAATCTCAGAAGAAAGAAGAAAGAAAGAAAGAAAGAAAGAAAGACATTTATTCACTGCACGAAGGACATTTACATAAAACATAAAAAAAAAAACAAAAAAGAAAAGACATAAGTAAATTAATAAAACAGACAGATAAGATGTGTGTGTCCTCGCGGCAGTGAATCGGATACTGGCTCAGCATTGTGCCGAGGTGCTAAGCAGGCACCTTCAGCGCTGATTTTCAGCCAGCACCGTGTGACTCACGCGAACGCTATACAGATTTATTATATGATTTACATAGATATTATATTGATAGCTTGAATAATTAAATACATAGATAAATAATGTAACAACTTATAATACAATAATAGTAATAATAGATAATAATACTTAGTACATAGTAAATTCAATAATATTAATAAAAGTATAACCCGATTCTAAACCAATTTTAAATGGAAACCATCCAGAGACCCACTCAAATATTCACAAAATTTCATCCAAATCGGTTCAGCCGTTTAGGAGCTACCTAAATAAATGCTGGATATAAAAATTATGATTTTTGAAGCGTCAACAAATAACCCCTAAGCTTACGCTTAAAGGTATATCTGCTAGGCGCTCCTTGGATAGGAGGAGGAATATCATTCCAGCATTTGGACGCAGCAAACCTGAAACTTCCTCGAAAGGCCGTTGTCCTGTGCACAGACACGATAGCAACTACCCCAAACCTGCGCACGCGTTTGGGCCATTTGAGCTTCTTGAAAAGGTAGGGCGGCATTTCGTACCGTACCACCCCAAACAGCAGAGTGGCGAGGTGAAGGCGTCGGCGTGCAGACATATTCAACAGGCCAGCGGCGCTCAAATACGGAGTGATATGGGAACGAGGAGGAATGTGAAAGCAAAAACGAGTGCATGCGTTTTGCACTCGTTGTAACAGCCTCTTAGATCGGCCGGTAATGCAGCCATCATACACGACATCACAATAATTTAATCTAGATAATATAAGGGACTCACAAAGTGTGACACGCAAATCGACACTAAGGTAATCACGTACATTATATAGAACTTTGAGGCGATAGAAGCAGTTGCTCACAACTTTCAAAATGTGACTCTCGAAGCGTAACTTGCCGTCCATGAGGAGGCCGAGATTGTTTGCTTCCATTACCCGCTCTATTGGTTCGCCCATGATGGCTACATCCCTTCCGATTAGAGTTTCGAGACTATTACGGATTTGATGCTCAGACCCGAAAACCACGTATCTCGACTTGCCCGGGTTGAGAACCAAACAGTTCCTTTCCGACCAAGAGGAAACACGATCGAGGTCCGCATTGATGTTTTCCACTGCAACAGACATGTCCGAAGGCGAGCAGGAGAAGTACAGTTGAAGGTCATCCGCGTACAGATGGTATCCACTGCTCTCTATACTGTTAATAATGTCAGCACTATACAATATAAACAGCAGCGGACCCAGAATTGAACCCTGCGGGACTCCCCTCATCACAGGACAAAGGGAGGACCGCAGAGCAACTCCATCCATACCACGCAACCCAACAATCTGCGCACGACCTGACAGGTAACTGTCGAACCACCTCAACGTAGTGACATCAAAGCCGTAATAGGACATCTTGGACAACAGCAAGGGCACGCTAATGCAGTCGAAAGCCCTGGAGAAGTCTAAAAGCACTAATATAGTGCCCTTACCAGCATCCCGAGCCTGCAAGATGTTATCGACTACGTCAAGTAATGCAGTAGCTGTCGACCGACCCTTGCGAAAACCCGACTGTAGTTCAGGTAGGATGCCGTTTCTCTCCAGGTATTCCGACAGCTGATCGCACACTACCCTTTCTATTATCTTTGATGCACAAGGAAGGATGCTAATGGGACGAAGTTCGGATAGGTTTATAGGATTAGGTTTCTTAGGTAACGGTATCACTTGAGCGATTTTCCAGTCAGTTGGGAACGTCATAGTCTCTATGCTTTTGTTTATAATATGAGTCAGTATATCAGAAATTTTCGGAAGAGTCATAACTATCATGTCAATGTCAATCAAGTCTAGTCCCTTCGCGGATGTTCTAATTGAGGTAATAATCTTTGTAACACTCGCAACATTCGTGGGGGAAAGAGTAAATTTATTATCACTGTATTTGTCAAATTCATAACGCGTCAGGTCAGATATTGTTACGTCCGATTGGCCAGGTGTATTAAGGAAGTGCTGGTTTATTAAATCCGGATCATTAAAATTTGTAGGTAAATCAGTTTGTGTCTGTGAGTCGGGGAGAATAGTACGCTTCAAGTTTTTCCATAGGGTCTTTGAGTCAGTAACGTTATTAATGTGGTGTTTGAAGAAGGCACGCTTCTCGTTATGAATGGCTTCGATCACAACGCGTTTCAAGTCCAGGTAGTATTGCTTATGAACCTCACTGTTCGAACGTTTATATTTAGCATAAGCTTTATTCCTAAGGCGCATCATAAGCTTCACATTGCTTGTTAGCCATGGCTTGGGTGCCTCCTTCACCACTGTTGTCCTTACAGGTGCATGTTTATCAAAAAGTCCAAGTAAGAGTTCGTTAAGTAGTCGAACCATGGCATTCACGTCATCAAGTAAAAGTATTCGGTCCCAATCTGTGGCATCAAGGTCTTTGTTAAAGTCAGCTAAGTTTATGTCTTTTAGAGGCCGGTAGGTAATACGTCTTGGTGTCGGTTTCCTTTTTTTTATGTCAAACTCGGCCGTGATAAAGGCATGTCTGCCCAGATCTGGAATGTGCCTTACGTCCATAGATACAACTCGAGCGTCTGTGCAAAACAGGTCAATAGTCGTCTCGCTATTTTCGGTAAAGTGTGTCGGTTCTCTTACATGTTGCGTCAAGTTAACTGATGTCAAAAATTGTATCAAACACTTAAACTTTGTGTCCGTTTTGTCAGTATAATTTATATTAAAATCGCCAACTAAAATCAGTCGATCATAATTCGTGAAAGAAGAAATTGAGTCAGTGATAGCGTCAAAAAATACGTTAATGTCGAGCCATGGTGGTCGGTATGCTGTACCTATAATAAGACCTTTGCAGTTGACATTTACTTTCAACCATATTTGCTCCACGAGTGCAGCCCCGGGGTGCGGCAGAGTGCGGGCGGCAAGACCTCGGCGCAAGAAGAAACCGACGCCGCCGCCCCGCCCCGCCCGCACGCCCTCGGGCCGCGGAACGTGACGCAGCCGATAGCCGGCTATACGAGGAGCGCGACCATCCTGTCCCGGTTTAAGCCATGTCTCGCATATCCCTACCACATCCGCATCACTGTCAGTCAAAGTCGCAATCAACTCATCGTGTCCCGTACCAAGTGATCCAGCATTAAATAGACCAACTTTAAAGTTTTTTAAACGAGGCATTGTAAATAGAAGTAAGAAGAACAATTAGTTAAATAACAAGTGCAATCGGGTAAATTTGTAGAAGTAAGCGAAGTGCGATTTCCTTTTAAATAAGATATCTTATAAGTAAAAATAAAATGATTAATTTTTGTGTGCATATTGAAAATTTTATGTGTGTTTAATAATATAACGCCATGATTTGAAATTGTGTAAACACATACAATAAAAGTGTATAGAATAAAAGTGTATATATAGAATATAATATATAGAAGTGTATATAAAATAAAATATATAGAATAAAAGTGTGTAGTAATAATAAAAGTGTGGAGCAATATTGTATTGCTCCAGTTTGAACGATACGGATCACAGAAAGGCACGATGTTTACTTGCCGTATCACTGTCGCGAGGGCACAACAACATAAAAACAATATAGAACAAAGTGTTAAAATTATGAAATAAGTATGCTCGTTTAAATCTTGATTAAACATGATAAAAAGGAAAAACGATAAAAAACAAATTTTCTGGACTTTAAAACGAACACAACACAAGACAAAATATAAACAACAAGAATTAAGGCGTAGTATGAGCTGTCTCGCCAAGCTTAAAAATATCCAGATCGGATAAGCTGCGCACTCGATGAGCCGGATGACCGTCAGCCCGACGGGCAAAGATGTTGCCGTCTCGAGTCCACACGAAGCGCCACGCTGCGGCGCGCGCTGCCTCTCTGCACCGCTGGAATAGCTGCCGGTGGGCACTCGTCAGCCGCTCGTTCAAGTAGAATTTTTGAGGAGCGGCAGTCAGGCCCAGGTCGGCGGTGGTGGCGCCGCGGCGCACGCGCGCAGCCCGCATCAAGTCGTCGCGGACGGCGCGGCGCGCCAGACGCAGCACGAGCGGGCGCGGGCGGCCCGTCTCGCGCGTGCGCCCCACTCTCTGCACGAAAACCACGTCGCGTGCATCCAATCCCACCCCCAACTTGGTACAGATCCGAGTCGCAAGCCCGATCGCGCTCTCTCCGGGCTCCTCTGGCACGTTGGACACTTGTATATCGTTAGACAGTAGCTCTTGGTCCCTCTCGTGCAGCTGGATTTGAAGGGCAACAATGGTCTTCTCCAGAGCCTTGGTGGCCACTGACGCGGCCCTCTCAGCAACAGTCTTCTCGATGGCTTCGACGCGGCTGTCCATAGCGTCCATCCTGCCGCTAAAATCTGCTATACACGCGCTCACATCACGAAACTCGTGACGGAACTCCTGCAGTTCCCGTCTCACGGCCTGGAGCTCCTCCCTGAACAGTCGCACCTCACAGCCGAGTGACGACTCCTCACCGTGGGACGCAGGAATGTCGTCTTTGGACTGCGACATTTTTTTACTTTTTTTATTTTTCTTTTCTTGAGGGTACATTTATAAATTAACAAGAGTTATTTATTCAACGGTCTTTTATATAATTTTCACTGCACCAATTAACTTGCGAACAATATATGCTGGCTATTAGACCACTATAAATAGATTTAATAAACAATTGGAGCCTAGTATGCAATTGTTTATTTATTATCGATTAACGTTTATTACTATTGCGTATGCTGTACAACGTAAGTGCTGACCCATGTAAACTAAATTTACCTTATTTTATTGGAATTTTAATGCACTTTAATAACTTATAAGGTAAATTTTGCCATAAACTCATTTCTTAGTAAAAATTAACGTAAACTAAAATTAACTGTAAAACGTCAATTTTTTTTAGAAATTTTACAAATCTTTGAATAACCATCTTTTATATATATGAATTTATATATATATATGTTTATATGAAAACATATCTTTAAAACTATTTCGCCTACTAAGACTAAATTATTCTCCTTCAATTGCAATTTAATTCTATTTAAAAACGGTGCATAGTGACTTTTGCTCTAGCACAAGTCCTTGGTACTTGGTAGTAAGTATAAATCGACAAAAATACCTACATTTTAACGACAAAATATTTTCGCTAAACCCCGCATGATCAAAATGTTTGATTGGATATAATACACGCATGTAGCTTAAAGTGTCCTCGTTTACCACACGCATAACATACCTAATTGTTTGGAAATAAATTATTATTCAATTCAATTATTTAGTTTTGTAAAACGTTTTTATGCCTGCCAGTAAATATTGCTAAAATTAAATAAATAAATAAAATTTGATTAAATATTGCTTCGAATCAAATTAAATTGACCACCTCGACCACGGGTGCGTCAACCACTGGGGGCTTATGCCACGGACCCATTTGTCCGCCCGGCGAAATAGCAGCGCGTGTGGACCGCTGCCGCACAGCATCGAATCGAGCGTGCATTCGCCGTCGCCTTGCACCGCCACGGCCGAAGATGTAGCCGCAGACGCACGAGACTGCTGAAACATATTATCAAATATTAAAGAAACAGTGGCGTTCAAAATTTACATTCAGTTCTGGTTTACATTTTTCTTCAAGTTTGTTCAATAACGACTGATATTTTTCTTTTGTAGAAAAGTAGGATTCTTCATATATTTTTTGCCCTATTTTACAATTATATGCAAGAACGACTGACCTGTTCGCGACCTGACGCCACTAAATACAATTCATATACCGACATCCAATCTTTCCAATTATTAGATTAAATGTTGCGGGTTGTTGTAACATTATCATCGATCTTTCATCACCTTTGCTCGATATCCTATGTGAACCTTTCAGACACTGTTCTTAACAATTTCAGCTCACACCTGACACCTTCTTGTGGTTTTAAATTATTGTTATTTATATTTTAAATAATATTCACAAGCTGTCATGACAAGTTTTTTTTTATTACTTGCTTATCCAAATTGTCAGGTAAATAATAAATTTATTCTATTTTAAGTGAATCTAAATCTACCCTTAAATTCTATAACAATCACAACAAGAAACACAAACGATTGCGTTTATTACTTATAAACGATAAGGTGAAAGAATTTTTACTTAGGTAGTCGTTTTTAAGTTTATTTATTATATTTCTAATACTTACATTTCATATTCGTACATAAACTCGTGATATCTTTCGAATGGAATGTCCGAATTGAATAATTCAAAAAGGTATTCAAAAAAGTATTGAAGCAGTCTTTTATAGCGGTGGCATTTCAATTATTTTTTTAAAATAAATAAACACTTATTGTGGCATAACTTAATAGTTAGACATATGGTGATGCTGCACTCTTTGTAGATATAAAGATGTGTTCTGCAAAGTCGTAGTACATTATTTCATTATATCATTTATATTTTTACATTTATATTTATATAGTGTAGCAAAACTACTCAGAAGGTGAGTGTTGGCAATGAAGGTAGGCGTGCATCTTACATATAGTTTATTACCATACTTTCACAGGAACTATATGTAAAATACAAGAGCAGCAATACATATAAACTCTGACTGAATTAAGTTGGACCTTGGACTTTGTTCTTTGGTCTTTTCAGAGTAGGTATAATTAATATTAGTGTCCGTAGGTTTTTCATAAAAAGACAAACACATATTTACTAATTAGTTTGCACAAGGTCGAAATTTTGAGTTCGTTTTGTTTCCTACTTTGCGTTTTGTTTACTTTGTTTAAAACATAACTAAGTACTTACTATTTTATAAACTATTAGAAAACAAAATTCATGACAAAAAAAACATTAGGTTTACTTACTTTTTATAGCCTAATGATTGACTTGTAGTAAGTAAACAACCTATTCATGTCAAGTCCGTTAGGTATTTTTTACAAAGTTTTCCTGTTACTTTACTGATAATTACTGATCACAATTTACATTATTATTTACTGATTACAGTTTTCGGTTACAGTTTAATTTTTCTCTAATAGCAAAGTCATGACTCATCCTCACGAGCTTAACTAATTTCTTGCTATGTGATATCAGATTTTTATTAGGCCTTCAGAAACTTTTCAGATGCGTTATAGTCGACATTCAGTAGGAAAAAATAACTAAATTTAAATTTATTTTTAAAATAACGGCAGACCGAACAAAATTTTCACCAAAATCAGCGTAACCAACCTATTTGTTAAGGTGCAATATTGCATAACAGATTTTTCTAGTTTTTTGGATATAACCGAACAGACATACATTAAAAAAATGTACTTTAAAAATGCGTGTTACATGTAGTTGCGTGGGCTGATGAAGCGTAATCAGACACATTGAAATGCGGATGATGACATTGTTAACTTTGTTATTGTTACTGTTAAACTGGAGTATAGAGACACCTTCCTTCGTGCAACGATTTATTTCAGCTAGTGTTTTACATATTAAATTATTATAAATGGTACCTACATGCAGTTGATGCGTTCACGACTATTTGGAATGTATATACTGATGTCCTCAATTAAACTATTGGATTTCAACAAATACTTTCTATCCTGAAATAATGTTAGATACCTGTAGTATTTTCAAAAACTAAATACTTGCGGGCACATAAGCTGATTCGTGATTCGAAAGATCTAAAGTATCTAAAGTGTACGCAATAAAAGACAGAATTATTGAGTCCTTCGTATAGTTTCACTTTAAACTCTGCATATATATATATACAAATAATTTGAATTCTTCCGTAAAACGTGTCCAATTTTTAATGTTTTTCCTATATCCATTTCATTCGAAATAAATATATTTCGAATGAAATTTTTGTCATTAAATTTGAAAAGTATTGCGATTTGTTAAGAAGAAATTATTTACCTAAACCCAGTTACTAGGTAAAATATTACGTTTATGATTTGATGTATTTTATTTTTGGACAATGATCTGTCATGTATAAGCAACTGTTTGATAAGTTTAGAACTCGTTGCATTCGGCTTAAAAATATTTATAAATGTATCTCTTTTTTAAGTTAACATGATATTAATATACCTGCTAACGTTTGTTAAGGTAGTTTAATGAAAGTCCACAACAAATACCTTCAACAATTAATGGCTCATTAGTTAACTTTCGAAATTTTTTCAGAATAAGGAAAATTTATTCAAATAAAATATGTGTAAACAAACAAAGGTTGCAGGGCAAGTTAATAGCGTTCACTAATTATTATTACTTTTCTTTGTATAAGCAGTAGGTAGGGATAGGTGAAGATATAAATTGACTAGTTTTTACATTTTCTGGTCATTGATACTTGAACAACCTAAGGGTGTAGACATCAGCATAATATTCAAAGTTATCTTACCGCAAGTGACAAGTGCACGTAAAAATTAATAATTACGATAACTGTGACCTCGACTTAATTCTGGAATACTTGAAAGAAGACACTAACGGTGTTTCATTGGAGGTTTCAAATGAGATACAACACGCCGAAAGTGTAAGCATTTATTCGGATCTTATAATATTATAATCCTTATTAATATTATAAATGTGAATATGAGTTTGTTTGTTAATTGCACGATAGAAATTCAAATGTCTATTTATCATTTCAGGATCAACACTTCTTGGAAATCGGGCATTACAACGGTCACCATTATTCGGAACCAGTTCCGTGCCAAAATCAATGCATGTATAGTTCATCATTGATGCCATACAACCCTCCACTTCAGCATCAAGCGTCTTATTCTTTTAATGGAGGAGGGATGGGGGAGTTTGAAAATTTTTCAGTCGGGCAATGCGATAGTCTTCCATCACATCAAAATACACAGGAAGTCAGTGTCGATTCCACGAATTATGACACGAAGAAAGAAAAACGTACACGAACATCTTTCACAATTTTGCAGAGGATTGCGTTAGAGAAGGAATTCAGGAAATGCAAATACTTACATAGATGTCAAACGACGTTTTCAACTGGGTAACGAGATACGGTTAAGTGAAAGGGTTATAAAAATATGGTTTCAAAATGAAAGAGTGAGGCACAGAAAGATAATGCAACAGCCTTGAACATGTCACACGGAGAGGTCACGCGATAAAACTTCCCAGTCAGCAGATATACCATTTCGTTGTTCCCAGTTAGTAGTCGATGACGGTCCGAAAATGACATCTCTTTGTTGTTACATTTTCTGGTCATTGATATATTGAACAACCTAAGGGTGTTGACATCAGCATAATATTCAAAGTTATCTTACCGCAAGTGACAAGTGCACTTAAAAATGAATAATTACGATAATTGTGACCTCGACTTAATTCTGGAATACTTGAAAGAAGACACTAGCGGTGTTTCATTGGAGGTTTCAAATGAGATACAACACGCCGAAATTGTAAGCATACACAGGAAGTCAGTGTCGATTCAACGAATTATGACACGAAGAAAAAAAAAACGTACACGAACAGCTTTCACCATTTTGCAGAGGATTGCGTTAGAGAAGGAATTCAGGAAATGCAAATACATAGATGTCAAACGACGTTTTCAACTGGCTAACGAGATACGGTTAAGTGAAAGGGTTATAAAAGTATGGTTTCAAAATGAAAGAATGTGCAAGTGCACGTAAAAATGAATAATTACGATAATTGTGACCTCGACTTAATTTTGGAATACTTGAAAGAAGACACTAGCGGTGTTTCATTGGAGGTTTCAAATGAGATACAACACGCCGAAAGTGTAAGCATTTATATTTGCTTTTCTAATCTATACTATAATCCTTATTAATATTATAAATGTGAATATGAGTTTGTTTGTTTATTGCACGATAGAAATTCAAAGGTCTATTTATCATTTCAGGATCAATACTTCTTGGAAATCGGGCATTGGAGATACGGTTAAGTGAAAGGGTTATAAAAGTATGGTTTCAAAATGAAAGAGTGAGGCATAGAAAGATATTGCAACAGCCATGAACATGTCACACGGAGAGGCCACGCGATAAAACTTCCCAGTCAGCAGAAACACTATTTCGTTGTTCCCAGTTAGTAGTCGATGTCGGTCCGAAAATGTTATCATTATCTCTTTGTTTATCATTCCCTGAATTTACAGTTTAATCGAATTAATAACGTTGAAATCTGCCTTATTTCCAAGACGAATGTTTTTTTTTGTTATTTTAGTTCGACGTCATATTTTAATGACGTCGAACTAAACGGTTTTAATTTTTTTCACACTCTTTAATTATTTGAAATTTAATTTGAAGTGTAACAAATATTTTTTGTTTATTGTATGTGCGTACATGTGTTTGCGCTGCGCTGGTTTTTTCAAAGGTAATCGGGATGGTCGAGCTTGTTGAAGATGCGAATGAGACGATATTTTCTTTATAGTGATTTAATTGACAGAGTATATATAATGACAAGTAAATTTAGAATAAAATTGTTACAAAAAGAGTTGATGCGTGCGTTGCGTTCAAGAATTCGCTCGATGTGGGGTACACGCATATGGCGTCTGAGCCAATCAGAGCGAAGCGTCGCGGCGCCGTGCGTGCCGTGATTGGCTCTTCAGCTACTGGTGTTTGAACATACTCCCGGCCTTGGAAGTATTTGATTATACTTTCAATTAGTCTAAAGATGGTAAGGCACAGATTTTTGAAAAGGCGCGGCGATAAATGCCCTTGGCTGTTTTTACATCTGCGACTCTTGAAACTCCGTCTGTGCCTGGATAAGTTTTGATGATTCGGCCTAAAGCCCATTTCAATGGTGGCAAGTGGTCCTCCTTCATCAAAACCAACGTCTGAGCTGCTAAGTCATCTTTATGTTCCTTCCATTTCGTTCTCAATTGAAGTTCGGAAATATATTCTTTAGACCACCTCGACCAGAATTGTTGGCGAATTTGTTCTACTCGCTGATATCGTGTAAGCAAGTGAAGTGGCTTCTCGTCCAAGTTTTCACCGACTGGAGCCGTTAGCGGACGGCCAATCAAGAAGTGTGCAGGACTGAGCGGCAGCAGGTCTTCTGGATCCGTTGACATGGGACTAAGAGGACGGGAATTCAAAACGGCTTCAATTTGCGTTAAAACCGTATTAAATTCCTCGTACGTTAGGTGAGCGTTGCCTACGACGCGCCGTAGATGGTGCTTGCAACTACGCACACCTGCTTCCCACAAACCCCCAAAATGACTTGCGTAAGGAGGTATGAATTTGAAATTAATATTTTGACTAAAAGCGAAATCTTTAATTTTTTCTGAACAAGTATTTAAAAAATTTGAAAAATCTTTAAACAATCCTACGAAATTTCTTCCGTTGTCTGAGTGTATTTCTGATGGTTTTCCGCGACGTGAAATAAATCTTTTGAGTGCAAGACAATAAGCATCCGATGACAAGTCGCTAACCAATTCGAGATGAATTGCTCGTGTGATAAAGCATACAAACAAACAAATATAGGACTTTATAGTTTTAGCGCCCCTACCTTTACGGTTTAGTATGAGCACCGGTCCTGCGTAATCTACACCACATTTCTCAAAAGGAAAACTTGGATGCAATCGTTCTTGTGGCAAGTTACCCATGATCGGCGGAGTGACCTTGGCTCGCATCCGTGCGCAAATAATGCATTTATGATATACCATTCGAGCCAAATTTCTCCCACCTACTGGCCACCACTGTTCTCTTAAGGAATATAAAAGTAATTGTGGTGCTGCGTGCATTAACTGATTATGTTGATTTCTAAACAACAATAAAGCGAAATGATGTTTTGTGGATAATAAAATGGGATGTTTTTTATCATAATTAAAAGTTATTGAATTCATTATGCGACCACCTACTCTCAAAAGTTTACTATTATTGATAAAAATATTTAATTTAGACAAATTATGATTGCTTTCTAACCTATTACCTTTGATTAGATTATCATACACGTCTGGATAAGATTCTTGCTGTGAAATGCGCGCCAAAGTGATAACCGATTCACTCAGCTCGTCCGCAGTGAGCGCACCGTGCCGTCGAGACGTTTTGTTGCGCGTATTATGTAAAAATCTTAGCATATAGGCGACGGCGCGCTGCATGCGGCCGAACTGGGAGAACCTGGAAAATGGAAACAGCGAGTCATGAGTCACGTGTTTGGACAAGCAAACATTCAGCGTGTTAGGCTTTATTTCGGGCAAATCTATAGGCGACATATTTGTACTATACGAATCGTCATAGTTAAAATCATAAAGAAATGGCGGTCCGTTCCACCAAACAGTTGACTCACCTAGTACGTCTAAATGCACGCCACGTGAAACTAGATCGGCAGGGTTGTCCCTCCCCTTAACATGACGCCAAGGATAATTTTGTGTCAGCTCATGTATTTCTACAACCCTATTCTGTACAAAAGGTTTTAGTGAATTGGGGGACATGCGTAACCAACCTAACACTATGGTAGAATCCGTCCAAAATGTTACATTTTCGAAATTAACTTTAAAAGATTGTTCTATCTTAGAATAAAGTCGTGCTCCCAGCAGAGCTCCACATAACTCCAATCTGGGTATGGTTGAAGGTTTTAGCGGTGCAACCTTCCCTTTTGCGTATAACAATCTTACTAAGAGAACGGAATTACTGTTGGTATTACGGATATAAGCGCACGCGCCATATGCCACTTGCGACGCATCTGTGAATATGTGTAATTCTTTACATGTTGCGTTGTCACAAGAGACATAACGAGGAATGTTTATTTGTTTAAGGTGTAGTGCGAGATTATTTACAAACTTAAACCATGCTTGAGCTATATCATTAGGAACATCTTCATCCCAATCTGCGTGTAATAGCCAAATTTTTTGTAATAGAATTTTAGCTAGAATTATAGTAGGGCTCAACAATCCTAACGGATCAAATATCTGAGACGTTACCGACAATATTGTACGTTTTGTTGGATGCAATTGACACATTTTATCGTATTGCGTATGAAATTGTAAAATATCAGATTTATTATGCCAACCTAAGCCCAGTGTTTTACTATGGGCATGTTCACCTAGGGATAATTCCTTTATAATATTATCAGAAGATAAAGTATCGTAATCAAAATTAAAAACCCATTTACGAAGAGAAAAACATCCCTTCTTCAAGACCTTTGTTACTTTTTGACAGACAAATTTTAACTTTGTTATATCATCCCCACCACAAATTAAATCGTCGACATAAAAATCATTTTTAATAACTTGCGCGATCTCGGGCATATCAGATTCGTGTGCCAACTGCTTCAAACACCTACAACTCAAAAATGGCGCAGATGCGGTACCGTAAGTTACTGTGTTTAGCTGATAAATTCCAATTTCGTCGGATGGATTATCGCGCCATAGAACCAGTAATAAATCGCGTTGATCGGGTGCTAATTCAATCTGTCGATACATTTTTTCTATGTCCGCGCAGGCGACATATTTATTTTCGCGAAATCGTAAAAGAATTGAAATTAAATCACCCTGTAGTGGTTCCCCAATAAGTTGCAACTCGTTTAAAGAAACCCCGCTAGTTGACGCTGCGCTTGCGTCGAATACCACGCGAAGTCGCGTGGTGCTGCTGTGTTCGCGAAACACACCGTGGTGCGGCACGAAGTAATGTGGATTCCCATATGACGTTACGCGAGTCATATGCTTTAAATTAATGTATTCGTGAATGAAATCTTTGTATAATTGCTTGTAAGCAGGATTGCGTTCTAAACGTTTTTCTAGTGCTAAAAAACGTCTTTCCGCTTGCGAATAAGATTCACCTAATATGTTAGGTGATTGTTTAAACGGCATGTGAACGGCGAACCTCCCGACAACATTGCGCGTCGTTGTCTGTAAGAAGTGCTCCTCGCATACTCGTTCGTCTCCACTGCGCGAATCTGTGGATTTAGAAGAACGAGATACCTCTTCGAGTTCCCAGAACTTGCGTACTAACTCATCTATATTCTGCGTATCTAAAGCTGTGTATGTGTTGCGTGAGTCTACAGCTGTTGTTAGATTACAAGATGCGGCCTTTGATGATACCTTAGCATAATTAAAAATAGGACCGGACACTATCCAACCCAACTTTGTATTCTGTAGATAAGGACCATTACATAGACGGAATCTGCCGTCTTCTAACAGATCCCAAAAGTGATCTGCTCCTATCAGCATATCAATAGGCTGACATTCGTAAAACTCAGGATCGGCTAGTTGAATGCGCGTAGGTATATTAAATTTATTTATTTTAATATCTATAGCCGATGGTAAATTCGATGTTATATGTGGCAATACTAAACATTCGATATGTGTGAAATATGCACCACACACTGATTTTAGGTGTACGTTACACCTCTGCGTGCTTTTCGTGACGATATTACCAACTCCCTGTATTTGCAAAGTGGACTGTAATGTATTAAGTTTCAATTTATTACTCAACGATTGTGTTATTAAGCTAAGTTCGCTCCCGTTATCCAAAAATGCACGAATCTTATGAAAAACGCCTTCATTATCTTTCACCTCAACGATTGCAGTAGGTAACAATACAGGCTGCGTATGAGTGTGTGTAGGACGCGCATCTTTGTGTGCTTCATTTGTAACTAACAACGAAACAGCGCGGTTCTCCGTACTAGCATCGCTCGCTTCACGATGAACTAATGAATTATGTTTTTTATTGCATTTTTTGCATGTACCACTACGACAGTCACTTACCGAATGACCGAAATGTAAACAATTCTCGCATAAGTGCTTATCTTCTATAAATTTAAGTTTATCGTGTAAATTTAAAGCTAAAAACTGTGTACAAGAATATAATGAATGATTCCCGTTACACATAATGCAGTTTTTCGTACGCGCAGGCCGCTGAGGCTGTTTGAAATTATTATTACCTACTACGTTGCAGTGTACCTTTGAATGCGTTTGTTCGTATGATGAATGACGTCTGTGTGCGTGACTGACGGATTGTGATGAATTTTGTTTTGAGTGGGTAACTGATAATGTTTCTAATATATCGGCTTTATTTCTCAAAAATTTAATTAAATCGTCTAATTTTATTTTACATAAAGAATCACAAGATGGCAAAAGCGTGCTCTTATATCGTTCCCATTCACGTTCCGTGGCTGGATCTAATTTTGAAACTACTAAATGAATAATAAGCGTATCCCAATGTTCAGTGGGTTCGCCGAGTAATTTTAATGCGCGAATATTTTTAAGTACTGTGTCAATAAGGTTTCGAATAGACGCTGAAGACTCTTTATTTACAATTGGTATGCTAAATAAAGACTTCACATGATTGTGTACTAACAGTCTGTTATTATTATAACGATTGACTAATAATTCCCAAGCAATACTATAGTTTTGTGCTGAAAATTCGATTGAACTGATGACTAGGCTTGCACTGCCCCGTAAAGACGATTTTAGATAGTGATACTTTTGTATATCGGAAATTTCACTACAATTATGCACTAGTGCTACAAATGTGTCTCTAAATTCCAACCAATGCTCATAATTGCCGTCGAAGGTCGGTAACGAAATAGTGGGCAACTTAACGTTAGGTAATGTACTACTATTATGAAAATTGCCGAAAGACCTGTCAACCGAATCCTCAGTTATCATGCACTCAGTTTGCGCCAAAATATCGTAATAGTCGTTTTCAAACGATTCTCTTAAAGCTAATTGGTTTTCAAACTCAGACTCGGGAATTAAATTTTGAATTTTATTTTGAATTTCATTGAATTCGTTATATAAATTTTTAGCCCCTTGTAAACGCAATTTTAGCTCTGCCTGTTGTTTTTGAGTTAAATCTGCGTCTAAAGAACTAATATAATTTTGGAAAATTCTAAGGCGACCCTTAATGGAACCCCTGTGCTTTTTTAAATTTCTTAGGGTAACAGAAATTTCGCCATCATCCTCCTTAGACATTCTGGAATTGTGAGAAAGCAAATGTACTTACAGTTGAAAGTTGAAAACACCAACCCGACACGACACAAGCACCGACACCTCTATGGGAAATGTTGACTGCGATGTCCAGAACTGCGTGATTGTTCTTGTTCCCTTGGATGCCTTGTGTGATTGCGTTTGCGTGGTACCTTCCGGCCGTGGGCGATGCTCGTAAATATGGGTTCTGCAACTGGCGTGTTGTAATACCCGTCGATGTCCTTTCCGATTACGCTTGAAGGGTTGATACGGTCGTATTCGGCTCGAAGACCAAACATGTGTTTGCGCTGCGCTGGTTTTTTCAAAGGTAATCGGGATGGTCGAGCTTGTTGAAGATGCGAATGAGACGATATTTTCTTTATAGTGATTTAATTGACAGAGTATATATAATGACAAGTAAATTTAGAATAAAATTGTTACAAAAAGAGTTGATGCGTGCGTTGCGTTCAAGAATTCGCTCGATGTGGGGTACACGCATATGGCGTCCGAGCCAATCAGAGCGAAGCGTCGCGGCGCCGTGCGTGCCGTGATTGGCTCTTCAGCTACTGGTGTTTGAACATTTATATTTATTTTAAAAAAGACTCATAATTATTTTAAATTTTCCACAAATAAATTATAAGAATGGTATTTCATGTTAAAATTATAAACAAGTGACATTTTGTATTTTTTTTTGTATTTACAGTTTTTCTGTATTTACCCTAATAATTTATGTGATTTTTGTTTAAAAAAATGTGTTACATAATAATTTTACATTATTTTTGAATTTTTTATTTATTTTATTTAAGGTTTGTTTATTTTATTTTATTCAACAAATATTTTTTATTATTATTAAGAAAGTACGTAAGTTAAAAGCATAATTATATAATATTAAGTAAATTGTTCCTTTTCTATTTCTTTAAACCACTTGTATCTTCAAATTGTCTCTTCCTTACTATTTAACTGACATTTCATAAAATTGTAATAATTGGTGAATGTCGACATATAAAAATATAAATAAGAATGTTCCACTATTCTGTTTTTAATTATTATTTATTATATTCGTAAAATTTTGTAAATAGTGATATTTGTAACTTACATTTTGTAAATATATTTCAATTTACCTTAAAAAATATATAAAATAAATTACCCACAAAATTTAGGTGGTACCTATATTTATATTTAGTTTAACGACAATTTCACCAATTGATTGTTTTATAAATTTAAAAAAATAATAATAAATGTTTCATATTTATAGTTTTGTATTTTTCTTACTTTTATTTATAAATAGGCCATCGGACACAAAACATAGAATAAAGCCAGTGCTGTATTCTGTGCTCCTCACAAAAATTAAAGGAGCGAAAAAAATATCGAAATTCTTAGGTTATTTTCAACAGGCTGTAACTTCAAGATGAATTGTAGTACAGTAAATTTAAAAAAAGCAAATTGTAGCAACAAGTGTCTAGTTTTTGGATCTGAACTACAAAATTATTATTTTTTAATTTTTCTTCGAGTAATCTTGAGAAAACGACCGACAAAAAAATTTTCGAAATTTTATTGGTTTTTTTTTTATCTACGGACTTGAAAATTTTTTTTCGTCTTAACCATTAAGTATATGGACCGGATAACTTGTTCATTCAGCTTTAACTTCCTTTTTTTCAGATCTTGATACGACCGTTTTTCGCTGAGATATCGGTCTTTGAATGGAAAAGGATCATTTCGACTTTGACCATCAATATTTCAGCAACCAAAGATCGCGCAGAAAATTCAAGTTTGGTTTTGAAAACTTCAATAAATTTTGTACAAGAATTATTTATTGTTTTTTCTAAAAAGATTAAATTTTTCCATACTTTACTAGAATTTGAAATATCATAAAAAAGGGCTTTTGATAGCTTTTTGAAAAATCAAGCGCTGAATCAAAAATATGGAGAAAATCATTGTACAGCAAATGAAACACCAGTCCAGTGATAACTACTTATGTATTCAAAAAAACCGAACTATGTTTGGAGAGCTATATAATAAAATTTACATTCCCGAACCTTGGTTTCTTTCAGACAACAAACGTGTTATTTTTCGTATTAGCGCTATCTATCCACATTGCACCGTAACATACGGCTGTGTAGAATGTGTGAAGATATTTATTTATTTATTTGTTCATGGTGATGATGATCGCCTAGATTCTAATTAAATTAACAAGCCCCAACATACTAGTAGCGCCACCTGTTAGAAAGTTACGGTTTCAGTTGGCATTAAAACGCAACACGTACGCGGGTTGCTGTATTTGTAACAAGCCCACTTTAGAACGCCTTTGAAACTTTTGTAACTTCAGCGTATCGTTTGTATGTACGTTGCTGGAGGGCGCTTGGTTCGTAACTTAACTTGTATATTGTCATGGAATATGTACTTACTCCAAATACAGACCTACTAGACCTAAGTGCATACCATAATTAGTAGAATGTTTAAATAACGTAATAATTTACGTTATTAGTGCAGGAACCTGATGTGTCCAGGCATTTGTACACGAATAAGCTAAGTATTATTAAAAGTTTTCGATGAATTATATGCACAAACAATGAAACATGAATGTAAAATGGTTAATTATATAAACGCGTTTTAATATATTTTAATATTTGCACATTTTAATAATAATAATAATAATAGCACAATAAAATAAACATACAAATATAAGTATAACATTAAAATATAGAATTTTTATAGCTTATATGAATATACCTGTGTTTCTAATTTGTTTTTAAAGCCGAAAGCTTATTATATTAAAGTCAGTTCTTTTCATGCAATTTTCAAACCTCATACTCATAAGGTTATGTAAGAAGAAAATTTACTATTAGCTGCGGTAGAAGAAGATTGACACGAAGCAGTGTCATTCGTTGATAAATAAGGAAAATAAGAGTCTTGATTGATTGACATATTGGGTCGTGTGTTCAGACCATTTTCTTCATAGGTAGGCATTGACGAAGCAAATGCATATGTATCAACAGATGTCGGTATAACAACTGAACTGAGTGAATTGTAATATGGAGATGCAGATGTATATCTATGATGATCCTCATTCAATTTTAAAGGTACACCGTTAGGAACGTAATTGTCCCCTGATAGTGACGGTAACGTATTGGAATTCTGTTGAAATGAATCATCATTGTACCGACAAATTTCCGATAACGGCGAGTAACTGGGCCTAGTCGAGCTTGCCGTGTAGAAAGTAGAATAAGATAAGTTGGGCGTGTACGGAGGTAATTCAATCTGTGTTTGTTGAGATTTGATAACAGGTTTTAGAGAATTGATTTGGGGATACTCTGGCGGTCGCGACACAGAGTCAGTTAAGGGCAAGTACATTTTATGATGCGATGCATGATTATCAGCAAGAAGTCGTCGGTGACGATCGTGACCTCCACATCCTCTGCCGTGTGTACTTTTATGATCCTGAGTTGAAGATAAGCCTTTAGAACTAGATGGAGAACTTCTGTCGTCCCTTGAAGACGGCTTGTTATGTTTGCTATCTTTCTTGTATTTCATTCTTCTGTTTTGAAACCAAATTTTGATTTGACGTTCAGATAACTGCAAATAGTTAGCAAGTTCAATACGTCTCGGTCTACACAGGTAGCGATTAAGGTGAAACTCATTCTCTAATTCGACTAATTGAGAACTTGTGTACGCCGTACGTGCACGTTTTGTAAACCCTTTTTGAAATGACGATGCTTCTGAAGACATATCTGAAATGAAAAAAAAAAATATTAAAATTTTATTACTGCAACTAACAGCACAATAATCAGCAACTTCTATTTATATAATTATCTAAAACTATTTGTTAAATGCTAAATAAGAAAAGAAAGACAAAAAGAAATAAAAGACATTTAAGGAAATCCGAATGTATAATTTACAGTACTACGTCTAACAAGCTAATAACAAAAAACATGAAAATATATGAAAACTGACAAATTATAAAAAAGAACACTTATTTAAATAAAAAACCAGTGGTGCTTCAAAAAGGTCGTCAACACTATTTAATAAAAAAATCCACTAAATTGAAGCGAAGAGACATGTTTTTTTCTTTTTTCTAAGATAATTTCTTTAATAATAAATCCAAAAAGATATCTAATGAAAGAACCTTAATGGGTAAGTTATGCCCAATTTGGCTTTTGCTTATAGGTTTAGAAATATAATAGAAGATCTTATGCCAGTCAAATCTATTTTAAATAACAATATTTTTATCAGACATATAAAAGACGTCGAACTAAATAGCGTTCAGAACATAGTACCATTGATTCACAGATCAGTAACATCATTAACAAAAAAATTATGCCAACAATTTAAAAAATATATAGAATTTTTTGAAAAAATATTTAGAATTG
The DNA here is from genome assembly GCA_947623395.1 of Synanthedon tipuliformis. Lineage (NCBI taxonomy): Eukaryota > Metazoa > Arthropoda > Insecta > Lepidoptera > Sesiidae > Synanthedon > Synanthedon tipuliformis. The sequence goes on along the minus strand of OX392417.1, from coordinate 7,783,525 downwards.
AGAAACGGATTTAACTCGTATAGATTAGATTAGATGTTTAGATTTCGATATTATCCAATGTTAACCACGTGTAAAAAACGTGTAACAATAAATGTGCTAAAATTAATTAACTGTTAATTCTCACCTGTTCCTGATAATATAGGTGCTGTGTCAACATCAGAATTTAGTGTCGTCTCCGGTTTGTTATTCCAAGCAATATTCTGAAATCACAAAATATAAAGCACTAAGATAAACGTTACGCTCCTATAACACCTAGTAACACAATAGACTAATATCTATTTCCCTAAGATATCAAAAATTTAATTAAATCGCAATTAAGTACAGGTTATTTTGTGGTTATCGTAATGTTCCTTGGGCATATCTATTTGTAGATATATATTTTTTTTTTCAATAGTTGCTTGAAATTATTCACTATTGCTAACGTAATAAGGTCTAAAACGAATTTCTTTTACCTGTACGGTAAAACCAGTGTCTGTTAAGTTTTTAATTTCCTGTCCCGAGTCATTAACAACATTGCTGCTAGTACTTCGTTGGTGACATCGGACAGGTTCATTAGAAGAGTACATTGCATTGTAACATACTTGTATATCTGCGTCATTTTGATTGTATATTTCGCTTTTAACACCACAATTTTCCGCTAAAACTTCTTCTTTTGCATACGCATTATTAATATTGTTTGTATCCCTGTAATTCGGGATTTGATAATCGTATCTCATTGTGTTGTTTCCTTGTTCACTCGTTGGATGATAAGTATGTGGAATTCCAAGTATATCTTGTATACTAAAACCGGATGAGTCTCTAGAGTTAAAATCCTGAGTTAGGCTTTGAGATATTGCGGTGAAATCTGTCTTGTAATCGGCAAAATTGTTCTGAACAGCATACGGGATTCCTTCTGCTTGTGGTAGCAAGGTCCTGTCGTGTGTCTGATTTGAATCCTTAGCGTCATATATTTGTGTCACTAAGCTTGATGATCTTGATTCAGATGAATCCGAGCTGGAGTTTTCGCCTTCATAGTCCGACAACAAACTCGGAGGCGAAGGTGTTGGCGAATTCATTTTGTTTTTAACCGAAATAAAATATTATTATTTTTTTGTAATAACACTTCACTAATGACTCGACCACACTGATTGAAACTTGTACACAAAATACTTTTTGTTCACCTGGATAGCGTTAATTTGGTAATAGCTTTGTTCGTTTGTGTGCTCAATTTATATAGGAACTACTTATGTGTGGTGGTATTGATAAGATGGACATACCAGCTTTTCGATATTGTAAACGTGTTGTCTGGTGTACCTGATAAACCCAAAGTTTTGGTATTTATTTTAAGTCCGGTAGCTAAAACTTGAGTCATTGTTTGTTAAGATAAAAACGAGCTGTTAAAATATAAATTACTAGCTGGTGCCCCCGATACTTCATCCGCGTTCTGGATGAAAGGTATGTTCTTTCTGGTGTCCCAGTCAAAGTGTATGCAAAATTTCATGGTGATCGGTTCAGTAGTTTTTGCGTGAAAGTGTAACAAACAAACACACATTCACATTTATAATATTAGGATAATATTTCAAATAGTAGAACATCAAAAGTCACCATTCTGTGAAAGTTCTGATCTTGCAAATGTGAAATGTGGGAATAACTATTGTAGGAACTAAATAACTAAAATTTAAATTTCGAAGAACTGATACTGTTCCCGAAGAACGCCGAAGAAGTCATTATGAAAAAACTAGTTAGAAATAACTGAAGAAAATGTGTGTTTCTTGTGAATCTTAATTTTACATTTCAAAAATAACTCTGTATTACTTATGTGTAGTCTTTATATTGGGTTAGATTTTTATATATAAAACAATTTTCAATCATTTTTCTTAATTATCTTCTTATATTTTATTACGTAGATATCTATATATATATATACACTCTGGTGCAATGAAATCGCACATGTAAACATTTTTTTGAAAAATATGGTGTTATTTTTTTTTTATTTAAAAAGTCACATATTTTTTACAATAGGATGAAAGGTTATTTCAATACCTATTCAATGATACCATATAAGCGGTGATAAGTTTACCTTACTGCCGAAAAGGAAAGCAAAAACAACAAACCCCAAAATTGCTTACTTAGCGCACTGCAGTTTGCGATAGCAATTGCAGGTATAAAAAGGCCTGTTTTGAGTAAAACGTCATCATTTGCATTTCAACGCTCTACGTGAAAGGACGCCTAGTGACTACAGTTGCAACATTCTGAAGAAAATGGATACTACTCCGGAAAAAGCCGCTCAAGTCGTTGCTCTAATTGAAGCAGGCCAGAACCAGAGTGCAGTAGCTAGACAGCTGAATATCAGCCGATATTCAGTTCGTCGTGTATACCAGCGCTATCGGGAGACTGGTGGCTATGAACGGCGACGAGGATCTGGTCGCGCCAGAGCTACAACTCAACGGGACAACCGATTTCTCGTAACGACGTCATTGCGAAATCGACGACTGACTGCCGTTGATCTTGCACAACACCTTCAAGAGGTACGTGAAGTGGAAGTCAGCCGGTGGACAGTTAGAAGAAGACTTGCCGAAGGTGGCCTGACTGCGCGTAGGTCAGTAAATGCTCCTAATCTAACACCAGCTCACCGCCGCGACCGTCTTCAATTTGCACAAGAACATGTGCACTGGACACTCGACCAATGGAGAGCAGTCCTGTTCTCAGATGAGTCCAGGATGTGTCTTCACGGCAATGATGGTCGAGGAAGGGTCTATAGAAGGCCTACAGAGAGATTCTCCCAGTGTTGCATCACAGAACGTGTGGCATACGGCGGTGGTTCGTGTATGTTCTGGGGAGGCATTTCACTCGAAGCGAAAACGGAGCTTGTCTTCATCACGGGGGCCAATATCAGGCGACAAACAAGAGGATTGACATCTCAGCGGTACATTGAGGAAGTTCTCCAGGAACATGTCGTACCATTTAGCGGTTTTGTTGGAGAGAACTTTCTCTTTATGCATGACAATGCAAGACCCCATACAGCTGCTATAGTACAACAATACTTGCAAGAGGTAAATATCCCCGTGATGGAGTGGCCAGCTCGAAGCCCGGACCTTAATCCGATCGAGCACTTATGGGACGAGTTAAAAAGAAAAATAAGAGGCAGAAATATTGCTCCAGCCAATCTTCTGGAGCTACAAAATGCGCTAAAGGAGGAATGGGAAGCCATACCACAAGACTTTGTCAAACACTTAATAGAGTCTATGGAAAACCGGTGTCAAGCGGTTATTCGGGCAAGAGGGGGTAACACTTCTTATTAATAAATGTTTTTTCACTACATTTTGTGATTTTTTTTAATAATCCCCAATTTTCGAACTTTTTAGTTAAGCAAAAATCCGCTGATAAAAATGTATTTGTTGTTTTTGCTTCTCTTTTCGGCAGTAAGGTAAACTTATTACCGCTTATATGGTATCATTGAATAGGTATTGAAATAGCCTTTCATCCCACTTAAAATATATATATATGTCTTTTCAAATAAAAAAAATAAACAATACTTTTCAAAAAATCTTTACATGTGCGATTTCATTGCACCAGAGTGTATATATATATATATATATATTTCATTTTGAATGTAAATTTAAACTTTTCAAATCCTATTTTAAAAAAATATCAAATCCAATTGTTTATCATTTGGAGTATTTTTTGTCACTTTTAAGAGAACAAGGTAACAATAATTAACCCACTTCATTGTTATCGTAATAGAACTTGATTTATTTGTTGCGTCAATAGCTACCTGTATTTGTGGTCATGTACTTAGGTAGGTAAGGTACCTGCTCTTTTGAATGTCATGCCTACCAGTAAAATAGGAGTAAAATTGTTAAAATGTGGTAAGTATAATACTATTATACAAATCTTACAAATTTTTAGACTATTCAGACAAATCTTTGTGAAACTTTAAACTTTAATTTTCCTTACGGATCTTATAACAAAAGCGGCCTTTCCATTATTTTATAACGGGATAAGTAAAAAATAAATTCCTATTTTGTAATGAAATTATTGCTGATACAAGTTTAGTTCCTGACGCTACGCATTGTTGGGTCCAGAGCCAAATTATTGCCTATTATTTAATCTTTGAAGCCAATTACTATCTTAATAAAAAATTAAATTATTATCTTTTATCTTTCTTAAAAGAGCGTTAAAAAAGGAAGGTTTTCATTTTTTTTTTCCGAAACCCTAGTTATAAATTAAAATTTATAAGTAAAGACGATCATAAAAGTTTCTCAGAGAAACCTAATTGATGAATAAATATTTTGATTTTTGATAATAATTTGCGAAATTTGGACCCTTGGCAAGTAGGGAGCGGGTCGCTAGTAACAAATAACAACTAATTAGATTGACACTAGACACTAAGGCTGGGTTGCTCCATCTTACTTTAACAATAACAAACGTCGCAACTTCAGTTAATTCGCACTCATTTTCGGCCGAAAATGAGTTGCACCAGTTAACCAGTTATGATTATTTGTTAACTGGTGCAACTCATTTTCGGCCTAACCGTTATTTTAACTGAAGTTGCGGCGTTTATTATTATTAAAGTAAGATGGTGCAACCCAGCCTAAGAACACAAAATGAACTATAATGTTCACGGCGATTACCTTAACGTGCTAAACAGTAAAATGTAAACGATTTTTCAATAAAATACACAGAAAATATAATCATTGTGTACATTAGTAATATTGAAGATTGATTGCAATAGCACGTGCTATTGCTAATATGAATTAACGTAATACGATTATTAGGGTAACATTTATCTTTTAATGAAAGTACATATAGGAGTATCATTGCTCCTGTTACTCCTGTCTGTCTCAAATATAAAAGAACAGGTATACAGTTTGCAACAGATCACATATTTGGAAATAACATCGCTCAGCTTACTTCGATGGCCATTGTTAAGTTTGATTAATGGTTTTCGGCCCTGTGTAACAGTGAGTTGCTGTGATTGTGTTAACAACTTGAACTTTATGATCAAATTTTAAACTTTTTCAAAATTAATATGAACAATTTAAAAACAGTTTAATCGTTTTCGTTTCGCTTTGCCTAAATTTTATTTATTTCGAATGACATTTACTGGGATCCAACTCCGATCCAAGGTCAGGGGCAGTCTCCTTACGACGGGCGGCAGTCTCCCCAAGACCACCGTCCGGGTCTCGGTCAGGGTGAAAGGCGGCGGACTATAGGCCAGCCGCCTGCGCCAGGCCTATGCCATACGCAGATTGGCTGCGAGAGGGGGTCCTCTTACCGACAACTAGCTGAACCTAACCATGCTTCGCTGCAGAGGGCGTGTTGGGCATGTGTTGTATTGGACACTGCTTATATAAATGTAATATATATAGGTACTATATATATTTATTTTTCTAAAATAAATGTTAAGGCTGCGGACCGTTAAAAATTGACTCTCATCGAATTTTTGGCGCTGCTTATAACATTGTTTTCAAACTGATTTAGGAAAATCTTAGAAATATTTTTATAACCAAGAAAAATTTATAATATGGTTAATAGTTAAGTATTTTTTAAGCGTTTGTTTATAGGGTATATATTAGGTAAAAATGGAGTTAAACACAGCTCTGCCAAGCCCTACAGTATGTTGAGCTATGTTCACGGACCAATGACATAACAACTAATGATAAATTAGAAAATCTATTCAGATGTGAAGTTTTCTTATGTGGTCGTCCTTAAATTGATCTGATTATTTTTTTGCAAAACTAATTCATGTTCTTAAGTAAGAACGTTAAATATTGTCTTTTATCAAATTTTTCACTAATTTTTTTTTTCATTTTTAACATAGTTACGTAACAACAATTAGAAATTAACATTTATTATCATAAAGGACAAGTGTTTAGGTACAATAAAAAGCTATGGTTTCTGTATAAAAATTAAGAAAAGTAATTATTTTATTGATAAGAAAATATCGGCAATCAAACTCCTCAGTGACCGGTGAGCGGTCGTTGCGTTCAGACGTGTGCTCCGTGTTAAATTTTTACATGTTTTTTGCGATCGAACAAATATCTTTGTCTCGCTCACTCTCAGAGATATTGCGCTTCTGTTAGCATATCGAAAGTTGCTTTACTTTATTTATTTTCAACATTATTTTCGAACTTTTTGGTAGTTAGTTAGTTTTTTGTTTTTGTTATGTATATTATTATTGGGTCATAATGGAAAAAGATATGCTTGACTAAAAAAAGGAAATGCAAGTCAAATATCATAAGCATTATATATTATATTATATATTATATTATATTATATTATATTATATTATATTATATTATATTATATTATATTATATTATATTATATTATATTATATTATATTATATTATATTATATTATATTATATTATATTATATTATATTATATTATATTATATTATATTATATTATATTATATTATATTATATTATATTATATTATATTATATTATATTATATTATATTATATTATATTATATTATATGTTATAATCATTATAAAAAAAATTAGGTATATATATTATTACTAGCTTTTATGGAAGAGTGAAGGCTCCTGGCACAGGCTTCCGCTCAAAAAAAGTCTTCAATCATGTAATATCATCTCAATTTCTAATAATGAAATGAACACAACCTTATTCACAATAATAATATAGAATCTGCTAGCAACTTTTCTATATTCTAAATTAACTAAAACTAATTCTAAAAAACAAGTCTGTTTCTAAAATTTCTAAAATATCTAAAACTTCTAAAATTTCTAAAATTTCTAAAATTTCTTGGAGCTAGCGCGCCGACTGTATCTATTTATTGGATTAACTATTATAGCATAACAATGCATGTATAATATATTTAGAAATGTTGAAAATTGGGTATTTTCAATAACATGAAATTAAAAAAATTCTCTTTCTAAGTCTCTTTCTAAAATTTCTAAAACTTCTAAAATTTCTACATTTCTAACATTCTAAAATTTCTAACATTTCTAAAATTTCTTGGAGCTAGCGCGCCGACTGTATCTATTTATTGGATTAACTATTATAGCATAACAAATCCATGTATAATATATTTAGAATTGTTGAAAATTGGGTATTTTCAATAACATGAAATTAAAAAATGTCTCTTTCTAAAATTTCTAAAACTTCTAAAATTTCTACATTTCTAACATTCTAAAATTTCTAAAATTTCTAAAATTTCTTGGAGCTAGCGCGCCGACTGTATCTATTTATTGGATTAACTATTATAGCATAACAATGCATGTATAATATATTTAGAGATGTTGAAAATTGGGTATTTTCAATAACATGAAATTAAAAAATTTCTCTTTCTAAGTCTCTTTCTAAAATTTCTAAAATTTCTAAAACTTCTAAAATTTCTAACATTTCTAACATTCTAAAATTTCTAACATTTCTAAAATTTCTTGGAGCTAGCGCGCCGACTGTATCTATTTATTGGATTAACTGTTATAGCATAATTAATGCATGTATAATATATTTAGAAATGTTGAAAATTGGGTATTTTCAATAACATGAAATTAAAAAATTCTAGTAAAATATTAAAAGCAATAAGTAGAGCAAGATTCTATTGATAAATTACGAGTATTATAACGCAGGATGTCAGCGGAGGTGCTCCCCACGCGCACGGTTTTTTTCGACTCTATTTCGTAGTTTTGCACCGATAGACTGAGCTCTTAAGCCTTTTCGGATATTAGTCGGAAAAAAATTTTAATGTGTTTTTTTATTTTTATAAGTAGGTGTAGTTTGATATACTGCAATCCCAGAAAACAATAAATTTGGGAAAATATTTCTTTTATAATAAAAATAATGTTTGAAATTTGCAACACAATCTACATTCCATATTCATTCCGTAATTCATTCCGTACCTACATATCCAATCAGTAGCAGTAATATTTTGAAAAAGAATTTATTTTTCAAAAAGTCCATACGGGACAGCTGCAACTTTTGTATAGATTGTATCGTTTTGCATATAACCAATAAATTTCGCTGTTCATGGACAAAAGTTAACTAGTGTTACGGCCAAAGACCCCAAGCGAAAACGTCAAAGCGATGATATATTACGATTTGTTCAAAGGGGACCATTTTTTGTTCTCGCCTTAATGGTTTTAGTTTAATCGGTGCTCGTGAGACGGATGTATTCAGTAGCTATCGAGCACGAGCAGGATGGATGATGGAAGTATATCTGTTCCCATCAAGAGGAAAGTGATTCCGGCACCAAGTTGGGAGTTTGGTGACTCAAAATCAAAACAGTCTGATGTAGACGGTCACATAGTGATGTTTTGCGATAAATAATTTAAAAAAGTATGAAATAAAATAAAAATAGAAACATAAGTGTGATGCTTAGAGTGTTGTGAAATTAAAAATAATAAACACAGAAGAGAAGGATCCCGGCACTTCAAGTATTTTCAAGGCAGCTATCTGCTCTTCAAGTGCATGTATTAATTTTGCATGCTGTATTTCTATACAGTCCCGAGAGGATGAGTAAGTAATATTTTTTTACTTTTATTTCTCTTTTTTGTGTTTAAAATATTGAAATTAATTCAAAATGAAGTTATTTTTAAAGTTATTTAATTATAAAAGTTATAAACTTTACAGCATAGTTTGTTTAGATATAGATAGTTACTATAAAATTAGTACTATTTTGATTATCTTGAAAGGCATATATTTATTATTTTGTTTACTGCCATCTTTAGATAAAATCTCTAAGCTTTGACAGGGCGGTATGTTGTTGGAACTCAACGAACGGAATTCCAAAGAGGCTTTCACGGAGAAATAGTCTTTGAATTTCCGTAAAGATGTCGCCACTATACGCTTTCGCTTAAAATATTACGTAAGATATTTGTACAGCTTGCTAATTTTATGACAACAATTACAGCTTTCATATGAGAAATTTTCTAGAAGATATTTTAATTCAACCGAAATCTATTTTTTTTCTCAAGCTTCTTTAGACGCAGTGATAATTACTATTCATTGTGCTTTAGTTAATTAAGGAAATGATTGGATCATATTTGATATTTTAAATAATTACTTATTACCTCATTACCTATATGATTATCATATAGAGCATTAATTGTCAATTGACATGAGGAACACAGTGCCTACCTTATATCGCACATACCGATTTGGAAATGTGTATTTATAAGTATACCTACTAGGTTTTGCCCGCGACTTCGTCCGTGTCCGATCGCTACCAAGTTTCACAGATTGTCTGAAAATTTCATCAAAATCGGTTCAGCGGTTTTGGAGTCCATAGGAAACATACATACAATACATATATACATACACACATTGTTTTTTATATACCTATAAGCATAATCTTATCAAATTTTAGTATTCAGTATTATTATAAGTGATTATTATAATAAAAACCTATAAGCTTTGTTATAATGTTTGGTATCCAAATCATCTAACATCTTGAAGTTGACTTACCCATTTATTTATTTTTACAGATGCCAACAGCACATATACCTTAATTACATTACATATATCATTTCAAATATATGCCTATCCACAACATTCATACTATATCTCAACAAAAAAAAATTTGAGTAATATAAGGTGGGCAAATACTGTATTAAAGGATTTTCGTGTGAAAAAATCCTGTGAATTAAGAACAAAAATAAAAATCGAAATTAAATCCATTTAATAAAAAATAAAACATATATATTTTTGTCTTAAAATATATTGTCTTGAATCTTTTAAGTTTAACAAGTTATAATATAATTTTAAATATTAATATTGAATACGTTTTTAGACTAAGGCACTGGCAAAATAAAGTTTTTTAATGATTGATATTTTAATAAAGAAATATATTCATTATTTCAAATGTCTCGAGTCAACTTTCTTTGTACACAATTAGGTTAAAAGCTTGCACAATTCCCAACGAAGTACCATAATACTTAATAATCGTTATGATATTCTTATATTTCATTTTAAAAGCATTCTTAGTGCTTTTGGTACTAAAACCTCACGGTTCGCTGCAGTTTCCTATAGACTCTATAGAGCGTACCTACAATGTTGTTACTTCTCAAATGTACTAAAGCTGTTTCATGAACTCTTTCAGAATTTATTTTGCATTAACGACATTAATAAATTTCCATCGAAGTTATTTCTTCCTGGTACAAAAAGTATAGTATACAAAATGGTATTGTTGTCATAACTTAATGATTGATTTAGATTGTTATTTTTCATTATTTTAAAATCAGAAAGAAGTTTGACATAATATCTATTTTCACTTTGCTAAATATGAGAACTATAAATTGCTATAAATTGCTAAAATATAGTCTTCTGTAAGAGGTTGGTTACTGCCGCCAGATAAATGCCAAATGAATGCGAAATGCCACACAACTAATTTTGACTTTACTTATTATTAACTCTTTGATTGCTCATCCGAACTGTTGGTATTTCTTACGGATCAGAAATATCATCAACAAGTTGAAAATTTCAACACCAAAATAACACTTAAAATTACCTAGGTACCTACTTACTCGTACATTACAAAATTTGTCTTGGATAACCATTGATTACCATAGTCTCGAACAAGCGAAGAATTCTAAAAAGTTTAGTGATTTCCGTATCCGTATCCGTATCCGCGGGTATACTTTTTTAACGATCCGGCACATCACTAAAAGTTACCACTGAACCTGACGGTGTTGCAAATGTTGAAATTAATTCAATACTGGTACACTGAAATTTACAATCACTTTCAAGTTGTTCGCGTAGTTTCGTGCCAGAATGTGCAGCGGAAGTTGAAAATGGGGTAACTTTCTTAAAAGTTATGACACACAGCCAGATTTATTTAAACAGAAATACGGTGGGCCTAAATTTATTTATTTTTTTAGATAAATTTTATGTAATTTTCAAAGCTGTAATAGGAATTGTATTTTCTTTAGTTTTGATACCTTCAAATTTGGAAGGTATTTGTAAGGATTTTTCCAGAGGATTGGATCCGGAAATCTCCTAGTTTAGCAGTTTTAATTTTTAAATTGTTTATTTTTGTTTACCTATATTGTTTACAAGAAAATGATATACATAGACATATTTGTCTTTGGCAATCTTTTTTTTTTCTACTTGTTTCCTCTGGAATTCTTGTGTGAGCTCTGTTGTTCGCTATATGTTATGGTTGTGTTGTGTTAAACCAGAAAATTCAGTTTTCTCAAGCTGCATATAATATTACTGAAGCTGCTAACATCGAATTCTGTCTCTGTTCTTCGTTTATGTATTTTAGACTAATGTGCACTTTTGCACATATTTTCTGTAAAAAGAATAGAAATAATTGTGTTGTTTCATTTCTCATCAATATTATTACTTAAAACCTACCAAAATCACTAAAATGTGTTTTGGACTGTTCTTTTTCGATCAGATTGTCTTTGATCATCTTTTTTGTTAATTTTCTTCTTTAACTCGGATGTCTTTTGTTTCAGTGTATTTCTTTTAGAAGACACCAATTTTTAAGTCATCAACTCTGTACTCAGTATTATTTATAATCAAAGTACGATCTATTCTAAATTATTGCAAGAATTTAGGCAATATTTGTCAGAATCGTTTACGTGAAACAAAGAGTCGGTCGTACGTAACGCGACTTGTTGCCGACTGTACATATATACATAGGTACATATTAGTATGTGTGAAGGTGGGAAGGAAAGGTTATATTAAAAACGTCTCGACGCTCTCATGCAGACAGATGCCGTGAATGTCCGTGTTAACGCCACAGTTCTGAACTCATGCCAAAAGTTGATACAAACCAAAGTGGCATATTGCCTTTTATTACTATAATGCGCACTAGGCACTAGCAGTTGGATACGCTTTTGTATTTATTTATTTGTACGAGTAGGTAGGTACCTAATCCGTACTAATATTATATTATATTAGTACGCAATCTGACTTTTGACTTATTAACGGTAAGTAGTATCATTATTACAAATAAACGTATGCAGATTGCTGTATTTGATACCAATATGGGTTTTACATTCAGGTTTTTGATGGAATATTGCTGTTTTTTATACGATGTGGCTAAATAAGTAAAAAGTATTTTAAAAAGACAGTGTTACCATATTCATAACTCGAATTGCGTAAAACGGACAGATTGCTGTTTTTGATTCTATACGACTCATATATGTGTATATATGTATACACATGCATAGATAGTATAGATATAAGAGTGAATCAAAGCATGAAATAAAAGATATCCCTGAACAATAAAATGAATGGTTCTTTTTAATGCGTCCTTATAGCTTTCTAAAACTGCATTGTTTATCGAAATAATATTTTGTTTTGTGCAAAACAGTCAGATAATACGTTCATGTACGTAAACAGAATGTTGATTTGAAAACCTATTTGCAGTGGTTTATGGTAATTTTATGACCGCTATAAAATTTACCGTCCAATTATAGACGGGATAATTTATATTTTATGTCACTTACAGAGATGAACTCTGAAGGAAAACAAAACATTTTTCTTTTCCATTGTAAATGTTACTTTAAATTTCGGAGGTAAGCTTTATTAAAAACAAAAACTGTACTTTTACATAATATATACAGTTAATTGTTTTCTATGACTATATGTTTTATAATACACTGAATAAGTTGGTAAACATAATTTAAAAAAAATTAAAACATCAGCAACTTGTAATTAGAATAAAAACACATACAACCTTACTGCTTCGATGCACATTCGTTAGCTGTGAAGAGTGAAGATAATTTTTATTTAGTGTTCTGTTTTAGTACTGATATTTTTTACTAATAACTAAAATAAGTACTTATACTAAAATAAATAAATATTAATATAAATACCGCCTGTATGTATAACCTGACCTCATATAATATTTTGGTAAGGCCGTCTCAAAAACAATAATAATATAGCATATATATATCTAGCATACTATGTATACTAAGTATAGCAAGCTTCAATTGAACATTATTGTAAGTGAGATATCTCCGTATTCGGTTCATTGACCCTCAGCCCAGGACAATTATTTTGAAGGGGTCGTCCCTAACTTAGCCTGTTTGGAGTCTACCTTAAAGTGTAGCTAGCATAAGTTGATCTCCCCCGCTCTTTTAGTTGCATTATTCGTATGGCCGTCAAGGGGAAGTGGTTTGTTGGTGCATAGGTCTATATAAAATGGTTATTACATTGGAAGTGTAAACGGTGAACATCACTACCCTTTCGGTAGTTCACTTACACACACCATGAAATTTTGAATACTTTTTTTTAGTATTTTGTTTCGTTATCGAGCTTGCTTAAAATTGCTAATATAAATAATAATAATATCTTCACACATTCCACACAGCACCATCTAAGTTACACACTAAGCAACTAGTCTTGTATTTATGGATAGCAGACAGATAACACTACATAGATTTTTTTGTAAATAATATATTTATAGATACAAAAAATTACTTGAGTTATAGCCACCATCAAGTGGACCGTCAGCCTGTCTGTCGACTTTAACATAAAAAAGCATAAATTTATCTTAATAGATATTGCATATTTTTTGTTTCATTTCATTTACCTAGTAGGTAGGTACTTAACTAAATTTAAAGTGTAGGTAAGTAAATTTTGCTATTGGCAACGTGCAAGTCTAATTAGTAAAAATAGATAATTTTAAGTTTCAATCCTATTGAGATTTAAGATACGAAACAGAAGAAAGATTTCTTCTATTTAAAAATATTTTTTTAAAGAAAAATGCTTCAATATTGTGTGCCTTATTATACGCTTGATATGAGACTGCCCTGACCTGGACTTTGATGATCGAATATGTATTCGATTTTGAAACTTAATATAAGTGTGATAGGATCCACATGTATTGTCGTTTCGTCTAACACACTTAAGCCTCTCATTTTAAAATACCCAGACGATATTACTCGTGTTTTTAATCTAAAGGCATCACGCTGTCACGCAATGTGTTATTTGTCTGTGAAATATTTTTTGTGGTAGAAAGTTCAAGGAACATAAAATTTTATATGAGGGGAAATCCTTATACCTATTACGGAAAATAAAATAACACAAAATAATTGTCTATGGAAAATAGTAGGTACTTATTACAATTTACTAAGGGCCTCTTTCACCGTTTGTCAAGTAGGCTAACCGTCATTTAAAGTCACCTGTCACCGGGAATAATTTGGCAGTTTTTTTTTTCGTTCTGATCGCAACAAGTAGTTAAAAATTTAATTTCTATAAATTTTAGACTTTTAGATTATTTACTAGCTAACCTTTGTTTTCATTGTTTATCGCTCTTTCCATTACTGAAAACCGTATCAAAATCGATTGGGCGGTTTAGAAGCGGAGAAACAGATAGAGGCCTATACACTTTATTTTATGATATGTATTCTATTTTATACATACATATATAGATATTTAATTTTAGTTAATAAAATTTACAACAAAATTGTTCATTAAATTTCATAGTATAAAATGATTACACGTTGTAACAATTTATACTAAAGTAAGTATATGAAAATAAACATACACTGTAAAAGCATTTAATGTTTGCAAACAAAGCGAGTTTAATTTTCTGCTTCTCACATTTGGATCGTTTAATGGCGTTCAGTCAATATGTTCCTCTGAACTTCGTAAATGAACAAAACGGAACACGCACGCTGCGAACGTAACATTGTTTGTTTCATATAAATTTTAATAGAATCCTCAAATTTTCCCAACTTTTCAGGGCAACTGTATAATTGCTTATATCCACGTCAAAACACGAGATGTCCCGTGGGGGGATGGTACGCGGTGGAGTGCCGGTTTAATGCGAGCATTATTTTTTATTAGCCTTACTTTATTTGCGACAGACCATTCGATTTTACCATAGTGCCTTAATAAAACCCTACCATATTGCTACAAATATTGCTACTAAATTAACTATAGAAGATCGTAGTGCACTACGAGCAAATGTGGCAATGTTATATTTTTGTATTTATGTGAAAGATATCTTTCAATTATTCTTCGCTAGTGATGTGACGAATATCCGTATCCGTATACGCGGATATCCACGCGAGAAGAAAGATCCGTATACGTATCCATAACCGTTACTTTTGGCCATAATAGTTAATATAAAAAGTTTAATATAAAAAGACTAAAATACAAATAGTAAAAATACTAATAAAGGGTAAAAATATATAACATCATTCAAAGTATGAAAAACGATAGCAAACAAAATTACACACAGTCTATAATAAAAACTAACATTTCATACCAATGGATCAAGGTTTCAAGTTTTCAATTAATTTACAAATATTTTTAAAACTGTCTATCAATTTACAAAAGGTTTTCTAAATGCGAAATATAACATCTTAGCAAATAAAGTATTACATAATGGCAAGCCGCCATTCTGTGGCTTAATTTTCACCACATCAAAAGTCCTAATTTACATTATATTGTACCTACTCCCTCGTTATTGTGGAATATTTCATTAAAACACAAAATGACAGGCGCATGAAAGGTTTTTCTCCTTTTTTCAGATGCCGGTACATGTGACGCCGGAACGAGAATGGCACGGTCCAAAATGGCGGGTGAAAGATCAATATGACCTACCTAAAGGTATGTCCATCTCTCTCACACCCGCGCTTTAATCTTTCTGTCTCTCTTTGGCGGGACAACGCAGCACAGTTTCAATATGTCATATGGCGGCCCACAATTTAGTTGCAAATTTTCACTGTACCCTTAGAAAAGTTAGAACTTTAGAGTTCTGGATTGCTTCACTTAACATCGGCGAGGCGATTAGCGATTTGTGGCGACTGTCATCCCCGAGGGCGCAAAGATAATGCTTGATTATGAAAATTTTGTGTTTAAAATTATTTTACAAGGACTAAATATTTAATTGGATTCTATTACGATTTGTGCTATTCATTCGTTTTGTATTAACATCGACAGATATTGTTGACGACCTTTTTTAATGCACCACTGGCCGTTTTTATATTTAAATCAGTGTTCTTTTTGTAATGTCAGTTTTTTATATATTTTTCATGTATTCATTTTTATCATTAGCTTGTTAGATTTTCAACTGTAAATACACTCGCGTTTTCCTTTAAATTTTCTTTTCTTTCTTTTCTTCTTTATCTTCTTACTTTAGCCTTTTTCATTTAACAGATATAATATTAAATTAATAGAAGAATGAAAATGTTATTTGAGCAAATGTTTATTTGAAATCATTGTTGAAATGGCGAAGACGATTAATCTCGTTTCGATTTGGGCCGCTTTCAGTATTTGTTCCTTCCACGTTACATCATTCGATCACTGAATTGTCAATGATTGATTAGCGGAGATCAACACAAATAAACGCTCTTCTATTTTTATCGCATTAACAGAATATTATGCGCGATATTTTTTTATATAAAAACACGATATTTTTAGATAAAAATATATTACCTAAGTTGTTTTGTCTATGTACTTGAACGAAAAATACGCGCGAAGTATTTTTCATTCAAGTAAGGGCCTCTTTCACCAACTACAAGTAAAGTGTTGATTAATTTTAGAAATAATTTTATGTTTTATTAAATTATGCGCTCGGGTTAGTGCATCCTTCGATAGGCGAGTTTTTTTACTATTTTAAGTATTTTCTTTCTAATGTTTGGGACTTTTACCGTACAAACAAAGGTAGGTATATCAGCTCCATCATCCCTGGTAACCGGAGATTTTAAATGACGGTTAGCCTACTTAACAGATGGTGAAAGAGGCCCTAAGTAAAGTAAAGTTCGTTCATTTTTGACGTAAATTTATTTCTAAAGTAATGTTATAGTATTTATAAAAACTTTGTTATATAATCATCTTACTAATATTATAAATTAGAATGTTTTTAAATGGATATTTTTGTTACATTTTCACACTAAAATAATTGAACGGATTTCAATGATTTACAGTATTATGGTTTATTAAATATATTAGATAATATATATGATAATATTAATGATAATTATGGATAGTGATTAATAAGTTAATTGTGAGATAAAATTGTGAGTATAAATTCTGGTAATGTCTGGAATTACTGAACCGATTGCATAAAATATTTTGCAAACAGAAATCGTAGAAGTGGTCTAATGCAGTCGTTGTCAAACCAAAATATGTTATGTGCAAAATGATCATTTTGAAATATTTAGCTACAATGTTAATAACGTTATGGGGATGTCAGAGCTCATAGCACTATACCTTATTTGTCCATTATACCTACTCGTACTTTCGTTGCTTATATTTATTTCTATCAAGTGAACCTTCCGCTAGTTTGTAGCTATGTAAAGGACATCAATCCTATGCATACAATTTTCAATTGCTTAGTGATCTGAACTCAGCTAATTAATGTTATAATGGCTATTTGTAATGACAGCAAAACCAACTGGAATACAATATAGTTTATCGATGTAGTGTATGAGGATCGATTTATACTGTCCCAGCGATAAGGCGAATTGCGAATCGAAGCCTGAACTCAGTTTTATATCTTCATTAAAGCTTTACATTACGGGTCGCTTGTGATCGAAGAGTTAGTGCGGGTAGGAAGGTACGCGATTTATTGCTAGCTCCCTTCGGTTCTGACGGTTTTTCTTCTGCTGACCAATGAACCTTTGGGGATTCTATAAGTGCTTCCGATACTTGTGATTTTTCAGTGAAGAATTACTTACCTATTTTTTAAATATTATCTCTGAAATGCAACAAATTATGAATTATTTCCGTGTTTACTGACTGAACTGCAATTAAGGTAATACTCGTAATGCTTTAACTAACACTCTTAATGTGTTATGACAGCTTCCAAACTAGAAGATGAACTGGCATCTCTTTCTATAAAATCTCTGTTCTAATGACGCTGTGTGTATCTTTAGAGGCAATTGAGAGATTTCAGCTTTTAGATTTTTTAGGTAAACCTAACAGTTACATTCCTTGGAAAGCTTAGTCCCTTCATGTTCAAACCCAATACAGCTATCTGTGTGCTTAATTAAGATTATAAGTAAATTTATTTGTGCTGTCATTTTCACTATCTCTTCTTAACTCCCTTTTTCTTAATCCTACTAAGTTCAGCATCTTTGGTGATACTATAGTATCATTCAAATTAAAAAAATACCAAAAAACATCTAGCACTAGTTTATATTTAAAGAAATAGTTATCTATTCCTCGATATTTATATTGTCAGTTTCAAAAGAACCGCTGTTGGATATACCTACAGGTGGATCTTCGTTTTTTTTTTGACGAGGAGTAATCCGCTTACAGATTCCTTACCGCTGGCTAGACGGTAGGGATATGTGGGGGTCGCCCAGCACCTGATCATAGCGGCACTGGAGGGCACCGGTGCCTCCTTGCCCTGTGAGCGGGGACAGGTGGATCTTCTAACGTTTCATCCAATTTCAATGCATAATTTTGAATGGACTTCAATTAATTCTGTGATTCTTCATAGTGTTCTTAATTTGGCCTATCAGCCCTCATACAGAGGGATGGTTGGTTAGTGCGTTTGATGTTAGTTAAATAATAACAAATTGTGACGGAGATCAATGCACATTTCTTGAGACTAAGTCCAACAAAAATTGTTTTAGGAATGTTAAACATTCATATTGCTCTTATAAATAATTTAGTACTTATTAAAAAATATATATATCTTGCATATTTCATTGTTAGCGCTTGTTATTTTTTTAAATAGAGAATCAATTATTTTAAAAACTATCAAAGAACTTTATTGAATTTACTACTAAGTATACTAATATATCAAAGTAGGTAGGTACTGATATTTCAGTAGGTATAATACGTCACACAACTTTACTAATTACCTCTAGCGTAAACACAAACTGTTCAACTACAACCAGTTGTTGTAGGTATCGATTAGGTAAAGCAAATGACACCCAAAGAGTGTTTGTAACTATCAAACAACACGCTTGAAGATACTGCAAAAATTTTCTCGTTCCGTCATTCTGAACAGGCTGAACACTTAACAAAAGCCCTTCAAATCCCACCGCAGGAGTAAAAACATGAAATCTGCGTCGTAACGTATCATTCGTATTATCACTACGAATACAAACGATTTTAAAACGTATCGCGTAGGGTTATGGTAGTGAATTCTGTGCGGATGTTACGTAGCTTGTGTTGCGTGAATCGCGTCGAATGGATCAACCCGGGAGGAGGTAAAAAACTGAATAATTCGCGTACATATCTTGCGACATGGTGGGTGTCTTGGGAACGGCCACAATTTCCTATTTGGTCGAAACGCTGTCGTTATAAAAATGCGCCATACTTATTGTCAACAGTATTTACATGGTGACGTGATACAAATGACAAGTTGGTTGTGCCTCATTGGAACGCTTGTTATCAGCTTTATCGGAGTTAACTTCGTTTTCTTATGTGTGTTCTAGCTTTGAAATAATGCTTAGGTCCAGAATTGTCTTCTATCGAATACATTTTGGAGAGTGTGTGCACAGGAACTTCATGCCTTAGTTCCTACATCTTCTTTCCTCTCCTTTTCTTATCTTATTTCTTATCTCCTTTTCGTCATCGGTTTACTAGACGTGGAAAGGGTATTCACCCTTATTTTGTGAACATACTACCTATAGTACCTATTCGCACGAAGCGAATAGTGTTTGTTTAATTTACCCTAAAATATTAAAATAAAAAGAAGCCTACTGTCCATCGATGCTACAGTCAAATTAAAATCAATATAAACTGTGGAAGTAATATTATTTCGGTTTCGTAAAATATGATAGGACGACGAATTCACAGTCCCAATGCTATTTACATGAGCTTTTCGATAAATGTAAAAAAGGGGTAGGCTCCGGCCGGAGCCTATTTACCTACCGGCGAGCTGCGATACGAGTAATCTCTTTGAAATGGGTTTTATCGTAGAGAGAAATATCATAGTACCTATATAGTATTTTAGAGACTCTTACAAAAATAGTGAATTTTTCTTTCAGAGAAAATTATATAATATGGGTTCATGTTTTAAATCGATAGCATTGTTCAAGAATTCAAAATGCCAAAAGTGGCAGGGAACTAAAATAAAATAAATAGTAAGTATTTAATTTTGCAGAAACGTTACCAAGAATTGTTACAAAAAACGAATAACTTCTTGTAGACATTTCATGATCGTTAGAGTTTTAGAGCTCACACACATTGAGCTTGAAATTTTACTCTCATCGCGTGCAAATAAATTTCATTCAAAAATCAAAATAACATTATTTCCAAGCAATCATAAATCAGACATTATCTGAACTTCAGGAACAAAGGAATTTGAAAAAATATCGTAACGAATTAAATTTACGCGAAAATGAATCAGACCAATCCTGTTTGTCAACACATCAATTAACGATTATGACACAAAAAGCAAACAATGGAATTATTTCGAATGAAACCATCGACAAAGTATGCCTGTGTTTTATCAGCGTCTATTGAACACGGTATAAAGACCAACAGTATGTAACCTCACAACGAAAGAAACTGGAACAGTTATTGGTTAGGGTTGCTATATATACCTTATATATAGTCGGGCGGACACATTTCATTCGGCTATTTTTGCCGCCCGGCTTTGCCGACATAGCAATTTGTCGAATGTTCATCTACACATAATATTTGATTCTACCGCCCGGCCCGACTATATTTTATGTACAGCAACCCTTACAGTATTGATGCAAATCATTTGTTTGTTAAGGTTTTTTGACGAGCCAGTTAGATACGCTTGTCTTAACGTTCTGCTCCAGGGTTCCCGGGTTCGATTCCAGGCTGGGTCAACTTTGGAATGTCAGAGTATATTTCCTTATTCCTTACCAATTTCATATCCTTAATCCTACTATAGTCATCAGCGCACTTACCTTAGCGGTTGTGTAAAGGGACCGTCAGCCTGTCTGCCGATCTCAGTATAAAAAAAAAAGAAATAAACTTATTCTGTTAAACACAGTAGTTTCTGTCGTAAATTCTGTCTGTCTGTCTGTCGTAAAATTTAGGAGACAGAATTCCTAAAATCCCTCTCATTTTAAGAGTTTTTTAGTGAAAAATTACGCGGTATAAATTATCATTACCAATATCTACTTATATAAAAAATTATTTTTGCTTGTTAGTTTATTTTACACTGACGTCTATATGCAGTGTATGTAGGCCCTTATGTCTACAAATGGGAGGTCGTATAATAATTATCACACTGATTTATAGCTAAGGTACCGTTAGTAGAATGTAAACGGGGCATTATTATATTCCTTCGCAGATATTGTTGTTTGAATATACATAGATAAAGTAACATTTATTGCTGATGTATTTGGCGTTACGCCCTTAGATAAGGTTTTGGAAACATTCTGGATATTGGTGTTCCAACCACCTCTTTAGATTTGTTACAGCGATAAAGATGTAAGATATTTTTAAGGTGTTATATGTATTTTTCATTTTTAACACGGAAGAAATTTATATCCGTAAGCTAGTTATATCCGTATACATAAATATAAGCGACGAAAAGTATTATTAGACTAAATATCTTGGGTGTAAATTGATTACTTACTTCTTTCTCCTACTGATGCATTCTATTAAACAATAATTAATTAATCCCAGAATAAATAAAAAAATAATTAATATATTTTAAAACTAATATAATTTAAATAGATATTAATGGATTTATTATCAATTAAGACCTTTTAAAAAACGGTCTCCTTATTTACTTTTTCCGTCAGTACCTACAGACTTGTTTTATAAATGGCTTGCTGCAAAACTATTTGTACTCGGAAACATAACATTAACGATATCGTGATTTATAAATTAGTTAATCGAGAGTTTTTATGGATGTATGGATGTATATGTATGGATGTTTAAAACTCTTTCACGCAAAAACTACTGAACCGATCAACATGAAATTTTGCATACACGTTGTCTGGGACACCAGAAAGGACATAGGGTACCCTTTATCCAGAAAAAAAAGTACTGCTCCCAAAGGGATTATCTAAAATTAAGGAAACTAACTCCTGGCTAAGTATAATATTAATAACGATGTCAGGCGATATATTGCTTTTTCAACGCGGACGAAGTCGCGGGCACCAGCTAGTTAGTTAATAAAAAAAATAGACAATTAAAAAAAAAACATAAAAGTCCTTACGATCTGCAAACTCTTTTTATTTTTCAGCGTTAATACTAAACGCCATTTGCTTGAAGTTATTTTAAAAGGAAGGAAATAACGGAATATTACTAAGAAGACGTTAACATTAATGCTAAGTAAGAGCGCTCTCATGCATTTCGTAGTATAACTATTAAAACAAGTATTTAACAGATAATTGTTCTTTGCGAGTGCTCAAAATGTTAATTTTGTCTTCTATTAGATTCTGTTATTTTTTAAGTAAAAATTGAATTTCAGTACTTTTAAGTAAATAGCTTGAAGAAGATACCTAGTAAAAGTATGGGACATTGTCTATAAAAATGAAATAATTCATAGTGTTAAATTTTGTTTTTGATTTCCGATATTAAGTAGGTAATTATATTTTTATTTATAACCAATTTTTTTTTACTATACCCACCTATAAATTTCAATAACAGTCCGATAACTTTTTATTTGAAAACTTTATTTATGATTTTTTTTTTTCATATTTCACATACGCTTTTGTAATAAGTATAAATACATACTTATCAC
Source organism: Synanthedon tipuliformis (assembly GCA_947623395.1). Taxonomy (NCBI): domain Eukaryota; kingdom Metazoa; phylum Arthropoda; class Insecta; order Lepidoptera; family Sesiidae; genus Synanthedon; species Synanthedon tipuliformis. The sequence goes on along the minus strand of OX392417.1, from coordinate 7,760,972 downwards.
TAATATTACAAAAGCAAATTTGCTTATTAAAATGTGGTTTTTTGAATAGATTTTGGTTTTAACATAAAAGTTTTATAACTACTTCGCTTAAAAACACTGTGTTCGAGACTCACGTTAGGAGATATTAAAATTCCAATATAATCTATATTTGAGTACAAAGTTTTATTTAATTTTATACTTTACAAATCTTGCAAGATTTCTCTTTATGTGATATTCCACAGTAGTTCAGACAATTTTAAATAAATAACACTTCATATTTATTAGAGTCTGCCGTTCCGATTCAACCGTTCAGAAACAACATTATTGAGGATCTTGAGCTCAGTGGTTGAGCTCGACTAGACATCGTCCGTTCCGTTTTACGAGCTCAAATATTGAAGTGATGAAATTTAATGAAACCTCGCGGAGACAACTTTTCAAATTTAGAACGGAGTTGTAAATGAAGGATTTGTATTTGTGAATAAGTTTGTTGGTACTGACTGACTTGATTATAAAGTTAGTGACACTTTCTGAATACAATTTCTGAATAACTTTTATCGCTAGCTTAGTGACTTAGGTTACGGTTATTTTCAGTTGTTTTAAGCGGTTATTTTAGTAATATAGTACACCTATAATAGACTACTATATACGTATAGATAAACTTATTTAAACTATAAAAATACTATTGTGTTCTCAAAAAACAAATAAGTACCTACCTATTTAGAAACGGGAACTTTCTTCTATTTTTTTTTATTCTACAATTTTAAGACTGGTTGGTTTTAAGACCTATATTAAGACAATCACGTGTGCCTTAGCTCACATCGAAGACTGCTACTCCTGTCAGAAATGCAAGTATTTTATTTTGAACTAACAGTGCCCGCGACTTTGTACGCGTCGTATTCGGAAGACAGCTGGATGTTGATCAAAAGTAAAACCTATTCTACTAAAAAATAAATTAAAAAAGAATTAAAAAAGAAAAGTACTGATTGGAATTAAACGAACACTAACTATTGCTGCAATACAACAGTGAAAACCCCATTCAAATTGGTTAAGCCGTTTCTGAGGCCATCCTACACAAATGCACAGACAAGTACTTAATGATTTTATTATCTATTATGATTTTTCTTCACCGTTAGAGCAAGTATTATTATTTTTAATAGACATAAAATCTAAAAGACTCAGGGGTTGTAGGCGTGATTTGAATTGGTATTTACTTTAATTACTGGACTAGAAATCTGGTAGAAATAGACTAGACCAATGATCTCTTGTTAAACTTGTCCCACGTCAAAATAGTTCTTTTCTAATAAAGGATGAAGTGAGGATCTCTAAATCTCATTTGCAGTCTATCTTCCACATTACAACTGAAACTGACAAGGCCCACAGTGACTGCACGTTATGTAAAATTAAAGCACAATATTCCGGAACCGTTCCAAGTTTCATCGACAGGGGTGACCCCATTTACTTGCAGAGCGGTGTCAACCCTATTCTGCTGTGCAATGTTTTTAATTACATTAAATATTCTTACGGCATATATTATACTGTGAAAAAGGATATTGCCTTTTTAATAATTCAAAGTTTAGATAAAAACTGAATAGTTACTATATTTTTATGTAAGTAAAACTTCAAAGTGTTTATGAGCTCTGGCATTCCTTATCACCAAAACACAACACAATCATTCATTTCAGATTAAATGTTCAGAAAGTTTGATTGTTTATTTTATTTTTTCCTATAATAGTAAATTTGTTGTAGATGATGCTGGTTGCTGACGCAGCCCTGAGTTGCATTTGGTCCAGCGAGCGGTTGATCTGACCATGGAGTAGCTGGGGTAAGGCCACAGTGGGCTTTAAAAGACTGAAGGCTTTAAATGTCGAATATCTTTCGGTTACTGCATTATATTAAGGGCGCCCATAAAGAGAAATAGCCAATCTATATTTGAATTTTATCTAAGTAAACAAAGTCCAATAAAAATAAAAAAATTAAAATAGAAAAATACATTATAAACAATAGGGAAGCCTAAGACTGAAAACACAATATAATAAAATTTTCTCTACAGAAAAAAAAACACTAAGTTAACTCTCATTTCTATATTTTTTAGTTTTATTTTCTAAATGACACACATTATAAAGCTAAAAAAAAGTGTATCAGTACTCTCACTTCATAGATTATCTAAAGCTCTATAAGACTAATTTTTCATTTGACATTGTAGTTTACGAATAAGAATTAATATTCAATATTTTTGGCACTTATAAAAATTTTATTGCGCGAGATGCGCTATCTTCCGTCGCATGTTGCGCGTAGTTCTACGTATTTTGTGTCACCATCATGTCCATGGGGCCACGCGGGTGAATTATTTGCTTTATACGCACTCTTAATCTTAAACAAAAATTTTATCAAAATAAAACAGTACGGAATAAGGACGCAAAGGCCCACAACCATTTGGACGTGCACCAACAGACTTCGGGCTCTGTGTTCGGGTGCAATTAACATGTTGATAATAAAACTAACGGCATTTGGCTGCCATTTTTTAAAATATCTTGAAACTCTTTAGTATACCTATTATTGTGAAAGTTGTTTTTAACTCTATATTTTTATGTAAAAACATAGTAAGTAGGTATACATAATCTGACCTAAATTACTATTGGTTCTTACAAACGCCTTATTTATAAACTAGCCTTTCTGAAAAGGGTAGTTCTTTAACATAATATATGCAGGATAATATTATTTATAGTATGTATAAAATATATAAAAGCTACAAATATGTTTCATAGCAGTGATATAGCATTGTGAATAAGGCAGCCGATAAGTCCTACAGCAGCTAGGATTTATTAATCATGGTCGGGCTTGTAGGTACCTACTTTTACTTCAATTAACCGTGAATGCTGAATGATAAATCACTTGCTAACTACCTAAAAAACATTACGAGGAAATCCGCATGTCAGAGAAGACTAGCAATGCTGAGAAGACTAGACTTGGGAGTTGGTATATAGGCTAACTCATTACGTTTTTCTAATACTAGCTGTTGCACACGATTTCGGCCGCGTAACTTTATAAAATGTAGCCTATGTCACTCGCTGATAATGTAACTTTCTATAAGCGAAAGAATTTTCAAAATCGGTCCAATAGTTTTTAAGTTTATTCATTACAAACATACAAATCTTCTCTCCTACGCACTAATCTCAGGAATTACTGGTTCGAATTGAAAAATTCTTTTTGTGTTGGATAGATCATTTATCGAGGAAGGCTTTAGACTATATAATATCACGTTGCGACTAATAGGAGCGTAGAAACAGTCAAAAATGTGGAAAAACGGGGAAAATTATTCATCTTTGAGGGCTTCCGTTGCGTGCGCTGCGAAAACCGTTCGAGATACCCAAATGATTCCCAAAATAACTATTCCACGCGGACGAAGTCGCGAGCACCAGCTAGTCCTTCTATATTGATAGTTCCGCCATTTCTATTCAAACTCTGGATTACGAGGCACACCCGCGTCTCCGTGCCAAGGAATACATTAAATTGGCCGGGGCCCAAGCGACCAAGCGTTTGTGCTCAATTAATGGAGATTTACAAAGCGAATTTCTATTTTAAAATTCGATGCCTTTCGTTGTAACTTATGAGTAACTTTACGACTACTTAAATTAATATTATTGTTATGAATTTTTAAACGAGCATTTTAGCGTCTAATAAACTCAAATAATACCTACTTAAGTATTCTATGGCAGTTTTCATTTTCATTACATTATTTTCTTAATTTTCTTTATTCTTTAAATAAGATTAGGAGCGGTTTTAAAATGTAGCACGCTAAATATGTACCTACAATGCGTACGCGCACATACATCTAATAATATATCAAAGTACCTAGAGATTAATGTGGTTTTTTTCTATAAATTATAAATTCCTCTCACTAGTTACAAAATATATACATACCTATACTTCTATTATCACTTACATGCTTATTTGTTATTTGTAATTTAATATTAAATTTATATTAACCAAAAATTTTGCTTAACAAGTTGACCGATGACATTATGAATTGGGTTGCCTACATATTGCAATTTAAAAAAAAAAAAAACAAATTTAAATGCTTGAATATTAAACCTTATCAAATTTACATTTTCTTTGTCTGCACATTTCTACTTAAGTAAATTTTAAGTATATTTCAAGCTATTTTTTTTATAAAGCATGACTTACGCCTCAGTATATTTTTATAGAAGTATTAAAATGTCGCATTTATGAAACATTAAGTTGTAGCTTCCACTGGCCTGTACATAATTATTGAAGTATTATTACAACATGACTTATAATGTAAGGCTTCAGGGTCTGGTTGTATTTGGCGATGGTCCAGTGTGTTACGGGGTAAATAGGCATTGGCTTGGAAAGGTGTTATGATTTACTAACTGCTTGGATCCCGGAAGGCTTAGTAGACAGGGCCGTTTAGAGGTGTTCGACTGTAAATATTAAGAAACAGACTATAATACAATTTCTACTGTATAATATGTTGTGTAAGTAAAGATATTTGGATTTTTATCATTTACCTGATTACGCGTTATTATTAGGTATTTGAATAATTTTATCGAAAACAAATGAAATGTGTTTGTATGTTTCACAGCTGTCATCGCAAACCCACAAATATAATATACAAAATATATCTACTAAACTAAACTGAACAGAATTAGGTAGGTAGTTTTGCCTTCTCGGATGATAAATTAAAAAAAGTCAATTCCTCTTCACTTATATAGTTTATTCTACAATCAATTACTTATAAATACTGAAATTACATAAACTTAACATTATCCACCATTTACCACTACACGACCACTACCGTCTCACTCGCTGTTTGTATCTCGAATCCCCGGGTGTGTTGCCATACCCTCCCCCCTTGCCGCGCTACCTGCGGGGCTTGTCTACTTGAGCTTTATGTATAGAGACTTATGTCTTAACACATTAACATAAGGTTAACAGCTCGGCCATCCTGTTCGGAGCGGGTCCCTTCGCGCTATTTTTTTTTTAATTTTTTTTATTATAGATAGAAAGAGAGAGAAACAAAAAAAATTAACACTAACTTATTAATTCAAATAGTAGCACTAACACAGTTTCTTAAGTACCTACTTACTTGGATTAAAATTAAACATATTGAAAAATTTATTACAATTATTATTCTAAATACAGTGTAACCCAAAATTATAGATAGAAAGAGAGAAAAAAAAACTAATAGTAACTTATTGATTGAAACAGCAGCACTAACACAGTTTTTTAAGTACCTACTTACTTAGATTAATGTTAAACATATTGAAAAATTTATTAAAATTATTATTCTAAATACAGTGTAGCCCTTTTTATGAGTAGATGTAATTCTATTTCCTTTTTTTGTGTGTTTATAACTACATAGTATTATAATTATAATAATTATCATAGGATAAAGTAAAATTATTATATATCAACATAGAGTAACCATAGGAAATATAACTAATTTAATGCTATAATTATTTAAATTAACAATTAATTATCCGTGTCATTGTCCGATTCATCAGAGCTACTTTCAAAGTTTCTTTTGAAGTTCATCCAAGGTTGTATTTTATCTATCGCTACTACGGATTCATACTTTAGGCCATTTCTACGCGTTAGAGACGCTACGCGTCTTTAATAACGAACCTGTCATTAGGGAGCACTTTTATTACACGGTAAGGCCCTTGGTATTTACAAACCAGTTTTTGGGATTTACCACTGTATGGTGTTTGCCTTCGCGTTTTCCTCCGTAAGTCTTGTGGTAAGCACATTCGAGACAAGATGTAACATACTTCTTAACGAAGCGACGCATTTTCGCGAACCAGTAATGTTGTTGTATACGGTGCAATGTTTTTTCGAACCCCATATGTCCAATATCATCGTGATTCTTTTTCAATATCTGCCACCGTACCCCTTTGGGTACTAACTACTTAATTTCTTTACCAACGATGCGGTACACACGTCCGTTTTTAAGCTTGTAGTTTTTCGATTGAGGGCACGATAGTCTACGCATAAGCGTTTATAACCCGTCTTCTTTTGAACTAATACAGTCGGACTGGCATAGGGTGATGAAGATTCCCTAATGATTCCACTCTCCATCATGTCTTCCACCATATCTCTTACTAAACTTCTTTCAGCATGGGACATGCGATAAGGTCGGTAAACCATGCGTCGTTTAATTCTATTGTCATTTCGGTAGCGTTTGTGAAGCCTAGGTCCTTAAGTCCGCTAGAAAAACATTCACCGTACTTGGTTAGTAGTTGTTGTAATGCAGTACGTTCGTCTGTGCTGAGGTGTGGATTACAGATGATTTCGCTGGACTAGTTCGTAACATCAATTTTTAAACTAAAAGTATTCATCATTCTCACCGGCATTGTCGTGGTTGTTGAAGATGAGCGCGTCAACAAAGTGCCGTTTTTTATACGGAGTTTGTTTGGTGACGTGTTATGTATTAATAAAGCACCACATCCACTTTTGATTTCGTAACCTCCCGGTAAGAGGTAATATTCCTCACCTTCAGGTCCGCTGAGCGATCCATTCACATAAACATTTTCCGTTACTTGTTTCTCGGTGCCAACATTAACTGCACACATTGTGTTTGGTAGTATATCCACATCATTGTTAGAAATCAAACTTATTTTATCTTTATCAATTCTCTGGAATATTAATTCATCGGGTGTCTTGGTGATGATGATATCAGGTTTCTCCGTAAAGGAATGGCCTAGTAGTACCGGTCTACCCAGTACATAATCGTCGACCAGGAAGATATCAGTAGTTTCCTTTATTCCTCGCACTTCAACTTCACATACAGCGACCCCTAGCGGAAATATCGTGTTTGCTCCCAAACCCCTCAGTATCGGTAGGTTCCCTCTGTGGCAGATTTTCAGATTAATTTTCTTTGTGTTGGTGGCTCTGATCAGTGTGCACTTGCTCCCTAAATCTACATGGCATTGGATTGGTATGCCATTTACCTTTATTTCAGTAAAATATTTGTTTTCTTGTCCACCGCTGACGTTTAGTTTCGCCACCTGCTTTACGTCCTTGTTTCTATCGCGGTATCAGCTATCAGTTTCCATGTTTATGTTTCTGTGTGTAAAACAATCCTGAGCTTGGTGACCTGTTCTATTACACGTCGTGCATTTGTTGCTAGGTTTCTCACACTTAAAACTAGGGTGACCCACTTCATTGCAGTTAAAGCAACGTATTCTTGTGTTATTAGTCCCAGGCTTAGTTATTTGCTTGTTTATCAATTCATTTTTGGCCTTAGTTGATATGTCTCTAGAGTTCCTATACTGCCCAACTTTAACAGTTTTAAAATACTTCAAAACTTGTTCGGGTTCACTAAATTGTGCCGCCTGTGCACCTACTTTTACAGCCCGATCCTCTACACCGTTCAGAATACAATCAACTGCCTGCCGACCCCAGATTCTACAACGGTGTAACAGGTTGACCTTTGCGTAATAATAGTGCTCTAATGACTCTCCGTATGTAACCTTATACGCTAACATGTCAGTCAGAAGTTCGGCATAATCCTCACGACAGGGGAAAGATTGTATTAGCTTTGTCTTCCACTCGGTCCAACTAAGCAACAGAGACGGTAGTCCCTGATACCACGTTTTTGCTACCCCGCTAAGTTTCGGCAATGAATAATGTATAGTGGCCCTTTCGTCCCAGCCGTATATTTCGGCACATTCCTCTACTTTTGTTAGCCATGTAAGGATTGTCTGTTCCTTTGACATTGGATTAAACTCGGGTATCACATTGCTATTAAAAGTTAATTTAGGTTTGTCCGAATTTCTGACTTCGTTTAGGATACTAAGGAACTTCTCTAATATGTTATTTGTATCTGACACTTTCTGCGTTATTTTTTTCTTGGGCACCAGATGAGAGGTCTCGGCCTCAACCTCTGACGAGATGCTGTGGTCCCTTAGTGTCCGTCTCTTCCTCTGCATCTCTCTAAGTTCTTCATCCGAATCGTCTGACTGATCTTGATACCGATGCCGTCTAGATACCTCATTATTGCGCCCGTTACTACTTCTGTTTCGGTATGCAGTCTCTTCATATCTTGTAAATTTTCCAAGAATCGGTTCTGACCTCGAACACGACGCATGAAGTCTCCAGTCCTCGGTTCCATCGCCTCGATTATGACCTTCAAACGTGGATATCCTTTGTTCAGTTGATAACATCGGTTCTACCCTCAAACCAGATGTATCGTGATCTTCAAATCTATATCTTCCTTGTCCTGTGTGTAACATTGGTTCTAACCTCGAACCAGATGTCCAATTATCCTCAAACCTGGATCTCTTTTCCTCCGTTTGTGACATCGATTCTAACCTCGAATCAGATGCACCGTGATCCTCAAACCTGGATCTCCTTTCCCCCGTTTGTGACATCGATTCTAACCTCGAACCAGATGCACCGTGATCCTCAAACCTGGATCTCCTTTCCTCCATTAGTGACATCGATTCTAACCTCGAATCAGATGCACCGTGATCCTCAAACCTGGATCTCCTTTCCTCCGTTTGTGACATCGATTCTAACCTCGAACCAGATGCACCGTGATCCTCAAACCTGGATCTCCTTTCCTCCGTTAGTGACATCGATTCTAACCTCGAATCAGATGCACCGTGATCCTCAAACCTGGATCTCCTTTCCTCCGTTTGTGACATCGATTCTAACCTCGAACCAGATGCACGGATTTTCCAATCATGATAAGGATTTGGGTCCTTATCACGACTAATACCCTCATAGTTGGGTCTCCTTTGATCGTCATGCGGCACCGGTTCTGACATTGAGCGAAACGCGCGCATGCTCCACTCCTCCATTCAATTCCCTCAAATCAGAGTGTCCGTCAGCTGCCCCTCCACCTAGGGCCTTTCTCTTTTTGGCTTTGTGCCTTTCCTGAAACTTGAAAATGATAGAATTAGTAATATATAAGTGCAAACTAGCTTAGCTGACACGGTTGTTGCCAAAACATTTGAGTTGTTAGGTAATCTATGTTTTTCCTTTGATATTATCAGTGAATTTATTATTACGGTTCCTAATGAATATTGTTCCCAAAATTGGAAATATCCTTTTCCTTTTTTTTTGTATATAATATTTTACGATGCGTATGAATGGAGGGTTACCTAAATATTATGAATTATTCCAAAACGGCCAGCCTTGCCTTAGGATAGTACAATAAGGGTTCATTCCGACACCAATTAGTTTAAACGATCAAGTTGTTATTATCGGTACATAAATTTCAAATGAAAAAAAAAGGACACCGACACGTTTCACACATTGGTTCGGGATGTGTAAATACAGTGTTATAAAAAACTAAACCCGACCTTCGTCATAAGTGTTTTTTTGTTAGTAATATTTCTTGCATGTCGCGAGTTTTGTTTACTTTAACATGATCCCTCGCAATAAGATCGCATTCCATGCGTTCGGGACTCACGATCACGTTTAAATATCAGAAATATTGGTCTCAAAAATAAATAAAGAAATAAATGAATGAATTAATTAATTAATTGAAATTCCAGTTTCAAACACATATATGTTTATTTTATCAAGCTTTTAAGCCTAAAAAAAAAACTCAATTTCGAACTCATCTCTATGTTTTTTTTTAACAAAGAGAAAATAAAATAAAAATAAGTATAACTTCTTAATCCAATGTACTTACGTGTCTTCTAGTTGTGGGCGTGTCGAGAAAATTTTGTATATTCTCTTCAATCGCACTTCTGAACTTTTGCCTTCTCGGATGATAAATTAAAAAAAGTCAATTCCTCTTCACTTATATAGTTTATTCTACAATCAATTACTTATAAATACTGAAATTACATAAACTTAACATTATCCACCATTTACCACTACACGACCACTACCGTCTCACTCGCTGTTTGTATCTCGAATCCCCGGGTGTGTTGCCATACCCTCCCCCCTTGCCGCGCTACCTGCGGGGCTTGTCTACTTGAGCTTTATGTATAGAGACTTATGTCTTAACACATTAACATAAGGTTAACAGTAGGTACTATAAAATATATTAAGCACATTTTTTAAGCATGCACATGCTTATAACAAAATACAATATTGAATAATCTGTGGTAAAGTTAATGTTGGTAATATGTATAAAAATAAATAAACCGTAAATAGAAATATATATGTGAATTTATATTTTTGTTAGTAATTTCAGAATGTGAGCTTTAGAACCCTGTATTTTCATATTATTTGATTATAATCTGTCATTATCTTTCATGAAAATTAAGCGTGTAAGAGTGACGCAATTTTCAGAACAACAAAAACAAACAAATTACCCACCGTTACAATCATGCGTAATGAGAACAAATTCAATTACCCCCAAACCTCTTGTTCTCTATAAAAGGAGAGCTTGTCCGTAATAAAAACGGTGATGGAAAGTGCACATTTGTTGCGCACTGTACATTGACGATTTGTAAAGAGAAGCTCTTCGCTACGGACACAACAGCCAGCGGTAGCACTACCCTGCTTCCTTCCCCTGGCTTTCCCCTGGACTCCGCCGCGGAAAAGAGGCAGCGAGGTCTATTCAAATATCCCCTGTCTGTTCACACCCCTCCCCACTGCCAGCGCCTCGCAGTCTCGTTCATATTTCGTGCTACTATTTTGCGCAGCATCCCTAGCTTCCGAAATGCAGTCGGCAGCCATCGAAACGACCTAACACATGTAACATTCATTCAAAATTCGCTCTTATTGCAAAGGTACAGAATTGAATTTTGTTTGTAACACAAGAGCTCAGTTGAGCTCATTTGAGCGCAGACACGTCCGCCTCCCGAAGCCCGGAATTGGGGTAGAGATTCAGTACAAGTAGCGTGTAGGGGCGCGGCTCGCCGCACAGTTAGACGCGACTGGGCTGCTGTCGATAACGACATAATTTTCATGTTGATTGGGTTTCCAACTTGAAATTTTATTTAAAATAACGAATAATACGAGACATGCAGAACAAAAAAAGGTATGTTTGTAACTGATAAACGGACGATTAATAAGTTTTCCTGTCCACTTTGTTCAGACGCAAAGTTTTGGTATAATTTGATTGCGCCAAACGGTTCCTAACTCGATTTCGTCCCTCGCACCTTCTCCCCGTGACGCGTTAAAGTGTTGTTGAGTTGTTCTTTCTATTTTGTTCCGTCACCGACAACTTGTATTTGTTTTATATCAGTCACTGTTTACACTTTTGTTTTTATTTTTTGTATTAAATCTATAATATATTGTTTATAGAAATATGACAATTTTTGGAATACATTTATTTTTGTAATTTCAGATGCCGAGATTGCAGTTGATTCGCTGATGAGATTTATTTCAGGTAAAGTATGATTTCTTTATAAGTTCCTTATAATTTCGGTTCCTTAAGCAATTCAACTTTTTATTTTTTTTTGTTATTGTTGTTTTAATTAATTAAAAAAAACTAGTTCTTCTTTGTTCCTTTTTTCGCCTATTAATTTAAATTTTCATATAATAACTGCAAAGACTGAAAAATCTAGCAATGAACGACCTATCAAAATCGGTTCAGCCATTTTGGAGGTCAGCCTAAACTTAACCCCAAAACAGACAGATAGACGAAAAAATGTAATTATACATATTTAGATTTTTTTAAATTTAATATAGAAAATTTTCTATATTAAATTTTATATTTTTTATAGAATTGCTTTAAACCTTTTTCTTTGCAAAATCGCTTTTACGAGTAATATTAATGAAATCTTAAGTTATTTAATTTTGAATTGAATAGCTTAATCTTTTTCTTTTCAAATGGCTGTCGCTATCTTATTTTTATTGACACTTTTAATATTAGATTACAGATAATACAGATAAGTATTAAAGGAATAAAACTCTAACTTCTGTTTATTCGATAACTTTAGTAACTTTGTTGAAATCCTTTAAGATTGGTAAGCCGCGCTTAATACCTCGGTTTAAAACTTTGTGGCTCATCACGAAGACAATATTTATTAAAAAACTTTTAATTTCCGATGTTAATTTACAAAACGAACTAATTTGAAAATTATGCCAAACGTAATTAATTAAATTCTATAATCATCGATGTCTTACTACAACTACAATCTATAATATAATAGGTATTTTATTAGCAGTAAAATTGAAAAAAAAATTTCAAAAACGATCCAAAAAATTAGTGTACGATTTACGTTTTTTTAAAGGTACGTTACAATTACCTACGCGTAATTTTGTTTACTTAGACAATGTGGAATCAATGAAAAATAATATATTTTACAATATTAGACCTATTACTCAAGTATTTTTGACTTTTTGTGGCGTACCTAAGATTTTTAGATGATCCCACAGATCATCTAAAAATACTTTTTTTTGGTTAAAAAAAAATTTCTTTTAATGCAAAATTTCATAATGATCGGATGCGTAGTTAGGGCGTCAAAAGGTAGACAGAGTTACATACTTTCACATTTATAATAATTAACTATGGATAGATGTGAAAGTAACCCTGTCTGTCTGTCTGTTACCTTTTCACACCTAAACTACTCAAACGATCATCATGAAATTTTTCATTCACGTTGTCATTGATACCGGAAAGGCCATACATACCGAAATCATTTAAATTAATAAAACTAACGCCTGACAAAAGTGTAATAGCAATAAAAATGCCAGGCGTTATATTGCTTATATATATTTTTTTATTTTCAAAGCGGACAAAGTCGCGGGCATAAGCTAGTTTAAATTAAGTTCAATATATAAGTATGAACTACGTACAAAAAGCGAAAATCCTATTGATCATATGAAAACTGATACAAAATAAATGGCTTAGGACGCTACAAGGTGACGGGCGTTGTAGAGCTATTTCACAGCTATTCATAGCTATAGTTATTCCTCCGGGAAGACCCTCGGATTAATTCGCATCTCCGTCTCTTTCACTCGTTTATTGTAACACAAAACGGTTAATTCTCCTGTGACCGTTGATATGGTTGGAAGTAATTTTGAACACTGCCAACACTGCTAGCGCGTCTGGAATTCAGTTTATATTATAATTAGAATTTTAATGTCTATTTTAATTAATTTTAATTAAATTAATCAAAAAATCATGTAAAATTTTAAAATTTAATACTAATTAAATTTCACATCTCCGTCTCTTTCACTCGTTTATTGTAACACAAAACGGTTTATTCTCTTGTGACCGTTGATATGGTTGGAAGTAATTTTGAACACTGCCAAAACTGCTAGCGCGTCTGGAATTCAGTTTCTATTTTAATTTTAATTAATTTTTTTTATATTTTTATTAGCTTTTTTTAAAGCAAAAAATCATGTAAAATTTTTAAATTTAATACTTACGCTCATATAATAAATGTAGGTATGTATCCTTTGAAACATTTTTTATAAGTAAAGGCTGTTTATTTTGTAAGAGGTAGGTATAAAATGAAGAAATTTGAGTTTTTATAATTCCTGAATTAATCGTTAATTATATTAGAGTGTTACATACCCATTAAAAAATTTTTCACTGTGGATACAGTATTTTACTGTGGAAAAGTATTAAATAAATAAAAAATAATAATGTTTATGACAGATTATATGAATTGTCATGTAATCTGTTATGAAAAGCTAAGACAACTTAAATGATTATTTTTATCTCAATACAGTTGTTAAACGTAAGTCACGTAAAATTATCGTCATAACTACAAAAGGAGACTGAATAACTAATGAGTGCGCTCAACAAGTCATTGCAAAAGGAGCTTTTATTGCCCCGTAAAACTCACTTTATCTCATTTCTCACTTTTCTAATCTTTCCCGATTTAGTCAATTATAATTCATATAATTACAATACATATTTTACATATAGAAAAATTTGCATTAACTATTTATATTGTTTTATTTCCCAACAAACCATTGTTAACCGAAACATGTTAATATAGGTAATATAACAGTAAGATTTAACCGCCGGTCACGTATTGCCTTTAAAATATTTCATCTATACTAATAATTTATAAAGAGGTAAAGTTTGTATCTTTGTTTGTTTGCTTGTTTTCTTGTTTGTTTGTAATTCGGAAGCGAAGGGATCATTTTTATGCTATCTCTATAGAACATAATATCTAGCGTAGCCACTAAGAGGGTCTGTGAGCGTACACTAGGTACACACACCGTACACACCTACTTGGTACATGTATGACATCCACTTGAGATGCTTTCTTCATCAATGAGGGAAAAACGGAGCCTATTTCCATAATCCGTAGTCTATATTCTATCCAGATCTGTACTGCATCTATTTTATAATGCTTAATCTTTATAAGCAAAGGCTACCATCAAACCATTTCTCATAAAAAAAAAATAATTCACACATTCTATATTCTAAAATCTAATTTTTCTGTTTCAAAATTTTATTCATTTCGTTGGTGTACCGAACTTGTACAGATACCTACGCTTGCGAACCGCACAATCTAATACTTATGCTAATTTATGATAGCTCTCTCGAATTATAGATGTCGCTCGCCGAGCGCGGGCACGAAATTGCGACCCCAGTTTCCTTTCTACCCACGCTTTAAATCTAAACACTCCTGACGCCATCTTGGCAAACGCTTTGGCACGAGCGCAATTAAAAAACAGTAAAACACTAATTCTAGTGCTAATAGCCTCTTTCAGGAGAAACCGGAGTGTAATAAACATTTTATTTTATTTTTCGAACGCATAAAAAGTTTCTTTGTAATTTTTCAAAGGATTTGCAGGCATTTTCCTTTGGCAACCCACATACGTTTCGTTGTTTATCGCTGTAATATTTTGTATTGAGCCACGAGCTTTTTTCGTGAGAACTTTCAAACAATGTTTATCTCAATTTCAGTACAAAGTGTATGAATAAATAAATGATTCTATAGCGTTGACCTTTTATAAAGCGTTAAAGCTTTAATAATACATTCAGGCATTTAGCATTAAAATGCAAATTAGTTAGACGTCTTTGTATTAGAGGGATATCGCTAGAGGTTTAAACACTTTTTCTGAATTTGTAATAAATTTAATAAATAAACATAAATGTTTTTGTAATAACTAGCAACCTACTCCCGGCTTTGCATGCAGCAATCTACGAATAAATTATACAAATAGATAGTAACTATTATTTAATCTGTGGCAATAGTATCTCCTCACACTAAGGAAAGGTCATAATTATCCTATTTATGATTTTGTGAACATTATGAACATAACAAATGTCATTCTTTCTTTTTTCGCGATTTTTTTTTCTTTTTTAGCACTCCATTGACTTTACAGTCTTCTTTCAGAGAACATAGAAAAATCTGAGAATATTAGCTATCAATAAGCAGCACGTCTGACTGCAGTAACAATCTATACAATTCTGAAATAACAGCATGATTGTGTTGTGTGCTTTGGTCAGTATAATTAGTGTTCCAAAAGCCCGTTCCTATGTATCTTCTCTTATCCTTTTATGCAATAAAAATGGACATGTCATAAGGGTTGATTGTGATAAATAGGAGACCGTTCACCAAATGAGCCGTTAGCTTTACCGCAACCTTCATATAACAAAAGTAGTTAATTATAAATCTATACTTGTAAAATTGTTTGTCCTGACTACATTATCAACAAATACTAAGTCCGGCAAGCTGAAGCTGAAAAGGATTTTTGAAAATTTCAACTCAGAACTAACTGAGTTGGGAGCGGGTTGCTAGTTTTCTATACATTATAACATACTAGCTGGTGCCCGCGACTTCGTCCGCGTTGAAAAGCAATATACCGCCTGACATCGTTATTGCTATTATACTTAGCCAGGAGTTAGTTTCCTTAATTTTAGATAATCCCTCTGGAGCAGTACTTTTTTTCTGGATGAAAGGTACTTTATGTCCTTTCTGGTGACCCAGACAACGTGTATGCCAAATTTCATTGTGATCGGTTCAGTAGTTTTTGCGTGAAAGAGTTACAAACATCTATACATACATACATACAAACTTTCGCATTATAATATTAAAATACGGACGGATAAAGAGGAAAGATTTGATTGTTTGTTTGAATTGAATAGGCTCCGAAACTACTGGACCGATTTCAAAAATTCTTTCACTGTTGGGAAGCTATATTATCAGCGAATAACATAAAGGCTGTGTTTCATAAAGTTACGCGGACGAAGTCGCGTGCAACAGCTGGTATTATATAGTCTGATGCAACCGCGCTACAGGTCTGAGTCTGGCTGCAATTTGACCATTCCGTTTTCATAGAAAGTGGCGCAGTGGCCGTGCATTATTCTTGTTAATGTCGTATTATTTAACTTTACACCGACTTCATAGTGGAGTGTGCATTAATTCCGCCCGCTCTGTGGAGCTCGCACATAAATATGAATAACGACTTTGCAACTCTACTACAGCCAGCGTTTAAATTCTTGCCCTTCACGAACATAGCGTTGGCTTTAAATTTAAAATTATTTTGTTATCCACAGCACGTACAAAAGAGAAGAAAATGTGTTCATTTTTTTTTTACTATCCTTCCGAGCATTATTTGTAAAAACTAAATGAAATATTTGCCTTTTAATATAAATGACTTTGTAGAAAACTCTATTTCATACTGCTTCTCAATTTGAAAAATAAGAATTAGGAATTGATCGCCGACAAAATTCAAAATTCAAAATTCAAAACATTTTATTCGAAATAGGATTTACAAAATCGCTTTTCGACGTGGCACGTTCACTACCAAGGTGTGTGACAGGTTCCGATCTCATATAATTCAAATATTTTCAAAGTTCGAATGAATAGGCCTCACCACATGGCTAGATGCTGGCCAAGAGCAAACCTCATATTTTTTTATTAATTAACCCACTAATAAAAAAAATTGCGTTTGAAAAGGTGATTTTGTTCTAAAAGATAGCTTTATGATATAAATAGATATAAATAATTGCAATAAACACTAAAGTAATTCTTATCTAAACTTTTCTTTATACTTGTAAATACGACATTCAGAACATAACGTAAAAAGTGCATTTGAGTAGAAATTCTAGTGAGATATTCTCCTTTATTTAAAAAGCAATTTGGTTGTGTATTCTCTCGAACTCCAACCAATTCCCAACAAAGGATGTGCACGATATGCAAATGCAATTGCAACTAACATTGCCTCAGAGGATTAATCCTTCGTCGTCTCATTGTAAGCGAGGAGATATAGGCGGAGAGATTACTTACTAAGTATCTAAGTTTTGTTTTTGGTCTAACTCGAATTGTTTTTGCTCTTTATATAGGTACTTACTTAAATAATTTCTAACCTAATATATAGATTAAGTCTTCATTCATTACCGTTTTTGTATTTAGCGAGAAATTTCATTACTATTTTGTTACTTGTTAAGGATTCTGAATTGAAAAAATGATAACGTAGGGCTGAGAATCGGCCAACATCTATTTTTCATACCCCTAAATGTTAAAGGTGGTCCACTCCATATTTTTTTATTTTTTGGCATAACAACGTTTGCGGGGTCAGCTAGTATTAGTAAGATTTGGCTTTGAATTTTCAGCAAAACTTGTAACGCTCAAAACACAAATCCGATATTTGTGCATAAGCTTAGTATTAAACTCTAAGCACCCCTTCGCTTGCAATAAATACTAGACTTGGCTTAGTAGTAGTACATGCAACTTAAGTTTATAGCCGCTGCCGCACATGAAGCTTAAGTGGGTTAGTTCTCTATGCAGATAAAGCGAAATGCAGTTCTAAACTAAATTGGTTGGCTACAAGTAATTGTCTTGAATATTCATGCTAAGACGTCAACTGTACCAATTTATTGCATATTTGGCCTACAATATTTATGTGATTATACACGTTCATTTGCTGTACATCTAGTAAGTACATTAGTAACTATTAAGTTACTAATAATACTAGTTTACTATACTAACAAATACTGTTTCTTAATAGAATTTGATGAAGTATACCTACCAACGAGCCTATCACTAAACCTGTCTTCCTGTTTTTTTTTAATAAATAAACTTAGTTTTCTAAACTAAACCTAAACCTCCTTTCCTGTTTTTTTTTTTTATAAATAAACTTAGTTTTCAAAGTAGGCAACTAAAAATAGTATAAATTTAGAAACCAGTAAATTTCTTTTATATCTCAGTAAACCATTTTAAACATAATTACTTCATTTCCTTATTTCTCTTCTTTTCACAATTTAAAAGGAATTTGAGCAACGCAATTTTAAATTTAGAAACATGTTATACCGAACAAAAAGCGGGCATTACGGGTGACTTTTATTTTCTTTTATTTGACGCCCAGTTTAATTTCCTCGCCGGTCACCCGACTTCCCCTTTGTTTGTAATTTAAAGAAAAACAATTTTAAAAACTTTCCTTGCTCGTGTCGCTTCTTTTTTGTTTGAATTTTCTCTTCCCAATTGTCTACAAAATAATTCGTTGCAGACGTTCGCGTATACGTGTTCTCTTAAAGCCATATATACGGATCTCGGGTAAAATATTCCGCTATTGTTTGGTAGTCAACAAAAAGAGAGGTCGCACGTCTGTGATAGAGGCATATTGATCGACCCCAAAAGTTATATATGGAAATATGCTACCAACTCACAAAGATAAATGGCGCGTGGTCGCCCTGGCTTATAGCCAAACAGCTATCGGACACAGCCTCTGGTGTATGGCGTTCAATAAAATTTTGATTTAGACCAGTAATTAAAACGAATCGGGCCCCGTTAATATCAGTAAACTATCGCGTATGAACAGAGTTGTTATGTTTAAATATGTTATAAATACGAACATTTATATGTTATAACACATTTATTTATAACACAATGTTATTTATAACATAATAATTAATGTTATAAATACGAACATTTGTGAGGATGGAGGGATTTTGTTACTTTTTCACGCAAAAAAGGCTAAATAAATTTGGATGAAATTCGGCACATAAATAGTTTAATGCCTCAACTAAACTATTTATGTGGTATGAGGTACCTATATTAATGCCTCATATAGAATACTTTTTATAGTGAAAATATGTTAGATTCCTGAGGTATCCTGTAAAAATATTAAAAATCGTCGTCACGGCGATAAATTTTATGTCAGGTACTAGTCAGGTATTATATCTATACTAGTTCAAAGAGAAATAAAAATTAGAAAGTATCAAGATTGTTTTGTCCAGTTTCCGTACACTTCCATTTAACAATTTTTAATTCCCCATTTAAATGGCAAGAGCTCATTTACGATTTTATTATACAATATTTTGCATATGATGCATATGAATAGATATGTGGTTTCAACTATAAAAACTTACTATTTTTGTAATAATTTCTCAAAAAAATTATTATGGTCATATTTAATATTAAAACGCTGATTATTATTTTCGGGAAATTACCCACATTACCCACATATTTCTACAAATAAGCAAAGTTTTACAATATCTGTTATTTGAGAGTCAATAGAGGCTTGTTTAGTTTGTCAGATCTCAACATCGTTATACTTGGGTTGAGGTATGTGGGAAATTTTAATTACTACTCAACAATAGGCAATCTCTACGGGACAGCGCGTCCAAACTTATCTCGTTAACTGAATAATATTAAGACCAAAGTTTTTGTTTAATGACAACAAGTTTAATGTAAGGATAATTTGTTACTTTTACACTACATGTGTGGGCGAAAAGGTTAAGGATTCGTTAAGGTTATGGTGACTTTTGATTGAGAAAATAATATTGATAAATTGATAATGTTATTTGAGAAATTCATATTTAAGTTTCCATAAGGTTAAAGGTTCAAATTACTTAGGGATGATACCTCCCTACTCGTAGGTATCATCCCTCCACTACAAATTTTAAATTCTATTACTAATAACATATTTTTACTTTTATACTTTCACATAATATAGTCCATTTTTCCTACTAGTATTAGGTAGGTACTTATACTATAATAGTTATTGAATAATATGTATTGCTGTTTTTTTTTACTTTATTAAAAAATTCTGAGTTTACCCAATTTTTTAGATTATGATCGACAGATAGTATGACGGTCTCTTGATGGTAGGCGGCCATCGCCTATATATAACACAAGCAAAGCCACAGGTGCTGCTATTGCGCTGTCGACCGCAATAGAATTAAGGATAAGGGGATGGAAATGGATATGGAAATAGGGAAGATGGGAAAATGGCATAATATTATATTATGTTGTTACTTTTTATATTGGATATGTATGTACAATTTTGTATATCTGCCATATGTTTCTAGTTTGAGGTCCAATAATTTCTAAATGGTTACAAGTCTAAAACTATAAACTCACATCTAAAAAATATAGTAAAATTTAGATATATATTTACACTGATATATTGCTATTTCTCATGCCAAGTTTAAAAACAGATATTTTACAATTAATCATAATATTTTTCGTTACGGAATGTTATTAAACTTTTTCCACTTGGAAATTACTTGGGGCATACAACCGTCATGCCGTTCGTATATGTAAGTGCCTTCGTGGAGACATATTGCTTTCTCATAAAATATGGGAGAGCGGGTAAAAGTTACGTTTGCTTTAGTCAGCATATTGAAATGTAACATTTGGGTTTGAATGTTTCAGGACAGTCCCCGGGGACGGAAGCTGATATGAAATGTATGAAATCCAGCGGTGCGTGCATAACAATCGAACCAAGGTAAGATTTACTACAATCAGATATCACAATTTACTGAATACGCCCGCCCTTTAAACTCCTTTTCTGTTAAATAAACTTAATACCGTTATTATTCCATAGTTACTTATATTGTAAATGTAAAAGTAACTCTGCTGTAACACGGCTGCTGTTATATTTCCGGTTGCTAGAGACTCTCTGCTCCTTATTACTTACTAGCTGGTGCTCGCGACTTTCGCGTCCGCGTGGAATAGTTATTTTTGGAATTATTTGGGTATCTCGAACGGTTTTCGCAGCGCACGCAACGGAAGCCCTCAAAGATGAATAATTTTCCCCGTTTTTTTCCACATTTTCGACTGTTTCTTCGCTCCTATTGGTCGCAACGTGATAGCCTAAAGCCTTCCTCGATAAATGATCTATCCAACACAAAAAGAATTTTTCATTCGAACCGGTAGTTCCTGAGATTAGCGCGTTCAAACAAACAAACTCTTCAGCTTTATAATATTAAGTATAGATTATCCTGTCAAGTTCTAAGTGCACTTATTACAATTTATATGGCGATGGTGGTGCTAAGCTAATAATATACTTACAATGAATCAAGTGGATCGCTAGATTGCCTGGCAACCTCTACTTTAAAAAACAAAAATGTTTCTGCATGGCGAAATATATAAAATCCACAGAAGAACATCTAAAGTCGACGTAGCCAATACACAATTTGGTGTGTTAAAGTTGGTTCTTGATAACTAAGTTTGACAAGACAAGTAGTCGTATATATAGGTAATAATTATCTATAGAGTTCCTATAGATAATTATTACCTATATATAGGACTACTTATAATATTATAAAGAGGAAAGATTTGATTGTTTGTTTGTTTGAATTGAATAAGCTCCGAAACTACTGGACCGATTTGAAAAATTCTTTCACAGTTGGGAATTCTTATAATCAGGGAGTAACATAGGCTGTACTTTAAAAAGTTAGGCGGACGAAGTCGCGCGCAATAGTTAGTATAAAGTATTCAATAAACGAATTAATGTTCATCTTCTTAACGTTAAATTTCTGCCATCAACCAAGTCTGTAAAATATAACTTCTTTATAAAAGATTTATTTGATAGTAACACATTGTAAAGAAAACAGACAAAATTTCTCTTCGTTTTAGGACGATTAAATTGCTTATTAAATGATCAGAGAGAAATATCTTCATCCTAGAATCTTGGGTGAATGTGACAAAATCTCTCAGTTCCGCGTCAGCCTCAAATCCCCAGTGATGGCCGTAGTGATGTTGAATGTCGATAAAGAATTGTCGATATTATTTGTCCACTACTTAATATTACGCAACATAAGAGAACCAATACCAAACATGTTACCACTCCCTTACAGAACACTACCGTGAAATAACCGTATTTGTGGGCGACAATCGGCACTAGCTCAGATTGTCTGTAGAACTTTTTAAATAAACGAAGTTTTTTGCCTACGACCAATGCGTCTCTCATTGGCGATTTTGCTCAATATATACCTAATATAGAATAGAATTAGAAAAATTATTAAGCCTCTTTGCTGGTATAAGCAGTCGCTAATCAACTCTGCTTAATGCACTCGGGTAATCTTATAGACATATAGATATAGTAACTTTATAGATAAGGACAGACAGATTGCTTGTGGTAAGAAACTTATAAGTTTTAACTATAGAGACAAGTATTTGTTGCTATAGTTTCGCGATTAGAAGTATTACCGCTTTATGGGGTTTAGTGATTAATCTGTAGGTAAACTGAATGTGATAGGTCAAAATACTTCTTATGATAGATTATAACTTCAGTAGTCTTATATATATTAGACTTACATAAAGTACTATACATTCAGAGCTAATTCTTCTTGATAATTTTATTTTCAATTTTGAATTACAATTTTATTGATAGTTTTCGTTTGCTTTACTTTATCGACAACGGACAGCCCTAAAGTTGTTCGTGGAGAGAGCGCTGTTTGCTCGGCGTGTAAGATTAATGATGGCAGGAGGACACTATACAGAAGCCCGGGGCTGAGGGGGGCGGAGAGGGGGGATGAAGGGGGATAACAGGGGTTTTGGTGGAAAGGAAGAGACAACGTGCCAGGCGATTTCGCCTGTATACGTTGTACCAGGCGTGTTGGTATTTGAACTAATTGCTTGTAGATATTTACGACAGTCGACAATACCACTAAATGGAATTACTCTGTACTATGTTATATTGCTGTTAAATAGTTGCATCATATCGACTTGTTCTATCTAAAAAACATTTAGGATTGAAATGATTTTATACTTTTTAATTAAGTTTCGCTTCATCGTTACGTTCAAAGCTTAAAAATATATTAAATTCACAACCAACTAGCACCGAATTAAGCACTTTTTCAGGCATTTTCTAATTTTTTTTCTTCATAGGGATCTTCTTTGGATTTCATTTAAGCTAAGATTAATTCATTCATTTAAGATTTTTTATTCATATAGACAAAAAATAAAATATAAATAACGAACGCGTGGGAAATGATTATTTATTTTCAGTCTGGTGGTAAGTGCAGCTTAAGTTTTCAATTAAGCTTATGAAACTCAGTAAACATATTTTCTCCAACGCCGGAAACGTTTTCTTAACGCTAGAAGACGGTATTAAGCCGGATTACTTACTAGAGCGGATTAGTGACACGAGAGCTAGTATACAGCGCAATAAAACTGTAGTTTCTCGCTTGAGTTGTTTCATAAAAGTGCTATACTAATTTCAGCGAAGTAAATCTCAATCATTGCGGGCTACGTCAATCTGGCGAAATTGATGAGTAAGACGATCGAGCGAGCCCATACAAAGGCATCGTTGGAAACAATGCCTCGGCCGCCTTTCAGAGAGCTTTTCCCTCGCGCAATTAAGCGAACCTTTTTGTTGGAACGCGCCTTTCGCTACTACATTATCGGGGTACAATGGCAGCCATGATTTGCGGAAAGACGCCAAGATTATTTTTTGGTCGTTTCCCACACGAAAGTTCGACGTCGACTCGCTTGGTTTGAGTAATTCGGTCATGCTATCTCGGATTGAAAAAGTTTGAACGCAATTTCATGTGACTGATATTGAATATCAGGGTGACTTATGTCTGTAACGGGTTTTCTTTATATGGCAATTTTCAAAATTTTTCCCTACAAACATATACTTAATGCTTTAATATTTATTTTGTTTATAATGTTAAATATTTAAATAAACAGTTGTTAATAATATTTTTTGTATCTACAAATGAAATCGCTACCATCGCTATCGCTATCTCCATGAACCTTGGCATTTATGTGTATTTTTTCTTCGAGAGGTTTTATGCTGTCGAAATTCAAGACAGACAAAATCGCGAGAAACAGCTAGAGCATCGTTTTACCACTCACTTAATCAATACTAATAATAAATCTGTAAGTGTAGGTATAATATTTTATATATGTATATGTTCCTCCAATAACTCTTAAACGAATTAACTGATTTTCATGAAACTTGGTAGATAAACATTTAGACGTACGGGACAAAGGATAGGCTACATTTTTCACGCGGACGAAGTCGCGGGCGCCAGCTAGTTTTAAATAATTTTCAGTTCTGTTTTTTTTTTTCAGAATGTTAACAGTATATTGTATTAAATCTTAATCAGTTACACAGTGATTACGTAGCTCATAACGTATTTGCGATGCATAATAAATGATATATTAGCTAGGCGAAGCGAACACCAGATTTACATATTAAACGCCGCTCCCTGTCATGTTAATCACATGTGAGCATAAACTTGTCATGTAGGCTTTGTAGCATATTATATGTTCATGTTTCCAGAGTGGAATTTGCGGCTTATGCTCCACTCGCACGAAGAATCTGGCACGAATAATTTATTCCCCTTTCCCACTAAAAAGTATGCTCTACTGGCACGAATCAAAACTTTTTAAAATAATTTCCCCTTTCGCACGAATACATATGCTCCATTGCCACGAGACACGAGAGTACTCTGAATTTGTACAGTTAGACACAAAAATAAATAAATTTTAACTCCCAACAATGTAGTTACAGAAAATACATTGGTATTTTGCTTGTTGCCGAATGCCAACTAGAAGGATGCACGTGCATTTCAGTACAATAGATAAATTATAAACAATAGGGCGCCTCGACGGCGCACAATTTTTTTTTTTAATATTTGTAACCTATTATAATAGGAAGATTGTAAATTATTTTTTTATGAAATTATATTTATTAAGAAAATTTATTAGCATTTGTATATATTTTTGTTACATGTCTTGGCCATAGAAAAAATTTTCAATTTAGTAAAGTGAATAATTATTTGATATTATTATAAATATTATAAATCATTAAGTATAGAAAAAATATTTTATTACAAATTGTTTTCTTGATATTATATTAAGAAAATTTATTGGCATTTGTACATTTTTGTTACATGTCACTATTTTGTTTTAGTATTTACTTTATGTTTTGTTTTATTATTACAGAATGAGTGTAAATGAAGCCTATTAAATTGATTAAAAGTCGTAAGTCTTTTCGTTACAAGTTTTACATATCTTTTGTGTGTTATTTTTATTTTATTTTACGTTTTGTATTTTGTAAACTGTACTTTTGTATTAGTGCGAGCGGGGAATTCATATTTATACTCGTGCGAAAGGGGAATTATTTGTAGGTATTTTAAAAAATATTAAACTCCCACGTGCGAGTGGAGCATAAGCCGAATTTGCTAATATGGAATTATATGGTACCTAATCCATTCGTAAGGGTAGGTCGATCGGATTAATATCTACTAACACAATGTTGTATAAAATTACATACCTAATATATCACCTTAATATATAAAAGGCGATGTGTGTGTATGTTCCCTATGGACTCGAAAACCGCTGAACCGATTTTGATGAAACTTTCAGACAATCTTCAGATTAGTCCAGTGGGTAATCCTGTGAAGTTTAGTAGTGATCGGACGCGGGCGAAGCCGGGAACGGGTGCTAGTTATCCACAAAATAATAAATTACTCCAAAAACCGTTTAACCGATCACAGTCTAATAACAGTGATATTTTGCGTACAGATTTTCAGGGTTTCAGAAAAGGAACTATATTTAAAGTTCGAGCGAAGTATCGGGCAAATAGGTTATAAATACCTTATATTTATAGGTTACAAATAGGTTATATTTATTTATAAAAAATCACGAACATATTATATTATCACGAATGAATGTCATTTCAAAAATGACGTTTGTGTCATTGTTAATATTTATTAAAATTATAAAATTAAGAAATATTGTCTAATTAGGTACCTATCTATATATATAACAGTATATAATTATATTTAAAACCTATTATAGTATTAAGAAATAACTAGAAACGTAATACCAACAAATTTGTAAACTGTTGGTGGTTGGGAAATCTTTTTAATGAAGATCGTTTAAAAGTTTCAGGTGGAGTTTCGAAGAAGATAAGAACAAAGTTCGCCCTAGAAAAACCTCGATCTCTGAAAACTAGAAGAATTCAGCTGTGGGGGTTCGAAAAGTGAAATAAATCAACTTGAAATTTGAAAATTGAACTTGGAAGATTTAAATGGCACATTCGTGATCTACCCTGTAGATCCGGGCTTTTGTAGTTATGTTCCTCATCAGAAGCTCGTCTCTACAGGTATCTCACGGCTGGAAGACCTCGCTACTTTGTCATCAATCGTCGCCAGCTTTTCAAGAGCTTACAAGAAAATCTAAGAAGACTTATTATATTATTAATATCTGTACTATATTGTATTCTACTGCGTAAGTGTTGTTCGTCTCATAGTTATTTTTTTATTTAATAACTAGCTGGTGCCCGCGACTTCGTCCGCGTTCTGGATGAAAGGTACCCTATGTCCTTTCTGGTGTCCCAGACAACGTGTATGCAAAATTTCATAGTGGTCGGTTCAGTAGTTTTGCGTGAAAGAGTTACAAACACCCATACATCCATACAAACTTTCGCATTTATAATATTAGTACGGATTAGTAAGGAGTAAGGATAACCAAAAGTGCCTTGAATAATGAGTCATATTGAGTAAATGTAATTTTTGGGTTATGAGCATAATATTATATTCGCAAAATATCATACTATGATACAATACAAGCAACATCTATGACCCACTTCAAAATGATTAGTGGGTAAGAGAACACTATCTGGCATCTCTTAGGTACTAACGCAACCAAACACAACTGCAATGCATTGTGCTTTGCAGTTGTACTTGAAGTAAAAATATTTTTTTCTAAATAAAATATATAAAAAATATTTTTAACTAACTATTAAGTTGGCAATATATGCTAATGTTATATGGTTGGCAATAAAATCAGATTTTTTAGGTTTTTAGTTATGATAAATTACACAGCTGTTTTTTTCTTCCAGTAAAAATAACCTCAAATCTCACATTGCAGTATTTAACCTATGTAATTTTTATTTATTCACAAATAAAAATGGCTTGATGTGCTTGTAAAAATTCTCTTAACGCTTTTTGTTATATTATATATGTGTTAATTTTAAAATTTAAAAACATCAAAGAATCATTACTGACTTTGTATTACGTATTGTGAGCGAATGGTGGGTGATAAAAAAAACTGCTATCATATTATACGGTTTCAGAATCCAAAAATACATCAAATTTAGGTAAATTTGTTTATAAAGTTTTTACAAAAAAATTTTTCGTTGGCCTGTGTTATTAATTCTAAACAATGGGGCAGGGATTTGTGGTAGGGTATGAGTATTTGTGTGCGTTTGTGTGTGTGTGTGGTTCCATTTAATTCTCTTTAAGTGTATTTAGTTTCTCTAATGATTTGTAATGATTATTTTGGAATGAAATTGTAATGATTATTTTGTCAGATTATGGAAAGAGGCGGACATTACGGAAATTGCATTGTCAAGTACATAATATTCATCACGTCAAAAATTAGTTAATTACTCTTTATGTATACAGCTAAGCTATCTATAGCAATATTAGCAATCACCATTATTGTTCGCTTTACTTACTTTACTCAGTATAATGCGTTCGTTCTTCTTAAACTGGAAAAGTTTCGGTCCGATTATTATTTAAAAGTACTTATTTAAAATGCTTAATTTAAAAGTATCTTGTACGATGGCTTTATACTAAAAAACACGTGTAAACTTGCCACGGTTCAACTTTTATGAAGTTACTTAATGTATCGAAAGGTTCAACTCTATAGAGCAAGTGAACTTAGCTCGTTTACCCTACATAAGGTCTGACCCATGTCAGAGGAACCCTAGGCGGAAGGACAAAAAATAGTGTGTATACCTTATGTGTATACCTTGTGTGTGTGTGTATGTGTATACTTTATATATATATATATATATATATATTCACACATTCCACATAGCACCAACTAGTTCCAAAGTAAGCAACTTAATGCTTGTATTATGGATACCAGACAGTTGATATACCTACTACATACAATACTTTTTTTTTTAAATACATACATACAAATACAAAACATCCATGACTCAGGTTCAAAGATAAACGTTAACAGCTTGGTTAACAGCTTGGTTAACAGCTAGGGTTACTAGCCACTAGACCAAACGTGTCGTCAAACGACCAACCTTGTACCTACACTCACCACAGTAGCTTGTCTTGTAAAGACTGCAGAAAAAAAAACAAATAAGAATAATCTGACGAGCACGTTGGTTGAGGAGTAAGGATCGTTGCCTAATGTCTCAGGTTAGATTCTCGGCGGGGTCAACTTTAGATATGAACGTTTCAAATTTGTCTCTACTCTGGATTTAGAAAGTCTGGCGGCAGTAACCACCCCCTTACGGAAGACGAAGGACAAGATTGATGATAATGTGTTTAATTTTTAATAAACGCAACTGTATAATTTCTGCAATCGACAATACCACTAAGAGCTGCAATCGCATACATCTTATCCTATTAAACCGTCCGTACTAATATTATAAATACGAAAGTTTGTATGGATGTATTAATGGATGTTTGTAAGTCTTTCACGCAAAAACTACTGAACCGATCACCATGAAATTATGCATACACGTTGTCTGGGACACCAGAAAGGACATAGGGTACCTTTCATCCAGAAAAAAAGTACTGCTCCTGAGGGATCATATAAAATTAAGGAAACTAACTTCTGGCTAAGTGTAATAGCAATAACGATGTCAGGTGATATATTGCTTTTTCAACGCGGACGAAGTCGCGGCCACCAGCTAGTATTGAATAATGTTAAAAGTTTGTAAATATGTATCATAGATTTTTGTAATTCTTTCACTAAAAAAATTACTAAACAGATATTGATTAAACTTTACTGTGCTGTGGCATTACTGTACTGATTACACCAGGTACCTTCATTCATGTTGTTAAATATTATATTTTTGTGCAAACCAATAACTGTTTATTGTATAAATGATTGAAAAACTTTAATTTAGTAATTTAAGACATAATCTGTTATAGTACCTAGATATCTGAAAATTATTTACATTAGGACTTTATTTATAAAATTAATTATTATTTTAAAATAAAATAATTCTATTTAGATTTGGAAGAGGTTGAGCATTACATTTTAATGTAGGTTATATAATATTAATAAGTATAAACAAGGTTTTGGTACCTACTACCTACTCAACCTACAACACTATAATTCAAGTCTCTTCAAGAAATATAATTAAGTAAATAAATTGTTGCAGAGTTGTCACCTGATGTAGCCATGCATAAAGCTCTTGGTAGTCGCACCATAGATTCACCATAGAGTACGTATCGAAACCTTATGACGATTGCGTAGAATTTATCTCTAGCAGAGCACACTGTGTTCGCAGTTATAAATGGGCAGCCCTTGAAAGCATCATTTTGCAGAAGACTAACGTGAAATGTGTGCTGTTGAGTTTCGAGCCAATTCGTCTACCTGCACCTTTCCCTTTATCCCTCGTCTTTTTCTAGGTCAGCAGTGGATTTGCACCTCATTTGTGTTGCATATTTTATAGGCGACTGTATCCATTTACAATCAAGAAGACCTTGATTATTGAGTTTCTACAAGAAACTCTTCTGATCGTCATTATAAATTTAAATTTACCATTGTTTGCAGAAGATACACCGGACCACAAAGAAAAAGGATCGGTTAGATAATCTTCAATATCTTCAAAAGTAGGTACCTGACCTAGCTTTATGAAATAAAGCCTAAATTAAGTACTTTGAAGATTTTTTAATCGATCCTTTTTCTTAGCGGTCCAGTGTATTTATAAGTAAATTTTCAAATCAGTTTTGTCTTATTTTCATGAATCAAGGATGATTGACCCTTCATACAGAAGAAAACCATGTTTACAGCTATGAGAAATATAGGTAATATATGAACTCATGAACATATAGGATGTATAGAACAGCAGCAGGCATCACCAACCATCAAGTAAACCATTAACAAACAAGGCTGTCCTTCAAAATAAGCTATAATCACATACAAGAATAGCTTATAAGCATATACTTATTTAATACCAAAATATAATGTTATCCTACAATACCTAATAATGTAAGTAGGTAATTAATACGGTAAGATCCTCTTGCCGTATTAATATTCTGATAACTAAAAATGTTACTTTTGGGAGCGGGTTGCTAATATATAATAATGAGTTACAATATAAGTATGATATAATAATGAGGATTTACTTATTCAAATAAATATACATAATCCTTTGTGTGTGCATTTATACTTTTTTTAATTAATTAATAAATTAAATTTAAACTGTTACATGTGTTCAGTATTTTATTTAAATAAATGAGATTTAGAAATTCATTATATTAGGCACATGGAATGAATGAAAACGATAGGCAGAGTATAGCGAAGGTGACGAAGTGGACGAATAGCGAATGTGGTAAAAAGCTAAGTGGACGAATGGCGTCAAACTGGGCACGACGCTGAGGGTTCACTTAATAGTAGTAGGCTGTCTTATATTACGGTCATGCAAAATAGGCAAATGCAATTGATATACTGACGAATTGGGATAAGAGATAAGAAACAGTGCAGATACGATACCTTACCACAGATTAAATAATAGTTACTATCGTACCCTTACTCACACACCGAAACAGATGAGCAGAGGTGCTATTATTTCAAAAGCAGCGAAGTTTTTTACCTTTTCTTTTTATCCATCACCAGATTATAGTGTGTCATGCAACTAATAAAATATTTATTATTATGATAAAAGCACTGAATACTACCAAACCACATAATTAATTATACCAACCACATAATTAACTGTAGGATTACTTATAACACATAATAAGTAATCCTACAGTTATTTAGGTTCAGTTTGGTATTGAAATAATTTATTCTGCTAGCAAATTTTTACATAAGTTTTTATAAAAAATGATATAAAAATCCTGCTACTTGGCAATAGATGTCGCTAGATTGCTTTTGCGGTGTGTTTCTGTTTATAATCTTAAAGAAGTTGCCGAATGTAAAAGCTTTTACTTAAAACTTTCATGCTGTGTGGATTTTGCTACTAGTCAACAGATGGCGCATCTTTTCCCACATGCACTTAATGTTTATGTATGTATCTTTAATTTAATTAGGGCCTTTTTCACCAACTACATACAAGTAAAGTGTTGATTAGTTACTTTTGGAAATAATTTTATGTTTTAGTGAATTATGCACTCGGTTTAGTGCATCCTTCGATAGGCGAATTTTTTTATTATTTTCTTTTTAATGTTTGGAACTTTTACCGTACAAACAAAGGTATATCAGCTAAATTATTCCGGTGACAGGTGATTTTAAATGACGGTAGCCTACTTGACAGACGGTGAAAGAGGCACTTAGGGTAGGGATATTTTTTTACTGTTTTTATTTTAAGATCGGCAGACAGGTTGATGGTCTACTAGAAGGTAGGTGGCTACCGTCGCCTATAACACAAGCAACGGCACTAGTGCTGCAAGAGTGCTGCCGACTACAGTAGGATTAAGGGTAAGGGATTTGGAAGGAATAGAGAAATGAGCTCTGGTATTCCTAACTCACTCACCGGAACACAAGAGCACACTTTATATTGTTATTTTTATCAGATCTTATTAGTCTTATGGCCTCTTTCACCATCTGTCAAGTAAGCTAACCGTCATTTAAAGTCACCTGTCACCGGGAATAATTTAGCTGATATACCTTTGTATGTACGGTAAAAGTCCCAAACATTAAAAAAAAAATAATAAAAAAAAATCGCCTATCGAAGGATGCACTACACCGAGTGCATAATTTAATAAAACATAAAATTATTTCTAAAAGTAACTAATCAACACTTTACTTGTAGTTGGTGAAACAGGCCCTTAAGGGGGTGGTTTTTAATTATATTTAACTTACTTATCATTTACTTGGTAGGTAATGTCTGTTTGCTTCCCATAACATATAGTTCCACGATCATATCTCTTACCCTTACAAAGCCTACACGGAAAATCGTGTGATTCTCTGATAAATAATATTGCCTATTGTCCATATGACGTTGTCAATAGAAGCGGTCACTATCGCCCATCGCCAATATCACACAGCCACACAAGAAGATCCACCTCACCTCCGCAATCTTAAGTAAAACCTGATACAAAAGGGTTGACTGCGAGAACAGTGACAGATCTTACTAAGTTGGTTGCTTTGCCATTCAATAGCATTTGGAAGTTATAAAATAAATCACCTGGGCTTTACAATACAGACCGCCCATTTTGAGCTACGTTATCGAACATTGATTAATAGCTTATGAGAGAGTTATTTTTTAATAGTTACCTAAAACTGTGTCTAATCTGAGCATACAAAAGTAAAATCGTGAGTGAAATCTAATGAGCGGACATCAAATTAAAAAAAAATCCAGAGTATTTTATTCGATTTAATATGTTTTATTTTAAAATAATAAAAATGTTTTGACTTGGCAAGTTGATACCCTTCTCTATGAAAGCATATAGTAAAATGGCATCATTTTAAGTTACTTACATTTTGGTCAGAGGACCTTAAAGTATTAATAGCGACACCAATATTTGAACTAGCGTAAAATTAAAAACTTAAAAATGTTATAAGTGCATTTAGTACTACTAAATTTATTTATTTAAAAAAAATTAATTAATTAATTAAATTTATTTTATTAATTGATTTTTTTATTTTTTTCAATTATTTAAAAAAAAAAATTTTCTCCTTAATACTGGTTGTATCCTTGAACAAGGAGGTTGCTGGAAAAAGCGTTCAGAAAATCTCAACAGAAAGGGGTTTTTCTGTTGTGCACCGAAATATATTATGACAACACCGAAACAAAGTAACTTTCTGGGCAACTCCACAGTACTTCGGGTGAATTGCTTAGACTTTAATTATTGTAAACATTATGTGCATTTGGAGATTATGTGTGTAATTGTTTAACAGTGAAAAAAAATGTGATACAAGGATCAATATTTATGAACAAAATTAAATTAAGTTATAAAGCGAGAAAATTAATTTTAATTTATAATAATACTAGCTGGTGCCCGCGACTTCGTCCGCGTTCTGGTACCCTATGTTATTTCTTGTGTCCCAGACAACGTGTATGCAAAATTTCATAGTGATCGGTTCAGTAGTTTTTGCGTGAAAGCGTAACAAACAAACAAACTCATATTCACATTTATAATATTAGTAAGGATTTAGGGAAACTTATAATAATATTTAAGGTTATTTCAAAATTTTATTGATCACTTAAGCGCAACATTCACTGCTTACTTAATTAGTTCATAACTGTAATCAACTATTTTTTTGTGATTTTTTTTTATTTAATTTGGAATGGTATTAACAACTCTCAGAATATATTTTGTGGTAGGTAAGTGGAATAAGTGTCCTTACGGTAGCCGATAGGTCGTCACCGCTGATAAGAAATCTCTCACCTTCACGGCTTTAAAGCTCGGGACAAATTAAGTTTACTTTTGTACTGGTTTAATAAAATTGTTTGTAAATTTTATTAAACCGAGTAGCAATCAATTTAACACAAAAAAATTGTGTTAAATTGATTGCTACTCGCAAATTTGTGAAAATCATCTTAACAATACCTTTAGAATTATAGTTCTTTGGCTCCCGCTTTTAAGAGATTGTACTCAAATATAAATCTAGGCGCCTGTATCGACAAAAGTCTTCTGAGCTATCAAATATTTACAATGGATGTACGACTTGATAAGGGCCGCGGGTTGACGGTGAATCCTCAGACTGGTCTTTTTGGAAAATTATTAAGGAAACCTATGTCCTGCAGTCCTACGGCTGAGATGATGATGTTGATGAGTACCCAGTCCAGTTCTAGGCACAATGTTATTATAAATTACTAGCTGCTGCACGCGACTTCGCCCGCGTAACTTTATAAAATATAGCCTAAAGCCTTCCTCTATAAATGATCTATCCAACACAAAAATAATTTTGCAATTCGAACCAGTAGTTCCTGAGATTAGCGCGTTCAAACAAACAAACAAACTCTTCAGCTTTATAATATTAGTATAGATTATTCTTTGTTTAATAAATAATCAAGAAATTTTTTGAACGTAAGTAATCCTAAATCCATGAATTAACGTCACATGCCTAGTGGCGATCGCTACAATGAAACTGTTCAAAAAGGAATTTATATAAAACCCCTTCAATATTGATCCACAAATTTTAATTACTCGAAGAGTGAGCGGTTGGAGTAATGAAAGCGAGACCTTGTGACCCATTTTAAAAGTTTGATACGAACGGACGATTGCGAAGAGGTTCAACGAGGGGAGTGATAAATGAACAACATCAATCAGACGAATTTAAGTGTTGCAAATTTTCACCCGCATCGGCACCGGGTTATAAAGGAATCCTTTCGTTTTAACGTTTAGATGATTCTCTTGCTTCAATGATTTACATTCATTTAATAATTCATACTATTTTAATGTTGTTTATAAATTCTGTAAAATTTCTTGTATTAAGTTTAGTTCTTGTATTAAGTTGTATTAGAGTTTTTAGGCTATATGTTTAGGTACATATGTGTACTTATTATAATTTGCGTATGTTGTATTTAATGCATATCGTACGGCACAGTAGACTAAAAAGCAAATTTAAATTACATGAGTATTCACCTAAAACAATTTTTTTTTTTCGAAAATAACCCAATAATTATACACATATATTATAGTTTACGATTATAGGACTGATGGACAGTAAACTTAGTTTTATATAAAACAGAATAATTAATCTCAAGTGTGTTGTGTTTCGCTGAATGAGTAAAGGTATGACAGAATAAATTTTCTTATACATATAATTTCGTATCTCTATATCCTCTTAAAGTCGGCAGAGCACTTGTAACCGACATAGCGATACTTACTAAGTATGTACCCATATGGCGACGATGGCTATCAGCCATCTCGTAAGACTGCTAAAATAACTTGTTAAAATATAAAGCGAATTTTCTTTTAGACTTTTTAGTCTGATTTACGTCTATTTAATTATGTTTTTTTGTTGCTAATTTTTAATTAATCACCTTTTTATACGGTATTAACCTTACCTTTTGAAGGCTTCAATATAAATCCTATTACTGAATAAATTGAATGATAAATAACGAAATCTCAAACTTCTGAGGTTTGTATTATGAAATGTATTTCGTTTTAACGCCCACTGGAAATAGTTATTAGGGCAATTTTTTTAAAAAATAATTTTTAAGGTTTAAATTTTAAATAAAAGTGGGTGAAAATTTATATGTTTAAATTGTTTATGTTGAAGCAAAAACTTACTTGGCCTCGCAAAGGTACAATACAATGTCTTATATATGTAGGTATGTATACAGTACGAATGAGGCACATTGATTGGAGTTCTGTTTGTACCAAATCCAGTGACCTGAAGTGCACCCACACCATACCTTACCTAGTGGTTGATTGATTTATCAGTTACCTACATCAATAAGTTTACGCAGAGGCGCTTGTAGAGGCCAAATCATCGGCAGATAGTATCGTGTCGGTGACTGACAGAGTAAAGGAGTGACGCGTACTCCTGTCACTCTTTTGACAGTAGTTCTTAGATCATCAGTACTATAGATACTTAGGTACTATTATTATAAATGCGAAAGTTTGTATAGATGTTTGTAACTCTTTCACGCAAAAACTACTCAACCGATCACCATGAAATTTTGCATACACGTTGTCTGGGACACCAGAAAGGACATAGGGTACCTATCATACAGAACGCGGACGAAGGCGCGGCCATCAGCTAGTATAAAATAAATAGACAACGATTTATTATATTTCACAATTTGCGCCTCGCGGTTTCACCAGCTTTGTAATTTATATACTATGTATTTCAATATTTTCCATGCATAGGTATGTATTTCTTCAGAAAAATACATGTATATGATCCCAATAGGACGTCGACCTTCCGTCATCTGTTTAATGGATGAAATATATATTATTTTGTAGCCAATTTAATATATTAAGTATATTAATAAATAGGGAATAAATAGATTGCCTGAAAAATTACAGTCCAAAATATATTTTTTAACATTTCGATTATGTTTAATAATCGAAAATATATGAAAGTATAATAAATTTGCAAACGTTAGGTTGACTATATTTTTGTCGTCACTAACTATTGCTATTGCTTGTACTATTAGGCATAGGTACACAGGTAAGTCGATACTAATAATTTGCACTCGACCGTTTAATAAAAAAAGAATGTTAAAATAAATATAATTTCATTGCAAACACGGTAATACGAGGATTGTTAGCGAGAAATCTTAAAAAATACTATATATATATTTTTACTAAAAGTTGACGATTAGGTACACTAGTTGATAACTGTTGATAACCAGATATTTCTTGAGACTTACCTACTTGACTTAAAACAGGTAGATATATAGGTAGCACACATCCACCTATGTATTATATTTACTTACTTATCTACTAAACTATGACTTTTACATTAATAGATAGATGTACGAGTATATACTAAAAGGAAAACGTTTACGTATCAAATTGTACAGAATGCTTATAGTGGTAGCATGAAAGCAAGTATTCAACCATGTGCCCTATTGCCTGCCACCGATATCATTAATTTTGATTTTTTTCCACTTAAATGTGTCTTTACAAACCTGTGCTAGTTGACGCATTTTGTACTGTCTGCAAAATAGTACGAAATATGTTCGCATATTATTTTAATGCTGACTAATATTATTACAGGTAAATGAGAAAGTAAAAGGTGCATTTTTAGGGTTAAACTAATTGACTTATTTTGAGGCTTACCTACTTAGTAGGTACAGTCGGGGTACGAAAACCTAATTTTTTTTTACAATGTTATATTTATTGTCCTCCAGAAAAGAAGAAATGGGAACGGAACTGTGGTCATTTTTATATCAAACTCATGATTTTTTAAAGTAATGTTTGTCACCGAAATACAAAATTTCAGTAGTTATTGCCGCCAGACGGGCTAAAATCTGCAATTAAAAAGGAAATTAAACAGATTTGATATATTTGAGATTTATATTACCTACATCAAAGTGATTTTATAAATAATATTTTTTTTACTATCGCTACAGTCGGCTTACAATAATTACCGTCCTCCAGTTCCGTGCAATGTCGCGTTCGCCGCTGTATCGAAAAAGTTTTAATTTAGCCAAGTCCCCATTGTAAGTCTTTTAAAAAGGCTCCAAGTATTGTATGCATTTAACAAGGAGCTGTGGTGACAGTTATTAATGGATTTTCTTCTATTTTTCTCGGCTGGTGCAAAGGATGGGCTTAGGTACCAAGTCTTTGTTCCGTTCACGGTAGACGTTCGACTGGAGTGATCTAAATTTATCTTAGCTATACCTATACAAAATATTATATAGCATACCCTTAAATTTTAATTTAGTTTGTAGGTTACTAGAAATTCTTTCAAACTATAATAAATTATATTGCGGCACTGATTACTTAAGCCTGAATTTAAATTGAAAATATTTTTCAAAAACATTTTTACCCGAACCGCTCCTTTTTTCGATTCCAAAATGATCGGCGCCTTTGACGTACCTTCCACCAAATTCGGTTCTCAATTTGAGAAATCTAAATGGTTGTCATTGTCTACGTGGTATTTTTCTAAATCCTCCGGCTTCACACCGCATCATTAGTCATTCTGTTGCGCGGTGCAGACCGACGCGTGACGGTTTTTGCGACTACACATTTCCTGATGCAATTCCGAAACCGACTCAGATGTGGCAGCGAAATGGTCTGTTAGCAAAGATTTTTAGAAGAATAATTGAAAATTCTAAGCTTTTCACAGTCAAAGAACTTACGTAGAAGCAATATCATTATAACAACAAAACTCCTATTAACAAACTTCATATTTTTACTTCTATGGACTATGTAAACCTGATTCTTCTAAGGAATTTATGA
Source organism: Synanthedon tipuliformis (assembly GCA_947623395.1). Taxonomy (NCBI): domain Eukaryota; kingdom Metazoa; phylum Arthropoda; class Insecta; order Lepidoptera; family Sesiidae; genus Synanthedon; species Synanthedon tipuliformis. The sequence continues at coordinate 7,723,114 of OX392417.1, read as the reverse complement.
AAGAAAGGCCTCTAATACGGTAAATGAATTAAGGTCTATAATAATTATAATTAATATAAAGCCTTAAGATTTATTAAGAAAAGTTATTAAACCTATTTTGTAATGTTTCATAAAAAGGCATAAGGCATAACTAAGTACCTAAGTATGTACCTACCCTACTACATCTAGCGTTTGTGTCCTAGAGGTATTTGTTTATGGCTTTATGTTTGTTGCCTATGCACTCCTAAACTGTTCAACCTATCACCGTGAAATTTTGCGTACAGGTTGCTAGGGGTTCAAAGAAAACATAGGAATCCGCACGGACTAAGTGGCAAGCAAAAGCGAGTTAGAAATAAGTAGGTAAATGTTGAAATAAAAATATCATTCGTTAACTTTTTCCAAAACCGCATCTTCCTCTTTTGTATCACTTGATATAAAACACATTGTAGTTTTGAACAAAATAATTCGCGTAATCCTAAATTTGACCCATTGCTATAAATAAAAAGAGCTGAATCATCTATAGAAGAAAGCAGTCACATTGCCTTCTATCAGAACGATTTTAAAACAGTTTTATCTGTACAGTTGTCGATCAAACTTGACCATTGTTTGGTGTACGAAACAGCTACTGTTGGTATCCAACCCTCGAGGGGGCAATCTATCAAACGTCCGCCGGCTCTGATATTAAGTTAGAACATTCCCCATAGAAAGGGAACTTAAAGTAGCGAGAAATATTTGAAAATCGATTGTTTCGTAATTCGATGTTCGGATCGTGTCAAAATATTTACGATTCATTGCAATTTTCCGGACGATCGATCAACTTATTTGTTGTGTTGTATGAAAGTAAGATGTAGAGTTGTTACATGCGTGAAATTAGAGCAAAAAAAGTCAGAAGTTCTCAAAACATTTTCAAAATTGTGTAGGTACAGTTAAGAGTAATGAAATTTTATAAAGTGTTTTAATTTTATTGAAGCGAATGGTGAAGTCATTCTTTAATGGCCCCATTAATTTAATGGTATAATAGAGACATCATTCGTACCTATATAAAAAAGTATATAATTTTTTTGCATTACCTATTGTTTTTAATATGTTGCGGCTTAGCAGTCTGCATATTATTTGTCTTCTGTGATAAACATATTTCCTCAAAAAAATTTAGAAAAATGAAAGGTAATATAAGTTATGTAGCAAGCATAATTATAATCTACTTAAAGCATCAAGCAATAGACGTTTAAGACCTGTAGACGTGCACCTCTTGTCAGAACTAGACACACTCCTTTATTTCATGTCCCTATGTCACATTCTAACTATGCACAAAATTCTATTGTTTGTAGGATCCACAGAAATTATAATAAATTATTTGCATCATTAGACTTATTTAACTTTAAAAATGCAGTATTTAGGAGTCAACTAATAAAGCACATTGATAATAAGGATTCTCATAATAATGTATAATAACCACACACAAACACACACACACACACACACACACACCACTTCCTTTTTGTTTACTGATCTGTTTTTTGTTTGTTTCTTTTATCTTGTTTCACGATTGTGTTAATTAGTAAGAAAACTATTTATTGTATTGTTTGCTCTTTTTTTTTATGGTAAAATAATGAAGTCCGTTATTGGCATTAGGTATTAAGTATACATATGTATTTATTATTACTATATATCTTTATTGTTTGAGTGCTGTGTGACTATGTTTAAATAAAATTAAAAAAAAAAAAAAAAAAAAAAAGACGAAATCTATTTTTTGGAACTCTAAGTTTTTATACTGACTGTTTGTTTCCTGAATAAATTAAAAAAAAAAAGAAATACGTTTAATATGAGATTTATTTACTGCTCATCAGCCCTTCGATGTTACCTTTGGAGGAGTGCTCTGTAATGCACTTCAAATTTATTATTTGGAATAAACCACTGGGTTTACTCCTTACGAAAATAAATAATAATTTAATAATTACGAACGAACGAATAAATAAATACCGGTGTTCAGTTTTCGCAAAGATATATTATTACCTAAGTAACATATGTATTTTAGTTTCAGAGATATTAATAATAAAAGTTAATAACTAACGCATAACGCGTAAAATGTGACAATTTTGATTTTACTCCCATAAATTTTCATACTTAGGTTACTTAGTAATATGAAAATCGATTCTTAAGGAGTAAACTCCAAAAATCCAATTATTTATTCGGTGATTTGTATCAACCGAACTTATGCTACTAAAAAGTTGCATTAGTTCGGCCAACCGGACAAACAACCGAACTACTGATGCTAGACGAAATAAATAAAGAAATACGAAAGTCTCACAGGGATATTTCTAATATTCAAAAACGTAAATATGTCTCCCCTTCCCACTCTCGGGGGGATTATTCGCGGCATGGAGTGTAGAGAGTGACTGAGGACTGAGGGGTGCAGATAACACTGATATTTATTTGACGACATCTCCCTACAATGTACATAAAGTTAAGTTATGCATTGAAATGTAAATTTTTTCGTATTCCTGCGTTATGTCAGTGGATGGAACGAGATAGAAAGACTTAGTGTGGATTTGCTTGTAACTTTTGTTACAGATGTATTATAATACCTACATAGATATATTTTTATGTTATTAACTTTAGAAATAAACTTTCATAGTTGGCTCTGGCATGGCTTCTGCAGGTGTCCTGCCACTACTTTCCAGATGACTACTTACTTTCATTTGGACAGTCCGTTTGGTGGCAGTAACCACTCCCTTTTACAGAAGTCTCCGTGAATTAACAGCATTTGGGCTGCTGTGCCAATTCCTTGCAGTACCTACTTACCTGTGGTGTTTCTTTTGTTATAGGCTACGGTAGCCACATACCATCAAGTGGACGGTCGGCCTTAAATTTTAATGTAATGTAAATAAAAATAATGTTTAACTTTTTATGATCAATGTAGTCATTTTTTATGATTTTGGTATAAGCATTACCTAGTATAATCCTAATAATAAATTTAACATACAAATATAATCAGATTTTATAAATAATGTGACCCTATCAAACAAAATATAGGTAGGTACCTAAATCAATGTAGTTCTTTTTCACGATTTTGGCATTACCTAGTATACCTAATCCTAATAATAAATTTAACATACAAATATAATCAGACTTTATAACGTGACCCTATCAAACAAAATAATATAATTGCTATCACCAACCAATTGAGTAGAAAGAATAAAGTACATTGTATTGATTAGAAGCGACCACCCAGTTTCTCCCGGGCTTCCCAGGAAATCGTGTCCAATATCCAATCTAAGGGCGCAAGAGAAAAAAATTGAGTCGCGACAGCAGCGCCGCTGCACCGTCGCGACTGTTCGCTGATTAATGAAATATCTGCTCATTCAACTGTAAACAACGGTATATCAAAATGAACAAGTAAGCTAAAAGACACTCTAACACCTAAGTAATAACGCTCAATTTTAAACGTTGAAAGTAAAGTTTTAGGACATTTTGATAGATTAAAGAGCAAGAATACCAAACGTTTCCCCTCGACGCTGGAACATTTGACGTTTTTGTAGACACATACTTATATAAAATGGCAAAATATGAACTCTGATAATTTGAAACTGAAATAACTAATGTGAATTAAATTTAGTCTTATTTGAATTTTATTTAAAGTTTTATTTGAATAGGATAGGTCAATTGAATAGCAGAAATTTGACGTCATTGTTTCTGAAGAGAAGGAAATCTAAATGTATAAATGTATGCTGCCAAAAATCTGAGATACGGTGACTCTGTATTTCAGATATTTTAAACTGTGTCACTTTGTATGTAGTCATTATGATTACAAGTTAAATTACCTACTTACATGCGTTTAGTTTAAAATATAATTTACAATACATACAACAAATATGTAGGACAAGTCAGGGATCATTAATATTCAGTGATTTTTGGATTTTTTTAAAATTTGAATTTGTTGTAGGTAGGTATTTTTTTTTAATTTAATTAAATTAAAAAATCTTTGTTATTTCTATTCATTTCAATATCTTACATTTAAATTACAAAATCCTCTAAGAAACCTAGACTTTTAATTTACAGGACTAATCAAAAATTTGCACAATTATCCAGTAGGTAAATATTATTAACCTACATGAAACTAATTATTAAATATAATATCGTACAGTACCTACCTAGTTCTAGAAAGTGTTAATGAGTATCGGTAAAAAAAATATAGTAGGTAGGTAGGTATATTTCGTCGTGGCAAGGTACAAAGAAAGATTAGAAAACAAAATAAGATTTATAGACACACGAACGGAGTCGAGTGCAACAGCTAGTCTACCAATACATAATTAGGTACTTATTCTCTTAACAAATGAAATCGTTAAAAATTATTATTTTGTAATGAAATTTTTGTTTTGTAAAAAAAATTACTTTAATTATTTTCTGACTTCTAACAAAGACAAGTGGATATATCAACAAAAAATAAATAGGTAAGCTGGAATGATTTATTTGAAAACTTGTTCAAAACACACACCCTTGCCATATGTGAATATGCGAACAAACTTATGTATCCCATAAATTTTACTTGAAACCCTGCCCTCTCCATGGGAGGGGCGATGCTTTGCAAAAAAACCGCCGGCTCTCGGCACACAACAAAGATAGGAAATGCAACCCGCCATTACAGAAAATTGACTATGGGATTGTATGGGATCCCCTGTCCGATAGCATGTTATTAAAAATAAAATGGAATCTTAAATATTTTCACTTAAATTAAAACACCATTAGACAAAAATACTTGAAAATGTTGTACTAAAATAATAAATAAAATCAAGTCTTGCATCAAAGATAATTGATTGGTCTCGCTGCGATCGACTAGATAGAGCGCTATACTAAAGCAATAGCTCTGAAAATGTGGCAACTTTTTATTGTAGGTAGTGTGTGTAAAAAATCGTCACTTTTTATCACTTTTTACCCAGTTTTATTATATTTTTACACAGTTTCACTACGCAAACTGGTATTTTATTATGCCTAAAATTTAATAAAACATTCGGCACGTACACATCACAGACAGTATGCAGTGTGACTGGCTCGGGTACGCCGAATTCGGCGTACTATTTTATGCCGCATTTTACAAGTACGACGGCGGTATCTAGTCGAGCACAGCGGGACCAATCATTAATCTATGTCTTGCATTTTACTTATAAATGATCTCGTTGAAAACGTCTCAATCAAATTGGCTTAAATAACTTCCCTTATTCCCGAACTGTATCCAAAAGCAAAACAAGAAACAAATAATACGATCAAAGTCAGCTAAATAGGTTTTTCTTCAGTTGAAACGTACAAAGTGTAATAAGGTTTCAAGTGCAACGTGTTATTCGAAGGAATGTAAAATATATAATGTCGAGAATAAGGTTTAAAATAGTACAATGGAAAAGTTAGAAAATCCAAAGTTTGATTAAAGGCCTGTCGTATTGTTCATTAAACTTGGATTAAGTTTGCCCTGGATGGAACGAGCTGGCAGCCAGTTAGCGTCACAAGAAAAAACAGCTAGAGGAGGGTGTAAGTTCAGTAAGGAAAGTTTTCTTGAAGATAACAATGTCTTTATTGGTGGCAATAAATTTAAACAGAAATTTAATTTGATATTAAACTGCACATTATATTATAGGTACAAATAAATATAACTAATTTTCGCCCGCGACTGCGTCCGCGCTTCTTTTTTGAGAGTTAAAAAAGAAATTCTAGATCTGACTAAAATCTATAATCAATAAAATTTATTATATTCACATATATATAATAAATATAATATATATTCGTTATACCTAGCTCATATATTTTTGTCAGGCATTGAATTTATTTTATTTTTAGTTACATTACTTATTCTGGATCTCTTTTGTCCCTGACACGTGAGTAGACCTATACAATTTTTTTATAAGTCTTATAGTGAGTATACGTATATACTCGTATAATGTATTGAAAATTGGCGATTTACATAGATGACGGAATTAATGAATAAAAACAAGCTATCCTCATTCAGTGGTTTTGGATAACAGAGTCATATCTTATACTTAGATATCTCGGGATGTCGATATTTAATATTAGATATCATTACTAAAATGAATCGCAAAAATAAATATGTTGCTAAGCGCAAAAATCGAAAATGGCTGAAAATTTCTTTCAAGTCTGAGAAAATTTCTTATGAAGAGAAAATTTTTAAATAGGTAAGTGTGTTGTCGGAAGCGGTTCGCTAATTTGAAATAAAAATTACTAGGTAAGTTATGTTAGTAGGTAGATAGATAGGTCCTAATATAGATAGGTCTATCGTTGCAGGACACACCTAGGCTAGGTTTTACAATGTTACAATAAATAAGGATGTTTTACAATAAATGACCAAATTTTAAGAAAATACTGGTTAAATGAAGAAATTAATTGTTCCTTGAGTGTAGGTAAGTGCTTACCTATATAAATGGTCCCTTCTACTCTATCCTGCTTGTGGTCTGAGCTACACTTAAAACCTACGTAAATGAAAAACTTACATAGGTAATAAGTGGTAACAAAATTGATTAAAAACACTACCAGCAAACCAGCTTCTATTTAGAGACTCGATCCATCTATTTATTGATCAAACACCCATTGATCGGATGTTCCCACCTTTTATGCCTGCAGCCGTTTGGAAGCCGTGAGTCAGCATCTTTGTCCGCAGATGACCGTGATCCTTAGCATTGTGATCGTCTAATTCAATAAAATCACCGGACATTTTTGTTTATTTGTTGTTGGTGTCGGTTCCCTTGTCGGTCTCAGTGTTGTATTAGCGGCTTACACTACAAGACACGGTTGTGCCGTGCATCATGACTTGTAATAAGCTTACCTACCGAAGTTTTGTTTTGTTTTTAAGTTAGTTATACGGAGGACGGTTTGGTTTAAGTCGATCATATCAAAGTGGATATTGAGACTCAGCTTTAAATCGATATAATTATAAAGACACTTGTTTTTCTTGACATTACCAAAACGTAGTAGATAGGTACTACTTATGATGCTTGTAAGTTTTAATTAGAATTTAAATATATACTTATAATTATGTGGTCCAGTTTTGTGACGACAGATTTATATTTGTAAATGACAATGGTTTATATAATTACCTACATAGTTTATATAATAGGTATACCTATAAAGCATAATTTTTTTAGTAAAAATTTTTAATTAAACTTTTTTATTTTAACTGAAAAAATTCTTAATGGACAATCTTAAATGTTTCATGAGATGACAGAAATATAAAAAAATGTTTGTGTATATTTTAAATCCTAGTTAGAGGATTTAGCCTCTATGTTATTTTGTATGATATGTTTTTATGTCTAAGCAACTGATTTCAATTTGATGAAATCTGATATAGGTACCTAGGTAAAGACAGATGTACCTACCTTCAGGAAGCATGTAGACATGAGCGAACTTAATTATTTTTATCTTTCGCTCCAACGAATCCACAGACAGTAATTACAGGTTTTCATTTAATTACATTTTTTCTGGAATAAATGTTGTTCTTAAAATGAAACTTGTTAAAAAACTATTGTAAACGTATGAAATTAGTAATATATATTTATTATGATATACCACTATAACATACCTACAATATGTAAGAAGAGCAAACAGAATTTAACAAGTATGAAAAATGAATATATGCAAATAAGCGTATGACGCACTCTTTTTTATTTAAATGCTATTAATTCATGCCTAATTATATATCACCTGTCGTCCATTAAAATAATGAACAGCTTTATAACAAAAATAAAGGAAATTGCATATTAAATATTTAAAACGCCGTGTCGTTAGGAACAGAGACCATGTTCATTCCTATTATTATTAAACAGCTTCTTAATCCCTTCCATTCTGTAAAGCCTAGCTCGAATTCTCTCTCTTTTTCTCTAACGTAAAAGCTCCTTTGTAAGAGCGAGATGAATATGTTATTCTTGTCCGCCCTTCAGAGAGTTTTATGTGTTGCTGTTTCATTTGCTCGCGTGAACTTGTTTGCGAGTGGAAAGGGGAACATGGTTGTTGTGGTTTGATGCTTTCGAACGTGGTGTCAAATGAATATGAGCTTTAAGATGTGAAAGCTAAAGCTCAGTTTCGATCGTTAAAACGCGAATAAGACAGCTAAAGAACAGCTCCGCCTTAAAAATGGAAGGTGGTATGTAAAAATTGATGAACATGTATAGGAGTCCTTAAAGTGACAGAGTGCGCTGGCGTGTCGGGCAGTGTATATTGTCTGAAAATGTCGTCGCGAGAGAGCGCGCCCTCGGCTTCATTGTTTATTATCAAAAAGTGATAAATCAAATGACTTTGCAATAATAAAAACTTTGCACTTTCCTTAACTGTGAACTGTGTTAATTTTGAAATTAGGTATGTGTCAGTGTTCGAGAGTAAAATTAATGAGACTGTTGTGAATACCTATGATGGAAGTTGACAATTGAGAGTTTAAAATTGACAGAATAAACACTGAAATACTGTAATTAAAGTGAATAATTTGCAATGTTACCCGCAGTTATAAAAAAGTTTAATTTTTTTTCAGTGATGATATTAATGAACATCATAAGTTTAACTTTTGTGATCCAGTTTAAATTACTTACTTTTTTGTAATTTATTGACAAGATTTGTGTTGCACATAGATATTATTTATATATATATTTTATGTGTTGTGCAAAATAATATAGACAAAAATAGTAATATATAGGGATTATTTAGTTACTGAAATATTTAATGGCGGCCATATTAGCAGGCGTATTAACTGGGAGGTGATGCGCGAATCGAACCACGCCCATCATGAGTTCTTTTCTCATGAACGGCGGTTATCAACCGCAACCGGACCCCAAATTTCCTCCATCCGAAGAGTACAGTCAAGCTGACTACATACCTCCAGGAGAGTACTATCAGCATCAGCATTTGCAATATGGTTATCAGCATCAATACGCGCCGGTACAAATCGGCACAGGATATGGCTACGGAGGCTACTATCATCCCTTACCGCAACACCCCCCGGTGGCTCCACCTCCGAGACCTCCTGAGCCTGCTCATCCGTCAGATGCGGACCATGGTTTTGTCCCATCACACGGTCCAGCAGATGTGCCGCCAGGACTTGCAGAATTAGGTCTCAGATTAGAGAGGCATATAGAAGAAGCAGCACCGGCTGGTAGGAAGCTTCATGCTCTCGGCAGAGAAGGATCACCTGGGTCAGAGTTGGATGATGAAAGGCTATTGCTGGATAGTCCACCTGTCGAGGATGACGACTCGTCCATTTGTTCAGATAACACGGACAGGGTTATTTATCCGTGGATGAAGAAGATACATGTGGCAGGCGCGTGTAAGTATAAAATATCAAACTATTTTTATTAGGTTTAAATGCAAAATGCTGACTTCCTTGAGAAAATATCCTACAGTTACTAGTAGAAGCGAAAACAAAGCGTTAAGAGGGAACGCTAGCAGCTTTTTTCCATACAAATGTATTCCTCTGTTTTCTCCCTGGATAATCTTTCTTGAACAAAAATTTTTTGTCATAAAATCTAGGTCTGCTAAAGCTATGTCCCTATCATTTTTTTGTCAACAACTTTACATAAGAAAATATGACTTCTCAAAAATCGTAATAGGTAAATGGTCCTTTTATGTCACCCTAATCAGACGATTATGAAACAAATTTTAACATTTTTTAAGATAAAAAATAATAATAGGGACATAGATTCATTCATCTTGAAAATATTTGTGTAAAAATAAATTCGATAGGCTCAATTTTTAGAGGAGAAAACAAGGGATCACGAAACCTCGCGCTACGACTCGAACTACGAGCTGCGTTACTTATTTTTCAAATTCTGCTGTAGGTATGCGTTCCCTTAGTTCCCTCTTAATCAACTATCTGTCTTTTTTATGTTAGGTAAAGGTCGGCAGACAGGTCGGTCCACCTGGCTACTGTCGCCTATAACACAAGCAACGCCACAGGTGCTGCTGATAGAGCGTTTCCGACTACAGTAGGAGATAAGGGAATGGGCTCTGGCATATCTTACTCACCTATATATTCACACAACATAAGCGCTGATTTATTTTAACGCTTAAACAATATTACATCACGCATTAACTACAAGTCAGTACCTACCTACCTAGTGATTAGTTATCTTTCGTAGTCATTTATTGTTCTCCCTATCTGGCGGCAGTAACCAAACCACTGTGAAATGCCAGTTCATGTTTTCATGAGTGAGTATGATGGAATTTCACAGGCCATTCCGCTATAAATATCTTACTTATCCCAAACAATTCATCCTATTAAGGTCTGCATGGGACTTGCAACTACTACAACTTTTCTTGTTCTGTTAATCAGCTTGCCTGCAATTTACTTTAAAAAATTAATGCACTTTTTCTAGGTATGTATCTTAGTAGGTATAAGCTACAAACATATAATTTGTTGGTAGGGTTTATACCCTACCAACAAATTATATGCATAAGCGACAAGGCTTTGTAAGGCATGTGCATCTACATATTACTAGTAGTATACCTACCTACTAGTTATATACTAGTAGTATACTACTATATTACTAGTAGTATACCTACCTACTAGTGAAACCTATATACCTACCTATTTTTGGTAGGGGTAGCCTATGGAGCCACAATCACGCATAGAAGTAGCGAAAGAAGGGAAGATAAGGAACTTTACTGCCATGAATTAGTTCTAAGCACAACACAGTCACGTTCTGTTATATGATGATATTCTTCTGTTAAGTAGATGGCTAATCATAGAGTTTATTGTCAGGTTATCTAAGTAAAAAAATATCCTACCCAACTCTTTTAGGTATAAATTAAATAGCTTATTGCTTTATCTGCTGCTGAGGTTTTTTTTAATAACTGACACGAACTTTGCTAATCTTTATAAGATACCTTATAAAAGTTGACCTGACGTTTTTTTGCTAAAAAATAAAAAAAAAATTGGGGTGGACCACCCTTAACATTTAAGGGTATGAAAAATAGATGTTGGCCGATTCTCTGACCTACCTACCCGATAAGCACACAAAATTTCATCAAAATCGGTCCAGCCGTTTCGGAGGAGTTTGGCAACAAACACCGCGACACAAGAATTTTATATATGAGATTTATTATCTATATAAAATACATGCAATATCTCCAAATATTTGAGTAGCCCATTCGCTCCATTTGAGCCTATATTGCCACTATAAGAGTCTGTTCTGATGATTACCAAATAATGTTATAATGATAATATGCTAGAATATGGTTAGGTAGGTAATTTTATTAATTCTATTTATTTTCAACCTTATAACTTCCTTTTTTATATATGTTATGGAGTATTATTTATTCGTAGATTTTATGTTATTAGTTAAAAACGAGACAATGAAAATCTTAGCCATAATACCTACACGCAATCTAAATAAATCAAACATATTTTTTAAATAAAATATATATGCCATCATATTCTACTTTATTTTGTATGCGCTACATACAATTAAGTAAATATTATAATTAATTCAGAAATTAGTATTTAATTTGTATAATGTGATACGTATGTAATGTTTCATCAAAAACTAAAAACATTGATCTAATAGTACTTATTTAATGTCCCTTATTATATCGATATTACTTGGAATACATTATAAGTAATAAATTTTCGTAAGTATGTACCTAAGTTACATAGTCTCAAGCAAAGATACCTAATTGATTGGTCTAAAAATATATTGTATGTAATATCAATTTTTATTTATTTATTTATTTATAATATTAAAATACGGCATCACAGTGTCCATTCCAGCACTAAGGAAAGAAATATGTAACTAAGTAGGTACCTACTCCTGTTTACAGAAGTTTCATTTTTATTTGGCACTGGCACTGTGTTTAGGTATACCTATTTTTTTTATCTAATTACCTACTTATGATTTCATAGACCCTAACCCTAGACTGGCGAGTCTACACTCAACAAATAATTTAATACATAAATTTATTCTCATCTAGGTACCTATATATTTATTAGATTTTTTTTACCTGTAAAAAATCGGTACCTATAGTAAATTATGCATCTATTGGTTCTTAATATGCACGGCATGTTCTGCCTTGTTCTTGAGAGTACTTAGTAGACTTACTTGATACTGTAATGGAAATGGACAAATAAGTAATTTTATAATAACAAAAATGATACTTTAAAAAGATTGGTGTCGCTTTTTAACAAATTAATTTAATTAAATTGTAAACAAATAAATTTTCAATAAGCAAGCACATTACCTATCTAGTGACATAAGGAAGGACACATAAGTTACGTAATGTACCTACCTAATGCCCACCTTTATAAGAATCCTTCGAAATAATTGATAGAAATATACAAGATGCACAATCAGCTACGTCTTGAACATTTGGGTAGGCATTTGTAGGTTTTACTTAGTACCTAGGTATCATTCGATCCGTTCAACCGCAAACATGACAGCACAGTGATATTAGTGTATAAGTTTCATTTTGTAAAAACTGTATGTGTAAGTACATTTTAAGACTTATTATTTTACACAAAATTCACAAAAATATATTTAGTACAAAAATGATATATTTTTGTAATATTGGCTTTTTATAGACGCCATGTTAAACAAAATATTAACTATAGTTTTTTTATATGTAATATTAATATTATGTAGGTATATTTATGTCGGTATTATAATCTTATTACAAAAAGAGCTTCTTAACTTTAAAAATCTTTATACTTGAATACAAATGGGGCCACATTAATATCTCTTTCGGCTCTTGATTTGTTGCATTGTATTCGGCATTAACTGAGTGCAAAATAGTTTTTAAAGTGGCACCAACGTTCGCGGCGTGTATTTTGAAAGGAATTAATAAATGGCCACCAATCTGTAATACTTACAACTGTTTACTGCCTCTTCAGCTTTTTAGGCGTGTGTCCTTTGATGTGTTTTGACATTTTACTAATGGGTTGTCATTAAGAAGGTCCTGCAAGACGCAACGTCTTTTGTCCGTTGACAATGGGACCCAACACTCATGTTAATGAGTATCGTTTATTTTTATAGCTTTTAAATAAGAAAGTTTGTGGTTTAGAATTTGTTTTGAAGATTATCGATCCCAAGTTAACTGTGACGCCGGTTATTTTTTTTATAATTTTGCATTTTAAAAGTTACCTATTTGTTAGTTGGACAAAAGAAATGTTTGTGTTTATTGAAAAGGAGCAACGAAAAGGAGGCTAAAATACCTATTTATGAACTTATTTTCAAAATATTCGTCATAGGTAGGCACCTACTATTAGATTTCCTAATTATTACTAGTCTTTTAAATACACTAAACGCAATTACGCATAAACCGATAACGAGAAAAATATTTGAAGCTCGGATTCAAAAACTAGAGACTTGAAGCTACAATTTCCTTTTTAATGAGCACTGTAAGTACTTACGACCATTTTCTTCAAAGTTACAGCCTCTTGAAAATTACCTAAAAATTTGGAATATTTTTTATATCCTTTAATTGTTGCGTTTAGTTATAGGTAGGTAACTAGCTGGTGTCCGCGACTTCGTACGCGTTGGTAAATAAAATAAAATAGAATTTGCATTTTTTTCTGCAAATTATATACACAAACCTTCTTCGTTTATCGTTCTTTCCATTTGTGAAAACACTATCGAAATTTGTTGTGTCGTTTAGAAAAAGTTAGCAGAAAAACAGACAAAATATTTAATAATTATAACATGCTACGTGTTGATGTTGAAAAATCATTTCTTTGTTATCATATAATGATCCGTGCTAACATACTGTTGTAAGAGTTTAAAACCAAGACGACCTTTTTCAAAGCATAATATGGCCTTCAGCAATTGACATGCGATTGTGACGCGTAATCTACCTGACTGTTAATGTATCACGGATTGCTGACAGGCTATTTCATGTCTTAGAGATACGTTTAAATTATGCATATTGTACTCAAGTTATGTACCTATTCAAAGTTATTACAAACACGACCCACGGGTCACGTGACACATAAGTTTACTCGATGCTAAGGATTATTGTAGGTAATAATGAAATGACTCCGATAATAAATATGACGAAACGCTGCGGTATTCGCATCCATTCTTGCCTCCACACATTTTAAAGGACCGGTTCCGTTGATTGATCGCCAAAGAAATTGCTAGTACAACATTCGCGCCAAAGTTTCATTGTAAATTGTCAGATAGTTGGTGAGTGCGCGCGAGTTCTTATGTCTTATCGACACCTGTCACGGGGGGAACATTTTTCACTGATACACAATAGTAGGACAAAGAGGTTTTGAGATTCATCGTAAGTTCGAACGTAATGAGGCGGGACCACCAGGCGGGTTCGATAGCGCATGCGTCGCGAGATCGACTCGAGATTAACAGATCGCTTATGAGACCACACGCCCGTCGCAGGTAGCCCGTAATTCAATTCAGATTGTCATCGTCCTGATGACGTGATAGCGAGACTAACGAAGCGAAGATTGAACACGTCGCATGGCAAACCAGTAGCCGTGTAACGGTCCCTCGCATTTCGCGGCCGATGATAAGAGTTCGTAGACCTCTCAAATTTAACAACACTCTTACTATATTTTTTCACGAAATTATACTAAGATTTTGCTGCTTATCAAAATAGCAAAACAACTAAGGCATCGTTTGTGAGCTACTCTAAAATAAATCCTCTGTCACATTAGTAGCTAAATTTTGCACAAAAGATGTGAGTGTATCCACAATTTTTAATTTATTATCAAAACCTGTGGCATATAAAACAATTTAGGCGAGTACCTATTATAATCAGCTTATATTTGTCTTCACTGTTGGATATAGTCTTCACCTAAAGCTCGCCACCACACACAGTCCTCTGCCTTTCGAAAAATCCGCTTTTTGCTATGCCTTTCCAGGTCGTCTGTCCACCTGACTGCAGGTGGTCTCACGCTGAGTCTTCTAGGCCTGCATTCCAGGACTCGTCCACCCCATTGGTTTTCTGCTCTTTTTTATTTCAAATAGGTACATACCCCTTGCATAAGCAAGGGACCTTGTTCGTCTAATTAAATAATTATTCTTATTATTTATAATTCATAATCATTATTATCATTGGTATTATTCATCCATCATTTTTTATTTAGCCTGATCGACACCGTTGCCACTTTGTGGCAGAAGTCCAGAATTTTTTTAAAAATATATTTGTTATATACAATTTTGTGCAGATTATCCGCACTTAGATTCATGTCGATGTCATTTTTCAGCACGAACCTTGCTCGGGCGAACCTGGGGCAGTCCACTAATAGATGCGGAACGGTTTTCCGCTCTATATACCTACCTATTCAATCCAATATACCTACTTAATCTTTGACGGTTGACATAACCGGTGATTCTAAAGCTGGCTATTACCTCGGTCAACAGATTAGCTTAGATACAATACTCAAAAAGTAGCACCAAGACACAAATCGATAAGGTCCTTGCTCTTATTACCCAGGCAACGTGTCTTCAACCGGTTTCAATGCCTTTTTTTTTCTAAAAATCTAAGATAACATGTTCGTTATTTAGACTTTAAATTTTAACAAATACTGCCATTGTAGCTGCTCAGCTGTATAAGTACCTACCTATAGTTATTATCTCAGCTTAAGTATTAGCCTAACTATTATCTCGCCACAGCACTAGATAATAATTAGCCTGGGACCTGTTTTTTTTTAATTAATATGTCATTATTGTTTGTAAATTATACTCTACATACAATTCGAATAAGTAATAATAAATTGCTAAGGTATTATTAAAACTTTATATCTTTATCCAATTTAGGTACAAAAACAAATAAATTTTTATTATATAAAATATGATCATAACATAAAATATAGTAGGTACATATTCCTCAAAACGTAGAAGTACTTGTAACATTGTATAGGTAGGTATATAGGGTTTCACTGACCCAGATCAATGTGTATTGCGGGTGACCACTGAAATCTCGGTCGCCGTCGACCGCGCATACCAACCTCGTCCCAAACCGCGGAAATTCTCAAAGAAATACCTCAGACACAAACATTCGTCCGTCCCTTTATTATAGTGAACGAACTTTCTCTTCTAGCAATACATTTTAAGGTCCGTAGTTTTCATTTTGAGTGAGCACCCATCTTTGTAGGAGTTGTGGTATCTAATCAATACAAGCTTGAGTGCGTCTATATACACGTATATTAGTTATATATAGTCTATACTAACTAAAATTATACCAAAAGTATCGAGTAGTTGCTCTGAATGCTGAAACATTTGTAATATAGGATAATAATGAGAAAATTAAAAAATATACGTAAAAAATATATCGTATGCTATTCAATTCAATTAGGTAAATTCAATTATTTATTGCGAAACCATAATGTATAATATTTATAAAGGTGTTACAAAATTTATAAAGACCAGTGTTATGGAGCCTGTCGGGCATGCAACTTAGGGACTAGGAGGATAGGAAGCGTAAACTAAACATATAAAAAGAATTTTATTACATTTAAATTTAAATTAAAAATTAAAAAAAATATTTACATTTATAAAATAATATTATTAAAATATTATAAAAAATATTATTATAGACAAAAGATAGTAGAAACATAGTTTTTCTTTTAATTTTTACTTTACATAGTCATTGAATGAATGAGATATTACGCTTGAAAACTTTATATAAAGGTTCTAAAGAAAGTAGCAGTCTAAGGAAATGGAGGAAATTAGAAAATGATTGGACGCTTTGATGACATTATTCTGTAACAAAAAGCTTTATAAGACGATTAGTTTCAATTGTGTATACAAACCTCTAGGTACATACATAGGTATACAATAGAAAACTTTGTAAATAGGTAAATGAAGCGAAAATGTAGTAAGTAGCTTATTTTTTCATTTCTGGATTTTCTATGAATGTATTAACTGCATACCTACAGCTATTATTATATATTAAAGAGATTACTTGAAAATTTATATGTGTAAAGAATTAAATCCCAAGAATTTAATATAAAACAATCGTGTATTTCTTGTAATAGGTATTTAAGTATCGCTATTTTTACATTTTTAGGTGATTTGAATCTGTGTGTCCAATAATAGAAATATCTAGCTCCTACTAAAATAGATTTCTATTTATGTCCTCGTTATAACTCCCGTTTGAACAAACCTTTAGATGCCAAGTTTTATCTAAAGTTTAGACAAAAGTAGGTATCTAAAGGTTAAGTTTAGACTGCAAGCTTATATACCTTTATACCTAAATAAATTAGGTAGGTATGTGTATAGATGAGGTATACAATAATGAATAATATAGTTCAATAATATGAGTTTAAGTATAGACTCATATAACACAGGTGGTACCTACTTAGTGCAAAATAAATATAAGTTTTACCAGCTAATATTTGATTTAAACAGGTATTTTACCGCAACATAGGTACATTTTATTTAACGATTGTCGTTTTAGAAATAGGTAAGTAGATAGTTAATGCTAAAAGTAGGTAGGTATTACCTACCTTTTGTGGAAATCTTGCTATTACCTAATAATCTTGTGGAGTCGCGTTTTATATAAATCTAAATAATTTTTGAACCTAGTGATATTGTGTACATTACATTCTTTATTAAATTGACTTATATTTTTATCCTTATCTATAAATTAAATTTTCATAAATATACATTTCATAAATATTTATCTGTACTACGAACTTTTGTTATACTTTATCCATGTACGAAGCATAATTGACAGGTTTCATTTTCAAATTAATACAATAATGCCCAACCCGCGGGCCATTGTTTTAAATATGAGCTAATTTACTGTACGCAATTTATCACAACAAAAAAGGAAGCCCATGCTAGTGCATGTGTAATTATTATGCACATTAATTAACTGAGCCCGAGAGGTTGTTACATAAATTATTCAGTAAGGTACCTAACCATGCTCCCCTGCACGCAACTAGCTACTATGCTCGATGTAGTTACTCGCACATATAGGTACACTCGTTTCTATTTGAATGTACACAATTCGATATTAATGTACATTTACGATTGTGATCTACTCTACTTATTGTACCAATACATATAGATTTTTCAATTAATATTTAATTACGGGAATCTATACTAGGTAGGTATAATATTATAAAGCTGATTAGTTTGTTTGTTTGTTTGTTTGAACGCGCTAATCTCAGGAACTACTGGTTCGAATTGAAAAATTCTTTTTGTGTTGGATAGATCATTTATCGAGGAAGGCTTTAGGCTATATAACATCACGTTGCTATTAATAGAAGCGAAGAAACAGTCGAAAATGTGGAAAAAAACGGGGAAAATTATTCATCTTTGAGGGCTTCCGTTGCGTGGGCTGCGAAAACCGTTCGAGATACCCAAATGATTCCCAAAATAACTATTCCACGCGGACGAAGTCGCTAGCACCTGCTAGTTTGTTTATAAATAAACAGTGTTCATTTTACTTTACTTCTTGTTCAATACCATAGAGTTAAATACCTATAGAGTCGTCGTGACAAATATTAACTCAAATATATTTCAACAATATACGTAGGTACTGTTGGTTTGTTCAAGGTATTTCAAGATTGCTTGATTAGAATTTTTATTTTGCATCTTTGTAAGCAAACAAAATTTTATGTTTTATTTAATTGATGTTCAATGAAGTAGGTATTCGATTATTGACTACTATATAAATATAACTTATTAATAGGCAGGTATACGTATCTTTAAAAAAACTTTAAAGTTCTGTTGTGAGATTTATTAAAAGCAAAAGTAGCTTATTACAAGCATTTGTTAAATAACTAGCTGGCGCCCGCGACTCTATCCGCGTGAAAAAAGTAGCCTATCCTGTGTCCCGTACGTCTAAATGTCTAAAGTTTTATGAAGATCAGTTAATTCGTTTAAGAGTTATGGAGGAACATACATACAATACCTACACTTACAGATTTATTATTATGATAGGCTATTTGTATAAAAGAAGAATCGGTAACCAATAAGAACGTTCCATTTTTTTACTATTAATACAAATTTAATTGAAGTATAATAAAAATAAAAATGTCTATTAACAGTTAAAAAAATAGTTTTACAATAACCATGATTGAAGATGAAGATTCCTTTTAAACCAAATGATAACGAGAACCGTATCGTCCCTTACTGTTTTAATTAATTTATATTAAGATAAGAAAATCAGGTTGCAGAAGAAGCCTAACATTCATTAACATTATTTTGTAGTAGGTATGTCAAGAAGTCTAAGTAGTATCATAACTTAACTTAAAAAAATTGTCATAACATAAAACTTTATCATAACTTTTTCTCTTGGAGGATATATGCTCAGCAGCAGATAGTATTAGTTGGTATAATTATAACCTTGATTATTTGTTTTTAACCACAAACCCACATCATAAAAGAAACAATTTTTCTAGTAGCTATACCATAACTAACATTTATTTTTGTTCACAGCCAACGGCTCCTACCAACCGGGAATGGAGCCGAAACGACAACGAACAGCTTACACCAGGCACCAAATACTAGAACTGGAAAAAGAATTCCATTACAACCGATACCTGACGAGAAGAAGAAGAATAGAAATAGCCCATACTCTAGTCCTCTCGGAAAGACAAATAAAAATATGGTTCCAGAATAGGAGAATGAAATGGAAGAAAGATAATAAACTGCCGAACACCAAAAATGTTAGAAGAAAAACTAATCCGGCTGGAGTAACAACAACTTCCTCGAAAGGAGGTAACACACCAAAGAGTAGATCAAATAAGAATACAAATAACAACGATAAGAAAAAGTCTAACAATAATGGAAGACCAGATAGTATAGAAAACGTGACGGATAATATTATGAACGATTTACACTGCGTTGGTGCGCAGCAGAATTTGTCCCACGATCCTGCTATAAGTCCAATGTCTCATCCAGGAAATCAGTTAAACGCTGGACACCCTATGACACCACATCACATTCACATGATGAGCATGCACGGTGCTCTGGACCCTTCTCTTGTAGCGAATCTTTCCACTCACGGATCTCCAGTTGGTAATAGTGGATGCGGTACCGGTCTCAATCCCACTAGCCAACCAGTCATCAAATCAGACTACGGTCTCACCGCCTTATAATCTTTAGAAGTGTAAAGAAATAAAAAAATATATATTTTCATTATTGAAACTTTCACTAATTTTACCATTCCCTCGTCTCGTTAAGGTGTAATAAAGTGATTTTTATTTTTAATTATTTAAGATTAAGTTTAAGTTATGTAATCTAGGTTAACCAGTCATATGGATGTTTGGATAGTTAAGTGAAAAACTTTACAATGTCAACAGTGTGATTAATATTATTTAAGATTAAAATAGTTTTGTGTGGTTGTATCTTTATATTCTAAGTCATTGTCGGAATTCTTTTAAACTTCTGTAAAACTATATTTATTATCTTTTAGTCCTTTTGTCTCTAAATTCAACTATCTGTTAGTCCTTTTGTCTCTAAATTCAACTATCTTTTAGTCCTTTTGTCTCTAAATTCAACTAATTCACTTAACTCGTGCTAACACTGTGAACTTAAGTTTTCCTTATGATATGACTTTAATGGATTTATATTTTTTGTATTGCTTCCGATTAGCTTCATCGAAAAGAATATTTGTTTCATTGTTGCATTTCCAAGTGAAATAACTAAAAATCAGTTACCATTTTATTCTAATAAATATATACCTACTTCTGTAATACCTAGTTATTATTTAACACTAATTATTGTTACACATTAATCTGTAAATAGTTATTTAGTAAAATTTATTTATTTTTCATCCATTTCATCAATTCATCTACATGTTATTAATTTTTCAATATAAAAACATTTTTTTATAGTAACTTATTATATCTTGTAAATAATTTATAAATAATTTTCATTTCATAGTGTTGTGATAATACCGCTTGAAAGTTTGAAGATACCTACTCGATGTATGATATAGTATGGTCATGAATTATTAATTTGCAAATATTTAAAGTGTGTAAAAATATAAAATGTACTGTACGGTTACACTTAAATCTATATGAGCAAAACTATGTGATTTAGACAATGACTTAAGTTTAGGTACAAATGTGGAGTTTAGTTTTAAATGAAATAAATTGTTTTGTAACTAAAATAGGCGAAATGTGAATACGAACCATTAAATAGTTAAAAGAATAAGTTTCTTATTAATTTAAACCCGTATTGTTGGTGAATGATCTTTTACAATTATGTGACAAGCTGCCGAAGAGGTTCGAAGGGTAATCTTATCTTTGCAAAATTGTCTTCAGTCCTCATCCCACGCAACGTTGACCGATCGTCCGTACACATCGCTCGATATCATAACCTCGTGACATTCGTATCGAATGAAATGAAAGCAAAAATCGTAATGTATTCGTTCAATGTGAAATCATCAATCAACGTCGCCGGCTTATTGTGTGGTCGGCACGCAACGAGTATCTTCTACTTACTCAGTACACGGTCCCTCGCGCCGACTACACAGTTTTATCATTTGATACAAAGCCAAATTTGAAAGAGTTGTTGTGTATTGAGAAAGATCAACGCCGGATTAGAATAATACGTTGTGGTTTGATTTCATTAAATGAAATACGCTTAATATAATTTTTTATAACGATTTTAACATTAATTTATGTTTATTTCATTAAGAATTAACACTAATGTCAATAAGCCTTACAAAATACATAGACATCTAAATCTAATACGTATCTAGCATAAACCTATAAGGATTATTAAAAATTTTGGAATCATTATATCATTATTATTAATTTTATAGGTTCATTTGTAAACTCGGCATAAGAATAATTGGCTTATAAAATCGTCGAGTTCTTAATACAAGGAGTATTTCAAAATAGTACCAGCTAATGGGAAAATTTTTATCTATTCAGATAGATAAATATTGATCTTCATAAGTTCTAAAGGCTTTTCTAGTAACAGGCCTTGGGTTGTCCGTCTGTCGACAAAATTAGTAGTTAACCTCTATCTTACAAAAGACCAATGAGTGAGTAAGTTATGCTAAAGCTCATCATTTCCCTTTTCTTGTGACATTTATTTATTAGTCACAAGTGTAATTGAATTGTTATGATGGAAAGATAATGAATAACAAATTTACGATCTTATAATAAGTAAGTGTTTTGTTAGCCTTGAGTCATTGTGAACAGCATACAAATTCGTACTGATTTTTTTATTGCAAATATTTTACTTTGAAATGACTAACAGAAATGTTTTCATCCAAACTTAACAAAAGACAAAAAAATGAGAGAACAGAAAAAGAACTGCCAAATTACACACTGTATGTGGCGTAAGTAAATTTTGAAAACCTTTTCAATGACAGCTTATAGGGTAACAATGAGTGTTTTTGCACCAGGGCTCTTTGACTCGCCAAAGGGTTAAAAATGTTGCAGATATTAACAAAGGCGTTCTTGTCACTTAGTTGTATGCAAATAATAAGATTTGGCTACTGTCTGTATATTGTCTGATTTGTTAGGAAATATTTCGGCTTTATGATGTTTGATGTCTCTGCGTGTCCCGTTAGAGACTTTTTAATTTTAAACAGTTTCTTTAACAGTAGCATGACAATTAGTTTTTGAATTTCGTCGAAGCTTAACCCCAGTAGACGTTCTATTTTGTGCCGCCACAATCTTTAATAAGTAAACTTAAAAATAAGGATTTTTTAATAAAGGCGGCATAATTTAATACAAAATTAAATTATCCTACTTCACCTGGGTCTAATCTCGATATTAGATATCTAAAACTTATCATTTTCGAAAACTTATAGTGGAAAACCTGCAAACCAGATCCCCTCTGATCATAGGGAGATCGGTGGGGTATGTAGGACTTCTACCCACTAAAACCCACGGTGTTTCCTCGCGCCGTCTATTGGTGGGGGCCAGAGATAGATTAATTAAACACGCAACCTTCTAGACCGGACACTTCAGTTTATAGAATTTTTATTCTCATATAAAAACAATTTTGTTCACTTATCTATGAGAACTTAATAACTATATATTTACAACATTAAAGTCCATCGGAGATAATTTATTTTAAGATTATGTAGTGCTGGTCTGTATATATTCTTTTAATTTAAGCTTAAAGCTACACATGCTATTACAATTTTTTAGACTGTCAGGCAATGCATTGTATATCTGTGCTCCCTCATACAATATATTTTTTTTACCGTACTGTGTTCTAATTTTAGGCAATTTAATGGTATTTCTATTTCTAGTGTTGTATTTGTTAAGTCTTTTTTGAAAAGTGATTTGAGAATTTATACTATTTGTTTCTATTTTTCTAATTAACATACATATCGAATAATTATATAGCTTTTTTAAGTTAAAAAAAAAAAACACGGACTTGCGGACTCCACCTCGATTGGGCGCGGAGTTCGAACTCCGCGCCGTGAAAACACGTGTCGGAAACGCGCAGCAAGTCTCCTCGTTGTCCGGTGATGTGACGCCTTGTGTGAGGCTTTTATCCAGCAGTGGAAAAACAATATCCAACAGGCTGATGATAATGATGATGACTATATACACCATTTTATTCAATTAATGTAAACTCGACAAATAAAGTGCTTTATCATCCTAAGATTGAACATTCTTTGTATGTTGTAGAATGATAAGGTCTGTTTTCCTTTGAAAATTCAAAGTGACCATTTCTATTGCTATCTTTCTTTATTAGCGATGACAAATTATGTCAATCAGTAATCAATTCCTATTTCAAATCTAAGCCTTAGCGAATTTTGAAATGAATGGAATTTGTAATCGAAACTGATAAAGCACTTTTCTTGTCTGCTTTACATCTCGTACACCTTATGATTTCTGTGTAGACTTGATTCTTTTGAAGACACAAACGATTTTAGAAGAATTTTTCTTTGTATGTCATATCAGCATTGATTAATATTCCAGAAATTTAAAGGACTTCTTTAAGAATTAATAGGTAAATATTTTTTTTTTAAAAACTAGCATAACGTTAGAAGAAGCATTTTGGAGCATTTTGACTGGTTGGATGAGTGGTTAGAGCTCACCAATTTCAATACTACGCAATTCAATGATTACCTACCTACTCATTAGTTATTGGTCATAGCAATACATAAAAACATAAAATTTCTTAGACATAATATGAAGTTCTAATAAATAGATATAAATAAAGTACTTATAAACACAAAATAATACTAAGCAAGTTTTGAATTGAGATTGCTAAAGTAAAGTAGGTAGCTTGAGAACAAAGGGCGGCAAAGTAAAAGGTCTCTCAATCTTAAGATATTTGGCAGGTGAGTCTCGAATGTTCAAGGGGACCATCCCTGGGGACAATTTATAGGAAGTAAGGTACAGCGGCGCCGATGGACTAGTGACTTGCGGAAATCTTTCTTTATAGTCACCGCTGTTTCATGATATTTACTTTTACAGCATTGATTGTTTACGTTTTAAGCTAGCATACCAGCAACCTGGTATTTTTTTAATAAAATTGTAAATTTTAATAAATAAATTGTATCCAATTGTAAGTATTTTTCTTTAATTTTTGCAATTTATTTCTCCTAAGGCACTCTAAATTTTCTAACATTTAATTTGATCTAACTAGCGTCAAATTAAATGTTTCTATAGTTAAAATTATATAAGACCTTCGTAAAAAAGAAACTGGCTAAGAAAGCACTTGGAGATGTGCTTCTGAGGTATTATAATTTCTTTTTGTAATTTAATACCTACTATAAAAAATATCCTTTATATATAAAGGTATATACCCTGTGTCCTTTCTGGTGTCCCAGACAACGTGTATGCAAAATTTCATGGTGATCGGTTCAGTAGTTTTTGCGTGAGAGTTACAAACATCCATACATCCATACATACATCCATACAAACTTTCGCATTTATAATATTAAATAATACGGATATAAATAATAATAGTAAATGTTTTCTGTAACACACAAAACATCTTAACGTACATATTATGGTAGTGATGTAGCTATATAATGTATATTATAAAGGATTACATTCTGAAGGCATGATGGCGAGACGACAAATTTCAATACATCGTTCGAGAGACGAAGCATTACATAGGGGGTATGCGCCCTACGCAAATATGGGGTTGGTATATTTCAGGGATGGTCCAAGTAAATATACAATAATTTTAGTGTTTATTCTCAAGAAGGAAAGGAATGGAGGTAGGTACGAGTACCTACTATCGTCAAAATGTCTTGCTATTGAAGTAAGTACATGAAGAGTCTGTGCACACACATATTGTACTTAATTACATAAGTAGATCAGAATATCATTGGTACCTACTCTAAGAAAAGAATATGAAAGAAACCGGCGAATATAATTATATAACCACAGCAGAGCATTTGATGTCTTTGCTTTGAACAGTTACAATATAAATAACATAATATACTTTATTTTTATACATATTGTTAGAAAACTAAACGAGCAGGGCATTTAAAATACTTATTTGAAAAAACAATTGGTAACACTACTACGGTAGTGGTAGCACTTACCACTACCAATTGGTAGAAATTGGCAACACAAGCGACAGCCATTCTGCGCTGGGTTGTCGAATTGTGAGGACGTTTGCTTTACCTAGTCGGTATTCTATAATAAGTAAATAATAATCATTATGTAGCAAGAACAAATAAATAAGTGTCCTACTATGTGGAGTATTATTCACCATGGCCTAGAGGAATTCTAACAATTTCAGAAGTGCGGTAAGCGGGCCCTTGAGGTATGTACTTGTAACTTTTCTGTTCACGAATTTCTGTATGTATAATTGTATATAGATATATTTATAATATCTATGAAAGACTCGAATGATACCTAATTATATAACATCGTATTGTAAACATTACAATACGAACCTACCTGCTAAATTACTTAGATTAGTGATGGTTTACATTCAAATTGTTTCACAAGTAGGTACTGTAAGAATTATTGTTTTCAAAGATTACATTACAAAACGGACAGTAGCTTTTGTACATTTCCTAGTTGGTCTGTGAGAGCATGCTACTTTCTTTTTAAAATAATACTAAGGAAATATACTTTTTTTAACAATATCGTATTATTGTTGTAGTATGACTATACTTCATGTATTGTATTGTTTTATTAATATTTAAGTGACTGGTATGAATATTTATTTGAGATATAATAAATTATAGCTCTGAGTTTACTTACGTATATTTTAACTATGAGTTTCGCATGGAACATATGCGTGTTTCTTTTATCTATGTCTAGCTGTTGAACACGACTGCGTCCGCGTGGCTTTATGGGGCGTGGCTTATGTCGCTGATGATGAGGCTACCTAACAGTGTAGGAATTTTTCAAATTGGTCCAGTAGTTTCGGAGCCTATTCAATGCAAACAAATTAACAATCAAATCTACCTCTTTATAATATTGGTATAGGTAAGGTAGTGTTATATAAACTTAAAAAGAAATGTTCTTCTTTACTGTACTACGAGATAATTACCTACCTACTTATACACTTCACTTTCAACAAAATAAAAGAATTTGTTAACTTTACTTGAATTCATAAAAAGTTTACTCAATTTTCGTTTGGTAAAATACCTAACGACCATCTGAAAGTCTGACCTTTTGAAAGTAAAGGCCTTATTTCGATAGGTAGGTACGATTACCTAGTTATTTGCACTGATAATATTGTGATAGGGTAGTAAAAAAAAAAAAAAAAAAAAAAAGACGAAACGAACATAAGAATTGTGCTATTTTGTGGAATCCTTTGTCCTTTTCTGTCCCCGCTTGATACATCGTAATCTAGCTATTATACTCCTTCACTCGTAAGTTCAAATGTGATAATCATGACAAAGAAAGACTGGTAAACATGTGCAAATTTAAAGGTACGAATGCGGTCGATTGCATAATAAACTTAATAATATTATTCCAATCAATGCACAAGGGTCTAATTTCTACTGAAATATCTGCGAGGTATTTCCATGAAGTTTGTTAAGCTTAGCGGAGTGGAGAAGTCCAGACGCATTGATTTTAGTGGCCGTGTGCTCTGATCAGGGAAGTAGCTAAAAAAAATAATAATTAAAAAAAATAATAATATTTCAATCTAATTCTTGATAAGTGGAACCTCCACACCCTCAAAGGTTTTGCGTCGCGTGGTATCCCACCGTCACCCAGGTATTGGTGGCTTTGGGTGTTGACGCTGTTCAGGTTGACATTGAGGCTTAGGTGGTGAGGGACGAGCTTCTCACGACGGAGGTTTAAATGAGTCGATCCTTCACAGGAATCATTTGGACTTAGTTCTATACTGCGACAATTCGGGACTTGAGCGGGTCATAAGTAAGTTTGAAGTTGTCGCCTTAGATGGCTTAAATTTTTAATCTTCTAACTAAACAAACATAGAAATCACTTGCTTACGCTTGCACACGAGTTAGAATGAGTTGGGTAGAATGAAAGAAATAACACCACATTTATTATATATAATACATATTATTTATAACGTTATATGGATAATCACAATATACATTATGTACAAATAAGCGCACGTAAATACAAGCGCACGTATTTACCATGTGACATGTGACGAGAAAGCGCGTGCTTTCGGATGCCACGTCGGTTGTACACTTTTACGTTTTCATATTTCCTGCGAAAGCAGAAAACCAAAAGTCTGCTAAAAAGAGGTTGCCACAGATTATCGATGTATACCACAGATTTATTAACAAAACGACTCAGCGTTACCGATTTCTTCAAACCGTATCGTCTTCTCTACAGCGAACGAAATGTAGTCAGGAGGATAGTAGGCGAGTTGCTAGATAATAATGTAATTAGAGAGTCCCATTTCGCGTACGTCAGCCGTATTGTACTCGTGAGGGAGGAATAAATGGCATTAAAAAGGTAGTAGTGATGCGCCGGAAGAACGTATATCCGCGGATACGATCCGGATACGGACCGTAACTTTCTTACTCAATCGGTGTCGGCGAGCGTGACCTTAAAGTTGACGCGAGTTGACGCCCGCCACTTGACGCTTTGCGTGACAGGCAAGACATGTTTTGACCTGCATTGTGCCAGGTCTCTCTTAGAAAGATTTAAGTCTTGGTTTTCTCATTGTAAAAGTAATCTTATAACTTGCTATAGTTTTTAAACATTTCATTATTTTTATAAGCTGACACAAATATTTGTGATCATAAGATAGTTTAGTTAGTACCTTTGAGTGCAGGTACTATTGGTATGGTAACTCACTACGATAAATGTTTACAATATAAAGATGCCAAATATTTGATTTTAAGAATTAAATAATCATAATAATATCTGAATGGAATTTAATAGTTCTTCGTTGCTACTCAATCACCTATAATTATATAGAATTTCATCTATGAATTGAAAATTAATAAGGTAAAAGATTCGTAAGAGATCCGTCAAAAAGAAAATACAGGCGGTCTTTGAATATCCTGGGCACACAAACGCACACCAGGTGCGACGGTTCGTTGGCTTGGCAAGTTTCTTTCGGCACTTCGTGTAGAACTTTGCGCTAAGATCCCTTACTAAACTAACTAAGGAAGATTATAACGGACAATGACGATGACATCAATGGTGCATCAAATGGTGCACGATGACGAGTATGTCAGATAGATCTCGATGTCAGATTATTATATTTGCAGGACATTTTTCAATAAATAAATAAATAAATAAAAATAAGCGCGGAATATTGGTTTCGAAAATAAAAAAAATCATACAAAGTAAACGTAACAATTCTAGGCGTCATTAATGGGTTTAGTGAGTTCATAATAAAATCAAAAACAACTATAAAGGTACTCGGAGATATGTTCGCGATAGTAAGTTGTAAGAACTGTTTTACCATTTATATGCCGGTGATTTGCAATTTTAATTATATGAGTTGTAAAAGTGAACAAATACAAGATGTAATAAAAAAAAAGGAGAATATACCCATAGAAAGCTTAGCCGCGTTTAACTCTGATATGATCATTAATGATGAACCTGTTGTCAAAGTGAATTAAGCGCACAACCTCGGATTTGTAATGGACGGTAATTTGCGTTTTGAGAAACAAGTGCTTGAACTAGTCCAAAACTGCTTTTGCCGCTTAAAGGTCTTGTACAAAATTATAAGATGTCTTAAGTGTTTATTTACGGTTAAACTTAAACTTTGCGAAACGATTATTTTATCTAAGGTGAATTATTCTTTAGGATTCATATGGTAACTTTTATTTAAGAAAACACACAAATTGATTCAACGAGTGCAAAATGCGTTTCTGTTTGGAAGTGCCTCCTAGATCGCACATAACGCCTTTCCTAAATAAATGTATTATTTTGCATATGAATGCCAGGCAATAACTTTGTTATGCAACGCTAATCTTTAAAATGATTGGTACTAGATGACCGGAGTATTTGTCCAAAAATTGAATTGCCATGATCCTCCCTTTACTTGGAGACGGCTGGTAAATGCAGTGAATGTTACCTATTGCTCAACAGCCGCATTCTGTGGTAGCTTCCGATACTTGGCCTTTAAGTGTTGGAATTATATTTCTCCTGTTGGTCTAAATCTGCTTTCGAAAACAAATATACTTCATTACTAATTAAGGGACAGAAGGGTAAATGAGATCTTAAGCCAAGTGATTAATTTTGAGCAATAAAAGAGTAATAGTACAAACAATAACTAAAGACAACCTAATAAGAGGTGGTGTACTGTTATCTTAAAAATATGATTAGTTGCAGCCTAAACAGTCATGGCTTTAAACTCCTACAAGTAACCGTACTGCAGTGGCGACTGGCGTGACCGTCTGTCAAGTGGGACTGGCGTGGGATCGGCGCTGTGCTTTGCATTGGCCTATGCAATGGCGCACACTCAAAGGAATTTTGGTTGTGTATTCTCAGTTAAATGGGAAAGATTTGTATGTATTTTATTTTGTCTTGTTATGTTTGGATGTGTTCTGTATGTCATGTGTATGCAAGTAAATGTTTTCTATTCTACTACGATTTTAGATGGTCTACAAAATAAATATATACATTTATACATTTTTATTATAAAGATAACAAAAAGAATTGTACAGTATTTACAAACTAATATCTGAAGTGTATACGAAAAAAAGGTATAAAGTTTATCTATGTATAGTATAAATAGGATAAAAAAAAAATAGTAGCTTGGAATAGCGGCTCCATTGTCAAACCCAAGCAATTTCGCTACAGTCTTGAATCGGTGTCGTAAAATAATGGTCCCTACAAACTAATTATAATTTTAGATAAAGACAGACACCAATAGTGTCTAATATTGAAGGTCATCCCGTAGGCAATACAAAATAAAATTATGTTTCCAATGATAGACTCAAGGCGTGGGTGACACCACTGAGAGGTGATAACGAGACTAGTAGTAAGCGGAAGCAATGGGTCCTGGAACGTTTGGGTCAAGGACATGACACGAGTAATAATGAAATGCAGGGTTGGACTGTTAGTCCTAAATTCTAAAATCTACTTTTCTATCCCTAAATTCGCAGTTTGGTTACGAGGTGAGTGCAGTCTGATGTTGATCGGGACAGGCACCAGCTGCTTGAAAAGGAGACATGACAACATCGGTCTCGGGCAGCTACGACTATTGGTAATGGCAGGCCGTGTCCCTCGGGTGGCAAACGGTAGCTATAATACAATTGAAAAGAGAGCCCCTCGGGTGGGCAACGATGGCGAGCAGAGTCAGTGTAGAGCGGACCATACTCCCTCGGGTGGAAAAATGGTGGCTAAGTGGCTATAGCTGGATAATGAGCAGGCTATTGAATTGGGAAGAGAGCTGAGCTGAGATGGGCTGAGCTGAGCTGCGCTGCGCTGGCTGAGCTACGCTGCGCTGGCTGAGCTACGTTGCGCTGGCTGAGCTGGGTTGAGCTGGGCTGAGCTGAGCTAGGCTGGGCTGAGCTGAGCTAGGCTGAGCTGAGCTGAGCTTTTTATTGTGTGTAATAGTGGAGTGTCAAATGTGTCAAATAGTGGTGAAATGTGTAAGCGTGTTAAATCTAGAAATATGCAAGAAAATTAAGTTTAAGTAGTTATAATGTACCTAACCAGAGAAGGTTTTCATTAAAGAATTAAGACGTTTAGCACTTAATTTTACTATGATTATACTGTATTATACAATAATTATACTGTGAGGTATTTTATGTAATCAAGTAAAAGAAACTAATTGAATTGATATAATGTGATTAATGATTTTGTAAAAGTACCTAAGTACGATTTAAGTATTGTAGTACTATGTAGATGTTAAACTGCTAAGGCTTGTTGAAAATAAAATCTAATCCTAATAGTTATACAATAAACTAAACTTATAAATCACAATAAATTTACACAATAATTATAATAAAAAGCATCGGTCCCTTTGGTGCAGGGTCCCAAGCATGCTGGCTGAATTACCTCGTATGTGATTAATTAAATACAGTTTGATATAATGTGACTAATAACTACAGACTAGTGTAATAAAAATAAAAATTAATTACTGTAGTAGTAACAGATTAATTAATTAAGATAAGCTCTGCATTCAAAATATTTGCTATAATAATTATGATCAAAATCGTGTTTTGTGTAATTTTAACTTAGCTAGAATCTATATAATAGTGCTATTAATATACACTTTATAAAGTTTATGTGCATTGTAAACCCAATAACAATTTAGTCACTTATTTATACAAAAATATATGCAGCATTATTCGCTGTATTTCAAACTAATGTAAGTATATATGGAAATTATGTACATAATATCTGCTATCATGTTGCATAGTGATGTATTTCAAATTGACTCAAGTATACCTGAAAACTATGTACATATCTGTTATTATGTTACATAGTGAGGTATTTCAAACTGATGTTATCTAAAAATTATGTACCTACCTACATAAGTTTTATTCATTGTTATTATATTGCATAGTGATGTATTTCAAACTGACTCAAGTACACCTGAAAATTATGTACATATCTGTTATTATGTTACATCGTGATGTATTTCAAACTGATGTTATCTGAAAATTATGTACCTACATAATTTTATTGTTCATTGTTATTATATTGCATAGTGATGTATTTCAAACTGACTTAGATAAGGGTATCTGAAAATTATGTACATATCTGTTATCATTCAGTGTCATTATTTTAGATAGGGATGTATTTAAAACTGACGTATATCAGAAGATTATGTAAATAGCTGTTATTATTCATTGTTATTATGTTAGATAGTGATGTATTTCAAACTGATGTATTTTTACTCTTACTCCGAACTAAGTATGAGGACCTACTTACTTATTTCGGATGACCGAGCTTGGCTCCGGAATGAGGACATTCCTAGAACAGAATGGCCGTCTGTTAGAAAACTAAACGAGCAGGGCATTTAAAATACTTATTTGAAAAAACAATTGGTAACACTACTACGGTAGTGGTAGCACTTACCACTACCAATTGGTAGAAATTGGCAACACAAGCGACAGCCATTCTGCGCTGGGTTGTCGAATTGTGAGGACGTTTGCTTTACCTAGTCGGTATTCTATAATAAGTAAATAATAATCATTATGTAGCAAGAACAAATAAATAAGTGTCCTACTATGTGGAGTATTATTCACCATGGCCTAGAGGAATTCTAACAATATATTTCTATGATACCTATTTAAAGCAAGAAAGAAGAAAACATTTTGATATTTCTGCAATTTCCTATCCATAGATAGGTAGGTACTAGGTTTAGTTTGTACCATGGTCACCATGGTGGAAGTAAATTAATACTTTGTATTCCGCTATTCGCTTGTGTCTTACAGAATGCTCAAATATTGTAGGGAGAGGGTGGCTCAAGTCGTCGCTCTGTAATCCATGCTCGAGTCGACCTAAGAGCTGCAGAAACGTACGTGAGAAGGACGTTATGAGGGAAAGACTGTTACTTATATTCAATATTCTATTGTTAGGATTGATTCTTGGAAATTACAAAAAGAACTTTCTTTTGGATTTTATGGAAGATTGATTCAATTTTTCATTATCTGCTGTCCTAATATTAGTAGATACAGCCTAAATAGGCTCCGCGGCTTAGCCCTACTTGAAATTTGACAGCATAAAAATATTCTCCATGAAAAAAGTACCTACATGTTATTATACAGACCTAACAACTTAGGTCGAGTTCAAGGATTTTATACATAAATAAACATTTGTTCCATAAATAAACAGGCATTTTATGTAATACAGACAAGAGAAGACGAGATAAGACTGTATTTCAATAGGTTATATTTCACATTACTACATTTTACTAAGTTACGTACTTATACTCAAATTCGTTTTTAATACGAGCATTGAAAGTGAAAGATCACAAAAAAATTCTAACCTTATACAGTAGATAGAATAATACATAACTGTGATATAACATCTGTTGGTATAGCACATATCTTGGCGTCAGTAGTCAGTCGGCCAAGCTTTTGTGCCCTCGAGTAGGGTGTATGTGTGTGTGCGTGTTGATGTGTATGTTGATTTGCCGACGCTGAGCGCTGCGCCCGCCCGGTACGGTTCAACGTGGCACAGGAAGACGAAAGTACTGAATGTATATTTATTTATCTAAATAAAAATATTTTTATCATGATATCCCTGTTAAATATACAGTGATGATAAAGGTCTTTTTGTATTAATAAAAATGGACAAAATGGAGATACATAATAATAATCTCTAGACAGATAATTGTAATTATCTATACTTGCATATAATGAAATCTGAACGAGCCGTATCTGTACATATAATTAAAAAAAATTGTATACGTTGTAGGTTGTACAGTTATGTTACTATAATATGTTAGCGAGGTAAAAAATACATAGGTTTTTGAATTTTTAAAAAATTGTTTGCTTGTGCAAGCTGATCTCAGAAACGGATTTGAATTCAGTTTTCACTGATGTTTTGGTAGATTAACATAAAAGGTTCTTTTTATCCTTGAAAAATGGTTGGTTCCTGTGCGATTTTCAAAAAACGAACTACTTACAGCGCGTACGAAGTTGCGGGCACCAGCTAGTTTTTGAATATAAATCCAAATCTAAACTAAATTTAGGGTCTCAAAAAAAGGACTGGCGGCGAAACTCATTACACCAGATGAATTAGTCATCTGGTGTAATGAGTTTAATACATTTAATACTTTTGGCACTTATAACATTTTTATTCCGCGAGATGCGCTATCTTCCGTCATGTTGTGCGTAGTTCTCCGTATTTTGTGTTACTATCATGTCCAAGGGGCCACGCGGGTGAAATTATATATTTTGTTTGCTTTATACGAATTCTTAAATTAAATTTAAATATCTTAATTCGTATATAAATGTTTCAAGATATTCTCACTTTTAAAATCATAATAAAAAAAAACAAGTAAACACTTTCGCTTTCCTGTACCTAGCTGTCAGCCACGTCGTTCTGAGGGCACTCACACATAAAGAAATCCTGCTGTAGCTCACACATACATTCACATTTTGAGGGGTGCGTCTAAAGGGAGGCATGGTGGGGACCGTATTAAGTTCCTTTCTTTTCACTAAAATAATTTTAGGGGATGGTTTTAGTTCGATATTTTTTCCGAGGGTCCTCATACCAGGCTTCTGTTGAATGCATTCGTCCGTTCAATTTGAGAAATGGCTGCTTTTAGAGGGTGCAGTTTTTGATACTTAAGATGTTTTTGCGAAGTTCGCTATATAGGTATACGAACATATAAGTAATGTCTATTACAAAGACATATTATTTTTATGTGTAACTTACCTAATCTAAGTAGGTATCTCTTAGTATTAATTATACACTACACTGTATTTACGCAAACCTTCTCAATATAAATTATTTATTGTGCATTTTTTTATGTTTTGAAAATCAAATTAAACAAAGTAAATTTCCAAATCTGTATAAAAAACATATAAATATAAGGATTACTAAAAATATTTATATATAATATTTTATGCAAATTATTAAAAAGAGACGTAGCAACGATAACATCGCGCCGAGCTTGCGAGCTTTCGCTGAAATATTTTTAATCAAAGTTTTTACCTGATATGAGCCTCCGGCCGTCTACGAACCGACCGACCTGTCAATCTCTCAAATGTTAGATTAAAAACATCATCCCCACTTTTTTTAGCATTAAGAGGATCATGGAATTATAAGAGTAGGTAATATTTTTTGGAAAAAAGTTTTGAGAAGGCGTATGATTACAGGTTCTGTAAGATAAAAATTTTTGACGAAGGTCGATAGGTTTGGGACGGTGAGAAATTATATTATGTAAGTATAAGTATAAGTATAGGTAGATACAAATTATTATTTGTATCAATATGGCGCGTTAGCTAAGTAATAAACGCACGTCTTGTGATGTGAATGTGCAGGTCTTGTAGTCTTGTATTTATAATATGTAATGTAATTGTAAGACCTATATTATCACTAATTGGGTAGGTACTTATACAAAGGTTTTTTTATTTTTATAAGTAACTTTTACTTACCTTTAAAAATCTTCAATGTTTTATGCAGTGAGTGGTGTTTTAAAAGTTTTGAAAGTGTTAATAACCTATGTACCTACCTACCTACATTAACAATCACACAATAAAGATCCTAAATAAAATAAAAAACTTATTCAAGTAAACACTGATTAAATAATAAACATAGTATACATAGAAGCGATTATACTTACTTAGATGAATATTTGGTCTCGCTGCGCTCGACTAGATACCGCCGTCATACTTGGCAAATGCGGCAACAAATACTACGCCGAATTCGGCGTACCCGAGCCACTCACACTGCAAGCTGTTTGTGATGTGTACGTGCCGAATGTTTTATTAAATTTTGGGCATAATAAAATGCCTGTTTGCGTAGTAAAACTGTGTAAAAATATAATGAAACTCTGTAATTATTACAACTTTGTAATAATTGCACAGTTTGCAAGTAGTTCTGTGTGTATTATTACAACATTATATGGGTATTTGACGAACAGAATAATTATAAAAATCCTTGACTTCATATTAGGCAGGTATACATTTAAAAAAAATATTACCTATAGTTTTCCTATATAGAAAAACTAAATTTAAGCATTTAAACAGTAAATTACCTTTTTCGTAAGTTCCATTAGTAGGTAGATACTAGGTATTAAGAAAAGTTATAATATTTATCGACTCAAACTTATATTCACTCACTATCATGTTTAAATAAACATAATCAGAATTACACATCTTACACATATAACACGCTTATCTAGTCACTAGTACGTAAAAGATAAGAGCGATATTTAATTCGTTGGAAACGACCGGTGGTTTTGGAGGCAGGTGTGTAAAATATTGCTGAGTCAGCGCAGTGGCACCGGTAGTCCAAAGTAGCCAGTTTGAGTCCCCGGTCGATCACGATTTACATGTCAGTCGCACCGCTTGATATCCGATTTGTAGCTTCTATCTATCTATGATAGTCTATCGTCATTCTCTCTATAGGTATGTGATTCTTGGTAAATTCGATTATGGTAATTCGGATTTAAGCTGATCAGCTTACACTTTTTATAGATTTTACCCGCGACTTCGGCGTTGATTTTTATTTTTAAGGGTTTTTGAAATAAGGTCTCTACTTAGTTTTACAATGTATACATAGTTTTTTGGATTGTTTGGTAAAGACATGATCTTTTGCAGAGTGATTGCAGACCTGTGTAATAAATAATACAGGAGTCGCAATGGCCCAGTCAATAGAGAAGAAAGAAATGCTGATATTAATCTCTGGTTCATGACTCTCGTATCCGTGGTATGAATTGTCAGGAGTCTGAAATTTATATATATAGTTTGTCGAGAAAATATGTCCATAGATAATGGAATCGTGACTTCCCTGAACTGCATCTTATATCAAAATAAACTTTATGCCATTGCAATCAGATAAATCCAGATCCATGTCCATAGTGGTCTCATTGAAACATAAATTTAGTTTCCTAAAAAATAGATTCAAGCATAAATCTACTACACCAAAATTAGCACCTAGTAAAGCCTCTTGTTGCTGGCTGATTAGAGTCCCTTTATCCTTCAAAATCATATTCTATTCTCTTTTCTTTTCTTTCTTATAATAAGTTAATTATTACTATTTTTATTTTTAAATTTCATTATTTGTTTTTTAAATTTA
The DNA here is from genome assembly GCA_947623395.1 of Synanthedon tipuliformis. NCBI lineage: Eukaryota > Metazoa > Arthropoda > Insecta > Lepidoptera > Sesiidae > Synanthedon > Synanthedon tipuliformis. Next base: position 7,686,138 of record OX392417.1, on the reverse strand, counting down.
TTTGTGTGTAATAAGTGTGATTTATTTTTGTGAATTCAGAAATATTTTTTTAATTTCTTTTTTGCAAGTTCGATTCAAAGAATCGAAAATTGATTGTCAAATTTTAAAAAAATACAACTAATTATTTAATTAAATCTTTATAGGAATAAGTTTAACACAAAAGTACCTATTAGCATTTAAGCACTTATCTTATTGAAATACAAGGTGAAGTAAAGCCTATCAATATGATAAGTTAACTTAGAAGTGTGTGACAACATAAATATTTAAAAAATAGACAAATGGAATCCAGGCCACTTAATAAATATTTCTGATAATATATCTTCGCTTCTATAAAGACATCAATATTTTATATAATAACATGTATTTTCCTAATATATTCTAAGGCACTATACTAAAGTAAACAGTAAGACTGACCTGATTGAGTTAACATGTAGATATTGAATGGAAAATATTTGTCAATAAGTGTCAATAAGAAAAACCTTTAATTTGAGAATAAATTTATATTGTCATTAACATTACTTACATGTGAAAGCTTTATATTATTATTAAAGTGTCATAGATTTTTTTGTAATTCTTCAGATGATTGAACGAAAAGACTTTTTTTATTTGTAGTAGCATTTTTATTCTAGATAATAACGTTCCATTTCGGTTGAACGAATCGAATCCGACGGCTTCCGTTATGAAGACGGGCATGTCAATTTGAACCAATAAATATAACTACCTACAATATGTCTGTCTGTGCAACCGACCGAATTACTAGAACTAGTTGCCAATGTATGTCACGTACCTATTATATATATGTAGGTAGGTATATTGAAACAGGAAGGTATAAATTTGGCTAAGTAAAGGTTGTATGTTTCGAATTATGACGTATTTTAGTATTTTAATATTTAAAATTTCAAAATATAAAATGAAATTGTTATTACAATTTGCGAAATATCCAATGTTTAATTATTATTGGTTTCGTAAAATTTTTAAATTGCAGTATATTTTTCGCCCCTATATAGCTGTAGCGGATACGAGTATCTGTACTGCACTTTATTCAATTTGCGACCAACACTTTCTTTCTGAAAGTCATGCTTTGAAATATTAGTCTTCATTCGCTTGACGTCTCAATGCTATACGAGCCACCAGAAATCTGATACACACACGCAGTAATCGAAACGAGATAATAAGTAAATTAGACATAACAAAAACTGAGCCAGTGTAACAGTCATGTTGTATTGAGACCAAATTGAGACCATATCGTATTTATGGCATCATGGTTTAAAATTGAAACTAGGCCAAAAACCGATTCTGCGTCAGGAGACTACCAGTAGGTAAGTAGTTTGCACCATTGTCGGCGTTTTGATCCCTTGTCATGTTGTTTTAAACTAAATTAGTTAGGTACTTATGTAAGATAGTTTTCAACTTATTATTTAAAAGGTTATAACTTATTATTATTTTTAACTTATTATTTAACTTATTATTTAAACTTTATTATTATTTTTATTTATTATTTAAGCTTTAAGCTCTACAGCCTGGTGCTAGGTACTTTTAATGTGTAGTTAATTAAAGACTAAAGGATTTGGACATTTAAAAATATATACCTACCTATATTAATTTTTTTTAATTCACAATAAGTAAATAAATGTCTTATCTGCCTCTTTGTGGCTGATGTCTCCTTGTGAGGAGGACAGATACGTCTTGAGTATTTTTAGGTATTCTTTATTATCCTAAATATAGTTGCACTTATAATATTTACTATATTCGACTTAAACAAATTAATCTAACTGCTAAGCCACAGCCAAAAGTTATAGTCTCAGAAAGCATTTAGGATCAGGTAAAATTTAGGCTAGCTTCAAGTAGACTAGCAAACAAACTAATTGTTCAAAATTAAAAGGCAAATATAATACTTTTTCATTTGGATTTTATATTATAAATTGTGGCAGACAGGCTGACGGTCATCTGTCTTCTGTCAGAAGGTGTCTTCTGGTGTCAGCTGAAACCCTGCAGGAATTCGTTTAAGTTCCTTGAAGAAGTCCATAATATGTTAACTTCAGAAAGAAGATTGTTCCTAGGCTCTCTAGTATGAAGATGGTTGGCATTCGGAGTAAAAAAGTTGGAGATTTCTGAGTTCTTGTTGCTTTTGGACGCATTGGAGGTTCCTCTTTGTATTCTACGTGGTGGATTGACGGACTGACGTGATTGAAGCCTTTTTCAAGGCTTTTTTTGTTTCAGTCCCGAAATTTCATTTCGTCGTCACTTCGTTGTTTGTTGACCGATTTTGCTGCGGTCTGCTTTGCATGCAGCCTTTTTCAAGGCTCTTCAGGGTAGCCTGCAGTAATTTTTGGTTTTCGTTGTTATTGTTATTGTTTTTGCTGTTATTGTTATTTTCATAAAATTTTTAAAGTCGATTTTGAAAATTTTATAAAAATTTCTCTGTTTTTGGTGTTTTCGGACCCATTAGAGGTCATAGGTGGTACCCTATCAATTTGAGTGGTGGACTGATCTGAATGAAGCTTTTATCAAAGCTTTTCAGTATCAGTCACGAAACTTGAATTGACTGGTGTTCTGTCATTTGTTGGCAGATTTTGTTGCGGATTGCGTTGTACGCAGCCTTTCTAAAGGCTCTACAGGGTGATCCACAGCAGTCGTTGTTATTTATTGTTATTTGTTTGTTATTTGTTGTTTTTCGTGTTTTCACAAAATTTTGTTCATTTTTTGTCATTTTTCCGACTGAACTCGTTGTTTTGTCCCCCCTCTAGTAGGGGTGGACTCTCCTACGAGCTCGGAGGTCGGCAGGGCCATTAACTGGCCCATGTCGGACTCCACAGAGGCCAGTGGGCCTAACCAAAAGGAGACTGGAGGGCGCAAATTGCTGTACTCCAATGTGTTGACGCGGTCGGCTGCACGCAAGCGATCAGCAATGGAGGCAACCAAGAAGCAGCCCGAAACCAGCAAGTTCTTTGCTGTGGTATCGGGGTCGGAGGAATTAGAGGAGTTCGCCGAACCCGCCGTACCGCCGAAATACGTAAAAGGGCGTAAGGGCCGTGGCGGTAAAGCGTCCGGCCACGACGTAGGCGTTTCGCGGGCTCGCCGCGAAATGAGGGAAATGGAATCGGACTCCGACTCCGAAAAGTCCGCGACGACCTACCGGTCAGCTAAGTCGTCGGCCGGCTCCGTTGAGGAGCTGACACAAAAGGCGGAGGCCAGCGCCTCGGCGATTTTGGAGGTTGTCCGAAAGTCGGGCACCCTCAAGGGCACCTCCCAAAGGGAGATAAAGGAGGCCACCCACTCTATACTCGGAGTGGTCGAGGCGGTGGCGGCGCGCAAGTCGTCGAATGAAATTCGACGACTACGAGCGGATAATAAACGCCTCCGCGGGCAAATAGACGCCCTAATCGAGGAGGTGACGGCGTTGCGCAGGGCCTTTTCTGAAAGGCCCGTACCCAAGAGGACCCCGGCCAAGCCCCAGGCCGCAGAACCGCCCATGACAGTGGCTGAAGCCCAGCCACTGTCAAGAGCGGAATTTTTGGAGGCCTTCTCGGCCCTTCAGGCGGAACTGACTGCCCACGTAGGGGGGGTAGTCAATGCCCACCTAGACGGGCTGGAGGTGGACGGGAGGCTACTCCCGGCTCGCCAGCTTCGTCCGCCGCTAATGGGGGATAAGAAACGGGAGGAGCGCGCTGCGGCATCCCAGTGCGAGTCGGGGTCAACTCTGGCCCCACCGGCTAACCTGCCTAAAAAGGCAAGGCCGGTAAGGGTGGCCAAACCCCCGGCTGACATCGTTCCTGAGCCGCAGGCGGGAAGCTCGACTGAGCCAGGCCAGACCTGGTCAGAGGTTGTCCGGCGCAAGAAGCGCGCCCCCGCCGCCGCTCCAGCCGCGTCCGCCGGGAAAAAATCGAGTGGCCCCAAGCTCCCAAAGGAGCATAAGAAGTTGGCGGTGGTCGTGGCCCTCAAGCCGGAGGCTATTGAAAAGGGGGCCACGTATAATAAGGCTATAGCCAAGACCAAGGCATCGGTTTCGCTCGACGCCCTCGGAATTGGACCGGCCCAATTTCGTAAGGGCGTCACGGGAGCTCGTATACTAGAGCTCCCGAAAGAGACCACGCCAACGCAGGCGGACCAGTTGGCGGCGCAAATTAGCGCGGTGTTGGGGGATGAGGCGAAGGTCACGCGCCCTATCAAATCGGTTGACATACGAGTCAACGGACTCGACGACTCTGTGTCGGCCGAGGAGGTGCAGGCCGCGCTGGCCGTAAGCACGGGCTGCCCCCCCGAGCACTTCAGGGTGGGCAAGGTTCACCCTGGGGTCAGAGGGGTGGGCTCGGCATTCGCCTCATGCCCGGTGGAAGCCGCAAGAAAGCTTGCGACCGGTGGCCGATTGACGGTTGGATGGAGTTCTGCCTCCGTCCAACTGTTGGAACAGCGTCCCATGCGCTGTTATAGGTGCATGGGGCTCGGCCACCCGGTCGTTAGATGCCCGTCGAAAAAGGACCGCAGCGGTCTTTGCTACCGTTGCGGATCAGACGGGCATTCTGCGCATGAATGCGAGGCCGCATACAAGTGTGCAGTATGTGCGGACGCCGGGCTCCCGGCCAACCACCGCATGGGGGGGATGAATTGTTCCCCCCCAGCCGTCAGAGGCCGCCTCACAGCAGCTAAACCGCAGCCAAGCACAGGGGCCACTCGTGCTGTAAGGGAGGAGCACATGGACACTACCAATGCCCAGTAGTCTCACTGCAAATATCCTCCAGGCGAACATCAACCACTGCGCCGGGGCACAGGATCTACTGTGCCAGTCAATGGCGGAGTGGGAGATTCACCTGGCGGTGGTGGCGGAGCCATACGCGGTCCCCCATAATGCCAACTGGCTAGGGGACCTAGATGACTCCGCTGCTATTGCAGTGAGGGCTGGTGGTGGGGCTCCTCCCCTTTCTCTCAGGGAGAGAGGTTCGGGTTTCGTGGCAGCGAACTGGGGGAGAATGGTGGTCGTGTCGACCTACTTCTCCCCTAACCGTAGCCGGGCGGACTTCGAGTTCTTCCTGGCTGCGGTGGAGGGTGTGGTGAGGCGTGCGGCCCCACTCCCAGTCTTGGTGGCGGGGGATCTCAACGCCAAGTCCGTGGCGTGGGGGTCCCCTAGTACGGACGCGAGGGGGGGTATTCTGGAGTCTTGGGCGTTGGGCCTGGGGCTCCAGGTACTCAACCGTGGTACCTCTCCCACGTGCGTACGGTGGCAAGGTACGTCCATTGTGGACGTATCCTTCGCCACTGCCACCCTTGCTGCCCAAATCCGGAGCTGGCGGGTCGAGGAAGAAGTGGAGACCCTATCGGACCACCTTTATGTCCGATACGAGGTCTCCACGCGGGCCCCCAGCGCGTCACAGCATCGGGATCCTACGGCGAGTGTCGCCTTTCCCAGGTGGGCACTCGCCAAGCTCCGCCCGGAAGTGGCGGAGGAGGCGGCGATGGTGAGGGAGTGGTCGTCTCTCCCCCCTCACCTCGCAGGGGATCCTGACGGCATGGCCGACCACTTTGCGGACGACCTTCGGGCCGTCTGCAATGCCGCCATGCCGCTGTGGCGCCCTCCTCCCCGATGGAAGAGGGTGTACTGGTGGGCGCAGGAAATTGCCACCCTGCGCACCACGTGCTTGGCTGCGAGGCGTGCTCTCCTCCGATGCCGGAGAAGGCGCTCCAGGAGGACGCCTGACGAAGAGGTCCTCCTTCGTCAGGCATACAGGGAGGCTCACAAAGCCCTGCAAAAAGGTATTTGCAGGGCCAAGGAAGAAGCACATGAGCGCTTCCTGGCCCTCCTGGACGCTGACCCCTGGGGTCGTCCGTATAGGGCTGTGAGGGGAAAGTTTGCATCAAGCTCCCCCTCCACAGCCAACCTCGAACCTACGCTGCTCGAAGAGGTTGTGGGGTCTCTTTTCCCGACCCCCGGCCCATTCGAGCCCCCATCTATGGAGCCTCCGGAACCACTGCCGGAGGCTGCGCTGCAGGGCCTTCCCGTCTCTGACGTAGAGTTTGAGGCGGTGAAGGAGCGGATCGGGAGGAAGAAGACGGCCCCGGGACCAGATGGAGTCCCGGCTAAGGCCCTGGCGATAGCGCTGGGGCCTTTGGAGGAGAGGTTCCGGGCGGTACTCGATACGTGTATCGCCCGGAGCAAATTTCCGGCGAGGTGGAAGGTGGGGCGACTGTGCCTTCTCCGCAAGGAGGGCCGCCCTGCCGACTCGCCGGCGGGGTACCGACCGGTGGTCCTGCTCGACGACTCCGGCAAGGCTATGGAAAGAATCATAGCCCGCCGGATAGTCGAGCATCTAGAGACTGAGGGGCCGAACTTAGACGAGCACCAGTTCGGCTTCCGAACCGGTCGGTCCACAATGGACGCAGTGGGCCTCCTCAAGCGGTGGACTGAGGAGGCCACCGGCAGGGGGGAGGCTGTTGTTGCGGTGTCGCTCGACATCCGCAACGCTTTCAACAGCCTCCCTCATGAATGCATAAGGGCGGCACTTAAATTCCACAGGGTGCCGCCCTACCTCTGCGCCCTCGTCTTCGACTACCTTTCTGATCGGGTAGTGTTGTACGAGGGCGCAGACGGATGCGTCCGTCGACGCCCAATGGCGGCTGGTGTACCCCAGGGGGCCGTCCTCCGCCCATTATTGTGGAACCTGGGGTACAATTGGGTCCTGCGAGGCAACCTCCTTCCCAAGATGAAGGTTGTCTGCTTCGCCGATGACACTCTAGTCGCGGCGAAAGCGCAGACGTGGGAGGACGCAGTGCGGTTAGCGTCGGTCGGCACCTCTTTGGTCGTCCGGCGCATCCACCTGCTAGGATTGGAGGTGGCCCTAGATAAAACTAGGGCCATGGGCTTCCATCCCCCACGCCGCAGGATCCCTCCGGGGCTCCGCGTCCGAGTGGAGGGGGTCCGGATTCCGGTCGGGATGCACATCAAGTATCTCGGCCTAACACTGGACCCCCGCTGGAGTTTCGAGGAGCACTTCAAGCTCCTCGCTCCACGGCTGACTGCAGCCGCAGCCGCACTCGGACGGCTCCTCCCAAACCTGGGAGGACCAAATTCGGCGTGCCGTCGACTTTACCATGGGGTGGTAAGGTCGATGGCACTTTACGGAGCCCCGGTCTGGGCGGAGTGTCTCACTCCCCGTACCCGGGCCCTCCTGAGGCCTCAAAGGGTCATGGCGATCCGGGCTGTGCGGGCCTACCGCACGGTCAGCCACGGGGCCGCCTGCGTGCTGGCGGGCACGCTCCCGTGGGATGTCGATGCCCTGGTTCTGTCCCAGGTGCACCGGCATCGGGTCGCCGCAAGGGCCCTTGGAGAAAGACCCGTTGCCGAGGACGTGCAGCGGGTCCGTGCAGAGGCACAAGAGAGGGCCATGGATGATTGGGGTGAGGCACTCCTCAACCCCACCGCTGGTCACCGGACGATCGTCGCGGTTCGTCCGGTGCTGGAGGAATGGGTGAGGCGCCGACGAGGTGGCCTCACCTTCCATATGGTGCAGATAATGACCGGACACGGGTGCTTTGGTCGTTATCTGCACCGTATAAAAAGGGAGGAGTCGCCGCGGTGCCACCACTGCGGCGACCTTGACAACACGGCCGAGCACACACTCCAAGTGTGCCCGGCCTGGAGTCCCCAGCGCCGGGTGCTGGAGGTGGCGCTGGGTGGTGGAGACGTCTCACTGCCAAGCATGGTTGAAGCCATGCTTGACAGTGAGACGACCTGGAAAGCGGTTGCCTCCTTCTGCGGTTCTGTAATGTCGCAGAAGGAGGCAGCTGAGAGGGAGCGAGAGGAAGAGGCAGGTCTCGCTTCCCTCAGACGTAGGCGGTTGGGCAGGAGAAGGCGGGCATACCTAGCTCGTCTTTGAATGTCCCAGGGGATCTGCGCACATAGCTGGCTAGCTATGTGTGCCTGCACAAGGTCCCACCGTCTGGGGATTGCCTGGGTGTCTCCGGGCAATCCTCCGTTGGCGTTAGCCTAGTCAGTCGGCTAGGCTGCCCTGGGGTGGATCGGAGTTTGGTGCCTCGGCAGAACCCGGTCCACTCCGTTCACAGGGAAAGGAGGCACCGGGGAGTTTTAGTGGGTATTCCCAGTGCCGCTATGATCAGGTGCTGGGCGACCCCCACATATCCCTACCGCCTAGCCAGCGGTGGGGAATCTGTAAGCGGATTACTCCTCGTCAAAAAAAAAAAAAAAAAGGCTCTCTAGTATGAAACGTAATGTTCCTAGGTTCGTTCTACTTATCCGGACTGTTTAATCTCATCTCGTCCAAGTTATGCGGTTGAACGCCGCATGTGTGGCGCGCAGTACGGTGCCAAAACTAGAGGTAGGAATTAATTGGAACAAGTAAGCACTCATCATTATACAGACGGTAGAACAACGAAGAGAGGATTCACCTCTTCTTAAGCTAACAGTTTCTAAACGTTGTGCGAACATTCGATGCTGTAAGCTGTATGCTGTCAAATAGATGTAGCTGGTACTTTGGCATAGGTGAGATATAGAGATATAGGCATATTAGAGGCTTATAGGTGAGAGTTTGTGGTAGGGCCTATCGAAACCTATCGAAAAGTAATGAACTGCTACATAGAGTGCATCATATCTGCATCATATCTATGCATGTATGTATCATAAGACGGTAAATTCGCTTATAAATCGAGGATTTAATAGAATTCAAAAATCACTGACACGATAAGAAACGAACGAGTTGTCAAGTTGTCAACGTTTTTCAATTGATCTTTCTGCTGATTCAGTTTTGACATTCATATCTGTCACTGATTGTAAGTTCTTGCATTTTTTTCCCTGTTCAAGTTGAATTGCATAACATTTTACTTACTATCAATTGATTACATCATCGGACACAGCTGTCTGCGTCCGAATTGTGAATGAAAAACTGCGCATCTGTCTCTTTTACTGATAACCACGTGCCCGGTTAAGTGCAGCGTCATCGGGCAGTCATTACTGAGGGGTCAACGGCCCGCTGATTACCTCGAGCACGCCCTGTCGTTCATCATTAGCCTAGGTTAGGATGTTTGTAAACATGACCGGCATTCACTTGTTTTTTGGACACGGATCATCTTGCGTGTAATTGGGTCATTTAAGTAATGATTCCAGTACCTACTAACTTGCTTTAATGTCTTAACTATAGATGGGGCCCTCAAAAGATTATCTATTTAATACTGCTACGTATGTTTATGCTAATTTGTGACTGAACGTCAGATGACTCATTAGTTTATAGACCACTACAAAAAGGCGTACAAGCGAAATGGAAACATTCCTTAACTTAGCTCACGCACTAAAACACAGCACTCATGCCATTATTTCGATGTGGCTCAGTATTGACTCAGTGTATAATAAAAAAATGTATAATAAAAAACGTAGAGTAAGCATTAAAATATAGATATAATTTTAACTCAGAAGGAAAGTGTAGGTACTTTCTGGGATACGGATAGAAATTAATCTCCTGAGTGTTGATTCCACTGAAAATGTTTCAAAGAAAAAAGAGCTTTTTTATGAAAACTACAAATAAATAAGGATTTCTTTTAAAAAAATATTTGTTTGCGTCTACACCTATATACTTACAAACAAATATTTATCCAATTTTAATAATAATATTTTTTATTCATACAAAATTAACATAATGTTTAACTGACTACTTCGACATATGACAGGTAACCGGTAACTTGAAGATGATGTGATAAATCAATCAATGAGTAGGTAGAATATCAGGCACATGATTTGTTGATAAAATTAATATATATTGTTTCATGATGCACTTTAAAGCTGGAATTTGAATGTTGATACTTTTCAAGCCACAAATTTATTTATTAATTTATCCAAATATAATTTTCGACCTACTGAGATGACATTAGGATGAGAGAAATAATATTAACCAGTGTTCTGAAAAAATATTATAAAAGTAACCTTATATAGTTTGAGGCTTAATGAGCTAAGTTTTAATGTGTTTTAATTATTAGTGATTATTAAAATCAATTAATTAACATTTAGTTTATTGGAACATTTTATTGTTTAGCTCGTAGAAGTCGTAGAATAATTCATTCAGGCTTTATTGAAGATGCTTGTGTACTAAACGCACTTATAGTGTGTAGGAGATTGAATATTTATTAATATTTCTTCTCAAAGAAAGATTTTATTTAATAATAGCAATTACAAAGGTTTTTTGGCTCTTTTCCCCTCAAAAATAAAACCGGTGGTGGAGGATTAATTTACTTTTATTATGTTCGACAGTACATAAATACTTTTAAAAGTTATATTACATAAGTACTTAAGTAGCAGATTCTCCCAAACACGAAAAAGGATGAGTATGTAACCCGATTGCAGCGCCATCTATCGGGTTCGTGGATGGCCTACTCAAATATACAAGATTATTTCTTTCTAAATCTTTCCAGAATTTCAGAAGGAGCTCAATAACATACAATAATAAATTAAAAAGATAATAAAAATGACAATATATTTTTATAATAAAAATTAACTCAGCATTTGCTGGTGTACCCATGGTTGGTCCACACCAAGGCATTTAATTACGTAATTCGTGATATTTACTCAAAATCCGTTACGTTTATCATCGACTGATTTATATGGAATGAGGATGAGATCTTGTGTTGGTATGTACGCAGATCGACAGCCAATAAATCAAAGTATGAAAACATCCGCGCATGATTTAGAAGCGCAGCGTATATCAAATCAGCTTGGTGCCTCACGATCGAGTCTACCTTTTGTTTCATCATAGTAAATGTATTATTTATTGGCTAACCTATTTCTATATGAATAGATACAATTTTAAGATTAAGCGTAGAATTTAATTTACTAATTATTATTTAGATTTCTCACAAAAAAAAACTATTAAAACATGTACCTACAATGAAAAGTTATGAGTAAGTATATTTTATAAAATAATTTTTTATAAAAAAAAAAAAAAATTTTGTACAAGTATCATTAATACTAACAATAAAAAAAACAATAGACCAGTGTCAGTGGACTTGATTTTGATATGACTTTTGAGCAAATTTAGATTAATTCACAGGAAAAAAATCATAAATTTTGACTATTTTAAACGTCTTGAAACAAATGTCTAAGTAATAAAAAATTAATGCTAATTTAAAAAAAGATGACTGTGATGATTAAGAGTTTGTATTTACCTATATGTGATATTATGTGGTACCTAATCAAAATAAAGGCGCAGCGAATTCTCCGTCAACAATACCTTTCTTATTTTGCAATATTGTGTAAGTAGATATTATAATTTACGCTGTGCATGAGTCGGCCGCTTTGATCTGCGTTACAATCGGCCGTAATTGATGATTGCTAACTCCATACACGGCGAGACCAATCGGGTGCGCGCGCCGCTATGTCGTGCGTCTACGCGCTACGAATTACTCCTATTCGAACGCCTACGATATTTGAGAATTTTTTGTTAGACGTGTGCTAATACGCCTACACTGCCTTAAATTTAAAAATGATCCGTCTCTAGGGATATGTAATTACAAATGCATTGGACTATATTAAATACTGTATAAATTTAATTAAAATTAAATTAATACCGCTCTAGCAGTATTAACTTAATTAAATTATATTTCGTTGTAATCCTAAGCATATTATTATTTGTATAAATGAGAAAGTTTGAAAAAAAAAAGTAAATTAATGACCTTTTATTTGTAAATTAAGTAAGCATTTTGTCCAATAAAACGATAATTAAATTGTCGACGAGAAAAAATTGTATAGGTACCTACGGAGTTGTTGCAGCTTGAGGCGACCATTAGGTCTGGTGTTGGACAACACTTTAATGAAGTCATAAACATTTAGGACCGATCACTTTAATGGATAAAAGCTCTTAAGAAATTTTTAAAATGTTTCATTTCGCACTTGACTTTTTACTTTGTTTATGAAAAAAAAGAACACATTAAGTTGTTATGGTAATAGCAGAGTGAAATATTCTTAAAGACAGCTCATACCTAATGTATGACATTTTATATTCATTTAAAAGTACATTTCACTTACTTACAAAGTGCTTGTTCATTAAAATCTAAGTAATTAATGTAATATACAAATAACCATCATGATCTTGAATCACCATAACAACTAACATTTTGCTTTTTGTTTCTACTTAATCATGTTGTTGGATAAAAATTATAATTAAATTAATTATAAAAACACTATAATCTCGTTTGAGATGATTTTTCAGTTTCCAAAGTAGGATGAAAAAAAAGCCTCCTAACTTCTGTGAATCCTAACTTTTAAATTTGTGGTATTGTAAGTTAACTTGTTTGGTATTGATAAATAATTAGAACTATCCACCAATCTATTCTTCTGCAATTTAAATGTTGCAATTAATTATGTGAGTTTAGATGTTTAAAGAATTTAGGCGATAATCTTTTAACTAATAGAAAATATTTTTTTCAATTTTAACTTGAAAAGAATTAAGTACCTATTAGTTTCTAAGTTGAGTTTACTACTTAGCTACAATAAAAAAGTAATGACAAATAAATATCCTACAAATTAAATGGAAAATGTTTATATATTGTTGCATTGTTTCATGTTGGAAATGATACTTTGACTGTCGTGTTGTGGCTCCGAGCGAGACAGAACCAAAAGTCGAGCACCAAAAATGTAATAGCTGTCACTGGGCATGATTAATGCAATTAATCCCACAATAGCCACAACGCAACGGAGTACACTTGCGGACAAAATTAATAAGTTTTAAATTTACAATTTTATCATTGCGTCTTTTTGAACTTTTGAAGACTAGGTACCTAATAAATCATAATAATATATCATAATATTATAATAATGTGTTAACATTAATAAGGCAGTGATTTAATAAATAAATAAATTGGTTATTAACTTTGTTTAAAACTTTTCACAACATGAAAATTATCCATGGTGATTTGACAGTGTCCAATACGAAAATACAAATAAACGAAGTGATGAATGTAATAAATTAACGATAAACGATTGTAATAAATAATGATTCGATTTGTAGAACCGAAATTTCAAGTTATTATTAGCATTAATTAATAATAGTACATAATTAACAATAAAATAATATTGTAAATACCAAAATGAGTCAACGTGTAATACTTTCGTATAATCCAGATCAAATAAGATAACTGATATTCCAAGTACCTATTCTATAACTAATGTATTATAAAAATATGGGTATGTCATTATCATACATTGTTATATAAGTAAATTATTAACTATCCACAATATTTTATCAGTAGGTAGGTATTATATGCTTTAAAATATTGCTTCAAAATTTTTAAACTTTGTATTGTCCGCCATTGCACGCGGGATAGAGCGGGTTGCGTTCAGATAGATTTCATAAATAACGTGTAGAATTTTTGTACATAGATTTATTACGTTCGGCGAGCGAAAATGGCGGGAGATTGTTTTTCAATTTAACCGGCGGGCTCCTGCTGTTTGACATGCCGCCTGGCGCGCGGCCGGCTCTTCCGTTCATGCCGATATATAGCCCGTTATATACTACCTACCAACGAGTATGTATAGCCTGTGCCGTCTCTAAAGAGGCTTCATTTCCGCCCACGTTCAAAGAGAGGACGTTTTAAAAAAAATCCGATTTAGGTATTTTTTAGTTTAGTTTATATACAAATTTGATTATAATATTTTCATTTGGTTTCATTTCGTTGTCCATACGTTTAATATTATGTTTATAGTAAGTAATAAATTATGTTGATTGTTCACATGTTGTTGATACTAAAAACGAAAAAAAAAATCCAAAACATTAGCAAATTACTGTTAGAGATATAATTACGAATAAGTAGCTAAGATTCGTGCTTGCTCGATCGCCGTCTGTCTATCAGCTACATTGCTAAGACAGCATCCAATAATTTTGACTGACAGCTTGTTTCCATGAACATTTCGACATCTCTGCATTACGCTCTACGATTTCCGATTCTATTCAGAGTAGCAGTTTTTTTTACGCCACATAATAAATCGAACCAGTTCTTGTTAGGTGTGAAAGGCGTGACCTTTGTTAACTGACATCAATTTTGTAGCAAAATTTAATCAGGGGAACGGATGCAAATGGTTGATCGTGATTAAAGGTAAACTAACTTTGTTAAAATAAATCAATAGTTAACGAAAGCAATTTATTTTGCGGACACATTAGTGTCTACTTGCAATTTAGTTTTAATGGTTCCAATTGTGAAGTTAATTGTTTCGATTTAAGAGAAAGAACACGAAGATTATTAGATTGTTCCATTTGATTATTGGGCTGATATAATGTTCGGAATATAGCAGACACGGTGTTTGAAAAGGTATAGTATACTAATATACTAAATTAACAAAGATGAAGAGTTTGTTCGGTTGAACGCACTAACCTCTGGAATTACCAGTCGGATTTAAAAAAAAAATTGCATTGAATAGCCCAATTCTTGAGGAATTTTTTGCTGTTCAAGAAACTACAAGTGAGACCGCGCCACCGCAGCTAATATTTAATAAAAAATATGATTTTTCTAGACATTCATAAAATGAAAGTATAAAAGATATAAAGACGCCTAATAAAATACCAATACCAATAAATATTTATTTATTTTACCCATTAGCTTAAAATAATAATATAGGTAAAATATAGTATAAATTAAAGTATTAATTAATATAAGATAAACTTAGATAAATCGGGATGTTCAAATCTGGATGATAAAAAAATTACCTTACAAAATTAATTTGAAACTAGCAGTAACTAACAGAACTTCATATAGACGAGTATATACATGTGAATTTTTAAAAGTAATGTAGGATTCTACAATTATTATTGTTAACAAAGAATTTTTAGAACAAAACAATATCTCTTATTCCTTACAACCCATTTTTGCGTTGTCAAACAATATCTAGTAGTAAAGAGACAATCGGAAACGCGAATGAATACGCATCCCCGAACAAAATGTCATTGAACACTTCGCTCAGATTAAAAGCCTTATCAAACACCTTTAATCCAATTAAAGGCTATCTTTCAGCAGGTACAGTATCGCTGAATAAAACAAAAGTTGTGAACATACCATCCAGAATTTCTAGAACTCCAGTTTTGACTATTAAAGTAAACGTTTCAATAGCATTAGAATGACGCAGAGGTCAAACGTGTTGGTCGGACAACTGGACTTTGGGGATTTGGGACAGAGGGTTGTGGAAAAACAACAGTTCTCGACCGACGTGATAAAACCCTGGCTTAATGGACTAGAAACAGTCCCAAAGCACTTTCACAATTAATTAATACCTTGACCGAGGGGTAAGCCTCCATTATTACCTGTAAGTTAGTTCAGGTTTTAATACAGAGTTCCGTTTGGACAGTAGTATGAACAATAGTAATAGAAAGTGTTCACGAACTCAAATTAAAATTAACAAATAAAGCAAAGTTAATTGATTTCTGTCATTACGATTAATCATTATAGTTTTGAAAAGTTTTTTTTTTGTATAGGTGCCGTGGGTTACATTAGTTATTTGTAAAGACACATTATTATATTTTAACTAGCTGCTGCACGCGATTTCGCCCGCGTAACTTTATATAATATACCCTATGTCCTGTTTGGTGTCCCAGACAACGTGTATGCAAAATTTCATGGTGATCGGTTCAGTAGTTTTTGCGTTAAAGACTTACAAACATCCATACATACATCCATACAAACTTTCGCATTTATAATTTATTATTTATTATAGTTTATTAATATTAGTACGAATTAGATAAGTTAGATCTATACTTAGCGTGAATTTATACTGCAGTCGGAATTTTTGAAAAATATAAATTAACAAGTTCATAAAATTCTTAATATATAACTGAAAAAGGAATAAAATCAATGAAAATTGATTTTTTAACTATAAAATGATACAAAAATTAATGTCTTAGAAAATGATCTAAGAATTATTTCATTATTTTAATACTATTATTGAAAGTTCTATGAAATCACTCATAATTGATGAAGCTTTTTGACATTTTCAGCATTTTGACTTAATCAAGGAAGAATAGATAACGTAGTCAGTCAACATTTGCATAATTAATTTTTGGTGTGAAAGATTTCAAAAACATTACAATACCTACTTATTCGTATGTAGTGGCTACATATTGGCTATTAAAAAATTCTAAAATGCGCTCTTTCGTAATAGCATAAGTATTAATATAACATAAGAATTAAATATTAACCTATTATACTTAAAATTTATTGTAAAATTTAGTAGAAACAGGTGTAAGATTTAATAATTATAATTTTAGAAATACTGCTAAAATACAAAACGCCAATGAAGAAAGAAGGTATTTTTATGACTGTATTATATTTATTATTATTTAAGGCCAAACTAAATGTGTTTGATGTAGGTATAAATTTTCAGTTATTTTCCAGCAAGAAACGTAGTTCAGTTTATAAAGAATTCCATCAGCAATTCCCTCAATTTTCTAGTCCCTCTTAATTCGTAACGGGTAGCTGTTTCCAATTTCTGGACCCTTGTTCGTTTCTGCGTCCCTACGGTACAGTAATGTCCCCTTCGCAGTTTCCCCTCACTCTAGTGTTGATTGGTACAACTCTACTGGATTACAAGGGCCAAGCGTTGACCACTCGGGCTTACGGTATTAACACTGCTCTTATCTCGACTTTATTTACTTCTAGTCCGCCATGTTTGTTGACGGCATCTTATATTATCCTTCATCTGGGTGCACAATTGATGTGTAAGCAAATCAGTCTGTCTGTCGACCTTAACATAAAAATATACCATTAAAACAGATAATAAAATCATTTTTAAATATAAAAAATATCATATCACAATCTAACTTCAAATCGCAAAACCTCCATATTCATCTTAAATAAAATTATAAATAATAAGCCTAAAATCATAGATAAATGATTGGTCTCGCTGCGCTCGACTAGATAGAGCACTATACAAAAACAATAGCTCCTTGAATGCGGCAACTTTTTATTGTAGTGTGTGTTAAAAATCGTCACTTTTATCACTTTTTACACAGTTTTATTATATTTTTACACCGATTCACTACGCAAACTGACATTTTATTATGCCCAAAATTTAATAAAACATTCGGCACGTACACATCACAGACAGTTTGCAGTGTGACTGGCTCGGGTACGCCGAATTCGGCGTAGTATTTGTTGCCGCATTTTACAAGTACGACGGCGGTATCTAAACAAGCGTAGCGAGACCGATTATTAATCTAAGCCTACAATATATTCCAATTTCTTTTAATTCTTATAATAATAACAAAGTTTATACTAAAATTTAGAAGCTAAGCATTTTCGAAATAACTGAGACTTCATTTTAATTTATAATCTATCGATTTATACATATAATAATTATTAAATATATTTTAATCTGTAGGTAAAGTACCACAATGTACTATCTCGACAATGACAGGATCAATTCGCTCTGAAAACTGGTAGCTAGTATATACCCAAATATGCACTTTTACTTTTTCACGGTTGACGAGTTTTTCACAAAAAAAGGTACGGATATGTTACAGCTTGGGGAAGAATATATAGGCTATGTTTTAAGTGTTTAGAACGGCGAGGTCAAGCTAGTATTAAGTATGATGACATACGTGAAAGTACTAAGGAATCAAAAGTATTAGAATGGAGTAGGTAAGTATAGCCGAAGAATTTGGTTTATTTATTTATTTTATTGGTTTTTTTATTTTATTTTGCGTGTTAAGATTTCTTCTATATACGTACTACTTTTTTTCGAAAGAAATAAACGCCTTATCTATTGAGATCTTTACAAACGCTCGCTAAAAATAATAATTGATTTGCTTCTCAATACCAAATAAAAAACATTTAGCCAAATTGACAGCGATTTCGTCAATACATTTTAAAATTAATGAAACTACAACGTTTTTGGAAACATATCGATTTATTTAATTCGATACGCCCGCCATCAGTTCATCCGATATCTTGCACATATCAAAATTTTCGAAATCCACATTGATATTTATGACGCGTGAAATTGTTTCATTCTTTAGATCCCGACATACGGACGGACGATTTTTCCATTTTCACTCCAACAATACAATTCTGTTTAGATGTCTCTCAATTTAATGACTCTGTTGATATATTCTCACGGGCTTAACAATGCTCAATTTTTAAGTTTAAATGATCTGTAATGTTAATACTTAATCATGATCTGTTTAAGTGTTAAATAATCATGTTTTTAGGTAAAGGTAAGTGTTACTTATTTAAAAAAATAATTTAAGTATTGCTATGTCGTGGAAACGGCCATGTTTTACCTGATGCCTACGTTACGGGTAATATTTTCACTGAGCGTATTGTATGTAGGTACCTACCTACCTATATATCCAACGAATTTGATACCAAAATTTCTTTGATGCATTACTTATAGAGTAGTGCTATTAAATTTTGGATGAAGGGATAGATTCGTAGCTACAACTGTATACATACCCTAATTGTGTTATCATCAGTTATTTCACCTACCACCTTCAAAATTCTTTCACCTATAGAAACATAGAGTAATATAGACTATATCTATACTAATATTATAAAGCTGAAGAGTTTGTTTGTTTGTTTGTTTGAACGCGCTAATCTCAGGAACTACTGGTTCGAATTAAAAATTCTTTTTGTGTAGGATAGATCATTTATCGAGGAAGGCTTTAGGCTATATAACATCACGTTGCGACTAATAGGAGCGAAGAAACAGTCGAAAATGTGGAAAAAAAGGGGAAAATTATTCATCTTTGATGGCTTCCGTTGCGTGCGCTACGAAAACCGTTCGAGATACCCAAATGATTCACAAAATAACTATTCCACGCGGACGAAGTCGCAAGCACCAGCTAGTTCAATATATTATTATATCCTTGTTATATGCTTATGTTGTAAACTATGCTTGTAGGATTTGTTATAAAATACTTAAATAAACAATTTTGGAGTATTTCTAAATTCTCAGCAAAGACAACGAAACTTATAAGTACCTACACAGCAGGATTACTTAGAAGTTATTTTGCTTTTTCCTTTGAAGAGATTCACCAAGTACTTGATGGTGTATCAATTTGTATAAGTACCTATTAGCAAATAAAAAGGTACATAAAAATAATAAAATGAAGGGAATTTCGAGGCACATTTGTGATTCCTGTATTATATTTAGTTCTGGGTCCGGACGACACGGCCTGTACGCGATGTGATTAATAGACACATGTCACGAGGAGTCGACGTCACGCAGCTCATCCTTAACGTACCAGCGCATAATTATTTTAAGACGTACACGGAAATCATTCATGTACGGAATTCCATGAACACAAACATGTGTAAAAGTTGCAGCTGTTGCAAAATCTATATACCTACTTTCGAAGTTCTTTTAAGTACATTCTCAAGTTTTTCTCCTGATACAAATTTTGTACTAAGAGGCTTACTAGGTTTAAGAGAGTAAATAAATTAATTTGTATTTGTACATACCAACATCGGACCAGCTATACCTTACCATAGTGGGTGAATCCTACTAATATTATATAAATGCGAAAAATTCTGAGGATGGATAGAAATGGATGTTTGTTAGTTTTTTGCACAAAGTTAATTACTTAACGGTTTTTTTATGTGTTGAGGTCGACAGACAGGTTGACGGTCCACTTGATGGTAGGAGGCTGCCGTCGCCTATAACACAAGCAACGTCAAGGATTACCTAAGGATAGGTATAAGGAAGGAATGAGGTAGTGGGCATTCCTTACTCACTAACACACATATTATGCTATTATTTCACGGTGTCTTTAATACAGTAATATAGACAATATAGTTTATAGACCAGCATAGCACACAGGATACATTCTTTATAAACATATGCGGATGAAGTCGCGGGCAAAACCTAGTATTATAATTACGAGAGTTTTTAGGGATGCATTGTATCATTTGGTAGTTTTTCATGCAAAAACAGTTATTAAGAATGGATAAGGAAATGAACTATGGCATCCTTTGCTCACTCAGATACAACAGCACACAGGTGTCAGGGGCCCTAGCCAAGAGCAAACGTACAGACATAAACGCTACGCTCAGGCTACGCTACGCTTGGGAGAAAGCTTTGCGATTGGTCAAAATTTTATGTGGGCGTTACAACAACCAATCATCGGGCTTTATTTTTTAACGTTTCGTAAGTACGCAAAGGGAGCGTTTGCATTGGTATGCTCTTGGCTAGGGCCCCTGTACACGCTACGTTTCAGTCATTTGGGCAGTCCGTCTGGCGGCAGTAAGTAAGTACCTACCCCATTACAGATGACCACCGTGTAATAAATGTGTGCTCTTGTGTTTCGTTGAGTGAGAAGGGATGGCAGAGCCCATTGCCCTTAGATACATTTCTAATCTTTAATCCTACTATGATCCTCAACGCACTTACGCAGTACTTGTGGCTTTGCTTGTGTTATAGGCGACATAGTAGCCACTTACCATCTAGATCTAGTGGAATGTCAGCCAGTCTGTAGACCTTACCAGTAGCCACTTACCATCTAGATTCTAGTGGAATGTCAGCCTGTCTGTAGACCTTACCAGTAGCCACTTACCATCTAGATTCTAGTGGAATGTCAGCCTGTCTGTAGACCTTAACAGTAGCCACTTACCATCTAGATTCTAGTGGAATGTTAGCCTGTCTGTAGACTTTAACATTAAAAAAATTGTGCAAATAACCACTATTTTCAGTGCAGAAACATATATGTTTCTATCTAAAAAATAATAGTTAAGAAATTTTGTCTTTAAATAGTTTAAATAAGTTACCTAAATACGCTTTCTATTGTAATAATAGAGTCTAACATACGCTTAGAAATATTTTAACATAATATCATTGATAGAGAACCGTGTTAAAGGTTATAAGATGTAGGTACGTACATACTTAATAACGTACTTAGGTATTTATAATAATACCTAGTTGCTTAACGATTGCGTGTAGACTATGGCTGAGTTAATTAGCAGTCAGTAGCAAAACAACTGAGCGTAATGCCCATGAACTGCATAACCTCCCTTTTCATGTAGTATAAGTTTTTATGTCGCAAGCAACCGCCCATTGAAGAGGTAACCCGTTGACCTAAATCTTTCAATCATTTCGCGAGTTTTGTATTTAGTATCGTGCTGTTTGAAAAATAGCCGTGCGAATGAAAAACTCCGAGTTTTCGGAGACAAAGGCGCGCGTGGGCGATTTGAATGTTAAGACGATCATTAGTGCAGTATTGTCGAAAATGCCAGTACTCACGGCAGTGGTATTCAAACTGTAGATAAAAGTATATTTATTCATATTGTAGAATAAAGTCGCACGCAACAGATTTTGCTATGGTTTTCACTAATGGAAATAGTGGTAATTGAGGAAGGTTTCTTTTAATGGTAAATTATAATTACTATCATAAGAGTTTCTTGGAGAAACCTTATTTATAATATAAATATTTTGATTTGTTTTGATTTTAATAACGTTAAGGTCGTCAGTCAGTCTGACTGTCCATTTGAAGATAGGTGGCTAGGCTAGATATTAGGGATTAGAAAGACAGAATTCTGGTATAGATAGGGATAACGAAAGTGCGCAAAAGAAGAAGAATTTTTTGAGTCTTACAGAATAAATATATATCTAAAGGCTGACAAAATTTTACATAATGACATTTAATGTTTGACAACCACTGTCAATACCTACTGCCTTTACAGAATAAGCAATAGGGAAGCAGCTTGTAGAACTGACCTACAAAGCCGTGTGACTTTGCAAAAACGTTCACCTCATTGTCGTGTGGAACGAGACCACCAATACACTGCCATAAATTTTAACGATTCTAAAAGAAATGGTAGCACTTTCAAAACAGAAGTTGCCAAAAAATTTGCTAAAGGGTTAACTATTGTTAGACATATTCACAATACGCTGCTATAAATCATGTCACATTTGAATTGCCTTTGTAGTAATGAGCAAACTTTCGTTATCATTTTGTGTTCCTTTAAAAAAAATATATAATCTTACTCCTAACTACTGTAGGTTACTACTAGTTACATTCTTAATAAATTTAATACATAAACATTTTGGAAATTTTATATTATATCCTAAAGGGACTACTTTTGGAAATATATTTTAGTTTAGTATTATATTAATTATATATATATTTTTTAAGGATTTTAGTTTTAGGTAGGTTATATGTAAATATATACATATGTAATTTTATATTTATTTAACTAACAATATAAATAAATAAATTAAATTACTTAATACACAAGTACCACCGGTTAGGAAAACTGTTTTTCGTTACCGGTGGTACTTAAAACCTTGGTAATTTTTCTTTTTAAAAATTAATAATAAATAACTTATATACTACCTAAATAAACATTCAATGCAACATTGTAAACAAAATTTAAATCCACAAATTTTTGTCAGCAAGATGATGTTCTTTACTATCCTACTAGATAAATAATATTAATTTAGTTAGTACCTACAGCTAGTTACTATACATCTTTCCGTAGCTTATTGTAGTACCATATATATAGGTACTTTAAAAGATCTACTAATTTTATGGAGCCTGACACTAAAAACAACAAGTTTCCCATTGGCATTAGTCTAGCCAGCAACGACTAAGCTGCCCTGGGGTGGATCGGAGTTGTTGCCTAGGCAGAGCCCAGTTCACCCCGCTCACAGGGCCAGGAGGCACCGGGGAGTTTTAGTGGGTATTCCCAGTGCCGCTATCTAGTCTAGTCTAGCCAGCGGTAGAGAATCTGTAAGCGGATTACTTAGTCATTGGGATTACCTACTCCTCGTCAAAAAAAAAGGAACAAGTTTATTACTCAACCGACCATCATGAAATTTTGCATGATAGTTTCACATTTAAAATAATATTAGTGGGAAAGAAGGGACTGGCCGCCAATCCGCCATTATTTATATGTATAGAAACATAATTTCATAGCATTTTTTTTTATAGCAGTATCCACCCCGGTAATGATCAAACCGTTAACTACTGTTCAATATTTCGATAACCCTTTCCGATCATGAATCAGCAAAATAATATTTGTATAACATTTTTGACATTGAAATTTCTACACAGAGCTACGTTTTTGTGCAATGTCATCTGTTCTAAATTTTCATGTAACCCTTCGTTTAAATTTTAATTTATAAAAAATTGTATGTGACGGTATATAACTAGTTATTAAAGGGAAGACATTGAGCGACAAAATTGAAGACGAAATAAAAACTGAAAATCGCATAAGAAATTGAAGTCCATTCCAAAACGACAGTTCAGAAATTCTTTGAAGATTGAAAAAGACGTTTGCAAAAATTTTATGCGTACTATCCGAAGGTAATACCTAAATATTTTAAGAAATAAACAATTTTTTTCAAAGTTAGCCTAAATCTGGGTACCCCTTATGGCATTGCACGCACCCAATCTGAAGGAAGTACCTAGGTACTTCTGTACGTCGCTAGCAGTTTGAGAAACGCGATAGTAGACAATACCTGCGCCTGTTCACTAGGATCAGTCGGTAAGCGAGTAGCTTGGCTCATAGCACTAAGCGAGGTTCTCTCTGTTCACTAAGGCGCTATGAGTAGATATATATAAAATACTATGTGTGTATGTATGTTCTCTATGGCCTCAAAAACAGCTGAACCAATTTTGTTTAAACTTTCAGACAATCTTCAGATTAGTCCAGCGGGTAATCCTCTGAAGTATGGTAACGATCGGATGCGGACGACGTCGCGTCACCCACTAGTATAAAAATAAAAATTTTGGTAATTTTCAAGAAATTATATTCAGTGATATAAGAGTAAAATTACTGTTTCCTTATAAAAATCTGTTATGGACTCACACATATGAAAACATAATTCCGTAAAAGGTAGCGGCTTCACTAGCAGTGTGGTGTGTGCAGAGCATGCAGCTAAAACTTGTGATTAATGATGAGATACCCGCGTCGGGCGCCGGCCGAAGACTGCGGGAATGGTATGTTCATAGATTAAAAAAGTTATTTAGCTGATGTGAAGTTCATTTAATGCCTACGATAACTTGACTTCAACGAGGAATTTTAATGTATTCTTATACATACAAATATTATTAATGTGAAAGTCCGTCTGTCTGTCTGTTACCCTTTCATGCCTCAACTACTCAATTGATCCTCATGAAATTTTTCATACACGTTGTCAGGGATACAGGAAAAGACGTAGAGTACTTTTCATCCAAAAAAAAAATGTAGAAAAAATGTTCCCGACCGTGTAAAATATAAAAAATATGTACCTCTAACCTAAAAGTTTTTATAAAAAAGCCTTTTAATACTTTACCTTTACTGCACCAAAGATAAAAATATTAGGTACATTGAATTTTTTAAATATAGACCATCTATATAATTGTGATTTTATTCTTTGGTCATAGTAAATCGTTTCTCCAGGACTTGATTAAAAGTTTGCTGTGCATTGTTGCATTGGGACTTTGATATGGAATCTGCAATATAATAACTTATAGACGACTTGGGAAATATTTTGTAATGATTATTTCGATACAAATATTTATGTAGGTAGGTATTATATTATAATACCTATTCATTTAAATTATATATTTATGCTTCGAGCAGAGTTTAGTTATAAATTGTTTACTTATAGCTGTTAGGAGGTATTCTGTATATTTTAGTGGGCAAACAATGAGTGTATATGTATAATCTTAATATTTATAACCATACAAGCTTGTGCCCGCGTAACTTTATAACATATAGCCTACGTTACCCGCTGATAATATAACTTCCAAACAGTGAAAGAATTTTTCAAATCGGTTCAGTAGTTTTTGCGTGAAAGCTTAACAAACAAACAAACAAACAAATTCACATTTATAATAGGTATTAGTCTAGTAAGGATTTAAAAGTTAGTAAGTAATAGGTATAACGTTATCGATTAAAGTCAAAACTAAACGAAATAAAATGTTACTCACATAGAAGATGTTGTAGCATGGAGTAGTAGATACCACAAGGAAGTGTATTGTGTTTAATTTATATTAATGATTTGCCAAAAATATAGAAGAGCCAATGACCCAGTTTTCGGATGACTGTAGGTACTATATTCTGTTTTTTAACCAAATATCTAACTAACTATAATACTGATTTTACTACAATTTTTGATAGCATAATTCAGTGGTTGGAGGATAGTATGCGCAAAATAAATTTTAATTTGAACATGGATTTCAAAATAAACACAAACAATGACTCATTCACGACTCAAAAAAATTATTATGAGTGTATTTAAAAAAATCTCATATGCTAAATAATTATTTAATAATTTCTTATGAGCGAAGAATTAACACCGTTAACACGCTAACAAATTCAACCCCAACGCAAACAATACGTGAGCTTGCAAGGAAACTCGTTGAATAACAAAAGGTCGCTAATCGAAAAGCCTTATCCATTTCAATGTGACTGAACGCGTGCACGGATAAGGGCGCGGCAGCAGTCACTTTTCCCAGGGATTCGCCGAAATAATACCTAATAATAATGAGAAAGCACCCCGGGTGTGGGGAAGCCGACGAATGGCGAAAATATCAAAAGAAACAGCGAAAAAAACACCGCCCGAATTCGGAAAATCTTATATCATTTGTCCAATTTATTTTGAACTCAGCACACCGCGCATATTACACCGGATAGATCCTTCATGTGTATTTAAGCGGGAAGGAAAGAGGACCAAGTTACAACGGTCCTTTCTATCAAAGAAAACGCGTGCTCTATTTTTGCGCAAAACATTTTCTTGTAGCGAACTCTGCCGAATTTTTTGTTGTATACAATTCCGTGTTCCGACAGTTAACTGTGTACTATATTTTATTGGATTGAGTTGACTTTGATTATAGAAATTCGTTTTGTTACATACAATTTAACTTTACTATGGACCACGTTACTATTAAGTTTACTACTGATATTATGTATTATTTAGTTACAAAGTTACTATTAATATTATGTATTATTATTATATCTTTAACCCAAGAAATTGCTACTTTATTACTTTTAATATGGCTAAAAAGTAAACTCAAGTAACATTTGTGCTGAATTGTACTTCTAATATTTTGTATTATTTTGAATGTAATGTTTTGCGAATATAATATTTTGAGAATATAATAATTTGCGAATATAATATTATGCTCAAATGCTCATAACCCTTTTTGCTTTGGCCCACTCTAATACATTGTTTAAATCCAGTAATGGATTTTATTCTACTTTTAATTCTGATTTAATTCATTGATAAATTACAATTAATGCTTATTTAATACCTACGAGTGGTTAAAATGTAGGTACCTACCTACTTTACGTTTCGAGTTTTCAAGTAAAGTAAGTAAGTTGTGCTTAGGATAAGGAAATGGGCTTTCGTATCCCTTACTCACTCATAGAAACAAATCAGCACACATGCTATTATTTCATGGTGGTCTTCTGTAAGCGGTAGTAACTGCCACCAGATGGGCTGGCCAAATAACTACGAATCCAGACCAGAATCAACTTAAAAAAGTTCATTTACAAAGTTGACTCGTGAGACAAAGCGTTAATAAGGTAAGCACAAATAAGCACCTTAACCTCATCCAACTGCTTGTCAAAAATTGCATAAGGGCACAGGCCTTTAATAAATAATCTAACAAAATGGAGTCCTTTAAAGAAATGGTCGCAACATTTGAAACGTAAACGGCATGAATAATAGTTTAAAATGTATTTGAATAAGCAGCTCATTAATTACATGTCACGGGTATAATAGTAATTTTTGACATGGCCCTTCCTGCTTTCAATGCGTTTAGTGGAGTTGTACAATTTTTTTAGAGGCCGGTAGAGCTTTTAGACGATGTATACTTACTTAACTACGTAATATTTGTGCCAAATGTTCATGTGACGATATTTTTTTTTTGTTATTTAAATGAATGTTTGCAGGCTGTGACGGTTCATCCAGGGGAAAGTGGTAACTCATTTCTCTCATTACCTCAAATTTCAAACGCCTGAATTTTGTATGATGACGTATTGAAGTAATAATAATAACAACTATCAAACTTGATTGATTCTATATAAGTAGATAAGTTACTTTAATGTTAAAAAAGTGAGCATAATTTACTTAGTAGGTAACTTATTACAATTAACTAGTTATTGCATGCGACTCCGTCCGCGTGAAAAAAGCCTATCCTGTGTCCCGTACGTCTAAATGTTTATCTACCAAATTTCATGAAAATCAGTTAATTCGTTTAAGAGTTATGGAGGAACATACATACAACATACAATATCTACACTTACAAATTTATTATTAGTATTGATACTTACTTAGATTATTGAACTCTTTATTTGAGCACTTACCTAAGTATATTTCAATTACCTATAATTAATTTTGTTAACGGTTTATGTAGAACTGGCTGGTGCCCGCGACTTCGTCCGCGTTGAAAAAGCAATATATCACCTGACATCTTTATTGCTATTATACTTAGCAAGGAGTTAGTTTCCTTAATTTTAGATAATCCCTCGGGAGCAGTCCTTTTTTTCTGGATGAAACGTACCCTATGTCCTTTCTGGTGTCCCAGACAACGTGTATGCAAAATTTCATGGTGCAATATCGGTTCAGTACCTAGTTTTTGCGTGAAAGAGTTACAAACATCCATACATACATCCATACAAACTTTCGCATTTATAATATTAGTAGGAGTAGGATATAAGTACGGATATACACCATATTCTAACCATAACCTAAGTGTTTCATATTAAGGTGTGTTTAAACTAAAGCCTGTTTGAGTAAGACACTCGCGTGTTCCTTGTGATTAATAGTGCTCATTAAATGGAAGGTGTACCCTTATGTCAGATTTTCATGTCCTCGCACATCGTGTCCGTTCTAAGGTAGGTATTAGTGCTGCGTAATCCACTTTGCAAAGTAAGTACTTATGAGTAAGAAGTATCTTGTCTAGTTTTCTGGGCAATATTTCACCCTACCTAAGCTTTCCTTTTACCGTAGTTTTAGCCCTATCCGATTAAATAGCAACAATTATTTATTTTGGACAGTTAAATATTGTGTAAGTAGGTACTTATGTGGGTTATTGCATATCTAATCTAAACTAATATTATAAAGAGAAAAAAGATTTGTATTTTTGTTTATAATGATTAGGGCCTCTTTCACCAACTGTTAAGTAGGCTAACCGTCATTTAAAGTCACCTGTCACCTTTGTTTGTACAGTAAAAGCCCAAACATTAAAAAAAAGGAAATAATTAAAAAAAATGCCCATCGAAGGATGCACTAAACCGAGTGCATAATTTAATAAAACATAAAATTATTTCTAAAAGTAACTAATCAACACTTTACTTGTAGTTGGTGAAAGAGGCCCTTAAACTCAAGCCCAAAATATATTGCTGATAACTTACATTATCAGCAATATATTTTATGAAGTTACTTATGCAGAAGAAGTCGCGTGCAACAGCTAAACTTTAAATAAATAGAAAATGGTTAATTAAAAATATAACAACATACGCAACTAGAAACTTCATTTAAAAAGGGATACATTATGTAATGCAAGAATGTACATAATAAATAATATATTTTAATACAATTTATTTTATTAACTACACCATGATCATGGTTAGGTTTGACATTAGATCTGCATTCAATGATACCTAATGACTGAACATTTACTAGAATTAGGTACCTACCTACATATATTTTGTAAGTAATTAGATTTAGTTAGCTTGTGTACATGACCAGTCGCAAGTCTATGTGAGCTGAAAGGGCGTTCAGCGGGTCGGGCCAATTATGAAAATAGCGCACCTGCGCTTGTCAAACACGGCCGCGCTTGTCGGCCGTCCTGCATTCATCATTAATCTTCCTCGCTCCTTATACATTCCTGGTGCCCTGGTACCTTGGCAACGGGTCGCTGTGAAATTGCTAAGGATTCCAACATCTGCTTTTTTATAGGTACGTTCTACAGAAATATTAAAAAACCTATCTCGTATCTCGTATTCTCGTGTTAAAATATCTCGTATTATATTTTAACACTTAAAAATAAAAATAAAAAATGGTATAAGAATACCTTGCATGAGTTTATTAGTAATTAGATAATAATATTATGTAGTTTAGCTCAAATAATATCAGATATTTATGAGTCATAAGTTCTAAGTATTATGTATTTATTGGCCATCTAGTGCCCTCACTCATAGAACATCTAGCGGCTAAATTAATTAAAATATAGGTTAACTTTAACAAAAAGGCAGTATTTCACGATAAATAAAATAATAGTTGAGTCCTTTAATGATTAAATTTCTTTAAATGAAGTCTCATTAGGTATTTAAAATGTTATTAATTTATGTGTTACAATTTAGTATTATTTTTATGTGTGAAGAAATGTTATTATTACAATCTTGGCGTAAACCAATTCCATCTAGTGTCAAGTAGTAGTATTTCTATTTAGCTATAGATACGAAGTATACTATGTTTATGGCTACAGAGTTGTTTTGAGGTGCCATCTAGCGTCGAATAGCTTTTATATAATTAGATTAACAAAGCTAGAATAATTTTTCTTGTAAACAAAAAATACATACATGTAAGCATTTGTTAAGGGTTGGATAACATGAATTTAGTTAATTAATAGCCTATGTGTCTATTGCACTAAAACTAGTACTAAGGTTATTTAGTAGACTTGAGAGTCAGCAATGGTTTAAAATAAATAATTAATAAGTATTTATTATAACTTCTTAGATGGCACATCGATTATTTATAAAAAATAGAAATCTATAAATTATGGTTGGTTGAATTGTACAAAAGTACACAAATTTTAAGGAAAATCAACTAAAAACTAAAAATATCACATATCTATGGTAGGTACCATGTTTATTTACTTGGGAAAGTACGATTTAAATATGACTTGATAAATTACGTAGGTATAGTAAGAAAACAAGGCATTGTTCATAATAAATTTATTGAAACGTGTTATTATTATTATGTACCAATTTAGCAAAAAAATACGATAAAAAATTAGTTTTATTTTACAACGATTAAAAGTATGTTATAATTATTTTTAATACCTTAATACCTACCTAGTTTAAATCATCTTTGAAATGACAGATTATACCTAAGTATTTCATTGCAATGACATTTCATTTCTTAGTTAGTACAGACCTGTTAACCATATGAGGTACATATTAGGTACTACATTGCATACCGACAGGACCTTCGACGTGGCTTTCGAGACCATCTCTTATTTCTCTAAGATATTTTCTTGCTCTATGAAAACCGGGAGACTAAAGTGCTGGCCTTGTGAGTACTTACTCTCTATGAGCATAGCATACCAATAGGCTGTCACTGAAATTTCATTCTATTTGTAATTTTGTGAATTGTTTAATAATAATAATAATAATAATAATAATAATAATAATTTATTTGCTGAATATAGGTAAATACAATGGTTTTATAATGAATTAGGCTCGCTACATTAACCGTCCTATAGACATATATACATATTTATATGTCCATATAATATAATTTATATTTTATATAGAAATTTAACCATTTAACCGCTTGGTTTTGTAATAAGTAGTTGTAGTCAAAGATGTATCTTTGGTTGTAGTGCCCCTAGCGCCTGACTCGTATTTTTTTTTAAGAGAAAGCAACTCAATGATTTAAAAATAAACATTATACCTACAAGTAGAGGAATTTGTCGTATATATCCGTCTCTGGCGAAATAGACACGAAAATAATTGTCGGATATATTCGACTCTGGCGGCTAAAGCGTTAACTGAAGAGAAGATTTTTAACGAAGGCAGTATCAAATCTGACTGACACTCTATTGACACCATTCTAATGAGCCTACAAATACGCACATATGTTGTAACACAAATGTTGTTGAGGAGTTCGGTATCCTGCAGACTACTTGAGGCTGCAGCATCATTTCAAGATTACCATGTCATGGAAACAGGTACCACTACCTCTAAAGTAACAGTACATGTTGATATTGATGTTATAGGTACCTACTCATATAACCAATTTAAAGCAAATAACATTGTAAAACAATTTTATTACAAACAATTTCAGTTCACATAAAGTAAATAATTATAACACAGTCACTAAATGCATATAAAATTATAATGATTTTTTAGTAGAAGAAGGTTGATCCGTGGAGTCGTACGATGCAGTGCATGCACCACACAAACCTCTCTAGAACCGAATTTGTCGCCTCACTTCAAACAAATTCGGATCTACAGGGTAGATGTAGGGCACTAATTTTGATGCCGACGGGCACCAAAGTCATGGACACGTCCCACGTGAAGCCTTTCAATCTGAAATTCAAAGAAACACAAGCACATATTTATACAGATAAGTTTTGAAGTAGGTAAAGTTACCAGTTTGACCAGTTTTAACAACATCAACGAAGTGTTTGTAGGAAATTTCGCTATATAAAAGGTTTTACCTATTATATTAGTAGAGAATTTTATTAGTTTTCTATTGACGTAGTGATTAAACCGTCTATTCGGTATATTGTAGGTATAGGTATAGGTATATAGGTTTACCTATATGTAATTCTAATTATAAGTATTTCAGGTGATATGAAAATATTATAGAAAATGTATTATACAATACATAGGTAGATATTAAGTAATTTATTTTATAATGAAATAGTGCATTAGAATCACGCTGGAGTCAAAATTTATGATTTTTAGTAGTTTCAGATGTTTAGTTTGCAGATGTTATCCGTCCGTCGGGAATCATAGATTTTGACTCCAGCGTGAGTCTGAAGGATGCAGTATGCTCTTTAATTGAGGCAAGATGAGAGTCCAATTGATGATAAAGCCATTTCATACAAACACGAGCGATAGGATAATGTGTAAAGGAAAAGAAAAATTCGCATCACAGTAATGTTATTTAAAGCTGATCTTCTGTAAGGGTCTGTGGCTTACGCCCCCAGTGGTCGACGCAAATGTGGTCGACGACCCCGATTGTAATATTTTATTTTTGTTTTTGCACTTAGTACAGACTTGTACACAATTTTACTTGTACGCCAATTTAAATTAATAGAGGGTAGAACTGTGCCCATATACGAGAATCAAGTATAATTATAAAATTCCTAAATAATATATACAAATAATAAAAATTAGTAAAAATTTATTTTAAAGTTATTACATTGTGTAAATATCATGTGCAAGTGTTATCTAGAACTTATATGAGTTATAAATAGAAGAAAAATAAAATACTTTATTTCATTATGATGGCAAAGTGAAAAAAGGATAAAAATAAGGAAGTAAAAGATATAATTATAATTTAAATCGGAAACGCAAGTGAGGGAATAATGTTCATTACTTACACTACTTCATAATACATAGTAAGTACTATTACAAATAATTGGAAGTATAAATAAACCTAATATTTGAATCTGAAATAATTGAGGGTAATCTCAAATAATTGAGGCAAATTATTTAAATAGGGTAAATTTGAGAGTAAACTGACGATAAACAAACTAATTAACGGACAATTAATAACAACTAATGAAAAATATTGACTGTTGAGACGTTTACAATGCAATCCATACCTATTGTTATATGAAAGGACTGACTGTTGTTAGTTACTGACATATATTATATTTTGATTTTGAAAGAATTGATAACAGTATAATACACATAAAAATATAGCACATTCTGTTACAATAATGGATTCAATAGAAAGGCGGAATATTACAATAAGGAAAAAACCCGTAATCCTCAGGAGATCATTATCAGAGGATTCTCTCAACAACATTGTTTTGAAAAATATGAGTCTACCATTGACAAATAATTCACTTGACACAACACAATCAAATGTGAGTGCTAAAAGTATGATTGACTTATCCACGCACTTTGAAAGAGAGGATATACTGGAATACAAAAGTAAAATACATGAACAATATGAGCTATTATTAAGTGCCCATAATGAAATTGAAAATCTAAACTTGGAAATAGTGACTCTGAAGAGATCACTGGAAGAAGAAGTGAAGAGGAATGAACAATTGAAAAGAATGTTTTTGATGAGTGTTAACTCAAACAGAAAAGACCATAACAATAGGAAGGACGGCATGGGTAAGGATCGCCCAGCTAGAATTCTGAATTTGGACTTGGATTGTTTAACCC
This sequence comes from Synanthedon tipuliformis, assembly GCA_947623395.1. Lineage (NCBI taxonomy): Eukaryota > Metazoa > Arthropoda > Insecta > Lepidoptera > Sesiidae > Synanthedon > Synanthedon tipuliformis. The sequence goes on along the minus strand of OX392417.1, from coordinate 7,653,099 downwards.
CTATAACTTCAAAAATTACTAAACCTAAGTACAACAGCACTGCAAATAATTTTCAAAAGAATAAAGAAAAACCATCTATTGACAACGACGATGCCACATTTCCGATGGGTGTTTCGGAGACATCTGAACAAAATCAAGAAGAAATAAATAAGAAACGAGAAAATTTAACTTTTCAGAATAAACAAATATTAGGAACTTTAACAATATTAACGGATAATCAGGGCAGAGGACTGGCTCAGGAAGTGGCAAGCAAATCCAGCAACTTTATATTGAAAAAATACAAAACGACTGGCATATGCAAACCGAATGCCTTAACGGAAAAAGTTTTCGAAAATAAAATAGAAGATAAACATGAAAACATAATAGTAGTATTAGCAGGTAGTAATGATGTCGATCCTGATAGAGTTAGTTATGATTTCTGTTCTTATATTGAAGGTGTAACCAAATCACATGTATTTGTTGTCAATGTTTTCTATAATAAATATATCGATAAAAACAAGATTAACAATGATTTAGAATTTAGGACCAAAAACTTTAAGAACTGTACTTTTATTAGAATTGGTAGTAACAAATTGTTTAACGTTGCAAATAGGGTCATACATGAAATAAATAAATTAAATTATGACAGGGAATTTTTGACAGGGAAAAACATTCGATCATTTCTCTCCCGTAGTCCGTCGAAACCTTTGCAAGAAAAGGGTACAATCCCATATTACTTTAATAAAATCGCCAATAAAGTAAAGTCGTCTCAACCTTCTCAGTTATCATCCCACATGAATGGCATTTCTCTGGCTGCATGTCCGTCAAAGTCATTGCGGAGGATGGGTACAATCCCATATTACTTTGATAAAATTGCCAGTAAAGTAAAGTCGTCCGAACCTTCTCAGTCACCATCTCACATGTCTGGTATTTCTCAACAACAAAATAATTTTTTTCGAGAAAATAATTACTGATGAATTGTTTGTTCTTTTTCATCAGAATATTGCGGGAGTTCTAAATAAGAGTGATAATTTGGAATTGGCTATTAATCAATTACAAGATAAAAATAAGAATGTTAGTGTAATTTGCCTAAGTGAGCATTTTATAATGAGGGGAGAGGAACATAATTTGAATATTCGAGGGTATCAACTAGTTTCTTTTTATGCAAGGGAAAAAATTAGAAGAGGTGGCACATGTATATTATGCAGGGATAAATTGAGTTGCAAAAAATTAGAAGTGGTGAATAATATGGCAGAGGATAAAAACTTTGAAGTCTGTGCAGTTCAAATAGATCAACCGAAGATTGTGATAATTTGTTTATATCGAACACCAGACTCTGATATAAAAATATTTTTTGAAAAATTTGAGATAATTTTGTCACTCTTCTTTAATAGAAAAATTAAATTAATTATATGTGGGGACTTTAATATTGATTTTTTAGGGAAATCTGATGTAACGACACGTTTGTTTGATCTCCTAGCGAATTATGGCCTTGAGTTTTATATCAAGAAACCAACACGGGTAAATAAATGTATTGACAATATTCTTAGCAATTTTAATGGTGGTGTTGGAGAAACTTGGGAGTTTTTCCTATCGGATCACAATACTGCGCAGATATATGAGTTTGAGTGTCTTGCACCTAAAGCAGTGACAGGCTGTCTAACTGAATATATGAACGATATCAGCTGCGCTAACATTAAGAAGTTTATAAATTGTTTTATTCCGTTAACGTTTTCGGATATTTATGAGGTTAATGACACTGACATAGCTTTTAATAAGTTTCATGAATGTTTGACAATGTTCTACGGATTGTGCTTTCCTAGAATACGAGTAAAAAAGCGCACGAATACAATTAGCCCCAAATGGATAACAGCTGGTATTAAAAAAAGTTGCGCCACTAAAAGGCAGTTGAGATATAGATACTATGTTACGAAATCGGTTGAATCTAAAAAGAAGTTTAAAGCATATTCCCGCACTTTAAGAAAATGCATAAGCAATATGAAGTCGTTATGCAACAGTAGAGAAATATCAAACTCCGAAAATAAAGTAAGGGCAACATGGAGTGTTGTTAAGCGCAACTTAGGGAATTTCTCTTCCAAATCTGAGTCTTTTGAATTGATTGAAAAAGAAATTAGAATATTTTCTGGAAGTGCCATTGCAAATGTATTTAACGACTTTTATGTTAACTTGAACTGTGACGCGAATAGTGGCAAATCCGAAATAAAAAAATGTGTAGTAGGAGAAGAGACAGACGTACTTAAAGATTTAGAAGTCAATGCACACAGCATGTTTATTGAGCCCACGACCCCACTGGAGGTGCACAGAGTCATACAATCTCTGCGTAATACTAAGTCGCATGGCTATGACTTGTTAAATGCTCCACTTATCAAATGTATAGCTTCGTATATTTCAACTCCTCTTTCGTACATAATCAATTTGTCATTTGAAAATGGGCACTTTCCTGATAAACTTAAAACTACCATAATTAAGCCAATTTATAAAAAAGGACCAAAAACTGATAAAAATAACTACAGACCAGTAGCACTAATTCCAGTACTGTCTAAGATATTTGAGAAAATAATGCACTCCAGAATATGTAGTTTCTTGAAAAAATTTAAAATATTGAAAGATGAGCAATATGGTTTCCGTAGAGGAAGATCGACAACACTGGCTGTTTATGATGTTGTCAGGTATTTATTTGATCATGTAAATAAAAAGATTCCTGCTGTGGGCATGTTTCTTGACCTTAGCAAAGCGTTTGATCGGGTGGATCATGCAATTCTGCTGAAAAAGCTTGAGAAGCATGGTATTCGAGGTAAGGGACTTGAATGGTTGTCTTCTTATCTATCGGGCAGGAACCAATTCACTCGAATTACAAAAGTAAATTCTGAGAACAAAACAGTACAAAGTTTTGATTCACAGCTAAAAACATGTAAATATGGTGTGCCTCAGGGTAGTGTTCTTGGCCCTCTCTTGTTTATAATATATATAAATGATCTCCCTGAGGCAGTAAAGCACAAAATGACGTTATTTGCAGATGACTCCACTATTGTTATTAGTGGAAAGGATAGTGGGGCCTTTGAATTTAATATTAATAGTTGCCTGGCTGATGTTCATAAATGGTTGTCAAAGAACAATTTAAAAATTAACATAGACAAGACAAAGATAATACAATTTAGAACATATAAATCAAACCCACTTTCTTTGTGCATAACATATGACTCCCAAAAGATTGAGAAGGTTGAGTCAAATAAGTTTCTGGGAGTTATTGTAGATGAACATTTTAGTTGGAAATTACATATTGATAGTATTTGTAAAAAAATTAATAGACTTGTTTTTGCTTTGGGTAGGATCCGCAGGATTACATGCTTGGGTACTGTGTTGAGTGTTTACCATGCATATATTTCATCTACTTTACGTTATGGTATAATATTCTGGGGAAATGCTTCTGATGTGCAAAGAGCATTCATAGCGCAAAAAAAATGTGTTAGAGCAATGTTCTCAATGAAATGGACTGAATCGTGTAGGCCCGTTTTTAAAAAGCATAAATTGTTAACACTACCTAGTATTTACATATTAGAAGCAGCAAGATTTGCTAAGCAGAATCTGCACCTTTTTAATAACAATAACAATAAATTGACAAGGGAATGTGTGCGGATCTGTTTGGAAATGCCTAAACCCAAATTAGTCTTATTTAAGAGAAATTGTGTTTACATGATTCCTCTTATTTATAATTCACTGCCTAGGTATGTAACTGACTTGCCTTCTAATAAATTCGGTAGGGCTTTGACGGACTGGTTGCTGGAGGAATGTTTTTATTCTGTTAAGGAATTCCTTGATAAATATCAATGCCAGTTTTATGGATAGACTTAACAGACCTAAAAGAATAAATAATTGGATAGGGGAAAAGAAATTTAATTTAATACATTAATACAGGCTGTACCTATGTATTCATGATAATTAATAATTGTATTTTATACTTATTCTATATATTTTTTGTATGTAAACAAGAAAACTATAAATTAATGCTTCTCATATGACATTAGGTAAATCTGGTATAGTACTATCACATTTACAAAACACACACTGATGGTAGTAACTAACTTTATTGTTTTTTTTCTTTTAGTATTTTGAATGACATGTAGTATTTGTATATTTGACATAGCTGTTGACTAATTGTACAAAAATTTAAATATTTGCACACCTGTACACAGGTAGAAAACTTGTATGTACTACATTAATATAAATATGAATATCCTGCTGTAACCAAGTATTCTTGCAAATAAATTATTATTATTATTATTATTATTATTATTATTATTATTATTAAATTATTAGTTTAAATTACATAAAACGTTAGTGAATTTTAAGAGGTCATTGTCGCCAGACGGGCCGCCCTCTTTATAACAACAGAATGCACTGTGCCCTGCCCACATATATTTTTTTTATTTTTTTTATATAAGTCAAAGCAGCGCTTGGCCGCGATCTCACTTGATGTTAGGTGCAGATGCGGCCGAAGGTGGACCACGCTTACCTAGTTACATATATTACAATACTATGTATTTTAAAGATTCGATTAAACGGTGACTGAAACGGCTGTCAAGTTATAATACAAAAATAGATTATTAGATGGATTATGTTAGATATACTATATAAGAGATGATTATTACAAATATGTAATATAATGATAGCATTGAGAAATATTTAAAATAGGTAATTTCTATTAAAAACTTTACTCTGTTAAATTAAATTTATTAAATAATAAAAAATATATATTTGACATTAAGGGATACCAACGCGAGATTAGAAGTAGGATAGTTACATTATAAAGTAGACAAAATGCGATACAAAAATATACTTCTCTGTTTATTCTCCAATAGACAGATGTTTAGGTCAACCAGATGAGCACCGTATCTGGAAATAGAAAGAAACAAACTTTAAAGTAGACCGAACAAATATATTTTGACATCATCGCCCACATCGATCAAAATTAAAATTAGTGATGTCAACGCGCCGTGGATTTTTTTTATCGATTACGGTAAAATCATGACACGGCCCACACAATGAACTACTCACTGAGCGTGTAAACGCCTAATGGTAGTCAAACTGTCGCGATCGATCATCGTAATTACTCTATTCTATGGTTGGACGGAAATAAACACGGCTACTGACAAGCGAGGGCCTTCTTCGTTGACAGGTTATTGCATAAAACGCGGAGAAAGTTGAAATTTACTCTGTTTGACTTACCTCTTAACAGATTCGCCTACTTGTTAACAGATAACGGAAGGAAACTGACGGAATGCCATTTAGAGGTAGCATGCTAATCGGTATTCAATGAGCGCCTATGTAAAGTAGACACTTAATATTTATTACGGCATACCATTGTGGTTGCATCATGCATGAGTCATGTAGAATTGTTAATGGAAATATTTTTTGCCTTCATTATTATAGACATTCGCTATTATCTTATCTAACTGCTGTTTTTCGTGTAATGAAATTCTAAAAAATAATTTTTGTTTCCTGATAAATAGGTATTTTTATATTCCAAAACTGACCACTATTAAAAAGAGAAGAAAAATAATTAGGATCGATACTTAAAAATGTAAACTTTTAGTAGTGTGATTAGCGTAGGTATCGACTAAGACACGGCTTAAGCAATGTTATAATGTGAAAAAGAATTATAAGGCTCTTGTTAATTAATAATAAGTTGCTACACTTAATAAATAAAATTGTTTGCCCTGACTGATATCGAAGCACAAAACTACAACTCTACAAATACTAAAAGTACCTACTTAATCTAGAATATTTAAATTTGGAACATTGGATGTCTATAACGTAATCTGCTAAGAAAGAATTTTTGAAAAATTTCAACGCCTTGCGACACCTGGGACGGGTTGCTACTCTATAAAATGACGTCATGCGAGACGCATACGCCCTTTTGATGTACAATGGATTTAGAATTAAATTTTATTTGGAAACGACCGTAATTAATAAGGATGTTACCTAATTTAACTATACAAAAATACTGTCGATTCCGGTAGTATGTATCGTGGTATTCGCGGCGGCGCGCGGTACGTCACTAGTGAGCGCTCGGCGAATCCGTTGATTCGCCAACCTTGGCGTAATGAGAACCGCCATCCGCCGAGTTCGGCGGCGGCGCGTCGCGACAGGAGCTCGCAAATGGGTCATGAGACGCGCATGCGTCCGGACGCTAGCAATGAGCGCCGCCCCCGGTCTGGGACCGAATGAATGTAGACCCCCCACTTAACTAACATCCACTATAACTTGACTTTACAGCTCCGTAATAACAATAGCCGCCCAGAGCTCTTGTGTCACAAAGTGGCCTGTGCAAATCTGTTGAGCGTTCAACCCACCAGTTGCTAAGCTCTTTGATATAGACCTTTCATATTTTCTGAAGTTAGATAAAACTAATTAAACTTTATGAAGCAAGTATTTATACCTTTTCAGGTAACTAACATTTAAAGTGGTACTTTTCTATTTTTTTAGTAAAAAAATTACAATTAATTATATTAATTAATATTTTAGTATACACTTCAGAAATAGAAAGTAAAACTGTTCTACTGGAACAGTAATAAAGCATATAAAAAACTAACGCTCCTAAACTATTCGCCAGTCATTAATCTTCTGCGTGTTTAAAACCGGATTTTATTACCTTGAGCAAGGTCACGGATGAAAGCCGACATATTGGCGTATCCCAATAGACGAGAAAGTGAAAATTAAAATAAAAAAATAATTCATACACTACATATTACTAATAATACTTAAATCTGTAAGTGTATGTATTGTATGCAGATTGTATGTATGTTCCTCCATAACTCTTAAACGAATTAACTGAATTTCATGAAACCCTGTAGATAAACATTTAGACGTACGAGACACACGATAGGCTACTTTTTCACGCGGACGAAGTCGCGCGCGCCAGCTAGTAGTTAATATTGTTATTTAAAATTGTAAAACTTCAAGGCAAAATTTAAATATATGAAACTGCTAAGCAAACATAAGAAGATAAATGGAATAAAAAGTCCATAAAATAAGCTAAAAGAGCTAAAGATTTACGTTTTCTGGAACAATCGCTTTCCACAGTAGTTAACATAATTTGTAGTGTTCCAAATGTTAGATTGTAGTGAAATACCGCCGCGGAAGCCTGCACTGGTGACCCAAATCTGTCTAATAAATCTAATTTCACGGACAGTTTGCTCCATTTATCGAACGTGTTGGAAGATATATTTACGTAAAAATAATTAATTACTACAATAAAAAGCAACTTACCACTATAATTAAATTAAATCCAAAAGATATGGAAAACGAAAGACGGGAACACTGAAAAGAAAAAAAAAGAAAATGAATTTAAAAACAAATTTAAAAAGGAAATTTTAAATAAAAATACGATGTAGTCCTAACGAGAGACGATCGCGTTCTGATGCGTTCTCACACAGAATAGAACATGAAACTATTGGTGATGAAAACTATTAGTTAGTCACTAATTGTACGGCAGCCTACATAGAGAGCGGTAATTGCTCCATTTACACGTTTCGTTAGTTCGCTCTGCATAATTGCCAGTTGTTTACATGTGAGATGATATTATGAATGTGGCGGCCACGAAGAACGTAGGTATAAAAATTTAAGAGTCATCAACGTGGAATGCTTCAATTGCAGCGTGTTTAGCAAATATGGGGTTAATAATGGTGAATAGCACGAATTGTAAAAAAATAATACGGCTATTGCTACTTCCTTGACACAGTTTTTAAGCAAAGCAATAGGCAAAGCATAGCAATATATACTCGCGGACTAAGAATACGGGTCGGTACGAAAAACTAGAATATCTCCTAAAATAGTATAGCTAGCGGCATGATTCAAACTGTATGTTATAGATGATTTTATAGTTAACAAAAGAACAGCAAATGTTGGAAAAGCTATTTGTTTATTTATTAAAATTACATAAGAAACAAAAAATCAACCATTTTTGCGTTGAAAAATTAAAAGACGTTACCTTACATACCACATAAAAACGAACTTTAAAGCCAAATTAATACTTCGTACTGCCTCCGCAGGCTCTTCTTACAGCTGCCAGATAATTGGGAATATGTTTATTAAGTTTCTTATGTGATGATGGGGGATATTGGTCCATTCTTCCACTAACGCATGTTTTAGGTCTCTAAGTGTAGCTGGGGCTAGGTTCCGATTTCTTATAAACCTCCCAAGCTTCTCCCAAATGTGCTCAATCGGATTTAAGTCCAAGATCCTCGAGGGCCAGTCCATGCAATTGATGCCATCGTCGTAAAAATACTCATTTACAATTTAAGCTGTATGTGGCCTAGCGTTGTCATACATAAATATGAAATTTTCACCCAAATTAAATAAGTATGGGCCAACATGGTCATTAGGGATCTCTTCTACATACCTGACACTAGTTAGCGGACCATTTTCTATCAACACTAACGCCGTGCGACTCTCTGAAGAGATTTCAGCCCAAGCCATAACTGATCCACCGCTGAACGATACTTTTTCCTCAAAACAAGCTGGAATAAAACCTTCCCCTGGCTGTCGGTAAACTCTTGGCCGCCCATTATGACCATAGAGCATATTCTAGATTCGTCAGAAGACAATACTCGTACCCTATCTTCGTTTTCCCAAAGTGCATGTTCGCGGGCGTAACGTAATCTTGCTACTCGAGGCTCCCTTTCAAGTTTTGTGCCGTTTGCAGGTATATGTAGGGTCAAATTAGCTTCTTGGAGCCGTGGCCTTACAGTACGTTCGCTTATGTCATCTCTTTGGGTCTCTCGAAGTTGATTTGTTACTTCAACAGCCGTGAGGTGCCGATTTCGGAACATGATCCTAACAATAAATCGATCCTCTCGAGCCGTAGTACATCTTGGTCTGCCTATTCCTGGTCTTTTATTGTTCTACCTAGTTTCTCGGAAACGTTGGACGACTCTCTGCACCGTAGAAAGTGACACGCATACTACTTTCGCTGTACTTCTATGACTTCTGCCTTCTTCTAGGATAGTGACGATATGTGTACCTTCATCGGTTGTTAGCGACATGGTAGTAATTCAATAATGACCGTGAAAGGCGACAATGACTGCCTTTTATCATTTTGATTTCACAGATTGAAAACAAAAGTGAGAAAACAAGCAAAATGAAACCAGCGTGTGTTGAATTTATTACCAAATTCGAGCATTTTTAAATTTATTTATTTTCCAATTACGTTGTATAACGTTTAAGCTTTTATATTATACTATAATAAAATTCTCTTTAATATAAAGTTAGTTTCATGCATGTACCATTATTAATTTCCAAGATACAGACGATTTTGTCATCGACCCGTATTCTTAGTCCACGAGTGTATATTATTGTTTTTAATTAAATTTAAAAAGATTGGATCAATTTTAGCAATATTGTCTAGATAGGCGAGACAATAATTCTGAGTTTGGTATCTCTTAATAAAGCATCGAAATACCTACAAGATATGGACACATGGGCTCTATATAGACATATATGTTACTTAACATAATGTTGTTATTATTAATTATTCATTTGTTAGTTAGCACATAATTATGTAAATTCATAAAGGAAGACCAGGGTTTTCCTTAGGTATAACGATCATGGCAATGAATGAAATGAAAAATAATGTCAATATTTTTAAAGCTCGTTCTAGAAAGACTTTAAAGTAATACTTATAACTTATGTACAATGGTAGGAAACAAAATTATTCAGATGCAAACCTGTATCTATTTTTTAAAATAAATGATCTAGCGCCTCTTTCACCATCTGTCAAGTATGCTTACCGTCATTTAAAGTCACCTGTCACCGGGAATAATTTAGCTGATACCTATACTCTTGTTTGTACGGTAAAAGTCCCATACATTAAAAAGAAAATAATAATAAAAATTCGCCTATCGAAGGATGCACTAAACAGAGTGCATATTTTAATAAAATATAAAATTATTTCAAAAAGTAACTAATCAACACTTTACTTGTAGTTGGTGAAAGAGGCCCTTAATGGAATAACAAGGATTAAATTAAAATAACCTTAAAGGCGGTTGTATACATACTCGTAATTGACATAAAAGCCAACTCTGAGAAGGATCACAATGATAGATTCAATGTAATCTTTAAACGTGGGTGACTTCCATTGAGATCATCACCATTTACATATCTGATTACTAAATGGATACGCTTACTATAAAACAATAGTAGGTATTAATGTACCTACCTGTTGCTAGAGTAGATCATTTGAAATAATAATGAGTCTCTTAACTATATTGGATGATGACAGACAAAAGATTCAGTTCAATAGTAGTGTAAATTCAGAATAGCGACTGAATTCCGTGCCTGCATCAGCCGCCATCTTGAATTTAAGGGCAAATTGTTTTTGCTCAATATCTCGGCCATTTTCAACTTTACAACAAAAATGATAAGGACTTAAGTTGTTGCAAATGCGATTTCCTACAACTTCTTTGCAAATTTTATCGTGTGATCGAACTTTTTTAAGTTAAGAGGGAAAATAGGTGATAAAGTATAATTATTGAATTATCTCGTTTTTTATTGACTACGATTAAATAAATGTACATAAATAAAGTTGGAAAAAAATATATTTCTTACAATTTTGATCTTGAAGATTTTTTCGATACTACCAACATTTAAGGTTTGGTTTCATAGAAATTGTTTTGGCTCAATATCTCGGCCATTTTCAACTTCTCGACCAAAATGGTCTGAACTGAAGTTGGTGCAAAGGCGATTTCCTACAACTTCTTTGCAAACTTTATCGTGCGATCGATACTTTTCGGTTTAAGGGGGAAAATAGTGGCAAAGTATTAATTATTATTGAATTATCTCATTTGTTTGTTGTTTCGTTTGACTTTACGACATAAATGTACATAAACAACGTTGGAAATAATTATATTTGTTCCCGTAAGATATAATGATTCTTTTATAAGTATCATAATATTATGTACCTACTTATAAATTGATTTTCATATAAATCACTTTTAAGTTGTTGTATTATATAGGTATTTATCATTGAATTAAATGTTGATTTAGAAAGTGCGTACTGACGCAAGTAATTATCAGCTTTGCATTGTTGTTAGAATCTTTTGAAGGTTCATATGTAACATAGTTTCTATTATGCACTTTATGGTTCTAAAAGTTAAAGTTCCTTTTACATGTCTTTTACAAGTTTTACATGTTATTAACGACTTTGTTTCATTTGTAATAGCTGTGGGTAATAGGTATAGAATTCATTTTTTTTTTGTAATTATAGATTAATCTTGTAACTATAATAAAATTAAAGTACATACCTAACGCAATTAGAACAGTCCGTTTTTTGAATGCGGAAGAAACTTTAACATGACATTCAAAATAATTTTATTATACCTAACTATGGGTAAAATATTTTTTTAAACCGGTTACATCCTGCATACCCACAAACAAACACACATACAAACCTTACGTCTTTATTTTATGTAATATTATTAAATTATACCTACATTTATCTAGGTATATATCAAAACTAAATAGGTATTATTTTAGTAAAAATTTAACTGTCGCTTAGTTTGTCAACAACACTTAAAACATGAATGTTTGATGCCTGACATTTTGTAACCTTGCCTAACTAATTAGCATACAGAAGAAAACGTTGGGTGTTATTTAGGATAATCATTATGACAATTAGTACTTATCAAACCAAAATTTTTAGACTGATTCACTAAGAAAATATTTATTGTGTTTACACATACATTAATTTTAATTTTAGATTTTTTTATTTATTTTTTATTTTTAAATAATATTTTTATTATAAACATAACAATAAGAATTTTACAGTATTTACAAACTAATATCTAAAGTCTATACAAAAACAAGATATAAAGTTTATCTATGTACAGTATAAATAGTATTGAAAAAAAAATTTGTAGTTTGGTATAGAGCGGCTCCATTGTCAAACCCAAGCAATTTTAATTTTAGATAGATCTAAACAGTAGGTTATATCTATATGTAGGTATAGTAGAACTACATAATCAGCAATATAAGTCGTTAAAGAAGTAGAAAGAAAAATCTCAGATAAGATCTGAGATTTTTCCCGTGAATTAACAACAGCCTCGATATTGGAATATAGCCAAGTCTATAACAATATCCAATTGGAAATATAAAGAAAAGTTATAAAATACTTACATTTTTCGTTGCCTCCACTTTAGTCAAGGTAAGAAACAACCACAGCATCTGAAAAGATTTTATAAAATATATTTTTTTAAATTTATAAAATATTTAAACTGCAAATTATAAATTTAATATATTTTAATATCAATTATAAAATCAATTACATTTAATAATTATATGATTTCATACAATTAATAATTTTTAAATATCACTTCTAACTAAACCTCTATAACAATCGACTTTTTCTCTCAGTGCGTTGATGTGCGCCAAACTGGCGTTGTTGACTTGACAGTCCCGCCAAATATGGCGACCGTTCGTGTGGTTAACGGAAACGTACGAGTTATAACGAGACTAGTCAGAGAGAATAGAAAGATCCGAGTGCTGATGCAGAAACGGGACAGATGACAGGTTCGAGTTGTTTGAGCGTTTAGACAGAGATAACAAATGGAATTTGACAGGGGAGCGAAAGGGTAGGAATATCAATATTAAACCGTTTTTAGGGTGGAGCTGTCTGGAGTTTCGGGTTGGGACGCAGATGGCAACAAAAAGGGACCGGGGACTAAATTTCGGACATAAATTGAACTGCATTTTTGCCACATTGTTAAAATAAATTCAAGGGGAGTTGGAAAAGAAAATGTTACTGTTTGATTCAAAAAATTTTGCTTAACATCTAGGTACTTATATAGATTTAAAAGTAAAAGTAAACCGTCAAACATGACACAGTATTAAATGAGCATCATTAAGAATTAGGCAGTTTGAGTCAAACACGTTTCGCATAACGGAATTGGTCGTATTCGAGTCACGAGTTCAACGACTCAGGATTTATTGTTCGTTTCCTGTCGTTTTATTTAACTTCATATTTTTACCACACACGAGTTTGCCTACTAGAGCTCTTCCGTTCTGTCTGCATCAGAACCTTATGAGCCTCAGAATCTCTGAATTTAAACTTTTTTTATATAATAGTTTGAGCGGTTGCGTTATATAAGTAATTCTTTAATTATTTTTTCATTAGATGACTTTTTCCCTATACATATAATATGTATGTATGATGTATGATATGTATTTTTAAATTGTACATGAAGTTATATGTAGGTAAGAGGAAAAAAATGACTATTTGTATCACTAACAATCAACTCAAAGGGCATTTGTGTCAGCTTCAAAACTTTTTAAACAACAGGTTACGAGCAATAGTCTGCTGATATAATTAGGAATAAGCTCTGGTTACATCATATAACCTATTTGTTTATATAAATCAGTACCTACCCATATATGATTATTAATTGTATTTTCATATAGGCAAATAGGTATATGATTGAAATTCTGCTTCTATATTAAAAAGTCTTTAAACAAGCCACATACGAAAAATATTCGACCTAAAAAAGTCTTATCAAAATTCATAAAATTTCCGTTTGATTAATGATTAGACCTACCTATGCACCACACAGATTAACAACGGAAGCTGCCATCTTCAATGTTTGCGTTCACTTTAATCTCACAAAGTAGATTAGGGCTACATAATGTTAGTCATATTTTTAACAGGTAGCTTGATAAAATTCTATTTATTTATGATAAACAAGATTTACATGGATTATAACGTTACATTATTATACTTGTTTAAGCTTGGTCCCATTACTTCGGTTTAAATATTATGAAGTAACATAATACCTACAAGCAATAGAGAATTTTCTTCTGCACTAAATTACAACTCTTTTTTTGTTTTATATAGGCTCAGCATCACGTACTGACCCTATATGCACAAAATCATTACAAATTAGGCGGGCGGAAGTGCCGCCATTTTTGACAAAATCCGTTTCGGCCTATATCTTTGTAACCGTGCACTTGAGGCCAAAAAATAACCTTTATTTTTTAGATAAAGATAGGATAAAGAAATTTCCTATCCTATCTTTTTTGTTCAATAATTGTTTTTCTATCACTTACCTTTTACGACTTATTTTGACTATTATTCGATTTTGTGTATTTAGGGTCAGCACGTGATAAAAAAAAACCAATATAAAAAAAGAGTTTTAATTTAGTGCATTATGGACAAGAGTAACCGGCTAAGTAACCTCTAGATGCTTACCTACGTAGTTTGTAAATTCCAAATTTGAACTTTCTAGACTTAGTAGTTTTGGCTATACCTACGTTGATCGTCAGTTAGGAGAAACGATTTTATAAGTAGTTATGAAAAATAAACTGTTTTTCATTACTGCAAAAAATATATTAAATGTAGTATAAATTTCATTTGTTATGAACAAGAATATAATTGTTCGCTTGTAACTTGTAATTTATACTTGCAGCCAACGACATAAAAATAATATATTTGTTTATTTAAGGTTGTCTATTTTATCACTTTTATTTTATCTGTTTATTTTATCTAGTTCACCTATACCTAACAGGTAGGTCCTCAAAATAGAAATGGCCTATGCTTACATTTACTTCTTAGAAAAATTGAATTAATTTAATACATAAATTGGATCTTATTAATCGTACGTATCTTAATTATAATAGAAAATAAGAAAAAGCGAACAAGATTTATTAGACAGAAATATATTAGTTAGTTCATGATCACACAAAGAATGACAACATGAGTGAAAAGTATAAGACGTGACATCCTAGACAAAAAAAGATTGTTGATATTATACCTATTACATATTATTTGCCACTGGGTCAACAAAATGGATCTACATTACCTACTTCTAAAATTTTGTGAATAAAATTGTATTCAGGATATACCTACCTACTTAATTACTACAATGTGATCAGTGTGAAGAATATTCAGACAAAATTGTAAATTAATTTATATCTTTATCAAGGAGCCTTTTGATTTGAATTTCATTATTTTTTATACTTAAATAGCGTTTGATTTGATATCATAAGTTTTCACAAGAACAGTTACTAGAATAAAAATCTTGGAACTTGTACCTACTTAATATATGTACCTAAGTAAATAAAACTTTATGTTTGAACATGTTGAACTTTATGTAGTTACATAATTTTTATAGTTTCAGGGTATTAAATTTATAGTAACTACCTACGCAATTTATAAACAACTTTACACAAGAAGACATGCGACTTTCAACAGTATATTATTTATTTACAGAGCTCTTTATGAATTTTCAAAGTTTTAATGACAATGGAAGCAAGTTCGTAAGGTAATAAAGGCCGGTATTATTAATTCTGATATAAGTTTGTCACGCTATTCCTTCCTGTTCGCAGTACAAATTGATTTGCTTTTTAAACACAATACCTACCTATCTCTGAAAGCATTTCTGTTTATTAGGTAAGTACCTACCTATGTACAATAAATTCTTTTTCTCTATTATTCAATTAAAAATAATTAAATTTGATATTTTAATTTCAGTAGGCATGGTTTCGGTACGTACGTTTTGAATAAAAAATATCCTATTAAACTATAAAATAATTTGTATTAATTTAACACATTGGCTACCAATAGCCTATTTTAATCTATCTCAACGGTATTTTAAATTTTAATGGGAATTTTCTAAAAGCAAAGCGTCGCTACTAATGAGGTTTTTTGGTAGCGAAAGCACAATATGCTAGCACATCCGAAGCGGACTCAAACCTCTTGAGTCTATCGAAGACATGAGGGTTGAGGAATCTTCCTCTCAACTAGTTAAAATTAGTCTCAATCTTAAGCCCTTGAATACTAGGGTCACTTGTGTTTTTTTTTTCAATAGTAGGTACCTAATGGATGTAATTTTTCAACTGCATAGTACCTAGGTATATCCCTTTTTTAAGGGTTTCCTATATAAGCCTTTAAAAAAGGCAGACATAAAAAGGAAAACCACAGTTTCATATAAGTGAAACTTAGTTAATGAAAATATTATATTTAAAACAAAGTAAAATTTAATCTCCATTCATAACAGAAAAGGTCTGCCGAGATATTATGTCGGACGACAGCGGATTGGGGGAGGTGGGAAGGTCAAACCTTTTTCAGATATCACGCATTAACATACATAAAGGAAAAATCAGAATAGGCATTATCAATGGCTGCTAAGTTTTCCGCACATGCGTCGTTGAGGTACAGATATCGACAAGCAACAACGCGTCGCCCTCCCTATAGCTTCCCCGCGCAGACTCGAAACCTACCCCCGGATAATGTAAATAATATAATAAAAATAATACAAACCCACTCGATTTGAATGTATCCCTCCACCTTTGTACAGAGACAAGTTGATAGAGCGTTTCAACCGGTCCCTGGATACAGGACGGTACTGAGTTGTGTAACTAGGTAGGTATACGAGCTTTTTTACGAGCAACGGTATGAATTTGGAGATCAGATTGATGGGTGTTGACCTCGGGAGATGCTGGCAACTTTGACAGGGCTAATTTTTATATAAAAAAACGTACTGACAAGTTAAAAGGAACATTTGCAATTTGTATTTTTAAATATAATGAGTCAATAATTGCCAATTTTATGTATCTATATAGAAAAATAGTTAAAATTTATGTGTATTTAGAAATTAATATTTTTTTTTAAATTCGTATACTTATATATACATATTTTTATAGTTTTGTCAGTTTCTTCTACACATGAAGATGTAAAAAAAAATTCAAAAATAATAATAAGAATCAATAAGAATAGAGGAATTAAATATGACAATGCTATCCAGATAAGGCATCAAATACCTACGAGGTCATGCCCTCGTATTTAATGCCATCGTAGGTATTGGAAGCATAAAATAAAAAACCGAGAGAATATTATAGAAAATCAAATAAGTAAGTAGATACATAATTATATACTTAATTAATGTTTAATATAATGAAAATTATTTGTCGTACGCTACATAATTCAAAATGAATATGACATTTTTATAAAAAATCATGCCACTTTTATTAAATTTCAAAAATATATTTAAATCAAAAAAACATAAAACGCTAAATCACACTTTACAAAAGGCGGAAATAAATACCTATGTAATAAGCAGGTATGCATTTTTAAATACCTATGTTTAAAGCTCAAAGTTCTTTTTTATAATACCGTTTGATGTGGGGATCAAATCAAAATCAAATGAAAAAAAGTGGATATATAGAACACTCACCCAGAGAGAGACCCGAGGAGGCGTGCGGGGCAGCTGCGAGTTGCGAAGTGCGACGACAGGCCTACCGCCTCGTCCCGCTGCCCGCCCCCTCCTGCCTCCTAACAGATTTGCCTACACTTCCCCGACTTCCCCTTACCCCGGTCGATCTTAACGGGCTCTAACAACGAACCTAATTCCTCTTAATTACAATGAAGCAATCATTTCGTAAGCCTTCACTAGGTATCCATTTCCATTTAGCAGTTTTCACGTCTGCTGCATAAAGCGTAGTAATTTTTGTTTTATCTGTTGAAAATGTTAGCCAGGTGATGATGGACTGCTTCGCTAAAAGACTACCGGACTACTAGGAACAACACTAAGATGTCAAAACTCTGATAATTATGACAAAGAATTGATAGGCGGAAAGGAATCCTGGCCTCGAATACCTAGGTACTAACACAACTAAATAAAACTCAATCAGAACTTAGAGCTTATAGCCTCTTTCAAGTAGCTAACCATCATTTAAAGTCACCTGTCACCGGACATAATTTAGCTGATACACCTATGTTTGTATGGTAAAATCTCAAACATTAAAAAGAAAATAATAAAAAAATTAGCCTATCGAGCGATGCACTAAACAGAGTGCATAATTTAATAAAACATAAAATTTATTTCTAGAAGTAACTAATCAACACTTTACTTGTAGTCGGTGAAAGAGGCCCTTAATGAACTTTCTATCGTAATTAATTTGTATTCGTCAACGTTTAATTCAAACTGGTAAAATAAAATATTTTAAAGGCGCGCAAGTTGCAGTGACGTAACAAAAAGGTTCGTCGTTTCTAAAGAAGCGTTCACGGTAGATAATATTTTGTTCAAAGTTAACATTGGAACTTTTATTGTTTTATTGCTGAATTTGTTTAAAAGGAGTTCAAAGGATCTGTGAATGTCGTACCTATTTGTAGTTATTTTTTTTACAAATCTGTTCAATAGATGTAAAAATTTCATAATGTTTTCTTTGAAATTTTGTTGTTCCTTTTGTGTTGGTCTTTACTTATCATTTATGAAGATTTTATGAAATATTGTGAGCGAATCGAAAAATGTTTTACATACAAAACATTAAAATATATATGTCCCTATATTTTAATTAAAATATATATGACAAAATATATAATACGACGCAGACAGTATTGTCACAGCATACTTATTTCCTACAGTAGGCCGACGCCTTTGATTTTGGGCGATACCGCCCACCTGTGTCGGTACCCTTTAAAAATTACGGAAGGGTTGACACAAATCAAGTAATATAAAATGTGCTTAAGTACCTTTCTTCATCGTGCAGAAATTGATGAAAGCTTAGTTCTTTATTTATGCGAGATAAAGATTTGCACGCACTTACAGCACATGCCGTATGCACCATTTTGATTTATATGATAAATTAAAATCTGAAAGACGCGATAGCCCTGGAATATTTATCCCAAGCTACTAAGAACGACGAAGTATGCAGCTTGGGCACGTCCCACTCGCGCCTCACCCCCACGCCCCGCACGTTTGCTCTGTCTAGACGTCTCCGTCGGCCTACTGTATGAAATAAGTATGCTGTAGTATTTATTGTGCTGTGGAGATTACGTCGCGCAGACAAAAAAGTAGTAACCGATTTCCGATTCGGTTGTATTCATTCTTATATAAACGTTAAGTTCCCTTTAGTCACATCAGTACTAATCTGACCAATTTAGTTTTGTGATTCTTTTGTTTCAATAGTACCAATAATTTTAATGACGTATTCAAAATTATGTCATTTTACATCGAAATTTCTGATAATTTAGAAACTGATTTATGTATTGTCATTTCATTAATAAATAAAACTTTTTTTGGATTAGGTCGTTTTCGTCCTAAGGGTGCGATATAAAATAAGACCTAACATTACTCATAGTCACTTCACCTATAGCTGGAGCTCAGTAGACACTATCAGTTAAGGTTTGATGATTATCTTGTCATTATTATAGTCAGTATAGGTACATGCAATCACACCCCGGCTTATAATAAGTGTGAAGTACAGTGCACCTAGCTATACCGTTTTGGAAGGAATCATCATATTATATGAGTTATACATATATTATGGCTCCAAGTGTGAAGAGAAAGCTGCTTGTTCTCCAAGTGTCTATCCAAATACTCAAAAAGTCTCTTGCAAACAAATTGTTACGTTTAGTGATAATAAAACTTTAGATTTTGTTTTATTTGTATATATCACATTATTATTATGTTATTTCAAAAATATAGGTTTTTTTGAAATAAAACTAAACGAATTTAATAAAAAAAAAATCAATTATATTCTTGTCGTATAGAGAAATTATTGGATAGGTAACCTTAGTATATTACTACTGTAAATAATTATCAATTAAAATTTCTTCCTAGTCTCTTATTTGAGCATGAGCGACCATTTTGCCACAAAATGTGACACACAATGTGACATTTTCAATTTTGGAAAGATATGCATGCTGTGAATTTCTAAAATCATTTGTTTCTGATTTGTTCTTTACGTATATAATTACTACATATATCTTTTTAGTATACTATAGTATTTTTTCAAATAACGAAAACAATGTTTTCATTAGATATCCCACGAATATAACGAATCCATACAACTAAATTGAACTATTTGAACTAAATAACATATTATAGACAATATAATTTACAAAGATATTACACGGACTAACTCACGGGTAAAAGCTAGTTTTAATATTATACAGTCTTAGTAGTTAAAAATGTTTATCATGTTTAACAATATTTTTATGCACTCTTCTAAAATAAAAAAATAATACAAAAGAAAACAATATATGTTTCGTGAAATTATGTAGATTTTTGGTATTTTTGGAGTTTACTCATTAAGAACCGAATGAATGAACCGTGGTTTGAAAATTTATGGGAGTAAAATCAAAATTGTTACACGAATGCGTTATGATATGCGTTATGTATTTACGTTCTATTTTTGTTTTAATATTTTAGAATATCTGAAGTTTCAGATTTATTGCGCTATCTACACAATATTATTTAAAAACATAACAATGTTGTTCTTTCGGCGTGTTCGAATTATGAAAATTTAAATTTTCTTATCGTTCGTAAGGACGAAAACTCCGTGTCGGAGCAGACACACATATTTTTTTTTAATATTTCATGAGTAGGTATAATGACAGATTTGTATCAAATATTATAGTCTTCGATAACGAATAATAATACGAGAAAATAATTTCTATACAAATTTCGGAGGCTCAATACGGACACGGCTTTATTAACCGAGACGGCGTCCGTCCGGTGACTATGTTGGTTGGACATAACAAGATTGTACCATATGGCGCAGATTGTACCTCGTATTCACGGCCCACTGACTCAATATATTTTACGCGCCATATTTATTGAGAATCAGTGAACCATGGATTATTAATATACTCTATGCTCATATGCACCCGTCGCTTTGTTTAAGATTAACCATTTATATAATGTTTATAATCGGGCATAAGTTAAGGATTACAATATTTTAAATAAAAAAGGCAGTTATGTATTTTGAATTTCTTGTCTTGGTTTAGATAGATATTGTAGTAAAAATAATAATTGTAGCTTTAATTAGAATCGAGTTGCAATGCTAAATGGATCAATTTTACAGCAGAAAACTTATAACGATTGATTCATTATGGTTATCTTAATAAATTAAGAATAATTTATTTAATTAAAAACGGGTATTTTGCACACACGGTGTGTCAAATCCGACATGGTGATGTCACATTAAAGCGCATGTTCGATTCTATTCTTATAAAATAGATCTCTTATACAAGTAAATAAAAATATAGATAGTATGCAGTCTCTCTATATTCTGTTTAGAATACTCCCTAATTAAAAATTAAGTAATTTGAAAGCTATAAAATAAACCTCAAAAATAGAGTTGTATTAATGTATTTAATAACAAAATTCTTATGTTTATATATTCAAAAAATATATGTTTCGCGCTGTTTTCTTTCGAAAAATCATGTTAATCACGAATGAGCACTTGAAAGAAAAACTGTCCGGGTAAACTTTTTTTTAATTTACATATTATATTCTCCCAAAAATATATAGTAAGATTTTTATACATATAGGTAGTCAAAGTAGAATTTTTTTGTAAAAATGTATATGTAATCACTGTACCTATAAATGCATACACATTGTATTTTGTATTTGTAACTGCAATGCCCCACGTCAATCATTCAGAGGATTATACTCGCTCGGACGCGCAGGGCCAATCCCGCATCACCCCTCCCCTTATTGGTGAATTCAAAAAAGGAATTTCAATTTTATCCACTCTCCTTGCCCCCTTTCGAACTGCATTGAATCTTGTTTAAAATTAGTTACATTGAGTACTTTTCATTGTTTTACAAGGACCGGCATAGAACACTTTTAAAAGTGGCTAAGTTCATAGTTAGCCACTTTTAATTAAATATATTTTTCGATTAGAGAACGTAAGTATGTATTTATAGGTTTAATATAGGATATAATAATTAAAAAAAGAAACAAATGTAGAATAAGCAGTTACGTGACATAATACAGCTAATTAAATAAGTATAGTTGCTTAAAAATAATATCATCAATAGAAATTTACCTATTCGAACTTTGGTTATAGTTTAAAAAAATAGTACCTAGCATGGCAACTAAATTTCTAACAAAAAATATCGCCAATTTAACATCGCAAACACGTAGTTAAAGCTACACCGACATAACTGCGCAAGTCCAATGTCGGCGCAGCCGCACTGGAGGTGCCTTTGTGGCAGCCATATTTATGGCTTTTTTTGTTCGGGCAACCTTTTAAACAAAAATATCGACATTCATAGGGTCAGGTATAAATTTCGTGCTAACAGCTTTTGATTTGACGTTTTTGTGCAACGGTTAGCTTTTTCGTTACATTGGATTAGAAGTTTTTTTAACAAACACCTTTTTCGCGCCATAAGCTTACTAAGTACCGTTAAAATATTGGTTCATTTAAATATTAAAATGTTAGTTTTAAAACGTATTCTGAGAAATATATTTAAATTTAGAAGTAAATAATAATTAAAATATTTTTTTTTATTTTAATTAAATTTTTAATAATATATTACAGTTATATATAAATTTTCATATAATATTATGGTAAATTTACCTATTTTAAATAATTAAACAAAAATATACTTAGTAAAAAATCTGTATAAAAGCGGTACACAAAAAAAATCAATATTTTCAACAAAAATGATGAATTCGTTATAACAATTGCCTATTGGGATGTTATAGACAATTTTCTTTAATAGTAGACAAGTGTTCTTTAATAGTAGAAGTATTTAACCGTCAGTTTTCATATTTGAATAATGTAACCGTCACACTAATTAGATCAATAGTTAAAAGTTAAAGTATTAAGTGAAATGAATTTAAAATTAGAACCTAAGTATTTGGCAATAAAATTTCATCATAGTACTATGCAAGGTTGCTACATAAGAAAACAGAAAATGTATATAGGTACCTACTTGTATAACAGTTGAAAAGCGTCGGGTGCATCGAATGCAATAAATCTTTAAATCGATCTCTTCCCATTAAAACACTTAGTCGACAATAAAATCGTTTTATACAGTTTAAGAACTGAAAGATTGCACTTACCCCACTATTCAGGTGCCGCTACTTTTCTTGAGCAGAAAGCTGAATATTCCGTGTGTTTCTTTAAAAACTGAAAAGAAAAGCAAATACGCAGCCAATACAAGAGACTCTTGAAAGCTCACTGTCTGTCATTCACTTAATTCACTTTGTGACATCGAAATCTATGCAGAGGGTGCATACTGTTTTACCGACACTATGGTTACAGCGCCACCTATTGTTGAATAGTTACATTAATTCATTATGTACCTTACATTAACTCAAATGCAATCATCCTGATCGCTTAAAAAGTGTGTTCTATATTTTTCCATTAAAATTCTATTTCCATTATTATTCTATTTTCAGCAAAATACGAATCCTATTAAGAAAATAAACACGCATTCAGGCTTATTTAAGTTACGTGGCGCCATCTAGTGATTATACGAAGAACCGCTAATAAGGAAAATGTCTTAAAGTTGTGGAGCTTTTACAAAATATTCGCTGTCAGTAGATGCAGTTGTCTGAAGGTTTTGTATTAACATTATGAAGTTCTCTGTTAAAGACACAGAGGGCGTATTTTACAGAGAAATGGTAGTCAATGCTTTTTCACCTCATCTTTAAATATATATTTTTTTTAATTAAATAAAAATTATTGATCCCATTATAATATTTATATACTTACTTTTAGATCATACTTAGATCGATAACTTGACACTTAATTGCCAAGGGAATAATAAAATCACGTTTCATCAACACTCTGTTCAGTCTACCTATAGCAATTAACTCTAATTTAGATTTATTCGTAACTAGCTGGCTGGTGCCCGCGACTTCGTCCGCGTTCTGGATAAAAGGTACCACATGTCCTTTCTGGTGTCCCTGACCTACCTATGCAAAATTTCATAATGATCGGTTCAGTAGTTTTTGCGTGAAAGAGTTACAAACATCCAGATATCCATCCATATATATATAAACTTTCGCATTTATAATATTAGTACGGATTAGTACCTACGGATATTAGGTAGTTCAATTAATTTAAATAGTACAAGTGATGCGTTTTACAACACGTCCGAAACGTCGTGATAAATAAAAATAAGTATTACGTGATTAAGTCTCTTGTAGTAATTTAGTCCACTTCCTTTTTTATTTTTATTTACATCGTGCCCTCAAAAAAGATTCAAGAAGTCGAGGCACCTGAATTAATAAAGCCATGTTCACAATTATCTCACTAACTGCCCTAAAACTGACATACCTAACCTTTTACTAGTAATGTTTCTCTGGTTCCGCCAACGTTACCAGTTATATGAAAGTACAGTTAGCAAAACAGTGCCCAACGAAGTGATGATGATTGATGGATGTCCTCCGCCACGCAGCGTATTCATTCGTCTTTTATAATATTTTCTCATCTATTGGAAAAATTTGTAATATTGAATGACCTCATTTCAATGTTTGCTAGTAAAACTGTTGCAAATATATTTAACTAGCTGGTGCCCGCGAATTCGTCCGCGTTGAAAAAGCAATATATCGCCTGACATCGTTATTGCTATTATACTTAGCCAGGAGTTAGTTTCCTTAATTTTAGATAATCCCTCGGGAGCAGTACCTTTTTCTGGATGAAAGGTACCCTATCTCCTTTCTGGTGTCCCAGACAACGTGTATGCAAAATTTCATGGTGATCGGTTCAATAATTTTTGCGTGAAAGAGTTACAAACATCCATACATACATCCATTATGATGGACTTTATGAATCTTTTAGTTCAAACAGAGATCTAGTCGAGTACCTAACTACATTAATAAACACGAACAATAAACATTCGAGCTGACACAATGACTCAAAAACAACACAACATCTTATCATACACGTATAGACGTCGAATCGTATGCCATAGTCTGTAAAACTCAAGAATCGCACAAAGCGACCGATGAAAAATGATTCGCGACATTGAACACACCTTAATGCAAGGTATCTCGCAATCGTCCAGCGGTATCAACAATCGGACGGACAGCCACACATTAATAATATTACTCATTGTAACGCGACACGACAAAACTGATACACATCGCTTCGAGAACGTACCACTACAAATATTCCATATATTTTGAGAATGGGATGGCGTGGTTTAGGATTCTAAGATTCCTTCTACTTACTTGCTGCAGGTAAAGTACCTACTTACTATATTTTTAAGTTTACGTTTATAAAGTAAATAAAATAAAATAAATATTATTAAACAAATTACCAAGAACCATTACCATGAATTACCAAGAAGGTTGTGTTAACATATCTAGTGATTACACTAACCACAAAATAATTTGTGGCAGAAATAAAAAGGTAGATTATCTTTCTTCATCCATAGTCTATTGTTTAAATGCCAAACTTCTTTATAGAAGACCACAGTAAAAGCTTATGTTACGGTGAATGAGTAAAGGGATGCCAGAGCCCATTTTCCTATTCTTTCCTAATCCCTTATCCTTATTCCTAATATGATTGGCAGCATACTTACAGCACCTGTAGACCACATACCGTCAAGTGGACCGTCGAACTGTGTGATGACCTTAACATAAAAATGCTCTAGCATCAAAGTTAAAGAGAAATCAGTACCTACTAATATTATATAAATTAATGCGAAAGTTTGTATGGATGTATGGATGTTTGTTACTCTTTCACTACTGAACCGATCACTTGAAATGAATTGTATAGACTCTGAAACTACTGGACCGATTTGAAAAATTCTTTCACTGTTGGGAAGCTATCATCAGCGAGTAGGTAACATAGGGTATATTTTATAAAGTTTCGCGGACGAAATCGCGTGCAACAGCTAGTCTTCAAATAATTTGCGATTCTTCCTTTCTTGTTTTGCTGAATAACATGACGCGTATGGCCACTTTTTCTTGATTTATATATATTGATCAATTATTATAATTAGTGATGAATGACTAAAGATTGCTTAAATTAAGTAAAATTAATATAAATTATTAGTTAACTTTACTTATACGATTTATTATACGAAAATCCCAATTAGAACCAGAATATTTATTGTCCTAATCGGAATCTGTACGTATAAGAATGTCTCAATTTGAGTTTCAGTTACTGCGTCCATTTCCCCCTTCGCACAGCTGTATGAAAATGGCGTATAAAGTGAAATATTCAGTCAAAATGATTTATAGGTCCAGCCTCAGATACGCAATACCCGCGACCTACAAACTAAGGCAACCTTCACATTTTTCGACACTCCTTTGTTGCAAGGCACGTGGGGAGCTGGCATCGCCCCTCGCAGGTTCGGCTGTCGTGTCATTGCTTTGCCGATCATTTATCATCTCTCAATACTGCCATCAAACTAAGCGGCGAGCGGCGTCGAGCTGGCGCTTGCAGCTCTTCCTTTCAAAACGAATAGTTCCCAACGAATTTTCTCATTGCAAAAGTTTTCCTTTCATAGTCGAAAATACTCACCTATAGCAAACGTACCTAGGTATCGCTTAAAAAATCATCTTAGTGGTGTACTAAATGAATGAACACATGTTTATGATCATAATTTATTTTATCATCTCCGTCAATTTTTCAAATTTAATACATTTTATTCATACAATACAATAATTTAAATGATCAAGTAGCATACTTTCTAGAGTTCTCATTTAAATTGGAATGAACGATAAACATATTACTTTAATATTTAGTTAAAAAGAAATAACACAACTTAACACAGAGAAAAATATCTTTTTACAAATGTTTAAATAAAGAAATGATACAAAATTATAATAAGCCACGTCCTATTGCACTGTGGAACCTCATTGAACGAGTGTGTAATTTAAGAAATGTTAAATATATGTACGTACGTATTACAAATTTGAACATTAAGAATTCATTTCCTACTCTATAATGACATATCTAAGTAATATTTACAAACAATAAATAAAATAACAAAAGAATCAATTGAGGAAAACCAAAATATAAGCATTTTCAAACATACTTTGAACATAACCAGATAATATTATGACATCAAAAATCGCGCTGTACTTAAGAATAAATTTAACAAAATATCACAGTAAACCACGACGTTTCTTGTAAAAAAAAATGTGAACTACGTAATCGTTGACAGGCAATTACGTCATCGTTATTAAAGTGAAATATTGGAAAAATAACTTTAAAACTAACCAATGTTTGTTTGAGGAAGAATTGAAAATATAATAATCACTAAGCATAGTTAAGTACAACTTTACAAATACAACATTAAGTTTTTAAAAGTACGCAATAGAGCCACATGAAAATTTTATTACATTGGTATCGTTCTGTGGAATCCTTATAAGTAAATTTACTTAATATTTACTAAATAAATTCAGTTACGAGTCGTAAACTGTATTTATATTTTATTATTAGTCCTCGTAGGTAAGGTGTCAGAAACGTTATTTCATTTAAATTATTTAGACGCACAATAAATAATTTAATTTCAATAAGAATTCTAATATTATTAGAACTTTTTAGGAATCAATGGAAAATTCGACAATAAAAAAACCAAGATTCCATACTGTCGAACAAACAAACGAATTGATGGTTATTTCAATTATTAATCAATCATACAACGATCTACTGACAAAATTGATTGTTTTAAAAGAAATCGAATTAGATCATAGACAATTTGTAATTGTATGGACTGACAATATAGATGTTATGGATGAGTCACCTTCTCTACAAGGACTTAACAATGTAGGATATAATTATTTACAACTAGGTACAGGAACATAAACAGTTCTTCGGAAAGTTTACTGTAATATATTAAACTTTTCAACATAGCATTACTAATCGACAAAATTATTATTTACATTAATAAGTATGGATATTTACCTATTCACAATTTTCAGTAATTACTGAGCTTACGTTTCTCCTATTAGGTTCACAGCGCTTTTACAAGCCCTCTCTAATTCATAAATTATTTTAAAATTCATATTAATTAGGTACATAATATAATTATGACATAATTAAGTAGGTATTTATATTAGAAAAGTGGTTTTGATTACAGTTTTGTGATGTTTCAAGTCATTTTTTTTCTATTTTATTCTATCCCTGTACAATTCCGAATTTGTTGTCTCGTGATAGCTAGTCTAGTCAGTTTGTTGATTTATGACAATGTATCATTAGTTATATCTATTATTATTTGTTTAATACATTTTCATACAACGGGATATATTGATTTAGCTATCACATTATACTATTCGGTATCCAATGGTATGTTACTTAACATTTTAAGAATAACATGCAAATCGAATCATAGCTTATGACTAGGTAAATTTCTTTCTACATCAATTTCAACATGATTTTTCGCGCATTTAATTTACGTACAACTTTATGATATATAGAGGTATACCAAATAGATACAAATATTTTGTTCATATTTTTTACAGAACTCTAACTGCCTTGTCTATAATCTACACAAATGAAATAAACACATTACTGTTATTTGAATACTTTAAAACAGATGAATTTGTTATTTTACAAGTTTGGTCTTATAATTTAAATACCTTCACTGCAGTTCACACAATTTCACTTCTTGAAGCACACAAAAAATCACAAAAATCTGTCTTTAATGTCACTTTGACGTTACAGTTTAACGATTTAACGAAATTTGGCTACACAGTGAAAATTTTTCGAGCAGCGAATAACTGACCCAGTCTAGTTGCTGTAGCATCGTTACGTTAAGTAATTATGATGTTACATACAACCCCATTAAGGACGACTGTTACTTAATAAATCGGTTATCCACTATTCGAAAAATTCCACTGATCCTATGCAGAGAGATGAGCGAACTGGCTCGGGTGAAGGTCGAATTGGTACGGGTGGCCATACGGATTCATGTGGTAAGGGACTATGTTCATTGAGGCCATCTTATGCTCCTTCTTCCATTTCATGCGTCTGTTTTGGAACCATATCTTGATTTGTCTCTCGGTGAGACAAAGTGCGTGTGCGATTTCGATACGTCTCCTCCGCGTCAAGTATCGATTGAAATGGAATTCTTTCTCCAACTCGAGCGTCTGGTACCGCGTGTAAGACGTTCTTTGACGCTTTGTCTCGCCATTCGCGTTCACTGTACCTGAAACATTAAGAATAAACAATGAAATAGATGTCTAGAATGGATGATTGATTTACTTCTTATGTAAGTTCGTTAAGTATTATTCTAGTCACAAAACGCCGGGCACGATAAAATTTAGAACTGAATGTCAGTTTGAACGCCAATGAATTGTTGGCTCGATCGACTTCGTGCCTTGCCACGCTTGCTCGATTGTGATGTACAGCTCCACGGGAATACGCACGCCTCTAAACAAGATTTGTATTTTGAATACAAACACTATTGTCCAATTAGTTTTAATTTATTTACCGAAGCTGACATCGTTATGTCTATTTACTTTATTAACTCTTAGACATTTTATCAATGTTTATAGAACACATTCTTCGTCAACACAATATAAAAATGCCATCTCTTTTTCTTGTATTCTATTCTCATCTTCACTACATTGTTTGTTAAGAGTGTCTACTTCTTCCATTACTCTTTTAGCGGCGGTCGAAATGAGATATTTACGCACGCAATGTGACTTTGTAGCAAGTGCATTCCGGATTTGGCATTCACTACAAAGTTGGTATGTGCGTATCAAAGGAGGGCTTGCTGTGACGGCGGCACCGGCGATGTTCAAGTCATGGGTCGCATGCCGCACCTGTCATTCCATGTCGCCGGCACGGCCCACCACTTGGTCATCTTGGACGACCGCCAGTGATCCCGTGATCGATACGTGGCCCGTCTCGAGTGAGTCTACCAAATTAAATCGTGCCATTTGTTATATTTCTTTAAG
Source organism: Synanthedon tipuliformis (assembly GCA_947623395.1). NCBI lineage: Eukaryota > Metazoa > Arthropoda > Insecta > Lepidoptera > Sesiidae > Synanthedon > Synanthedon tipuliformis. The sequence goes on along the minus strand of OX392417.1, from coordinate 7,623,451 downwards.
CAGTTTCGGCCACTAATGACTTCGGCTTTTAATTAACAACCGTATCTACGCTTTGTAAATGTATGTGAATTTATTACAGACTTTAATTTGTATACTTAAGTGTTACTTTCGTCATTGTTTTCTTAGTATTCAAATAATAGTGTCAAATTCGGTTGTTTTGATTTGTTATTCATCTGTTGTCAATGGCTACAATACCTTATTTAGGTTTTCAATTGGTAATCAGCAAAAATAACTAATAATAAGTTAATGTTTTTTTTGCTCAGCAATTCGCAAAAATCTAATGTTTCCCCAAATGAAGCGATTTATTTTGTAGGAAATAAATTATTACTTAAAGAAGATTTTGTACAAAAGGTAAAAATTTATGTAATTTAGTATTTGTAGCTAGCCTTTTATTTTTGTAACTGTAGGTAGGTAAAGATAGAATAAGATGTGGTGCACACGTGCTTTTCTTAAGAAAAAAAAGTAAGAATAAAATGAAAGATAATGTACTTTCAATTATAATTATTGTCTTTAATAAAGAATTATAGTTCAAAGAACAATGTTCATGTTTAAAACATAATAAAGTTAATATACGGAAGAAGCAACCAGATAAGTCATGTAATGAATCATTAATGCACCTTTTGGGAGACTAAGTAGCGCTACCAGAAGCATTAATTTTTCTGAAACAATTGAATAATACAAAAAAGTCGTAATAAATTCCCAACAAGTGTCCAATACCTTCCCTTATTTCGCCTGAGATGTCAAACCCGTGTCAATAAAGATGTTTAAGAATGTATAAATATTGGATGCGGACGATGTTGTCTCAAGTGAAGGAGTAGAAGTGAAAACACCGCAAAAACCCTACACGATTGAAATGTTAGTGACAGCTTGATGCACAAACAACTGACGGACAGCATTATTTTAACATAATCCTTGTACAGAAACGAAACGAATGGATGCAATACGAACCTATTTGAATTTCAATGTGAATTCACAAATATGGTGATATTGTTTAAACGCTTACATCACGTTTCTAATTTGAATGCATTTGAAATTAAGTGATAGACCGTATAAGCTTAGAAATAATCCTCAAATAGAAAAGTAAGTAATTTAAAACTTACTAGTACTTTTTAATAATTCATCAATAAATATTTAACATGATCATTTTTCTGTTGAAGACTTGCGTGCATGTTATCTTGCTTAAATTTCTAGTCATCATTACTACTTGCGACAGCAAAGATATCATTAATAACATTAATAATCTAGTTTGCAATGTATGAGCAGGAAACAGACGGTGGTATATTTCACTTGATTTTAAAACACCAGTCGAAAACGGTATTTCTTCTATCTTAAATAATTCTAGGTCACAGACCATTGATATTCCGACTGCGTGAGTCTAGACTTATTGCATGGTCGAATTTTAAACGAATTCGCATTAAGTATGGATGAGAATTTAAAATTCGACTCTGAAATAGTCAGTGTCTGGAGGTTTTCATAAAACAGTTTTTTTTTCGTAAATGCGTTTTTGGGTTCCTCAAGTTTCGTTAATCTAAAACGTGAGTTTTCTTTGATGTGAGACCACGTAGATTATTTATTATCAATCAATAACAATGATTAAAAATGCTATCTTTTATCTGCGGATTCGCCAGTATAAAACATAGCCTTTTATAGAAACTATTTCCATGTCAAACATCACCTAAAATGGATGATTTTCATGCTATGCACAAGAAGACACATTAGTTACTTTCATATTTTTTAATATATTATACTTAATATTAATATTATGGTTAAAAATATTCATGATATATCTGGATTTGTTTTTGAATGTTTCACACCATTAAGAAAATGTATATATTTATATCTACTTTATATTAATATTTAATTGTAAAAAAAATTATGATCAAAAATGATGGAATCAAATGAAAGAGAAGCGATTAGAAATCCTGAAAGTATTTTAGGAAATTTCAAGTTTTTTTTTCTATCAAGCAATTCCTCCATCAACATTGGTACATAAATAACGGCATGTGATTCTAGATATGTCAGCATAAAAATGTTTAGCGATAAAACATCAAAGCGGAACATGACTAATGATATCTAGATGAAAACGGAGTACACGCAATAAAAGTGTCAAACAGTTTTATTTCTTGCTATATAGACCATGTAAAATAGTTCATTTGACAATTTTGTTATTTTTTTATTCTCAAAAATCATGTTTTTACATTTTTAGTTTATGACATTTGTGTTAAGAATGAATACATTTGAATACCTGGGTGGGACTATTTTTCTGGACATTATTTGCGATGAAGCTATACTATACATATCAACGAGGTAATTAACTTCAAGCATAACAGCCACTTATGCTTGAATGGAAGGATATCTGGGTGGCAAGGGAAATTTATTCTTGACATTTTCTTTTATTTTCTTCTCTCAACATAATGTAAGAGATTATTGACAAGCTTAGTTGCTTTTCTTATGATATAGCACCTGCAACTTCGTTGTAGGGAGAAAAATATATGAATAACTTACATTATAGATCCTCTAGTGTTAAGTTATGACAAATGAATACCATAGGCTTAATTAACTCCAAGTTACATATATTGAACAAGATATTCAAACGGATGAAGCAGGATTGATATATTTAGGTTTTGCTAAATATTTCACTGCTCGATGAAGATCAAATAGTGTTAGGATAATACTAATTAATCAATGTGAAATAATCAATTGAAAAAAATATAAGTATCTTAATAAGTGAATAATAAATTTCACGACGGAACTAGTTTTATGTCCAATAAAGTTTAATGTCTAACATGTGAGATAACATCTAGAAAATATACATTAAAGTTACATGAAATCACCATAACTGACCGTTGCCATGGAATCTCTCCTGACATCTGCCCATTACAAGTAGTTGGTGCATCACAAACAGGTCAAAAGATGAAATTCAATTTTCACCAGACACATTCATCACTAATGGTCGAATTTGAAAATATTTACATTCGAGATGAGATGTGTTAGATTCTGTATTTATTAGAATATTTATTATAATACCTATATGCAAATTTGATTGAATAAAACATTAAAATGCATTATGTACATTGATTGAATTAGGGCCTCTTTCACCGTCTCTGAGTAAAGTGTCAAATAGGCTAACCGTCATTTAAAGTCGCCGGTAAGAAAGCTTACGAGTTTCACCATCTTCGAGTAGCATTACTCAAGGGTAATTTACTTTACATGTAGTTGGTGAAAGAGGCCTTTACATTAATACCTAAACATAAACATACTGGACCGATTTGAAAAATTCTTTCACCTAAATAAAGCTACGTTATCAGGAAGTAACATAGGCTATATTTTATAAAGTTACGCATGGCAATGGCATTTTTTTTTTTTTTAATTATTGTACCTATATACTATAAGCTTGTACCTAGGTATTATACTAGAGTTTTTTCTAGGCCTTATAAACTTACAGGTTGATTTCTTTAAACGACATTGCGTTGCGTCCTAGTAAATGTACTGAGACACTTCACCTGCTTTGAATACAGAAAAAACATGTCACTGCTGCCACTCGTCACCATTGAGTTGCGATTGACAGTCGCAAGGTGGCCTGTGACACGAAGTATTTTGAAAGAACCTTCCTGTTCCTAGTTACTGTCATAATTTGTTAATTCGTCATTTGATTTGTTACCTTACTGTGCTGGGTTTAAAATACTCAATTGCTTGTATATGGATAGTTTTAGGCCATACATTTATCAATGTTTTGATGAATTACTTATGTTTACAATACTGCTGTGTGTCCGGCATTCCAATTTGTTTCATATCGCTTATGCAGGTGGGTTAGTGATTTATAAGATTTATATACGTTTAGAAAAATGAACATTACAAAATACCTACCTTATAATATTTCGACTAAGGATAAAAATTATATGCAGTAAAGATGACGAGTTACTATTTTTTAACCATGTGGTTTAAAAAGAGAAAAATATATAATAAAATTGTTCAATATTAATATTCCAACAAGAATTCTAACAAGAGCTACGAGTATGTATATTTAAATCAGATTTAAATAGACATTAGAATAGTATTATTATAGACGAAGCAATAATGAAGCTAGACCATGTATTAATATTTGTATTATCAAGTATTAGTATGAACTACCTACTCCAGAAGCAAAAAAAAAATACGTAAGATGATTAAAACCAAACATGAAGAAGTCAGCAGTCAGCTAAAAATCAATTTACGAGATATTTTAAGTATTTTTTTATAGTTTTAATGAATAACACAATTAGAAAAAAAAAAATTTTGCCTTCTTTTTCGAATTATTCAAAGTAAATTAATGACCATCCTAGACATTGGCGACAGTAATTAATTAATATTGTTTACATAAAATATGTAGACATTGAATAGCCGAGTCATAATAGTGTTTTACTAGTAATGAAATATGGCCTCGCTGAAGTGTACGGCGCACGCATGTTTCAAATTATGTCATCAGCCAACCCACTGGATCATGTTGTGTACTCCAAATGTCAGTGCTTGTAGTCAAAACTAGTTATTATTTGGCTCGTTGCCCTACAATTATCAACTTGAACGTTTCGTTTAAAATTAAGAATCCACAGTGTTTAGCGCTTAGCGCAAATATCATGAACACAGCAACATTGTATAAGATCACTGGCGTTATTAAGGTTTGTGTAATCGCCGGCCCATAAAAGAGAATCCGAAGATCGCCCGATTGGATCCCGAAGGCGCACGATGCATTAAGAGCGGATTTCTCACGTTCTGGCGAGTAGTAATCACGACGTGGAAATATTAAGGACACTAATGTCTCGTACACATTTACATAACGCTTAATAAATCAAGGTGTGCGCAGGCGCATCAGCCCGTTGCGACCGGCGCCGTTGATGAGTTCTTATTGGTGCTTTTTTGACGTCCTATTTCAACCGGTCGCTGGCCGTCTCGCGGGCACCAATTTGTATTGTATTATTTTGCGAAATCTTCTCCAGATATATAAACCGGGGGATATGTATTATTTACCTTCTCCAAAATTGGTTTATGTTTGAAATTTTCTGTGTGCTTCCTTAGAGATAATGCTTATTAAATTCGCTTTACCATCCAAAATTATAATCCGGCCACGCTTCGCTTTGGCCTGCTCTTCAGCCACGGTACCTACCTACCATTTTTTTTCTAAAATTAAAATTGTCTAAGTTACTCCTTATAGCATTAGCAATGAAAGTCCCGTCAAAATAGGTCTAGCCGTTTCGGAGATTGGCCGGAACAGACACACCGATAAATATTATAAAATTTGTATATTTTTCGTTATATTATGTATATAATTAAGTATAATACATTTACCAAAAAAAAAAACAGTTCTTTTGACATTACAAACATACACTGCAATTTTATTTTTTAAGTAGTATAAATTATTTTTTATTGTTGTAGGTAAGTACAAATAAACAGACTTCGTGTTCAATATTATTAGTAGTAAGGTTAAAACCACGAGCTAAAACAAAATAAACACTATATTTATAGTATGATTGTGCGTGGATAATGTAAATGCGACTGCAGGCTGCACAACTTGACTCAATGTGAAACGGGTTTTATCTTCTTGACAAATGAGGTAGCCTCCCGAGTTATAATGTGATTTAATTGGGAAAATATGTTTTATGCCTTTTTAAAGACCGCATTTTTAAATAAATGACATCCAAGAAGTGCGTTTTACAATCAAAGATGAGTTTCATTTAGGTATTAATAATTTTATGCAACTTTTGAAAACCTAAATAGTTATTGATTCTATATGTATTAGATATCTGGATTAAAAGAGTTTTATTAACGATTAATACCTAGTTTGACTAAATAATTTATTCTTAATTAACTTTTTCCTTTTTCATATTGGAAAACTTATAGTAAAAGTGGCTGTTCATTTAAAGTTGAATCTTTTAGAAACATTGCCCCTAACATTGTTGTGTAGTGTTATAACGTGGATAAATGGATAAATGCACAGATTTTCAGCAGCAGCGCTTTCTGTTTACGAGTAGATTTAAAGCGAAAGAAATATTGTATTATAGATAGGTAGATTATATTTAAGATACGTTTCGCAATTTATAATCTTTGATTCTAGATTACACATCAACTCACTTTAAACTTATATAGAATTGTAATAAAGTAAAATTTAGAAAAGTAAGTTTTTGATTACAATACAGAGTTGTTGTTACCTTATGAGTTAAAAGTGTATGAAAATGATTATATTAGGTATATATTATACTAGCGTCCTGGATGAAAGGTAACCTATGTCCTTTCTGGTGTCCCAGACAACGTGTATGCAAAATTTCATGGTGATCGGTTCAGTAGTTTTTGCGTGATGAGTTACAAACATCCATACAAACTTTCGCATTTATAATATTAGTACGGATACGGATTTAATAAGATATTCAAAATTTATTATACATTTTCTGTTGTTTTAGTCTTTAATATAAAGATGTGTTATAATTTTATTAACGCCATTCGAGTCTGAAGATAATTTTGCTACGATTACTTACAGTTAGAAGTTTCACTATCCGTCGTCTATACTGAGATTAAACAAAACAAGTAATTTGTTACTAAATAGATACAATATACTTGATCGCGGTAAGTACAGGTAAGTTTGTGGGTAGATCAGTTATCTGGAAGAGTAATCGACTGCCTATAACTATAAACAACACCGCGCATATTTGCTTATACTTAGGTTAGTTCATACACCGCACCTAAAGTCGGTGCGCTACTCGCAGGAACTAAGAATAATGCCTTGGTATGGAGAAATTATTGTTTCGTGATTTATTATCACGAGTTAAGAAATATCAGATTAATATAGAAAGCAATTAAACATAGAGATTAAATACTGTTTTTAACCCTAACAATTTGTAAAGTGTTTTAATTTGCAGTTATTATGATTATTTGTAATTATAACTATTTTATAATTACAGAATTTAGTGAGAGATGTCATAATCAATTCACATATTTAGTGAGGGCGGTGTATACTATTTAATTTTTCACTATAACAATCTGCTTACTATAATAAAATACAAAATAGAAAGTCTTGCGAAGCCTGCACATTTTGCGACTTGCACGTTATGCTATGTAACCCTGAAAGGTTTTAAATATACGTATAATATGTACCTACCTAAATTATTTTCATTGAAATATTAAGTTACTTAATGATATTATTAAATTGATGATGATAAATTTATCGATCGAATGAAAGATTAAATTATAATAAAAAATATTTTTACGACAAGAAGTAATCTCAGACCGAACGCAGTTTTTATCAAAATAAGCGCGACCTTAGAACCTATTGATTAAGGTGCAATATTGCAGAACAGAACATAACAATACATACATGCTGTTATTTCAAATTCTAAAGACGATAATATTGCTTATTGCTTCAGATTCAGGTGAGGGATGAATAGGGGGATTTATAAGACTATGTGACTCACTTAAACCTGTCTTTCTAATACAGTTTGATTTTGACCTGTGAAACCAGTGAACGGTTTCTAGAGAATAAAATAATCTTTAGAGATGTTTCGATCGCTTCCTAAAATTGATTGCAGCACAATTACGCCGGACGCGGCGACCGGTCATAATTTTAAAAATATCGCCCAGTAAATGATGCCATAAATTAAATTTAATAATACGTACGCCCAACGAACAGCATCATGTGCGGAAAGCTAATTGAATATTAATTTCGGTATAAATCTGGTCGAACGAGTCTCTGTGGCCATTTTATTTATAACTTAACTTGGAACTTAAACTTTAAGCAACCGAGTAAACGATGAGAGATTAAATTTTGTAAAAATTTTCTGTTATGTGCATCCTAATGTTGTGGGCCACACCTATGGCGGCGACCATTAACAAACGCCTTCCGTTTCAAGTAATTTATTACTTTTATCTCGAGCACTGTCGCGGTCACTGCGCACAAACAAACGACATCTCCGACAACAAGACAAATCGCCCGATTACCAGACACTACCTGCCCGCGGCCCGTGGTGGGTCTACCCATGCAAATTTCAAACTTTTTGCCATGAAACAATCAGTCATTATCACTCACTTTTAAAGAAAGTAAAAGTATAATACTGTCCGTACAATACAAGTACTAATGCACATTAATTACTGTGACACAATGTAAAGAAAGGTTTTCCTAAAGCACAATGGACGCAATTCCGGAGCAATGCGAAAAAAATATTGTTCCCAATTTGAATGCACGCTGACCTTGCTAGCGATGCACGCAAACAGATTTTGCAACATTTGGCAAATTTCGCATAGAGCCGTGATTTATAAAGTCTGGCCGAGTCGTTTTGTTTGAAACGTCAAAGAAACTGTTGTTTGGTCCAAAAGAATTACCGCTTGCGGTGAACGCGTAACAGGGTTGAATGCTATTGAAACATTAGATGTTCTTGGAACTTTAAACGAAAAAGTCAAAAGCAAGTAAAGCAAAAGCACACTCCAACATAAGTACAAAACGAAAAGAGCCTACATCGCGCTTATTATAAAGACCTCGATGTTGGCGTGGATGTAAATGTACTATGTAGGTACGATATAATGGGCCAGGAATAGATCATGATATCATAATACTAGGCAATTTGGCTGTAAACTGTGTGGGACGGGTTAGCCAGTATATACCCAACAATTGAATTACTAAATTTATAAACAAACTCTTCATGCTTATTAGTTATGCAAATAAAATTCACAATAGTAGATAATAGTCCTACAATTTAATTTACTGGAATTTAGTTAACTTCATATGGAAATTGTTTATTTTTCTCTTGAACCAATCTATACCTACTAATATTATAAAGCTGAAGAGTTTGTAGTTTGTTTGTTTGAACGCGCTAATCTCAGGAACTACTGGTTCGAATTGAAAAATTCTTTTTGTGTTGGATAGATCATTTATCGAGGAAGGCTTAAGGCTATATAACATCACGTTGCGACTAATAGGAGCGAACAAACAGTCGAAAATGTGGAAAAATCGGGGAAAATTATTCATCTTCATCTTTGAGGGCTTCCGTTGCGTGCGCTGCGAAAACCGTTCGAGATACCCAAATGATTCCCAAAATAACTATTCCACGTGGACGAAGTCGCGAGCACTAGCTAGTATAGGATAATACATTGAGGGTCAATTTGATAGTAGATTTACAACCTAAAATTTACTAGAAAGATCAGGAGATAATAAATGTCAGTTTAGATATTTCGACCAGATTTAGTAGTTTTCTTTATTTCAATTTGTTAAGGGTTTAAATATTCAAGCAAATAGAAAGTCAAAATAAATAATAAATTTTGTGATTGAAACCATAAAGAATTAGTTATTCTATTGTTAGTTAAAATTAATAATCCTCGGTAGTCACCTGTAAAGAAAAGGTGAAGCTCTGTTTCAACCGGTTAGTGTACCTACCGGTTGCGTTTATAAAGAAAGACTGCTAACGTTTACCAATTTAAAGCATTAATCTAAGACTAGATAACAGAGAGCAAGTACACGGCAGGCCGGGTGCCGTCGGAAGAAATCTCCATACAAAACATTACTCGGTCGTGTTGAACGATTTATGCGACGGGTTGCGGCCTGTGGAGCACCGCGAGTTCCTTATTGTATATTATTGTAGTGACACCGACTAATTTGTTGGCCGACTGATGAGCCAACTGCGGGGAAAGAGATGGTTTATGTTTAGATTGTTCTCTATATTAACTCTCAACGAATTCATCTGTTCGCCGAGGCAGAACAACGCGGAGAGATCGCGGCCCTTGTACGCGTGTCGTACGTCTGATCGCATATTGTCTATTCCGCAGAGTGTATTTGCGAAATGAAAAACGGACTTGACGATTACTTAATTTATAACAATAGATCAAAATAATCTTAATGAGTGCAATGCATTGAGGATTTAAAAATGCCTTTTGTGTCATTAAGAATAAATTAGTCTACATTAACATTTAGGTAATATTATTATCATCTATATTTTATTCCATAAGCAGCTGACCTTTATTGGTCTACAATCTCTATAACATTTGCAATATCCTTAATAAAATTATTCACTATAGTGAGTACGTACATACATAACGCGTTTGTATTAATAGTTCTGATAGGAGCATAAGAATATGTCGACGATTAATAATTACAATGTTTTACGTAAGCGTTTATTTAAATAATGAATTGGTTCCTGTGTTTATTACGAGTATTTAAATCGTTAACACGTTGCACCAATCGATATTAAGTGTCCGCATTTAGCGAACTAGAACGATTAATAGAATAATAATTGTGGATCGTATCCATGCGGGCTTTTCATCTTAGTTGGAGGATTTATTTAATCAGCGGTTGTGCGACTCTCGCGCAGAAGTTGTTGACGAGTGACAGGCGAACGACGTAAGCGCACGCGCGCTGCTTGTCAGCCGACCAGACAGTAGGAACATGGGGATTTTGACAAGAGAGGAAAACGGGTTAACTCATATGTATACATACATAATAAATTAGTTTATAAAACACTCGAGGAATGTTCCTATCAAATAAAACCTAAATTTTTCTGCGAAAAATTAAAATAATATATTTCTTTAAAATAATATATCACACTTTTATCATCATACCTACTATAAAAGTAATGTAAAAATTTTAAAGGAATGTTTGAATTTTTTTTATTCAGTAATGCGTTAATTTTTTGAAAAAAATTGGTTTTATTGTTACAAAAGGTGGCAGACAGGCTAAAAGTCCACTTGAAGGTAAATGGTTATTGCTGCCTAAGGACTAAGGACACAAGGAACATGGGTGGGTGCTGGTGCGCTGCCTACCCCTAAACTAGACGAAACTAGACATATAGATAGATTTGATTCAGATGCCACAAAAATAGTTATTCAACTGCCACCACACTCAGTTCTGGAGGGGTGAAAAACTCTTATTTATATTTTTTTATTTACTTATATAAAATAAAATATTACATACAAATTGAGTAAAAAATCATCAAAATACCAGATAACTACTACTTAGTACTTACTCTAATATTTTAAGCTTGTAAAATGTGTGTTACTCGATCACTCGTGAAGAGTAGAACGAATTTGAAAGAAAGTTGACACACAGATGGACCATATGTGGACATGGATAAAGCGAAGCCATATGGTACAGTATTTCTACTTGAATGTGATAAAAAATATTAAATTCATATTAACAACAAATAAATAATAAATTGTCCTATTTTTTAATTTCGAGCTAGACAGAAAATGTAAGACATAAAATAAATAAATAATGGGATTTATTTATTGAAATAAATAATATCTTAGTCTGTAAATAAATACTAACTTTCGTCTAATAAACACATCACTACACTAATAATAGGATTTAATGGAAAAATAAAGCTATGCCTATATGTACCATTGTTAAGATAGGTATAATTAAATGCTAATTATACCTCCATACTACCCATAATAACAAAGTTTGTATAAATAAACCTAAATACATAAAAAACAATCACATATAAGGCTTCGAGTGTTAACCAAATTGAGCAAACGCAGCATGCAATAATATTTGTAAATACTTATTTATAAAAGAAATATCGCCTTTCAGTTATATTTTGCATTTTAATGATGTACGGCTTACAATAAATAAATTCAGTGGACAGCTGCAAGGGAATTTACTTTAAAACAACATGTTGTTACAACATAAACTCACGCATGGATATCGAAATAATTTTTTTTATCAAAAATAAAGAGATTTTTTTAAATATAATAAATTAATGCGTGCGGGATAATCTGCTGATTTGGAAACATAACCTACTGAAAACTTGCAATAATTATTTACCTACTGATACTGGAACTCAATAATACCTAGTCAATGAATTAGGCGGTCTGTTTGACGGCAGTAACCACGACCTTATAGAAGTAGGTACTCCGTAAAACAACAGCTGTACCTCTACCATGAGTTATAATGAACGCACTCGCTAGCGAGAGCGTAAAACATTTATATGAAAAACTGTGAACTGTCAAATTGTCAATTTTCCATATAAACATTTTACGCTCTCGCTAGCGAGTGCGGTCATTATAACTCATGGTAGAGGTACAGTTTGCAATTGTGTCTCCGTGGGTGAGTAAAGGATGCCAGAGCATTTATTAATCTACCCATTCCTAAGTAATTATTTATACATACATACATACTTAACTACTCACATACCTACACTGCACACTAAGGCGCCGAACTTTTCAGTACTTGTGCCATCTACAGTCAAGTGACCATCAAGTGACCTAATAGAAACTAAAACTATTTCTTTGACTATGACCTCAATATGAAATTATCCATAATCAAGTAACTTTCTCATAAAAAGTATCAGTAACTAAGTACGTAAAATAGTTTTCCAAATGAGTAATTTTATAAGTAAAAAAAGAAAAAAAAACCGTTAAAGAAAACAGTTTGAATGAAACGAGTTTAACGTACTAAGGGATACCTAATTTTATAAAAGATTCCTTAAAACGGGTAATGTATATTCATCATGAGTAATATCATGATATGAAACGAATGGCTTGAAATCGCCACTCAAGACATTTCAAAACAAACCGATCTTTCTTCGGAACGTCAGTATTTGGACGCGCGTTTCACGCGGAATATGCATACCTCTATAGCTATACATAGGATAGATTCTGTTTAATTTTGTTTTGACTCACTAAATCAGTGTTATAAACCATGGCTTATTTATGAGCCGATATAATATTCGTATTATTGATTGTATTTGGGAAGTTGATATATGATTGCAAGCTCTATTATCAATAACATTGAATATAAAATATCTGGAAAACACTGCAGATAATTCTCAGTGTAGAAATAATTGTTATTTCTGAAACACGCGATAAGGTGACTTGTTGACTCAAGTATCCATTGTTATTTAGCTTCCAAAAAGTATAAAAATATTTTTTTCCATATATATATATACTAGATTTTGCCCGCGACTTCGTCAGCGCGCATCGATTTTTGTATATTTTTTTTTATTAAATTTTCTCTTATAATAATAAAATACTTTTATAAAATAAATTTTAAAAAACTTCGAATATTCCTTATAGCTGTACAATTTTTTTACAATACTATTACAATACAAATATTAACCAATAAAATATAATAATACAAAAATCACTCACTTAAGGTACTCACAGGTAGGTATTTTTTTATGCAAATGTGGAACAGATATACTTACTGAGTTGAAAAGAGTTTATTAAACACCATCAATGTTACCAGAAATATAATATTCCCCAATGTAGAAACGATAATAATAGAAGGGTGTTTTAATTTTATTAAGCGCGTGTTCATAGCATTCGTTGAAGTAAAAAACTAAATGATATTCAGATAATTATGAATTGTGAATTAACTTCGCCACCTAGTGATTCCCCTGAGTCGTGGGGTACATTAATCATTAGTTTAATGACGTGTTTAGAACTAACACCGAAGTCAGTCGTATGTCATGGAACACATGAGCATATTGTGACTACTTAATTATGTTTCTTTTTTGTTATTACTTTCTTCCGAAGTAAAATTTATACAATTTTCTATAAATTAATACATTTTAACTCAAACCGTTAATTCTGCATATAGGCTTACATTTATGCAGAATTAGATTCAATTACATACACCTACTAACATCTATGATGTAAAGTCGGGGTACGAAAACCTTCGTCAGTTTTCAAATTCATTCCTTTATCAAAATCGTAGACTCTTCGTACCTTTTGAAACTGAAGCACTAAGCAGACAACTTACAGACGTTTGAAATGAAATTTTTGCATGACTGACAATTGCACTGGTGTAAGCAAATGTCGACTTAAAGGTGGTGGTTTAGGTAATAATGAATTTAAAAAAAATAGTTAATATATAAGTAATTTGAATAACTAGATGTATTACATTATAAAACCAATTAAAGTTTTGATTTAGTTTTAAAAATATTTTCAAAGATTTTTTCAAAGATAAGTTCAAGTATCATAGGTGTGTACTTGTATATAATTATATAGAAATGAAACAAACAGAACTTCACAGGTCACTAAAGAAACCTAGAGTATCTGCGTCTACTAATGTCTATATAAGTAGGTAGGTGTATATTATGAGCGTGGCGTTGCTTGAAACTCTTATAGGTACCTGTCGCGGCATACAACGTCACATGTGCAGGTTTGACAGGGAGAATGGAATATTCCAATTACCCTACTCTGCTAAAAATTTTACACAACTAAGGCACGCTTTGTAACACTTTGTAATAAAAATTTCAAAATAAACTATTGGCGAAATCGAAGACCAAAACTTTCTTACGACTTTTCTTGAGAGCAAACCCAGCGACCTATCGACCTCTGTGTCCGCAGTGACAGTACCTATATGAGAAAGAGTAGGTACCTAATACAGTTTATAAGAAATATTTTGGACATACTACGGTGGCCTGCTTAACTTAACTTGAAGACCGCCTGTCTATAAACATTACAAATATATACTAACTAACAATTTAAGTTCCGGTAATAATCTCAGTAGTCAGTACTAAGATGTATGTATGTACTTATAGTGTAAGCATGTTAGTAAACAATATAGAAGAGTAGGTATTCTAGGTATAGTCTTATAGAAAATTATATTTGTATGACTATTGCAACCACCGTGTAGACATTTCATAAAGATAATATAACACGTGCGCGGACCACGCCCAGTCCGCCGATAATAATTAACCAATTACAGTTTGACAACCCATAGCCGCCATTTTAATTGGCTCGCCATTCGCTATGCATTGATCCATAAATCTATCAGATAACACTCGATTGCAACGCGTTGTGAATGTTTATTGGCATTCGCGGTGCAAACTTTTGGTAACAGAATCAAGCTCGGACAACCGGTTTTTGTAATTCAAAAACAAGGCACAGCATTGATGTATAAATTGCCAATATATCAAAAGTCTTATTAATTCATTTTCGAAATTGATATTAGCATGTGTACCGACCTAAGTAATGATATTTAAATATCACTAGAACATTTAAATATTAAAAAAATAACAATTAAAAAAATATTAGGTATATTCGTATTTGTACCTACCTAAGTAGGAAGGTAGGTATTAAGAAATTTCTTCAGACATTAAAGATATTACTTTATTAATGTTAATACAATGAATTCTTAATGAAAAATGCCTTCTTCTAAAAGAAAAAAATAAATAAATAAAAATCTAATTTATTTTATACACTCTCCTCTCAAACATTTTGACACCTTATTTTTCCTCACTACACTTTTTGATCATACTTAGGTATTGTAAAAATCTAATCGTAGGATAAATTTCTTTTTATAAATGGGGCTGTCATTCTGCTATTGGCGTTTTAATTGTACAATGTTTATTGCGCTTTAAAAGCCGAGGAAACGAAAATGCAACTATATTTTTTCCATAAAACCATTAATATCTGTCGATGTGTTTCCTAGGCGGACGGAGTTTGCCCCACTCTGTGCGGTTGTATGGGGAGCGATCGCTGTTGGGCTGCTAACTTGATTGTTCAACTAAATTGTTCTTGTAATCAAGGTGCCCGTTGTATTCTACTTTTATTTTGATATTTCTTTTTAATAAAACTGTAAAATAGTCTCATTAAATAAAATATTAATAAATAGACCACAGGTATAATATGTAGTTATAGTAAAGGTATCTATTTAGTTGTTTGTCTGAATACTGAGTAGAGAAACAAATTTAAAAAAAAATCTAGTAATTTATGAAGTTGTTAATTTCAAATAATAATAATTTCATTTTAGAAAAAATAGGTAAATAATTTTTTTTGGGCTGGACATTTTTACATTCTCGTAATCCGTATCTAGATTTGTCTAGATAACTGTATTAGTTCTCCTAAATATATATATGTATTCAATATTAAAAATATTAATAATAATGCATATATATCTTATCTACTCTTATAAAAAAGTGACACAATAGTTTGCTAAAAATAATAAAAACACTTTTTGGATATGAAACGTATTAACTAAAAGTAAGTAAAGCATTTTCTTAGTTAGTTATTATTTATCAATGATAACTAATTTAAAAAAAATCCATATTAACCATACTTACCCTTTTTTTATGGCTTTCCGTAATGACAACTAACTGGCATTTTGTTACTCATATTGTTGGCAGTCCGGTAAGCAGTATGGTAGTGGGTATTGATCAGTAGTTCAAGAATTAATGAAGTGAACATGTCGACCCCTGTCACCAGTGACGTGGATGCTTGTTCTTCTCAACGTGGAGTCAACACAACGCGCCTCCTTTCGGGAATGTCAATACAAAATGCGTTTTTCCTTCAGGAATTTCTATAGCACATTTCATACCTAATGATTAATTTTAACTTGTTACATTAAAAAAATTACTGTATGCCAGCATATTTTTCTACGCGGGATATATCTTTCGTATGGTGAACGGATGTTGGTACAGAGATGGCAATTCTTTGAGTCGAGACCAGGATCGAAACGTCTTCTAGACTTCTAGCTTGCTTCTATTGTCCATGCATGCTAAGTAGTAGTATTTACCTACTTATTTTTAATATTTTTATTGGTTTTTCATTTTACTAAAAACTGACCTATTTAACTTGCGAAAAAAGTTTGTATGTTAGTTACGCTTTTACGCTGCTTTAATTACTCGACCGATCATGACTATTTTTTGCATACACATTGTTCCTGAGGGATCATCAACGCTTGGCACTTGATGGTAGGTGGCTACCGTCGCCTATAACACAAGCAAGCCAATAAAAGCATATAAAGGGATTGGGAAGGAATAGAGAAAAGGGATGAGCAATAAAAGATTTAATAAAAAAAACCTAAGAAAAAGGGGTGCAGACGAAGTCGCAGAAAAAAGCTAGTTCCTTATGATTAAAAAAATGTATTTTAATAATAATAAATATTTGTTATTAAAATTGAAAATTTTCATTTGTTTATAAATTTTTCGTGGATATGAGTATCTACAATCTACATAGTAAATAAATCATTTTCCCTAGTTTTCAAGTTGCACCAAACTAAATAAATGTAGCTTCATGAGAGATAGTTAATTTTTATTTTTACGATTAATGCAAAATAGCTTTTATCTCTTTAAAGTAAAATTTAAATTGCAATTTTCTATTAAAGAGTATTCTCCAGAGTTAAACAAGTGAGGGCGCCGTCTGTAGACTATTTAAATTCCAGTACGGTTCGTTGCTTCGTTACTTTATACGGCGCCGTTAATTTTATTGGAAATTGAACCAGGGCCTTATTGATTTTGGACTTAATACATTCGTTGTGTGAGTGGAAATACAAATAAAGCGACTAATCCTTTTAACGATACCTCTTATAAAAAAAATTTGGCTTAAAAGTGAAAAGGATTTTTTTAAAATTAAATCACAAATTAACAATTACATATATTTGACAGTACAAAAGCGTTATTTTAAACTGTAACATGTGCTTTATTTTATTATACCTACTAGTTTTGATTTTGAGGCGTGAAGGCTCAAAATGGTCCTGAATGAAGTTTTATGAAGTTTTTGGTGTTGTTTCGCAATTTTTTTTATTTAAACTTTCCAACTAACAAATTTTTAATTAAATTAAGATCCAGCCTCAGCCTTCAATCTTAGCCCGTTTTATTTGTACGTAATCTCAAAATCTAACAATTGTATAGGTTGAATTGAAGCAGCGGAATATCTAACTATTTAAAACTATTGTAGGTGTTAAATGTAATGAATATTAATTTAAGAATTTTAGACGGCACTAGGGGTAATTTGAAATGTTTATTTGAACGGTTGTACAAATGCACCTAGATGTCGCAAATACTGTCGCGGACACGCTCATGAAGTGTTTCGTCGATAATAAAAAGTTGTAATGTATATAAAATAAATATTGTCTCCTACCAAGGCTCGGTGTTTCATTTGAAGAAATAAACCCGAGTATTCATTCATGTTACAAAATATGAGTTCATGTTACAGTAGGCATTGTCTAAAATTCTAACAAGTTCTAGAGTTGGTGTATCTTATTATCGATAAATTTAATTATAACAGTACAAATGAAAAGCAGACGCTGAGCAGCCGTGGACAGATGTTTTGACAGGAACAATATTAATTGTGACATTACACTGTCATTAGGGCATCGCCCAGCTCTTCCGTTTCCACATCATTAATAAAATGAGCAATAGTCGAAGTATTTATCAATGGCATAATCGATACAGAAACAATTATAACCACATCCATCAAAATTCTAAACTCCACTGGTTTCTCGGAGTGTTTGAATTCTAACCTCAATCCGTTCAATAATCAACCTAACATTCTTTACAGAGGGTCCATTTCAAACTCCTCATTGTTTTAAAAGTTTCCACAGCCACATTGAACCTTGTGTCACACTGGGTAAGTCACATTTTTCTTTAACAAATCAAATTTCGAAGTACAGTTGGGTATCGAATAGCATTTAAATTCTTATCTTTGGTCTGTCACACGGCGAGAACGTCAAAGTTTGAAGCGAAGAACGCATTATAATTAATAGTCGATGATACGCGAGGATCGTAAACAAAAACGGTGATAAATGGATTAAAGTCTGATACTAGATAATACGAACTTGTGGGTTGTAAATCGTACTTTCGTAATCGCTGGTCAGTTCTTACTCGTTTTGACAATGGAAGTCTTATATACCGATATGTATTTTATGGCATCTGATTATATTATATTATATTATATTATATTATATTATATTATATTATATTATATTATATTATATTATATTATATTATATTATATTATATTATATTATATTATATTATATTATATTATATTATATTATATTATATTATATTATATTATATTATATTATATTATATTATACTATATTCCATTTTAAGTTAAATTTATTGAGTATGTAATCTTAAAAAACATGTGATATGCAAAAATAATACACATCTAAAATTTAATAAATCATCTATTAAATATAAATAAAATAATCTAATATATACTTACAAAAAAAAGCATTCAACAAAAAATTTATTAGAACGGTAACATTAAATATACGAGTTACTGTCATTGAAACAGTAGTTCAAAGATTCAAATTATACGGTTCTTATCATTGTCGACACTTTAATGGTCTTACTCAAGATAAGTTATGACAAATGAAATACTACGTTCATTTTTGTACAAATAATTTTGAAAACAAACAATAAGGCATTCAAGTAAACGTTAGAATTAAACTGGTATTTTTTTATTTATTGTGTGACGAGTTAGAACATAATGGTGTCGTGTATATTTAGCGAAGCTTACGCGTCGGTGTAATAGACGGCCTCTTATTCTTTATATCAATGGTTATAGTGCTTTGTATTAATGACATATTGACTGTCAAACACTCTGATACGTTTAAAGGCGTGACGTGTTTAGTCAAAACGTATCATTAGAGGTGGATTTAGGTTTTCGCTGTTATTGATTGCGCTTGACAATAATTTGTGATGTGCATTTGATATAATGGGAATTGGGTTGATGGATGAGTAATCAGAAATCGGTTGGCAGTCGTGTAGTTCTTAACTTATGAACGTTGGAACAACAAACAATGTTGCCAACTGTTAATAAAAAGAAATACTTACACCTTGGTTTGCCTAACATAATTATGGTTTTATAATTCTCCTTATGGGTACCTATATTATATGGATTTGTAGATACGATGAACGCAAACAAAATTCCCATTGCTTGTCATTGATATTTTTGTGACCTAAAATAAATTCTTAGATGACTATTTAGGTACTTATTGTTATTTTTTTTGTTTGATTTTTAGTCCATTAAAAGCGATTACTTAGTTGCATTAGTCATTTGTAACTTTCGGGATTATTTGATTATATTCTGTGTAACATAAAATAATTCTAATTTCTGAATTATTTAAAATAATTAAAATTAGTTTTAATGTTTTCCACATCATAGTAAATGGTAAATTTTCTCAACCAATGCGACTCCATAGTCCACAGTTCCATAACTGTAGTATTTACTTACTGTAGTAACTAACTTTATATATGACAAGGTCATATGTCTTTTTGTGTTCCACTTAAATTAGTAGGTAATAATGTATGTGATTACGTACTGTTTTAAATATTTTTTGTTCGCATAAACACCGGCATATCATTGTTTTTTTTATTTTTAATGTTATCCATTAACTTATCTGTGATTTGCATTTTAACGTTTATCGCGAGACGAGTTCATCCATCATTTTAATTTAAGAAATCTTTTTTATAGGTGATATCAAAATTAAAAGATACAGCTGATGGTTACAAACATAGTTTTCAAAGAATTGAAACTCTTAGAATGACAGTTATTTGTATTCTAAGAGTTTCAATTGATACAAAAATAATGTGATTTCAATCAAAATTTCTACTATAAAACCTAACATGTTAAAACCTGGTTAATAAGTAGGTATAGAATGTAGAAAATTTTAGTGATTTAAAACTAATAAGAAACTACTTACCATTTAAAGTAGGTACTTAGGTAAATATAACCGTGTTGATTTTGTTTCGCATAAATTAAAAGGAATTTATCGCGTGTTATATTTAATAAACAAGTAGTAATGGTGGTCATAAGTCGCCATAAAACGAGCTCAACACGTGTGGTTCCAAAATCAAATTAAAATCATGTTTGATAAGATCGAGTGGCGGTTATGGAAATTTATGACTATATTACCTGCGCTCGCGCATCGCGGCCGACAAAAACCAGGGCTGGACTACGCAATTATTTATGGGGCCCGCAAATGATTATAGTTTACGAGCGTTTCACTGAATACGCCCCTGGCGTTGCACAACATTGGTCCTACACGTGTCGTGAATGCTGTCACTAATGGTGAATATAAAATAAATAAAATAAAAAAATAAAAAATAAAAAAGCCTGTAAGTATTGCTGTTCCTTTTTTAAAATAATGCCTAAACTGCCTAATCAGCAAACGGTTTTCATTCAGCTTGTCTCCCGACAAAGGCCTCCTCTAACGATTTCCACTTACCGTTATATCACCATCCTAGTACATTTCTCATTTTTAATTGTGGTGTAGAAAAAAAAAACAATAAAATTGATTTTTTTGGAAAACTTTCTTTATTGTACTAATTTCAAGTGAAAATTATCAAACGAAAAATTCCCTTATATATTTTTTTAAGATATTTATTTAAAGGTAAATAGAAAAACATAGGTTTAAATTATTAGATAGCTTAAAATGGAAGTTTAAAACACAAAATATTCAGTAAGAAACTGGAGATAACACAAAAATGTGTTGACCGCAAAAGATTCGAAAATAAATCAGACGGATGACAATTTAAAGTGGTTAACCCACTAACTGTGACCATTTTAGATATTTTGATCGGATCTTGTCGAAAGTGAGGTGACTATAGAATTAAAAGTTAAACTTTATAATTATCGCTTTAAAGCTCAGAATTGTACGGTACAGAGTTATAATATAGTGGGTGTTTGAACTGTATTTAAAGCCGCTAAAGATTTATGTTTTTATTTGAGGACTACAGTGAAACAAAGTGAGTAATAGTCGTCACGCTAATTAAATATTTTAATCGCTTCTATCGGATGTAGTACCTTTATAATATATAAGTCAAGGCAGCGCTTTGCCGCGATCTCGAGTGATGTTAGGTGCAGATGCGGCTGAAGGTAGACCACGCTTACCTAGTAGGTGCCCATTTACCCTACCTCATTACCTCATTTACCTCTCATGAAAAACAATTCTCAAACATCATCGAATCTTTCTTACTACCTACTACTTAGAAAGATTTGATACATCTTTTTACTTAAGTAAAACATAGGATTGAAGGATGCAATGAAAAAAAAAAAGTGTGTGCAATGACAATTAAAAACAATTTTTGAGTTTATTTTCTTTGGCACCTGTAGACAACATAGCATTTTTATTAATTTTTTTAAAGCAATCTTTAAATCTAGAATTATTAAAAAAATGTTATGTAGGTGCCTACATCGTGCTTAATTTCAGCGGTTATTTCTCATTTAAATTAACAAAGAATTTTTGTTCTCAAATTTCGAGTTTCCTTTTTAATTACTTAAGTTATAATATTGGCTGGAATTTTGGTAATATAATAAATTTTTACCTATTTGTCGTGACTGACCCAATCATTCTATTTTCAGTAAAAAATTTTGCTTTATGGCAGTTTCAAACTTAGGTTTAAAATCGTAGATAATTTTGTTAAGGCGATGAACAAGAGCAATCAATTAGTACATAATATATGAAATGGTTTCTCTCACTAATAACACATTATCTTCTTAAGTAGCAATTTCTGTTATTTAATTATTTTTTTAACTTGTATACATGGTTTAAATAATATTTAAATTAATTAAGGCCAACAGTCGTAATTTTTATAACACACAACATAAAAAAGTCATGAATGTGTTTAAGCATTAAATCCATGGTATATACAGATATACCTACGTATTTATTCAATTGAACTTTTAAATGCCAAAAAAGCATAAATCTTTAAATTTGGCAATTTAATTCAATGCCTCCCTATATAAACCGCAAAATTCTCCCCAAATTACAATACAAAGCAGCTGGCGCCACGTCGAGATCTCCTCACGTCTACTTTACGAACTGTTAAAAGTCAAGACTTCTCCGGCCAAATTAACACGAAATAAATACGAAATCGATCCACACAAAAAATGAGCAAAGGTACAAGATAAGAGCTTAAAAAAGGCTCACGTCAAAACATTTGATTGTATTAATATTTATAGGCCGGTATCGCCGCAGGAAAGTCGGGCTCGTCTTGAGAAAAAAAAATGTTTATCAGCCCCGTTTAGCTTTTAAGGAAACCGCGAATCTTTTGTTAAATGTTATTTATGGTGGCGAAAACAATTGCTGTGTTACCATTATTTCAAATTTGACAGCAATAACAGTATTATAGTGTTTTTTGTCGTCAAGCTAAGTTGAAGATGACTTCATTTCTGTTTGAACAACAATAGTGTTCTACATTATTGTGCTCGAAATTTTCCAATTCACTGAATAAACGTCATTATTAACTTCCATGTGATAATTTGGGCTCTCAACTTTCTTTGCTCCTTTTTATGATTTATTTTTATGTTTTAAAAATCGATGTTTGCAACAAAAAGTCTCATTTTTTTAATGTATTATCAATGATGTAAGATTCCCTATAATTCACTTTTATGGACTATTTTGTAGATCTAATTAATATTATAATATGCGAAAGTTTGTGGATCCATTCAGATGTATGAATGTTTGTTGGTTTATCGAGCGAAAACTCATTTTAACGAGAATTTACAGTAATATACCTAGCTTATACACTACAGTTTCTAATGATGCGTAGACGAAGTCGCTAGAAAAAATCTAGTAATCTATAAATACCTATGTTCATATTCTAAAATTATCCTTATGCTTAAACAAAACTAATAAAAGGCTAATAGCTCAAAGTGTTTATTAAATATCTACCTTACAGCGTCAATTAATCTGCTATTTACAAGCCCAACAGGTATCACATGTTATTTGCATTAAGAACTGTGTAATTCGCTTCGAATTAAGTATAGGATATAAAGCCGACTCCATAATGAGGAACTGGTCATTTTTTTTCTTTTACGTGTAAATATAAGTTTCACTTATATATTTTCACGCAATTGAAATCAAATTTAAAGCTTTGACATTTTTAAATGATATTACTAGAAAAAGACAAAGTGATTTTATTTATTACTAGTTGGTGCTCGCGACTTCGTCCGCGTGGAATAGTTATTTTGGGAATCATTTGGGTATCTCGAACGGTTTTCGCAGCGCACGCAACGGAAGCCCTCAAAGATGAATAATTTTCCCCGTTTTTTTTTCACATTTTCGACTATTTCTTCGCCTAAAGCCTTCATCGATAAATGATCTATCCAACACAAAAAGAATTTTTCAATTCGAACCAGTAGTTCCTGAGATTAGCGCGTTCAAACAAACAAACAAACTAACAAACTCTTCAGCTTTATAATATTAGTATAGATAATATAATAACATTAAGACTATTTTTTTTCTCACTTAGTAATATTTTTATTTAGAAACAGCTAGCGACCAATAATAATTGTAACCATATGACGCCACTTCTGGACATATAAGCCTTTCCCATATTTTTGAATAGGACCGGTCAGAAGTAGTCTGGATCCACCTAACCTAGTCCATATCATTTATAATATTAGTTAAAAAAATCAATCCTATTTTGAAAAAATAAATACTTTTTTCTATGTTCAGGTTGACAGACAGGATGACGGTCCACTAAACTTAATGGTAGGTGGCTACCGTCGCCTATAACACCAGCAACACCACAATGTGTTGCAAATGCGTTGCCTAAATGCTCTGCATATATGGGCTCTGGCAATACTTTAAGACTTCATTAGAGTTACTGACAAATTATTAGATTTCTAATGGGAAATACCAGTCGTATGTAAGTACGTAACCGATATTCTGCTGAAAGTTTCATTGCAAAAAAAAAAGAATAATTAAATTAAATACGGTATACCGTCGTGAGAATGTCAGTGTTTACGTGTAAGCACTAAGACACAGGATACTTTTTTTGTATCCATAACAATGCTAAATGATTATGTCATTAGCGGTAATTAATTTCATGAAGCTATCGCGCCAACTTAACTCCCATGACTTTTTACTGTCTCATTGAACGGCTGTCTCTTGATTTGATTGGCAGTTTCTTATCTAAGTATTGAAAAATGCCGGTGCTGTTACAAACTGAAAGGAAGTAGTTTCGGTAGACAGTTTATACAGTAGATAATGATCAAAGATTCCATAGTTATTTATTTACTACAAGACTTTTTTTGCTACTCTTACATTTGAAAATTAAATTTTCAAGTCTTATGTTCATGTTTATTATAACATAAAACTAAGTGTACCCGCGTCTTCGTAAGCATTTCTAGAAAAACACGTAACTTTTTTTGTTTGTAAACCGTTTGCTATGAAACTAAATGGAACAAACACTAAATGTTATTGGAAGCTTGCTACAATAGCATCAAAAATTTTCTTGTATGAATATATTGTTTGTCTCGGCCATTTCACCATTTGTAAATAGTACGAATGATGCTCAAAATTACATATATTTTCTCTCATGATAAATGCGTTAGAATGGAACAGGAAAATTGGTCAGAACACGGATGATTTTCAGAAATTTTTTAACTCGACCTTATTATATTTTTATCTTCAGGAGGGTTCGGAAAAAGACTTATAATGAAATACAGAGTATTAGTAAGACAAATTAAATCAACTTCCACTTATAATTGCAAATGCCTGCTGAGTAACGACTCGGGATTCCTATGATAATACCAAGAACGCTTTGTAACTTGCGCCCGCGCATCACTGAGGCTTTATGGCGAACTTAATCAGTGTCTGTGCCGACACGGATTATTGAAACGATATTAAATCGGCTTTTTATAACATTAGTGCTTAACATATTGTAATCTTTTGAACTTGTATTATTATTTTGACGCCCGACGCAAAAGTGGATTTTTGATTTTGATGATGGACTAATTTAGATCCGTTTTTTTTTTTGTTTTGACAGCTAACGAATCGAGATGGTTCGAGAGAGATTAATAGGCGACGGTAGTCACTTACCATCAAGTTTGCCGTCAGCCTGTCTGTCGACCTTAACATAAAAAAATCTAAGTTACCTACCAACACACAAGCTCTAAAATAGATTTAAAGAAATATGTTAAATTGTGCCTAACAAAATATCCACCAATTAATAAAATTATATGGTATTTATTAGACTATCAAAGATGACCTTTTGATACTAAAAATCTCATATAATTTTGTATTTCATTCATTCTCGTATTATACCTAGGTGTAGTATATATTTAAAATACCTGTAGGTAGGTACCTAAGCTGTGACAAATATTAATAAATCGAGGAATAAAATCAGCGAGGAAAAATATCATTTGCTTGATGACGATTTGAATAATAGCGCAATTTAAAGCTAAAACTGCAACAGAGCGTGTAAAAAATGTACGTGTTTAGGTAATTTTGCAATTAAATCTAATAGTTCTTACCAACAAGTATAATTGTCATCATTAAGCTAAACGCTGATCTGTGCCTAGATTTCATTTTTGTTGCATATTTTACACAAAAACTTTTGAATTTATTATAAACGTAGATATACCTAAATTTTTCCATCGAAATTAATAACATATTGCGGTTTTAAATACAAGCAACTAACTCCCGGCTGCACACCACGAGAGGATCTGTAGATACCTTTGGTCAGGGAAAATAATACATATATACATAAATATATTCACACCTTCCACCATCTAGTTCCACATTAAGCAACTATTGCCTCTAGCGGGATTCGAACCCGCGACCGTTTGGTTAACAGCTACGGTTACTAGCCACTAGACTAAACGTGTCGTCAAAGGATAAGTTTAATGATAGAAGGAAACAGCTTGTTTATGCATAGAAACCAACAGCCTTTATTATTATTTCAAGCTATTTATTACACAGTTATTTAATACCTTAAATTTTATATGGAGTTTATTATAGGTTTATTTATAAATAAGTGCCAAGTTTGCTATTAAAATATGCGGTAAAATATTCCAGTCTACTTGAAAATTTTATGATAATGCAGACATCAACACGTGTTAGTATTTAAAAATCGCAAGCTGCATTTAAGTTCGCTATACTTGGAGCACGACACAGCAATTTTTAACCGCCGGCGGAAACTAGACTTGCGTGCAAAAGCCAGCATTTCAACCCTAAGTATAAGTATAGAAAAACATACAACCTATAAATTAAAGTGGCTCAACAACATGCACTACAAGTTATTTAAAGCTAAACCAAATGAAAAATGGTCTCATCTATCCCCTATATTTTATAGCGGCTAAAAGTTGCCATCAATAATTGAAGTTGGTATTCCCTTGGGAGCAGGGTTTACGAACCCCGCTAGAGGAGAACACCTCTTCAATTTAGATGTGTAAAAGTGAAATAAGGACAAGTTCCAATAAGAGTTTTGCTCGTAGTTAAAGATGAAACATACGAAAAATATATTTAATACTATTTAATACTTTTTTTTTAAATTTCAATACTTAAAATGTTACTTTTATGGATTGGACCATAATTATTAACTTAAAATCATTAAGCTTTTATTTACAAATGAGCTTAACAAATAAAGCAAAAAGTTTTTATCAACCTTATTTTAATTTTTTTATTTCCACACTAAAAATGGAGATATAAATTGCCTATAAGATTGAAAAGGAAGTAGCAAAAAGCCAGTTCCTAAAGTTTGTTGAATTGCTTGTTTAAAATTGCTTTTTAAGGGTACAATTAAAATATCTATTTATAGATAATATTACGAGTATTATAGTTTATATTACTTTAAGCCAAATAAAGGAACGTGATCTTTAGGCCTTCACACCAGACCCAAATAAAATAACGCTTACCAAAATCAATTATAAAACTAAATTAATAATAAATAAATCAATTAAACGTTTGAATTCTCAATTGGATTATAATATTGAAGTTCACCATAAAATAATCCTATGGATTATCTTTACATAGTAGTGGCAGGGCAACTACGTATCGCTGCCAATTGGGCTGCCCGCCTGGCGGCAGTAACCAGCTCTTATAGAATAAGGGGGTGGAAGTGAGTAAGGGATGACAAGAGCCCATTTCGCTATCCCTATCCAATCTCTTATCTTTTCACTTGCATCAACTTTGGCGTTCCTTGTGTTATACCTAGGCGACAACGTTAGCCACATACCACCAATAAGTGGACCGTAACCTGTCTGCCAAATTTAAAATAAAAAAGATGACTGTTATGGTAAGTATAGTCATTTTTAACAATTTTGATAACAGAATTTTTTTACAATTAATACCATTTTGAACCACATTTTTATACTGTTTTATTAGACTGTAACGATAACATAATCAGTACAGTTACAAAAAATTATCTGTAGATAATTATAAATATTTTAATACTAGCTGGTGCCCGCGACTTCGTCCACGTTCTGGATGAAAGGTACCCTATGTCCTTTCTGGTATCCCAGACAATGTGTATGCAAGATTTCATGGTGATCGGTTCATTAGTTTTTGCGTGAAAGAGTTACAAGCATCCATACATCCATACAAACTTTCGCATTTTTAATATTAGTACGGATGTCGTGTGTTTGAGATATCATTATGTTGTAGATAAGTACGTGTGTGACCGCGGCCAGGCGGGCCCAGTATGCGGTTCACACACATACAACACAACTCGTGTGGCAGCATTTTAGCAAGATTCTGCAAACTCATCGCCGCCATTGCTCCGAACCGACCAACCAGCGAACGCCTCGCTAATCCCTTCGCTGCCTTATTTACTCATTTTTGTTAACCGTTCCATATTTTAATTCGTTTTGGTGCACCGTTTATGCATATTCATTGGCTAAACAACTTTGGCACAGCAGATTTTTTTCTAAATTATTGCCTTTCAAATTAATATCTACATTTAAATGATTGGCTTTCAAATAAATAAATTAAGATTTACAATTTAAAATCGTTATTATAAAATTGTTTTTCTGACTAAGTATCAACGCACTTCTATAAAAAGCTGAAATTTGAAACATGAGTTTATTTTATAACGACATCTAAAGAAAGGATTTTTGATAATTTCAACTACATGCGAAGCCAGGGCGGGTTGCTAGTAGTCATATAAGTACCTACGTTGTTCTAATAGTAGAAATCATTTTAAGAATACAAAATTTGTGTTGTTTCAATCCACATAGTTGTAATTAAAAAAGTATACTTAATATAAAATTACACTTTCCTACAATTGTTTTTTATAATTCATGAAATAATTTACTGTTTTAATACAAGTAAAGTATTGATTGTTTTCTTAAATTGCATTGGTTCCATTAAGATTTGCAACTAACTCGTTATTCGCATGTCTGTTTGTACCTTTATCTTGGTTCATAAATTCTGTTTGCAACTGTTTATTCTCATGAGATATTAGTGCCTATTTGTAGTGTTTTCTATCTTCAATCTACATTTTGAGATTCCTTTTTGAATTAATAATAGAAAGCATAATAGAAGCGAGCGGATAAGGGCAAAGTTTGTATTTTTTTTTTATGTGAAATTGCCTCCATGGTTGTACTCAAGCCTATATTGAATTTGATTGTGTAAATCTTGTCATAAGCGGACCTAATGAAGTAGAGCGTATCTTCAAGAAGTGGTAATGACTGTCCACTAGATGGAAGTTGGTTATCATACTACAAAGCCTTAATGCCGACCTAGATGACTCTTTCCTACGTGTAACAGCGAGAGATCAATTCGCGTAACGCCTGAATAGAACCAGCTTTATGCGCAGTGTGAACTTAGCTTGTATCGGATGAACTGTTTATAGGTACGTGTCGACCGCCCGATGCATAACTTTAGCATAATATTATTTGAGTCATAATTTACCGGCCGGCGCGACTGAGCAGCTTGATTTATTTATGAGCAAACGCTGACTCGGCCACTAATCTTTACTGGAATTTAATTTGTTATTTATTTACTAATAGCTGTTTGAGTAGCTCTAAGAGCAGGTAGAAGCGAGCATTTTGAATATAGATAATATTAACTTAGATCGTAGTCTATGCATTTATTTAATAAAATATTTAAATAGATTTCTTTAATTGTAATGCGCATAAATTGTTCTTAGATATCTGTGAGTAATATTTGCCTGGAAATTTTAGTATGTATAGAAGAGATAGAATCCATTTAAGGCCACTGTCTAGTGCACGGATCTTTGTTAACTAAAATATAAAATTTTCTTAATTATTTTCAGAGTAAGTAACTAATTTATTTAAAATAAGATATATTTTTTATTTTACGTAAAGATAAGTATGTACCTTACATTCTACACTAACATATATTTTTAACTTTTGATGGACCCAATCTAAAGATAACCAATAGAGTTGCTTTTCTTTAAAAAAAGTTGCTATACTGCCCTATCTAGTTCTTGTATTCTACAATATAATATAATATGATTAAACACCATGGATTACGCTGTACACTTTCATTTGTTTTGAGATATAATATATAAAAATATTTTGTGAAAGAAATTGTAAATATCAAGAACGTAGGTATGATTAACATAAAAACTAAATGTGAGTAGGTATCAATAGTTTTCAAAAATAGTTAATCGATTTCCCAAATGCCTTTAAATGAAATAAAAGTATTAAAAGTGAACTACTTAGTGTGAAAATTCTACTTTTCCTAAATGTTATTGGCAAGGTAATACGAAAACGCTTTAAAAATTAACATGTCAGTATTATAACTTAATTAGAATTTTCCCTAACTAGTGTTAAATAATACTTGTGAGCAGTATTGAAATCTTATAAGTTATAAGTCGTCAGTCGACACGCATGCAGGGCGGTCGCTTCCACCACCTGCCTGAATTATTGCTTCGAAACACGTAAGGGTCGCGACCTCTTACCTCTTTTCAACTTTATTTGCATACTTTGGCTTTCAGTGCACGGACGACATTTTGAATTAGTGGAAATACTACATACAACTACACCAAAAATCCTTTTTAAGAGTAAATTTTGGTCGATTAAAATACAGATTTGACCGATCTCATATATAGGCAGAAATGATTATTCTAAATAGAATTACTTATAAAAGCTATAATAACTACATTTCTATTCCTTTAAAAAAATGTGTTGATAACTAATACCTACCACTACAAGACTATAGGTACTATTATTGATAAGATACATGAACGACAGATGAAACTTTAGATACTGAGAGGGTTATTGAAAGGTAAAATTTAATTTGTTAGTAGATAATATTAGGTGTAATTTTTTCTGAATATAGAAACAATAAATTATTATTAATAATATTAATTAAAATAATAATGGTGTAAGTAACTGTTTTCTAATTAATTTTAATAATGTAAAATGTTATTTGCATAAAATTCTTAGTAAAAAGTTAATACATCATAGAATCAATGAGATAAAATAATTGAAAAACGCATAAAACATGACTTTAATTCCAAATAACCTTCACAATTTAAAAGTGAATTCTTGACAATGTAACATTTGCCAGAAAAACGAGCCAATTATGAGTTATGCAAGCAGACCTTGGGAAGGTCACGGATTTGTGTATTCATGAAAACAATAAGACATTGTAATTTCCCGGAACACTGGGCTCGCAACATCTGCGCTTGTCTTTATCTCAGGACATCTACAAGTGACAGGCCTACAGCCGCGCCTCTTGTTATATTATTATTTCGTCTTTACACGTTCCTATTTCATTTTTTTTTCGTGAAGTCTACTTTAAAAGGACCATTTCAAAGTAGAAGTTTACGAATTACATTTGTAGTAAGAGCAGCATTTAAGAAAATATTTTCATCAGGTACAGATTATGTGATGTTAGTTAGAACAAGAAATTTAAATAAAAAAAAAAACATAGCATGTCTATTGGATCTTAACGAGCCTGTAGCTTGACGAATTCAATATTTGAACGATACAAGACTAACTAACTCATAATGGGAAATCAAATAAAACCAACACTTTGAAGGCAAAAACGTCCAAGTTTCAATTTAAAAGAGATTAACGTTTAAATAACCCAATTCACGGTTAACACCAGAAGGTCAGGATCCGTCAAATCACACGTCACGGTGATGACGCACTTTCCCTATCATTAGGTGCGAGAAAAAAGGCTTCGGATGTTCAGTTGTAAGCGCCCGCCAACAAAGCCATTATGCCTTATTATGAACACCATCCATCAGCCAGCCATATCGATCCACCATTAATGCATGCTAATGTTTTATAAATAGATATATAATTTGTTTTGTCTCCACCTAGGAATCTGATTAATGAATTGTCTTATTTCTATTACATCAAACCGTAACTATTGAAGGTGTGGTCGTTTGACTCGAGGAAGCCGTATTTATTTGTAATTTCACGGCTCTTCGACAAAAAAGTGTGAATTGGACACAAATTTCTCGCAGCCATTTAAATCATCACTGCGATACCGGATTAGAACCGTTATATAAACCTACGCAATTTAGCGACAGATTGTAAATTAAAAAAAGATAGTTAAAGAGGTAGGTACTCACTTTGTCCTAGATGAACTCGCTTCATCCACGGATATATCTGCGGTGGATTCGCCTGCGTGTTGGAAGATGATTTAGCATTCTTCGTGTTACTTGAACTAGAGTTATTAGCCTCATTGCTGTCATTACTTGACGTACTCGACGCCGGACTGGATATATTCTGGTTAACATTAGCTTTGTGTTCTACTGGAGACGCTATAGGTGTAGTTAGTCCTAATTTAGTGCTTGTTGTTCCACTGGCGTTCTGCCCACCAACTCCGACGAATCCTGGAGAAGTTCTTCCCGGACCCGATGACGTTGATAAGTCTTGTGGCGACGCCACTCCAGTCGTTGATGTGGAATCAGCAAATTTACAACTCGCTCCAGCCGCTTGACTCGGAGGAGTAGACATAAGGTTAGGTGACAGGGCACCTGGACTGGGATTCGAATGTTGATGCATATGACTAGCAGTACTCCCGAGTCTCTGAGGATGTAATTGAGTGTAATCTATCATTGTTTGAGGTTGCATGTGCGCACCTGCTGCCGGTGTCGCATATGGATGTTGAGGATAATGGTGGCCCACTTGGGGGGGAGAGTAGCAAGAGTTTGGGTACGCCGTAGCTGCTGCATTTGGATTGTAATAATCTGCCCCTGGAGTGGGCAGTCCCGGATGACCAGTTTGCTCCACAGGCGTCCCAGTGCGTCCTGGCGCTTGATTGCCGTAGCATGACGCCAGCGAGTTGACAAACTGGTAGGAACTCATTCCTGGGTTATAGTTTAGGTCGTTCATCGATAACAGATGATTTTAGCCTTTTTCCTCAAGTTTACTCGGCTCTTGTCATCGTTTGGACGAGTTCTGAATAGACTAGTTGGACATATTAAGTGCTCTCCGTTCGCGGTCCGGTTCAATTGTCCTCGCAGAGTGGAGCTTGATTGATGGACCTGTGATAAAATGAGACACATTAGTTGGTCAAGGCGTTGTCTCGTTATTGGTGATGAATGTTGTGTGCCTACCAATAAAGCAGACAATAACATGAAGGATTTAAATTGACACCAACGAAAGGGCAATAAGGCTGAAGTAAATTTAAAATTAGTGCATTGTCTTTAATTCTTGTTAACATATAAATATCTATAACCATGAAATTAATTAAATTCATTTATTGTATATTTAATTAATTTCATGGTTGTGCTGTTTTGAAATATTCTCTTATTTTGTTATTGCTGACAATTTGTCTTTAATTTGCGTGCAGTCACAGAAACTTGACAAAACCGTACGGGAGGTCTATTCTAAAACAATAAATTAGAATGGGAATGCATCTATACAGTGTGGTACACATGTCAAGTCAAGTGCGGAAAAAATCCCTGTTCCGCCACGTGGTAGGGCTATAAAAGTGTCCGCTGAGGTTTATGGGTGTAAGCGGTAGGCCGAATGTGACTCCCGCGGATTTATGAACTTCACTCGGTGCATACGTCTTTATGAGCAAATTAGCAGTCATTGTGTACAGCGATTTATTTATCGCTTTTACTCACAGAATGACAAATGTGCGAATTTCTTGTGGACATCATTGAGATTTGTTTGTTTTAATGTGCATTTTATTATACATTTAAAAAAATTTTCGACTCCAAAATAAAATTTACACTTTTAGCGTCACCATATTATGGAAAAAATGCACTGTGTATCATTAATATATTAAATTTAGATTGTAAATGGTTTAAGACAAAACAGAGTAGGTTCTTACCTATATGCATTTATTTAGTGGAACTGAACTTATGAATTAAATTTATTATAGATAAATATTATAAAAAGAGGAGATTTGTATGTTTGCAATGAATAAACTCAAAAACAACTGGAAAGATTTTACATATTCTTTCACCTATAGAAAGCTAAGTTATCAGCGAGTAACATAGGCTTTATTTTATAAAGTTAAGCTGGCGAAGTCGCGTGCATAAGCTAGTAAACAATATAATTAAAATGAAACATTTTTGAAACGTTTTGACTTGAAAGACCCTTGTTATCATGGCCTTATTATAAAAATAACTTAATTTAGTAGACTTAGTATGCATTTATTTAAAATTATATATCCAAAAACTTTTCTCGTATTATACCTCTCTCCATTTTGAAAACCGTGTCAAAATCCGTTAGGTGGTTTAGAAGAAATTAGGTGAGAAACAGACAAACAGTGACATTATTTTATATGATGTGAATAAAAGATAATTATGTAGATAGACATACTTCATATATCTCTATAAATACATATATAAAAATTTCGTGTCACGTTGTTTGACGCCAATGAACTCCTAAACTACTGAACCGATTTTGATAAAACGTCGTAACTATGTGTAATTTGGTCCAATTTAAAATATAGGATAGGTAGTTTTATATTTTGAACCAGGGCGAAGCCGGGAGCGTGTAGCTAGTAGAGTATAGATATGTACCTACCTATTTATAGCTTATTTAGTTCTGTGTGGTTTCGTCATTTAAAAAAATGTAAGTATTCATGTATGTAAGTCGTTCATAATCAACTCTATTTAAAAATGATTATTATTCAATATAGTGCATTGGATATATTGTATTGTATTGGATATATCGTGCATGGCCTCAGACCGTTGTCATTGTATTTTTGTATAAAAGTTCCTTATAATTTTCTTCTTTATTATACTTAAGCTTATCAATTATGTTATCACTTTAAAGACTCTGAGATTTAGTTCCAAGTGCGTGTTGAAATGCTGAATAAAAATTTATATTAAGGTTTAAAATATAAAACTGAAATTTTTAATTTTTTTTAGGATAAAAGAATTTTAAATCCTTTTATTCATCATTCTCTTTACATCATCTGCTCTATAATTTTATATATCTATACTTAGTTTCATTTTAATTCTATTATCGATGTTACACCTAATAACAAAATTAAATATAAATTAAACAATTTGTCATGTTGTCAGTTATCAGTAGGTAGGTACTAAGGTACCTATACCTAAACCAGTTTCAGTAAATCATTGAACAATGTTTCTTGTTCTAAGTAATTGTTTTGTACCCAGTAAAATACATAGTAAAATGAGTATAACAAAATAAGTGGTGCTGTGTGGAATATGTGATGATTGTAGTGACAAGCAAAGTGACTATTACTCTACAATCATCAACTTTTGAATTAAGTATATTAATTAAAACCTGTTTGTATAGCTGATTCTTAGAGCAAGAACATATAATTTTATTATTTTATGAAAAGTATATAAAAGAAAGGTACAACACAAACTTTTCCCAATTAAAATATTTTGCGAAACAAATATCTACTAAATAAGTTTCCAGTAATCAATCCCGATTAATATCAACCAAATAATTATCACATGACTAGCGTTACATTTAAATTTATAGATTATCTACTTCAATATTTGCTTTAATATAATTCAGAATACCTAGTAGATAGCCTAGTACTATAAATTATATATATCAATCAACTTTTATCTAAACTGCACACTGCACAATAAAAGGTTTCTAGAGTTAGAATGAATTTACTTAAAACTAGCTGTTGTACGCGACTACGCCCGCGTAACTTTATAAAATATAACTTATGTTGCTCGTTGATAACGTAGCTTTCCATAGGTGAAAGAATTTTTCAAATCGGTAAAGTAGTTTTTGAGTTTATTCATTACAAACATACAAAAATACAAATCTTCTATCTTTATTATATTACTAGCTGGTGCCCGCGACTTCGTCCGCGTTCTGGATGAAAGGTAACCCTATGAACTTTCTGGTGTCTCAGACAACGTGTATGCAAAATTTCATTATTATCGGTTTAGTAGTTTTTCATTGAAAGCGTAACAAACAAACAAACAAATTTACATTCACATTTATAATATTAGTAGGTAAGGATTATAGATGAAGTTGAAAATACTGCTTAAAGATTTTCTTCAGCCCATTGAATAATCGCACTAACACGAGAAAAATACGGATTACAAGCGTCCGTATGTAATTAAAATAACTGATAAACTATAATAAAATGAATGTTAGTCCTTTTGTGTCGGCTGTTGACGTGACGGCACATGTGTTCGGTTTATTTCAGTTTGAAATTTTTGTCACTGCCGTCCGGTCCACGTTAAATGGGCCGAACGATTTCGATTGCGTCGCGTTTCTTTTGTTTCTTTTTAATAAACGCATGAGAGTTTCTCGATTTCTTAAGAATAACATTTTGTTCTTTAATTAACTAAAAGCGTTTAAAGTTTGGGAAGCGTAAGGACCGTCATCCTGCTTACAACACTTTATTATGAAAGTAAATCGCAAAAATGCCTTTTTTTTAGAAAAGATGATTTTAACTAGTAAAACAATAATAATTTACTTTAATTTAATTTTGATTACTTTATATTTAAAAGCAGGTATACTTGATTCTACTAACTCTAATGAATAATTAATATAGGTTACCTAGGTAAGACTTACGGTTAAATGTCTATTAATAAATTAATTAAATTTTCAATATTTTTACTCACTCGGAAACTAAATGCACAATTTTTATATACTAAGTATATCTATATCTAAAATTTTACATTCAAAAATATGTCTCCGTTTCTAAGTTAACTTCTTCTAAAGCACCCAAAGGATTTTGCTACGGCTTGCACTAATAGAAAAAGAAAAATATAAATAATAGAACTGATAGAAAGGCTTTCACTGTTAGAAATAGATTAACGTTTTGGTATATAATTTGAAGAAAAAGTTTGCATCCGGAGAGGGTCGTTATTTAAAAAAAATTAACTTAATATACTAAAATATTTTTCATTGTGATCAGTGCACTTATGCATTTAAAACGATTAAATAAGTATAAGATTATTTAATTAATAGAAATAAACAACTTATATGAAAAGAAGTAGGTACCTATATATTTGTTCTATGTACCTAACGCTGAAGTTTTGTTTCGCATTGGTCCTTCGGTCTTTGATGGCGCGGCGTGTAAGATCTTTGATACCTTTTATTTTGACTGCTTTGATTTAACGCGAGAGGTAATATTTGTTGGTTATATTTAGTTTAGAATTATTATACATTTTGTTTTTTTTTTTACTAGATGTTATATTTATATGAGATATTGGGATAAACTATTTTACTAAATATTATAATTAGGTAATATGAGATATTGAGATAAACTATTACACACACTACATATACCTAAGTATTCAACTTTTGAATCAATATTATACCTATAGTAAGAATCAGTTAAATTGCTTTTTCTATAGGAGAGGTTGGATATGTATATCTATAAGTATAGGTCTGCCTCTCTAGATTGAGAAAAGTGTTACCAAAATTATCGTTACCTAACATTAAACCAAAACTTATCAATTGTTATGAAATTATATAAAAACTTAACTAAAATAATACAACTGTTTTTTTTTTTACTACCGAAATTATAATTGTATAGGTAGGTATGCAATTTAATTACCTCTATTAATTTATATTTAATTTTAAAAATAGATCAATTTTAAAAATAATTACATGTTATTTTAAGTCGAGCTTAAAAAATATTTTGAATAAAACCTTATTTAAGTATATGAATGTTTAAAATTTATTATTGGTTAAAGGTAAAATAATATATTAATTATTAATAGTATCAATCTTTAAAACGTGCAATTAATATAGTACAACTTACAATATTGAAATACGTTAAAATAACGATTTGATACTTGTAAAGCAGTTCGGCTTTAATAACTTTTAATGTCCCATATCAAGTGGACAGCTCAAATCCACACTGTTCCGGAAGATTTAGTGCGATACGCTTTGATTTTACGACATCGCACCTCTACACGAATAAACCACATCAATTGATTTTAATTTTCTATACGCGAATTTCATGTTACATTACACATAATTTTTTTTTTCATATATATTTTTTTTAAATTATAAACATTGCAACATACTCACTTTGAACTAAATTTAGAGCGGACAACTGCGAATTAATCACAACCAGCTGAGCCGAAGACAAATCACAAACATCCCACAAGTTTATGTTTTCCAGACACTTTTCACAAATAGCAATTTTTCATAAATTTTATATACAATTGTTTTACAAAAAAAAAATATTAAATCGAAACTTGCAACTAGAACTACATTCGTATTGAGAACATGAAAAACTTAACTTCGAGTCTTGAAAAAGGAACTTTTCAAATTGATATAATGTTTTCCGAAAGTTGTGTTCGGCGCGGCGGAAAATGGCTCGTGTTTTCCCGGCTCTCGAGCGTCGAGTGTGGCGCGCGTCTGACGACGAGGTGAACGGTGTATAGTTGACGCGGCGTCAACTGAGCCGACCAGTGGCGGCGGGCGGGGCGTGCGGGGCTAGCGGGAAAGGCGGAGGGGGCAGGCGGGCCGCACCTGAGCCCGCGCCACGTGTCAGTCTCCGCTCCCGCTGCCGCTGCCGCCTATGGACTTGCCCTACTGTGCAATTAGCGTTAAACAATCGCAGCTAACTACCCGATTCAAGCACCGTTTTATGTTTGTAACTTATCATGTATAAAAAAATTACAGATTAGATGAATATTTAATTTAAAATAAAATAATGTTACAGATTAGGAAAATGCCTATTAGTAATGTAAATTATTATTTATTAATTTAAAAAAATAAATATTGTATTTAGATAGGTATTCATTATTTATCAATGAAAGAACTTATTTTGTACCTACTGACATTTTAAGCAAATATTCTAAAAAAGCATTTATATCAATTAACTTAAATTATTTGTAATTAAATAGGATGTATTTCATTATGATATATTTTCTGTCCCACACATCAAATCAAAAACTTTCAAAGTTTCAAATGGCCAACTGCTGAGTTTCGAACTTGGTTTATTCGTGACGGGTAGGTATCAGAGCAATCTGCCTAACTAATGTTATGTGTTGCAATAATGAATCAAACAGCCGGCAATCTTTCATTTATATTTTATTAAATATATTTGAATTTAATTTAACAATTATCTGTAGATCTCTTAGCTTAATTTGAAGCTTTAGATGTCCTCAGAAAGTAGACAAGTCATTGATACAGTTTACAAATGTGGCAATTGAATATACTTAGTTTAATAATAATACGAATTCAAATGTAGGTACTTATACTAGAATTGAAATTATTTAAAATAAAATGTACCTATACCTACCAAAAACGGTTAGCTATCAAAACAAATTTCTCTGTAAATTAACTGGTTTATACTACCTTATATAACCATCAATATTGTATAACTATCTAAAGTTATGTAAGTACTTACTTAGGCGGAATTATAATTATTTATATTCCAAGTGCTTAATAAAAGTCAGTGGAAACGGACGCGCCTCATGCATCATATGCGACTTAAGTTGACGTTTGTTTGAGACGTAAAAATTGCCGACTGTGCACCCATAAATATTGTTCTGTGGAATATCTACGAGTGAATCCATGGAGCATATGCAAATGGTTGCAAAGGAGTCAAAGAATTTAACGGTCACACTCAAATGCGAAACAGGTATTCCTTTGGTACTGAGGTCAGGTCTACATATTAATGTCGATGACAAATTTTAAAATTTTATAAAAATCAATTGAATAAAATTTGTGTTAAAATCGTATAAATGCAACACATTATGATTTTATCGGTAGGTAGGTATTTAGATGTTTTGATGAAACTAATAAAATTCACCCAATTCTTTTTTAATAGTTTTAGCGTCGTCATAAGAAATTCTTTTTGCAACTAAACGTTTATATAAAACAAAATTAAATTAATAAACAATTTTGGTACTTCGTTAAAATCGTTATATATAGATATCTACACATTGAAACACAATAACGATATAATTATAGTCTATATAATTTCCTTTTTGACTTTTTCCTTGATGATGATGACATGATGTCATTTCTCAAATTTAGGCTGCACCATGTTATTTAGGTAGGTAGGTAAGTATATAGGTTTGTGACTTGGACATGCCAGTGTAACACGCGATAGAGATTGAATTACCTACATATTTAAATAAAACAAATTATATTTTTAAAAATTTGATAGGTAGGTATACCTAGTTATAAATAGAATGTATTAAGGCAACAAAAAATCGACAAGGATTATGATTTTTTTAAAAAATACATACCTACCTAGGTATTACTTAGCTGAAGTTAACTACCAGGTATTTGCTAACTATTGCTAACTACAGTTTTTTCATTTATTACATGTCATTACAAGTATAACAAATAACTTCAAAACAACTTACTTACATAAAAGAAACTTTACAATTGCAATTGTTACTTTACTTAAATATAATTTGTCACATAATGCTATCAAATGTTAATAAAAAGCCAATAATCGAACCTAAGGTCTTCGAGTCGTAGTGATAATGAAACTCAGTACCTATAGGTTTACCTACTAGATAATATAGCGAAATACCTACATTATGCGATTTCAAATTGAGGGTGTATTGTTAAACAAATTCTTATTTGATCTCATTACCACTTACCAGCACAGTGTGCAAAGCAATCCTTGTTCCATTGGAGTCAACTTCAATAGAACAAGGAAAATACTTGGCAGGTAATTTCGAGTTAACTCTCCAAAAGGCTTTCCTACCTCCCAATTTATTACAACTTAATAATCAGACTGTCACGCGACAACACACGCATACAGAAAGCCAACACATTATTCATTTCCACTATCCAACATAATTTACGACTTAAGGGGTGATAAGGCTATCTCGCTTGGTTCACTTACAAGAGAAAGAGAGGTAGGTAGTTTAGGTATCTGAATGTTTGTTTAAAAAATTCTTTATTGCCATTTAATTATGTTTGTGGTTCGATAAAGCGTTCTACACATAAATTATACTTATTCTTTGTTAGACAGTTTAGTGTTAGAGAATGCCGAAAATGTCAATGTTAAAGGACCTGTAGATTCTGATAGGAATGTGTTTCTTATTAGTTCGTATGTTCTTAGAATAAGTTTTGTATTTTTATTATAAGTAGGTAATTTTTAAGTTATGATTGTTCATTGTTGATACTTTTAATTCTTTGTCAGATAAATAGTCAGCCCAATAAATAGTCCCTCACGAGGGTTCAGGTTACCTTGGATCTTCAAGAAATATGTCAGCACAGTTACCTACTTATTAGTTCATTTATGATATAAGTTTGTACTATTATAGTTTCTTTGATATAAGTAACAAATACGTAGATACATTTAGGTACCTAGGTAAGTAGGTACTTACCTATTAACCTTGATAAATGCCATTCTGACAGTTAACTTATAGGACAAATAAGGTAGGTATCTCTATCATAATAAACGATAAAATTGTAGTTTTACTCACTCATATAAGAAAGATAAACAAGACGAGTTTATTCATGTCATCATCACCATCATCATCCGTTTAAGGATGACATCATCATCATCATCAACTGCTGGACAGGCTTATCAGGTGGTCAATTCATCTTATACTTAGGTGCATGAATAATTTTTGTAAAAAATCTGATTAAGGCTGTTTATTATTTCATTTCATGTTCATTTGTTTTATTTGTTTATACATGGTTTGTCTGTCAATTTATACAGCTTAATATACAGCTTAATAATTATAGGTAGATACCTATTATTATAAAAATGATAAAGCCCTCTTGGGCAGTGACCAGACCACTCTTTGAACAGTCTATGAGTCTATGGAAATATTAA
This sequence comes from Synanthedon tipuliformis, assembly GCA_947623395.1. Classification (NCBI taxonomy): domain Eukaryota; kingdom Metazoa; phylum Arthropoda; class Insecta; order Lepidoptera; family Sesiidae; genus Synanthedon; species Synanthedon tipuliformis. The sequence continues at coordinate 7,581,870 of OX392417.1, read as the reverse complement.
TTACCTAAATGAAAGACATTTTATGAGTTGTAACTTTTTTCATAATGTTTTGTAGACTTTCTGCGTGTTACAATAATTCTCATTTGTAATATTTTTTTTAAAGAAAATAATACTTACCTACCTACTCAATCAGGGGTTTCCTCGTAAGTAGGTAGGTAATTCATTCAAATCAATTTTTATTTTAAAACTTTCATACTTTTAATAAATTAGCAACTAATATCTTTATTAATACCTACTAGGTACCTTTATGTGTTATATTAAAATAACAAATATTGCAGTAAAGGGCACCTTTCACATTGAAATAAACTTCGTTGATTGAAATAGGTTCCTACATAGGTAATATTAAAATACTCTTACCTAACTATTTGTTAGGTAACGTGCATACAGTCAATGTTTATAAGTTTTGTGATTGTGAAATTATAAAAGCATTGAAGGGATGATAATTGCAAATGTGTTTGCCATCTCTCTCCCACTGCGTGGTTTGGTTGTAGAGCGAAAGAGAAAGAACGAGGGAGACATTGCGCTGCAGTAGAAGCATGCGTATTGCAGCGTCAAGGGGCGGAGCGAGTTGCGTGCCATCCGAGAATCCCATTGGCGGGAAAATGTTCAGTAAGTGGGGTGCCAATGTTATACCAACTTTATCAACAGTTTTACTTTAAAAGTTTATGAATTTATTCATCATTTTCTTATTTTAAAACTTTCTTAGTAAAGAAGAATCAATTAAAATATTCTTAGATTCAACAAAAAATAGGTAATAAATTACCTACGTAGGTAACTAATTTTTAAAATTCCGGAAACTACATTTTCTTCGCCTTTTTTGTTTTATCGCTTCAAATTTGTTTTTTTAACGGATATTTTAAAATAAATGAAAACTTTTATTAATATGTGACAATGAGATATTAACAGATACAAAAAATATGTAGGAAATTTAATTCACATTCGAGAATTCATTAATAAAATTTGCCTAACATTAGGTAGAAACGCGAAAGTTTGTACCTACCTATATTTGGATGTTTGTTACATCTCGAAAAAACGGCTGAACGGATTTGGATAAAATTTTCTAAAATTCCGGATTTGGATAGGTACAATTCCGAGGGATTTTCTAAAAACGAACTATACCTACCTAGCGCTTACGAAGTCGCAGGGCACAGCTAGTCTAATTATATAAATTAAGTAAATTTATATCTACATAATTACCTATAGGTAGGTACTTTAAAAACAATATTCCACCGAGTAGGTAGGTAATTTACATAGGTAGGACTTATATATGTTATATATTTATACATATTTATTAGTAAGTTTTAGAAACCTATTAGTCTAGTCATCGAACCTTTTGAGAAGTAGATGATCTAATAAGGTACAAAGTTTAAATTTAAATTTAATTTCAAATATTGTTTACAATTTAATAAAATAGGTACAGTTTAAGTTTACGAGCTTACCTAATCAAGTTGAAGCAACAATCTTTCTTTAATCCAGTCAATAAAATCAAATATTTTTACCTACCATTACCTACATACCTACTTAATATATTTTAGACTTGATTTCTTTGGCGGAGTGAGAAGTCATTTTGTAAGAACTTATTTTGTACTTAAATTAACTTACTTTGTAAGAATTTATCTTGGCCAGATGGACAGACGACCTGAAGGGCTTGGCAGAAAGTGGCTGGATGCCAATTACCTACATAGGTACCTACTTACTTACTTATATATTTTAGACTTGATTTTTTTGGCGGAGTGAGAAGTCATTTGTAAGAACCTATTTTGTACCTACTTAAAGTAACTTATTTTGTAAGAATTTATTTTGGCCAGATGGACAGACGACCTGAAGGGCTTGACAGAAAGTGGCTGGATGCGAAAAACAGTAAACCTTGCGTACCTAGTAGCGAGCCTTGGGAGAGGCCTACATCTAGCAGTGGAAAGAATGAATGAGTTTCGTACTCACACTTTAAACAAATAATTATATATAGGTATTTCTTTCTAATAATATTATTTTGGATAATATGCACTTAACTATATACAACCACCTTCCATCAAGCTGGCTGTCAGCCTGTCTGTTGACCTTAAAATTAAAAAAATACAAATTAATCTTACTTACTTAGGTATTTTCAGCCAGTTTCAATTACTGGCTTCAGTAATTGTTTCAATTAGGAATTTCAATTTACAGTAATTGATTCAATTCAAACAGTTTCAATTAGGAAAAAATTCTCTATATTAGGTAATATATTAAGTAGGTAGGTACATTAATATATTTAATACCTACTGAAAAAAAATCTAAGGGATTTTATATTGGATTCCTATCAGAATTGTCACTGGCCAGAATATTATAGTCTATAAGGAACACGAGGGAAGACCAACTTGATTATTATGTGTTTGCTTTTTGCACACACGAGTTATTATTTATCCTTTTAGTTATGTTCGGAACTTTTATTTATTTATAAATTTATAATTTGCACTTATAATTAAAAAATTTAAATGCTCTTCAATACAAGGTATTTTTATATCTTAATGAGAATACACGACCGGCGTCACTACAACGCAATTTCGACATCTCGTCTTTAAACTCAGTAAGTAACCTACCTAAGAGAAATTCGATTTCATGTGTTGTCAAGTAACAGGGCAGTGGTTCCCAGGGGCGTGCGCTCCATACATGCAAATAAGCTCTGCATACCCTGGAGTCCCACACATACATGATGATAACTATAATTATCATCATGTATGTGTCTATATATCATCATATATGCCCCTAAATGATAACTATAATTTGTTAAAAATCATGGTAATAATAATAAATCTAACTCGTTCGCGTTTCACATCGCGCGCCATCTCTTATTATGATTGTGGAACTTGTTGAGATAGCGCCTATCAGCGCCCCATCCATTCTCCGCGGCTATAAGCAGTACTACGTCGTGCTTATTTTTCATACAATACATCTCGTGTAGTACACAGTAAATGTTTGTGTGTGTGCGTGAAAATGTATGCGCGTGTTTAACTTTTGACGAATTTTAGAGGCACAGCTTATGGATGTAACCCGTCCGAATTGAATAGCAGAGAAAGGTTAGCTTAATTGTTGATTGTAGGCGGTCGACTTGTTTTAGTCGGACAATAAGACAATTTTGTTTCTACTTATCACAAAGCGGTCAAAGCGTTTTGTCGCTATTTTTTTATGTAGGTAATTTAAGTATTTTGTTTTGATTGATTTTCTTCGTGTTTGGCAGTACGTAATTAATTAATTATTTCGTTAATTTACTATAAAACATGGAAAATAACATTGAAGTAATATGTACTAGCCGTACTAGGTAATGTTTGAAAATAAGTGTGTTTAAATAAATAAAAACCGCTTTTACGTAATAATATCAGCAAATTGTTTTCGACGTTATCTTTTGAGGATAAAGTTAAATTGATTGCGAATGAAAGATTTGTACCCGAATTGAATTAAACCCAAAAAATTTACTTGTAAAAAATCAGTTGATCCTTGATGTACCGAGATACTTTTTCAATTCGACATTGAACAGTAGGAGGCAGTTAGGTACCACCGCAGGTACCTACCCTACTGGCGGTAGGCCATCTAAACAATGCTGAAGTTGGTAAGTTTTGGCCGTGCATACCCTGTCTGAAATCTCTGTGCACGCCACTGGTGGTTCCAGAGAACCAGGACACACGGCCAGACGGTCCATGTGCTCATAATAACTGAGAACTCTTTGATAGCAGGTGGCGGATAGTCTAATAGTCCGAATCTTAGCGGATAATGAAGATAGAAAAGTTTATCCTCCTGCCTCACCCTGGAATGTTCAAAATTCGTCTCCAGCAAAACATATTTTTGCTATATTTTTGCGTTCCAGAGATCAAATCGTACAAGATTCAGCGCCATACAAAAATACCTATGGAAAATACCAATGCTCACTAGTCTTCTTTTGGTTATGCTAGAGACTTCCTGTTAACTAATATCTGTATAACTGTTAATATTACAAATACTATCTACGTAGGTACCTACTATCAAATTTAATATAAACTAAAATTATGAAATAAATATGCCTGTTATAATAAATAAATAAATAAATAGATGTTTAACAACTAAAGAAAAGGTAGAAATTCCCACTATTTTACTTACAAAATGTATGATATTGAATTAAATTTCATTAAAATTAAATACGAAGATTTCCCATGGCTATGGATTTTTTACACATTAAAATCAGTATTTTAAAGACTGATTATAATGTAAAAAAAATATTATTCTGCATATAATTTAATTTTTTATACCTACATAAAGCTTATGAAAGTAACGATATTATATTTATTCAACATTCAACAAACATGCGATGTTGGCACAGTGCGATTCACAACAGTGGCGCCACGTTTCCTCAAACTGAAAAACTTTGAAACTAAATTTTCTAAGACGTGTAGATGGCGTTGTTTACTATCCGCATAGGTATTTGCAGTTTATACAATGATTGAAATTATTATTTACTCAGTGATGTGAATAGTGCTTTTTTTACAGGGATTAATATATTTTTTAATAAACTTTATCATTTTTCCACATTACAGAAATATAGATAAATTAGATACTACCTTAGTTCTAACTTCTAAAATTCTGTTGATTTCAGAATCCATTTGAATGCTCTCAGAAATGCATTTGACTTCATTAATAATATTCTAATATTATGTTAGTAGGTACATTAGGTTAGTGATTATAATAAGTAAATTTCTATCACAAGCATTCAAAATAGACAATTAATAAAGAAAAAACTAAAGGAGTTATTAGTATCTACGCAAAGCCTCTGGATTATTTTTTTAAAGATACGCTGTAGAATAGTGTTCTGATGCATTTTAAATTGTAATTTTGACTTATGATTTTACGATTCAATTTAATAATAATTAATGTAAGACATTTATATAACAATTTGACTTGTTTTGCATATATTGCACACCAAATGTGGTAATATATGGTGGGACGTTGATTTACCTTTAACATCTGGTTTTACACCCATGTATGCAAATTAAATAAAAAAAAAAGGTGGACACTTCCTCTATTTTTCATGTTGAAACAAACAATCAGTCAGTCTGTCGACCTTAATATTAAAGAAAAAATGAATAATATAATTGTACCTACCCGACCAACTATGCCACCAACCTCCTTGTGCCGCTTCTCCACAATCACACTAAACTATTTTTTCTCTTTTTTGTTGGATGGAACAGCTCAACTGTGCTAGCTATACCTACTTACCGGTTCACTCTCAGATATTCCTCACTCAGTCTACTGCTTTCTCCGTACAACTTTTCTATGGCATCTATAGTGATCTTGCATGTTAGTAGGTATCTAGGCCAAGATTTGCCAAAATTTCGTTGTTGCCAAGATTAAATTCCGGCAAATCTTGAAATAATTTTTTGAAGGACGTGAGAACTTTTACGTGAAGTTAAGTGAAGTTAAGTGTGAATGAATTATTTATTGTATCAAGTAAAATTTTATTAAAATTTACCACTTGTTAGGCGCGTATGTAGAAATAGTACCAAAACTGTTCACTAGATGGCGTCACTCAGTCGAGTTATATCGCGCTAACGTTTGGTGACCGCAAATATGTATGAATTCTCTCAATGAATTTAATAAACTGCTTCTACTCAAGACCAGTGCATTTTTTATTTATTTAAATATAGAAATCAGTAGGAATGTATAATTTGTGTGGTAGTGTTCCTCCCTAACAACACTTTACTACAAAAAATTATGGAATTAGATATAAAAGAATTTACCTATCATCATCAACTATAATAAACTTAAAAACTTCGTATAGATTTAATATTTTGTCATGTAAAGAATATAAAAGTTCGGTTAGGTTAGTACCTAATTGTTCACAGCTATGGATTCCTTCACAAACAATTCTCTTTCACTTACGTCAAATAACCATTAATAAGTATCTACAAAGTTGCAACCACGAAAAGAAGTCAGAAGTCTGAATATGTATCAATATACTATGAACCTTTGCAAATTTTATAAAAATATGAATATGTACCTTACTTTTTGTAATATCATATATAGGTTCATATCTTACCTTGACCACTTAATGTTATTGATACTTAGTATCTATTATGAAGCCCATCTTACGGCAGTAACCATCTCCTTTCAGAAGACTATCATGACATAACAGCATGTTTCGATGTATGAGTAAGGGATGCCAGAGCCCATTTCCATATCTCTTCCTACTAATCCCCTATTCTTAATTTAATCCTAAGTCCCCTAGTATCGCCAGTGCACTTGTAGCACCTGTGGCCTTGCTTGTGTTAAAGAAGACGGAAGCTATCGTCATCGAGTCTAACGACCTTGACCCAAAAATAAAAAAAGAACAGCTCCTCTGCTACTTTTATAGTTTAGTGCCCATTTTCTTATCCTTATCTTTATCTTATCTTAGTCTGATTGCTTGCCTTTAAAACTAGTTCTACTCTCTCCCAAACAGGTGAGGAAGTATTTATGAAGTCATATCAATATATAATATATCCATATCCTCTCTTAGGATAATTTATTTTAACTACTTATACTTACTCATTTGAAGCGATTTAACGCAGACAGGACAAAATTGTCTTAACTCGACAAGTCGACACTCTTCGTTGTCTTTGAACTGTAGAGGGAAGTAAGAGAGTGACGTTTAACATCATTAGTCAAACTGTCGCCCCTTGTCAAGCCTTGTGAACTCGGCTTTCGACGCCCGACCTGCTAATACTTACATAGGTACTGACAGCGTGTGATGTTATTAACTTCGAATTTTCATAAGTCAAAAACCAGCCATCAAAGGTCAGCTGGAAGTGGTTATCCAACTCTTTGTGATATCGTATTTTCCATTGCTTAAAATCATACATGCGAATGCCTAAATAGTGGACCAATCATATAAGTCCTATTTTGGTTACTGTTCGCACCATCTTCAAATATCAGCAATGATGTGCGTAGGAACTCCAGCAGTAACAGGATTTATCTCTTGATGATTCTCAATTACAAAAGTTATTGGAAAACGAAGTTTCTTTTTTTTAAATATGCCTTAATCGGTTCAGTTTCAGTAGTTTTAAGAATTACCTACTCCAGAACAATATAAAATTATTCCTCATATTATTTATGTGTCAACTAAATAAAATTCAGAAAAAATACTTAATGCGTCTTTTTGAGGTTTGATAAGGTGCAAATAAAGAAACAAACTTTTATTTCGAGTAAAACTTTTATTTCGAAATAGCAGCCAGGTTAATAACATAATAAACGTATCATAATAGTAAGATCGCGGCCAAGCGCTCCCTTGACTTATATAAAAAAATATCATAATAACAATAAAATTATTATCATACCGACAATATATTTTATGTAAAGTTTTATTTACATTTACCTAGTTTTTATTCTATGAATAACTGCAACTATGGAAACGCCATCTAGCGAATTTCTCAGTAACTATTTTCCTAAGTTTTATTTACTGGATGATTTTTGTTATTATTTTTATTTTTTATTTTTATTTTTATTCTGAACAACAACCCTACAGCAAAACAAAATAATATACAATAGATATCATATTACTGCTTCATTGCCAGTTACAGGGCTCTACTGTGTAAGACGTAAAAAAAAAAAGAGAAAATTACAGTTATATTACCTAAGCCTAACCTAATTAATAATTCTAAACAACGGGGAAGGGATGCGTGCGTGCGTGCGTGCGTGTGTGTGTGTGTGTGTGTGTGTGTGTGTGTGTTTGTGTGTGGTTCCATTTAATTATCTTTAAGTGTATTCGCGACGCTGCGCTTGAAAGATGTTTTGGGGAGGTGGAAAATATCTAGGTGCGTGAACTTATCGTTATAAGTTGAGGGCAATCTATGGTATACAGAGCCAAGGTCGTAATTTGTTCGTGATAGCGGAACGTGGAACAGTTTTCTCCTTCTACCACGCTTGGTCCCGGCCCGAAGCCGCAACATTTGAGATAGGAGTGCCGGACAGTTGAGCGCCCCAGAACAGATGTCGTGGAGGAGCGACATATCAGAGACTGTGCGTCTGTCCTCCAAAGTCATCAAGTCGTGACGCTTGCAAGAGTCGGCGTAGCTTAGGGAAGTGTGGTGCGAGCGGAGGTTGAGCCATCTCACGAACCTTCTTTGTATACGCTCTATTTGATTACTTTTCGTGACATACTGCGGGTTCCAAATCGGACTACCATATTCAAGGACACTACGCACATAGGCATTGTATAATAACCTCACGCAAGACAAGTCAGTCAGATCTTTACTGACTCGGAACACGAAGCCCAGATTTCTAAAAGCTCTGCTCATAATGTTATCTAGGTGAAAATTAAAAGTGAGTTTTGCATCCAGTGTTATGCCAAGGTCCCTTACCACGCTATCTCTAGGAATGCATGTGTTGCCTATTTTATATGTGTGATCATGGGGCTTATGCTTCCTTGTGAAGGTGATATGCGTACACTTTGATACGTTGACATTAATTCTGTTAGCAATGTAGTACTCCTGAAGTCTGTCGAGGTCCTCCTGCAACCCAAGAGCGTCTCCGAGATTATCAATGTTGCGATAAATCTTTTTATCGTCTGCATATAAGAGAAACTTAGAGTGCATGAAGCAGCTCTTTATGTCGTAAATAAAGGCTATATACAGGAGGGGTCCCAGCAAAGATCCCTGAGGCACTCCCGAGGGCACGCCTATGAAGTCGGACCTATGACCACCAAGCACCACCGCCTGCCTTCGATTAGTCAGGTAGGACTCAACCCATCTTAGCAAGTCACCGTGGATGCCTAGTTCGTTCAGCTTACGAAGCAAGATAACATGGTCCACTCGATCAAATGCCTTTTCAAAGTCGGTATAAATCACGTCCACTTGTCCGCTCTCAGCCATGCCACGAAGAACATCACCAACGAACTCAGCGAGATTGGTTGTGGTGGATCTCCCCCTAACGAGTCCGTGTTGCTCCAGAGGCACGCCTTGCATAATGATCTGATAAATGTAGCCATAAACAGAACGCTCCAGAACCTTACTGAAAGTAGACAAAAGCGATATTGGTCTGTAATTTTTAATTTGAGTTTTGTCACCTTTCTTATGAATGGGCACAACCAAGGCATCCTTCCAAGCCTTAGGAAAAACACCTTCCAGCAGGGATCGGTTAAAGATTGATGTTAAGGGCACGGCCAGTAGTTTAGCGCAGTGAGATATGAACAAGGGAGGAACTCTGTCACAACCTGCTCCTTTGTCAACGTCCAACTTCCTGAGCGACGCAAGTACCCCGCCCGTACTGAATGAAAGGGTGTGCATGCCATCAGCATAATTGTTTTTCAACCTCACGGATGGGTAGCTTTTAGCGGGTTTTGAGAACATGTTGTGGAAATAGTTGTTAAACGCGTCGCATATCTCCCCTTCACTCTGAAGCTTGAGCGTTTCGGCAAACATAGTACTCGGATACCCGGCACGACATTTACGTTTAGCAGCAATGTAGGACCACAAATATTTTGGATTCTTCTTTATAAGTTCCTGAGATCTAGACAAAAAAGCAGCCCGACAACGCTTCTGTAACAGCTTTTGACGAGATCTGAGGAGTGCAAAGGTGTCGTAGTCCATGGGGTTCTTGTATTTTTTCCATAAAGTATGGACCTTTTTCTTCTCCTTGATGACGGCAATCAGAGCGCGACTGTACCACAAGGGAAAACGTGTGGAATGATTAACCGTTATTTGTGGAACGTATTTGTCTATAACTGCGTACAGGACGCCATAAAAAGCGTCCACCGCGTCGTCCAGCGTTTTCGTGTCCAGAGTACGATCCCAATCGACGGCTCCAAGTGTTTTATTAATTTCTGTGTAATTTGCTTTCCGGAAGAGGTATTTAAGCCGCGGCGGCCTCGCGAGGGGTACGGCGAAAATATCCGTAGCATCAATATTTAAAGTTGTGTGAGCAGGATCCTCCTTAACCAAGGGATCAAGACAAGCTGTGACACTTAAGGCAAAAGTGGAAAAAATTAGGTCTAATGTGTTCCCAGCCACGTTAGCAAGCCTATTATGCTGAGTAAAACCCAGAAGATTGAACGCGTTAACAAGATCGAAAGCCGAGCACTGTACGTCAAGACTGCCCTTTTTTAGAAAAATTGGTTCATCCGCACGCCAGTCCAAACAACTCAGGTTGAAATCTCCGGCAATCAGAAAGTCGTCACCCTCGCTCGAACCGACCACATCAGAGACCCACGAGCCAAGCCTGTCAAGGCGCTGTGCCAACCTTTTATCAGGCGGCACATAAGCCAATCCAATATGAAGCTCGCAGCGAGTGCCTAGAGAACGTCCATCGATTGTGAGCCACAGACATTCCACGTCAAGGTCGTCACGCTGCCATTCGGGTCGTGCACGAGCGGCCAGACGTTCGCTACACAGCAGCAAAAGACCGCCACCAGCGCTACGCGAGCCACGATCCCGCCTGAACACATTGTACTTACTGTTCGTTAATTCAGAATCAAGTATCCCCTCGCACAGCCAAGATTCGGTAATAAGTATTATATCATAATCTGAAGATACAACACTGCTGTAAAAGTCAGTTGTCTTAGTACGAAGGCCCCTTACGTTTTGATATAGTACACGCAACCTTTCCATTAGTCTAATGTATATTTATATACGTGTGTTTATAAATATAAATGCATTACAATACAGTATAATGTAACATAATATAATATAACATTACTGTAACATAATATAATATAAATGTGTAATAGTTAAGTTTAGTTTAGTTTGTTTAATTATGTTAACCAATTATGCAATTACTATGGACTAATTGTCTGGAAAACAAATAAATTACAATTATTATCACAGATTGCGACATTTCACATGGCAAACTAACGAAGCGAGCAGCAGTGAGCAGGAATGACAATGTTAATAGGTAATAATAACAAACTATTTAAGCCGGAGCACTGCAAGACCAAACGCTAGTTAACGTGCACCTTTACGTCGCATTATTATGCACAAGTAGGTATAAATTATTTATTTAAACGTGTTGATCTAAATTCAACCAGCTCACAAAAAGTATAAAAATAAATATTGATACCTTGTAGTTATTTGGTATTGTTTGTATCTTCTTTTTGTAATTTGGTGTACCTTATATATAAATAAATATGTATAAGGTTTTATCTGTTTAATATTAGTTTACTAATTCGTGGAAGATTACACTGTATTAGGTAACAGTGATGACACTGTTACCTTTTTATTACAATAATAATAATAATGTTTAATAGATATATATATGTGTGTTTTATCTTTTTATATAGTATAATTATTTAAAAAAAAAAATTATCTATATTTTTTTTTAAATAAATAAATATGTAATATAAAATATAATATATATATACCTACCTACCTAATATACATTACAAATATTATAATAATAGGTAAGTATCAAGAAAACACTAGCTCTCAATTATATTAAGTTCAAGTTGAATTACTTCGTATAACAATCTTTAATTAGATTTTAGCTGTGAAAGTTACTTTCGCGTCTCGAAAATGATCTTCGAGAAAAATTCCATCCATTAAAAATCTAGAGAAATTCCACACCCAGACTGTGCAGTGTTTACTGCGGTGTTCCAAGTTATAATGGTGTGGGATATATCTACCACATCTAATAATGTAGACATGTATGTGTGACTATATATACCTACTACATCTTGATAAAGTAAGCATAAAAAAATAACCCATTTAAAGTGTAATTTTAATTACACCAAAAAATTGTTCTATTTTAGAAATAAGTCTCAACTTATTGAGCAAACATAATAAAATAACAAATTAATTTTAAACATTGTGTTCCCAAGAAAATAACTCTTTAATATAAAAATATTTTAAATTGTTGCCTTTCTAATTATATACCTAATAGTAAAAGGTATTATTTTTTTATAATTTTTTACCTAAAATTATGAGCAGGTACCTACTCAATATTACTACTATTACGCTTTTATTGAACAACAGCTAATACCAAAAATAAACTTTTTAATTCGCACATTATATTTTTTTGCTGCTGATCTCTAATAAACCTTGTACAAAAATTGAACTTTATTTAGGTTTAATAAAATGTGTAAGTAGGTAAGTACATGTCCAACCTATTAGTTTACCATTCAAATAGTGTAGGTACAAGCAGCCTCCTTTCACGTTACTCTGTGGTAACAGTACCACGCGAGAGGGTTAGCCCACATTGGTCGTAGAACGGAAAATAATTACTAAAGGGCCTGGCAGCCAACCGAAGGCTGCGGTGCGTCGCTCAAACAATGCTAACTTACATTTAGCTGTCAGTCAAAAACAATTTGGAATTTGGTGCGCGCGGAGGGTCGCTCGCTCGAGACTGGGAGAAAACTCGATTTATAAAGAGTTGTTATAACGAATTGTATTCCGTTGTTTGTATTAACAAAAACTTCGTTTCGAGAATAGATTCCAAATTTGTATTTTGTTCTAAACCTTAAAAACGACCACTTGATTGCTTAAAACGAATTTCTCTATCTCTTAAATATAATTATCAAACTTCTAACTCATTTTTGACAATAAACTAGTGCCCGCGACTTCATCCGCGTTCTGGATGAAAGGTACCCTATGTCCTTTCTGGTGTCCTAGACAACGTGTATGTAAAATTTCATGGTGATCGGTTCAGTAGTTTTTGCGTGAAAGAGTTACAAACATCCATACATCCATCTATCTATCCATAGGTACATCCATACAAACTTTCGCATTTATATTATTAAAAGTACGGATTAACAAAAAACTTAAAACCTTAGGTAGGTACTATATGCATTTAATATTGTAATAACAACTCTATATATACACTTGTATTTCCCTCGTTTTACAACAACAGGCTGCCACTACTCTATCCATCATTTCCTCCATCCACTCGCCGGGTTAAACACATAAGTGACATTGACGCTGTTTCTAACACCAATCTAGTTTGAACTACCCCGACAATCTCTGTCATCCACGATTCCAAACAAAAGGGACGTACTGCATACAACATCGTAGATTAAGTTGTATTGGTCGTACAATGGGCATCAATGCTATTTTTGGACGCGTCATATTAGGTTTGGTTCGGGTAAAGACGTTACGTTTTTATTGGCACTGTGACTGGCATCCTCTGTAACCACGAAAGAGTTTCTAAAAATACAAAGGATTGTTTCCATTTACACGAATATTGAGTCAGGAGATATTACAGAAATTCTGATAACACTTTGAGCTCGTCACACATTAAACGAATTGGCCGTTTGCGTACCTAAACTCTGCAGCTTAACTATAGCTGAATTCACAAATAGGTACTAAATACTTAAATAAAATCAAATTTACATATTAAGACACTTAAGAACTAGTCATTAAGAGTTTTTTAATAGAACTTTACATAGGTACTTACAAGTTTTTTATTTAATTATAAAAAAATATAAAATTATTCGTCCTAAGATTATTCGTCTTAGGAGACATACACTATTCAAAAATTCATCATTTAAATAATTCGTTACAAGTGACATTCTATTTAAAGGTAATTTAAGAACACGAATAAGGTGGTTCGTTTCATAAATAATTTATTATAAGAGAATAAAGTACAACGATTAAGATAAACAGAGTCGTAGACCAATTTGAAGTAATTATTTTCATCTAGTACAAAAAACCGAATGGTCGTAGTGTAAAAAAGCTACAATTCCTTCAAAATCATAAACATTCATAACCGTCTTGAATTAAATGTTTATAATAAGCTGCTCAACGGGAGCGTTTTGCAATTACCTACGCAGAGTAAAAAATTGTACTTCTCATAAATTGAGTCATTATAAATTTTGCAAAGGCGTTAAATTGCAAAATTATAATGGCCGCTATTATTCGGTGGCGAGAGAACCGATCATTTTGTAATTGGACATTCGTATGCACGAACAGGTTCCATCACAACAAAACCTAATTCGAGATGAGTGAACATTGCTAATTCTATTTTCTTAAGCAAATACATTACAAAGTGTCTAGGTAAATAATGAATATACCTACTCCAGAACTGATACCAGTGGAAAACAGAATATGTACAAAATTAACATACAATTAAGATAATCACACTATCTTAATCACAATATCTTAATTGAAAGGAAAAAATGAGCAAACTTATTAATGAAAGCCATAAAGTTATCCCTACTTTTTAACAAAATAAAAAAATGTTGCTGTAAATGCGCAGATTAGTAGGTAATAGGGATAGGAGGGAATATGGAAATAGGCTCCGATGTCTCCTACTCATATTTTGTGTGTCTGTCACCTAGACACACAAAATATGCTGTTAAATTTCAATTCCTCTCTCTCTATATATATCTCTCAATTCCTTTTGAATATAAATTAAATTATAAGTAGGTAGTCAATCCATTCAGTATAGAGAAATTAATATAGAAAAAATGCATCAACGATTTTGATCTAATCTAATTATCAAAATGACAATCAAAGTTGACAAGTTTGAAGAATTATGATTCTTCAACAACTTGTTGAATCGAATTGTCTTTACTAGTTGAAAGAGAGAGTACCTATTAAAATGACGCTTTATTTATAGTATATATACCTAGGAGTAATGAGGAGGATGAATGTAAAAATTTTAATCGATCCGCCAACAAATCACCCCCGGACCGAGTTCAGTATTGAACAGGCGATCTGCTTTCGAGCGAACGGCAGTGGAGCGTTCTTGATAAATGATCCACGCCCGGGACAATGCGCCCTGCAGATTCTTTTGTTGATCCCCGACGTTTTTGTATGGACACTGATGTTTCTGTAACGTGATGTCCGCGACGTGTAACAGTATTATAGCGATTTTGTTTGAGCACGTTCCTCGCCCGATTATACTATCGAATCTGTGGAAGCTTTAAAACCTAATAGAAATCAAACGCTGTAACCGGAATACCTACATATTAAACTGCTATGAGGGCGTAACATTTTGGATATAGGTACTCAATTCGTTTGAAAGTAACAAGTATTACCTAAAGAAGTCACAAAAAACCAATACAATAATTTTTTATTAGATGTTCTGTCGAAATTTTTTTTTAAACTTTCGACAGATGGTTGACCATGACTATGACTGTCTGTAGCATTTATTTATTTCACAGGCTATGCTCCTCAGGGATATTTTGAGGTCTATATACTTAATCTCTGAAAGTTAACCAATATAAGCATACAAAATATATCCACAAATTATCACGTTTACTTTATCGGTCCTAGAGTTTACGCTAAAAACACTAGCAATATGCTATATCCATATGTATCAAGAGTTAAATTAAACTACATATAAGTTCTCTGACATTATTACATGAAGTGCAAATTATAACCGTTTCGTTTTAATATTAACGAAATATTAAATTAAAAGAACACATCTTTCATAGTATGAGGTTAATCATTGGCAATTAACCTTTAAGTAGTAACGCAGATACATCAAACGAAACACTTTCTGTAATAAAAAAGTATGATTTCTCATCACTGAAATTAATTACCACTTATTATTTATAATTACTTTATAATTTATGGTCATTGATAACGTATTACTTTGATGTAGCCACATTTTTCAAGAACATTTTGTTCACCTTTGGTCTTGATACAGAAAGAATAATAAATGAATACACATTCCATATAGATAGGTTTATTATATATATGTATGTTTAAGTATGCCTTAAGAAAACTTGGTGATTTTGAAATTAAAGCACACAAAGATTTAAATCTTTGAAAGTACATTGCTTTATCACCCTAAGATTGAACATTCTTTGTATTTTGTAAAATGATATGGTCTGTTTTCCTTTGAAAATTCAAAGTGACAATTTCTATTGCTATCTTTATTAGCGATGACAAATTATGTCAATCAGTAATCAATACCTATTTCAAATCTAAGCCTTAGCGAATTTTGAAATAAATGGAATTTGTAATCGAAACTGATAAGGCACTTTTCTTGTCTGCTTTACCCTGCTTTACCTACCTCCATTGACACTTGGTATGGAAAGCTGTAAAGTGTAGTTCAATAAAACGAGAAATTAGCTGCCGATAAATCTTTCTATTTTATGTAAATAATTATAAGATGATTTAGTTTAATGGTGACGGAAAACCTCGTAAAAAGCTTGCAAAAGACCAGAAATCTTCAATGATTATACCAGATTCCAAGGTCAAGAAAGCCATGATTGTCGCCAACCTTCGTAGAGAAGAGGCACGTTAAGAAGAAACAATAGCATGTGTGCTGTTGTATTCGGTCAGCGAGTAAGGGATGTTAGAGCCCATTTTCCTATTCCACTATGGTTGGCAGTGTATTTGTAGCATAATAGTACGGATAATACGGATATATAATATCCGTACTAATATTATAAATGCGAAAGTTTGTATGGATGTATGGAAGTTTGTAACTCTTTCATTCAAAAACTACTGAACCGATCACCATGAAATTTTGCATACATACACGTTGTCTGGGACACCAGGGCCCTGATTCTGTATGACAACTAGTCTTGACAAGACAAGGCAAGATACGTTATTGTCTTGCCTTGTCTTGTCATGACAGAAACCACAGTATACTATTGTATTTATTTGACAATTCCACTGACAACATAGGATAATATTATGTTATCTCAGCTGCATTTTTATAATCAGTCAGTGTCAATATAATAAACAACATGCGATAGAGAATAGGTTTTTAGCCTGTCGTAACAATTTAAGGAAATAATGTGGTTTGGGCATACAGAATCAGGGCCCAGCAAGGACATAGGGTACTTTTCATCTAGAATCTAGAGCTAGTAATTAATAATAGGTATTCGGAAAAAATAAGCACCTACTTATTTAAAAAGAGTTTTGTTTTAATATTACAATATTAAATACATTACCTTATTTTAATTCTGATACGGCTAAAGGTAAATACATGTAACGCAGTATTCAAATATCCATTAAGAGGTTTCTTTTGATCCAACTTCAATGAACGTCGCCTCGTTCGACGTTAGAATTAATTAGAGCCGCCATTCAAACAAGCTTCAATGTGTGGCCGAACAAATATAAGGCTGCATTTTGGTAACATGAAATCAATCTAAAAAGAACCTTAAAAACTAAGCAATTATATTGGCTTGTAATGTTTAGAGAAAATTAAATACAATTTGGTATTAAGTGACCAATGTGTTATTGTGACTTCTAATAAAGGAATACCTCAGAGTAAAACTTCATATAAAAACTGGAATAAATTCGGTCCAGCGATTACACGTTTAATACGTCTTTAATTTATGTACCAACTAGCTCTTGCACGCGACTTCGCCCGCGTAATTTATAAAATAATATAGGTTATGTTATTCGCCGATAATGTAGCTTTCTATAGATGAAAGGATTTTCGAAATCGGTCCAGTAGTTTTTTAGTTTATTCATTAGATACAAACATACGAATCTCCTCTCTTTATAATACCTATATAGACTAGCTTAGTTCTTTAGTATATAGACTAGCTGGTGCACGAGATTTCGTTGGCGTTGAAAAGCCCAAATATAGGTACTTATATAGTCTTTGTTGAAAAGTGATAAATACTTTGCACCTGTGAAAATCTCTGATATCTTTATCGCTGCGAAAAAAAAATGTCAATCAATAATAGATAACTATCAGTGTGCCATATTTAAAATTTCACTCAAGGTTCAATTTTGTTCAGCCGATTTGCGTGAAGAGTTACAAACATACCTAAATGGTTTTTAGAATTTTTGTCTGTTTGTCTGCGCGATAATTTCAGAAGTGACTTAACCGTTTTGTATGCGGTTTTCGCTGATGTATTGCAGCAATATTTTCGTATTAGTGTTTGTTTCATTCGAATTGGTTAATATTGTAAAAAACAAAAGTTGCGCGCTATAGTAACGCGCACGAAATCGCGGGCACAGCTATATAATTAGAACTAACTAGCTATAGGATCTAAGTATGTGGGTAGTAAGTATCTTGTATGCTTAACCAGTTGTTTATGTGACTGAGAGGAAAATACACACTTATATGTAATATTAAAATATATTCAGAAAATTAATTACTTACATGCTGGCTACGAATAAGTAATAACATTCGTAGCATACTGGCCGCAAATTTCTCAAACTTATGCTATTAAAGTAATATTTAAAATACCTACTATTAAATAATATCTAAGTACATATATGACTTGACTACCTATGAGCAACGATTAAGTCAAACCTTAGTAAAAAAATTGTGTTTATAATTAAATTATTGTAATTCAATATTCGCAATAAGTAGTGTTTATTTACACAAATATTATAAATAAACTCACTAAATTCAAATAATTATTTGTTAATTTAACATTGAAATATTAGCCTTCAATCGCCTACAGGTAAAAATCAGGTCGGTATAAAACAATCACATTCAATGGTAAAGGTAATACAAATACCTAAATAATTATGTAATACAAATTCGCACACATACCACATCGAAAAGAATTTTAAAACAATCACATTTTATACACCACAATGATATAAAAATCTACTTTTTTTAATAAAAACTTATGAAAATAACAACTTGACACTAGCAGCCATTTTGGATAAATAAATGCCTGTCACGCATGCGTCACCCCTGCGCAAAAGGGATGTTTTCGTGCGTCCTTTTCTTGCACGCTATTGTTTGGATCTCACCTCTCTTTCTGTTGCGTTCCATTGTTGTTCCCTATTAAAAACTCACGAGGGTTCGCTTTCTAAAAACCGGGCGAATAATAGTGAAGTTAGCAACAAGTTAGAATTATGATTGTAGGCTGCATCGGTGGTATACTGACTGACCAGAGAATTAGAAACTTACTACTGAGATGAGAATGTTACCATAAAGTTACCATATTAATTATTATGCATTCATACTTCTATGGCTGTTACCAAAACAAAATAATGTAAAAGTTAAGCTTCCTCCATTTTTTTTTGTTTTTGATTCAATAATTCTCTTAGGTTTGAGCTAGGTTTGAGCAGTAAACCATTTTGTTGTTTTACTTTGTTCTGTTCTTGTTCTTAAACAAAATGGTTTTCACTTAACTTCAAAATAATACTTAGGTATGTTATTTTATCTATGCTTAAATTATTACCTGTACTAAACAAATTTTTTAAGAAGTAACTAAATATATCTACCTATGTACTTAGATTTTTTTATTGCCTAAATGCATCAATGCCTAAATGATATTGAAACCAAGGTATTTCAATCAAAAATAGTTAATTTACCATATTTACTTACTTAGTTGTATTTTATTGATTAATATAATGAAAGTAAGTGCCCAATATACCTATTAATTTATCTAAATATTTTCAATAATATGTTTATTAAAATAATTATTAATTTCAAAGATAAAATCTTTCGCTCCCACGGTGTGTTGAAAAAAATATTTCCAACAAAAAATCACAAACCGCAAAGTAATACAAGAAGCATCACAAACAGGATTAGACAGCAAAATTACTTGTAAAGCCTTCAAAAGGCCGATATGGTCAGTCAAAACATATCAAAATCCGTCAACATTGGTGGATTACAAAAAGCTCTCAAGGGAGTTGTGAAGCAACTCGCACAATAAAAATGCAAGGCCCTTCAAAACTAAAGGGTTTAGATACATTGTTATATTATTGTTTGCACATTTTTAAACAATGTTAAACGGTATGTATACTTTGAAAGGATACTTCATATTTATTTATTTCATGTCTAACCTTTCAACGAGTCATTCTTTTAATCTTTATAAATGCTTATTATTATCATCATCATCAATACCTACTAGTAAAAAATTTGTAATTTTAGGTATTGTATGTATGTGTGTTTGTATGTTCCTGCATAACTCTTAAACGAATTAACTGATTTTCATGAAACTTGGTAGATAAACATTTAGATTAGACGTAATGGGACACAGGATAGGCTACTTCTTTCACGCGGGCGAAGTCGCGGGCGCCAGCTAGTCCTTCATAAATGCATATGAAGGACAGATCAGATATATTTAACGAGCTTATCTTAGAAGGAGCTTATCACTCAAGCAAATATTATAATTTTGTTTTCTGTAAGGTTAGGCTTCAACAGCAGAATATAGAAATTAGAAATAGAATAAAAAGAAAAATAAAAGAATATCTAAATCGTAACAAATTTTTATTAAGTTCACAATACATACAATTTTATCTAAGTATAATACAAATTCGTATGTTACATACAACATTTTATATTTTTCCATGTAATTTTTTTACAATGTTTCTTCGACTAGAAGAGATATACAAAATTAATATAGATACAAATAATAACATACGCTAGGAAATCATACCAATCGGTACCAATATGGCCCCAAATGATATACTACACCTTAATGATAAAATAAATCTATGACTAGTTTGGCCCAAACCGCTGTAGGTACCACTCCTTAAGGAGTGCGTGGTGAGGCTGGAGGAAAGGGATGAAAGAGCATAAGAGCGATATTGTCTGACAGATCTTACTTATTATTAGGTGATATTAATAATAAAATCATTTTTTGAAAAAGGTAAAGTCATATCTAGTATTAATGACACGAAATATCGCACGATACATTCCTGGGTACTTTATCTCTTGTGCGCTAGATAAAATTATTATGGCGAAGCGGTCTGTTCTGCACCCCCGCCTCGCCGCGCACATACCTAAGGCGTGGTACAGCGATTCTGATCAAACGTATGAACTATATAGATGCGAAATCTAGTAGGTACACTCATTATAGTATTGCACTTTTAGGGCGACTCGGTATCCTAATTATAATTTTTATAATTCCAAATATTTTTTTAATCATATAAAGTTAATATTTTTTTAAATTATATACATTTTTAATAAATTTTAAAAAGTGCCAATTTATAGTAAATTTCAAGTTAATTAGGAACAATTATAAATGCTTAAGTACTACAGATAGAAAATATTACTTTCTGAAATGCAGAGGTTGACATTTACTTAACTTAATACTAATATACATAGAAGGAACTTAGTTATTATTACAATTAAATATAATTAGGTAAAAGGAAACCGCACTGAGGTGTTTTGATTCAGGCATTACCGAACTCTTTTATGGATGATCTAAATAACAATTTAATGAACACTTACCTACTGTGAATAGTTATTAAATAATTAGTAGGTATGTACTTGTGAATAGTTATTAAATAATTAGTAGGTATGTAGGTATGTACTGAATGTATTGTTAAGATAACGTCTAGGGATCTTCAGTAATGCCTGCTTTCGGTCAAATAGATTAAAGGCCGACACATTTTTGAAATATGTAAAGCAAACATAACAATACTTTTTCAGGTGAAAACTAAGTTAATAGGATCAAGCTCTGTCGTCCAACATTATAAGATAATTATGAACATAAGTATGAATAAAAGTCTATGCTACGCCATTTTCAACCTTGTTATGTTTGTTTCACATCACATTTCACATTACTACAGTACTGAATCATCTATCCTAAATAGATATACAAATAAAACATTTTAATCTACATTTATTCTATTTATCACAAAGGGTGTCTTTCACTTAGCGTAAATATTTTTCATTCACTTAGTCATGCATGTTATTATTTTTTTAAATATTATGATTCACTTAGCTTAAAGCAATAGTTAAATCAATTATAATTTTAATTTTAATTTTAAAGCAAGTATTTTATTATTATTTATTAACTTTATTAATAAATTAATTTTATTTATTTAAAAATAACTTTGTTCTTCAACAAATTTTGACCAGATTAGTTGAGCATAAAGCTTGGTTCAATAATATTAAGTTTATTACACAACCCGTTCTTAAGTGAAGACACCCTTGATTTCATTTTAAGTTACTTTTATCACAGTTAGAAATATATAATTTTAGAATCTACTTGAAGTGAATCTAAAAAGCTTTGAATTTATAGATACTTAGATATGTATTATAGCTTGTAATGAAAAAAATTATGTAACTGAAATTAATTTCAATTATAAAGATTACATTGGATTTAGTTTCAAAAAATTCGTTTCATTGTTACCGAATTTTACCGAATTCATTTAGTCAGTAATAAAAAGAGGAAAAAATGTACGTTTAAGAAAATACACAGATAGGTAGGTCCGTACGTGGATAGAAGCAAAAAGAAGAAGATACGGCAAATTATAAGAATGGGAATGCGTAAATACTTACCCTACAGCTACCATTCGAATGTGAAAACATATGTGAGAAGGAGATAGACAAATATATACAAACGGACGCGAGAAAGAGATAAGCTATTCTACGCATGCGCATCTTTGTTCATGTGTTGTTGGAATGATCGAATGAAACTGAGACCACTGGCTCAGTTTGTAAGATCACGCAGATTTTGAGACACGTTTATTTTCTTTTTTTTTGCTTCCATCAACGACATGAAAACATATCAGAAATTGTAAATATTGTATGGAGCCACTACTCCGATTGTCTGTGCATTATTTGGTTTCTGTGCCAAATTTTGTTGCATCGGCGTTGGCAATCCAGCATATTTGCAATTGTAAGCCTCATTATAGTTTACTTTCTCTGTAGGTAAACTGGAATTTAAGGTAAAATTAGGTAAAATCGGTTTAAGCCCATTTGACTCTTGGGCTTTTTGAGATGGCAGCTTGCCTTCTTTCTTATCTTTCATCCTTCTGTTTTGAAAAATTATCTTAATTTGCCTTTCAGACAAATTAAGGGCTCCAGATATTTCCTGTCGTCTTAGTTTTGTCAAATAAATATTAAATAAAAATTCCTTCTCCAATTCCAGCGTTTGGAATTTATTGTATTTCTGAATATTGTATGGAGCCACTACTCCGATGTTGCATCTGCGTTGGCAATCCAGCATATTTGCAATTGTAAGCCTCATAACTATAGTTTACTTTCTCTGTAGGTAAACTGGAATTTAAGGTAAAATTAGGTAAAATCGGTTTAAACCCATTTGACTCTTGGGCTTTTTGAGATGGCAGCTTGCCTTCTTTCTTAGCTTTCATCCTTCTGTTTTGAAACCATATCTTAATTTGCCTTTCAGACAAATTAAGGGCTCCAGATATTTCCTGTCGTCTTAGTTTTGTCAAATAAATATTGTATAAAAATTCCTTCTCCAACTCCAGCGTTTGGAATTTTGTATATGTTTGACGTGTCCTTTTCGATCCATTTCCTTTGTTGTTTTCTGTTTGACAAAAAAATTATAATTTAAAACTATTCGCATAGGTACTTACTCGTCGCGGCTGGTTTAAGGCTTTATCAATTAAAATATAAGGCGTACAAATAAGTTTCCACCGTTTGACAATAGTTAGCGCCACCAGTAAGTTATGTATTAACAAACTATAATTTTCAATAAAACTTAAAAGAAAGCTTTTGTAGACCTCCTTTCCTATAAATTACATAGTTATAATTTTTCAAGCAAATAATTCCTTCCTTTATATTCATTATTATGAGTTGCATTTTGATTTCAATCAATCTCTTACAGAAGGCCACAGTGAAATGCCTGTACCTACATGTACCCTACTGTTGATGTACCTACATACAACTAATAAGTTGTAAACAACAACTAACTCATGTAAAACTGAATGAATAATTGACCCACGGTTTAACTCCCGGGGGGGAACTTTTATTATTATCAAAGTCGGTAGCGCATTTTCAATATAAAAGTGGCGTTGCTTGTGTTTTAGGTGACGGTAGCCCAGCCACCTAACTTTAGGTAACCCTTAAATCTGCCTGCGGAAGTTTAGGTAGTACATAAAAATATAACAAAACAATTTTATTGTATGATGAAATTCACGCGTTGGTTGAAGTCGAGCGACACTCTTGCGCATGTCTTGTGAGACGGGGACCTTTACTTATTACTTATAATGAAAGATTTAAATTTGCTTATGATTAATGACTTACCATTGATAATCAACCACGCAGGAGTTTCGGATTGAGCGGGAAATTGTCTTTTATTTTCTGCTACATCTCTGTTCGGAGAATTCTGTATGCTGGGAGAACTCTTCTGATATTCGGTTGCACGTAGCTCGGGACTGGAAACTGATATTGGATTGCTTGCAGGCGAACATGTTCTGTTGTCACGCAAACTGATATTTCCAGGTGAAGCCACTGAGATGTTATCCTCGCTAACTGTACGAAAGTAGTTCGTAAGAACTAATTATTCGTAATTGTATTGTCCATTATAGTGATGCTGTCTCCAAAAGCGGCAATCTTGTGGCACATTTTGATACATTGAATGATTGACAGCATTAGTTCCTTCATTGGCAATTGGGTAGTTACAGTTCACATTTTGCTGAGGATATTGGTCACTTGGATAAACGTAAGCTGGAGGAACCTCGGGTGAATAGTGATAATTGTTCATAGCACTTTGGTTATTTGCACTATTATAGTAATTACTTGTTCCTTTCCAAACGTGGCTTCCTTGAGCTGATATTGACTGCATGATTGTTTATTTTTGCTTATTTACTGGCACTGAATTGATAACAGAAATCACTGGTAAAAATTCCTTCTCCAATTCCAGCGTTTGGAATTTAGTGTATTGTGCTGAATATTGTATGGAGCCACTACTCCGATTGTCTGTGCATTATCTGGTTTCTGTGCTAAATTTTGTTGCACCGGCGTTGGCAATCCAGCATATTTGGAATTGTAAGCCTCATTATAGTTTTATTGGTATGTAGGTAAACTGGAGTTTAAGGTAAAATTGGGTAAAATCGGTTTAAGCGCATTGCCCTCTTGGGCTTTTTGAGATGGCAGCTTGCCTTCTTTCTTAGCTTTCATCCTTCTGTTTGAAACCATATCTTAATTTGCCTTTCAGACAAATTAAGGGCTCCAGATATTTCCTGTTGTCTTAGTTTTGTCAAATAAATATTGTATAAAAATTCCTTCTCCAACTCCAGCGTTTGGAATTTTGTATATGTTTGACGTGTCCTTTTCGATCCATTTCCTTTGTTGTTTTCTGTTTGACAAAAAAAATATAATTTAAAACTATTCACATAGGTACTTACTGGTCGCGGCTCGTTTAAGGCTTTATCTAATAAAATATTAGGCGTACAAATAAGTTTCCACCGTTTGACAATAGTTAGCGCCACCAGTAAGTTATGTATTTTCAATAAAACTTAAAAGAAAGCTTTTGTAGGACCACCTTTCCTATAAATTACATAGTTACAATTTTTCATATTTGAGTTCAAGCAAAAAATGCCTTCCTTGATAATCATTATTATGAGTTGCATTTGGATTTCAGAATTTGCAATTCTCTTACAGAAGGCCACGGTGAAATGCCTGTACCTACAACTACATGTACCCTACTGTTGATGTACCTACATACAACTAATAAGTTGTAAACAACAAATAACTCATGTAAAACTGAATGAATATAATATGACCCCCGGGGGGAACTTTTATATAATTATTGTCAAAGTCGATAGCGCATTTTCAATATAAAAATGACGTTGCTTGTGTTTTAGGTGACGGTAGCCCAGCCACCTAACTTTAGGTGAACCGTAAATCTGCTTGCGGAAGTTTAGGTAGTACATAAAAATATAACAAAACAATTTTATTGTATGATGAAATTCACGCGTTGAAGTCGAGCGACACTCTTGCGCATGTCTTGTGAGACGGGGATCTTTACCTATTACTTATAATGAAACATTTAAATTTGCTTACATATGACTAATGACTTACCATTGATAATCAACCACGCAGGAGTTTCGGATTGAGCGGGAAATTGTCTTTTATTTTCTGCTACATCTCTGTTCGGAGAATTCTGTATGCTGGGAGAACTCTTCTGATATTCGGTTGCACGTAGCTCGGGATTGGAAACTGATATTGGATTGCTTGCGGGCGAACATGTTCTGTTGTCACGCAATCTGATACTTCCAGGTGAAGCCACTGACTTGTTATCCTCGCTAACTGCGTAGTTCGTAGGAGCAAATTGTTCGTAATTGTATTGTCCATTATAGTGATGCTGTCTCCAAAAGTGGCAATCTTGCGGCACATTTTGATACATTGAATGATTGACAGCATTAGTTCCTTCATTGGCATTTGGGTAATTACAGTTCACATTTTGCTGAGGATATTGGTCACTTGGATAAACGTAAGCTGGAGGAACCTCGGGTGAATAGTGATAATTGTTTATAGCACTTTGGTTATTTGCACTATTATAGTAATTAATTGTTCCGTTCCAAACGTGGCTTCCTTGAGCTGAGATTGACTGCATGATTGTTTATTTTTGCTTATTTACTGGCACTGAATTAATAACAATAATCACTAGTAAAAATTCCGTCTCCAATTCCAGCGTTTGGAATTTAATGTATTTCTGACGAGTCTTTTAATTATGAACCATTGGATAGTTTAAAAAATATATATGAACGGTAATTCGGTAACAATGAAATTTATTTCGTCAGTAATGAAAAGAGAAAAAAATGTAGGTACGTTTAAGAAAATACAGAGATACGGAACGTGGATGGAACCAAAAAAGAAGAATATACGGCATATAAAAATGGGAATGCGTAACCCTAAAGTTACCATTCGAATGTGGAACACGTGTGAGAATGACATAGACAAATATAAGTATACAAACAGACGCGAGAATGAGATAAGCTATTCTAGGCATGCGCATCCCTGTTCATGTGTTGTTGGAATGACCGAATGAAACTGAGACCACTGGCTCAGTTTGTAAGACCACGCAGATAGTGAGACACTTTTATCTTCTTTTTTTTTGCTTCCATCAACGACATGAAACATATTATCAGAAATGGTAAATATTGTATGGGGCCACTACTCCGATTGTCTGTGCATTATCTGGTTTCTGTGCTAACTTTTGTTGCACCGGCGTTGGCAATCCAGCATATTTGCAATTGTAAGCCTCATTATAGTTTACTTGGTCTGTAGGTAAACTGGAGTTTAAGGTAAAATTGGGTAAAATCGGTTTAAGCGCATTGCCCTCTTGGGCTTTTTGAGATGGCAGCTTGCCTTCTTTCTTAGCTTTCATCCTTCTGTTTTGAAACCATATCTTAATTTGCCTTTCAGACAAATTAAGGGCTCCAGATATTTCCTGTCGTCTTAGTTTTGTCAAATAAATATTGTATAAAAATTCCTTCTCCAACTCCAGCGTTTGGAATTTTGTATATGTTTGACGTGTCCTTTTCGATCCATTTCCTTTGTTGTTTTCTGTTTGACAAAAAAATTATAATTTAAAACTATTCGCATAGGTACTTATTCGTCGCGGCCCGTTTAAGGCTTTATCTAATAAAATATTAGGCGTACAAATAAGTTTCCAACGTTTGACAATAGTTAGCGCTACCAGTAAGTTATGTATTTTCAATAAAACTTAAAAGAAAGCTTTTGTAGGACCACCTTTCCTATAAATTACATAGTTACAATGTTTCATATTTGAGTTCAAGCAAAAAAATCCTTCCTTGATATTCATTATTATGAGTTGCATTTGGATTTCAGAATTTGCAATTCTCTTACAGAAGGCCACGGTGAAATGCCTGTACCTACAACTACATGTACTCGACTGTTGATGTACCTACATACAACTAATAAGTTGTAAACAACAACTAACTCATGTAAAACTGAATGAATAATTGACCCACGGTTTAACTCCCGGGGGGGAACTTTTATATAATTATTATCAAAGTCGGTAGCGCATTTTCAATATAAAAGTGGCGTTGCTTGTGTTTTAGGTGACGGTAGCCCAGTCACCTAACTTTAGGTGAACCGTAAATCTGCCTGCGGAAGTTTAGATAGGTACATAAAAATATAACACAACAATTTTAATGTATGATGAAATTCACGCGTTGAAGTCCAGCGCCACTCTTGCGCATGTCTTGTGAGACGGCGACATTTACCTATTACTTATAATGAAAGATTTAAATTTGCTTACATATGACTAATGACTTACCATTGATAATCAACCACGCAGGAGTTTCGGATTGAGCGGGAAATTGTCTTTTATTTTCTGCTACATCTCTGTTCGGGGAATTCTGTATGCTGGGAGAAATCTTCTGATATTCGGTTGCACGTAGCTCGGGACTGGAAACTGATATTGGATTGCTTGCAGGCGAACATGTTCTGTTGTCACGCAAACTGATACTTCCAGGTGAAGCCACTGAGATGTTATCCTCGCTAACTGTGTAGTTCGTAAGAGCAAATTGTTCGTAATTGTATTGTCCATTATAGTGATTCGGTCTCCAAAAGCGGCAATCTTGCGGCACATTTTGGTACATTGAATGATTGACAGCATTAGTTCCTTCATTGGCATTTGGGTAATTACAGTACACATTTTGCTGAGGATATTGGTCACTTGGATAAACGTAAGCTGGAGGAGCCTCGGGTGAATAGTGATAATTGTTCATTGCACTTTGGTTATTTGCACTATTATAGTAATGACTTGTTCCGTTCCAAACGTGGCTTCCTTGAGCTGAGATTGACTGCATGATTGTTTATTTTTGCTTATTTACTAGCACTGAATTGATAACAGGAATCACTGGTCAACAACCACTTGCGTGGGAGACGGTTTACTCGATACTGCGATTCGGTATGAATGCAACTGCAAATATAGCAACTCGGTGACCTAAAAAAAAATTGGGGTTTACTTTCAACAATTGGTCGCCAGTGTCCCTCCGAAAATTTGTAAAGATTGTTTCCGTCCCTTTCTTTTCTAATCTCTTTCCATTCATTGTAACGCGTTAGAGCGAGACGGGTATATTTCGAATGTTGGGGAGAGCACTTGCAAATAATAATCGTGAATTCTGTACAATGCCAATATCACCAATATTGTGCGTGTGTGCGTGCGCATGTTTGCATAGAGAAACATTGATTGTTTTGCATTAGTGTGCAATTTGAGAGGGTGGTATAGATTGATTTTATTCTATTATTGGTTTAGTATAAAGCCGCGTATGTATGTCACTATGCTGCATCAAAGATTGCGTTTACACAGGACGTGTAAATTTAAATGTTCTATGATTAAAATAAATATAAACGCTTTTTTACTTTTTAGGAGCAAAAATAACCATGCGTAGATACCTATTTCAATGGTACATAAAACTTAAATTAGGCTTAGGCTTATGATTTAAATTCTAAATATAGGCGCTAAATAGACCTTAGACTTTTAAAATAAATTTATGGTATATTTTTATTATTAATTTGTAATTCTATCAATCAAACATTAGATATAGGTATTTTTTAAATTGTTTTCACTTGATTAAAAGTAAACTAATCTTTAGAATATATATCTTTAAGTTAGTTTCTGTACCTACGCTTGAAAAATTAGTGGAAATATGACTGTGATATGTGGAAAGAGGGATAAACAGATAAGATTTTTGAAATATAAAAATGGCACCTCGGGCGAAGCCGGGAGCGTGTCGTTAGTTTTGAAAATTGAAAAAACAAAAGATAAAACATGACAAATTTATTAAATATTCTACATACATACATATTATATAAACAAGCAAATATTTTAGTTATGTAAAACTATATTCTGTAGTTTTAGTTTTACTTTGTAATTAAGTTGTAAAAACTACCTACCTTAGTATTGATGAAACCTTGATGAATATCATCATCGCTATTATAAGAAACAATGCATAAAATTTACACATCCTGTATTAAAGTCAAATGTTGTAAAGGAACACAACTCATCCAGTCGTGTAACAGTTCAATCGAGGGATAGGGATACAACAAAAGCGCAGTGTGACTCCGTGCGCGTGCGTCTGTCTGTTCGAGCTTGCAACTGCATCGGTACAAATGTATGCAGACAATTAATTAATACGAATATTCGTTTATGTTCTTCTTATATTAAAGTAAAATAATTAATTTGTTAAACGAATACCTATTTAGCCAGACAAAACACTAATCTTATGACTGTAAGAATATTAAGTATGTCATAATGACAGAGCACACAATATTAAATACCTACTGCATAGAGAGATTATAATATGAAGTGAATACCGATATGAAAAGAGTTTTGAAAGATTCACTATATTTATTTTTAATTTATATTTTTATAATTTCCGATTTTGGTCGAATCCAAAAATTGCAAAAAGCTAAGCTTAGGCCATTAGCCATTACCTCGGCCCATTTAGCTATTTTAATTTAGCTTATAAGGCTTCCTTTTAGAATATCCATTCCTAATAAAACATACCTACTACATTACACATAGCAGTTATATGAATTACATAATTATATTCATTTTTGTTGACTCACGTTTCGTCAGCAAATTTGAGGGCCCAATAAAATGTGTTGTATCAATGCGAGTGTCGCGCAGCCGCAACGTCGCGTGGTCGCGCCATATGCATTCTTTGTCAAAAGTACACACCTACCGATCGCCCATTCACATCTGTCGCACACTCTCGCACCCACTCACATATTGTACTGAGCTAACATTAGCAATCAATAAAATATTTGATTGGGCAACATCTCGTTTTGAAAATATACTAGGTATATATTATGGAAAATTATTTTTTTTTAATAAATAATAATAGTAAATATCTTCACACATTCTACACAGCTATTACTGGTCACTAGAACAAACGTGTCGTCAATGATTGTTATTTATTATACACTAGCTGTTGCCCGCGACTTAGTCCGCATTCAAAATGTTATATATGTAATCTAAAACCTTCCTCGTGAACCACTTTATCCATTGGTGAAAACAGCATGAAAATCGGTGCAGTAGTTTTTGAGCTTATCACGAACAGACAAACAGACAGATGCGGCGGAGGTCTTTGTTTTTTATAAGAACATGGTATCTGTCAAGTAATCTCTCCTTTATAGGTAACAAAGTTTTTGCAGCGGCACTAATTAACTTTATCTTGAAGGATAAAATATAGAATTAGGTATATGTCTAAGTTCCATATTTTAACAAATGTACAAATTACACTAAAAGAATTTAAAACCGCAGAACGTTTCTAATAAAATTAAATAAATATCATTCATTTAAACTCTTCGTAAATCAAAATATTACTTTTAAGCCATTAAATGTGAGTACCCTTTCATGTGAGTGAAGCTCGGTAAACAACAATTATTGCTATTTAAATAAAAATAAATAAATATTTAATAATCGGCTTATCCGTGCCGGTCTTCCAATTTGGTGTTTCGGCCTTTGTAAAGTTTTTATTTCGATTTCACACTAAATTCCAAAGACTATTCTTAATCGAACCCTACATACAAACCGCCAAATCTAAAACGGCTTAAACTACTCATTTATTCGTTGACTTAGATTCAATTTTTCGTCAACGTGTTAAGGTCGTAATTTCTTTGTATATAAACTTATTTTTGGCTTTAATTCAGCTCAAAATGATTTAAAAAATGAAACTTGTTAGCTCTTATACGGCTGCAAATAAAACACAGTTTGGTTGCGCAAATTCGCCTAACATTTTCGTCATACTGTGGCGCTGACAATGTAAAACCATTAATCTTGCGAAATCAATCGATGGCTTATTCAGAATATTGTATTTGGCTTTGCCGCGGGCCTTTTCGGTTTGTATTTACTTTGGATCATTTTAATTTATGGTTTGTACGAGAACGTTTCTGACATCTGTCGTGTAGGTAATCCTTAAAAAAAAAATCAGAAATATTTCTAGAAATATAAAAATATTCACTGAGAAAAATAGAAAGCAAGATGTTAATTCTAACATTTTTTTCTATGTTTTGCTAATAAAATTGACGGCAACTTCATAAAGATTCCTCAGTAACAAAAGAAGCGATAAGTAAAACCAGTATTTTTGCATTTACAACTTACAAATAATACATTCTAAAGAATAACTTGTATTTGCAATTAAACTTTTTCAATGGCTTTGTTTTGAAATGCTTTGTGTATATAATGCATTTTATATTTTCCACAAACTATGGTTACTCGTGCTATGGTTTTGCAATACAATGAACAATTAGACACGATTTTTTTTTCCTTGTTTACTTTAAAAGCAAAGTAAACCGAACACAATAGATCTAATGGCTTTTAAAACTTAATAATAATACCAAAAATATTTCTGTGCATTTTTATAACAATAGGCTTTTAAAACTTAATAATAATACCAAAAATATTTCTGTGCCTGCAATTTTCAGGTGTTTCAGGACACCTGATGTCCCCGCCAGACGCCCTGAAATTTATCACGCAACGTGCGTCGGCCGACTCTTGGCGCCTTAGTGGATTGGCCTGGGGGTCAATCTCACGGGACCGCTCATTTGCCTCCTTACCACTCAGGGCCGCTTCGCAGACCTTCTGTACATTAGAAAAAAAGTTCAAAAAATATTCAGATCAAAAAGTATGAACATTAGAAAAAAAAGTTTCAAATAAAAGTTGTGGGGTTGATGATTGATCTTTAATAATGGAGAGAAGCATTTTATTGATTAATCAAATATTTTAAGAGTTATCGGCCGAGATAGAAAATAGTATTCATTAAATGAGCCATAAATCGTTAACGGTAAATTTTACAAAAAAAATTACAAGAAAAAAAAGATGCGAAATTTAATTCCCTACAATAATGATCTGTATGACTTTTGTCCTCAAGTGCATAGTTTCCGAGATATAGGGCAAAAACGTTTTTTCAGGATTGCGCCTGAAGCTCTACCTGAATCTGTCAGCATTTTGTGATTTTATACTCAGTAAGTGATCCTAAACCTTATCGGAAAAAAAAATTGGATCGGTAGGATAGTGCAAAGTTAAATGCTTTATTTACTGGGGTATGTACCTATAGATTTCATAGCAGTCTTCTCAAAACATTTCGACCATTTCGGAACATGCTTAGGTACCTAGGTTTAATTTAAAAGTATTGGATATTGATGCGGTTTTCACCATCAGTCAGTACTATGTACCTAAAGTTTTATATCTTTAGGTACATAGTATAAGACATAGTAGGTATAGATAGATGGAAGGGAAGAGACGCGCTCGGTGAAGGAGAAAGTCTTGGCTCAGAAATATACGAGAGTGGACTGAGATTGCCTCGGTCGATTAGCTATTTCTGTTGGCTCTTGACAGGGACTGGTTATCAGGAAGTTGACGGCTAACCTTCAGGACTGTAGAGGCACACGGAGAGAAAGACATAATATAAAACAAAGTAGATTAACGCCGTCTGTGATTCCACCAGGCCTCCGCATGTACGCTTAGATATTTTCAACTATGTACACAATGGATTTTAATGCAATTTTCACCAAATAGATAGAGTAGACAGCGCACTTTTAGTACCTGTGGCTTTGCTTGTGTTACAGGCGACGGTATTCCACCTACCATCAAGTTGACCGTCAGCCTGTTTATCGAACTTAACATTTAAAATCATTTAAAACAAAGCTTAAATCCATTTTAAACTTTGTTTGAACACAGTGAAATCAACGGCAACGTTGCGCCAGGCAACGGATTAATCACAAGAAACTAGAGTTCAGATTTCTAAGAGAATTCACCTTTAATAGAAGTTCTGATTAAACTAACACTCTATGTCTACAAAATAATGTCTATTCATGAAAAAAATAATCAAGTATACCTTGGTTATGCAATTTCTTTTACAAAATCATAAATAATTATTTATTACTCCCCCCAAAATTTTACCCATCCCAAAATAAATTTGGGTCTAAATGATTTATAGACTATATAAACAAGTGGCAAGTCAATATTCAATATTACAAGAGTTAATGGCAAGGCACACTTTATTGCCCAAAAGAGATGGAAGACATTTCCAGGTAGGTGTTTGAGGCAAGCTGAAAACTTATCCTATAACTTTTCTATAATATCCTAACACAGAACTGCAGACCTGGCTGGGGAGTAGAAAAATATGCGATGAAGATTTTTTCGTAAACCAAATTATTTGCGTACCCATTAGCTCATCTAGAAAATATTGTAGGGAAACATCAAAGGGATTCTGTTAATTTAGTTAGTAAGCTAAACTGCTTCATGGAGAGGTTTCTGTTTCACAAGACAATCCTAAAAAATATTTTCAATGAATGCATTTTTTTTTGCTTTGAGTGTCAGTTTTATAGAAGTCGCCAAAGTAATAAAGTTGACTTAACGGTCATAACAAAGTTTCAAAAGAATAGCCAGCCATAAAAATCGTCTATGCAATTTTTGTTGTTTTGTCTCTTTGTTGACAAGAGAGACAAAAAATACTATTTTTCTCTGAATCCAAGTTTGAAAACTTTTTTAAATGTAAACGTTATTTCTCTAAACTAGTTGTTTAGGTTAGCTAGACTAATTAATTACTAACTAACCAAAGTAAGTAACTAATTCATTAACTAAATTAATTATCTACATTTGTTTTTGAACCTAGGGATAAGGAAGGGATAGGGATAGGGGATTGTGCGCTGCCGACCATGGAAGGATTAAGGATAAGGGATAAGGAAGGGATAGGGATTACCCTATCCCTTCCTTATCTGTATGGCATCCCTTACTCACTCAGCGAAACACAATTAGCTTATATGCAGTTATTGTCATTGAGTTATTTGCAGTAGGTACTGAGGTCTTCTGTAAGGAGGTGGTTACTGCCGCCAGACGCGCTGCCCAAATATGACTGCGAGATGCAATGTGCCCTGCCACTACTAAAATTATAAAACCTTACCCAAAATTATAAAATAAAATGTTAACAAGGTATTTTTTATCTCAATAAAAGTGTGCAATGTGCAGATTACAATTCTATGTAATGTAATGTAGCGTGCTATATTTTAAAGCAGGTAGGTATATTTTTATGTAAATTACCGTTCTGTTACCTGTTTCATTTTTATTCTATTTTTAAAAATGTCTCAAGACCAATAATGAAATACGTCTGTTTACAATTATTTGTTTCACCACCGTGAAATACTGAAGGAAGTTGCACTTGCACCTTCGATATTAAGGCTACCTGACAAACCTAACTCAAGCAAAAATGAACCGAATAACAGTAGCCGACGTAACAATTTTGAATAAACTTTGACTTTCTACGTTGTAACTTTTGCACGTAATAAAGATAAATTATATTACGAGCTATGCGATTCTGTGGCTTTAAATTAAGCTTATGAAGACTAGATTACCTAAATTATTTTTTGAATGTTTTGTATCGACTCCTTGAACATGTTTTAATAATATTAATCGTGTGACGAATTATTATGAACAAATTTTATTTATTTATTTTATTTTATTAGTAACCCGCTTATCCCGGTTTCCATAATACAAACCCTCCCTGTCTATCTCTCTTTCAGCAAGTGAACACCGAAATATATTCGGTCTCCAGACATTCTTTAGTAGGTACGGCGGTAGATTTCTATAAATATGAAAAGAAGATTCAGGTAACTTTTGTGTGCTATGTGCAACATTGTGGAGGACGTGTACCATGTTTTGAAGGAATGTGTCCGGAACGAGAGGGTGCGTAGGCTGGGCTTCAGTGGCCCATTTAGGTTGCAAGTAGGTAACCTGAACAGCGCCCTGGCTTTTCCGTTATCTGCTGAAGCCAGGGAGCTGTAACTTTAAAAAAAAAGGTAACTTTTGTACGGTAGGTATTGTAGTTTTATTTCAAACCTTTTTAAAAAAATTATATTTATACTAGACTGATTCAATAAGTTTTTGATGAGATTTATAATTCCTATGAAAACCTTATCGGTCCAATCCAAGATCGCTACATTTTGCGGTGGCACCTCCGCCCCTGTTCCGTACGCACGATGCGTTGTTCTGTGACGTGCCCCTCGGTGCACAATCATTAATCAGATGTTCGATTCTGAACTCCTTACAATGGGGAATGTTCAGAATGCCGCGTACGATCCATTAGAATAACAATAATTACTCTTCGAGTCTCTACATCATAAAGAATCTTTACAAAGAGACATTTTTAAATACACCCAAAAACAAGAATTCAACAAAATTTGTTTAAAGGTAAAACTGTGCAATTCTATCTATTTATTTAATAATTAAATGAAAAATCATATAAAAAAGTGTTTTCAGTAAGAAAAATAAGTTGTAAAGTAAGTAGGCTCGTAATAAGTAAGTAAGGCTTGAAAAAAGAACATTATCCACGAGAAGCTACAAAATTTGTTTTGGTAAAAATCGTGTTCGATCTGAGGTTAGATAGTCCTTGTCTTACATTATATATTTAATTCCTAAAATAACTGGACAGTCATTTGGAACGCATTTAAAAATCGTCTAGTAGTGGTGAAACTATCTGAGCTGTAAATCACAATTGCAGAAGCAGAGCGACAGGGTGTGCGTGTTTCTAAACAAAACACGGTGGAGCCGGAGTGGGCCGCTCCAAGAAAAACACCGGTCCGACTGATTTACGATACAATATTATTCGAGAAATGTGGCCAGAAATAAAATTAAACACGAAAGTGGTGGATTAACATAGATCTGCATACGATACGCGTTATGAAATAGACGCTTTATCACTCTCACTAGCTGGTGCTCGCGACTTCGTCCGCGTGGAATAGTTATTTTGGGAATCATTTGGGTATCTCGAACGGTTTTCGCAGCGCACGCAACGGAAGCCCTCAAAGATGAATAATTTTCCCCGTTTTTTCCACATTTTCGACTGTTTCTTCGCTCCTATTAGTCGCAACGTGAAGTTATATAGCCTAAAGCCTTCCTCGATAAATGATCTATCCAATACAAAAAGATTTTTTCAATTCGAACCAGTAGTTCCTGAGATTAGCGCGTTCAAACAAACAAACAAACTCTTCAGCTTTATAATATTAGTATAGATTTCGTGGTCGAACTGTTCTAGAACAGAGAAAAGCGACAACACAATTATTAGACAAATTTGTCTATTTATATAACTACACACTAGCTGTTGCACGCGACTTTATAAAATATGTTACTAGCTTTAACAGCTAGTAAAATTTGGAATAAAAGTAGTATATTGAATATATAAGTTAACTAGGTGTGGTCAGTAACACACGGAATTACTCTGGTTTTACTGAAGTGCACCAAAGAAAATCGAGTGTTAGAACATAACGATGAATAGAGACGAACTTTAGTAAGAATTAATAAATGACTATTTAAAAATATGGCAGGTAGACAATTTTGGTCACTTACCATAAGTGGCCTAAATTGTCATAAAATTCATGAATATTCTCTGCCGTATATTTTAATATAAAACGCAGAAGGAGATATTTAATCACTGTTTGCACTTTGCAGTGTTTGGCTATTACTTCAATTAAAGTAATTGTAGGTATCAAAAAAGCACCATTTAACATTTTTCACTATTCTTTAATTCGTGAATCGAGATTAACTTTATTAAAAAGTAATTTTGAGCTGGTTTTCCTCATCATCACGTTTAAATTTGTTACATAGGCCAGATTATAGATTAATATTTACTAATTAAAAAAAAAACAAGTAAAAAAAAACCACGTGAATTTGTAATAATTAAATAATATCTACCTCGAATAGTTATTTTTAAATGCATCCTATT
This sequence comes from Synanthedon tipuliformis, assembly GCA_947623395.1. Classification (NCBI taxonomy): domain Eukaryota; kingdom Metazoa; phylum Arthropoda; class Insecta; order Lepidoptera; family Sesiidae; genus Synanthedon; species Synanthedon tipuliformis. Next base: position 7,544,623 of record OX392417.1, on the reverse strand, counting down.
TAAGAAAAGAAATGATTGGTTATTAAAGTTTTCAGTAAGTATCTACTTCATTGAAGAGTAAATGTTAGAGCGTAGACGTACTCGCCAACTTTCACACAAAATGCTTATTTATCGTTAGAATAGGTATAATTTAGCTTAGTTCGTTACTGTCTGAGCATCAGTCAATTATAAATTATTGTATAATATTAAATGTATACTTAAGTATAACTAAAACTCTTTGTGGGAAGATCTCCATATTATTATTTACATATTGATAATGATAGGTACATATCATTATAAATACACACATATACACAAATATTTACAATTGAACAAATGATGATGACGAGTGGCGACAAAGCGCGTGCTTTCTGTAGCTGTTCTGAAGGCCGACTGTCTGGTTTCCGTGCTTCTTCATTTGTAAGAATGACACGGAAATTCCAAATAGGTAATTAAAAGGAGGTCGCCACATCTTTAAGAAGTTTGATTGTTATTCTTTTCGTCTCAACAGATGACTATGTCCTACATCTAGGGGAATATGTAGGGCCCATGAAAACGATATCAGAGCTGACATAGGAATACACTTAATGTTTCTCTCTATTCCACGGTATCATTTTGCTTCGTAGGTTCTAGTAATCAATCATGTTTTATGCGGAGACAGTTCTTTGTGCTTCTATAGTTTGGCGATAATTAACGATCCGTCCGACATGAGTGTAAGGTGACATGATTTTTGTACATATAATAATTCATCTATGTTTGTTTGCAAAAAAATTTCCTCTAGGTATGTTGTAATAAAATTACTAGGATAAAGCTTCATTCGTATGAATAAGCTTTTATAATTATGTCCTATGATATTAAGTTTTTAAGTATATTAAATGTGGCATCCGGGACTTTTTTCATAAACCAATCTGTGCAACAACCACTAATCTACACGATTAACAAAGTAAGAATTAAACAGTTTTTTTAAGTAAGGAGGTTTTAAAAAGTAGGTAGGTACCTACTGGTTGGAAAAAGTCTTAATTGAATATGAAATGATCTAGAAATAGTCTTTAGAAGATATTAAATAATAAAATTCATTATAAATTTTGTGTGATAAGCACACTGTGAAACAAAGTCGCTGCTTAGGTGTTTTCATCCCTTTACAACATTATATTCTATAACAGACCATGTACACACGGTAGTAACTATCAAATGGAATATCAGCCTGCCTTCAATACTTTAAGGTAAGGTTAAAATGAACATTCTATTTGAATACCTAACTCACGAATAATAAGCGAAACATAGGAGTAAAGTGAAGTTGCCTTCAGACGTACGCCACATTCAGCGTGCAGCATTGACTAACGACCTGCCAATCAGGCCCTAACTTAATTGGAAATCCGTGTTTGAAAAGCCACTCTCCGCTCCAAAGGCTTTGTTGGTAAAAATTGAACATTTTTCATATTGTCTTATATTTATTTTAAGAAATTTGCTTATTGTTTTCTTACGCGAAAATGAAAATGGTGGCTCAAAATTTTTCCCTATTTGACTACTCAGTGGAAATGATTGACTTTTTTGATTCAAAGCGTGAATAGCTTTAAAAGCTCAAAGTATATCCATTGTTCATACTCATACTCATACTCATACTCATACTCTTCAGTAGCTATAAAATATACAACATCAGAACGCGTTTTTAATTATAGTAGGATATTATTTTGTTTATCTAACTAATGACGTTCTCATAAGTAAAAACAATATGAACTTGGTTGTGTTGACAAGTGCAACCATCAAGTCAAGTGTGTAAGTATGCTAATTTTAACCGCGACGCTTATTGTTGGTGTCAAACTTACGCTTTCGTACATACATATTTTCATGTTTTCGACACGTTCGAATTATATGGATAAGACGTCACGTTAAAATTCAAGGCACATGTAAGAGTTAGCGTACCACTAGTCTGTTTCCTTACTCATCAATCTAGTAATTCATCAGTTTACTCATTAGACAGTTTCGGTAGATTGACAATATGACCAGAACATCCTAAAAGCAAAACGGCCTATAAGCAGCTCGTCATATTAGCAATAATACATGATCCCAAATGGTGAGAATATCAAAAGGACAATCTTACCAAAATGTATATTCTTCGAATATAATTTAACGAGATAAAACAAAATATATAATTTAGATAGTTTTAGTCGATGTGTGTTTCTATGTCAATATTGTTATTATGTAAACCCATATAATTATTTCTTTGTATTTGGTTTCATTCTTTCTGTTTGTAATAGTATGCAAGGCAAAAAAATACTGGCCTCAAAATAGCCAAATTCGAGCGTGAAAGCTAGTTTTATACATTAGGTATAATACATAGGTACCTAAAGTTTGAATTGAATTGAATTTGTTTTCATATTTTTTTTATTACAAGCTGTAAGTGGCCGTGGACAGTAGGTACCATGTAATAGGTTTTTTTATTAGGTAATCCTAATAAAAAAACATTTAGGAAAATTAACTTTTGTAGTTGCAAGTATATCTTACAACAACAAAAGTTGTAAAAACAAATAAATCTCATCATTGCTTTCATCTCAGTGTAACTACTTTTGCAAAACAAATTACAGCTTATCGTGATTATAAGTTTTTTCATCAAATAAGCTTGTTTGTTTGCAAAATAAATACAAAAATATGTTTTGAGGAATTTTAGGAATTAAAAAGACATATTCTTCAGTTCGCGTCCATACTTTGCTAACAAGTGAACGTCTCCTTCCTTGTTTGGGGATATTAAAAAATTGTTCCGGCTAGCGTGTCTAATCTCCCGCAGCCGGCGGCGCCCATACCGCTTGTTCAACACCGTATCCGAATGAAAAGGAATTTCGGAACAAGAAAACGTTTTTAAACTTACAATTGTATAATAATATTAAAGAAAAATTAAATTAATAAAAATAGTCTGTATTAAAAACACTTTTTTTTTAAATATAGGTTGAAGTTCATATAATTTCATTATCATGAAAAGCTATTATTTTCATCATATACATTTTCATCGATGATAATGTAGCTTTCTATATAGGTAAAAGATATTTTAAAATCGGTCCAGTGATTTTTGAGTTTATTCATTACAAACAAAAATACAATCATACAAAATACAAATCTTCTCTCTTTAAAATATTAGTATGGAAAATGAATCACTAATTGTGTTGTTGCTAAGCCCAATTTTTTTCGAATATTCGTTGGTAACAGGTAGGTTCTTATTAAGAGAATTTTTTTTAAAAATTCCACAGATAATTGCACGGAGTCGCTAGTTTATAATATTATAGGTATCAATCGTATCAAATCAGCGAACTTGAATATCTTTTAAAATCAGAATCATAGCACCTGTCAACGCCATCTGCAAAACGTTCCATGAATTTAAACATTAGCAAGAAATACCGCCATCTATGTTAAGTTGGCAGTATTATTTTCATCCCTTACGGGCTAAGGGTTGCAAAAGAAAAACTGCGACATGGCGCTACTTGCAAATATTATCTGTAAAAATTGGCGGGAAAATTTAACTTGCAATAAATTAACAATAATATTTGAACCTACTACTTATAGTAAGTTTCGGAACATACTTATTTAATTTGTATAAACTATACACATTAATTACAAATGATTTACCTACTACTTAGGCTGGGTTGCACCATCTAACTTTAACTATAACCAACGCCGCAACTTGAGTTAAAATAACGGTTAGGCCGAAAATGAGTTGCACCAGTTAACAAATAATCATAGCTGGTTAACTGGTGCAACTCATTTTCGGCCTAAAACTCATTTTCGGCCGAAAATGAGTGCGAATTAACTGAAGTTGCGACGTTGGTTATAGTTAAAGTAAGATGGTGCAACCCAGCCTTAGGTATAGGTATAACCAAAGTTATAATCTAACGACGTGCCCATCGGATGAGTCGTAAGCTCGTAATCAACTTTGGATTGATCTGGATTTGGAATGTAGTGGCAGGGGCACGCTGCGTTTCGTATTTGGGCAGCCTTAACATGTTTGTTCTTGTGTGGTCGCCTTATAAATATACAATGATAGCATAAACTGTCATTCTTATAATATAAAAATAATATTATTTCTGTACGAAAAAAGAATTGGCGTAGTTCGAATCCAAAATTAATAAAAACTACAAAACAATAGTTTTAAAAGATTTCATTTGTTGATAGGGGAAGCCAAAAATACAATATAATAAGTCAAATAAGTAAACTTATTTGTAGCTATATTGTTTTTACAAAAATTTGTTAGTAAAATAAGTAAGCAATAGTTCACCTTGCTAACGCCCTTGCGTCAATACTTATTATGTTTTCAGCATTCGAGACTGGAATTTAAATTGAATCGTTAGTAAAGCAAAGTTTTTGTACTCGGTAATGGCAAACGAGTGAAGTTTTGAGTTTTAATATGTTCTAATGTTGGAGATTTGTGGTTTAAACGAGCTGTCGTTAACAGAAGACATGATCTTGTCGACAACGGACTTGTGTTTGAGAATTAAAGAGTGAGGCGAAAGACGCAATAGACAATTTTGCAAAGAGATGTCGCCATTTTAAGTTATCTACAATGTGATTAAGTGTTGTTATTATTAACTGATAACAAAAAATTTTTACATTGTATTTATTAAATTATTTTATTAAGAGTTTTCTGCCTTATTGTTGAAAAAAAATCTTTTGGAAGTTACTTTTCAACTTATTATCACATCATGTTGTAAGTTGGTTGTAAAGTATTATTAACTTTTCCACGCTTTTTTTAATATCAATCTGTAATAATTAGTTAAAAAGAAGGCATAATTTCGGAATAATGCATGCAAAGAAAGCATATTAATTAATAAAAAAGTAACAATTACTTAAACCTAGCTTCAATACATAATTACCAACTTCGTTCTAGCTTCTGTTAATTTCCTCATTTTCAGATATTTCCCCCACGTTTAGACATGACGACTCCGAATGCTTCTCTCAAGACCATGACAATCAATTGCTTCTAACCATATCTTGCTGATATATCAGTAACCGAGTAATATCCTACGCATTTGTAAAATTTCATACTTTTAAATTGTCTGTCTTGAAATTGAAAGGAAGTAGGTAAGTCTGTAAATTTATGTAGGTAAACATTGGAGGTTGTTAGCCTTTGACGCAAGTTAGTAATTCAAACTCTGTATACGTAATAAACACGCCCCTATCAAGAGAGGTGCGAGAGAAATTAAAACCTCGGGAGAGCAGGCCGGTACACCACAAATCGCTTAGTGCTTCCCGCCCGCACTAATGGCACGCCAATTAAAAGTTTGCTCGCTGGCTCCCCCGACGCGGATTGTTATCTGAGTTGTGCTGTAAAACTGAACATCTGAGCATCGGAGCATAATCTAGTTTATTCGAGCTCGCCGTAGTTTGGATCAACGGCGATTAGCATTTTGATGTTCCAACACGATCGGAACCCCGCGTACGGTTTACAAATTATCATATCATATTTACTCGTATTTTACATTTCCTTAGAAACACACACACGATCGACCGTGTATGTGTACCAAACATACTTTCAATATTTAATATTGAAAGTATGTATGTCAATTTTGGAAAATTAATAAGTTCCTAGTAAGAGTTATAATTATAATCAATAAGAGACCAACGGTATGCAACGTTGGAATAGGTACGACATGGACGCCACATATTTTGATTTCGTGTGTAGGAATGATGACTATCTCTTTATTATTTTGTCTATGTCTTCTATATTTTGTAAATCTGCAGGACTTCTATTGTGTTGTGGTTTCAAGGATGCGACATTCTCCAACAGGAAATTATCTTAGGCGACTTACAATGTAGTACACCATCAAAGTCTAGTAAAAGAAAACTTCCTTTAAAATGATTTACTATGGATAAAATATGAATCGGAAGGATTCCTTCTTGAATTATCGATTTTATAAAAAGTTACAAGTTATTGGGCTGGCAGTATAAACATTTTTCCCATATTTATTAGGGGTGAATGTTGAAAAAAAGAACTAAGAATTCACTTGGACTACACTTCAGACAAGACGGAGTCTGCCAAATAAATTTCCACCAAAATATTTCGAGTTTCCTTAATTTCCTAACAAGCTGTGACGTTTTAAATGTTTCATTTTGGAATGTGTCCCATTCCTTTGCGATAAACATTCTCGACCTTCGCAATGGATTTAATTAGACGGAACTCGTGTGAGAACTCGGTTCCAATGCCGGACGACGTTTATTACAAGTTGTTCTCACTTAACGTTACATTTCTTATTACTTCTACATTCTTATTAGTTCCATTGAATGAAAATTTTAACAAGAGTTAACGTTTTCTTTTTCTGCATAAGCTTAAACTGAAAGACTTTTTCTTATAGGTAACAATGTCATTCTCATAACCGTCGTATTAAACTTAATATTATACATACTAAGGCTGGGTTGCACCATCTTACTTTAACAATAACAAACGCCGCAACTTCAGTTAAAATAACGGTTAGGCCGAAAATGAGTTTTAAAATTAAAGTAGGTTATTAGTAGAAGGCATATTAATTTGGTTTGGCTTAATAACAAAAATAAAATTTTAAACCACATTTAAATTTCGGCTCGATCTCGAGTAGGTAAACTTTATATAAAATCGGCGCTGACTGCCCCTATGCTTGTAATTAAATATCACCTGTCTACGATTCAATAATTGCGATGTAACTTAATGCACCCCTAACATTTCAAGCTACTTCCATTTTCAGTGGTTCACGTTACCCTTTTCCGCATTTTCCTCGCCGCAAAAGCGGGCTAAGTGGATTTTCGGGTCGTCCCGCATTTGGCTAACGGCCCTACACTGTCGACTCGTTAGAAATACCCCTACTTATTTTAGGGTTGCCACGTGTCAATTAATTAAATGTCGTTTACCTAAACTAACACGCCTCTAAACGCTTTTAGATTTTTTTTGTTTCTCATCATATTTAAAAAGTTAAAACAACAAGTTCAACAAAATTTTCGAATGTAAGGTTGTAGATCTGTACCTACTTACTGCTTACTATTTGTTAAAAGCAGCCCATGATTTCTGATAATGTTAACACACCCACAGAAAACCACCATAATATAACGGTTCGTGTTTTGTTCTACTGTATATGTGAGGTGCGGCCAGTGCTCATTCTTTATCCCTGGTTCCAGCTTACTGTTGTAGCTTCCAAGTCTCGCATAAATCCATATACGACTTCTAAAGGTCAGTTCACACCTGAAAGCGGGGAGGCTTGCAATTCTTCAAGATAACAATAGAATATAGAACTTATTTAATACATTACAGTTCAATGATTCATGTGGAGTTTTGCACGTGGCGTAGCGCGAAGCCAAATTCTATTGCTATCCTAGAAAGTGCGCGCAGCGCCACTTTTCTGATGTGAACTGACCCTAACTTTAATAGTCCTCTGCCAGACTGTCACAATAATTATTTTGCATTACAAATTCATTTAACAAAAATTACAGTTAAATTAACATAAGGTATCTTATTTTATCTTATTTAAAATTTTGACAAAAATCGAGTGAATTTTTAGAGCATGTAAGTATTGACAAGTAATTGTTATTTAAGTGTATTGCCAACCCTACGCCACAGACTCTTTACCTCGTTTGTCATCCGTAGGCTAATTATACGTGATGAGTGAACGTCATTCTGTCAACATGGTATGATCACTGTTTCACTGTTAGCATTATTTTTCAGTGGCTTCTAAAAAGTTGCATTGTTTACTTTCGTTTATACTTAGTTATGGATGTTACTTCTATATAATAATTAATATAATAAGTTATGGATGTATAATTCAAGTTCACATTGAATTGGGAACAATCATTCAAAATATTAGAGACAATCCATTGTACACGTAAATATTTAGCCGTATGGGAAAGGAAATAACGAATTTTATTTTATATGATTTTTTTATAACTTTTTAAGTCGCGGAAGTTAATATAAACTCGAAAATTTCTGACTCACATTTCCTACATTCAAGTAGATCTAGAAACTGTACGCATCAGAAATAGCACACGATTTTTTTTTCTATAAACTAGAAACCAATTGCAAGGAGCTCAATTACAGGAAAAAATTAAATAAATGGGGCTTTACAATCGATTTCAAAACCTCACATTGAGTGCTGACCATCAATGCGAACGACAACGTGAAATAATAATATCGTCTGTATTTTTGGTACAAGTCATGAGCACATAAAGCGATATATAAACTGGTTTAATTTTCTGAAGGAATAGAAAATCTATAATTCTATATCTACCTAAAAGCAAACTTGCTCTTTTTCTAAATAATATTGTCCAGATGGATCAAATACACGCGATCCGTCTGGGAACTAACTTTCAAAAGAATACTGTCTATGTAAATGAGTTATATTTCGATGAACCAAAATGTACCTAAATCACAGCATATTACATAAGCAATTACGAAAGCCAATTCTGCTCTCTTTATTATATCTTTTCTCCATTCAAGTATAGTGGATATAGTCTACTATATCTACCTAAACAAAAGATAACCAGAAAGGGTATCTTTCTTTATCGTTGCAAGTGCGTTGACGACTATAGAGTCGAGTCTTTATCCTGATAAAGATAAAGGTACAGGTCAATGAACTCTAGCATCCCTTTCTCGCTTTAATGAAACCTAAGAACGAAAATAATTTTTAGGTGTCTTATCTAAGAATATGGTTTCTGTCGCCATTTCCAGCAGGTCCACTCCGAATGTACCAATTCATATATAATTATGTATGACTATTTTAAATTTTTTTAATTAAATTTTATAGAATCTAATAGGTATGTTGTGTTCTTTGTAACATAAACCTTTGTGAGCTTATTTAATATTTTTTTAACTAAAACAAAACTTTCGTCAAATTCAGTCCAGCTGTTTCGGAGATAAGCACACTTCAATTTTATTTAGGTATTATATTAAATCATAGATTAAAAGAATGACCCTGATTATCTACAGGGAAAGCTCCATCTACTACATAAAGAATTCCTATTTATGTAGGCAACTACATAAGTATGCTGTGCAACTACTAAGTAAGTTCAAAATATAAATTAAAAATTTAATAGGTACTTTCAAAGTGACATAAAATGACATTAATTGTGTTTCGTCACATTTTTAATAACAGTTAATTGTCAGTTCTAGATAATCGGTCCGCTCATCGTTTTAATTTTGCACCGCCAATTTCTTACTGAAAGTGGCCACCACAAAACGGTGCGTTTCCACACCTCATTGAGAGTCGACATCGTCATAACGAATTGCCCTATGATTATATGATATTACTTTAATGGATTAGTGTAATTATTACAAGTGAACACAATAACAATTTATAGGGTAAGAGTTGTTTTTGTCAACAAAAATAAAATGCTGACAAGAAATATTGAGTGTATTGATACGTTTGAAAAAATTAATTTGCGTAAGTATAAGTATCTAATCATTTTCATTGTGAGGTATTACTTAGGGTTTTGAGTTCAATTATTTTTTTTATTTTTTTCTAATCCATTTATTCCATATTTTTTCATGGAATCATTATTTTGGAAGATAGTAAATTTAGTACCTGCTAAAATACTATTTATTTTGATGTAGGCATAGTATAGATACTATGATGTTTACATAATCTCATAGATGATTACCGCGACAACTCAACTACTACTACTACATAAAGGATTTGTCTTTGAGTAGATATTTTTAGCTTATTCTTAAAAACTTACAGAACTAAATATTAGGTATTAGTTAAAATAAGTATAGGGGCACCAAGTAGCACCATCATCCCGCCTGTCATCCTTACTAATATTATAAATGTGAATGTGAGTTTGTTTATTTGTTTGTTTGTTTATTACGCTTTCATGTAAAAACTAAGAACCGATCACCATGAAATTTTGCATACAGGTTGAATATTTTTTTTGTTTTTAATTGTAAAATTATACCTTAAAATCAAATTTATATAAAAGTACATATATAAAATATTATTACTAAAATATTTTATTCGATAAAATAAATGTTATATCTACCTCTCTCTTTAGTCGGTGCCTGAATACTGAGGATTGTGGTCACAAAGTTCGACAATTTCGACCGCACCTTCCGTCCTCGCCACCTGGCAGTGTAACAGAAGACATGACCTTGATAAGGAAGCCTCCTCTTCTGATATCTATTTGACTTTTCTTTTAATAGGTCATCTTAAAACTTTACGTGTGCTATCGCACGGCTAAGCTTACTCTAGCCATCTTAGGTCTGTTCAGTCCTCGGGTTCTTTTCCTCTTTCGTGCTTGTACCAAAGTATGATCTTGTTTCAGCATCATATCGACTGATATCCCTTGAGTTTCCTCACAGATCCTGCATAAAAAGGAATGATAATCGATTAGATACTCGGAGATAATATTTTTTCTTCGTAATATCTAAGTGGACATTAATATTTAAGGTTTTCAACTAATTTCAAGTGCTCTCCGGTTGAAATTTACTCGGCCATCGCCATCGTTGAAAGAAAAAAATTAATTATCCCCAAAAAGTCACAAGAGCAAGGCAATTTCGCGATCGACTTAAACCCATCAAGTCATCATCGAAAATTGTAATAATACCACAAAATTGGTTGCTTTTACATAAATTATGATAATGAAAAAACGCTCATCTCACTATAAATATAATACGCTTATATAAAAGTATGTGTATACGACTACAAATTACGGTAAAAGTCAACGCTAATGACTTTTAGGTAACGACCATTGGTTCATACTAATGATCTGATGGTCCGTCCCACTTTTTTAACATCAATTCGTTTTGGTAATTTACGTACGGCTCTGCGACTACCGCTCGACGCGTAAAAACTATAACATTAGCTCCGGGTGATTTTAGGGTTACCTATGTAAAAAAAATATTCGACCTGGATAGGTACGTTTTTTTATCTTTCCTAACATTAAAAATTAGAAAGCTTGAAACACAAGATACGAATACTTTTTTGATGTCATTCAATAAATTTGCAATGGATTGTTACTAGCTTTTCCTTATTAAGTTGAACATCCTTGAGCTCCAAGCTATCTTCGTACTAAATTTAATGTAAAACAGTATACTGTTTTAGCTAAGACACAGAATATAATAGTATAATAAATTCTAGTAGCTAATTGCGGTCGCTAGTAGGCAAGTAATTCTCAAAAAAGATTAATTCAAAACCTTAAAAAAATTTAAAAAATGGATGTGAAAATTGCACGAGTTCTAAATGAATATTACGCGGTACCTACTGTGTTTTACTTATCATTTTTTTCAGTACTTACTTATGTATATTAAATTAATTAGGTACTTACAGTTTAAGTTTTTATTCTTGAAATATCATAAAACTATTTAAATAAGAACAACACAAGTGACCATGAACTACTATTGCATTGATCCATTGGAATTTGATCTTTAATATTTAAAATTGTTGCTTTTGAAACAAATTTGAATTTATTAGGTATTAGAACTACTTGTTATATTATAAGTTACCTTGCAGAAATTTTTTTTCTATAGTTCTAATTGGTTTATTTTTGAAATAATATTATTAAAAAAAGTAATTTTATTTTTTTAAACACAAATTATCCTGCATTCCGTTCTGATGAGCCCGCCACTACCTTACGGTTATAAAATGTAGGCATAAAGCTTAAGTGCAAATAAATATATAATATATATTATATATCTAGAGACTCTATTTCTTGGTATTTTTGCCACAAGTCGACTTGATTTTTTTCCATGACTGTGATAAAAAATTACATAGGTGAATTTTAAAAGAAGTGTCTTGTCTTTAACATGATATGTACGTTGATACTAATTTTTGCTTTGAGGATCCTAACATTAAATGCAAAACCTGATGCATTAATTTAAAGTTGTAATTTATTGATATATTTTTTATTTTTTCACGATAAAAATAAATAAAACCAGTGGGAATATTTAATACGGAACTCAAAATTAGAATTCCCACGTAACACCCATAGCTCAAGTCCGTGAAATGGTAATTGTTTTCTACGTCATTCCAATTCGATGCGCGTGCGCATAGATTTGTTACCGTCACCTGTGCACTCACTACTGCTGTGGAAGGCCACCTTTCTAATACGTATTGCTTAAATATTAATGTTTATTTCAAATTATATTTGCCTACTGTCTAATAAAAGGACCTACTTTTTTACATACATACATACATACATACAATAGGAATCTTTTCAGATTGTTAACGAATTTTGTACTATAACTTTTTTATATTTTCTTCAATATTTCTTGTATTTCATTCTTGTCTTTAGTTTTTATCAATCTAGCTGTATGCCTGTCTACTATTTAATTAAAAAAATATATAATTAATATGCTAGTTTATAAGAAAAGTTAGGTACATTGCGCGACATTATCGCGAGTTTATGAGTGAGTATATATGGTTTGACTTGGTTGACAGGTGGGCAGACGAAGGTCGAGGATCGCTGGTGGCGAGCTTTGGAGTGGAGAGTACAGGTTGATGATGATAATGACTAAAGATTATAATATCGTCGGTCTAACTCGTTAACCTACTAAGTCACATATTGCATGGTTTTCAGGAGGAAGAAAAAATGACATGACAAAATGAGCGACATTATCAGTACAAAACTTAGGATTTAGCAGGTTTTCTTTGTGAAGATTTGCTATTAGTCAGAAAGCAGTTTTTCATTTATGAATTTTTTTCAACTTTTTAGTTTGATAATCGTCGTTATTACTTCATCAAACGGTAGATAATCGTTGTCTAATAGATAATAAACTTGTCGAAAAGTATAAAAAGTGAAATTTCCCAAAAATGGACTTAGCAGGTTAATGAATTAGGACTACGATATTTGTAGTGTTCTACAATATGTACAGTAACCTTGTGTTTGTATGATAAAGTGTAATATATTATTTATTTTTTTCAATTGATTCATTCAAAATAATTCCATTTGAGAAAATCAATTCAAACTCAAGTGTTCCATTGAATAAAGCCGTTTCAGAGTGTCTAGTCTTCGCGATGTTAATTCATTGTCCCTCCGTACCCTCCAGCTCCGCTCCTATACATCAACGCTTACCCACGCCTCTGATGAGAAGATGATGACCGTAATTTGCGACGCACCAAGACGTCTATTTCTCGTGTTTTTTCACCGGGCTCAGGTATCACCCGGATACAAAATTACAAGTAATTTATCGCCTGTACCTACACAAGATAACACGGCGTTTTACACACGGTAAATATTTTTTAAACGTTTCAATGTCTATGGACATTTATATTTTATTATTGTATAATAACTAAAAAATAACTAGTTATTATCAAAGGAAAGAAACCCTACAAAGAAAGATCTTAAACTGCATTACGATTTTAGAAAAAATGTTCTTACAGACAAGAATGCTTAATATCAAATTCTAATCTATAAAGATAAGTAAATATTAATAACAGTAAAAATATACAACTTCTAACTCGACCATGAAACAACTAATCTGAGCTCGTCCAATAAATTACTTAAAAAGTTGATTTAACTACTTTTTAACTAACAATTAGAGATCTTGGTCTTGACGTAAATTCCTGCAACTCCTACTTATGTTAAATATTACCTAGTCAAAAACTCGGTGTTACTTAAAATCAAATAAGTACTCGTAAATGTAACGAGCCTTAAGGCCCCGCTCCCTAAACATTATAATTGTTTGCCGTAAAACTGTAAGTAAACAAAATATCACATCAATGTAAAACTTAAATAATATTATATTTTAAACCTTTTTCTAGTCAATGTCAAGACAGAAACACAATTAGTGGAAATTGACTCGATACTTTTATTTTTTAAAATTGAGTCATTTTAGCGATATTTTTTCTTTTATCTCGGAAGCAACTTTAGTTACATATGCAAAATAAATACTCATAGAAAGAAAATGAGGTTTATTAGTTATTCTCAAGACAAAATTTACTTAGAACGATTATTATTCTCATAATAAATTAAATTTGATTTGAGACTTACGTCATTTAGTTCTATGCAAGAAAAACAGAGAAATGGATCATTCGTTATTCAACCTTATTCGAACCGTATTTGTGTTTGAAAGGGAATGCATGCGAGTGTTCCTCAGTACCGCGCTGTGCGCCCACAGAGAGCGTTTTGGGAGCGTCACCTTAACTAAGCGACGAGCGACTTTTTATATTTTATTAGGTATATGTTTTTGGGAACACCCTTAGAATACCATACCATGCTCTCTCTCTATCTCTCTATCTGTGAGTCTTCCACTAATATGAAAACAGCAACTAAGTGTTCTTTTTATTAATTATTTAATAATAGTAATCAGATATTTATGTAATTCACAAACATTACATTTCTTTCAAGTTCCTTTCATGTTTAGCTTTATTTAGTTTTAAGCCAGTTTTAACTAAAGTAATTAAGATAAAAATAAATATCTAGGAAATTGATCATAAACAAAATAATATATCAAAATATCTGTCTACATAACGCTAACCTTACTTGTCAATGATCATTCTGTTTTACGTTAATGTTAGTGGCTGTTGATATATTCATTACCTATGATGAATTAATTTGATTGAGTGTCACGATAACAATGAACAAATGAGATCATATAACTGGCATATAATACTAATATAACTAATATATTATACCAGTTATATTAGTTATATACTAATATAACTAATATAACTGGCACATAATACATTATGATATTGTAGGTCGACATTTATGGGCACACATTGACTAATAGCCTGGCTATATTTTGATAATGCTTAATACATATTTTAAATAAAGATGCTAGGTAGAGACTTACATAGGTTGGATATAGAAGGTTCAGTACGCTAAAACACGAATTATGATTTTTATTTTGTCGGACAGGCTACACTACAACCTTAGGCCTTCTTGCCTAAGGGACAGGCCACAACTCATTGATTCCTATATAGTGAGTTGTGGCCTTCTTGCCTATAGATTTGGTCTATACCAGAAGGTCGCATTAAATTACTCATGTAAAAAAGTGAGGATATAGTGAAACTAACAAGGGCATATTGGTTTGTCACTTCTTATATCACACAAGTATTGAAAGAAGACATCTCTGTTTCACAGTGACCTGAAGAGATATTATTACGATAGTGCACAGTTTTGCCGGACAAAAACAACATTTTTTTAGGTCTATAATTTTTTTTAGGTCTACTAAGCTTTATTTAAAAAAAAAACATTTGAAATAAAATATTTTTTTATTATTTTCTTTTTAATGTTTCGTACTTTTATCGTCCAAATAAAGGTAGCTATATCAGCTAAATTATTCCTGGTGACAGGTGACTTTAAATGACGGTTAGCCTACTTGACAGATGGTGAAAGAGGCCCTTAGTAAATTAAATCTAATCTAAACTTTAGTTAGTTTAATTATTAGTAAAAACTGAAAAAAAGCTCTGAACTTTTTAATAATATTTGCACTGATACTAACAGAAGCTATTATTTCAAAGGTGGCCATGATATTACATGAGAGAATTTTACATGGTACGTTAGCGGTCCGAATACGTTGATACTTTTATAATGACCGGTTTACATAATTTAAAACGTAGGTAGGTACCTCCACTTCATGTCCCGCGCGGTTTTACCAACTGTTTATTTTGCCTTTATTCTGATTCCGACACGCCGATTTCGTGGTTTTATACTATACTACGTTTACCATAATGACCATTGCAAGGTAAAATGCAATGACAGAGAAATTTTCACTTTAATGTGCAAGCATAAGGTCGTTTTTTATATATTTTTAAAGCATTAACGATATTTTAATTGAGTCGATCCTGACGTGGAGTAATGATTGGATGTAACATCGATTTATTTTGAGTTCTCGTTTCTGATTGGCGGTCGCGATAAGTTTGTGTCTATCAGGTAATGTTGTTATAATAGCTGCGTTTAGATTTATACAGAGTTATTGTGAATTGCAGCAGGAAATATCGTACAATTCGTTTTGTGCGCGTTTACTTACGCTAAATGTTGCCATATTTAAAATGATGATAAACCAGTAAAACAAGATGAATTGGCGACATTTGCTTTTAAAGAACTTAAAAAGCCATTTTTAAAGAAAAAATCTTTTATATTTTTATAGGTATGCGAGGAAGCCAATGTGTCTTGGAAAATTAGCAATCTTCGAATACATCGTGTAGTTCTGTCAATCCTATGAACTAAATCCCATACCTACTCATACTACCAAAAGGTCTGTGCTTAACAGTGAGAATAAAATATATGTAGCTGAACACCATACAAACTTGTTCTAAGAAGGATGCTATATGGTAAGCGAGCCCACGATGCTAAGAAAATTAATATAAAAAAGGCCCTAAACTAATATTATAAAAAAATAATATAACTACTTAAGTATTTTCGATTGTTATATGTTGTCGGCCTGCGGCCATAATCTGCCTTAAAAAGGTGGACAGGTACAAATTCAAATGTACACTCTTTAAAGTTGTTTTTCCACAATTTCCTAGAATGTTCTAGTCTATGTTTAGACCCTTAATCCCTAGAGATTGAACCAGATACGACCTTAATGAACCTCCCGCTGACAAATGGGAGTTAGGTTCCGCCCTCTATCGACTATCAGCGAACTATTTCACACAACTCATACGACCTGCGTTTGTAGGCGTTACACTGTGATTAAGTGTTATTTTTTAATATATATTTTTTGTATCTGCATTATTTTGACATAAATAACAAAAAAATGGCAATTTCTTTGATGTCTATATACCTAGTAGATACTTATAGCTGAGTTATATCTCGACAAGTTAGAGATGAGATTAAATAATATAATATTAAATATAAGGATACGTTTGTATTATAGTACATAAATAAACTTAAAACACAATATATTATTAAGCATAAATACCTAAGTAATGTACAAAAAATACATTATAATTTATAATCTACTAGCTGGTGCCCGCGACTTCGTCCGCGTTCTGGATGAAAGGTACCCTATGTCCTTTTTGGAGTCCCAGACAACGTGTATGCAAAATTTACAACGCCATCTAGGGAATTCTGTTTGAAGCAATGTAGTACTCTAATTCATCTAAAAGTTAACAGATGGCACTACATGTTAGTTATAGTTTATAAAATTACGTGTTAATAAAATTAAAGCTGCTGCCCGCGACTTCGCCCGCGTAACTTAGTAAATTATGTACTTAAACCTTCCTCGAGAACCACTCTACCCATTAGTGAAAACCGCATTAAAATCCGTTGCGTAGTTTTAAAGATCTAAGCATACAAAGGGACATAGGGACAGAAAAAGCGACTTTGTTTTATACTATGTAGTGATATTAAATTCATTATGTCACATCTTCTTTTATTAAATACTTAAAGTTAAAATCGTAAGCCAAATAAGCCAATTGAATCGACTCAAATAATTCTCAGTCATCTAACTTGAAAGTTAAGTAAAATCGCGAGCATCCGTCTCCCACGTGAGTGCCCGCTAAAATCTTAATTAACAGATAGGAGCGAACAATTTATCTTGGAGCTATGTGATAAGGCGGGGTGACGCCCCTGACAGGCACCAGGTAACGATAACTCTCGAGCGATGATAGCTGGCAATCGAGAATCTTTAATGATTGATAGTCATTAAAGATTCAAGTAGCAGTCGACCGTGTTTGCTTTCAATAACGTTGCTTTCAATTTCTTTATCGTTGCATTACATCTGTTAACTTTATTCAAACCTGTTTTACTGTAAATATTGTATTAGTACATTGAAACTTGTTGGCGAAAGACGTCTGTGAGTTAATCTTAATTACTGGCCTCTTTATGATTTTTTATTATGTAATTGAAAAGCAGACTAAAATTCACTCGGTGTTACCCAAAAATAGAGCGACATCAAGAGGTTGAAAGTGGGCTGCTGATACTGTTAGGATGTAAAACATCTTAGCCAGCGGTAGGGAATCTGTAAGGGGATTACCTACTCGTCGTCAAAAAAAAAGGATGTAAAATATGTAAAAGGATGTTAGGATGTAAAAAGGATGTAGGATGTAAATAAACTACAAGTGTATGTGTCGATGATCCTCTTATGAAATAAATAACGAACTTCTTTTTATTATTAAATTCAGGGATAAATTAGTGAGGATAACAGTATGTAGGTTTTGTATTACACTAGCGCACAACAATCCACTGTTATTTCACGATTGTATCCTGTAATCGAGAGGTAACTGCCATCAAATGGGCTGCTAACTACTTCACCACTACTGAGTAACACTTTTCAACATTATACACTTGAAACGATTTTGATGGTGTTTTTTGTTTTTTTTTTTTTTTAAACTTGATAGTTAAAATGTAGTTTCCAAAATAAATAAGGTTGTTGAGTAGGTACTGTGCGCGGAGTGAAGTCGCAGGCGATCACTTGTAAAGATTATATTCGGCTACAAATTCGGCTTTTAACATTGGGGACCGCTCTCTATAATTAAACATCAATGCCGTTACAAAAAGTAAATAAACAGGGTATGTATAGGAGGGTGAGTTGCGGCGCGGGGTGAAGGGGGGTAGGTCTCGACTATGACTAATGTCTCGCGATCCGTCAGTGTCACTCGCGGGTTGAGGGGGGACGCTAGTCCAGGGCCGGAGTGAGGATATCCTTTCGGAATAACATTTTACCTATTTGGATTTAACCAGATACGTATCTATATGTAAATCGGTAGAATGTTTAGCTGATGCTCTATAGATTCAGCCGGAGATTATTTAAAACATGACAACTTGATAACAATTGACACTTAAGATATTTTATGTTTTCAAATACTTGGAATGTTTTGAACTAAATTAATTTCAAAAGATTGTTTTTTTAAATTAATATCATAAAACTATTTTTAAGATACTTTTAGAAATGTATAAAAATATCCAGGTTATTTCTGTTGTAACAATTGATGTTATCAAACATTGACATTCCTTAAGATTTACACACATACCTACCTATACACATTTCTTTAAAACTATATTATAATAAACCAACTCCTCTCGCATCTCACTCCAATGTTTATTTCATGGAATTTTTGTCCGAAGGACATTAATTTTGCCATAATGAATATTTAACATTATTATTGCAGCTAACGTTAAGATCTTTGGCTTATTTAGGACTATACAATTCTACAGTTCACGGCATCTAAGAGTAATACCAACTTGCCGTAAATACTCACAGGCAGACGGTAGACAGACGACTTGAACGGCATCACAGGAAGCGACTGCGAAAGGCAGAGGAACGTGCGTGGTGGCGAGCCTTGAGAGAGGTCTTATTCAACAGTGGAGAAACGTAGGCTGATGACAATGACGATGACAAGATAAGAGGACCAAAAACAATAACTATAAACCCCAGGTGGTTGAAAAGATGTTAAGATGGAATTGACTTAAGATTGTTACGATTAACGATCGAAGTCTTTGTAGGTATTCTGAAATAAAAAAAGTCTAGATTTTTGTGTTGAAATCGAAACGTTAGGCAATTACCCAGTCTATTATTACAGTGTCTGAAATGTCCACGTCTAGATTAGAGAAAAAAAAAACTATGTCTTGTACATCATTAAATCCTATTAATATTATAAATGCGAAAGTTTGTTTGGATGTATGGATGTATGTGTGGATGTTTGTAACTCTTTCACGCAAAAACTACTGAACCGATCAGCATGAAATTTTGCATACACGTTGTCTGGGACGCCAGAAAGGACATAGGGTACCTTTCATCCAGAACGCGGACGAAGTCGCGAGCACCAGCTAGTAAATATATAATACCTATATCATAAGTCTAAAATATATCCACTCGTCCGTCTCTGTAATTTTTCTGGGTCTTTTGAAATTGGTTTTCGCGCAGGGCAGCCGACTAGATACCTACTCCGCGACACATCACCCCATCTCTGGGGCATACCACAGCCACAATTAGGTAAAAATAAAATAAAAAAAACCCTCTCCTCCATTGCCAACTAGATTGCTTTGCTGGCCTAATAGGATTGTGGAGACAAATCAGTTTATTTTAGATTTTTTTTTCTCCCTTTGACGATTTATTAAAAATTTAGCAAAAAAAAAAAACAAAAAAAAATATATTTTACTATTGCACTATTTGACAAAAAAATAGTATTTAATGTGTAAGTACTTAGATAAGTATAATAAAATTTTAGGTAACTTTAGTACCTAGTTAAGTACAAAGCAAGTTAACTTTGTCATGAATTTACTAAAGAAAAAGCTCACAGCTCGATTTAATATTAAATATTCAAATTATTTTACAAATTTAATCGAAACTTCTAAACAACGTTGTCTTTAATAAATACGCATTAAAAGTCCACTAGCACACTTTGATTAATCCACAAATACTTATTAAGTTTGGAAATAGCTCGAAAGTTAAACAGCTGACATAGAAATTTGTGGTCGTGTCACGGTCATATTTCTTAAAAGGATTTTTTTAATACGCACTGCAATCAATTGAGAGAAACCCGTTGGCCTACACGCGGACATATGAAGAACACCTATAAATCCACCAGATGCGAGCGCACTGTGCTCCAACACCAATTATTCATACTGCTTTTTCGCTTTAATTTCATCAAATTTATTTCACTTGTACAAATGGAATGCCATTAATATTACATTTACGAATTCCGATTATTTTGCAACGTACAGACCTCGTAAATATTCCATATATAGTCAAAACATGGGTAGTAAATCGTTTAGACAATTTTTTTTGTAGTTTATTTTGTATTTTCTATTGGCTGGACACATTGTTACTCAGTCGTATCTTAAGCAATAGGTAGGTACTACGTCTAGAGACAGTAATAACAATAAAATAAACCAGAAATAAGCCCTTGTAGAAAATCACCACTTTTCTAAAGTAGTTATAGTACCATAATATGAGGTATGCCGCTGATTTTCACAGGCAATGGGACTTCACATTAGTAGACGATCAACCTGTTCATCACCCTTTGTAATAAAAAAATAAATAAAAAGAAAATTAAAAAAATATTTTATGATTTTTTTTTAGATTAATAATTCTCTCAGTCAATTTTATTGTTTGTAATTAGACTTTTTTAAGAGAATTATTTTAAAATACAATTAATGACAACTTAATATTATATTTCATCGAATATTGTACCCAATATATTGTATTAATTAATTGTATATAATTATGACAGAAGCTCTTTTCGTTCATCTCTAGTCATTGAAGTCAGTATTGAATAAACATGCGCACAATGAGATAAATAATTAAATTAATTAGTAACGTAGCACAAATACGGTAAGTTTTAATTCAATACCCATTGAAAGGGAAGATTTGGTGAATAAAAATCGACCGAGAGACGTGGACATTAAGTCACATTTTTCACTGACAAAACATTCTCGCAACATATCAAATTAGATTCGTATTGGACAACCCTATATGAACCTTGTATACGTGAATTTAGGTATTCTTATTGAGTATGGGAGTACGAACGGAAGTTTTAGGAATTAGATGTGAGATTGCTTTTAGAAACACCGTCAAAATGGCACGGCATTAAGGCTCATTTTCCTACGTGAGATGTTAAGGTCTGCCCTCCCCCCCCACACCTCGCCCTCCCTTTAGACAAATGACGTAACATTTGTCCAAATGATGGCGCGGGCGGCGGAGAGAATGAATTTAAATTATCATTCAGTGGTACCGATATATACCAACAGTTATTCCCAAAAACAGTCACCGTTACTATATATAGAGGTTTGTTTTTACCTAAATAAACTTAACTTAAAAATACTTGTTTATAGTGTACTATTTTTAAGCTGGTGCGCAGTTAGCGCTCAGTGGATTGCTCAGCGAGAGAAGGCTTTTGTAACATAGTGTAAAACACTATTTGCACATTAATTTGTACTAAATCCTAACCAATAGATTTATATCATAGATTGAAATATTCTGTTTGCTGTTATAATCTTGTGGTTTTCTTTTTTTGTATAGGTACCTATTATAATACAAGATAGTATTCACGTAAACTGCTAGTAGATGCTGCTAGTATTAAGGTCGCACAGGTACAGCGCATAGAATTTAAAAACCTTGCGAACATTTTATAAATATTATTATGTAAGTAGACATTCGAAAATCAAACAATTGTTTATATGGCAACTCTTGTTTTATAATTACCTATACAAACATGTTTTTTAGCTATATTATGGCATACTGCGTTTCGCAGGCAGCCAGTCCAATCCCACATAGGTCGGCTAACAGGTCGGCAGCGCACTTATAGCACCTGTGGCTTTGCTTGTATTAGGTATAAGCGACGACGGTAGACGAGTGGACAAAAATAAAGTCACACCGATCACTTTGTTTCATGTTTCAAACATTTCAAATATAGAACACACACATGTCTATTTCAATGTGTTCCTTTCCTTCTATATTTGAGTTCTTTTTATTTATATTGCTCTCTCTTTTTTGGCGGGAGAGGAAATTGAGTAATGGCCGCGTCACAGATGGCATCATGGTAGATTGATAACGGCGAATGAAGAGCGTACCGTACGATCCCATTGTGTGGGGACATACATTGTGACACTCCAGATTTAAAGGTAGATATATAATAGTATGTAAATAGGTATCTATAATACTTTATTAGCACAATATTCATTAATATCAGTCTGCTCAGATTGTAAGGTATGTCTTTTTCTAAAATCCTGACAACCTGTAGGTATGCAAAATTTCATGGTGAACGATTTAGCGGTTTTTGAGTCAATATATTAGTAAGTAAACACGTACGTACCTACATACATCGATTTTTATTTATAAAAAAACATTAACAGTCGTTATTACTAAGAAGTTAAGCAAATTAAAAAAGAAAAAAAATTAAAAAAGAAATTAAATTAAGAATTAAGAGTTACTAAGAAGTTAAGCTTTGAGCGACACCAAAATTTGAGCTAGCAAGTTCAATGTTGTTACATTTAATTTTTTATTGAATTTAATGTTATTCTCTAGTTAGTAGTTAGACATAGGCACGGCATCTAGCGGGTATCTCAGTAAAAAAATTAGTGAAGTTTATTTGACTAGATGGCGCTGGTATTTCTCTATGGTCTTCTGTAAGGAGATGGTCACTACAGCCAAATTACTGCGGAACGCAGTGTGCTTAATTAATTGTCACTACTTAATTAATTGAATCCTATTAATTCAATCGTATAAAACACACACACACACACACACACAATAACATTGACAGCATAAAAGTCGTTGAAACACGTAGTCTGACAAATGACTAAAGAAACTTAAGGTACACGCTTCCCAACTCTATGGCCATAAGAGAAAACAATCCCGAGTGTGGTACCTAGAAAAAAAAAACAATAGGGTCGTGATGAAGACGTAGCCATTGTGAGCAACGAGCGAGCCATATTTCACGGCTTTGTATTCCTTCAGAGGCCGATTAATTCTAGATATCTCCATTCGCCTATACGTAATAGTGTGATGAAACCTTTTTTTTTAAATCCGTATGTGGTGTTAACAATAATGTGTGGGCCGAGACACGTATGAAAAATACGTCATTAAGAAATATTTGAATATCAAATTTCTCATCTAATGCAATGTTTAGATTATCGACGACAAGAAACTAATAAGCGAATGTGTTCTAGTGAATATTTTAGCATTGAATCAAGTGACTAAATCGTTTTAAATAAAAAAATGGGATGTGGCTGTCAACGTGAGTTTTACTATTAGGTACATGTATGTATGTATATATGTATGTATTATCATACAAATTCGAATATACCACATACATACCTGTATATAAATTTTTTTGATCGTTTAGCTAATAGAGTGGTAGGTGTAATTAAATTTTGTAGGTAGATTATCATCACTTTTCTGAATTTCCTTCCACTATGGACGCACAATTTAAAGACATGTCAGAAATAAATATATGTAAGTTTAAAAGGGAGGAATATCGCGGACGTCCCCATTTCGAAATGATTTCCATACTCACCTACTTTAGAAAGTAAGCGACATTATGCAAATAGAGTAAATTGAATTACCGGAGTTAAATGTCGTATAAGATAAAAACGACGGCGCAATCTACAACCCAATGAGGAGACGTTGTATTAACATATTCAAACCCCTATTGAATATTTATATTATGTAGGATACTCCCCGACAACTGGTGTCGGCTCTTTACTCAGCCTTGTACCACTAATGGACGCCACTATCTTCTCACTAAACAGGTATACGTAGTTACTTCAAAGCGAAAACAAACAAAAAAATGAGATTAGCGGCGCACCTTTTAATGCTGTTTGTGTTTGTTTTTCGTTCAACTACAAGGATATATGAATCAGGTCTCATAATAGAAAGATCAAGAAAGAGTATTGAGTATTGAAAGTAAGATTATTAAGAAAGAGTATTGGAAGCTTCGAAAGATTGACTAGGTATAAATAATCTTAGTGGTTTTGTTCGGAAAAAGCTTTGGACTTTCGCTATTACTAAATTTAAATGAATTAGAATATATCTAGAAAAATAGAGTGGGAAAACGTGCTGTCAAAATTATTTTATTTAAAAGTCGTTGGTCTCACAATTTTATCATTTTCTCTTACAAATTTGAATTATAAATTTTGGAAAAAATATGAAATAAAAAATTATTACTAATGACAATGACAACTAAGTTTAAGTTATCTATACCTACCTATGTACTTAGTTATTATAGAATACCTAAAGTCCTATGGTCCTTACCTATGTTCTTATCTATAGGATTCTCAGCTAATTTTTTCTACGCCACTCAATGAATTTTGATATGGTTATCATATCAAAATCCATTGAAAATCCACAAATAATTTGCAGAAAAAAAGCACCCGCGTGAAACCGGAGGCGGGTCGCTAGCCAAGTGAATCCTATAGAAGGTTATACAATTAAGACTGATTTCAAAATTTTAATTTTTCTAATATTAATAATATTAATATTATTATTTACAAAGTAAATTTTACACAAGAATTTTCTTTAGTCTTATTAGATTCTTTTTAAATATACATTAGTGCCAATACGTTCTTACAAGAAAAATACTTACTTAAAATTTTTCCATTGAGATATTTTGAAGCTCCGGTAAACATTTTGATCTTGACATTGACAACCATTGGCAGGGTAATTTAGTAATCTGTGGTAATGAAAAATCCTTTAGAATCATTTTATACAAAATATAACAATTTTTATATTAATTATAAAAATTGTATTTTTAAACCGAGTGTATTTTTAAAAGCGATCAACTTTGACAAAAAATAAGAACCAGTTGGACATTTAGTAGGTACCTTGATACATATTTATTAATGGTACTTTAATCTAATTTTTTTTGAGGTTGACGTAACCCCCCCCCCCACACACGTAACTAACATCTCCGTTATTAGAATATTAATTATTATATTTCTAATTGTTTTAATAATTAATTTAATTAATTAAGTCATAACTCATTTAATTTCTCGTTATTACAAATATGTTTAATTTTATTGTTTAGATGTTAAAGGTTTTACGACATAAAGAGGTAAGATCAAAGTTATGAATTTAAAGACAGATTAATAAAAATTCGAAAGCTTTCTGCTCAGAACGCTTTAAATAATCAAAGTGGGTTATTAGGTATATTTTTTTATAGGAAACGCAAAAGAAGGAATTTAAAAGCACATCTATATTAAAACCTCGTTTATAAAAGATAGGCCCATGAATAAATAAACAAGAGTTTGTATAGTAGGCAGGATTAAAATTCAAATATTCTGACAAGTCAATCTACTGCGTCCCCGACGGACCGCGGGCGGGCCCGTACGGACCTGCGGCTGCTATTGCCCACAGTATATAGGTATCTTCGAAAGAGTATTATTATTAAAGTGAGAACGATAAAATCAGTTTTTATGCAGAAACTTTTTGTTTATACGACCGACAAGAAGTAGCACTGTTATCCCCTATGAGTTTCATTTGACGAAATTAATAATGTAAATAAATATATTAGTACCTAGTGTTAGTGTACTAACTAACATTTTTAACAAAATAAAGTAGTTTCATCTTACTTATTAAAAGTCCAAAAAATATATGTGAAAATTTTGCTTATACTGTAATATCGTAATACATTCAGTGCATTTGCATACGTTTCTATGTGGATTAATCTCGTCATTGTCTGGATTAGATTGTATGATGTTGGTTTAAATAATGCTAACCCTAACTCACGTAAATTAATTTTAATTAAATCTTCATAAAATTGTAGTTCGTATAATAATTAAAAAAAATCATTAATTATTAGGTATTTGTAGGTTTTAGGAAAGTACTATGCTTACCGAAGCCGTCCAAATTTATATTATGAGGATGCCTTATAAAAATACAAAGTAATTAAAAACGGACCGCTTTATTAACAAAAATTAAAATGTCAAAATCAAACACAAAAGACGCCATATTTGGTAGACGGGCACGTAGTGGAACACGCACCGCTAACAGAAAATAAGGGACACACAGAAAGACAGGAAGGGCCTGTGCGAGCGAGAGGCAAACAAAACAGACCTTTAAATGAAAAGGAGAGCGATAGTGACGCGATGATTGAACGCGCCACAAGAAAAATGATCACCCGTCAAGCGGCGACTGAGAGAAACTACCCCTAGCGGGCCAGATAAGGATGGAAATAGGATCGCGTGAGTGGTACGAATGCGACGGGCTATTCCGAAATAGGGGTGACGTACAGTGATGGATTATGCTTTTCTCTCTAAAGAAGGGAGGGGCTCACAGGTCGTTATGGAAAAAGCTGAGGGAAGTGGGGGTCGACATGTGTCGGAGACGTAAACCAAACCGATGGAGCCCCTAATTGATTTCTGCATCAAACTTAGAATTAAGTTTGCATTTTAATTATGCAAAAAAAACTATTTATAAATTATTTTCTTCTCTTATTAATAGTAGCTATTATGAAAATTAAGATGATAAGTTATTTATATCTGTGTTCACATCGCTTTGTATATCATATTTTATCATAATGATAATGCTCGCAATGATGATTCCGTGAGAAAGTAACTGGCAAGATCTTTTTATGTCAAGTTTATAGTCAATTTTTTTATGACAACCAATATTTTATTATCACAATTAAAAAAATATAAAATTAAAATTACTTTAAATGATTTCATATATTATGAGAAAAATATGCAAATAATGATCTTATACATCGGTAGATAAAAATTGCTAATTCTGGGGAATTCTATTCTATAGATATTCTTTTACATTATTTTATTAATTAAATACAAATACAAGGAAAATTTGTGCATTAATAATAATATATATGTATACCTAAAATATACTTAGAGAGTTGTTGAGATGTCAAGTGTAGGTTAAGTTATACCGTGTGTAGTTCTGTACCTACATTAAGTAATGTTATCGTAAGTCTTGTAGCCAAGTATGTGTTAATGTTTATTCGGACCCTCTCCGGCCTCCGCTTTCGACCCCTCATATTAAAATTTGTATTGGGGGCACCTAAAATGCCACTCACAGAAATGCCTTTGTCCACTTTGAGGAGCGTTTTATTGTTTTATGCTTTTGTTGTATGAAAATTTAAATCCTTAATTATTCATAGGATTGTTTTGCTTGACAATATTTTCACAATGGGCCGAGGGCTCGGTAGAGGGAGGTGGGTAATCGGTTTGATTAATAAATTGTCAAGTTGAATCCAACGTTAGAATATAAATTGTTACCGCAAATATTTCATCCCATTATTACTGCGAGATCCCGCTCATTGTTTTACGAAATGTCATATCTCATTCTGTCACCTGATTGTTTCGGTTCAGATTCAATGGATACGCTTCCCTTGTACTTTACAACAGATGCAAAACATGTACCACAATACACCTATGTAAGTGTACCTATACATAATACGTATACAACCACTACACGTAAGGACAGGTAAAAACATTTAATAACACATTTTATTAATTTATTTTAAAATGTGTTTTTATTATTTTATTATTATTTTTTTATGAGAATTTGTGATTGAGATGGGTTATCGCCTATTAATAGTTCCTATTATAACAAACTGAACATTTTTCCTATCTTTTATCCTTAAACCTAATTCTTCGTCATGTCTGTCATCCTTTCTTATAAAAAAGGTAATTCACATGAACATTCTTTTCGGTCCTCTAGAAGAAACTTTTTATAGATTTTTATAGAGTCTTATATAATACAATATTTTTTACAGGTATAATATGACTTGAATGCACAATGAAAATGCTCCAAATAAACAATTCCTACATTGAACGCGACAAGTTGATAAATAACTGTTTAAATATATATATTTTGTTTACAAACCGTTAACAAATTAGCTAATAATAATTAAATTAGAAAACAAATTTATCAGCGACAAAAACTACATTGTCAGAAAATTACGCCAACAAAACATTGAAACTGCGCCCGCTACCGTTTGCTCCAAAACAAATTAATTTAGACAAGAAGAAGATGTAAAAAGTTGGTAACAACGATTACGTTTTATTGCGTATCATTATATTAATCATCGGCAAAATTAATTTTTCATTTGTACAAATCGCCGAGAGCTTCGTACAAATGTCTTTCGGGCTTGATTGATAACTCTCTGTGGATAAAAATGTTTAGTATTGTGGCCCGTCTGACGCTTCGTTTTTATTATCCTTTAACTAAGTATATTTAGATTACCAATAACTAATAGATGTTTTAGTTTTCTATACTGCTAATAATGACTGCAAGTAGATTGCATGCATTTTACTCATTATACATATTTTATCTAAGTTACAATAAAAAATATTATTATACTTAAAAGCAACAAATAATCCCATTCTGTACAGTGAAACTGTTAATTAAATAAAATGTATTTATTTATACTTATTAAAATGTTTATCCTGACTGAATTATCTCCTCCTGACTAGGAAGTTGAAGTGTGGACATAGATTTATTTAATAACGTAAACATCCGCAAAGAAATCCGCTAAAATACTTCTATAATAATTAGATAATATTAAACAAAGTATTATTGAGTAACACAAAGACTAATGACGTCATCGAGATATGTCGTCATAGTTAAGGTGAACTTTTACAAAAAAATCTGCAGGTAGCTTTGTTTTTCACTACAAAAAAAATGGAATTCAGTTTGTTTTAAAAGTTATAGCTATTTGAATTCCTATAGAAACTTACCTATATATAAATAGTACATCTTAAAATCAAATGTATGTGGGCAAAGCAACTTGTGTACATATTCTAACACAAGAAAAGGTTGAAATTATTCAAAATGCATTTTTTTTGTTCTTTACAAAGTGTCAAACGCTTTCAACTCCACAACTCCTACAGTTTTGTATAAGAAATCGATTCACTCGCCTCTTTGTTTCAGTCTCGCTGCACAATCGTCTCATTAACGATTCAACAGAGCAAATTGTGCTACCTAATTATAACTGAATGGGCAAAGACAATGCTGTATTTATGTTCAGCAATTTATCAAACAATGAGACGATGTTTCGGGCAGCCAACGAACACTGGCTCGACCACAAAAATCGGGCTTAGAAAAAGCCTTAGCACGAAACGTGACGAATGGTTCAGTGTGCCTCGCGAAACGCTATTCAATTGAACAAAAGGTGTAACTTAAAGAAACAATTATCTTTTATATGAATTCATAATTATGTAACTAAACCAGTGCACGTAATAATATGTCTTAGTTTTAGGGCCCTGACAACATATTTACCTATCACTTTTTAATTAGCAGAGGAAGTGACGGTCGGTAATTTGTAATGTAATAACATTAGTTAGGTAGGTACTTACCCAATTAATATATCTATGTAAATATATCTATGTTACATAGATATATTTTCTGTGACTTAATAATGAAATCATAATATTCACAATTAATTAAGGGGTTAATTTTAATTATCAAGAAAGCTACATTCTGTATTTTTTATGAAGCTTTAAAAAAGGTGCTGTATAGTGTTATTTTTTTCAATTTTAAGCCTAAAATGTTAAAAATGACTAAAATGTTTATAGGAGGTCACTTCATTTCATTTTTTGTATAGACACCTGTATAATTTTGTAAACAATTTCTTTATTGATGTGACGGTTTTTGAAAAATATATTATAAATTGTTTATCAATTAAATTCGTTTAACTTGAACGATTATTTATTTTTAGAGTATACGTAGTTTGTGTCAATATATTTTTATAACTATTTTTGTGTCTTAAATAGACCATCTTGATTTGAAAAATATTTATCAAAATAAAGTCTAGTCTATTTACTGAGATGTACTAGTAGGTAGAATATAAACAAAGGATTACTAGTACCTACCTACATCTTAATATTTTTTAATTTTTAATTTTATTACTTGCAAGACCAACAGCCATAATTTTATAAAAATAACAGTTAATATAACTAGGTAGGTAGGTATAATGAGCCAATTAAGATCCTCACTGATATAACCAATCATTACTTTAATTATGTCTACTCGTTGACGAGAATTACTAAATAAATACAATGCTCACTATTAAGTATATATGTGAAGTTTGCTTATACATATTGGGTAAGTTATGAAGCAGTAATGTTGAAGTTTGTTTCGCCAGAGGACCTAGTTGTTGATGCCGGCGCGTGGGAGTGTTGACACCACAATCCATTAGGACTACACGAGCGTGCGATTATTTTGATGGATTCCGTAAGAATATACGCATCAGTACTCCCCTAAAAATCTCGAAATCGAACAAAGGGAACACGTGAGACTCCCTCCGCATCCAAGGCTAATGCTCACCCCACACACAGGAAGGAGATGTAGAGAAAAATGCGTATTTATAGCAAATACTCAAACAGACCTACATTGTGTACGAGTCAAATAAATGAGTCTCATTTTTCGTGCTGTCAAAAAAATCTGAATGGAAAAGAAAACGCGCCTGCGAAAAAACGGCGGGCTGCGGGGTTTTTATTTCGTTTTTAATGTAACACTAAGTTGGGATGTTTCAGATTAATTGCGTTTTACCTGAGGTGGCAGAGGCAAGGGTGACGCGCCTGAAAGAGTTCTCGCGACGCTGATCGATCGCCGAGCGCAGATTGAAAGGAACGACTTGAAAGGTAATTATTCATTTTGGCGACTAGAATAGAACACTTTTGTACCTTTATCTGAGAGCTCTTTTTTCCAGTTTTGCGCCAAATTTGCAAGTAAATGGATGAAGTGACACGCTCATTTGTTTTGTTGGACGCGTTTGACTTCCAGCAAATTCGATTTGCGATAAAGCGTGGAAATCATGTTAATTCGATCTCAACGGTTGCATTCTATATCGATATATTTAAATTTATGTATATACTCCATTATTCTCTTAATTGCCCTAACTAATATTAGACCTTTAAAATTCATAACAGTAAACAGATATTCTCACAGTTAAAATGATGCGAAATGAATAATGTAGATATATTATAAAAAAAAGTATAGAGGAGCATAAATTTAAACCAAAACATCTTTGATTTTGTGTTAATTCCTCTTAATTCCTATAATTTTCAATTAGCGAAAATGTAATATTAGTATATTTAGCTATATTTCTTCTATATACACCTAGATACATACTATATTATTATTATAAAATTAAATTTTCTGTCCGCGTCTGTCTGTTTCTTCGCTAACATCTTCTTAACCACCCATTTGGATTTTGATACGATTTTTATTAATTGAAAGAGCGATGAACCTAGGACAGTTTGTGCAGAAAAATTACATATATGTACGAAGCTAGGTTACTATAGACTTAGAACAGTTAGGTAGATGTCTTCTTTAAAAACTTCACAGATACATATGAATTTATCTGGCCATTTTTTTTTTGTTTTTCGCCAAGAATCGTATCTATTGAAACAAAATAAGCAAAACGCCATGCAACAAGAGACCGGTACAAAAGGCATGCAAATTGTTTAATTTCACAATAGGCACATTGAAACCCGGAAGATTGCACAATGGTAAAAATGTGGGAGCACATGTTATCCTGACCTGATTTCAAGAACGGTAAAGACTACACACTGTTCGGGCCTCTTTGTCTCAACAATCTTTATGATTTATGTTGACATTTCTTTAAAACTCACCAACGCTTCATTTGAATACTCTTGCGCATATTGACCAGTTTTTTTTAGACTGATTCTTTACTTTAAAATACGAATGACATTTGGTTAACAGATCAGGCAATGCAAAAGACTAAACGAGTACAATAGTTTATTAAAGTCTTGTTAACATTAAACAAAGATCAGTAAAATTTAGTTGATCATTGATAAGGTTCAAAATTGTCTAAAATTAGGTACCCAAAAATGAAGCCTTCAAAAATTAGTTCATCTTAAATTAGTATTAAGTTTTGATGGGAATAGTGTATATTTTTTTATCATTAATGTTATGAATTAATACCAATTTTGAAATGAAATTTCACTTATCATAACTTTATTAAACTTATTACAAATAGAGTTAGAAATTTCTGTCAAAAAAATAACCAAGAAAATGGCAGAGATAATAGTTACGTAACAGAATAACCATCATTACAGTCCAATCTACAAAAAGCTATACAAAAAATCTCGAATGAAGTCTTCAAGTGGTTATGTTGTTATAAAATTACAGGCAGCTAGGCGGCGAAAACTGGCAAATTACAGTCTGAGACCACAAACATGGTCGCGGTTAGCGGAGCGATAGAGATCGCTTTGATTACTGCCTGACTATTCTAAAAAGGATCTTTTATAGTGGATGGATAAAACGCTGTATTTATACGTAAGTACCTACCTACGATTTTATGATAGACAATTTTGATACTTATCTATTAGGTATTTAATCAATAAGTCGTGGCAGATCATTGAATACCCAAACCAACATCTTACCTATTAGGAGTACGGGATGCCAGATCCCATTTCTCTATTCCATCCTTAGCGCTTATCCTTTATCTCATCCTTTTGGCGTTGATTGTTCAATAGAGGAAATCAATCATTTAGTGGGCAGTCGGCTTGTCTGGTGACTTTACCTATATAAAATATTAAAGAAATATGCCTTAGCGTTTTTGAAACTGATACATAAACACATGCTTTACACATAGATTTATTTAATTACCTATATTAAAATTTGTACCTTGTAATTGCCAGCAATAAATGGAATGCAAGTAGTTTTTGCCTATGTATTTTTTTTTACTACATTACATCCAAATATAACTTACTTACATCATTATAATATTTTAGTATAAAAATGTATGTTAAGTATAAATACAATTTGAAACTATATCAGACTAGTTGGTGCTCGCGACTTCGTCCGCGTTCTGGATGAAAGGTACCCTATGTCCTTTCTGGTGTCCCAGACAACGTGTATGCAAGATTTCATGCTGATCGGTTCAGTAGTTTTTGCGTGAAAGAGTTACAAACATCCATACATACAAATACATTCATAATAACTTTCGCATTTATAATATTAAGTATAGATATAGATATAGATACCTACCTATCTGATCGCTTCAAAAGAAACTTTAATAAAAAATGAAAGAGTAAAACATAATAAACCTTTGGCCACAGTTAACCTCCTTTTACTTTGTACATCTAAAACCCTATCATCGCGAGTTCGGTGTCCGGCCAATCACGTCTCAGATAATACGTGGCTACGTAACCAGACGTCCCTATCGGCCACGAGACTTGTTTAACAGACAGAGCGTGCTGGAATTTCTGCACAGAATGATGCCAATAAATTACACATTTAAGCAGCTGTATCAAAACGTAGGCACCTTACAAGCTGCCTATCTAAAAGTAGAAATATCTTACTTAACATAATTGTTTACAAATTAATAGGAAATTATTTATTGTCTCGTAACCAATTTCAGTACTATTTAGCTCATCATACATAATTACGTATATATGAATAGATACCAAAAACTTATAGAACTTTCGTAGCAAAAATGTACCTACTATACTGTAAGTTTTTGAGTTTTTTCGCATTTACAATATGAAATAGTAAGTATGAATTAAGTGTTTTCACTATTATGTAGATAGGTCCTAATCTTTGATACTATGTATATAAATAAATTATATTTTATGACAAACAACTTTGCTATGTCATTAAACAGGCTATATATATGAAAGATTGAATTCAATAAATTGTAATCATATAACTAATTAATCTTGAAAAACTAATTACTTAACAAAAAATGTATTTTAAATATTTCCATTGCATACAACCGCGCACTGATTAAATATTAATACGAGTATCTTCAAGGATGTTTAAATTTTGAGCATATTTTCAAAGCGAAATTCAACACCGTTGATTATCCACCTGCAGCATGTTTATTTAAAAAAGTTCGATGACTTCAAACCATTAGGTGATCCGAAACATCTCAATACCCAAGTAACGAGTTGGCCATTAATTCAGGGATGTATCGCGAGATAACTTTATTCTGGTAGCCGACTGCTTTGTATGGCGGTCCATGCGTCCGTCATTACTCCTTCACAAACTTATGGTTGCCGTTACGGATTATACTGTGTTCAAACGTATATGTTTGCCGCTTCGACTTTCTGAGCTGTAAACTTAATTTGGTACTCGTAGCCCTCTCTCTTTTATCTTATTGGTCAACCATTACGCCTAAATTTAAACTGTTCATTATAATGCCGCAGTGAGAAAACTTGCGATAACATTCGTGTTTGAGTATGATACTTACAGTCTGCTTTAAATTATACTATTCAATAATAATAATATTAATTACAGGATATACATCCTAGATATTTGTTGATACCCTGATTATCATCATTTACGTAATTATTTAAAAAAAATTAAAGTACTCATCACTGTTAAATAATTAGTTATAATATGTTTACCGTCGATAACTTTTTGGGATGTTTGCAAATATCAAGGTTTTTTGTGTATTAATTATAGAATTCGTTATTTTATTTAGTACCTAAACATTTTTAACTTGAAGTTATAAGCCAACTTTAATTTGAAAACTGTAATTCGTAAAAGTTTAATCAAAACATTCCTCCTGAGACTCTATACCTGTTCAATGTGCATAATAATATTAAGTTGCTTTTAAATTTAATAATATTGATCTTTTTGTTTCTAATATAGACTATTCTATATTTAATATAGATTAATACGTAGTAGAATGACCACAATACTCATTAGGAGTATTGTCTTAAATAGTGGTAAAGTTAAGAAGATATGTATAAGAAGGTTTTACTAGCGTAATCACCCCCTTTAGATAAGACTACTGAAAAATAATACCGTTTGCACTGTTGTCCTTCAAAGCGACTATTGCATTGCTTGTGTCTATTGGCGACGGTAGCCATCAAGGCGGCCGTTAAAATTTATTAATCCATTTTACTCTATTGAACTTTAAGGTTATGGTAACATACTGTAGAGCTTAGGTAATGAATTAGATAAAGGTGAGCAGAATGTGGGTAGACTCGAATTGAAAACTCGTTGGTGTGTGGAAAGGCCAATAATAAATGTGTTGACACCGCGACAGTCGATGCCCGATGCAGATAAGAATATTTTTATTACATGTAAAATGATACTAGTCCGTAAGGTATTAACTAAGCATTTCATCGGCAATACATAGCCGTATAAATTAATTGAGACACCTATTTTTTATGGCTAGACTTTTTGGTACTTAATAATGATAAATTTGTTGTGAAACAAAATAAATTGCCTTTCATTAATTTAGGACTTATAAATATTAATAGAGATATCAAAGAATTTATTAATGAAATTTATTTATTATAAAATATTTAATAGGGAGAGACTCAAAGCTACGCCTAAGTGCACAAAAAAAAACTTAGAAATAACTAGGCTCTGGCCGCGGCTTTGTACGGATTGAATCGACGAACAATGATTTTAATTAATATTATTTGCTCAATTATAATTCAAGATTAAATTAAATTAAATTAATTAGTTGCTAGTAAAAATAATACAAAACATGGAGATTCCTATTCAATAACTATAAAATCAAAACAAAATTTATATAATCAGGTTTTCATTTCTTTAATTAATGTAATTAACTTTAGGGTTTGTCTAATTCAGTTTTGACTTTTAAGTTGTTTAAAGTCTAACTACTTTAACTAACAAATCTACTAAGTTAAAAGAACAACTTGGCTAACTTGTACTTTCAAGTAAAACTAACCTACCTACACAAATTGAACTAGCAATTGTACTAAAATTCACTAATTAGACTAAGTAACTTGATTTAATTATAATATTGGATATTAAGTGCAACTTCAAAGTCCTGACATCACAGCTTAGGTACAGCCTTTTTTTTCCTTACATACCTATCTTCTTTGCAATGACCGTGCTAACGTTCTAACCTACTCTATGAAATAATTCACAGTAATAAATGTAACGAATATAATATAGATTTCTTAATTTAAGTTACGTACCAAAAGTTCTTTCAAATATTTTAATAGATACGATTAATAAAAAATAACTAAGATAAAATAATATTCTATTAATTATTGTGGAAGCGCCATAAAAGTCGTATACCGGCCTCAGGATTTAGTAGGCTCTTTGCCTGTCAGTCTATCATTCTATTAAAAAAGTTCTCTCAATGTAAAAGATACAGACCCGAACACGATTTCGTGGTTTTTTTTTAAGGTGACTTAGTGAAGTGTGTTATTTACCAAATCAACCGATTTACCGATTTTGTTTTAACCCGTAATCGGGCTTAGTAGGTAGGTATATAAAATTTAGGTAAGTAAGTACTAACAGCTTTTGATGTGAAATCTTATTTCCTATATAAAATTTCGTATCGCGATAAAGTAATATTGTTACCTTCGTACCAGTTTATTACTTGTGAGAGTCGGTTCTCTTGATAACAGTAATTTGCTGAAAGGCTATTTAGACTTAGTCCAGACTTAGGCTCCACTGCGATTAGGACACGACTTGATAATGCTGTTTACATCATTTAACTTTATGTAAGCCTTTTTAGGTTGATGCTAGGTTTGACCTCCGACTCTTGTGGTTGGTCGTGAAAATAGGTATACATTTTAACTTTAACATATAGTTATGTATATACATTTATGCTTTATTTACTTTGTTAAAACCTGAAGATTTTTTAGTCTCAAACTTTTATAGACAAGAATAATTAGTGAAAACTAATTTTTAGATAAACTGTGAAGCTGTTCTCATAATATAATACTAGCCATTAGGTACCTACTAGGCATTCCTTTTCGATATAAAGTGGTAGGTATACCAAGCCTAATGCGAAATAGCTAGGAGGTTGTCTATACAGCTTTAACGTCTCCAAATCCCGGCAGCAATTCGAATTTTCGTCTGTAAGTACAGCTGATAACAGTTATCACAAAGCAATGATTGAGAGCAAGTATATAAATGCTACTGTTAAGTTAACTTGTTGAACACAGGTAGAGAAGGGGGTGAAGCGATCCTATAGGTATAAGATTATTCGTTAAAGTTTTAATTAAAATATAGCAAGAACAATCGATACTTTTCACCGCGTAAACCAAAATCGATTACCGAGAATCGATAGTCGCTCCCTCGAGAGGAGGCTGGGGTCGGTTGTCTCTGCACCGGGCGTTGACTAATGCCGACGCGTCCGCGCGGAATAAGACTGATTGCACTGGCTCGCCTATGCTCGCCTGCTATGTGGCCTGCCGAGGCCCTACCTACACAAACCGACATTATTTAAGAAATCAGCTCGTTCGAGCGGCAACAAAGGGAGTTTTTACCGCCTACGCTCGTGTTTTTGAACGTCGCATTACGTAAGCCTAAGTGATTTCTTTGTGAGAGTTTGATGAAACAAGCTTTACGATAAACTTGGGAATTCGCATAACATAATTATTTATTAATCCTATATAAACTTATAGTGAATCATCATATCATGAGGATTAGCCACCAAAGTCTATTAGTGCCTGAAAACTTCCGGAAGAAATCCTCTATAAGCAAAAATGTTAGCCACATCGAAACATCTGGCGTAGTACTACTTTATATTGTTGGGATATACAACAAAGTACAATTTTTGGATGATAACAAATAAAACCTTTGTCGCGTCTGTCTGTCTCTGTGTATTCTATGTTCGCGATGATCTCAAAAACTACTAAGCGAATTTTCATTAACTAAGCGGACTAAGCGGTTTCCACTAATGGAAAGAGTAAACGCGGAAGGTTTTTATCATTACTAATAATAAATCTGTAAGGGTTAGTAATTAACTGATTTTCATGAAACTTGGTAGTTAACATTCAGACGTACGGGACACAGGATAGGCTACTTTTTTACGCGGGCGAAGTCGCGGGCGCCAGCTAGTAATTACAAAATTCCATTTAAAATAGATAAGATGAACGCTTCTGATTCAGGTAGGAGAGGATTGTCTTTTAACACAAGGTGTAACAACTCCTGTCATTGTAAATTCGACTTAATTTGCAATAAATAAGTACGTAACTTACGTCCTATTCTATTCAATAATGAAGAAAGAGAGTGTTCCTCGTGACGGAGGCTGAAGAGTCAAGCTGTTGCTTTATAATTGAACGATTAACAAGTCACGCAAAACAGTCGTGTTGTCGGCAATTTACACACCTCGTCGATATCGCAACAAAAACGACGACTTAATGAGAAAACTATGGGCGATTTTAATTTAAAATTAACCTTTAATGTCGTCTCAACACCCTTGACCGATGATAGGAATCAGCAACTGTAGTATTTAATTACCTACAACTTTAATTTACGCCGCCCGACCACAGAGTAACGACTGTCTTACGCGACGATTGAAACGATACGAAAGTATTCACCTCACAAATTGTTGCTTTTCTAAAGTTAACAGCTTATAATAATTCATCTTTGAGTCTTAACGTAATTACATTCGCATCCTTAAATGTTTTTAAGAAGGTCAGCCTTAGAGATAAAATCTATTGCATAACTTGTCTTATGGAAAACAAAAGAGTATCTTTTAGATAAGGGAGTGAATCTATAGCACCAAACAAACTAAAAATATGACTTTGGGTTCTATATATATTTCTACACATAATTGAATGTGTCTTTTATTTGTTGAATGAATTTACCATACAGTTATATATGACTAGCTGGTGCTTGCGACTTCGTCCGCGTGGAATAGTTATTTTGGGAATCATTTGGGCTCATTTGGGTATCTCGAACGGTTTTCGCAGCGCACGCAACGGAAGCCCTCAAAAATGAATAATTTTCCCCGTTTTTTCCACATTTTCGACTGTTTCTTCGCTCCTATTAGTCGCAACGTGATGTTATATAGCCTAAAGCCTTCCTCGATAAATGATCTATCCAACATAAAAAGAATTTTTCAATTCGAACCAGTAGTTCCTGAGATTAGCGCGTTCAAACAAACAAACAAACTCTACAGCTTTATAATATTAGTATTGATTAAAATTGAATGTGTCTTTTATTTGTTGAATGAATTTACTATACACTTATATATGATTACATTAATCAAATACATTAGAAAAACATTGACAGAGGCATCGCAATGCTAGCCGGACATTAGCTAGTCGTAAATATCGAAATCCCCAACAATAAAATGGCTATTACACGGTACAGACGTTCCAACACGTCCGAACGGCTGTGCAGTGCAGACTGATGGCGAACTCGATCGATGGTGACAAATGGACGTCGACACATGAACACGTCACTACACGCTTTAGGTATGCGCCGTACACTGTGCACCAGTGCATTGCATTCCGTAGTACATGGCTCGGATGCCCGCATTGTGTGAACTCCCCTTATATGGGTCGTAATTCGTATTATCGTTCGGTAACATGGCCGCTTATCTAATTTCCTGGAGCTAAATTGATATTGTTGTTAAGATTTTTGTTTCAAGATATCTCTTTAAATTTGTTTCTTTTTATGTCAATGACGTGTACAGGTCCACTAATTGATTGTAAGTGCCTATCGTCGTGTATAAGTCATTCAAATAGATAGGTACTAACTTTAGAGCAAACTAATATTGCTCAGTTATTCCGAATACTTAATTAATATAGTTTAATTTCAAACATTTAATAGCCATACATACATACATAATATACTTAATGTTTTCTATTTAATAGTTAGGTATTCATTTAAAAATTAATTTTATTTAATAGTTTTAATATATAAAACAATTCAACAATTCGTTGTCATAATTAAATAATAAATTATTTCATATAGAGGTAAATTCCATTGATTTCTTTGTTCCAGTATTGCAACTATTTTGTGTTACAATTAAAATGTGGAAAGGCGTGAAAGCGCAAACACTAAAGTAACCGCACAGCCTAGTGTTCTCTTTTGATCGACATTGCAACGTTACTATGTCGATGTTATTCGAATCACTCCCAGATTGATGATCCCGTTGGATATATTGCATACCTATCAGTTTTATGTTCTGGCACTTACAGTTAATGCCTGTAGAAATGCAAGGCATTAGTACCGGCATCGATTTAGTCATTTGGCAACAGTTACCCGGTGGCAAGCAAATTGTTTTCGGATTGAGTGCGGTGTTCAACGAATTAATTATGAAACATTCAATCTTAACATTAACATATTAATTAAACTAATAGCGAGCTCATTACAGATGCGTTCCTAGCATACACAGGTCAATAGACAATTTAAGTTTTGTTTTATCAAAATATATACTTTAGACAGTCTGATCATCGGTTGGAGGTGTTTACCAACGCAGCCTTTCTTGATTGGTGCTATTTTAAGCACTAATGGAAATGATTTTATTCTTGTTATTCTGAGCAAAACGTGTATAGGTATTCCCTTTAAAAGAAAAAGAAGTGTTATAATTTTTCCTTTTTTAATTTCAAAATGAGTCAGTCAGAATAAGAAAATGGTTTCAACGATTTATGGGGTTGGTAAACTCGATCGAAATTATGCAGATATTGTAATACAATAAAATTAACTTTTCATTTTGTATCATTTATAAAGACCTAGGTAGTATAAATAAGGATATAATATATCGAAGAAGATGTTTAGGCATCAG
Organism: Synanthedon tipuliformis; assembly: GCA_947623395.1. Taxonomy (NCBI): domain Eukaryota; kingdom Metazoa; phylum Arthropoda; class Insecta; order Lepidoptera; family Sesiidae; genus Synanthedon; species Synanthedon tipuliformis. The sequence continues at coordinate 7,503,872 of OX392417.1, read as the reverse complement.
GGATTCTATATTTTATGTTAAACTAATAAGTCTGTGCAAATATTAGTAACATGAGCAAAGGGATAAATTCCAAATACCTAATTATATTTACTTTTTTTCATAAATTTTTTTGGAACGTATAGTATAATGTCAGATTAACTTATTTACTTTAGGATGAGATAAAAAATCCTAAGGATCTAATTAATGTGGGTAGACGTTAAATTCAACGATCAATTCCCAAATTTAGAATTTACTGTCTAAACTTAAATGTATTTTTAATTTTATTGCATCAAAAACATTTTGTAAACCCACATAACACTCTCAGGCATCACGGATCAGCAACGAGCTAAAAAAGGAAACTAAAATTCGATACACAAATGTCGGCATAATATTTATAGATTCTGATTAATGACATGGAAGTGTATGGGGGACGTTGGTACGCTCTGGTGATGGATGATGTACCAAGTTATTAGATAATGGTGTTTCTATAGAATTAAACGCTTTGTTCTTGTTGCCCTTGCACCTTGGGTCAAGCGTGTAGCGTTCGTTCAAAAACCTTTTGAAGTTTATTCTTGAGCTTATTTTAACAATATCACGATATACCTACACTCTTTTTCTTCGCTTTATATCCGTAGTGTTGGAAAAACAACTTTATGTGTCACGTCACTATTAAATAGACTTTTTTAAAATTTGATGTTCAGTACAAAAGTCTAATAAAATCATAGTAAGTTATTATTGAACAATTTTAGTTCTTTTTGTTAAGGTCGTCAGCCCAGCCTGAAGGGCTTCCATTTGACGATAGGTGGCTTCGCCACCTATCGTCAAATGGAAGGCGTTAGGTACGATAACTTTAGGCGAAGGTACGATAGACCTTCGCCTAAAGTATTTGAAGATTAGGGAACTGGTCTACTAGGACAGATAGCTTACCTTGTTATGAATCTGTCGGTCCTAGAAGATATCTTATTTATAATTCTGAAATTGAACACTCTGAAATTCGAACCTGCATCTGTCGTTTCGGCAGTTGAGCTTTAAACCCACACAGCTATCATCACTACTTACCTACGTGGTTACATAGTACACATACCATAGAAACTAAAAATATAAACAACCAGACGCGGTGTGTGATTTCGTTTCATATTATTTAAAAATAATGAAATTAAGTACTTACTTACATATAATTTACACCCAATTTCCCATTTGTAATACAAATTAATAAACAGGAAGGTTATTGATAAATATGGAATGTGTAACGTATTAGAGATTATTAATAATAACAGTAGGAAACATCTGTTATTGCTTGATGGCGTGATAATGAGTTGCTAGGGGCGATGTACCAACGGCGGATGCGAAGCAAGCGCTAATATTTTTCTAATAAAATCAATTCAGTTAATAAAGGTCGTGAAAATTGCTGTAGATAAAATAATTTCGTATTATATGTGGTAACTGGTAAAGGTTAAAGGAAATAAATGCCCGAATTTATTCACTTTATTTGTTTTTTTTATTATATTAAATTCATTATTTTTCATATTATTATTTTTTTAAATATTAAAAATTTTGTTAAAAAACACGATAATTGTCTCCACAACCCAGATAAAATACACTTACTCGTATAGTTATTTATCGAAAGTTGTTTTTAATTTTGACTCTCATTTTATTTGTTGCTTAATTTTTTTTATGACCAATCTAACGAACAAATTTAGAGCAAATTTATTTATTATAATGAAAAAGATAAAAAGAAAGTATAAAAATCTAATTTCGTATCTTAGCATTGTTTAGTCAGACACGAACCTAATAAACAGATGCTACATACATGAAGGAGGCATTGTGCAAGATGAAAACCGGAAAAGATATGATTTCGGGACAAGCAGTTAGAAATTAATTGCATTTGTCCTGCTATAATAAATGTTCCTTTACTTAACGTTGATGATATGTTAATAATATATTTCTTCATAATGCTTATTAGATAGTAATAATTTTTTTTTTTTTTGTAAAAACGATATCAAAGATCGAATTAGGACTTTGACTCAACATTAGAATTTTATAACCTAAGGGTCGACTTTGAAAGAACACTATTCTAAGCTTGATTATCTAGAGTCTAGATAATAAGCTAGATTATCCTGACTTTTCATTTCCAAATCATTTTATAGTTTTTACTTTATTAGTCTCATGAAAATTCCTGTTTAAATTAAAATACTTACATATAATTATATTTACTTGAAAAATATTATGTTAATAGTTATTAATAGTATATTATGTAGTATTCAATAATAATAGGTAATAGTCTAAATGATTTGTAAACTTGTAAAAATATATTTTGTCATAGAAAACTTTTAGAATTAGTTAATTTTTACACTTAACAACTAAGTTGTTACAAAAAAAGAACAATATTTCATTTGAACAATGACAACTCTTTGGTTTTGAAATTCGATCCACCAGAATCGTAACAGGTACTTTCTTTTTAACAATAACAATAGAAATCGCAATTTCAATAGAAAGTGTTCACTGATTTATAACCAGTTGTTGGACATTTTACGCCGCAAGTAAGAAAACAAAGTGCAAATCTAAAAATTTCGGGAATAAAAAATTGTTGCCAATCTTTTTTTCGTGAACAAGCGAAAGTGACCACCGTGTCTTTGAATAGTTGGTATTGATCTTGAATAGCGCAATGATACGAGACAAAGGTACGTATGAACAATTGACCACCTGCCTCGACATTTGAATATTATTCGCAAAAGGTTTCGATTTCACCTGTGAACAAGTCAAAATTCGTGTTAGTTGCCTTTCGGCATTTAAGTTAAGAGGTGAAAGTTAATGGTTTGTGTAAAGATATAATTTGTGTTTTTTTTTTTTTGAGATTTTATTAGCAAAAAATTATTGATAACATAACAACTTAATAACGTCGTGAACTGAGTTTAACGTTCTGGTTTTTTTTTTTTGAGTTTTATTAGCAAAAATTTATTGATAACATAACAACTTAATAACGTCGTGAAGTGTGCTTAAACCATAGATGTGTAATTAAGAAATTTTAATGTCATTCCGGTAAGTTATTAGTGTTATATATCTATAATATTTTCCTTTTAAGTATAATGTAGGTATATCTCGCCGCTTCGCCCACCTTTTCAAGCATTAAAAATATGAGCAGTGGTAGACCAATTAAGCAAGTGGATGTACTTAGTTCGAGCCTCGTCTAGAACTGCGCCTTGAATCAATGTGTCTCAATGTGTTTTAAATTCAAAATTATACTCACCTAATTTGAGTAACTTATTTACAGAAAAAATAGTGATACAACATACTATGTCACCACATGCTTGTTTGAAAAAGCCATATAGGTACGTTTGAAAATAGGTATGGGAAGATCCGCTAATCCATAGTGAACTAAATTGTTGAAATATAACTCATATTGTAGAAGAAAGCAAGGTGCCTATAATAAAGTAATAAAATCTATGTAAATGTAATAATGTAGAAATATACTGAATATACCATACAGTATGTTTCATATATCCAACTTAACCAACTTAATAAAATTTTATTTCATATATCTTTAATGCCTATTGAAAAAAATGTGTGGACATATTTGTTGGTATAATTTTTGTATAATTTTTACGGTTAGTCACCATAACTGTAACCATAGATATTTGAAAGAGAGAAAGTAATAAAATGAATTTTTTAAAACCTATCACTAAAGATATATTATAAAAAAATAAACAAAAAAATGTGAATATATTAATTTATTTATCCATACAAGATAAATTTTTATCCACATGTAATCTATACATGACCTATTCATTATACGGACATGTCAACGAGTTTGGTCCCCTTATATATTCTGTTTTAAAGATTTGTGGGTCCGACAGGTAAGGTTCATATATTTTATAAGGTGGTGTTGGCTGTAATCGTAATGTGGAATGTTGTGGCCGAACGGTTGGCGGGAATACGCGGCAGGGGGAAGGGGCCGTCGCGATCAGTTCTCGTACATACAGGCTGATGTTCTTTTTATTGAATGGGCATATTGCACATTAGGACAAACATTTTTCTGCTTGATTAAAATTCCTGAATTTATAGATGCAATAAAATTTTGGTTTTGAATACTGTTTTTAATTCGACTTGAATCTTCGTATATGGCAAGAATTTTATTATTGTTTGGAGATACAATCTTTATAAAAATGCTGCAGTCATTGCTAACAATTTTAATAGTAAAATAATTATACTAGAACTTTTTTTATTATTTGTTATTTTCCCCGTTTATTAGCTATATTTTACAAGTGACATTCAAAACGCTTTAAATATCAATACAGTTAATATCGTTCGGTGTATAGTTAATTTATTTTTGCTTTAAAATGTGAATGAAGTTTAAACTTACCTAAGTAAAATATTATTCAAAGCCCAATTCGGTTTCAGCTTTTTCTAAAAATAATATTAATTGTCAATAACAAAAAAATGTCTCCTTTGCTGGGTGCCTTTGTATAAAAATAACTTTAAAGAGCATTTTTGAAATTGCACGTACCTTGTTAATATAAAATTTACAACATCCTGTAGATCAGAGAGTATGATATCAAGGTTAGGCTTAGCGGAACACTCCACATGTGGTCAACCTTAATAAAGTGCGACAGCGTATTATAAGAGCGGCGCGGGAGAGAGAGACGGATATATGAGCTTAGCGGCCATGTTGTATTATGGATACCTATCATATTTTGGACCCGCTCCGGACAGGATTATTCTTTTTTCTTTTGCGCCTCGCATCTCGTCCGGAACCGGTCCTGGAGCGACGACCACCATTTATTGTAGATTAAAGAGGCTTGTTGTCTTAATTTTAAGCCACACTTTAATTTATGACCACGTATTAACTCTCCGCCATTTTTTAAGTTAGATAAGTCATTGATTTCTTTATTTATATTACGGTTTATCAATTCGTATACCCGCTAGTGCCGGCTAATATTTTGTGATTAACTTAATGATTTGGCAATTAAATTAAATTGTTCTCGTCGAGGTAGCTGAATTAAAATGTACAGCCGCGATGATTTTAAACGTCTTCCGACGCCCTTCGTCGACGTCTGATATACATTCGTCATGTTCGCGTTGTTCGAGGAAAGCTTCGCAGTTTCATTTTAATTGCAACATTTAATTTGTACTTATATTAAAACAAATAAGAAGTACTTCATTATTTTACGGGTAGACGAAGTCTGATATTGTATAATAAATATTTTAAATGAAGACTTATTTGCTATTCCTAGGAATTATAATTTTTAACACACTTATCTTTTATAAATTTCGCAATTTTAATTTACAACACGCAATTACAAATTATTCAAACTTTTCGGAAATACAAACGAATAATTATTGAATTCACACTTGAATAATAATTGTTTTAAAAAATAATTAAGGGCTCACGAATAATTTTATGTAAATTTCCTGTGTAAATAAGTATTTTAACGTGATACCTAAATACGACGGGTCACTCAACCTCGCTGCATCATATCATTCGTGGTACATATTAATCATAAATTCGCTTACACGGCACAAAACAACAACGAAACGCGCCCGTGCAAACTCCCATGTCCGAGTGAAAAAAATGACAGTACGCTCCAGCTAACCCAGAGGACATTAATGACCATTTTACAGTAGATCAACTGCATCGTATTTAACTAATTTAACATTTGACAAAATTATACGTAAAATATGTATATTAGAAGCTTTAGGTATGTTACTAATTATTTTAATGTTTACAATTTAAATCCAAATGTGTATACCATTTTATTGTAGGTACGAGTAAATAATAAAACAAGGACAGATTATTAAGTTAATATTTTATCCTTTTAAGGCTGTTAAAAATTTTTGGCGCTGCTAGAATTACCGACAAAGAATAATTCATAGTATTATTAACAATCAAGTATTTTTAAACATTTATTTATGTGGTTCTTATTAGGTAAATATAGAGTTAAATATAGCTCTCTTACGCCACGCACAAATTACAAAATTTGTTTAGCGCATAGCTATTTTTATCTAGGTACTTAGTCTGTCGTTTTGAAAATGTATTATTTTTTTAACTTTTCCATTTTCTTAATTTTTTAATAATCTGTTTATTCTTTCATAATCTTTGTTATTTTTTTTTATATGTATACCGGTAGAGGTAGAGGTAACAAAACAAATATCATAATATAATACTTAGAAGCCCCATCACCCCCATCACCATTTATTAAAATGTAAACAACTCGGTATTATTAAATTTACTTACTGTGAAGATGAACTACTGGCTGTCGTGGTGACTATGTGATAAGGACGCCGGCGCAAAAAGCGCTACCGCTGAAAAAATATGATTTATACCGTGAAAAATGTGGAAACACACGCAAAAAGGGAGGCACGGTGAAAGCGGCGCGTTTCCACTAGACAAATTTATTAATCCGATCGGCCGGTGGCTCGCATTCCTATGTTCAATTGTATTCCAGCGATATTTTTGTTTGTTATGAATCTCGTGTTAGAATATTTTTCATTTCATTTAATAAAAATATTGTGACTATATTTTATAAAAAAACATAAATTTATAAGAACTTATTTCACATTATTCGTAGTCTCTTGTTTGTTATGTCCAATAATTTTTCCCAACAAGTCGAACAATCTAGGTATTTGTGTATCTAATAGTTTTTTTTTAATCTATATGATATTTCCTATACAGGCTCTACTATACCTATCTTTACGTTACGTAAGTATTGAAAAATACTTACGTAACTGTTTTCTGCGCCTTGTTGGCTTGGCTGGTTTGCATTTTTTTATTTTCTGTCCAGTCTAGTCAAACGAAAGTTACCGACGTAACCCGATGGATTGGTAAAGTTAAAGTGACAGTAAACAGGACATATATACCTGGTACGGAGAACCGACTACCGTTGGGCCCGGAAAGGTTCTTAAGTGGAGGCCACGGACCTGATAAGGACCACAGGTCGACGGTGAATCCATGTTGCTTTTGACCTTTTAGAAAATTTTGGATGAGCCCATGTCTAGCATAAGTAAGTCATAAGTATGAGTTAACAACTTAGATAACTAATTAAAGAACTACTTATAGTAAATTATATTTTAAATATTGCTCACCATAAATTCTTATTTAATCTAACTAAACGAAGTGCTTGAACTTTGAAACAACAACACACACATTTATAGTATCTCTGGTTGCGATCTGCAGTAGGCTCAAAATCAACATCGAAGCACCCGGTGGCGATATGCGGTATGTAATTACGCCTCCATTCAATACAAGCCGCTGTTATCTTAATAGAGTGCTAAGAATGAGTGTGTATCTGATCTAAACACTTCTCAGATTGTATTCAACTTATCTTTGTCTTAGGAATTCTAAGACTCAATAAGAACTATTAAAAAATATTTTCTCTTCTTGTCAATTAAGTACCTACTTACTTTAGTTTATTTTATATATAGGTATGTAAGTGGTATGTAATAATATTAAATATATGGCAAGATTGTAAAATTAACAAAATATTTCGCGTCTATGTCTTTTCTATATTCTATATAATTCAATTTGAAAACAGTTTATTTAAGTACCTACCTACTTACCTGCAGATTTATTGACACTTCGTATAGAAAATACCTCCTCCGTGGAATGAAGATAGGATGATTGTCCTATGTCACGCATATATAGATATGCTGATAAAATATCGTGAAATATGCTGGATTAAACGTGGCTAAAAGACTAGCAATTAATATGATTAAAAAAACAATAATGAATAGCACATTTTGTTAATTTTTGGGGACCGTACAGTACATACCTATACTTAGGGTATATTTAATAGATAGTACCTACCTACATATAATATATATGTCGTCGGAACATCGTAGAATTGGCCATATCATGATATTCCTGGGCAGATCATATTTCTGTTAAAACTGAGAGGGTCGCCTCATTCCGCACCGCTTCGCTCGGCTCCCCAAATATATTTCCATGTAAACCTAACACGCTCCTCCTCGCTATGCTTCGCTCCGCTCCTTGTCACACCTATTTATGACTTTTGGTGAAAGATTTTTGATTTCATACTTTACGATCTGCCCAATTCTAAGATCTGCCCACGACATATACATTAAACAAACATAGGTAGGTATATATGTAGTTTGTATACGTCCGCTGACAGATACGGGGACGAGCGGCGGATCTTAGGCGGAAATTAAAACTAATAATTCAAAAAGTTTCCGCGCGACCGAGCCGCCGCCGCCGAGCCAGATTTATGTTTCAACCAGTCTTGTGAGTGCTTCCTAGTTGGTTGCACTAAACTCATATCCCTGGAAGGGATATCATTTAGATTACATTTTCAATAGTCACTGCTCAAACTTCACACTCGAATCTCTAGAAAATGTTTTCAATTAAATCATATTTTACAAACCATACTTACCTATATCCAACTCTCTTTCAGGTCTTTATACCTATTTTATTATGTAAGCATTCTTGACAAGTTACCTATATCTTTATCTCCTTTCATTACAATATGATTCACATCAAAATATTTGTGCTAAATATTTTTTTTGTTATTGACAACCCTTTTTTAAATAAGGTAATTTTTATAAAATTTTTAACTAATTTAATAAAATAGGGATAAAAAAATCACAAAATTTACTGGATACATTGCATTTTAAAAATAAAATCAGGGTTTACCTATTTGTTAATTTTCTATGTGTTTTCTAATATTATTATTTTGTTTATTATTTATTTTGTGACATTACTAATTTAATGCTTAAAGCTATTTAAAATATGTATTAATCTAAATACTTATTGTAGTGTCACGCATCAAAGTCACCTATATATTATCTCACGTTTCACTCCCGGACACACACGCAACTAACTTATCCCCGTGGATCGTCTGCATCCCGTCACGTGGTACGTTTTAGACTGTGCTTGTAATGTTGCCAGTGACCAAATCCAAGATGCATACACTACACTTATATAAAAATCCATTTAAAAGTCATAATTATTAATTTAAGAATGCTTGATATCTTATTGATAGAGGTATATAATATATGCTTGATGAATGAACGTCAAACTTGTTCATACAAAAGGTTCTAACCGGAATAAAACACTCGAAACAGATGCAATGCAGCAGCGTGAATCGCATTGACATTCGGTGCATAACGATTGCAATATATCGACCGTCGTGGCACATCAATCGAAATCCCGTTGGCGCAAGGGGCATGTATCAATGCGCTACTGAAATCACTTCGGCCTTTTGTACTCGATAACTCCGTACCTTGCTCGCAGCCTCGTGTACATTGTGTCTATGTATTATTGGGCTGATATCTTGCTAATATAAACTTCAAATTTCGAAGTTCTGGCTCAAAAGTTTGACAAGAAAATTGGTTCAACCCTAAAAATAATTAGTTACCTTCCTACTTAAGGTTAGTATATAGTATTATACCTTTTCATTATCTTATACCTATATTGACCATGGAGCATAATTATATTATTTAGTTAGGTGATTCAAGTTAAACAAAAAAATAATAGGAAACGGTAGTTAGATCAGAAATAACATTTTACAAAGATTCATAAGTCTCCTCTCAATAGTTTATTAGTATTTAATTCACTTAATTTTGAAAAAATAATTGAATCTGAGCATTTTTTATTCACAAACCACCAATGTTCACCTCCAATAATACGTGTAAGCATGTAGGTACATATATTATCCAATAAGTTGATATAAGAACACGTAACCGAGTCTGTGGCGTCTGTATGTAGGTAGTGTCTGCTGTTTATTATTTAGAATGTGTAGCGGTGGGGCGACGCGAGTTGATGCTCGCTTCGAGTGGAAATCTTTTGGGATTACGCCGCCGTCAACTCGAATGAGATGTGGATATACCGAGGCCAGAATATTATATATACATTAAATTACATTATATTATTTCATAAAATAAATTCATATGATAAAATAATTTCTAACATAGATTCGTATGTAGGTAGTATTACAAATTATTATTAATTTTATAATAATATTTATAATGCTACCCCATAAAACATATATATATATATATATATATATATATAAGGTTTTATGTAGTAGCTATATAATTTACAAAGTTACGCGGGCGAAGTCGCAGGCAGCAGCTAGCATAATCTAAACTGAAAGACTGATATATCTTTAAAATTGCATTACCTAATTAAGTTGTTTGTTATAGATATCCATAAAAAATTAAGCATTCACTACACATAAATGCGAAAATGTAAGTTGGTTATGTACAGGGAACAAGGTGAAAGTTTTATGGATATATTTGTAGATATTATATCGATGTTTGTTACTATATCTCACGAGTACCAGCTATAATTTATACCAGCTTACATAGTCTGTAAATATACTTACCTATATTATTTTCTGTGAAGATTGAATTTTAGAAAGAATAGTAAAATAGTTCATAAATTAAGAAATCTATATAAGTATGTCACCGACCTAACGCATCAAGCGTGGCCCCGCTATGATGTACGAGAAGACGACGCCTGGCGAAACCTAAATCTACGTAAAGCCTCCATCACGTCAAATGAATACTAAATCACGGACGGCCATTTGAATTTCAATATCTATCTGCTTGCCCGCTCACCCAAAATGCCTATTTTATTACTTGTGCAAACTTAAGATCACTTAGTTTGTGACTTTACCTAATATTTTAAACAAAGAAATTAAACTATGGATATTCAGTTTCGGCTGCTTGCGTTACAATATTTTTTTTATTTATTTCAAACGCGAATCATATTTTAAAAAGGTTATGAAAGTTTAAACCTTGTGTGTTTTAAATATCTTCTTATTATTTTCATTCATAATAAATACATTTACCTTTGCATTACCTATTACTCTTACTTGCATACAAAGATTGCTTCCCTCAAAGAAAACTTAACTAACTTAATCAATAATTTAAGTAAATTAATTAAGTTAAATTGCTTTCATTAAATGGATATTAATTAATTTATTTTTAATTTATTTTCCTACTTTCCATTTATTTTATTTTCTACTATGTAGAATATAATATTTTATTATGTATGTTTAAATTATCACCTAATACGAGTATAAACGAGATTATTACATAATTATGTACATAAATTAGAATGTCGTTGAGACCTGTTTCGTTAAGATTCTACTTGCATTTTATTCGCTGTTAATCTTTTTGAAATCAGTTTCGCGAAGCGTGGGCGTCTTTAACCGGCTGCAGTGGTGGCACTAATAAATCTGTGTATTTTCTACCTGGATTTGTCCCAACTGGGTACCGCCTACTATCACTACCCACTTTACTTTGGTGCTATTACTCGTACTTCACACGACTACTGAATCTTTGAATGCATTTAAATAATTACTTACACTTAACTGTAAAGTATTTATACTATAATATTAGGGAGGTATGTGTTAGGCTGTGTTAGGATATGCGACAATAATGAATATTAATTTTTTTTTTGTTTTTTCTTTTTTTGGCAAATTTATTGCACAAAAAATATCTTATTCGTATTCAAAAAATTAATATATATTTAAATAATTTGAAATTTAAATATGTTTAGTTTTATTTGTACAAATACCTAATATCACAATAAAATGCACATTAAATTTTATTAGGCGTTGAAAAAGAAAAAAGTAGCCTATCCTGTGTCCTGTAGTACCTACGTCTAAATGTTTATCTACCAAGTTTCATGAAAATCAGTTATACATACATACAGAAAAAAATTCTAATAATCGTCAATTTAGTTTCAGTGTCATGTATAGAGCCTCACGATATCTCACACGATATCTCTGAAAACAAAGTAACTTACCTACTCCATGACCATTACAGATTTATTATTAGTATTGATGGGGCGCTCACAACGCGAAACCACTGGGATTTAGTAGTATTCAAAGATGCTAGTATCGTAATATGGCAAAACGACAATAAGCCCGTAAAACAACCAAGTAGCTCACCATATTTTTCATAACCCAAAATAGACAATTATTTCTAATGTCCTTGAAAAATTATTTGTAATGTATTAGTTGAAATTTGTTATGAAATGCGAATCCTACCACATATAGGTATAGGGTATTCTTACGAAATCCTAACCATTTCTTTCGAGTCGCTACTTAATGAAACAAAAGTATCTAAAACCATTCTCAAATTGCCAGATACATATTCTCGAACATTTATCACTGGCAAAAAGAGAGTGCTGATTCGGCAAATATTTTTTTCTAGGCGATTAGCGGAAATTCAGCGAAAATACCTATTGCCTTGACAACTTCAGTAGTCTACGTTATTTTGTGTTTTTAGAAAAGTGAATCTTATTGCGCATACGATTAGAGGTTTCTTTTCCGAACTGTGACAAAAAAGGGAATTATATAAGTTTGTGGAAAACGAAGGTACGGCGTGGGAACCGCCAAGTCGCATTGACCCTTAGACAAATGATTTCCAAGTAGAGTATTTTCTTCAAGTGTTTTTGTGCGCTCGATCGTCTTTCACTAGCACTTTCCTTAAGATGTATGTAACAAAAAAATAACATGCAATATTAGTATAAGTAACACTAGGTATGCAAAACAATATAGAAAATCATTGATCCTTAGCGTAGTTCACTATAAATTTATATACCTATTTATTTACTATCATTATATATATTTTTTAATATATAGGTAATATATAATTTATAGCTTTTTAAATTAATAGTTTAGATTTTATAATGCTGGCAAATATTTTCTTTAGCATTTTGTAGTCACGCTGCATTTCGCAGTCATAAAAGGCAGTAACACTGTACCTATGCTATTTTGTTTCGGGATGTGAGTAAGAGATATCAGAGCCCATTTTTCTATTCCTTCTTAATCACCTTAATTATAAGCAATATATAGAGCCAGTAGAGCAGTAGCCACCTACCATCAAACGGACCGTCAGTTTGTCTGACTGCCTGTATAGGTAGGTACATAAAAAATAACTGTTTAAATGCTGGCTGCACTGAAAATTGCATAAAATTCAATTGTGATTCAAATAAATCATATATTTTTTATTCGACTAAGCAACGCCTATATAAAGTAGTAAACATGTTCAAATATTATTTTGGTTAGCAAAGGGGAGGGGAGGCTGTGTCCCTGCGTCCCAGCAATTTTTCTCATAAACCGAACATGACAGATTCGTACAGTGATTGATTGAAGGCGCGCTGATCTGTTAGGGTGCCGAATTATAATACAGAGGGTGTCCGCGATCACGGGGGTCTTATGCCTACTGCATTTTTAAGCCCACGATCTGAGAATGCCACTAAGGGAATTTAGAATAGGTATGCCTACATACATATACATATATGAATAACATTTTGCAATAAAGTTAACTTTTTCCCATTATTTTTTTATTGTACTAGCTGCTGCACGCGACTTCGCCGGCGTAACTTTTCATAAAATATAACCTATTGTTACTCGCTGATAATGTAGCTTTTATACGTAAAAGAATTTTCAAAATCAGTCTTTTTTGAGTTTATTCATTACAAACATACAAATCTTCTCTCTTTATAATATTAGTATAGATATTATTAGACATCTATTTAATATGTACATTAATATTTACATAGATTAGATACCTAATACCCATTGGTCATATACCTAATGACCTGTTCTGTTGATATAGTGATACCATATAAGAAAAAAATGTTTTTTTTTATTTCGCTTCTCGTGACCAAATTCCAAATAAGAGTAGATAATTAAGAGTACAACGAACTCTAACACTAATATTTTGGTGTTGGCGTTTAGAAGGCAAATTATTTTATATCGGCGTGGTTAATGTAAAGCTAACTTTCGGTTTGTAATCTTAAAATCATATAATGCAACGGTATCTAGGTAGGTACTAAATAGGTAGGTAATTCAGAATCTCAATACTAGGTTGAAAAGATTATACCTACTTACGATTTTATAATAAACTTCCCGGCAAAACCAGAGCCTTATTATACCGATAAATAAATTTAAAAGTGTAATCAAAACCAAACTGTTGGAAAGGTTATTATAAAATCGCGTATTATTTAAATGAAGTCTGGATTTAAACAATTTTGAGCTAATACCTACTATATATATGTATGTTTAGTGTATTAGGTATAATTAATTTAAAAAAAATCTTTTATTAAAGAAAAATATTTTAGAAAATTTATTTAGGTAGGTACATTGAAAACAGTTACCATATTATAAGATACAGTACAGATACAGTAGTAGATTTAAAAATATTCTCTAAAATTATATAACAAAAACAAAATTTGAGCAAAAAGCAATAATAAAATTTAAATAATTACTTAAATAACTACATACTTAACTTACTATTTTTAACATTATAATGTTAATTATAATTAAAATGATTGTCGTCAACTATTTAATAATAAATGATTTTTCCAAGTTTAATTAGTATAAATACACATTTTTACGGGCCAATTCCTTAATTGGGTCTGTATTAAAGAGTTTAAGCAAACAAATTACATTTTAAGCTGCTTCCAATTTTTCCCCGGCGTTTAGATGGAAATCTTCATTCGGCGGAGGGCGAACTACCCTTGAAAAAAATATAAAAAGTATTATTAAAGAAGGAGACAGTTCGGGCCACATTTGTAACTGTCGTGGGCCGTATGATGAAAAATTAGTTCAGTCTTTGTGACAAAGGCGCGCTAAACCAACTATATACATTCGTCTCGCTCTGTCCAAGAGTGCTTGAGTGCGAGGCAAAGCGAGGCGAACCGCTCGCTACTTCCAATAGCAAACGACACAGATAGCTTAGGGATGACCGTAGGAGCGAACAGCAAGTTTTTGACAGCTCCCATTTATTGTGTATTGAATATCAATATAATTCTTCGTGAGAGTAGATTTTTGTCCCATAGAGACCCGTCCCTCAAGGGCGAAGTTTGGGCACACAGATTACGACCATAGCAAATATTGCCTCTGATTGATGATCGGAGACGTGGCAACGACCCAATGGATGTGTCACTCTTCGCTTCATTGTTTTGTTTTCATTTCGGATGAACGCAATTTTTTCGAGACCTGCCCAAGATCTGAGCAAACAGACGAAACCATTTTCTAGAGATCAATTTTTTTTTGTTTTGCGTGGAGGTTTTATGTATTTGACTCAACTAGCTGATTTGTTAGATTTGGATATGATATTTTTCCACGTTATTTTTTTCTATAAAAATAAACTAACAGTTAATGGTTACAATACAGCACTAAAGTGTTATAGTGTCTAGATTACATTACACATGAATCTCAGTGCACGGTGAGTACACAATCGGTTGACCGTCGCTTGGCGGCGGCCGCAGGCAAATGACACGGAATTAGTTCTAATGGCGAGACCATTCCGACTAACTGCCTCGGTGGCCTCACCTAGCCATACATAATTGATTATTCTACTGAACCCTTCTGCGTGTGTGGAGACGCTACTCTGTACTCCGTTCTCCTTTACAATTGCACTTTGTAATAGATCACGATGCTTTTCTATTATATTACCGATCATTGCGTAGGTGTGCGAATAATTTTGTCACGAATCGTGTCGCAAGGCAACTTCTATATACCATCACTGCGAAGTTTGTGAAATAAGATTGCTGAAGTACCATTTCGAGTTTTACATGAATATCTAGGTCAATGTAGATATTAGTTTTCATGAATTGAAATAATAATTTACGTCGAAAACATCGAAAAATATAAAACCTAAGTCTGACCTCTTAACCGCTGTGAAGACGGTGGCTCCGTTACGGAGACAGTGGCGACCAATTTTTTATATTTTGAGACAATCGCTCAGGAATCTAACACATTTGCTAGATAAAAAGTATCCAGTATATTAATCCAGGTAATAAACTATCTCTGTGCCAAATTTTATCCAAATCCGTTCAGTAGTTTTTACATAAATGTGTAACAAACATACATCCATCCACCCTCACAAAGTTTGGCATTTAAGTATAGGTAATTAATTCCTGAAGAAAATAACTTATTTTTAAGCGTATAGTTTCATGATTTACTTATGCTAGACTCATATCAAATGATAGCATTTAATGCTGCATTTTATACGTTTATGCATGACGTGCAGACAGACAAACTTATAGATGGAATGTCGTCTATAGATAGGCATTAGGCATAATATGGAATACAACTAGTGGTCAGAATTCTTTCGCAGATACATAAGAATTAATAATCGAGAAGGATAGTCTAGATTTTTTTATTCCCCTGCTGACTTATTAAACCACTTAAAATCTCGGTTTCTGGGGTTCAAAAATTTTTCTTTGTCAATAATAAATATATTACATACAGATATACAACAACATTTCTTAGCGCATCATAGAGCTTATTATTCTTCAATTATTAAAATAATGAGATTAAAATTATTTAGGTATTTATTTATTTTGTGTGGATTAAATATAAGATTAGGCAAGTATTTATTTGTATAATTTATATTAAATTCGTCATACAGATCGTTGTGAGAATTCAGATAATTAAAGCAGGAACTACATTCAAGGTAGAAAAAAAATTGAATAATCTTATTAATCTGCGTCAACCGCCGCTTTTTTTGGTAACACGAATCTGTCACAGATTATCTAAAGACATTACTCATTCCTTTGGTGCCCGACCAATCTGACAGCTGTCTTAACCCTTTTTAACCAATGAGAATTTCATAGGCGCACGATTAACATTAAACTATTTTTTTATAGTTAAAAGGCATTCAAGGTGCACTTTATAGCTTCTTTAAAGCCACAGCGCATTTTTTATTACAAACTAAGAACTCTATTATGTAGGTTTCTCCCAAGGAAATTAGCGATTTTTTTAACTAAGAATACTTAAGTGGGGTCGTATTTAGATCACTACATAGTATAAAACAAAGTCGCTTTTTCTGTCCCTATGTCCCTTTGTATGCTTAGATCTTTAAAACTACGCAACGGATTTTAATGCGGTTTTCACTAATGGGTAGAGTGGTTCTCGAGGAAGGTTTAAGTACATAATTTACTAAGTTACGCGGGCGAAGTCGCGGGCAGCAGCTTTAATTTTATTAACACGTAATTTTATAAACTATAACTAACATGTAGTGCCATCTGTTAACTTTTAGATGAATTAGAGTACTACATTGCTTCAAACAGAATTCCCTAGATGGCGTTGTAAATTTTGCATACACGTTGTCTGGGACTCCAAAAAGGACATAGGGTACCTTTCATCCAGAACGCGGACGAAGTCGCGGGCACCAGCTAGTTTCTTATAATTTATAAAATTGTATAATTTGGCAATTAATATTTCGAATTTCGAATATGCTATGACTGTGGTCTATGTGTGACATAGACAATTATTTTTTTATGTAAGATTTTTATGGCTCCGTAACGCTACAGGTGCTGCGCTGCTAACCTTAGTGTCATTAAGGAAAAGGGATTAAAGAAGGGATAGGGAAAATGTACACTGGTATCCCTTAATCAATAACCAGAATAGCACATATGCTGTTATTTCAGAGTGGTTTTCTGTAACTTTGAAAAGTTCATTAAAAATTTGTCCCTGCCGGGAATCGAACCCGTGACACCTGCGAAAGAGCGTTAAAGCAATCACCTTCGCCACTCATCGAATGGGCTCGATTATTAGTGTATTATCGGGTGACATTATTAGTTCTATACTTACCTAATATAAATATATATATATATATATATATATATATATATATATAATATAAGTATAGAACTAATATAAAATTAATCATCAAACAAAGTGTCTATAACAACTTATATTATTAAAACGAAACCGAAACAAAATTAAGGAGGGTAATAATACATCATTTGTGTAGCTATCAATTGAGCGGCGAAATCTTAAACATCTCACTAACATCTCAATCTCTTGTATTGGAAATAACAATAATATTTCCTGAAACAGGATATTTATTTAAAACAAGGCGTTGATAAAGTAATTTTCTTTTAACCTTAACCATGTCTTTATGGAGTGGTCATTACTTAGCAATGGTACACAGCTCGCTCTGAGCAATGGCTTCGAATTAATCAAAATGCCATCTTTTTGTCCTTCTCTTTATGCTACCATCTCGTTCGCACTAGGCGCGGATATCTCGCCTTTATTTGTTTCTAACAGACCCTACAACATCCCGAATAGTGTCAGGGGAAGGTAACCTTTGGCTGTTAGAAAATTAGACTCAATTTTATTTGGCGACTGGTAACATTTCCTACTTTTTTAGTCGCGTGACATATTCAGGTTCTGCAGTCTTACTCTCCTGAGACGAAATTCGGTCTTTTTTTCCTCTCCATCACGGAACCTTTTTTCGCTTTTTCTGAATGGACGCTGGAAAGCGTTTCTTCCTTCGTCCATTTCTTACGCATTATCTCGTAATCATTAGTTTCTCCATTCCCTTGATGTTGCATTAAAGGTTTTAGACAACTTCATTAAGTGGATAAAATACTCAACCGTAAAGGTCCAGCAATAGTGTACAATTAATTTTAATTACGGCCTCCGATACTTATCGCTTTTTATTATTAATTCTGTTTAATTATATAAACAATTAAAACTACTTATCTTACAATTAAATTAATTTTATTTTTGTTTTAGTATTCAATTGCTCAAGGCTCAACCGCTGTATTCATACTATATATTTCTTAAATCTGAAATAAATAAATATACATAAATTAATTATAATGAAAATTCATTTTTTAAATAAAAATCTTATTAAGCTACTATACGTATATTTTATCAAAACTAGCTTTTTCCCTTAACTTCATACAGTAAAGATACGTTTTATAAATAATAGCCTAATATGTGTTATTCTGATGTAATTACCTATTATTTCAAAGTTTCGTCAAAATTTGTTCCTACATCCAATGCCACAAAATTTTATGTTATAACATCAGTAGGATTATATTTGAAAGATATTTTAGCTCTACTGATATGTCCAATGGTCAAATAATTAAGGCATTAGATCTATACTGACGGTCACACTTCGATTTCTTGTAATGTTGACAATAGAAATTTATTTTCTAATTTTATTTTCTATTTTAGAAAGTTATTTTTCTTCTGCATTTATTATTTGTCTAGCAGGTATTAATAAGTTTATTATATTTCTATAATCATTATTAACATCTGAATATGCCCATCAACGAACAATAATACATTTATTAATATTATTGTGAAAATATAAAATAAATAAACTATTATTAGTTACAAAAAAAATAATATTAATGTAATTCAATCCATTGATGTACAATGCACAAGACTGGATATTGTTACCTCATACAATAAATATATGTTTAGGTGCTAATTAAATCATCTCCCCTTATGTTCAGGTGCGGATCCGACGATGAAATGAACCAGCCGTATCTATGAGCCATGTGTGGACTGTCAACTGCTCTCTAGTCGCGATGTTTTGTTGAGTGTACACGTCGACAGTATGAGAAAGAGACGACTTCACCACCTGCTTGTTTTCGAAAGAAGGAATGACACGGGTTACAGAATAATTTTATAAAATTATATACCTACCTGCAAATATTTAAAAAATGTTTTCTTTTTCTTTTTATATTTATAATTTCACCCTCTTTTCGATTTTTGAAAATTTATATTGTCACAATTTTAGGAATCAAGTTACTTATACATATATTTACTTATACATATTTGCTAAAAAAATAGAGATAATATGAAAAAGTCCTCAAAAAAGTATGTAAAAAATAAACGAATTATTTGTCTAATAAATCTAATTTTAGGAAATCATTATTTAAATATATTCATAGTTTTAAATAATTAAATAAAAAATAAGGTGTGAGCTCTCACACCCTTGCCACAGCAGGCACTGCAACCTTGCCACAGCGAAAAAAAATTCTTCTCTTGCAACTGGTTAGGTAATTTCAGTTACGAACATGAATTTTGTAAAGAATGCCATCGAAAAAGAAGAAAGATGAATACTATGTCACTTCCTTGACTATATGCTAGTTAGTTTGAACGTACAATGAACACTATACAAAAAACGTCGATAATATTCAATCATAGATGTTCATTGTGTTAAAAATTAAAAACCAATAGGAAATATTTATAAGCACAACAAATCTTCAAAGTTTACGTTTTGAATTGAATACACATCGATGTTACGGATAACAACACAATAAACACTTACATTTGAACTACACGCCTTCAGAGTTAATGGTCACAAGCATCGCACTCCGCATCTAACTACTGACCATACATCATAACGGCGCACCAGGTGTAATATGCACACAGTAGGTATTCTATTCTCTAATTTGGCCAACTAATTGACAGATAGACACAGGAAACAGCAAGTAATTAAATGGTTAATTGATTTGTTACGTGTCAGTGCTCTTACAAAAAAATACGCTAAAAATGTTAGCACAAGTATTATTCTAGTGGTAAAGCAAAGAATTCTAGAATCTATTCGTCTTTTTACATTGGAATGTATATTTATTTAAGCAAATAAAGATTCTATTATCCTAACCTGATATTGGATCCTTAGTTATGTTCCCTTCCAGTAACATTCCATCAAGTGGACCTTCAGAATAACTCTTGTCCTTTCTTTAGGTACATTAAGGTCGAAATTTTAACTGCAAAACCTAGTGTGTTCTGCCACTATTTTTCAGATCCAGATCCAAACCAGAACCAACATTGAAAATTTAATTTCCAAAAGTGACCCTGGAAGCTGCCGGGAATTGAGAATTTCCGAGGAAGCTGACGGGAATTGAAGCTGGGGCCCCTAAGACATAGCGATAATTAAGGCAAGCATCCTAACCACTCATCCAACGGGCTCGTCAAAACTTCATTACTCTCGTTCTGTGTCATAAAAGGTTTCATATTTTTTACTACGATGTCCTTTGCCTCTGTTACGCTTACCAAAAGGTACCTGTGCTACCTTCGCAGACAAGTGGCACCTTAAGAAGAAGAAGTTAGTTTTTCATGTCTAGGCCTCTAGATAGGCCTCTAAAGAGAGCCCATAATTTCCAATTCATTTAAATACCTTGAAAAACCTGGCATGTTTCTCTACGGTTTAAGTGTGTATACTTTGACACCACAACGTATACCGGTGGCAGTGTTACCACATAACTGCCAGTGGACAACCAAATGCGACTATTTAGATCAATCAATGTGTATCAGGAACATCGCGTGGGTTACACGAGGGTGAACATTTGCATAGAATGGAGTGATGCCGCAATGACATTTGTCAGATGTTTGAGTGACATTCTAAGCTGTGCAATATACAGGATGGATGACACTTAAATGCCACTAAGCAAATCCATTTAAAATCAATTGTTTATTATTGTTTGCATGACCCAAATTATCAGATTTCTTTTCAGCTGCTTATTTTAGAATAGTGGACCTAGGCGTTAACGCGTCCACTAATAAAGATAAAAACAAAATAAGTCAGTTCGCTAAAATATACTTCTTTTGGGTGTGTAGAGTAAGTAGACCCAAACAGCGTAGTACTTATACTTACCTAACGATTTATTCGTTCGTCAAAATAAGGTGTCATTCAGTATATTTTATTGCTTCCGACTGCTGCATCTTTCTTAGTAAGAATAAGACACAAGTAGATAAGCATTTTCCTCACTGTTAAAAAGTATTGGCTATTATAAGTCTAGCAGTTATTCATTTTTTTAATTAATAATAAAAAAAAATATAAGTGTCATCTTACTGTTATATTTTATGGTAACTCAATTTTTCACACAAGCGGTGTATAATTTATTTTTTATTTATTGTACAAACGTTATGAATCATTAGAAGAAATCCCATTTTACTTTCAAAGGAGGTATTGCCAAATGAAACATAAAACACCATCATTCGGAAACACCATGTGGAATAAAAGGGACGGGTAAATAAAACCTATAGGCAGAACGCATTAAGGCATTCGGGTAAGACGCTATTGTTGTCATATCGGTAGATAAACTACAACATTAATCAATAGTGTACAACAATAGACCCGCTTACCTCAAACTGAATTCGACGGCCACTCTAACTTCAACCCTTCACTTAAAACAGTCTCCTCTGATATGCCTCAGTTTCGCAGGTTCGGGGGAATTGGAGAAGATCACCTTATGTTGGAGCCTTAAAGGTAGATGTTGAGTGAACACGTACTCGTATGTATAGGTAATACATCTGACACTCCACGTGAGATAACGGTTTCAACGACAATCCCTTACAGACTGAATTATTGAAACATTTGAATTGCATTAGTTAACATCTTTCTTATTTGGTTTATTCATTAACAAAATTGTTATCAAATGTTAGTTAGTCTTCAGTATTTTTTACACTCCATACATACGGGTTAGAACCCACATGAGCTTTCGACTTTGGTAGTATAAAACATAAGGGATTAGAAGAATTTAAGGTATTATCTTATTAACTTTCTCACCGTAACTTAATACCTGCTATAAATGCAAAAGTTTGTAGTACGGATGTATGGATGTTTGTAACTCTTTCACGCAAAAACTACTGAACCGATCACAATGAAATGTTGCATACACGTTGTCTGGGTCACCAGAAAGGACATAGGGTACCTTTCATCCAAAACGCGGACGAAGTCGCGGGCACCAGCTAGTAGGTAATATATTAGAATGTTTATAATTATGTAATAAATATTCTAATTATTATTAATTAATCTAAATAATTACAATATTTATTATACTACATTAATAAACATTTAATAGTACACAGTTTGGTTGTTAATTAATATTTTTTTTTGTTGATGTTAATTATTATTCTCCCTTTATACGTAGGTACCTACCTACTATTTTCTTCTTCTAAACTTTTTTTCTTATAACACATAGTCTTCTATATAGTAAGTAGTTTTAATTTAATTCAGGCCAGTAATTTAATTTAAAGTTGTTGATTTTGTAAGCTTAACTTTTGAATGAAACGTTTATTTAGTAAATCGAATCGGAATTTTCATTTGAAACAGCAAACAATTTCATTAGCGCACTCCTAAATCGGTTTACAGGTTGTGGAGATGTGAACATTTATCATACATCATGCCCCTTTGTTTGGGGACACGTCACTTAGTCCCTCCATGTGAAGCGAACATTGCGAAATGTTAGGTAGGTACCTACCACTTGTTCTCAATTCAATCACTTCTATTTTTCAACTACTTATCGCCAAAATTATCCTTTATTTAACTATAATCAGTCAGTACTAATATTATAAATGCGAAAGTTTGTATGGATGTATGTATGGATGTTTGTAACTCTTTCACGCAAAATCTACTGAACCGATCACCATGAAATTTTGCATACACGTTGTCTGGGACACCAGAAAGGACATAGGGTACCTTTCATCCAGAACGCGGACGAAGTCGCGGGCACCAGCTAGTATAATATATTATTCAATAATTTATTATTACATTTTACGTATACAACAGGTGGACCCACGGTTATTATAACAACAATTAGTTAAAACAATATCTAAATAAAAATTAAATTAAATTCATATTGTTAATGTAAACGGATTAAATGCTATCTGAATTATGCAAAGACGATTGTCCGTGAAAGTGAAAATGTCCGCGGGTATTTAGTAAATGATTCTTAGGTTAGAATATTTCTATTGATAAACTATCAATATATTTTTTTATAAATATCTATCTATCAATAGAATATAAATGTTTAGCAGTAGCTAAAACAGCATGTGTGCTTGTTATGTTATGTATTTAAGATGCTCTTTTAAAAATTAATTAATATAATTATGGAAGTAATAAACTAATCGTAATTTTATCAATCACCTGTTTCAGCACATGTGCTAATTTGTTTTCCGGGTGAGGAAAAGAAGCCGGCACTGAATCCAATATTTGAAAATTGCCTCGAATCTTTATCAACTAAAAATGTACACACATATTTTAGGAAAATAGTCTGTGTCTTTCTAGTATTCGGAGTAACTATAACGTCAGAGTTCACCCTTAAGTTTGAAAGCAGGAAAACAAGTGACAAGCGCGGTCGTCCCTCCCAGGGTTGCAATCACACATATAAGACCAGTTTAGTAGGTAATATCTATTTATTTATTTTATGTTAAGGTCGACAGAGAGGCTGACGGTCCACTTGATGGTATGTGGCTACCGTGGTCTATAACACAAGTAACACCACAGACGCTGCAAGTGACCAAAAGTTTTAATTTTTTGATTTAAAAAGATTCGACCCTACGTAAGTATATACATCAATCACTCTACACTTGACTGAGCTGCCACTTGACTATTGTAAATATATTTTACAGCTATCGAAATTATAATTTTTTTGTGGCAATTGCGTTCCCTCAGGGTGACAATTTACTCAATTAATATAGTTTCCCTTCCATACATGCAGAACAAGAGGCAAAACTCATTTGTATGGCCAGTGGGAAATATATTACCTACGCTTGGCGAAGGAGGGCTCTCTAACTCAATCCATTCCATGTTGATGACTTTAGAACGATTTGTAGTAGGTAGGTATTATTATACGTAGGTACATATTATGTATTCTACTACCTGCACCACAGCATACTACGAAATTAGTATGCTGTGCCTGCACTATGTGAGATTATTTCTGCTTTATTCTCGCGAAATGCGTACTGATATAAACAGTTTTCACTCAGACGTCTTTCAAAATCCAGCGGATGTGTAATGGAGACTGATGGTTCTATATTTTCTAGAATTCTGAAATTCTCAGGAACGTAGGTTAGGAGTGTCCGGTTGCGGACCAACGCCCAAGACGGAGTTGCGGAAGAAATTTCATCCGACCTCACAACTTTGCCTATAGCTGAGGCGGAGGATGCCAAAAGGTTTAGTCGGTAGGTCTACCCCACTACCATCTCGGCTAAGTCCGACATAACCCCGGTGGGGAATCGATGATGGTTTCCTGTTGTAAAAAAAACTACTTAATATGGATATAAACACCAGACCATCACTGCTTTTTCATTATATTAAAATACTATTTAAGGATATGTAGGTATGTACCAACTAAATTTATAACAAAATATGAACTCTTTCTTGTTGACACATATTCGTAAGAACCAGGGGTGTATTGAAATTTTGATCGGTACCACCTATTTAAGCATTCTTAAGTTTTTCTGTAATGATTAATATACTAGGTACCTACTATACTATACTAAGTAAGAGCAAAACAAAAACAAAATCTGAACTAAAAATCCTAAGGTGAAGCATATAAGGGATCGTAGGTGCATAGGTATATGTTGCAGTATCCTATCTCTGGAATTATCTTTATTGAATTACCCCACGCTGGTCGCAGCACGAGTCGACCAGCAAGAGCGATATAACTTAGAAAATAGTTGCTCTTTCAACATCTCACTGTGCGGGTGTTATTTGAGATCTATTACCTTTTTTTTTTTTTGTTTCACCTACCAAAGAATTTATCTACGTAATAGAATATCGGTTTCCTACCAAATTATTTTTAGATTAGGTAATTCTTAAGAAAATATTGGTTCCTTTACCTTAAGTAAGGTAGGTAGGTTTATAGGTAAGTTTATTAACTTACCTGTAAGTTATTTAGGTATACTTACCTACTTATATTTTGATATAATCAAATAATATTGTGTAATTTATCTATACTTAAAACCGTTTGTCCTGCCTGACTGACTATCAACGCACAGCTAAAACTATCTACTAAGTAAGTCTAGAGAGCTGAAATTTTGTAAATTGGTTTATTTTACAACGTAAGCATAAACTAAGAAAGAATTTTTGAAAATTTCGACTCCATGTGAAATTAGAAGCGGCTCGCTAGTAGTATCTGCAAATAATATAAGCAGATCTATCGGAGAATCAAGATAGTCGACATCACCCATCAGTTAGCTTAAGTAGGAATGGGCTAGCCGTATCTGTCGTGCAGCAACAGCAATAGCCAATCTATTGAGGTAGATGTATTTGCTCGCTGGACCGATGACCTAAAGAAAATCGCAGACAGCGGGTGGATGCTGAGGCGCGCTTTTTTCGCCTGTGACCACTAATGGGCTGATAAGGAAGATGACGACTATATATAGGTCCTATTTATAGATTATCATCACCAGCGTATGATTATATATATGATTTATTAGGTATCTACCTCTAACTGCGGTGCACAGCCCTCTATCCAATGGGAGAAAAAATGAGGTAGGCTATATTAAATATTATTATTTTTTATCTAATATATATTTTTGTTACTAAAAAGGTATCAAACCGTA
Source organism: Synanthedon tipuliformis (assembly GCA_947623395.1). Classification (NCBI taxonomy): domain Eukaryota; kingdom Metazoa; phylum Arthropoda; class Insecta; order Lepidoptera; family Sesiidae; genus Synanthedon; species Synanthedon tipuliformis. The sequence continues at coordinate 7,477,812 of OX392417.1, read as the reverse complement.
AAAAAACAATGCCCCTTGAAACACAGTATTTTATTTGTTTGACACCCAAAAAAAAAAGGTAGGTTCACCTGACTGAAATGAAATCGAATAAAATTTTGAAAGTAAAATGTTTGTGCAACGTTCGATGACATTAAAAAAATCGTGACTAAACACTTTAGCATCGCGAAGCGCCTATGCAAATGATGAGAACCGACCTTCAAAATGACAAAGCGGTGCGAGACAGCTAAACCAAGATCACCGTACTCTTTCCAACAGCAAAACAAACTTGACACAGAGTTCAACATTAGAAGCAATTGTAACACTGGCTGGTACACTGTGTTCATTTTAATGATGGCAATCTTTCATCCAACAAGTACAGTTAAATAACATCATAATACATTAAAAGATAATTTGTATTCTGACACCGGATCAGTTTCGATAATTCATATATATTTTGTATTGTATACCATACAGTTTATTTTTATACTGTAAAAGTTTACGTCGTGTGTATAAATTTTATACAAATTTTCATTTGAGCAGTTCCATCCAGCCAGTTTGTTTACAACAAAAATGTATTGTTATATTACCATCAAAACATAATTGTAATGCCAGGCTGTAGACTATAAATGTTTGCTGAAAGTCGAATTAAGTATATTGAAGCGTACACCCTAGACAGGAAGAGAGACTTCTTTATGATCTCTTTCTTTGTTTTGATCTTGAGGGTTTGAGGTCGAGAGGCTTATATTTTTTGTTTTTGTAGTTGTTACGGAGTTGTTGCTTTTCTGACTACCCGTGTTTTTGAAAATAATAATTATTGGATATGATAAAAATAAAGAAAAAATAAATAAATCTAAATTCTCATTATTATCACAATTCTGGTGAGTAAAAGTAATTATTTAGCAAAAAAAAGTTTTATATATATTTTTAGTCAGTGAATAAGAATTTTACTATTTTACGCTCTACATTTTAATGGACATCAAATTGCTAGTAAGGACATTGAGTACAAAAAAATATATAACCTAATGTACATACTTTATAACCGTGAGTGATGTTCGCCATCTCATGAACATTAGAGGAGACACATTATTCTGATATAACGACTATATAATTGTCGGATGCATGTAACCATATCATAATATCATTTTCAGACCAGTTTGTCTTATTTCTCAATGTAATTTCACCAACAAATCGCCTTATAATCGCAGTTTTATATGCTCCAGGAATTATAACTTCATCAAGCTGATAATTTAAGACACTCGTGAAAGAATGTAGGTAGGTATATATAGGTTTTACCTATAGGCATGTTTATAGCTAGGTAAATGGATCGATATAGGTATAGGTACCTATATGAAATGGTTTTTATTGTTCCTTTAAAGAGATATTCAATACTTACCTATATAAATACTTGCATTTTACTTAAAGATAAGATCTGTTATAGATCAATCAATATCTCCAAATATAATTTTTTTTGAGAACCTATTTTGTTGCTACATTGCTATATTCCGTCGGCTCACATAATACGAAGTGTGATCACCGTCGCTCAAAATTATAAGATCACTTAGGTACTTATATACCCAAAATTAAGCAATTAGGTACCTATAGGCGAGCACTACCTAGGATTATAATGATCATGTAGGTATACTTACTTACTTTTGGTAATGATCGGTATGCACGCTGGGTGATGGACCTATATGGAAGATAGTATGGAAGATAAATAGTCCATCACACTGTTTATGTTACCCTTAATTACTCAGCGAGATACTTACAGTACAGCAGCGCACGCACATTTACCGCCTACCACTATACGTCCTTATGCTTGGTCATCACGTCAATCAGTTTGAGAACTCTTATTTAATACATTAACCAAATACTAATTAAAAATGAAAAACGAAAATGAAAAAAATAATTATTACATAAATATTACAAACAAAATGCCTAAAGAACTGTAACTATCAGTCTGAAAACATTTTAATAGCAATCACTAGGACATAGCTAGGTAGTTAACAAGTTAGGCAGATTATGTACCTACCTACTTAGTTAACATAAGATGCCTCAAAATACATATATAGTTAATTATTTATATCTAAATAAATATTGTCCCCTGACCTCCAAGCTAGGATTACCTGTGTTTTGGAGATCAGTGGCCAAAATATATCTAAGTTATAGGTAGGTACACTAGCGATCTGCCCTGACTTATTAAAATTGAATTAAATTATATTGAATTCAATTGAATAAAATAAAAAAATTCAATAAAATTGAGGAAAAAAAAAGATTGAATGAAATATAAGTAGGTATACCTAGGTAGGTACTACCTACTGTAATCTACACAATAGCCCATCTATCTGGCTCGTGCATCCCTTATTATTATTATTTATAATTATATTATTATTATAATAATAATGTAACCCTTACTCACTCACTGAAACACAACAGCACAAATGCTGTTATTTCACTATGGTCTTCTACTACTTACACTCTTCTTAGTTCGCTTCTTGAACGATTCAATTTTGAAGACACGAGTGACTACAGCGCCATCTGTAGGTATGTAATACTTATTTTGTTCGACAGTCATCCTGTTATAGAGCTTAACTTTTGAAGCCATAGGTTCTTTGGCTCGAATTCTTCTTGATTAACAAAAATTACCTAAGGTGAATTCGGGACAGGACCAGTCACCTTAATTTAAAATAGATAACTTAGTATGTGAGAAGAGTTAGAAAATAGGTACCTTTTTTTGTAAGACAATGTCTTTATGAATTTTATGGACCAAGTAGGTACAGGCTATAGCGGAGGTAAAAGCTATCATGAAATTTGCCGTAATGCCATACATACGAAATAGGATCTTTACCACTCGGTATAAGTACCTATATAGGTATAAAAACTAAATAAGTATAGTTATACGTATTTACAATGTACGTGCTTCTTGTTAAGAAGTGACGTAACACAACTCCCAACGCCTCGCGCTCTTATTTGCAGTAGCAACAACAAAAAACACAAATTTAATAAGGATAGAAATATACAACTTACCGTATATGGAAAGGAGATGGTTACCGCTCAATCGACGTCATCTTCAAATGCAACGCCTGCCGAGTACCCAGCGGCAACAGGTTTCTCGTCCAAATCTCATTATATTTAATTTTATAGAATTTGTATTGTAGATAATCTTTGAAATATTAATATTATTTATGTATTTTATAGTTTGCTTGTAATCTTTTTTTTTATTTTGACTGCTCTGTTTTAAGATCCTATTTAATTTAGATTGTCAATGGTTCATAAAGTATGTTAAAAGTACACGCACTATTTGGACACATTAATCATACTTAGGTTGTTTCTAACCAAACTCAAAGGTTAGGTAAATATTTATTTATCCTGATACAAATAATTATAACTTGAGATAGATTCATATCGCGTAAGGAGATATTATTTGCATTTAAATTATTTTTTATGTTATTCCAATAGTTTCAACTTAAGATTATGAAATCCTACCCATAGGTTGATCCAAAGTAAAAATCTGCCACAGCGATACCTACATATTACAGCTATTACATCACACTTATCATATTACATATTTTTGATTAAAAATTCGCTGATAAAATTACATAATTTTTTCATGTAGGTAATTTTAATTTTATGGACTATATTCAAATCCCCCGTTCATTTAGGTATGCCGGTTGCGTGACTGACTGGAACAACCTGTTGGGTGTACTGTACATAATAACAAATGACTTGGACTGCGTCCGAGTGGCTGCTCCGTGGGTGTGGTCGGCGGTGGGGCGGGGCGTGCGGGGAGTCCGCCCTAAACAAAATGGCGGTTGCTCTCGCGCCAATTTTTGAATTCAGAATTGTATTGACAGCTCACACGTCACCTCGGAAAATGCGACGGCGTTATAAAGCGTTTATGTTTATACCTACCAAGTAGGTATATTTTTTCATTATGAATTCCAACAACTGTTATCAATATTATTTATGTTGTTAGGACTGCATAAACTAAACTATATGTTGCTTTTTATTCTATGACTAATATAGAAAAATGACCTGATAAATTACAATTTTTTAAAAAGAAATTCGATACCTAATAGACAAGGAAATACAAAATAAATGAAATATAATAACTGTCCAAAACTTAAAAGTTAGTATATCTAAATATTTGCTTTATCTTGCTAGCAATAAACTAAGTCCACACAAATTTAGTAACTACAAGTGACTAAGTCTACTTTTCTTTAATGGTAGGTAGCTTATACTAAAACCATTGACTGCTACAAATTGCAATAGGTAAATAGGCATTTATCTGTGCTTATAAAAAAATCATATTACCTAACATCTTTTACAGAATCAAATTTGAAACTACATTCAATAAATTATCACACCCATAGTAGGTATATCACATTAATAAAGTGTTTACTATCTAACAATTGAGTGTCAAAACGTTAATAAAATTACTTGAAGCAATACAAACGCAATAAAAGTCATAACAGACAAACGATAAATTAAAACATCTCCATACAAAAGGCTCGCCGCCGCTTCACACGGACGTCTATAACTTAACAAATCGTTATTGCGATTTAAGGACCCATTTAAAACCTATAAAGTCAATGCACAAATGAATTTATACTTTATATACAGCCTTTTAGAGTCGCAAATCATACGCACATACTCAACTCTTCAACTCCAATAAACTATTTTCAGTATCAGAGCAATGAAGACGCTCATACTCTGATCCTTTCTCGGCAACGGTTACAGCAGAGTGTGCGAAAGAGAGAGACAATATTTACGAGGTGTTTATGTCGATACAGCGGCGTTGATTTAACCATTGCTTTAGTTTATTGCAGTCAATAAAATTGAACGTTATGAGGCAAGGTCGCACGTGAAAAATTGTTGGTGATTTATGTCTTCATTGGGACAAAACGTCTTCAATATGACGTCACCTTGGGAACCGGCACAATTTCTAATAAGATTAATGTTTTTAAAATTAACGATAGTCTCTAAGTAAATTAGATTAGGATAAACCATTAGACAGGTAGGTTTTTTACCTAATTAATTAATTGTATGTATTTAATTTTAAAGAGACAAAAAAGTATTTAAAATCAATTAATAGTATTTAGTATTTAATGATTTATTTTTATTTTTTTATTTATTTAGTATTTTTATTTTAAGTATTTATGAATTTTAAATATCTTAATATTTAAAATTCATTTCAAAATAAAATGGGTAGTGCATTAATTCTCTAATATAATTATAGTTAAGTACCTAATGAAATAAAAAATCAATACAAAAATGAGATTAAGCTAAATAATTAATTCAATTCAAGTAAGTAGGTTACCTTATCTAAGAAAAAAATATTGAGGAAAAAATAAACTTTGTTTTAATCTACAAATATGTGTAAGTTTTATAATTAAAAATTAAACTTTTGTGTGTGTTTATTTTAAATATTTTCTCTCATTTTAATGTACATTTAAAAGAAACAAGTAATTTTAATTAAAGTAGATATATCTTTAGATGATTTTTAAGGTTTTCTATTTAAGTGAATAAATTATAATTATGACAATGTATGAATATTTATTGTCTTAATTTAGGAATTTAAGGAAATTATTCTTCTACTTACCTATAATATAAAGTTGTTCATGCAGTAGGTAAATGAGATACTGTATAATATAAACATAGATTCTGTATTATCAGTATTATGACCATATGTAGGAGACACGTGACAGTGAATCTCAGTAGGTATGACCGTGAACTCGAATGTGTACCAAGTGCAGTGGCACATTGAAGAGAATCATAAATAACACTTATCTGTTCAGCTCGCGACCAATGACCGACCAAAATGACATGACCTCACATACGTATACATAAAATACATTTTATCAGAAGAAAGTAGTAATAAGGACAGATCGTTTTCAATTGGTTTTGAAAGTCAATGTAAGGAAGAGAAATGACACCCATTTTCATATAAAACATAGAATACTTTTGTTTTGAATCAAAACGAATATGTTAAGTAAATGATATGTAGGTACCTATAATGTTTTGGTATTAGTAGGCTTTTCCTTTGGTTCTGAACATTGAAATAATTCCTAAGAGCAAAGACATGAAAATACCATTGTATCTTCAAACCATAACCCAAAAGTAAGTTACGTACTTATGCTGCCATAACTGAAGGGCTTCAGGTAAATTAAAACTGTTATGTTATTCATATTCTTTCATTTAATATAAAAAAATAATAATTTCAATTTTGTTTGGAAATCGAGCTTGGAATTAGATTTTAAATAGACATCCGTTACGAGTATACGTCATTGTCTACAGTAGATAACTAGAGTTAAATATTATGAAATTGTAAATTTAGGTATTTTCTCATAACATTGTTAGAAAAAACATATTAAAAACTTATCATTTGATAAAAACCAAAACCATTTCCGGTCACCACATCAGCGATTGGTTCGGTAACATTAAACAGACAAATATGTTGGCCATTTGAAACGCTGCAAAACCATAATTGCTTCAATTTCGAACTTGTCAAAACTGCATTAGTCCAAGTCCAACGTTACGTGGAAGAAAATAAATGACGCGCCTTCAGCGCTCATTGGACGTGGAGGATTATTAAAAACGCATTAGAGCCGGCCACACCTAGCCTTAATAAATCTCACTAGGCTTCGTGTTGAAACAGAAAAAAAGTAATTTCAAGATTTGTGCCGGGGGTGGAGTGCAGGGGAGGGGACCAATCATCCGTGACTGACACGGAAGGAACCGGGGCCTCTATCACGCGAAATCATTATTTTGTCGTTAGGGAAACAAATTATTATGGCGGTATCTTTGAACTGCGATCTGGACATGAAGAAAGCCGGCTTACGGCGGTCTGAAATTGTAATTATATTTTGTATAATAATAAGCATAAGGAACTTTCCGCTTGCAATATTTGAATAGTGAGTATACGCATTATATCGCTGTGATGTTTAGTATCTAGGTATTACATACAAAGATAAGTTAATTAAGTTAAAGGTGTCTCCATCATATTTTTAAATTAAGTAGTTATTCCTGAGATTGAAAATTTAATCCTATTTTATGTAGGCAATCTTTATGCTCCAATTATTTCATGTATTAGGAATTATATTAAGGTTTGAGTCAATAAAATTTCTCAATACAATCATTATGCTTTATTAATTTCATGTATTTATATATTTATGACAATATCGTCTCACCTAAACTTATTAAGTTACTAATTATAGTTTATATTTCATAAATTTTGAATCGATAGGACATTAAGTGGTAATTAAAATCGATCAAATTAGGCTTTTTTTTAATTTTAAATTATGTGACCTACTTTTGGAATATTCAAGGACAGTTTCCAGGCCTTTCCAGGACTTATTTCCTTTTAATATAACTAAATTTTACTTCAACGTGAAATTTACGATTGAAATTCCAAATTGAAAATTCTATCTGGCAAGGGATTAAAAGTAAAATATATTTGAACATTGCACTTGGTTTGTCATTTTTCTTTCAATTATCATTAAGTAGAGAAGATATCTATTCAGAATTTATAAATTGTCCTATAAATAAATTATTTATTACATTTCACTCGTGAAAGTTACAGGGGACGAAACAACTCTTACTGCTAGAAATAATATTACAACATAAAACATGAGGTTTTTGAGCAAAAATATTAAATAAACAAAATGCATCCCAGCCAGACAGCCTTACCTACTTAAAATTTACCCAATTCAAGACAAGAAACGTAGAAGACAAAGCGAACCTAATTATTACGAGAACCAATAAATAAATACATATTGAGTAGAGTATCGACAATATACAATTATTACAATTTACATTTACTTAACGAACACAGCACAAAATAAAGAACAAAAAAAAAACATTACATGTAAAAAAATGACCGGCCTCAATCCACAGTAAAAACACCCACCAGTCATAAATCTATGTGACATAATAAATCAATAATTTACAAATATTTCGTTTACACTATTACGTATAACTTGAATCCTTCGACATGTCGAATGTCATTCGACAATTCATTTTAAAATATTCGTAAAACTAACGTTTTTATAGCACGAGTAAATATATCCAATGTTCGATATTTTCATTTCAATTTACGTATATCGGTTGTTTTCTGGCAATGATTTTATAAAAATACATACGTATTAACTAGTTGTCTCCGGGAGACTTTGTATATTGAACGTTGTTTGCACATAGACGGCTCTACAAAGAAAACTGAACGACCGGCAGTTTATCTCCTAACTTTGGTATACTGTGTCACGCTCACTCGCCTAATAACACTCAAAGGGAAAAATTAAGTTATTATAGGTAATATTTATATAAATCTGCACCTACAGAATCGAGGGTAACTCTTGTTTCTCCATTAAAAATTTCCATGAACTCACTCTGCATTCACCATCGAAAGTGTCTTTTTGATTTTAAATCTCTTTCGAATGGCACAACATCCACATTTAATAACATTAAATTTCCGAGCAATAAATAGAAGTGTATCAAAGAATAAATTAGGATCTCGATAACTATTTTCATCTAGACAATTAAGCTTCACTTTTCGTAACATTTTACAATTACTATAGATTTTCTTATTTATCAGTTATAATTACGTATATTTATTTCATCATCGAAAAATCGTATACATTGCACTTGTAAAAAACTGGCCTTTCCAAACTACAGAGTACAAAGAATAGTATAGAAAAAAAAAACAGAGAAGATTCACAAATAAGTACTTTAAAGTACCAAAAATACAAAATGAATCGTTGTTTTACAAATTAATCTCAATAATATTCACACTAAAACAATTGTACAATATAATAATAGAATCTAAAAATTATCGCATAGATAATGTATGTACAGAATAATAATATCTCGATAGCTTAATTAGAAATAAAACGTTAAATATATTAAATAATAACAATATCGATATTAATTGCCTTCTTATCAATGGTTAATTATAAGAGGTCCATATGGTTTTGTGATTCAAAATTATGAGAACAATTTTGTTTCTAATAAATATTAGCCTTATAAATAAGTGCTTGAATAAGAATTAAATATGTAAAAAGAAGAAGTTGAAGAATAAAATTAAATTTAAAAAAAAGAAATGTAGATAATCGTAGATAATATTTACATAAGCAATATAAACAAAAAAAAATAGACATACAGATATGAAAAATAAAAAGATTAGCTAAATTGAAACTCACAAAAAGATTATTAATTCTTACAAGCACTTTGTTATATGTGTGTTTTGAAAAATGGTAACCAATTTAAAGGAGGAAACACTTCTGGAGTTCCAAAATGATATTTTAATATCAAACTGTAATCACATAAATGACGATGCAGCTTACTAACCATATACACTGCTTTTTTGGTAATTATTGGTATTGAGATTGTTCTATAAATTAATTTATACTTAACAACTGTAAAAATCTCTTCATCACACTAATCATTATGCGAAATCACTAAGTTACGTATTAGTTTATTATGTAATATTATCATGAAAAGTCCAACATACAATTTATACAAATTAAACTGTTCTAGTAACATCGGCCTTGTGTCGTACGTTTCAGATTTACTTCTTCATTGGCGGTGGACTACGAATTGAACACCAATAGTCACATTAGGGTCTCGTATTGTACTGAATCTGTACTGCGGTTGGTATTACCTACAATATTGAAAGTTTTTGTAGACTTTTGATTTGTTTAACTAAATCACTGGTATAGCTTTCAATCTAATTAGGACAAAATTTTGCACACAGATAGACATTGTGACCTGGATTAAAATAATAAATAGATACTTTTTATAAGAACAAAGACAAAATATTTTAGTTCTGAAAATACAATTACTTATTCTTCAGATATACCTACAGTAGGTAGATACCGCGGATATAACAATTTCGATTTATATGACGTCTAATCGTTAAACTACAAAAATGCGAACTAAGTATGTCCGTATAGTATGACTGCAGTTTAAGCGACCAACTGCTTATAAGGACCTATTTTGACACAGGTGTTAGTGCTGTCAAAATAGGTCCTGTTAGTGCTGTTCAGTGTTTTGTTTACAACAGCACAAAAATCACTTCAGGGACTTTCTAGTGCTATGGACTTCTTGTGCTAAACTCGAATATCAAACGAAAATTTAAATAATTTAAATAAAAATTAATATAATGATAATACGTAATAAAAAACGAGCCCAAATTATCGAATTGTTTGTACGTCATCCGGTTAGTACGACATAGTGTCGCCCGGTAGGTACCTTGAGTTGAGGGTCGTTATATCCGGATTCTACTGTATATCAATCAATACAAATGATGCGAGCGAAGCTGTAGACATAAACTAATGCTGATAGTGACAGCTAGTGGTGGAATAAATCTGAAACGTCGATTGCGAGACCGCACCTTAAGCTAGAGGAGGCTTTATTGTGGCGAGGTGGGCGGACTCATGTTGTCCGGTTCGTCTCCGGAGCCTGGCTCGCCTTTGGTTTTATTTTCTTTCTTCCATTTCATGCGTCTATTCTGGAACCATATCTTTATCTGTCGCTCGGTGAGACACAGTGCGTGCGCGATCTCAATCCTTCTCCTCCGCGTCAGGTACCGATTAAAGTGGAATTCTTTCTCCAGCTCGAGCGTCTGGTACCGTGTGTACGTTTGCCGGCCGCGTTTCCGCTCTGAAAACATTTAAATGAAAACATGAGTCGAGATTTAATGCGAGACAACTGCGAGACGCGAGGCAACCCTGGCCCGCAGCAGACATTAAAAAGTGCATAGGCATTTCTGATAAATGGTGGTTATTTGTAAACGGCGAACACTCCCGCCGGAGTTAATTGAAAATTGTTTTGAGCTTATCAATTTGTTAATTGTTTTTGCTTGTTGGGTATTTCTCTTGGCTGTCGGGATTAACAAGTTTGTTGTTATAGATAAAATTGCTGTTGCGAAATGTACCTACACAGATATAAGTTAGTAAGATGTAAGGTGTGGGTAATTTACATTATAGGCAGGCATACTCGAATTAGGCAACTTTAATCCAGAAAAAAAGTACTGTTCCCGAAGGACAGGATCGCGGGTAAAAACTAGTTTTATAAAATTTATAACAGCTTTAACAATGAAGAACTAGTATTAGCCCGCGGTATCGCTAGAATTAAAAAGTTGTATAAGTATATTTTTACAAAGAGTTCATAAAAACAAAAAAAATTATAAAATATGTTTTTTAAGTCGACTCAGTAGTTTTGTCGTCAAAATGGAACAGCTTATTTTATATTTATAAAATCTTATGAACAAACATCTTCTTAATACACCTTTATCTAAACATTTTCTTGATATTTTTGCTTGACAGACCTTAATACATCAAACGAAGATGGAATCAATCATTTTTAATATATTCTAAGTAACGTAAACAATTTTAAAAAATTCGCTTAAGCCTTAAAATAAATATGATGGATATCCAATACATTATTTATAAATATCAATCCCAGTTAATTCATACAAATTACTCGCGCAACTGTGATTATACTAATATAAGACTTGTGCTGTACTAGCTTATGTGTGTGAAAAATGTGTCATATTACAGATTGTGCATGTGTTTGTTAAGATCCGATCCGGAGCGCTACCGAAGCCAATTAAAATAATTTAAGACGCCGCCGGCCTTTTTCATTTTGTAATCATTATTCTTCGAGGAAGATGCGAAGCCTATTATACACGGTTTAGAAAGACGCTCTGAACTGCAATTTGTCTGAATAAAAAAAAAAACAAATCCAAACATGTAACTCGCAGGAACTCTTAAGTATTACTTGATTTACAAGATTTAATCGATTACACAACTGCTCATTGTGACGATACATCTGAAAATAATGCTTACGTATTCTAGCAATGACTCTAATTCAACAGGTCATATCTTTTTAGCTCATACATGTCATACACCAATCACTTAATTAAATGAATGACAAGAGTTTAGATACAATCAAATTTGACACATTTTAAATCGAGGTGTTAATATGAGTATGTTATGTTATGTTAGTGTTATGTTGAGTAGATTTGAAGCAATAAAGCTTCAGTTTCAAACACTCTTAAGGCTACACGTCACATTACCTGTAATGGAAATCTTTGTTGGGGCTAGTCTCGTTAATTAAGCATTGCTTAGATACTTTTATGGTATTAACACGTCAACTGGGTACTTGATCTAGTTTTAGAATATTGTTACTATTGCTATTGCTAGGTATTGCTATTTCTACTATTGTTATTGCTCTTACTTCTTCTAATTCTTCTTATATTTCTTCTACTTTTATTTACACTCTCGTTATTGTTATTGCAAGTTTTATTGTTGCTACTATTACTGTTGCTTTTATTGCTAATGTTTTGCTAGTTCTACTGGAGTATTTATTACTCGGCTCTTGGCTCGGTCCATAAATGGTTTTTACATCATTTTTTATTTATTTACCTATAAGATTACTTAGTTAAATTTTTAACTTCTGGTGGTTGTATTTTTGTAGTGGACTTTCTAATTCAAGAAATCAACGCATAGGTATTTCTTAAGAATCAATTCAATGAATTCAATAAATGAGAACATAACTCACTTTAGCTCTTTCTGTGATTCAAAATACGCAGAACAGAATAAGTCATCGAAGAGGCACCGGAGGTATAGTTAAAATACTAATATATTTAATAATAAAATATAGGTTCGAAATAGCAGTCCAAGTTTAGCGAGCTTCTAATAAAACAACTTGTTTAAATGCGGTTTGGCTGTAACACGCGAAACGACTTGCCGTACAAGATAAACACGCGAACTTCGAAGAAATCGCTAGCATGAAACCCGAGGATTACCCACACGATGACTGACACGGTCTTTGCCAATTCTGAGAAAGACAAGTTAAAAAAACAAAGAAAATCGGCTGACGACTTGCCGACAATGACTTCTTGTAAGTGCCCACTCAAGGTAAAAAATGGGCTACAGGCTGTAATTTCATGGATAACCTTTGACCGTCGTACATTTCGTTTTCTAGTGGAGATTTTTCTCGAGAAGTGGTAACAGTTAGACAACATAAAAGGCTCTCGGTACAAACGCTTACGGCCGCTGCAGTGGATTCAAAATTATCGGCCACTTGTTGCTCGGGAAATTGATAACAGTCTCGTGGCTGTAGCTTTCCTTTTGGGAGACGTTCAAGAATTCGCACAATGCTGACTAAGATCAATGAGAAGCAGATGCTTAATGTTTTCAAAAGAATATCTATATATGAGTAAGAACTCAGAAATTAAAATAATATGTATAAAGTGCAAATACTGATTTAGTATCGATATCCAAATAATATATAAATACTTATTATTACTTCTACTTATTTCTACTTATTAGTAGAACGCTACTCAGCAATTAACATCGCACAAATAAAGACTAGCATTTATGTAGAAATAATCGGGATTTCATATTTTGATTTAATATTAAAACATTCAATTAAGTGTTTTTTGTATATTAAATAAAGCATCTTCGTATATCATAAGCGCCTGTTTAAAACCTGTTTGATCATTTCTAATAGACAAAATAATTACTAATATGAAAGTTCATATATATTTACTAAGATGGTAGTAGTGTCTAAGAGAGTAAATTAAATATTTTCTTAGCATTTCCTTTATACACGCTATCTAAGTCTCATCGTTCAAATGCCAAAAATGTCTTAACAAAATAATATCAGAAGTGTAGCCCGTAAAGTCCCCTTCCCAACGGGCTTTACATTGCACTAGTGGTATCATCGCGCACTCAGATGCATAAAACATGATCCCGACGTCAGATTTAAACCGCATGTAATAAGAGTATTAAGGCGATCCGTCTGGAAGGCGGGCGAAACGCTCGACTGCAACTTGACACTATTACTTTATCAGGCTATTAATAAACAAGACCATTGTATCTATGGCCATTAATAACTTCATTTAGTTACGAAAATAATCAGTTTGCATACATCAATTCGCAGATTATTTATTTCCTTTCGTATACATCCAATTTAAATTACTTTCATTAATTACTTTTAGAGAAAATTCTTATATAAGTACATACGCTGTTTATCTTATAAAATTTGTAATATGAACCTTATTTCAAAAAATTCAAAAAAACCTTACCTTCAAAAAATTTATAATAAAGTGTTTTATTATATATTTTTTTAGGAAGTATGTACGTTAAGCACTGATTGCTTAGTAAAAGTGTTTCAAGTCAGCATAAGAGCAAACTAATAAGTAAATGTGATCAGAGGATTTTCGACAAGTTTTATCGTACTTACTTCAAATGAAACCACACAATTAAATTGAATATAACCGAAACGCAATTTTTCTATTGCTTAGCAATTTATAAAATACTAACGCTAACCATTATTTCACTAATTGGTGTAATTATCATAGTTGAGACTTTAATTTATCCTTAGATTACGCTAAAGTAGACCATCACGGTACTCTACTTCAGTATTGACCGGATTTTAAGAACGATACCATGTTTCCTCACCATCATGTGAAGTGCCTACTTTGGACATGGAGCTGTTTATCTTACTGTGCATCCAAGGCATTTTTAAATAAACTGGACTTATATAAGAAAGTAGAATATAAAGTTACAAATGTATAAATTCATTTTAAGTAGCTCTTACTGAGGCGAGGATACATAAAAATTTGTAGAGATATTGATGTTCACTTGTCATAAAAAGCAAATAAAGTCCTTTTTTTAATAAAACATAAGCAATTTCCGATTTTAGATCACACGAGCGTTTCAACCGCGTTGATTGTTCCGCTTGTATGTAATGCCCTAACGAAATCTCAGCTTTAGGACCGTCGGGCGCAGCGCTGCATGTGTCGGCGGGCGCACATAAATCATCACTGGCCGGGGGGAGAGTTACAAAATCGGGCCCGGCTTACTTTCACGACACGACTGCCGTGGACAAGCACGCGTGAACCCAAACTTTCTGAACTGGAGTAAAATATCAAATAGAAATTCGTATAGGTACCTCTCTCTATATGGAACTACATATGGAAGTTACAATGCCAGAAAAGGCGACGAACGACGAAGGACTTGATATCAATGTGAAAGTTTGGTGCCATCGAGAACTACGAGTAACAAGTATTAATCGACGTTGAAATTGCAGAAAGCAACCTATCTTTCGCCAGTAGATTTCTTTCAATTTGTAAATAATAAATGTGTGAATTAGTAGGTATTGCAGAGAAAATGAGCATATTATGTACATATAAAAGCAAGAGATCCCAGAGCTTATATTGTCAAAATATCTCTTACAATTATCTTTGAAAAGTTTTTCGACTTGTCCAGAATATAATAAAGATATTATTAAAATGCCAAAAATAAATTTAATAAAAACAGCAACATATAGGTAAAAATAAAAAATATAAATTACGAGCTAAGAAGCCAGAAAAGATTACATAAATCATGCGTTTACACTGACGTAGTTCCTTTAGTGAATAGAATAGTCGTTGAAACTAATCCTCTCGCTTCTGAGGTCTTACATTTATCTGGATAAAATGCGTGCTAAAATATTGAATGGTCTGGGAGCTTCCATCTCGTATCGTATTTGTTCTGATTACACTATTCGACAACGATCGCGAAACGAACAGGGCGTAAGTACTTGATGGAATGAGTAGGACGATGATTTGTTTAAATATAACAATGAACTCTGTTTGACTTTCATAAGGCCATCGTTTCAATTGAAGTCGTTGACCTACACATGAAACCGTTTTGCATACCTACCTATGTATAGACAGGACGTCTTGATTACTTATAAGCCTCTATTATAGAACGTTGCTTGTTTTACTGACAACTAGCGACTCGGGCTGTCTTTACACAGGCGCTGTTCACTATGGAACATTTTTATTTAATATAGCCCTACATCGATGCTTTTTATATATACAGATCTTTGTAGGTAAGTTTGTTTATAATGTTTGTTATTCTTGGTTTATTTTTTAAATAAAGCCTTATTATAAAAAGGTCGTGCGACAGGCTGACGGTTCTCTTAATGATAAGCAACACCAGCTACCGGCGCCTATTAGAGGGCTGAATGTATGTGCGCAGCCGATCTAAGTTACTAACTATACTTAAATGATTAGGAAGAGACACGGAAATTGCTCACGAAAATACAATAGCACATATATATGCTGTTATTTCACGATGATCTTCTGTATGACAGTGGTTATTGCCACTAGTGCAATGCCACTAAACTCCAGATCCCTGAAAGCACCTTACTATTCGACAAATAAAGGGGTTCAATGCTAATCTTAGGAAGTACTGCTTCTTACACCATTGGAAAGCTTCGTTACTCCAGATGGACATAGGCTTTATTAGCTTAGGCAATAGGCTATGCATAATAAGTCCTCATCTTTGATCCGGTCTTAGCTAGTGGATCAAGTCAAGAACAATTTTTGTAGAAATCAATTTTATTGGTGGATGATTAAAACTGCTACAATAAATAAATTTAGAAAGGGTCATTGTGAAAGGTAAAGTGAAAGGAAAGAAATTTCATGGACGTAGCCCGATGTGTTGTTGGTCAGTTCACATACGAATGCCAACATTTTAAAAAGTAGGTACCTATCCAACGCCACGAGCTAGTATAGGTACAAACCATTGACTCAATATTGTCTCAGTAAAAACTACTTGCTTATCTACAATCCGCAGTGAAGACATCAATCCGAGGAAGATAAATAAATCACAGTCTCCAATATTAGTAAAAACTTTAAAATGTAAATTTGCATAGCCCATTGCGAAGTTTCGTTGGTCCCGCGAAACTCGCGTATAAAACATAATAACTCGTATCAACCTCGCAAGCCTAAATACCAAATTCATCAAGGGATGACAAGTGAAAAGAGCTTTTAATTTAATTCGTTGCGGTACCGCGCTGGAGGAATACGAAAAAAATATAGCAACAGCTTGGAGCGATATCGACAATCCATAATTCATGTCCTACAATTTCATACATTTCGACGCCGCTTTGTGGTCGTATTTTTTCCCGTTTGCACCGAACGAAATGTAACTTTATCCGTTGCTGCGTTGAATTCAATATTGTTCAACGCTGTTATTTATTTATGACTTTAAGTTCCGTTGAACCCACTCAGTGTATTGCAACATCGTACATGATATCAAACGGGTATTCAGATTAATGCAATTTCTCTTAAACGCTTACACGTCGTAAATAAAATTGCTGGTTCCCAACGAAGCCTTCATTGAAGGCCAATGGCTGGTTAATAAGTTTAATTGATATTGTAATTATAAAAAAAATATCTCTGGTTTTATTTTATTTTTGTTTCATTTTTATATATTATTTAAATTTGCGCAAACAGTCTTGATTTTTTTACTAAAAAAATTCCTCCTCTGGACACACATAGGTTTTTAAAATAAAATGTATTAGACATAAATAACGAAAAAGTTTATCGTTCTTAATTTAAATAATCGATTCTAGTTACAATGATTGTTTTAACCTATCTCAAAATGAATATCTACTAATGTAGCAGACGTTCCAATTTTCTTAGTTGCTTGTCAGACTGCCAAGTTGAAGTTTCCGGGTTCGATCGCCGAGACAAATTTTTAATAGGTGTAAAAATTAATTACATACTTCGTGCTCACATTAATTAAATATAGATAAACTTTGTAATTGAATTAAATGTAATCACTAAAATTTAACTTTCTTCTCCTAAATTTCCTCTAAAAATTTAATACATTAAATAATTATATTGTATATTGGATAAGAATAATATAATTTCATGTAAAATCTTTTTAATATCATAAACTAATTAAAAATATCTATGTAGGTTAGTATTTTTAAAAAATATTACAATTTCTTTTACCAAGGGGCATGAAAGGGGCCGTCATAACACAAAACGCAATTTGTAGGCAAAGCATTGATAAGATCCATGGAAGCCGAAACACTACCTATGGATGACATTGGTAACAGCTAACACGCGAAACAATAATTACGTTCACCTCATACAAGATTAATGCGTTTACACATGTAAGGACATTGAGTTGATGTAATCGTGTATATTTATATACCTACCTACATCTCTATCTACACTTAATAGGTATGAGAAATGACAATTTGTATTTTAAAGGAATTATTAGAAACTAACTGTTGTACGCGACTTAGTCCGCGTAACTTTATAAAATAAAGCGTGTGTTACTCGCTGATCACGCTTTCTATAGATGAAAGAACTAAAAAAAAGTCCCGTAGTTTTGAGTTTATCCATATATTATATACTAATATTATAAAGATAGAAGATTTGTATGTCTGTATAATGAGTAAACTCAAAAACTACTGGACTGATTTTAAAAATTCTTTATAAAGCTACATTATCAGCGAGTAGAGTACTTAACATAGGCAATATTTTTATAAAAAATATTACGCCGGCGAAGTCGCGTGCAACAGCTAAGTAGTTACAAATAAAAATACAACAATACAAATATTTTTTCTTTATAATATTAGTATACCTACATTATCTACTAACACTTTCTAAGTAATGAACAGAAATATATATTCATTTTTTTTATCTTATTTAATTTTTTTAATCTAATAGGTATTAGGAAAATTGTATAAATGAAAACGACGATAAAGTGTATTCGGTATCACTAAGTGTGGTTTCGTTGGAATTGAACGAAAAAAAAAAAGAAAACATGGCGGCCTTTCTAGCTCTGATATTCATTAATCATTTGGTGTGGTCTGGGCGGTGCCAACAGATATACTATGTATGTCTGTAGGTACTTGCCTAATGACTTCTTTCTTATGTATAAACCTAAGGTTATAAGTAGGTACATACCTACCTTAATTTGAATAGATTTTCTATATTAAGTTCCTGATATTTGTAATAAATTTTAACTAGTTACCTGATCAATACTGAATGGAATTTTGACCTAATGGAACGCAATAATTTTTTGAGGATAGTAGTTGCAAGATAGATTGGCTCTCCAGGGCGTGTTCTAGCGGTACGGTTCGAGCAAGTGAAAAAAAAATGTTATGAAACATAATCTGAACAATATGTAAAATTATTTCATTTTTTTCTCTAAGAATGAATAGCTTTATAAGTTACTAATGATATATATAGGTAATACGATTAGGGTTTATGAAAACCTTATAAAAAAATAAATCTTCAAAGGCAGAGTGCACTACAAATGTCGCAAATATTGTAAAGTTATGAATAAGAGGGCGAGAAAAGTCGTGTTACAATTTATAAATAATGATCCATGTTGTACAAAATGTAATAACAACATTGGGTAGCAAATATGGCCGGGGCCCAAAAAGAATTTATGTCATAAATACAGAGCCATCAGTCTCTGCTGTGTTGACGCTGATTCCCGTCGTGTTTCGCATCCAAATGGAATGTTATTCACCGAAAATTTCGTTTTGGTGTACGCCAAAAATTACGAGACCGGGATTGAACGAAATTCCGCCTGCAAAAAAGGTGTCAAATGAAATATTCAAATATATTTTAATATAATTCATGCGGCGGGCGTTTCATTTCTCTCCCTCGTAATGGAATGCTAAATTTTCGGGCGAACAAAAAATATATATTAATGCGCGTACCTAATAGCTTATACAAACTCGTTTGTTGGGTATTGTTGCGCACAATGGATGCCATAACTCCGCGTCGCAGCCACGGCCGGTGACGTCTTTGTTAGGCTCGCGAGCTTTGTTCGAAACCCGGCTCCGCCTGTCGACGACGCTACATCTACAATCCGCCACCCCGACCACTGCCACCCAACATTCGCTTCACCGCTACGTACATCAGCCACATAACCTACAAACTTCTAAAACACTATACCTATAGATGCACCTACTCCATTGATTTATGAGAAACCATTTTCAAACGTGACTTAATTACAAAATTCCCATTACGGAAATTAAAACTATCAATTATAAAGTAGCATTATTCGAAACGTAGAATCAACGGAGGCTTTCATAAAAATGACTGCCCTCCCTTACACGTAGCGGGCTAATTACCAGTTTTGTTCGGCCATTACTATAATTTGCAGCAGGAAAAGCACGAATGAATATTTGAGAAGGCGATGGAAAGTGAGTAATTGCGTTGGATCACGAAGTGAAAAGTTATGAAAGGTGCCGGAGAGGTGATTTTTCAACGCCAGCCATGAAAGCGAAAATCTTAATGAAAAAGAAAATATTCAATCGCGAAACGCCAGCCGATATTAGACTTCTATTTTAATAACGTTTATTAAATATGATGCTTTACTTTATTTTTAGTCATACTTACCAACGTGTTCAATGTGTTTGATATAATAACACGGAAATCGCCAAGAAAACAAGTGGCTGTTCGGAGGCGCCTAAAAATTCATCTCAACATAATACTGAGCGCGGAACGCATTAGGGCTTCAAGATGAGCTTCGCCGCGGGACAGCTAGCCCCAGGGGGTACCCCTGCCCCCGAAAGCCGGGAGGGGGCGGTCTCCGCTCCAGAGAATATTTGACACGGGTCTGGCAGATAGACAGGCCGGTCATGTGTGATCCCCGGGCAGGAAATGGGGGGCTTTTTTCCTCTATCGACGTGGCTACTCCCTACACAAGTATAAAGATATGCTTATGATTTATGACTGCATCTACTCCCACATGTGCACGCATCGTGTGATGCGACGCTTTTTGTTGATACCTAATGATACGTGCTCGCTTAATAACACATTAATGAGTTTCATACGTCGATGGAATTAAATTTCAATATCAATTACTTGTAATTTGATACAACTACTGTTGTAAAAACACGTTAAGTGATAGTTACCTAAGCTCATATGTAGCCGCTAATGCTTCTAATTCCATCATTTTTATGCTATGTGGAAATGGCTGTTATTATTTAATACCCTCCATTTCAATTTGAAATGGTCCGACGAAAATGGAATTTTAATACCACATAATAAGTTTGGCTTCATCGGCTTACCAGCGGTCAAAGTTTGATTGGCGTTATATCCCGACGTTTAATTAATGTGGACCAAGCTAAGCTAACCTCGGGCAAGACAGAGACAGAGACAGAAGACGCGCAAGAAAGAAAAGGACGATATGAATTCTCAGAATGTTACCAGTTCATTGTACGAAACTGCCTATATTTATTTATTTTATTAATAAAACGATATTTTTAAATATTTAAATAGTAATGATTATAAGTGACTGAAATTTGAACCTATGCAATTTATACATAATATTAAACTAAAATTGTAAACGAACCTGTGAATAACATAAAAGATTCTGTTATATTTGTACTTTTGTTACCGAGGTCAAAAAAATGTTATGAGAATTTTTGTCTCTCTGTTCGTCTGTGCACGCTAATCTCAGAAACAGCTTAACCGACTTGAATTGGGTTTTCACTGATGCAAGCTTTCCGTAACATTTAGTGTTTGTTTCATTTTAAACACACACAAAAATAATTTATACTAAATACCAAAATACCAAGCGTACGAATACCGAAGTTGGTGGGCACAGCTAGTTAAATAAAAATAATGTCTAAGAGACAGATTTGACTTGGACTTGTAGCTTTAGCATTTTAATTAAACACAACCACAGACAGGTATTAAAAAAAATTGTGTGTTCATAATATTGTTTCCTTTAATTCCCGTTTTTCATCAACACGTGAAATATTGCAAGCAATATATTTTAGATTTTGTGCAATTTGAAAAAAGTTTAATAAAGGTAATATATAATTCAGATTTATTTAAGGTATAATCATACCTTATTTAAGTTATTAAGTATGATGTAAAGTATGGTGATATAGGATATGATAATTTTCATTTGTATTTACAAAGCTGAATAACCCAACATTTAACACTATTTTGCTAGCTTCTTCGCTGTATGCCAGATTTTTGCCAGATTTATAGATATGTAGGTACTTACATTTAAATAAACACTGAAAACAAATTTAACGAATAAATGATAATGATGTTTTAGCTTATCTTTAAAATATTACCACAAATTCCAGCCAGTTACCCTATACTATAGTAATCAACTTCCAATAAAGTTACGCCATCGATAAAAAATAATAGATAATCGATAAGTTGGCCGCGATTAAAAAGTTTTTTTTTCTATAACATCCACAAGTTAATGTTGAGAGCAAGTGATGTTCAGGAAAATATGCATGATAATTCGCATGCATAGGCGAAACCTACGCATGCGAAAAGACAGGAAATGATTGAACACGTTTTGTAAAGTTCTGTCAAGAAAAGATTGTACTTAGCATGTAGTAGGTATAACATGACAGTAACTTGAGAAGACAAACTTACTAACTTACCTATATTCTAAGCCAATATACAAATTTAAGGCTTTTTTATTTAAGGCTTAGTTAATAAATAAATTATTTGTAAACTTCCAACAAAGTAGAGAGAATCAACTTAGCTGGCAACTCCATCTTTCACATACTTGTAAAACTACAAATCGACAGTTATACGTGTGTGAGTCAGCACATGTGTGTGTGTTCGCTGCGTCCGACACATATTAATGGGATTGGTGAGCCTGCTTGTGGGTGTATGTAATTATAAGATGGTAATGGTTTTTTAATAAGCTCCATACTTTTTGAGCTTTATTTTTTCAAGACTATTTAGAGTTTTTTGTACGTATATACTTATACTGGTATTAGGATATGATTGTGGGTATTTTTTGCGATATTAGCTAGACCAAGTTTTTTGAAATTACCTATTTGGTTCAATTTATTTAATGTAATAGCAGATTTTTTTGTTTTAATGAGCTTTGTAAAATATTCTTAAAAAATTGAATTTGTTTTTAAATATTCTGGAATTATTACAGATGAAAAAATAATCCTAATAATATTACAAATACGAGTAGAGCTAAGCCGAAAGATTGTATATTTGGATGTTTGTTGCTCAATCACGGAAAAACTACTGAACTGATTTGAATAAAATTTGACGCACTGATATTTTATTACTTGGATTAACATATAAGACACTTTTTATCTTGAAAAAATGTTAAGTATACCTATGAAATTTTCAAAAAACGAACTACAGCGCGTACGCATTCGCGGGAACAGCTAGTAGGTACCTACTAAAATAAGTTTAATTACCTATATAATTAGTATTATTATTTAATATAAAAACTTATACATATAATAGTATTAGAAGGTATTTATTTACCCAATAGCAATTTAAAACAATCATTTGTATGTCTAAAAAAAGTAACTTAAAAATAATTTACAAAGAGCAAAAACGCCATTCGTCAATGTCACGGTGCTACCGGGGCTAAACCGGAAAGTTGATCCCGAACAAAATTAGAAATATATTTTTATACGTTACTGCACCCTCAACGAACAAAAAAAACTTTATGCAAATAATAGCACGTGTAAACACAGGGGGAGGGAAAACACCGGGAACCGTTTTCTTATAGTGACTAAGTAAAATAAACATTCGGGAAAATTTTCTTTTTATACCTTGCATCTTCCCTTTTCCCCGAAGAATCGGGATTTAATGAGGGCGAAATGTTGAACGACGAATTATTGTGTGATACATTTAATTTTATTGAAATCTATTCTTTGTAAACATTAAAATTTGTATGAAATTAAAATGTATAACTTTTGTAAAACTGGCTGTTGCCCGCGACTTCGTCCGCGTTCAAAATGTTACATAGCCTAAAGCCTTTCTCGATAAATGGACTATTCAACACAAAAATAATTTTTCAATTAGAACTAGTAGCTAGTAGTTCCTGAGATTAACGCGTTCAACCAAACAAACAAACGAACTCTTTAGCTTTATAACATTAGTATAGATTCATATAACAAAATTATATAATAGGTAGGTATATAATTTGAAAACATTTATATTAATATAACAATAAAATAATACTCGTGCACGCGACTTCATCCGCGTTGAATAATGAAAAATCACATTGGTCGTGTGGTTCAGGTTCTTGCTTTAACGCTCTGTCTTAGCTTTCCTGGGTTCGATTTCCGGCCGGGAAAACTTTCGAAATAAACTTTTCATAGTTTGTTCTGGTCTTTTTTCACAGTCATTTGGGCAGCAGGTCTGGCGGTAGTAACCACCTCCTTACAGATGACCACCGTAAAAACATAATGTTTACTTTTGTGTTTCAGTTAGTGAGTGAGGGATTCCAGAGCCTTTCTTCCATCTCTTCCTTATCTCTTAACATAATACAAATAGTTATAGTATCTGAGTTCCTTTCGGGGTTTCTTCTCAGGATCGTCATGATTTTGGCAATTTTTTTTCCGAAACCCTGATAAAGCTAAATTGAAATTTAAGTGTTTCTTTGAAACTTATTTAATGAATAAATAACTGTTTTTCTTTTAACACCTTATTAGAATCTGATCAATAAATATTTATTTGTTGAATTTCGGAGTGTAGTGTTATAAATAGTTTAAGACAATTAATGTCATGTTTCATAAAAATGAATCCTTTTGCTATTTTTGTGAACATTAAAAATGGGAAGATTTATATCCATGTGATACGATCCGTCCAATCTAGAAGTGCATTTGTCGTCATTGTTAGCTAGCGACAATCGACGATCTATCAGAGTGGTGAACGAGAGCCGACAATAGAACTTATCGAGTCTACACTTGAGTGAAAATCACGAGGTTTTATCGGATCTGACGTAGAAATATAGCCCAAAACATTCACAGCTTTCTGGCGTTTATCTATCAATAAAGGAATACTATTTTTTCTAGAACTTATTACATAATAAATCCAACGTTATAGAATTAGTTTATCATTTCAGTAAAGGATTAATACCTATCGCCTTTTAAAGTCTGAATTACAAGAAGGTACCTACATATGTAACAAGCAATTATCCCCAGATTGTAAGAATTGAATTTATATTGTCAATTACCATTAATGTCATTAAAAACGTTTAAAAAAATGTCTGTTCAGAGACAAGTATTGTTTTCTTTTTTAAATTAGTTCAACTTAACCTTGACATAGTGTACCTACGTAAAGATAACTTAGATTGTGTGCAATAAGAGACACTTGTCTATTTTGCGAAACCTTCAATCTATATCCAAATATATCAAGAAGACTTTTAGGTTTTAGAAAACGTAGTTTAAGAGAAAAATTTAGTGGAAAATATTCATTACTCCCTTTCAATGTTCAAGCTATTAGCGAATTCGACCTCGACAAACAAAAACTCAGCCCACACACACATTTGTAATTGTATTATACTTCCCTCTGTTTAATATCAAACGATTCGAACCTTCAGCGTCAAACGGAGAAAATCAGGAGCAGGCACCGAAACAAATTCTTGTATTCAATCATCGGGCTCTCACAAAGGAGGCCTCGGGCCTGATAACTGAACAATGAAATGTAACAAGTCGTCTATCCGGCATTGTATGCCGAAAGGGGCTTGGACGGGGCGGTGGTGGGGGGATTTCCATTATATTTCCATTTCCACCTCGATTCCCGCCGACTTATCGCGGCCTACCTCTCGGACTAGGTAACTCCATCTTTCTATGCCGTTAGTCAGAACGCAGTAGATACGTCAAAATTGGCTCAGAATAATGTTTTTTTTTTTATCACATAAGAATTTTGTAGAAAAATACAAATGAAACGTTTTCTTGTGTATTTTTAATATTTAATGATACATCGTATCATTAATCTAGTTTAAATGAAACAGAATAATCCTAACAACGATGTGTTTAACACGTTTTCTCATTAGTCCCGCAGCTGAATACGCGAATAAAACATGTGTAGATATGTACCTACCTACTTCAGTGTTAATTGTATACCCACATATGTAGGTATTATTAGGTACATTGATTAATCTCGTGAATACGATGGATACAGTTCTGCCATGATTAATGATTGGTCTGCTTCAAACGAACCGTCTTCTATATTTAAATTCGAAACAAGCTGTGTTCCGATTGGTCGGATCTTTTTTTCAAAATGGCAGCCCATATTTGAGGATAATTAATGATGGTACCGTTTGTAGATAACTTTAAAAACTTTGAAAAGCTTAAGTACAAGTGGCTACCGTTTAAGTATCACATAATATTTCACGACTTAAAACGACTGCCAGTTTTTTTTTAATTAGCCTTCAAATGCGTAGTGAATAACTCTTCTTGTAGCAAGTATATAATTTTATTATAATTAATTGTCAGTAATTATTTCAATTGTATTGTTATTTGAATGTTAATCATTTTAATTACACGTTATTACATTTAGTTTTAAAACATAGTGTAAGCGATCGTTCACAATTTATCCGTGTCCCATCAGACTTGGGTTTCTATCGAAGTTCCAAATTAATTAACTAGTAGGCCAAGTCGACCCGTCTGGCAGCAAGTAACTCAAAATTGGCACGTCTTATCTGGCATCGAGACTCGGCGAGATGAGGGTTATGCCATGGTTCATCTACAACTTGTATCAATATGTCGTAAAACATTGTTTGGTATATCCCCTAACATTTGCGCAAACTTCAATATCAATTTCATCAAAGTTTTGTGTAAGTAATTAATCTTTAATATTTTTACATTTTTTACTTCCTTACAGAGGGTAAATAAAGTAAGTCTACCAGAAGTTTAATGAACGTAATGGATTAGGTAATTTTCATTTACAATTTATAAGATTGACATAATAAATAATAAAAGGATTACGGAATAGGCACTTTTTATTATAGATATACATACATACTTAAAAATTAACTTCAAATAAAATTTCTTATAATTTTATGGGTACCTAAATTTTACCAGATTTTATAAATGCACAGGTTTATATTTTTCAAATGATAATTACTAATTTTCGTAATATAAAAGTAAAAATCGAAACCTTATAGTAAAATTTAATATATCTAGGTAAGTATCAATAAGCGCTATTGTATCTAATATTAATATTTGTTCCGAAATTCCTAATTTAATATTAATTATATTAATAGAAAATTCTACACTACGTGTAAACTATTTTGAAAATAAGTAATTATTTAATAACTTTATGGGACGGAAGCTACGGATGTCAATACAGGCAACGTAAAATACTATAACTGCACATAACAATAAGACTTAAGAAAATATTCTTAGCTTTAAGTTTTAATTACAAAATAAAAATATCAAAGAACATACCAAACAGATAAAAGTCTAAACTACAAATGCACTCAAAAACACTCAAATCAAAACCAAATGTGTTCGTAAAAACTTAGACGTGATTGCACTTAACTAAACCGCGCACTATGGAAATAAGTATGCAACTAAAAGTTTGAACTTATAAACACTTAGCAAAATTTTGTTGACTTTGCCAATTACAAAGGAATCCCTAAATCAGACAGCGCTTCCATAAATTAAATTCTCCGGCAAATTCAAAAACAGTAGGAGACGGTAGCGCAACTCGAGGGCTCTTTGTTCGCCATCGGCGTCAGCAAAACAGAAGGTGAACGCCTTTGTGTTGGAGTTGTAAATTTTATGAAAAGTGAAATTCCTTTTGAATACCTCTTCGACCCATAAATAATCCTCCAACAGTAGGACCTGTATTGTTTCTGGCACTCATTGTTCCTCATCAAAGCGATGGTCGAAAGTGTTTTTGCAAATTGTACAATCTGATTTTGGCAACTTAACATATCTCGTGGCGTATTATTCAAAATTTAAAAAAAAAACAAACACCTACTGGAATTCGTTTTCACTTTCAAGATATTTTGATGTCCTGTCGTGTCATTATTAAGTTTTTGTCGTTACCTCAAACCGCTACTCTTCCATTGCGGTATTAACCTGTCTGGTTTATTCATTGTACAGTCTAACAATACTAACAACAATATAAAGAGTTTACTAAATGAATAGTTTTATCTTGTACGAAAATAATCATATATTGAATGAATAATTTCTATGATAGACATAAAAACTGTACTGTTCTCATACAAAGTTAATTGAACCAACTATCAAGAAATATGCTTATTAATAATATCAACCGCATAATCCAGTTATAGCCGTCTCTTCTTTATTCTCGTATTATTTATTCTCGTACCTACTTTTATGTTTTAGCGAGTAACATGTCAGGTCAGACCTCATTCCATTATGTCTCCACCTAGTCTCATAACATCCCTCATAGGTAACCTTCTCATAACCTCAATTGGGTCCCTCTTGGTGTTTCCTGTTTTTATGGCAACGGTAGCCACCTACCATCAATTGGAATGTTGTCTGCTTACCGACCTTCTCAAACAACATTTTCGCTAATACACAATAGATGGCGCTGAACAAGTTAAAGCGTTAGCTTTGAGTTTCTAAAGAAAATTTACAGATAGATACATCTGCAAAAAAAAATTACTACAATTGGCGATAAATTTATATTTAAGTAATAAACGTATACGAGAAATATGCGTTGTCACTTTTATAAACTTCAACTAATCAAACCGGCTACCGGCTTTTGGAGCTTAACGAGATATATTTAGAGTCTAATTTCGTTCAACTCTTCATCAAGTAACGATTGACCGACAGCATTATGATGTACCTATTTGATGTGTTAAAACCATAAAACGAATCGAAACAATGCACAATTTATAAAATGAACTAGAAAAAAGCTTGTTATATTAACTAGGTGTAGGTATTAGAAGTTGAAACTTACCGAATTGACTTCTCATCCAAGGGTAAAGTGGACTAGGCAGCGAGGCGTTGGTGTTTGGTGGGGGCTGTTGTGGGGGTGGTTGCTGCGCATGCATCGGTTGCTGATGCATTGGCGGCATCTGCGTTTGATGCTGCATATCGTCCACGGGGTACATAAGGTGCTGTTGGTGCGGTGGCACCCCGTGCTGCACCATGTGCTGCTGAGGGTGCATATGATGGGGCATCTGCTGAGCCTGCTCTAAGGGCGGACTTCCCGGAACCCCACCCGCTGTTGCGGCCGCCGCCTGCAGTTTGCACGACGTGTAAACCGCTGGCGCCGGGGGTTGGTGGCCGTTGGGTCCATAGCCATCAGACTTGGGTCCCATATGCCCCATTTGGGACGGACTTTCCGGCCTATATCCGTTTTGTTCCATCTGTTGGTAGTACCCTAGCCGGTCGTAAGGTGGAAACCTTGGGTAAGGCATCCCCGGCGCAGGCTGTGCGGGGTAGTGGTGTTGTGCGGGCCTGAGCTGCTGGTCGCAGCCGTCCATCTCGTGGCCTTGTTGTGGCACCGCGCCGTAGTGCGCGTGCGCCTGCTGATGGTCATGACCTCCGCCGTTCCTCATGTCTGGCATGTAGGCGTTTGAGAAATATGTCATGCTGTCGCAATTGTTGGCGCTCATCGCGGGCCCGCAGCCCGCGCGGCTCGCGTCCGTATCTTCCGTCGCAGGTCCTCGGCCCTCAAGGCCGACACTTCACTGATAACCGTTCAATCACCACACTGACACTTTTGATTCCATTCACTACTCGACTGACGATTTACGCGGCGCCAACGGACGGTGTTTCCACATGAGATCCTCGGTGAATCTGAAAAGGAGAGGTGAATAAACTTAGTTTGTTAATCTATAATTAAACTATTTTTCAAACGATCACAAGGATCCATATACCTATAGGAGGCGATCGATCGATTGTTTGTTTTGGCCGCCTTGCGGACAGTTGCGCCAGAGTCAACACGCATTGCCGCCGAGCAGACGACCGACAGAGACTGACACGTGTCTTAGGACCGGGACACACACGAAGACATAAAACCTCATATGTTCCAAGTAAAACGCCTATTAGCGACAACCTGTCTGCGATACGGGCCCCCGTTTACCGCAGATAACTAAGCCAAACATTCTTAGAAACGCGAGTTAAGTTCAAAATCCGTCTTTGTCTCACAGTAGCAAGAATGTTTTTAAAAATGAGACAGCAAGATGAAATAGTGTCACGTCTTGTACAGACATGTGGCTGACCCGTCGACGTATCCTCAACATTTCCCAGCAGTTGATGGAGTATGAGTGACAATCGCGCCGCCGCCCAACGACATAACCTTACGCTGACGTTAATTTGTGCGTCGAGAGACAAGTGTCACATAACCTTTATTATCAAAAGATCTCGTCTAACTCGTTCTAAACTAATGGGATTTATTATGTGGTACCTAGTTTATAGGACTGCTTCTAGCGTCAACACAGTAGCTAGTACAAATTTTGAAAACAATGAAGCGTTTAAATCCTTCGCAAAAAAATTATAACATTATCGTCAAAGTAGGCATGATCTTATCGTTATCTTTGCCGTAATGATGAGATTAAATAAATTCAACGATATAGAGCGACATTTGAAGGTTACATCGCAGAGTTTTTGATATGGTTTGTTGCACTTATGTCTGAAGAAAAAAATCAGTACGACAATAGTTACCGCCCCTTCGGGCTGGCGTTCGTTATTTAAAACTCAAAACTGTAAGCCTCATTAGTAACATTTAATGATGGCGGCATTTCAGACAATGTTCCCACTCACGTCTACTGTTAGTTATGTAAAAATTGAGCTATTTTCAATATTTAATATTATGTAAAATATTCTCCTACAAATTAATTCTTTATATACTTATATTTACATAAGTACATAGTAAATTCATCCCAACCAAAATACAATACAATACGTAATACAATTGAAAGGCATGCTCGCTTGGAAAATTTGCATGTTGAGGGATGGACAATTTAAATTTACGATTTCGCCGCCCCCCAAGCGAGACGACCCTCGCATTTTTTAATTTTCAATTTCCATTTGCATTCCAACAACTAACTTGTGACCGATCTGCAAACGTACCTACAGTTTAGAAAAAAGTAATTTAAATTATTTTGTTTATTTACATTTTTAACAAAGACAATTAATGCAAGCTTTTATTTCAGACTAAGTTAAGTACTGCATAAATTAATTAGATCAGTACTTAGGTAGTTCTAAATAAATAGTCAAATAAAATGAAAACTAAATAAGGACGATTCGTATGTTTTTTTGTTTTAAGTATACCGATAAAATGTTTTTGCGACGATACAAAGTATTACAGAAATACATCGTCTATATATAATATATTTACTTTTTTAAGTAATTTTGAGATTTTACAGACTACCTTTAAAATTGACATGAAATACGAATTTTCAGAAACATAAACTGTAAACCCTGTCCGGTAGCAATACCAGAGTCAATTCTCCTACCCAAGCTTAGTGGATCTCTGATCCCTTCAAATATATCCTACATTTTATAGGTAATCGAGAATTTAACTGTATCGTACAGGTCTTTCTTATACCTGTGTGTGTTGACGTCACATGTTGTTTAATAAAGACATCCATATATCACATCAAACTCAGAAACTGGAACTGCAAATGTTATCTAGCAATCTTAGTTCTGCAGCAATTATTCAGCGTTTAACAGCTTCCTTGAAGAATTACACGGCGGTTTTATCTCATAGTTACATTTTTAATGTTCGGGGCACGTAACGAGCTAATGTTCTAGTCCGCAATTATGTTTACAAGATAAAAATCTAAGAAGCCAGAGCACGGTTCAAGGAACATGTCTTTAAACTGACCGACGAGGAAATTAACAGTCTCACGTGCTTTTGATAATTTGATAACGTGCCGTACTCCGGCTTTGATTTATTTCACATGGAAACTGGTTTTGTGAGTCACTAGCGAGATCGGTCTGGCGTTCTCATGCCCTTTACAAGGGACCAACTATTACGACTTCTTATTAACTATAGTATATTTCTTTACCTACATACATAATGAAATATAAAACTGTTTCTGTTAAAACAGTTATCGCTTAGATTAATTATACCAATTTAATATTATGCGTAAACAAAATCTGTATTCGAGAAATTTCATCACATTTAAAAGATAAAAAAAGTTATGCGAAAAATACACAAGATGAGTCACATTGGTCATGTTTCCAATGCTAAACGATGTAGGTAGGTATGTATATGATACTGAAGCAGGTTTTAATAGACCGAGATCTAAATTAAAAAGAAAATTAATAATGTTTCGCGTGCGACAGCGTACGGGTGTTAATCAAATGACGATCAAAGGGTGAGTATTTCGGGAAAATTCCCAGCGCCTGTATTTATCATTTCCACTATTTGTCAATTAGTGTGCTATTGTGGGAACGCAAAGTGGTACTGATTTATTCCCACTGTATCGGTTTGGTTCAGAATTGTGTTCTGCAATGAAAGATGCTCCACTTAATATTTTATTTCATTAATTTGCTCTATTCATCATAATACTTTTATGTGTCTGCTCTACTAGACTAGATGTAATATTTTTATGCGTTCATATAAATATAGCCAACTGAACTAAATAAACTACTATAGTTTAAGATAAATTAATGTGTTACATTAAATGTACCTACAGCTACTTTACTTAGCTAAATTCACTTAGAAGTAACTTGAGATTTTATTTAGGTCTATTGGCACTTATGGAGGTGGCCTATGCAAATACAGCAGTAAACATTTTACAGCTGAAATGCTGAATATAAGGTTTTACCGATATGTTGAAAAATTTAAAAATAAAACATACAATTATGTCAATAATTTGAGTTAGGTATTTTAATCTGGACCAAAATTTCTTAACGAATATAAATTTTTAAAGTTAAGTCAAGACGTTTGTTAAATTTTTTTAGTTTTTTAAAAATAAACAGTAGGTAATACTAAATTTTTTAGATTGAAATCTTTATATTACAGATTTCAATATTTACCTACAGCCTAAAAAAGGAACGAGGCGAAATTTCTTATTAGTGAATCAAATACACGAAAACACGAAAAAATAATAGAATAAATAAAAAAAAATTAAATGCCATAATAAAAAAATATTTATTTTAAATAAAAATTGTTTGCAAAATTCTCTTTAAATTTAAATTGGAGCACTGTTCCGAGTCAACTAGGTATATCCGAAGATCACTGAAGCCGCTATAATTTAATTTTAGAACATGTGTATTTTTCTAAGACCCTTTACACAGTAGGTACCTCTACGATAAATCTACTATATATTTACGATTGAAACTCGATTTATGCAAATAAACTAATATTATAAAGAGGTAAAGTTTGTATGTAAGAGGTAATCTTTGAAACTACTTATTCGATATAAATAAATATTTTATCTATAGTTAGATAAGAATTTCAGAGTTGACATAGGTTAAATATTCAAATCGGACGAAGTCAAGGGCACCAGCTAGTACTTACCTACCTACGTTATGAAGTGAAAAGAATAATTATTGGAATAGGTATGTTTAAAAATTAATTTGTGAATTTCTGATAACTACATGAATTACAAAGTAGGTAGGTACCTATACATCTTATTAAATAAGTAGGTACCTACCTACTTACCAGCTTTTATCGGCGAAACCAATTTATTAAGAAGTTGGGTATTATAAAATATAAAAACATAACAAGAAATGTTTTTTAACATTTAAAAAAGTTTCTTGATTAAGTCGTTACTATAGACATTAATTATGTCTATAGTAACGACTTAATCAAACTAAAATTAATAAAAAGCTATAAAAAGCTACAAAAGTTATGAAATAAGGTAAAGCTTGCACAGTAAAACTATTTATTTATATCATAATAATATTTATCTAGTAATAAATGTATATTTTAAGATTCTTATTTTTATTAGTTAAAAATCAGTGTAGGTACACATTACTCGTAGACAATAATTAAAAAAAAAATAATGTTGAATATTTACTAGACAATAGTACCTACCTACTCGTAGGTATCCTGATTTAAAAATTCAGCTTAGAATCAAATTAGTAATGATTGTAATTTGTACATTTTATATAGAAAACCACGGCTGCTGATTTCAAAGAACGACTTCCCTGGGGAACATCAATATTAAAGACAGGCATATTAATAACGCCGAACGTTTCAACTCTATCATTATTTGTACAGTGAACAAATTAAGTTATAAATTAGTATGGCACTAACTTAATGGTTTCCTTAGCCAAAATTAATTATGGATTTTTTTCTTTAGAATTCTACTTGAGTAGTTCTGAAGTATACCTAGCTTAGTAAAGTACCGACAAATAAACGTTTACTGTATAGGTACCTGTATATACAAATTAACATACCTATATTATGACGAACATATATAACATACTCACTATTGAAATGTGCTAAAAATAAGGGCTAAAAAGTTCAAAAGTCTGAGGTCGTATATAAAGTAGAGCAACCTAAATTATAGCAATACGCTAAGTACGAATTTTATGCCTTATTATAATTAACATAGAGTTTAACAATAGTTTAACATTATATCTATAAACAAAATGAAACCTAAACACTGATGAAGTATAGCGGATCTATGCTAATACCTATTTAATATTTTTAACTAAAAATAGGATATTGAATTACAGAATAAAAAATATTTATGATATTAATTTTTTTCAAAAAAGTTACTTCAAATAAGTATCATAAGTGAGACCGTATAGACGTCTGGACTAAGATTCCTGTGGTCAAAAGTGTCAAAGGTAGCATGCAATACCATTTTTAATTCTAAATTTAAAGTTTTTTCAACTTAACCTAATAATTTTGTGGAATTAATTGTGAATCGACTGATTGAAAAATTTATGTTTTCAGAATTAGTCATACGAAGTAAAACATTTATTAAAATTGGGAAAATTTAATGAACAATGACAAATAAAGTAACTCGAACGACTTTATTAAAAAAGGCGGGACTTGTCAGATTTTTTCACGCCATCAAAAAGTCGGCTCAGCAAAATGGCCCTCCAGAGTAAATCCGGGAGGAGCGCGGCCGCTAAGCGTGCTCTGAGTGAAATGCTATGTTCCGCTAATTACCGACCCAACTTCTAAATTTAATCAGACAAGTTCTGTAATTTTCGCAGCGGGTTCATAATTTTTCATGAGGATGTTGGAGGGTTGTTCCAACAGCCGCTGTCACTTTGTGTCTTGTTGTGTTCCTAATATTTCATTGTTTTAAACACCTACACTAACAGCATTTCAAAACTAAAAATAATAATATTCTACATAGTAACTCCATTCAAGCTACTAAAATAGGTCTTATAATTACCAAAAATTATATTTATAGTTATACTAGCTGGTGCTCGCGACTTCGTCCGCATGGAATAGTTATTTTGGGAATCATTTGGGTATCTCGAACGGTTTTCGCATCGCACGCAACGGAAGCCCTCAAAGATGAATAATTTTCCCCGTTTTTTCCACTTTTTCGACTGTTTCTTCGCTCCTATTAGTCGCAACGTGATGTTATGTAGCCTAAAGCCTTCCTCGATAAATGATCTATCCCACACAAAAAGAATTTTTCAATTCGAACCAGTAGTTCCTGAGATTAGCGCGTTCAAACAAACAAACAAACAAACAAACAAACAAACAAACAAACTCTTCAGCTTTATAATATTATAAGTATAGATTTCTACCTATTAGATTTTGCAGTTTTATCAATAAAAAAGATTGTACATACCTACTGTGAAAGATTACCCATACATTATTGGTTTGTTAATTAAATTAGTTCTCCAGTCATAACGGTTTGAAATAAAAATATTTGCTTACGACACTTGCTATGAGATTTTGTAGTTATTTTTAATTTCTATACTTAATATAAGGCCCTTTTCCCGTTTATATAAAATAGAAAAGTATAGGAAGTATAGTTCAAAAGAACGAAGAAGAATGTTTTCTAATCTTTCTTCTTCGTAGGTTAGGTATAAGTTAGGTAGGTAATCATGTTTACAATGAAAAATTTCCAAATTTATATTTTGCGTAGGATTCTCAGGAATTCTCAAACATAAATCAAACAACGCGCTTTTATTGTAAATATAACGACTATTTCACTTAGCAAGATGTCACCGATTCACGGAAGCAATGCGTCTTTCAAATGTAATGGAACTTTATTTTTGTTACTATTAAAACGGAAGTCACGGGAGGACCAAATTACAAATAGACTTTCTTTAATAGACATTATATTTATGAAGTTTCAGTTACATATATATGCAAATCTTTTGTAAAATTTACTTGAATTTCTTTTTATGAAAGAAATTTCAATAGGATTTCATGGTTTATTCACGATTTACGATTATAAGTATGGGTAAAATTAACGAATCTCACCTATGATAGCTGGGGCGTTAATGCCGAGAGTAGGTACCTATTTTGGCGTTTAAAATGAAGGTACATAGGTATATTTTGCAAAATTATGTACCTACCTACAATACAAAATTTTAAGTTATCATTATCAATTAATTTTACAATTTATTTGAAAATTATCTCTTTATCAAAAAAGGCATTGCTATTTATACAGAAACCAAGTTTGAGATGGTTCCGGCTTATATTTTATTATATGAATTGCAAAGCATATACAACTAAATACACCTCTAAACTAGGGCATTTTCAGCATAGTTACCTATAGCTTATAGAACAGAGCTAATAAATGTTATTTGTTTCAGATACCTACACTAGTTGCGTCTAGTCTAGTAGCAGTAGTTCGGTTGTTCGTTTGAAATAGAAGCCGCGGCCAGTAGCACGACACCACCAGGTAGAGAATGGAATCTGTTAATCAAAGCGAGCGCTATCAATTACTGGCGAACGCAATCAAAATGTCTGACATTCCCGGACACAAAGGGCGTGAGGGCCACCACAGCCACACCATCAAAGGATTCCCTATACACGTGGCGTGGCAATACTAAAATAATTTCTATTTGTAATTGGTATGAAGATTGCTTTCCTTTTAGAGTTGTGTAAAAAATAAAGTAAAAGAAAATCAATTGTATGTAAGTATTACCTACTTAATTAAATTACCTACTTATTTTTAATTAGTTACCTTATGAATTATATTGGACCTTTAAAGATTTCAATCACAAAATCAAAGACACGATAAGTTTTGATTTTGCTACAATTTATATTCATTTTATGTAAAGGTCATGGGGCAAGCTGACCGTCCTCGCTGTAGGACTTTCAACTTAATTTCAACTTTGATACGATAAAAATAAAGGACAAGGGAATTAAGGCTCTAACATCCTTCATTCACTCACTGAGACACAACAGGCATAGGTATTGTTTTTGTTGTCTCACTGGACTTTGAGTCTAGTTGAATTAAAAAAACAATAAGTAAACTTAGATATATATTTCTAAAAACAATAGATATTTTCTAATATTTTCTTTATTACTTATTTCTAATGTAAATAACATTAGATATAAATATAGAAATTAATTAATTAATTTCAATTAATCTAGTTCTATACCTAGGTTAAAAATTATGTTTTAAAGTTGTAGGTAAATTAATTTTAGTAAGTGGGTATTTAATTACCCATTACTCAAGAAATTATAAATTAAAGCCGTCACGTTAACCACGCTATCTACTAATTAATAAGTAGGTATTAGCTGTAAGTAGAAGAAAAATAAAGTAGCTACGTTACTTCGCAGTCGTAAATGCGCGTCTTACAACCGCACCAAACCATTAAGGAGTGGACACTTAATTGTAAGCAATTACCACAACGATTATTATGACATAAATGCTGTAAACCGTCATTCCATAAAAGGTGCCAGGTGTTAATTCAATTATTAATCGCTTTCATTTAATCGTTTAATTGAAAATTATATTTAATTTGCTAGTTTAAAAATGGATTGTGCATGTATGCAATAATTGGTTCATGCAAGAATGTTACCGTGTAGTTCCCAAAGCGATCACTGCCACGCTGCAGTCGCGTAATAGATGTTTAATTAACATTGCTATCATACCAGCTAATTGTTATATCGTGCAGTGCTGATTTATCGCGAGACAGAAATGCCAACACCTTTGCAATTATCCCATTTGATTCTAAAATACAATTTACAAAAGATATACATTTCAATACATAAAACTAAAACTGTTTACTTATATAAAAAAATATTATTTAAAGACCAAGTATTTTATACATTTTAATTCAAATAAAATCAATTATAGCGCCATCTGTTCGATTATTACTGAACTTTTAAAGACAGCGCCCTCTATGAAAAGTAATATAAACTATTAAAGTTGACTATTTTCATTGGATGGCATACTTTGGCCAAGCAGGGGGCCTAGACAAAGTGACATTGTAAAAACGATAACGAAGTTCGTTAACAAAAAAATGTATTGGATTGACATATGCCGTCGGTAAATCACGTGACACATCCCATACATTTTATTCTTTCGAATCGAATCGCTCCGGAGC
This sequence comes from Synanthedon tipuliformis, assembly GCA_947623395.1. Taxonomy (NCBI): domain Eukaryota; kingdom Metazoa; phylum Arthropoda; class Insecta; order Lepidoptera; family Sesiidae; genus Synanthedon; species Synanthedon tipuliformis. The sequence continues at coordinate 7,439,853 of OX392417.1, read as the reverse complement.
GAATGCAACTTGTCTAGGCCCCCAGGTCCAACTCGAATCCAACGAGATTTAATTCCAATAGGAATTTACGGTGAGAAAGGATATCTAAGCGGTATACCCAGTACCTACCTACAAGTGTTTAAATTGGAAAGCGAGGCAAAGGCAACTCGATTAAAATTCCTATCACATTACTCCTGCTCCATTGAATAATCCGTGACGTATTGTGAATAATTCAACCCTTTTGTGCATTTTGCTTTTACCGTTCTTGTAACTGAAAGTGTCTGTAGACTAGAAAACTGAAAAAGAGAATTAAGTTCATGTTTTTAATTATATTTATTTAAGGCTGGGTTGCACCATCTTACTTTAACTATAACCAACGTCGCAACTTCAGTTAATTCGCACTCATTTTCGGCCGAAAATGAGTTTTAGGCCGAAAATGAGTTGCACCAGTTAACCAGCTATGATTATTTGTTAACTTGTGCAACTCATTTTCGGCCTAACCGTTATTTTAACTCAAGTTGCGGCGTTGGTTATAGTTAAAGTTAGATGGTGCAACCCAGCCTTAGTATATCTTAACTAGGAAGGTTAGAAATATTGCTTTCCAATAATAATTAGATTAGAAATGCGAACAGCGAATTAGTAGGAAATGTAGACGAAGGTATTACCTAAGTACCTACTTGATTTTTTAAATTAATTTAAAATATGAAGGCATATTCTCTTTTAGATTAGAGGATCATAAACAAAAAAACTAATATCCTGGATAACTTATAAAATCGGGAAATTTCTCAGTCATCAACAGATAGGTAAGTAGGTAGATACCTACCGTATATTAATAGTCTGAATATTGAATAAATGTCTACTGATATTTTGTTATTAGGTACGATATCTGAGTACCTACTTGAGTACATATAGGTACTAATAATATTATGTAGAATTCTGTGTGTTAAATAAAATTTATTAATATTAATAATTTATTAGGTAAGTATCACATAGCTCCTATGCATTTGCTAAGTACGTACCTACTGTAATTTAATTATTATCTGAAAGTGTGTTTAAGATATTTAATTTAATTAAAAATGAACAGTGACATAAAAATTTTGATTTTGATCCTCATTTTGATTTATATTGTTAATTTTTTATTCAAGCATTAGTATAAGGCACCTTAAATTTATTAAATTATTTGATAGATGAATAAAAATAAAATAAAAAAAGCTGTGACCGTCGAAGCCCGAAGCTAACCTTGTTGAGAGCTACTTAACTAGACTAAGAATTGGATAAGTTAGATAAGTTTAGATTTTTATATGAATCACCGAATTGAGAAATTAAAGCTTGTATGACGGAACCCGCAGCGCCTGAGTTCGACTCGAGTTTGTCAATGTTTCCTTTATAGCAATTCCATAATTCCATTATACCTAAACATGTGGTCGACGTGAAGTTAGCTCACGTGGTTCAATGTTAAGCCGTCAAAGGTTTAGAAAAGTAAGAACATAAAACAAGGGGGACGTTTATTGGAACCAGCGTGTTGTGACCGAACATTGATGAATGGTTTTCATCGCTACCGGCTCCGGGCACCGCTCAGACCGGAAGCGCGCAGATACCACCGCTCGGGCGCGCGTAAATTAACCCGCCCGCCATGTCACGCTTCCGTTTACATTTCTCTATAACGCAAACGTTGAAAATATGTAAGTTTTAAATACTTATGTCTTTATTAGAGCAAGGAAAAATCAGTAGGTAGTTCGTGAACAATGGGGCAAATGAAACTTGAAGTGTGTGCTTGTTGTGACAGGCAGGCGTAGGTATAGGTAATGTGTAACCATAGATATATGAGACTACCGTATGTGTGTATCCAAATTAACAAATCGACTGTCAGTGGATCATTATGGAGATTGCCATAAAATTGTCACAATTGAAAACTAGTCATATGAAGACTTTATGTAAACTACCCTAATCGCGTCTAGTAAGATTAAGGGCCTCTTTCACCATCTGTCAAGTAGGCTCATTAAAAGTCATTAATCGTCATTTAAAGTCACCTGTCACCGAGAATAATTTAGCTGATATACCTTTGTTTGTGTACTTAGACTAAAATCAGTAACTATTATTTAATCTGTGGTAAAAGTCCCAAACATATTACACTAAAGATAATTGATTGGTCTCGCTGCGCTCGACTAGATAGAGCGCTATACAAAAGCAATAGCTCCGAAAATGTGGCAACTTTTTATTGTAGTGTGTGTAAAAAATCGTCACTTTTTATCACTTTTTACCCAGTTTTATTATATTTTTACACAGTTTCACTATGCAAACTGGTATTTTATTATGACTGAAATTTAATAAAACATTCGACACGTACACATCACAGACAGTTTGCAGTATGACTGGCTTCGGGTACGCCGAATTCGGCGTACTATTTTATGCCGCATTTTACAAGTACGACGGCGGTATCTAGTCGAGCGCAGCGAGACCAATCATTTATCTATGTATAGATTAAAAAATTCGCCTATCGAAGGACATCGATGCAAGCTTTCGACGATCTCTTGCCTTACTGGTCTTAGTGACGTTAATAGGTAACTAACATTTATACCTACCTATTACCTGCAGACGAAGATATTAAAAGTCATAAATTTTAACATTAAATCGGCCTTGAGGTCATACTTAGCTAAATACCTTCACGCACTATTAATTTAGACGCTGTCAGAATTGACAAGGGTTAAGCGTTGCGATTATGGAATTTAAATTTTCGGATGTTTACATTCTAGGAATAAGTTTGTACCTATCCATTACACGTGAATAGTGGGTAGGTACACTCTATTTATTCTAGCCGATATTAGCTATATTATGGCTATATAGCCTACTTACTTTACTAACATTATATAGTAAGTATATATACAGATAAATTATAATGTATAAGTAATAATAAAAGTTCCATGTTTAATAACCATAAAATATAATAGTGTAGAAAGGAAAATATAACATACTTAATACTACAAATTAAAAATATTTTAAAATCCCATTCATATAAATACATAATAAAAATAGTAATATAATAAATTACGCAAAGAAAAACTTTTACAACTCCATCTGTTGCACCTTGAATTAACTAAATGTAGTGGTAGTAAACTAAAAACTTTGAGTTCGTTTACTGCTGACCTCTGTCGTTAAGTAGCTGAATTTACGAGCCTGTTGATATTTATTATCAAGCCGCTCAATGACAGATGGCATTAACACTTTTTAAATTATATGTTTTATGATTCTTTTAAGTAAATATTGTTTATTAGTTTACCTGAATTAACTAATACCAAACATCGTAAGTAAATTATACCTGTTTAAATGAAAATTAGTTTTTATAACTTTCATTTTTAACAAAAAGATGTTACTAATTCCAATAAATGCTAGGTATTTGTTCTGCATTGTAATAAAACAGCTGTGAAAACACCATAATAACCTTCAATTAAATTATTAAGGCGTATCAGCTGTTTGATCATATTTTGTTGAATGCGTTGAAATGTAAATAATTAACTATTCAAGTTAAAAAAAACATTTTTTTTAAATAATTTTATAGCTTATTTAAATACTTACTAGCTGGTACCCGCGAATGTACAACATGACGACATGATAGCGGTAGGTTTTATATTTTTATGCGATTCCTCGAGAGCCTAACATTTTTTCAGGACAAAAAGTATGCTATATTTCAATCCAGGAAATAAACTATCTGTGTGCCAATTTTCATCCATATGCGTCTAGCCGTTTTTGAGTAACAGACGTCCAAGCTCACAAACATTCGCAGTTGTAATATTAGAAGGATTAAGTACCTAAACGCTAAAATATCTACTGATATACCTAAGTACTTATATTTATTTATAGATTAGACATGAAGACTGCATTTAATTTTGTTCCACTAATTTTTATAATATATTTTGAAAATGTGTATTTTTATCTTTTCTGTCTATTTTAGCCAAGACTAGGAATTATTATGTTTAGATATTTTTAGTTTCCATCCAATATGTTACCTACACCTAATATAGATAATTATATATACTTATACGTAGTGACCATAGGGATGGGACAAGAGCCGCGTCTGTCGAGATTTTTTGCACGATTTTTTCCACGTTATTATTATGAGAAAAAATGCGGAGTCAGTAAAGCGAAACGTAGGGTGGGGGCATGACGAGGGTTCCCCGGTTTGATTGAAGCAGGGGTGGGGCGCGGGGCGGTGACGTCACACTCTCATAATAGGCCCTAGCAGTAACAGTGATGGCCGCCGCTTATACAGCGAACTGATTTCATTCATAAAGCAAATATGTACCTACCTACTTATTAATTTTATTATGTTACCGTACCGATTCCTGTGTCTAGTTTTTATTTTTTCGTCATTAATATTATTTTAATATCGTCTGTTTGTTCAGGATTAGTTTTTTTAATAACCATTTTTTTATAATTAAATATAAGTACACATCTTATTTAGATAATTTACATAAGTTTGTGATATTTCGGGAGCTTAGGTAGGTACCTATCTAAATGCGTTCTAGATTGTTCAATAGCACTAAATGCCTCTTTAGCCTATTAATATTTTTTGTTTTTTTTATGTTAAGGTCGGCAAACAGGCGGACGTTGTACTAAACTTCATGCTAGTGGCATATACACAGGCTACAGGTGCTATTTCTTTGTTTAATAAGTAATTTAGTTATATAGGAAACGAACTCTGACAAAGAAATTAAAAAAGAAAACAAAGAGTTTCGTCAAAAACGTTAAGAATGATTTGCTTGTGCGTGCTGATGGGCGGAGCGCGGATCGCGTGACGCGCAGCAGTTACCGAAGGAACACCTCGCGGCGCGGCACATCACTAGCTAGCTACGCCTAGCATCACTTACTATTTTATGTACCTAAGTACCTATATCAATATTTAAATTATAAATTTCACTCTTTACACTACAGGCTTGATATATAAATAAAAAAAAATAATTCATGTCAACAAACGTAGAACAAGCAGCTGCCGCGCTGCTCTTTTTAGTATAAAAGCCGCGCTGCTGCCGCGTGCTTGGGACCTAATGTGAAGGCGGGCTTAGAACGCATTGAACTTAATACGATATTATAATATCTGCGTAATGCCAAATAAATTATAATATACAATTATATTTTTATTTATTTATTTTAATTTACAACATCATTTAATTTTGTTACGTATTTCAATACTAATTTTTGGAATTACATTAGCAAATACCTATCTACTTACAAAGTATTACAAAGCAAAAGACTATAAATACGTAAGTTCGGTCTAACTTAGTTATTATTATATATTTATAAATATGTAATCAAAAACACTTTGTAGGTACCGAATCATAAAAAGTTATTACCAAACAAGCGACTTAACAAATACAGACACTGGGACCGCACAGAAAAAGGGTAGGTTGGAAAATCTTCAATATCTTCAAAAGTAGGTATACCTGACCTAGATTTTATGAAATAAAGACTAAATCTAAAATATAAAAATCAATTGAAATCTAAGAACATTGCATTAGCATCATAAAATAAGTAGAAACAATACAAGTTCTGTTTACACAGATGTTTTTAATGTCACGCCTTTCAAGCCGATACAACTAAGCTGAATGACCTACTAATGTAGCTATTACTAATTATTTCATATGCGTAAGTAATTATTTTCATGTTTTAATACCTAATTTTCTTTGTAATCGTTTAACTTTGCGTAGGTAACTGGTGTTTTTAAACAAACTTTTAAGTATGTTTTGTCCTAAGAAGAATTTAAGCATAGCATTTCATTGTTGAATACAAGAGGTAAGTACCTAATACCTACCTAACAATAATAACTTAATAATTGTAGCATAGATATATTCTTCTTAGGTTTATAATATTTCGTGGTTTCATTTTCGATACAAATTAACAGGTAGTCCTTTGACCTACAAGGCAACACTCGCACGCTTTAAGAATTTTATATTTATTTATTAATTTAGTATCGAATATTTATATCGATTAAAAATTAGTATTCGAGCTCCTCACTATAGGTACGTCGCCATGACAGTTCATTCTTTTTCCGTGCGAGGCAACGAGCGCACGCGCTCCTACCTTTGAGTTGTTAATAAAATAAAACTATTTTCAATTTTCAATGTTCACGATGCCTAAACGATAGTTCGACGAGAAGATGGAATATTATTTGCAAAAAATGGAAAAATTGAGAGATAAACATCGACATAAACGTCGGCGTTTGGATTTGTTTAGATCTAAAAAATAGATGATGTTCAAGGTAAGTGCCAGTGCCTTATTAAGATGCGCGGGGCCCGTAGCAAATTATGTAAAATGGCCTTTGGTTTGAGTATTAGGATCTCCAGTTAAGAGATTACGCGGATTTCAAATGTTAAAATAAAGCGTATTTTCTCTAATTTTTCTTAATATAATATAAAGATAATTTAATTGATACTAAACTTTTAAGTACATATATAAAAAGAATAATATTTGAACAATATTTTCTGAAATGTTCATTTCAAAATATTGAAAATGGATATATATGTTGAGATCTAGTACAAGGGGCCGCCAATGCGCGGGACCCGTATAACCATTGCTACTTTTGCTACGTAGCTAAACCGGCACTGGGTAAGTGGTGTACCCAAAATCATATTATTGCTAAAGAATCGTACAAATACTGTTCAATTTGAAAGTACCTTATGTTACGATGATTTGCCATAGATTCCAATTAAAACTCGGCAAAACTATTCCACCTACCTGCCATAGTTTCAAAAGTGAATAAGGCGTAACTATTCATGTTTTTTAGGCAGGTTATAGATTCAAGTTATGAACTATTCTAATTTTGCCATAGATTCTAATTAGAACGAGGCAAAACCAACCCGCCATAGATTCAAAAATGAACAAGGCGTAACTATACATGCTTTTTATGATTACTTAAGGCCTAAAAGTTATATCGTTAATTAATGCATAATTTCAAATTAAACTAAGTATTCATTAATTCTAGAATACTTATAATTTCTTTTTTCTTCTGAATAACATTGTGAAATGTTTACGTATTCAGTACCTGAGTCATATATAAATAATATATAATTCCTATTATTAAATTAAAAAGGTTACATTATTATATACTTATATAATGCTTTTTATGAAGGTTATAGATTCAAGTTATGAACTATTCTAATTTTGCCATAGATTCTATGTAGAACGCGGCAAAACCTACCCGCCATATATTCAAAATGAACAAGGCGTGCGTATGCATGTTTTTTATTCAGGTTAAAGATTCAAGTTATGATCTATTCTAATTATGCCATAGATTCTTATTAGAACCCGGCAAAACCTACCCGCCATATATTCAAAATGAACAAGGCGTACGTATCATGTTTTTTATGCAGGTTAAAGATTATGAGTTATGAACTATTCAAATTATGAACTATTCAAATTTTGCAATAGATTCTGATTAGAGCCCGTACCAGCCATAGATTCAAAAATGAACAAGGCTATTCGTGTTTCTTAAGCAGGTTATAGATTCAAGTTATGAACTATTCCTGTTTATTGTCATTTTACTTTTGACTTGGCTATGTCGGCATTGTTGACAAGCGACATTAAATTTAGATGCAATTAAAATGCTCAGTGACGGTTGTCGCATTCTAAGTGATTTGCATCATCATAAAACCCAGGCTAGGATCAAAATGATCACACCAGGGCCAGGTAGGGTTTCTTGAACCTCATTCAAGAATGTGAAAGACGTTGTTCGGTGTCACCAGAGAAAACTAAAGCTTCTAAGACTATTGAGAAGTAGGGATTGCAGATCAAAAAGACAGTGCCTCCGCCAAGGTCTAATCCGGTTGCTCCCAGCACAAGTGGATCCCGTCAACCATTCCAGGAAAACTGGACTGGGCCTTCTCGTTACTCGACAAACAGGGGGGGGGGGCGAGGAGGCCACAGGAAGTTACCCACGTCGTAGAGACGACCAGTCGAGACGACCCCGTTGGCACAACTTGGCGTACAAGAGAAAGTCACGTGCCACACAACTTCCTTAATTAAGATACATGCGGATTGTGTTTAATTTTTCTATAATTGTTGGCTAAACATTACAGACAATGTATTTTTAGCTGTATCAATATTCTTAGCTGGGTTCGTTCATAACCAAGGCGTATAAATCAAAAGTACCGCGTCTATAGTGGTCATCAAAAGAACATCATGAAATGTACATGGGTGTCGATAATTTACTTAAACTATAAAAATTATTATTAAATAATAATAATAATAATAATAACAACTTTATTTGTATGAGAATGTGAGTAGATATAATGATAGATAAATATACAACACAGTCCTAGCACACTCTGTTGTAATTACGACGTACAAATTTTTACTTTGATTTTTGTAATAGTTAATTCTTTGTAAGAATAATAATAATAAATTGAAATTAAGCCTAATGGTACTAAAACGTTTATCTATCTTGAATCTAAAATTATTAAATCGGTTTATACTAAAGACCCATTTTAAAATGGAGGATTAACGGACTGCCTGCAAGTTAATACAAAACAACTTGTTTATGACTAGGAGTCAATCTATCGATATAGAATCTCGAAAATACCTTCGATTCGAGTACATCGCACCAAATTCAATTTAAACTAATATAACGTACGACCTAGGGATAGCACCTAGGTGTTTTACCGAGATAGTCAGACAAGTCGTATCACACTTACGTGGTCGGTCTGCTTGACGACATTTGTTGCTTAGCAAAGAGCTATGATGAATGCCTTGGTAATGTTCAAGAGACGATAGCATAGTTTGAGTATTTAGGTTTCGTAGTAAATTACGATAAAAGCCAATTACAGCCACAACAAGTGTGCAATTTTTTATGATTTGTATATGATACCAATAAATACCAAATGACGGTAAACATAATAGATAGCCTGTATGGTTCAAAGATTTGCTAAATTACCCATTGTCACCATCCGTGAGTTTTCTCAATTAATAGGCGTCCTCGTGATGCTTGCCCAGCAGCACGCTATGGTTGACTGTATATAAAAATATTAGAACGACTTTTTGTCGCTAAGAACGACTTTAGCGACAAAAATACATATTTTTAAAACAACATAGTACATTTGAAGCTAAAGGTAAAACTACCAAAAAATATTTTAAACAACCTTAACGGGTGGATTAATAATATTGACAAAATAGACAGGCCTATAAAAAATAAATAAATTAATTAAATAAAAAATAAACGAAACCTATGCTATGAAAATTTACACTGACGATCTGTTCTCGGAAAAGAGTGAACTTCAGTTCCATATTAATTATTTAGAACTGTTGTCTTTCTTGGCTCTTCAATGTTTTGTAAAAGATAAGTCTAATTTTGCTATCTTACTCCGCGTAGATAACACTATAGCTATTAGTGTCAATTAAAACAATATTATTAGTTATATAACCGCATTATTAGTTATGAGCCGCATAAACGCTGGTATACAATTCCAGCGTTTGAACACACTGTGTCGTGATATTTAGCAATGATGCGAGTCGAGATAGCTGTGGCTATTTGCCTCGCATATAAATACGAAGGTCAATATCGAGGCTGAAAAAGAGTCACGCAGAGTGAATCCTGAATCAGTGAATCACACAGAGTGGGATTATCAGAAGCTTTTAATTGCATCGTTAAAAAGCTCGGCAACCCAAAGATTGATTTGTTTGCTTCTTGCACTAACGCCAAATGTCTCGAATAAATGTAACTTGAAGATAGGATTCAGGCACTATTAGTGTGGACGTATTTGCAATAGGCTGGAGTGAGAAGTTCTTTTACGCTTTTTCCCCATTTGCTTTATTATTAAACTGCATAAAAAAGATAAAGCTACATATATATTAGTATTTCCAATGTAGCCTGTACAGTCTTGGTACCCTCAATTAATGAACTTATCAGAATTGTTTGAAAGTGGTGCGTCCTGCGACACGCTTAATATAGTCACCGTTCAACCCTGTCATTTTTCCTTGGCAATAATCTAAGTTCGGATGACTGTATCAAAAGGGCTAATGAAAGGAATATTTAGAATGGGACCGTCCTTGCCGAAATACTCAAGTACTTTCAGACGGGGTCAATTAAGTTTAGAAAAACTAAACAAAAAAAAAAAAAAAAAAACTAGTCATTTTAGTGGCCTTATGTACGACATACAGAGTCCAAACGTTTTCTTTGATTAAAACAGATAACATTAAAATAAAAAGTGACGGAGATAAGATTGTAATATACAGATATGATTATCAAGTCAGTTTTGTGTTTGCCCTTTTTCCGCGAAATTGTTTCGATTTGTCTGGCCACAACAATGGTTGACTTGTCTATGACTCGAGACTTAAGATCTTCGAGTATCATGATGACTCTTAATTATATGAAGCGTCCCCACAGGGGCGCGCGCGACAGCACGCGTATAAGTTTCAGCGTCCGCGCCGGCCGCGTCTTCTGCGCGTCTACGTAATCCGCAAAATTGCTGGCTTGACTGCGTCGTCTTTTGCCAAATTTTATCATAGACCCCTCATACAGGAGTAAATCTTGCAAAATCCGTTTGTTTGCCGTCCAATAATAATGATTCAGAATTAACTTAATCTTCCTTTAATGATCAATTGTATTGAAATAATTTATATTATTGAGTTTTTTGTATAAAAAAAAAAAAAAAAAAAAAGACATTGATTTTTCACTCTTCGTATTTCATTTATCGTGTACAGATAAACTCACGATAAATACCGACAAAACTCAATCTCTAAACATCTACCTGTTAATTTGTATCGAAAATGAAACCACGAAATATTATATATGATCAAACGAACTTCTCAAGTGAAGTTCGATCAATATAATATGAGTGGTTTCATTTGAAGATACAAATCACCCACCCACCCCTATCCCAGTTTTGTAAAATACGGAAAGAGTGAAATTAAATCGTTACTTTAAAAGAATGAACTGTCATGGCGACGTACCTATAGTGAGGAGCTCGAATACTAATTTTTAATCGATATAAATATTCGATACTAAATTAATAAATAAATATAAAATTCTTAAAGCGTGCGAGTGTTGCCTTGTAGGTCAAAGGACTACCTGTTAATTTGTATCTTCAAATGAAACCACTCATATTATATTGATCGAACTTCACTTGAGAAGTTCGTTTGATCATATATAATATTCTTATCAGTAGATATACGAGTACCTACCCTACATTATATAAAATAGTATGTATTTATTAAGTTTAGAAAATTGCTGTTTTTATATGTGTCTACCTAACCAAATTAAATTACTTGTAATAAATCAAGAGCACATCATTCGCCGATTAACAAATTCCCGGACCGTCAGAACGCAGACCGAAAATGCCGCAATCAGAGATCTATCTGATAAAAAAAAGAAAAAGCAAGGTCGAAATTATAGACGAGAGCAATGATCGGTGCCGGCGGCTATATGTCGGCGGATAAAAGGGTGTTATTACCTGTCTAGTATATTAATATTTTCGTACACATAGTTAGATACGGTGATACATAGATTTATGTAATAAATATACAATTAAATTTGCGACTAGTGTGTATTCATGTCACTGTGCTGTAACACAAACAAAACATTAAAAAGTTCAAATTAATCTTTCAAGTGAAAGATTTACTTCAAGGACTAATTAAAATAGAAACTATCTTCAAATATTATTTCTTGTAGGTCAAACTAATAAAAAAGTTATAATTATTTGATATAGCATTGCTATCCTTCTTCTTAAGGGCCCTTCTCTACGAAGATTGACGACCACCATGGCCACCATGACCATCTTAAGCTTAGACGGTGCTGCACAAAAGAGGTACCGAGTACCTACTTAATATCTAACAGTACTAATACCTCTATATAATAACTATTATTTAATCTGTGCTTCTGTCAATAACAGAGAGTTAAATACAGCCAAACAGTGTTTTTAAAATAAAACTATGTGATGTACGTTATTAAGGCTCGCGTGGGTATAGGTATAGGTAGGTACTTATAGGTAGGCTAGCCATTGTGTCCATAGACCGTCTGCCTAAAACCGTCTCACCCAACTCAAGTGCTCCGGAGACATCCGGACACTGTATCCAATTAGACAGTATTAGTTAGGTATATATACATATACTTATATTACTTATGCTTATAAAATATACAAAAGCTTTGTGTACCTATTAAATTATTTCTAGGATTGTTACAAAAATATTGAGCTTTACAGGTACCAAGGGCCTGAATAGTTTTGAGGAATACTGAGGCAACAGGCACAGCTAACTTGAAATCCCCACTATGTTTATTTAGTTGGACAGAATCACTGAACTGAATCATTTCAAAATCCCAATCAAAGCTGAAAAAAGTAAAGCCTAAGAAGTTTAAATACAGTGGAGTGACATGGAGATCTAACTTGCGGCAAGGACCGAATAGCCTTCCCATTCCCATTTAAATGTTACTCTGCTGGAAAGTTACTAAGAAGCTCTTATTACCTAGTACTTGGTTGCATCAAGATTTAACATTATGTTTTAACAGGGAACGAAAATAATATTAATCAGCTACACTTGCAATTGTAAGTGCTGGGCTTAAAAGCACTACAAAAGTTTTCCTAATAATACGTTACAAACCTAATATCCTAATGCTAATATAAATATTATAAATGCGAAAGTATGTATGTTTGAATATTTGGATTGTTATTATTCAATCAAGGCTGAATGAATTTGGATGAAATTTGGCACACAGAGATAGTTTATTATCTGAATAACATAGGATATAGCAATATAGGATACTTTTTATCCTGGAAAAATGTTAGGTTTCCCGTGAGTTTATCAAAAAACGAACTACAGCACATAGAAGCCATGGGCGCAGCTAAGTAGTAAGAGATAAAATACCCAAGATAATGAGAAAATGACGAAAGAAAATCGACGCATTCTTAATTTGGTAAGCAACACTAATTAATTTTAATTAAACTTTCATTATGTAAATTCACTTTTACAGTTATTAAAAAAGAGTAAAAAATAATTTCTGATATATAGTTATTTTTAAAGGGAGTGATAATTTATTTAAACATGAATATAAAAGTATGTCGCTTTACATTAATTGAAAATTGTATTTCCATAATCTATTATTAGTAACAATAAAGCAACAAAGATTGAGTCAACATTATTAAAATTTAATAAAAAAAAAAAGAAAACTCATTCTAATGATTCAGGATTCGACGCGGGCGCATGATTAATATTCAAATCGGCCGCCCGATAATTTTACAAATTCGCATTTACAAACGAGCGGGTGTTACGGAGCCTATAATACACATTAATTTCCCCGACTTCCCATGTCAAACATACAATTCGTGTATGATTATCTTTATTTAGCGCTAATTTATCAACGTATCGGTGGATGGTTACCCTTTCAAGTAAAATTGTTGAACGTGCCTTTTTGCGAATCAACACTGTGTTAGTACCTATACAATTATACATATTACAGTACAATATGTTGATGAGCATGTAAGTACTTATCGAAGTAGATAAATTTAATGCGGGTGGCGCGAATTAATTTGTATTCTGTCCAACTTAATTTTAAATTCATAGGAACCATGAGGTATCTTACGCAATTTGGTATCTAAGTATAATGATAGAAAATAAATTATTTAAGTAGGTAGGTACCTAATTAGGTTATTCATGGCGGGTAGAAAAATAAGTGAAATATTACAGTTTCTTTTATATTATAGGTAGGTATGTTTATTATATACTAAACCGAAACTGTTAAATATCCGTATGAAATAGTGTATGTAACTTTCAAATAGTAAAAAAAAAATATATTTAAGAAACAATAAATTTCGTAATTTTTAATAATGATTTAATAAATTGTGCATTATTTAGAATTTATTAAACATTTAATTTAATAAATGTACCTGTAGGTACCTATATATATATATATATATATATAGGCAGTACAGTTACATGCTAGTAACAGCCAATACATTAAGGTGAATACAACATGAAAAATATGATTAATATTATAAAATTATGTCCGGCGAGCATATATATCTATTTGTGACATTTACATGACCGTGGAAAGCTAATTAAAATATTTAATGAGATACCAGTTTTGTTGGTGGGTGCCGATGACGCGTACAAATTATATTAAATTAACGAAACATCGCGGTGGGCGTTTTGGTTTTGTGTACACTACAAAATGTAGAACAGATCGTGCCAAATTAAGTAGACAATAAACCTAGGTGTATGAATTCATTTTCATTTTAGATATACTAACATTAAAATATTATTTGAAAATATTATTTTGTATCCAAAACATGCGTCTTACAAAAAAGTTCCATGTATCCAAACTTATTTATATTTTTTATTTTTAAGTTAATAAGTAATTTAATAAAATTTAGTAAGTCATATTTTGTTGTATTGAAAAATATTTTGTAGTATTTGTTTGTATCAATAAATATCTCTTATACACAATCTTTTATACCTATAGATACCTACATAGTGTGTTTTTTATTGTTTCCCTCCAGGGGTTACGGCAGATACATATAAATAGTGTGGTTGTGTTTGTAACCATAATAAAATATTTCATTCCAATATTTCTACTTGATTGAAACAATGGTTTAAAACCACTGTTTAAGGTTTAGTAAATTTATTTAATTTATCTTAAAAGGACTATTGCAAATAAACTTTGTAACTGAGCTGAGTGCTCAACTGAATAAATATAGAAAATAAATGAAAGTTACAATGTAATGAATAACCTATTCGGTTCCAGTGTCATCACTCGCATTTGTCATTTCGCATTATTGAAGTTTGTTTAAAAAATAAATTGAAAAGAATAACTTTCATCGGTCGTTTATAATTTTGATGCTGTTTGCAGGTATATACCTACTACCTACATTGACGAGATAGATCCATTACGTACACTGATTTTTTAATACTTTGAATTCCAATGTGTTTTCAGCCAGTCAAATTTCTAAGAAAATAATAATGGATTTTGAAAATATAATAAAATATATTTACAAAATTATAATTTGCATTAAACCTATTATAGTTACCTATGCAAACCATAAATTTTCAAGTAAATCCTCTAGTTAGCTAGTTTTCGAATTTTGTGAATACAAACATACGGAAACTGAATTTTTATATATAAGAATTATACTGTTCCTTTATTTATCATACTGTAAGATAATAAATTAACTAAAATTTATCTATTTATCTAAAACTAATTATTAATAATATTAAACTTATTAAACTAATATTAATTGTACCTACATTTTTGGAGTTGTTTGTTAATAATATTAAAGAATAAAAATTACAAAGAAAACGTCTTACAAACACATCGGTCTAGCGGTATAATTAAAAGTTATTATATTTTATAGGTATTGTGGAATTCGTATAATATTCTGTACTAAGCCTAACAAAATTCCTAGAAAGTCGTGCGCTTGTTCACGGCGAATTATCGCATCAACCAAATCTCCGCGCGTGGACATTAAAATCTTGTATGCCATTCGTTAAGGCAGTTTTAAAAAACAGTCCATCAGATGGTCAGCGCTTGATAGTGGTGAAAGGTAGCCGTTACAATAATAGCCACAACGAAACCTCTATCTCGATTCAAAACTACTTATACTTGTGGACTATTTAGATCGATTTAAAAACATTTAACTATGACAGCTTAATACATGTTATCGAGTGCGTATGTGATTTATAATTTATTTTTATTTACTACCTGCGACTTGGTACGCGCTGTAATTCGTTTTTTAAAAATCCCACAGGAACCTTACATTTTTCCACGATAAACAGTATGTTATACCAAGATAATTGATTGGTCTCGCTGCGCTCGACTAGATGGAGCGCTATACAAAAGCAATAGCTCTGAAAATGTGGCAACTTTTTGATGTAGTGTGTGTAAAAAATCGTCACATCACTTTTTACCCAGTTTTATTATATTTTTACACGGTTTCACTACGCAAACTAGTATTTTATTATGCCTAAAATTTAATAAAACATTCGGCACGTACACATCACGGACAGTTTGCAGTGTGACTGGCTCGAGTACGCCGAATTCGGCGTACTATTTTATGCCGCATTTTACAAGTTCGACGGCGGTATCTAGTCGAGCGCAGCGAGACCAATCATTTATCTATGATGTTATATATTAATTCAGTTTTAATGAACTATATGTGTGACAAATTTCATCCATCCATCCATACAATAAACTTTCGCATTATAACATTTATAGGATAATTTCAAGAACTTCTAATAATTCTTTTTAATTTATGAATATTGTAACAAATAAACTCTAACAAATAAACTTACGAAATATAGTTAATTATCGAAAAAAACTAGATTATTTATCTTATACCTACTACATTTCAATCCAGTCTTTACTTTGACAACAAATAAATGCCACGGCTGGTCTTAATGACAAAAAACGACGAAAAAATGAAATATTAAAAATAGCTCCGAATACATCAGATTAGTCAACAGGTCTGTTGATGTTACACAATGACGGATAATCTTGTGTACAGCCTTGAGGAAAACGTTAAAAGTGGCTTTGTAAAACCATGTTTATTAATTTCTTACTATAAATAATGTTCATTTTGTGAATCCTTTATTACACGTGTTTGTGGTCACTACTTCTCTCAATTTTGTAATCGATTGTACGTGCTTCCTTATTTATTGAATGCTTAAAGAATAAAGATAAAGAGTTCATTACTTTTTCTTAATTAACTGATATTATTAACAGGTGGTAGGTAAAATGCATTATTTTAAAGATATGGTAGGTATATTTATATATGGCAAAAGAGTTCCTTCTAACTAGATTTTGTTTTTTATTTAATATATTAATAAATTATCATGTTGGTAAAAATTGTTAGAAACCTTCGTGTTTTATGGTATCAGTGTCAATGTCATGTCAAATGTATTATGTCCGGAGTAGTACAATTATTATAATAGGTAGACCTACATCATATGATAAGAGCGAATCATCGAGTTATGTATACATTTTTTTACAGCATAAATTTTGGATGAAATTTGACAGAAAGACAGTTTATTAACTGGATATAAGGAGTGGTGTAAAAATATAAAAAAACTGGGCGCCACTGTCGCCGTGGCGGCGCCACCGTCGTCATAGCGATAAAGATGTCGGATATTCTCAACCGACTAGTAGGTATTAAATAATAGATGATAGATTAAAGCTATTCTATATCTATCCTATTTTGTATTATTTATCCCATCACAGTACGCACGGGCTTGTGTTTATAATTATGCCACTTACCATCGTGTGAACCTTCAACCTGTCTGACGACCTTTGTCTACTAAAAATACAGTGTCGGATCTCGTAGATGTAGGTAGATGTAAATATTAAAAAAAAACAGGTCAAAAGAATAAGGCTGGGTTGCACCATCTTACTTTAACTATAACCAAGGCCGCAACTTCAGTTAAAATAACGGTTAGGCCGAAAATGAGTTGCACCAGTTAACAAATAATCATAACTGGTTAACTGGTGCAACTCATTTTCGGCCTAAAACTCATTTTCGGCCGAAAATGAGTGCGAATTAACAGAAGTTGCGACGTTGGTTATAGTTAAAGTAAGATGGTGCAACCCAGCCTAATAAAATAAAATCGTCTACGTCAAGAGAATGACAGATAAGTAATGGCCGACTTAAGGGAGGTTTCCTTCCACACCAATCGCTGCCTTCATAGAATACATCTTAATCTATTTGGTTCTTTCGTCGGGTCATTTCAAACCATCAGTAGGATTTTGATTAATGACGTCATCTACCTGCTTTCGGCTACACCCACAGAGCTCTGAACATAATATTGCTTATTTGTGTTAAATGTCTCTATTAATCTTAGTGACATGTGCACCTTAACTTTTAAATTTATTCGTGCGATGATGCCGACACAGCTGTTTTGTTTCATTTGCATTTTTATATTTCCGTTTGATTATTTCTCATATTGGTCGTCCCTTTTGTAATAATTTGAATATTAATCTGAGGAAAATACCACGGGGTTTTTGTTTTTACTTTAAATGTTACATAATCTTAGCTGTTGTGCTATAAGATTTGTGAGCAACAATTGAGGAAACATGTCTTGGGATAAATTCTTTAAAAAATATAACATTGTAAGTATAAGGAAAGTCAAAGTTTCTAAATAAATTATTTTCGAACATTTTGATAATACATAATTAACATAAACAAAATAAGATTTATCTTAATATGCATAGGTATATTTAAATGTGGAATTTCTCATTTAGGTACCTACTTACTAATGTGTATAAAAAATCTTTAAAGTTAAGTTTGTTTGTGCAAAAATAAACAACCAATTAATTTTCACTACTGCCTATCAATATTATTATTAAGCATGAAAAAATATAATATTAATTAATTCAAAGGTGTCCACTATAATAATAGTAATAATACCTATTACTTATATTATAATTTCTAGTAAAATAAACTCACCAATGTCCAAAAATATTTAAACAGGTAACTTCCACTTAAACATGTTTAAAATTCACTTAAATTTTTCTATTGCCACTCAAAAAACAAATGTTCACAATGTTTGTAAATAAATATATTCCTAATGAAATAACTGTTTAAAAATATAAATGCTCTCTTTTATATTCTAATATCACCTTTTTCTTGTCATAATTAAATCGATTTGTCTATTTAAGCCCTTACTTATTTATAATTTTTTTCGCGAGTGTACCTGCATTATCATCCTGTGTAATTGGAACCACGAAACGTCATAGTACATTTTATTCATAACACAGCCCCTTGAACCGATTTGAAATGGAGCGTAGCTAATTGCGTACATTACACACAATCCTTCAGCACAAGTATGACAGAAGGGATATAGGCTAAACGGCCTAATTTTCTAACACAAGTTCAAGTTCGCAACTGTACACTGTACACGAAACACTTAACATTCACAGCTAATTATTATCACGTATTTGTATTTGTTTGTGAAAACAACGGCCGATGTATAAACGTCTGAACCCGCATTGAGCTAGCTGTCAAATCTACGAGCCGTCATAGTCCGCTGCCATGAGTAGGCATGCACACATGCGTGCACGCGCACCCATAGACACAAACACACTGACAAACTCCAGCGAAGCGAAAACGTACCTATATGAACTCACACAACTATAGCGATATGATTCACAGGCTTGCTTGCGTCTGTATGCGGGCGGGTGGGAGTGCGAACATGCAGTGTGCTTTTAGCACGGCCAGACGAAATGATGCCTAACTGCAAAAGTAGACTTTATCCGTCCCACAAAACGGCCGTTTATAGACAAGGGCACACGCGTCTATGGCCGATCGCATGAAAGATTAGGCGAATGCGTGTGAATGCGTGTAACGTTGCGATGCGGATGGGCGGGAAATGCAACGGAGATGAGATGAGACGCCGTTTCTGCGATTTAAATCGAATGAATGATTTCTTGTTTACTCTGTGTGGGATAATAATTTGCTTGAGCAAATTTTGTGTATAGGCGAGTTTGATAACTAAAATTCAGAGTAATCCAAAAACTCGATTAATTACAAAGAAAAAACAACTTATTTTAAAAAATCGATACTTAATTAAAAATAAATAAATATGTCTTCATAAAATTAACTATTCTTGAGGGTAACAAAAGCGTCACACAATATTCGACCTTAAAATTTTGCTCTCATCGCGCGCAAGTCTCACATTAAAATAGTCTTACTTCATAGACGAAATATACTTCATATAGGGTATGAAAAAAGTTATTACCGATAATTTTATTTATAAATTAAATTTTAATTTTTGTTATTAAATATTTGGTATATTAAATATGAATCTTCGAAAAATATATTGCCTAAGTTAATCAAACAAGTAAAACTAACTCTTCATACATATATATTATATTGGTCTCGCGAGACCAATTATTAGTCTGTCTTCATACCTATATGTATAAAATTTGGCATCAGATTTACGAATATACAAAAAAAATTTTTTTTAGTCTGTGACACTTCTGATTTTCAGCTGCCGTTCTCACGCACACGTTTAAACCCTTGTTGACGGATGGGGGCCCGTGTTGATTTGAAATACGACTTTATGTAAATCGCGATTGAACTGTTAATCGCGTGGCCGTAATCTGACAATGCCAATGTTCACTGCACGAACACTACAGCACAGCACCCACAAATGGAACTCGATTTGAAACTTTGGAAGTTTTTTGACAGATTCCAGTACTAATGGGATTCTTACCTGAAACAAGAGAAAATTCATTAGTGAATTATGTGTTTTTTATTTATATTAATTATTTCTAAAAATTATTTCTTAAATAATTTTTTGAGCAATAAAATACATCACTACACAAATACAAAACACATTAAGCTTGAGCATCAAGCTTAATGATCAAGATTAAGCATATAAAAACCAAAGTGTTTGGAAATTAAGCATTAAGCTTAAACATATTAAAACTCATTAAGGCAGCATTGGAATTTTCTTCAATGGCATTTGATTTATAAAATGCTTAATTGAACCCACAATAGATTACATTAGTCCCGTCAAGACAACAATACCATTCATTATGAGACTTTATCTGGAATCCAGGAAAAAATATTTTCAAAAAGTCGTTGGCTCCATATTATATCGGAGACCTATGACTTTGCTATCTTCTGGTTGGTAGCGATAAGGAGACAGGGTCAGGAGTAGTGTACCGCGAACTGATAACTGGGTCAGTGCAAGATGATTAGAAGACAATGAATAAACTTACATACTTATAAACTGGTCAAGTTCATAACGGTCGTAAAACGTGGCCTGGATTTATTGATGTCACAAAATACACTGACTTCATTGAAACAATAATAGTAAAGTAAGTATTTTATTAATTTTTTTTAATCAGTTAACCCATTAAAATTTAATTTCATGCCCATAAATCATTATGTTTGTAATATGGAATTTTTATCGAATACATAAATTTGCAACAAAGTAATTAATTATATTGAATCTAAACATGCACTGTAACCCAATGATTAATTGCATTAAGATAACTAGTACGACAGTAATAAACAAATGAAAAAAAAAACAGAGCAAAATTCTTTAGGATAGACAGTAAAGAGTGAAAATACAACAACCGTATCGCTTTTCGTACATAAACAGAGTTAAATTGAAATGATTTTAATTAATTTATTGCATTTATTATCAGTGCATTGTAGTTTAGTATAAATAAAAAATGAAATTAATAGATAAAAATTCCGTAAACATTAAGGGCAATGATTTCTGTTAATATTTCAATTATAAGTTCAACGACAATTAATTAAATGTGTCAACAATGAAAACATTTTTTTAATCTGTGTAATAATTATTTCAACATACTCTTTATATTTTATACATATATAATACATCATAATTCATATAATCTCAATAATACATATGATACATCAACATATAGGAATGAAAACCAGAATTTATTACACTTTTAAGACTTTTATTTGTAATAGCTAAACACTAAAAGGCTCGAGCTCCGTAAAAAGTTAAAAGCCATGAAATTTTTCTAGCACACGTGTTTTTTATGTTAAAGGCTTTACAGCAGATCGGCGACTCGGTAAATAGCCTTGTCTCTTAGTAAATAATAAGAGACAAGGTGGTAATAAGGGAATGGTGGTCTTTAATATTACACAAACACATATTATAAAATTACATAAAAATCCTGACAAAAATTACATAATTTACATAAATTGTAAACAAAAATCTGATTCGGTTAGAAAACAAAATATGAAGCATTCGCTTATGTATTATGTATAGCATGTGGTTTGTACATTAGGCCAGCAATCAGATACGGTACAACTCATAACAAATCTGTCTCCATAATTGACAGCGACCAGTTCGTCTGACGAGAGACAACTTCGTTAGCTTTCAGTGCACAGCCATTGTCGGACAAATGGAGGAAACCGATATTAGCATTTTATCACATCAAAAGGGTCAACCGCACGACAATTATAATGAAGATGTTAAAAATTTTCCACGAGCTCGCAATGATGTATATACCGTGAAATTTTCAAAAAATAGAACACGTCCTTTCGGAACGCCCTACGAGACGTATTACATTAATATATTTACTAAACACGCTCCCATTATTACGTTTTCATGTACTCGCTTGCGCATAAATTAAAATGTTGTCAGTTTTTCTTTTGTCCCAACCCTTATTTGGTATTCATATTTGATATTTTGATAATACAAAGGGACGACGCGCTTTGAAACGAAAACAAAACGTTGCGTTCATAACTTACACGAGAAAAACTTGTTTTGCAGTCAAAGTATGCTAAAGATACAAATTGTAAAAGAGGCAATCGTTCATACAGTGTCTCCTATCTGGACTCGTATCTGCGATCAATTGTGAGCTCTTTAACAACAGGTATAAGCTTTTTATTGTAACGAACTCGGCCCCATCACTTCAATTATGGTCATATTGAATGAAATATGAGTTAAGTGAGGAATATCAAAGGGCAATGCAGGATTGTTTATGAAATGTGAACTTTGAAATATGTATTGCAACAAAACACCCTTTTTAATTTGTACCCAACTTTGGACCGTAGCTAAAAGGGATCTTAATATAATATTATGTTAGAGAAATACCGTTTTTTACTGTTGCACGAGTTTTTGCTTCCACGAGTTTGTGGATAATAAAAATAAGTGTAGATTAAATTAAATACCTGGACCACAAATTGCATGTCAGCCAGCGAGCTATGCCAATGCTCGGGATTTCTAAATCAGAACAAAATCGGGGACACTTTTAGGAATCAAACAGATCGAAATAGCCAAAACAATAAGTCAGTTAATGTAAGAATGAACAAGACATACCTATCTGTGATGCAGAAATTGATCTTAGAGTGCTTAGACAATTCTTGGAGAGAAGATAAGTTACAAAATGCATAGTGAGCCGACCAATCACCTCGGGAGAGTGACTTACATTATATGCAGGACCGATTCTTGTAGCACTCAATTAATAAGGCCGAAGTCTACTATGTCTGTATTGTCTTTTTTCAGCAGTGTATTTACAGAAATTAAATCTATCGATTGCTAGTTTTCTTGGCATATGAGTTTCATCACATTTTTTTCCTTCGCCGTATCAGATTCGAAATGCTATCAGGCCTTTAGAGACAGGCCTGGTAGCATTTCGAATCTGCGTTTACACTGTTGGCAGCCGAGCACTTTTCAAACTGGGCTGTCACTGTTCATAGATATCTATAGTTGTGGGTATGCGTTTGGTTTAATTCGAGTGAGACTTTCGTGTTTCTTATTGCTTCCGCAACGAATTTCGTGCGTCATACAAGTAGAAATGATTGGTCATACAATACAAGGTGCCTATACAGGGGTCCAACCGACGCGCCCGCGCCGGCAGCGGTCGTCTCCAATTTAGTTTTTTGGATTAGATACGGCAAACATAATAACATAATTGCTATAATAACAGACCCAGCCGCGGTGTTCGCCGTGCCTTACAATTCACTTTCCAAATTGGTTTATTTTTTATGTCTCGTCTCTAAAACTATTATGATTTATTATCAAATTTTCGTGCAGGCAAATTACGGCCCCCTTTTTCGTGAAGGTTTTCGTAAATAAGCTCGTCTCGCTCTAACGTAGCAAATGACGCAGCAGGTAGAGTAGGAAAAAATATAGCCATTGTGTTTCCTTGGAAGCCTCGCGGCATTACGTAGCTAAGACTTTGTGGATGAAATGATTTACGAGTCTCTTTTATAATTAACTCGTACAGTAATTAGTTGGATTAACATGTAACACGAAAGAATATTTTTCAACGTTGTGAAGCTTATTAAACTTCCAAAATATTAATTATAAGAAACTGCTGCTCCGGAAATGTTGCAGAATCGGCACAAAAAGGTCTAAACAAAAAAGTTATTACCTACCTACAATGTTGTTACACAACAAAATGTTTGCTTAATTACGTAATCCACTTTTTGAGTAATTAATTTAACACGTTTTAATACTTGCAATTGTCTATAATATTTAGTAGTCTTACATGATCATTAACTGAGTAAAATGTATATACTTACATATTATACCTACTTACGTTATTGTTGATATATGATACAATTCTTGAGACTGTTATTTCCAATCCAGAGATAAGCGTTTTCAAACAAAAATTTAACTCATTGCTTATCAGTATATGAGTATAGTATTAGCTCATTACAAGTAATAATTAGATATAGATTTATTTCGCCAGGGTTGTCGCTCATTCACAATAGTCACGACACCGGGCGTGACATTAATTTTGAGTATTATACCTATATGAGTTTTAAATATTGGATTTGATAAATTGTATTTTTAAATGTCAAATTTAAACTATATAGACATAAAATAGCAGGTTACAAAATATATATAGGTATGACATGAAAAACCTAAGCCTTTTCAAGAAGCTTCACTGAGCTAAAAATTTGAATTCTTTTCCTACAATTTTAGCAATTTTGGTATCAAACATTAAAATCAGTTTAATGATTGAGACGTGTTATTTCAAGAAAGAAATGTATAGAAAACTTTCACATTTTATAATAAGTCATATACCTATATGCATTATAGTTATGAATAGTTTACATATTCATCACGCAAATAAAAATGACTTTTATCTACATACAACCGGTGTACGTATTTCTTTTTATTATATTTTACCTTCCCAGTAAAAAATTTTAAAGGTATGTACACCGCATAGGCACACAACTAAACTAGAAGCAGGAATATCTGAAACATTGCGACCGACAAATGTGCATGACAGTCGGCTGCATTATACATGAGAACTGTCACCGAACGACATTTACATATAAAAACTTTATATTTCGCATTTGTATTGTTAAGACATTCCGCTAACCTGTTTTGGAGCCGTTAGAATTTGTAATTTAAAAATGTTTACTCTTTGCTCAACAGTAAGTACCTACTTATGGTGTTAGGTTCTTGGGGAGTTTTGGAAACTAGATTAGGTAGGTACCTACTATTAGTCCTATATTTAAGAATCGACAAAAATATTCTGTAATTTATGTTTCCACTTTTGATTATATGGAGTTAAGTTTTCTTATTCCCAATCCAACATTCACAAATTTATAAATATCTCGTCTAAAAATTGTAAATAATTTTGCATTGTTTTAAAAATTTTCATGTCACTTTTTTTGTACTTACGCAGGAATGTACACCTACATCTACTTGCAGGATATAATATGTATCTACTTTCAGTAGGTACGAAAGAATTATGTTTCTACTAGCTGGTGCCCGCGACTTCGTCCGCGTTCTGGATGAAAGGTACCCTATATCCTTTCTGATGGCGTGTCCCAGACGACGGGTGAACGATCGGTTCAGTAGTTTTTGCGTGAAAGAGTTACAAATATCCATACATACATCCATACATCCATACAAACTTTCGCATTTATAATATTAGTATGGACTAGTATGGAAGTATGGATATGGATTGTATGGATGTAAACGTACCTAATGTTAAAATCTATTACGTGCGGTACTTTCTGCGCGGCTAAGCTGTGAGTGTGGAGTACATATGCAGTAGGTAAATATATATGGTATGTAAATAGTCTACAACTCACCATTCCACCGCAGATATCGCGCGTGGTGAAGCGGAAGAGTCCTCCGACAAAGGTCTGTGACAATGAGCCCCGGTAGGGGTGTACATTGCAAATATTTTATACAAACACTATATTGTATACATATATTTAATTTAATTCAAAGATCTTTTAAAAGATAGTAAAGACGGGTAAAATCTTATTTAAAGTTGAAAAACTAAAATTAAAATATTACATATAGAGAGGTCTTATCTATGCTTGCTTGGTTGATCATGGGTTTTTAAATATCATTGATTCTTACACATAAGTAACAATATCATTATGACATTAAAACATAACGCATGGAATGGAAGTAACAAAAACTAAATATGAATTGTTAAGATTATTTTAATTTTAGATTTAAGGAACAATAACGAAGTATAAGAACGAAATAACGTATTTAATGCATTTTTAAGCTGTAATAAAAATCTTTTTTTTATTTTCTACTGGTAGACTACACGAAGTAAAATCAAAACAGAAGACTCCACGATCAATATTTTTACACAGACTTGATTTCAAGATGATAGAAGATAATGGACAAATCGTATTCATGAAGAATTAAAAAAATATACTGAGATTAGTTTAAATACGGGACAGCCCTACGCGAGGCAGGTCGCGTCCAACACAGTCGCCCGGACACGTTTCAGGATCATGAATTATGGCGCGAGCCGATGTGACTTTTCAATTTGAAATCATCAACCTGGAATTAATTTCATTTTTGAACCCCATTATTTCTGTTATCTACTCGCAAAATCGCGCAATATGCGAGCTCCACATTATTGCCGCTTCGACAAAAATATTTTGCGGTGACAAGCGCCACAGATAACTGTTATTTAATTTTGAATTGTGTTTTCGTTTCGCTGTTTTCCGATAAGCGCGTCGGTCCATTGGATTATTCAGAAATTAAAGTATTAAGACAATATAAAACAAGTGAATAAAAAAAATCTTTCTAACTTGAGCGGTCTTGTGGTTGCAGAGCAATATAATCTTTTTGTTAATAAATAAATGTGTTTTTTTTATTTAAATTTTTAAAATGTTGATTTACAGTTACACGTATTTGTATTTTGTATTATGTGTATAGGATTTTGTTTCAGTACCTACCTACTGAACCTAGGTATGTATCTATTTTGTGTATGGAACTCTAAGTCTTTAAATATTTCTGTACCTATATTGTAAAAAAATATCTATAATGACTGTTTCCTGAATAAAGAGAAAAAAAGTGTATTAATATATATTTTTGCTATCTGGTTCTGTTTGCTAAGTATGTATTTTCTGTGTTAATTTCCTATATAATTAAAAAATAATGAGTAGGTAGAGGAATTGTTACTTGTACAATTAATGAACAGGTGGTTCCTTATAGTCTCAAAGGCTAAATAGGACATTTCTTGTGAAACAAATGGGAATAGACGTTTTATTATTTGTTATTAGTGGCACGACTGGGTCCTGACTGCCACCAGGAAGCTGAATACCGTCAAGAGCTACATTCATATAACTCAGTCTAACAATACTTATTCGTCACTTGTCTGTCACATACCCATACAATATATTCTTCCGGCGTCTCGCGTAGTATTAGTGCGTGTATTACACAAATCTGTCAACATCGAATACCCACAGTTAGTCGGAATATCTTGACGATACTATTCATAGTCGTGCGACTATATTCCCAGCGGTTAGTCGCGTCGACGAAAAACGAGCCGAAATAGACATGTTGGACTAATAAATTAAACTCGGGAATTTATTTTAGAAAAAGTCGCGCGTTTTTATTGTGATTATCGAGGGTGTTTAAAAAATTTATTTCTAAGACGCACTAGCGGGTTGTTGACCTGAAATTCCTCTTATAATTTAGTGGACTCTATTTTAAATTGTTTAAATTCGAGTCAAACAACGCGTGAAATTGCTGTATTTTTATTCTGTTTGAGTATTTTCACAGTTTTTATTTTATTTTACAGATAGTATTGAAATAAGTATCAGTAAATTTTCATCCTAATTTCTGAATGATTGATTATATAATATTTTATTAAAGTGATGTAATTTTTAGATTTTTGTACATAGATTAAATGTTAATCCAGCTACATAGTAGGTATATATGTAAGTAGTATATATTTTATCCAGGTTCCATGTTATTATTAGATTATATTATTATCTATGTGCAAAATTTTATCCAAATCCGTACATCCGTTTTTGTGTGATTGAAAAACAAACATCCAAACATACCAACGTTCGCAATTATA
Organism: Synanthedon tipuliformis; assembly: GCA_947623395.1. Taxonomy (NCBI): domain Eukaryota; kingdom Metazoa; phylum Arthropoda; class Insecta; order Lepidoptera; family Sesiidae; genus Synanthedon; species Synanthedon tipuliformis. The sequence goes on along the minus strand of OX392417.1, from coordinate 7,412,111 downwards.
ATACCTATTATACTTTCATGTAAATATTCAAAAGCTTTTAAAAAATTGACGCTCTTTATGTTTAAAAACTTACATATTGCTTTACCTTTGAGTACTTTGAGCCTTTGTAATTTTTTTATAAAGATCCAGAAAAACATATCTACCAATATTGTTACAACGTTAGCTTGTAACCAAGTACATCCAAACATTCTAAGAAGGCGCGCCTAAATCCCAAAAGAGAAACCTTATAACAAAGCTAATATTAGACAATCATTTCCTGTCAAAAGGGAGGCATGTCCCCCGCCTCTCTCGAGGAGGGGATGGGTGGGAAAATACCTCCTCGTCTCTCCAGATTTCGCAGTCGCCGTGTTCGGGTGTGAATCTGAATTCTTATTTTTTGCTGTTCGGGTGATGAATGGATTTTTAATATCCTCCTGCAGCTGTCTGTGTAGATTCGAGGTCTTTTGATGAAAAGTGCTAGTCTTAAGAGTATTTCTTCATTAAGTAGGTATTCATGGTGTAAATCTACGGAAATATTTTATAAGAGACAAGCTGTTGCACGCGACTTCGTGCGCGTACCTTTTTTAAAATGTAACCTATGTCACTCGCTGATAATATAGCTTCCCATCGGTGAAAGAATTTTTCTTATCGGTCCAGTAGTTTCGGAGCATATACCTGGTCAATGCAAACAAACACACAACCAAAATTTTTCCTCTTTATAATATTAGCATAGATTGTAAAAGTTGTAAGAGCTTTATAATTTGCACAAAATAGAAAATCATAAAACAATTTCAGAAAACAAAAGTCCAATTATATTTTTGTCCATTATAACATGTATTTTTGAAAATTTAGCTAAAATGGTATATTGTTTTTAGAAAAAAAACAGTTGAAACTTGTTTCATAAGGTACCTACTGAAAAATTAAATTTACAAATATACGATTTTTTTAATTATTAAAACACATTCTTTAGAAATATTCGTAGCTGTAAAAACTAATTATCAAAACCTATTTGTTATGGTGAACAAATATTTGAAAGAATTTCAGAAACAATCGTCGTTGCCAACTTGAGTTAACAAATTGGGAACAAGACAGTTGTCAAGTTTCGTATTTAAACACTCTCTTATCTAAAAGAAAAGTAGACATACCAACCAACACTTGCGTTGGCAGATACAAAGTACCTATATAGTTCTGTTAGACAAGCAACAAGACATCAACATTGGAGACGTCTCAATACGGGCTCACGGCAAAAAACGTGCCGGCCGCTCTCACGGCACGACTCTATTACGAGTCCGCCGCGAATAAATAAAACATGACGGCCCTTCTCACGTACGTGCTGTAATAACGTATACAGGTATACAGCGCGGATGTTAACATATCTCGATTCCGAGTACAGATTTGAGCCGCTTTCACCGACTCCGGAAAATTTTACGCATTTTATTAGATGTCGTGTTCACATCGAAATATTGGAATGCTCATTCACTTAAGAAACATTTGAATAATCATTGTCTTAATACTTCGTAATATTATGTGTAAAACAAAAGTTAGTCTACAAAAAAATGGACGATAATAAAATAAAAAAAATAAATAAAAAATATATCTTGTGTTACTTTTACATGCTAATATTGAATGAATTTGGATGAAACTTTACAGTAACATTTTAGTTTATAAGACGAAGTTGTAGGCAAAAGCTGTGGCAAAAGCTTGCCCTTAAATAATTATTGTCACACCTTAACTAATTGTGAAATAAATAATCATTTTATTTGTTAATTTTATATGTAAGTAAATTCTTTATTCACAATAATTTATTGTTTGAATACTAGAATGAATCAAAAACCCTAAGCTAGCTTTAATCCGAAGCGATTCGTATTACATTTTTGAAGTGACTTAAAAAAACAAACAAAATTAAATATAAAATAAAATTACCTAATAGACTCCAAAGTTAAGGATACATTGCTATCTACATCATTCGTAATCGTAACTAAAATGTTACTGGTCGAATATAATTATGTAAGTACCACATATTTTGTTTATGAACTAATCTTTAAGTATTGTTCAGCTGTAGGTTAGGTACTAAGTACATCAACCGTATAATGTACTACGTGGTACTACTGTGTAAACAACACTAAATATGGCGGGCTTAATTGTCACAACCACAAGTAGGTAAATATATTAAAAATATATGTATTCTTTCACAGGTTTTTCTTCTCGTAATAGATTTTTTAATACTTTCAACAGTGATTGAATGAAGATACAATAGTGATTTTATGAAAAACTGCATGTACATCTTCGTTCATGCGTGCTTAATTTGTATGTTTATGGGTGGAAATTTTACACTTTTCCCAGACGACAACAAGAAAACATGCGCGTGAGCACGGTACATTAACGCGCCCGCCATAGTTGGCACAGCGCAAACTCCGCCCGCTGGCAACCGGCGACCCATCGCTGACTAATCATAGAGATGGCTGCACTAACTAACGTTATTTATCGATAGACAAGTACGACCACTCGAATTATACCCGATCTTATTCATGTCGATGTTGCGTATGACATTTGGATGAAGAATTTTCAATTGTGAGTGATTGTGTCGGCCACTGGCAGCCATTTATCAAAGCGCCAGATTTACGTTCATTGCTTTGAGTAGTTACTGCAACAAACTTAGGTAGAATAATTGACTTATAGTTCAATCCGTGGAGTGACTCTATTGTTATTATTAAGCGTTATACTTATGTTATTTGAAGCAGCCGAAATTCAATAATTGGCAAAGATGAGATATTTCGTCAGTCTCCATCAAATGCACTGCTGCTGAGACATAAACACAGTCGAATTGTCGAATTACAATTCACTCAGCGAGCTCGACATTGCTGTGCTTTGTAGGAAATAATACGGGAAACCGAAGCAGGCGTCATAATAATATATGTATAATAGTACAAAGAAAATAAGATTGGGCGGGACAATTATTATCTGTCGTGCAGTCGATATGACGAGTCTAGGGGTGGTGCCTCAATTAAAGAGGTCTAAGTATAAAGTGGACTGTGGATGATAATGATGACTAAACACATTCAACATTATGAAAACAAATAGGTACATTACCTACGTCACCTACGTTAAGTTGACCGTCTCAGTCTGTCTGTCAACCTTAACATTAAAAAAGACATTTTTATTTTTCAAAGTATATTTTTATAAAGCACTCTCTATTAAACATGAAACTGTTTAAGAAGTTACATAAAGTGAAAATATTAATGAGAATTTGAAACGTTCATCGCGTAGTAGGTCCATTGGCTTTAGCGTTTCGGCAACGTGACAGATGGTAAAAGCAACTGCGACCGGGTATTTGTAATACAATGGCCGCCACAATCCTACCAATGATCCCTGGCACGGAGCGTGCGTCAGGACGGCTGTTCGCCTCTCTCACTCCGCTTGGCACTCAATAACTCTCGTTCCTACCACGCGAGTGCAACTATAATTTGTATCGCCCGCACATATTACAATACACTTAATTAATCGTCACTATTCTTGGAAATAATCAAATGTATAAAATTAAGAACGCCTCGCTACACGACAGTCGGACGTGTCTGTGATGTTTACTGAAACTTTGTTTTAGTTGTAAACTTCATTTTGTTTTGTTTTCCGCTTGTAGTTCATTAGTCTACTCTATAATGTTTTCTGACAATCTTAGTTTAACTAAGCAAAATTTCTTTTTATGAAATTTTAAATTTATTTCAATGGAAAAATATTGGTAATTATAATTGAGAATTATCATAACAGCAAATGTTATCTTTAATTTTTTATAATTATATTAAAATAACATAGGTACACAAAAATAATATAGCTACTTACACAAAACTTAATAGGTAAATATATTTTTTTTAAATAATAAACAGTTAAATATAATTAAATAAATTTTATCGAAGTAGTTACTTGTGATTAGTAAATTTGTGAATGGAAAAAGCCCTTGAAACGTCAGTTCCTAGAGTTGTTATTGAATCGCATAGTAAAAGCGATCCATTAAGTTAACAGCGAAGGATCTGTTATGACAATAGCATACAAAGTGGTGGCATATTGTGTCAAGAGAGGATATAGTGTGGCAACGAATATTTATTTATTTATAACATTGAGGGGCAGTAAATTAGCGTTGAATTTACGGCGTGCGTTGGGAGTGATCGCAAGCAGTTTATTTTCGGCGCAGGCGCATGCATGATTTAAACAGTTCCCGGCGAAGAAATTGAAACCGATCACGTATTCGTGATAAAGGTAATCGAATTAATGAAAATGTTTACATTAATTAACATTCGCAATATACTTATATCTAACTACATTTTTTTTCAAATTTGGCACGGAGGTTGAAGATCCACTTGATGGTAGATGGAAAGCCATAAGTAATGCAAGTGCTAATAAGAATAAGAAGAGAAAAATTATATGAATCCTTAAAAATTACTCTGAATTTTCGAGTATCTACAGACGTTTTCAGTTTTTGACGCCTTGTGTTGGAGAGCATAGACATAATGCGTTAATAATGGCCAACATGATGGTTTACTCGTTGCTTCTTGCAACTACAAAACAAAAATTCATGCAAATATTCTTTGTTTTATTATTATATAATAATTGATGTAGCACCTGAGCTATAGTCACGTAAACAATTAAAAATAAATGCTTATAATTATACGCTCACTTGCGCCCTTAAGAAAATTAATTGATGTGAGAAATAAAAACACATACACAACCTAAGTTACATATTAATAGCAAAGATAAAAGATATGTAAGTAATATAAAATAGAGACTTCAGTCACGGAAATGATATAAGTTGTTTCATACAATGTTATCTGAATTACGTGACCCTATTCTTGTGGGATTCGAATAGGCAATAAGAGGTATGTACACCTATATTTCCATGTTATAAGACTTATTGCTTTAGGAATGTAATTACTTACTGTCTGTTTTGATTGAAGTTACATTTCGTTACAAAATCAATATTGTATATAGTTGATATTGTAACTGGGAATATCTTGCCTACTTACAAAAATAATTTCCAAATTTATCAGCGTAATAATCATTTATTTATGTAGCAAAGCTAATTTGCTGACTAATGACACTGATAAACTTCATCTATATTGTAAAACATTATTAACACCTACTGAATTCGATAATATAGCTTGAACCGTGATAAGTTATAGTGCTACTTTCAACACGGACAAAGCTATGAAAGGAAACTAGGAGATAAAAAAAACTTCAAGATAAAAAATATAAATTACCCTAACCATTTGTATTAAAAATGTCACATAAAAATAGGCAGCTACACGAAAATAAACAATGACAAATTATAATGAAATAAAAAATAAATTATACAACAAATTATCGATTAAACTAGTAAATAATAGGTAATATTCACATGGTGATAAATATTCTGCGAACGAGTGTTTGCTGAATAGATTAGTGTCGCACTGTGGTATCCGCACTATGATAATGCCTCACCTGCTTAGCGTAATGTATGGACAGTTTTGACATTAAAATAGCTCCAATGAAAGTTATGAAGCAATATATATTTTTTACTCATCAGCGCTTCCATATTTATTTAGATTCTAATCGTGAGCACCTGCAAACAGTTGCGACTTTCAAATTAAGCCGGCGACAAAACAAATGACACAATTAACCCTATGCTAGTGAACAAAGGAATGCCTGAGTAATAAGTAGTGGGCTTAAAACTTTCTTAATGGGCAAGTGTCCTTTAAGAAGTTTATGTGTATGTGATTAATCCTAACGAATCAATAGTTGCAACATCTGTCACATGTATTGAAATAAGAAGTGTGTTGACTATGTATGTATAGTCGTTTGCAATTAAATGCAAACAAAATTTTTGTTAAGGTCGACAGACAGGCTGACCGGTCCATTATGATGGAAGGTGGCTATCATTGCCACAAGCAACGCCACAGGTGCTGCATGTGCGCTGCCGACCATAGAAGGATTAAGGATAAGGGATAAGGAAGGGATAGGGTAATGGGCTTTGGCATCCCTTACTCACTCACCGAAACCGAAGAGTAGGTGCTGTTATTTTAGAATAACATTATTAACATGTAAAAAAACATGTAAAAACATGTAAACCTATAAAGGCTTCCTAAGCTGTAGTATTTCGGGCACGTAATGAGGGGCGAAAGATACCCTATTCTTCAGCTAGTGATGCAAGGGAAAATACAAGGGAAGCGGAGCAGAGGTAGAATCCTGGCTGAACAATTTAAGAGAATGGTTCAGATTGAGCACTCGCTCCCTCTTTCGCGCAGCAGCTTCCAAGTTCAGAATAGCCATGACGGTCGCCAACCTTCGTAGAGAAGTGGCACACTAAGAAGAAGAATAAAAATTACATAACTTATTAAAAATATGGAAACTCCACATTGAAAAGCAAATAAAGAATTATTTTTTGAGTGATTTTGATTCAAGTTGGAAGACTTGAATAGCCAGTAAATAGTTAACTAAAAAATTTCCGCCAACACAAACCTTTTACTTAATATAAATATTTATAAAATTTACGAACTTAGTAATATACTTTTTTTATAATTAAGTTGAGCAGCCTACGAAAACCGGAAATAAGAAAGAGCCAGGCGAAAGACTAATGGCTATTTAAGTTAATAAATAAAAGATATTCAAATTCATTTGGGAAGCAGAATATATTTGTAATTCTAAGGAAAGTAATAGGCAAACGAGTAGAGACGAATTTAAAAACGAAATAGATTTAAACTTGATTTAATTCAACAGCTTTTCGTTTAAAAAGGTAGCGCAAAATGTCTGAAAAGTATTGTCTTGTAAACACAAAAGAATATTCTAGCGAATTCTAGAGCGAGGCGCGAACACCCGGGCCGGTGACATGCTATCGTGAGGCCACGTTCGTACGACATAAATCACAGAAGCCGCTTGTTTTACCAATAAAATTGATTCTTTCGCGTATCGCGACCTGAACAAACGTAAACTTAAACGCTATCATTTCTCAAATTCACGCCATTCAGTAACGCGGCATGATTTATTAAAAACTTTAAATGGAGCTTCAATGCATTTTAAACAATATTGACGACAATCATGTCGACGATAATTCATCATGCTCGTCCAAGTTTTCAAAGACAGATGATGGTGAAAAAAAAAAAAGTTTTTAAACGCGAATTACACGCCAAATAATAAATCAATACTTTTACAATTGATATCGGCACTGTCGCCCCACTAAATTGATTCTATTTATCAGAAACATATAAAAGCGCGCGTGCCAAGCCTTGATCAATGAAAAATCGCGCTGTTCATTGACAATATCTCCCTTATATCAATGATATATTTAGTCCAGACAGTTAGCGTTATGTTGAATCGATCATTGTGCAGATATCTGTCGATACAAGGTTAAATTTAATATCGGTTAACATAATATTAAAATGATGTAAATCAAGTCTCTATTGGAATATATCTGCATACATAAATGATTTATAAGCGGTTATCGGTTACAAGGGTAATTTGAAATTTTTAATTTATGTTTTTTTTTCAACAATTATTGATAACTGTATTTCACTACAGAGTTCGCTTTTGATATTATTATTTTTTATCTCTGAAGGTTCAGAATAAAGGTCAGAGCGGAAAAGACGGAGCTTTATATAAGCTTTTGCTGCACGGCTAGATGCTGGCCAAGACCAAACCCATTTATATTTTCGAAAACTCATCAAATATTTGTATTTTATTTTCAGTCCTATAATTGACGTGGCGGGTAGTACACATTTCCCAAAGTCTAATGTTATATAATTGCAGTTAGTGTTTTCCTGGTAGTGAATAGTGGTGGAATGGGTTTTATTATTTATTATACGGCAAACAGAGCAAACTAACCAAAAGTGTCCGCGGCACGGAAACAGCGGGACGCAACAAAACAAAGTGGAGTAAAGAAAATGGAACGATGTGTGTGTGGTAAGTTCGCAACCGTGGAATTGTGGAGTATTAAATCTCGCTCTAATGGCTGCTTTTGATATAATCAGTGCTAAGGGACATTTATGTAAGTATTTAAAGCTAAATATAATATTTAGAATATTAAATGTAATTGAAAATTAGGGTCTGTAAAAAAGACAATGCCTACTGTCCGCCTATCCGCTACATTTTTAAACAAAAAACTTAAAATTAACATAAACGTAATTAGCCATGTGGAGAAAGCATTGAAGAAAGCTGTGAATTTTGGATAGGGACTTCGCCTTCAGCAAAAGGTTAGCCTTTAGCCTTTAGCAACAGATTATATTTTTATTATTAAATGAAAAGAGAATATTAATCATGGCATAATTATTTAAATAGAATTGAATTTTAGTAGGTATGGTACGATCTTTTTTTAGGAAGTGGATAGGTAACTTACCTACCCCATTCGCAAGAGTCAGGCAATTCTAAGTACAACTTTCTAACTAATCTATGTTCCACAGTTCTTTTAAATGTAACACCGCTCTACAGCTTTGTGCAGTACGAGAGAGTGAGATAGCAACATCCGAAAAGGAAAGCGTGACAGGAAAACGGGACAAAAAGAAGAGTGGCGTGTATTCGCCTCGGCAGCGCTCTCAAACCTCCCGGGGGTTGGCTAAGGCCGAGTCTACATGCAAGAGGCTAGTATAAGCACTTCAACGATAATTCTCTTAGAACAAGTTCTAGATTTTGTACGTATGCTTCTTAAAAACAAATGTATGTTACCTACTTAGACATATTTTTAAGGAATATTTTATTTTCAATTTTGTAAGTTGTTTTTTTTTAAATATTAACTAGGTTAATTTATCACTTCACACGGTAAGTTATATTAGATACATATAGGTACCTAATTCAGAAAGTTATAGCTCATTATGTATGTAACTACTTACGGCATAACTGTCTAACTATCTTTAGTTATGACTAAATAAAACAGTAGGTAATCATAACTACAGTTTTGCTGATAAATTAAAATAATTATTTGTGAAATGAGAAATTGCACGTTGCTCAGTCCAAGCGGCTAACAGTTATAACGTTGAAGTTTCTTGCTGCACATATGCGACCATTCAACTCCTTTATTTTTACCTCCATTTTCCATTTCCACTAAAGCGAAAGCGACTTTTCACGGCGAGTTTTTACAACTGGGAAAGCTGCGAGGAAATTGTGCTAAAACAGTAACAAAAAAAAACACAATGGACGAAGAGGAATTGAAATAAAAATTTGCTTTGTCATAAATCAGGAAATGCTTCCGGTACGTTGCTTTAATACAAAGAAAGTTTGTATTACAACTTTATTCGCTGCCCATGGAAGATACGGGTCTATATGTAGCTATATATCTATGACTAATACTTGATGTAGATCTGAATAATTATATCTAATGTAAGCAGAAAAAGCGGTCCCTGAAACTATGGCGCATTGTGAGTAAATAGGATGGCTTAACACATCGCTCGAGACAAATCCCGAGCGGAAAGATTCCATTAAGAAAATCAAAAAAGGCCTGCTCAGTTCACGGGCCGCGACTATTTTCATTTAGCAAAAACAACCCATAAATTGTCATCTTAACGAGATTTCTGTTTTTGCAGTATTCGCACCCTCAACGCGCTCGGTTAGAACCAGTATGGCGTAGTCTATATACTAAGTGTTCTGTCAGCAGCATTTATGAATTGACATGAAGTTTTAGATTTATTAATTCATTATGTAGATCATTTTATTATATAAAAATTAATTTATAATTGTTGTTTTATGAAATCATTGTTGTATTTTTGTTTAAATATTCGCACTTTATGAATGAATAGGATAGAGCCTTACTTTATTTTGAGTATGAACATTATAATTTAATGCAAAATAAATCATATAATGAAAAGCATTTTTTAATTTGCTTAATGTAGGTACTTTTTTACCATTTTCCATCCTTATTCGTTGAAAAGCAAAGATACTGCTGGAGAGGTCAAAGATAGGTATTCATAGAACTGAATAGAAACATTATTAAATAAAAGGAAAGCCATCTATGATAAAAGAGTGACTATTTACAATATGTTGCGTAGACGCAAATGCTTTGGCACGGTGAGCAGTCCGGACGCGTCAAGGCATCGGACGCTGCGCGCGAGTGCGTGCAGCCGCGAGTTATTTATTGCCCCGCGCACAAATTAGCTTTGTTTATAGCACCTTTCTTTTTAAGGGTTAACTCATAAAGAGCCCATGAATACGTTAATTTTCCCCTTTATAGTTCTAATTTGCATTTCTCTAATAAAAAACTGTGCGTTTAGTTATACAACATTTCACTTTTATATTGCCCCTTTAAGAATTTACCTTTAAGTAGGTGACCCATACCTAATATATTTCCCCCTTTTTTTGTTTAAATAGAGGGAAGAGAAGTCAGTTAATGCATCGATAATATCATTAAAAAAAAATTTCAAGTTATAAGTTAATTATAAGAAAAAAGTTATAAGGAAAAGTTATCCTTTCTCCTAAACGTGCGAATATAAAATATAACATATTGTCATGTCAGTTATAGCTTATATAATATAAGAAATATTTTGGTTTAATTTTAAATTAAAAATATAATTTATGTGAAATTTTAACAGATAGTGACATATTCAGTACTATATAATGAACTAACTATACTTTACTTAATGTCAAACAATACACAACCACTAAGAATACAATACACTCGAAGTTAAATCGGAGTAAACTCTCTGAATATCATAATTAAAGTGCCGTTTCAGAGTTTGGGGGGCCCGTCACGTGATACCGTTACCCAAATTATCCGGGCCTCGTGTCATCTTGTCCCAATCCAATATGGCGCCATAAATCCTCGAAGGGGAGCTGTGGGGTCGGTGGAGGGGGCACGTCACTCAAACTTTCTCTGTACTCCGTCTTACGCTCTAGGGGTGGGTACGGACAGACCCTTAGTAGACATACATTTTTCATTTTATCGTTGAACGTTGGCGGGTTGGTCGCGCCTCGTTTACTACGCTCCTTTAATACCTACATGTGACACTGAATGTTACGTACTTTAAAAGCAATAACTCAGGAGAAAATTACCAGTGATGAACTATTGACGGCTGGAGTAAAAACTGTTTTATAACTTTGCTGGTATTTTATAGACATTTTGCGCACAGATGTCGAGCGAGTTTATATGCGAATGAATTAATTACGTATTGCCCTGTTTTGCCGACGTTACCTTTGCTCGAGGCGCGGTGGTGGTACGCTTCAAGGAATTCTCAGATAGAGTTTTGAGACCAACGGCATGAGTAATCTCTTTTGTTTTTCTACGAACATTGGACCGACCGAACGTCCGATTATCGGTTCGTTTTCTACACGATTCCTTTAAATTAGACAGATCTTTGAACCGTTATCCTTAAACTCTAAGATGATCAATAGAGAAAATAAATAGGTAGATGACGACACGTTTGGTCTAGTGGCTAGTAACCCTAGCTGTTAACCTAGCGGTAGTGGGTTCGAATCCCGCCAGGGGCAAATGTTTATGTGTTAACATGTACCTATGTACCTGAGTCATGGATGTTTTATATTTATACTATGTATGTATTTACAAAAAAAAAGTATTGTATGCAATATAGTTATCAACTGTTTGGTATCCATAATACAAGCATTAAGTTGCTTACTTTGGAACTAGATGGTGCTGTGTGGAATGTGTGAATATATTATTATACCTATATCAAGTGAGTAAGGAAGCCTTTATCCCATCCTAAGTGCTTATCCTTAATCCTACTAAGGGCGGCAGCAGACTTTCAGTGTAGCATTGCTTGTGTTATGCTTATGCCCGCCATACACGATTAAGCCTATTCCAATCGTATCATGCCGATGGTGTATGGCTGGCATTAACGGTTTCCAACTACCATCAAGTGGACGGTTAGCGTGTCTGACGACATTTACATTTAAAAAAATATTCGGTTACTGTCGAATCCGTCCGGTAGCGACCGAGTCAAGAAATGTGTTACCTTCATACTAATTGGCATTGACGTAGATCGTCTGACGGCCAACATTTTTGTTCTATTTTGTGTTCAATTTATTTTAGAATCATATTTTATATACAGACAAAGCAAAGACAAAGATATTTTAGATACTTCGATTAATTAGTATCTACCTGTCTCCCACGCGTCATGCTTGTTACCTTGTTCATCGTGAATTGATTGCAAGACACCTCAATCGAAACGTTACTTTAGTTTCGGCCATACGCAAACCGTTGACATTCTCAGATCTCATTTATTAAAAATACATAGAAATAAAATTTATTGAAAATACATATTAGCGTCAACTATAAAAATAATATTTACCTATTTCAATTAGATTTAACCTAGAACTCTTAATTTTTTTAAGAAAACAGTTTATATTTAATATGGTAGGTATACTTACAGGTGTACGATGACCGTAAGTCAGCATTGCTTTCCTTAAACAGCTTTGGAAATATAAAATTTTAATAATCAAACGTTACTATGCTTAAGTATGCCAAAATTAGATTATATTTGACATTTTTTTTCTAATTTTAATAAGGACTCTGATTTCGATGAATATTTTTTAAAATAATAATAATAGCGGAAATTGGTCTAGGGCGTTCTCGAGTTTTGCGCTAAGCAACATATTTTCTAAATTTTTTCCATAAATTTATTTTTATTTATATATCAAAAATTCACTAAAAGATCGTCTTAGTTATAGCTAACGTTTAAAGGTGAGTAACCAAGTAAAAGTAAACACATTAGTTACCTAAAACTAAAATTTATTTAATATTTGCCAATTCTAGATTAAACAGTGTCCATGTAACCACACTGGTTTTTAATATACCTAGTGTCCATCGATCACAGCGTCTTAACTCACCGGGGGGCATCTATATTAGAAAAACCTTCGTCAGGTTTACACAGGATATAAATAGTTAGGTATTTAGCTAACACTGGCAGTTAGATAGAACTTAATGAAAGCTTTTTTCTTGTTACTAGATATCTACCATCTATGTAGCAGAGGAAAGAAGAACTTGAATAACGTTAAGTTAGACGGAAATAGATACTTTTATGTCTGTATATGCCTGCCTGTAATTTTAAAACGTATTATTAAAAAAACGAGGAAACAATGTGCGTGAAACAAAAGAATTGTTATTTGCAACAAAATCTCTACAGTTTTGATATGCAAAAATAGTGTTTATTACTATGAAATAAGAGTCACATTGAGGGTAAAAGTAAGCTAGTCGTGTGTGCAGTGTACCCGCTGGGTTTACGAGTGTAACGGCAAGTAGGTACGGGATCATGCGGTCGAACATTTCGGGCAAGAATTAATTATTCAAACAAAACCCGCGTTATTGTTTCTTTGGACAAAGCTCTGGACTGTTTGGACGTTTTGCGTTTATGACACACAAAATAGACTCGTTCTAAATTTTTTTACATACATTTTTGTACAACTTGCAAATGAGCGAACCCCCGTCGCGTTCTTGCTTATTACCTACTAACGCCAAAGGTTTAGGTAGGTAGGTACCTACTATAACTAGACTACATTAGGTAGGTATCTTAGTAGGTATTAATAAAACAGCTAATTTAAAAATAGTAATTACCTTTGTATTTAAATTGAAAATCATGGTTAGTTATATTTAGCTAGTACCTATATTTAGGTATTTTGTTTAGCAAACTGGTATATTTTTTTGGAATAGACCTAATATACCTACCTAATAAAATACCTAGGTAATATTTTTGACAAAGATGTTAAGAGGATTGTGAGGTGCCGATACGCGGCGCGAGTAGGTATTTTCAAAAATGCTATCTGTTTCACATCGCTCTGCCTCCGACCCGTATCGTGCGATAGAGAGAGTTGCAAGTCCTGTAGTAAATTGCCTACATTTCCTTAGTGTAATATGCTTTCGGGCGATAACGTTTTTACCCCCCTAAACTTTTACAAAATAAGACAATTTTGATATCATTGGATTCGGTATACCTTAATCTAAGTCTGTACGTTTTTATTTTTTAGTAATTCAGTTTAATTTAATTAAAAAAAATAAAAACGCTAGAGGAAGTTTTTAAGTAAAAATATAGATTTTTAGATGCTAATAACTTCTATCGTAACAAATATTTCTTAAAAATAAAAACGTACGGACCTAGTTTTTCATTATCTCTACAAAATTTCCAAAAATTATAAAAATTGGACTATGTTTACTGGGGGGAAAGCGTTATCGCTTTTTGTATGAAAATTTACAGCTTGACAATCCTCTTAAGAGACAAAGGAAAAACGAATTCTATGAGGTTGTTTATACAAAATTAATATGTTGAAAACTTTTAAATTATTTATCAAAATTTTGTTTTATATTTTTTTATACTTTTTACTATTTTTCATATTAGAAGCGGTCACAGATGCATAACTGCATAACATCGCGCCCAGCATGCTATTTTGTTTAAAAGGATAATTTATGTGGGCAGTAAAAATATGATTAGCGCAAACGAAACATATTGAGACGTCACTCGGCGGGACTTTTATGGCCTCATTTGAACAATTTGAGGGCACTTCCTTGAACCGTGACCAACCACTTATTAAAGAGCTTCGACTGAACTGCACAAAATGACCTAATCTATGGTCATTACAACAACGAAAATAACGGAAGAGGTCAATTTTGTTTGGCCTCTATTTTTTTTTTACGTTCGCCCATTCAAATTACAATCCAATTTCAAATTAGTGAGCGTCATAAAACTTTACAACTCTATTGAGTAGACGTGTGATTGTTTTGTGGTTTAGATAAGCGGGCTGTAAAAATGTTATATTATTGGTTGAATTCATTTTAAAAATAGTTCAGAATGTCGCCGAATGTGAGCTTCGGAGCGCACAGAGAAATAGGAGGTGGCGGCGTTATAGAAAAAAAGACCTAATATCTCAAATGTCAAAATGTGACATTGAGTGATTTGTAGCTAAGCTCCGCCTGTCCCGTGTTTCAAACATCACCGCTCGGGGCAGACAGCTGAGCTCTAAGCTTCGCAAAGGCGCAAGAGCGGTGCATACGACCGTCCCGCTCCCACTCACGGGAACCGCATAAGCACATTTCACACGTCCGATAATACTATCCTATTCTACAAATGGCACTACCTATTACATGGTAAACTTACCTGAGTGCTTTTGTGTAAAAGTTGAATGATTTTTTTCTACGTGGTTCGTGTGTGAGTTTTATTAAGTTCAGTTGCGGAATTTCGCAGTACCTATTAAGAATTTGGCTTCCAACTTCAGACCTATTATTATTTAAAGTTCATAGTTCATATCTATTTACCTAAATTCTAGAAATAAAGTATGGTAACAAATAGGTTTACAGTAGTAGTGGCAAAACAAAAACAGTGTGGCAACAGTACCTAACCATCTCCTTACGTTGTGTTTCGGTAAATAAGTAGGTAAGTAAGTGCCTGAGACTATTCCTTTTCTTACACTAGAATCCTTCAACTTCAATCCTTAACATGTTTTCATGACAGCCCTACCCCACCATCTACATTTTACCATTTACCATTTTTCTTATCTTCCCTTATCATTTTCTTTATCTTATCAAGGTTGCATTTTAAAATCCCTGTGGCGTTACTTAGTAGATTTTCATATACCTACCCTACTGCTGCAAAGTAGATTAAAAAAAGTATATTTTACCTAAACTCCATTTAAGCGAAAAATTAGTTTTGTTCCTTAATCAGATGCCTACCTATTGGTTTAATTTCTGAGAAAAAATTGTAAGATAGGTAAGTAGTATGCCTACTTATACCTACCTCATCTAAATTTTAGGTCAACTCCTTTATAACTAAAATTCATCCGCTTCCCAGATAGATTCTCACCTGAAACAAAAGAAAATTTCATTAAATAAGTAATTAATATCATTAAATAAGTTAATATTAAGTATTTTAGGTACCTAATAATATTTGTAAAAATATTATTAGAAACCTAAAATAAACATTTGAATTCAAAATTTGTACCTATTTCCCTGAATTAGTTATATACCTACATACTTAAAAAGTAGATAGGTAGCCTACCACTTACCCATAGGATAAATTCCTATTAATAGATGGTTTTAATTGCCTAAACTGAACAAAGCGCGCCTTGATACTAATTTGGTGGTTGAGATAAGTTATCGAATAAACCCATTTACATAAGTACCTACCTAATACACTGTCTGATTGCCTGCCATCTGTTTTTTGTGAATGAGTTTTCTATGTTTTAATTATTGCTTGACACACAAATTCATTTGTCAATACCTAACTGCGTCTTAGCTTCTTAGATTATATCATGTGAATACATTTTTTGTTAATACTCAATTGATACAAATATGACATATTACAATATTATAGTTAAAAAAATCTCTGAGCATCTTGAAGCTTTTCAAGATCTTGAGGCTTATTAAAAGTTGATAAGTTAGATATTAGCGACTAACTACGAATTCGCATGGATGCCATATAAAACACATATAGGTAGGTATAAGTAGATATAAAACATTGTATAAAAAAGTCAAGTAAAAACTGCAAAAAAAATAGAAAATAATAAAAATAAAAAATAAATAATAATAGCAATTTAGATGTTAAAACAGAGCAACAGATAGGTAGGTACCTATATGAGGATAGCGACTGTTTTATACTACTATGCTACTTAAGTGAGGACTTGGGTTTTTACTTTATGTTTAATATAATTATTATCTCATTCAACTCACATGGTATAATAAATAATAATAAAATACAAGTACAATATTATTTTTTATGTTCTAACTCGACAGACAGGCTGGCAGTCCACTTGATGGTGATGGCTACAGTCTCCTATAACACAAGCAACTTCACTGATGCTGAAGTGTGCCCTGTCGACAATAGAACGAGTAAGGATAAGTATGAGTACCTACTCGTAGTACCTATTAAGGATAAGGATTAGGAAGGCACAGGGAAACGGGCTCTGGCATCCCTTCCTTACTCACTGAAACAGCACACATGCTATAAGTACTTAATGGTGGTCTTCTGTAAGGGTTATTCGCATAAGGACAGATAAGGGCCACCCTGAACAGAATACCACTCCTTACTGCCGCCAGCATCCGGTAAGCGTTTAATGATGCCGGATCCGCTGGATTACCGGATCCGATTTTCCGGATTGCAATCCCTATGCCAAACGGGACCACCCCTTACTGCCCAAATGACTGCAAAATGCAGCGTGCCCTGCCACTAGATATAGTTATACATATAAGATTAGTAATGAAGTAAATATAGTTAGCGTGTGAAGCAGATGTCCCCGTTCGCATTCGTCCGACCAATCTGTCGACTGGAAGAGCCGCCATGATATAAATAGCTTCGCTTTAAGTAGCAAAGAGCGCCGACGCGGACCCTTCGTCCTAACTGATAACATCGCATTAGGGCACACAGAAAATATATAACTGACTGCTACTGGTTTTTGTCAAATTTGACAAACTACCTATATAACTTATTAGACACTTTAGTTTGACGAGTTGATTTTGAAATCGAATGGTAAAAAACATATGGAAAATTAACATTTATATTAGTTTAAATTAAAACTATACAAAAAGTTAATATTTAACAATGTTAAAGCTTTAATTTCAAGTAGTTTTTAAATAGGTAGGTATTAGTTACTACATTTATAAAATTTACACTAAATTTAAAAACAATGTAGGTATTTATTTCATAATGTATAAATTTTCAAATGTTCAAAAATAATAATAGAACTCTATAGTCTTAAATAACTTAGCTTAGCTAAGCGTTACTTTAAATAAAATCTTGGAGGTGAGTGTAGACGTACTCGCCAACTTTCTTGTTTTGAATACTTTTGCCTAACTCGTAACCACATGTAGGCAACGAAATAGTACCTATATCTCTGCGAGCAATGTAGGTGGTTCATGAAGTAGAATCGATGTGACCGCTATATAAAATTGACGGATGATGAAATATAACGCGAACAAACAATCTAATTTCAAAAATAGAACCCCTCAAAAACATAGCTGCAAACGTTCTGAAATTAGAAACAAAACCAATTTAAACTATTCCGTTATCCTCGCGGCGAATAGAACGGGCGGCACGAAGTTTCGTCCAAAAAACGCGAACTAAAACATTCGAGTCCCGGAGGCATCGTTATATTGCCTTGTTGCTATCAAATAATGATTGTGGATTCGAGAGAAATCGTAAGAAATGAGACACAATTTAAAGGGGACGCCTTTTCAAATTGGTTGGTCAGGAAGCGACCGTGAGCGATGTAATGACTAAGTAAATAGTACGGTGATGTACAACTTAACCACTGAACGGTCGACCCGACGCGACGTGTGCGGTGGAGGAACATTATTAAGTGCTCTGTGGTATATAAATGGCGGCTTCTAGCGTGGAATGTGGTTTTACTTATCTAAGTTGATATTTGTATGAAAGATTTCATCAATATTTATGTTAGAAATTAAGTAAATAAGGACTCAATGACTTAAATAAGAAACCAGATGAATTCATGGCTTCGCTCGTCCTTCTGAAAAAATTAACTTCGAATTTGAAGTAAGTAGGTACTCCAATATATGTCCACCTTTCTTTCAAGTTTCATCTAAATCGGTTTAGCGGTTTTGATGTTATTAAATATACGTATACGAACGTCATCAAAAACTTTTATAAGTATATCATATCGGTATTTGACCACTTATTAGAGAACAGATAAAACTAAGACACAAAAGAGCTTATAGTGTCGACATGTAATGTATCTTAACAAAATTGCAAAAATAATATCTTTACTTTATAATATCGTGTTCGCTATCGAAGATTGCTATCGATGATAAAACCTATCCACCGCCCATTTCCCAACTGTATTTTGTAGGGATGTTCTCTCGGAGCACAATATAATAAAGGCAGTAGGTAACTTTCAAGCCAAGTTAAATGTTTCAATATTTGAAATTTGGAAATCTGAAAAACAATTTTGTTTTTGTAAATATATTATTACTACATTTTTGGTGTTACTGTAACCACTAAAATTGTTAGATATAGGTACATAATATACTTTAATCAGGTTATAGGTAGATAGGTAAATGTATAATTGGAAAACTAATATTTAAGGTAGGTAATTGGCTTTAGTTTTTGAAAATACTTCTACAAAATTGTGACAATTTATAGATAGATCAGAATTTTGAAAATACAGCTACAGCTTATCTGATCTTGGAAGTGTTTAGTTTTCAAAAGTTCATCTACTGATTCTAAATGTTATTGACTGTGCATAAAACATTTAAGTACACAGTACAGCAGGTGGTCGTAAAATAAGTTTTTTTTTTTTAAATTTCACGTTTGGAATTTTTTGATGCGAAACAAAATAAGTAATTTCATGTATAATGTTCCCTATTATTAAAATCGTTAATGTAGGTAAACATTTACATTATGTTTTGGCTCGATAATTACAATACAAACAACTTCTATTATGTATAATTATGTTTAGTGGTGCATTCTGGTGCATTCTGCATGCATTCTAAACTGCATTCTGGTGGCAGTAACCACCTTCTTACAGGAGACCAATGTGATACTTTGATTAAGTAAGTTATCTTTAACAATAAAATTATGACATCAAGGTAGACATTATTTTGCTTCCTAGTGATATTAGATACTATCTTCAAATGGATCATTGGCCTGCCGGCAACTACTGACGGATTACAAAAATATATTCATTGATTTTAATTTTTCATTTTTCTCAATTAACTAAGTGGGACATTGACTTTTTTACGTTTGTTCATTTTAATTATAATTAAAGATTAATTATAATTAAAATGAACTTAACGGAATCTCTTTTTAAGAGATGTGTTCTTTTGTAGAGGTAGGTACCTAAAAGTGTAGAAAAAAACATTTTTGAAACATTTCTTCAATACCTATCCTATTCGTAAAAAACGAGTACGCACTCCTTTAAATTGTAAATTTCCACATACTTTCAGTTTGTGGTGTTTTATTGTGTAGGCGTTAAATCCAAATACATTTCTGGCTTGGCGTCGACATCGAACAAAAATCAGAGCAAGCCTCGCCGCCCCGCATAGTAAGTAGGGGTTGAAAGAAATTGCCCCTGAATTCGCGATCAGACTACTTACAGATTCTTATATTAGTCTTAAGATTAAGTTATTATATATTTTGTGTTTTGTGACAATTATTAGAATCATTGAAAAATATTCCCTTAAATATGCAGATATTTTTAATAATTTTATAATAAACTAGCTGGTGTCCGCGACTTCGTCCGCATTCTGGATGAAAGGTACCCTATGTCCTTTCTGTTGTCCCAGACAACGTGTATGCAAAATTTTATGGTGATCGGTTCAGTAGTTTTTTCGTGAAAGAGTTACAAACATCCATACATACATCCATACATCCATACAAACTTTCGCATTTTATAATATTAGTACGGATTCTCGAATAAAATTGCAACAAGTTTATAATATTATACTTAGATAGTAATAAAAAATTGTATGTAATTAATCTACTTGTAACGTTTTATTGTCGCGCTATAACAAGGTATACTTAGTAGGTATGTACATTAGTGCTAAATAGGTTCTAAATAGTTAAGATAGTTCGAATGGAGCGATGGTACAAGACTTTCTGTGTCAGTCACGCGAGGGATTCCGTCTTGTATTAGGTACACAACACAAACAAACAACTCCATTACAAATAAAAGACAAGCGTAAGAATATTTTAAACGATTTTAGTCATTAGAAATTAGATTAGAATTAGATTAAGTACTACTGTCTGAAACATGCATAACAGATTATACTTATACGGTAGAATTTCACAGAAGTATTTAAATAAAAAAAAAGTGTTTATATAAAATGTTTTACATAAAAACAAATAATTTATTTAAATAAACAAAATTAAACCAAATAGTTAAAAACATTAAAAAATTCAGGATATATATAAATGAATAGATTTCTATAGGAAATTTGTTATATTCATTTTACAAATAAGTAGAAGCCATACTTAAATCAGCAGGTTGATGACACTTCATACAAAATACAAATCTCTATGAAATACTTTCGCATATAAAAATATAAATTTAAAACAGGCCCATAGAATTTACGATAAGGCTGTAATATGACGAGAAACCTCACGGGTGTTTATTATGAATTTGTGTTACTGTTACTACATACCTAGTAACAGTAACACAAATTCATAATAAACACCCGTGAGGTTTCTCGTCATGTTCTTCGTCATAAAAATTAGCATTCAGAACCAATGTTCTCATAAAACCGGTAATTATAAAACATGACTGTGTGAATACAAAATTTGGTTGTAATCAATAAAGAGATTTTAACTAATTTCGACAAGCCCGTTGGATGAGTGATTAGGGTGCTTGTCTTCAACTGCTTGTTTCAGTGGTCCCTGGGATCGATTTCCGGTAGAGTCAACTTTGTATGAACTTTTTAAAGCTGGCTCTGGTCTGGGTTTTGAAAGTAGTGGCCGGGCACGCTGCATTTCGCAGTCATTTGGGCAACTCGTCTGGCGCAATAACCACCTGCTTACAGAAGACCACAATGAAATAATAGCACGTGTGCTTTTATGTTTCAGTAAGTGAGTAAGGGATGCCAGAGCCCATTTCCCTATACCAAATTTACCCTTAATACTACTATGGTCGGCTACGCAGTTGCAGCGCCAGTCGCGTGGACCGTCAGCCTGTCTGTAGAGCTTAAAATAAAAAATAAAAAAAAATTGCAAGTTTTTAAAAAAGAAGTGCATTTATTTTTTTATTTTTAAAACTAAAGTAAAAAAGTCTGAGATTGCGTGAGAGTGTGTAAGGTGCTTAACAAGCTCATTGAAGACGGCTGAAGGGATTCCCTCGGCCATTAAAATCAACTTTACGGCGTACTTACGACCGCGTTCAACACCCGCTTATACAGTCGTAATACTGACCTTAATTGGCGTATTGAGATTATAGAGATGTAATTTGTTATTTTATGGCTTTTATATTTATTTTTGCCTGTCTGGTCTGTAATTTAGATATTACTTAAAGTGTTGCTCTTTTTAAATATCCCAATGAACAATACGCGAATTTTACACTTTCCTTGTTTGATTTAGTTACCTAGTATTTTTGTGAAGGACAATAAAATATCGAAACAAGTTTCTAATTCTATGAAAAAATTCTATGAATTCTATGAAAACACAATAAATACTTGCGATTCATAAAAATAGCAGCAGATATTGGCTAATTCCTATCTAAGTGACACTTTATTACTAACAGCAATCATTAGTCATTTAGTTATAGAGCTTAGGATTTTATTGCATTATATCATTTATTATATAATTTAAAAACCAAAGTGATTAAAGGGAAACGAAAATTTCACAGCAACTTAAACAGCTTTTATTCCATACTATTGGTACCATAGGTATGTTCGCAATGTGTTTGTCGCTGACACGCTGGTACCACCAGCGTTTATTCGTAACGCCTGAATCTGGCGTATTCCAGTATTTTAATTACTCGTTTCGAGAATGATTTATAACACATACGAACACTAATGGCACTGGCATCACTGCGGTGGCTCTATTATTTTTATATTATGTAAAATTATTACGAATATTCGTTCATGAAAACTCTGTTTAAATTTAACAAACCAAAGATAGTTTTTTTTAAATAAGAAGGTACTTTACTTATTTGATTAAGTGCAGTTCAGAGTGATTTATTAAGTGAGCTGTACAAAATACTTGACTTATAACTTAGGTACAAATAATTTACAAGTCCCAAATATATTTTTGTTGAATTTTGTTGAATTTATGGAAAACAATAAATGTGTTTTACCTTTTATTGTTTTAAATTTTTTAACGTTTCTATTAATTATTTAGGTTCAATACCAAAATATGTAAGATATCAAGATAAGCTTGGAGATTATATTTTGAGCAGTTACGAGAAAACATGAATTTCGTAATTAATATTTAAAGAGATAGTTTTTTCGTTTTAATAATACAAAAATTAATTAAACTACATTAACACATAAAAAAACAAGTGTTTTAGAAAATATTATACTGTAATTATAATTATTTAAAGTTATTCTCAAATATAGGGAATATTTATCTTTTAATTTGCTTCAAAAGCTATAAAGCTCTAGAGAAATCTACAAACCTAGAAAAAATCCACGCGAACCTTTGTTGAGAATTGAAAGTAGACCATATTTTATATGAAGTAAAAGTAATTTATGTATTGTAAAAGCGCACGAAATGTAGCATTTCGAAAGTGTTTCGATGTATGGAAGCGGTTAAGAAATTTATGAAGTTTAGACACGGTCCGGACAGGAAATTGAACTGGTAAAATAAAAATAAAACGTTAGAACCAGGTCACGCCGCCCGTTCTCAGACTTGAGGCTGCAGCGGTTGCTTAACACGCTTTTAGAGCTGTTTATACATACATATATTTATTTCTACAGTACACATAGCAAATTCATGCTAACATTGTGAAGGTCAAAATTCGACATCTAATTATTGCTTCTAAGTATGTAGTCAGTTTTCTCTTCTGTACTTAGAAGTATAATAGATAAAGTAAATATATATAGGTATAGATAAATATGTACCTACTTAGAAAATTCGGCCGGATTGATTTTTTTTTTTTTAATTTTAAGGGTTTAAAAAACTCTAATTTACAGACAAAAATAAAAAAATCCATAACATAACATTTGCTTAATTATTTTCTAAAACTTTTGTCGCTTCAGATTTTATTCTAGAGATAGGCAGACTTATTCGATGAATTATAGAAGATTAGACCTACGTCTAATACAGATTAGCAGGTAAAAAAATGTGATTGAATGTGATTGAATTGAAAATGAATTAAAATATATAAAATAGTCTCTTTTTTCGCTGACGCTATCCACCAACGACGCTAGCCAAGTCGCCGTCTGTGCGCAGATTCGAGATGACATTTCTGTGAGAATCTTTAACTCATTTACATAATAACTATTTGAGGTGAACTAGTTTTAATAATTACTTCATTTTAAACCCACTTTCAAATATATTTTAGCTATTAAATTGACAAATCCTTTAAATTATTTGTTAGAGTTCTTAATTTATTAGTTTACTTATTTATTAATAGATCGATAGGTGTTATTGTAGAATCGTAAACATTGATCTTTAAAATAATTACTTAATAATTACTTATTTTATAGAGTCTGGGACTAGGAACAAAGAGTTTTAAAAGTTTAAATATAAGAGATGAAAAAGAAAAAGATTAGATTTTATATGTGAAGCTGATACTTCATCAGTGTCCATACATTCTGTTTGTAACTTATCAATGATTAGACTGCAAAAGAAGAAAATTAGAAGTTATGTATTTTATTTTGCAATCTCTTAACTTAAAAAAAAAGAAATTAATTATTCATATACAAAATAGCATATAAAAATGGTAAATAATTCGCATATGGTAAATAAGTTGCTCTTAATACTATAGACTTACACCATTTTGGTAATTTAATAAGAAATTTTGTAACATTAAAAGCTACGATTATCAAATCCATTTAATTTAAATTTGAATCGAAAAAATTATAAGTTAAAATAAACATTTTTATCAACATAACAACTAAGTATATTACATACGAGTAATATAGGCATAATAGCCATATCTTTAATTATGAAAAGAACTTAAGCAGCTAAATATAATACAAATTAATTTACTCTCTATTTAACGGCCTGTCATTGTCATTACAAATAATCTGCACAAAACGGCTTCCGAACACAGAAAATAAAAAGCAGATAATATTGAGTTCACCTAACAATTTGCAGGTAAAGTCAGAATAGTTTTCAACAAACAAAGACACGATGTAATGCATAGTTCACGTACAATATATTTCGCTTTCACCGACCACCCTGGCAACAATGAGCTAACCAAAAATTCTTAGTTTGTTTCACGAAAATCGTGCACAAAAAATGTTTGCGCAACACCTAACCTGAGGAGGCTTACTTTGAATCACCATACGAAAATTCGAATCGTAATATTTAGAAAAAAAGTAATATCTACCAACAATTATCAGTATTTATAATATAAGTACTCTTGATATTACAATTTACGATTTTAATTTTTTTTATATGTAAAAATGATGATAATTTTCTGTTTTCTTATGTTTATGTTATATTTCACGTAACATACGGTCGTGTATAAGACACTTCTATACCCCATTTTTTTTTCATAATATTTACAGAGGAAATGTTACCTATAAGTAAAATTATCTATGCTAATAATATAAAGAAGAAATATTTGTTTGTTTGCATTGAATAGGCTCCGAAACTACTGGACCGATTTGAAAAATTCTTTCAGTGTTGGGAAGCTATATTATCAGCGAGTAACAAAGGCTACATTTTATAAAGTTACGCGGCTGAAGCCGCGTGCAACAGCTAGTAGTAAATAAATTTAAATTTTTGATTGAGGTAGAAGTGTAAGGGATTCTTTCAAGCAGTTTAACATTTTAAATCAACGCAGTAAACATCTAAGCTCTGAATTAATCTATTATATTGAGAACAATCAAATAAGCTATTTAGAGTTGTGTATAAAAATCTTAGATTTTTTAAAATTAAGAACTGAATAATTCGTGGTTGACCCACTCTTGTTGTGTATGCGCAACAATGTTACCGTTTTCGGGGTTCTTTCGTAATACCTCTCTGGCAATGCAGTCCCGTCCCGTTATGTCCACGCTTCTAAAAACATGGTTTCTTATCTTTTGTGACTTGCGCAACAAAAGATTGCATTTGATTTAGTGCTCCACACACACAAAAAAAAAACAATAAAAATAAAACCGTAGTCTTTAAGTTTTTTAACTTTTACAACATCATAATGGTCACCAAATGGTTTAAAAACACATGTTTTACACTCCATTATTTCTAAATTACAATGTAGATTTTTTGAACCACACAGAGACTCAAGATTGATTGAATTATTTTTTTAACTTTTATGTGAATTTTTAGAACAATAAAAATTAAGACACAAAACCAGAAACAAAGTTTAATTATTGTAGTTTATCTAATGTTGTTTTATGTGAAAACTCACTGTTTGTTTTGTAGTGGAGATAATGGTATTAAAAGCTGCTTTTTCAAAGCCAAATGTTCCCATGGGTCCGAGCGGACACTAATGTAACATTTAGCTGCAAATTAGGTAATATGTATGTGAGAATTTAAATTTGTACGGTTTTTCTAGTCAGAAGAGCCACGTAAGTAATGGTGTCACCGGTTTTTTAAGGTAAGTAAGTAATTATGCATTTAAATCTATTAAAAAAAAACCTTAAAATAAATTTGTAGCTCTAAATAACTTTAAATAAAAAACTCATTTGCGCAATTTTGCAATCCTAATCCTAACTATCTATATCATTAAAATTTTTGTTGAAGTCACTGCACATTCTACAAAGAGGTGCTCTTCGACCTACATTAGTTCTACTCAAGATGATGATAAAAAAGTATGATAATGAAATTTGTTTATATGCCAAGCAATAAATTATTGATGCAAACTTTCATACGAGTATTTAGTAGGTAAACATATTATAAATTTATCATAATCTTACATGTAGAACGCAAGTGATTAATAAAGGCATTTCGAATGTAACGGTTGCATTGATCAAACTATGTTGCTGCGAAGTTTCATTGTGTACGGCTCCAAAACAATTGCGAAGCGTTCGATTTACGATCGGCATTTGTTCGTTCTAAATTTAAATTGTTAGGCACGGGATAAACAATTTGCGGATTGCGAGCGGCGAAGTGTTGTCGGCCGACACTCTCCTCTGCCACCCAGTGTGATTTAGGAGTTTGTCTCTGCACTTAAATCATAGTTGTGTCGCTCTTGTCGCCTCAGAGGCGTATGTATACGTTTTGCATTTACGCACCAAGTAGCAGCCGATGCACTGATACCACTTAACGGTTCGCGTGCTAACAATCTATAGTTTTCCTTGACGGACTTTGTTCGATTTGAATATTTGAATAGACGCTTCCATTATAAACAAATACATCATCCATACCTACTAATATTACAAATGTGAAAGTAGCTCTGTCTGTTACCTTTTGAAGCCTCAATTACTCAAGCGATCATCATGAAATTCAGCAAATACATTGTCAATACAGAAAAGGATATAACCTTTCACCCGAAAAAATAGAAAGTCAGGCTATATGTTAGGCGTTACATTTCTCATATATTTTGTCAGTTATATTTTTTATTTCTGAATACGAACGAAATCGCGGGCACCAGCTAGTTGAATATAAATTGATGTGTGCACAGATTTATTTCTTAAATCTATATCCCCACGAATTGTTTACCTTATTATTATCTCGACTTCAGGTGTGGAAAGAGTGCGAAGCAAATCTTGATTTCGCGACTTAAACTACAATCACATTGAATTCATACAAAACTGACCCTGTATTAATTCGTACGCTATAGACTCTACAGTGGTGCTATATTACATTACTTTGTACTGTATATAATAAAAATACTAATCTCTCTAGCAAAGATATTTTTTTACAATTTTGTACTAGAAAAAAAGAAAAATGAAATATATATATCACTAATGACACTTGAGGGTCTATGTAGTGGTCCAGGTAAGAGGAGGATTTGTCGAACTTATTCAGTTTCGTGCGATATCGCGCACGAGTTCAGAGCGCGAGAGGAGGCAGCGGTGCCGTGGAGCGGAGGTGACGCGTACTCGCGCGGGGCGGCATCGCGACGGTGAGCGACGGCAAGCGACTGGTGGGCGGGCGGCGCCTCGGCCGCGCGCGGCGCACTGCCGCGCCGCCGGACCCTAGCCGCCCGCCCCCGCGCTCACACCCGCGCCGCCCAGACGCCGCCTGATTAAAAATTCTTCGCAAACTTTCTTGCCGGGATACCCTCAACTTGCACCCTAAACGCTTTTCTACACTTTCTTTTCACCTAGGTGCCTATCTAACAGTTGCCTTACATCTGGGAAAGTGCTTACCTCATAAACCTTATATATGCTTATAACCTTATATGATTGAATTAGATATAAATCTAAAGCAACTTTAATGAAGACAAAGAAAAATGTTTCTTTGCAACTCGTTACCAATCTAACCGCACACCTTAAATTATATATAAATCAAAAGCAACTTTAATAAAGAGAAAGAAAATATAATTATCACGATTTAGGCTGTGAATGTTTTAGACATAAGATCAGACCGAGAAAATGTTAACACACTACAAGTTTAATGTGACCTACATAAAATAATAATATGTTAAAAGCAACCATCTGTCTTTTTTATTTTATATACCTACCTACACTAAAATCGCATTATTATAGAATTAGGTATTAAAGTAAGTTAGGTAGTATAAGGTCGAAAAATACAGTTGACTATTCCGAAGTATTTTATCTAAACATTTTTTAGGTTTAATTCATTAAAAAAACATATAACTTACTATTTAGATTAAGATCTAAAATCCAATGCTACTAAATGTTATCAGTTTCGTTTTTCGTTTTTAACACGCAATTTAAGTTCATTGACGTTGTTAGTAAAATGTTCCTACTACGATAAGATAAAAAGTAGAGGTTACGTGTGCCTAACTTTGGCTTCGGAACAGAAAACTACGTAAATGTGAGAAATGCGTAAACCGCCCGATTGCCCCCACAACTTACTAGTAAGTGCCGCTCGGATTAGAAAGAATCGTATTCGTAGTCAAGACTACAATTTTAATCTAATATACATAAAATTCTCGTGTCGCGGTGTTTGTTGCCAAACTCCTCCGAAACGGCTGGACCGATTTTGATAAAATTTTGTGTGCTTATCGGGTAGGTCTGAGAATCGGCCAACATCTATTTTTTATACCCCTAAATGTTAAGGGTGGTCCACCACAAAAAATTATTTTTTATTTTTTTCGCAAAACTACTTTTGCCGGGTCAGCTAGTAATATTTATTATAATATGATTTGAGAAAATCATCTGCTATAATATATAACATATATAGGTATGGAAAACTTTGTTAATTAATAGAATAAATGCCTCTGAAATCCATCATACCCGAATCGTAGAAATGAATGAAATATACCAATCAGTCGGTCATGTCCTTACCTATAAATAGGGTCCCGCGACCCGCCACCTACGGCGAGCTTACAAAGGACCCCTCTAATCGTCCTCCCCCTCCTCCCCTCGATCCTCCCGGAAAAGCGTGACGACCCACAAATATAATTTTAGGTAAAACTTTCCCCCTCTGTTATGAATGCCTACTGATTTTGAGTGCATTGTTTAATGGACAAGTTTTAAAGTGATAATTCATGTCTGTCATATATTATTAGTAATAAGTTTGTATGTATGTAAACAAAAATACTAGCGTAATTTTTGTATATGTAGGTAATATTATATTTCATAACAAGATTTTCATTTCGGAAGTTTTAATGAAATGTGTGTATGGATTATATATTTTTATTTGTGCGGTGGAATGCAGGTTAGAATCTCGGTCGAGCCAGCAACTCCGAGTTTTTCCATTCATGTATAGATTTTAATAATTATGTTCCAATTCATGTATGTAAAGACATATTATGTCAGCCACCATCACATTGAGGAGAAGACATGTATCCATTACGGAGACAAAATATACATTTGATAATACACATGTCATTTAAATATAAATCGTTATTGTAATAAGTACCTATTTCAATCTGTTTTAATCTGACGACCAACATCTGACTGAAAAATAGAAAGTTTCTATAATTGGAAGCATAACATACACGTAATTGTTATGACTCAAGTTATTAGATTACGATTTAGCATTCGGATCTATGAAATCAGATTTAGTTTTACAGAAAACGCAACACAAATAAAATATGAAAGATATCGGTCGTGGAAATTATAGGCGAACGCTGCAAAAATGTCACCGGCTTGTTACTCACAAAATCGCGACACACTTTTTAATTTATTTCGTCCACAAAAACCTTTTTTGGTGCTTTATTTTCATTTCAACGGCGACTTGCGCTGCAGCGCTCTATTTTTATTTATTTCGCTCTCCATTTTTTATTTCTCTTTTTCAATTTCGCCCCGATCGACGCGGCACCAAGCGGAACGTAGACGGATCTCATTTTAAATTGAATTCGTCTCTGCATTTTTCTTTGGCGTTCCTATAGAACAATTCTAATTGGTGTTATTTGCATGCGATCCATTGTTCGTTTGAATTAGGAACGTCACGGTGAAAAAAGAAAAGAAAAAGGAACGAACGCAAATACGGAACTGTGTGATCGATACAGTTGCGTGATATAATCGTCTCGAAGTAGCTCAAGCAGCTTAAAAAGCTTTTTGCAAATTAGTTTTTGTTTTAATGCAGAGGCTTCCGCGGCTATTATAATGATTGGATGTATTACTTAGATTATCATTGAAGGTTTATGTAGAAGCTCGTAAACTTAATATTTATTGTCCTAAATCCACTATCACTAACCGTGCTCTATCGCGATGGAGAGAACATACCTATTTTATTTATCTTTCCATAAATTATGGTGAAAAATAAAGAAATAATTTGATTTGGAAAAGTTAATTTGTGCACGTATATTATAAAGGAAAAGGTTGGTATAACACATTATAATATGTGTTTATATAACACATTACAAATAAGTAATACCAACTAGTATAATAGAAAATATTATTCAGATGTATGATTCGTTGACCCCGATTCCCAGATACTGCAAATATTATACTACGTCTTGGAATAGAGAAAACGATCAATGGGACAATCACCTGTGTTCTTTGGACCATTAGTCTCAAGCGATCGGCTGAAATTGGATGGCTGAGGACCGTGTATGGTGGCGCTCATTTAAAAAGGCGTATATCCAACAGAGGATGGCTGATGATAAGTATGATGTCGGTGACAATAAATGATTTATTCGAAAAAAAATTTGCCTTACTTACGTAAAATTAAAGTGTTAATTAAATTATAAAATTTATGTGTTATTTTTAATTAGTTTGAAAATTTTCATTTTAAAACTGGCCAGCAAATAATAAACTACTCCCCAGGTTGTTTCTTATTTAATTCAAATATATGCAGAAATAATTGTAATATAAAATGTACCGATGTAGGTATATACATAACATCGGAACATCGAAGGATCGAATTCGAGATTGTCAAGTTGTCAGGCCATGTCACATGTCGGGTGCGCCTAACGACTCATATGGGTCTCTGGATTTATATTCGTGTGTATATTTCGAATGGATTGAAGTTAACTTTAACAACTCACTTTTCTAACGGTTAATGTAAGTATTTGTATAAACAATAAACGCTTGAAATTCCATTCTAAAATTAAAATGCATCGTAATTTATATGATGCTCGTAAAAGGTTCATGTCTGTGATGTTTTAAAATTATAGTCAATTGTTCCTCTTTTGGTAGTGTTATAATTAAAATTATAGCACATTTTTAATTATCAATTTTCAAAGCGTTTTTTTTTTGTTTTTATATTCATGTTTCCATTGGCATGAAAACAGTCACTGATGGTAACTGCAAGCAACTCCTGAGTAATTGTAATAGTGGTAGGCAAACATAAATTACTATTTATTTTAAAATAAATTACGCCAATCAGAGAAAATGCAAATTTTGTTAACAGAGCCTATTGCTTCCGCATTCATAAAATGAGTAAAGGTGGTTACACTCAAATGAGAGTACCACCTGCATCTTATAGAAATCGGTTATCAAAAAGTATGTTGGTATTAGGTTTTGATTCATGAGTAAGGAATACCTTATTGTACTCTGCCTAAGGGACTCCCTTATTGTCTCCTATCACATTGAGATCGCCAAAAAATTTAGATGGTGCAAGCAGTTGCTTAGTGTTAATTTTATTCCTTATGGAAATAGCTCAGGGCCTGATTGACCATGACTGGGGTTCCTAGAAAATATAAGCAAACACACCTCGAGAAAATATGGTAGGTAATCAATGGTTCCTGATTGCCTCTTTACTACAATGATTGGCCATTAAGTGGACAGTTACCTCACCTGCCTTTGCTTAAGACACAGAAAAGAGATAGAGTTTATACACTGTTTAGATTTAATGTATTGTGTGCGAGGTTAATGAATATGTATGCGAGCAGGTGCGCTTCGCGGACATGATTAACTAGGTGCCGCCGACGATTTTTGTATCGAATCGCAATGAGAATCGATACCGCCGTGTATCGATCGTACGTGCTCGATGCTTGTGCTGATAAAACCTGACTCGTGTCATTAGCTACTTTACTTTCAGTGTAATTGTGCCTTAATCAATACTAATATTAAATATGTAAGTGTAGGTATTGTATGTACGTATGTATGTTCCTCCATAACTCTTAAACGAATTAACTGACTTTCATGAAACTTGGTAGATAAACATTTAGACGTACGGGACACAGGATAGGCTACTTTTTTCACGTGGACGAAGTCGCGGGGGCCAGCTAGTATTTTATACGTGAAGCATAAATTAATGAGATTGCCGTTGTTAAAAATAATAACATGTGTTACCAATACCACAGGCAGTTGGTACACTCAGCTTATATACATATAACTATACATATAACATAGATATGACGAAGGCCGGGATTGCCGACTGGCCTGAATTACCCTACGATAGTTATACAACAACATTGCCTGACTTAAAATGATCATAAATACCTTAAAATCATACTTAAACAAGGTAAGGTGAGGCCCGAAAATATTGGAAGAAAATAAAATAAGGTAAACATCGTTAGGTATAAACTTCATAAGTGTAAAAATTACAACACTTAAAACCCAAAGAGAATAATTGTGACATGATGAAGTGCTTGCGATATTTAAAAATGTAATTAATATGTATCAGAGGCTTAATGGCGACTAATTAGATCTGAGCGGTTTTGTATTCAGTCAACAGTGTTTAACTTTGAGATAACACAAGACGAATCGGTGTTCGATTAAAGAGATAGCGACTGATAATTTTACTACACTTTAACATTTTATGATTAATCTTTAAACACGAAATGCTCACACTGGGATTAATGGTGCAATTAAAAATTCTTGTTTAATTATTCAGTTGGTTAAAAGTATTTAGTGGTAATTGGAATTAATTAGACGATCTGTGTTGTTATAAAGAATACTAACCAATAGGTAATATTCAATAGAAATGTAGGTATATATAGTATTAAAAGAAAAAAACTGTGTCTAAGATTATTTCTGCGAATTAAATTTTATTCACCGTTAAAATCCTGTCGTTAAATTGTTGGACGAAATCAATAAAATTGGAAATATGTAACGGTAATCATGTTAAAAAACAGATACTTACTTTTTTTCTCACGACATTCGCATGTCACGGTGAAAATATTAAACGAGTCACAAAATACTTGCAACAGAAGACGTTCAAAAAGCCGTATAGTTAATATCTAGAGCGCACAGCAACAAGTCTAGGCGGTGGCGCCGGTCGTGGTGCGTTCCGAATCCCGCGCGGCGTTCCATAAATTTGCATTAATTATTTTAACCCGATGTATATCTCGCGCGAACGTTCGCATTGATTGTGACGCTGATATCCCCGTATTTAGTGCTCTTGAACGCACTCGATTTAAGGGTATAAACAGACAAATACTTTAAATTCCATTCGTTTACGTCACAACTTCCGCTTCCTTTCAAATTTAAACACAAGTAAGTTAATGTCGTTATACAGATACAGTCACTTTTCGACGCTGAAATGTTCAATTTTGATTAAGATGCTATTGATGGCTATTGATGGTTATGCGATTAAGGTTACTACCAATGTGAAAACAAATTGAGTAGGTAATTCATTTTATTTTGGTATATAAAGCTTCTAAGCTTTCACATTACATTTACATCCTTAACTTCAACCGATCGTTATGAAGTTTTAACACACACTGTTAGAGGCTTCTACAGAAAATTACATACGTACCTTTCATTCAGACAAAAGTACCTATTGTCCAGAGGGACCACGACGGACGCATACGAAATTGCGAACACTCATTTATAATATAAAAATTGCGTTTACATTTCTATTAGAAAAATTAGGTATTTTTTTAAACTAATATTCAATTAAAATTTAGTAATTATTCATAACTTATATTTTTTTAAAGTTATGACGGACGACATGCACAATCTTATTTTTGATTTTTCATTCAGGATTGCTCAAATAGACTTGGATTTATGGAGTGGCGGAGTGCTATTTCCGTCGGACGAGTTCGAGCCGAGATTTATTTGAATTTGAAACACGGCCCAGGACAGAAGTAGAAGGAAAATTTTAATTGGATTATTAACTCATTCCGCGCTATTGTAAAGTGTGAGTCAGCTACTGAAGCGAAAATAGATGTCGTAAATCATGATCAACTACGTTTGGGTCGTGGAAATTTCGAAATGCTATAGAAATATTGACACATTTTAAAGCGTACCTTGATATTATTGGGTTCGTGTTTTTTTTAATGTAGGTATTTCTTTAACAACTTGCTGTATGTATGTAAAGTATTGCGATAATCACAGTCATAACTGTGTTATTGTAACTCAAAACGCTCTAGGTATAACCCCTACAACTATCCTATGCATAGCTTATTATTTCTTGGTAAACAAAGGTAGTTATAGGTACCTACTATAGGGAGTAGGTTTATTAGTTGGTCCGTACTTTTCCAATGTTACTGCTAAAGTTACCTACACGTAAATAAGTAGTTCGTTACAACAGCAGAAAACCTTGGAAGGCCGAGACGCAGCCGACGTAAATCTTTCTTTTCTGACCGGAAAAAGTGCAGGGAAGCGAAAACTGAGAGACGAAAATAGTTTCTAAGTATCTACCTACACTGTTTGCAAAAATTCATTGTTTCTTTCATGGATTCTACTTAAATTAACAGGTAGGTAGGTAAAGCATTTAATACGAACTAGTATTTCCTTAATTATAGTAATATTTACAATATTATAAATGGTAGAGTTTGCATGTTTGTTGTTCAATAACGCAAGAACGGCTGAATATATTTTGATGAAATTTGGCACACAGTTTATTAACATATATACATTTTAATATAATGTTGTTAATGTTATGGTGCTAACTTGGTACCTAGATTATCTACCTAATAATTTATATAATAGTTTTTAAGAAAGTAAGTACAAATCCCGTGCCAAAGTAATCTTCTGCAAGCTGCCATTCTTTGATATAATATTTAAATCGATAAGAATGCATTGATATAAAATATACTTATATAGTCTTTGTATGAATGATATCCAGTTTTGGACTATTGTTCAATTGTTTTGTCAAACAAATTAATTATTCAATGGAAATTGTTAAACAATTAATTTTTATTTAAATATATCTAAATACAGAAAAAGATCAAATAAATCACTTGACAATACTGTGGGATCGTTTAGAACTGAATAAACTCGAGCTACGCATAAAGCTTTCGACACCCCACGCTCACAGAATCCGAGTTGAGTAAATCACAAAGTTCAGAAAAAAGTCGAAATAAAGAAAGCTCACGCGAAAGTTCAAAAATATCAACCGTGAATATAATTATGAGAGTGAACACCCGCTGGTTTTTGGCCCTACTATTTGTCGCAAAAACATCTTTCGATCGATTTTATACTGATTTTATATTATATATTTATTTATATAAAATAGTATGTTATAGGTACCTAATTAAAAACATGTAAGTATTTTGGCTGTGACCACAAATTGAAACAATAAATGTATTGACACACCTACATAAAAGTGTTTGTATGCCTATCTAAGAAAATGTAGTTTCATAAAGTGACTTACTTCAGACAACCTACTTATAGCTTCCTACGCCAGTTGAGCTTTTCCGCTTTAAGGAAAACGAAATAAAAACCCTCACTAAACTTGAATTAGTGGATTAAGTATTTTTTTTAATTATATGTATCTATATTGTATACTTTATGAAAATCGAGAAATTTTAGTAGTCGCCAAAATATAGGGACACAGTTCTCTTAGATATAAATAAAAGATAACTCTAAGTCCTTTTGCGGTACGACCTCTGTCTATGAATTGCAAATACAAACTGTCTGAAGTGATCACATATAAAATAAAATATTAGTTTTAAATAGGTTATATAACATTTTATGTGATAGTGATAGTACTATAGCGACCCGATTAAATTATAATACACAAATCTCCCTTCTTTACAATTACAAATCTTTTCATAAGTGAAAACAGTAACGAAATTCTTGTATGGTTTAGTTTGAAGAAGTTTGCCGAGAAACATACAAGCAGAGGGCATCTTTAGAGTATAGAGTATAGAGATATGTTATTATTTAAGTCTGAAACGTGTAGACGTAAGAGGCGTTTAAGTAATAAATTTGGTTGAAAAAAAAAACCAATAGTTCATTTTGTTAGTAGAAACAATATTTGTTTAAAAACGTATTACGTAACCGAATTAACATCACCTAAACTCTACACTAAGAAATAAGCAGGATTTTTGTGCGAGCGTATCTAAACAATAGCGATTATAACAATACGATTGTTATCGTCGGTCGTATCACAATTAAAATGGTAATTAAAATAAGTAGGAAGCGAACCCAAAACAAGCTGTAAAATATACGCGTGGGCACCGTCCAGAGCTACACGCCGGATCATAAAATTTTTACAACCACATGAATCTCACAGATTAAATTAGCTTACAGAGACGACATTACTAAAAAATATATACCTACAAAATGCTTATTTATAGTTTTATTTTTAAGTTTTATACGATTTTTTTATTGGTTAACAGAAGATACTACCTCACCTACAAAATAACTGGTAATTTATCCTTGCATGTATTTGCGCACAAATTACTGATCTATTATCTGAAACTGAACTAGTTCCGAATTGAAATAGTGCTTCAAAACATACATTACCTAATAAATATTACAGTAAATCTAACCTTATTATTATTACCTTAATCATCTAATCTGTGTCTTATTACCTTAATAAAAATTGCTTGGTGTGCCATACCCACACACTACATTTAGTTCCAGATTTCAATCCATACGTTTGAATATAGAACTTCGTACTCGCTGAATGAAAGATTGAAAGAGATATCTAATAGCAATCTAATAGTAAGGGCCTCTTTCACCAACTACAAGTAAAGTGTTGATTAGTTACTTTTAGAAATAGTTTTATGTTTTATTAAATTATGCACTCGGTTTATTAAATTATGCACTCCTTCGATAGGCGAATTTTTTGGGACTTTTACCGTACAAACAAAGGTACATCAGCTAAATTATTCCCGGTGACAGGTGACTTTAAATGACGGTTAGCCTACTTGACAGATGGTGAAAGAGGCAGTAAGTATACATAGTCTACCTATAGGTATTAGGTACCTACTTTTCACTCTCCAGTTGTTACCTACTCTGTGTTTGTACGGTAAATCTGTGAACGAATTATGTGAATGTATTTTTAATAATAAAGTAAAAGTTTTACTACCCTCATAATGTTTTGATTGTTGCACTACTTTCATTTGATATTATTATTTTTAATGTTTTTATTCTGGTTTAATTCTACTAATACTTAATATAATTCATATGTTTTTCATATAAACCTTTACTCCCTTTAAGTAATATAATTGGAAAGTTAGTTTATTAAATTTTGCCTATCTAATATAATATGCATATTACCTACATTGTTACAAAAAATAAATTATGTAATTATCATATGTTATCATAGTAATAAGACGTAATAAATGCAATTGAGTATATTAATAAATCACTTTAATTAATTACTTACTCAAAGTTGATTAAATAATAATTAATTTATAATTAATTATTAAACAAATAAATCTATGATAACATAAAGGGTATGTAAGCTTATAATTGATATAGGTAATTATTTATATCATCACTACAAAAAAAAACTAAAGTAGGTAATAATAAACAGCTGATACCTAGGGTTAGTAGTTCCTTATTTGTCCGTTAGTGGCGCTGTGTCAAATTATCCATCAATACAATGTTGACAATTTTGTAATATGGAATAGTCTACGTAATTGTCTAAGTATGTATAGACGTTATTAAAAGCAACTGTTGTATTCATTAAAAATGTTTTTAGTCTTTTCTTAGGACAATAAGTGTGATAGCAAGGTAATTCCTTGTATTTAATTGTAAGAAGATACTTCTTTAAAAAAGAACAGTCCAAAATCCTGCAGAGTGAGAACGTTTACAAAACAGAACAAAGAATAAATTCTTACAAGTTTTAAATAAGTACTAGCTACGTTTAAAATAAGTATTTTATACTATTTGCTAAAAGCTTCAAGTTTTCTCCGTTTAGAAAACCCTCTCGGACTCGAAGGACGGCAGAGGCAATAGACTTTGGGTTCCTTGAGACTAAAGTTAAATATCCATTTAAATCTTCGACGCTGGAGAATGACCCCGGGGAATTCAGCGGCGCAGCCTTGAAAAGCGCTTTGCAAAAACACACATTTCTGCATTTACATAAATTTTTCTCATAAACTGTTAACCCATACAATTTTTTCGGTAATGATTTTCATAAAATATGGCATATATTATGGCATAGCGGTTTAATTAGATTAGAATTTAGCCTAAGAAATTATATTATATTTATCTACTAATTATAATATATGTAGTAGCTCTATTCTATATAAATTATATTAGTTATACCAAAGATAATTTGATTGGTCTCGCTGCGCTCGACTAGATAGAGCGCTCTATACAAAGGCAATATCTCCGAAAATGTGGCGTAAAAAATCGTCGCTTTTTATCACTTTTTACCTAGTTTTATTATATTTTTACACAGTTTCACTACGCAAACTGGTATTTTATTATGCCTAAAATTTAATAAAACATTCGGCCCGTACACATCACAGACAGTTTGCACTGTGACTGGCTCGGGTACGCCGAATTAGGCGTACTTTTTTATGCCGCATTTTACAAGTACGACGGCGGTATCTAGTCGAGCGCAGCGACACTAATTATTTATCTATGAGTTATACCTACCTATAGAATGAGAAATCACAAAGTAACTTTCTGAAAGCTCTTCAATCTGCGAGGGAATGGTTCTTCAAAATCGATTCATCATTTCGTAGATTGAACCAGACAAACAAGTAGGCAAATACAGTTATCTATATTAAAATTATAGAGAGATAGATTTGTATTTTTGTTTGTAATGAATAAACTCAAAAACTACTGGAGCGATTTTAAAAATTCTTTTACATATAGAAAGCCACATTATCAGCGTGTAACAGAGGCTATATTTTATTTTATAGCGTTGGTTATAATTATAATACCTACCTATAAGTAACGAGCAACAGCTTTTTATTTTGATATTTAATTTTATGCATACGTGAAAAGCTTTTATGAGCTTAGAAGGATAAGCCTTCTTTCAAAGTGACAGACAAATGCATTTTTATAATGTAGGTAGGTATGACATTACACAAAGGATTTGATTAAAATTTGGCAATAAAGCGCATCAGCTGCTGAATTAGGAATTGTTGGTAAAGCGCATCAAGCGACAGGATACTCACCTACCTAGCAGTACATAGCTCCGTCGACGACGGCACTAAATCAATACGAGCCATCACGCCCCCCTCCCCCTCCCCCTGCCGACTCGTCTCACCCCCGCGCCGGCCTCGCTTCAAGCCGCTGCTTTCCCGCCGAAAGCAGCCACCACCCTTGAAAAGCTCGTGAGCTGAGCTCCTACTTCTGTTCGGCTTTCGTGGATGTGTAGCTCGAATGAAACGTCTTGGGATTTGCAAATGTTCTAAATTTAAAACTCACTACTGTAGGTACCTAGGTAAGCACGGATAGTTAACAAGTAGATATCTATCCAATCATTGGTATAAAATATGTTTTCATATTTAAAAAAAAAACATGCAACCTACTTTAGTAGAATAAGGTTTTTTAAAGTATTGGCAATGTTTGTTATATTGAACGATGTTTATATTAAACTTATAACTTTTGACATAAATATTGAATAGGTCAAGAATATTAAACGTTTCATTTCAATTGGGACAGCCCTAAATTACTAAGAACATTTTCATTCGTGCAACAGAAGACGACCAAAAGAAGACAGTCAATAAAGTGCAGCTCAACTGCTAGGGTTGACGAAAGAAAGCTTGGGTTGTTATTTTAAGTATAGATTATAGTTATGTTTTGAAGGAATAGTTTATTTATATTATACGGATGCATTTTTATTCCAGAAATTATATAATAAAAAAATACTTTGTTGATCGCTCTTTCTATTAGTGAAAACCGTATCAAAACCATATTTAATCTTTAAATGCCAATTGTAAGCATAACTAATGTCATGTGTTTAAACTAGTTCGAAAACAGTTCCATGGACTAATTTTCTGCAAAGCATGAAACTCATTTCGTCCTACTATAATTATCCGTAATGTTTCTACTAAGCGACTATATAAATCAAACATGCGATGCTATTGTTCGATTCGTGTTAGATTGATAAGGTTATTCCCTAGTGTGAACGGGACAGATATTCATTTATTGCTTGCTATTCATAAGTGTTTGTCAACCAATACTAAGCAGTATATTGAAAGTTGGGAGACAATTTTTTTTTTGCTTAAACTTTTAAAGAAAGTGATAAGAAATTTATGAAAAGAATGAACATGACCTACTATTGCGAATAAAAATGTAACTGAAGTCAGAGTTGATGCAAAATGAAAAAAAGATTTTTCTTTATTTTTTTTGTATATACTATAAACCTCAGTGGGAGGCCATCAAAAAGTTTTTGCGCGCTTTTACAGTTAGAAAGCGATTTTCGTTCTATTTACATAACGTTTTAACCCTCTCAAGTTATTCTTGTTTTGAAAACATTCAATCCATTAACTTCTCTCACAGTTTTCCATTTCCATTTGAAATATTCCCACTCTTAGCACGGGAAAATAGAATAAGTACCTACTTAATATCGGTACTATGCAAATATTTTTTAAAAAACCTCACATGTTTAATAAAAATTGTTTAAGTGTGTTTGTTTTAATTTTAATCAATTTATAAAATTAAAACAAAAATCGGATACTTTCTACATGATACCACTCATTATTTATATTACAGTATGTAGTTACCTTATAAGTAACCTTACAAACCTAAATAGTGTTAGACTTTGCTTATCTTGCTTGGTTGGTATGTACCTGAAACAAAAGAAGAAAATAATCAATTTAATTAATAACTAAGTAGCAGAAGCTATAGCAAAACTTATTTTTTCATACATTATAAATAACATTATAAAATATCTATTAAGGGCTTGCAATTCAGAGTGTATTGACACCATTAAAATAACTATGAAGCACTCTATAGGTAATTGACGTTTGGCGAAGTAATTTTGTGCAAAAAACGAAGTAACTATTTCGTTATAATTATTCTGTATGAATTTGAAATTTTTAATGGGCGCGTTCAGAATCCTCCGACAGGCAATAATGAAATAAGCGGAGGACAAATATAATAAATCTTCGCGAGACACGGCGGGCGGGCGGCGGCAGGCGGGGGCAGCTCGGTGACTTCCTCTTTCGATATTTGAATTTAATTTAGCATTCGTATTGTCCCTTTTGTCAATTACAGCGAGAATTTTTGGATTTTCGAATACTCAGTTAAAATATTATAGTTAAAAGGACTTTTCTGTAACACTGTAGTCGATATTTTACAATATCCGAGCACTAATTTTATATGATTCGACCCCGGCTTCGTACGGAATTAAAATCAAGAAAAATTCTTAGCCGATGCTGAAGTCATAAAATAAACTTAGGTTTCTTTTAGCTGTCTAGACTTTTATACAGGACAATTTTATAATTACAGATAGATTTAAGAATAGAACGCGGCATGGCATTTTTGCTTTTTTTACTTAAGCAAAAAAAACGCCTCTTTTAGGATTGGTAATACAAATTATATAATTAATACTCTAAATCTCTCGTTGTCGTAAAATTATCTTTCTTTCTTTTCTTAATTGCAATATACTTAATGATTTATATGTAGTTGGGTATTTATTGTGTGTTAAGAAACAGCAACGGAGGCAGGCGGGCGGTTGTCGAGGCGATCGTGTTTCGCGTGTTTACATCCCGGATTATCAGTCGGTTTAACTCACGGTCTAAAATGTACGGCACGTGGCACACCGGGTGCAATACATTCGAATTTCGAACAAGTTGGGCAAGTAGGTACCTTTTTTATCCATGGTCATGTTTAAAAGATGACATTGAAATATATTTTTAAAAGAGTTACCATATTTACTATTTCGTTTGAATAAAAATTTTAGGATAATACCTAATTATAAATCCCGAACACTTTTTTGAAGTTAAGCTTTTATATGTACATTTTTTTTTCTATTTCAAATGATATCATAGAACTAAGAGAATTTACTATTTTATTGTCTGGCAATCACAAAAAAATTGAAAAGTATTCTTGCTTATAAATTCACGATTACTGACAGTGTTTTTTTTTTCATTACGGGAAAAGATAAAGCGTAAGTTATTACCTACTTTAATTAATTTATTAGTATTCTAAAACTATGTTCTTACTAAAATACACTATTATAAAACTACGAATACTGTTGTTTGCAATTTGCATTATTATTTTTCCTTTTATAACATTTATTCTCCCAGTACACTCACAACCTTTTCTCGGCTCGCGATGTTATAATCAGATTCTATCCTATATCAACACATACAGGTATATCTAAGTCTATTCCGTAGCTTATAAGAGGGCACAATTTTAAAATTCTCGCCTAGATACAGTCTAAATCGTGACTTGCTTAAGTGGGGCTCAGTTATAATTAGGCGAGATAACAAGGGCTGATAAGATAGTAGGTATTAAGTATTTACCATTGGGCAACTCTTACGGATAACTTCATACGAATTTCGTATATTTCGCACTAAGTCACTGTAAGCTGGAGACACATTGTATTTTATATTTTACATAAGTTTTGTAACTACATACTAATTTAATTAATAATTATAAATTAATAGGCATACGTTTCATTTAATTTATTCTAATTTTACCTATATTAAATGTATATTTAATTCTGCGATTATGGCATAGTGGTAATAACCATAACTATACTCTCACAATTCACACAATACTAGGCAATATACATGTTTTGTTACAATGTGATTTATTTTTTCAGTAAGTATTAAATTGATTTATTAATTTTATTGGTGGATGGATAGTCATTTTAATCCAAATAATAATATAAATAAAATGTTTAATTTTAATAAAGTGGTTCCCATTGTAAATTATAAAAACCGTAAAAATTCTTCTGAATTTCGGTATTTAGGTTTTCATGGGACGCGGCGCTTACGTCTCTTCTAAGTTAAATGCATTATCTAAATCCAAAATGGCATTTTGGTAGTTCACACGAGTGACATTGGGTAGGTGCGGCGGGAATTGTACGCAACGCAGTGATGGGGTGACACACACTGTTATTATTAGTTTTTTGTCCCCCACTCTACCCCATTCTCCCCTCCTCGCGGCAGCCGCCATTCCTCGCGTTAGGAAACACTTTTTGTACGTGTTTTTTAATACCGACGTATGAGATAAAGCAGTTTTTTTAGCTTGCCATATGATTGACATTACATTTATTTTTATTATTAACTATTTTTTTTGTATATGTAAGTGCTTAAATTTTGCGTTGTCAAATTGTGAATGTCATAAAGAGGTAATTTAATTAATACATATTAAAATAAAACACTAATAAAATTTAAAAAAGCTGTAGGTATTTTCTAAAGTTGTTCTAGCTTAAAACCAATCTGTGATTTTTATAAAATATACAAGTGTTTATTGATTTTTCCCATATGGAAAAGTTAAACCATATATATGAAAGAATGTCGTAAAACTGCTCCAATAATTAACAACATAATAGTTTAATTTTTCTCTATAAAGATACTGACAAACCGCATGTAATCGCCGCAAGGTGAAAACTTACACAATTTATTATTTATTTACAACCCATCAACATTTTATGGCGATCTTATAAACCAGTTTATATATCGCCATAAATCTAGATGTAATGACGGCAGTATTCAATGAATACTGTAAATAAAACGATACTGAATATGCAGTAAATAAAACGATTATGAATTTATTTAATGGATATGCAGTTTTCACTATATACCACATAAATATTATCTGTTCTTTATTGAAAATGGTTGCACCCAAGCTGTCAGTCTACTTGATGGTAGATGGCTAAAAAGTGGCATCAGTTATTACATAACCCTATTATGGAATCTAACGTTATTAAAAAAGATAAAAAATATTATAAAATAAGAAAAAGGTACGGGGAAATGGGTACTCTCTCATGTCTTAAAAATGCACAATAAGAGACGGCTTAGGTAGGTGCTGCTAAAATCGAAAGAATCGAAAGATATTAAGGGATTCGTTGGTTAGAACTCAAAAAAATTCATTAAAAGCTTAAACAAAATTTGTAGAGAAAATTATTTTTTTATTTTTAAAATAAAAAATTGAGTGTTCTGAAGGCGTTAATGCAGTTCTAAATATCTGTTCAACATAAAATTCTATGAAACATACAAAAATGTTAAAAGCGGTTGAGCTTCTATTATTACACTATGCAGTCAGCCAATGAATAAGGAAGTAACCTTGAAATACACTTTTTTGTTTATAAACAAAGGCTTGTTATGCAATACAAGTGTATGGACGTGAAGAGCCGGGTTTATGGTCCCATTTTATGGGCGAAGCGAGACAAAGCGTTTGTTTTGGGTCGTAAATAAGTCTGCAACAGGTACGATGCCAACGGGACTCCACAATCACGCGTTCACGTTCGCTTTCAAGTATTATCTTCGCACATTCATCTCTTTAGCAATTTTATATCCTTTTTATACATCAATTAATTGTTTAATTCGGTGAAGAATAGTTTAATTTTTTCACATGTAGTGACATTTTCCACTTTCGTAAAAAGCGATTTCATAGTGTTTTCCTTGTGTACAA
Organism: Synanthedon tipuliformis; assembly: GCA_947623395.1. NCBI lineage: Eukaryota > Metazoa > Arthropoda > Insecta > Lepidoptera > Sesiidae > Synanthedon > Synanthedon tipuliformis. The sequence goes on along the minus strand of OX392417.1, from coordinate 7,367,431 downwards.
ATACAAACTAATTTTAAATATAAATATTATAAAACTAGATGTGCCCCGCCCATGCTTAGTAAGTAGGTATATTTTTTTTATAGTAGGTACTATTTTTTTTATTTCCCCGTCAAAACACGCAACAGACAGACAAACAGACGTACTTTCGCTATTAAAATACACATATATTCAAACGTACCTGATAAACTTACTCCTACAGCATATCAAATGTGAAATGTTAAAATGGAAACTATTTCAATCGTAATAAGTCCGTTTATAGAAAATATATTACACCGACTTACGAATCGACGTTCCATGTCACGATATTTAAAAAAAATAAAGAGTACACGATAATAATTTGAGCTTTAGGCAACTCCCGGCCTAGAGACCCACCTACAAACTACTCATTATAATTGAAGAGGTCGTAGTATGAATAATATTTGGGCGTCGTCACGCGGGGCACCGAATCGATACGTAATTATAGAGTGAAAACGTACCCCTCATAAATATTATATCCGTGGTAGTGAGGGCGAGGCCGGAATAGCCCGTGGCTGCTATTGTGTGGGACTACTCACCATGGCATACGTGACGTCACCGCTTAAAAGTGAGGCCAATAAACGCAGGAAGCGCTCCCGTACCATTATTTTGGACTCGATTTACCGACCTACATGCTGTCGAAATAATTCCGGGTAGACAAAGATCTAAAGCTGTTTTACAGTATGATTATGGACAGAAAGAGACAAAACATTAGATACCTACTAACTATACGAATAAAAAAGATAGGACTACTAACAAAAATATACAAAAAATAGTTAGTTTAGAAATGATAAATATAAATGTAATGTTATGAAATGAAAATTCATAATGTGATTGCAAATAGGCAGTAAAGTGGTTGACTGTTATTATTTAAATTAGTTTTTTTTTATTTTTGGCTTGTGACCCGCTCATACAGTCTTGCAATTCAAAAATCTATTCTTAGCGGATACCTTAACCACGTTCGTTACTAAGTATAAAAAGGAAAACTACATATTTATTAGGTATATATATTAAGATTAGGTACGAGTATACAATTCTATTGCAAATTAAGATTTCACAAAATTAACAGTGAAAACAATTTAATTAATTATTATTTACATATTAAATTAAATAGTATTTAATAAAGGTTATGCTTAAAAAAATTTTCAAGTAGCTTTATTTACCGACTTGGTCGAATATTTTATTTTATTAATAATGCATTTGACATTGATATGGATTTTAAAAGTTTATGACCTCATATATATTATGTGGTACTTACAAGACAACAACAAAATGGTAACAAAATGTCAGTAGGTATGTTTCATCTGACAATTGGTGAGTTGTTAAGGAAAACACCTTCATAAACAACACAGAGGTGAATAATTTCAAGGCCCTTCCAACGCTTCCTCATGCTGAAAATACTTCGATAAAATTGTTACGACTTTTATCTAATTTCAGCCACGCAAAGGTTGCATGTTGGACGGCAGTTAAAACGCGTTTTAGATTAAACCAGTGCCAACTTCCACGAAATTATACAAAAAAATTGGCCGTGAAATTTCACCTTTGTTACGGAAATAATAACATTCGAATTTATCACATTTTTTAACAATCAACCCAATGTTTTCGGAATATTTTTTTTTGTAATTTAACCTTAAAAATAGATTTTGTATGTTACATGAATACTTATATAAAAAATGTTTAATTTTATTTTATTAAGTTGTATTTGGTGTATTTGGTAAAAGCTTTGGAATAAAGGCTCAAATTAATTTCTGAACTCGTTTAGTAACAATCGATCTATAATATTACAATACAATTAGTGTTTTGGATCATAATAATTTTTTACATTAGTTGATAAATATTTAGATCAAACTTACTATTATTTTAAATATTTTTATAATTTTTACAATTAAAATATTACGAACATCAAAACAAAGATGACAGGACATACTCTTAAGGAGATGAGTGTGTCTTTCAAGGAAAAATATTTCCTAAGCACACAGTCATGTTTTAAATGGTGTGTGAGTCATTGTTTCGAAACGTTATAATGTTGACAACTTTGAGCATTGAAACCAATTTAGTGCCTTATCAAACCCGCATAACAAAAAAACAAAGGGTCAAATGGTTTAAGGTACTTTGTTCATTGTAAGCGGACAAAAACAAAAGAATCGTCGGGTTTAATCTATGAGAACGTTTAATAAGCATCTGCCTGCAGGAATCCGACATGTCGCATCTGTTATACTCTTGTGTTCCTTTTTCAAAATTTTAAATGCGCGCGAGCCGCTACCAATAACGGCAGATGTTCCCACAAGGACCGACAAAGAAAATTCTATAGCAATTTGAAACGTATATTCTACACAATAGGAGTTTCTCTAAGGTTGCAGTTTTAAGGTTAGCTTTTTTTTTAATTCGTTCTAAAGAAGTTAGATTATGTTGTTCAAATTTTAAATTTGGCGGCATATATTTTTAAGGACCCGTGGTAGCAACGATCGTAGATAACGGTAAACGAGGTCATTACGACCCTTCCCTATTAGTGAGCTATATTGACGTAACATCGCATTTATCAAAAGCCCGGCGAAATTTGTTTTTAATTTTTGAAATTTCCAATCGAATTAATGGGTTTATTTTCACAGTAGTTACGTATTTAGGTAACGCTTCACTTAGTATAATTAGACTGAATGAGATCGATTTTAGAGTTCTCCCTTCGTCCGTAACAACAATACAGCACAATTGAGGAATAGAGTGGGAAACCCTCTGGGGCTTTCACTAAGCTCCATACCCATAAATTCAGAATCGACCACTTTATGCGCGGAAAAATCTTGAAAAATATTTTACTGCAAAAATACACCTTAACAACTTGTACGTAAGAGTAATAATTTATTGCATGGAATCTTGTTTGATGTTATATTTTAAGTTTGCTTAGTTCGCGCGAGGGGAAATGAATAAATGTAGGACTCAATCAAAACGGACCTTTTGAGCGAATTTGAGCGGATTTTAAAACAATTATTTTTATATACTCAAGGACATGTAGGTACATAAGTAGGGCTTAATGATGTTCTGGTACCTATCTGAACTGTAGTATAATGAAAGCCTAGCCATAAAAATCTAAATGAATAAGGAAGTCTCAAAGGTTAGAAATAATAAACATTTAAATCAATCGGCTCCCCACAGCGTGTCGTGTGTCTACCAAAGACTTATTTCTTTGACCCTCAAATTTAGTAATTTAACTTTTCCCCTCCGGATAGCATTTCATTTACCTCTTCAACCGATACGCTGCGTGGGACGAACTAATCTGGCACAGGATATGTCGTGGAGTGGACTGACATAAATATTATATACTTACTTAAATGAAATCAGATATGGGTTAAAAAAATCACTAATTCTATATTGTTTAGTTACAGTTGGAACATTTAGCAATAAAAAATGCTATGCATGATTGTTCTAGTAGGAATTATCAATAAAAGATTGTCTTTTCAAACAATACGCTTACCTATAAAGAGAGGATGCAAGAGCGCTGCTAACCTTGGATGATAAAGGATAAAGATGAGAAAAATGGACCATGGCATCCATATTTACAGAAATATAACAGCACATCTTCAGTAAATTGACGGTGAACACTGTCGCCAGAGAGTCTGTCAAATTACTTAAGATTAGAAAACACTGTGCGTGATGTAATGATAAAGTTGTAATATTAATATATCATAAAATAACAATAGGTAATAGGTACCTTTCGTAACAAACGGTTAACCATACGGGTATAATCAAATCAAGGCGATACAGTCAATTACTATTCACTGTTAATGACCTAGATAGTTATTTGGATGCTTAATCTCGCATACTCCAAGTTCTATTAACTATGGTAACTAAGATATTATATGAAACTATAATAAGGGTAAAGGGTTGATGTGAGATAAACAGCACTTAGGTTCCGATATTCATCAAAAGATGTCGCCATTTATTTATACTAATTGCTAACCACTTATTACATTAACTTATTAATATTAACTTATTATGTGTCAATAATATAATTAAATTTCATAGTACCTACATTTTTTTTGACGAGGAGTAATCCGCTTACAGATTCCCTACCGCTGGCTAGACGGTAGGGATATGTGGGGGTCGCCCAGCACCTTATCATAGCGGTACTGGGAATATCCACTAAAACTCCTCGGTGCCTCCTGTGAGCCCTGTGAGCGGGGTGGACCGGGCTCTGCCTAGGCAACAATTCCGATCCACCCCAGGGCACATAGTACCTACATACTTTAGTTGGACTCTTAAATATTAGAAATAATAGATAATAGTGTGAATTTGGCTCCACGGAAGTCCCAGTGCCGATAATTCCCTCCATTGATTCGTAACGCCTCCCGCGCCACGCTACAATGGACGCGAGTGAGCCCCGACATTTGGCATTGTGTTGTTGTCTATGCCCCGCTTTACCTACTCTATGTATACTCGTTATTTATGTAAAGCTATTGGATAAGAAATCTCACAATTTTTTTTGCCACACTTGAAGAATTAAAGATTTATATTTTCAATTCAATCGTTGAAGATTTTTCAAATGTTTTTGCATTGCTTTAAGTTATTTTAACCAAAGGTATCTACTATTATTTCAAGTTTTATTCAAAAATTTGCATCTTTAATATGAAATTTCACATTTTTGTAATGTTAATTTTAATTAAAAAAATACTTATATTTTTTTATTATTAATAATTTCAATTATCTGCTGCAGTGCAGACTTCCTTACTTATTTTTATTGAACGTTGGCCTATTTAAGTAAGATTTCTCAATATTATTTAAGTAGATACATACTATTAATTTGTTAAAAATTTTAACATTTTAAATTCAATATGTTAATATAGGTTTAAAAAATAAAATTCGATTTATTATTATTATTAATAAGTACCTACCTACAGAATTGATAATAATAATATTACTAACTAGAAAGGTTGTAGGTATTAGTTGTAGAAGGTGGTAAACAATTATTTCACCCATCCGGGGATCCCGGGATCCCAAAAGATTCATACCTATGTACGTACAAGCTGTGGGGTGCCATAGGATCTTCATAATAGATAAGGAGGTAAAGGAAAATTTTGAATCTCTACACTTACTGTAAATATAATGCCGATTTTTTCCACTATGTTCGTAATAAATTGCGAACATAATGGAATATGTGTTTCCCCCCATAATTAATAAAACCTTGAGTTATTTTAGAGAGGTAAAATTTTATTTGTTCTGAGAGTTTGCTACGCTTGCATATTATTTTGTATTATTATATATTATTTTGTACAACTAATCTTTTTTTTAAGTAGAGATCCCTAGTAATGTTTCACCTCTTTAGCCATCATCATCAGACAATCAGATTTTCCTTTTATGAAATTCTATTAGAAAAAAATCCGTTAATAAATAACATAACAAAAAAAAGGTTAAATATATATAGATAAAATAGGTTATCCAAATTTTGTGAAGAAGTAAATTGAAAAATAAAAAAAATCACATACGCACGTATACATTTGAAGGACACGAGAATCGGCCACGGTCGAATATGATCACTGACCCATGAAGCGAACAGAAAGGAAATTTTCTTCCACTAAGGAAAACACGGCAATATAAATAACTCCATTGGCCCCTACCTAATACTACATCACCCTATGACAAAAGAGTTATCGGTGCGTTGAAAACAAAAATGGCAAACTGATTTATTACAAAAGATCGTTTGCTAGCTGTGTAATTCGAGGCTTTTGCGGGAAAACTCTTTACGTAAAACCTAGGTCAATTATACATTATTGTCGACATATAGTCTATGTCAATTTATATCTAGACATTATAAAATAAAGACGCTTTCACTAATGAAAGAGGTAGGTTTGTGTATATTATTTACAAAAAATATGCATTGGTGCGAAGCCGGGACCGGGTTGCTAGTATTTTATAAATAAGTTAATTTTCTTACAAAAATAACCCAAATATGAGTTATTTTAAACTTGCTAAAATTAATCTTTAAAATATATATACCTATTTATTATATTTTATAAATTATAAACATTTTTAAGTAGTGGCAATCTCTACATAGATATTATAAAAATTTCGTGTCACATGTTTGACGCCAATGAATTCCTGAACTACTGGTTCAGTGGTTCAATTGGTAATTTGGTCCAACTTCAAAGATTGGATAGTGTTTATTTTGAACCCGGGCGAAGCCGGGAGCGTCTAGCTAGCTATATACTATTATACTAGCTAGATACTCCGTTGAGTAGAATATATTCGCATTGCAAAATTTATTTCAGTAAGTTGAGCTATTTTTTTCATTTTTGGTAGGAGGTACCGTTTTATACATATGAGTTATTGAAACCAAACACCACATCGCACTATTAAAAGGCACAAAAAAATATCTAAAACGTGTTCCCGAATCGAAACACATAAATCCGGGAGCGACGAAACCGAAGATTAGAAGTTAGCAAGTGAAGCCAAAACTCGATATTGGGTGAATAATCGTCGCCACTACCGGCGCGGTAGCCGGCCGGATGCGGCAGATTTATACCCGGGCGTACCCGGGCGAACCGGCCTGTGACCGGCACGCCAGCATACATATATCCGAATATCCATTTATAGACGAGCGTACCGTTACGTATCCGCTCTGTCGTCGAGAGTTCTCTTCATAAAGCACCCGATATGCCGGCTCGCCTTGAGGGCCGCGATTTATGGCGTGGAAACGTCATCGGACCCCGTGTTTGGGAATAAATCATGTGTGTGTTTGCTTAGCTGCATGAGACGTCTACATTACTCGGATGCATGCTCCGATTGTTTCGTACGTGGAAAAGACAAGGGCGTAAAAGTTACTTACTAAGTCCGATATGTGCCTGAAGAGCAAGCTCTTCTTTAATGTGCAAAATGGCTATAAGAGGCTTAATTAGAGTTTGTAATGAACCACAATATTAATCTCTTTGCCTGGAGATATTTTACTTACAAGTGATAATTAAAATCATATTGTTACAGTATTGACCACCTGACCAAAATAAAAAATATTTACAACTTCACTTTATAATATTTGTTTATACATTTCTTGTTGAGCTTATTTTCAGGAATTTATTAATTAAAATCACCCAACAAAACCAACCACAACAATTACAATAACAATCAACTTAATTTAGTAGTTAGATATTTGTTATTACACTTGAAGTTGCAACCATTTATAGAAATCGTCCATAGTACTTAAAAGCTCAAAAATATTAAAAAAAATTATTTGTCTACTATTATGTATTGTGTTGTAATCACTTTGATCTTATAATCTTGAAGGGATTTTAATAACAAACTGGCTTTAATAAACATATCTTTAAGGTATCAACATAAATTATGTCGAATACTGAGAACATAAAATTATCGCCACGTCAATGAAAAACCAAGTATAATAATATTAACATCTTTACAATACCTTACTAGGAATTTCTAGGTACATTTTCGCTTAGTCTCCACTAGATAAGGGGAGTGAAGTCCACTGGGTGTTGCCACTATCTTCACAGGCGGCTGCACTGCAAGTTTCACAGGGTGAACCGAAAATCATATTACTACAACGCTCTCACTGATTATTACTGATATTTATGTTGGATATTTATGAAAATTTTCATCGTACTATAATAAGAAATACTACTAAACTAATACATAATTTTCATTTAGTTATTAATAGTTTTAATTAATAACAATATTATGTAATAGTAGATATTATTTATAAGTTAAGTATTTCATAAATATTTAGATATACGAATGTATTAAAAGACTGCTATAAATTATACACTCTAATTATAAATTATAAAAAAATCGTCAAAAATTTATACACTATTATGTCAATATGATTCAAACTCTATGCCTTATATACTTTTATAACCTAAATAAATAAACACTATTTTAATCCAATTGGAACACAACACTTAAACCGGCCTTATTTAGGCAAATCAAGTTTAGCAACTAAGCAAAATTTCAAAATTGTGCATTCGCTTACAGGTAAGTAAGAAACAATTGTACATCCTCACTATTGAATTCCAAAATTGGGTCATACTCCCCAGGTGTAACGAAAATTTATGATTTTTATTGTAAAGTTGGTACGCATTTTATAACAACAATGGACTGTTATTGGTGGCTACTGTGGATGCGCCTTTTTAATTTGTATGCAAGTTTAGCTTTCACTTTCATTATATATTTTTTTTAAATAGTAGCTGAGTGTTTTGCAAAGACGCTTCTTTGTCCACGCTTATTATTTGAATGAAAGGCACATAGCGGCGATAATTTGAGATTGAGAGAATTAAGTTAATCCTAGTATTATTATAAATGCAAAAATCGTATGTTTGCAATTTTTTTTTAAATAAACAGAGGAAATACGCATACATACACAGAAATAAAAAAGAACTAATTTTTTCTAGTCCCAGGACTCATTTCATGAATCCAAAAGCATTCCCATAATATGAGTAAATCTTTAAAAATAAAAATAACTACATACAAACAAATCAAGATAATTTTAATATTCTAAATACTTAAAGGCTTATTATTAGGTAGTTTGTACACATACGGTACTAAACAACTAAAATATGATTTATATTATAAAAATAAAATAGCGGTGAAAGACTTACTATACCTACCTATTGCGCAGCAAAAATAATTAGTTATTTTTGTTTGAGAGCTTTATTAGAAAATATCAATTTACAGAGATTACCTACTTAGTGTCTGTTTGTTACCCATAGAAAATGCTTTTCGAACCGATGACAGATTAACTACTTTTGACGATCCATAAATACTCGTTAGAATGTATGTAGTTAAATAAATAAAAATAAAAAAAACCACAAGTTCTATCTCAAAAAGTTTGCTTGAAGTCGTACCTAACACAAATAAAGCGTCGTAGCGACATCTGTCCTCTACGCAGTGTAACGCTATGTGCTCTACAAAACATCCCTCTACGTTTGAGTTTCGAATTATTTCATCCCCAAACCACCCCTAAATGTGCTTCGAAACAAACCAAATATCTTCTCTACTATAGCGCCATCTCGTGGATGGCGCACGAACTTCTGAAAAGCTTTTAGTTCCTGAACTTTCCGCACTGGCAGCACAACCACTAGAGCTTTTGAATGAAACCGAATCAACAAGGAAAAATATGTTTTACGTGATGACCGTAGAGCTTATATTTGATTGTAATCAAAGCTTTGTCGTCAGTAGAGTATGCAAATGAACGCACCATTACATGGTAATTTATTTGAAACGAATGACCACTTTGTGGCGTAGTGCATCGAGCACTGAACGTTTATATGGGGACCCTGACCTTATATTGCGTCAATTTATAGCTTGAAGCCGTTAAACGCTCTTTTATGTAACAGCTGGTGTGTCTCGCGTGATGTCTTAGCACACTAACCTTGTTCATAGAACTTTCACCTCTTTTCTGTTTGGAAAGTCGATACTAATTGATTCAGACAAATACCTATTAAAATCGAGTTGTCGACCAAAATCATAGCGTTTTTCTTATACATTTTTGAATCGCAAAACCAGTTTGCACGGACGTGCTGGGCGTGGACCGATATCCGTTCTTATCAGAGTCTGAGGCGCAAATAAAGACATGAGGCTGTAATGTATTTATGAGTTGAAACAATATGTTGGTTAAGTGCTATAAATTATGAAGGCAGTGGCAGCGAAGTAACGCCCAAAGCTGGTTTTGAAAGCGTTGGAAAAATAAACAGTAAATGGTTTTATTTATAAAGATGAATTACTTCTAAAAGGCTTTTCTTATGTTCATGTCGACAGACAGGCTGACGCCACAGTTGCAACAAGTGCGCTGCCGACCACAGCACATATGTTGTTATTTATAAGAGCTGGTTACTGTCGCCAAACGGGCTGCCCATTACCGAAACACATTGTGCCCTGCCACTACTTTACAGATCCAGACCGGGGCCAACTTTGAAAAGTTTATTCCAAAGGTGAAACTGCCGGGAATCGAACTCGGCCACCCTGAGATGGAGCAAGCAAGCACCATCATAACCACTCATTCAACGGGGTCATCTAATTTTAATTATTTTATTTAGTTGATATTTATAAAAGAAAATTTATTATTAACAGCACAAAGGTAATTTTCTATATGGCATAAAGGTGTACCATAAAGATAGCATAATTTATGCAACGTTGACCATAAAAGGCGTAATAGAGTCTATCATCCTAATTGAAGCGTTGAAAGCAGCAATTGTGATAACAATGTACAAATATATTTTTTTATTAGCATCTAACTAGAACAGCGTCAAAGAAAAGGAACAATACCTAGTGCTGCGAATATAACAATAATGGTATCGATTATAATTCGTTCGATGCGGCCCGAGATACGGGCGGGAAGCGACAAGTAAGAGACAGGCGGTCGATATCGGCGTCGCAATCGGTGCTTGCGCAGCCGGTCGCACAATGCTATCGTGGCGCTGCGATCGCAAACATGCACTCTCGCGCCATTACGATTGGTGCCTTCAACGCGTACGCACTTATCTAAGGTGCGGTGATTAGCTATTATAAAAATAGCCCTCCAACATATTATTTAATTTCAGGCAAGCTTTGTATTTTTACCACCAACATTCGGAAATATATATTTAATTTTTAATTTAATATAAATGTAGAATAATATCTTTCTATTTGACCATAACCAAAAATATGTGGGCGATATTGTGATTAAGGATTCTGTGATTATTTGCATTTTAATGCTCTTTCATTATAATGCAAATAATCATAGAATTTAGTTGGGTATTTCATTTTAATGACTGCACCTCAAAACTCAAGATTTATTTATTTCGCTTACTTCCTACCACCACTAATTCTTCAAGACTTACCAACGGTCATTCATTATTTAGCATCAAATAAGACTTTTAAATAAGCTAAAACATATATATTATAGATTTTTTTTAATATAAAAAAATGAAATCTCACAATTTTCAATTAGAATTCCTTGGACACTGAATGTCGCTAAGCGCCGAGAGAATGTTATTCCCATGGCTCATTTTCTACTTAACATTCGTAATTCAAAAGCTATAAAACGACATTAACCGTTCCCTAACTTGGCTTAAACTATACGCAGAAGCGATTAATTTATATTAAATACATTATTTTATTTAAATAATAACAATGTTCTAAATCAGTAGCAAACTGTTTGTAACACTAAAAAAGATTCATACAACCTTCTAAATAAACATTCGTCAAAAATTTGCGTTATAATATTTTTGATTTGTGAAATTTAATTTTTTTACTGTTAATTTATGATTAACTTCACTACCAAATATTCTGGGTATCATCTACATTTAAATTAACTCAAATGAGAGATAAGCGTAGGAAATTGTTCCATGGGCCCAACGAAGATGGCTGCGGTCCGTAATAAACACGAGCGTGTCAATAAAAGTCAACGTTTCGCTATACACATGTCCCTTCCTCGCCAGCAGGTGTACCACTCGAGGATATTTGTCTAGGGTTGTCAAAATATTAAACTGTACCTACTTGCAAAAAAATACAAAATATGATTTCCTAATATTTAACAATATTAGGAAACCTACCTACTGAAAATCAAAATAATGGGATTTTGGAAAATTTCAACTTTATGCCAAGCAGGGGACGGGTCGCTAGTTCAATATGTAATATAACTTGTAGGTAAATCATAACAAAAAGTGCAAACCACTGAAGTTCAAAAAAATAAATCACATTATTTTTTTGGCTCCATACTCGTAATGAGACAATTAAAGAAAAAACAAAAGATAATAAAATAATATAAATTATTAATATTTATTTTAGTTTTACCTACCTCATTTACTATGATTTGGTAAATTTAATATGGTAAATTCTTAGTAAAAATATAAATAAGGTGAGTAGAGGAAATACTTTGTAATTGACTATTTAATTATTATTCGCAATTTTCATTTCATTCAATTGGCAAGTCTTTAACGTAATTAAAATTTACATATACAAATTATTCCAGTAAACATTAATCGTTGGACATATTAATTACATCATAAATAAACTACGGTGATGACCCTAATCGATTATAACATCCACTATTTAAATTTACTCGATTACAGATGGATACTGTCCACATTTTCATAGAAGAATATTTAAAAGCTGTCCGCATATGTGCGTAATATCTTTTTACGACGCATTCACACAATAACTTGTTCATTCCTAGTACATTTACTAAGTGCTTAGTTGGAAACTGCAAAGTGTCTGTTTGACAAATGAACTGTAAAACTAACGCGAAGTAATTATGAAGTTGATGTTAGTTTATTAATTTTAAACATTTATTTTTCTAAGTATTTAAAGTAGTTAGAACTAATAGGACATAATTAAAAATTAATGGAACTGCCGAGTATGTCTGTAGACTTATTAAAATTAAGAGCTGGTGCTCGCGACTTCGTCCACGTTCTGGATGAAAGTTACCCTATGTCCTTTCTGGTGTCCCAGACAACGTGTATGCAGAATTACATGGTGATCGGTTCAGTAGTTTTTGCGTGAAAGAGTTACAAACATCCATACATCCATACAAACTTTCGCATTTATAATATTAAGTACGGATCTGAAATGGTAACAAAGAAAACTATTTTCTTTAAATGAGCTATTATTTTATTGATTCATCAAATCGAATGTACTTGCTACTATTTAATAGATTGCGAGGCTTTTAAAAAATGAAATCGCACAGACTGTTTTTTTTTTTAATGTAAAGGCAGTAAAGGCGGGCTGACGGTCCTTTTGATGATACCCGCTACATATTTCAAATTTGCTGCCGACGTTAAAAAGATTCTAATCCTTAAGGTAGAATTATGAGGTGATAGATTGTCTCTAGCATCCATTTCCCACTCACTGAAAAACTACAGCCTACAGCACAATAACTATTATTTCATGATGGTCTTCTCTAAGGGGATGATTACAGCAGTCAGATTGGCTGCCTAAATTATGACTGAATTGAATAACAACACACAATTAAGGCGCTTATGAGTAAAAGTTAACTTCTATTATTGGAAAAGCTTTTGAATATTCTAATACCTTTATTATAACTAGGCATAGGTAGGCAAACTTCTTAACATATAAGAAATAATAGGCAAAAGCCATTATAAATCTGAGAGAACTAACGCCAATCAAACACTTTGACATGGAGATCGTGTCTAACCTCAGTCAAGCGTCAATTCAGTGAGCACAGACGTCAACCTAACACGAAGGCTCACAACGAGGTGTTTAACGATGCAATAATTTGCATAGAACCCCGTTGTAGCGAGCTATTCTCACGTCTGTCTTTCAAATGGTAAGCATCAGTAGAGCTTCCTTTTATAGAGCAACCTCTTGTTACAAGGACACTCGTGTTAAATAACGATAAGGGACCGTTTAAATGTACCTTTTAGTGTTGGACTCGAAGGATTTCTAGCTATATAAGAAATCAGTAGGTGCATATAAAATAATAAACTTTGCTGACGCTTGATTACATATTTGATACAGATATTTAATGATTAATATTTGAACGTAGCATTGAACAACACAGAACATTCTTGAGTTCTATGCTATGCTACTGCGTAATGTTCTTTATGTAAAGGTCGTCATTATAGGCTAAATGTAGGTAGCTATCGTCGCTAACAATTAAAGTAGTCTAAGATATTTTCATAAGTATAAGCAAATAAAATCGTACTTGAAAAACTTGAAAAAATACTTGAATATCGATTTATATAATTAATGATCACATGTAAAGTAGCAAACACGCTTTGCCATTTATTGACTCACTTTCGAAATTACTTGGAATTCTATAACAGTTACAACGCAGAATAAACTGAGCTCTTACCATTTACTGACGTGCTCTGGAAGAGTAATTTGTCGTGCAAAGTAATTGTTACCTGAAAAGATAAAATAACTTAATTAAATATAAACGGTAAACGATTTCTTGGTATCATTTAATGAATGCAATTAAATCAATTACTAAAGAGAGTGGTCTTTATATGAAGGATGAATTGGATGTGTCGAAAATGTATAACGCTTCAAAACGTATTAATTGACAACTTGATTTCGAGAACATTCTCATTTCAGAAGACAAGTATTTTTTAATTGTATCATTGGAATTGTTATGAATATCAGCGACTAATTACTTACTTACGAAATCAATGGACGTAGGCAGGTCGTAAAACATGTCAGTTTCGTGATGACTAATGTTGGCGTGCAAGTCGAAATCAATATGATTGTCATATTAACTTTACCTACAGATAACAGCTGATGTATTGAATTACCTAATTTTATTATATCACATTTATTTTATTTAGCATATAGATAGGTATATCCATCCCAAATGAGCTGTCGTAAACATAAAAATTTGAACTCTATTTTCAATTACCTATAATAAATATTATTTGTTTGCTTTTTAATATTAAAAAAGCAAGACTCGCTAAAAAATATTGCTGCATAGTTGGAATGCCTTGAGTAAATAGAAAAATATTAAAAAATAGAAAAGAGTACATATACAAAATAGAGCCATTTTTTTAAATAACTTGCCAATGGTTGTATAGTACTTAATTTTTTTTAAAACGAATTGTCAAAGTTAGCTGAAAAAATATTTTTTAACTATGACAAAAAGTTTCCCTGTAATTTTTGTTTTGAATTCACGTAAGTTTTTATTGGCAATCTAGTAGCCGTTCTAATAAAAGCCGTTTAGTTTGGAAGTCTCTTAATAAATCGGTCGAGGTATAGTCGCCCGATCTGTGCTGGAGGCCCGCGCACCGCGCACGGGCCGCTCCGACTAAACCCTGGCGCGCAATCTGACATTTATGAGTGCCATAAAAACGCTCAAGTAGTGACTTTTACTACTTGTTTAGTGCACATAAATGTCTTTGCCTTGCCCGCGCTCAACGTCGTCCGTATTTAAAAGCACACAGTTTCGTGTACTGTTTTGCTCTTTTTATTTACTGTTACTGTGCTCTTATGCAACTGTATAATGCTTTGCTTACTTTTCAGCGGAGATTTATGAATGTCGTCCTCTGTCTTTTCTTTATTTCAGTTCGTGAAATGTACGTTCATTATTGCTCGATGATTTTGTCGCTTCATTAGGTATAAGTAAGTAGGTATTTATTATTAGTACCTATGTTTGTTTATTTTATTTATACTATAGTAATAGCTCAATCTTAAAAATGTTGTGTTGCAACTTGCTTAAAATACAAATTTATTATTATTTTCGTTTAAATTAGAAATTTTCTTTCGTTTTTATTAACTTTCCCATAAGAAAATCGTAATACTGATGGTAATTTCACAGATTGCCCAGATCGTTTTTCCCTCTGATATAGGTACCTACCCATCGCTGATGATGAAAATTTTGTGAGATATAAAATGCGTTTTCATTTCGTTTCCTTCATAGTTGTAAATTATAAAAGAAAATTCTTACACTTTCATATTAAATAAAAATACCATAATATAATTTGAATGTTATTTTCCTTATTTAGCATAACCTGCATAACATTTGAGTTTTCATTATTTATTTTAAAGTTGTCAAAATATTTGTGAACATTGATTCATTAAATATTCATCCTGCGTGTTAGGTTACGGTGTTCAGTACTAACTTTCTAGACCACCCACAGTTTAACTATATGTATGTAGGTACTCAAGAATAATAATGTATCACACCTCACATAGGTACTTAAGACCTAAAATAGCCCAAGGCCATTGAGACAATGGAGTATCTTGATGACTTTTTGCCCATTTTTGTTACACAGTTAAAAATAAATTTGCACTTTACTATTTATGCATTTTGCTATCTTACATCATGACATCACAATATTTGTCGTCTGATAGATAAATAAAATTTCAATCGAATATAATATTCGAATATCGAAGACTAAATCGAAATACCTATAATAAGATGGGAAATAAACCTAAGTATTTAGATATCATGTCTTTGCTTACTTTACTAACCCTATAATCCATATTCCATACTATACTAATATTATAAATGTGAATGTAACTCTGTCTGTCTGTCAGTCTGATGTAAGTACATTGCTTAGGGCCTCTTTCACCATCTGTCAAGTAGGCTAACCGTCATTTAAAGTCACCTGTCACGGGGAATAATTTAGCTGATATACCTACCTTTGTACGGTAAAAGTCCCAAACATTAAAAAGAAAATAATAAAGAAAAATCACCTATCGAACGATGCACTAAACCGATACGAGTGCATAATTTAATAAAACATAAAATAATTTCTAAAAGTAACTAATCAACACTTTACTTATAGTTGGTGAAAGAGTCCCTTAGGATAAAACAGTAAGTATCTCTCACGCACCGAAATATGGCGCTGATACACGTCTCTGTATTTGAGTTTACGCTTCCCGGCCGCACCTGCATTAGTACCAGCTATGGTAACTGTTCCATGAAAATGGGATGGTGCCAATGTGCTAATGTCATTTCATAGAGAACCAAGGACATTACATCAAATCTCTTGCCATCATCACGTACGATAACGCTTAAATCATAGAAATAGATAAATTATTGGTCTCGCTGCGCTCGACTAGATACCGGCCTCGTACTTGTAAAATGCGGCAAAAAATAGTACGCCGAATTCGGCGTACCCGAGCCAGTCACACTGCAAACTGTCTGTGATGTGTACGTGCCGAATGTTTTATTAAATTTTAGGCATAATAAAATGCCAGTTTGCGTAGTGAAACTGTGTAAAAATATAATAAAACTGTGTAAAAAGTGATAAAAAGTGACGATTTCTTACACTCCCTACAATAAAAAGTTGCCGCATTCACGGAGCTATCGCTTTTGTATGGCGCTCTATCTAGTCGAGCGCAGCGAGACCAATCAATTATCTTTGGCTTAAATAATTAAGTATATTCAATAACACTATTAAATATTTTATTGAATCTAATAGTTTTTACTATTTAAAGTAAACAAAAAAACTACATAAACTTTAATGCTTTTTTTGATTACGCAGGTTTTAAGTTGACTGAAATTCATGATTTCATTAAAAAGTTATTACTATAATAAGTAGGTAAACTCAGACCCGTGATTGTTTTACAATACAAATTAACATAAGTTTAATGGATCTTCATCTTTAAACTGCATAATAGGCAGGTTACATAAATTTAATCAATATCGTCAAATATATTGACCACCAAGGCGGTTTCGTCGCGAAATGAACGACCACACACATCTGCTCGATTTATCGTAAACTTTACGGAGTTCGTGTAGTACAATGCAACCAATTTGCAATTCCTGTTGTCACCTTTCCTAGTTAACATAGTGCCCGGAGGCGTCAAGTTGACGCCTGTCAACAAGTTTTATTAGGAAGACCTAAAAACTTCCTGCTGTTTACTATTCGTGCCGAGCGACTATTTCCACAATGCCAAAAGAAAGT
The DNA here is from genome assembly GCA_947623395.1 of Synanthedon tipuliformis. NCBI lineage: Eukaryota > Metazoa > Arthropoda > Insecta > Lepidoptera > Sesiidae > Synanthedon > Synanthedon tipuliformis. The sequence goes on along the minus strand of OX392417.1, from coordinate 7,350,077 downwards.
CCTTCTGCATACCTTCGCGTGTTGTTTTCGCTCAAAATTAGACAATTAGGAGTCGGTGGATGATACAAAATCTATTCAATTAAAGCTGAGTACGCGCAGCTCACCTACCGCGGCGATTTTTTAATCGTATGTATGCAACGTGCGAATCGCGTCGACATTTCGCATATTAATGTGACGGACAAATTGATGAAAAACAAGCAGCGCGTGGCGTGCGAGTTATGTGCGCTCCTAATATTTTTGTATTGTTTTTTTGACATCACGATGAATTTTATGACATTTAACATAATAATGTTTATTTTACTGTCGTAATGGGGGAGATTTGTTTAGATTTATTAGCAGTAATAAAACCGTTAACTCAGGCGAAACAAGTGGATTTACGTTTAAACACATAAGCGCATAATAATTAAAATATCTATCCAATTAACAATTTGGTTAAGTTTAGCTCCATTTTTATGTGAATGTGAATAGGAGTATCCTATACCTAATTCTAATAATATTATAAATGCGAAAGTTTTTATGTTTGGATGTTTGTTATTCAATCACGTAAAACGGCTGAACAAATTTGGATGAAATTTGGCACACAGATAGTGTATTACCTGGTTTAAGACACTTTTTATCCTAAAATATCTTAGGTTCCCGAAGGATCGTTTAAAAATATAAAAAAATGTGGCGTCGCCACTATCGTCATAGCGATAAACAATATTTCAGGCGTTATAACTCATACACTTTTCATTTTTCAAAGCGGACGAAGTTGCAGGCAGCAGCTAAGTGTTTTATTTAGCCGACTTAATTAGTCGACATTAAAATTTCACCAACTCCTTAAAATAACATTAGAAAATGTATTTCTTTAATTTTGCAATTAGAATCTTCAAGTGATGAATAAAACAAGGTAGGATATTGGTCTATTTAAATGTCCAAATTGTGGAGATCACTATCTATAGTCTATAGTGGTGTTACACGGGCTTGTACGGTTTATGAGCCGTGCACACTTGTGATGTGCTCTGTGGACGCATCGTCGAGCGTGAATCGCACGACGATTGACGCCTGACGGTCATTTATTATGGTAAAACTACGTGCACAATGGTGTGAATCAAATTAATAATTTGCATGTCGCACATATTATACAATTTATTCCAGCCTTCTCATTTTATATCACACTTGTTGTAATCCGCCGTTCCGTTTACGACATAATAGATATGTTGATAAATTTCAGATTATATTATTATCTAATAATATATTATAAACATTTTATTTGGAAATAAAATTAATGTTAAATATATAAAATATAATTAAGTTTATTTTGAAAATAAAATAAATTAACTTTTTAATGTTGGCTCTGGTCTGTATCTGAAAAGTGGAAGTAGGTATCTGTTAGGTGTTACTGACAGATACTCCCACTTTGGTATGCATTAGAAGATATCAGGTTGCTGAGGCTGTGAAGGCCACTGTATTAAGAAATACAATCACTAAATTATATATTATCACTATCGCGCTATCGCTTAAATATTTCGATTTGATTTCAAGTTTCGATGTAAGGATTCAAATGCGTTGTTAACCTTGAAAGAATATTAGGAAAATGGATATTTTAAAACTCGATTTAAAGTTTACGACAGTTATCAGGGGTAATTTTCCATATAAATGTTTTACACTCTCGTCAGCGAGTGCGGTCATTTTAAACTCATGGTAGACCTCAGCTTATAAAAAAACTGTCAAATATATAAATGCTATATATGTACGTTTGTGTGTACCTTTTACAGTATGCTTTGTATTTGATCGCATTACAATGGAAAGTTTAACTTTAGGAGGACTGATAAATATAAATAGATGAATATCCTAAGTTCTATAAAAGAAGCCGCCTATTTGTGTGTGTGGTAGGTACATTAAAAAACTGCACGTGCAATCGTAAAATTTTAACAAAGTCTGAATACGCAATTCTTTTAGGCATGGGTCGATGTTCTCGCAACTTCTTTCTAGGATGTAAAGCAATAAAACAAAACTTGAAGTCTGAAATACTAATTCACTGTCAAAATAGGTTGATGGCCTAAGTTATTTTTAAAAAAACTTCTTTGTTCTTCACCGACCCAGACACAGTTTGAATACCTACACAATACTGACACGTAATGTATTAAGTCTGACTTTCATTACTCTAGGATCATGAAAAGCAGTGAAATACCACTCTAAATAATACAAAATGTCTGAAATTCTAAGTGTATGCAATTCAAACACACACTGACATAATGTTAAAGTAGAAACAGGGCACATTACATTTTATATTGATTAACTCGTCAGCCTAACTGGTGATTGTAATTAAATCTTTACAGATGATATTACGCTAGTCTCTGTGCATGAATGGATGTCCAAATCCCCTGCCTTATACTCGTATGATATTTAGGTTTCATTTTTCGCCTACCATTATCCAAACTTATCGTAAAAAATGGACAGATACGGTTGGAATAAAAATTAATTAAATAATTCAGTGTCTTGATGCTATCTCAATAGAGGAGTAATGAGGAGCGTTGACAAGAGTAATTTAAGTAATTTTTATCAATATGGACAAGTGTATTTTCTTGTCTTTCGATAGCTTTGCCATTTATTCAGTGAGTACCTACGTTCGTTTGCGTAAGGGTCACATTTCTTATGACAACAATTTAGATTAGTAGGTACCATTTAGTTAATTTATAGTCAAAATTAGTTCTTACTACAAAGAAAATGTTAGTCTTGCATTATTTGTTTGAAAACTGCTTCCTACTCTTGATAAACACGCAGGTTTATCACAATGATTTCTCTCAATATTAGAGCAAGTGATCATTGTTTCTAAATCTCACATGCAAATACCGGCGGTATCTGTACCGGTGTTTGTCTGAAAAAATCTTACATTTGTCTTTAAATGCATCCAACGTCCAAGGCGCTGGATTACGTATTTGTTTAGAATGTGTTTTTGAAGGAGACAACTTCTTGTATGGATTGTCCGAACATGCGGAAAAGGTGTAGGAGAAGAAGAAGGTGTAGGAGAAGAAGAAAGTCATAATAATTATACAGTGCCATACAAAGTGTACAAGTTGATAAATAATTACAAAATTAAACTGAAACTTAATGAGCAAAGACACAGTAAAGCGACAGTGTAAGACGATATACACAATTTGTCACTCGCGTTATCTGCATCAAGCCAGGCGCCTAAGACAACCGGCTCGTCAAGATGTATGTAACAAGATATAGTTTGTCTTTTGCACAATTATTGTTGCAACTATACTAATTGGTATCTTGTCATCCCACATTGTTTGTTTATTGATTATCTGCCAATTAATCGATTTTTCAAAGTGGAATTTAAAACACACGATCATGGGTAAATAAAATTGCATCAAGTTTATTAATGTTTCATTGCGATACTTATAGTTAATTGAATAACTTTGTAAAAGGCTTCAATGGTAAGTCATTCAGTACTTAACTAAAAGTAATACGTAATGCCGTTTCGTACAATCTTTGAAAAATATTCAGACTCGTAGTTCATGACAAACGGGTTTGTCATTTTCTTTTAAAGTAAATTATGAAATGTTATAAAAACAATGTTAAATTTAACAAAATAATCCATTAAAGATATATTTTAAATACACCACATTACTAAACTTAATGTTCCAAACCAAGTAACATGCAACTTACTTACATTATACATACTTACATTACATACATGAAAGCAAATTGCTATGCATTAGTATCCGGGTACCTACTCAAATAAGTTCAACTAAACTAATAAATTGGGATAAAACGCCAAAACATAAAAAATAATAATATGAGGGCCTAAAAATAAACAATTATTGAGAAAAACTATTTACAGGGAATCTAGATGAATGGTAAAACACTAACGGTCTTACTACAAAAACATTAAACACACTTTAATCAGGCATAAAACACGTGTTAAAAAAAACTTTACTACAAAAGAGTGTTTATGCATTGTTTAGGGTTTAACAATGCTTGAGCATTATTTAAATTTAACCACCGCCATATGCTAGTTTAACGAGTGTATATCTAGTTAACGGCCTCTCTTCCTCTGACGTATTGTGTCAAATTTCGTTTTGCATATACTTAATAGTTAATATTAAAGATTTCTTTTGATTTTATAAATGAGTATGGATATTTTAAATTTAATTGAGGATATGGATTACATGGATAATTTTTGAGATAGAATACATCGTGAGAGAATTCATCCATTCGAATATATAACTTTGGTAACAAGATTATTTATTTAATAAAGGATGATCTACCATGTGATGCTAGAGGTGGATCCTCAAATAAAATTTTTATTTAACAATTTTAACAAATCAAACTTTACATTTGACCACATTTGACAATTACGTCAGTGTTAGTTACGTTCCATTATGCTCAATATTTTTTGGTATTACGAAATTTTATAAATAATCTAACGTATTTGTTGTAATTTATTACTTATTCCAATCTTATAATTTGCTGATATCATTAATATAGTCCGTAATAATAGCTTGTGAAAACCAAAATTCATCATTATACGCCTATCAGATCTGCGTAAAATGAAAACGACATGAATGCAGGGTGAGTGACTGAACGAATGTTTGCCAAGGTTGCCATAATTCAATAACATTCACGTACTTTAACACTGTCTACCGAAACAAGCGCTAAATAAGGTTTTGTGGTAGGGACATTTTAAACGCTCGCTGACCAATGCTTAAATGCTTAATGCTTTTCTAACTAAGCATGTGTTTGAACAGTGCTTACTGAATCTTTTGTAGTAAGACCGTAAAACACCAATCTGAATATGTCTCTAGATCTGTAATAAGGAGTCGCGCTTGATCGACCCCATCGCGAGTCGCGAGTCACGTCGAACACGTTGGCAAGCTAGCTGAACCAAACCAATCTCATCTGTGTGATTTAAATGTTAATGACCAAGTGTCGAAATTATTAATCACAGCGGCCAGTGTCGGGACGTTACGCATGCAGATTGGTATGCTGACGAATGATTAACAATGCATGCTTCTGAATTAGATTCACGTGTTCAATGTACCAGGTAATGTTGACAACGCTTGGTTTGTCATACTTGTTATTGTTTACACATTACTTGATCGCAAATTAATATTTTAAAAATTACGTTTCGATTCACATTTAGATTAATATAAATATTAATAAAACATTTCTAAATAAATTAAATAAATGAAAATGATACGGCATATGAAAATGGCTTTTGATGTCAAATTTGTATTATTGTTGTATGGAAAAACACGAATGTCACTTGAAATCAGTAGGTAATAAGTATCATTATGAATCTAATCAATATTTTGGTAAGTATATAAAGAAATAGTTTTTTTAACATACAATACAACGCCATTTCTCATTACGATACTCATTAAAATTTAAATATAAAGACTATGGGTACCTAATATTACAAATGAAGAAATGTTCTTCATTTTTTCATTTATATTGTAAAAATGGCAAAATTGAATACCAATTTCTTAATGTGCTCTGACACTATATTAATTATAGAACTTATTACGGTGTTTAACGTGGAACTAATGATGTTTTTCATCAGTTATCTATGCAATGAATCCTCACACCTAATAATGACATCTCAACAAGTCACATGTTCAATACATAAAGTTTCCGAGCCATTTGCCTGTGTCCGGACACCGCTCGACGCAAGCACGATGATTTGTGTCCTTGCCGAACACGCTGAATATCGATTCTACCGATATAACTATTCGATTCTACCGATTGTTTGGTCAGCACACAGCTATTAATTTAACCGCAATTCGTTATAAAACTGCAAATGAGTCTTTTGCTACTGTTATTGAAATTGCAATTTCATTATTTTTTATGTAATTGATAGGATGTTTCCTGTAAATATTCCGTAGGTGCTCCTATTCGCTGTATCTACATTATTTCCGCAATCATCTATATTAGTCCCAAATATACCCATAAATTATCCTAAAAAAAGAGTTACCCAAAATCTCTATTTTTACCAAATTACAGCAACTTAATTGTCTTATTTTAATATTTTACCATATTTACACTTGCATTTTGTTGATTGTGTAAGTGAACATCCGGCAATGGACCGGAATTGCGGGAGTGGAAGAGCTGTTCCGAGTGGCCCGTGACAAGGAGGCCTTTTCGAGGGTGATCGCCAACGTCGGGGAGACCTGATAGGGCACTTAAAGAAGAAGTAAGTAAATACCCACTTACTATACAAAAAATCAAAAAGACCATTCATTGTTCTTTCAGTGTCATATTTCAAACAAAATACTATGCTCTAATCACGTGCGCCAATAATTTTATATTTCATTTATTGTTAACCCCATCACGTCGATAATTTATAAATAGAACATGTCCATTCGTTCAAAACGGATATCTATTTTGACGGATTTGCTGTTAAGGTTCGATAATACATCCCAAACATTCTAGAATCGCCATTCAGACTTCCCGGAAGCAAATTGGTGTCGCATTGGCACCATAGCACCAGCCCTACATTAACATTCACTGAACCATTGTCCCAGAAGTTATCACGTATCGAATAGAATAGAGTCATAATATTTTATTATCCCTTGTACTCCTTACTAGTCGCGAACGTCGATGGTTGAATTTTAAAACAAAACAAGAGAAATTGATACGCATTTAACACAAGCTCCATTTGACGATTAAATGCTGAAGTATTAATTACTGTTTTGGTATTAATTTATATACACGTATTATGTTGTTTACCAGGCCTAATTTGAGGCAATAAGTTATTTTATTAAATAAAATACCGAATGAACTTCAGTAAGTAGTGCAATTTGCGTTCATCACTTCCTCTTTTTCAATGTCTTCGCATTTAAAACATATAAGTACAGGTATTATGTTTAAGGTTAAGATATAAAGTAAAACAGTTATTTATTAATTAAATAGATATCAAAGAAACACTTTACATGGTAATTATATTAAATGTGATTTACTAGCGTTTCGGAGAAACAATTGATGTAGTTAGTAATATAGGTACTAGGTATGTTTAAATATGCTATATCAATCTGAAATAATGTATCATTTACGTGCAATGGTTCCACATATAAACATACAAAAATCGCTTTCTTATGTCTATTTGTAATATTAGTAATATATACCTACTTTACGAATATTTATATTTTGTTGTTCTTGAAATACGATATTGTCTTGACTAACAATAATGAGTTACTTAAAGTTCACGCATAATAATTCAACTTGTATATTATACGGTCTATACATTCGAATAGGAACGCTAGTGATCTATTAACAAGATCTAAAATAGAATGCAATTATAATTTACGGTGCTGCTGACTGTACAATAATCTAAGCTGCATAAAGCTTGCGTGTTACACAGAATGCTTATTTGCGGTATTGTTTAACGATACATGATGGTTAACAAAAACATTAATTACGACTCTTTCAATTAAATTACTCTTCTCGTTGTTCAGGCGAAATAGGTATTCTTTAACTACTTTAACAAGGGTGAAATAATGATAAAAAAAAATTCATAAGAAATAGGTACCTATAATTTATTGCCATTTTTAAATGTGCGAAAATATTGTTAGTTATTTATCTATTTGTAGATATCCTTTTAATAAGTTCATTTTATAAAAAGCTACGTTCAACTTTTTATGAAGACATGTTTTCAGATATTGCAACATTTTTTGCAATAATTAATATTTCGTACTTGGAGAATTTTTCATTAACCACATTTCATTTAATTAAATTCTTTGCGATACTAGATATTTTTTTATGTTTTTTTTTTCATAGCAATTATTTCTTTGGAGTCCAATTTAAACGCATTAATAAAATATATAACAATTGTAGTATAAATCTTGTTTAATTTATTTTTAATAGGTATACAACATAATTATTTTATTTAACACTGCAGTTATTGTTTTATTTTTTTCAAAATTAGTTTTTGATATAATTTTAAACACATATTAATTTTTAGAATATAGCGTACAGTTGAAAAAGGAATTTTATATACTAACGCTACCGTGGATTAGAACGTTGCGAGGAGCTAGTAGGCAGCTTGCATATGTTCAAGTGATTTTTCACGGCTACAGAACCCATGTTCAAAGGGCACGCAGAGCGGTGTCGCAATCACGATCCCTGATCACGACTAGCCCTCTCGCACACATTTTACATTGTTCCTGCATTCCACCCGTTCAAAATTAAACCCTATTACGATAGCCATAATAACGTCTCTAACTGTACAGACGAATGGATCGTAAGTGTATAACACATGCCCATCGAGACAATTGATAATCAACTTTGTGCTTTTAGAAATAAGAGTGAGTAATAGCGCAAATACGATTTGCCTTGATAGTGAAATGTTTCTAGACCGTGTCGCTACTAGCCTTAAATGCATTAAGTTTGTTTTAAAGATAATAATCGTTGCGAATGCGAATGCTTTGTTTCAGAGATAGAGTTGTTGTCGCTGATTTATTTTCGGACAACTTTCGTTAGACATTAATAATGGGACAATAAGCGATGAAAACTTAATTCAAATAACGACAGTTTATTGGCTTTGGATCAAACTGTCGTTCAGATCAACTTCATCGTTAACCATTAGATCCAAAAAGTAATTTTTTACAAACTATAGGTATCCAATAAGTAATTATATCAGTAATAAGGTGTGGCTTTTTTATGGACAATAAAAAAAAAACTAATATTTTTAAGTACTTTTCCAAGTAATATTTAAGATACAGTTGAACACATTTTCAACAGGTACAATCTAAAATAAACAAGATGGTGAGTCGCAATATCATTGAAGCAGTTCGAAGAACATATCTATAGGGACATTAGTTAATTTGTAGTTGTGTCATTCTATTTTTTATGACTATGGACTTTAGATTTGGAGTAAGATGATCGTACCATAATGTCCTATATGAGCTAATAATTTTATCGAAAACAAAATTCAGTTTTCTCTTTGAAGGAAGATTTTCTGCTTTCTGATTTATTTTCTGCTTGAATGATTAATCTAAATACATAATTAAGTTTGTGCGACGGAACCCTCAAGATGTTAGCTCTATTCACTTTAGTCTGGTTTTCTTTTATATTTCAAATAAGTACTACTTAGATACTAAAATACTTAACTTTGAACTCATTTTACATTAGTTATTGTTTGAATAAAAAAGTAAAAACGTGCCTCGAATAACTTTTCACATTTTCTTTCGTTAGTTTTTCAAGAAAAAAAAATCAAAACATTCACCTAACCTGGTTTTATTAAAATAATTTTGGAAGAGTGCGTGAGCTGCGTACCGTAACAGCCTTCTATCACGCGACGTACTCCTATACAAAATCTATCTCTACTCGCTGATGACACAGCCCCCTAATTGTTGTAGTCCCTATTTTAATAAGAATAGAGTAGAGTTTTGAAGCGTTGCCTGTTTCTCGTCCACCGGCGCTTTTGGTGGGCTATGTAACGTTATTTCGGAAACCTAATCAGTGGTTGAACCTGGCCGGGTGAGTTATAGCGACGGAGTATTCATAAACATAGATTAGGATTACTTATGTTTAGATGACACGGAACAAGTAATTAAATACATTAACAGAAGTGTCAGTAGGTAAAAATGAAATTTCATAGGTAATAGGTAGGTAGGGTACACGTACACGTATACACAGTACCTATTATGGTTGCCTACGAAGGTTGCCAGGCACATAGATGGTTAGGTGGCTAAGGTGCCTCATGTCGCCCATTAACACAAGCATATGTGCTGCAAAACGCTGCCGATCTTAGAATAGCAAAGCATAAGGTGATTTTTTTATGTAAGGTGCAGATGCGGCCGAAGGTGGACCACACTTAGGTACCTAGTAAGTGCCTATTTACCCTACATTTGAAGACCCCGAGATTGTAATTTTGGGGAAATACAGTTGCAGGCAATGAGTTCCACTCCTTAGCAGTTCGGACAAGGAAGGTGGAATTGTAACGCTTCGTGCGTGACCGAGGAACATCAACCACGAAGGGATAAAACTCTCGCCCACACCTCGTGGTCTGCAAGTGGAACTTTTAAGTTTAAGTGATTAGATGGAGATATGAAATAGGTCTGTAACATCTCTTACTCACTCGTGGAAATACATTAGGCACAGCATATGCTGTGATATTAAGTGAGTGAAGTAACTATTATATACCTATTAAGTATGTATATAATTTTAGTTTATATTCCTTTTTTATTTTATTAGGTTTTTTGCCAGATATAGTTAAGCTTCAAGCTTAACCTTGAAAGCTATAAGAGTTTATATTCCTTTTTTATTTTATTAGGTTTTTGCCAGATATAGTTAAGCTTCAAGCTTAAACTTGAAAGCTATAAGAGATCCTTAAAGCCGATATAATAACTTTACTTCTTCGTAATATTAATATTTATATATAAAGTACGCAGGTATTTAGAATAATATTTGTGTAGGTAAACGGTAAAGGTCATTTATTACAGGTTCAGAGAAATTATTTTCAACCTATTTTCAACAACAAGAATTTCTGCCACATCGAACCAATTATTTAGGTACCTGTTAAAAAACTATTTAAGTTTTATCCACCCTTATAAAAGCAAATTGATGCTGGGGTGATGTACCCCTAAAAATTAAAAATGGCCGCCGGCTCGAACGCTCTCGATTGGTGGCAATAACTCATTCCGCCGCCGCCAGGGGCGCTGGCCGCATGCAATTTGTCTTTGTCAACCCCCACCAACCACCCCCGAAGAGAAATACTCTGGCAAGATGTAGGGGATTCAGACACGTGTGTGTATTGTATGGTAGCAGTGCGTTTTATAAAACTATACTTATAAAATTGTTTGTCTTGAATGACTATCAACACACAGCAAAAACTAATAAGTTTTAGTCTAGAAAACTGAAATTTGGAATATAGGTTTATTTTATATACCTAGAAGCATCGGCTAACAAAGTGTTTTTGAAGATTTCAACTCCGTGTGAACCCGGTAAATAGTCTATAGGTATATCCTCATAATAAAGACCATATTCCCATAAAAAAATTTTTTTGTTATTTTTATTTCACGGACATAGCTTTAAAAATAATTTATTAAAAAATACCTCTATTATATGATAAATAAAATAAATATAAGAGATTACAAGGTAGGTATGTATTATATCTATTTATATGTTACTAACTTGAAAGTCTAACATTTATTTTATCAAAGTCACTTTCTAGTTATTGAATTATTGAAACCCAAAAAAAAATCAAAATTTCCTCCAAATAATAAATTTATCACGTTACAAAACCGCAATTATAAAATTTATACTCCATTCATTCAACACTTGTAAAACTCGAGAAACCACCCATTAAAATCAAGTAAATGTGCCATAAAAACTAATGCGGTCGTAACAGTCAATTCAACAAATTGAACCATTAAACGAACATCAATGATCGCGTAAATCATGCCCTCTAACGCCACAATATTGAACTACGGGACGCAACTATCGTCACGATCTCGCCCGGATGATTTACGACCTCTTTTATAGCGGTTACGCACTTGTTTATTTACAATTCAGTAATAGGATGTCAATAAACAACACTGATAACCGCAGTCAGTTGTTAAATCATAATAAAATGAAACGCAGGTGGCGCCGCCACGTGTCACTTTTCGGAAGCCTGTTTTCAAATGCATCCGTGACATCTAACGGTGAAAGAGTGAATTAATGCCACGTTTATTTTAAACGAACAAGTTTTTTATGTCTATAGATTTTTTGGCGTGAATGCATTTTTTTTATAAATTTATTTATAAATTTGTATACCTACTATTCAGAAAAGCTGTTTGATGCTGTATCTAGATAATTATGTATAGGTAGGTATATCATCTACATCCGAAATGAAAACACCACTCGATAGTTAAAGGTTTAAAGAATTTTTTGGTATATTTATAGTAAGTAAGTAAGTAATATTCAAATTCGTTGGATGTATACAAAGAATAAGCTTAAAGAAAATATTACTCATCCTCATAGTAACATATTCTCATAAAGACACGGCCGTGTCCACGACACAGCCAAACCCCATTTTTGTTAAAATTTTGAAGATGGACAATAGTTTTCGCGTTTGTCATTATATGTCAATAAAAAACTCAATTGTTTGCAAGCATCTAGTTAACAAGCGATAAACATTTATCACACGTCGCTCTACATCAATAATTCATAGCTAATAACATGGAGGTATTGACGTAATTAGCGCAATTACTCGCCCAACCAAGAGTCAGCCGCTTCCAACTCATAGTTAGCAAGTTAATTGAATTATTTATCTTCAACTAACTCCGCCAAGGTAATTGCATTCTTCACCTTTATAGCGCCTATTGACGACGACAATGCGAGGTTAAGTTAACTGGCATGTAATTAACGGAACCGCCACAATTGTTCGGCCTCGTAATAGGAATCAAAACATTAGAGAGGTAACTAAAACAGTTGTTGATATCCTTAAATTCTTAAGGACGTTACAAATGATATTCTTATTAGTGCTGGTTAATATATGAATAAAAAATTTTTTAGGAGAATATGCTATTTACAGGTATGTTCCTTTAAATGGAGATTTGATCTAATAAAAAGTTGTGGGACACCAGGTTGCTAATGGCCATTCGCGACGTTGTTATATATTTAACTGAAAAATCCTATAAGAAATGCTATTATAGAGCACATTTTATTTCTTCGTGATTTATTGTAAAGGCTGTATAAAACGTTTAGCTATTTAGATATCAATTTACAAGAATTAATTTTTTAGTAAAAAATTAATTTTTAAATATTTTTTAAACAGTTTTGTCCACACAATAAACAGATACTTAAAAAAGTATTGCAACTAATCTAGGACATAAATTTGAAAGCAGAGCGACATGTTATTTTAAATGCATTATTTTAGAGGCAGAGTTGATAATAAACATTTGTGGTCTCTATAAACCAAAGGAATAATAACAGAGGGCTAAAAATTAATGTGGTGAGTTTCTAATAAGAATTTTGTATGACAATAACAATACATTGTTTATAAGTATTTTAAATACCTACTTCAATAAGCTCAAGTACCTACTTAGTTCTAATAGGAAAGCATCAAATCAGAACTTACATTATCACTACATATTATAAAACAAAGTCCTCCGCCGCGTCTGTCTGTCTATCTGTCTGTATGTTCGCGATGAACTCAAAAACTACTGCACCGATTTTCATGCTGTTTTCACCAATGGATAGAGTGGTTCTCGAGGAAAGTTTTAGTATATAATTTACAAAGTTACGCAGGCGAAGTCGCAGGCAGCTGCTGCTCGCAGTTAAGTATAATATAATACTTAGTAATATTTATTGATTGGAGTTTATTGTTACTTTGACCCCGCCCCGAATAAATATCTTTAAAACAACGAAAGAATTCACGAAAGAAATTACGAACAAAAATTGATTTACTCATAGATTTTGTATGGAACGTCACCTACTCTTGGTCGCAGTTATTTAGACTAACTTATACTCGTATGTTGGTCCATGACGTCAAGCGTGTATTAGATATAATACTGGGTAACCATTCGAGTTTAGTGCGTACATTATGTGGGAACAATTACACGTTCATTAATCAGAGAAAGTCCTCAAGCCCCGGGGCGGTTTCACCCCTTTTGATAAACGCGTTTTTGGAGGATCCACCGGCACTCAACTTAGTGGGAGCTATGAGTTCGCACTTGATTAGCTGCGTTACTAATACGCGCGCCATTGTGATTTATTAGGGATACGTTTCATCATCCCCGAACTGTATCTAAGTTGTTGTTCATCTGGATTTGGATAAATGAAGGGTATGGTTCAAAAAAAGGCCATTTTTTTAACTGAGTAACATAGAAGGTAGGTACTACATATTAGGTAGATACCTACATCCCACGAATAGGTACCAGAGAAACGTAAAATCTATATTTTTACTCGCCTACTCGCCGGATTATTGATCAGTCCCCATAGCAGCATACCAAATTTAATTTATAATTCAATATAATATTCGAATAAATATTTTTACAATTATTTATAGGAAAAGTCTACGCTCAGCAGTAGGTAAGCCTTTTTTATCTTTATTATAATATGTAATACTTTTCTATTATCTATCTATACTTTGTATTATAAAAAGAGAAGATTTATATATGTGTATGTTTGTAATTAATAAAGTCAAAAACTACTGGACCGATTTAAAAAAAAATCACCCATAGAAAGCTTTATTTATCACCGAATAACATAGGCTATTTTTTATAAAGACACGCGGACAATATCGCTTGATACAGCTAGTATACCATAACGTTCTAAGTTGTAAGTATCGTTCTAAGTATGAATTCTAACATCGTTTATGTAAATACAGTGTTAGCGGCATAGGACCAAGTAACTGCGTTTTAAAGAGGCACGGAACGACACATGGTACGAGGACATTAATTATTATTTTGGCAGCAACAAATGACGCACCTAATTAATGATTTATGTGCTCAATTTTGTGTTGCGAGATTGGAGTAAGGGGTGAAAGGGCAGCCTGCAGTTGGAATATGTTCAGAAGGCTTCATTTGGTGCAACACAATCGTGTGGTTCTCGTGAACTTTTTTATTGATCTAGGTAAATATGGTTTAGGCGACTTTTTAAAATACCTACTACGGCAGGAAATTCACAAAAATGTAAACGCATTTAAAACGACCTACTGTGTTAGAAAGATTCTTGTAAGAAATTCGTCATAATCTTTGTAATAATGACTATAGTTTAGTTTAATATAGCTACTTTGACAGATCATTATTAGACTTGTTTCTAATAAGACTATAAATAATTTTACAGTAAAATTCATTAATTCATTTATTTATTACAATAAAATTTATTTATTTATTGGAAAATTAAAAAATATGGAATCTAAAATAATAACTGACAGTTTCGCTTTTAATTTGGTACAACATAATTTCTTACAATATGAGGTAGGTCATAATCAGGTCACTCTTTACTGAAAAAAATGAATTCGTCAAGCGTAACGTACCTAGGTTTTATCTACACGGCTTCGATACCTTCATTAATTTAATTTGTGAATAAACAAATTTTACAAAAAAAAATTGTAAAAATATAAGTATTAAAATAATATAATAATAAAAATTATATCATATAGGTTAAAATATAGATTATATAAGTTAAAAGTTGGTATCATAAAATAAAATTAAAATAATTAAAATCAAACAAAAAACGACGAGAAATATTTTTCTACACGCTTTGCAATCCCAATACTAAAACATCAGCAAATCTAACGAATTTGATTAAACACCTCCATATATTGTTATAATAATATACCTACATACCTACCTGTGGCGGGTAGCCCCTAAGGGCGTCCACTCTAAAGGGTCGGGGACAGTCAGGGTACATCATGGGGCTAGACATTTTACATGATTTATTGCACCCTTATTGATACTCGTTTTAATTTTGTTCCGATATAGGCGCTGATGTAGGGGAAAAAGTTGCTTATTCGTGATCAGGGGTGCGTTTACCTGCCTTTGGTGATGGCTGCCTCAGATAGTGGAGAGACGCCATTTTTAATTCAAAACAGGTAAGTAAATCATTCGTTTCATACGAAATACAATATGAAAAAAAGAAAATAATATCAAGTATTAACTTTGCTAAAATTGAGGTAAAAAGCTTTTGGTCTATGATACGGTTTAAATAATTCTCAAAGCTATTGCAGTTTTCGCAATTGAAAATATTTTCCGTCTTAGGTAGGTATAGAACACAAAGACCATTTTGACTATCATTAAAATTATTGGCTATAAATTAGTAAAAATTAAAAAATCGACATATTTTAGAGATTGAAAAATAAAATAGTAGCTAGGTATCTATTGCAGAAAAGAGCCCATCAAAAATTCTGTGTTATTATACAATTACTTAATTATATGTAGGTATATTAGGTTTACATTATGGATTTACATAAATTTACATTCTGAAGCTTTATATAGTAAAAAAATTGTGAGAGATTAGGTATAAAAATTATGAGCGAAAAAAGCGTTACCACTTCAATTATTACCTACTCATTTTTAATAAAATTATTTCTAAGCTGAGCGCTTTAGTTCCAAAGCGTGAGTTTTTGGGGCTTACTTGCGGAACACAATTGGTTACCATTAAGCATCGGCGCCGATATCACAATACCGGGTGCCAACCGATTTAAATTTATTTCGGACGTCGGTAACTTCCAATTTAAACCTCTTAATCCTCTATGATATATGTCGGTATTCAGTAGGATTAAAAGTTCTACGGAAAATAACCGGGAAAACCTTTTCCGGGGTCGGATTGACCCAGGCAGGAACGGGATTAGGCCGCCGGGATTGGATATACATAAATCTTGGACAAGGCTTTAGGGCCGATGCAATTAAGCCTCTCGCACTGATACGTCATTTTGACAAGAATCGGCTAGCGCCCGGCACACCGCTAATCATAAGCAAATTACGAGGCGTTGGTAAATACATAATTTCAATATTAAAATTCAGCGGCGACTATGTCGTACGCACAATGGAGGCGCTGTCGGGCTCGCTGTCATAAATTATTCAATTTCATAGTAATAAAATACGCGTGACCGGCGCTATGGCGTGAAAACTTTTCAGCAATTACGGGTTGAATATAACAAAAAGCGTCGGTCGATCCGACACGCCGGGGTCGGAGAGGCCCGTCCACATAATTCATGCATCAGCTTGCGAGGAAGGGTTGGCTACGAGTGCAGCTCCAATGACTTATAGTTTGTATTAATACGCTTCGAACACGGGAATCCAATCTGAGTAGGACTAATTAATTTATGTTGAAAACAAGTTATTTCTGTTAATTAAATTTTAACTATTAAAACTCGTTAAGGTAGGTGAAGAAAAAACAAAAAAACTACTTTCTCCCTTTACATTGATTGTAGCGCAATTAATAGATTGGGTTGTAATCTTCAACCACTAGTCCATTTTTTGTTGACAGGACTTAACAAAATTAAATATGTTTTAGTAAAATATTTGTTATTTTTCTGCTTCTAAAAGTTTTAAAAAAAAAAGAAAAAAAGACAAAATAAAAGAAGTTTCAAAGCGACCAGAATTCGACCCTGGTCTACCACGTCGGCAGCCGAGGGTATGTCGCACTGAGCTACGAGTAGCACTGCTTCCGAATTAAATAACTGAACATTGCCGAAGGAAACTGTGTGAATATAACAAAAAAAGAACATTTGTCAAAACACCGATGAATTTTTAATAGCAACTAATTAGCAAAAAGTATTCAATAGTCACAGAGCACTCACCGTAACAATCAATAAATGTCTGATTTATTACAGTATAATTAAAGCAGTTAGTTACGCTTCCGATTTTATAATACTTCGCTAACACGTAGGTTGTTCATACTTACGTAAACAATGTTCACAGTTTTAATAAATATTAGAACAATAATAACATATTAATTAGCATAATTTATATCTATTATGATAATGGCACCATTTTTAGAGTTATAATTTACCTATTTATTAATTTACTAAACATATTAGCATTATTGCTATTGTCATGCCTTATCATGTGTGTATACAATGCGTGCAAGGTAATTTAAGGTTGACCAACCCGTCAACTTGCCCAGCCAAAAGTAGGTATTAATTCGGCACTTTTATCTATAATTTCAAATATAAAAAATATTTAACAAAAATGTTTCTTCCATACTTATCTATCCGGATGTGTAGCAAGCAGCCATTAAAATTAGGGTTGGGCTACAAAACTCGCGACTAGGGCAGGGCCGATACCGGCGCGCCCCGCGGGGCACGAAGCAAGAAAAAAAAACACGAAGCAAAAAGCACAACCAAATATACAATGAATAACTGCCCCGTACCGATGCCGATGAGATGAAAGATTTCTCAATGTCCGACTGTTGTTCTTGTTACTTGTAACTCAATATTGAACTCGAACCGATTCCTTTTATTGTTTATGTCGTTATACAAAACATTGGGAACGGATCGTGAATTATTTTTTCCTCTCTTTAAACAGCTTCATATTATGCAGCGCTGAAATCTTTATTAAATAACTTACAATTAAATACTGTGAAATGGAAACGGGTTTTAAAAAATATATACTTAATAACAGGCACGAAATTAAAAAGCAATTTTGTAACCGTTACTAATTTAGAATGGCGCGGAGCTCTCAATTTGGGAGGGGCCCGGCCGACCGTGGAACGCAAGGGGAAGCGGGGGCCCTAATCTAAAAGCTGTCAGTTAAAAGCAGAGGCAGGCAGCTGTGCTCGCTGCTCGATCGGGTATGTATACTATGCTTTATATTTGATATAATACGTATAACATGACCATCTTCAATTACTTACAGAAAGTTGTGGAAAAATATTAAGCTCATAATAACGAATTCAATTAATTTTTATAATGAAAAAACGTAACGTAGGTATTGTTTCAGATGTCTATCTGAAACAATACGTTACTTCAAATATTTACCCTGGTTAAGATAGTTATTTGAAGTGTTTAAATTTCTCATTCATTGGTTTTAATTTATTATAATTTTTTGTATATAATTTTATAAGAAACTAGCTGTTGCACGAAACTTCGTCTGCATAACTTAATAAAATATACTTAATCATTGCCTATTTAAAAAATATTATACACTTAAACTAGACTATACCTACTATACGATGTTAAATGTTTCGTAAAACTTTCAATTTTGTCACTGTCTTGTTTAGGTGACCAGAAAATTAAATGCTCGGTTGAAGCAAGTCGTCCGATTAATTAGAGAGTGTGTCGTTTTGATTTACGATTTATCCGTGTAGCGCCAAGGAGGCTGGATTTACCTCCGACCTCATTAGCTGATAGCCAGAAACAGAGTCCCAAATTTATACTAGATAAAAACTATTATTCACTGCCCACACCGAAACAGATTAAAATCTTTTTAAACACCATCCAATTCTTGCGCATCAACCCACGCCTCTCTAAATTCGAATACGAAATATGAACTCGAGATTTTTTTATTCGAAAATAACATTTCGTTTGCGTAATTAGCATAAGATGTTTAGGTGAATTCGGTTTTTCCATTTGTGGAGACACTAATTCCAGTTGTCTATTTTACGATATGTATTTTTGTGTTTGTCCGTCCATAGCGACTATAATTCCGTGCATTTTATTGATACCCAATGTCATAAAACTGTCTGCCTTAGCGACGTGGTTTCTAATATCTAATCGGGCACAAATATAGTAAATATTTAGATTTCGTATGTATTAAAATAAAACGTTTCTTTAATAGGTCTTTACTGTCGCTGTTACTACGAAACAAAATTGTGTAGCATTTTTATATGTAGGTAAGGTTAGTAGGTAATGTGCATTAGTTATAGATAAGTCAATAAACTAAATTTTACTACGTCCAGGCAGTTAAGTGACATGCATACATACCTACATATAATTAATATGTATTTATATATATTAAATATTTTCATAATTAGGCAAAATAGATACACTAATATAAATTATTCTGATTAGCAGAGAATACCTCCATTAGTATAATGACTATTAAACTAATGAATTAGTATTGGTAGTCCTTTAATTTAATGACAGATTATTGACTTAAAACAAACATACAAATTATTAAATCTGTCTGCTGTCTCTACTCTTCTCGGAGTCATAAAATTTCACAATAAAATCTTTTTTCCCACCTAAAAGCCATGATTCTCTTTATTTCTAAACTAATTTTCGATGTAAATTTTTTAGTAAGTTATGATTAGTGTTGTTAATTTAAACTAAATGGTTTCAGTCTCTATGAACAGAATATTATCTTTGCATCTCTATAATAAATTATATCTACCTATTTTATTATGGCAGTGAGTAAATAATTAACACCCTTGTTAATTAGCATATTTTATTTTTATCTAAACATTGATACGTGTGATTGGGTAATATTATACCTATAATAATGTGTGAATGCGAATAAATAAGTAGGTATAGGTAGGTACCTACTTACACCTAATCATCATCATCATCATCTCAGCCGTAGGACGTCCACTGCTTACACCTAATATATACCTATTAAATTAATAATATTAAATTTTTTTTTAAAGGGACTTTTTTAAATAATATTTTAATAATATTATTATAGGTAATTTACAAGTATTTACTTTCACCAACTATAAGTAAAGTGTTGATTAGTTACTTTTAGAAATAATTTTATGTTTTATTAAATTATGCACTCGGTTTAGTGCATCCTTTGGGCGAATATTTTTTATTATGTATTTTTTTTGAAATGCTTTTTTTCTCCTGCATAGTTAATGTTGAATAAATTATATATTATTCCAATATATAAAAATATGTATGGGTATTTTAAATAAGTAGGTATTGACCTTAGATCAGATCAGAGCTTCGTGATAGTGTTTGTGTAGAGACTTAACATAATCTTGTTTGGGAGACGAGACGGAACGGACAAAACCTAATTCAAGCGACCGGTTTGCAGCGAACTCAGAACGAAATCACGACGGACACTTTATAAATTTAAAATAAACCGATTATGCAAAATCCGTTGTTGTCTCATTTTAAATAAAAAACATGAAAATGTTCATGTGTTTTAAAAGGATATGAATTGCTGCTCTATATACCTACTTACCTAAATTGACTGGTTTTAATATCAACCTATTGCTATTGAAAAAATGCACCAATTAGGTAGGTATTGCTCAATTTACTAACGATTTCTGTCTGTTTTTCTGCTATTTTTTTTATTTGAATCACTCAACAGAATCATCAATGTGGAGCAGGAAGAGAATCGCTAGATTTTTAAAAATGTTATAAAAAGATGTGTGTTTTTTGCAAGTCTATGCTAACTTTTATGTGTTTTATTAATCTTAGATGTAACTTACCTATTTGTGTATGTTTACTTGTATACTAAATAAATAAATAATAGGATCGGTTCTGTTTTAAAAGTGACACACAATTAAAAGAGACTAAGAGGAGAAATTTCATTATCTCGCCTTGTTCACTTTTTACGGTTCTGTTCAAAATTTCTTCCCGTGGCGACATTTCAATAGAGACTAAAAAACAAACAAAAAAGCTCTCGCAAGGTTACTGAGGAAAGCCGGACGCAGCTAAATGAAAGAACTTTTGTAAAAAAATTTGACACATTTTTAGAAACATCAGGCACGCAATGTTCGCCCGCGCTCCGACTCGGACCGATCGTAAATTTCGCGCTGAGCGTCACAATGAAAAAGACGACATCATTGTTGAAAATTTTCAAACGCGTTCGTGATTCCAAACGTTTATAAGCCTCTTTAGAACCTAATCATTTATCAGCAGCCGTAGACCAGTGGTTCGAAAATTTGCCTGCCTAAATGGTAGATGGAGGTTCGAACACCGACCGGGCTATAGCTTGAATTTTTTTGAAATTAATTACAAATTTTGATTAATCGCTCACTCTAAAAGGGAAAGAAAAGATCGCAAGGAAATTTCTATGTCAATCCGTAGTTATAATATGCTAAAATATACAAAATAAAAAATATATATATATACAAAAATTATTTCACTAGATTATTCTAGATTGACATTTTATAAAATTTATTATAGGTGTATGTAGATATTAAATTTGGCTCCGCCAAATGCACACTACAATTACGGATTCTATATTAATATTCCTCATTCAGATACCTCATTTGATTATGGAAATACTACCTACTTATTTAAAGGTGGCGGCCCGCCCATTGTTTTGTGTTGAGCAGCACATAGAACCCGGACAAAGCTGGAGCGCTAGCTAGTATTACATAAATCGTAGCTCCTCAAAAGAGGAGAGACCTATGCAAAGTGCAATTAATAAAAGTGTCTAATATACAAACAAGATTGCCTACATTAATTTGTGCGTCATCAATGCATTTATATTTTTAGTTAACAAGACAGTTTGTTTTTATTTTTCTAACAGAGAAAAATATCTTATTCATTTACACAATGCTCGGGCTTAGAGTGAGCTGTTCCCGAAAATATTTACTACGATACACTTTTAGGTTGAGCTCGAGATTTCCTCGTGATTCCGTTTGGCAATCAGATGTTGGTTATTGCCGCGGGTGTTCGCCCCTATATATTTACTTGGCGGATAACTGAAAGACGCACACTTCTTTCTAAGGCACGATAAGAATTTCATTTCCTCGGGGCTGAGAGAGCTTCGCAATCTGAGGAAGTCGCTGACAAAAATACTTAAGTGATAAAAGCTGTGAATTCAGTTCAGGTGCCGTGAATATTGTGGATGTGGATTTTCATTTGAAGGTGCCACGACTATGGTACCTAATACGTAAGTACCTACAAAAATTTAACTATTAAAGCTATTTGTACGCGAACACGGTCAATAAAATTGAATGGTAAAAAGTTTCAGCTACCTACATTATGCGGACTAAACTTAATTGGACTACTTAGTCCAATACAATACTTATTGTATAAAATATTTTATTAATAAAATATTCGAATCGGTATGTATTAATAGACACACCGTTAAATTATTTCTCTAAAAAAATTGAGATTCACAACAAAAAATTTAAAGAATTACAAAAAGAATGGTAGGTATACCTATAGCTATACGCGTCTTTGATTTTATGAATTCCCAAAGTTAGGTCAGATCCTTTGCCTTTGTCCTTCAACAAAAAAATATAGAAGTAGCCACTCTGAAGCCGATCCTTAAATATAGTCTTTTTGTATGGCGTGTTACGATTGGTTTTCGAATAGTTCGATTAAAGTTATACGTTGGTTGATTTTGCTTTTAGTCTGTGAATCCGGATGACATCTTTTATCGCGATGCATTCCTTCGGTCTTTAGAGTTTGAGCGGCATTATATTTATCCATTTAATATAAAGAGGCAGATAAATATTTAATCATGTTATACCTATATGACTATAAGTTTATAACGTAAATTACTATAACATAATGTGACCTATAACATATGGTATATAATAACATATAACATTATGATAGGTACATATCTAACATAATTATAACATATGGTACCTACCTATAAGAATTCCAAATATTATTTAAAATCTTATGTTATCCAAATACCAAAAAATATGTAATGACTTAGGTATTGGTTAAAACTTTATTTTAAAAAATAAAGCATTAAAAAACTTTGAAAATTTGCAATTCTCTGTAATAACTCTACGAATTAAAAACCATAGGTACCTGCGTAATAATAATTTTATTATAATAAACACTATTAAATTAAATAAGATTTACTGTTATCAACTATAATAAAATAATATTTATGACAGGTGAACATAAAAAATACTTACAATGAAACAAAATCCTTGGAAGCCTCGTTATCACATATAAATGATTCAATGTTGACCACTAATCCACAATAACATTAGCACTTAACACAAACTATAAATAATAATTCTTCTATGTGTTTTATTAGATCACTTCTGTTTAAATAATATTAATTAAACTCCAATAAATCTCAATGGGGCAATAAAAGTTCGCGAAACAATAAAAGGTTATAAAGCTTCGACCGCAATCACTTGACCGATACGTATGGTCTATACAAATCCTTATTTACAACTGACACTCTTGTCCATATAACAGAATCGTGTTCAGAGCAAACCTAGCGCGGAAAAGGCATCTACGGGGCTCGAATAAAAAGCGCTACAATAAATGCGATATGAAAGAGATCAATTTTTTTTAAGTCAACACAACTTTACGACCCTAACACACAAGATCGACTGTACAAAAAAAAAGTCGGCGGTAGGGGAAAATTTCGTAAGC
The DNA here is from genome assembly GCA_947623395.1 of Synanthedon tipuliformis. Taxonomy (NCBI): domain Eukaryota; kingdom Metazoa; phylum Arthropoda; class Insecta; order Lepidoptera; family Sesiidae; genus Synanthedon; species Synanthedon tipuliformis. The sequence continues at coordinate 7,326,403 of OX392417.1, read as the reverse complement.
CATTATGCCAGACTCGACAAAAGTTTTGACACGAGCACTTTGCGCTTGGGCACAGTCTATTTTAGTGGGGCGCGAGACAGCAATAGCGAGACGGCGTCTAATCTACGCGCGCTAGAAAAGGACGGATAGACGAGTGTTTGTCGCATTTGAATAAAGTTTAGGGGGAGCAAAGAGTAGACGCAAGCCACGGGACGCCGCGCGCCGAGTAGGTGGTGATAAAGCATTCGTAGCGCGCTCGCTCCCAAATCGAATACGATGAGTAATAATATTTAAAAAGCAAGATTTGTTACCTGTCGACCGCTGCGAGATAATGCCCGACGTTTTTTGTGAGAAAAATACAATTAACTAGCCGCGGCGCGTAAATCATTTTGTTGTACTGCACCTCGCCGGGCTCAGGTTGTACAATTATATTTCTTTCGTAAAAAAAGGAAGGTGACGCTAATAGAAAATTGTAGCGGTATTTTAGTGGTCCCTTTTCAATGGACAGATAATTAGGGAATAATCGCTATGAAATGAATCATAATTAAAGATTCGATGTATGGGTTTAAAATACGAAGTTCAAAGTAAGAGTTTTTGCGTGCGTTATTTTATTTCACTAATAATTAACTATGCTACTCAAAGATAAAGTAGCTAATGTGGTACCTATCTAACATTTTATTGAATTAAGGAGAGAGTAAAGAGTGCACTTAGTCAAAAAAGAAGTGTCTATACGCAAATTGAATAAACCAATATATGAATTAAATATGCATGTACATGCTGAGCCCTTAAGCCTAATATGTCATTGTAAGCCCAGTAATTCTACTTCCATAGTAAGACTATCGACTTTAAATTGTCCTGCAGAGCTGTGGCAGCGCATGAGCAAGGCACTTGTGTTTCGCGCTCAAGCAACCGTCTGTCGGCTATAAGGGGATGCCCTTACAGAACATCAACGAGAAATAACATTACAGCGCCTATTGTCTTATGTTTTGGTGAGTAAGTTATTGATAAAGCACATTTCTCCATCCTTACTTTAAACTTTTTGATTATGTTATACCTACACTGCCGGGTATTTCCCAACGTTAAAAAAAAGAATAAGCAAATTGAATTTAGATTTATTTAATTAAAACACTACTTAGAACACAATGTGTAGGTATTCATTTTAAATTTTTTTTTCGATACTTTCGTAAAAGTTCTTCAAACCTATATTCCCTTGAACTTGAAGGTCAAAGTCCAATATTTCAATCCTGTTTTTTTATTTATTCGTCTTTTGTTGACATTCAATTTGTACAACATTATAATTTAAATATACCTATAAAAAGTTTAGTTTTTTTTTTCTTAAATAAACGCAATAAGAGGTGAGCACTCAATCGCGGTAATTTCAAAATTGCGACCTGCCGCAAGCTTCAATTATGATGTGGGACCGGAGCACTTGAATACTGGCGAATGCACCAATCACTTGACTTCGAAATTGCCGACGAGGCCTCTAGAGGAAATTGTCGGGCAAAACGCTCCGCGAATTGCCGACCAGACCGACGAATCGGGACTCGAACCGGTCAAATTACCGTACCCGACCACGACTTGAAAATTGCACCAAGAAACTTCCATCGGGAGGTCGTGCACGGACTAATGAAGACGTTAAGTTAAATCGTGGCGGCTTTTATAGAATGTTATGGTGTTTATATTGATTTTTATGAGAGTATAATTTTATTACGAACCGCGCCGCTCACTGTGGGCGTTTAACGCGCCCTCTTTATGGAACTCTCTTATAACGTAGTAGATACACTTATTTTGTCTGTATAGATTCGTTTATGATTCTATTCGTAACGCAGCCATTCCACATATATTACTTTCAATGTTCAAATTTCAGTTCAAGTTCAAGCTGTTCATGTACATAAGCTATAATTAGGTATAGGCAAACATACAAACAAACACCCCCACTCTCTAGGTATTGAGAGATACGATTCCACAGACAGACACATAGATAGATACATAGATACATGGATACACGGATTTACATAAGTTGACGTGTCAAACTTTTAAAACCCTGTTTATGGGTCGGGCGTCAGGGGTTAAAAAAAAAAAAGCGGCGTCACGAATAATCAACACAAATGCGATTTAATTTAACTGACATAAACATTGGTGCTATCTTGCTCCGGCATCGATATTAAGGGTGTGTTAAATGACAAACAGCGGCGCACCGAGAAATGCTTTAATACGACGTAATTTTTACTTTATCTCGGAATCTGAAAGGTTTTTGCACATTAAAAATACCATCGATGAGTGTTTCACATAATTCAGATGGAAACCGAACGGTTTAAATCGTCGCATTATAATTAAAAGACGTTTACCAGGCTGCGATTTGCTTGAAATGTTTCGCTGTGAAATTATACTTTGAGAAATACTTTCTCTTTGTATGTAGATTTAAGAATGCTTAATTTTACTTTAATGTACTCTTTTGAATGTTAAAGACGCAATTAAATTAGTACCTTCTGTATAGATTTTAAGGGTTCGTGCACACGATATACCGCACGTACGATATAGCGTCCGCACGTTGAATAAGTTTTGTAATGGGCGATGAATATGCAAGTCGGTTATGATATAAGGCATTAGAGTTATGAATTTAGTAGAGTTTAATTTTTAGTCACTTTTTTCGAGATCATCAAAAATCCACTTTGATGAAATCTACTTTGGGTCAAGTTTTCTTAGGGAAAACATTCTCAGGCTGCAAAGTTTTCTCAGGCAAAATATATATGACAGTAGTTACTGAGTAGAAGTCAACACTAATATCTGTAATATACCTATAACTCATGCCTATTACTGAGAGATCGGTGACCATAGGATGCGTGTCTACCACGAAATGCAAGAATAGAACATCAAAATGTTATTTAGTTTGATGATCAATATTGAAATGCGTTTTAAAATGGCCACTAACACGTTTTAAAAGTACGTTCCAAGTATCAGTTTACAATATATAGATAGAGGTAGGTATGTATGTAGAAATGTGTATGAATATTGCAGCCGTATAATCGATTGAACACACCTCTTGATGAAGATATTACATCGAACTCGCTCCAGGTTTATTTCTGGAATGGGATGCATACACCATACACCAAAAGATGTACCTACAGTATTTAGTGCGTATAGATATGTACTTTATATGATACGCTCTCAAGGATATTGTGTAGCTTATACACATATCGTTGAGATTATTTATATTTCAACTTGCATAGAATTCAATTTACAAATTAATTCAGTTAAGAATTCAGTAGCTAAAGGTGTATTAGTTTTTAATTATATTTATTATAACATTTATGAGACAATAAATTTTAAAAAGGAAAAAGGCTCCACAGACTTGACTTCAGGGAGTGAATTTTGTCACTTAATATATCAAAACTAAATAAGCCTGGTTCTCAACCGAGTTTAATCTAAACGACCTTTTTAAAAACTAATAAAAGAGGTCGTTAAAAATAGCCACCGAAACTCTCGAGTGGTAAACCTCGAGGCTTATCTTTCGTAAACAAGAGCCACGTTTGAGACGGCGTTTAACGATATGCATCAATCAAATGAGTGAGTTCAAGTGTATTTTAGAACAAAAATTATGTTTATATCTATACTAATATATAAAGCTGAAGCGTTTGTTTGTTTGTTTGTTTGTCTACTGATTCGAATTGAAAAATTCTTTTTGTATTGGATAGATCATTTATCGAGGAAGGATTTAGGCTATATAACATCACGTTGCGACTAATAGGAGCGAAGAAACAGGCGAAAATTTGGAAAAAACGGGGAAAATTATTCATCTTTGAGGGCTTCCGTTGCGTGCGCTGCGAAAACCGTTCGAGATACCCAAATGATTCCTAAAATAACTATTCCACGCGGACGAAGTCGCGAGCACCAGCTAGTTGTATATATATATTCTAGTATCAAGTGCCAAAAAGGGTATATTATATCTACTACTGAAATCTGCATTTTAAAATCGACAAAATAGGTTGCCTTAAGGCGAGTAGGTAGATATTAGGTATGTAAAAATACCCAAAAACCAAAAAGATATAAAATTGAAAAATTTAAATTTAAATACTTAAAAAAATTAAAAGAAATTTACATTTACAATAATTTGTTTTACTATATAGGTATAAAGTTTCAGGCTAACATAGCATACCTACATAACATACATTACATACTACACTTTCAGGATAGCATATTATATGTAGTATATCTACTAGGTATATATCTACTTGTGCATTCTCTCCGTCATGCTGGTGACGGACCTAGAATAGTTCAAGAGAAATTTCCATACTCCAAGAGTAGTCCCTTAAAACTCATTGAGTCGTAACTTTCTTAATAACACAAGAAACAAACCCTGCGGTGAATCGCTTTATAATTTTGCACTGATTACAAAGGGGAGCCGGCGCGGCCGCAATTTCATCTTGTACCGATCGTGTTGTACATAAATTACCAGTTATTGATGAAGACATTATATGCTTACGTACCTGTCAACAATTAAATATTATTTTCGGCTCATATAATAATATGTACCTTCAACAATGTATTAAAGGCAATGCTAATAATGGTAAGTGGAGGGCAAACAGCAAATATTGGATCTGAATTCATAGCTAACGATAATGTACCTACAGACAAAAGAAAACATTAAAAAATAAGCTTATGAAATTAATTAAAAAATACATTATGAAAAGTTATAGACTCATAGTGTGAATTCATTCACCTAATATTAAGTAAGTATTACAAAAAACTGTTTACAGAAATTGAAAGCTTTAGATAATAAATTATTTATTTTGAAATAATGTTTTAAATGAAAAGTCAATAAAAAAATGTTTATGTTTATGAATTATTAATATAAATACTATAGTTTATGATTATATGCATTTATTTTTATATTATATCATAGAACACACTTACAACTGAGTGTCACTGGCAGTTCGCTTTAAATTATTGACTACCAATTATTGACATTTAATATAGTATTTAGAACTTTCTAATCAATGATGATTTTATTGTAAATTTTAAAGATTTTAGTACGGTGTCAATTTGTCAAATAGTAGCGAAATAATTTGTCAACCCTGATTCCGTTATATCTGTAGCGGTAGTGCTGCGCCGAAGAGAGTACAATTCTTGATGAGGCATGTTTATACGTGTCCCCAATGCACTATGAGGACAATTATCGCTCTTTCGTTACCGATTCAAGCGATGTTTTGCTCCCACTTTATTAATACACGATTGTTTTCGCGTCAGCTTTTGCACTTCGCTGAATCTTTAATGAGTTGAACTGAATTCTTTAATAACACAACTTCTTGCCGACTTAATCAGTCAACGTGACAACCAGTTTCACCTAATTCCAATGGTAATGTCGCCGGAACAAATAAGAACGTTCTCTTTTTGAACGTTCATAATTAGTGCACTTGTACCGTAAGAAATTCTCTCACATCTCTCTTAATACGCCATATTGTTATTTATTTTCGCCGTTTTTTATTACAATTGACACAGAATACGGCAGCGATCACCGCAATTAGGCCCTTATTCTGTAATGTTTTATTCTTTTAATATTAATCGAACAATCGCACTGAAAGACAGCAAATGATTTATGGCCTCTCGCCTTTTGCTTTAAATAATACATCGCCGTGAGCTTTCGACGTCTACGAATGGAAGTCACGACTGTAATTTTAAAATGTCGATACGCTTTGATGATTTTATTACGAGTAGGTATTAAATGTGAACGATGAAACCGACCCTTATACGGTTTTGAATGACATCTCTGTATGAAGCGATCTCTCTCGAGGGCTCTGCGACACATTCTCACCACTCGTGTTTACTTACATGGGAAATAACGAATGCAGATGTCACATGTTGCTTGATCTCAATACGAACACTCTCTCATTCATGTGTTCGGCTCCTCTGAAACGAGGACAGCACGACGCGAAGCCATTTGAATTTATAGTGTCTATGTACACTGGTAGAAAATGTATAGATGCATACATTTAAATAAGTAGATTTTGTACAAAATTATCATAACTCATTATAATGAGTTACGTATAATGAGTAATCATTATACGTGATATATCACGTATCCTATAATATTAACTAATGGCAGGCACATTACGATTTGCGAATCGTCTGTCTCACAAATTTGGCAACCCATCTGGCAACAGTAACTAACCCCTTAATCATTTATCTTTAAATTTAACCTTATCATTTATCTTAAAGTCGGCAGCGCACTTTCATGACCTGTGGTTTAGCTTGTGTTAAGAGACGACGACCTATTAACCTCAACCTCTGAGGATCTTTACATATATTTTCCGTCTGATCATCAACCTTCGCTAGTTGGAAATGTACTACCGCAAGAAAAAGAAGAAAGTTTACCTATTAGTAGAACCTAGGAGTAATTTAAGGAAGTTCCTGTAAATGTAAATACCTACTGGAGAAAAATATATAAAAGTTTATTTGTGTTTAAAAATATCTCTTCATATAATTTGACAAAATAACAAAGATAAAATTTGTATTGAATATATTGTTCAATTTATCCAACAATTCGTAAACGGTATAGGTCCCGCATCATTATTCCGGAATACAGCTGAGTGTGGCGGGGCTATTGATTTTCAATGAGACCTCACAAAGGAGGTATTGAGTCATATGCAATTCTATCCTGACTGCTTTCTTAGTGCACACTTGCGATGGTTTTTGTTTACTTGCACTCATTAATTTGTTTTCCATTTAGAATAATAATTTTATAAGAAATATACCTACTAAATTTCATCTTATGTATAAATGAAAAACGATCTTGTTAATGCGAGATTAAAAAATAGACAACTCGAAATATTTTGTATGAACCTTTTCATACAAAATATTTCGAGTTGTCTATATTTTTGCATACAAAAAGTACTTTTTTTGATATGCGTTTAAATCGATACTACCCAATATAAATTATATCAAAAATCTAAAAAATAAAGTCTTTTTATTTTTCTGTAGTCTGAATAATACACCAAGATAACGTTATTTCAGTTAGATTGATCTATTTGTCTAAGCTATAAAATTGTACTACTTGAACAAAGTCTTGAACAAAATAATGTAAACATTATTACAATGTTAAAATTTTATTGCCTGAAGATTTTTTTTCTTTCAAAAATAACGATGAATGTATTTAAAATCGCACAATATTTAAAATAGTTTTGTGTGCGCCAGCCCTAATACATTTTACGACCGTTTGCTAGCTTTGCACTCAACAACCGTCCCATTGTAAACTTGGCGGGCTGTTTATTGACATCCTACCGGCTAGCCGCTTTATAGCACACAACTTAATTTGATTGCACAATCATTATTCTGTGCAAATTGGTTTAATGGATTCTTAAATATAATTTCAAATGCAAATTAGCTACGTTTAGTTGTGATAAACGTTCAAAATCAATAGACCAACTAATTTTATCGTCTTCTAAAAGGTTTTTAATTAATATGGTTTTAATGAACTGTTATAAGTATTTGAAAATGTTTAAGCATTAAAATTACAGACAATATCTGTATTATAAATAATGATACGTATAGGTACATATATATTTATGAAAATATATCTATATATACTAGGAGTGATCAAAAAGTAGTGAGAATGACCCCCTTGCCTATCTCGTATTTTATTCATTTATACCAATAATAAAATATCATTTAATTTTGAGAGTAGGTACGAAAAATTAAGTCATTTCTTTAAGAAACTTAGAAGCAGTGTCCAGTTGTTTGACGCATTCCGACTCAAAACATCATTATGGAGAGAAACGAAGTGCGAGCCGTTATTAAATACCTCTGTTTAAAAAAGTTAACGACGCAGGAGATTCATCGCGATTTGGTGGAGACTTTAGGCGAGTCTGCTCGACCATATTCTACTGTGGCAAGGTGGACGGCTCAATTCAAGACTGGGAGAACTTCGACAGAAGACGAGCACCGCTCAGGTCGGCCATCGACGTCAGTTACGCCAGAAAACATCGAAAAAGTCGAAAAAATTATTCTAGATGATCGTCGAGCTACAGTGCGTTATTTAGTGCAGGAGACCGGCATTTCATATGGTAGTGTTCAGTCAATATTAAAAGATAATTTAAATATGAGAAAAGTCTCCGCGCGTTGGGTACCCAGAATGTTAACGGAAAATCAAAAGAAACTCAGGTTCGATCTTTCAAGGCGCTTGTTGGACAGATTTCTTGTTGGTTAGAAATGTTGGAGAAACGCTGGACTCGGTGTGTAGATAGAGAAGGAGACTATGTTGAAAAATAAATTTTTGTTATTTATAAAATATATATTTTTCTGCTTCATTCTCACTACTTTTTGATCACTCCTCGTATATATATATCCGAATATCTATTTTTATGGTATTTTATGGGCATTTCTTTTTATGAATGAAGATTAGCAATCATATTTCAAGGTCTGTTAAAACAGGAAGCTGCTAAATGTAGCACTTGGACATATGGGACCTTAAGCTTTAATCATAACCTTAATGCTGAATGAAAATCCAGCAGCGATAAACATGCGCGCTGAAGATTCTCTGAGAGTGGATCAGACTTGTAGGTGTGCGGTGTCTTACATTTTACTTTACTTTACTTCTGAAGTAACGTTAGCTTTATAAAATGTCGGCATCTTAAGAAGAAGACTTTATTGGGCTGCATAAGGGTTACTCTGAAGATTTTTTTGTACGAGAACTATTCTCCAATGCATACCTTAAAGCCGCAAGTAAAGGTCGGTATAATGTCGCCAAATAATAAAAATTAAATTATTTATTTTTAAACAATAAAACTATAAAAGCTATTTATTGAGATTCTAAAGCTTCAAATAGGCAGCATCGGTTACAAAATAATTTATTCAGACGAATAGACAGTCGACGACAAAGTAAGATTAATAGAATTCCCAGACGTAGATCTACGAAAACCAAGACAGTGTTGCACTCTAATATAATCGAAAATGTTATATAATATAAGATTACAGTACAAATTTAGGTCGAGTTTTAGAAAATTAATAAAAACGGAATTCCCTAAGATTTGCATATTAAAATATCTGGTAAAAGTTATATCTTTCTTGATTTATTGTAAAAAAAGGCCCTATTATTGAGACTTAACTTAGATACATTTTTCATACACTGCCTTTATTTGAATGATAAAAAATGTATAGGTACTCTGCTTATAACTTTATTAATTGAAGAAAATTCGGCGATTGTTTTTGTAACGGCGATTGTTGTTTTTGCACGTAACTTCATTCGTAATATGTTTCTTGGTAAAATGATTTCAAGCAACCTTGCTTCAAATCATTTTTTTTAATATAAAAATATTTATTAGGTACCTACTTAAATTTAAAAAAAAACTAAAATATTAGTACTTTAATACTTTAATTAAATACTTCAATTAGTATTTTATTTCATCTTATTTCTAATCTAATTCGCAAATTGGTAAGGCTTGGTACATACATGCGAGCAAAATGAAGACAGTGTCCCGTCAATGGACAACGTCTTTGAAATGCATGGGACGGGCGGGTGTATGCGAAATTCCCCACATTGGGTATTCGCCGTATGCGCGCGATGTCGGCGCGAGTGAGCTAGTGAATAACAATCGACGATCATTGGCATGGAGCCGCGGTGATGAGTGACCACTAACACGTGTACCGTGGCAGGATTAATCCAAGTTCAAATTATTTAAAAAAATATTAAAATTAAAAAAATTAAAATAGACATTAAATTTGGAAAAATAGACGCATCTTCCTGTACTTATTTCCGTAGGAGGTGCTTTTTATTATGCATGATTTAGTAAAGTTCTCCTGTGTATTTAGTTATAATAATACACCAATCTAAATACGAGTAGTGAGAATCATATCCTAGAAATCAGTAGGTAAATAGGCAGCATAGTTTCATGATTAGTAACGGAATGAATTTAATTAACGCAGGTTTATTAATATGCCCTTCCGTTTAAATGTATTTTTTGATTCTTATTTAGGTAGGTACTGTATTTAATGAGTTTCTTGTGAGTAACGGACCGATAGTAGCGGTAAAGATTGTCGTTATCTTGGAAACGGGAGTACAGAAGACAGTGATGTTGGCAATGACCGGTGACATGTTGGCACCATGAGAGCCACGTCCGGTAAACAGTGGCATGGGAAAGATATAAAATTTATTACACACGCCATCATAGTTAATGCTAATATTGAATATTTTAAACTTCTCTCATATTATAGTCTTTGCATCCAGTCAGTCAGTATAGTCTTTGCATAGGTACCTAACAAGGAAGAAAGGCTCCAAGTCAACCTAGTAAGAAGGCCATATCTATGTTGAATTTGTCACCCTGTAATACAAATTACCGGATTAAATGCAAGCATTTGACTTCATATTTTAAACATTGGTAGTATTTTTCAATAAATATGGAGATTTAATTTTTAATTTCAGGCAAAATAACAAAGAACATACAGCAAGAAAATTAAAAGTATATTAACAGTTTTAAATATGCACATTTTAACGAATTAATAATACACTAAATAAAATATTATAATTTAATTAAAAGTATGAATATCCTTGTTCTTTTCAATGAACAGTAAAACAGACAGGCTTACCGAAAGGTTACCTACATAAATATTAAATTTACAAACGCAACCTTTACATATACTTTGAAGCTAATTGTTCAAGAAACTGTTGCAATTTAGGTTTCTTTAAATATGTAGGTATCTAAACATTTGTAATAATATATATTATTTACAGAATCTAACATTTCTAATATTTGCATGATGTCATAATATCTGATAATGATCTCTTTAAGTTTTATAACAAGAAAACCATTTGTTTCTATAAAATTCCAAGTAGGTTTTAATGCTATTAATTACTAAATATCATAATCTAGTTCTTAAAATAATAAAATTCTTAAAATAAGATATATTAAAATGTTAATAGAATAGATCAATTAAAAAAGGCAGCTCAATAATTAAGAAAGACACCATTTTAAATGACTCAAAATTTCCATACGAAATTAATAGCACAAGAAGGCTCGTATTTATTGATTAATTTATGCGTCTAAGAATTTAGTGTTAGGTACAGTTATTCTCTTTAGAATCCTAGGCGTTCAAAGTTCATTGGCCCATAAACTTACGAGTTTATCTTTTTAATATTCTCTTAAGTAATGTGTTACCGAATCCTAAAAATACGTAATGAAACTGCTCATTTCAAAAATTACCCGATTGTATAACGTGTGTGTGACTCGTCTAATTGTGGAGGCAGCAGAGCGTCGTTAACAGAATGATAAATAACAAAATGATTCACTCGCTGACTTCCTAATTTGAAAATTGTTATTTTTTGCCTTGGCCATTCATGAAGTAAAATTTATTTCATGTTTTAACAAACGTTGAATTATTTCTTTCGCTCTAAGAAAGTTCTGCTTCGTATTATTTTTTAATATTTATTTGTGGTAGACAAGCAGAAAATCATCAGAGATTGTACCTACAAAACCAGAAGGTTGCAGAGGTGCCTGATAGATGTAAAGGGAAATTTAAATAGAATAATATTAAATGAGCCCCGAAAATAAATAGTAAAAATTTTAAGGCTATCATTTATATGTAAGTTTGTTCTACATACCATTTATTTTGCGTTTTCCTTTTTATAACACGTGGTATAAAAAAAATTAATACGTTAGAAGCCGCTAGCTAATAAGTACATATGCCTTTTTATTTGATAAAAGAGCTATTAATTTTTCTTGACTTCACTTGCCTTGATTTGATTGACATTTATTAGAATCTGCGTTCGTTAGAATTGGCCTTAGAGAGGTTCAAGACTGTGAGGCTCAACTTATAGACAGTGTGATTGCTGAAGGCCCCTTAAAGGATTTCGAAACTAGAAAATTTCTCCCACATAAAATATATAGAGACATTTCAGTCGCGCATGAAAAGACACCCCAATCAAACCAATACCTGCAATCAAGATCGTCAATAAACACACACATTAAACACTCTAAAGACCAATAAACTTTTTAATATATACATAAATACAAGTGCACGTACGCAAATTGCTTAATTCCGTCCGATACACCACAATTTCTCGCCGACCAATAATAAAACTTATACTTCGCTTATTTTTCGTTCGAGACAGGTAATTTTAATGCATATTTAATGGACCGTTCTTGGCTTCAAATTCACTAAGATAAGGTATGGCTATAATGCATGCAGTTGCCTCCGTATTATTTATTGTGTGATTTTTGGCAACTGTACGTTAGTCCGCTACTTGGCTTGGCTAGATGTGCAATCTTCATAATGCATGCATTTTTCCAGGGTAGCGCTTGGGGGTGTGTTTCCGACTATTCGCGGATGATGTAACTGTTGAAAAATCTATACAAATATGGTGCTGCCGCACAAAACCGATTCACAGTCCGACCTAATTCTTAATGTTATAAAAAGTGAATTATAAGGTTTAAACTAAGTATATATATAATTGTAAAAGGTAAACTACCTTCTTATTTTCTTGCAAATGAAAGAGATTATGACTATTTATATCTGTTGGTAAAAGAGTTAAGATGTTACACTTCCGACTTAAGAGGCCCGTGTTAATTAAATACGGGCCTCTTATCGTAAGGTCGCCTATGTAAACGAATATATCCAATTGTATTATAAAAAAGCTTTTGATATTTTATTTGTGTTAAAATTACTATTTAAATTAATTAAAAAATTAAACACACAGCTGTCTCTATATTTAGTATAAGATAAAGAGAAAAATTTTCTTTGGAAATATATTGTCAAGAAATCAATGTGTTTTAAACAAAATGATTACCTATGGTCATAAAATAAGATTTGTATTTTTTCTAATATATTGTTTGGGTTTTAATGAAACGAAGTATACTATATTGTGAAATGATACATATGCATTTAAACTTAATTTAATATTATTGTTTATTTTAAATGTGTATTTAAAATAGTTTTTAAAACATACAATAGGAATATAAATTAAGGCTGTACAACACGAATTTACCCTAAAGAATATCACCGCTACATTAATGGTACCTATATCACTATGGTATGAGCTGTAACTATAGTAGGTATTACATATTAGTAAGGCCATTCTCATAATGTACTAGTAGTTAGGTATATGAGCTACTGTAATTTCAACATAAAGCATCAACGGAAGTGAACGCAATGGATTTAATTCTTCTCATATATTCAATGAGGAAAGCAGTAAACTACTCAAGCGCTGACCTAAAATGCTACAAATAAATTTGACTTATGTAAAAGCACTTTTATTGTATGTGTCGTAAAGATCATTATGATTAGACACAGTTAAATGGCGTTCTCTATTGTTAATGTAATATAAATTTTAAAAGTTTAACAAACAAATTCGGTTCTAAATAGGCTTGTAAGTACAGCAAGAAATATTGTACCTTATTAACCCTTATTGCAAATGGGTAAGGTTCAATCTTAATTTAACATGACGCTTATTTGTGTTGTCTAAGTTAAACTTACGCAAAACATTTTAAAGAATGTAGGCAATGAATGTTACTTCTTAACGACAATTGTAGCAATAACGCAAGTTCATACAACATTAACCCCTAACTGGCCAGTTATAATTATCGTGTTAATGTGCTAAACATTTAGTGGTTATTACTTAAAAAAAAAAACTTACATAAACGCTTTCTTTCTCTTTACACCAGAACACGTACGTACCTGTCGATAAAAAAACGTATTAATTAAGTAGAAAAAAAGATATAATATATAAAGTAAAACTTATATTACTTTATATATTATAATGATTTATAAACTTATATTTATAAATCATTCAATGATATGTTGCTTTGGTCATGTCATGAATAATTCCAAACTGATCATGTCCGGGCAAGAACATTCTTAATTGAGAGAACAAGATTTGTTTAAGATAACTCGCTTGGAATGTTTAAATTTTTCCGCTAATTACGTCACTTCGACTTTTTAGAATTGAATATTTACATGAAAAAAAAAATAAGATTTCTGCGTCGCGTATAAATCAATTTAACAAAAGATGGCGTACATTGTGGATTTATATAAGTAATATGATTTATGTGTGTAAGCCCGAAATGCCGATCGAGCTAAGCACCGCCCACACGTGGGGGTCAATGATAAATCATATTGCGACAACTCAAAAATGCTTACTTCAAAAACATGTTTGGCCATGGCCAGTAAGGCACGCACGGATGAAAAGACAAGAAAAACAAACGTAAAAAATAAATTACTTTTGTCTACCTCATTTCATTCCCGTTGCTGGACGCCGAACAACTCATAAATCACTAAAAGATAAGCATAAAAAGATTGTATGAGGTACACGGTAGAACTAAACTTTTCGTATTTTGTTATCTTGCGTCAAGCGGGACCTCAAAAAAATGTACCGATGCCGCCTACGCCTTTCTTCGAAATAGGTACGATGCTGGACAAGGGAACAGCCGGCGGATCTGATTCAATTCATCTTCAATCTCCTTCCTTAATGCAAGCGTAAGTTTTTTCAAGGCATATAATGTCTTTGCCAAAAATGGCAAAATAGATTCTAACATTCAAAATGTGTTAAATGCTCAGTATGGTGGAATATTCAAATCGCGTAATTGTATGTATTGTAAAGAGACTTTCCATTCAATGATACATTATTTTAAGTTAGTTATTCCAGATTATTCCAAATTATTATTCCACATTATTCTAAATATTATCTGTTAAGTTATTCCAGATGGACAATTTTTCTACAAATATATATTATCACAATATCAAAATGTTACTTCTTTTTACTAATAAAATCTTTTGTCCTGACTGACCATCACTGACCATCACCGAACAGCCAAAACTATAGGTCTAGACTCTAGAATGCTGAAATTTGGAACATAGGTTTATTTCATAACGTAATTGCATCCGCTAAGAATACATTTTTGTTAATTTAAACTCCTTGCGAAGCCGAGTGTATAATATAATTATATTTTATCTTTCAAACTGCAATTAATTATTAAATTCCAAAATCTTTGTTGAAATCGATTAAGCACTTTCTGACATAATACATCATATGTATACCTATTATTACGAGTACTTCAGAATATTATTGGCCCAGACTTTCTCTCTATAAAAAAAAATATTAAACTTTTCTTTTATAAAAAATAATAAACTGTTCGATGGGGGTCACCTGAGCGCTCGACAAATAGCTACCGTGTACAGCTCACCACACGAGGGGCCATTTGTCAGGCAACGCTATACACGGGCGCCTACTGAGCAATTAGATTTGTTAGCTTGTACCCGAAGAGTTTCATCACGCCCCCGCTCAACAACAGATGCTTGGACTAATAACCTCTCCAAGTTTCCCTCCCTTACCTCCCTTCGTGCTTCTGAGCTACCCCAGTCTCCCCCAAGCAACCCAACTAAGATAGATTGCGCCACCATTCTTGCAATTTTCCTGTCGTATCTTGCCTCGTAAATTCCTAGTGATATATTGGTTCGGATCTCTCGCGATGCGACCAGGAGCATACTCGAAATATGATAAGAATTATTTATTATTGTTCTTATTGGTTTTGTGAGGGGGTGGCGCTCATTTCTTTTGTAGGGTGTTGTATGTTATATATAAAAGATAATTTTCATGTTATATATCTTAAATTATGTAATGTAATACATATAAATGTAATGTCAAATTATTTTAATATTAATCTTTATATTTGGTCGATTGACTTAGAATGTAGGCAGGTATTTTGAAATGTTTCGTTACCACAGCGTAACAATCGTTCTTGTATTGCTTTTGTGCCGAGGCAGTCGTAGCCACCAACGAGTATTATCAAGTATACCTTACCTATGGCAAGCTCTTCATTCATTTTTTTTTCATTATAATGTTCCACATTCAAATTCAAATTAAAATCCAAATTATTAAGTAAACGGATGTAATTTGTTGCGGTATTTACATCAGGCAGAGAAATAAAGGAAAATTCATTAATTTTCTTCAAATTAAAAACACCCGAGGCCCTCTTTTGGCAGCGGGCGCTATGATTTCCATATTCTAATGACAATAAATTATCATTGCCATCAGATGCCAGCAATGACAAGAGGGTGGAAAAATTTCATGATATTTTCTACATTCATCTTTTCGTATTATAATTGCTTACTTAAATATTACTAGTATAGTATCAAAGACGAGTACTTGAACCTGAGAAATATTAAGAACATAATATCTAAGTAATGTTCCATTCATTTTTAATGTGTTAAAATCATAAAAAAAACTAGGCTGGATATATCTGTAAGCAATGATTTATTACAAAATTTTTGGGAAAATTTTAACACAAGCACATTTATTATCTATATTTTTCAAAATGTTGACGTTAACATAATATTATTATTTTTCAGCCTTGTGTCTTTACATCTAACATCTAAAAATCTTACATCTAAAAATTTCATTGAAAATAAAGTAAGTAAGAAATACTAAAAAAAAGTTTTATTTTCAAAAAAATCACTCCATATAATTCAAGTTCGCCAGTCATTTGATATTTGTCAAAGTTATAAACAATCGAGGGGAAACTGTTTCGTGCAGACTACGGAAGAGACGCGAGTGTCGGCACCGGAACTGTTATTCCTGAAACGACTACTACTTCCGGAATCGTAGTCTTCAAGTCTACTTCTCACTGTTGATGGTATTATACTGGGAGAAAGTGTAAAATTCTGCTGAAGCAGTTAAAATATTTATGCACGTAAATGGGGACAAAGATAAAATTTATAATTAAATCTAAAAATTATAAAATTCCAAAGAAGTGAGAATGTCCAAGTATTAGTAATTAATCATAAGATAAAAAATATCACATGTTGATGTGATCTATACTAATATTATAAAGCTGAAGAGTTTGTTTGTTTGTTTGTTTGAACGCGCTAATCTCAGGAACTACTGGTTCGAATTGAAAAATTCTTTTTGTGTTGGATATATCATTTAACATCACGTTGCGACCAATAGGAGCAAAGAAACAGTCAAAAATGTGGAAAAAAACGGGGAAAATTATTCATCTTTGAGGGCTTTCTGCGGATCTTGAGGGATTCCCAAAATAACTATTCTACTCGGACGAAGTCGCGAGCACCAGCTAGTTATAAATAATGATGTAAAGTTGGTTGTTGAAACAGTGCTTAAGTCACTCGATGAAATGCTCACACATTGAGTCACAAACGGCCCACGTCGGCGACTGCTAAATGCATTCTAATGTGATTCTACAACAATGCTTACGTAGATGGTAATTAATCTTTACTCTTAAGCTGAGCCGTTAGCTGTAGACTTATAATATTTTTGAGAATGTCACAAGAAATTATTGGGTTAGCCAAAAAGTTTGTGCCTTAATGAAAAATTTTGAAAAATAATACGAAACTGATCTGATATCAAAAGTTAGTCTTTGTGCTTTAAGATTTGTCATCTTGTTTGTTGAATTAATCTGCGACCAAACGAGGTGTGAATACAAATTATATGTATAATAATACTTAATTTTATAAATATATTTTAATTTATTTTCATGTAAGTATAATACTGATTTGACAATGCTTTTATTCACATTAGATTTTAAATTTATATGAAGATACTGGCTGACCCAGCAAACGTTGTAATGCCAAAAAAATTTGGGGTGGCCCACCCTTAAAATTTAGGGGTATGAAAAATATATGTTCTCAGACCTCCAGCCGTTTCGGAGGAGTTTGGCAGCAAACACTGCGACACGAGAATTTTATACCTATAGTACTAGATATAAAAAGATTTTTAATTTTATAGTTGAAAAAATATATGAGACATCTTCATATATTTTTCAAAGTTAACGACCACCACATATCTGCTTCTAACGTGTTGAATTGACATTCTTAGCATTTGTAGTTGAACGCACCCTCAACCTTAAGAATGCAAAGGACGCGAAACGATTTTTAATACTCTCCGCACCCCATAATGGGTGTTTTCGCACCCCCATCTGCGGTGACATTTGAAACCCAGTGCTCTACGAAAAAACAAAACTGGAAACATTATGCAAATGGCATTATGTTCAAATTTTTTGTACGTTTCGCCAACTTTATGAGGCGGATACAAAGGGTTGAAGGGTTAAGACAATCGGAGTATAAACAACTTTTTGATTTTATATTGTTCCTATTGTATGTGGTTTATGTGATGACAATGAATACCCCCTTGGTGGCCGTCTCAATTTAAGTAAGGGGTATCTATTTATTAAATAACTTACTCAATACTTTGCATAACAGTACATAACAGTATAGTATAAATCGATTATTATTGCGAAATAAGCTCACTCACATATTTATTTAAAGCAAGTACTTAGTTAAAAAATTTCTACAAACTGGTAGCTGTAGCTGACCCGATAGATCTCGTTCTTTCAAAAGCTAATTGGTTTGTGGAAGCTGATGGTGAGTTCGACGTCAATAAAAAAAAAATTAAAATAAAATAAATAAAATAAAATAATTGAACGAATTAATGTTTGAATTATCAGCTAGAATATTTTGATGGGAAATCTTTTGCCGGGCTATTTTTCTAATGTTTCTCGTCATAAAAATCTTTCTTGGACTTCATAGAATAATTAAAAATAAAAAAAAATTAAAATGCCGTTTTTGAACCTATCGTTCTCGAGTTTTGCGAGTACATTTTTTTATAGGTATCTAAGATATATATATATATATATATATATATATATATATATATATATATATATATGAAGAATTATTTGAGAAACATACATTATACTAAAACTTTCATTAAAACAATGACGACCTGCCCTGATGATTTTATTCTCAAATTTACGTAGAATTTTAAAGGCATTTAAGATTTTGATCTTATAGTCTGCTTATCTTGATAGTTGGGTTCCTCAATTTGCTGCATTGGCATCACTAAATGACGACATCTGTCTGTCTTTTGATCTATTTACCCACTTACAGTTCGATCAACTCGAAAACAAGACTGTCTAAAGTCTAATCTGAACCAGTAGCCATGATCTATTTTATACGTTCATTAGCGAAAAAATATTGTTAATTAATAGCCTTCTTTGAGTTTAATACATGAATAAAATTATGGAAATTAATATACTTGCATATTAAAGTGTTTGAGATACAGTTATTGCTATACTTAATTTACTATAACTGTATTTAAAATACATTAATTTTATTTTTTTTTGTATAAATTAATAGATACTTGTCTCGTCTGAAACAAATCAATGCCAAAATAGAGACAATCAATTAATTGGCTTATTTATTTAGTTTTTGTTTGTAATGACTAAACACAAAAACTACTGGACTAATTTTAAAATTTATTTTATATATAGAAAGCTACTTTATCGGCGAGTAACATTGACTTTACTATTGTAATGTTATAAAAAGTTGCGAGAACGAAGTCGCATGCAACAGCTAGTATATTAATTCTAGCTGTTAAATATTAACATTAAATAGTTAACATAAAAACCCAAGATTTTATTCACATTATTCTACTTTAGCCGCTTAGAATAGGTAGGTACCTAGTTGTTGAAAAATGTAATTTTTCTGGAGAAAGTAAGCCATACACACACGTTGACTTGATTGATATAGTCGACACAATGATAATGTGTTCGCGTGCATTTAATTGGTACCTTTTACTGACTTGGCTGGACACTTCACAAACACGAAGAATCAAATATATAAAAAATAATAATAAATGTTTAATAATAATATTGCACACAATATAATGTAAACAAAATTTATTTGTCATAGAATAAATATATTGTGGATTATTGAAAAAATAAAAGTACTCGAAAATAAATTAAAATAAATCATACAATTTTAAAATTTTTATATTATAATATTTATTTATATTATTAAGGGGATAAACCGGTTCAAAAAACCCCCCTCGCTGCAGAGCTTATTAAGTAACCTTACAGTCAATGTGAGGAGACTGAAGCGAGGCACTGTCCTATCGGGAATCAAGGCACTGGCCTTTTCCCCGCAAAGACATAATTCTCAAAACGCATTCAATTATGGTCTGGCGATCGATCGTGGATTAATACGAAAGGAAAAAATAATAATAATATAATAATATAATTTTGGGTCAATAGACCCAACAACACATAGGTACTAACATACACTGTTAACCTTGTAGCGGTACCGCAGTTCAAGCGGTTTACCTTTAAGTACTTAGGTATAGCTCGCCCACCGCTGCCAATCTTCAATATATGCTGTCATGCTTACAGCCCACGGCTTGGCTCATATTCATACCTAAGTGGAACATCAAGTAAAGTTAAACCAAACATGCGGCCACTATTTGATGTCGTGTCTTCATGTTTCTTGTTTAGAAATGTAGGCAGTTAATGAAATATATAATGTGATTTAAACGGTAAGTATTAACTATTATTTTTTAAGTATAACGAGAAACGAAAGTATGTTTCGAATGTGTCCTAAATAAGGTTGTAAATTAGTAATTATAATTGTAGCGTTACTAATAAGTTATAAGTAGGTATCTATATAAGAAAAACGCAAGTAACTACAAATAGTCATATTTGTATATATATCGCATAATACATAGTTTTATTAAGCTTTATTTATTATTTATTTAAAAACAGAGTTGGTGTTTTAATATATCTTTAATTTGAGAACACATTTTATATTAATTCCGCAGCAGTGGGTTCACGCAAGTATAAATTTAAATGACATTGCAGAGCGCATTGCGCTATATTTTCACATCTGTCATCGTGGTTGCATTGGGTTCTAAAATCAAAATTATCATCCAATTTTAGTTAAACCAAAACGCATTTAGTTGACAGTATGAGATATTTACAGTGTGGTTTATGCGATTCTCACTAATGACAAAACACATAGGTATTTACTGTTTTTATACCTAATTTTTGGTTAGAAAACATAGATATTAATTTATTATTAATATTAATTCTTAATATTAACTTATATTTTATTTATTATAATAAAACCTATATTATTCTCCGAAATAAAATTATTATAAAAAACAGCTTCAGTGAAGCAAAGCTGTAATAATATGTCTATTAGTGTTAGGAAAAATAAGAAAAATAAGCGAACTAAATAGTTTAAAAAATTAAAGTTATAATATAGGAACTAGCTAGACCCCACTAGTACCTCTTTTTCGCATACCTAATGTGCTGTACAGTTGACAATCTTTAGTTTTGCGTATAATCATCGTTGTATTGAACGCAAATGAGTGCTTAAATTAACGGAAAGCTACCGAATTCCTCTCTTCACTCCCTTTGAACTCAACGTCGGAATTTTAAGTGCTTTTAAAAAGGATTCGTGATTTTATTTTTGTGAGCAATTTTTCAATTTTATGTGGCCATTTCTTATGTAAGTATATTTTAAAGAATTAATTAATGGACTATGTTGCAATTGTAGATATATTAAAGTGTGTAACGTGTTCCTCCAAAAATGTATAAAAAATCGGAAAACATATAATAATATTTACTTTAATAAATTAAAGAAAGGCAAAGCCATACCACAGCATACTTAACCACGCTATGATCTGAATTACCTACCTACTAACCCGTCCAAAGGATATAAGATAAATTAATTTCATTAAATTTATAAGATAGAAAAAGAAATTTTATTGTTAGGTAGCCTAATTTTTTTTTTTAATAAACATCATAATAATTATTTTTTAATACTTAAATCATATTATCTGAATCAAAAATATGATTCAACAATACTGTGGATAATATCCATTTAATTTAAAACTAAAACTATAGAACCAATCAAGTATGTATTGTATAAGCTTGAAATTCGATGCGTCATTTGCATATCCGAAGCACATGTGGTCATAGACAAAAGGGTAGAACCCGTATTTAATTTTCACAAAACGAGTCCCATATTAATCCGTCTGCGGCCGAATAATAACCTAACCTAACCCTTTCTGTTTCAGAATTGGCTGCGGTGCTGTTACGAATTTATTATTTACGTGAAACTAGACAGTAATGTGCATACCTCTTCTATATACATATTTGTATATATATAGTACATCTACATATAGTATATATACTTAATATCTACACACAGTACTATATAGATTATATAAGTTATATAAAGATACAACTGTATATAAATTACACAATTCGACTCTGGATCCAAGTTGCTTCTGAGCAGTTTTGCTTTAAAATTATAGATAAATGACTATCTGTGGACGTCCTGCGGCTGAGATGAAGATGACGACAGATTTAACTTATATAATCTATTTTTGTTATTAATTTAATGAAAATTTAAAATTGAAAATTTAAGTAAAAAACGAACAGTACCTAATTTAAGAGACTCAAAGGGACTATAGCCTTTATATGTGGTTGCAATTGCTCTTCCACAAATGCTGCAAATATGTATATAAATTCCTATTCACTTATTAATTTTGTTGTAGGTATGTAATATTTAGTCCAATCCTAAATGATTGTATAGTCTACCTTATCTATAATTGTTTTCAGAATGCTATTGGTAGGTACTGCCACGTATCTTATGTTGTGCTATAGGGACGCCACCCTCTTTCGTCTTATGGAGTAAAAATCAACTGTGTGATTTTGGCCAAACATTTCTGAAGCACTACAACATCGTGGCAGCCTCAATACATATAAAACTAAATGAAAAGTAAAAAAAAAATATGATAAAAATATCAGAAAACGCCTTTATTGTCTATCTATAGCTTTTATGATTCGCTCCCATAATGTCAGTCAGAATATGAGACTTTCAATTCGGTCAAAAAGGTTGATGTTTCAAAAGTAGGACGTAAACTAAAATAAAAACAATTTATTTTTAGGTTAGTCTTATTTATTTTCCTGTATAATGTGAATTTATTGACTCGTAATAAAACCATTTTTTATGATGGTTTTAAATTTTTGCTAACTTTTGTTGACACATTTTCATGTTCAGGATAATGAAGTAGATGATTCGGATTATAGGAAGAATGGTCAATAAACAAATGTGCAGCGATAAAAGGGTTATCTGTTAATATCTATAGTAATATTATCAGTGGCGTGGCGTGGCGGGCATCCAGCGAGTCCGGGCGTAATGATTTACGTACTACGCCACCTACATTATGATACATTTGCATTTTGTTCACAATGGATAAGTTACATTGTATGCAGTCGCAACTATGCACAAGCAAAATAGATTAGATTTTAAGTCGCAATTGTGAATAAGAAATTATTTAAGCTAGAATTATATGAATTTGCATGTTTATTGGAAGGGATTTAGAATGTGTTGTCAGCGACGATGTTAGGTAGGTAACTTAAGATGTGTTGTGTTGGTTTTGTAAGTGTTTCTTTACATGTGTTAACATCCTTTCTTTTTGTATTAAAGAACACTAATAACCATTCAGTACATTTTCAAAATTTTAATTAACAAGAGAATAAATAATTATCCTTTGAATTCTTTAAATTTTTTAAAAGCTTTTTCAAACAGTTTTTTCATATTTCCTCTAATATCAAAAACGATATTTTTATATCATACATTTTCAAAATTTTAATGAACAGGAGATTACACATTTTTGAATACTAATAATTTTTAAGGCTTTTCAAACAGTTTTTAAATATTTCCTCTATTAGAAACATTAAAATTATAGTAGTCATTTAATGACTTGTATGAAGTCATTAAATTCGAGAAGCAATTTTAGGAGGTAAAGTTTAATATATAAATAAAAGATGAAAGAGTTAAGCTTCTAAACATATTGTAATAAAAATACTTGTAATGTAATTATTTTATCTTACTATAGTTATTAAATTCAAAGAATATCATAATGCATCTATAGGTAGGATTGGTTCATATTAGATTATATTATTTTTAATGTATTTCAGTATAATATTATACTGAATAATATTATTAAATCAATATTTCATACCAATAAAAGAGGCGCTAATTAAATCTGGAACATTTACATCTATCATTGTCGGTTTGATTGTAAAAAAAAAAAATAGAATTGACAACCCTAACGGAGAGTTGTTTGGTAAACATCGCTTTAAATTTGCATGTGTAGGTGCAATGATTTAAGTCCACTACGAAACCAAGCCAAACAAAATCACTCTATAAAAATTACAAGTAAAATAATACGAATAGGATTCTCATGTCATTTAAAAACGTACTTAGCTATAAACTACTGCATAATAGAAATACGCGCCAAATTTAAACTTTATTTTCCATATACTTAGGTATACTTTGCATATTTGCATATTCAATCAATTTTCAAATTAGAGATCATGTTGTCACATAAATTATTGATAATTATATTCATTGGCATCAAATCTGTTCTAGGTACTTAATTAATAAAATCAAAGACATTGTGACAAATGACATTTAGCTGCGCTCCGTCGACTAACTAAACTAAATCATGTCATGACTAACGTGACACGAAGGAAAGCTCGTGTCAACTGTAATCTCGATTACAAGTCAAACACTTACGATTACAAACTTTCAGGCGGACAACGTTAATAAACAGTTACCACCTGTCTTATCTCCAGGGAGCAAAGTTTATTATTGTTTGCAACAACTGTTTTACTATGTTGCGAAGGATACACAGCGCTAGCCAGATGAATAACAAAAACTTTTAATTATACTGTGTCGTATCTTAAGGAGTTAAGAATTAAATTTGCTTAAAGTGAACGCGAGAATAAGTTTGCACGAAGCAGACGCATCTTTATCAGTGTTAGCCAGTGGCCAGCCGATGCGTCGAGTAAATTTATTAACTGCGATACGCATTCAGTGTTGCGAACTAAAAGGTGACTTTAATTAATATTAATTACGACCACACCTCTAATTAAAATAATTCAAGTGATACCGTATCGTCTTGTGCTGGACGTCACAGTCGGTGGCAAACGTCAGAATGACGTTTAAAGATTTCTTGTTTACATGTCAGACGCGCCACAGATACATATCTGAATGTTTTCATCTCCTTTCGTGTAAATATGTACTCTTTGATTCTGTTAATTATTTTTTACATGAAATAAAGATAGAATAACGTTTTATTCATTCATCTCTTCATCATTTATCTCTTACCTTAGATGAATTTATTACAAGATAAAATATGTTACGTGGATGCGAATTTAGTTTTAATTTTTTTAAGAGGTGATGCGACTACGTGCCACTACAGACTTTGTAAGCAACCCTACAGACGTCGTATAGTACCGACATGGTTAACCAAAAATGGTGTAGGATCATCGCCTTCAACTCAGCAGTACGACATTCACTGCTGGACATAGGCCTTCCAATTGAACTGGTCGAAAGCAGTCTGAATCCAGCAACGTCCCGCAACCCTTATTAGGTCGTCTGCCGCTGCACTTCCCGGTAAGTGATATACACTTGAGAACCTTCCGGCCCCAGCGGCTATCGGCGGGTAGGATAGAAACACGATATAAAATTGTTAAAGATAATGGACTGTTGAGTCCTTGACTCTTTCATCCAAACACAAAAGCATAAATTTTATGATGATCTTCACAAATTTAATGGTATAATCTGCTTTAATAAATTTGCTAGACGGTCAAAAGACGGACTGCAGATCCTAAATATGTTCTTATAAATTTAT
Source organism: Synanthedon tipuliformis (assembly GCA_947623395.1). Lineage (NCBI taxonomy): Eukaryota > Metazoa > Arthropoda > Insecta > Lepidoptera > Sesiidae > Synanthedon > Synanthedon tipuliformis. The sequence goes on along the minus strand of OX392417.1, from coordinate 7,300,938 downwards.
AAAACTTGACTCTTAAGTTGGTAAGAAAAATATACTTACATAATTCTGCGTTAATAATATTACATAGTAAGTCATGTATTATTTAACATGCATCTCCTATCGTTTATAATATTCGCCTACTTAAATATTTACCTATATTATACGTACGGCGAAAGTAAATTTTCATTAACACAGCAACACTAATCAACTGAAAACAGGGTAACGCGCATCGCTAGCGAGAAATTAATCAAAGTTTCAAAACAATTCCATGTTAGAGAGACGAGGCGTGGCTGGATGAGGCGGGCCACAGCATTTTTCATACTAACAGTGCGAAATCATTACGTGATATAAAAAACAGTATGTAATATCGTTGTGACCTAAAAATGATCTACGACTAGATACATAGTTGAATGTCTGTAGGTCTGTAAATACTATCGCGATAGTACGAGATAGCTTTATACGTTGACTTCAAGTGATCTAACCTAAATAACTCTACATCTACATACTTTAAACTCCATACAAACAAAGGAACGCAGATCGCATAGTTAGACGCTCATGACAAGTACCAATGATTTTATCACACCATTATAATATCTTAGTATAGAGGGTATGTACGTACATGCCTTAAGGCTTGATAGTTTTAATTGAGAATTTAGACTTAGCAATTAATATGTAGGTATCATATTAGGTATACTTTTATGTAACTAACCATTTGCCATTATAAATTTAGAAGACCTTTTTGATTAATCAACAAATACGAATAAATAAAATTTAGTTTTTTTTTTCTTTTAAAATAATTTAGAGCTACAATTTAGTGAAGACAATTTTAAGAATATTAACTAGACTGAAGTATTAAAAAATAAATTATTTTTAAGATTTTCACCAAGTGTACCTTCACTTATTTAGTTTCTTTTTTAGTGATTACGCGTTATTTTGGATGGTAGGTATTTGGAAACTTATATTGGTGGTAAGGTTTCATTAATGATTTTTTAATATATTACATTGCAAGTTTTAACAGACGACTTTATCAGAAAAGTGGGTTTTTCTCAAATTAGTTAACATTTTTCTTTATTTTGATTTACCCTACTCAAAGTCAAATAAATTGTTTATTTCATAGTGAAAAATTATTTCTCAAATATTAATAATTTTGAAGTTTAATTTTGAAGTTAGAGCAAAATTTCTGAAATTTATTAGAACTAGCCCCGCTCTCCCCTACCTAATTACAAAGAGCATAACTGCAATAATCACAAGTTTGAATGAATCATATACGTATATCTTAGATAAAATACCGAATATAAAGGTACCTACCTACTCTGTGATTATTCAACGGTGTCAACAATTGAGTACAACTCAATCGAATAGCTATTTAGTCAACTCACCGCCTTACCAGCCTTACTTTGTAACTGCACTTGCTAACCTTGCAATGCTGGTTTAATTTATCACACGAATAAATCATAAACAGATTATTGTCACTTTGGAATAACCGATCATACCCTAATTTATACGAACTTATTCATTAACTCTATTAGCTGAAAGAAAAAAAATGTTCAGTTAAAATAATTGATATTTAATTTTGTATGCTAAAACAAAGAATATTAGGAATTGTCTAAAATGTGATTTTCAGTAATTTGTGATATTGTAAGAAATTAGATCAGATTAAAAAATATATAAAATTTAAAATAGGTTAAGATACCGCGAATACACATAGTTTTTATAGCGAATAGTCGTATTAACTCGCCATTATTATTCGACATAAAAAAGGTATTAACTCGCCATTAGTATTCGACATAATAACACACCATTCAAAGGCGTTCTCGCGGCATCTCTCCTAAAGAAGATTTAAAAATAGGCATCTATCGTATGTAAGTATTATAGATATAAGTAAGTATTATTATTTATCGTTATGATAAATACTTACCAACATAAGAGTTATAATAAACAATAAAACTATAATACGAAAAACAGAAAAAGCGAACAACAACTTTATAAAAGCCTTTACACACAGGCACAGGTCCCGACTCGACGCATAAATATTACGCACTCGCTACGCTCAAATTTCGCCACCGTCTGCTTTATATTGATATATTGTATTGTTTATAGCGCGGCCGAATCAAAACGTGATATATTGTACAGTGCATGCGGTGTTCGCGAGCAACTTTCATATTTGGAAGGGTTGAGGAACTACTGTTAGTTTTACTAGATATGACATACCGAAAGTTAAGACCGACATTTTTATTGTTCACTTTTTTTTAAAAAAAAACATTAAAAATATATTAGGAATCCCTTAAATTAAGTCATATAGGTATAAACAACATCAATTGCATGATAAATATAACATAAGAAGGTATGTAGCTGTACTTTTATGTAGGTATGAACAATATTTATGTAAATTTATTATTATTAATTAGTTATTAAACTCTATTCACAAACTTAAATAAAATTAATAATAACTTATTACTCTATGAAATAGTCGTAAGATATATTGAAACTTAGAATAAAATAAAATTAAAGATACTCGAATGAATATGAATTGAAAATGTTCTAAAAAGTAAATAGACAATTCTATTGCTTTTTTAGCCTACGACCTACTCATCATATATAGACATAGAAATAATTAATTGTCATGTCTTCAATGTTCAGTTTCATTTCTATTATACATCCTTTTTACCTTATTAGCTTCTATAGGTACCTACACACTTCCTCTTACGCCACAGAATCTGTTAGCGTACCTATCATCTTTATATTAGTAGGTATATGTATTGGCTTATTATTATGTAGATAATCGGCAATGAAAATCATTATTTACAAAACATGGCACTTCCAGTCAAAAAGGTAACGGTAGGTACATAGTTGTGGATTCGTGTCGAGGGAATAGTTGGGATGAGGAGGGATAAGTTATTGCCTTCTACAACTATGTGTTTGTAACATGTGTTATAGTGGAGGTTGGTTTAGGTTAAGGTTTAAATTATAGTAAGTAATTAATTGATTTACACATTAGCAAAGAAACAAGAAGTGCTGTATTCTTAGATTTATTTAAAAATATTTACGTTAAAAAGAGATTATAAAGTTTTTCTTTAAATAAAATTTTATTAATATATTAGTTGAATTCTCGTGAAATAAATTACATACAACAACCTCGTAATGTACGAGTAAACATTATATTATGTCAAAGAATATAAAAAAAAGGTAGTACCTACCTGAAAATCTACGAGTACCTAGAAGTTTTGACAGTAAATGCTATATGATTTAAAAATATATAAAACAAAAATACTGGATCAAAAATGAAATTCTGGACAGTCCAGTCCATCCAGTCCATAACAGCACTAATTATTGTGCTATTGGGTTTCGACGAGTAAGATATTAAAAAGCTTCAAGGTCAGCAGCAGCAGCAGTTAATAAACAATTGATTGCCATCTACAATCGTTATGACACGACACCGGTGCCCCGCCACGGCTATCCAGCGCGGATACTACTACGCTCTCTGTCAGAACCTCGGCGTACCCGAATGTGGAGGTACGCCAGCCATCTTGAGAAGTGGACCGGGAAAGTGACCTGCCTGTCGCCCTTTCATATGAAAAAATGCAAAACATCTAGTTTTGCATTCATCTTGAATTACATAGTCATTTCTTATTCTGATTTGGGATTCTATGAAGTACCGTACATAATGTGGTTGCATATTATGAGCATATGAGCTATAGTATATACCACATGTGTGTGTTCTCAGAATAAATATGAATTAGACGTTTAATTACATTTTTCTGTTTTAATGCGAATGCCGTGTACACTGCGCCGTGCGGGCAAAACTTCACACTTAGCTTGGGAAAGTTTTAATGCATTAAGTAGGTACCTCATCAACAGGCCTCTCGTACCTTTCAAAAGTTTACCGCTAACGAGCCATTGACACGAACGTGGGAAGGAAAATAGAAAATTACACGAGCTAATGCTTTCAACTGGGCATTATCACATACTTAGAATAAGCCCGATTAATTAATTATTACATAATTAATTATACGGCAAATAATGTGTACCAAAAAATTATAGATAAGCATTGGAAACTTAAGAAAATTTAAAACGTTATTATCTATATATATATATATTTGCACATGAAGCAAAAATCCTAAGCAACTTACTTTTCAAACATTTTCCGAAAATACAAAATTTTCCAAAAAAATTCAACATTTTTGGAAATTAGTACATTAATAAAGATTATTAAATAGGTATTGAGAGTTTTACTAATTAAAAACTATATTTAATTCCAATAGTAGGTAATTTTATTTCTAAAATTCCTAAACATTAAAAACAATAGTATGTGTATTACTTGATTACAAATAAGTACCTAGTCTCGTTAAAAATTAAAGAAAAATTATGAGAATTAAAAAAACTATGAAAAGAATGGAAAGTGTAAATATTTAAATTTTTATGGGCAGCGACAAAAAAGGAATATAATTTAATGAAACACAGCAACAAAAACGTATAGAGAACATGCGTCGACAACAACGCGGCAGTATAAATCATTAGGGCGTTGATACACGGGCAAATAAAAGTCTACGCCACAGGAGGCGTCGCGACGAAAATAATTTCATACAAACACTATTTGAACGATTTAGGGTACATTCAACTTTAAAAACAGAACGGTTTTCAGCGCCGCTAGATTTATGCATCACAGTAATGTACCTACCTATGTTACAACCAACCAAAGTTACTGGCAAACATAATAACTGTATCAAACTTAATGCAATTTTTCAATACAATTTTTGAAAGTTACTTAATATATATATAACAGATAAAAATTTAAATAGCTTTGGATGAACGTTGGTTTGATCGATTATTTATTCGTAGTTTTTATTACTTCGTTAGGTATTTATTTGTCCGATACTTGGTTAAACAAATGATCCTTTAAAAGGTAGCAGTAATAATAAGAATAAGATTTGATACAAAGTATGTAATAAAAGTTTATTTATCCATCACTAGTATCTAGTTTTATCAAATATTAAAAATAAAAATAAATATTATTATTTAAAACTAACTTTTTTTTCTTTAATTTAACTTTACTTGATAAGGATATATATAATGCATATCTTGTTTACATATTATATTCCGTAACAGAAACTGCATCAAGTGCATTTTTTGGTAAAGAGACAAGAATAATTTTTGGATAAAGGGTGCACGAAGTCGAGATTTTTACTTATACTACTGTATCTAAAGCCAAAATCGATTAATTTTACTTTAAAAACACTTGTCAGGTGATTTTTCATGCGCTATGTTTCTTTCATATTTCTTAAGGGAGGTCAAGTAGGGGACCAAAACCTAAACGACTCTCAATACGCCCCTGTCTCGAGCACGCGGAACAGGGAGGGACAGATAGTGTCAAAAAAAGATAAAAATAATATAAATTGCGCATTTCTGAGACACCCCTCCGAGTTTTCCTTATTTTGTTTATCTATCTATGACTTCAGTTACATAAAATCCCACTACGTATTGAAGGCCAAGTAAATATTTTATTCCTATATAAATAAATTGCATTGGATTATAGAGAACTATAAAATCACACACTTACTTTACTAGGCCATTCCATACTTATAAATGTATAGTTAAATTTGACTTTTAACACATTTTGGGCCTCTTTCACAAACTACAAGTAAATTGTTGATTAGCTACTTTTAGAAATAATTTTATGTTTTATTAAATTATGCACTTGGTTTAGTGCATCTTTCGATAGGCTAATTTTTATTATTATTTTCTTTTTAATGTTTGGTAACCGTAAAAACAAAGGTATATGACCTGAATTATTCCCGGTGACAGGTGACTTTAAATGACGGTTAGCCTACTTGACAAATGGTGAAAGAGGCCCTTAATGTAAAATTAATGTTAAGAATAAGGTTAAGTTACTCTATATTTGTACTTTCTTAATAAGAAATTAAAATCGTTCATTACATTTTCTTTTAGTATCATTTGTATGATTAAAATTATCAGGTAGGTATACCTACTAAAATAAGAAATATTTTAATAAAAGTTACTCTCAAAATATTTATCTACAAAACGAGATTACAATAATACCTCGGAAGACGTTGCGTTGAGTGGGTACATTAAAATCACATTAGTAAGAACATCTAGAGGAGGGTCCGCAAAATTATCTTTCACGGCGAAAAAATTAAATTAATATCTACTAAAATACATTTGACACTTCTATCTCATTAAAAAAAGGTAAATTGTATGGAAATTGCGATAAAAGAGGAGAATTGTAAAAAGTTGTTTTGAATCCAGTTATAAGGATCCTGTCTCTGAATCGTTTTGACAGAGAAAATAAAAGAATTACAAAGAATTTTTTTGATTCTTATTAAAGAATATTGCATATTATTTAGATACTGCAATCATTTCTTACTAATTAACCTAACTTATAATTATTTAAACTAAATTATTGGCGCACATGCGATTATAGTAGGTATATGGTATATTTGCTTGTTTTTGTTCTGAATTCTGAAGAGAATATCATTATCAATACTTGTGAAGAATTCTACTTTTACTTACCTAGTAGGTAACTAATAATATAAATTGCAAATGTCTTCACAAAACGTGTATTGAAATAATCTGTAGGTACCTATTTATAAGTATTGCAATAAGAAAATTATTTTAAAGAAAAAATAACAAGTTTAGTGATTATTGTAAAAATTTTGTATTCATCTTTTTATTCATATTGTACAATAAATATGAGTACCTAATTACTTTAATATAATTTATTTGAAAATATTACAAACTTTATTATAAATTTTAACTAGCTAAGACAAAAATTCGGAGCCTCGGATTAATTTATGAATTATTATTTACTCATAAAATGGAATTAAATAGCTACTCGCTTGAAAGGTCTCTATAAAATTACGAAGTAATTACCGTGTCCTTTTCACTTAACATCCGTCAAGTAATTATGAAATGAATGCTTAGCCCACACCGAGTGGATGTATTTTTCCACATAATTTCCGCGTACTAATCGCTTCGTCAACACCGCTAGGGTTGGCAGCCGACCGCGCGGATCGCAATTTGCGCCACGAAGGCGCGTTTAATATTAGAAGTCCTGATTTATATCCTGCCCCCGTAATGAAGTGTCTGCGCACTACAAACGTGTGTGCATCTCACTAATTCACTACAAACGATTAATAGGACGACGCCGGGCGTTGTTGATTATAATGGAATAGGTATACTCGTACCTACTTTAACACAATATTATGAAGTTCAACAAAATATCAGACAACATGTATGTATACATAGAAGTGGGTACACTTATTCTATAAGTAAGGAGATATTTCCTACAGTTCTAACTGTATATTTACCAACTACTAATATTAACTATATAGTTTGCTGTGGATCTACTGCGGATTCAAATGCCGAAGAATTGTCGGTCTAATCGGACACGAAAGTTTCCTCAAAAATATATAAATAAATAATTGTATTAAAAATGTCAAAGGATATTGCTATACATCGCGTCTATCAATCTATCGTCTATCATTTTAAATAATTTACACTATTACTCACTTAGATACACTATTTAGTATTTACTCACTTTACTTTATTAAGAGACCTCCACTTTAATTTGGTTAATCTAATCCATTTATTATATTTGGAATGTCCCCAAAGTTTTCATACAATAATTGAGGCAGTAGGTATGGGTATGGGCATACCTATTATTAACTAATTACATTGCTTTTTACCTAAAGGGTTTCATTATGTAAACTGTTGTTAAATTTAAAAAATAAAAACAATTCTAAATATAAATATTGTAAATTCAAAAAATACAGCTTCATTATTTATCCCTACGTGGCCACTAGGCCTCCAATAATTCAAAGATTGCCATAAATATAATAGACTGTAATTATTGCAAAATCATACTCACCCTACTTAGTAGAGGCATTTAATCTCTATGACATTTTAACATTATGAAGAAACAAAAACTAAACAATCGAAAGTGAAAGTCAAAGAGAAATGTTTATCACGTTTATTTATTAACTGTACCAAGTCTCAAATGTTTTAGCAATAAAGCGTGACACCAAAACAATGCTGTATATAATTCCTGATTTATTCCAGACAGGGTGTGTCTACTCCGTTAGAACGGCAATAAGTTAACATCTGAACTTTGTACGTTAATCACAAACGAAAGACGAAATACAAGTAGACCATATAAATCCAATTACTTTAAGATCTCATTAAATCAATTCGTACACCGGACAGTTATATACGAGGGGCGTCATCTCTTTGTTTTCAATGGCTACTATCCAAAGAGATTGTTGGATTTCTCTTGTGATATTTTGTGAAAAAAGTGTAATTTTTTTTTAAACTGAACCACTTTAATAGTACTATATCTTTTTTTATTTCGCATGGGATATTTCGTAATTACAACTTACGTAAGTATAACTTGAATGGTATTATACTTAGAAACTATAATACAGTCATCTGGGGACTGGGGTGTGAAGATTACACAGATACCAAAACCACCTTGAACTAGAATATCGAATTTTTTCGCAATCCAAAACGATTCGAAATTTTGGTAAGTGAAATGACGGTTCATTCTATTATAATGAAGTTTGCCTACCGACCGTTACTATGAAAATGTAATATTAAAATAAGTAGGTACGAGTAAGTAATTAAAAGTAATAATGCAGAATTACTTTGAAAAATATGTATTATTTGAAAAATAATGTAAAAGTTGTTTTTTTTTTAAATAAGTTCTTATTTTTGGGTAATACTGGCTGCATATAGGGTTACAAAGGTTTTACAATTAATAAAGCTGCACTCCTCAAAGGGCGACATTCTACCCTTTGAGGGGTGTGCAAGATATTGTATTAAATTTTGAAATATAATATACTTTTTGTGTGTTTCAAATACCTAGTATTATAGCTAACTAAAAACACCTGAATGTTCTAATTACCGTCGAGCAGCAAACATGTTAATCCATCCAGAAATATATTTCTCATTCCTCGCAAATACGATACAAAGGCCGCTGGCCGCTGGAGGAGCAATAAATTAGAGGGAAAGCGAGCCAGGATTTCCCCTGGGTTTATTCGCTACTCAAGAGCGCTACACCTAATCCAGAAAGCCTTATTATGCTACCCTTAATACAGCGCTCAAGACTACTTGAAAATTTTCTCGGGAAGTAAACGGTTTAGTTAAGGTAACCTACTTTTTCTTCTCCCATCATTTTATTCGACTAGTACTTAGGTATTTATTTGAACGGGCGAAACTAGAAATTGTAATTTTATAAATGTTTGAATTCCTACGTGATAAGTTTTAATTATTTTCATAAAAGTCGCCTATAATTCAAAAAAGTTAAGCAATGCAACGATTGGTGGCCTTACTTAAATAGTGAAAAGGATATAATAAATATAGTAAAATTATATTATCTATAATTAGGTTATAAAAAGTAACTAAAAACTGTCTAAGTGTATATAATAATAACTAAAAGGCATTTGGTCTCGATCAACAATTGTTGTGTATTCTAGTTGTACGTGGAATTATTCTACCAATTCCCACAATTTAAATTGTCTATGAAGTATGCCGTCCGACTGACTGAAGTCAAGCCGACGACGCATTCCGCGATTATCGATGACGCGGGCGCAACCGCCATCATTATTAAACCGACACAAACTGACTGCAAGGAAATAAAGTCAGAATTAAGCAACAGCTGATATTATGTACTTTTTTTATTATATTATGATACTCGATCCAACCCTTGTCGTATTTTCTTTTAGTGAAATCTTAAAGAACTTTTAACAAATGCCTTACTTAGTTGAAGCCAAACTACGTTAATTTATTTTAACTAAGTGACAAAAGTTATTATATAACGTTTTAAATATAATATCGTTATTAACATTTTTACTGTATTTGCTTTTAAGTTAAATGTTACTTTAGTAAGTAAGTAAGTAGGTACTTACAATAATAGAAAACAATATGTGGTCCAACAAAGGTTTCCGACACTTTGTTGATATAAATCAACAAATTCTATTTTCAATTAGCACGCGCCACGAACGTCGTTCCTAATTTGAAAGCAGCCTATAATTACGCTGCACGCGCTGATTGGCTGCCGCGCTCAGTCGCTAGCGCACACTTTGATTCCTTTATTTGCCAACGAGTTAGTTTATTTGTCGGGACTAGTGGACTATCTAAGCTAGCTAGTCTATCTGTGAAACGACTGCTAGTGTGGCGACGTCTTTTATCGCGGCTAGCGCTTCTGTTTTTATTTTTGTTTGTTTCAGAATGCCGTGCCGGGCCATATTGCGCCCGTAAATTATTACTCCGGGAGATTTGTTTCCATAGTTTTGCGGCTGCAATACATCAGCGTTCGCCGGATGTTAGTTTATGTTGACGCTCGCTTTGTTTCCCGATTTTCTCGTTGTCCAACTTTCAAAGCCTCTAATAAGGTTTCACAGTTTTAATTTTAAACTTCTTATATAACTATTCAAATAACAACTCACAAATAAAAATCAAAATTTGTTCCTTACTGTTAATAAATTTTTACACCAATAAAATTATTTATAAATAAATTATAAAACGCTAGAATCTTAATCTTACTTAATGATCCTCAACGATTAATCTTGATACCTAGCCTTATATAACCAAAAAACATATCACAAAAGTAAAAAATCAAAAATTTTTACTGTAAATAAATTTTCACATCCATAAGATGATAAATAAATTATTAAATGCTAAAAACTGTTCAGCGAAATCGTTCACTTGATGATCCTAAACGATTATATTCTTATATTTATAAAGAGCTGATAATACCTACTGCCAACATGAAGAAAATAAAAAGGCTAACACCTAACACGTGTTATTTGAGAATTCCTTATTTATTATACACTTTGTTCACTCTTCCTTAGCAATTAATTCACCACGTCAGTAAATAAATTAACATTCTCAAGAGCCATACAATGTAATTAGATTTATGACACGCCTCGAGTTGTTTAATCTTGACTTGGAGTGACAAAAAAGATAAAAGCATATTTATTAACTGTTTTAGTATGTATATTTTTAATTTTTTTATAAATAACCTATCTGAAATTATGAATAATTGTGTAATAATATGTAAATATGTACTTAAGTATTCTGTTATGTTATAATAACAACTTTATTAACTTTAATATAAAATAACATTATTCAGGGATTAAAATAAAGTTTTTTTTTTCAGATGTGTTAGCTCTATATACATATTCGGCACGACTGTGTAATGTTTTACGGTATGGGGCGAGACAATAATGGGTTGCTCATAACATTACTCGTCCTCGAGCCCCTGTACTATGCAACTACATCGTCTCATTCGAATTTTGGGAGCCCAAGAAGATAACCGCCTGTACAAACGATATTTGACGCGAACGAAGATTTCTTGGTACAGGGTTTTCAAGAGCAGTCTTTCGCTACAAACGTGCTGTTTATTTACTCTAGTCTAGCACTGAAATTATGCAGAATTAATATTTTGTTCGTAAAATGAAAGTAGAAAAGATTTGTTTTTAAGTATCAGTAAATTTGACATTAAATCCAATCATATAGTATCAAAATCTAGTAGGTAAGTATTCTGATTAATTTTTTAACCATAATTGAATATTCAATTATATGGTATGAGTCTTACCTTACATTATCAAATTAGAATCAAAACAAAGTTGAAACTAAAAATATCTACAGTAAGTACAATAAATTATATCCGACAGCGCCTAAAAATTGAATGCGCTGTTGTAAAAACTTACACAAAGATCACAGAGAGACCTAAACACTTATGTACTTAATGTATGTTTGCTTGTCGTTTCATGTTTTACAGACTATATAAAATAATAGCAGAGACAAAAAATTAAAATAAAATTGGTGGTTCCAATATGACCTTTTATGCTTAAAAAATCAAAATTTAAACCCCTTCTCTATCTCTCTCTCTCTCTTTTCAAGAAGAACATAGATATATAAAAGTTTGAAGCGTTACGATATCAATTTATCAGTAGGTAGGTAAGTATGTCATTGTAGGCATTTCAATTTCAAGTTTTATGTTTGACCACATACTAAAATCATTGTCACTTGAAGAGTAACTAATTGTTCTTAAGTGATTAGGTAAACGTGTGATCTATGAATAATAAAAAATAATAAAAAAATAAAGCGCTAATAATGCGCTAAGCTGGTTAATTATGTTATGATTTACTAACGACTTACTTTCGAACCCAGTACCAATATTAATTTGAAAACTTAGAAACGCTGTGTCTTACAGTTGGAGATAAAGTAATAACTGTTGACAAAATGACGTCGAATATCTTCGTCGACTGTAAGTTCTTGCAAAATGCATTGATCGTAAATTTGCAAATCTGTCGCTAAAGCACTAAAAGCTTTCCGATTGAGGCGATTGACAAGTGAGAGGTTACATGCGCCCGCGCCGCATTCGCCAATACCAATGGATGGAGGAAACTTCGTTTCATAACTCTTTACTTTTAAAACAATAAGGAACTATAGTTAAAAAAAATATAAAAAAAATATATATTTAGTAATATTTCATTATATACCTAAAATTATTAAACTATTATATAATCTACATTCCTTACAAGAATAATAATCTTTATTCCTATTAGTATATAACATTAATTAAGTACCTATATTCTTCTCATATATTATTTTCTTCTATTTAATTATCCTTTTTTATGATACCTACGGCATAGCGATTCACCTCAGTCTTGATTTTTCCATTGGTAAAAATCGCATTGAAATTCTTTGCGTAATTTTAAAGATCAAGACATGAACATGAATGTACATACAAAGGGACAGACAAGACTGGAAGCGACTTTATTTTATACTATTTAAATACTATTTTTTTGCTCTTCCAATATACAACAATTAACATCAATTATTAACCATCAATACTAATTGATGTTAATAATAAAAAACAATGTTTAAAAAATGATATATGATTATAGTATGATTAAATATTTCTTTAAAACAACTAGGGAAACAGAAGTCAAGATAGTGAAGCCTATTGAGGCTCTATAAGGTTAGTTGGAGTCTATTTAAATTAAACAAATCCATTTAATTGAAGACTTTACTTTCCCAGACCATGTTGGTAGGGGATTGTTTTTTAATTTGTGCCCGGCAGCCTTTTAAGCCATCAATCAAGTGTGTAAGCCAGTTGCGATCATTTGGAGTGCACTTCTCCGTCTCTACGACGGAATAAGACTAAGACGTAACTTATTACCTACCTCTACTACGCTCCTTCGTGAACTACCTGAAACATAAACAAGCTTAGCTTTAGTCAAATATTCGATTTTCTTAAAAAATTTAATGTTTTTAAATTTTTACTAATATAGGGATAGGATAGGATAGAATAAGGTTGACACTAGTAACCATGCTATTTTATTTTACTACTAGCTGTTACTACTAGCACTAGCACTGTTACTACTAGCACGCGACTTCGTTTGCGTAACTTTATAAAATATAGTCTAGGTTACTCACTGATAATGTAGCTTTCTATTGGTGAGAGAATTTTCAAGTAGTTTTTTAGTTTATCACATTACAAACAAAAATACAAATATACAAAAATACAAATATTTTCTCTTTCGTATACATACTAGTATTGAATATTATATACTTATATAATATTTTATATATGTTAATTTTAAATCTTGCTTATTTGTTATTGTTATGATGGTTAATGTAAATTAAATTAAATTAAATAAATTTACTTTTTGAGATCATTTTTGAGAAAAGTATGTTTACAATGCTCAATGAGAATATAAGTGCCTACTCTCCAACATTGTAATTTATCCAGCTGTTGCTCACGACTCCGATCGTGCAACTGAGATAATCAAGGTAGATGTTTTTGATATTATGTGTGAGTCGGGTTTTTTTATAAATGATTATGTAATCAAATGGATATGTGGTTTTATCCCAACAATAACTAGTCTGTGGAATAATAGATTGACATTGATTCTGAAAATTATCTAATGGTCTATTTATTACTCCCAAATATACTTATATAGTCTTTGCTATTTATAGGAAACTATAGTGCATGCCCGCGACTTCGTCAACGTCCGATCGCTACCAAACCTCACGGGATTACCCGCTGGACTAATTTGAAGATTGTCTGAAATTTTCATCAAAAGCGGTTCAACACTTTTGGAGTCTATAGGGAACATACATAAGTACAACACATTGTCTTTTTATATATAGGTATAGATACAGATCTCGTGCCCTTTTTTTTCATTTTCTATCTTTTTGAAATTAAAAAAATACGTTGTTTTAACAACAAATTTGAAATTATGCCTCACCCTATTCAATACAAAAAAAAACGGGGGTACGCGGGGCCCCTAGATTTATTAATTTCTTGAATATTTTAAATAAATAATTGTTAATGCCAAGATCCGTGGTTTGAAGGCAGCATTAAAAATACCGAAACGTGACCTAAAGTCGAAACATACAAGTTTTTAAACTACAATGTAATGTTCCTGACCACAAATAATGTAAAAGGTATTTATATGTCATGGGAATGTACCTAAAAGAATGTTTCTGGTTTGCGGTTGAAATTTCCATACCTACAAGTAGTAAAAAGTTTACCTATAGAATCTCAATTTGAAGAATGCTGTTAATGACATTAAAGAATTATTTGCTTAAATAATACATGACAATGCTATAAACTTGAAGTGTCGTACATATTTTGATTTTAGTAACTAAGTGCCAGAGCACATTGCGTTTCGTATACCCGGCAGCCCGTCTGGCGACTGTAACCATCCCCTTACAGAATACCTTGCAGAACCTGTGGCGTCGCTTGTGTTACAGGATAGATTGGTTACAGGCGACCGTAGCCACATACCGTCAAGGGGCCGTAAGCCTGTCTGACATAAAAACATATGAAGTCTCATTTATTTCATTGCTGGCAAATACAGTAAATTCAGAGTAAAATATTATGAAATATTTTTATTATTGTACAATTAGCATAATTTATATTACTCTTTTTTTTATTTTTTTTATTATTATTTTTTAAATTATATTTTTTCTACATTCACAATTATCCATAGTCTATGTTTAAGACATTAATAAAACAGCAATTCCAATAAAATATATTTTCATATGAAGCATCTCCTTCTCTTCAATTTGTATGTAGTTAAATAAAAATAATTTATTTAATTCTCAAGAAGCCTTGTACAGAGCGTGTCGAAATCACTTATTAAATGTTTATTTATTGTAAATAAAGCACATTACTGACAAGATTCTCTAGAATAATACACACTAATATTCCTCCAAAGACCCGTTAGCCGGTGAACATTTATAATACAGAAGCATTTTGAGTCTGCACCTTGCATCTCTATAAAAACATGAAACAATTACGTGGACACAAGAAAACGTCGTAACTACACAATTGGTGACATTAAAAGTTTATCTTTAACTCGTAACCTGTAAAGATTAATTTAGATTGAACGAATTTATAGATATTGATCTTCATATGCCAACACGTGACATTCCGTTGCAAGTTTCTTTGGTCCGATGCATTTTCATGGTACCTACGGCAGGCGTTTTTCCGTCACCTTACAATTGCATGCCATGAATTCTAGCAAGCTTTACGATACTACACTTTTTGTTAAATGCTGTTATTTAAATTGTATATTTCAATATCAACAACATGGGAAAGAAGATCTTTTAGTTTTCAAAGATTTAATTATTATAAATAAATAATAAATTTAAGCCTATTGTAAAGTTTTGTTTGTAATTGTTAATAAGTGTTAGTTAGTTTTTAGTTAAGTACTTAATTGTTATCATTAGTGTTTAGTTAGGATTAAGTTTATGATGTGCACTCAATTTAGGACTACAATTTAGCTAATTTTATTATACACATGTATCTTTGTTTTCACGAATTTGATTGTATTCTGTCTGTGTGATTTGTTTAATAAATAAATAAATTAATTTTAAAAAAAAAGTAATAACCAAACTACTTGCAAAGATTAAGCTTTAAATTAGACTTCTTTTACCTACAAAAAATAAGTAGGCATCTACAAGAAATAATTAGGTGACCTGCATGAACTTCGAATGATATACTTATGTAATTCGACAGATAAATAATATAAATCCAGTAGTATCCAGAAAAACCTATGGTTTTCCTTTAAAACAGATTACATTGCATTTATCGCAGGAGCAGACTCATCGCGATTTTTAATGACAGTAAGCAGGCTGAAAAAAAAATGATTCAGGTCGGTCAGCCTGCCATCTAGGTATATAAATGTAGAAGTCTGTTACTCTAGCCACACGGGCTACTTAAATCAAAAATTGCGGAATGTATGTAATGTTGTCTGAAATATTGTCAATATATATGGATTAAAAAAAAAAAGAAAATCGAAAATGTAATGTCTAGGAAGTTACCCGCTAATGGAATAAAGTAAAGGCATAAATAAGAGGAGGTTTTGCGGCTGCAAACGAGACGAGGCAAGTTCTCTGTGGAATTCTTGGAGTTAGGAACTCCTCGAGTTGTTGGGAGTCTTGAACGAAGTTTTACAGGTGCGGTTACATGCTGTAGAATTCAATTTGAATGTAGTCAAAAATTTATATTCCTTCAAAATGTATGTGAACCGGATTATTCCGTCGATTGTGCCTTTTATGAGTTTTGTATTAAAAATAAATAATATTTACTTTAACGTAATTAAACTGTTGATAATCCGGTGAAAATTTTATATGAGCAAGTTTTGGTGCAATAAATTAATGATTTGGTGCACTTGTCTTATTTTTTTCAGTAAAAGTCAGATGTCCATACTTCAAAACGTAGTCTTCTTTTCAATTCTAATCAACCTTAACTAATTAGTCAGCATTAATTAAGAGAATTTATAAATTTAGAATATATTCTGTATAACTTGCTATACAAATTGTAAATAATTTGTTTGTAACACCCTAATTAGAATCGGTTTATAATTTTAATGTGGTAAATACAAATGTGTTAGCAGCATTATATTATAGCATAATATTAGCAGAATAAGTTTAGCTTAAGAATATTCACTAAACTTCTGCACTAAATTACTGTATAAATATAATTATCATAAATAATATAACGCTTGTGGATTGTAACTTAATAATGCACATTGTAGTCTAGTTTTATTTTACGAAGCCTAATTGATATGCTGAGAATCGTGGAAAAATTAACTTTTTTAATACATAGATTATTTATTCATAAGTCAGAGTGGAACAGTTATAAAAGGGCCTCTATTTTGAAAAAAAAAATCATATAATATATATCTAAGTACCTACATAACGTATAACATACATGTTATAACAAAGTTATAACAAAGTTATAACACATAATTTAATGATATTTTACATAACATGTAGAAGCGCTTGGTAACATCCATCTAATTATCGTTTTGTATTGTATAATTTTCCACACAAGTGTAGATACCTAAAAAAACGTCAAGTGAACCGAGGATCCTTCTTTAGAGTCGTTTAGAGGTTACTAGGCTGGGCCGAAACCGGTTTGTCACATGGGCATGGACCACGTGCTGTGAGAACCATATGCAGGCTAAAGGTAACGTTCACCTAAATAGAATGCCATGTGTTTCCATTACCTGTTATATTACAATAATAACAAATAGTAAAGTAATGAGACTTAAGAGAAAGTGCATTATCGTGAAACCACTATGAGTTTCATAATGTGGCCTTGTATTACGTTAGGTATAAAAACCATACCTAATACGGATAGGTAAGTAGGTGTCTAGGTAGTTGTTGACATGAGTTTGAAAAATTACTAAGAACTTCTTAGATATAGGTAGGTAATAGGATCGAGAATCAATAAATTATTATAAATAACTAGCTGACCCAGCAAGCAAGCGTTTTTTGGGGTGGGCCACTCTTATTACTTAGGGCCGGTTCCTATATCCCAACAACGAATCGTTTTTGCGTACAAACGGTACTTATAGCCACGAGTCGTAAGGGTGACGCGTTCCTATATTCATCTACTTGTAGAAAACTTATGGAACGCTTTGTTACAATCCGTTGTCGGAAAATGAAAACGAGTAGTTACTTGTAAACAGTGACGAATGGTAGATTATAGGAACCCGCTGTAAGGGGTATAAAAATAGTTTACGACCTATTCTCAGACCTACCGAATATACCTACACAAAAAAATTATAAAAATCGGTTAAGCCGTATATCGGAGGAGTTTGGTTACAAATACAAACATTGTGACACTAGAATTTTATATATATTATATTATATGCCTATAGAAGATAAGTATAATAATAACGAAACTTGCAATTGCAAAATTATTAGAATGATTAGGTATATTGAAATTTTGATAATTACGTTTTGTACCACGCTCTTACGTGTCTCGCTAAATGAAGCGGGCGGCGCGGGAGTATATTTTGATCAAACTCGCGGGCAGGAGTTCAAAAACAAGTCTGTTAACGGTATAGGTGTTTAACAGAACGTAAACTCATTTTGATTTTCAAATTGGATATGTAGGTATATAATACCTACATAATTTTTTTTTTTCAAATATTCGTTGAAGTCCGAGGTAGGTTTTTATGACAATTAAGATCGGAAAAATTGTCCGGTTTTTTTCCGGGTAGTTAATTATAAAAAATTGTAGAAATTTATTATTATCTTCAGCGTAATTTAAACAATCTATGACAAATTAGAATTTGTAGGTAGCTATTAAATACATTGAAGTAATTAGCACAACACTAAGAAAGGTGTGGTGATATACCTATTAAACTATTCTATTTGAAAGAATAAGTAATTTTAACAAAATAATGAAGAAAAAATTCGAAGACAGAAACATTTTGGTTGTTTTCATACATATTTACTGTATGTTAAGTCTATTGTGTTCCTCTGTAAGTCAGCACGCACGCAGAGGGTTGGGGCCGCAACCACCCTAACTCAAAACTTATCGCATTATTCAAACGAACGCGACTCTTGAGTAATTTTGAAATATTACAATTTTCGAGCCGCGTTGCCACGCCCGCCGCGCTCCGATGGACCGACCAATTTCGCTCGAATACAAGGAGATCAATTAGATCAGTTACTTACTGTTTTATTAGTTTGTTGTGAAAATAAAATTCGTAACAAAACTAATAGAACATTAAAATTCATTTTTTTAAATTCAGCTCTTAATAGAATGAAAAATATTGTATCTACTCAATGAAAATCTATTAAATTAGCCCAACATTTATGACTAAATACGACAAAAATCTAAAAATACGTCCCAATTATGTCCCAATGCACATTTTGTTATGAATGTTATAGTTTTTTTTAAGCACTGAAACATTTATAAACCTTCTCTATTTTTAATGTCATTTTTGAGAAATTATTTGCATAACTCAATACCTACTCGAGAAATAATATAAATAAACGCAGATCTTTAAGTATCTGCTTAATAACACATTAAAAACCACCTGCTTGGTGAGACTGAGATTAGTTTGAAGTAATAAAGGGAAAAAAAAATCTACGATTTTTTGACGAACATCTTTGAATACTAGTAGCAAAAAAGACAATGAAGGAGCTACTTTTAAAAAACAATACACACAAAAATCAAGTAGCCCATAAACAACCCATAAAGCAACACGTGTTTTTATACAATTCTCGAAAATCAAACAAACATTTTGAATATCGACATTGCATTTATGAACAGTTAGAAAACACGTTCTTTTGTCACTATTGTTATGTTAAATAGTGAAAAGATGCAAATTCCCATTGGACCGTTATGTTTACGGATTTTTTTTCCACTAAATTCCGTTAAGTCGTAAAAAGACAGTCCAAAAGAAGTATGCAAATGGAACGCTCGGTGGGCAATAAATGTTGCACAAATTGTACAAAGGACATTTAGACAGTCTCTTTTACAAATTCACCTGTTGTAATAACTAAGCAGGTAACCGATTATTATGGTAATGCCTTTGACAATGCACCTTCTAATGTTTTCGACAATTGTGGTCAAAAACTTTAAAACACCTTGCCCAAATTTATTGCTCTATTTCTTAACAATAGTTTCTTTTCGGAATTCTATCGGGCTTATCACTGTGACACCTAAAATTTACTGCTCCCAAAGCTCCCAAATAATAGGAACTGCATAAAAATTATAGAAAAAGGACGTTAGAATTTTTTTTTTAAATAAGGAACTAAAAGTGACACAATACAGAACAGTTATATAATTAACAAAACTATTTGTTCGCGAAACGAGTTATTGACCAGATGCGGTGAAGTTTATGATACCTAATCGAGTTTATAGCCTTTTTATTGGCATTAATGTTCTTACAACTCCCGCGTTTACGACCACCTCATTCATTATCGAACTGTTAAGGTCATAACATCTGTAAATCAAGTATGATTTGTGGGCTCGTACCTAAATGATACTGGCCCATACGCTTTCAACAATTACTCTAACGATCTATGACTGTTGAATTTTTTTTACAGTTCAACGATAACTATCTTTGTAGGTGTCCCTTACAATTAATTATGGAGAAATTGAACGCAAGGTGCTACGTTAAAAAAGGTGGTTTTTAAGTGTATGTTAAGTTTACAAACAATGATACTGTGCCAATGACCAAGCGATGAGAATACGAAGGACACGCGACCGCACACCAGCAATTTATGGCCGATAATTATGCGGATTTAAAGCTGTCGATGTTTACGGGTTTACGTTGGTTTACTATTTTACAATGAAACCACCGATAGCCCGTTGCTCAAGAAACACAGTTCGTACACCTATTAAAAAAGGAGTATTTATAAATATATACCTATTGTAAGATTGACTCTTAATTTTTAATAATAAGAAATATTAATCAATGAAATGAAGCACCATATGATACTCACACATTTCGACCTTAGTAAAATTTTAAGAATTTTACTTATAATTATTATAATTATGTTCGTGCCTATATCTACTCCTATATAAAATTGTTAAATTCCAACACCATTTACCTACTATGAAAGTTTAAATAGAGAAGATTTTTATGCTTTAAATTTTTAAGACAGGCGAAGTAGCGCGGCACTGCTAGTAGACCTAGCTAGATCTACTAGCGTTACAATACATAAATATTCTGTACCGCTTCTAGCAACAACGTAATTATGTCGGGAGATAAGGTTTATCATCCACCACTAGCCAACTGCAGATTGATAGGACTTTATGTTCGAAATGCCACCCTACCACAAATGATTTCTGATTTCTGTACATATGGTCCTATGTAACTAAATAAGTAGGTATAATGTCTCAAGACAGTCAAATCTGCAAATCTGCGTGTGGCTTTACTGCGTGTTCCTTTCCTTTGCGTTTTCCTTTTCCTCAAAACGAGAAGGAGAGGCAGTTCGTCGTTCTAAAATATACTTAAATTATACTTAAATATGTGATACTACTTAAATATGACATACTTACGTACTTAAATTAAGTCTAAAGGCTAAATACACATAGACATTTTTTAACATTGCTATTATTAGAATACCAGAAGTATGCGCCTTGTATAACATATAGGTAAGTATTAGGTACCTACGCATAGAAACTTAGACTTATTTAGATTTGCATATGCAATGCCAATGGTCGATTCGATTAGTCCATTGCGTCGGAACAATTGTTGGCCACGTTTGAAGTGTGCGCAATTTGTCTGAAGCGACGTGTTTCAAGTAGATATGATCGTATGTAGGACCGATGCTTGCATAAATTTCCACAAACAGATGTCTGTTTTTTGCTTCTGATACGCGGGAGGTGAACCACTCACCTGTTACATTTGAAGGTTTTTACTTAAATTAAATGTTTGATAGCGCCTGATCGAGTGTACGTGAGACGCATTGTTTTAACTCCAACGAATATAGTAGAATCGCATCACATTCGCTCGGCACTTGTTATCTGCGCCATTTATTACATCATAGGTAATGAAAGGCGAATTGAGGTATAGATGCAATATGGTTCTTGTTTTCTTGTTTTGACATTGTTTGATTTTATTTGATTTGATTTTTTTTCTCTTGCTTATTGCTGTTAGAATTTTTGATCTCATTGATATTTGTTGATTCATTTATAACATAATGTAATGTAATATAATTTAATTATTCACTAATAATATTGTGCTTTCCTGTAATTTAAATTCATGCTTGCAATGAAGGACCACTGTAAGTGTTGTATATTGTGATTAAGTAGGTATGTTTGGTAAGCCTTTTTAAAATAAATAAATAAATAAATAAAATAAGTATCAAAACTTATCATTGGTTCTATCATTGTTAAAACGAAGGCTCTTATCGTTATCATTGTAAAGTATAAGGAAATCATATAAACCCTTTGAAAGTAATTATTTTTAAATAATATTAAAATCCTCATTAAAATTCCCTGCTACAGAGGAATTAAGAAAACAAACATACAGACATGCACAGTGGCAGTGTTTATATTTTCATTCATTATTTATATTGGCCGTTGAGTAGGTATTGCTTATTATCTTTAGTTATATTTTTTAAATATTAACATAGGTTTAAAAAAAACATAATTTGAAAAATTTCTTGCCTAACCTAATTTTTTTTCCAAAATTATTTTCTCATTTAAATAATGTGTACATTAAATATTAATACATTTGCTATATTTCTATTAATATAATGTTAAACAAAGAGCAAATTTTAAATCGGAGGCCTGTAAAAAACAGTAAATTTTTAAGCGAAAAATA
The DNA here is from genome assembly GCA_947623395.1 of Synanthedon tipuliformis. Classification (NCBI taxonomy): domain Eukaryota; kingdom Metazoa; phylum Arthropoda; class Insecta; order Lepidoptera; family Sesiidae; genus Synanthedon; species Synanthedon tipuliformis. The sequence goes on along the minus strand of OX392417.1, from coordinate 7,278,340 downwards.
TTAATAATGTAATTGCGAATTCATGTTATGGGACATTATACAATGTTCAGTTGTCTAAATAAAATGAATGATAAATAAACATGATGTTTAATAAAATTCGATAACAGCAGATGCTCGTCATTTAAGGTAAAACGTCCACAGGCAACGTTGACACTTGGAGCCCTAGAAAATAGCAAAAACAATGCCAATACAGGAATTACTCATACGCTTATTAAAATGTTAATTTATTGCCAACATGGAGACAATTTTATGGTTATTTTAGTTTACCAACTTGGGTTTCCTTTTTGCCATTTTATACAAATGTGGAAATTGCTGACTTTTTATACAAATATATGCGATACAAGGGCATACTAACGTGAGAGATAGATTCAGGTTTTTTAACACGGCACAAATGACTATTTCCTTTCGTAGAGTTGAAATTAACACTGCCTGCATCTGTTATATCAAAATATGTGTTTATGTAAAAAAATGAAATTCGTAATAAATATTGTTATTACTATTTAGATGATACCTATATCAAGATTTTTATAAGTTATAATAATTGTAAATTTGCAACATTCGAAGTAACTATTCTTTAATCTGTGGCAAAGGTTCATATTTGTGTCTGAACTAAAGAATTCCCAATATTTAGGTACCTATATCATGTTACTAAAAAACTCAAAAATTATGTCAGTATTAACAACTTAAAGTTATAAAAGTTATAATATAAAAGTTGTAATGCTTAAATTTAACAAAGTTATTACACAAAACGGTTCATATAATTATTAGGTAAGTACCTATATACAAAAATTTATATTTATTCATATAAATCAATAAAAAAAAATAGAAAAAAAAGAAAGAAGAATAAAAGAAAGACTAAGTATTGGTCAAATATTTTATATGTTTTTAAAATATTTGAACCTTTTAAGACCATGAATGTTAGGCAATAAAATTATTCTACCTACCTATATATATATATTTACACTAATAAAAGTCTTTTCCGGTATTTTAAAATTATCAATAGCAAATAAAAGTCAGTCTGGTAATGAAATTGAGACAATTTTTATTTAATTCCGTACCTAGATATTATTAAGTAGGTACAGTATTATATTTCTCTAAATTGTATTGATACTTTTTGCAGACCTCGCCTGGACTACCTTAAAAACGAGTTAAAACACAAAATGTGGTAAAACAGCAGCACCACTGAATAATAAACAGAGATTGAGATCTAACAAACAGGGTGATGCGAAATCAGACAAATATGGCCGCGCACACGAGATGAATTCTAAGTAGAACGCCTGCGCCCGCGCATTTTAGAACTAGTATTTTTAAGTAAGTTAGGTAGATACATACATGGATTATTTTGAGTAGTTTTGTATGCTTAAAGGATACCTAAGGAACTTATGTGCCGCATTGTTTAAAATTTCAAGTTTTTTTCTGTAATTTTCCCTTATATGGATTTACCTACTTACTTTGTAAGTAGCTAAGTAACTAGGTATACACAATAAAACTACCTAGTCAATTTTCAATTTTAAACATTTAAGATTCATTTCGGTATTGATTATTAATTTAGATTTTTATTAATTAAAAGGTGTCTACTGACATGCTTAATAGATCATTTGATTAAAACAGAATTCAGTAGTCAATAAACACGAGAACAGGTTGGGGTTTGCACATGAGCTGTCGACCCTGACAGGATCAAGGATAAGAATCAAGGTCATACAAAAGTGAGCTCTGACATCCCTCTGACATTTATGCTGTCTGTTTATTCAATTATAGGACGGGATATTCAATTTAATTTTGATTTAACTCTACGGCCACTGCCAACAAAAACTGTTAGTTGCCTATCTATAAAAAATATCGATTTTAGTACAATAAATACCCAAAACTGCATCAATATAAATAGAAAATAATGAATAAGTAATTACTTATAGGAAGTAAAGTAACCAAGTGGGTAAATATACCTACTGGATATAATACCTATACTTTTTACTTATTAGAGTTTTTGCTTATTACAGTGGGTATTTAAGTATATTGGTAAATAAATATTAGGGTAGGTACATGACTGCTGTGTAGGTATAACAACTGTTTTCAGCTTCTTGATACTTCTTTTAGGTATCAATAAATACAACATTAAAATGTTGATTCTAAAATATAAGATAAGATAAATCTTTACTTGTACAAGACGTTCCTTATAAAAGTCAAATTTTGTAAGTACCTTCTTACTTAATATAAATATATAGGAAAAATGTGTAAGCCCAAAATTTGAAAATGAAGGCATTGCATGGCCAATATTTAAATTTCTTATGCTGATTCTCATGCTAATCGACTAAAGAATATGTGACCAACATGGTCATAACAAACAGTTTAAGTTTAATACGAAACATGAATTATTAAATCGTACCTAACATTTGATGTTGCTATTGTTGGCGACCACCAATTTGGACTTCTTATTTACCTTACTTAACTACTAAATAAACGAGTCTTCAGTGTTGTAAAGGATATATGAAGCTAATTAATAGCGTTTTAATAACCTAACCTAATACAAATGTTTAAAGGTTTTTATGTGTACCTATTGTTGTCAATTTACCTGCAACAAATCTACCTACTTAAATAACATTATAATCGTAATATAAACAGAATAGAAAGTCAACATGGTTAAGAGACAATAAAGTCGCCGAGTAGTATAATGACTATAACAGGCAGTAAATGTGTTTTATGGCTGCAGCGCGAGTTTAGGCTATTACCGCCTCATTTACACATGTCAAAATTGCTCCTCACAACTTATTTCCCTTGTCGTAGAGCGATCAAGAGTCGCGTAAAAGTTTGTTCGGCAAATATTGCGAACCGTTCGCTCCCGGGTCGGGTGAAGTTGGGAGCAATAAATTGGCTATAAACTCACCTTAAGCCGGGCGGCCGCGGCTCGCCGACGGTAGACGGGCGCGCGGCATCCCGCGCTCGGTAAACAACTTCACAAACACAGTTGTACCGAAAAGTGTTCCGAAAGTTTCACTCCGAGTCACGTGTCAGCGTTTTAGATGAGGCATGAGCGAAATACTTAATGCGTGCAACGCACGTGGGTCAGCGGAGTCAGGTGCGATGGCGAGCACGTCGTCTTGTTTATGGCGCGGTGTGTTACGCAACGCGTAGTCGCCGAGGCGCGCGTCAGTAGAGTGTGCCGACCGATGCTTTACGAGCGACGCCTCACCCCCTCCCGGTGACGACGCCACACGCCGCGGCGCCGCACTAAATCTGCGACCAACGGGATAGGACACGACCACCCTCCCTTTAATCCGGCACCATTGATGTCCAAAAGACAAAGTTAATCGAGCCGATTAATTGAACGGTTCACTCGCATCGCGCGATAGAATTGTATCAGCTGCGGCTGCCCGTAGCACGCCCGATCCGACCAAGTGCGGCCGCGTAAAGTTTCTTCGTGTATCGTTCGATGCACCAGACGTTGATTCCAAGCGGTCCGCCGTCGATGTTGCTCTACATTTCATACTTTATAGGTTTTTTTACACGGTTTCTGTCGAAATTTAAAATATTTGACTATTTCTCAACTATGACAACTTATATTAAGACTTTCGATCAAGTATGACCTGATGAACTGCATTAAAGTTACGTCGTGAGCCTCACTATGGTAAGAAGTTTGTGCTCAGGAAAGAGTTGTATATTAGTTAAACTAGTAAAACTGTTTAATGTAGACAGATCTATTGACAGCTAGGACGACCAATGCATCTATCCTGGAGGAATTAAGTGTTAGTATGAGACTTACTTTGGCCACATTGTCCGCTACACGACCTCGATAAATTAGTTATTATGGGCAAGTTCAAAGGAAAGAGAACTCGCGGGTGATTGGCCATTGGTGTGACCAATGGCCAATCACCAAGGCAATGACCAAGGCAACACTTGCCTTGAGAAAAGATTACGACCAGGTGGAGTGAAGGCGTATACTGATCTTAACAAAAGACTTTAAGGTACATGACCTTCAGAACTGAAGAATACGACTGAGAAGAAGTAGATAGATGACTGAGTAGCATCTAAACAACGTGTTGCCTCAAAAAGTAGTATATATATATTACCTATATTTAATATCTATACCTACAAAAATAACGAACGACATACCTACTCATAATTACATGTCTACGCCCTGGATAGTAATTAAATAATAATTTCTGTGAAATAAATCGCAATCACTCTATGTGAAATTCTTATAAAGCGATTTTTTTTGTACTTGGGAAAGTACAATCCTTTAAGAATTACAATTTCATCGTAAGAGTTCTAACTTAACATAGACTACTAAATTGATTATTCACTAAGAATAATGTCCATTAACACTATTCATACTGTATCTATTAAGGGGAAAAAGTCATAAAGCGATTGATGAAATTTCGTAAATTATTCCTCAGTAACCTAATTATTAATTTTACTTTTAAGATTTTTCGTTTTTATCAGTACTGATTCTATTAATAAAGCATAATACCTATATTATTATAACGCGTTATATAAAAAGCATATTTTTTATCAAAAATAATAAATTTAAAGTGTAGTTATGTATGCGGTTAACTCAAACTCATGCAACTTGATCATGAGGCGTTGTTTCTATCTTCTTTTAGTGAGGCGGCCATACCAGCGTAGTTTTTGTAGTTATTTTTATTTATTTATCTTTCTGCCTATCTATATATAGATTGAGATCCCAGTCACCCCAGACCCAGACTTACGTCACTTTGAAAAGATGAAATTTTTAGAATCGGTAATATAACATAAACTTAGAAAGGAATGGATACTCGCTAAGCTGAAAGCTGTACCGTTTTACAGGTAGCAGGGTATCAAAGGTGGAAGAAAACCATGCTAACTTACGTCATTTTAGGAAGGCTGAATTTTATAATATATATTATTACCTGTATGACAGTAATATGACAGTAAGATAAGTAAGCCAGACCAATCTGACGGGCCAAACATCCTCCTAGACTCGTTAAAAGTTCCGCTGTGCATAAGTGGCACTAAAATAAGATAAGTAAATAACGAAAAAATGCTGTTATAAAACACTTTACTTTAACATTAGTTCCATATTTTATTTAAATTTTAGATGAATACCTTTTGTGATGCCCACTAAAATATATTTAGTACTGGCAGTAAAATAAGACAATTTCATGTTACATAATAAGATAAAACATTTATTCACTTGTTGATTTGATACCTACAATATAAATATGATATATCATATCTTATCATCATATATATCATATCTCATTTTATCATATCATTTCGAAAGTTGAGAGTATTATCAGTAATTTAGAATCCAATTATATTTACTAACAGATTGTATAGTGCAAACACGAACCAATAGCGTTTCAATATTTGTCCGCCATCTTGTTATCCCCTCCAAGTATACGGCGTTGTCCGCTTCAAACGCGAATGCAACGCTATCCCCAGCGAGACGCCAATGAGTGTGAACCAGTCTCATTTGTCAATGTCAACGCGATGCACGTATATTTAGCTGAGAAAAAAATCTGGTTTTGTTAATACCTACTCGAGGCACAAAGGTAAGAAAACAATTTGAATATTTTTCAACATTCTGCAAGCATTTAAAAACTACTTTAATTTTATAAATTTTTTGTATTATTGGCATGATTCAAAGTAAGCCTTTATCATAGCAGATATTTAATTGAATAGAACCTAATTGATAAATTTATCATTTCCAAGCTATTTTATTGATGAAATAATAATTTAAAGAATATTTTGTACTCTTAATATTTTTAACACATAGGTATTATGAATGAAATCATATGTAATTAATTTAAAATGCGAATATAAATTCCATAAGGATGAAAGTAAATTAAAGAACCGAGCGAGGCTTTTTTACATTGTTTATACCTTTTATTAATAAAAGTCGCTCGTTCAGTTTGGTCAGTAAAAAGGCAAAGAAAAATTAGGATTTAGGATAATTATTTTAATGTAGTGTTTTATTTCAATAATAAGTAGGTATATACTTACATTTAATAATACATATTTCCTGATCCAAATATGACATTTTATTTTTAATGTTTAATTTAATAAATTTTAATCAGCGTAATGGTTAATAAAATAATAAGGTGCCATTGATACCTACAGATGTGTTATTTTTAATTGTACTGGCTAGTTCCTTTTGTAAGTACCTACCTAATATAAAATAGAGGATTTAGTTATATTTGTATAACAGGTTAATAAATAAATCTTGATCCAAGAAACTATACAGCTTGTCATAATATTCTGACATCTAGAGTTTCCATAGCCTGCTTACGACTACTCACGTTGATGAACGGGGTCGCGGGGACGTTTCCTGAAAAAATCTCATACGCGAACTTCCACAGGACTGCAGCCAGGTCCTGCAATATCTACCCGCTTACGTTGCAACATGTATATAAATAAGGCAAAAGATTATCTACTATACACTATGAAAATTTTACAAAATGATTGGCATAGAGATTTGTAATATCTAGTAGATACAAAACTTTTGTAGATGTAGGTAGAGTTGTTGTTCATTAAACACAGAAGTCAGCTCCATTCGCGTCTCGCTGGATGATTTTTGTTCCACTAAGTTTCGCTTCTATCAGCGGCGTTTTTTTTATTAACAATATAATAATAACAATTCAGCTCATCTATAAATACATTTATTCAGCTCAATTCAGATTATGTACATAGACAGCGGTTTTGCATGGAGATGCGTACGCGTCCGTTCAACTTTCCTAACTGCAAAGACACAAGAATCTCAAATTCTCAATACAAAAATGCTGTTTTCAATGGACAAAAGCTGATTAAATGTAGTTTCTCGCTTAAGTAGTTTCTAGTTTATGCTTCTGTCTGTGTGGTACCTACCTACCTACACTACACTTTTTGTACCAAGTTAAATTATCTTTTTTGTGTATTATTTATCCAATGAAATTTGTTTTATTTATCATTATTTTAACATTATTCATTTAAAAATAAACCAAACATGTTATATTGAAGTATAATACATGTTATTCATTAATATAAGAAAAGTAGGTATTTAACACTTACCTACTACTTACTTTAACAAAGTAATTAATTACTTTGTTCATTGCAATAATTCCACTATAATTAATTATTATCAAGTATTACCTAGGTATGACATAACGATATTATACCTGTATAATATCAATGCAATATGCGTCAAGAAAAGACAATTAGATTTATAAAAAAAATGATTAAATTAGGATTCTTAGCAATAGTTGGTGCTTAGGTACTTGTGTTTTTTTAGGTTGTTTCGAAGTAGACGAACTTTCATTACGGTGCAGTGCACAATTCGTTTGCCACATTCCTCAGCACGTTTAAAGCATGCCGTAAACAGCTGATTTCTCCGAGATACTCTCGTCTCCTTCGTCGCGCAGTAAAACACGTAATAAAACAGAGAAAACTATACTTTATGCGCCTCCGCCGGAGTTGCGCTCACGGCGTGCGTAACCTACATGCGGCCATTTCCAGATTTACGATCTGGGAATTGTATGTTAGAGGGAGATAAAAATATTAAACTCCCTGCCGACGGCGAGCTCCGACGTAGCGGGCACGCTGACGTACGGAGGGCAAGGTTTTCACAGTATATTCTAAATCTACACACATTACATATTAAATTAGTAAAAATACAATCAAACATTTTTGAAATAAGGTATCGTTTTTACATCGATTGGACTTTTTATGAGTATTTTTAATTTTAATGTCATAAAATGAAATTTATCTACAAATTCACCGTTTACTATGCGCCTAAATCGCATACTAGCTCATTTCGTTACGTCTGTGTGCGTAAATTAAACTATCCGCATGGGACCGATGAGCGTTATAGCTTTCCCTTTTGTTTGGCTGAGTTATGGCAATGTTAGAGCGAGAGGTCGTAAATTGCGGCATGCGCCCTGAAGTGACATGTTTATGGGCGGGGTACGCGTACCGCGAGCGGGAGTGGGAAGCCCAGCACCGGCAGTCGTGAGCATGGCGCCTCTGTAGAGTCTTCGCGGCATCTACGTATCCCGAATATCCCCATTACAATTTTTTTTTTAATTTTTATATATATTTTCACTGTCAATAATCAGCTCAAGCAAAATTATATATAAAAAGGTTCTCTTATATCCTTTTAAAAAAAATTTGAAGTACCTAGTTTCCAAGACTGTTGGTATGGTAATATTTAGAATAACTAAGTTCTAACCATTCCAGACATATTTAAGAATAGATTGTGCGAGATAAAAAAACTGTTCACTATTAAAGAATTTATCATCTAATCGGCACATAAAATAAAATATAAAACAGGATTTGAACTTGCATGCTACTTCTTAATATCTATGACAAAGCAATTATAATAATATGTAGGTAATAATATTTCATTTGATCATTTGCATATAACTAAAAAACTTACCTACCGCCTCCATAAAAAAAATGTCTGAAATGAATAATTCCCAAAATATTTGCTCACAGGCGTCACAAACGATAGTTGAAGCTGATCATAACGCCTCCGGCCTCATTAAAAGCCACTTAAGGAAACAATAAAAGTAAAAGTGGTAATCAACAATAAATCCGTTTGAGCGGATCATTCCACAGGTGGCAAAGGAAGGTGTAACCCTACCATTAATGAGAGGCGCCCTACGCCCTATAAATTAGAACGGCATACTTCACACCGGATTCGGGGACGGTTTGCTACCAGAAATTATTCTGAATGGAGGTTAGGCGGCGTTTAACCGGGTTCATTATGAACTTAAGCCGCGTTTATACCTACTTCATTCAACTCTTTTTTTTTTTTTAATATAAATGCTGCCGCGATCTCACTTGATGTAAGGTGCAGATGGGGGCCTTACATCAAGTTGTAATTTTGGAGAAACACAGGCGCAGGCAATGAGTTCCACTCCTTAGCAGTTCGAACAAGGAAGGTGGAACTGTAACGCTTCCTGTGTGACCAAGGAACATCAACCACGAAGGGATGAAACTCTCGCACGCCTAAAGAAGATAGATAATAATCATTCAAAAATTAATTCGATGACGGTTTCTGAGAATATTAAAATGGGAAATTAAAGTATTGCAAGCAATAAGCAATAATACAAGCATTAAGTTGCTTACTTTGGACCTAATGGTGCTGTGTGGAATGTGTGAATAATATATATATATTTTTATATTGTTCATTTGAAATGCATTACCTAGGTACATTCAAAATTATCACAAATATGAACTGTGTAATCTTTTAATCTCGTCCTAAAAAGAATTTATAAGTCATTACTAAGTCATAAAATACAATTTGTAAGATAGTTTAACAATAAGGTTATTAAACGTTTAAGTGTAATCTGATTCCTATGTCCAGTAAGTTTAACATTTCAGGTAATATTAATGTTATATTCATTAATTTTATATCATCAGAGAATCATGCTTACCTACATACCTACTTACTCACTACTTAACTAAAATAATTAGAACCTCTACTGATTACCTACATTTTTACATAGGTACCTACTCTCAGAGATCAAGCAACTTTGGGAGTTCCATCTACATGTTGTTCTTCTTTAACTTTCCTATTTTTTTGTATAAAATATGAAAAAAAAATATATTATTGCCTACCTTGATGTAAGTAAGTATTTTGAACATACAAATTTACCTACAAATAGCCAGTACCTAGTTCTTAGTTGACAGTCTTTATGTGCGTAGACGCATCATTGTCTTGTCTTTATAGGTACCTATATTAAAATAAGAAAGTGCAAAAAAACTGGTTTGAACTAAACCATCTTTGGAATTGTGAAGGCATTGTTTACGCTACCGATACCACCAAAATTGTCAATCGAATTTCAATCGGCTGTACCAAAATCGAATATGATTACAATAATAAATCGATATATAAGTGACAGGCATACTAGAGTTAATATGCAGATTAGTATAAGAGAAACGTATAGGTAAGCGACCCCGGGAAATAATCAACTATTCCACTTCAAGTCACGATGCGTATGCGCACAGTTTCACTTCTGTACTTTGGTTGGACTCCAATTTGAATTATTACACGTTATTATTTATGTCGACACGACCTAGGAACAATCCGAAATCAAATTAACTCTACATATACCAGATGAGTAGGTAGCATTATGTATCAGAGCATAGAGCAGCGCAATGTTAGAATATAGGTACCTACATATATTCTACGACTTGCGTTCACTAGAAATTGCTAAGAAATTAAATAGGTAAGTATCGCTTTTAGGCAGAATTACGCTCTACTTCATGAAGGATAGTTACCATCGCCCATAACTATTGGTAAGCAATGCCTTAGCTATTGCATAAGCACTGATAACTTTCATAAGAAAAAGGAAAAGAAGATTAGCTCTGCTTTTCCTAACTTAACTTTGTTTAACTTTGGTTAACTGGCATCCCTAACCTTTTTTTTAACTTTGGTTAAGCATGCAAAAGCAGGGTATCGTAAGTGGTCGCGAGCTTTGGAAGAGGCCTATATCCAATAGGGTGACTAAATAAATTAAATAAATAATAAATAATAAAGTTTTGTTAAAACATACCTATACCTACCTATATTACCGCTGGGGCCGGAAGGTTCTCGAGTGGAGGCCACGGACCAGCAAGCGCAGCGTAGGACGTCCACCCACAAGGTGGACAGACGACCTAATAAAGGCCGCGGGTCAGCGGTGGATCCAGGCAGCTTCTGACCGGTCCTATTGGAAAATTATGGGGGAGGCCTATGTCCAGCAGTGGACGTCCTACCTGATGATACCTGAGATGAGATGATACCTACCTATAGATATTATTTTGTTATCTATACGGAATAAAAATAAAAGTAATCTCGTGGAAATATTTCAATTCATGTAAATTTATTTAACATAATAGGCTCGTTATCACTAAAATAATTTTCAATAATGAACGATTTATTGCAATCGGACGTCCGGAATTTTAGAGCGTTCGCGTTTTTTTTTTACTTCGCACAGAAATATTCAAATTGTACCGGATGCTGTCTGACAATGAAAAATGTTTAGGAGTTGTTGGGAAGAAAAATTTAAAATTTATCAACTAATGTAAAATACAAGACATTGATGATATACGGCGTAATAAATAATTTGCATACATACCTACGTTATTTTCCGTGCTTGATTTATTTATTATTTATTTATTAATTTACAACTCTAACATCGGTAACACAAGACATTATCCTAAAGCTGTGCCTAAAGTATGAGGCACATCGTTTCATAAGACTACAATTTTTTTGACAAATAAAACAAAAATTATATCACCTTTATATCACGGTCGTGTGTGAACAAAATTTCTTTTCATCCCTAAGATGTTGTTTGCAATATTTTCACTTTTCTCTTACAATAGGCTATCATAAATATTATTAATAACCACCGCTCACAACGCTTCCCACTGCTGAAGTTTCATTCGTTTACAAAAGAAAAACTCCGCTTCCATGTATGCATTCCCATTTATCTTTTTCCACAAAAGCCGGACATTATTGTTCGGTCCAAACACTCCTAAATCTTCGGAAAAGTAATATATTTTCGTTTTGCCCAGTGCGGTGTACGGTACATAGACGCTACGCCGTCAGTTCGCTACTTTCCTGTATTTAACTAATGTTTTATACATCGCTCGCTTTGAGTATAACTTTTGTGCGCTTGTCGCATATCCGGCGCAATGGAAATACGTACCAAATTTTCTTAGCTTACATAGTATATTCTAGGACTCATGCAGTTTCGTTTACGACTGTTTCCACGCAAACATTCACAATTGATACGAGAAGCGGTCGCGTGAAGTTTCAGTGGTAATGTGCTATTTGACTTGTGGTGATAATGCAATTTCAACCTTAGTTCATTAAGCATTAAGTTTCGAATTTAAAATATTCATTTGTAGTACCAAAGACGTTCTAATCTGCAGCTCATCCAATGTCAGTGCAGTGGTAGAAACTTTCAAATAAGGATGAATGTAACTATTAAGATTGGTAGTTCATAGACACTTCGTTACATCCACATTAAAGCCATTTTCATAATAAACTAAATCTAAGCGTCCTGACTTCGCCCGGTGAAGAAGACCAATTTTTCAAAAGGTGAAAGAATTCATTAGACGGTTCAGTCTTAGGTACCTACACATAATAAGCAAACTAAAAAAACCTGTCTTAATTTTTTTTTAATAACGATAATTTGTTTATTTAATGATTTTTTTTATTGTTTTTTTTTATAAATGTACTTAGTACAGTTCAAATCAATTTTATTTTGACATATCAACAATACCTACTAGCAGATCCTGTAAGTGGAATCCTGATAGAACCCAATAAAAATCTGTTACCCCATCACAACGCCAACTTTAAGGTCAAGACAAGTGTAAACCAACCATCCACAGACACACTTAAAACACATAATTTTTTTGGGTTAGCGTAGGTACCAGTGGTCAGTTTCCTTACTCGTCAATTTCACTAATTCACCAGTTTACTCATTAGACAGTTTCGGTAGGTTGACAATTTCGCTAGTTAGGCATTTTCCTGATTCGTCAGTTTCCTCCTTCGCTAGTTTTGCTATGATGTCAGTTTCGTTAATTCGCTAGTTTCTTTGTGTACTAGTTTACTTTTTCGTCGGTAGATAGGTAGGTAGACCAGTTTCCAAATAAAATCTGCCTTGCAGTTTAGGAGTTCAGTGACAAATCTCACAAATACTTCATTGTAAACCTAATTAGTTATCGTGTCTAAAATTCTTTCTGAAGAAATTATAAGACAAGAACAAACTTTTTATAGTTTTCTTCTTAAAATTCACTTAATCATAATTCTACAAAATCATAGTAGGTACTTACACTAGGAAGTATAATAAAGGTAAAAGCGATATCAAATAACGCGTAACAAGTAAGCAGGTTCTAAACTCCCACTAGGCTTAACTATGTGCACCAGGATTCTCACGTTACCACTTAAATCTGGTCCGTTCTTGGTATTATACAATACCTGAGTAATTTAAAAATAAAACCCGTAAAGCAGCGTCAAAATATGTAAAGATTTTTATCTTTTCCGTAAAACGGCTTGGGAAAAAACATAAAGAAGGTAGTGTCACCTGATCCTGACGGCTTAGATTTATTGCTCTCAGTGTGGCCGCGGCCTAAAGTCAACCCGAGAATTATGAAGCTCGGAATTAATTTACCTACGTGTTACAAAATAAAAGTGGAAACGGGATAATGATCGTCATACGTATATGAATCCACCTCAACAAAGAAGCTTTGATTTCAAATTAATTGTTTTTTCCTAAGACATAATTCAATGTCTCTTCGACCTTGTATGTTTTGGAGCCCAGAACAGTCATATATTTTTTTTATATAAAAGCACGCTTATGTGAAAGCGAGGCCTTTAAGAATTCAGTTTCATTGAGAGGCCAAACTTAAGTAAATAATATACTATGAGAAGTATTTAGGTATGTAATTTGTTATTATTCTCAATAAAATGTACCTACTAATATTTCATGACAAAAGTAAAAATTTTAGGAGAAATAGCTTTAAAAGTATCTATCTATAAATCGATCCATAGACATAGGTAATACCTACCTATTTCATTCGATTTTATTTTCCTAAATTACACTTAGTACCTATATTGTTCTGGACATACAACGTCTTAAAAGACGCTTATATTAATAGATTACGATAATAAAAAAATACTTAAAATCCCATGTATCAAAATTGAAAGTTCACAAATTAATTGAATTGTTAAGTATAGAAAACTCATGTTTTTATTAAGTAAAAAATTCTATTAATTACGTTAATAACAATATGATTCAATTTTTAAGCTATTTAGACATTAGTTAATAACTAATCATTTAAATTAATTGTAATAAAATAACAGTTCAAAAGTTCGGATCAAATTAAGATGAGAGCTGCCACTAAAATCTGCTCATTACAACCGAAAGACATTAGTATGGGCGGGAAAAGAATTGCCTGAGCCTACAAATGTAGCCTGAAATACCAGCAATTTTGCAACAAAGCTACATTACATCATCGGCTTATACATCCAGACGAAATGGAGCTTTATAGCCATCACATAAAATTGTAATTTTATCGTATAAAAAGTGAATATAAGTCGTTAAGTTCGGGACGAGTACCGGCTCAAGTAAAGTGGAAGGAGTCCCCGACTTCCCCGAGAAAATTGGCACAAGTGGTTTTAGTCGGGAAAGGCGCGGGGGAAAACGAGGTGCGGGGCGCGAACTAAAGTATAGACAAATGTGTAGAAGAGACAGTTCATTGTACGAAATCTGTTTTAATATTGAGTAATCATATTTAATGTAGGAACAATAAATATTATAAATAGCTATTTACAATTAACTCTAACGAGGTCTTTTCCACGCTTTACCTTCGTTTTTTTTAAATTAAAGTAGGTAAGGGAAATTCTTCTTTTTCATTAACTAATTTTTAATATCTATAAATTTTCAATACCAATTATAAATTTTAATGAGTTAGTGTTTTTGAATAACCTAACCATCCATGGATTATGGCTGTGAAAGAAATCAAATGGGTCAAAAGATCTCGTAGGGTAGGAATTAGGTACTTGAGAATATCATACTATGTAAAATCTTAATCAAGCCTTGGTGAGTGAGTACTCACATTGTTGAAACTGCAATTACATATTTTGAGCATGATCGTGAATAAAATGTTGACTTGCACTTTACAAAATCATTGCTTCTTGAAAGCCATACAAAACGCGGTTCAAAGCAAATAACAAAATACGTATTATCGTATACTCTTGAATAAAGTACTTGGATTAACTCCTAAATGAGTAAAGCTTGTATTAATAAAGTTGTTAATATCACTTGTTGTATTTATTTATTCAATAACCACATTTGTATGCCGTACCATGTTAAAATAACAAAAAGCAAGAATCACCTACAAAGGAATGTACGAGCGGCGATCATAAAAAAGACTCGACCAACATCCATGACATTTGTTTTCATTAACATTAAATTTTCACGTGTAACTTGCGCGGCATTGTAATCTTTTATTTATACGAAAATGTAAAAACTTAACTCGAAATCATATGTGTCATCGTTCTGCTACTTAGCTAGTTCATTTTAAGATAACATAAAAAAATGTTAAATGTTACTTTCGAATTAATAAAATTGATGCCGTACAACATTAGTGTTAAATTTGAATTAATGTTGAAAGTTAAAGTTACCGATACCGAGTAAAAACGAGTACAACAAGGATGTGTATTTCTCAGAGTTGAGTTCAGTACCTACCTACGTAGATGACTTACCTACTATGTAGTTAGCTATATAGTAACAAGAACATCTTCACATTTTAATATATTCCGTAACCGCAACTATCTTTTTTGGAAATTGACACATAGTTTCGTAACTTAGCTTAGCTTGAACTTGATTATTAGCTTCTTTACACATCTTGCTTAAAAAGCAACCTTAAAGTTTTTGGAATAGGAGACAATAAGGAATTTGTGATTTCTATATATGTACACGGTTACAATAATAGAGATATTGTGAATATCCTTTATTGAGAATTGAATATATTGTGTTTTTTATTGTGTAACCCAGACTTGTAGAGAAATGTTCGTTCTGTTCGGATGGTTACTCTTTGAACCCGGCACGGGGGTGACCGTCGAATGTTCGGCCAGAGATAGGGCTCGCGACAAGATGTATTGCTGCTTACGAAAAATTTTCAACAGTCTCTTCTATCGGATTGGCTCCGAACGGAAAATAAGAGGGGACATTTACGAATAAATGAACGCTGTAAATATCCCTATGACAATAATACAGGTCAGCAATAGATTACTTTTTGGAGATAGTAATGCCGTTATTAATGTAAGAAAAACACAGGAAAAAGGGAGTAGATTGATAGTGTAATGAGAAAAAAATAATGGAGCCGCTTTCAGCTGAGCTTACGATTATGGACCGTTGACAGTTCCTTTCATGGGTAGGGTAAAAGAACGCAAGAGTTGTGGCAAATAATTATTTATATTATATCACTACAAGATTATTCCACGACTTTGTCCGCGCATAATGTACCTAACTCTAGGTAGGTATGTAAAATTTCTCGATTTGGAGTCCCTAGGGCGTCCCCCTACATAATAATATTTCGACTTTTATACCTACATATTGATGAATAAAGTACAAAAAAATCACAATTAAAATAAATCGCATAAAGCCCGGCGTTATTAAAAAAAACTAAGTATAAGAATACTGCATGAACACGGACAGTCCTCATCCGAACTTATAAAGATTTTAAAAATAATGAATGAATGAATGAATGAATTTCTCAATAAAAAGCAATATAATTTTAATTTCAAATGACAAATCGACATCACATACAAGTTAACCGAAACACATTCCAAGCGAAACCGTCGTGGATTTTTCTTTCAAAATTTATGTCCGCAGGCTGCCTCCAGAGGGCGCTTGTTGGGGGTGAGAGGGTGGGACGAGACGAAGGGGGGCGACTTCATTTCGCCCGCGTCGTTTATCTTGAGAAACATAATTCTTAAGGACGAAGTCTCTGTCAACTTATTCCTATTCTTTCGCCTAAGCGTAAAATGGGTATGTTTTACTTTTTATTCCTTCAGAGAAGTAATACCTACTTTTGTTTTTACAATATTATTCTGCGAAACGTGCTTTGTTGTTATTTTATTATACATTTTTCTCATTTAATTAATTTAGTTAAACTGTTTTATGGTTAAAATAAAGAAGACCTTGAAAGCCATATGAATCGTTGTTAGCGATATCTACAGGCAATGTTAAAATTCGGATATGTTATTGTCTCTTTAATGAAATATTCATACTTATTGTATTTATTGATTTGTTTTGTACTTAGCATGTGCTAAGTAGGTACAAATCGAAATGTATGATGATCTCACATAATTTTTAAAGGACTTATTCTGCAAAACGAGAAAATATCACAATACCTATATAATTTTCAAATTAGTTTACTAACATTACAAATCTGTCTTGTATTTTTAGAAAATTGTTCCCTTTTTTATTTCATAGAACACATAAAGTAACAGGTAGTATAATAATAAAATCTACATACGTCGCCGTCTCCAGAATGGTTATCTTATAATAACTAACTAAGTTAATTAATAACTTGATATTGTTTGGAATTAGTATTTTTATGGCGATAATGAAGTAGAATGCGTCACGTTTGCACCATTCATAAAGCTTCCGATATTACGTACAACCAATACGTCATTTGACGCAATAACGGTCAAACAATAAATATCGCTTTGCGCAGACAACACGCGCAAAGTAATATATGAAGTTAAGAATAAATAGGCTATTTAGTGCGGGGCTCACGTCCTACCGAATATTGCCGAATATTGCCGACGACTGCCGGCGAATTTCCATATCGTATCGCGATTCGTGGGGTGCGTTTATGGGGTAAAAATTAAGTCGCCGAACACAGTTAGGTGTTGATATTCAATTGTTTGCTTACAATTTTTCTTAGATGTTAAAGTGTTTCTGGATACTAAGTAGGTTGTTAAATGCTAAATAGATTAAAGTAGATAATAAATAGTTGTTAGATACTAATGTTAAAGATACTAACTTTAACATCTAAAATTTAAGTCTTAAACTAATAGTTACTAAACTACTTACATGTAGGTACTAATTGTATTGAATTTATAACAAAAATTAATATAGGGTTAATTTGATAAAATATGGAAAGTTTTGTGGAAAGAATTATATTAGTTTTCCTAACAATTTAGCCTTTATGTCTAATTAAAGTTACGATGAAATCACAACAAGAATGTAATGTTTAACTGAACATTAAATCCAGAAAATACCATTTTTCTGGATTTAATTGGAAATATTAGTATGGATTATGTTATTACTTATGTTAATAGGTAAAAATACATATAAAAATAAACTTAATGCATAATTATGCATAATAAACTAAATTAGCATAATACATAAGAATAATATACATATACCTACTTTATTTATGTTTATTTAGAAAAGAAAATATAAAAGATGCAATTCCTGTGGAGTTTCTTTGGACGTTCTTCTCCACAGAGGAATGCACACCTTGGTAGTGAACGTGCCACTCTCCGACGTCGAAAAGCGATTTTGTAAATCCTATTTCCAATAAAATGTTTTCAATTTTGAATTTTTGAATTTCGAACTTTAAAGCGCTTTAAACGAATGATAAAAAACTCATTTTTCCGGTACTAATTAACAGATGTTATCAAGACAGATATGTTATCAAATTCTCATTCTTGTAGTGACTAATCTAAATGCAAAATTCACTGGCGATCTTATCAATATCACTTGGCGAGAGACCCCCTCTTTTAGCACAGCTAAATGGTTGTGTAATGTGTTATTAGAAAAGGCGTTTGAAGGTGAGCCATCGGATAATGAGATGAGATGGAAGGCACCAAGACTCCCTAAGCTGGTGAGGGTTATACATGGGGGGTGCGGGTTTTCGCGCGAAACGAAATGTGGCTTTAAAAATTTGGAACACAATCCGGCTATTTGTCTTTCCAACGTCTCTTATAAATCAAGGAATAAAGCAGCCAACAATGCTTTATGTCGGGAAAAAAGAACGTATATAAGAAGAAAATAGCGTACGGGCCTCCGCATATACATATACCTATTATGGATATGGATGTGGATAGTGTTGCGTAAGAGAAAGCTTCAGTTTAGCTACAACAACGGACGGGATAGATTTACAATCTACCAAGAAATTGTGCTAAAGATTACATTAGGAAAAGAAGGCGTCTTCGCGACTTGATTATTTCAATTAGATAAACGATACCTATGTAATCTTATCTTCGCATTATCTTATCTTACATTTTCTTTCCATTTATCTTGCACCGCTACATAATCGGTTTGACTAATATTGTCAGAGTTATTTATATTCCATTATTATAAATGTCTCTTATTTGTTAGTTTTATTCATTAAAAAAAATAAAAAATATAAAGCAACCGTTTTTAAACCAAATTTGGGATAGAATTTTTTGCCGACGGTGGTGATAATGACCGCAGGCAGAAATGGTCTGCAAAAAAAGTCTATGTGATTAGCGATTAACGAAGAAGGTTGTATGTGTTTCATATAATGTTCAAAAAAATATTCTATCCGAACGAAGTCGGGTACGGGTCGCTAGTCTCTATAAGAAAAGTCACAAGAAATGTAATGGAGGGCTTCTAAATAGACTAGTAGGTGTACTAAAATTAATTAGTATAAATTTACAACGAGAAATACTCATTGAGTCTCTTCGGGATTAAAAAAAATACGATTGAATAAAAATCTCACTCTGAGTCATTGCTCATGTATTATCACTAATGCACATAATGTAAATAACTACATTATGTTCAGCATTCATTTTAATATTCAGTGGTGCAAATAAAAATTGCCATCATTTAACGGGCGTCACTCCCGTCCACACTACGCGACTCTCTCACAGAATTATGGCCGTGTAACGCACTATATCACGGCAAATTTACGAGAACCTGAATATGATGGATTTTCAATCCGGCCTCCAGAATATATACGGCGAAAAACGTTCCACTGTCAAAATAGAGAAATAAATAAAATCGTGACAACCAATTAATAACTCGTAAAGTGTCTGCGTTGAGGACAATAAAAAACTTTAGGCAACAAAAGGCCAGAAAAAGGCGATCACAATGGACGAATGAGGAGAAAAACGCTTGTAAAAAGCCCCGATATCGTCCATAAATTTTGACAGATTCAAAACAAATCGCCCTTATTCATTACACGTATGACTTATTACAGCGACAGGCAAAAATTTATATGCACTTGTGCAGAGAACACAAAGAAATGGAGTCGACACAGTATGGGGAGTGTTCAAAACAAAATTTAGTCGAACAAAAATCAACTTGCATCATTAGTCACGTATTAAGTTTGGAAGTGAGAGGATTAATTTTTACAAAAAAGTGTTGCCAGCCCATAAATTAAATTTTACGTTTTGTTTGTGTAAAAAAGCGGAGCAATACCTACAACTATTCACAAACATCTTCATTGAAACTAGTATTAACTTATTTATTATATTTCCTTCTTACAAAGTCACCTTACTTTTAATTAAAAATTAGCTCATTTTACCCATTATGGTGATACAATGCTAATTTTTTGAAACAATTTTCATGAAATTTGCATCAGAAATACGTAGGTATTTCTAAAATCTGCTATTAATTTTTTCACGCAGGTAAGTTGCAAATCATAGCTAAGTAGACTAAAATAATCAATCATATTACAAAAATATGTTGTAAGTTTTGTAACAATTTCTTATATTTATGTTAACTATTGAGCGATATTCTTTTGTAAAAAGTCGAAATGAACCAACAAATCAACACGAAAAAATACGCGAAACGAAAAACGCAAAAGACCACTCAAGCATTTTATTATCTGATATCATACGGATACCTTCATCAACCCAAAAAGCGCTATGTAACGTCGAACCAAGAAATAAATGGCGTTTAAAAGTGTGATCCAAGATGTATAAAAAAAGAGGGAGAAAAAATGGAACGAAATGATAAATTTCCAACTCGATGTGAAAAAGTAAGGCTTTATTTATGACACTACAGTGTATTGTGGCAACAGAGGAACTGTTTATCAGATCTTGTTCGGTTTTTACATTTATAATGTGCATTTACTTAGTGATTTGACGCGAACATTACAACCATATAAAATACAAATAAATACCCACACCAACAATATAATACCTACGCTTTTTATGGAACTAAAAGACATGGGTTCCACTTACATATTGCCATAAATATTATGTGTATTATTTTATATACATAACAACCCACCAGTTGGGTCCTTTATATGGTCCGCTTATGAGAAGACAAAACGCCTTCAGGTACTTAATAGGTAGAGGCGATGAAAGTAAGTATATAGAATATATAGAATAACATGATATGGGACAAGGTGAAAAGGCCTTTAAATTTCTTAGTCAAGCTTTTTCACGGTGGTCTTATGTAATAGCCTGGCTTTTGTTAGAATGCGAGTTGCCCAGTTTAGGTCTCTCTCTCTCTCTATGTCCTTGCAGGAATATCATTTTACCCCACTTATAGGTAAGTTACTTAATTATACTTCACCGTGAGACAAATAACAAAATTTATAGGTTTCGGTCGCCAAAGTACAGATGAATTGCAATCGAATAAACTTTAAATTAAGTAGAAGAATTATGCTCCAATCTCTTTAAGTCCCGACCACAAATCACGGGGCTCCTGAAGTAATTGAAAATACATTACGCAACCAAATTAAAGTGGAAAGTGGTACAAGTTGGTGGGAAGGGCGGCAGGTGGCGCTCCAGCGACATCTCCCTTCCCGCGGAATGTTTTGGCATAAAATATCGTTTCAATTATTTACGTGAAAGATTTATAGCACTTAGAAAAGTGCGCCGCGAAAAAACTGCGAGCGACGTGTGCACGAAAAGTGTTTTTCTTGGAAAACTTATAATGGGTATGAGTGTAGGAAAGTTTTGAATCTCTTTTCTATGGTAATTTGTTTTGGGTTTCGTCGGTTCACTTATAAAGATATTAGTGGTTTGTTATATTCGTCCATATATCTCGTTTTACGTTACCTACTACATGGACAATTAGTTAGGGGAATTTAAGGATGACTTCACTATCTCACTTAGAATTTCTGATTATGGATTACCGCTACCAATACCGCTTAATACACATTAAAATGGGTTTTGCAAGGGATCCGAAGTACTATCCCTCATCTCCTACCTACTGAAGAATTACAGAACCAATTACTACACCTCAATAACCGCTCTAGGAATTCCTATTCTTATTGTAATCCAGGAAACAGTGGTTCTACGGTCAGGTGGACTCAACCTGCTGGGAGACCTTTACATAAAAAAAAAAATTATAAGTGTAGACATAGTAACAGTTGATACAGAAATTATATTATGAATAATAACAAAGAAATGGGATCAACCTTAGCGCTGTCGTGAATTATAAAGTAAAGTGTATAAAGTAGTTTAACATTAAGCATAACAAACAGCTCAGCACATTCACATACAACGTTAATACGTGTAACATCGCAAGTCGCATAAACAGCGCCACTGAAGATTTGTTAACGGACCATGTTTATTTTTCATTTACGAGGAGCGCTATGGGTAAACAGCAGGTCGCTATTACGTGTCAACATAGACGACGAATGTCTATGACGTGTTCTTGTTAAAATTCAAACATGTCTCTTTATTTTGTTGTGTTCTCACTTAGTACAATTCACTTGATGAATACTTACGCCACTTCTAGGGACAAAACAAGCACACAAGTGTAACTTACCTGATGTAAGAAACCCAGGTTTTCAGGAGGAAAACTAAGCAAGGAGTTTTTTACCCATCTTAAAGGCAGCAGTTGTATCCTTTATCCTTAAATATTATAAAGTGAAAAGATTTGTATTTTGGTTTTGTATTGTATTTTTGTAATGAATAAACTCAAAATCGATTTTAAAGTTTTTAACCTACCTATAGAAAACTACATTGTGAGCGTATAACATAATTATACTAATTTTACAAAGTCACGTAGACGAAGTCGCGTGCAAAAGCTAGTTATGTTATATTTTACTAATATCTATTCGAAATCCACCCAAGCAAGAAAAAAATGATGAACTTTTTTGCTATCGTATTTTGAGTACCTACCATAATTAGCTTGGTTTGTATTATACCTACAAATACAGAACATTAAAAAATTACATTTATTTATATGAAAAGACAATTTATTTATACACCTTACATAAACATATATATTATATGTTAATTGTAAGTGGCAAATAAATAATAGAACGTAGTAAACAAGTAAACAATTCTGCTTCTCTGTATTTAGGTCAAAACACGTAATTGGTGTAGGCTACTTCTCTTGCTTTATGTCTGCGTGATAATCTTCCGTAAAAATTTAATTGAATCTCGGAAGTGGGAGCAGATGGGACGGCGTATTGTACACCCTTAACGGTTCCTCTTTCTATTGCCTCGCCACCAAAATATTCGCCCGGTACACCCTTGAGGGCTTTGTCTTTTTTAACGTTTTCTTAAAAAAAACCTTAACGGTATATTGTAAGCGCAAAAGTGTAACAATGTTATACGCTTTTTTAGTAATGAAGTCAAATTTAACAATGACTTTCTATACTCAATTAGTCTTGCCTATTGTATCTTTAGTGTTATTTTGTTAAAACTAAAGAAAGAAATGCGCAGCAGATATATTATCCCACCGGCTGGCTAATTGCAAATCGCCTTGAGTTTTAATTTTCCGTTATAAAGCAAACCTACTTTGTTTTTAGTTAATTTTATTATTTACTGTTAAAACAATAAACAAAATAGCTAGGTACTGTATAAGTATTTATCTTTTTTATACATAAAAATATCTATGTTAAGTTGGTTTGTGTATGCTTCAAAAGCTCGAAAATGGGTAGACTGATTTTGGTTTGGACCTTAAAACGTATGGAAAGAGAGAAAAACGGGGAATATTAAATACCTATTTATAAAAATTTCATGATTTCGTGACCGTCGCCCCGGGCGAAGTCGGGAGCGGATCACTAGTTTTCATATATTTTTAATTATTTATTGTATCTATACCTATTGTTGGCAACTGGCTGGTTGGTGGCCACTACGAATAGTAATAAGAAGAAAATATATATTTAAAGGCAGTAGCGGTTGTCATTTAGCAGAGTTAGGTTGTGTGTCGAATCTGTGTGTATATATTTTTCGCTAAATATACGTTCTTAATACCTCAATATCATTTCATTTCAAACAATACAGTCCACTCCTCAACATTTGGTCCTCCGATCGTATTAGAGCCTATCATTTTTCCATTTATATTCGTCCTATTTTCATATTTCATTCAAATTATAAAAATTTTCATTTCATTGTCATTAGCTGTCAGAAAAATTGTACATTCATTTTTCATTTTCATTTTTGTAGTAGACAGTTTATATTTTATTTTATTTTACATTTAATTTGTTTCGTATTTTTATAAAAATACGTATAATGGTAAGAACACGCGCATCAAAACTAACACACGCCGAAAACTCTGCAATAGCAAGCGTTTCCACCGTCGCACCCGCCCAGGCCCTCGGGAGCCCCCAGGTGGTGCTGGACACGCCTGCGCCACATACCAACAACCCGCCGCCACCGTCGCCTAGCGTTTCCACCGTCGCACCCGCCCAGGCCCTCGGGAGCCCCCAGATGGTGCTGGACACGCCTGCGCCACATACCAACAATACGCCTCCACCGTCGCCTTCGTTTCATAACACCGACGTGGAGCCTTCAAAGCTGCCTCAGGATACATCTCCCCACTCAGGCAGTGAAATAGCTTCGTTACGAAGCGCCCGCAGCTCACAACGCTCGTCAGCAACGATAGTCGCACGCAAGCTCGCCGCAGAGGCAGAGCTACGACGTCGTCAGCTCGAACGAGAGCACGCGCTGGAACAAAAAAAGCTGGAGATGGAACAAAAGAAGCTGGAGATGGAAAAAGAAATTGAAGAAATGGAACTGCGCGATACCTTCGCTGCATTGGAGTGTGAGGAATCGGTTTCCTCTCGAACCAGGTCACGGGTAAGAAGCGTAACAACACAGGCATCAGAACCGGTAGCGCCCAACGTTGCCCCGGGCACCCTTCCACTGCAACAAGTGGACCCCACAAGCAACACCGAGGCCATAGGTCTGCCACAACCATGCGCTATAATTACACCCAACATTGACCCCATAGGCCATTTAGCGACTGCTATAACCGCCCTCGCAGACATTTCAAAAAACACTAATCTTCCAGTTTTTACAGGCAATTATAAAGAATGGCTGTCTTTTAATAGGGCATACATAAAAACTTAGTCAGTTTACACCATCGGCGAACATAACTCGCTTAGGCAACGCTCTACGTGGTCACGCTCGTGAGGCCGTTGAGGCTCTTCTGCACACGGCTGTAGACCCGGAGGACATCGTACGCGCCTTGGAGCAATCGTACGCTCGGCCGGAATTGGTAGTAGCACACGAGATTGCAACGCTGCGCAACTTGCCGAGAGTGAGTACACCCGAACAGCTGAACGCCTTTACCAACAAGGTACGAAATTGTGTATCTACTATAAAAACATTGAAACAGATTCATAATTTACATTCTCCAGAATTATTCAAAAGTATTTTATTCAAATCCTTAGAAAAGCAAATGGCTAAAAACAAATATTTTGCTGACGTTTATTATAAATTTGTAGATAATATTTTTGAGAAGGGATATGCAGAAGAGTGTCCACGTCACACTTACTACCCTTGTGATTCTTATAAGAATGACAATGTCAGGTGGTACCTGCCTCACTTCGGCATCTACCACCCGCATAAGAATAAAATGCGAGTGAATGACAATGTCAGGTGGTACCTGCCTCACTTCGGCATCTACCACCCGCATAAGAAAAAAATGCGAGTGAATGACAATGTCAGGTGGTACCTGCCTCACTTCGGCATCTACCACCCGCATAAGAAAAAAATGCGAGTAGTACACGACGCAGCCGCGATTTCAAAATGCGTATGTTTAAACGATTTGTTGTTAGTAGGGCCCGACCTACTACAATCGCTATTAGGCATATTGTTTAGATTTAGAGAGGGTAAAATAGCCGTTACGGGAGATATACGCGAGATGTTTCCTCAAATTAAAAACATAGAACGCGATCGAGACGCTCAAAGGTACCTAGGGCGCGAAGGTATAGAATGGCAAAATGAAATATCCTCCCTAGCGAATATGCGAATTCCTAGGTGGTATACATCATGCGATCTGCCAATCGTAGACATTCAATTACATATGTTTTCTGATGCTAGTGAGCAAGCGTACGCATGTGTAGCATACTGGCGTTTCGAGTTCAGTAATGAACAAATTAAGTTGAGTCTCATAGGCGGTAAGGCACGCGTCACACCTCTAAAGCCCGTCACAATTCCGCGACTAGAATTACAAGACTAGAAAGACAGCTTATTTCGTCTAGGTTTTCTAGGACAATCGTTGAAGACCATAGAATAAAACCATCTGCGATCACCTATTGGACCGATTCCACAACAGTTCTTAAATGGCTCCGCGGGGATGCTCGTCGATATAAGCCCTTTGTAGCACACCGCGTATCGGAAATTCTGGAAAATACCAATCAGGTTGATCACAGATGGCTTCCCGGTACACTCAACGTCGCTGACGATGCGACACGTCAGACGCATTGGACTGACAGGTGGTTCGCAGGTCCTTCATTCCTGTTACAGTCTCCGAAGGAATGGCCTGTCGAACCAGAGACACAGGACATCGTACCACTTCCTGAAGTAAAAGAAGTGGTAGGAGTTCTAATAGTAGACCGCTTTGGTCCACCAGTACCAGACCCGAACCGATTCAGTGTCGTGTGATTGTATGCACACGACGGTTTAGACTTTTAATTAAGCAACCTATCAACCCAAATTCTAAATTATTTAATAATCAATTTGTTTGTAATCAGGTAACTGCATCAGATATCATCTTGGCTGAGAATTTGTTATTGGCAAAGTCACAATTAGACAGTTTTGGTGATGAATTATCGGCTCTTCAAGCGTCAAAGCCACTAAAAAGGACTAGCCGTATTTTCTCACTGGCCCCGAAGTTGCAGGATGGCCTGCTGGTCATGGACTCGAGAGTGCGAGAACTACCATCTGAAGATGAAGCAACGAAGACACGCATCCTGCTAGACGGTCAACACCACATCATTCGTCTCTTGGTCGCCCATCATCACAAGCTTGCCGGTCATGGTTTTGGTGAGCTCATTTTCAACGAGTTGAGAGGTCGATTCTGGGTATTACGATGTAGAAGGACAATTAAGGCCATTGCGTTTGAATGTATGGAATGCAGACGCAGAAGGAAGCTGCCACAGACGCCACCTACCGGTGACCTGCCAAGGGAAAGGCTCGAACACCATGTCAGACCCTTTACCAATGTGGGGTTAGATTATTTTGGACCACTACAAGTCACGATCGGAAGACGACACGAAAAACGTTGGGTAGCGCTGTTCACTTGCCTTGTCACGCGCGCAATTCACCTAGAGGTCGTTTTCAGTCTATCCGCTGACTCTGCAATAATGAGTCTTCGCCGCTTTATAGCCAGACGCGGATGTCCGAGAAAAATAATTTCTGACAATGGTACAGCATTCGTAGGAGCTAGCCATGAATTGATCAAATTATTCACAACTTCCATCCAAGATTTCGCAGCAACCAATAAAATCATTTGGTCCTTTGTACCACCAGCCTCACCTTTCATGGCTGGGGCAGTTGAAAGAATGGTGCGCTCGGTGAAGAAGGCATTAAAGGCCACATTAATAGAACGCACCCCAAAAGATGAAACCCTGCAGACCTTTTTACTTGAAGCCGAGGCTATAATCAACACAAGATCTTTAACGTACGTTCCGGCTTCTGATGACGCACCGCAAGCAATAACTCCCTTTCACTTCTTACTTGGCTCGTCCTCCAACAACCAGTGGTTAGCCGGTGAACTTGATGACGGTGATCTGACGCGAAGAGTTAATTGGAAACAAGCACTTCGTTTAGCAGACCATTTTTGGGCGCGTTGGTTACGCGAATATGTTCCTAACCTGATCAGGAGGCCGTCCAGCAAAGACCAAGTTTCAAATTTAAAGGAAGGCGATGTAGTGGTCATAGTCGATCACAGCTTACCGAGAGGCGTATGGCCTCTAGGCCGAATTTTAAAAACATATCCGGGCCGAGACGGCACAGTGAGAGTCGTCGATGTAGCTACTAAAGGAGGAACATTAAGGCGGCCAGTGCGAAAGTTGGTTTCCTTAGTAGCCACTAACCAGGCAGTTGCTTCCACTTAGTAGTGCCTTGCACCAGGGGCGGGTATGTTGGCAACTGGCTGGTTGGTGGCCACTACGAATAGTAATAAGAAGAAAATATATATTTAAAGGCAGTAGCGGTTGTCATTTTAGCAGAGTTAGGTTGTGTGTCGAATCTGTATGTATATATTTTTCGCTAAATATACGTTCTTAATACCTCAATATCATTTCATTTCAAACAATACAGTCCACTCCTCAACACCTATAAAAGGCTCTCTCTTAAGGGATAAACAAAGGCTAAATGCTAAAAATTTGCATTGTTTAATAAAGATATTACAAGAAAGTGTGAACGCAATTGGTTTGAAAAAAATATATGTTATATTTAAACATAACATATATAACCCCACAATAAAAGTTAGAACATAAGAAGAATATGACTTATATTGAAAATTGTTTAGAAAACGGCTTTTTGCGCGCAAATGATTCCTGCACCGATTAATAAGTCAATGTCAGTAAAAAAAATGTATTTTTTAAATATTGTTTTAATGGTGAATACAAAAAAAACACAATTCTCAGGCCCTGTTGATTTGTCTCCGCCGCCTGGGAGCTCTAAATATATGAAGCTTCAGTGTCTCAGTGACTGCGTAGAGGTGTGGACTAACGTTTGTGTTTTTCGTGCGGAATTAGTTTGAAATATATAGACATTATATAGAGATATATAGACAAGGTCAAATCGTCAATGTCATTTGCTTATGTGAATCCCTTAAATAGAAACCCAATAAAATGCAATTGTAAAATCTTTATGCCAATCACCAGTAGGGTAATTCTAGCTGTTTCTAACCAGAAACATAAACTTTGAAAAATACAAACGTGGTTCAAATAAAAAAAAAACAAATTTGTTTAATTACTTTTGAAAAACAATCACAAATGCCCATCAGACAATATAGATAAGCTTCGAATTAGCATTAAACAGTTCTCTGGAATACAAAAAAGCTTTCCACGTGCGCTTTTAATAATTTGCTAATGATAAATATGGTCATAAATTCGGGAGCGAGTCCGCGAATTTGTTTACACCAGATACACATTTAAGATATCGCAGCCGCTTTGTCGCTAATCCCCAAACAACTTTTGGAGGGAAATTTTAAATCCACAGATGGTGATAGGTGAAACGAATTTTTATATTGAACATTTTCAATGTATTTTTCGTTTGAAATTTGTCTAATTACTTTTTAGATTTATAAAATTTATATAGGTTATAAAATAAGTACCTATTACTTATATAATTTGTAATGGAAACTATAATGATAAAGTATGAAATATTGCTAGGCATATTTAGAAATATATTCACATTTCAAATTAGGGATTCCTGAAAGACGAATTACTAAAGCTTAGTATCCTCAGCGCCCTAAGGAAGGCATTATGCTAAAGCACGTAGCCGAATGTTTTCACGTATACCCCTCCCTTCATCTTGGGACCGACCCCAAATAATATATCTAGTAAACTTTACATATATTTGTACCGTAAATCCTTACAATATATCGCTCTATTTTTGTTGGTAGACTGTAAATTTAAGGCGAGGACGTAAGTATTTAATGAATGTTAATGTTTGCTTGCATTCGCGGCTCACAATTGGTGTAATGTCGCGCGGAATGTTGCTACGCATTGTACTGAATAAGCGAGACGGATTTATTGTTCACATAATATATGAACAAATCCTTTAATCATATAGAAACTCATTGTTTTCCATTCAACAACACAGTGACAACATATTGTGCTTTACGAGCTCTTGATGATGATAATTACAATTTAGCGTTAACGATTTGTCATTTTGAACTTTAAGTAAAATAGAAAAGAGTGGGCTAATTTATATTCATTAAGATTCGCGAAAAACAAAACAGAAGTAAAACACTAACAGTATATTACTACAAAGCTTTGGGTGTCCTGTAATTACCTCCGCTTAAATTCAAAGAAGAATGGAGCGGTCTGTTTTATATAAAAAATTCAAGAAAAATTGAGATAAAGTGTGCACCCGCAAGACGGATAGTCGACGATTCGTAATGTGAAAACGGCCAGGCTTTGGCCGTATTTGACATCGCGGATAAATTGATATTTATAAGTCGTGGGGACAAGGATAGCACGTTTAAAGGGATTCCCTTTATTGCTCCGTCCAACTAAAGGGCGGATGCCTGGGACCTGTCTCGCCTTCGGATATTATGAAATATACCAGCTCTGTTTAACTTGAAAACGTCGAAGGTATATTTATAGGCCTTCGAGCGGTGGAATTATCGGCGGTCGGATGTGGGGGAAGCCATTATTATCCCTTTTATTGGTATAATATTTAATTTTCGGCCTTTACCTAGTCTACACTAGTAGTATGAAGACATATAAATGGGAAAATTATTTACTTAGGTACGTAACATCGAAAGTTTTTGAAGTAACTATTGAAAAATAAAATAAAAATGAGTATGAGGCGGAGAAGTAGAGTCACGTGCTCAAGTGACTGAAAGTATAATACTTTATCAATATCATCACTATATAGGATATCCTAAATCCTATACTTTATCCTATATTATCTATTATTATTATATAAAATACTAGTTGGTGCCAGCGACTTCGTCCGCGTTTTGGATGAAAGGCACCCTATGTTCTTTTTGGTGTCCCAGACAATGTGTATGCAAAATTTCATGGTGCCGATCACCAGTAGTTTTTGCGTAAAAGAGCTACAAACATCCATACATCCATACAAACTTTCGCATTTATACAACTAGGTATTAGTACGTATTACTGAATATAGCCCACACAAGGCCTTCTTAAGATTCCTATCTTTAAGAAACTTTTAATTATTCAGCCATTAGCAGCAAATATAACCTAATGTGCACCTACATTTAGTGATACTGGTATCATATTTATTATTGAGTCATGGTTTTTATAAACTTTTTTCTCATAGTAGAGTTAACACATAATAAAGCACGGATACTTACCTACTAATATATTTTTAACCTAAGTACGTACCTACTTACTAGTAATAATTTACCAAGTAAGTAAATAGCTGGTAAGTTTGCAGATTTTGCTTGGTTACAATTACCTACATGTTACATACTCACATTCTATTACAGGTAAGTAAATATTTAATGTAGTCTTAGTTTCAGGATTAACTAATTTATTTATGCGACCGCCCTGTCCTTTAGGATAAGATCGGGGCAGTGTTTTGTGTGCAAATCAGGCTACTACTGCGACGCAAGCGTGAAGCTTACAGCTAAAAATATTTATAGTTATTTAGACCAAAAAGTTCGGTATAAAAGCAAAAAAATAGTGTTTTTACTGAGTGTGAATATTAAGAATAATATTATCTCTTTTTTATTTTATAGAATCTAAATTCATTAAAAAATAAGAGAGACAGTTATTTTATAACTAAAGGGTTTTCCACATAAGCAGTTTTCTATTTTATTACGATTTACCTATATTAAACAGCACACGTTTTTTTATATAATTTAAATCTTCAATAGTAGACACGTGAAATATGTATTTAATAAAATATTCGTATTCGTAGCATTATGTATGTGTATGATATAATTTGGACTAGAATTCCAATTTTAATTCGTAGGACTAATTTATAGGTCCAAGGTTATACAATATAATTTTTGTTAAATGTTTACGAGTGGTACATAGATGGCAAACATTAATAAATTACGATCGGGTGCAAGTTTCAGGACGGGTCAGAGGTGTCCAGGGGTGGGAGAGCGGGGCGGGCAGCAATTATCGGACACACAGACATATAGATGCATGGATAAACTAAGTTACTCTACTAATATGAATAAATAAGACTCAGATGAATAAATAAGGCGCTGGCTGGTTATGAGACTTATTAAATATTTACAACTTTTGTCAGAGCCGTATGTAGGTAGTGATTCTGAAAATCCATATTGTCACCTGTCCTGGACGAAGTGTTGTAACCAAATCAAATCAAACAATGCAAAATCATTGTATCCTAACAGTGATTTTTGTATTAAACAAAATTATAATTAATTTGTAATAATGTAAATTAGAGAAATAAGTATAGTTATATAATTAAGAAAAAATACTAATCAGTAGTGTAAAATGTAATTACAGATTTATTTGAAATTAAAAAGTGAAATCACATCTAGTCAAGTATATTAATTTTGTTCTAGGTTCGAGTCACCCGCACTGAAGATAAAGGCCCGGGGCGCCGCGTCACCCGTCCTGATTTATGCACCAGCCCTTATCCAAGATTACGATGACCGCGATCCACTTGCTTAGTTTAATAGTTGCTTATACACGCGGACCTTTATTAATTGTGCTTGCAAATAATAATAATACTAATTAAATATGGTACGCTTGGTCCTTTCGAGTCGGATATGAACCGGCAAATGACTGGACAACTGGTAATGAACTACGAAGTGTTTATATTGTATTGTAATTTAATAAAAAAATCCCGCAAATGTTCAGAAGGTAATATAAATTTTTGTATCTACTATACCTACCTATATGAGGTTGTGACATTTATATCATATTTTTTGAATTGGTAACATTATAAGTTGTACTTCTTCATTTTCCCTTTATAGGGAGAATATAAAGTATCGGCGTAAAAAAATTTTTCAAACACACCTTATAACTAAATTAATCATTATACATAATTAGGTAGGTACCTACTATGATATTATGAAGTAACTGGTATTATGAAGCTTAAGCTTTAAAATAAAAGTAACTTCCTCATTTCCAGTAAACTCATTCAGATGCGGTTTATTCAGAATTTGCGTTGTTTCAGCATCCAACGTTTAAAATAAGAATAATGTGTTTGAATTTGATTATAAAGATCCGGCAAATTTATATGCGGCGCGGTGCAAAGGGTGTGTATTTATTAAAATGCTAATTTTCCTCTCCTCCGCAGCGGCTTTAGATACTCCGCTATCGGAGTCCCGCACGCTTTGTATACAGCCTGTAGATTTATACCATACGTTGAGGATATACTAACGGTTCTCGATAATTCATCACTAACTTAATAGACAATTATGAGTTTTGCCTATTAACGAAAATTTTCACTGTTAAATTTATAATTTTCAACGTTTACATCATATTTAACAGCCATGACACATTTTGA
This sequence comes from Synanthedon tipuliformis, assembly GCA_947623395.1. Lineage (NCBI taxonomy): Eukaryota > Metazoa > Arthropoda > Insecta > Lepidoptera > Sesiidae > Synanthedon > Synanthedon tipuliformis. Next base: position 7,245,513 of record OX392417.1, on the reverse strand, counting down.
CGAAACATAATGAGGAAACCACCTCTTTTTAACAGTGCATTAGTAGGATGTGTATAAATTTTACTTTAAATTTTTATTGATTGAGATTTTAATTGAGCTCTGCATTTATATGGGTATTTATTAATTCAAAAATTTAAAGCTAACAAAAATTTTTGACAGTAGATTTTCATAAAATTACAGCATTTTTTCATGGATAATTTAATGAATGAATAATTTAATGAATAATGTGATAACACAGAAAAGAAAGAAGACAATAAGGCTGCAATTCTAGTTTTACTAAATTAAATATTTTGCTTTAAAATTCTTTAAATCTTAACATTAAAAGTGTTCATTTTTTTGATTTGCAAGAGCTAATCTATAACTACTTTTTGGAGTAGTTTTTGTCTAATATGGTATTTTATCTCAAAATTTATGACACGCAACCCTTCCTTTCGTAATTTTTCATAGTGTTCTATAGGTATCAATAGGTTTAGAAGTATAAAGTTTCAATTTTCGCAACGTTAATTAGAAGAAGCTTGTAATTATTTGAAACACCTATTGATTTTTTAAATTTTATATACCTACCGATATGCAGATTTGAGTGAAATATTTTTCATTTTTGACAGGGACACTTTTAAAATTAATTTTCATATATACACTTAATTACAAATCATCTCATGATCAAGTTTAGTGATTCTTATTACACATTCGACACTAAAGTAAGCCTATTTAAACTTAGACAAATAAACTAAATTTTAGCTCCATATCCTTAATACTAAGTTCTATCCATATATTAATTGACTAGACCAATAATTGTATCAATATTGCTTGTTGCTTAAAACAAATTAATATCTGCCAAATAAACCAAGTCATATTAATTAAGTTACAATAGTGAGAAGAAAACCTTTAGTAGGGGTCAGAGGTACATAATAACTCAAAGGGTTGGGTACGCACATCTGGGAGTAGCGGAAACGCAAATTCAATCATGGTAGATTAGAGGCCCCTTAATATTTTAATGCTTGACCACTGCCCGCTAACGTACGATCGATATTCTCGTCTCCCGAAACGAAATAAATCCATATAAGTCAAGTCGACTAATTGGGGTTACTTATAATGGCGGACCGATATAAGTAGGTATCTAAATCTATGCAATTTATTTTATTTTTCTTTACTCATTCTTGACTGCAGCTGCAGCTGCTAGACAAATGAAATAAAAATAGCCATTTATTTCCGAAATGTCACAAATACTTTACAAAATGTCCCTCTATAGGACTCCTCCAACTACCTCCTGGACTGATATTTATTTATATTAATTCATCTAATGCCACTCTTGTCAAATATGACCCTAAAGTCATACGAATATCATCGAACAGTATACGAAAAGCTAGACAATGATACTACAGTATAAAAATATAACTTTATCCTATCCTGATCTATCTATTTATCTATCCTGATTTTTAATCCATATTAAAACTATATTTCAAACAAAATTTACTCAAGGCCTACACACAAAAGCTATCAAATTGGAATAATCGACACGCAAACAATCGGAGCAAGCGATCTCTACGCCTTAACACTGACATTAACAACACAATTAAAAAGTCTATCAATGCTTAATTCTAAAGCTGGAAAGTTGTTCAATTTTGAACCTTATGCTTGTTGCATAAGTGTTATGCGTTTGAAGAAAACCCCTTTCAGCTTCAAGTGTCCCCGAGGCTACGCACGCGAACGACGCAGCATCTCAATAAGGGGTACAAAACAAAAACCAAAATTAAACTTCGTTTAACATGCAAATTTGAGAGTTGCCACGACAGAATGAGCGTCGATACTTAATTACTTGTTTAATCGTTCAATCTCGGTGCATTAAGGTGGGTGTAGGCTACCTCGTGAAATTCGTCCGATGTCGAGAAACGGTTGCGTGATTCGGGTGGTGGTCGGCTAGCCGGCTTCTTTACATCCGGTATTTTTTTCTACACCTACTTTCGTTGTGAACATTTACATTTTTATTAATAAAAATAATAATACCTTTCTTCCAAATTATATAAATTTGGTAATGAAAGCTCGAATTTAAAGCTTTCTTTGATAAGCTAACTCTTTAAAAAGAGGTCTTAATTTTTAATTAAATACATAATATTTTTAAATTAATCATTTTATTTATAATTTCATCATAATTAATTTTAATTTTTTTATTTTAAAATGTTTAAATCAGATAATGCACATAGTTTACTAAAATTACAAGTATAAAACTTAAAAATATCCTGCAAATAAGTACGTGCGTAACTTCGGACAAGTGTCTGCTTCAGAAATAGTCTTGTCCTAAATTGATAAAATCAGTATAAGCCAACATACATTTCCCCTTATACCAATGTTTTTAACATCGAAAAGCTTGGAATATCGCGTGAGAGTGCGTTCAGTAACGTTTATCAGATATTTTGTTCGTACATGTAACAAGACTACCAGCCATACGTGAACAAATAAACAGAGATATAGTTCAAAACGCAAACACAGACATTATTTGATTTATTGCTTGTACTTTTTGAGGGAGAATCTATACCAAGTTCATGAACACGTTGTTATACATAGTTTGTTTATTATGGAACTTTACTTTCTGTTGAAACAGTTCTTTGAACTGTGAACAGGTAACATCTTATAAGTTTCTTATAAGGTCATAGACGTTATAATGACTACCGAAGAATAAAGTGTAAAAATTAATGTTAAGTTAAATTTTATTTAAAAAGAATCATGATAAGAAGCAAAACAACTGCTATTTTTATATTAAGGACTTTTACAAAAATGTATCCAAATTGTTTCGATTTGTGACAATAGATTCAGTATAAACAATAAACGCGAACATGATAAATGTAGCGCATTGGATTTATTACCTACTTCCATAGTTTTATGATGTCGGATGTACATTATGACGAGTGATTTAGTGAAGTGTTATGACAAAAACAATTACAATAAAAGATATTTTCATACAAAAAGACAAAATATATATCAGGCATAAAAAGCGTTTCTTGTAAGTATTAAACTTTTCACTCATTAGAGTAACCAAAGTGTCGGACGTAGTCGCAAACATGATCTGGTAGAACTATTTATTTATATGCCTGTGTATTTTTTATGTTAAGGTTGACAGACAGGCTGGCGATCCACTTGATGGTAGCCGTCGTTTATCCATCCAAATGACTGTGAAACACTGTGTGCCCTGCCACTAAGTAGGTACCTACTACTTAGTGGCAAGTAAGTAGTACTTAGTGGCTTAACCCACTACTTAAATCTATTGTAATAGTTGTTTATATAAGAATTATAACGATTAATACCGAAATAAGTTAGATTTATTTTCTAAATTATATAAAATCAGTAAGTAATTTATCAAAAACGGGCTAGACAGTTAATAATAAATAACAAAAAAAAACCTCTATAATATCAAAATGTTTAATGTTTCAAAACGTAATACGAACACAATTTTATATGACCATAATTTTAAATCAGATATATTTAAATAAAATTTATATCTGATCTATGTTTGTTCATAAATTTATTCGCAAACGACGCAAAAAACCGCAAACGACTTTTAAACATAATTATACCTACAAGGCAATCGTTACCTTTACGTAGTTATGCAATTATTCTTGTTGGGTATCGGAAAAGTCTTCCGTAGATACATTCGGCAGCGAACTGAAAATAATCAAAACTTTGCTCATAAAAATCCAAAACAATAATGTATTATTCATACTTGCCACTCGCCTTTACACTTACCACCATAAAATGGCCTTCTATCCCCTCCTACATCACAACAAAATAGATAAAAATGGACAGTTAAATAGATAGTGAGAGATCCGAATAAACTGGTCGTATCGAAGCAACTGTAGCGGACATCGCGAGCAAAGTATGAAACTGTCTGAAAATACATAAATATTGTATTTAGGGAACTCATATTAGATGCGAGCCATGGATTTGATTTATATGATAGGTCAAGTATTGTTTATCTAAGTGTGTGCTTTTACCTATATGTGCGTATGTGTTTGCAATCCAATGTGTTTATTGGGTTTTTTAATTAGAGATTACTTACCTATATTTTTTCCTTCATATCGAAATGAATAATCACTCAGGCCCCAACCTGTAATTGCTCAGCTGTATTTTTTCTAGCAAATAAATGTTATTTCAATAATTATTATAGTCAGTTATAGTACAATATTTGTTGTACAAGGAAAACAAATAAATAACAAAGTTAAAATTTTCCTCGCTTTTCTTTAACAATGCAAGTTGGAATACAATCTCTAGTCACGTCTTCTGGCGCCTGCACCGGCGGCGCGGGGCGGTCTTGGCGCGGATTTATTTCAACTCTATCAAAGAAAAGTTGCGAGCTGGCAACCTTCTTCCAATTGAGACAACCTTCGCTTGAAGCTCTGTTCATGTGCTGTCGCATTATTGGTGCTTGTTTTAAATGCTTCAATCATACATTTAACCATGATTTTTACTTATTAGTAAAAAATAAACAAAATATATATAAAATAAAATAAAAAAAATATTATTATTATAAATTATAATTATTATATTATTATGAATTTATTAATTTATTGTCATCACATCACTTTTATTTTCATTTTTAGGGTTCTGTCGGTACATACGTTCGCATAAGCGTAGTTTTTTTTTCTTCAGAAATTCAAGTTCATCCCTAGTTCAGGAGTTCAAATCAAACCATTCAGTTTGATATAAATAGTAAATATTACAGTATTCTGTGTTAAAAAACCGAGTGAAATTTAACAGCAGTGCTCTTTGGCAATGGATTCTGTTCAATGCAATGTCAATTGCATTCTTACTATTTGTCATTTTAAGTGCTTCAACCGTATTCAATATCACATTTCTTGTGTTATGTTTATAAAAATTTGCAGCTTGTACGAGTATATTTTTATAAGTATAAATTTTGTATTGTTTAAACATAAATATTTAATTGTGAAGACCTCGTGAAGACCTCGCGAAGGGCGCCACCTTGACCTTCTCTAGATTGTACTGATGTTAGATCTTGCTTCAATGTCATAACATAAGCTCATGAAAATGTATTTGGACCAATAGGTCTTAGTTCAAATAGATTAATAAGTCGTTATTATCTTAATAAGACAATCACTAATCTACTTCAAAGAAACTAAGAGTGAAAAATTTAATTCATCAGCAAACTCTGAGAACAATATCTGTAATTCTTATCAGCATAAAAAAAAAACTGATTCAAAATAAAATCAACAAATAACCTTATAAAGTGTCCGATCTACGTAATCGGCGATTATAAAATGAACGAAACCGACTTTTAATTAAGAAAAAAGGGATTTTTAAACACACGGTGTCCTCAATTTGCATGTTTATTATATTTAAAAACAATTTTCTTTTATATACATAATTACATATTGATTTGATATTTAATAAGTATGTATACCTATCTACCTAGTCGTTGTTTTGTCATATTGTTTGTTTCCCATTTTTTTATCAATAAACATGTTTATGTTTCAAACTCGTACATATACACGTATAAGTAAATATACATAGGTGCCTCCTATTTTATATTCCTACCGCAAAAGTATTATCCAATGCCAGCTTTAGTTGACAAAGATATAAAATACCTAAACTGAGATAAATGTAAACTTATAAGTTTTTCAAGGCATTTTGTCTGTTAGTGTGCTCATCACGATTATCATCAGACTGTGTCAATCCACTTTTGGATATAGGGGTTTCCCAAGACTCGCCATCAAGCACTTGCAAGTTCCTTTACTCTTCCCATTCGGCAGCTTTTTGCAATGCATATTAGGTCACCTGGCCGCAGAGCTTCGCAGCTCTGGATGTTAGTTCCGCTTCAGTTATCAGCTCTGTATGCAGAGCGGATAACTGAAGGGGTAGAGAGTAGACGAGTTTGGATGTGACCGGTTCAACTTGCTAATTCTCTTAGGTATGTCGACAACCTTGGTTCTTCGGAAAATTTCAAAAATTCTGATCCTATCCACTAAAGAAACTCCGAGCATAGACCGCTCCATCGCTGATGAGCGACTTTGAACTTTGTGGATAATTCCTGCCGTGGGAACCCACACTTCAGCACCATTAAGTCATTACTGTAGTGTTAAATAAAATTTATCAAAAACGAACATCACATATTGCCAAATATAATATTAGATCAACAACAACAACAGATAGTTATAACAGATTTAGGTATGTAGCATAATATATGTAGCTTTTAATGGCTGTCTTCAGTGATTTGCTACCTATTGTCTTCATATGATTATGCTGAAATTTATTTTCGAACGACTATCACAGTAGTTTTTAAGTAAGTAAATAATGTAAATATGTATAAATTATGTATAACATAGAAAAAACATTAATAAAATTTAGTAATTAGTTCCCAAGAGTGATGATATAAAGCAAATACCTGAATCTATTTCGACACATGTCGCTTCCAGACTTTTAGTACACCAACATTAACTTTGCGATGTATTTCAGTCGTTTCTCTTTCAAACATATTCGTTTTTAGTCGCTTCTTTCATGAGCTCAACTAAAATGTGTGTGGTGTATTCATTCGGTCGCAACGTAGTCGCATTTTTATGGCAATTTAAATCGGGATTATACTTGAAATAACGTTATCGTTAAAAATTTCAAAATTTCAATCTATAAGAGAACTCTATATTATTTTCATAAAAGTAATACCTACATAAATTATAAAAGGCGATTCCACTTATGATTTTAATGTTTTACCTATTTTACCTATTGCAAACCTTAAAATTGAACTGAATTAAAATAGAAATTCAATTGAAGGTTTATTGCAAACCTTAAATATAAAAACAATCAAATAATGAATTGATTGTTTACTAATACTTATTGGCATGGATCGACGCTACTTTTAGTTAAGAAAGTAGACAAACATATTATAAAATAGACAAACAAAAGACCTCACGCGGTATACTCTTGCACCTAGTTTGCTAAACTAAACAAATAAGTTAGATATTTAGCTAAGCGATTGTCGGCTTTGCGGTTGTGGTAACTTTACGACACATTAATGGAACTTAAATAACTAAATGTAGTTCAATAAAGTGTTCTCGCCCTTAATGACTTATCCTTTTGAACTTTCTAGAAGGTTATCGCTGAGTCAATGTTTTGCAACAAACAATTTGGCAACATATTGAGGCATATAATTTGGCAAAATACATTATAAACTAATAGGAAGAACCTGGGCCCCAATTCTCTAACTTGGCGATTCTTTACTTCGAAACCGATATGATTACTAATCGATAATCTTCGTAAATTTTTACAATATCTGCTAGATTCTGCTAAAAAGTTATTCTCTTACATATATATCAATGCAATGATAAGACTAGGATAAGACATTGATGTGTTTTGGCAAGGTCACACAAGCGTGAAATCATAATTTGCCATACAGAATCAGGGCCCTGATGCTTTTTCGCATGAATCATTCCGTACTTTCATACCCCATTTACTTCACACACGGTCCGGCGTGTGCTACGTGAAACCCTTGACCACTTTAAAACAAAAGAAGAGTAAATAAAAGTAATATAATTCAAATTCGCATCAAACTGACAACGGCAACATGTGTTACACGTAATACGCAGCCTTTTAACGACCATTAAGTATTCAGTCCTTATTTTTGTTTCGTCATTTATTATAAATAGCCAGCGGACCGCCTTTATTAAGATTCTTTGCACATAATAATTTATGGTGCACAAGGTCCGGGCCAGCTCGACTCAGATTAAATTGTGGGAGTACAGATAATTTGTCCTAGATTTGAGTCACTTATACGTATTCGCCCATACAATAAGTTTTCATGTCAGCTTGGTCTCGTCGCCAAGTAAACGCGGAATGTTAAGTGCGTTTGAAAGTTTCGAATTTCTTTAGTTTGGGGTCGCTGTTAAAAATAGATGAAAAACGTGACTTGATTGATTAAAAATCTTGTTGCACAACTTTTAAGCAATGGTAATCTACTTTCTTGCGGGGTCTTCTGGAAATGTCTGATGGTAGACATAACTGTCAATTTATTCAAAATTTCAAAGCGTAGTTATAGTTTACGTAGTATCACCGCAGTTTCAAAAACGTGAAAAAAAAATTATTTTTAATTTTCAAATATATTTTTTTTAATCCTTCCGTTATTGGAAGGAAAAAATTAAAAATCCCGAAATTTCATTATTAATTAAATAAAAAATAATTATTCTAAAAAATGACGTTCAAGTCCCAGCTGCGCTCAGTAACGCGAGCTACTTATACATTTATTTCATAATTACAAAATGTTAGATGATATAATCATCAATTCTTAATAGCAATTTATATCAATTATTTTTCCATCCACTTATATTACGGGCATAAAAATTATGCGATTATAATAAAATATATTTTTTATCTTTAATAGGTGGTGCCTATGTTCCTTTTAATTCGATAAATTAATAGTAGCAAAAATTAACGAGTGCCGTAATTAAAAATATACATAATTATCATAATGAAGTTAAACGCAGACTGCATAAATAAGTTTTAGGGCATAATTCCCGAGCACATCATCTCTAAAACGGGACATGCAAATTGCGAGCGTAGAAATAAAACATGATAACGTTTTTATAAAGTTTCAAGCGACGAGAATGCCGCAGATCGCTTTTTATACTGTACGGTACGACTTCTGTGTCTGATGTACAAAAAATACAAAAAATGAAATGACAAGTAGGTAAGTAAATACAGAAACGTGAAATGACAAGTGAAAAAATTCGATAAACGTGAAAACCAATATCTAATAATTAAGAGAAATTCTTGCTCAAATAAAATTACATACTAATTTTTGAAAGTCTGAGTGTTGGTACAATTTTTCATGTTTTTAGTCATATCGCGAATATCTCTACTTTAAGGGATTCACATAGGCAAATGACATACAATTTTTTAACTGACATTGACTTATTAATCGGTGCAATAATCATTTGCGCGCAATAAGCCGTTTTCGAAACAATTTTCAATATAAAACAAATTCTTCTTACGTTCTATCTTTTATTGTGGGGTTTCTATTACTTCGATGGAAATTATAAACAATACAATTTATTCTTCAAATTTTTATAACAAAGGCTAAACCATTGTTATTACTTCTTACAAGAGTTTTTACATAAAATTTTCTACAAATTTGGATATAGTCATTTTACTGAAGGTAATTTGGCTGTGTAACTTAACAGAGAGTTAAGTTGTGTTGTAAGATACGTTTGTTGGAAAAGATGTTGATTTAGTAGTTCTTCTCATGGCTCTATTACCGCTAGAAAATATTCTTTGTCAATCCAGGAAAAGCAAGTTTTTTTTTTTTTTCACTCCAAGATATTTTCCCATATTTGGCTTAATTTGAGTGTACTGTTTACAAATAGATGGATATCGGACAGTCTAAAGGTCACCATAAAGCGTTAATTACAGCGAGGTTCTAACGAAGATGCGATGAAAAGCGGAACAGAGCAGATGATGATAAACAACGCGTTAAATATGTAGCTAGTAGCGAGGGTAACTTGAGGGTTGATACGTAAATTGTAATTAAAAAATATATTTTGCTACATTTTTTCCAGTTAATCTCTTAAGTAAATTTTACTTGTATTTAGATTAGATGTAAATTGGTGTGCTGTGACCAAATATAATATAGATGAATCTTTTACGAACAGATTTTGTGATTGGTTAAAAATTCAATTTGTAATTAAAAATACAAAAATACGTGAAAAGTAATCCTAGTCCTAATTTACTGTTAAACACCTAGCAAACTAACTACTCTAAATATGTAAGAGCAGTTGCATCATTTCAGGATCATGGCTCATTATGTTATAGGTATTCATTAAGTATTCTGAGCCTGATAAATTACTTATATATCAAGTCTCATAACACTAGAATTTATGTATTTTGATACGGTTTATTGAGTTCTAATACATTAATTAAGTATTAATTGTTATTTGTCAGCTCTCTTCCTATCGACTCGTAGATTTTAATCTATTATGTAAGTGAACTTGATTTAACTATTAATAATACTTATAGCACCCGAACTGTCAAGCTTTTCACTTCATCTTTTGTAAATGTATACTTATATGTATAGGGTACCTCCTACATGTATAGGGTATAGTAAATTGAAAGACACAAAATTTTAGAAACCTACAGTCCAATTAATATCAACCGCCGCCTCTTAGCTTGTTTAATTATAATTTACCATTTTCTTGTAGATATTTCTTTTAAATTACACTTGATTCTGGACTAATGAGAAAAATAGCCCGAACAATTTGGCCGGGTTTAAAAAAAATGAACGTTCCCAGTAAGCCGAGAAGACGCATAGCCCTGGACGTGTCTACCAAGGTAATTAGTGGAGATACTAATTTACATTTGTATTCAAAATTCGAGCGCTCCTCTCGCCGCTGCCGTCGTCTGTTTATTCTCGTCTCTTTTTTTTTTTAAATGTACCGCATTGCTGTGTTTTTCGCGTAAAAATTTACGCGGCAGTCCCCTAACAAATGTTCCCGGGACGTTGTCAGCCCGTACAAACATTGGTCCGTAAACAACTTAAAGCGTAATTCGGTATTAAAATTTAATGGTTTTATTCTACGTTACGCTGTAACGCCATGAGAGTTTTGATAAAACATGTTTGTTTCGAAACGTCTTACTATAAAATTACTGAAAATTACACACATTTATTACAAGGAAACATTAGAAATGAAATAAGAATTAAAAAAATACTAATAAAAGCTCTCTAAATCAATTTGATGCGTTGAATATATACGTACAAAATATATACAAAAGAATAGAATGGCTTATTGTCTTATTTGCCATTTGTTGAGTCAAAAAATAAATGTACGTGACTTTTGATTACTGTACAATTGTAAAGTAATTTATCAACATGTCGGTACAAACTACGAATATTTTAAGAATATTACAAGCAGCTTCATTGATAATACAAGACGTTTGTACTTAATTTTGTAACCATTTATCAATTCTTCGTGACACAAAATTCTATTGCAGCTACTCATTTCAATAATAGACCTATTGCAGTTGTCTACAACTGTTTAAAAGTCAATTTGATAGAAATAAAGGTTATTTTATGCAATTTGCTGACCCATTAGTTCATATTTGTTAAATAATTTGTTATGAGATAAATTTATTCTTGTTAATATTTGTAATGGCAATATGATTAGTATACCTCACATTTGTTCAATTTAATTAAATTTTTATGACATTAGTAATTTGTAACTAACATTTTGTTTTGGTAAAATGTTGCAGGCAGACTGGCAAACCCCTTGACTTGACTGCTTTGGACTTGACGGACCTGTTTTGGAAAACTAAGAAAATTATGACTTGACTAGACTTCACTTGACTGACTAGTCTCGGGATCTGCTACTTTTGGTTTTAATTTCTATTTTCCCTTTTTTATTTTAAAAAAGGCTATTACAAATTGCTATTTTTACTAATGACACTGGCAAAATCATCGGAGAAGATCTGATGGAGCCAAGACATTAAATGAGAAGAAGAAGAAGAAGATAAACCCCTTGACGGTATATACTTGAGGAATACTACTACCTCATTATTACCAGCCACCAAGTATCTACAATCAAAGTGGGATTCTCAAACTGGGAAGCCACTGGTCGCATTAACCAGGCTTTCTCGGTGGAATAAATTGACAAGCGCTGTTGTGTTCAATAAGTAAGAAGAAAGAAGTTCTTAAAGCCAGTTCCACTATCCGCTCTTCATTCCTTGTCATTTATCTTATCAAGACCGCAGTAGACTTATAAAGTTTTATTAATAAGGTAAATAAATCACTTTTACTGAAGTGTAAACTTCGTTTTAGCATACAACACCTAAATTTACTAACACTAGTTTAACATACCTGTGCCTCTATAATGAATACACATGTTGTTTTTAAAGCAGCTTATTAAAGAGCACATGAATAACGATCATACGCATTACACACACAATAATGAATGTCCGAAAATAATAGGAACAAACCATTAATGGGAGCACGTAAAATCCATTTGGCATTTTCATTTCAATTTTATTTAATTAAGGCTTATGTGGTGAGTTCGGTCCGTAATGCCAGGTCTGGGTATTGTTCATTGACTATATGTTTCTCGATTTACATTAAAATCTAATAAATAATATTTTGTTTGGCTTAGATAAACGAAATGTGTATGTTATTAGAACTAGCATTCAAGAACCCTTCCCTTTGCAAAGTACAGCTAATAATCGACAAAATTATGTGACCTTACTTCTTATTGGCACACTCCTGAATTCCTACACAATCTGCATGTCAAAAACGTTTATTGGAAATCATAAATAGCAAGATGACGTCATAAGAGGCGCTGGTATCGAGGAAATTAATAGTCGATAAGAGTGTCAATGCAAACGTGAATCGAAGTACTAAATACATTCGCTGTTGCCTACCGCAGTTTAGTTGAAAAGACCAAATAGTACGCAAGAATTAAATAATATGCCGAACGAAAAGAAGTCATTCTTAATTTTAAAAACATAGTTCCCGTTATTACAAAATAGATATTTTAACCTTTTTTTTTCATTTGTATTTTCTTTTTAATTCATGATAAAATTCGCAATTACAGACAAGTTGCAAAACCTGTATTTGGTGTTAACCTGTCGACTCTAAACTGGCTTGGTGTTTTCTGAAAACTACGAACATCTTGTTAGGTTTTGCACCGGAAAAGTTCCGTTAACGTTAGTCTCATGACAGCTCATGAGTTCAAACTCGATATTATTTATATTGAGCTGATGTACCTACCTTAATTTATGTGGTATTACCTTATTCTTACCTTATTTTAGCCAAGATTATACAGAAATTTGACCATGTTTGTTGGTTCTGTTTCTAAAGCAATGACGATCACCTACCATCGAGTTTATCGTTAGACTGATTTTTATTTACAAACAATAATAAACAATGTGACCTTAAATATGTCATTTACAAATTTCAAAAACGTACATATGATTTACGAATCAATAAATAGTGAAAGTTTTATTAGAAATACCAATATTTTCTAATGGAACCGTCAACATCCATACATTTCTCATCATTCAAATTCATGATTTATCTGTGAAAACTGGCGTTTGGTGAATTCTGTTATTGAAAAGTAAATAGTATGGGCTAAGTATGGGGCATACTATTTTCTCAACTTGTTCAAATAAAAAAAAATGAAATTTAATTAAATTGTTAAAAAGACCATTTACGTTTGCATTTACATTAATACGAATTTACTATATTAGTTGAAGTTGAACCCAATTTAATTAAGATAATAAATTTACCTCCTTTAGAGTATGACAGAAGAGGTATGATTTTAATATATAAAATATATTTTTGCTTCATCAAAGATTAGATAAATAAATATAAAAGCAAATTTGTATTGCCAGCTAACTACATAGATCCTGTGTGCGATACGGATGATGCCTGTTGCGACAAACACTTAATATTCAACGAAAGTAGAGAACATATAAAAAAGCTTGTTAAAATTCATCAGCTATAAGCTGGAAGATCGATGATTGACAGAACATTTAGTTTGGTTTGAAGTCTATACGAATGCTCATGCGCAGCCCCCAACACGACATGTAGATGTTTATCGAATATTGATGTATGGAATTTTAAACACTAGTAAAACGACGGGCAATATTCCAATTTATCAGATTGACTACATTAACACGTGGTTGTTGTTGGACATTTATTAAGTAAGTATACCTATAATTATATTTTATATTTATTATTAGATTTAAAAGTTTTTTTATTATATTAAAATACGTTATTTTTGCTTTAAATAGACGAAATATCTTTAGTAGTGGTATTTATAAATATGTAGATAAATGAAGATAGATATTTCAGTAGCTTTTTGTCTTGTTTGTTACCCTATTACATTTTATAAGGTTTAGTAGTTATTAACGAGATTTAGGCGTTAAGTCATTTAGCGCTATCAGCGATGTCAAAATATTAAAGGGTATGGTGAAATCGCGCCTTAGTGTTTTAATAAATAATATAGAATTAGGTACATACTTTTTCACTTTTAAAAATTGTATGACCGAATTTAGACCAGGTTGCTAACAGTTAATTCTAAATTTATATCTATGTGATCTAAAAAAAATAAAAAAAATAAAAATGTTTAACAAAATAAAATATTATTTTTAAGTATTATTAGGTAGTTTTAGATAAAAAACTATAGTAGGCGTTATTATTGCAATTAGAAAATGAAATTATTACCAATTTTGTAATAATCTGAAAACGTCCATCTATTTTAAAAAGTATTTAAACAGCTCACAATTTTAACTTTTTAATTTTTTTAAACCATTTGCAAACGTATGAAGAATTTCTTTGCGTCACAGGTAAGCGGGTGGTAAAACTTGATACAATATCTGCGAATAATTTACTTGGTCTCACATTTCAACAAAAATAGATTTGCGTGTGTTTCAATAAATAATGTGATTTAATGCCGTAGATATAGTGTTTAATGTTGAACAACACACTAGTTCTCATTAGTTATTTGAGTTGGCAAGTTGTGTAGTGAAGTGAACAATAAATTTATCGCAGTCTTTGCAAGGTAATTGCGTAAATCATCCATTTATGACAGTCCGGCAGAGACAGCTTTGTCTACTCGCTATCTGCATAGTGATGCGGTTACCCTGTTATTGTACAATATAAACAAGAGATTTCAAGTTTTTGTCCCTTGCACGCTTACAATTATGATTATGATTCTTACCTGTGCATTGAACAGTTGTGATTTGCATAAAAAATGTTACACTTATTGAAAGTAAAAAATGCTTATGACGCAAACCATTTTAAGACAGGGACTAAGCTAAGACCGAACACAATTTTTATGCACAAACCAACAAAAAGAATGCAACGTAATAAATTTAATAATGAATTAAGGTGCAATATTGCATAGCAAATTATTGTAAGTTCTCGAAGATTTAAAAATTGGAAGGCTTTTCTTAATTATAAAAATTTCATAAAATATTTAAGTCAAACCTTTAAAAATCTAACTTAAAGCCTTTAACTTTAAACTTTAACCTTAACCTTTTAAAGGCCAAGCCGTTCTTAAGTAAGTACGATACTTTATATATATGAAGATTGAAATCATTTATTTATACTTTTGTTATCTATACTAATATTATAAAAAGTATTTTGTATTAATTTTAGTATTAAAGTATTTGTTTTATTATGAAAATTTGTATTTTTGTAATCTTGGACCAATTTTTAAAATCCTTTCGCCTATAGACAGCTAGATTATCAGCGAGTAGCATTTCATAAATTTACGCGGACGAAGTCGCGTAGGTACAACAGCTAGTTTTTAATATAATAGTGCCTTCAGAGTTCTTTCAGTATTGTCAGCAATATTTGCTGTGGCACATTATTACGACATTTTTGCGATTATGAAAAAACTCGAAGCACATCCGTAGTGATACAACTCGAACACATTCAATGGTTTCTGGAAGTTATTTTCTAATCGACTAGATTCGCCAATGTTTGCGACATTGGGAGCATATTCACCAGCTATAATAAAAGTAGTCATCAATATAATTAATTAACAACAATAAAATTTAGAATTTAATAATGTATGTAGGTACATACTTAGTTAAATAAAATTCATTTTTTTTATTTTTCTGTTAACGGTTAATTAAGAAATCGCAAACCGCAAACAAAAAGTGGTATAAGTATATATACTTACAATTATTATTATATGCTTGATAATAATTTTATACTCGCCGTCAGGTACGACAAGCAATTTGTCACACTCCCAAGAGTTGTCAGAGGCTTTCTCCCACGTTGCTGTTATCAGGTGGGTATTATACAGGCGATAATGTAGTCCCGTTTTAAATGTTGAATTTCATTGTACCATTTATACACTATTAGAGGCATTGAGAATATTACTTACCTATAAAAATAAGAGGCATACAATGGAGTAGTGAAATGTATGGAAAAGCTAAAGAGTTAATTAGCAGGCGCGGCGGGGCACCGCGCACGCGTACTTCGCGTTTATCTTATCTGCGCGCACGACCGACCATGTCTGCGCGGGAGTTGCCTGATATTGCAGACACGACGATTTATGTTCAAACCTCATATTTGTAACATTGTACACTCCTGCGGCTTTTCCCGACATGCTTAACTTCAATAGAATTTAAACATCTGAATTGTCTGCATTCCAGATATTATCCTGTATAGGGCGTATAATATGCATAGGTTTTGACATTTGATTTAAATTTCAAAATTGAAATTGAGAAAATAAATTAAAAAATCTAAAAAAATTAATTATGTAAACGACAGACAAAATTACGTATGATAATTTGACATTGATAATTATTTTTTTTAATAATAAAAAAATTAAAAACGAAAGTTTAGTTTATCAGATTTTTTCCTGAAAACTTAATTACTAGAATGGACCCAGAATAAGTCTACAATAATTATTTATTTATCTATAGAATGGAGCTCATTTCATAGATTTTGTTAAGGAAATAAATACTAATTATTTTGCAAAAATAAGCGTTTTGCACAGTACCTACATACATAGATCAATAAAATTATGTACCTACTTATTCTTATTGAGGTTTTTAATTTTCTGTGTTAAGTTCGTCGAATTCTCTACTATTCTCATTGAAAGTTAAGTTAAGTTCCTTTTAAGGAGAATAGTACCACAGCTAATACTAACAAAAAAATTGACAAATACCTAAGGTAAACAGAATAACTTATGAGTAATTTTGGAATTATAATTCACTATTTATCTATTTGTAGATGCAGAATATACAACAGTTCCTGTAGTGGAACAGCGCATGGGTGGTTGGTTCGACTCCTTACTAATTAAGATAACTCAATATGTCCGCAGGCTGCAAAATATGGGTGCGCGCACGCAAGATAGATAGCTTTGTATGTGCACAGGTTTTGCCGCATAGCAAATTGTTGTATGACACACGTTAAGGGTTATTTATTGTTTAGAATAAAATTCAAAATGTAATTTTATTATTTAAAACATACTTAAAGAAATCATCTGCTAAATGAAAATGATTATATATTGCAGATATTTGCCATTCTCTGTACCTAATTATTCTATAATTATTTTTCTTTTTTGTAATTATTGTTAACTTAATTAATACTAAACTCAACAATTTTAATTAACTTAATTAAAAGCTTAATCGAAGTTTAGAAATAAACAATAAAAACTACCTACATTTAACTTTACCTGCTGGGCACAAAGACTATCACTACATAGTATAAAACAAAGTCGCTTTTTCTGTCCCTATGTCCCTTTGTATGCTTAGATCTTTAAAACTACGCAACGGATTTTAATGCGGTTTTCACTAATGGGTAGAGTGGTTCTCGAGGAAGGTTTAAGTACATAATTTACTAAGTTACGCGGGCGAAGTCGCGGGCAGCAGCTTTAATTTTATTAACACGTAATTTTATAAACTATAACTAACACGTAGTGCCATCTGTTAACAGACTTTTTCCATTATTCGAAGTGAGATTAGATGAATTAGAGTACTACATTGCTTCAAACAGAATTCCCTAGATGGCGTTGTAAATTTTGCATACACGTTGTCTGGGACTCCAAAAAGGACATAGGGTACCTTTCATCCAGAACGCGGACGAAGTCGCGGGCACCAGCTAGTATAAGTATAATTGGGAGTAGCTGGGCACAGACCTCTCTGTGTGAGGAAGTAAGTAGTTATGTGTTAGCCAACTACAGAATTAGGGTTATCTTGATATTAAAATAATTAAATTAAAGTCAGTTCATATTTTACGCACTTAAAAGTAACACTATTCCTAACATTATTCCAGGATAAAAAGTATCCTATACATAATTATGTTGATTGAGGTAATACCTAAACTATATTGAGTGCCGAAATTCATCCAAATTCGTTAAGCCGTTTCTAAGATTAGACAAGACAAATAGACAGACAGAAATTCTGAAAACTATTTTCTTGTAGGTACAACGTGTACTAATAAACGAACAATCTACGCTACATGATGGTGGTCCCACCAACCGATGATCGTTCACCTTGCGACTATATTTTATCTTACCAACAATTTAAAAACTTTCCAAGTACCTAGGCATAATCTGTGCAACATGAAAATGCCTAATTAAGACTAGTACCAAAATCCGATATCAAAGCATCGTGTCGTCACGAACCCCTGAGAGCCTTCTAATAAAGTGTGCAGTCTCACGTTGCTAATTAGAACGTTAATTATAAGTATTTCATGCCAGCCTTAATTCTGCGTAAAATAACTCTTGGCGGATTAATTTTTGAAAGGATTTTGTTACTTGAAAATTTATTAAAGCCAACAGTAAGTCAAGTTTATTTGCTTGCGACGGTCATCAGAGTAGAAAGTTTTAATTAATTTTAATACAAATATTATAATTTTAATTCAGTTTAAACAGTTAGTTGGGTACACTGTACATATTATTTAGTTCGCCAAATATTAGTTTAGTTATTAGGTATTCTTTGAAGTATACCTAATAGCTAAACTGTGAGTTCAATATTTAAAAAAAAGATTTGTACACATTGTACTAATGTTACAAAAATAAAATATAAATATTTTTTTGAATTTTTGTCTGCTTGTTTGTCTTGTGCAGGCTAATCTCAGAATCCGGATTTGGATGAAATTTGGCACGCAGTAAACTTAAGACTGGATTAACATATATATAGGGTACTTTTTCCCTGGAAAATAAATGTGTTATGTATTTCGATATAGGTGTAATATGCGTTAGCGCTCTATGTACCTACGTAATGTATAATCTTAGCCATAGGTAGGGACATGGTAGGTAATAGTGAACGCACGAGCAAATGTCTAAATAATGGGCGTCCCTCACCAGGTGGACTCGAGTCATTACTCTTGCGGTAATCCGCCGAATACGCAGCGATTTATGGAGGCCCTACTGACGGACCGCTCCAAATTTACGTGTTTTATAAAAAATGGAGCTTACTTTCTTGAGTTATAAATAATGGAAATCCTCGGTTACCGGAATAGACGCCTACTCCGAGCGTACAGCTGTGGCGCACTAAGGAAAAATTATAACCAAATATAACCACTAAAGGCAATTGTTACGTGTTCAGTAACTACTTACCTACATGAATATTAAATCAGTTAAGGTCACTATTGGAAACTGACTTAATATCACTGAAGGAGTTAAAGTCGCTTGGAACCTCATTACGAATTAGAAATCAAAATTAATCCTTTAAAAACAGCTGCCACTTTTTATTACTAACTCAGCTGTAACTGGTTTTCATTTTATAAAAAGTTCTCAAAATATCATGAAAATACTACGCGGTCTTGGTATTGCATAGCTCTTATATGAGAAATCCTCTTTTCTAGAGTGTCCGCCATGTCACTCCATCAATCACCGATTTATTACAATATTAGGTATAACGTCGATTTTGCATTGATGCTATATTCTATACATATGCTCATTATTATATTCTATATGTATGCTATATATATGCTCATATTTTGAACCAAAACACTGCATTAATTTACTTCATAGAAATACTTCGTCGTAATTTTTTTTTAAAATAATTTATATTTTCATTAGGATTCTTACTTTATCCTGGATATAGAACTTACTTGCAATCTCTTACAAATAAATCTTGTACTTACTAAGTATCTAAGTCATTTTAATTTATGCCCTATTAAGTATTCGGTCTTGAAATATTTTCATATGTTTATACCAAAAGCTTTGTACGACGAATTTGTAAAGGAGAGGAAGTAGGTATATGTACAAAATAAAAGTTGGTATCAGAAAATCGAAGTCCGCCCCAGTCGTCGTCTCTCCGTACAAACTTCCGCTTTGGCACGACATCACGACTACTCTTCACAATACACACCATAATACATATATTTATCCGTCTAATATTTATTCTAACAATTACGCAATAGTAGACTTCTACGTATCTTATCGTTGGATACGCCTACCTTTATCGATTACAATCCACGCGCCCCCTGCATCGTATTTATGCATTTTTTTTCTGCGAATTATATACATAACGAATTATATTAGGTATATAGTTTATCATTCTTTCCATTAATGAAAACTGTATTAAAATCCGTTGGGTGTAAATTTACAAAAAGTAAAGTAACTTTTGTATGTCTACTCAACATGTCTGTACCTATGTCTACTCTGGCTCATATGACACAAGCTTTTCAAAAGTTCTTGAAAAATTATTTTAAAAAATTATCGATATAGATGTGGGTAAATAATAAAAGTCAAAAGTGCTGTAACAGAATTTTATTGAATGCAGATCCATCTCGCACTATGGCCGATATTGTACAAAATCAAATAACCTTTTTTTTCTTTAGTATAATAGATAGGTAAATATTACAGTACAACTTTTCACACAATTACAATCATGAAATACAAACATTGAAATCGTTTTTTTTTTGTTCTACACTAGATTCCCTCGAGTTTTAAAGTATTCCTCTTCGCTTTATAACTAGGTAATTAATAATAATTAATTATGTTACATTACAATAAATTGGGCCTACCTATTATTTACGTATGACAAATGCTTCATTAAGGACAAAATTTACGTATAACATTCGTGAGCACGTTTTCAATTTCAATAAATAAACATTTCGTTCAATAAAAAAAAAAGTGATTTTAAAACAAGTGTCCGTCCTACTATCAGAATTGCAAATTATATTCGAACCGCTAAACTATCTACTAAAAGGCTAGATAAATAATTATTATATTTACAACATATATATGTATTATTTTAACAAAATGACAAAAGAAAATATGATGATTATCCTTTCGATTAAATTGATAAAATAAGAAATAAATAACACTAAAATATTGCATAATTATTATAAAATATTAATATAAATTTTATGCAAAATTAAATATATAAAAAAAGTTTTAAAATTTTCATAACTTCATACTTCAAAACTTCATACTTGGCACTTTATAAAATATCGATTTAAATATCGAAAGAATATCGATCAATATTTTCAATGCAAATCTAGGTAAGTACCTATTATACAGAAGATAAAAATTACGTATATTTTTATAGGAATCCAAAAATATTACACACTAGTCGTATCTTAAAATAAATTATCAATTATTTATTATTTAAAATCGTATACTGGGCACAACTAGTTTTGATTGTTGTCATTTTAACTGACTATTTTTTAACTAAGAATAAGTTATACTATTGACTAATAAATGGAATAATTTCTCTTACTAAAGCTTTTGTAGTTACGTATTAGGTTTGCAATGTGATGCTTCTACTAATGTCGAAACAATGACGGTGAAAAAAATAATTAATGATTTTTTATATATTATGTACATGAAATATATACCTATACCTACCTATAATATTATAAAGTAGGTATTACATAGTTTGACAATATCGTTGTGTGACTTTAAGTAAAATTAAAGCCAATAAATAAAGTCAAATTTATTATGAAAATTATTATTTTTATAATCAAATAATAGGTATAGGTAGGTATATCTAAACATTGTTTTTTTTTTTAAATATATATGTATACAGTCAGCTTTGCATGTTTATAAGAGTTCTTGGACATATTATCTTAAATAGATGATTTATATAATAAAGATATAAGTTTTGAATCTTTTAAAAGACAATGACCATAAATTATATTTTAGCAGATGTTATTGCTCCGTATACATCAATTTATTGTGCGTCACAGAACAAAATATACCTACCACAGTCCAATTATTATAAGCTGTGGTGCCATCGACAAAGTATTGCAATTGTGATACTTGGATACCACAGAGTAGAAACCAATCTCCGCGTCGTATACAGACAAACTAAGGTTGACAAACAATAATCATAATTTAAGATTAATAACAAAAAATATTTAAACCATTTTTTAAACCATATTTCATTTAAGCAAACTAAATAATTAATGGTTTTGCTAACATTGCACAACAATATTGCGATATTAACTAATTAAATATATATATTATTAAAAATATTAAAATCTTTTCAAGCTGACTGTACATACTTAATAAACAAAAACATAATTTGTTATTACATAATTATTTTTTTTATCTAAAACCAATAATTTTAAATTGGAAATCAAAATAACAAATACATAAGTTTGTTTTTTAGGTTTTTACGTTATAATTTTATTATATCCGTCAACATGATTAGGTAAATGTTATAGGATTTCGATGGCTTTATTTACACAGAACACCCTAAATATAATACCATAGAATTAGTATGATTACTCATTTTATGAGAACGTCTTCAATCAAATTCCCATATATAGGTACCTACAATTTTTAAATTGTAAGTAGTTATATGCTAATGGTATGATATATAATTCATTCCATAGATTCTTTGTATGTATATATACTGTGTAGTTTTTACACTATTAGTTTGTATTTGATCAGTAATTAAAGTTATGCTTAAGTTGAAATTACTTAAGTTGATACAAATTAATGACTGTAAAACTTACCAATTCTATAATATTATGTAGTTCTGTATAATATTAATAACTTCATTTCTTACCTCTGAATAAAATAAATGACAAATATATACAAAAAAAATGTGATAAATTATTATACTTCAGTTGTAACTTCACCGCTTGAATTACAAACATAACATCACCACAAATTGTCCCATAAGCTGAATCATTCATTATCTGGCTATGAACGTATACAAATGTTGTACATCAGATTTCAGTTTCTAATCTAATAGTTATTACTATTATAATATTATTATTTACATTACATTTTATTTAAACTAGCCCACTGACCCAAAATTAATATAGAATTATAAATGCATAGATATGAACTTTCTCTTATTGGTGTATACGACCAAAAGCTTTTTTGCTCAAATTGTAGGTATAAGTTTATTTCATTAAAGTTATCATCTTTAGTTATCATCTGTAAATAACTTAACAGCTTAACTATATCACTTTGCAAGAAACGAAAGAAATTTGCCATGAGTCTCAGCTCTACTCTTATCACAGGTTCACTGTGTAGAGACGGACCTCCCTAACTTTTTATTTTTTAAAGATTCAATATAAGTAATAATTTCTATGCATTTATTATTCTAATCTCGTAACGGTTGATGAATGTTACATTAAAATTAAATGCGAATTTGACATAATTTTAAATTTGTTTTATTGTATTACGTGAATATGAATAGGCGAAGCGCACATCGATTTTAGTAATGTTTTGGCAGATAAAGTGCGATATCTAGTGAGCGATAGTCCAGCACGATTCGCACGATAAATAAAAACACAATTCCATTTGAAGCTCGGAGCTGCGGTGCGTCGGCCGTGTCCCGTGTACCTCAGCAGGCGTTCAAGATTTATACAGGGAGATGCGGAACAATATATCACGGAACGGAACAACGCGGGAACCCGACCTATTCCTAGCGTTGGAACAGCCACTGTTCCGATGCTACACGATAACAGATCAGCCATCTGATACTGATAAACTGAAAACCGTTTTGTACATACACTTTTTTAAAGTAAATATTCAATCGCGTGCCTCAGTAGTCAAATAATATTAATTAAAGCGTCCATTCAATAACCGCCGAGGCATTAGCATAACATATATTATGCATAGGTACATAAGTGAAGCTAAGCGATAAATAAGCGGGACACCAAACCGCGTATTTTTCATCCGAGCACATATAATTTATAGTCGACGATGATATCGAGACTGGTTCTTTTATTTGTGAAATAGTGATACGCGGAGTGTGCTCGGTGAGCGTTACTAACGGGAAATTTTGACAATAAATCTCTGGCAGTCGATTGCCTAAGCGTTCGCGTGGGCTGGCACCAAAATTCATTCCAAATACTTTGACATCTTGATTTTGTGACGTCAACTTTTTACTAAGCTAAGGTCAAGCGCTAGTCGTTGGCCGCTCCTTGGATCCGGTGAGGTGGAGAGGCGAGATCCATATACTATCCATACTGAATAATATAAATGCGAAAGTAACTCCTGTATGTCTGTCTGTCTGTTACTTTTTCCCTCTTTAACTACGCAATCGATCATCATTAAATTTTGCATACACATTATCTAGGATACCGGATGGGTAGCTTTCATCCAGAAAAAGCACTGTTCCCAAGGAATCATATAAAATTAAGAAAACTCTGGCAAAAGTATAAAACGTCGAGCGTCATATTATTTAGGTTTATTTTTATTTTTTCAACGCGGACGAAATCGCGGGCAATAGCTAGTAGCTTATAAAGCAACTATGGGCGAAATTTCAATCAGTGACTGATCGCTCTATTATCAAAATCAAATCGATATCAAATAATAATCGCTCATATTATGTGCGATCTCTTTTCGAAATACCTTTACTACACAGTATCGAATAAAAATGCGGTTTTTCTGGTGCCTTGTTTTTGTCTACTGTGCAAACTGATAGTGTTATGTATGACCACTTGAGAAAGAATTACAAAATTATCGAGCAATTTTACTAAATAATAAAATCATGTAGGGAGTTAAACTGTTTTGAGGAGCTGTAACGTCAGTCAGTCAGCAGATGTTTCCCTTTCACACCCTTTCTCGCCTACAGATAACTGCCAACAAGTTGTGCAATGACATAAAATGGTTTTTATGAGTCTAATATATTATAAATTTACAATCAATGTGAAAAATAAATAATCATTGTTTTGAATATTATGTCAAGCAATATGGAACAGAAATACAGTGTTTATTTCTTGGTGATTGTGATTGGTGATACGACCTAACACCTACCAAAGCATAACCTTAACGCGATGGCGACCTGAAACAAAAAGAAAAGCGAAATTAATGAAAATGCCAATGCAAAATTAAAAAGACAGCGTGAAAAGCATCAGCTTTAAGCATAGGTAGAACTGTGTTTGAATATTAAGTGGGATTTCATAAAATATTGCAAAGAAATTTTCGTTTAAGAGCATTACTTACAACGATTTCAATGAGTAAAAACATGTTTTAAAAATGTTAAAGTGGAAATATTTTGCAACCTAACGCACAGTGATACGTAACATAAACAAGTACCGACTTAAAATGCAAATAATTTTACACGAGCTCCTATGGGTATGTTAAAACAAACTCAACATTCTAACAGCTTTTCATTATTTATCGCTTACGCTCACGGAAAGGCGATTTTTTTTTTCAGTTAATTTCTAGCGTAATGCGTATTTGATAAAAGGCCATATCTCTGGCAGGCAGGCTCCGTCGAGCCGGCTCTGAAAATTAAGATGTAACATGATGCGAGAACGAGCAAGAGCTGCGAGATTTATTGCTATACCACTTTGCATATGCTGATTTACAAAGACGATGGATATCACATAGAGTGTAATGAAATGTGACAATAACTAAATAAGTGTGACAAATGGAAACAATGCCACAAATGGGACAATGGTATACATTGTAAAATTATAAAAGAATAACAAATACTAAAAAGAATAATATACTATTTTAATATTTATTAAAATAACAAATGTAGCATTATTCTTAAGACATCTCTTGAAAGCCACAAATGAACCGTTTTAATATACTAATTTAATACCTACACTGTGTTTCTTGTTAACAAACCTTTGAAATCATTGAAGTCTTTATTTTACTGTAGAAAATATTCTAAATACCATTCATATTGTAACGGATGTAAGAAAGAATTAATTGTTTGGTATAGGTACTAAATAAATCGTACTTAATTGAATGATTTATGAAGAGTTTAAGTAAAAACATTAGCTCTATGAGATGTGCAAAAAATAATATAGTCAACTCTGGCAGCTTTAGAAACCAGAATATATAATTTGGGTATTAGGATAAATCGAAATCAAAAAGTTTTTTGTTAAGTTTCAGTGTAAACCTTTAAAATATATTTTTTTTTGAATTTTTTACAATTGGTGGTATCAACTCTGTATAGATATACCATTGCTGATGTGGCCCTTCCCGCGGGCGCGAGCGGGACGACAGTCTGGCAATGCGCAGTCAGCGGAAAGGAACAGTATCTCTTGCCTCGCCTTAGTTCGCGTACGCAAAGCAACTATATTGTAACGTTGCCACGTTGGCACGTAATTGTTTTATTGGCCTTATTCTTCGCCTTACGCAGACTTATTTTAAAATTAAACTCAGCAATTTTTCATATGTATTGCACCCTTTTTACTTGTAATAAAACGAAACAATATGCTTCAGATTTTATAAGCACCATAGTAAGTCTGATAAAAGCCCTTATAATACTTTATGTACACGACATAACACGTCATGTTCATTTTGGGTCAATTTTGGAAAAAAATCTATGATTTATATAATAAGTTAGTAAGTAGTTACTAACAATTTATTGCAAGTGCCTAAAGACTTTCTTCAGTAAGATCAGTTACAAAAAGCGTTACCTTCCAGCTCGGGTAAGTAATAAAGAAGAAGGACGCCAACCGAATAATTGATACGATTATGTGTTACCACTACAAAGAGATAAGGGCGGTAACATACTGACGAGCTATAAAAAATTTATGTGATACCCTTTTTTACAATATAAAATCAATTATTGATTCATTTAATATGTAATTAATGTAGACTGACCAGCGAGTCTACATTGATTAATTCAGTTAAAAAAGTACCGATATCATTTTTAATTTTATTATTGCGAAAGAATAATAAGTTGTATTAGAAATTTAAACTTCAGTATGTAAATTTGGTTCTCACATGTAATGTATTAATGATACAGATACATAATTTACACAAGGCCATCGACCTTTTTGATGACGCAGCTAATTTCTGTTGCTCTATTCTATTTCCAGAGAGAGTCCAGTATGAACGCAGCGCGAAGAACAATGGAAGAAGGGAGCCGGGCGCTCCGTCAAGTGCGAGCGGCTATAAATCGTGTAGGACGCGCAATTTGTTGAATTACAGCATGCGCCAGCCAGCCACCGCCGGGCCAACGCGAAATTAGCTCCCACCGAGATAAATTGACGGCGGGCCGCTAAATAAATTATTTGGGAAAACCGAGAAAAAACGGGCGTCTTCCCTTGATAAGGGTTGAAAGTATTCTACCGTGGAAATAATGAATATCGATCTGCTTGCATAACTTCGCAAATGACTTGGTTTATTTCTAATTTTAAGACGTAGGTACCCTACATGTAGTTGTTTATGTCACCTGAAATAGCTATTTTGTATGTATGTATGTATTTTTAAATTATTCACTTACTAGAAAGTTTAATTTAGAAATGACGCCTTAGTAGATATGCGCCATAGGAAAGAAACTTCTCAAAAGCTTTATAAAAAAAGCTTTTGAATAAAAATGTTAAAATATATGTATTGGATAGTATTTGTAACCCACTATGAAACACTAATGATTGAATTTTAACGAAATTTACATAAATATATACTATGTATATCAGAAAAACACATACTTAACCCCTAATTTATAAAAATAAGAGGACAAAGATGTGGACAAAGCTAGTTGATAATGAATAAATAGGTATCGTCAAAACGTTAAAACTTATTAGTTACTTGAATTACTTCCTAAAAGCTAGTCCTTTATTGGAAAATACACGTAGCAATAAATACCCTTTCTTTCAACAGTTTTAATCTCAGTTGTATATTCGAGATTTAGGCGACAATAAGAATGACACATAGGTGGGCTTAAAAGAGGGGTGAGAAGGCAAATTGTCTTAGATGCCCCTCCTCATAAATAAAGATTTTACATTATTTTTGAGACATTTTAAAATCATTTTTAAATTTACTAAAATAAAATAATATATAGTATTTATAATATACATAGGTACCTATTATATTTTACTAAAGTACAAATTTACTAAAATTTATTAAAAAGTAGTAAATATATCAGTATACAGTAGGTATAGAGGTTTTTTAAAACTATAATATAAAAAGAAATTAGGTATAAAAAATTATCATCAAGAAAGTGCATGCATAACAGTGTAATAGTTGCAAAAAACATTATCAAATTAGATTACTCATCTCTTTCCTTTTTTTGTATTAGTATGTTTTCATAACAAGCTAACTATTATTAAAAAGTGGAACATCTGCCAGGTATGATTATAATTGGGGTACGAACACCGAAATAGAGGCTCCATTTTTATAATGCGATTTGGCGGGGGTAGCTGACACCCTCCCTGCCTGTACCTGAATGGGGAACACATCTATCGCATCCCCTCCCCGACGTTTGTGGATTCAGCTCTGACGTGTGTTCCTATCAAAGTGAACGCCATTATTCGCACACAGTACAAAGAATTGTCAGTAAGTATGTTACAAAATGTAAAACTGTTAATTATATATATCGTATACAATAATGTTTTCATTTCATTGCTACGAATCTTCTCCCCAATATGAGATCAGAATAGAACTCTAGTTTTGTTTTTATTAAAAAAAAAGTGTGATTATCTGTAATTATACCTTCCATTTAAACAGTCTAGTTTAACTTTTAACAAATTAAATGTACTAGATTATTTTGCTAATGTATTGTTATTCTTTATTTATTATTGACTCTTTGGAGCTTACATTACAGCTTTGTATCAGTTTAAGTAGTTATAAAGTATATATTCTATTTAGAGATTTTAGTGGCAAACACTCAAAAAATAGTAAAATTTTAACAATAGGAAAATAATAGGAGTCATATGGGCAGACCTACTAACCTGATTACACCTGATTTGGTAGGTACCTACAGCTTATTTATTTTTATTTAATATAGGTATTATTGTTTTTTAAAGTAGCTATTTATTAATTCAAAGCACTTACGTTATAATAAACATATCTTATAAGTCAAAGATAGTCTAAGGAAATACAGAACTCGACTTTTAAATTTATATGGCCAAGTTTAGTCACTGTACGTTTTATGGCTGTGACCTCATGTTTAAACGGGTTCTTTTTTTAGGTAACTATATTATGGGAATTTACAAGGATTCAAATTTACAATACATAATTAAAATAATACTGATAAATAATTAAAAGACGAAACTGTTTCAGTATATATTATAGTCAAGTCATTGATTTTATATTCGCAAAAAATAAAATAAAAATTCAATACCTGACAAAAATATGACAAGTACCCTACCTATATGAGAAATAAAGAAAACGGGCTCGGATGAAGTCGCGGGAAGAAGCTACTAGTTATTTAAAAGGAATCGGAAAAGGAACTGGCACCTATGTAAGTGCTTAGAAAGTGATATTTAATATCGCACAAGGGTATAAAGGAGTTTTTCGGCCGCGATCCTCTCACTCCCCAGTCCTCCCCGCTCGAACATATATATCAGGATTTTGCGACGGTAAAGCTAAAATTTTGGACGTTTTAAGCCGGGCGTAAATTTCGCAAAACATGACAGAACGGAAAAAAAATCTCTATAAAAAGTTATTTCAAACATTGCCTCGGAACGAGATGAATATTGAAAATAAAAGCCATATTACAATTCATTCTGATTATACAATATATGCAGTTTTTGGGGCTTAAAAATATTACTATAAAAATGATACAAAGGAATGAAAATGAAATTTAAATATTTAATTTAATTTAGTTTTCACAAGTACACAGGTTGGTAGTATATTGCAGCTATTATACTACCAACCTGTCACAAAATTTTAAAACTACAAATATTACAATGACAAAAAATAGCCCGAAAAAAAAATAGCCGAAGATATAAACCATTCATCATCATCTCAGCCGCCGACTGTTGAACATAGGTCTACCCCCTAATTTTCCAATAAGACCGGTCACAGGAATCCTGGATCCACCGTCGACCCGCAGCAATTATCAGGTCGTCCACCCATAGCTCTATTATCTTTGAAACATTTAAAAATGTCGAATGTATGTATAAATTAAGATTGAAACATTTCGTGTATAAATTCCCACATATCTTTCAAGAACACGACCAATTACGCGGAAGTTTTTAAAAGCAAACCGTTGTGCATGCGTGCTTGTTTGTCGCCATACTGAACTTTCACACCGCAGAGATTAATTTTATTTTTGGGCACGACTAATGCGAGCGACGTGCTCAGACTAGTTTTATTTTTTTTAGCTATTTATTTCTGTAACACTTTATTATGTGCCTACATTACGCCGACTACGTGAGGGTTGAAATGTTGTCACTATTTTTGGGTGGTTCACACTCAACCTAACACCTATGCCGTAACTTCTGAACATGTGATATAAATGTACAATCGGCAACACACGGGATTAACGCACTGAATTTTAATTGTCCGTGAAGTAGGTACAGTCATCAACATTAAATTGATGTCATTTCCCGTCAAATGTTTTGAGGCGATGCTCTCTAATCTATTCTCGTGGCGAGGCAGGTAATAAGAGACCGTAATGTTTAATTAATGAATCTGAATATTGTATCAATTAACGAATGTTGGAAATGTAATTTTAAATAAAGTTTAACTCAGTGTAAATAATTGATTTGTACTTGTTTTTAAAATAAAGTTAGGTAATTTTTGGAGTAGGTGATTATTCCTTCTGCGTGATCAACGGCGCTACTGCTACTCTTGCATTAGTAGCAGTAACTTTCGTCTATTTAGACGAAAGTTGTTTTAAAAAAAAAATCAAACTAAAATTAGAATTACAAATTAACTCTACGTACAGCATATAAGTAAAGGAGCCGAAAACTCACGATAACTTCTAAAAATTTATTTTTTAGCCACGGAATTAAAATTTGCTGCCAAATATTGAAACGGAGAAAAAACTATTTAATTCAAAAACTTTTGTAGGTTGGTACAAAGCAATAAATCAGAGTCGTTGCGTGGCGTCGATGCCAAGGAAATAAGATGAGATCGAGTTGGCAACACTATGTAGACGGAGCGGCAACGTATGCATAATCTGTCAATGTTATTACTTTCGCGACCAATGGGGCGCGACTAAACGTGTGGTGGAGAGTTAATTCTTAATATAAATACATGGCTTACTTGTCATTTATTACCCCTCTTTAAATTCAAATATATATTAGCACTACTTGCTTCGTAAAAGGATGTAGTTTAATTTTAAGTAGAGGCGTCTTGAAGCCAATTCTAAAATATTCTAATTCTAGAATTCTAATTCTAATTACTACAAATATACACAAATATACAGCTTGCTGCATTTATTATGCAATGTCAGAAATTGACTTCTATTTTTGAACGATCGGTCATCATAATACTGTCATCGTTTCTACTCTTCATTAAGAACAGTAACATACTCTAATATGTTACTGTTCTGGACTCAGAGCACTTGACAGAATTGATTATCGAAAAATTTCTACGAACACTACTTACTTAGTATGAACTCTTAAGTGGTTATGTAGTTGTTACTGTAAGATACAAGTTCTCAGCGGTCGGTTGCAGGCACCTCGTAAATCTTGGTATGATTTGTTATAAAACCACGCTGCGCCGCCGCGTCCAGCTGACTTCGACAAAGATATCTTCTTTATAATACCTTATTGCATTGTGCTTCATTTTATACCTAGGTATACCCGTACAGGTATGCGAATAAATACATATGAAATTGTTATGATATTACTTACTATTTATTGGCAAATCATGAGTAATTTATATGTCCCCTTCAGCTATTTGGGAGTTCTTCGTCGACCTATTCTTTAAACATCGATCTATCCCAATGTGGTAGTTTAATTTAAATTAATCTCTTATTTTAGTGTTTTAATTACATCAGTCCTTACGAGCTTTCATGAGCCTTTTACACATTGGTGTTGGTGTAAATTAATAATTTGATAAACCTAATAAATTTAATTATTATTATTATTTATTGGGTTAGTTCTTAAGCTTTCATAGTAATTAGTTAATTGTTTATTTCTAAATCGTCAAATTTTAATTAAGTACTAAAAACCTACTTCTTGATACATGTTTACCTACTATCAAGAATGTGAGTTGTGTGTTGTTTACTATCAAGAAATTGAGCATAATAGGTTATAGGAGGCACCTTTTATTACTTTTATAACACAGAAACACGTGATCTCACAATAAACAATTTTTCATCATCGTTATTTAGTGAGGACCCGCGATCAAATCTTTTTATTTTCCTTCCTCTATTTCCTAAGAAAAATAACAATCGTGACCATTGATCAACGTCAGCGCTGCTCGTTACCGAAATCAGGTTTATCATAGATCACATTTGTCCAAGGCTTTAGGTATCGGTGTCTTAGAAAACGCATTAACTCCAAATAAATTGTCGTTGAAATATAGCCTCTTTTAAAAGGTGCGAAAGTTGCGATTAGTTTGGAAGGGTGTAATATTAAAACGGTGTTATAAGGAAAGCGGTAAGGAGAAGAGTCGCCAGCCACCAGCCACACACCACACACGACGAATTACGAGCGAGCCCGCTACGCGGCCGGGTTGAAATATGTGACCGCGATATATAATTTTTACGTAATAACTCTCCTCGGAAAAACCTACTCCAATATCTAAGAAGTACAGGAATTATTCCTATTTTTCCTTTTTTTATTGTAAAATAAATTAACCTAGTATTGTGTTACCAACAAACTAATAAAATAACAATGTTCTTAGTTTTTGAAGAATATGAATAAACTTGTGTTAATTAGTTAGGCATAATTTTTTAGTAACTTGTATTGAGCTTTCAGATTTTTGTGTTGTGATTTTCTTTATCTTTATTTAGGTACCTAGAGGTATATGTAATTTCAACATTATTTCAACAAGCTTATGATCACATGAATGATAATTAGAAATGTCAGGCAGAAACCTAAACTATGCTCCTGCGTATACAGTCGACGAAATAAAGTAATGTAATAGGTATGCTGCAAGATGGCGTCGGGCGCGAGACGCGATTTGTCAAAAGGCGAACAAACACAACAGAAATAGTTTCAGTTGACAAGTTTATAGCGTGCCACGCTTTCGCCGTCTCCTACACATAGCTGGCGGAATTTGGATATCTTATATAATACAATATTAGATAGAGTGTAGATAAATATAAGTACACCTAACTCTTTAGGTAGGTAGGTACAATGACTATAAATCCACTTTGTTAATATTATTTAGATATTGATTTAGTTTCATGACATTGGCGCATAGTGTTTGTTATAAGGTAAACAAAAACAATTATGAATGAAAAGAATAAAGCTGATCAATTGGATCAAGTATTTATAAAAATAGCTAATAAAAAATATTACTTATTAGGAAAGACACATGCACAATTCTGTTTGCAATAAATTGTAAAGGTATATTTTCAGCCGGTACTTAGGTAGATACTTACCTAATACCTATTATTCATAGTGCTATTTTTTTATAGTCACACAAATTATAGGTATAAATTCGTATGTTCCAAGTATCGACTTGCCTTTTGAAAGTTTGTATTACGTGACGACACGTTTGGTCTAGTGGCTAGTAATTAGCTGTTCGGGACAGCCACATAGAATAGTTATTTGTATATTTGTTTTGTATAGAATCATTTTTGAATAAATAAAGGCAACATAAGTTAGAATGAAATAGACAACATTAAAAACAGAGACAACACATGATAGAGACAGGAATAATATTAGACAGAGATAGATATAAGATAGAGATAGCATGTAATAGATAGGAATGTGTAACATATCGTAGCATAGTCACTAGTTGTATAAGCTACATTTGTAATATAGATAGGCTTTTTTTAATAAAAAATCAGTCTTCTTCTTGCTCCGGCTTGATAAAGACCATTAGTACCAGTACAAAACTTGTTTTGGAAAATACGACCCTCTCCTCCTCGACTAACCGTCGAACGGCTGACCAGCGCACCCTCCTTAGCCGGAGGCTCTGCCCACTCAGTAAGCCATAACAGCCAGGCCATATCAAATGAGCAGGTGCTACAGGCCCGCACATTTTATGGTCCAAACGAGCCGGATATAGCCGTTTGTTAGTTGCTGTCTGTCGAGGAGAGAGGGTATAGGTTGACATCATGCCGGTTACAAGGAGTAACTCTGCTCGAGGTGACGGGCAATTAATCGCACCCGCACCCAGTGTTCGGGACGACGGGGAATTAATCGCCCCCGCGTCCGCTGTTCGGGACGACGAGAGATCAATCGCTCACGCGTCCAGTGTTCGGGACGGCGGGAGACCAATCGCTCCCGCGTCCGCCCTCGCCACCACGTCGTCACCCGACACGTGGTCCGCGGGGTCAATAGTAACGACGTCACAAGCGACGGCCACGACGACAACTTCGACGTCGACGGCTGCGACGATCGCTTCGGCACCGGCGGGAGAGGGACAGCAATCGGTCCCCACGCTCGGTGCACCTCCTTCGGACGTACGCTCTAGAATGAGAGCCTCGTCACATCGGTCCAAGAAGAGGGCCCAAATAGAAAAAGCTAGAATAAAGCTACTGGAACTACAAGTGAAGCTTGCTGCCGCAAAACTTAAAGAATTGGAATACGATTCGGACGCCGACACAATCAACGACGACACCGTTGAAGATGAAGAAACTACGAAGGAGAGAGTCGACACCTGGGTCCATAGTCAAGCGCTTTTAGCGCCGGGAGCGCCACCAATAGAGACCTGCATAATAGAGCAGGCCCAGGTGCTACCCACCACGACCACGCCGGCTCCAATCCCCGTACATATAGAAGATCGGCCCCCGAGTGGAAGCAAGCCCGCGATAGACGTAGTACCTGCTGCAGCGCCCCCTAACCAGTATATAGGGCTAACGGATTTGGCTGCAGCAATCACCATGGCCGCAAGATCGGGCCAACAAGCTCCGCGCCATTTCATGGAGCTACCACCTTATAGCGGGTCACACCAAGAATGGCTAACGTTCAAGGCGGCCTACGAAGAATCTCACCAAAACTACAGCAATAGTGAAAATATAGCGCGATTGAGGAAAAGTCTACATGGAAGAGCAAAGGAGACAGTCGAAACCCTCCTCGTCCACAACATAAACATTCCGGAAGTGATGAAGACGCTGGAAAACCGGTTCGGCCGACCGGATTACATCGCCTTATCCGAACTGGAAAGACTGAGGACGCTTCCCCGACTGACAGACTCACCTCGTGACATCTGTAACTTCGCCATGCGGGTCACCAGCATCGTGAGGACTCTACAAACGCTGGAGAAGTCGCACTTTCTCTTCAATCCAGCCATCTTGAGCGAAACAATACAGAAGTTTTCCCCTACAATCAAGAACAACTGGGTCACCTTCATCAGAGATCAACCGAAGGAACAACCGGACCTGTTGAAATTAGCGAGATTCTTCGAAACCCAGGCGGAGCTCTACGATCCTATAACACTACCGGAGTTCGTGGCACCCAAAGAAGCAACCCACGCGCCCCGACGGATTCAAAAGACTTACGCCGCAACAGAGATAGATGTGTCTGCCTGTCCGGTATGCCAAAATACCGAACACAAAATAGAAAAATGCCCAACATTTATAGAAGCAGACACGAAAACGCGGTGGAACATAGCCAAGGACAAGCAATTGTGCTTCCGATGCTTGAAGAATAGAACAAGGATACACAAGTGTCACACATCGGAGTGCAAAGTGAACAAATGCCCGCGTTTTCACCATAGACTGCTCCACTTCGAAAAAACAGAGAATAGTGATCGAAAAGAGGTGGTCACTTCAACTTGGCAACCGTCAGAAACACAATCATTTTTGAAGTTTGTTCCTGTTCGCGTCTCCGGCCCCCAAGGAAGTGTCCAGACATACGCCCTGCTCGACGATGGATCGACGGTGACCCTAATAGATAGTGATTTGGCGCAACAAATAGGCGCAAAAGGGCCCGTCGATCCTCTACATATAGAGGCAATATCAAACACCGAAGTGGAAGTAAATAGATCACGCCGTGTAAAAGTAACTTTACACGGCGATAGAAACACCTGCAACATTCGAGCGAGAACGATTGATAATCTACAGCTCTCCGCTCAATCCGTATCGGAGCGAGACCTGTCGAACTGCAAGCATCTCCACAACATAAGAGAAAAGCTCAAATATCCTCGCGTCCAGCCGAAACTTCTCATCGGGCAGGACAATTGGGACTTGCTGCTTGCCAAACACATCAGAAAGGGACACCGACATCAGCCGGTCGCGTCTCTCACTGCGCTCGGATGGGTGTTACACGGGTCACACGCGCGCATGCTCGGTCGCCGTGTGGACTCCATCAACAACATCGTCCACAAAACAGAAGATAGCATGGACGAACAGTTGAAACAATACTTCTCTCTGGAGTCGCTGATGATCACCCCAAAGAGACCATCAAACGATATAGAAGAAAGAGCCATCAAGACGCTTGCCGAAACCACTCAACGGAATAGCGACGGACATTACGAGACATCGTTATTATGGAAATCGGACGAGTTTCAAATGCCCGCCAATTACGACAACGCGCTTAGACGGCTCCACACGACAGAGAAGAAGATTGATAGAGATCCACAACTTCGGGATCGCTATGAGGAGCAGATGAACGCACTCATAGACAAGGGATACGCAGAGAAGGCGCCTCCCCATAGAACGCCAGGAAAGACCTGGTACCTGCCACACTTTCCTGTGCTCAACCCCACCAAACCGGGAAAGGTCCGCATAGTGCATGACGCAGCAGCCAAGACGTTGGGGCGTTCGCTCAACGACTACCTGTTAACCGGACCCGACCTCATACAGTCGCTACCAGGGGTTTTGATGAGGTTGCGACAACATAGATTCGCCGTGTCTGCAGATATAGCAGAAATGTTTATGCAGGTGAAAGTACGACAGCAAGATAGAGATGCGCTCCGATACTTGTGGAGAGGAAGACAACGAGGCAATGAGCCTCCGATAGAATATAGGATGACCTCCCTCATCTTCGGAGCCACGTCGTCGCCTGCATCGGCTATATTTGTGAAGAACAGAAACGCCGAAAGATACAGAAATAGGTATCCCGAAGCGTACACGGCGATTGTTCGAAACCACTACGTAGATGATTATCTACAAAGCTTCAACAGCGAAGAAGAAGCCATAGATGTAGCCCTTCGAGTACGTCAAATTAATAGAGAAGCCCACTACGAACTACGCCAGTGGACATCGAATTCAAAGAAGATACTCGAAGCGCTAAACGAAGACTCCACAATAGAAACAAGAAACATAGATCTCGACAATAGCATGAAAATAGAACGTCTCCTGGGAGTCATATGGAGACCTGCTACTGACGAGCTGACCTTCGATCTCAACTTGGCTCGACTGCCACCTGGCGCCATAGACAACACTCAACCGACGAAGCGGGAAACCTTGAAAATAATTATGTCCCTGTTCGATCCGCTTGGACTCGCATCGCCTGTGACCACACGAGCCAAGCAAATATTTCAAGAGTTATGGCGCAGAGGTATAGACTGGGATCAAAAGATAGACAACGATCTGACTAGCCAATGGACAGTGTGGCTAGAACATTTGAAGAGATTACGCGACATAAACATACCTCGCTGTTACCACAACTATAGCGATGCTTCGAAAATAGAACTACACGTGTTCGTGGATGCGAGCGAGAATGCATACGCCGCAGCCCTATACTGGCGCATCACTAGGCCAGACGGACAAGTGTCGTTGGCATTTGTAACAGCGAAGGCGCGAGTCTCACCACTCAAATTGATGTCGATCCCGCGACTCGAACTGATGGCTGCAGTAATGGGAAGCAGGATGGCGACAACAGTAATAGAAGAGCACGACAGGAAACCTGACAAGAAGGTCTTCTGGACAGATAGCAAAACTGTGCTCACATGGCTGCAAACAGGCGCTAGGTCCTACAAACCTTTCGTCGCTCATCGCATTGCAGCAATAGAAGAACACAGCAAAATAGGCGAGTGGCGCTGGGTGCCTACCAAATTGAACGTTGCGGACGATGCAACCCGGGATGTACCCATCGACTTCAACTCGCAACATAGGTGGTTCAACGGGCCGAGCTTCCTGCTGGAAGCACCCGATAGATGGCCACGAGAGAGAGTTGCAACCACAACACAAACCGGAGAAGAAAAGGTGCACGTGACCGTCATAATAGGAAGGTCAAAATTGGAGCAGTGCATCCCCGATAGCAACAGGTTCTCCAAGTGGGAGAAACTAGTTAGAAGCACTGCACGTGTGCTACACTTCATCCGACTTTGTAAACAGAAAAAGGAACGTGTGAATTACAAGAGGACGACAAAACGACCTGAAACCGATCCTGTATGGCGGGAGCATAAAATGACACGGAAACAACAGAAGAAACTTCCGAAAGCTCCTCAACAACAGAAGTCATACACTCCAATACCTACGGACCTTCTACACGAAGCGGAGAAAATCCTCGTTAGAAGCAGTCAGGAAAAGGCGTTCTCCGAAGATTTACACAACCTGAGAAACGATAGAAGAATAACTCCAAATAGCCGTCTACGCCATTTAGCGGTGAAGATAGAAAACGACGTCATCACACTGAAGACTCGTATTGGCGCCACGCAAGACGTTCCTGATAGTTTGAAGAGCCCTGCAGTCCTCGATGGCAATGACCAAGTCTGCAAGCTCTACATAGAACACGTCCATAGGCAATTACATCACGCTGGCGTCGAATTGACGATAAATGAGTGTAGACAACACTATTGGATTCTTCGGCTACGCCCGGTCACACGCATGATAGTGAATAGATGTCTCCCATGTAGGATTCGTAGATCGCAGCCACCAGTGCCACCTACAGGAGACTTACCACCATGCCGGCTAGCACATCATAGACGTGCGTTTACCTACACAGGCCTCGACTACTTCGGGCCACTTGCAGTCGCTGTGGGACGCACCACACAGAAGAGGTACGTCGCGCTGTTTACTTGCTTGACGACGCGCGCCGTACACCTAGAGATCGCCGCATCCTTGACAACGGATTCTGCCGTCATGGCACTGCGACGCATGATAGCGCGTCGCGGCTGCCCGACAGAAATTTGGTCGGACAACGGCACGAACCTTCATGGCGCAGAACGTGAACTACGGCGAGCTTCAGACCAACTGCTTCAAGAGGAAGCAAATAGGAAGAGGATCAATTGGCGCTTCATCCCTCCTGGTGCCCCCTTTATGGGTGGGGCCTGGGAACGTCTCGTGCGAAGTGTCAAGACATCCCTCAACAGTGTGCTACATGAGCGGCGCCCTACAGAAGAAGTACTCGCCACCTTAATAGCGGAGGCTGAGTACACAGTCAACAGCCGACCGCTCACACACGTCTCGGTCGATCCTGACGATCCCGAGGCGCTCACACCGAACCACTTCATCATGATGGGGTCGGGCCGAGATCCGCCCATAGGAGCCTTTGCAGAGGAGGACACCATCGGACGCACACACTGGCGTGCATCACAACGTCTCGCCGATTTGTTCTGGCGGCGCTGGCTTCGGGAATACCTCCCTGAGCTTCAGCACCGGCGGGAGCCCCAAGGACGGGGACAGCAGATCGTAATAGGAGACGTCGTACTCATCGCGGACAACACCCTACCTCGCAACACATGGCCGCGAGGAAGGGTCATAGCGGCTTACCCCGGACCCGACGGAGCTGTGAGGACGGTCGACGTCAGAACGAAGGCTGGCACTCTACGGAGGCCTACCAAGAAGTTGGTGGTCCTGTCAACGGAGCCGGCTGCCCTCCAGCAGATAGAAGATGCATCGCCCTGAGGACGACGCACGGCGGGAGAATGTTCGGGACAGCCACATAGAATAGTTATTTGTATATTTGTTTTGTATAGAATCATTTTTGAATAAATAAAGGCAACATAAGTTAGAATGAAATAGACAACATTAAAAACAGAGACAACACATGATAGAGACAGGAATAATATTAGACAGAGATAGATATAAGATAGAGATAGCATGTAATAGATAGGAATGTGTAACATATCGTAGCATAGTCACTAGTTGTATAAGCTACATTTGTAATATAGATAGGCTTTTTTTAATAAAAAATCAGTCTTCTTCTTGCTCCGGCTTGATAAAGACCATTAGTACCAGTACAAAACTTGTTTTGGAAAATACGACCCTCTCCTCCTCGACTAACCGTCGAACGGCTGACCAGCGCACCCTCCTTAGCCGGAGGCTCTGCCCACTCAGTAAGCCATAACAGCCAGGCCATATCAAATGAGCAGGTGCTACAGGCCCGCACACCTAGCTGTTAACCAAGCGGTCGCGGGTTCGAATCCCGCTAGGGGCAAATGGTTTATGTGTTAACATTTACCTTTGTACCTGAGTCATGGATGTTTGTATTTATAATATGTATGTATTTACAAAAAAAAAAGTAATGTATGTAGTATATCAACTGTCTGGTATACATAATACAAGCATTGAGTTGCTTACTTTGGAACTAGATGGTGCTGTGTGGAATGTGTGAATATATATTTTCGACAAAATATAATATTAAAATCACAATATAATTCCATATACCTACCTACCAGATGGTAAAATATAGTTATAGAAAAACTCATAAACTAACTGAATTATTTTTATTGGTTATTAGGTACATTTCTTCCTTTCTATAATCGTGAGAAGCTCCCATAAGCTTACTGAGCTTACTATGATTAACAATGTCAGCAATAAATAAACATCTAGTACCTACATACTAGTCTGAACACGTAACTAGTTTCTGTAGATATTTGTCTAAGCAGACGCTGTGCCGTTGGCAGCGGAGGGATGTTTATTTAAGGCTGCCTACACTTATACGGCTCCTATCAAAATATTAACAGTTACCCATTTTATTAAATAAATGCAACTGAAAAATTCACAAACAAAGTTGTGTTTAATTCTTAGAAGCATAAAAAGCTGTCTGCACAGTAGAATTGAAATGATACTTAAAAATAACAAGAATCAAGAATTATTATTGTAATTTTTGACAAATTGATGATCTTTCTTTAAAGAAGCCATCTTGATATCTTGTGAAGAAATTATTAGGTTTTTACTAATAAAAGCCTAATTTAAATGAACTAAAT
Source organism: Synanthedon tipuliformis (assembly GCA_947623395.1). Classification (NCBI taxonomy): domain Eukaryota; kingdom Metazoa; phylum Arthropoda; class Insecta; order Lepidoptera; family Sesiidae; genus Synanthedon; species Synanthedon tipuliformis. The sequence goes on along the minus strand of OX392417.1, from coordinate 7,204,735 downwards.
TTTTGACTTCGGTGCTTATATTAACTTAAACTTTGACTTTAATTGGCTCTTTTGCAAATTTTGGTAGCAATACCAACTTTCCAAAAATTTTAACGAGACCTAAGTAGTAGGATCAGGTATCTGTAGGTAGATACATCTTAGCAATCATGGATCCAATGTCTCAATTACAAGGTTCAAATCTACCAGAACTGTAGCGCCACCTCGAGGGTTAGGTTAGCCATGCTGGTAGCCGACCTCTGATAGGAGATGGCACATAGAGAGAAGAAGAAGGAAAAGTTTCAAGTAGGCAGAAACTACTTGAATCTTCACGTGCCCCGGACACGCAAAACAATCTCCCTTTTGAGATGTTGCCGCCTAACTAACACAAATTCCTGTGGAACTAGAAACAAGCAGCGCACTTTGGGTCCATCGAGAGGAGAGTCAATGCCGCTCTTTGTAATATAAAAAAGGCAAAGTTATAGACTAAAATTGAATAAAAAGGTGCAATGAAGTCGCAAGTGTGTAAGCAGCTTTCGGAGGGTAGTTGAAGTTGCGCGGGTAAGAGCGCAACAAGAATAATACAAAATGTTTTTCATTTTCTTTATGTCACCCTCGGCAGTCGTAAAAGCATTAAGCGTGACCAAACTTTTGTTTGATACAACCGATGTAAGCATGAACGTAATGTCGCATCTTATACTCTTTCAAATTTGAAGATTCACTGTTTCAAGATTTAGTACTTAATTAAAGATTAATTGGATGCAGTTACGCAGAAAGGAGCCATCAAAAATAAATAAATATAAAAGTACAAACTGTTGAGTATTTTTTTTCTAATGTTTTTAACTGTATGTATTGTACTTAAGCCTTGTACGTACTTACGTAACACCCATGGTTGCTAACTTCCATAAAGAGAAATTAGTATGTCAAAATTATATAACAATTTTAATATAAAGCATCACCTATTAAAGGATTTACTGACTTTTATATTGATATTGGCACTTACTCGTATATACTGTAAAATTTTCTATTATATTTAATAAGTATCCGATTTTTTGGGAAGTGCAAAGCACGTTACTAATATTTACATAAATTGTCATTGACTAAATTAATTAAATGAATTGTATTAACATAAATATATACATAAAAGAAATAACAAAGAATAGACGAGCCTTTCAAGAAAAGGTTTAACAAAACTCAACTCAACTTCATGAATAGGTATCTACTTAGTGAAATTATAATAAATATACATTTATAATTATATATGAATAAGATATTGCAGTACATAGTATGAACAATAAATAAGCTACAATTATACCTACATATACTGATCTAAGCGAACGTTATAAAAACCAATCTTCCACTTTCCCCCATTTTCTTGACTGCCGAAAACTTGTAAAACATATGTATGGGGATGTTTCCAGTTTTGTCACGAATCTGATCTGTGGGGTAACTTGAAGGGCGGGGGAGAAGGGAGAACAGATATTGAAGAGACGTTAAGTTAATTTCTTAGAGATAAAGCGAATTAATAGTCACAATGTGACGAACTTTTATGTTACTTGCACAGATTTATAAAATTAGGTTCTATCTAAGCAACTTTACGCAGATATATCTGTAAGTAATCTGACACACAACTGACTAAGTAGGTATCAAACGCGCAGCCAAAACTACTAAGTCTAGAAAGCTGAAATTTGGAACATAGGTTTATCAACTCTGTACGAAGCTGGGGACGGGTCGCTCGCTAGTTACAAATAAAATAACATTTCTTTGAGTAAGTACCTAAATCGATTAAATCTTAAACATCCTAAAACTATTAGGTACCTACTATGATAAGTATGACTTTTTCTATTATATTTGTCAGTTAAGATAATAAAATTAGTTTACCTAAGTGTGTGGCGGATGTAAATCTCCAAAGTTCCGGTAACAAATAACCGGTCCAAAGTAACATAGCACAGTAAAAGGTCAGCAACCTTTCAGCCCTCTAATGAAATATTTAGCACGCACTGCATCACGCATTCAATCCGAACGCATGCTTGCTCTAGCGTGAGAGTTTTTAATTAACAAATGAATAAAGTAAAATAAGAACGGTACCTACATTAATTAGGGAGGCGTTGTCGACTGGTTTCTAGATGACCGAATGTTAAACGCTTTGAGAAGAAACGTAAAATTGATTCGAGGAAACAGTTGCATTGGTAGACACTTTAAAGTTTACGACCACTAAAATTTGGTGAAGCAGTAATATTCAACCATGTCATCAGTTCATGTATAACATGACTATATTTACCTACTAGCTAGATACCTATAACATTATTTAGATTAAATCTACATAAAAAATTAATCATTTGCATATCTAAGAAATAATGAATTACCTTAATAGAGAAAAAAATTAATATTGCTTAACAGTCTATGCGTACCTATCTGTTTGCTTTAATTAAGTATTTATAAAAAAATCAAAATTTCTAAAAATACAGTACGTATTGAACCAACTTAATTATGTACCTACTGCTTAAAATGTCTCACCTAAATCACGTAATAGGAGTGAACACATAAACAAATCACCAAAGCACTTAACACAGAAAATTAAAAGCGTCAATTTACTTAAAAGTCTTTAAACTACCGGTACGCGATCGCAGCGAGAGAGAACTAGTGGCTGCGACCCGGACCTACCTGTAGCTCGTCTCCTAATGGCCCCGTAATAATATTTTATGGCCGTTACCTTTAGTAATGCGGATAAAAATCCAACTCTGCAAAAGGAATAGTAAAAAACGTACTATACAATTGCGTCAATGACATTGAGTTCTTTTTTTAAAAAAAGACAAATAGAAAGCTTTTGAAGTATTGAACAAAAAGTTCTTTTTTTGAAACATCGACTTTTGAGTTCCTTTTTTAAAGATTATATCAATGTAGTTCTTTGTGTAGAATTGTATTATTATTTTTTTCCAAGGAGAAAGCACAGCACATTGACAACGGGGTATCGTTCTAGGAAGTCGCCGACGGGATGGGGATGTGCCAAAAAGAGATAAAGTAGTTTTATTGATCTATACCGACGTTCGGGCGGCGCAAGTGTGAGTTGAATGAAACGAAGATAACTTGCCGCCCCAAGTTTCCCTGTCCTTGTTCTACTTGGGGTTATTTATGTGTTTCTATCCCGCTCTAGCCACGTGACCTAAGCAGGGTGTAACTCACCCTACAGCGGCCATAACTTACTCATAGCGATAGGCGGTACGGTCGCGAAAAACGTAGCTCAATATAATTTTTACTTCATTTCTTCAACAATATTTTTTTTATTTTCATTAGGAATCGTTACGTCATAAGTAAGTGTCAAAAAAATAAATTTTTAGTAGCCAATGTGACTAGAGTTTAATATAAGTATTAATAAATCAAACAGTTTTCAGTAATTTGGCAAGCTAAGCTACCTAAGTTTAGTGTATTACCATTAAAAACCGTAAAAATCATAAAAATATAACTATTATAGATAATTAAGTTGAATTAAAATATTATTATTAAAATATTAAAATATAATAATGTTTATAATCTTTAAAAAAAGTCAAGTCACAGATTTTGAAATAAAAAATTCAAATTATTACTAGACATATTTTAATTAACTGAGTTCATATAAAATTCTAAATGTGCATTATATAGTAGGTATCACCCTTTTAACCAGTAATCATTATTAAAAAAGATAGGTATTTTTAATTTCATAACCATACCACGCAATATCTTTTTATTTGGTGCTGTTCATTCCAAATGTGCATCCCATAAATTACAACTCTCCTTCACTGTTTCTTTCCTTGTCTTTTATTTTCCTCTCTTTTCGACTCCGGCTTTATTAACTTGCTAGGACAATCCACTTGGGTACTATAATCTATTTGTTGTTTGTCAAAAATATAATTGGAATTCTGTTGCTGTTTAAAAATTAAAGTTATTGTCATTATTGTGAGTTAATACGTAACAATAATTGCAGCAAAACTTATTTGGTACCTAATAAAAGAGATAATATATCTAGTCTCGTTTTAAAATATATCGCAAATGCTTATGTAGGTATAGCAAAAATTACCTACTCGGCTCATTATCAAGGTGTTCGAAATTGTTCTGAAAACGCAATTAAGATGACATCCTGTTCGATTTTTTTTAAAATATAATGTGCGATTAATTGGTCGATTTTATTAAAAATCAAGACTTTATTTGGCGTAGAGGTGTGACATCAGATACTTCTAAATGTTTGATCTGATAAGGGCCGCGAGTGAACTGTGGATCAAGGCCGTCCTATCAAAAATTTATGTCCCGTAGTGCATGACCTACAGGTAAGATGACGATGATAGGTAGGTCATTAACAGGGCTATTCTACAATTGTGTAAAATTTATATTTTATGTAAAGTTTGGCAGACAAGCTGGCCATAAAGAAAGCAACATCGATAAATGATAAGAAATAGAGTCTTGTTTTACTCAACTCATCGAAACACAAAGACATGGTTATAGCTCGTCCACTACATTTTATATAAAAAACACAAATAAAACATAAAAAATAACGACGAATCAATCAAGTTAAGAATCGCAAATAGGCGGTTTGAATAAATCAATTCGAATAAGGCTCATCAAAGTCGCGCCGACAGCATTTATGTATGTTTACAAAATTAATTTCAAGTGGCACTAAACATCCGCCGCACAATCACTACGAGGTGTTAACCGATCGTAAACGTCGACCTAACGATCACGATAATCGTAAAAGTATCGTAAAACAAATAATTAGCGGCAGTAAAGTTGTGAGCTGCCGCGTGCACTAAGAACGCCACTTGAAAAAACACACAGCACGTGCCTTTTGTTTTTTACGCTCTTCGAATGAGTGACATCACAAATATTAAGATGCCTTTTTGCACCGAAGTCATTTTTAATTTGAGAGAGAGTTTGTAGGATGGTATAGGCACCATTACTACCTATTGATTCTGTGATATAGGTTAATTGACAAGATAAAAAAAACTAAGCTAAGATAAACTATGCTAAGTAACTGTAGATACCTGTAGCATCCTGTAGTCCTATTTCTTTTAAGGCGAGAAATTAGTAGAAAAGTGTTAGTTTTCGTCGTCTAATTTGACTTTTTAAAATCCATTTTCTGAGAAAAAATACTGGTAAAAAACTTACATTAATAAAAAATTCCGTGACAACTACTTTTGTTTTTAGGCTTATTACTACGCTGATAGACTTACGTTCTATCTAAAGTTTGAATCGGCTACTTTTATTTCTTTTTTTATATATATTTTACACAATAATATGTAGCAAAAAACACATTATTTGTCAATTGTATAAATTTGACAAAAAGAAAACTAAAATACACAGATAATGTGAATGAAGAAGTATATAGCGCCATCTAGTATTGAATAGCCGCAATAATACGAAAAATCGAAGAGCCAGATTTGTTTTAAATTTTATTAATTAAAAATAAAAAGTTTTTAGTCTTTCCGTAAGAGTAGGTATGCCCATTGCATAATTGTTTAAATTTCTTAGTACGGAAGTTGAAGAAAAATAAACGAAATTTATATTCATTGTATCTACATACATAGGTACCCACATACTTGATAGGTCAACAAGCATAGGTAACAGAGTCAACAATCCGTATTAAGTTATAGAAAATTATTAAAAACGATAAATAGGTAATTAATAAGCCTTACGGCATTCTAAACGCCACACTGCAACCTGACATCCATATAAATAAACCTTTATAGAGCAATAAACCACTGCTGAAGGCAATAAAGTGATTTATCCCATAAAATAACAGCTGATCGCTGTGATTACGCACAATACGACCGAACTCATAATTTTACAGTCAATTTACAAACAATAAAAGTCGGTCTCTTGTCTTACACGCCCATTCACCCTCCGATATCTCCATATTCGACCGTCGAAAGCTGTAACTTTCAACTTTTATTGTACCCAATAAAACTACCGGACACGCTAGTCGTCGTCGACCCGATATTGTGGCTTATAGATGGCAGTACCAATGTAATGCGGCGCCATCTGTGAATACACTGCTGAAGCTTTGCGACGTCATTTTATGTTGACACGTCGTAAAATAGGAACATGCTTTATTGTTCCGATTGATGCCGCTAGTATAGCAATGCAGTAAGTTTTGAGGAGCATTTTATTATAGTATTTACATATTATTTACTTAGTTCAAATCAACTTTAAAGTACAATTGACTAAAATACAACAAACTTGTTTTAATAGATATATTGTTAACAAAAGACATTAATAAAAAAAAATCGCAAAATATTAAAACTAACGTACTTTTGTGCAAAATTATAAAAAGAAAATAACTCGAGAGTACATGATAAGTCTTGTATTTCCTGCAATACGTTATCTACTATGCAAATGCAATGCTACTAAATTGGACAATAAATTATTATTTGCACTATAACTTTTGGCTTGCCAAGTTTCAGTAACGTCTGCAATAGTCGGCGGTATCAAATACAGAGCTGTCTTTAATAAGTTCAGCGCCATCTATCATATACGTATTGAACTTGTTCATGCTCGTTTGGAGTTATGAAGTAAAGTGTGCATGTACCTTAGGTATTTATCATTTTCTGGTTAGGAATGAAAAAAAAACAATTAGGAATATTTTTTTACTTCAGTTTTACTGTATCTCAATTGTAATATAGTCAGGTTCAAATTAGGTAAAATATGTTTGCCTCTCAATACTAGATGGCGCTCCTGCAATTGAAAATATGGTTTAATGTGGAGATAAAGATTTTATTGGACTCATAGGTACAATTAATCCAAAAAACGAGAATGGAGTCATGAATAATTATAGAATAACTTTTAACTAAACAAAAAAAAAAACAATATGATTTAATAAATTATATAATAATAATGATTAAATTTAATCTGATTTATTAATTAGTAGGTACCTTTACAAATAGGTTCAATTGGTAGCAACGTAACTAACTATAAAGCCTATATTTGAAAAAAAAACCTTAACTGTTACCAAATAATATTAAGAATTAATTAAACCAAGCTCGTACTATTTTTCAAAAGCGTTTACAAAATTTATTTTTAACGCAATTTGAACACAAAAAATGTTCGCATTAACTTTGTTTATTTATTATTAGATACAAATATCATGCAGTTTCTCTTTTAATATATAATAATATAATACATAACACTGAAACTATGTAGTTTATAACGTACTACCAAATATTTGTGTTATTTATTTATTTAGTATGTAACTTCGTAAGGCTAAAATTCAAAAGCAATAAAACCAGAGCAGATATTAACCAAACAAGCATATTGTATTACCGTATTTCCAACTAATCCACCAAAAAGCCGTATCCCAAAAGTTAACAATGTAAATCTAATGCAAAAAGTTATCCGATATCAGGGTAATTATAAAAGCGGCAGTGACAAATCCCCAAATAAAACAACAGGGAAATAATTCCGAGCATAAATCGTCTTACCATCGCCCTCTTAGTGTGAATAGAATAGCAATTATTTGGTTGAGTTGGTACTTACCTACTCCTCTTTTAGGAGCCCTACCATTTTTAAAAGTCGAACTTGAAAGAGTAACCGATTTCTTATTGTCAACTTTATTTTTAATTAATTTTTTACTTTCTTATTGGTTTTCGTTTTTGAATGCTTTGTTTTGGATGTTTAGAATTAACTAGTGAAATAACTAATTAATTTTTTTCTGAAAATTATATAAGTAGGTAGATACACAGAATTTCCTCGTTCAAAATCCGTTGTGTGTCAAAATATCTAATTCAAGTGACAGCATACTAATAATAAGACTAATAAGGGCTTCACCAACTACAAGTATTGATTAGTAAGTAAGTAACGCTAAACGTTACGAGTATCTTATTTGTTTACCCTTGTTACCCTTGAGTAATGCTACTCGAAGATGGTAAAAATCGTACGCTTTCTTACCGGTGACTTTAAATGCCTACTTGACACTTTACTCAGAGTTGGTGAAAGAGGCCCTAAGAGTAATAAATAAAACCTACTAACTTACGCTTTTGATTTTACATACCTACCTAATTAGAAATTTCCTAATTAAAAAAAATACTTCAAAAGGGAATCAATTGGAATTTACAGAGCGTAAGTCCAGAAACATTATTATTCTCCGTAGTATCATAGTAATACGAAAACCATCCATTCATTCAAGAGCTGCTCCGTTTTACTAAAGTACTGCAGAACTGGTGATAGGGGGAGTCGCTTAGTGTAATCCGAAGGGTCTCTTCCAGTGGTCGTTGTTGTTCCTACATAGGCATGAGAGTATGTACAAGATGGCCGATATGTTGTTTAATTAACATTGTCACGTCTTAAATTTCTAAGGCCCGCTTGTAGTAGGTATTAAACATTGTGGGGCACAGTTTGAAATTATGCATATATTTAAATGATTAAGTTCGTTAACAGTACATGGTAACGAACTCATAGATTAATATCAGTCTCACTCTATACCTACCTAATAATAAGGAAATACCTACAATGAAGGATTTTTTTATTATATACCTTGGCGTGTCTACATAACTAAGGTATGTAATAGGTAGGTTATATATTATAAAATAAATATGTTAGGTAGGTAAATATTTCAAAGAATAATATTTTTTAATTACATCTAGCTGATTCCACAGCCTTTGAACTTTTAAAAGTCAAGAAGTTCTGTCAAAATCATTTGGACTGTGGCAGCTGATTTAAAAAACAATCCAGACTGTTTCTCGGACTTGCCTGAAAGCTATTTAAAAATAATGAAAGCAGCAAAAAGGTTAGTACTTTTTAATCTTTTAAAAAGTAAAATTATTAGTTTAAAGTATTTAAATTATTTATTAGTATTTAAATTTAGTTTTAAGTTTTTTTTTTAATTACGCCTACGTACCTAACTACTTTCACTCAAAATGTTAGGAAAATCAAAAATAACGGTTTCGTGCGAAGTAAGAGCACAGATTAAATAATAGTTACTATCGTAAGAAACACAGAATGGTAAGAGGTCAAGAGACTCAATAGCAACAGCGAAACTTGTCCTTCTAATAGTAGGTAAGTATACTTTTAAACAATACCGCGGCAAAGAATCTCTCGCAATAAAGAAAAGCCAATAAAGATAAATTAGCGTATCTCTCGAGAAGACGAATAGGGGTCGGTGAGATCCCGTGAGGAAAAAGTTGAAGGGTTCAACCCTTCCCCATTTATTTACTCGAGAGCCCTCTGTCGCTACTTTGATAGAGTTTCTATTTATTTACATGCCACGGAACGGAGACCTGTAAAAATGTTTTTACATTTAGTCAAAGGTCCGTAAAGGCCAAACTTGGATCGTTTTCCTGGATATTTTTGGCCTGCCTATTACCTATTACTTTGTCTATTGCTTTTATCCCTGTAAATTATGTGTGTGCATGAAAAGACTTTATAAAGATAAAATAAACCGAAATTTCTAATTTAATTTTACAGTAAAAGGACTTTTCTCTGCTACTTTATAAATATAATATAATGACCACCTATATATAGATAATATATAACTATAATATATTTGTTTTTAAAATTACTACATGGATATTATCTAGTATCTGTAGGTGTATACCTACTACATAATATTATAGAACATTGTGAACGCTATTAACTTAAGTAGGTACCTACTTATTAACGATACTTAACTTCAATTCACAGATATAAAGAAAATAGATATTATATAGGTAGGTAATTATTCGTAAGCTTAATAGACAATAGCGAGGTGGAATGGTGAGGTGATATGCGCTTTTTTTATTGGATATTCCTTTGAAGTGCAATTATTGCGTCCATCAAAGGATTCAAATAAAATGCAGGTTGTATAGCAAAACGTGCGCGGGCTCAATAAATAAATAGGTGCGATTGACATAAATCAGTGGGCACGCATGCGCGAAACTCGCCACACCGCGCACTCAATTAACTGCTACGATTTCAATTAAAACGCCTCCACGGATTTACGACATTTCTAATTTATACACTTTTGCCGTTCGGACGCGCACCGAGTATTAGTTCGGGCCTTCATATACGGCCAGATTGTGAACGCCAATTTCTATGTAGCCCTTATAAACTCCTAGGGCTTTCCTATGGTAAATATTTTTTATTAAACTTTATTCTCATTGAGCGATAAAATCTATGGCAAATGTTTTCTGAAGGCAACGCTAAATAAGTTGCAAAGGAGTGTTTTGAGCTAACAAATTAACTGCCTATTGAAATTATACAAGACGTGAAATTATACATTGGTAATCATAATTATAAATTAAGTATAAACGTAGGTAGGAGATATAGTTTTCGTATATTTTACCTATCCTACATCCTACATACAGATTTAAAGTTAGTTTCCTTAATTTATTAAATATTCATATTGAATAAACATAACATTTATAATATTATTTTTATAGGCTGTTATATTTTAATCATAGTAATCTTCGCAATATAGTAGGTACTTTAGCTGTATCTAGAGCGCCATTGAACCTATATAAAACCATAAAACTCACTATTTTTATGAATGTGTATAAAAATACTTTAATATTGCTTTCAGCAAATAAAAGAGTTAAGTATGAACTAACCCCCACTAATCACCTCCGTAGTTGCTTGTGATTGGAGCACGTTTAATTTTATCAGGTATACGCAGTAATGAAGCCTAACCGTAAGTAGCTGTTATAGTTCTAATCCGGGGGACCAATCATAATCATTAAGTGTTGTGGTAATTAGGTAAGTAGCAAGTTATTTGAACCAAGTGGGCAGTCGAGTCAAGCTACCACGCTGGGCATGTCTCAGAGCAGTTTGCATAAACGTCGCCACGCCCAGCGAATGTCATTTAACCACAAGCACCATAAATAATCTTTTCAGTGAGTTTTTAATGTTAATTTTTAAAATGTAAGCCCCCACAACGTTATTGAAAATGCTTGTATGTCATGTAATATTTGTGAACCCATTTACTTAAGCGTACATAATTATTTTGCTGACTATAATAAATCAAGTAACCTTTATTTTTTAAGTAGGTAATTTAAAATTTAATGCACTGTTGTAAATTATGATTTAAAGTTAAGTATTGACCTGCATAGATAATTAAATAAGTTATCTCAAAATGTATATAATCATTTTAGATGTAGGTAGGTATATATATATCTACTTTGTGTATCTGATAGTAACATGATCTGAAATTATATTTGATAGCACAAAAAAGATTTTATAATCCACTTGCATGCGTTTAAATTATAAACTGTGCCGCGGCTAAATTAACTTAATTCAAACCAATTCACACAATCATAACTAGGGATTTTATTACAGCTTGGTGTTAAGTCGTAAACCAATAAAATGGAAGTTAGAAGCGCGAACAAGCCAATAGATAATGAAGTTTTATTGGTCAGTTTTACAACAGTCCCTCATTGATTGTAAAGGCCCTGTCGTAAATGGCAGTTACCTACCTTTATGCGTCCGCCCCCTTCCCATTGTGAATTGTTTGTTCTATTGTTAGAACGGTGATTGGCAAATTCATGAATATCGTGTAGTAATATGTAAATAACTACCCAGAAGTTAATTATTTGTCATACCTAATTCATTTGTTATATGTACTAAAATATTTACCAAATGACCTACTATACAATACGAACTCGGCAGTATGTTAGAAAAAATAATAATTTTTTACATATTTGTGAATTTTAATTTAGTACTCTTTGCTACTAAGTAAAAAATAGTTAACTAGTTGAGCTAATTAATTGTGGTCTTAGCTAAGTTATAGAACTAGTAAGGCACACCCCTAACAAGGCTGTTAGTCACGCCCTTACAAAAGACCACCGTGAACAACATGCTGTATGTGTGCTGTGTTGTTTCAGTGAGGGAGTAAGGCACGGAGGAGCCTCCGTGGAGTAAGGTATGCCAGAGCCCTATCCCTTATCCTAAATCCAACTGTAGTCGGTAGCGCATTAACTCGCGCAATTTACATCACCTATGATATTGCTTGTTTTATAGGTGACGGTGGCTACCTACCATGAAGTCGTCATCTGTCTGCCGAACTTAACATAAAAAGTAAGAAATACATCCGTACTAATATTATAAATGCGAAAGTTTGTATGGATGTATGGATGTTTGTACCTAACTCTTTCACGCAAAAACTACTTAACCGATCACCATGAAATTTTGCATACACGTTTGTCTGGGACATCAGAAAGGACATAGGGTACCTTTCATCCAGAACGCGGACGAAGTCGCTGGCACCAGCTAGTGTTTAATATTTCTACAAGTAAGTAATTGTATTTTGTAGCTATACATCTGTAAGACTCTATAATAAGTAGATAGAAGGTTTATTTTATGGTTGGCGTGGGAAATGGCCGGGTTAATAGTTGTTTTCATAATCGTCCGAAATAGACAGTTTCGAAATGACATTATACTGTATAGAACCCTTATTTTATGAGGGTCATTTCTGTACAGTCTTGTTTATTTCATCGATATACAAAACTTAGAGATTAGAGAAATTTATCAATTTATTGCATATAGTACTTACATTATACTATACCTTGTGTGTCACTTTTTGATATGAAGTTTTCTAAGTTTTTTATTGATTAGTTAATAATAATCTAAACCCAATAATCTTTCGTTCGTCTCGTCGATTTTGACTACATAATTACAAACCTTTTAATTATATATATATATATATATATATATATATATACTTATAGTTTATTAATATGTATATAGATCTATGAAATTATATTTACTTTGTTTTGTATTCTTTGGAGATATCTAAATAAAAATCAAACATTATTGTAAATCGTTTTAAAATTAAATTTTTATTACATTTATGGTCACCAAATAAACCAAAATTACATCTCGCTTGCCATCTGTCTCAAAGGGATAAGCCGAAACGGTTCATGCCATATATTTGTTTAAAACAAAATAAACAAAATCAGTCGACATGTGAGGGTTGGAAGGCTTGACTGTTTTCATTATTTTTTTTTTATTCTAGAAAAGTCAAAAATTTACAACAAATATAAGTACCTACTGGAAAATTAATTTAAATAATATAAGTCTAGACCTTCATTGAGATTAAACTTGCATTGTATAAATCAATTTTTAGCTATTCTCTTTAAATGTACTTCACTGTATGTAGCGAAAGTTAAGTAGACTTACCTACATAAATCGGTGAAGTAACAACGTATAGCAGGTACAGTTAAGGAGCTGTGCAGAGTGCAGGACAGGGCAGGTCGGGTGATACGATAGTATCGACGTGCTGCACGAAAGTACAATCGCGTATAAAAACACTTATCAAACAATTACGATTCACTAACAATAACAGTCGTCTCAAATATAAACTTAGGTAGGTAAATATTTTTGAGATTGACTATCTTGTGGGAGAACATACTTAAATTAAATTGAAAATTACTTGAATAAAAGTGTAAACATTGTTAATTAAGTAGATAAGTAAGTAGATAAGATGACTTAAATCTATAAATAATTAAATATGAAATCCAATTAATGTTGGTCAGTTTACGTTACAGTTAATAAATTAACGATAAACATTTAACGGAACTAGAGCACTTTTTCTTCATTAAATATGCCCAAACATATTTTTAAATTAATTAGTTATCAAACGATCTGGTAAATTTTAATGAGGGACTTTGTGTAAAAAAAGGAGCTAAGTAAGTAGGTATACATACTTATTGTGAATGAATTTTATTGGTGACTGTTAACAATCCATTTACCGTTACCAAACTATCTAATATGGAGATATAGGTATAGGTACTTAATACCTATATACGTACCTCTACGGATAACTAGTGAAGTAGGTAATAGAAAATTGTTTCCAGCTTTTCTGTTCGAAATTCTGTAAATATATATCTTAAAATAACTTTATAACTTTAAAATTAATAAGAGCTCTTGATGCTCAATTTCTACTACGATCTACGACCAAAGGTCTTTTTTATACGACCAAAGGCAAATAAACTTCTTATGTACTTACCCTACTTACTTGATTTGTAGTACCTACTTGATTTTTCTCAAAGAATAATGGATTGAAGTAACCTAAAAGAATATTTATTTTAATAAATTTTAGGTGCTACCTTTAAGCGTAGGTATTAAACGTTCACCTTTAAACGTTGATAAAGGTAAGTATCTAATCTGCAAACAAAAGACGTTGGATAAATTAAACCATGCATTGAATGCAGCTGAGTTCGCGACGAATGACTGCACACAAGAAAGGAGATCTCTCATCTGTACAGCTGCCTGGACCGGCCTCTACTCACTATACCTATCTATGTAGGGTTGTCAACCATCACGACATTTCACCAAACCGACAGCAATATTTAAATCTCTGTTCCTGTTAAGATAAACCAGTTTGTTTTACCTTTTAAAAGAAATGATATTGTTCTTTTCTAAGACTAATAAATTTGTTGGAATAGGTAATCGACTGTTTTCCTTTGTCCACATTTTAGTTTAAGCATAATTTTCAAATTCCATCTTAGGCCTCATCCTTGCCACATGGCTGGTTGTTGGTCAAGAGCTAACCCATCTTTTATAAAAAAAAATAAAAAAAAATTATATACTAGCTGTGTCCGGGATTTCCTACGCGCTGTAGTTCGTTTCTTGAAAAGTAACCAGAGTAACCATGTTAGGTTACTCTAGGATTTCCATGATAAAAAGTATCCTCTAAAAAAAGACAAGGATGAGATAATAGATAAGGTAGTACCTAATGCCGTCTTCGCATGATTGTGTAACAAACATTCAAACATAATATGAACTTTCGCATTTATGATATTATTAAGATGATAAATTACATAAAAAGCTTTATGCAACAAAAGACACAAGTCTGTAATGTGTTTACCTACCTATGTATTTTTCCTTACTCGATTTTAGACTCGATTGGCAAGAATTGTTATAACTCGACAACCCTAACCGTAGCTATAGTAAGTAGGTACCTACAGATATTGGTATTATGTAGGCTACGACATACGTAGTGTTACCCGGTCCCCACTCCCCGCGCCGCAATATACCCACACTCGTTTTATTACAATCAAACTGGTCCGCGACAGGAGCTTTAAAACTGCAATATTTTAATAAGAAACCGCCGCTGAATATAAATTAATTTGTTAATAAAAAACATACGACCCGTATTGATTAATCGGTCATGCATTATTCAAGATACCATGATTAACTTTAGAAACTGCCATGTTGCACACACGAAATTGATGCATTAACCGCGATTATATGAAAATAAGAATGAATTAGGCACACCATTGTATATAAACACGATATAATAATCATCATTAAATAATTATATTACCAAAAGGCGTTCCCATGGTCGTAGGCCTCTTACAAATTTATACAATTCTTATATTAAAAAAGAACTCAAAGTGTAGTTAGTAACAAAAGTTCAGTTAAAACAGCAATAGAGACGTAAACTACCCTCTTAGAGAAGATTTGATAAGGGATACATCCTTTATCCGCGCTTTCCACCTATCCCTACTACCATCCCCGCTTCCAATCAGGGTCGTATCGTATAGTTCAACAGGGTGCTATAACACTTCAACTAGGTGCTATTACACTCAACAATGTGCTATAAACAAAAAAAGATTGGGTGATTCTCTAACTGAATACCATTGTATTGTTGAATACCATAGTTAATATAAAGTTTGTAGGGATTGCAAGAACTTACAGATTGGTTAGAAGTGCTTCTCCGCTTGAGAGCATCTTATAAGATGGTGTGAGATACTATTCAGTTATAATGAAATTGTAAGTAATTTTATAATTTTCATAGAATAACTTGAATTAAGCCATAGGATTCGTTGTTCTGCAATGGCTCACACTAAAATTGAGATGTTTTGAAAAATTGCCCCTTAGCGATATCTTGACCCAGCAACCAATTATTTTCCGTAACGCCTAAATAATTATTTGTTATCGTCGAATTGGCAGACCCGGGCCGAGGACCAAAAAGATGGCCGACTCGTAGTAGGTAAGGACAGCAAAACAACTTTACTTAGTGCATTAATAGGTTATGTTATTAGAACAAACTTATTAATGATTTTAGACAATTTTTAGATTAAAATAAATTTCCATTAATAACAAGATTTAAATGACTTTATATATATTAACAGATTAAATCTGATAATGAATAATTGCTGCTTCGTCTATGGAAATATTTTTAGAAAATCTAAATCACACCAAATGTATCTATTTTTTTATGAGTAGTAGGAATGGCATAGGTTACCTATCCTTATAAACATAAACAACACAGAACATAACAACAAGAAGGCATAAAGGTTCCTATTAGGCCCTGCTGGGTAAGAAAGTTAATTTTAAATATTGCTAAACACCTAAATAACTTTTTTGGCAACCTTACTCGACTTTGTCTTAAGGAATTCAATTTTTAGTGTCAGTTTCTGATGTTAAGTTTCTTTATTTAGTATGAGATAGTCTATGGTTAAATTAATTAATACCCAAATTTATACAAATGTGGATTAAGTCATTATGCACTTACGCTGTTGAAATCTTCATCTAAAAAGTGGGTTTAATATTTAAGGCTTAAAGTTATTTCGAGCAATGTTTTGAAAGCTTATAATAGTTGTCATTTTCTTGATGACTCTTGCGTCCTGTATATTATTATGTCGATAAGCAGAGTTTGCTGACACGTTAAAAATGCTAAGTAAAAGTTGTAAAATTGCCACGTGTGACTAAAATACTAGTTATCTACAAAAATCCATATTGTCAATAATTAATTGTAGTGCTTAAAGTTTTTAGCCAAAGCATTTTCAACGTTTCGACAACGTAGTTGGAGACAGTCGGGAAACATCAAAGCCAATGAAAGACGTGCTCCGTAAATTAAAACATTGCAAAACAGCTAACCAAAGAAGTTGCGCTTGGACGATTTCAAAAATGGCGTCGAGTGACGACCACGAGTGAGTTTTTCGCAACCGTCTCCACTCGATAAATAATGTGGTGGACTTTGACAAAAACTCACCTAGTCCTGTTCGGTGGACGACGGCGCGAGATATACCCCCCCTTGTCCGCTCATCCCTCGCTTCGCCCCTCGCTCGCCTTTGCACTCTTTCTATAGGTTTTTCTGGCCATTCCACGGCGCCCGCGCAATCACCGCTCACTTCCATTACGACCCTAACTATTTACACGGCTACCGTCTAAATAATATCTACTTATATTTATGGCAATTTGTTTAACTTCACCGACTGTTAAAACTGCAGGAACACGATCATGTTAACACTAAACTTACATGCGAGAGTATTGAGAATAGATGGCGCGGAAGGTTTTACACATGTGTTCTATGAAATAATAATAATAATAATAAAGCCTTTTATTTCCACATTTCAAGTATTACATATAAACAAATATTTAAATGTTGTAGTTTACAATATATAAAAATAATTTATTTATTTTATTAAACTAAATTACTAAATTAAGAAATATGGATCCCTCTTTGGGTGAAGGCCTCCTCCAACTTCTTCCATGACTCCTTTTCCTTTGCCCTGTTCATCCAATTCCTCCCAGCTGTTAGAATAATGTCGTCAGTCCACCGTGTATTCGGTCTACCAACATTCCTTTTTCCTAGTGGCCCCTTCCATTGAGTGGCTTCTATTGTCCATCTTTTGTCTTTATAGCGTGAGATGTGTCCCGCCCAACGCCACTTCAGTTTTAAGGCTTCTGTAAGTGCATCCCTTAACTTCGTTTTCTTTCTAATTTGGTAGCTACTAACTTTTTGTTTTTTCCGAATTCGTAAAATGCTTCTCTCCATAGCCCTTTGAGTAGTTCTTATTTTTTGTTTAATTTTATTTGTGAAGATCCAAGTTTGACAGCCATATAGTAGACAAGGCAGGACACAAGTATCTAATACGATTTTTTTCATGGATAGACTATAATCACCTTTAAGGATTTCTTTTAACGACCAAAATTTCTTCCACGTGATGTTTATTCTTCTTTCTATTTCGTCTAAATTATTTGTCTTACTGTTCAAAGTTCAAAAATCGGCCTGGAACTAAACACAACCAAAACTAGGGTGATGACAAATAGCCACAAAACTCCTATTCATGTCAAGAAATATACTTTAGAATATGTTGACAACTATATATATTTAGGTAAACAGGTTTCCTTCAGTTCTATGAAATAGCAGGTAATATATTTAACCTATACTTTACTTAGTTTTAAGGGTACGAGACCGGGTCTCTTTGGTAGGCTTATTTGTACAATATATAGTATAAGTTCGTCTTGTAAAACGCACTAAGATGCACCTACACTCCTATGTTACACGAGAGAGAATCCTACAAATTGCACTGGTTTCCGAACGCGAACTCGCTTCAACGCGGCGCTAATTAAAATATAAAACAAATCAATAACAAAAACAAAAAACCCGAAACACAAAATAATACCACCCGTTTCTTGTCTAGCATTCAACCGTTTATTGTTCCTTTTAAAATCCATTGAAAAACATGAGTCTAATTTTAAATTAATCAATAAAAAATAATCACAACAACCGAACAACACTTAAATAACGAAAAATAATTACAAACAATTTACAAACATAGGCTAATAAAGAGTTCGGCGGACTGCGGTTTTATCACTAACGCGTTTTTAGTCGCGTCGTCTTAGTTTTTAGTCGCGTCGTTTTAGTTTTTAGTCGTTTTAGTGTTCGGGATGGCCTTGAGCGGCCGCCGCAGCCGCCGCAGCCGCCGCCGCCTTCTGCGCTTGCGCTTGCTTCTCCTGTTCGTTGAGCTCCTTTATAGCTTGTATCTCCTTCTTTAACTTCATCCGTCTGTTCTGGAACCAGATCTTGATCTGTCGTTCTGTGAGACAAAGCGCGTGTGCCATTTCTATGCGTCTCCTCCGCGTGAGGTAGTGGTTCGTGTGGAATTCCTTCTCTAGTTCTAGTGTTTGATATCTAGTGTACGTCTGTCTCCCTCGTCTTCTGAGGCCGTTTGCACCTGTAACAAAACATATAATGTTAAGAACGTTTAATGACATCTCCTACTACATTAGATAACAATACACAATATCATCCTAACGGGGATGAAATTGGAATGCGCGTAATTGGTATTTTAGCTATATCTTTTTGTCTACTACAGTAAAATTCATTTCATAGACTAGGGTAGTGAGATTTCTATAGTACCTAAGATGTTAGTAAGTACCTATGTCATTATCTTATAGACATAATAAATATAATCACAATAAAACGTTTAGACTTTCAAAAACGGCACTTAGGAAACCGTCTTTCGAGGTCTAAATAAGCATAATTCGGTCAACCGAACTGTTAACCGAACTACTGGGAATACTTTGTTATTTTTATTTTGTTAACCAATAATTTGTTATTTTCATCTCGAAAAGTTTCTCAAAGAAACATCATTCCTAACTGAGTGAAACGACTACGAGTGAACAATATTGAATGTCGACGATTTAAAGCAATTTAAGATGTACCAGTAAAATATATGATGTCTGTAATCAGAGTATAAAGTTTTATCTCCATAAAGAAGCGGGGTAAATGTGCATTTGCTAAGTCTCGCCGGCGCGTACAGGAGCGTTTGAATGTTGAATGGGATCGGTTGTCTCACGTAGGTTAGTTCAAACGACGTTACAATTGGCAGTATGGACAGCTTCATTTCGTATAACCATCAAAGTTGATATATTGCGACTGAGCACGCCTTGTGCACGCCGCGGCCACAGAATTAGTTCGCGGACTTGATTAAAGATACATATTCAAGTGTAATGAGAAGCGCAGATCGACATCTCGATAAATACCTACTGGCTTATCTGTTTATTACTTATTTAAACACTGCAGCAATGGAGGGACTAAGGAAAGAATTACATACAATTTTGTAAGGTTGTTTACCATTCAATACTTAACTTTTTTTTAACTTTAAATATAGCCAACTATTCCTATAAGTATCTACTAACATGGCCTCAAATTGGAATCTCATTTTTAAAGCGTCAAGTTATTCGTTTTCGGCCATCATATCTGAACTTTTATATTTTACTAGCTGACCCGCTAAACTTCATACAGTCTCAAAACGTTACAAAATGTATGAGAAAATGATTTTTTTTTTCACATTTTTTTTTCATGATGATTATGATTTGGTTGTAATGGACCGGAAGCATTATCCGACTTGAACACAATGGGAATTTATTTAAACAATAATTAGATCTTACAGTAGGTATTTAGGTATATTTAAGAAATATGAATATTGTTTCATTTAGACTTTTGCAAAGTGAAATGAAACATTTAATTTATGCAATATTAGATCATTTTTTTATTATTTATTTTTATTTATTTTAAATATAATTAATCAACATGAAACTTCTTTGGTCATGAATGCCCATTGAATTGCATACCAGGAACCCGATCTCAGGCTAAGATAACTAAATAAGAGGCCAACAGCCATGACTCGCGAAAATTCGACCGATCTGTAGGTTCAACAGGCATTTTTACATTTTAAGGACTTTTAAGTTATGCCATTTCATATAATCTGTTATTTTAAATATGTAGTAGGTATTTATTTATTATATAATAATATTTTATTTTAAATTTATTTCTTTTAAAAAAAGGAAGGATTTACAAATGCCTTATCTAGTAATTAGTTACATTTTAAGAAAATAAGTAGGATAAAGTGTCTAATGCCACTTGCACCTATATATTCATATTAGATTAGTACCTATTATCCTATCATTCCAATATTAAAACGACTAGATAGTTTCAAACATAAACGATGTTGCTGGACTACTTATTTCTAATAATTTCATTTCAAAAATAAATTTAGGCAATCAATTGCCTAAATCAATTGCAATTGGAAGGAAGGTGTAAATTATTGTAAATTTATTGTCACACTATAAGTATCTTGTGTAAATTAAATGTAATATTTTCTATATTATGTGTAGGTACGATAGTAACTATTATTTAATCTGTGGTGTAGGTATATTTGTTTGGGATGAAGCTTCATAACTAATTATATTATTCTTGTATTTTATTATTTTTATTTATTGTACACTTAGGTGGGACATCCCCGGTGTCAAAATGAGGTCTAAATGGCGGATCAATGCCATTTCAGTGCTGTGTTATCTTTGTAGCACACACAGCACATGTAACTTGGACGCCTTTAGAGACGATACTTTGGCAAAAACTTTTAATTAGTAATTAAGTTAACCATTAATAGTTTTTAAAGGAAACATGTTATGTGTTTACTTGGAGTTTGTTTAAAATAAATTGTGTTTTCTTTCTTTCAGTTGAAAAATGTGTCATTATAGTAGTCAGTAAAAAGTGGTAACCCTATAAACGGTATTAAACCCGCGGCGCTTTCGATTATGTACGAAAAGCTTTCATTGCATGCCGCTGGGTTGCGTGCTCTCGAACTTAATGTATAGGTATCTGAACGCACGCTGAGTTCATTTTATTTTTTTATATTCTTTCTCAGTAGGCAGATACTTAAATTGGATTAAGACCCAATAAGAATTTGTATATTATTATTCTGTAACATTATATTATTATGTATGTAAATAAAGTGTTTAAATATATAGATCTTAAATATTTCATAATTTAAAATAATTAAGTATAATAATTAATAATTATAGCAATCATTTATTATAACATGGTTTATTATAATGCCCTATGTACCTAAGTATAATTATAAAACAGGTTATATAAGCAAACTATAAGTGGTATTTAGCTATGACAGTACATAAAAAAAATCTGTGGAACTATTATGAATAGAAAAGTCAACAGTTTTGTAAGTATCACGTTTAATTTTATAAACAAAAAAAAAATATTTTAAGCCGATATAAAAGTGAAAAAAAAAAGTATGCATTTGGTGAGAATCGAATTTTATAAGACTAACTATATGGATTTTATAATTACCTATATCATTTTTATAATATAAAGTTATACTATCATACGTGTCACAAGAAAGCTAACCTTATTTAATTTCTACAACAAAAATAAAATAATGCATTTTTTTAGTCAGTTATTACTTTCTCAAGTTTAATTGTATGTTCATTTTATTAAAGGAAAAATCTTTATCGACTAAGAGACAATTAATTAGCCCTAATCTTTAAATTACTGCTCAAATAACTTAATACACTTGCACTACAAATGTAGTCCTCTGTTTTGTTCCTTTTACCGACCACTCAAAACACCACATTGCCAACGAATTACGTGTAAAAATAAACCCATTTGGGATCGAACCCAACGTTCACTTCTCACACTGTGAAAGGGTTACAAGCCGAATTAATGGCTTAATTATCTCAAGTACTTACTAAAATCGTGCAGCATTGAATTAGATACTATACACACATAGAATCATGTGTGCTCTTACACACTATTCATATTATTTGATTAATTGATTTAAATATGTGTCTAAGAATATGCATGCTGTGGTAGCCTGTAAATATAATTTGTGCAAGCTTAGTTGTGTTATGCAATTTGTTTAAAAAAATTTATATGTATGTATACTATTGCGTTGGCTATCCATAATAATATAAAATAAAATAAAGTAAAAAATTCATACACACATTTTTGAATATTCAAAAAAGTGGGGATTTGTGTATAGTAGATACCTACTTTTATGTAAAACTGCTTTATACCTGAGATTTCATTAGATGTATATTTACAAATTATAATTTATATACCTAGGCACATAGTATATAGATTATGTAATATTTTGTTATATAAAAAATATTTCTTCAAAGTTTAATTCAAATCTGTTCAGTCAGAAGTAGGTATTACAGTTCATGAAGAAGTAATCTAAAATTATCTTCGATAGATTCTGGCTTATTCGTAGATCTATCTGTTTTAAGGTTAGCGCAATATATTGTGGTAAAAAGTGATTAGCCTAAGTCTTCCGAGAACAGGCCTAAAGTGCAACCTTTTTAATAATTAACAAAAATTCATTTGCCCAAGTAGTGGTTAATTGAGTGACGCTAATTGCTTGAGCCGTGAAAGCCTTTCGAGGGTACCACGTAAATATCGTGGGGCTTCGGCCTTTTCTTTCCTCTTACGTATTTAGATATCCGTTGCGCTATATTTAGGGGCTTATACTGTGTCGTTATTTACATTAACAGTTTATTTATGGGAGTTTCAGGTAAATTAGGTTATTTAAATGGGTTAGGTATCTATAGAATGAGTAATTTGGTTTAAATTTATACCGTAATTGCAATATAAAAGGACCTACGAGTAGAACTGTAATCAGAAAATATATTTTGGTAAAAATATAAATAACTATAGGTAAACACGAAAATGCTGTTTTTCATCTTAGGAAGACGAAAAACTGGTTGAAAAAAGAAAAGAGGAACTTTTCTTTTCTTACTTAGGTCGGCAGCGCACTCTTGTGACGTTGCTTGTGTTAATAAGAGACGGAGCCACCTACGATCAAGTAGACCGACACCCAGCCTGCCTTTCTTTACTTAAAAATATATCTACAGTGGTGAAAGTATATTTCAAAGGTTACATATATAACTAAGGAATTTTGTTTTAAGTTCACAATAAAACAAAATGACACAAAAAAAAACAGAAGACAACCCACATTCGACACATGCTTCTACTAATTAGGTCGGCTACAATTTCAGTGTCAATTTGCGCCTTATAAATCGCCTTAAAATCCTGTATACGCCATAAAAGCAATAAACATGACACAAATGGCTTCATTAAGGCCTTGGGCGGGGCCTGACGCCTAGCAAAAAAGCCGTGTTGTGCCAGTCTTCGGTGCCTTAATATGTATATAATGACGGGAAATGTTTCCGTTACAAGCAAATCTGAAATATCATCTGTTTCGATGTACTCAAGTCAAGGGCCTCTCTCAGGGGCCCTCTGTCATTTACCGGTTCCTGTTGCTTGAATTGTGATACACAATGTCATTATGATTCACAATATTATTGCTTCTACCACTTGATGAACTTCATACATTAGAAAAAAAAATTGCCAAATTAAAAAAATATCTACTTTAGTACTGATTTTATACAGAGTTTCCATAATTACATCGTATAATGGTCTTTATAGCTTTCATCCCATATCAGACTCGGCAGCGCCATGACTCACCTGATGTTGCTTTATTAAATGTTCTTAGTTTGAACTTTCCAACGAATAAATGACGAAATCGATACATATATTGTTTTTGTTTTTAAAAGTTTACACATTAATTCAATCTTTATTACTTACTTATATATACTTTTGTCAGACGTTGATTTTTTAATATTTATTTTTATATTATCTCTCCAAAACAGTACTTTTTCTTACTTTTTTTTACTTTTTAAGCCTATGTCTTTTCTGTATATCTGATAATTTATATTCAAAATTTCTAGATGATCGGTTTAGTAGTTAAGGCGTAAAACAAACAAACAAACAAAATATTCATTTGCATTTATATTATTAGTTGGAAATGATTTTTACCATGTTACATTTACAATAGAACCCTTTCAATTACCTACGCGCTTATGTCCACTGTAAATTAACATAGTTCTTGTGGTTAATTTGAATAAATAAAAAGAACTACATGTGGTCTGTTACACAAAAACAAGTAATGACATGTCGCCGGTTACCAGCCGAGAGAATGCAGCGAAGACATGGACATTTGTAAAGAAATTTCCACTAAAAAACACATTCCCGAGGTCTGTAATCCAATTCAGTAAAAAAATTGTCTTGTCGAGTAAAAAGAGGAGCGGTTCCACGGAAATCGAGTTGCTCGTTCGTTCCACGATTCGCTTTTGGTCGTTTCCAAGATTCCCTTACAAGTGTCAGAGCCAACCCGTTTTGCAACACGTGTCGCAAACAAAAGAAACTTGCCGAAACTTCCCCCCGTCGAGCGACAAAAGGATTGCGCAAAACGCAAGTTATATTAATCGTAAAGAATTTTCGACTAAGATCTATGGCTTGTAAACCGCCGTAATTTCCAATTCTCCCGCGATTGCGGGGGACATTCGCAACAACTGTTGTTTGCTCTAATGTTTTAATTGTTCCCAATTTCTAAAAGTTTCGCACGTGATTTACAGCAGTTATTCGACGCCGAATGAGGTCTTCGTTTGTCTTTCTACAGCGCTTTCGATTTGGTCAGAGACAATTAAAATTTGACAAGTTAACAAGACAGATTTTTCCTTTGCAGTTTTGTTTGTTGCATCCGCTGCATCCATAAGTACCTACAATCATGTTCTATCTATGTATAAAAAATGTTATCTCGCAGGGAAACGTCATGAACTGATAGTCCATAGAAAAATAAGATTGAGCAAATTAACCTTGAGCTTTAAGCATTTAGAAGGAGATATTAATGTGATTAAGCATGTTTTTTACTAACTAACCTTAACTTTAAGGAACTATCTTCAACATAGCTTGGAATATTGGTTCCTTTTCTTATTTTTTTAAAATATTTGTTTTTTAAATATTGTTTTTAGTAGGTATTACCTATTTTAGATATATTGTACCTAGATCCATTTAAATCGAATTATTACTCTCCCGATCATCATTTCCTGGAAAATAATATTTTCTTAACTTCTTTGTCGACGGAATAGAATTCTAATATTATTTAACTATTTGATTCTTGAAATGTGGGAAAATATAGTAGGTACTCGTAACATCAGTCTGCCTGTCAAATAAACAGTGGAACAATGTTTATTTAGCAGAAAAATAAAAAGAAGTACTATTTGAACAGTAACACGTCTCAGTTTTCGAGAATAACCCACAAGTAAGTTCTTCGCAAGTCCGGTATCATCTGGGTAAAATCAAGCGTAGGCAGGTCGTACACGTAGCGGAGTGAACGGTGCAGTTGTGTTTGCATATTTCAAAGGAAGGGTCACATTAAAACGGATCACGTCGACAACTTTGCCCACGCGCACAATTTTCCTCGATAAAATTATGTAAAGTATATATTTGCGCGCTGAGCGTAATGAGACAAATTAAGATAACGCAGTGTGTGACTGCTCGCTTATAGAACATGTTTTACTAGTCAATAAATGCGTCTAGGACTCGTCCAGACAAGGCTACGGACCTGTGTCTCGGTTCATTTATATTTATTATATAATAACTGTGAACAGTGTATATTTACTTAACTATAGTTATCATTAGCGCTATTTCTGTGAGTATAGTAGACACCTATGTGTATTATACCTATATACCTACGTATGTAGATACCAGTTACGAAGTATCAATTTAAAACGAAAAATATATTAATATAAATTCTATGAGTTGGGATATCAAATGTTTATATTTTAATAAATATATTTGGTACCTTGGTATGTCCTGATCAATAAATCTAAGCAACAGTTTGTATATTCCTAACAGGTTGAATATGTTAAATGCTCAAATATAATAAAATAATCTCTAGAAATTAACTTTTTTAAGATTTTTACAAAATTGGTCTTAGCTATTTAACAAAAAAATCAGAATAATATATAAAAAATAGCACTGAGATACGTCTTTATGCTTATATAGATAAAGCCATATTTCACACTTCAATCTTATTAGTGTGTATCATTTCATTTGCGTTATCTTAAATTAATAAATCTATATTTTTAATATGAAAATTTATGCAAAAATTTATAAGACGACATTAGTTAACTGTGTATTATGTAATACTGTTATATAAGAATTTATCGATATATTACAAGCGAACGTGCTCCTTTTCAACACATAACATTATCATCTCATTTCCCACCGATCGGAACAAGTTTAAATAATAACAGCCGCTCATATTCGGACACAATTTTCGTCATAATATATTCGCAACCAACCGGCTCGACGAAACATAATAACTCAAATTGGTAACGCGAATCGCAAATTACGAAATTGGTACGAAAACATCCGAGTGGGACATTCAGGTGAGTTGAGAGTATCAGTCAATATACCTACTGCATCGCTCGATAAGCGTATGTTTGTATATGTACGGAGGTACAGGTAAAAGGATGGGCCTACTTCGTGGGTGGTCCGAAGTATCAACCGATTACGAAGCCATATAAACACCAAACTGTACCTACATTCGCTGCTCCCGCGCACCTTTTATTTATATCAATACGATGTGAATTATTATTTAAATAAAAAACGCGCTTGAATTACGGTATCAATACTTGCAGTAATTAAACCCATGTTCAAGTACCGTCAGAATGCAAAGCGATTTAAATGTGTTTTAAAACTCCTTTTAATTTATCTTTATTCTTAATTGAAAATATATAGGCCAATAGATGGGGTGGGATGTATAACACATAACAATTCCAAAAAGTTTGTCTCCAGGTTGATGAAGTTCCAGATAAGATAATGTTGAAAATTAGAATGGATAGTGAAAAGAATGGTCCTTCGCACTTCACTCACATGTGCCGTTATTAATAAAATTGGTTGCCTCTTGTGATTAAATGGTAATACTGTCGCCAATAGAGCTTAGTTTATGACACCGGAAATCAGTATTCTCAGTTTGGTTTAGCTTAGCTCTAAAGAAAATTGTTTTCCCAAGAATTTGCAAGGAATTAATCATTAATAAATACTGTGTAATGACTGCCCTTTAGAACCTTTATAAATCCTGTGTCGGCTATGTTAAATTAAGCGTATACTACTGTGTAATTTTAATAGACTTTCCAAAGCACCGCTTAAGGCCTGCTTTCCAACTATCTACAATGCGGACTTCCAATCAGTCCACTAGATGTGTATCGACTTAAGAGGTTGCTTGTTATCTCAAAAACGCATTATGAATAATACATTAGTGGTCGGTGCGGTTACCGGCTCACTCTTAAATTGGCGAAGCTTTAATTGACTCAAAGGTTGAAAATGAAGCAGGGCCGTGGGCTTCGCAGTGGACCTCACAAACAATCTGTGGCCACTTTTTATGTAATCTGTACTCGACCGACTGCATAACGGAATCAATTTAAATCGGCTATGTAGCATTGCATTTAAGGGTTTCGTAGAGTTCGCAATAAATATATAAATTAGAATCATGCTTAAGTTCATGTAGATTGACTTTATGTTCCAATAAAGGACATCTCAATAGGTATTAAGTTATATTTATTGTTCGTAAAGTATTTGTATAATTTGTAAAGTTTGTGAAGTAACTCTACAATGTTTTATACATTGTCCACAGTTTCATACTTGAATGATAAAATAACTTCAGTATTTTTGAAAAATTACTCTAATAAGAGTACCTATTGTTGTGAAATCTAATAAGAATAATTATAAATGCATGCAAAAAATATTTAGATTTTATTCTATTAAATTTATTATAATATAATCAAATGTTGGAGACAATTACATAGTTAATTAACTTAACGTTAATTATTACATTTATCAAATGTAAATATTAATAAATGTGATAATTATATTTATCACATTTACGTTTCTTCTTGAGGAATGGTTTATATTATGGTCATTTTATGGTCATACTTTAATATTATACAAAACGAGCATATGTTAAAAAATATAAATTCACACATAAAATATAGACACATACAGAATTTCAATTGTAGATCATCAGAACAGTAATATATTATGAATGTAATATACTGCATAAAACATAATATGTACTTAACTTCATATAGAGGTATTTATATATGTTTAATAACTAATTAAAGTTTAAAAATTTGTACTTGTGTATAAGTAGGTAGATATTTTTCACATGTAAATATCACGCGAAAATACAGCGAAGGTATATATCGATGGCGCGGTATCGTAATTTAATTAAAAAGTAATTAAGTTTAGTTTCCCATAATGTAGCCGCCGTCCGATGTCGGGTGTAGTGTAACAAATTCAACGTGATTAAACATAGAGCCCACCAGCGCGGGGCGGATATATTTTACCTACTTATATCTTCACTATATTATTACCTATGTTTGAAGATTATAATATGTGAGTAATACAAACGTTTTGCAGGAGGAATTTTTAGTCTTCTGAAAAAAGTTGAAAATGAAAAATAAAAACAAGGGAATGAGTTTTATTCCAAGATTTTATGAGACACAAAACTCTTGGTGAGGAATTTCCTAGTCTTAGTGAGTTTTATCGAACTGATTTAACAATTGGAAAATCTTTCTAAATTAAAAATATAACATTTCATTTCAAGCTTACTTCTTTAATAGTTGGTTGGATAATGAAATTAGGTATAGATCAAATTAAAAAAAAATATTGCCAAAAACTATACAATAGGCAGGTGTATACTAAGGGTCATTAAAAATGCAATCTAAAAAGTAATAAGAATAAAAATCATAAAATGTAATAAGACGTAGGCAAATTTACTATAAAATATGTAGGTAATAAAAGAAAATATGAAGTATTTTTCAATCTTCCAATATGGTTGTTTAACCTGACCCCTGTCGATTTACACTCGATACACGATATTATGTATTATGTGAGGATAGCTATTAAAATAATTGCGAAGCATGCAACGAAAAATAAGATGCCACAGAAGGCGTTTTACCGAGAAAATTATCATTTTTGCGCGCCAAAATGGCGTCGCCAACCTGATTTTTTCGTCTGATTTCGGTCCAAGACTCTAGATGTTAATGTCGACTGGCTGTGTAAATGCAAATTGCTAAATGATGGTGTCCAAAGATAGTCGTGTCGAAATCATGAAGTTAAACGTCCATGAACAAAACTCTTGTAATTATTAAATGCCCTTTAATTTTCGATAATGTCTACTTGCTTTCGCACTGATTGCTTAAAGATATATGAGAGTAATTATGAAACGTTCAATTTCGTATAAAAACGATTACTTCAGTACCTATTTATATAAGAAAATATTAATATATAACCACACACGATTCTCCATTTCAAGTTGATGTCTCTGCAGAATAATATTCTGACCCTTTTTGACGTCACTTGTCAATTTTGAACCGATATTGGACGATAGATCAGGGTTAAATGCAATAAAAATTGTACGTCCCTAAAGGATTAGGACAAACCCTGACGTATGAGACAATTTAAAAGGCAGGCTTTATCTTCACAAAGGGGAAATCTTAATAATGTAACCTAAAAACAATTTTAAGGTGCATTTATACTTTTTGAGCGATAAATGGAATGAAATAGCCACTTCAAATGGATAATATACTTATCAGCTGTTACTCGAAATAAATCAATATTCCAGTATAAATTTATGTACCGTATAATTGTCATTGTAATCAAATAATAAAGACATCCATATCGTATTATACTTAGGAGTTCTGATTTCGAGGGCGCGATACAAGCTAAATGTTGTATAAATCCATTCACGCAAATAATTCTAACACAAAGCAAACCACTGAAAACGACGCTAACAAGATGCAGCTGTTACGATCTCTCAAACGGCGTCCATTTTGAAAAAAGTTCGTGGAGTTTTCGAAAATAGATTATAAAATGTGTCACTCCTCCTTCAATAAATCAACGGTGATTAATGCATTTAAGTTTAGAACGGAGCGTACCGTGTGACGCGGCAATACCTCATTGGGTGGCGTGGTCGCCATATTGCTCCAAGCTTGTAGCTGTCAAACTTTGAAATATGGCCGCTAGCTTTCTCTACGTTTGCATTAGTGGGCGCGTTGTCTTAAAATATCCGACTAAATTAAGAATGTCACGGGCAATACAGCCACGTTGAAAATTAATGTTAAGTTCACGATTTGATTTCTCAAAATATTAAATTGATAGGGCAAAAACATCTTTAGAATTTTTTTTATTTTCAAAAATCTTTTGAAATATTTATGGATCGTGTGTTTTGAAGGTGTAAAATTTATAATAAATATCTTCCTACCGAGAAATGAGGACTAATGATTTATCAAGACTTTTATGGCAAAACAGAGTTTTTATATACCTACCTACCTTAGACATTTAATTTAGGATTGTAAATTTGACAAATCATCTTTAGCCCACGCCAATATAAGACTTTATTTTATATGGTCTGCGTTTTATATGGTTTAAGTAAACTATGAAAATGAAACCAATGAAATTGAGCATGTTACATCTCAATTGCTCTGTTTACTGCAGAAACAAAAAATGAGAATTAGGTGCAAAAATAGCTATGAGCGGTAAACCACTAAGCTGATGTTTTACCTCTAAGCAAACTGGACTACTGAAGTATCAACGCGGTAACAACTTTGATTGCAGACCGCAAAGTAGGCGGGTAAACCTCTACCTAGACGTTTGTATATGGAAAATTAACATCAAATTCGATTTTCACTCTTAACTCAACACATTAAGGTTCAAGAGTTTGATTAGTTTATTGAAGTTCTACCTGCCTCTGAAGTGTGCGATCTACTTGACCGACAATTTGCGATTTGATGTACATAAAGGCGAATCATACTGTGCAGATAGTAATCTCGTTCGTCATATTATTACGTATAAAACACATCTGCAGTGTACAGTGTGCAAAACATTTAAT
The DNA here is from genome assembly GCA_947623395.1 of Synanthedon tipuliformis. Lineage (NCBI taxonomy): Eukaryota > Metazoa > Arthropoda > Insecta > Lepidoptera > Sesiidae > Synanthedon > Synanthedon tipuliformis. The sequence continues at coordinate 7,173,491 of OX392417.1, read as the reverse complement.
GAAAAAATATTACTTTTTTAATTAAATATTGAACATTAAATAAAAAACCGTGGATAATGAATGAGTATTTCAAAATGAACTTATATTAACCGGCTCATATAGCATATTATTTATATTATTAATATTATATTATAATAAATATGTATGGATTTTATGTTTTATGTTATTTTTTTGATTTTATTTTATGATTTTATATTATATTTTATGTATGGACAGTCATAAATTGGGCATCCCGCCCATTTAACACACAATGTGAGCTGTTGTATGTATTTTTTTTCGGTGAGTGGGTAAAGGATGCCAGGGCCTTTCTTTCTTTGTCTAACTAACGTCGACCGCGCCTTTACAGCACCTGTAGAGTTAGGTAGGTGTATACCTAAATAGGTGACGGTAGCCACCTACCATCAATTGCCGATCCTTTACATAAAATAAAACGTTGTCCGCCTGTCTGCTGACCTTTACATGAGAAAAACGTAGTCAGTTAATTTTAATGTAAAAAATGTTTGGTGGATAATACGTCTTAGTAGAAAAGTTCATGAGTGATATTGTCTGAACTTGATAAGGCTTTGTTTGCATGTAGGTGCTGAAGAAAAAATATTTCATAATTATTTAGGTATCCATAATAATATTGGTTAATATGCGAAGGATCTATTGGCTTATTTATATTTATTATCAACAATAATTATTAATAATAAATAAAAGTAAACATTTAAAAAATGTATTTTAAAAAGGTCATCACAATTTAAACTAAGAGTATAAAACCTTTTGCAAAATGTTAACGATAAATCTTTTAGATATTTACTGTGTAGTTTGTTTAAATTTTATTTATATTTCAACGGTAATCAAATCTTTTTGCAGACCGTACCGTTTTAGCGAATGCAATAAAGTACAAGTTGAAATAAAATCGTTGAGCCGCAATGCTACATCGCAGACTTATTAAATTGATAGCCTTTTAAGCCCACTTCATAACGTACAATAACATAAAACGGCCGCAAAACAACTATTGACACAAGAATCGGTCATATTAACCATTTAAAGCCACTTTATAGTCGTTTACACATCCACATAAATATATTACTTACATAAATATATTACTTACTTACATAAATATATTAGTATTTTAAATGATGATGTTTCTATCGATCTAGCATTCATTTAGAATTGATTTCGATCTTTATTTTCATAGATATCTAGAATATAGACTCAGATAAGAGCTTATTTATTTCTCGATTTTTTTAGCTTCAGGGTTTAGCCGGTTACAATTCAAACTAGTTTATTAAGCGATTATAATATTAGGAACGGTTAGATAGAACAATAAATAAATCTTATTTAATAACGATTTTAATCTAGTTTTCGCCGCTCTTTATATGACTATTAAAAAAAATTCTTTTATATAAAAGTGTATATATATAAAAATGTATATATATAAAAGTGTATATATTCCAATTGTTAAATGAAACTGATGCTAAAGAAATCAGTTCACATTTCTCCTTTATTTGGATTCCGCATTTGAAATTCCAAGTTTAAATCCGCGTGCTCAAGGTTCTTTACCAAAAATGTTAAATGTTTCAAAGATACAAGCGCAAAGTCACCTGCAAAGGAGTTGGTATTCAGGAGGTAGTACGTAACTTGGGCGTAGTCTAGAGTAACTTAAGCTAGACTTAAGCAAAGAAACCGCAGCGCTTCGCTGTCTGACGACCGACTTAAATGGTGGGGTTTGGATACAGTTGTGGTAATTCAAGATGGTTAAGTTGCTACCTTTTTGTGAATTTATGCTGAGATGATTTACTACGATAATTTAGCTAAGTTTATATTATGCTAAAAATCTTGTGTAGTGACTTACTTATTCTTATTCTAAATATTCTAAGACACCTAAACAAATCCAAAGTCATGCATGCTACTTTAAAGTTATTTGTATATTATGTAAAAAAATATTTGAGAAATACATTTTATTTACCTACGTATTATGGTTTTTTTTTCGGTGATTATAATTATATATTTTTACCTTTTTATATGGAAATCAAAGCTCAGCATTCATCTGTAATATTTTTGTGTCTTAAAAATTACATACCTACTACGTAAACAATAAGTCGTATCAGACATTGCGTTTTAATACTTGTTCAAAACATTCATAAAACACTTCCCCACGAAACCTGTGTCAATAAAGATAAAGGGGAACTAATATCAAAACACGAATAGGTACGTGATAAGAAAACATTTATTCCCTATGTTTAATGCATGATTTGTCATAATTTCCCTTCCCAGCCTCCCTGCCTGTTGTTTTGTTGCTACCGAGGAAATGGTCCGGCATGATTTATTGTTTATCTTATTTATCTCGTAGAGAAAAATTGCTGGGGAGAAAGTATTAAGTAGAATTTCCTGGTTTATCAACAAATATGCCTCCGAGATTGCGGTGAGTAATTACTATTTATTGCTCCTCTCTATTTCGTGTGAAAATTGCTTTTCATTATGTTTAACCTTATCATAGGTTATTAAAGGCCAACTACATTTTTATATGAATATACATATATTAAGTATTAACTATCTATATAAATTAACTAAAAGCTGAAACGAAAACTTTGGAAAATTGTGCGGACGAAGCTTTGTGAAAATTGGTACATTTAAAGTTCATATGAAGGACTGAAAAAATGCCAATATTTTCAGTAAAATTAACATTAGATACCTACACTATCTCGTGTTTGACACACAAACACACAAATACATTGTTATCGGGAATACAGACTACGTTTTGAAAAAAAATAATTATTTTTCATAATATAAAACTAAAATCAAGTAAAATATAAATATGAACCAAGAACTTTAAGAGGTTGTTGTAAGATTAATAAAAAAAAATAGGTAAAAAAAACTACCTAAATTATGTGTTCGTTTATCCTCAAAATTGGCAAACGTATTGCTTTTTTAAATTCGTCCCTACGCACTAAATCGGTAATAAAGCCGCGAATCAAAAGTTGCGTATAAATCACGACATGGCGTCCGCTGCCCCGTGTTTGCTCTCGCCCACATAATCCGTTCATACGACGGTAAATCCATCCAGCGATGTCGCGTGCAACAGTAAATCATCATAAGAGAATCCCGCTTCATATAGTTCACTGCCTACCACTGCAACAACTATACAGTTTATTGTAGATATATACTATATAAGGTATATGATATAAAGGTACATAGGCGATGAGAAATGCAGGTCGATTCCTGTATAAGCAAAAATAGCATAAGAAAACTAACAACATTTCGAAAAATTTGAAATCAAGTTAATTAACAGGGAGCCAAAGCTCGTACCTTTCATACAGAAGAAAGGAGTGTCCAGAAGACGTAGTTATATAAACTATCTGTGCGCTAAATTTCATCCAAATCCGTTAAGCTGTTTTTATGTGATTCATCCTTTCAAGCTTTTGCATTTATAATAGTATAAGGGCTGTTATTGCTACAAATACGTGGTAAGGTACATTGTTGCTTAATTTGGCAACAGTAACCTTTTGTCGTAGGCGAACTTTTTTCAACTAATAACATTAAACCTGCATTCCGATTCATTACTCGATCGCCCAATATCCAATGGAGCCGCTGAAAAAACCCGACGATTTATTCGATTCTTTTTTTATTCGATTTACGCTCGCGCCCGCCAGTTACTGAAAAAGTTTGCATCGTAATGCAATCGCACGGCATTAGTTTAGTCGTTTATCAGCCGTTCTCGCTACTGCAAAGCTTTGAGGGATTATTCTAGCGACGCAGAGGAGTAAAACTTTAACTCTGCAGATACCGAAGAATTGTGTTTTGTCTTTTGTTGCAAGACCTTAAATCATCGCACTTAACTTTTCAAAAGTTTTATCTAGAACGATATGAAGTCGTGAGAAATACCATTATTAAGTTTGAGTATTAATTTGATTAAGTTTATTTATTTTTATAATATTCCCTTATCTTTCCTCATTTAATCTGGTGTTATTAAAATTTATATTACCTACAATACTTAGTTAATATATAGATTTGTAAAATGTTATCTACAAAAGTATCGATTTATTAAAATATCAATTATTTTTTTGTTTTCCAGTTAGACAAGTTCTACGAAGGGTAGGTAGTCTAAAAGGAAAAATACAGTTTTATTTTTCAATGAGCCTTAACTATTTTCACATAAATGATATACATAAAAAACAAATCAACCTGACATGGTAGATGATTTATTACCTTGGTAGGCGATATACTCACTAGAGTATTCTTTTCTATATAACCCATTCTGTAATTATGTAATTATGTCCAAGTAAACGGTCAATAAAAACGATTCGAATAGTTGAAATGAAGCAATAAAAGCGAACAACTAGTGCTCACGCAATATTTGTTTGTAAAGCATAGCCATTTTTAGTTGAGTGTTGCAAAACATTGGTGCAATTTGGATTTTTCGCTCGATTTATGCGAGTATCAGAGCGCGCAGAAAGCGGACAAACAAATGGAATTTGTTGCTGAAACAATGCTGTTTTTTAGTTTCACGAGTGTATCAGTCAAATGCCTAAAATGGAGAGCTCGGTTGAATGATATGTTTATAGGCTTGTTTTTCGAATGAAACTTTGGTAGAATTAATAATTAATTTCGTTGTAAATAAAATCTGAGTAAAATTCACAAATTTCCAATATATAAACGGTTATTTGAATATCATCGCAAATTGTAAGGTAAATATATATTTCTTCATAATACCGACGATATTCGTGCGACAAAACTTCGTCTTTAGCCTTCAGCTAATTTGCATGGCCACATTGCTATCACAACGAAAATATCAAAAACAAATGGATTTATTACCTGCGCGTTTACTTTGCATTTGATAGAAATAAGTAAATATTGTTATTATTTACAATTCATTAAATTCAAGTAAATATTGTTATTAATTATTCATATATTGATAACCCTATTATCCGAGATCTAGGAACGCATGTGTTGATACGCGTGTAATGAAGGTGGATTCTGGCCGAGAAAGCTAATACCATCATGTGCGAGGGTATACCGACAGGTCATCAATTGATATTGTTCATCGCTATGAGAGCAAATATACGCCACGTCTTGTACAGATATTCAATGTCTAGGTAACACATAAGTATTCAACGTACGAATAAACATGGATGAAAAATGATACATTCCCATTGGCGAATTTCAGTAACATGGATCCGTATTTGAAGTCAACAAATACGGATAGACAGGATCACAGGACGGGGTGAGTCAGTGAACTCTGCAACTTAGTGATAGGGAGACGTGTGTGGCTCTAGAACAATAGCTCGGCAGATCAGTTACGTTTGTTAAGCCTGTCTGTCGGGACGTCAGCGGTTTATTGGACATACGGAGATTGAGGCGATAGCTCGAGCACGCCCGCCAACGTTGACTCTCGAATTAGGAGTGTTGGCTGGATAGGGTGGGTATAAATGTTACAACTTAAAACAAATACGTAATTTTATTTGTACTACAAAGTAACTTTAACTTGAAAACTGTACAGTATCAGTAAATCTAAACTGCACTATGCAGTTGTTACTGAATAACTATACCTACAATACCAAAGTTATTTAGATGAAAACCAATATTGCCCTGATAAATTAAGACTATGTAAAACAGAAACAAATCATAGATACACAACATTTTTTTTAGGAAAATCTTACTAATATTAAATATGAGAATGTTTGTGAAAAATTTGTTGATCAGTTACGAATTTAGACTAAACTTGGCACAAATAACGAAATTATCTAAATGTAGGTATTCGAGTCCACGCGTCTCTGACCTAGTGTGTAGTTCAACCAGTGCTTCGCTTTGATGTATGGATTAAAAATAAAATGCATGCATACAAAGCTTAATCGTTAACTAGATATAAAATATAGATATAAAAAAATTATATAGGTAAGGTATCCAACGCGCACTAAGGTATAGGTATCCCAATAATAAGAATTTTTTTAATAATGGACATATACCTTACCTAGCTATACCTAGTTAGTTACTAATAATGTCTATGAATGATGATACTGTAAATCATAATTTTATATAACTATTAATTAATATATAGTTTAAAGGCTTTTATTAGGAACTCTTTCCTTTTTCTTAATTATCTTTCGATAAAGACTGTATTTGAAAATGTAAATTTTATCAGAAATTAGATAAGTTTAAGTTCCATAAAATAAGATTAAATTTCACACAATTGAACATACACAATCCGGACCTAAGTATGGGCAACCGACCTACAATACTTCATCGTATAACTCGACATAGAAGAACGCTCACAATAGGGGGCGTTGGATTAATGTACTTCATCTCTCTGTGACCAAGGGAGCATTTTCACTGCAATATTCCGAAAATGAATTTTACAAAATTTAAATAGTTTTTGAGAAACTATAAATGAATATTATTGTTTAGTAAAAACTTTAACGTAGTGTACCTGCTCAAACGCTTTGTAATTTATTGAAAATATAGATTTTTTAATTTTAATTTTAATAGAGATTAGTTTGCTCTTGGCCAGCATACAGCCGTGTTTGAAAAGATTTGGGTTATATGAGCTCGGAAACATAATAGACGCCAGGGTATTGAAAACTTTCTTTGGGTATACCTAAAAATCAAAATTTGCTATAAATTTTTAGGTACTAAAGTGCAGACATGTAAACTTATCTAAAGCAATTGTATAACAAGTCAGCCAAGCTCTATGTATGATTCAGTGGGGCGGCTTATAGACAATGCTGATTTGAAATACAACGTTCAAACGAGCAATACATCACGGCATGGCTCGACACAACTTCGCCGCGCTTTTGATAGCTATCTTTGATATTAGATACAGAAAATAACATTGAAGCAAACTAGTCACATACCTTAACATCTTTTAATCTTTAACAACGAATCCAATACGCTAGACAATATTAAAGACCACAGTAAATATCCAATAGATTTTTAACAAAGCTTTAACTAGAAAATAACTCAAGTTATATTGAAAATATTCAAATATGGAATTTTTTTTATTACAAAAATTGTATTAAATATATATATATGGTGAATAAGGTGATAATTGTCTTGTATGAATGACTCTAACATCTCTTAAACATACATCTCTGGCGGTTCTTGTCAGCAGTAAGATTAGGAAGGCTATATAAATATCCAATTGAAGAACGCAGTGTATCTTTTCGTTACTAATTTTTTTTTAAAAAAGTAGTGTACAAGAGGTAAGTAGGTATATAAGGAGTATTTAATAAATTTAAATATACTCCACTAGTTCCAGGATCTTGATGTGGTAAAGGTATAATATTGAAATGGTGAGTACCGAGCATTTCCATGTAGTCCCCACACACCTTAAACATACCTATACTTTATATCCGGTTTGCAATACAAAGAGACTTCCCCACTACATTTCCCAGTGTCGCAATATCTGCTCTATTCCTGTCTAAGCCCTGCAACTTAACATATACCTACACATGAGATTCTACAATACACAATGATCCCTTTGCTTTAAGGTAAAACGGGGTAAGTGATAATTTTTATCAGTTTCATCCAATTTAGAATTATTTGATAGTTTTTTTTTATTTTATTGTGGCACATGTTTCAATCTATACCACGGCGGATAAATGGACTTCATATTATTTCTTCGATTGTTCGAAGATTGCTAAACGTCTATTAGGAAATTAATGCAGCCTTCTTTATGGTATTTTCTTTACTAGTAGATTTGAGCTCTAAGCTAAACCCGGTGTGGGTTTGATAACTCCTTATCATCATTTAAATAAACAAATGATTTCATTATTATATAATTATGGCGTTTTATTTAAAAAAAAAAAATTTGAGTTTTTGATGGTAATGAATTAATTAAATTTATTGATAAATGTCAGAAGCAATGTTAGAAAGTTACTGTTTTAAACATTTAAATAATTCTCTATTCTTTTGTCGCTACAATGCGGGGTATTACGTTTTGCCTTTCAAGCGTCGATATCTAGATGCAGGGACAGTAACAATGAACTGTTTTAGAGTGCTTTATACGGCCACGACGCTGTTTCTATCTATTATACCTTTACCGAAGTGTATTGCTTTTATTTAGTTCGTCACGATTTCAAGCGGGCTCTTTTTAATACGCAAAATACTATTAGCAATAAATATTCATACCACCTTTTATATATATACAACAGAAGATAAATAGAAAAAAGTAGTCAGACTCACTAACTAACTCAAGTTTAATTGCACTGAAATATATCTTGAATTATGTAGCATTTATAAATATGGGCTAGTCATAGAATAAGGCAATCCATCCCTTTACAGACAGCAATATAATTAACTCTTTTTTGACATTCATCTCTGTTTACAGAATATATACAGAATATACAGACGTCTGGCGATAGTAAGTAACTGTCCATGTACAGAAGGTATTGTAGTAAGAAAGAGATGGGAGATTAAATTCCTCTATTGTCATGTTATCGAGGGATAACCTCTATCCTTTTAACTTTTTATTAAATAACGACCTGCCTCTGAAATCCCTTTTACTATTGAAAGATTATAGACGACTAGACATCTTATTAGCTGTATGGCGATCATATCAAAAGACTCAATATTTAAAGGTAAACTATCTATAATATTTATAATTATAATCATAAATGACACATTTATTTATAATTTAACGACCGACTACAAACAAACTAAGATCAAAGACTACGTAAGTATAATTGGGAGTAACTAAGATAAGATACATAACTTGCCAATGTACTAAGATACATTGGCAAGTTATTCAATACATTTAGAACACATATTATCAGAAGCAACTATTACTTTGTAAACACTGGGGTTATCACTCTAAATAAACGTATAGGCATAGAGTGAGACTGTAAATTTAGACGTTGTTAATTTGTCACAGTGAATTAGCCAGGGAACAGGGTAACGGATAGCGTTTGCATGCACCCTGCGCCGCGCCAATACGCTCGTAAACGTCGCTCCTGCCTAATTTAATACCTAACTATATCTATGACGTAGCCGGCCTGTCTATTGATTGCACTGTTAATTGCTTGTATAACAGGAAGAGACTCTCTTACAATCTTCTCACAAACAATTAATAACCCTATAGCGACAAAATAACCATATATATAGTTTTTATTTTTTTTATTTTTATTTTTTTATATCATATTACATATGTATAAATTTACATATAACCTACCTAAAACTAAGAACCTTAAAAAAATATAATATAATACTTAACTTTATAAATGAATAACTTATTAGGTATAAAGAAACTTTATAAATGCATTTTTTATTAAATGCAAATGAATAAAAGCAATTCAAGTCATAGAAACGATTGCATAGAAATGTTTTTCATTTGAATTTAAATAATATTCTAATTTTTAATCTACCTATTTCTATGTTAAAAAAGAACTCAATCCAAAAGAACCAAATTACTCCATGATCAGAAATATTTATAGTTTTTTTAAAGGTATTTAAAACCGTATTAGTTTATATTTTAATTATTACCTACCTAAAGTTTGTAGTCATAGTCAAAATATTAATTACCTACATTTATTCTATTGATTTAGAAAGTGGATGTATATTCTATTGAAAGCAGTAAAAAATACTTATGTCACGTTTAAAACAACTACATTGAATGTTAATAATTTATGTGTATAGTTGAGGTTTTTCAAAAGATAAATATTGTTTGAAAGTCCATTAGAGCACTTTGACGCAACGTGAGTTGTAAAATCAAAAGAATAAAAAGCAACAAAAAAAAATCTAACGGATAAGTGACCATTATTACAACAAGTCATAAAGTATAAAAAAAATTTTTCAACATTTTTACTTTGTTTACCTTTGTGTTCGGAATAAAGGGAGAAAGTTACGCAAGCAACGGACGGCTTTCTAAAATTCGATATTGTTTGTCCATTGTTCAGTTAAAACTGTACTAAAGTTTACCGTCTTTGAGATACGATTGTTGAGGGAATTGAAACACAGTTATAATACATGCAATACAATTTTGGTTCTTGATGTTTGAGTAGAATAATTAAAAAAAATATGAAATTATGCTGTAACTTGAATTGTTAATTTTACAAATCTTCTACAAATCGTTATATAGTTAAAATCTAAATCAGAATTTATATACAAACTGGTTTAATATTCTACGTTAGCGAGTTGGATTTGTTAAGCAGGGTTACGTTGTCGTGCCAGGGCGCGGTTATGGTGGCTTGTTAGTGAACAATGTCGGGGACCTGGCCTATGTATGCACTTTTGTTTATACATCTACACAGATAGTAAAATAGACGAGTGAACTTTGCATGCAAAGTAATACTAGATTTAAATAACAATCTATTAGTCAAAATTCTATTAAATATTATTAACATTTAAATTTAACATACCTACCTATGTAAATATAACATATGTAAAATATGTTATATTTACATGTCTATAACTTTTACATAATATATGTAAAAGAAAGTTATAGACACAATAACTTTTACATATGAGGTACAGTCGGGGCATGAAAACCTTCGTCAGTTGCCAAATTTTTATTTTTATTTTTTTAATAAGTCGTGGACTCTTGCGGTCCCTTATGAAACTAAAGCACAACTTAAGCAGACAACAGCTGACATATTCTAGTTAAATTGCCTTGGCGCAGCAAATGTCGACTTTAAGATCACCAACTTTTTCTTACCCCGACTGTACATAATATATATTCACACATTCCACACAGCACCATCTAGTTCCAAAGTAAGCAACTTAATGCTTGTATTATGGATACCAGACAGTTGATATACTACATACATTACTTTTTTTTTGTAAATACATACATATTATAAATACAAACATCCATGACTCAGGTACAAAGGTAAATGTTAACACATAAACCATTTGCCCCTAGCGGGATTCGAACCCGCGACCGCTTGGTTAACAGCTAGGGTTACTAGCCACTAGACCAAACGTGTCGTCAAATATGTGTCGTGTACATAATATTATGAAAATTTCCAAGCAGCGCTATGTGATGCATCTAATGAATTATTAATGAATGTACAAGTAAGTTAATAGTTGCGTGTTGTGTGTCATCAATCATTCTATGTCAAGAAGCCACTCATACGTGACCAATGCGTTAGTAAAAGCCTTATTCCAATGATGTAGACATTTACGATTGTTTCAATACACGACAATAACACATCAACTATCCCAAGCCTCATTGAACTAACACGGTCGGTAAATCGTCGATTAAAGATTAAGAAATCAATCGAAACGAATAAAAAATTCGAATATGGAATGCGAGTTTTAAATGTTCCGGACGTCTCAGAAGATTAAGCACAATTCATATTCATTGATGTAAATTTTATTTGCCAAACTCCATGTTCGGATTTTAAAACGCTCTTCTTTGTTAAATCATAACTTTAAGGACACGCTGCACGAGCGACTGAAGTCAGTAATAGGTATTTGGGAGAATTTGTTGACTGCACTTACTTCTGCGAATAAAATAAAACAAAATGCGAAGAAAGACGTTCTCGCCACCTACTTAACTCGCAATACAAATATTTCAGAAAAAGCTTTATAAAGGACCTATTGACAACCCATTTTTAAATCTAGGTACGTAATATCCACGATGTTTTTATGGAAAAACATATTTGGATGTTAGTCAGTATAATTACAAGAATTCAATCCGCGAAAATGTCACAAATTCTGCACATTTTAGAAATTAATTATAGGTACTAGATATGAAATTAATTTTAGTTTTTTTTTCATCTAAATCTCATATTATATGTCAGTAATATCATGTTTTTTATGTATTGTTACGATCTATAACTAAAGAGTAATCATAGAAAAATTGAATTGGTAAGCTGCTCGAGTTGTAAAGTGAGCTTTAGAGAAACTTTGTATCATAGTAGACAATTTAGTGTTACAGTATATTGAGAAAACTAATTTTAGATAAATTGTTAACCTCCATAAGTCTCACGCTCAAAATGTAGTGCCGTATACAGAATTTCCACCTAATAAAAGGCCATGTTACGTGTAGGGAGCGTTAGACACGCAATTACGGCGCACCCATTCTAACCTGACCCGCTCCTCCCTTCCGGAATTTGATGTGTGGGAAGAGAATGGGGGAGATATATTAAGTGACGCAGGTCGTGTTTGATTGGTGAAGTTATACGACAAAGTTTCCACGTTGAACGTTAATTAGTGCGTGCCTCACGTTCTCAGGCATGTATGGATGTATGTTCACGAGATTACTGTCTCGGGACTGAGGACCGAATTAAAATAACTGGCCAGGATTTTCATACGACAAACGAAGCATCGCAGCACTCGGCTTTGATAAAGATAACGCTGTAATAATTTCAACCAGCTTTTTCATCTTCACTGAAAAAATCATCTTGGCTATAAGATAATAGTTTACTAAGAATCTGTTCGCAGCTTGGTTAGAAGAATCCTTGTCCAGTTGTAACAATAATATTTGAAGGTCGTCAGTCAACCCGACTTTTCAAATAAAAAGAAGGTCTGTACTCCATAAGAGGTTACGGAGTTATATAAATAAAATGTCAAATTTATTAATTACAAAATTTATCAAATCAAAAATAATAATCACATTGATAATCACAATGTTCGATTGTGTTTAGAAACCACCCCTTTGAATTTGTCCGCATTGACTGACAAATCTGACAATGGCCTACCTGTCCAGAGTGTCCAGGTAGTTGTTTGATCCAATATTGTAAGTCAATACGCCAATTACCTAGTAGGGGTAATTTGATGTAGAGATTAATGTGCGTAACAATTTATTGACAATTATCGTAACTAACACCGTCGTGGGATCAATTAACGCGATGGAGCTATTGCAAATTACACTAACTACATCTGTAGCCACCTTAGGGCATTATGCACGAGATTCTCTCGTCTGATAATGTGCATTGTAATTTCCTTCTAAATTATAACTGAATGCATTGTTTATTAGAAATTATTGTTTAATTACATCCATTGATTTCTATTGATATGATTCTAAACTAGTACCTACCTATGTCAACGTATATTATAAAGTATAAAAAACTGAGGTATATAGATATATATTACTATAGAAGAAGGATATGAATTTTATTAGAATGTCAACACTGTTATGCATTATCAGTAATTATAGACAAAAACAATGCTGTCTTTATTTATGTTTAAACATTATATAAAAATATTATCAGTATAAACCGTCTAAATGCATATTATGTAAAAAAAAACCTGCATATAAAAAAGAACTACCTAGTCTACAAATTTAACTAAACAACAGATAAGTTGCAGATTACATAATCAAAAGTATTTCGCTGTAAATAAACTAAGTAAAATTGAGCTAAAGTAAAACACAAACGTGTCTTGGAATCCAACTTGTATTGTATTCCAATTAAGGCGATAGCCGCCCAGACTTATGCAATGCCTTCCATGCCTATATGAGAAGCATGTGTGTTAGTTTATCTCGCGCAGTTAAGTTACTTTGTTGATCTAACTTACATAAATTAATAGTGAAAATGCAAGTTACATTTTAATGATAAAGGCTTTATATTATTTGTTTTTCAAATGGAAAGGAGGTGGTCCTTTCCGTCTTTCCTTTCAATTATAACTTAAGATGTATTAATTAAATAAATTCTATACGTAAATCAAAATACTTCTGAATATTATTTCATAAATACATATTACCTACCTAACTTTATTTAAAAAAAGTTATTCATTAAATAATTTCATTTTAATAAATCTTCAACTTAGGTAACTACAGGTACCTACTTTTATTTTAAGTATTTAATAACACATATAAAATACCACATATCTACATACAATTTCTTAGTTAAACTATTTGTACCTACATAGGTAGGTTTATTTACCTATATGTAGGTAAATATTTATTACATAATAAATATAGATTTATTTGAGTATATTACTTATATTTATTTATATGTGTGTGTGTGAGTACCTAGCTATATTATTTTAAATGAAAAAATCAATAGTCTAATAGTACCTAAGTTGTATTACGATCATGAGTGTAAACATAGGAAGCAGTTAATCTATCTAAGTCCGACCACACGTATAAATCTTTGTCCGTTGTCAAGTCACTAAGTCACCTGAGTATACCGACTATACTTCTGGGGTCGCCATACGTCTGCCGCAGGTATACCAATATAAGGGTCAAATTTATGTAGGTATAGGCACTACATTTGGAAGACATTTAAAAATGAAAGGAATAAAATCTAATACATATATAAAATTCTCGTGCCGCGACACTTGTTTGTTGGCAAACTCCTCCGAAACGGCTGGACCGATTTTTTTTGAAAATTTGTGTGCTTATCAGATAGGTCTGAGCATCGGCCAACATCTAATTTTTCATACCCCTAAATGTTAAGGGTGGTTTTTAGTTCACCCCAAATTTTTTTTTTGGCAAAACAACTTTTGTCGGGTCAGCTAGTGGTGCTATAAAAACATAATTACAATTTTCTATAACATTTTGATAACAATATGGAATGTCGTTGATCTAAAAATCTTATTGCAGTTGTAAGTCTCTGTTTAGACCTGTGAGTTCTTTCATTTTTATTCATGAATTAAACAACAGAAAGTAGTCAATGACTTTTTACCATACAAGAATAGCTACACTTTACAGTAAGATCATAAAAAGAACCCTAGTCCTTTTGTTAATTAATAGACAGTTTAATTAAAAGATACAATGTGGCCTTACAAAGTTGACATCTACATGGTAGTTAGTTACTGGATATAAAAAGAAAAAAATAAAGTATGTTAAACTTTTTATTTAAAGTCTAAGCTATTACTTAAGCTCCTAAGTAGGCAAGTAATAAGTTAGGAAACTTGTTAGTTGTATAAATTTAATGGTTAGGGTTTATGTGTATAAATAAAAAAAATATCTTTAGATATAATATAAGATATTATACCTAATGTAATGTAAATCATTTATAACATTAATGTTAGGTTTAATAAGACGGAGATTTTGATTTTTAAAAGTTAGTAGGTATTAGTTATAAATTATTAATTACTATTTTTTAATTTTGTTTCATTAATTAATTTCATTGATCCTTAATTTTATCCTTAATTTAAAATTTTAGGATATTCACACTAACCTAAATTTAAGTTTTAAAAAGTTGTAGGTATAGAAACTTTTGAGTGCGACATGTTGTTCACATAAATTTAAAAAAAAACTTGGTTAGGTATATGTAGGTACCTACTATGAAAGTTTTTTTAAAAGCTTAGTTTTAAGTAAAATAAAACTTATAAAGTTTTTACAATTTTAGTACCTACCTAATGGACATAACACGCCTTAAGCGACAAGTAGACTTGGGCGGATTTTAAAAATAAATGTTTCACGCAAAGCATTAAAATTTCGAGTGGAGAATTAATAAAGAGATAAATAAATTTAAGAGCAGCGGGAATGTGGGTCTGCCGTTACGGGTCCGGTTCGCTTTATGTGCATATCGAAGATGGATGGCGCGAGCGAGTGTGCGGCGCAGCATTGCGGGATTCGCGGGACGCGCGGGGGCAGGACGAGGCAGAGATGAAGCGGGGTAGCGCATACCGCCCCCCTCCACCGCACTATAATGGCCGCGTCCACTTGCCCCGTTAGACGACAAAAATGCCATAATAATGGTCCCTGAATAGTTTTTGCTGCAGCGCTCCAAATACCCAAAGTCTTGTGAGCCCCCAGTACGTGACAGCACGCCGGACATCCCTCTTTTATTGAGAAATTCGTCAGTTTTATTCCCGCCACTAAAAAGCATACATGGAAAGGGATGGAATCCGGTTGCGTCATTTCAAACACTTGATAAGTATCGGTCGGTGGCTTTTTCGATGGAGGATTTCAGTGAAGCTGCTTTCGTTAGTATTTGATGAATGCCAACTTTTTATCCGTCTTCGAGAATAGCACGGTCACCTTCAGAACGCTAATTGTTAACCAATAAGAAAGCTACATACCGAGGCCTTGGTTAGGATTGATCAGATATTTTTTAAACTACAAATTACCTACTTATCTGCTTTTTTCTTTTATGAGTTATCCTAATTTAACATAAATTGTATTACCTATAAATAAATAATTATCTAATGTATAAAAACCACCATAGATACCTATAAATCTATGGTATAAATAATATATGGAATATATGTGTGCGATATAAATTTATCTAAGTAGAGAAATATTTTTAAATGATTCCGTTCATTTAAAGAATCATCAAATGAATCTCTTCAAATCTCAACAGCTAATTAAAAGCAACGATCTGCTAATAATTGTCCGTGTTATTATCGAGGCGGCGTTATTGAACGTCACAAAAGGTGGACCAATTAAGAGTTTCCCCGAATGTCCGAGAGAGGAGTTCAGAATGATAGCACTGTCAATTATGGCTACTCGCCTGCAGCCGCAGCCGATTCGCCAATTACCAACCAGTCCAACGATTGATAAAAAGTGCTTCGTAAAATTTCGTGCAAACAAATTTAGGTTATCTGAAAAAACAACCTCGGGCCGTCCACGCGAAGGATACGACTTTCTCAAACACCAACTGCGATCAGAATCAAGACCGAGTCTCCGCAACACCCATGTGCCCAAAGTAAGGCTCGGAAATTCAACATTCTTACGAAATCACTTTTATTTATGGCCGCAATGGTACCTCGAAAAAACTAGTTCGCGCTTCATGTATGAACCATGACGCGGTCGCAAGAACAATCACCGAGGAATAATTCATATTCCGAGCGCGCTGCAAATATCCAGCGTCGATTTACGGCTCGCCTCTTATACTCCCTGGACCGGTATCTTAGTTACTTTCAGAAATAATTGGATTTCGATTGTGCGAGAAAAAGGCATCGCGTGGTACGTCATTACTGGTGCCTTTTAAAGGTGGAAATAAATCGTAATTGGGACCGGGATGTGTAGCGGGCTTATCGCGGCCATCGTTCGTGTCTAACGCTTCAATATTCGAGTTTAACGAGCCCCTTTTCTATTTAGTTCCCATCGGCGGCTATTTGAAGGGGCGCTGAGCTCCGCGACACCTGTATGCGTTATTGTGTCGCATAAATTGGCCGCTCGCGATTCCGTCGCAAGGCATTCGCGTCCCATGGTTTATTGAACCCGGCTCCAAGATAACGCTCAGCTTCCATGAAATAGCGGTGAAAACGTTCGATTATCTCGTAATTTTTACCCGCTCGTTTACATTTCCTGCAGGAGTTCGTGAGCGAGTGCCCCGCTGCTCATAATTAATTCAATTCAAATCACGACGACGTCGCCCACGAGCCGTCTAATTTATCTAGCGCTTGGTGTTGCACTGTACCTTAGTCGGGCCCGCAGAAACGACTGCTTAGATCTTTCTAGTTTCTTTTGCAGGAAACGAAGACTGCTTCGTGCCAATTAAACATTTATTTACAAAAAAAATCAAGCTCGTGTACAAATATATAGAAAGCGGTAGATGTCTCTAAGAGAGAGAATAAAATTATTATTTGAATTGATTAATACTTATTATTTACTTTTGCAGAAACGTTATAAGAAGGATCACGTGATCAAATCGACTTAAAAATTGTAGTCTCATGGATGTATCGCTTAAAAAATCTCAAAGATGTATCGCTTAAAAAATTGCAACGGATTCGTTTTGAGCACAAGAATGTGGCGGCACATTGGTGCTTTCCTAAAATGTCTATTTCCGCATTAGCAATGGAAATGTCGCCGGTTTCTGGATAAACGGGTGCGCTCGCGCAAAGGAGGGGCGCAGTGAGAGGGGAAAGGGGGGAGGGGGTGAGCGTGTTTCTAATGAGGCGCGCCCAGCTTGCGCAGCGGCCGCTGCCCCCGCTACACTTTATGTGGGTAGGTATGAATTTAAATTAATACCTACGCCCATTTCAATTATCGACTTTTATTATGATTTAAAATGAAAATATAGAGTTGTTCAAATGACTTTTCTTTGCACATTCTAAAGTTTAAGTATTAGTAATACCTACCTACCTATAATTTATCTTTCAACTATCTAAGCAGGTCTTATTCAAGCATATTATACCACAGGCAAGTCCGGTGTCGTTCAATTTACCTACTTCTATTAAACGTTTAATGAAAATTAATATTAATGAAAATAATAAATATCAAATACGGTAAGCGTAGCCGGGAAGAATTATTAGTACAAAATATTAAATAAAGTCAAAGACGTACCTACGACATCTCAAATTAAATATTATAATTTGATTCATTCAAATGGCTGTATAGTTTGCGTGTGTGCAGTATATTAAACATGTTTAGGTATATAAATCAAGATAAGTCAGGATTTTCGAACAGCTGTGACAAGCGGTCGTTGGCTGCTTCAAATAAACACGGAATAGTTTGGAATCATTCTTTTGTAAGTACCTATAGGTACCTACCTGTTTTTTTCGTAACCCCGAAGTGAGTGTTTTATTCCAATAAATATTAGTTAATAGGCCCTCGATACGCGATAGGTACTAGTAACGCAACCGGCACTAGCTTTTAAACGAATTGCTTCGCATAACAATAAAAACGTCTATGGGCCCTTTCACACATTCAAACGTGCGTAATGCTCCTTCATTTGTCGGGGGCCAACACGCAGAGGAAATATTTTCCCAAATCCATACTGCCTTAAGGATCTCATAAAGCAGTCGTTTTCCCCACGCGAAAGTATGGAAGTGAGATTTATACGGGGGACTTCGGTCTCGAGCCCGGGGCTTTCCTATGATGAATTGACACTTTTTCAGTGCTGCCTACAAATTTCTACTCCCAGCAATATACGCACTCTGAATGAACAATGAGAGGTAAGAGTAAGCGTTATGAGCTTTGAAACTTTTAATGTCTCCAATGAGGTAAGGCGCGCATAAATATTTCCATAAGATTAGTCCACGGCGCAAAGTTACGTAATGCGTAACGGCAGCCCTTAATTAACTTTGGCTGTCTAATTATTCATACAAAGTTGTATTTTTTTATCGGCAACCGCATCTCATTAAGAAAGTGTGGTGTAAAAACTGTCCGGCCTATTTATATTTTAATTTTCCCCTCATTATACAGGAGTTAACAAAAAATATAAACACACTAAAGACATGAACGCTGCGCCCCGCCATGGCACCGTATCACGGCATACTCGGTTGCATTTTTGCATAACAAATACTCTGATATGATTTGTTACTTGTGGCTTATCACTAAAATGGTTTATGAAGCCGATTTGACTGTCAACACTTTATGTTAATGAGAACACTTATCGGTAATTTTATGAACATCAACAACAATTTAAAAGATTTAAACTCAAACATTCGAAACAAGTTTTGTTTTTACTAATTTAATTAGCAAAAACAGCAAAGTTAATATTCGAGATATGATGACTTTATCGGTCGGTCGGAGCTTTAGGCAATCGTCTAAATTATAATAATAAGCGGGAGTGAGCTCAGACGATGGCTTGTCTTAATAAAGCCATTATAAATATCAGATACATCGATGTTCGTCCGCTCAGTCGACGCCGAACGCTAAAGGGTTACCGGTTGTAGATATATTGAAATATAAATTTGAATATTTTGCTTTGTGCATGAAGAATATGCGAACGTATTAAGCTACTAACATTTTATCTCTAGACATTAGAATATTTGCCGTTTGCGCTATTATTGTTTTTGTACGATGATAAACAAATTGTATCTGCCTTAATAAATTTTATATGATAGCATACCTATACAACACAATCATATGTATAGAGTTAGGAGAATAAATAGGATAACTAGACCATTGCGGATTGAAATAATATTAATGAAAATTATACAGAGATACAAGTGTTCTTTTAGATAATTATGCCGGTTACTCCTAGACTTTTTTTTATCAATAATTCATGTAACAATTATTACTTATGCGAACGTGATACAAAAGCCCTAAAGATGCAGATTCAACTGGGAATCGAAGCTACGTCTAACATTCTACCAAATAAAGACACTGCTGTCCTCTATATTTATGTAATGATAAACAAACGCTGCGTAACAAACATGTGGTCGTAACAAGTGATTTAAGCAAACTGACCTCGGCCGTATGAATAAAACGTATACAAATTTAATCAAAGAGAAATCTATTAGTAAAATGAGAAGTACGGAAGGGAGCGCACCTATACATATTCAACGAGGTACTGCATCACGAACGATCCAATTTATGCGGCAAACCCTGAGAGTATCGTACTTTTACCTCGGTCATATGTAAAACTGGTGTGTTCTTCGCCGATCAGATCGTCACCTGGTATACAGTGGGACTTTCTATTTATTCGTTTAACATACGACTTGAAAGCGGAATTTGAAATTCTGGTTGCTAAAGTTGGTCGGATATTTTATTGCCCCAGCATTACCTACGTTTGAATCCACTGTTCAGAGGGAGGTCTTTGAATACATTAGGTACCTTACTATTGTCTCTGGCGTGCCTATCTATACTTTGTTACTCTGCCTATAAAATAGATTCTTATTGGGTATTTACTAAACATTAGGAAGGCGCGGGTGTACAAAGAGAGATCGATTCAATTTGAAAATTTACTGTGAAGATAATGTATTAAATTTAATGCAGTTCAATGTAATAAGTTCTTTAAAATTACCTATTTATCGTTTTGTTCTTAAAATTGATACGTTATTGTATTATTGGTTGTAGTAGCCAATTATTTCGCAAATTTAAAGTTGTATTTTACATAAATTAATATGGTTATACTATATTAATTTAATTTAATATTATCAAGCCTTAATGTCTTGAAAAAAATTTATAAACGAACCAAAGAAAACCGATTAAAATTTATTATCTTCAGTTAATATGTACTGTATTATATTATAGTCTGTGTCACAGATTTCATATAGGTACCTACCTAATTGCCTAAAAGGTCAGAGTGAGAATCAATCTAAAAGAAAATTTATGAATAATAATATAGGTAATTAAAGCTACTAGGCATACTACTCGTATTATTAATATTAAATAAAAAATATTAATTAATTATTATTATTTTAAAAAATCAGACACTAATGCATCGGGATTGTGTGTGAATTGAAAATGCAAGTATTTGGATTAAAAAAAACATTACAGGTTATAAAACGTTTGACTACAAAACTTGTTAGAAATTGTTCCATCTATTTCCAATTAGGTACATAAGAGAAGAACCCCGCAGTGACTCTCAATTGGTCCTACACGCAAGAGTTCTATATTTATCAGCTATAGGAAAGTACCTACTGATATATCTACAGTGACCACAAAAATAAGTAATACAATTGAATGTACATAAGTGAAAAACTGTAATAACCATGTAAAAAATTGTTTTTTTTGCCATATGCCATAACCAATTTTATTATAAAATATAAGTAGATATGGACATTTGTCTATTTTATTCATTTATCAATACATATTTACTTTACTAGGGACATTCATACACTGATTTATTTAATTATTTAAATTATTCAGTTATTTGGAAAATAAAAAATGCTTAAATATTTTTATATAGTCTTGTACTAGACATTAAAATAAAATTAGATACTAAACTCAAACTAAAAAAAGGTTAAGAATTTATATTAAAATTCTTAACCTTACATTTTAATACAAGAAATTTATATTAAAATGAAACATTTAATATCTTTCTTATAATAAAAAACACCGCTAAGCGCGTTTATATTCGTCCCTCATAATAATTAAGAACGTAAAATTGAAATTAAATTTAACCTTAAAGTTAATAACATTGTTAATAATTATACCATTGAGTACTTATACTTATAAATATATGTGATATAAGTACGTACGCACGTATTTCATTATTTCTTGCGAACTGCCTAGTCCGCTCACAGCAGGACCAAGTTTCCTTTAAAGTATTAATCAAGAGCCATGTCGCGTTTTGCGTCTTTCTTTTTACTTTGCAAGCGCATCTGTGCTTTTTTAGTTAGCCTTAACAATAGTCAATATACGAACAAGTTATACGTGTATACCTACCTATGATACCTACCGCTGTAAGCTTCGCATTTATAATTTCACACTTTTTTCTGTTTATTTGATATTCTGAATTAAAAATCTTTTTATTTTATATTTTGTGTAAAATCATAATTTACAGGAAGTAAGAGTTACAAAAGACTGGAATTATTATTGGAATTGACTTCATTTTTTTCTAGAGGTTTTCTAGATTCTAGATTAAATATCAAAACAAATTAATGTTTTTTTTTTTTTTTTTCATTTTTGGCTGACAAGCTGTGCGTCTTGATAGTATATAATACCTTTGTACAGCTATAGCTACCGTTGAGACAAAGAAAACATTAACTTTCTAATATTTAGACACCATGTTATCAGAATAGCAGGTATAATCTTGGTATGATATTATCTACTTCTATCTGTTATAGATTGTATTTCCTTATCATTCATTAGTTAAATATTCTTAAAATTGTAATATGTGCAAGTTATAAAATGTGAAATATACTGTGCCAATATAATAGGTAGTGGCCTTAGACATATTTGAATATCTTGGTGTGCATCGACCATCGCCATTGTTGTCTCAGCCCAGTATGGACTTAATTAAGGTGGAGCAGAATATGTTGGGATCAACAGGAATTTAGAGATGGTCACTGCTCGCAACCTACTAAGGAGATAATATCGAATCTGTTGAAATTATTAAGAAATAATTAATTATTTAAATACAAAGGTTATGTTAATATAAGTAATATTTACAAGTTTGCACTTTTCAAGTATTTTTAAATTGAGATCATGGCACTGAACTTTAAAAAAGGAATAAATCTGACGCAAGTACATACATGTCTGCTGATTTACTTTTTAAATTTTGTAAACAACAAGCGACCTGCCCCGGCTTTGAGTGGTTTTTTTTTTTTCAAATTAAATATTATCATTGATCGCACTTTCCACATACAAAACCGTATCGAAATCTGTTGTGTGATTGAGAAGTTAGCGGAGAAATAAACAAAGGCGGACAGCGACTATATTTTGTAATAGGTAGGTATTGTTTTTATTATTTAATTAACAATCATAGCTAAGCAAAGTTCTGAGTAGGTAAAATATTTTTAATCGTGAATTTCCAAGTCATGAGAGAATGTGCCTTAATGATATTAGGTTTAAGTCTCAAATTCATTTGAATTCAGTTTGTGCTTATTTGTAGGTATGCCTCACAACCAACGATATTTTAATATCGTTGATGCCTCATAAAGATTAATATATAAATAAACATATATATGTTTTGTCAAAGGCAAGACTTTTTCAAACAAACTATGTAAATATATTTTTATCCCTAAAACAGGCTTGACAAACAACCGGATCGTTGCTTGGCGCATGTTAATATAATAATTCTTAGAATTACATATCTATAAGTGGAAAATGGTTAACACGGGTGTTTATTGCATAAAAAGTGATCATGCGATGTTAATTAGAACGTCCACCGAGTCGCGTCTTGCTATTCATTTTACTTATTATTTAATACTTTAACTTGATACCTACTAATTAACTTTACGGGTAGAGTTTGCTATATTTTTTAAAAGTTACAAATTACTTGCTTAGCCTAGGTACCAACTTGATTAATTAAATTGATTTTAATGAATAACTATATATTTTTATTAAATATTTATAAAGAAATTGATATATTTTGAATTATTTTTTTATTAGTGGTATATTTTCTACTCTATATTGCTTATTTTAACGTATAATTAAATAAACCTACTTCAACGTTGTTAATATAAATTTAGACTTAATGAAAATGAAATATGTTTTTAGAATAAGAAGATTAAATAGATGATCTGAATTAATGTATAACAATGTTTAGTATTTAATAATTCGCCTTTATCATATGAAGACTATAATATTTGCCTTCAAATTTGACAGCGGGGAAATCAAGATGGCGAACTTGGTACTGCAGTGGTCACTGGAAAGGCCTTGGGGGATAATAATCTATATATCTTCCCTTAGCTAACTTTGCTGCCAACTCTTAAGTGTTATAACACAACTAACTTAATACAACTACAATTTAACACACTCTGAGTAACATGTGTATGTGTAATAAAGTTTTGAATTATGTTTATCAGGAATAGGTATGATACGGAAAAACTACGCTATGGTTTAAATTTTAGATGCAGATTTATAAAAATCATAGTACCTACCTACTGGTTTAAAGCAAGGACATTTATTTTAAGAATGTTTTTCTTTGTCCCATTTAAAGTTCTTAGCTGACAATTCAAATATTTCTACCAAATATTTACGTAAACTACTAATACATTAATGGATTTTTTTTTAATTTATCAGTCCAATAGCTTTTAACAAAACAACGTATGTCTGGTCAGCTAAGTTATTCAATTAAAAATGACTTGTCAGTTATTGAAGTGTTCTCTTTGTGTAAGTTGTCATTCAGTTATAAATACGCAGGTTAAAAAAAAGTAATACAAAACTCAAATTATATACCGGGAGTAAATGTCACTTTACTGACGTTTTTTTTTAATCATTTAAACCGAGTAAGTTGTTAAAACCGCAATTATTACGCGCTCTCAAAACAATTTAACAAAAAAATTGAAGCACGAAATGTCGGCAGACCTTTATAGAGTCGGCGATTAAGCACACAATTATAGGTGTAATTGTGTTTACCAAGTCGATGAGATACGTAACTCGTAATTAAAATAGTTTATTCTACTTGTTCAACTAAGGCGAGTTTTTCCACAACGAAAAAGCGGCACTCAAGGTAGGAGCGTAGAGCGTTTCGTAGCGACCGCTACGTCTCTAGCGCGCCGCTGCTACGAAACCTCTCTACGAATACCTACCGCTTACATTCTAATACAAAATGACCAATTTTTAATACGTATTGACCAATTTCCAGTCATTTCTTGTACCATAATCTTATTTTGATTACTAACGTCATTACGGACCAAAATCCTCATATAACTACTACATATATTTTATGAAGCTCCTTTCACTATACCTTGTCAGAAATATCGCTTGTTATTTCATGTTCGATTATTATAACAGTCGGAATTCACAGAAAAATTAAATAAATGAGTATAACGTTATGTTTATGACTATGTTATTTTCATTTAGGATTGTTGGAAACACTTCTCCTCTGTGGTTGGTAGTATTAAATATCGTTTTTATAATACACAGCTTAATAAGGACAATTATAACACATTTATATTATTTTCACTTAATAGTTAATCACTTAATCACAGTGGTGATTTGGTTAAGTAAGTTTATATTTTATTAACTTTTTTATTTCATTTCATTAAATTTCAAACTTTATAAAGCATATATAAATGTTTTATATTATGTCACTTTACCTCTATTCCGTTGACTTTGAATATCATATACAATGGGCAATTTTGGCCTGTTGTAATCTGCTATCTCTTATGAATTTGCACCAGTGAGGAAGAGCCTGCTCAGTTTACTGCAGGGATATAAATTAAATGCTTACGTTTCTCCCCGCTCCGCTAGTTTAATTAAGCGTCTCCATTGTGTCTGTATGTGCGTAAAGACGTTCAACATGCTCGTTGTTCTTGAGGCCAGGGTGTGGACATAACGTTTAGATAATGAGAATTAAACTTAATCGAATAACGACAAGTTATTTTTACTGCAAAAAAAATTGTTGGAACATTGTATTTAGACTATTAAAAATAAGTTAAAAAATAGTGTTATTTAGAGTGATTTACACATAGAGTGAGTGATAAGAGAAGGTAGTCACCTTAAGACCATCACTTGGACTTGATGTCTCACCGATTTCTAATTTATATAGCTACCTATTATATTTTATTACTCAATGATATTTTATTTACTTAATACGCATATTTTATAAAAGAACGGTAAAATAAATCGGGAGAGAAAAACTTTTTAAACACCTTTAATGTACCGCAGTTTAGTTACCTGTTAGCTACTTCGCCGAACGCAGACCACCAATCTCTGTAGACTACTTAAATTAAACAAAATAGTGTTAATTAATTTGCGAGCTTACAAGCTGTTGTATAAGCAATAAAATATATACAGTACCTATACAGACACAATTTGTCCACACGAATAAATAACTCGTGCTATAAATTGTTTAAACAAGCCCGTTCAATTTGCGACGAAAAAGTTCGAAACACAAGGCCAATTTGTGCCTACTACGTGTACAGAGAATATGTCCACCACTGTACCTATATGACCGACAAATTAAATTTTCAGACATGCGTCTCTCAATTATAACAGAAAATTTATCATCCGGTAGAATACCTATACGAATTCTTTTATATACCTACCTACAAACACAAATAATTTATTTGATGCATTAAGTTTATATAAAATACTAGCTGGTCTATCCATCTTGAAATTCTATTCTAAAAAGTTGGTGAAATATTTTCTGTGGGATGGCAGGACTTCACATATATCTGAAGATTGTTAGTCAGCTAGAAGAAGCAGGTTTCCATACTAATATTTTCATTTATCGTTAAAGCAAATAAAATATTGGATACTTCTGATAAAACACTCAGAGGACCAGGATTCGAACCTGCATATGCCATTTAAGTGCCCATGTGTTCGACCACTCTTATAAAATTGATTTGCTGTTGTGTTTTGACAACCGTTTTATGTCTCCCTCATACAATATCACTGTCAAAGTTTACGCACATTTAAATACAGATGGCGTTATTTTAAAATGTGTTCCAATATAATATAAAAAGCAGATATTACATATTTTGTAGGGTAACTTACCAAGCCCTTTAGCAACTTTTGAACTTAACGCGTAAGTACAAAGTGTTTAAAACTTAATGAACTTAATGTTCTATTATACAACACTACACATTATTAACACGATTATTTCAATACCACACAAGCTTTCGCATACACCGTTCAGCTAAAACTAAAAAACTGTTGACTCACCAATTCTATGTCACCTATAGACATCTTTTTTGCGGGACAAACGCTACTTTCTCTCAAACAATGATTTAAAAACTTGTGTGATTTTTTGTGTGATGCGGGCATCACACAAAAAAGTTTACAAAAAACGCACTTTCTCTTTGGAATGTTTTGAGTAACATTTCTAAATTCACTGTATAGTTAGTTAGTGGAGTCGCGACAAACCTATCCGATCGGTCGGACAATCGTGACGATACTAAAAAACGGTATTCTTTTATCCCGAAATCTCTTAACGAGGTTAGTTTAGGCAAACCTTTGTGATGGTATTTTTTTGTTCAGTTTTACTCGGCCCCATATGAGTCCGTTTGTTATATTCTCCTAACGATGTGTATTGTGTGGTAAAGGGTTGTACTGTTCGTGACATGTGTCTAATGCGCAGGAGTGAGCGTGATGCAACGATTTTCTCACTATCGGCCCAAATATTAAACGCATTTATAAACACGTTTGGAAAATAATTTGAATACCGAAATGGCTTCTTTTATACGAAGAGCTTTGCGGCCGCCGCCAAAATACAAGTTAATTAAGGTATGCCCATCAATTAAATATTGGTTTTGATTGTTTTCATTTTGCAGATTAAGTTGTGTCATTGATTTATATTCGTTAATTGTGTTTCTTTAATTAAGTAGTCCATTGTGTTGAGTGGTAATGAAGGTTTTATTTATATTAAGTATATGTGGAATATTATGTTTAAAGTAGGTACATAATGACATTAATACTTTGCCATAAAATGTTGAGCTGTTGAGTTGTAGTAGACTAGCAGAGACGAGTAGACTAATGGAGAATATTTCTAAAATATTTTTTGAATTTTAGGAGTAAATTAGGTAATATGAAAGTAACAAATTCATTCTTGGCTTTAATTGAATAATTCAATGTATTTATCTATATTTATTTAATTAATATATCATCTTTCTATGTATTTACTTCAGTGCACGTCACTTTATCCTTCCTAATCATTTAACCTCAATCCTACTATGTTGAGCAGCGCATTTACAGCACCTGTAGGGAACTTAACATAAAAAAGTAATAATACTTATAATATCTGCATAAAATGTCTGAAAATCTTGAGGTATTTTATGATTAAAATTCTAAAATACTAAACTTACATATATCAGAGATATCAGAATTAGAGACATAAATGCAAATTATGTAAGCTCCAGAAACAAACTATTATCTGTGCTATCTTGATTTTTGTAAATTGTTATCAGAAATTATTAAATTAATGTTCCGGTTGCAGTACCTAATCATATTGTGAACATCGTTTCAGTAGGTATTGCTGATTCGAAACAAATAACAAAATAAATAATTTAAGATCACACTCATCCGAAACAAAAAATAGTTATTTACGTTAATATTTCTAACATTAGGTCACCCAATATTTTATTATATAATAATTATCTACCTATGAAATTTAAATTACAAATCAAAATGTCAACGTTTCATTAATCTAATAATTCGATACACAGATGAATCGATTCAGCGAAATCCCGCACATTCGTATCTAGGACGATGCATTCGTTCAGTGAACGGATTCAGTGAGCGAAACACCAAAATTTATTGGGTTAGTAGTTGCCGTAGGTCGATAAAACTATGTAACGACACAAGAACGACGTAACTCCATAAATTGCATCGAGAAAAATACGACTTTACAATGAAAAGAACAGAGTAAACTGTAGTGTGATACTGTCCGAAGGTAGTATGACTGAAAAGAGCAATGCGCAGTGCAATTTTGTGATATCTTTTTCACTCTTTCGACGGCGGAACAGCTAGGCGACATACGGACGTTATAGTGCCGAATTAGCATATTTATTGGTAGTTACACGACAAAATAAATTTATCTTAGCCCATTGGGCTTGAGCAGTATACGCCTTTTTTCATTGCAACATATTCAGTCTTCAGTCTTCCGCTTGTTTTAAGCTTCCGTATAGTAGGTAGACTGTACGATTGTATGAAAACAATACCTACTACGTATTATTTCGTATATCTATCAGTTTTTGTTACATTATATTAAGTCCAAGACACTGCTGGGTACACGTCTCCTCAATGCGATAATAAAGTACACCACGGTAGCACCACGATTTAGGTATCAGCGAGACTTTTTCTTAAGTGTTAAAACATTTAATATTATGAAGTTTTATTTCTCATAATTTTTGTCAGGTGTTTTTCTTTTATATTTATATTTTCATCGGTATGATCGGTTGAAAAGTTACCTAAGGCGTAAAAGCGTAAAGTAGGTACATTATTAAATTGAATAACACTGAGAGGTGCAGGTCCAATCGAAATTTAAACCTGCAGTTACGGATTTGGGACCAAAGCGTGCGATTCAATGGCCAAGCAATACCTACCTACTTAAGATGTAAAAAAATATACTAAATTATCGTTTTAATGGAAATAAAGCTTAAATTTTTTTAAATATCATTTCCAGTTTACTCATCATCTCAATATTATATTAATTATTTTAGATCAAGTATCAAAATATGAAATTTACTACCATATTTTACTAATAAATGTTTAGGGTTTTGATATTTTTTTTATATTATATTACTAAGGTTAGCAGACAGGCTGATGGTAGATGGACTAACACCAGAGCAGGGTTACATACTTGCATTGCATATACCTATCGGTATTTAAACAATTCAACCAGTTGTAAGTACCTACCGAATACCTACCTACTTATTATACCTGTACAATATTCATTTTCTTTTTTCAAAAATGCTTACCTGTAACAAACAAAACAAAAACAATCAGTAAAGACTTAAACAGGTGGAAGAATTGAAAATTCAGTTATTAAATTTATTAATTCGTCCAAGAACGGTGCCGTGCAACGATTCATCATTATAAATAGCATAGCGGAGCGGGCTCTACCACTCTACCTGCCCTCGGCACATAGCTGAACGAACGCACATACACACACTACGTAAACGCCTCTGACGAAACCGGTCCAAACACCCGCTCGCATACAAATGTCTTTCCTACCAACACATATTCCGTCTTTCATCGGCGCCAAAACATCACATAAATCTATCTCGCTCCCTTGTCCGAAACAACTTCACGGCACAGAATGCCACGACCAATCAACGCGCGCCTCACTATCGCCATATTGAATGAATCGCCCGTGCTGCCATCTGGACGAACTAATGCAAAGGAAGCGTCTCTGAGGTTTTCCTATTGTTTTAGTGAGTTTTTCTTAAATAATAAGCGTGCAAAGTAATTATTTTCACTAAAAATACGTGTGTTATAATGTGGAATGACAATATTAATGAATGTTCAATGATTTTTATACGATTTCAAGTGTTCCAAGTTCAAATTGTTGCTAGCAGAGAAGCGTCTCACTCAGTATCTAAAGCTAAGTTCAGTCCATGTCAAGTTAATGTAGGGACAATTTTATATTATTGTATAATATTTTTATTAAAATTGACATAAAATAGTGTTTAATCTATATTTTTATTATATTCTAATAAGTCAATGGTTTTTTGAAATTACAAGTAGGTAGGTATACACTTGATTTACCTACTTGTAAGGTGTATTTTAGATACCAATTTTTTATTCTCATATTAAAAATTTCAATTAATGATTGGCTTATGTAAAATGATTTACTAAAATATCAAATTTGTTTGAAATATATTTACTTTATAAAGAATACTATTCAATATAACTTAAGTAGTGCAGTCATAGGCAAGTTTCTCATATGATATAGATACAAATACTTAGTAGGTAAGTATTTTTATTTTAAAGATTTTTAAGCTAACAACTTGATTATATTTTATAACAGCTTATTAATCTTGTAAGTAAGTAATCTACATTAAATTAAAGATTGTTGCCAAACTTTTGTATTCCTATAGTGTTATCTATTGATATTTCTGAGAAAGGACAATCGTTATTGAGTGTCTATTATTAGTTAGTTTAAAGTGTTTTCAAAATTATTTTCTGTGATTGCTTTTTAATTATTTTATTGGTTATTTTTAAGCATGAAAGCATGAAAGTACCGACGGCTAGCCACCGACGGCGCATGCGTGGATTTGATGTGTAAGGATATATTAATATATTTTGCTTATTTAGTACATATATGGGTATAATTTGAATAAAGTAATTTCAAAGTATTTTTCGATACGAAATAGAGATACGAAATAGTATTTGATTGAAAAAGATCTAATATTTTATAAATAATGGCTTTAGTTACAATAAAATTAGGTACACATAGTCTGAGAACCTAAAGTATAGATAAGTAGCTAAAAGATTTAAACAATAGTTCTATAAAGATTAAGTAATAAATACTTATAGAAAACTCAAACACTGTTAAAATAAAGAAGTAATAAAAGTTTATACTTACCTAATGCTGACTAACAATATCTGCTTTCTGCTGAATCATATTAATAAATTAATGCTGAATAATTTGTAGGTAAATAAATAAAAAAAAAGCAGTCATAATCGCTTGGGAATCAGATAAGTGATTCCCAAGCGTTTCCCCTATAGGTATTCTCAGCTTTTCCTTTACAGACCTATCTTTGATCCTTCGAAAGCCTGTGATTGTATCCAGCTACTTAGTGCTGTTTTTATAAATAGTGGTAGCCACTTAGCATCCAGTGAATTGTCAACCTGTATGTAAACGGGTAGGTACGTTTTCTCAAAAAAATACTCAAGTAGGCTCTCAAAAAAAAACTCAAAAAATCATTTTTTATGATTTTTAAAGGATTCATTTTTTATATCTTAACTTATTCAATCAGTCATGACTTATTTTTTTTTAAAAAACATCTTTCCGTTTTAAATTTTCCACATTTTATTTTGCAAATTTATTTTGTTAATGCTCTGAATTGAAATAAAAGTGTGAGAGTGGTTGGCGTGATATTGTAAAAGTTGAGCCTCTCCGAGCTATTCTCAACTTTAAATAGAGCAGTGATCTAAAGTCATACTTAAGTGTAAAAGTTCATGGAATATAATATAAACTTAAACCTGCTCTATATACCTAGGTACTACTCTATCTTCAGCTAAGTATATCTACTGACTTGGTATCCGTCGGTCGAATATTAAACAAATACTGACCAAAGTTATACTGCAATACCTACCTACCTAACCATGGAACTCTGGACTTCTTTATTTGAAAATAAAAACGTATTAATTTAAATGCCCTTTTTATGTATATATAGTCGTAGAACTCATTGATCGTTAATTTATAGGATTTACTAACATAAAAGCTGATTTTAGTCTTCCTATATGCTAAGTGGCTTAGTTAATAATATTAGCTGATTTAATTAACTTGTATTCTCTTCATATGTTACAATCGTAACCGTCTATATGAGTCTATGAGGCATTAAGTATATTTAGGTACAATAAACAACTTAATATATACCTACATGTGCTTACAAACATCTGCAATTGGATTAAAATATATATTTATATACTTATTATATCAAATATATATTTACCTAATTAACATTGACTTTTTGCGAGCTTAAATGTAAATACAATCAAAAAATGTGATAAGGAAAATAGGTATGCAACCGGTTGTAATGTCAGTATAGCAAGACACATTGGTAATATGATCCACAAAGAAAAATAATCATACCTATATAAGTACCTATACAAATAGAGAAGTTCATTCAAAGTGTTATACTATCCGCCATAAAGATGCTATCTATTTATCCACAGTGCAATGCTTGCATTACGGAGATAAAATACGGTGCCAAGTCTTCGGGCAAAAGAAGCGAAACGAACTGGAGATTTAGTGGGGAAATTTTGGAAGTCAGCCGGGACTGCGTTTGTGGAGGCTTGCATTAATCTTCCTAAAGAAAAATACCCACCATTTCCTCTCCTTGGTGGACTGTGTAGGTAGGTATGGACGTATACTTCATATTGTCAGAAATCAAATATTCAAGCTTTGATTTTTGCATGCTTCGGACAATGTAGGTATATATTTATAGTTTATATAAATGCAGTATCTTTGTATGTTTAGCAACGCATTTTATTTTATTTTTATTAGGTAAAATATAAGCAAAACCTTATAGCTTAATATACCTAAAGACAGTGATATGTTAAAAAAACTTTTCAACATATCACTGCCTAAAGATTCAATTGTAAAAAAATAAAAAGTTTTAAATAATAAGTGCTTATAATAATATTTAGGTAGGTACCTATATTTTAATTATTACAGATAACTTAAGCTATTGAGTTTAATTTTATGAATTTGATATGAAGAACCTCATAAATTATGAACACTTGTCATTTATAATTTAAAAAAATTCAATTTTTTTCTATGTATTTTATGTGTATTAAAGCAAAGCCTTGGCTTCATGTTTCCTCATAAAAATGAGTAAAATGCGTTGCTAAACATTTTAATTTAAACAAAGCGGCCGGCCCTAAGCCTACTTAAACAAATTTACAGCAATCTAAAGGTGACCCAAATCACCATGAAAAAAGTTTAACAGTCCTTTATTTTAGTACAAACACAGGCTGTTGGGTGGGAATCCCGTGTAATCCGGGACACTTATCACGCGTGCAAAATGCAAATTCAGCCGAACCGTACGCAGAAATTAACGCGAAGGACGAACCTTGCCGAACGGACCCGAACTAGTTCAAGTATATCATAGGAATTGTTGTAGTTTGCAAGTAACATTAACTGAGGATAAACAAGTTAATCTCAGGTGGACCGGGGCGACTGTAGAAATACCTACAAAGCGTAAAGCCTTTTGCTCTCTATCTGCCTATATTATATGTATTCACTAGCTGTTGCCCGCGACTTTGTCCGCGTTGAAAAATAATAATATTATATCTGAGGGAACCTAACCTTTTTAGGATAAAAAGTATCCGATATGTTAATCTAGGTAATAAACTATCTGTGTACCAAATTTCATTCATATCCGTTTATTTGTTTTCCATGAAAGAGCATCCATCTATTCATCCATTTTCACAAACATTTCTTAATATTAGTTAGACATACTTAATATATTTATCTAAATATATTACGTACCACTGCAGGGCCGCTCCTCAATGTAATCCACTGAAAAATGCATGTTTTCTGGCGATATTTCCTTGACCTTCAGAACAAACCACGCATTTCATAGATTTAGGTACATAATACCTAAATCTATGAAAACAAGTGATCTTTTTATAATACACTAGAAATCAAGAAACAATTCAGAAGTGCAAGCGTTCGATTCTGCGTATATTTTGGCAGTCGAGTGTTTCTGTTACTGCAATATCACTGGTAAATGTTACTAAAATAGGTATATAATTTTTATTTCTTTATAAAAAATATTTTTTTTAAATCAATTTCACTTAAATATTTAAAAGTACAAATACAATGTATTGCAAATTATATAAATATTATTTGTATTTTTGTAGTAATCTCAAATGTGACATAGTTCAGTTTTAATATTGTGTGTATTTTTTCATTAGAAAGTATAAAATGAATTGAAAGAGCGATTGCATTGAATTGATAGCGAACAAAAGTGGCGTGCATAAACGCCGTTAGCACTTGCGCGGATTTTAATACTCGGCTTCACATTATTGATTAGGTTCTGAGAAAAACTTGGCACGCCTGTATGTCAACGCATATACATATGTAGCTACATTTAAGTGCTATTATACAACACCGATTATCTAATATTTGCCTGTTGAGTTTAATAAAACATAATCACCGTAACAATTATTCAAGTCAAAATAATATAGCCAACTTGTAATCAACTTCGATTGTAGGAAAAGTGGTAAATAAATACACTAAAGACTGTATAATATATGTATAATAATACAACAGACAAAAAAAATCTTATTTTGATATTAAAGTAAGGTACATTAATTCATTGTAGGTTTTTTTAATTATATATCTGCATAGTTATTTTTTGAATTAATTTTGAAATAAATGAAAATATTTTATTAATTAATTATTATTTGGTTATATTTAAATGAGTTATTAGGTAATAATAAATGGGAACCTAAATAGTAAGTTTTATGTCTGTTTTACAAACTCTTTGACAATAACACAAACTTAAAATCTTTACGGATTAGAAACAATGGCTTAGAACCTAGAAAGAGATTTTATTATTTAGGAGTCATTTTAGCAC
Organism: Synanthedon tipuliformis; assembly: GCA_947623395.1. Taxonomy (NCBI): domain Eukaryota; kingdom Metazoa; phylum Arthropoda; class Insecta; order Lepidoptera; family Sesiidae; genus Synanthedon; species Synanthedon tipuliformis. The sequence goes on along the minus strand of OX392417.1, from coordinate 7,138,631 downwards.
TAACTTTTACTAAGTTAAACAGCGATTATCTTGTAGTATCCATTCTTTGGGCACTTCATAGAATGTTTGTAATAATACTTGTATAAACTTGAACAATGAATCTGTTTAAAAGTTAGACGGCTCAAAAACATTACTTATTATAAGTCCGCTGAGCGGCTAATCTTCGAACATTTAACCGTGCCATGGTCTGCCGAATCCCGAAGCTTAACGCCTGTTTGTTAGCTCTAATACGCTTTTAACACCTGCGTTTTCAAAGTTATGTAACGCGTGAATATTATTTTGTAGATTTTGTATGAGGTTCTGAGAAATTTCCGAACTTTAAAATGAACAAGTTTACTGTACACGCCTCGGGAGATTTTGGCAGAAAACATATTGTAATTATTTTAATATGAAATCAAAAATTTAGAAGTTTTTAATTTTTACAAACTAGGTATCCAATCACCACATAGATATTAAGGTATTAGATACAACATAGGTAACATATAACACTAGTTTTTAATGGAGTCTGCTCATTTGAAATAATATCTAATATCAAAATTCCCTATCATTTTTCGTAATTCACGGAAATAAAAAAATAAAAATATAATATGTAATTTTATAAATAACATAAAACCTTTTTAAAAGATTTTATCACTTTTATTTTACACTTATACGCAAAATCAAAGAGAATTCGTTTTATAAATTCCACTCTTAAGAGGGGTTCATAATATGAATTCATTCTAAATTCCAAGCAGATAGTCATGGAAATGAGCCAGTTGATTGATAAATGTTCGGATCAGTAAGCAAAAAAATCCAAGATTTATCCCACCGCCTCACGTGATTGTACAAAAATTATAATTGCTAACGAACTACCGATATTAATCACCTTTGTCTGACGGTTTTAATTGCCTATGAATTTTAATCGTGTCAAGAATATTGAATAGTAAATATACATAGGAATCTGCGACAAATGCGTGTAAAGGCGTGTCACCTACGTAAACTAATTTCAACTAGCTAATTATAATAATAATTAGCTAATAATTAGCTAATTAGGTATTTTTGTAATTACTCCAAATTTAATCCAGTTTTATTTATATAAATTCCAATTTGGTAAGTGGGTATTTAATTTAGGTTTTGGTAGCTTTAAACCAGTGTTAACGATTGATTTTTTTTATTTTATATTTAGATGATCCGGGAACAAACGAAATCACTGTCGAATTTAGGTATAATATTAGTTAAGATACATTAATTTTTCCAAAAAAATCCATTTAGCCAGTCTGATGAGTTGTGATAACAGATACCTAATTATATATGCATGCTAGTGTGTGTACGCGGCTTAGTTTGTTTTGCAGTTGGCGGGAAAAGAGTAGGCATGTATATCATTATAATGCCAAATATTGCATTAAAATTTCTCTATATTTTCTATAAAATTTTCCTAAAATTGACATTAAATTATTTTCATCAGTATTTTTAGTAGACAGATTGTGCTGTAAAAATTTATTATAAGTAAAACATCTTTTTCTTTCTGCAATTTTGATCCTTACACATTATTAGAACTGAACTTCAATAAATATCTTACCGAACATTCCAAATGTACACTTAACAAATTCAGACAGCTACTTTAATATGTATAAACCCTTACAATAAAGCCTCACAATAAGCCTACAACGCCACGGTTTCTTGGAGGTTTTAAAGGAATTAAGTGTAACGTTGTTAGCCAAATTTACTAAGTTTGCAAATTTACTTTGTTCAAAAGTTGAGAAAATTTGTCATTGTGCTATTTTCTTAACCGTTCACTTGTGCGTTAGTGCTTTATCAAATTAAATTCACTTAAATTAAAACACACCTGTGGAATTTAATAAATAGATTTTTTCCCTGTGTTATATTGTGTGTTTATATTATACTAGCTGGTGCCCGCGACTTCATCCGCGTTCTGGATGAAAGGTTCTTTCTGGTGTCCTAGACAACGTGTATATGCAAAATTTCATCATGATCGGTTCAGTAGTTTTTGCGTGAAAGAGTAACAAACAAACAAACAAACATATTTAATGTTATTAATAATAGTGACTGCAACCTGTAGGTTTATATTATTAAAAGAAATCTTATTTGGTATTAGTTAATATAAGTATATGTTATATATACAGGTATGTATATAGGTATTGGTCAGAACATAAAAAAAACCGATAATAATTACATAAATTTCCTAATAGCTATGAATATGAATATGTATTAAAAACAATAAATACGTAAAGGGCAATAAAATTGACTAAACAATTAATAACGTTGTGCAAAAGATAGGATAGACAGATATGTGAGTTACGCATTCCATGTTTACTTTGAGTAATTAATGAGTAATGAGATAATTGCATATCAGTTTTGCTCTAATGAGATTTATTGTGTGCACTAATAACACGTATTTTAACCTATGTATGCATGTACATATGTATCGAAAATGATATGTTAAAGTCACAATGTTAAGTTCCGTTTCGTTAGTAGATATTTTATTATAACGTTATATTAAAAACGTCTTATACAAAAATATTTTTAACAAATTTATTTTAAAAATACAACCACATTGTATGCATATAGAAATTATAATTTATTAGGTAATATTGTTTATTATTATACAAATGTGAAAACTTGTAAAAATGTATGAAGAATTTGAGGTGTTCAAATTTAGTACTTAATCACTCGTAAAAAGCTCAACAGATTATGATAAGAATCAACATACAACTACAAATAGAAGAGGCAGTTTTTATAACAAGCTCTAACGTTTTCCCATCTTCAAGCTTAGCCATAAACTTAATCATTAGATGTAGCCATCCTTAGGCAATAGGTAGTACAGTAAAGTATTGCAGTAATTTTAAACTCTGACCTTAATACGTAGGCAGAAGTTAGGTACCTACATCAAATTCCCTTAAATGTAGTAATCAGATAAAAGCAATTGTTTACGCTAAACGCCCTAGATACACAAGGAAAATGAGCCGGTGTCAAAGCTACTTATGCAAAAGCACGCCCACCCACAAATCTATTTAAGCGTACGCAGGGATGTAACGTAACTTTATTTACAATATTTCTCCTACGATAAATTGGGTGCGCTAAATTTGGTCGCTTTAGCCCAGGTGAACGCATATCTGCATATTTATGGAAGCGGAAGCCTCCTTAAGGGGAGCGTCTCGGTTTTAAAAATGGCGGAAAATGCCCGCTAAATTCCTCTCTGGTAAGTTTTTAACAAGATCCACCTTATTTATGTTTTTGGGTAGATACTCGACGTGATTTATTTGGGGGAAGCGTGACGAATCGGAGACGTTAGTGTAGGAAGCGTCTAATCTGAATTTAAATAGGATGCTTTACAGAGAAACTGTTCGGTCTGAGTATTCAAATGTGGGTACTTTGAATATTTCATAAAAAAAAAGTAGCGAGCAAATCACTAAACGAGAAATTCTTACAGAGAAATGCAATTTGAATTTTTGAATAATTAGCCTATCTGCCTAATACCGCCTACACGTAATTTAAAAATAAGAGCTACCTACTCAAACAATTTCTTTTTTTATTAAGCTTACGAGGGATTCTATCTTTACAATTACTTACATGTAAGTATATACGATTTGGCACAGTTTGCAAGTTTTGATGTTGAAGGTATTCTCAGAACAAATATTAATCCGATTTAAAGAAACTTTTTTCTTAGGCTTAATTTGATCGTAGGCGATGCAAGGTACTAACTACTCCATATAAAGAACTATCAAGTTCGTTTTTACAACTAAAACTATAGTAGACAACGATTTATTGCAAGTAATTTTGTGTCTTTACGTAGAATTCTTATTTTAAAACAATATACTTGAAATGTTTTAATTATTTAATTTGAACAAGAACTTACAACTGCATTTACCTGCATTTATGCAAATGTTGGTTTATCATAGTGTCATCTAGATGCAATAGTTAAATAAATTATATACCAGTACCTATACACAGCGGCTGTATCTGAAGCTTATCAAGATAATTACGGTAATAACGATTTAAAATTGAGTTATTAATATGCACATATACGGTGTTTAATGTGGTCTAAACTAAGTACAACTTTGTCATCGACATAGATATGGAAATCATAGAAATGGCAAGGGTTTTTCTTTTTATTATAAATTTTCTAAAATTTTAGAAGCCGCAAAGTCACGGTAGTTACAGGGTACAACAAATAATATTAAATTATAATTTCTTTAAAATATTATTTATGGATTTTGACCTGTATTATAAAAGCTTTCTTTTGTCTGGTATAGTTTCGCTGTTCAATTTCGCTGTAAATACATTGAAGTGGATTTTTCTTTACTTTCTTAATAAATTATTAAAACTACTTTATAATTAGTAAATAGTGGAATATGGCTCAAGACGTGTGAGTACCAGCTACTGGTGTTTACTCAGAATTCTATTCATTTGCTATTGTACGAATTAATTTCGCCATGTAGTCCAAAACAAAAATATTGGCCAAATTAAATTTGGCAAATCGAAATTGGAAAATAAAGAAACCAACAAAATCAAGTTCCACTTTATCTTAACCTACTAAAACATTATTTTTTAATAGACTTTGTAACTGTAAGTAAAGAAGCGGTAAGAATATTAATGAAATAAATTGTCACAACAATTAACAAATGCAATAAAATGTCATTCAGTGATTACACCAGTCGGTGCATGATCAGTCAGAATTTCTACTGTCCATTATTGGTAGCCAATATATGGTGACACTTCAATATTTTAATAATCGTCCTTATTATGAACACAGATACTTTTCTGCATACTTAGAAAGGGGAGTGCGGAAGGTCAAGTTGGGTTGGTACTCTATCAAAGTGCAAATCAGTTAAAGGTGAAGTTGGGTCAACCGTGTGATGTGATAAGCAGCAATACGTTGACAACATTCTGCTGCTTATACGAAATAATTACAATTTATCGCCAAGAGCGCATGGACAGATGTATTTATTGGATTCCGTGTGTCTTGTGTTGAATAACAAGATACAGTATGTATTTCAATTTTCATATAATAACCCTATGCGAAGACGTAGACACTATTTGTATCGAGTTGCTTGTACTTGACACATTATATGGATTCCCAATGAAAAAATATTTGATATTAAAAAAAAACTATGCGACATATCAAAAAATGTCTACGTTTACGCAGCGCCTAAATTTTTGTTTGAAAAATCTTTTATTATGGAAGTCACTTCGGAATATTATCTAAACCTTCATCTTCTCTCAGTTGCTCTTCTGCTGCTAAGCTTAATTCGTGAAATTATGAGAAAAGACAAATCTCACTTAAAAAGACAAATACAGTTTAAAAAGAATTAAGGACAAAGTCTTAAATTTAATGTTTAGAAATTTTATCAAAAGATGGCAAGCGTACACATTTATAGTAACGTGCTTTGTAAGACCCTAAAAGATATATTGTTTCTTTTTATTTCTGTTGTTACTTTGCTAGCTTGATATTATAAAGTTTTAAACTTAATTTTTTACATCCCGGTTAACCATTACTTCAACTAGCGTCTAGAACAAAACTAAGACAATAAACAAGGTGGGAAAGAAAGAACTAAAAGAGAAGACATCCGAAAAGTTCGCCAAGTTAATGAGCGAGCCATAAATATGTTCATGTATTATTTATTAGGAGCGAGGTGCAGTTTTTTTGGCTCAGTGCGCGAGGACTCTACTCAACACTGTACAGAACTTTTTAGTCTCCAGTTTACTTTTTAAAAGCAGTATGGAAGGTACTAAAATAAAGCAATTTCCCATCTATCATTAGGCTACCGTGTTTATGTAAAATGATGTTGAACATAAAGGAACATCTGCAAATAAAAAGTAGATATTGTCCACAATACAAATGCGGCACTTGTCACACGCGTCGATATGCTTAAACGTTTCTTATGAATTATGTAAAGGCTCTCGCGGCAGCTGCTCGGGCGTTAGTTGTATAAGCGAAATTAAATGCTACACCTCTTTAGTCGAAGGAATCTCTGTGTTTAACTCTAACGCATTCCTTTGCGGCAATTAACTAGTATTTGTCATTTAATTAACTAGATACTCATTAGAGAAATCCATAAGTGGCTAAAGACGCGGAGCTGTTGCGGTATTTCAAAACCGACAATTCCAAATTCAAACCATGTGGTGAGATGAGTTGAGAAATAACATTCGGAATTAGAATTTTATTAATTAATCGACAATTAAAAATTCAAGCTCTGAGTGCTAAGGCTCAATGGTTCAAAACTGCGAAAGGACATTTGACCCAATATTATACAAATATTGTACTATAAAATTTTTGCCCGTCTGTCTGTTAGTTCCAGTCAATCTTCGGAATGGCTAGACCGATTTATATGGGACTTTCACTGGCAGATAGCTGATGCTATGATGAGTAACTAAGGATAGTTTTACTTTAGAAAAAATTATTATTATATATAAGCAATGTCCAGTACCGCACAGCCGCAGCGAAGCGTGGCCGGGTTCAGGTAGTCTTTAATAAAACATAAACGTGTTCGTGTATTCATACATCACATCACGGTTTGTTTCCACGTTCTGTGCGTTCGCAATTTACGTCTCTCGCGGGAGACGAAGAGTAATGTCGGCGTAGGGAGAAAAAGCAACAAAAAATTCGCTACGAGTCGGTCGACAAGTTCAGCCAATTATAACTGACAAGCGGCGCAGGCGCGGCCGTCCGCTCAATTTCAAGCCTTCGAGTTACAAGTTTTAGTATTTCGCTACGAGACATGTTCTCTCGTCATTACAAGTCGCGGCGCTAACGAACCTAGACTGGGGCTGAAATAAATTTTAATTATCCCTCGTACATATCCGTGTATGTTAATTTATAAATTAAACAACATAATCACCACTCCCAGTTATCCAGTTTGAAACGTTTTAAAATTCTATTATCAGCCTTCCACCTTCATTACAGGTACGTTCGAAAAGTTAAAAAGTGCCTTCGAATGAATCATGGCGTGCGTTCCTCATGAAATATTACACCCGAGCTGGCACCATAAAGCAAACGGCGTGGCACTGGCGATACAACGATAGCGACACTGCGAGACCCGCCCGACCGACAGACACAAGAGAACTTGCCTGCTCTCCGTAACATACAGCATGTTCCCTTTTCGAAAATCGCTCAAATACCATCGGTTTTATAATGGCTAACCGTGTACCTCATCTTTGAATGCTAAGCAGTAAGAAGCCTTAAGATACCTGCTTGCATCGGCTATTTTTGCAATAGAGTACCTCTCCATATCGTGTGCTAATTCCCTCGCCAAATAAAGCTGAAGTTTGTATGATATGTACCTAAATTGGCAACTCAGCTAAATCCGTTTCAAAAAAATTTAAGAAGCGTTACAATATTTTATATGCACACAATTTTTTGTACTGAACCTCTCATTTTTTAAAGTCTATTTTTATTAAATATGCAAAAAATCTTATTGATATTATTATTTATAGCGCTGATAAATAAAATCCCATGTGATTATGAACACTAATTACGCCAGACACTTTGCATTTTGTCATTTTTTTTGAAGTTAGAATAGTCCTTCAAAGATAAACATAATAAATGTCATCCCGGAGTTTTTTGTAGATAAAAGAGAAACGATTTTCCACCATACATTGTTTTGTTATATCTCAAACGTACATATTAGTCAGCGTTTTTAATGAAAGCTCTCAGAAGCTTGATTTTATTCGACATCTTCAACAATCATTTTAACCAATTTACAGGAAATTTTAACTAATTATACTACACTTCCTCAGGAATCACTCCGTTTATAATATGTATAAATATATTTTGTCAGGGGTTGAATTTTGTTTATGGATGAAAGATACGCTTCTTACGTCCTTTTTCTTTTTGTATCTCTAATAACGTACCAATGCGAAATTTCATGGTGATCGGTTGAGTAGCTAAGGCGTAAAAGCATGGCTAACAAACCAACAAAATCATTTATAATATTACTAAGGTCATAACAATTTTTTCCTCGTTAAGACAGGAGCCCCCTGTAATTGACTCCCACATATTTTACTCACCAACACAGCGACGTAATGAAGCAATTATATATCGATATTTTTATGCATAAAATACTTGGCGGATATCTGGTCGGGCCGCGACGGAACGTTCGCAAATAAAACAAAGCGAAAGGTTATTGTTGGCTCGGGTAGGTGTGTGCCGTCTTGGTTATCGAGCTTTTAACCCGACGCGCGACACACCGCGACATCGACACGATTTATCACCACACTAGCCCACTACTCATTCGTATTTCCCTAACGGAATAAATTTCAAATAAACAACCAAAATGATTGATACGAAATCGCTATGGCGATTTTTGTCGAGCGGATTGCTTGTTTATGACGGTTCGAATCGTTATGCGGGTCAACAGTGCTCCCTAGAGCTTCATAAGCAAAGTCAAACGCACTATAAAGAGGTTTATAAATGTACATTTCTCGGTAACGCTGACGTTAGTGGTTAATACCTGAAAATGTGGACGTAAAGGAGAGTGCTACGAAGATTCGTACGCATGTTTGCATATAATACAAGTTCACCGTAACTTTTCCTCGAACAGCGTTGATAATAAGCCCGATAAGAATGGACAGTGCTTGGATGAAGACGTTCCGTTCGAGTGGTTTATGCGTGTTGGGGAAGACATTTTGCGTTAAAAGTTTGCATACGTTATGCGCATCTATTTCATTTAATTCATAATTGATTACTGATATATGACCAGTTGCTTCAAAATGATTGCTTAGTAAGACTACAGCTTTTTCCAAAGCTATCACCATACAAAGCTTCATTAAATTTGGTTAAGCGATTTAACCAGAAAAATGTAACAGCATTAGAATTGGTATCTACTGCGTGTATGATTTATAAGCATGTATATATATATATGTCTATTGTAAATGCAACTACTGCGGTATTAGTTTCGGTTTGTGGTGAACCACATATTATTTACGTATTTACTTGATTGACTAAAACAAATTAATATTGATATTACTGATGAGAATTTATTATATGCAGAATATGATTTAAGATCATAAGGATAAAAAAAATCGTGTTATTATGAAAAAGCTAAAACAAGCTATATAAATTAACATCAAAGTGTTAGCGTAAAGTGCCGTAAAATATATTAAAGTGGTGATATTTAAAATGTAACAGCTCTTTAAATAACTCTGTGGATGTCTCCCGGGGAATATTTAAAAAGGACAGGCGGCATTATTAGTACTTACCTACTACTTGCCTACAAAGCTATGCCATGCATTATTTCATAGCCATAATTATACCTACCTATTTAGAGTATATTTATTGACGACTAGCTGGTGCCCGCGACTTCGTCCGCGTTCTGGATGAAAAGTACCATATTATGTACTTTCTGGTGTTTCAGACAACGTGTATGAAAATTTCATGGTGATCGGTTCAGTAGTTTTTGCGTGAAAGAGTTACAAACATCCATACAAACTTTCGCATTTATAATATTAGTAGGTACGGTGGACTGTAGACTCTCAGTCATGCAACTTAGTTAACTAAAGGTCACCTTATATCAAGCAGTAAATAATTAAGATTGCCCTATATAATTAACAAATATTAATTAAAAATTAATTAATTAAAAACAATATATAAGCAATATAACGCTTGACCTCTTCGTGTAACACTTTTGTTTTTTATTTTATTTTAGGTGATCTCTTAGGAACAGAGGGCCTACTATCACCTCTTAAAACGATGCAAAGACGATTGAGTGAGGGAGATGTCGCCTTACATCATGTATTGCGCCATCTCGTTTACTCACTCGTTTTTGCATCGTTTTAAGAGGTGATAGTAGGCCCTCAGTACTTTTTTCTGGATGTCTTTTATGTATCTCTTACAGTTACAACGTGTAAGCAAAATTTACTGATGATCGGTTGAGTAGTTAAAGCCTGAAAAGGTAACAGACAGACAGACAGACAGAGTTACTTTCACATTTATAATATTAAAGTATGGAAGTACCTATAGATAGTTTTAATGATATAAAAAGATATTTAGCCATTAGAATTTTTAGCCTTTAAGCATAACAGTTACTCAGGCCACTGATCGCATATTTAATTTTATTATTACCAGTTGTTTTTTTAATATATGAATTTTGTTTCTATTAACAGATATTTATATTTTATAGTGTTGTAGTCGTAAGCTAGCATCTTGATGCTTGTCTTGATTTATTGATTTATATTTTTCTTGATATGAGAAATGAATGGTGGCATGGAGGTTAATTCACTTGATGGTAGGTTCGTTGTCATCCATTGTAAACAAAGGCGACAGCACCTCGAATGCAAGTGAATTTTCGACCATGATAGAAAAAAATAGTAAAGGGACCAATATAGATTCCTAACGGACTTAACGCTATTTGATATTCATGGCATTGATTCCATTAAAATATTGTCAATATGCTTTATGAAAGTTGATTATTATTATAGTTCTTAAATATAGGATTTGTATATCTATTATTAAAGGTACCTACATATAAATTGAAATTGTAATCCAATTTTATTATAAGTACCTACATCAAATTAAATGAAATTTAAATATACTTATATAGTCTTTGAATTTAAGTACATAGATAAGTATTTTATTGCACTTTATTTTTAAAGGTTTTTGTTGAATATCTCAGTAGCTTATCAAATTATCAAGCTTATCAAGTTGTGGCCTGCTCAAATCGGCCGTAATTCGGAGTTGGGCAAATACAGGAAAATTTCTTCGGTCAAACGGTAGACAAACTACATCTCATCTTGTACATCTTATATACCTATTATAGTTTCTTATAGTGTATGTAGGTATATAGGTTTCCTTACGGTTAACAGTAACGTTTGACGACTGGAGGCGCAATCGTGACGCACGAAACTTCAACATAGCAACAACATCGTGGTTTAATATATAGAATTTACCTATAAGTATAACACTTTGTAGATGTGTTTTAGAATCTGAGGCGTCATTTCAAACCAGTTTTATAAGTTTGTAAGTCGAATATTGTAAAAAAATGTGTCATTAGGTTTTTTTTTAAGAAGTAGGTATTTAAAGCTTTTAATCAATGACCAATGAATTGATTTAACAATTTACCTACTATTGTTTATATAAAGCAACGCCGCGTCTTGTGTTTTTGTTTCCAAGATTCGCTACAAATATTTTTGAAATTTAATGTTTAAGTATTAACTTCATTTTCTCTATAAAATATCCTTATTTACTTATATCCTTATTAATTATTTACAAAAAAAATAATTAATATTAACCTTCGCAAAAAAGTAACAATTTAAAATCAGCATTTTTATTAACATCAATTTGTTAAATCAAAGTGCTATAAAAACATCAAATTTTTATAGTACGAGGGTCCAATACTTAAGGAGATTATTCTAAATAAATAAGTATTAATATCAATTTAAATTACTATAGGAAGCTGGTAATAAGCTATAGTACCAACCCAGTAACTGCCAATACAATAAGGAATTGGCGACCAATAAAACTGGCAATAAAACAGAACACAAAAACGAAAAGTGCTTCACCGAAGATTCTTTACAACGTAACGTTCCGTGATAAAGCAGTAGGTATTTCATTCCGTGCTCTGATAAGATGGGCCGAATACTGGACATTTATCTTTAAGATTAATGACCCAATTTTCTTAGTTGGCTATAAAAAGAATCGCTAGGCCGACCTCGATGGCCGCAGTGCCCACTTACGGGTCAACTTTGAACGCATCTAATCTTATTTAAAGTATTCTAAGAGCCGATTTTATACTAGTACAAGTATAGAAAGGCAATTAGTGATCATTAAGCAATATAGTGGCTATTTTGACTTATTAGAAATATAATAAAACGGCTTTATATATTATTAATAATATTACAAATAAACTGTACTTTACTTGCTTTTACGGCCATATTTATTATGACTAGATAGATAAAGTATATAAAGTTCTATAAAGTACTACCTAATTTCGCGCTAAATAATCTCTACAAATATTTCTTTGCCACGTATCTATGTAGTTTGAGTGAAAATACTATAAAAAAACAAACACTGGAAGAGTCCCTGGATTCGTAAATATTATTGCTTGGTTAAATTTCTAGAGGTTTATTATTACACAATATGAAATTTTTAAAAAAAACTCACAAAAACTTGTTACAAAGCAAAACGTCGCCTTTTTATCGGTTGCGCCTTAAGGGGCACTTAGGCCTATAAAATATAGAAGTATATTATAAATTCAAAATAACAATTATAAGCTCAAAATTCTTCCCCCGTCCCAGGGGCGGAATACGAAGAAACAAATTGGATTAAAGTGTCAAAGGTGAAATAAAAAACGCGGATGCCTACATACTTTATCTTTTGCGATGTCTGTGCAACGTCAACCGAGTCCCGTTTCGACGAAATTGAATTTAGCGAAAAGTGTACGTATTTTCCAGAACACACGGTCAAAAATCGCCACAGTAAATATATTAAACAAAACAGAAAACGTCACTGTTGTCACAACTCTGTTACCGTATTTGCATTTAAAACGGTAAATAAACATAGAGTAGAAATAGTATTTGTGAATGGACGAGCTCGAGTTTTATGACTCGTTTTATGGCTTGTTAAGTGTAAGAATTGCTCGTTAAATAAATTGCTCCGTGATAAGTTTGTTTAACCTATACTATTTTATTGTTTATTTATAATGATCATATATAATAATATAAACAAGTAGCCAATAATCTATACATACTAATATTTGAAGGAGATAAAGTTTGAATGATTGTTTTTATGTAGGAGGTATCTTCGGTTTAAACAAATGTTAGATCAATAGTTAGTTAGTATAATTTCAAGATGTATATAGGCTAAATATTCCATGTGTTCAAAGCCACGGGTACCTACTAGCTAAGCTATCTAGAAATAAATAACTACACACACTAGTATTTATTGTTTCATAAAATAGAATATAGAAAAGTTAGTAAAATATTGATGAGGTTGTGTGTAGGTGCAAAGTTCAGCGCAAACAAAACCTTGTATCCAATACGTTGGCGCTTTGTTTTCGCCCACATAAATCGGGCGTGCACAGCGCTAACTTATTTTTGTTCGTAGGTACAGGATAGATGGATCCAATTCCAAATTATGGCTATCTTGGGAATTAACGGTGGGACGGGGATTCCAGTTTATCCAAAAAACGTGTAGAGAGCGGCGTAGCGGGCAAAGTAGAGGGGCGAGGGGGAAGGAACGGATGGAAGTTATTTTGGAATTATGATTCCGGATGCGTCCTGCGAGCGCCGCGTGTTTCACGCCTCGTTACGGTGTAATATCGGTTGCAATGCATTTAACTTGCATCGGGAGAATATTACTTAGCTGAAATATTTATCATGCTATTGAAATAGACGAATGCTTTATACAATATTTACTGTTAAAATATATTGAAGTTCACAATTGAAAGCTGACAGGTATGGCATTCGCAAATGGGACATCATTTTAAACAAAATGTTTTAATTTTGCCTTCTTTAACTAATCAAATTTAAATTATCTTAGTTAGGTAGGTATAGTTATTTGTTAATTTCTGAAGATCCTAGTAGGTAATATAGGTAGGTATGTCTGTGAAGCGGGCGTAAAGCGTTCAACTATATAGAATAAAATTTACAAACGAATTTTTATTAAACATTCAAAATAAATTTTAATTTTTCAAATAAAAAATTTATTAAAAATATCACATAATAATTGATACATCTCATAGTCAACTTTTTCCGACTCCGTCATAAGGATTCCCCCAATCCAAATCCCTTAATAATTCAGTCCAATTTTAAGGAGTTCATCACAAATTCCAGGGCAAATCCATTTGTGTTCGTTCAGGCCCCAAATGAAAATGTCTGGCCAAAAATGCGGGACGTGTGTTTTAATGGGGTGTCACCAGGGTTCTTAAGTATTCCACCGGCCCACCCTATAATACCCAGTCTCCTTAGTCTGGCACGTCCTCCCCTTGATATATTAGTCCCAGTTCGTCGTACATAATTTTGTAGAGGGTGGCACCTCCTAACCACCCTCGCCCGCCAGCGAATGGATCCGCGCAATACTCCGCTTTTGTTTATTGTTGTCTAATAAGTCTTTTAAATATGTTAGTAGGCTGATATGATAACTCTGTGTCAATTAAAATTTTATTAAGACTTACAGATAAATAATAGCTCCATTGAAACACATCAATATACCATCAATATAATATAATATACCTACAACTAGTCGAAAACTAATTATATATGAAATATTTTTATATAGTATTTTTTAGTAGTAGGTAAACAATCATCCCATTGCAGAAGACCATCGCGAAATTACAGCACTTGTACTGTTGTATTTCGGTACTTGAGAATAGTTTGCCAGATTTCATTTGTGCCTTATTTTAGGTATGGGTATAAGTATTTATCTATCTTGCGTACCTTAGTACTTATTACTTGTATTTTCAGGTGATTGCAGCCAAATAACACAACCAGCTTTCGTCATGTCACCAATGCCTATCTCTTAAAAATATTTTCTATCTTATTTATTACCTATTATAACGTAGACTATAATTTTATATGTTACATGAACTTATATGAACTTCATGTATGGTTAATATGAATTTACATTTACAGTTATTTTTTTTGTTTTCAACAAATATTTTTCAGTTCCATTCACTTTACAAAGAAACCACATTCTAAATTTTACCTTGTGACGCACGGATTAAAGTCCAACTCTACTTGTGAATTTGTATTAATTTTAACACGTTTCAACAATGCAAAAATGAATAAAACACAAGTTGAAGAAATGGTACGCACTTGAGTTTTGTTTACAAGGAATGTGGCGGGTCTTTGTTTTGGACAATGTATCATGACAATGTTGCAGCAATATTTAAGTGCAGTCACGCTGAAAATAACTGGATGCGGGAGATACGATACAGCGCCAAAGTCGTGAGCGTCGGTAGCTTTGTAGAATACCTACCGATTGTACATTTATTTGCGAATAGACGTAACAAAACAAAAAATAAAAACACATGTCTAGTATTTGACTTCTAAACGAACAGTTTTTGCAAGAGTTGTGCTTTGATTTACAGCGGGTTCCTATAATCTACCATTCGTCACTGTTTACAAGTAACTACTCGTTTTCATTTTCCGACAAGGGATTGTAACAAAGCGTTCCACAAGTTTTCTACAAGTAGATGAATATAGGAACGCGTCACCCCTTACGACTCGTGGCTATTAGTACCGTTTGTAGGCAAAAACGATTCGTTGTTGGGATATAGGAACCGGCCCTTAGAAGTATTCTTTTTTTGCGAGATATTTGTTTAGTGCCTAGCTTATGTATAAAAATTCTGCTAGAATTTTGTGTTGAGAAAAAACACTTTTAGTTATCGATTTGTTTAAAACAAAATTTGCTCGTTTACCTTTTACCTATGTATGTACTATTTCGATGATTAATATTTATTTGTTCATTTCATGTAATTTATATTTGAATATTAAAATACCAGTCTAATGCTACTGTGCGAAGCCAGACTCAGTCACTATTCTACTAGGTATAAAATGTTATTTTATGTGTACCTAAGTAAATATAGATATAAATCTATTTTCTACATATATAGACATATTGATAATGTGTTTGTTCTCGTCCATTAGGTGTGCGGTAAAACTTCATTAGCAAATACACAGGAGGGTCATATATTTCGTGCGGTCACGTGTCTGTTAAATATTGAGTTAGGTTAACAGGACGTTATACCAGCGGTTTCCAATACATGCTATACTATGTTTCAGGCTAATTAGAAAAAAATGTGACACGTTTGACTTAGAATGTTGTTAAATGTGTTGTAATTATAAAAAAAGTCTATATACTTAGTTCAGTTTGTAACTTAATAATATATGAACTCTTAGTGTGACTAACTTAGAACCTCGTTTATTGTGATTAATGATGATAATTATGATGATTAAAGTGGCTTGAGGTGAGAAGAATACCTACTACAGAATACTTGTAAACGATTTTGCCTAAATTAATACTCATAGAAGTACAGTTTTTCTCTATGGCTAGGACTAAATCTTTAATATAACAAGAATACTATAGTAGCACAGCATACTGTGATAGTAGTAAATTTCAATTAATATATAGTGAAAAGTCACATAACTTTCATGTTAAAAAAACTCTGAACTCAATAAATAGACATAAAAACTTAATCTTATTACATTTTGAATTACTTTATTGAAATTGACGCTGACTTTGCAGATTTAGTATAACACTTTTTTCAAGGTATTTTTGTGGTAAACGTAATAAATAAAAGGCTTAACCTTAACCTCCCTATTTTTTAGTAAGTAATATGAAAATCTTCCAACAATATCAGTCAGTCCATTAGTTAAATTAACCAAGATCTCTCCCCCCTGTTTATAAGTTATTTGTCATGTGGGGACGTCTTCTTGCTACGGAGGGCAATACATTGCGGTGAAGGCATTTAATTGTACTGTACATTAATATTAATATTGATAATATAACATTATTACACTTTGCACTATGTCATACCTATTCGCTCTTGTAAAGTTTGTAACGAACAACAAGACCATATCAGGAAAAAGAAACATGTCTGTTAAATGAAAAAGGCTAAATACGAAGATAGAAAGAAAAGAAAATTTAAAGTAAACCCGTGTGTATTTTCAGTTTAAAGTCTAATAAGCTAATGGTAAAAAAATACATGAAAAATATATAAAAAAACTGACATTACAAAAGAACACTAATTTAAATATAAAAAACGGCCAGTGATATATAAAAAAAAGGTTGTCAACATTCCCCTCTCCTGTGGCAGAACTACATCTGTCACGTATCTTCACATTTGCCAGGCGTCATCAGTTTTGCCACCTTCACAACCGGCCTCTTCAGTACTCCACCACCAGCACTAACCTCCACTATCCGCACAACACCATCCTTTCCGGGAAACACTTTCGTAATACGCCCACGCGGCCATAACCCTCTTGGAAGTGTTCCATCAACAATCAGTACCAGGTCTCCGATTTCTAAGTTTTGATGTTTCATTTCTGCCTTTGGTCGTGGAGCAAGGATTGGCAAGTACTCCCGTACCCATCTAGACCAAAACATATCAGCCAAACGCTGAGACTTTCTCCAGTCACTTTTTGTTAGCAGATCACCGTCGTCCACTTCCTTTGGCACTGGATCATACGGAGACGATGACCCGAGGATAAAATGAAAAGGTGTTAAGGCTTCAGGCGCTTCCATGTCAATACAGACGTCTGTCAAAGGTCTACTATTAATTAATGCTTCTACCTCCAGTAACGTCGTGTGCAAAACCTCTTCACGTGGGGCGCGATCATGTAGAATTGTTTTCAATGATATTTTGACGCTACGTACCAAACGCTCCCACGCTCCTCCCATGTGAGGTGAAGCAGGTGGTATGAACTTCCAAACAATTCCACGATTAGCACAGGCTTCGTTCATCTGTTCTTGGTAAGTTTTCATCAACAAATTGTTTGCTCCAACGAAAGCAGTGCCATTGTCCGATAGAAGTTTGAGTGGAGTCCCACGTCGAGAAATAAATCGTCGTAGACACATAATTGCCGCATCAGCTGATAAACTACCAACAATCTCTAAATGGATGGCTCTGGACGTCAGGCATGTGAAGAGAGCTATGTACCTTTTTTCGTGTCTTCGTCCAAGAGTAACTAACACAGGTCCCATATAGTCCAATCCGACGTATGTAAACGGGCGACGATGGTGACTCAAACGCTCTTCTGGTAAGTCTCCCATTGGTGGACATGATGGTTTAGCTCGACGAATTATACAAACTGGACATCTAAGTGCTGTGGTTCGAACAACTCCTCTTAACCGTAAAATCCAATACTTTTGACGTATTTCGTTAATAACTAGAGCGGGATAACTGTGCATCGCTCTTACATGGTAATAAAGCACTAACAGGCGAGCGGTTGGGTGTTGTCCGTCAAGTATGATCGGTTGTCTGGTGGAAACAGGTACTTCCTTTACAACAGAGGTTCTTCCAGCCATTCGAATTATTCCATTAGCATCGAGAAAAGGAGAAAACCGCAACAAACGACTCTTGTGAACAATCGGCTTTGAGTCGCGAAGACTATTATATTCTTCATTAAATGATTCTCTCTGACAACAACGGATTACATGATTTTCTGCCACGTGAAGCTCTTCTGACATTAATGGAATGTAAGATGAAGATGGTAAATGGGATGTTGAGTGATGGTGCGATTTATTTACTAAGCCAGCCAAACGTTTAGACGATCCCAATTTTGAATTTATGTGGCTGCGGAGTATTTTGATAAACTGATATACACGGGCGGTCACTCGAACCATCCGCAGCCAACTACTGAAACGCGAGGGATCTGGTACTGAAGGCAGAGACTCTAGAGATTGAGAATTGACTTCAGTAGCATGAGTGTTTACAAGTATTGCTTTTTTAAATTCCTTCTTAAATTGATCATTTTGTAAACACTCATTTTTAGAGGTTTCCGTAGGCCACTCGTCCACACTTTTATAAAGGAAACTGGGTCCTGAAAACCAACGAGATGAACACCCATCAGATAAACGGGTAGCTTCATCAGCTACATTTAAAGCTGTGGGTAACCATCTCCAATCGGACACGTTCGTGGTCTCCGAAATCTCCCCTACTCGGTTAGCAACGAAAGGCTTCAAAGTCCGTGCCTCACTTCGTAACCAACCTAGCACATTCATCGAATCAGTCCAAAAGTAGCGTTGCGATATAGTTACTTCATGTTCTGATTCGATAGTAAATGCCAGCCGAGTCGCTATGAGAGCTGCCTGCAGTTCAAGTCTGGGTATGGAAACTGGTGCAAGAGGAGTGACACGTGCTTTTCCTGAAATAAATGCAACATTAATACTTCCGTCAATACTTACAGTACGCCAATACGCGACACAGGCATATGCATTTTCACTAGCATCAGAAAAAACGTGTAACTCCTTTGCCCCATGACCAAACCCATAGTAACGTGGTATTTTTATATCTTTTATATTTGCCACAATTTCAAACCAACGTGACCACAACTTTTGTTGATCATTTGATAAGGTGTCATCCCACCCACTATCTAAACGCCACAAATTTTGAAGCAATATTCTCCCGTGTATTGTTACCGGGGTTAGAAAACCTATCGGATCGAAAAGTCGCATAACGTGGGATAAAACGCTACGTTTTGTCAGATCAAGAACAGAAGGTTGTGCTATATCTTTTAATTCGTAACACAAAATGTCACTGGATGGGTTCCACATTAAACCCAAAACCCTAATATTCGCGTTAGAAATTACCTTAAGGGGAATCTCAGCAATTGATGAAGCCCTTAATTCTGTGGGAATAGAGAGTAACGCTTCAGGATAGTTGGAAACCCAACCCCTCGTCTCAAAATGCGCTAAACTATGTAGCGCAACTATATCCGCGACTAACCTAGATGCCTGCTCTACATTATCTACACTAAAAACGCAGTCATCCATATAAGTATTTTTAATTGATCCTGCTGCCTCAGGATATAAATGCGAATTCTCTGTTGCATTTTTTCTAAGAATGTACATAGCTGTACAAGGACTCGATGTAGCCCCAAAAATCATTGAGGTCATTCGAAACTCCTTTAATGGAGCTGTAGAGTTATCCCGCCACAAAAATCTTTGCATGTTTTGATCCTCTTTAATAATTTTTATTTGAGGAAACATTTCTCTAATATCCCCAATTAAAGCTATACGTCCTTGACGCCAACGAAATAAAATTCCTAATAGAGAATTTAATAAATCCGGACCTTGCAATAACAATGAATTTAAACTAACTCCATCTATCTTTGCGGCAGCATCATGAACAACGCGTATTTTTTTCTTTTGCGGATGAAAAACCGCAAAATGCGGAAGGTACCAATATCTACGAGAACTAACTTCTGATCGTAGAGAGCAATATTGGTCTGAACATTCCTTCGCGTAACCTTTTTTGATTATGTCATCCATGAAAGCCTTATAAGCAGACGCTAAATCTTTGTTTTTACCCATTTTACGCTCTAAATGATAGAAACGAGATAATGCGTGACTGTAACTATCAGGAACAATACGTTCATCCGACCTCCATAATAGACCAGTTTCAAAACCCCCACTAGATAGCCTTCGAGTTGTTTTCTCGAGAATCATTAGAGCACGATCATATTGTGAACCGTATGAAGCTGAATATTTCGTTATACCGATTGAGTCTATTTTATATTGTTCTTTTATCAAAGACTCTAGATTATCTACTTGATCACGATGTTGTATGTCAGTGTTATTTACAAAATCAATCGCTTTGGTTTTACTATAAGAAAGACCGTGTAAAACCCACCCTAAAGCAGTAAGAGTTGCTACAGGCTGAGACTTTGTACCAACTCTAGTTTCATGTGAAATGGTGAGAAACCAATCCTCAGCACCGATTAAGACAGTAGGCTTCCCCTTATTATATATTAAATCATGAGAAATATCCTCTAAGTGCGGATACATTGAAACTTCTTCTTTAGATATGCACTGCTCACGTAGCCTTAACTGTGATATAGATCTAGCATTACTGATAGTGAACGACTTTGTCATATTCTTGCCACGAATTTGAAAGGAAACGTAATTAATTTTATGTTCGCGAGCCATACCACCTACACCTTGAACTCTAATGTGGCCTTCAGGACCATGAGCTCCTATCTGACTTGCTACGTCAGAGTCAATTAAAGTCGCGGTGGAACCATCATCCAACAAAGCAAAAGTCTCTACCTCTCCTAAAGGTCCACTAATTATTACCGGTAAGACCTTTAAAAACACGTGGTGCTGTTGCTTAAATAAAGTAAAAGCGTATGTTGCGTTGTCCTCAACTGGAGTGTCAACCATACAATCCGAAACTGGCTGTTTAGAACTAGACGACGCACTAGGAACTGAAACACTATTAACAATATTTTCCCCACTGTGGGTGCGATCCACCTTAAGTGGGTCAGAATTTACTATGGATATGCCCTTGCGTGATATTTTAGCACCATGAAGCAATGGGTGATGCGAAAACTTACAATTATTTACTCCGCATTTCCGTTTAATATGACAAAGACGCCAACTATGCTCACGGTTACTAAAACATTTAAAACATCTACGACTATTGCGTAAATACTCAACTCTTTGGTCAACTGAAATATTTTTAAAATTTATGCAATCTTTTATATTATGTCTACCTTTTCGACAGTAATCACACATGTCAGTCGTGTCAGTGACATGTACGAAATGTTTTCTGTCAAATTTATTGTGAATTACTGATTCATGAATTTGATTGGAAATTAAACCAAATTTTGTATAATTTTTACTCTCCTCTCGTAAATAGTCCGATAAAATTTCTAATTTAGAGCCCTCACTGGTCCGCTCAGCCGCATAGCGGGTCCATAATGCACGCTGTAAGGGTGTTAATTTGCTTAGTAATGTATAATAAATTTCGGGAGAGTATAAATACGCAATTTGATTTAAATGTTTAATGACAACTACAAGATTATGTACACGAGATGAAAACAAATTCAAATCTTTTAAATCACTTTGCAACTTAGGTAAAGCTCGTACTGACGCCAATTCCTCTAAAATTATAAACTCAGGTCGGGCAAAACGCTCCTCTAAGGCCTCTATGACAACATCAGGTTCACTAGCAGTTAATAACAATGCAGACACTGCTTGTGCTGCCTCACCGCGTAGTGCAGTATGAAGTCTAATTAAGTTTTCATTGGCGGAGTAGTTACCTCTGGTGTTGTCAAATGTCCTTTTAAAAGCTAACCACTCGGATGCCCTACCACTAAATGGAATGAACTCTATATGTCTAGTTTTACTACTACCTATGGACATAATTGCTTTTGCTAAATCCTTAATGTCATTTCTACTCTCATGTGACGTACTATCTACATTACCTTTCAAATGTTTATTTGAAATATAACCATTGGAGCCATGAAACCTTTCATTAGCATCGTCAACCTTATGTTCGTTCTCCTTCGTAGTGGCTCCTTGAACAGGGTCACAATTATCGGGTAAACTGTTAACCCAGGTATGTACAGAACGTGAATTATGACTAGCGTTAGACCTATAACAAGAACTGTCGATGGCAGCGAGCTCTGCCGCTAATTTGCGGCGCTGCACATCAACCTTCAACTGTCTTATCTCTTCTCTTTCCTTTTCCTTCTTCATATCTTCTTCTTCTGCTAGTTGCAGAATAGCGGCGGCATAACGTGCTTCCGCAGCTAAACGTTGAGCGACAACAGTGCTTTTTCTGCTACTAACAGCTGTATTTATACTCCCGGCGGCATCCTCATAGGAAGCTCTCCCCGCCTGGTGTGAAGTAATACTGGCAAGAGAACATACCTGTGGCAAGGCTACCCCGGGATTTTCACCCGCACTAATTGGGTCGACACGCCTTGCCTCTTCTTCTTGTCTCATATTACTTTTGCTTCTTGTTAACATTGTAATTTAATCAAATCCGGCTCGAAGGACCAAATGTTAAATGAAAAAGGCTAAATACGAAGATAGAAAGAAAAGAAAATTTAAAGTAAACCCGTGTGTATTTTCAGTTTAAAGTCTAATAAGCTAATGGTAAAAAAATACATGAAAAATATATAAAAAAACTGACATTACAAAAGAACACTAATTTAAATATAAAAAACGGCCAGTGATATATAAAAAAAAGGTTGTCAACAATGTCTCAATACATAACTAGGTAGTTACCTACTATTTATGGAATCATTACGATTAGTCTTCATATCTCTATTCACAAGTTGCAATTGCGCATTGTGAATATACCTATATGTTGCCGTTGATGACAGTTTCTTTTTAATAAAGGTACCCGAGTGGTTTGTTTATATATTTGCTTATTTATGTTAAGGTCGACAACCAGGCTGACGGTCCACTTGTGCACAGGAACCATACTATCGACCATAGTAGGATTAAGAAGGGATATGGAAATGGACTCTGCCTATGACAGAACAGCACATTTGCTGTTTACCTCTATGTAACGGACTGTTCATTATACTAGCGGGCGAGTTGTCTTTAAAAGTAATAGGTAAAAAATACATAACAATTCGCCCGTCGGGCGGGCGGGCGACTTATCCATTAACTCTTATTTTAAGTTCTTCTGTAAGGAGTTGCTTACTTTCGCCAGACGGGCTGTCCCAGTAACTGCGAAACGCAATGTGCCCTGACACTACTTTTTAGTACAACATATTTATAGTATTCTAGAGAAACATCACATTCCATTTGTACTACCAGGAGTATTTTAGTTAAATTTTTTCCGAAGAGTTTATAACACATTAAAATATGTAGTACTAACTGGCATTAATTTGGTGTTGGTTAGAAGTTTTCATTCCGTTAAGAGAATATTTAATGAAATGAAAGAAATTTTAACAATGTGATTGGAATTTTTAATACTTATTATTTTTGTGGGAACACTCGGCTAATGTTATGGTGTACGTGTAACGCGCACGTGTAAAAATGAGTAGCAGACAAATAACTTAACCAAAATAGGTGTTCAGTTGTGCGTTGTGCTGTGTTAAATAATGTAACTATGAAGTTTATGTAGCAATTTAGATAGGTTAAGTTAGGTATATGATAGTAGGTAGGGTCGTCATAAATAAGACAGGGCTTGCGCTGACGGCGCGTGGGTCGCTATGATGTATAGTGCAGCGGTCTTATTGTTTTATAATGACTCAATACTGTAACAAAATTTATTAGCACAACTTTAAGATTATTCCCAATTATAAATAGATTAGATTAATTTTCTGTGCAATTGCATTTAGTTTCAATTGAAATTCAAATAATAGTTATTGGCGAAAGAACATTTTTCAAGAGATTGCAAATTTCAAAACAATAATTGATCGTTATAAAAAAATAGGTCTTTAATACTCAAATTTTAATGGATTTGTTACCTTTTACAAAGTACATATATATTACAAGGTATAATTTATTATTCAGACTAAAGAAAAATTTGTTAAAACTATATTACGATTGAATACTTCAAAAATTGGTCAGATATCAAAACAAAGCAAACTAATAAAATGTTTTTAGGATATTTTATTTGTAATTAGTTTGGAAAGTGTTGAATTCGATTTCATTTAATTACGTTGATTTAATATGATAGGTTTAAAATTGTCCCAACCTATTGCTTTTACATAGTAGTTCTAAGTTTTGCAAATATTATAAATGGTATGCAAAGAAAAATAACATGGTGTAACGCTCTAATATAAGTTCAAGGGACTCTGATGTGGCAACGCCCATTGTTTGTGCGACAAGGTCGACTATAATTACAATCGTTATGCAAGACCAAAGACTTAACGACGTGCAGACAAGGCTCGATACAATCTGCTGTCAGCCCGTCACTTACAGTGAATTGCTGTTAAACAGACAGATAATTTACATAAGAGAATGCAACTTCAATCTCATCCTATTTCAAATCACCAGGGATGATGTTTTCAAATTTATAGTCTGATTTTCTTATTGGGTAGGTAATCTTGCTCTATAAGGCTGGGTTGCACCATCTAACTTTAACTATAACCAACGCCGCAACTTGAGTTAAAATAACGGTTAGGCCGAAAATGAGTTGCACCAGTTAACAAATAATCATAGCTGGTTAACTGGTGTAACTCATTTTCGGCCTAAAACTCATTTTCGGCCGAAAATGAGTGCGAATTAACTGAAGTTGCGACGTTGGTTATAGTTAAAGTAAGATGGTGCAACCCAGCCTAAGCCTGCTAAAAGTTTATCTCTTACGGTTTACTTTAAATGAATAAACCAATCATTGATTCAGATAATGAAAAATTTACAACAAACTTACAACTACATTTTAAATACTTTTATTATTTTAAATTATTATTTCATACGTTATTATTTTAATATTTTTAGTTTTATTTTGTCGTATTAATTCAGACAGAACTAAAATGTTAATATGGCGCAAACATTTTATGATCTTTTTATGTAACAAAACAAAAGCTGTCAATATTTCTTAACTTTTTTGCTAGTGAAATGTAAACTGACTCTTAATCACGAAAAATCTTTTAGAAGGAATTCAACCTAAATTCTATTTTAATATGCATTAAATCTGTTTCCTAGTTTTAAACTAAAAATAAGCCGACAGACTGACACTATTCTATATTATTTAATCTATTGTTAATTTATTTTCAATATCATTACATTTATAAATTTCAATAACTTGTACCTACCAAAATTAAATACCTAAACTGCTTGTTAATTCAATACTCGATTTTATCTTATATGATAATGGATATAACTAAGCTATCAATAACTTTATTACGCTGTTAGTATTAAGTGGATAAAATCAACACGAATTATGTTGTAAGACTTGACGCATATAAACATATAGCCGTACATCTATCAATATTGTGGTGTCATGTAAATATAGCGGTAAAGTTAGGTGACCAAACAAGTTAGCGCTTTCCGAGCTTGGTGCGTGCTTACATAAACCATCCCGGCATCCGATTAAATTATTTAACGTCTTCATTCTGCATGGTGCACGCGGGTTGCATGCCGGCACGCGGATGTGAAGATACATGAACTTCGTCTCTTATTTATTTTACTTAAACATTAACTAAGTAGTTGCCTTCAACACATATAGGACGTACATTTTTCCGTGCTCCTAACTTTGCAGTAGGCCTCAGTTAATTGTGAGCCTCAGGTGGTTAATTTAGTAACAACTAGCTGGTGCCCGCGACTTCGTCCGCGTTCTGGATGAAAGGTACCCTACGTCCTTTCTGGTGTCTCAGACAACGTGTATGTATGCAAAATTTCATGGTGATTGGTTCAGTAGTTTTTGCGTGAGAGTTACAGACAAACGCATTTATAATATTAGTACCTACCTACGGAAGTACGGATTTTGCATAGATATTTAATGTTGTACATGTATTTCTTAAACACTTTCCCATACTTCTCTTATTTATTAGTGAATATTAAAATATGAACAGTACACAATGATTAGATATTAAGGTAGGTAAAAATTATGTATAAAAATAATATATTTTGGTAAATATTACACGTCGATCAGAGCAAATACCTCTTGAAATTGTACTTGTAGGTATATTTTTTATATTTTATGTGAATTTAGTTATAAGTTTTGATAAGAAGAAGTTAATAGGTTCATAATTCAAACGAAATCTTGACAATCAAAAATTTCACGTCACACCAATAAAGCGTAGTAAGACGTTTAAGGCCGCTCCAACTGTAGTACCTATATTTAATATTAAAGATGTTAAGGTAAACGGGAGAAGTGCCTGCATTTTCGCGATAAGGCATCCCCGTCTCCCCACCTACGCGTTGGGGGAGGGAGGCCGCCTTAAGACCGTCATACTTCAAATTGCGTTTAAGTTAGATAGCTAGTTTGATACATTACAGCCATTATTGCATATCAAAAGGCTCAGATAAAATTTGTTTTTGAAATAGTGCGTAGCATTTTCTTTATACTTGTTTTGTTACTTACTTGATAAATAGAGGCCAGAAGTAGTTTGATCAAGCATACCTGAAAATATTAAAAATAGAAATTAGATAAATAATTGAATGTTGATATATAAGTATTTTTAATTAATTCTGAATTTTTTGCAGTTTAATATTTTATTTATTTATTTTTTTAATATTTTAATACTAGCTGCTTCCCGCATCGTTCGTTTTTTGAAAATCCCTCAGGAACCTATCATTTTTCGGAGATAAAAACTATCATATAACATTCAAATCGGTTTAGCCGTTTCTCGTATACGATTTTATTACCTATGTATAGATTTTTCAAATCCATAAATAAAATATTCATAGAGAAATTAATTAAATATTCGATCGAAATTGTGTAAATCGCTTAAATGCATCCACATGCAATAGAGAGAGACACATGGAACAAATTGCTAACCCAGCCAGTCACGCCCGCCACGTAGACAGACATAGTGCCAGCAGATACATTATAGTATATATCTACCTACCAAACATTGATACATTATCGATATATATATCGACAACAAATAGTTCAGATTATTTCATATTTTCTTTTATTTAAGTCTGAAATAAATCGCGTTTTAGACTGATATGCTTATTACTAAAGAAACTGTAAAATTTTGGGGTAAAATATTTTTTCCTTTTTTTGGACAATTGACAATGACTTCAGCTATGACTTCCTGAAAAGTTTACATAGTTTTCGCCAAACACTGTATAATTTTCAGAAAAAAATTGCACCTATGCGAAGCTGGGAGCGGGTTGCTAGTTAAATATAAACTGAAATGTGCTACCTACAACGAATCCCGTAGGTACATTTTTAATTTAATTACATCTTCCACGTGTATATAATATATTCATTGCATCACATTTGTAACTTCCAAAACGTATCCTAGTTGTTTAGAGCTCATGTAATAAAGCCAAGTTTCCGTAACTAACAAAACAAAACATCGCCCGGAGCCTACACTATAGATTAAACATTGGAGGCCAAAACGTGCGATAATTTATCGCAGCGTACGTATCCCGTGTGTATTAGCTGTATCCGACTAATGCCGGCTTTCGATATTCGGCGCTTGGTCGCGATTCCATATTTACGAGCGTACGACTCGCATTATACTGTCCGCCGTAGGTAAATTAGCACAGATGCTCACCACTGTTACAGTGATTCATTTCAAATTGGCTTTTCAGCGGTAAAAAACGAAGCGAACCCAATTGCGGTAGACGCTATCTACGACCACCAGTAAATAGCTTTAAAAAGAGTTCTCGTTATTTTCCTTACTACTCTTTTACTTAACAGAGTGGCTAAATTAAAGTTTTCTTCTTATTTTATTTTGGTTAACGAAAGTCGGTATAATTACAAGTAAAGTCTAATTAGGGTAGGTAAATGCTAATTTGATTTCTATAAATTCTTACTATAATGGATTAAAGTAAGTACTAAGTGTGTACTTAAGTGTACCTATTGTAACAATCAAACCCTTCACACTTAAATGACTAGTTGAGGAGTCATCATACTTACAAGGAGATTTAGGAAAATTAATGTCGAATATTTTTATTTAACTTGTGTAATATTTTGTACTTTTTTTTCAAAAAATTATCTAAATTATCTAAACACAATAATTATTATTACCTATAGAAATGTAGCCTTATTTTATAATCATACATTTGTCAAATTAGGAGAAAAAATCGCATGTCACGCTCAGAAAAAGAGATAAAAAGATATTATTTTCCAACTACCTTAATATGTTTACACCAACGATTTTCATAGAAAATTTAAAACAAGTCCGACCGTTATGATTTGAAAACATTGACTTATGAATGAATCGAATGCTTATAACCGGTAAAGTGATTCTTCTAGTAGAAACCAAATGCCATAAATAAATCGCATGCGCAATTAAACAGCGTGTAATGCTGTCGAGGCGTTTCCAGAGGTGTTTGGTAGCGGTTGGTAACGCCTCACGATTGCTATCGCGGTCCGGTGCCGCCTTAACGCGTGCTAGACTAACCGATAAATGCAAGTGAATGCACATTGTATGAGTTATGCAGTGCTAAGTGGCTCTTATAAATTACGCGGTTTACTCAACTGATATTTTTTTTTTTCTTTTGCAGATCACTTCGGAGGAAGAAAGACAAAAACGATTGTTTCCGATTGGATTTTTATGATGATGATAAACAATTAAACATAATTTGTTATAATAGAAAGGAGATCAGCAAAAGGTATTACTATATTTAAACAGGAACTAATTTTTTGAAAGAAGAAAGGAGAAAATTATTATTTTATTAAGGGCCTCTTTCACCAACTTTAAGTAAAGTGTTGATTAGTCTGGCGACAGTAACAACCCCCTTACAGAAGACCACCATAAAATAATAGCACGTGTGCTGTTGTTTCGATGAGGGAGTAAGGGATGCCAGTACTCATTTCTCTATCCTTTTCCAATCCCTATCCTTAATCCTATTGTAGTCGGCAACACTTGTAGCACCGTCAGCCTGCCTGTCAACCTTTACATAAAACATATTAAAAAAATTACAAATGCATACTATCCACTTTATAAAATAATGTGGGTAAAAATATTTATAGGCAAATAAATATGGATTAAAATTGCGTTAACATGTAAATGTAATTTCAGATGCAAAATCAAAGTAGCTATCAAAAGTTCTGTGTACAAAAATAATGCATTGCGGTCATACCTTGTTTTTAATGAACTGCAAATGACAGTTGGTAAAATACACAAATGTTGCATTTCCCAATAATGAACCGGGGATATTACCTTTAGTATAAATAATCCGTGCAGGGGGTGGTTTCGATGCGCCGCCACTGCAAATCAAACCCCCCCCCCTCCCCCCACACTACACCCCCCTTTCGGCTGTCGACGATAAATAAAATTCACGTTTTAACAATAAAATGCATTTTCCGCAAATGCTCCCGGTGAATTATTGTTCGGGCTTTACGAGCTTAAAATTATATGAGCACGTGAAATTTTCGATCTCGATAATGCAGTTGTGCACGGCCAACACTATTTTCAATGCAATTTTAAAACTCATTTTCAAATTTACTACCTATCTGATAGTGAAATCTATAAATAACTGTTCTCTGGCATTAAATAAAGACATCCGCCTTGGCTTCGCACGTGTGTTGACTACAGGGCAATTTTTAATCTATGTACCTACCTACCTACTTACTATAGATAGACATTACAGTCATGCCGAAGCCAAATGTGAAGTCGGCTAGTCGGCGATAAGCCATAAGTAGTCGTAAAATTTTCGTAACTATTGATACACTATTGATTCGAATATAATTTAATAAATAAATAAAACAACAAGTCTATTATCATAGGTTTAATAGTAGTCTCGCATATTTTTTTATAATAGAATTAAAATTCAATTCCATATTTTATTTGTATACAGTTGAACCAATAAAAAATTGTTACATTGTACATTCTGTTTAATTAAAAAGTGAAATAATTAAGCCTAAATTTAATTTGTAATAATTTGTGTAACGTTCAAAAATTCTTATACAAAGAATCGATTAAAAAGTAAATTTTTTTATTTTTTTAAAATGAAATGTCTAGATTTATGTATGTTTGATCGCATTTTTATTAATATTTTGAATTTGGAACGCGCGGAGGGTTCAAACTTACGTATAAGTGCAAACTTAGGTACAACGCAAACGAACCACCTAAACCACATTCCCCTAAAACAACACGTCACGTACGACCCCTAAAATACTTATAGAACATTTCCTTCGGGAAAAAAGTAATGTTTTATTCCCAACAAAAATAGATCACGCGACCGCTTGATGGAGAACCAATAGCGGACGGCCCTGTGGCACAGATGGCGACACAAGCGCACAGATAGCAGAAAATATGAATTATAGCCTTCGATATTTGTCACTTGAATTACAACTCCCAACGGATTCCCGAATGGCCGAAATTGTGAGTCGCACCTCGTTTGCTGGTTGATCTATTTTTTCCACCGAATTTCGGGCACACATTCAAAGTGTTTGTTAGTAAAACGTAGTACTCGATACCTACGCTTTCTCAATATAAATAACTCTTTCGTAGCTCTTATTTTAAACAGATTATTTTTATCTTTTAGCTGCGATTATTTTATTTGAATTCAGATTCACGTGTCGTTTTTTCTTCTCTTCGTACTTAGTGGTAGGCATTAAATATCCTAATATAGGTCTTACATTACCTAGATACTAATTTCTAAGTTGCCTATCATTTTGTTTCTTCTATTATATATAACACAATGAATATTGATGCGGTTTAAAATTATATTTTTTATAATTTTATTTTTTAAAAACACTTCACTTTATGATATAATTACTAAAAAAAACAATATTTTAATCACGTA
This sequence comes from Synanthedon tipuliformis, assembly GCA_947623395.1. Taxonomy (NCBI): domain Eukaryota; kingdom Metazoa; phylum Arthropoda; class Insecta; order Lepidoptera; family Sesiidae; genus Synanthedon; species Synanthedon tipuliformis. Next base: position 7,107,853 of record OX392417.1, on the reverse strand, counting down.
GGTTAGCGATAGTGTTTGAAAAAGTCCTACTTTTATTACTTTTTATTAATTTCAATAATAACTAATGTAATCATCGTCAAATAAAATAAGAGCATCTTATGATTATTATACGCATATTGTGTTCTCTCAATATTCTATTAATGAAAATTCAAACTGAAATTATTTTCCAATTTTATAGAATTTATATTAAAACTTATTCGTTGTTTAGATATACAAATAATAATCTGAATATTATAAGAAGAATAGTCTAACTCTCCTAAATAAAACATATTGTATCCATCTGCAATCTGCTACCGTTCCGGTAAAATAAGTGAGCAATGTTTGTAATAACGCCCAGTCTCGCCAAGGAAACCAATTTCGAAGGTATTTGTAAACGTCAAATATGTTTGTGCGCACCTATTTATTGCAAGCATCCCTCACGTGCGAGTAAATAACGGAGACACTGCGATAAAGTGAAAAGAGATACCCCTAATTTCGCGAGCACTGTTGCCTTAAGTGCCACCTGCGATTAAGCAACAGTAAGCTTTATTGTTTGCTCATAGAATTGGTATTCGTTTGGACATGTTTGCGTGTAAATACTTTGAGGCATTGCCAGTGCGTATACAAGTGGAAAACTCGGTGCGCCACGTGCGAATGATTCATAGCAGTCCCTTAATTAAAGAAGATTTTAATTGTATCGGATGTCCGTGAAAGCGAAAATAATGCACTCCTAAATTGGGGTCGGAATTCGGAAAATTTATATTTACGAGGCGCTCGAAATATTGCCTTGCGTGTTTTACTTGTGGATCCAATCTGTGGAATATTGCCTGCAGACCGTGTCCATTGTAGCAATGTCCATTGTAGGCTTGTAATTTACAAACCTAATACCCTCGGATTTACATCTTCTAGGTAAATATGTGATAGAATAGACACAAATTATATGATTCTATAACGTTAGCCACCTTTCTATATTAATAACATTTTTCTATCGGCTGTGTTTACTTTAATAATAAAACGAATTTGGTATAACACATCCTCCACTTTTATTAGGACGCTAATAATAATCTTCTTTATATATATATATAAATGTTAAATTGTTTTGTGTACGTTTCAAAAGCTCTAGAATCTCTACTCTTTTACTCAGTTTTTATAAAGGAAAAGGCTTAACGGGCAAGATTATTAAAACGGTATCAAAATATGAAGAGTCGAATAGCGACATATTACTCGTAGCATACAGAAGTATGAATGTTATAAAAATTTGATTGAATATGACTTACCTATATTAAATATTGTTATTTTTATTTTATTCTTCTGATTAAAGAGTTACAAATAGAATAAAATACATTTTAAGTATCTTAGCAGCTAAACATTTCGAATATAAAAAATAATAAAAAATAATAAAATTCTTAATAAAAAATATATACTTAACTAGTTATATGAATTATAGTTATAGTTACTTAATTGTTATCATTAGTGTTTAGTTAGAATTAAGTTAATCATGAAATGCATACAATTCAGGACTGCAATTTAGCTAATTGTTACACACACGTATTTTTGTTTTCACGAATTTGATTGTATTCAGTCTGTGTGCTTTGTTAAATAAATAAATAAATAAATATATTCATACAATCTGAAAACCTATATAAGCTTCACATTGTTTAAGTTAAATTTACTTACTAATCGGTATATATAAATAAAACAACTAATTTCATTAATGTAAATGTTACATGTTTGAACTTTCTCTGTTATACTCCGCTTTATTTAGATAAGTCACAAATAAATGTATACAATCAAAATTCCCTAAAGCAAAACTTCTCCCTTAATCCAGTAAATTCATTTCGCGTATATTAACTCAAGCTGCCGCCAACTTTAAATATCTTTCTTAATTACAAAAGCCTTTGTACAACGTATCTGATCTATGTAAACAGTCGGGGTGGATGTTTTAAATAGCAACCCAAACAAATACGTTTCACTTGAGAGAAATAAGACTGCTTAATGATAGAGTACGTACTTTTTGAAAGGGTTACAACCAGTTCCATAGCTAAAATTTAAATAATTACAAGATTATCGCAGGTGTATAAAGAGCTGTTTATTTACAACAACATTTAATTAAAAAAGTGATATGTAAAAGCACGTAAAAGTCTGTGTTTAGTCTAAAATTCAATCAATTCAATCTATAGATATTAATTTTTACCTAACTGTTTCCAGACGTATGTTGCTTCGATTATTTTTAAAATAAATTTATTTTTCTTTTTAAGGGAACTTCTGAGATTTATTCTAATTTAGTTATAATTTATACAAATGATGTTATGTTAATATTTAAATAATTATTTCAGAAATTTAAATTTTGTTGTAATTTGTTTTTTATATATTTTTAGTTTTTTTCTTCTTCTGGTTTTCAAAAACAATTGATATCTGAATCCCTCTGATTTAACTAGTAAGTAAAAAAAAATAACAGTGATAAAACAATCCAACATACATTTGCTTACACCAGTCAGTGGGGCTCAAAATTTAAATTCTCGTCCGAAGCAGTGTAATGATCCTGTAACGCTTAGATCGTACCCACTCTATTTGGCGAACAATGAAAACGCTCTGTGCCTGCATTTGGATAAATTGACTTGAGCCTCACTCGCGCTCGCTTCACGAAAATTGAGGAAAATCGATTTAAATATCTCGAATGTGACGGCTTATCGTGATCTCAGTTAACCTACATTCACACGACCAAGGAATTACCATACATCTATATATCTTAGACTTTACTAATATATTATAAAAAGAAAATATTTTTGTATTTTTGTTTGTAATTAATAAACTCAAAAACTATTGGTTTGATTTTAAAAAATCTTTCACCTATAGAAAGCTAGATTATCAGCGAGTAAAATAGGCTATAATTTATAAAGACACGCGGACGAAGTCGCGTGCAACACATAGTTTATTTATAAAACATTCTCTCATGTGATTGCATCCAATTAAAGAAAATTTCTAAAACAACCATTGTTTAATTTGAATGTGCGACAGTATTTATAGGTATTTATCTAGAAATCTCCCAATTAAAGAAATGTGGAAAGCTGAGCTCTTATTGGCCGGATCTAGATAGAGACTGTCGCGGCAGGTTTAAGCGATGCATCTTACACGCAAACTGATGCATCTTCACATATGGCAAAATACACTGGCGAATAAATTAAAAGTTCTACAATTAAACAATTCTTATACAATCAATTTAAATTTTCTTCGAAGTAAATATCGTTACCAAGACCCTAGAGTAAGGGGCAAAGTCAACTTAATCTAATAGAATCACCTCGGATTGCTTTCCGATATTTACTGTTTGATTTTTTCCCCTCTTGTCGAGATTTGGAGCGTTTACTGGAATAAGGTATGTTCCGGTAGTTGGTAATGACCATGGGGTTCAAGATGCACACGACCTACCTAATTAACAATTTGTCCGACCTGTTAAGTAAAGCTCTTTTATTTCTTTAACCTACGCTATGTATTGTTTTAACTTTCATTATCGAGTAAGGAATACTTTTGAATATACAAATATAATAATTTCACTATTATATTGTTATTCATATCTACCTACCAATATTATAAATATAAAAGTAACTCTGTCTGTCTGTTTGTTACATTTTCACTCCTTAAATATTTACCGGATCTTTATGAAATTTTGCATAAGTAGGTACACTAAACTTGTCAGGACTACAGAAAAGGACATAAAAGTACCTTTCACCCAGAAAAAAAATTAATGTTCCTATAAGTAGAAAGTTTATACACATTATCATCATCTGACGTTAGCAATGTATAAAATACTTCAGATAAATATCTACCTGTAGCGTCTACATCTACAATTCTAACGAATTTTGCTTTGCAAACGAAAAGATTTAAAAAATCATCGCTCATAGAGCGACTTACACTTTTCTTAAAAGAAAACTAACTTGCTTTTAACTCAACTGTTACATAAAATATTGTAAACATTATTCATTTACTTTATAAGGCATTTAACTTCCACAAAACACGTAAGTAATTAATTCCAGTGTTTACTAGAACTACGCGTTTTATGGAGGTGGTTTTGTAGAGCACCTTTTCAACTACGAGCTCTCTGCTTTCTAATCCGTACTAATATTATAAATGCGAAAGTTTTTTTATGGATGTATGGATGTTTGTAACTTCACGCAAAAACTACTGAACCGATCACCATGAAATTTTGCATACACGTTGTCTGGGACGTTACAGAAAGGACATAGGGTACCTTTCGTTCAGAACGCGGAAGAAGTCGCGGCCACCAGCTAGTATCTCAATATGAAGGGTATCAAGACGGACAGAAACGGAGTTGGTAGTTAGACAGTGATTTCATACATGGAAGTGGCCGGTATACATAAATGAATCGCCGAAACTAAATAATCAGAATATTGAGAAAAATCAGACAGATTTTACAGTTTTTGCTGATTGCTAATATCAATGACAATGAAATGTACCAACTTTAATTAACAATACCTATAATTACAAACATTTTTATGAGGAGTTTGATTTGAATTATAACATAAGCTATATAAAATAAAAAGCTATATAAAATAAACTAATTTAGGTAAGTATGCATTTAACAAAACAATGTTTTTCTACGTTGTCCCTCTGGGAATTGATTTGAAAATATGATCAAGACAAAATTTCTTAAATAAATAAAAAAGTAATTCGAGTGTGCACCGTTAGTTTATTGAATTGATCATGCGCAAATATTTATTGATAGGGACGCAAGATAGGGTCAGAATTTATTGTGAACTAGACAATATACATAGGTAGGTGAGTTGAGTTATACAGAATGACAACGGTAGCAATCAGACAAATTGGCTCCATCCAAACCCCTCTAACCGAATTAATCTGATACGTAGGTTTTCTTAGCTAAAACCACTTAGACAGAGAAATATGAGCTCCGATATAGGAGGGCAAAGATAGGACCGAATGTCGATTTACATTATTTATTGGAGTTTAGCGAATGAATATAAGTCTGCAAGTAAGTATGAATATAAGTTTATAAGGTATGTATTTGTCTTATATAAGGCATGGATTATATTTGCAAAAAATTAATTCCGATGTATTGAAGAACTAAATAGTAAATGCAAAATGTATCAGTTTGTTACGTTTGTTTGTGCACAACTAGGATTTTGATTCCTTTTTTTATATGGCAATTTTATTCTTACGTATTAATTTCTAATGGGAAGTCGAAGAATATAATATGAAATTAATAAACCAAATCATTAATATATTTTCTATATAATAATAATAATTAAGGTAACTGTATTATGTAATGCAAATATAATAGAAATGTATCAAACAAGATGTGCAATACCTCCTCATGTGGAAAAGCTGTCATTGTTCTTTTTTAAAAAAAAATTCTCATAGGTAAAGGCAAATGCGCAAACGTATTATTTAAGTAAGCGCGTAAATAAATACAGTTACAAATCCACCTTCAAATAAACAGTATGGGGAAGAGTCGCATTTTGCCTCATTCCGAGTAAACGATGCTTAAGATATTTATTGGGGGATGAATTGAGTTTTTGAACGTACACTTATTTCTGTCTCTCTTCCTTACAATAAACAAACAGACTTAGTAAAACTCCTTTTATGTTTTTAACTGTAAAATATAACAGCTGTCTTTAAGCAAAATGTTTCTTGGGATTTTTTGTTCATTTTAATTTATTTGACAGTATTTGTCGGAGTTAGCAAACGCCCGAACAATGTTGAAAACATGCTCTGTCTGTATGTTATCTAAATTTAATTGTGTTTTTTTAATAATATTCTGTCCTAAAATAAGATTAATCTCAGAAATTATTCTTTTCATAAAACTTACGTAATACGTTCGAATACCTAATAGTAGATATTGTGACTTTGATTTCAACCATTCGTCTTATTCAGAGTCGATATAATGTCTTACTCTTATTTAAAACTTGCAAACAGCAGATGCCTACATCCTGTTCTAATTTGAGAATTCTTTAAAAACTGATTGTAATTACGAATGCCGCACCGAGCCTAACTGCGGGCTAATCACAAATTAATGAGAGCTTGTAGCCGGCCGTTGAGATGATTATACTCCGCTCCTGCTGCGCTAAGATCTTCATCAATTATTGTGGAGACACCCCCAGCTTACAACCTCACTTGCATCCCTTTTTGATAACATTAACTGTGTGGATTCTTTATTATTCATAACTAGCTGTCGCAAACGTCTTTGTCCCCGTAACTTTGTAAAATATACATAGCTTATGTTACTCGCCGATAATGTAGCTTTCTATACGTGAAAGAATTTTTAAATCGATTCAATAGTTTTTGAGTTTATTCATTACAAACAAAATACAAATATTTTCTTCTATAAATTAGTATAGAAGTAGGAGATTAAATTGTTACTTGACTACTGTGTGTCACTTATAGTTGCAGTACTGTTATGAATTGAAAAAAAAAGTAATAAATTACATATTACAAAATGTGAGCAACTTTTAGATTACACACATAATATTTACATAATAAAAAGATAAATACCTATGCACGTATCCACTTCTTCTTAGGTTTTGACATAAACGGTGGGAAACACAAATAAAAATTTATGGATGAAGGCATCATTAATAATAACCGGTTAATTAATGGACAGTTTTAGTATGGAAGTGTTTATTACTTAGCAATAAGTAATGGCCCTTAAGCTGTTGTTGTACCGGGCACCAAACGCTTCCGTTCCTAAACCGCACTTGATTTGTAGTTCCGTCCGCCCGTACTGTCGCCGATGTTTGAAACATTTGGACGCACCATATGGTATGCCTTTAGGGCAACTATTGTATATACTATAGATAAGTAGATACGTATTTGAAGCCACATGAATCCATTGTCGTAACGGATACCGATATATTGTAGACTCTAAAAAAGGTTATGCACATTTTACCTCTTTGCTGGTCATACACACAGGCCTTTTCTTTACTTGATAGTTAGTAGGCATTTCAAGAGTTTGGAGTTTTCTTTCACTATTAAATCAACTAGGTAATTGCCGTAGTATTAGATCGAAAACACTCAGAGGCAGAAGTGATAGGCTAGCCTGAGCGCGATTCATACCTGCTATGCGTATAAGTAACCGAGAATTCATCCCATCGGGCTACCATAATAAAGACTTACCTATACATACAACAAACACGAGAACTTTTATAAAATTTGATTAAAAGTAAGCGGTCTGAGGGAAACCGTTAACTATTCATATGGTAAAAAAAAAATGCAGAGTTTAGTAACTCTTACACAACACAATTCCGGAACACGTAAATAGCTAACCGAGGACAGGTTCTGAAGTGTTTAAGCATCCAAAAGCCAACAGGTTTTATTTGGCGCGGTCTAGTTCGAATGGGATCGCCCCAAACGCAGCTCGTGTTGTTATGCCATGAATATAAATCGTGATAAATTCTCGTGGGGGCGGAGTGGGGGGGAGAGACGCGGGGCAGCCTCAAGGGCTTTTTCTTAAAAATAACTTTTGTCAGGGCAATTCGGTGGAGTTACGCGATTTATGGAAAGGTGGTGTCACCCCGGTAATTAGTTTTTAACTAGTTCTGATAAGGGTCCGCTGTATTTTACGCTCGGCAATAAGTTAAAATAACACCCGCATTCGAATAGGGATGAGTTGAATTTGCAACATCTGTATCTGCGTCTCAAAATTTCAAATGAACAGCGCAACGAATTGCAAAATTATCGTCGGTTAGAAACAATTTTATTGTAATGAGTTTTTGTTAAACTTAAGTTCTAACGGTCTTGTTATAAGAAAGCTTTGAGCAATTGTTAACTTTCTTGTCACAATATTTTTATTGTTTCCATATTTTGCCCGTTTGCAGCACATCTTATCGTGTCGGCGTATGATTTACGTCCCAACAGAAAAAACGAGAAAGTTGCGTAAGAACTTGGAGGCGCATAGAGAAAAAAAGCAATTTTCTAGCTCAGGTGTGTGAGATGTTCTTTATCTAACTTTGCATCCGAACCGCTTTGTTTATGACGGTACATTTTTTTCCAAGTTTAGAACAATTTTTGTTGCGTACATTGTTATATTGTACCTTTAAAAAGCCCGACAAAACAAACTCTTTGTTATGCACATTTTTTAACTTTGCTACCTGTCTTTGTTGGAAGCAATAAATTCAGATCACGGTGCCGTTATGAATTACTCAAATTAAAAAAAATTATGAAAGGCAACAAATTGTGATTTAACAACAAAAGGTTATTTAAAATAATAAGCTTAAAAAGAACGGCACATCTCCTTTTAATGGACACGGAGAATATAATTTGAAATACTCTTTATAGCAGCCATAATGTAACCAAGTGGGCCAAAAAATGGTTGTCACCGTCTGGTGTAGTACATTAGCATGAAGGGTGTGAGGCAAGGAGGCTTTATCAGGAGGGCCTTTCCTGAGGGAGAGTCAAATAATGTGATATTGCTCGTTTGTGCGAGGCCCTATTTATCTATTAAAAAACGTGAGATTTACGGCCGAATATAGGAAACTTTGAGAAGTTTTTATGTTGTTCCACAGAGTACGGAGCTAATATAAGAGATTGATGCTTGTTATTTCAGCCTTTTTGTGTGTGTATTATAACCTTTTTGCTGTGGAGAAAGTTTGTTTTGTAAATCAAATTTCTTTGCATTTATTTTTATGAACAGAACATATTATTACTTAGGTATATGAGTATTAGACATCCGTAATCTTTTGGTGTCTCAGTTGTTTGTGTACAAAAATAGGTGGGTGCTTAAGAATTATTTGAGCACATTTATTAAATTTTCTCCTTGCGTGCTATTGAAAAACTAATCAAAGATATAATTATAGTCTTCCCCAGATTCTATTAACAAAAAGAGCGCCACTTTATTCCTCATAAAGATGTATAGCACCAAGTAAAGGTGTTGTCAGATCGTAAAGTCACGACTTGCGTGAATACTGAGCTTAAATAATAACACTCGAACTTTGCAGTTACTTACCTACGTTTAGCGCAAATTCCTATAAAGGAAACATACGCTTTTCCATAGATTAATTTAATATTGTATATTTTTTATTATTAATTGCAAGACATTGACATTGAATATATATTTTAAAAGAAAAGGAAAAATAAAAGCTATGAATAATTAAATTAAGTAAGTAGGTATAAAATGATCACAATGTTTCGTTATAGGTACCTACTTATAATTATTTACATGTATAAAAAAATGCTTTAATATTTTTAAATTTTTTATGTGTTCAGAAAATTAGCGAATAGGTATTATAATTATATCCGCTTTTTTTGTTATTTAAATTTAATATTTGTTCACTATCTACTAGTATTACATAAATAATTTTAAGCTCCCACATTTAAGTAGGTATGTCAAATTTAATTTATTGAGAAATTCATAGAATCAGCGGGTGGGTTGTTTTTTTTTTTCATATATTAAATAACATTTAATACCAATTTAGAGTGATAACGAATCAAGATATCATAAATATCTTATAGTAATTATTCTAAATAAATTTGTAATGTTGTTGTAATGCCTGTGAAAGATCTGCTTATTGCCTAGTATGTACCTATATTGAATTGCGCATTTAATTTCTCCGTAAATGTAGACGTAATTGCATGTCTACCTATCTAAATGGTACAATAAATCGTATTACATAGGTAGGTATTTATAGCATGATGCATGTTTATTATCAACAGTGAATATTGGCTCGAAACATAGTGCTAAATTCGCTCCGGACACCCGATACCGTGGTATTATCTACCATTATTTGTCATTGGCTGAACAATGCCCTCGTAACACACCTACTATCTTACACAATTTGTCAACGATAATTGTAATGACACATTTATACAGAAAAATTAAAGGGTACTTCAGTGTAGTCCAATTATAAGGCCTAAGATACCTATTTAATAATATAGGTAGGTACAGACATTTAGAAACGTTTTTAAATTTCTGAGAGTGAAGAGATAATACTTAATTATACTATAATTTATATCCGAACAGGCTTCTAAATGTTGCAATAACTGTAATCTATTTATTTTAATACCTATACTATAAAAAGCGAAAACCAATTATGTGAGTTTTTATTAGTGTGAATCAATTTTGAAAGGTACAAACTTACACAATAATTACAGATGGACATAGGACATAATTATGTTATATTATATTATATATTTATAATGTGATAAATTATTAACTTTACATATTACATATTATAATGCTAATTCTAGCCGGGGCGGGGCATGTCTTTGTAGTAAGTATTAAATAAAATCATTACCCCTATAAAAAGCCTCCAGCAAAAAAAAGTACCTACAAGTTTATTATAAAATTATGCACAAACCAATATACTTTAAATTCTACTTTTAATTATGCTATACAAAAAGGAGTTTAAAATACAAAATAGTTTATTTTCTTTTATCTTAAACCTAGGTACAAATAGGTGTAGGACTCCTATTAAGTATAAAAAAATACTTGTATCAGGAGATTTATTGTTACATTATTATTTATAATGTGCCTACTTGTTATATTATATATTATACAGATTAGTTAACCTCGCGTTAGTTATTTATTAGTCATAATAAAATCTCCTTTAAGTTTAGTGCATAACAATTTTTGTAGCTTGATTTAAAATAGGTCCTACCTACTACTAAAAGAGGTAAAAACAGACAGTAGGTATTGACTAAAAAAAATTGTCTAGTATCAGTAGTTCGGTTGTTTTTCCAGTTAACCGAACTTTTTAGTAGCAGTAGTTTGGTTGATACAAATCACCGAACAAATGACACTTTTAAAGTTGCAGTAGTTCGCATAAAAATGTAATTTAAAAGGATAATACATATTAATAATGTACATAAAAGCCAGGCTAATTTAAATATTAGTACGTACACATGTCGGTGCGATAGATCATTTTCATGTACTACTGTACTCCGTCGGGTAGCCTAATAAATAATAGCAGCGTGAGTTAAGACCACCTAGCGAGGAAGCAGCGCTTGTTTACTGCGTTAGCAACGCCGTATTGTGGCCACCTACGTAATACATTTTGCTTAGCAAATTGCTCAGTGCGGTGTCTAATAACCCCCTTAATAAAGGGAAATCTTGATTAAGTGTAGGTCTGGAGAAGTTCAAGTCGAGCGATGAATTTATAGCCAATATTTTTGTTACATCATCTCAATAAAAACGTTGATTATATTGAAGTCCAAATTTGCTGCAGATGTATTTATTGTATACAAATTAAATAATGTGGAACGTGCTAATATGTGGCAATAATGAGTTCCTACTAACAATATATATGAAGTATCGTTTGACAATCTAAAGAGAAACTAGAACTCGGAGTCTTAGGTATTTACATTTTTTAAATTGCGAATTATACCTTAAATTAAAATAAATTAATTAAATTATTTAATTAAATGTATTGTTAATTTAACTTAAACCTACACACAAAGATATCGACCATATCGAGAAGGCATGTCGACAAGGTCTTTCAAAGCTATTTAGAAGTGAGAAAATAGCAGGCTATAAAAATACTTTTCATATTAAATCGTCACCTTTGCAATAGTAAATCTGTCATTCTTAAGGTTAGAACTGGACGTATGACTAATTACAAATCACATCGTGCATATATGGTTTGAAACATTCACGGAAGAGATGGTATTGTGGAAGAGACCTTGGCAGAATTCCAGCAAAGGTTTTACGATCTATGCTAATTTGCATTATTCTTTTACGATTAAAGTAAAGACTTTAACAGACATGACTGGCGACGACGCTCTTGATGTGTGCTATTGAGTTTTGGTGTGTTAGGTTGCCACAGCCTATTTCCCTAAGGTATCCCTTCCTAATCGGCAGCCCACTTGCAATACCTGTGGCGTTGCTGGTATTATAGGCGACAGTTGGCCACCTATCATCTAGTTCACTGTCAGCCACTTACCTTCACATAAAAAAGTACTCAAAGAAACAATCTTAATATAAGTATATTTTAGTACGTACCGTTTACTTTGAATTTTAATTCTCAAAATACACAGCCTTACCTGTAACAGAGAAAACAATTGAAATTAATGTCTAGGTTAGTACCTAACGTAATAATAAAGTGATGTTTATAAAATATGTATAAAATTTAAATTTAAATTAAATGATTGGTTCAAAAACTTAAAAAGAATAGCTTAATAAAATCTACCGGTAACAATATCAACATAGGATTACTTAGTTCTATAAATAAAATCATAAATGTGACTGACATTCAAATTGAGAAATACGTGCATAATTGTATAGGTTTACCGCTATCTGTCTATCTATAGGCACTTAATAGAATTTGATTATAGTATTTGAATAATGTAACGCAAATGAATTCAGGGTAGAGCACGCGACTCGGCCACTCCATTCACAAAACTAAAGAACTCTGCGTTAATGGCTCATTTGAATACAATCTAGATAGATATCATTCTGAAGTCCCCACTAGAACACTGTTATTATGTCGTTCAAGACAGTTTCAATGACCAAACGTAGCTACCTATTAACATTGCGTACCTATCTATATATCTACGTACCTACTCAGAACTAGATCGAACCTTACTATAGAAAATGATATCACAAAATTGATGCTACTACACAAGTGGAAATGCTAATTTAGTTGTTTAATTTTTTTTAATTCTACGTTTTACTTTCATAGAGACCATCTTAGTCTAATGTAGGTATAAGTAATATTAAAATTATCACTTATTGTATTATAAAATATTCTCGTAGGCAGTGATATGTTAAAAAGACATCTTTTTAACATATCTAGTATTTTTTTCACACGATTTTTTTTAATGTAAAGTTCGTCAGACAGGCTGACGGTCCACTAATTGATGGTAAGTGGTTACCATCGTCTATAAAAAAGCAACTCTACAGGCGTTGTAAGTGCTGTGCGAACCCTACAAAAATTATATAAATCGTGGGATTGTGTGCAATTATAACTATGTAGGTATAATAGACACCTTGCTTTAAAATTAATACATTTTTCATAAGAATTTATGAAATAAATTCTTATTTCAATCAAATCAAGCAGATTTAAATTATTTTTTAATAAATGAATGTTCATGTTACGCTTATATGGATACATTTCTTTACGGTATTCTACCTAGATGTTTAATCTAGCCAATGTATGTTGTAACCAAAATTAAATTAATTTTATAAAAAAAAATCTGAACTTCAAATTAACAATTAGCGTCAACAATTAGTAAGGCCTATCGTACTTTACGTGACACTTAATTCACGGCTATAGACAGCTAATGGTTATGACAGTTTGAATTAACGTATGACGTCATTAGGTCTGTTTCAAAGCGAAATCATTAAAGGCGGTCAAGGAGAGCTCTATTTGGTTATTAATATTATTAAATGAGCTGTGATATGTTTGTGTGATGTAACAGCTAAATATATTTGTAGATACTTCAAGGCTTAATTATGGTCACATGAAATCTGCATTCCATGATTTTTGAAGTGAAACTTTTTATGGGACACTATTGAAGTGAAACTTTTTGTCATGAGAGTGAACTCGTCGAGCTAACAAACTGTTAAGTGTTAAACTGTTAAACTCCTTGTCTCTTTCTTATTACCGCCTCTCTCACTCTAGCAGAGTGAGAGAGGCGGAAAGAAAATTGTTGATGTTGACTGACAGTGACACTGTTGACATTGACAGTCTGTGTCGGATAAATTGGATAAATACAGAACAACTAATTAATATTATGGAAAAAATGAGTACTACACAGACATAGTTCATTCTCTATATGCTACGGATTATAGAGTATGATCTTATCATACTATATACAGATGGATGACAGTCTGACGTTTAACTAACAAATCACAAATGACAAAGTTTGGTTTTATGACTGCCTGGCGAATCCTGAATTTTATTTTTAATTTAGTGTTGTGTAAAACTTATCTTCTTTAAGATAATACAGTCATGCTTCAAGTGTTCAACGTCCTTATTTTTTAATTATATGTTTATGGAAAATAATTCAATAAAATGGCACTAAAGAAAGTAAAGGGGAACTTCGAAAGAATGTTCGATAAAAATCTCACCGATTTAGTGCGTGGTATAAGGAATAATAAAGATAACGAGGTAGGTACACATCAGAAATTGTTACTATTTACTTAATAAACATGTAAATAAGTTTTGAATGTTATATTTTTTTATATAATATTCGATTTTAGGCCAAGTACATAGCACAATGTATGGAAGAAATTAAAGTGGAACTACGACAAGATAACATAACATAAGAAAGCTAACGCTGTCGCTAAGCTGACATACGTAAGTACTTAGGTCTTAAGTAGATCGAATTTGTAAGTGTAACTGTTGTAATTATTAATTAAATTGACATTTATTTTAGCTTCAAATGTTAGGATATGACATATCATGGGCTATATTCAATATTATTGAGGTGATGAGTTCAAACAAATTCACTTACAAAAGAATCGGGTACTTAGCAGCTAGTCAATCATTCCATGCAGACTCAGAGTTACTTATGCTCACTACAAATATGATAAGGAAAGATTTAAATGCTCAGAATCAATATGAAGCAGGATTAGCACTCAGTGGACTGAGTTGTTTCATATCTCATGATCTAGCAAGAGATTTGGCAAATGATATCATGACATTGGTGAGTTTATTGAAGTGAAACTTTTTATGGGACACTAGCGTTTTGTCATGAGAGTTAACTCGTTAACATAAGTCATATTAATTACTTATATAGTTCTTTTCTTAATGTAGAATGTTTATGTATATGTAATATATATATATATATATATATATATATGTATATGTCTATTAAATTATTTCATATTAAAAAATTTTTAATATTGTTTTTATTCTCAGTTATTGTCAATGAAGATACAAAAAAATGTATGCGTCAGTCCAAAACTAACAGCGTCAAAAGTGAAACTTTTTATGTAATTCAAAAACTGTCAATAAGTGTACAAAAAAATACATTGCAGCAAAGAAAAATTGACTGGAAATTATAATAAAAATGATTTATAATAAAAATCAAGAAAAATCTACAGACTATCCCGAATTAATTACTATGGAAGTTTCACTTGTACGTATATGTATATAGTTTTATGTATATGTAAATAATAGTACGTACGAGTGAAACTTCCGTAGTAATTAATTCGGGATAGTCTGTAGATTTTTCTTGATTTTTATTATAAATCATTTTTATTATAATTTCCAGTCAATTTTTCTTTGCTGCAATGTATTTTTTTGTACACTTATTGACAGTTTTTGAATTACATAAAAAGTTTCACTTTTGACGCTGTTAGTTTTGGACTGACGCATACATTTTTTTTATATGTATAATATATGGAATGTCTATGTAGATAAATTTTTTTTTATTTTATTTTTAAAATTTTTACTGTTAAAATGTAGTCCTTTTAAAGTACAACAACAACACACATGTAAACATCACGCACACATAAAATTCGAACTTTGGCACAGTACCATAAATCAAGGGGCGTTATACGCCATGTTTCACGAGGCCTCCTATCTTTGTCGCGCTAATGTTGTTCTGTATACATTCGTCTCTTTCTCTCGTTAAGCTGGAGCTTTAGGGGGTCAAGGGGAGGGGGCAGCTGTCTAGTCGTGACGTATTACCCGACTGGCGGTCGGTCAGGTCACTACGTTTACTTTGTCGATAAATAGATACATACTACTTAAATATCTGATAAATGCCAACAAAATGGTGTTGATGCAAAATGCCAATAAAATGGTCGAGTTCCTACACTCATGGTCTTAAAAACAGTAGACCTCGAACACATTATTGGTAAACTCAGCTTCATTCTGCTAAACTTAATGAGCTAAATTTCTATTCAAAGGTTATCTTTTCTTGAGTAGGTAAGTGCAGTCTCTGGTTTATAATGTACAAGAATATTTATCGTATTCTCTTCTTTCTTCCACCAAAAAAGTTAAAAACTAGCAATGTTTACTTTGGTGGAACGGAAACAGATCTAGTAGTGAGTTAGTGTGGCACATGATGCGAATATCGATATCGACATAATTAGTCGCCGACCGACCGCGCCACCATTGTAATGTATGCCTAGTAAGTTCTCAATGCAAATCGCAAGTTCGATTCTAGAATAGACAATGGAAGCTAGGTTTATGAGACCACCCACAATCCTTTATTATCTATTTTTACTTCATTAGAGATTTATTTTATTTTATATAAAAATGTGATTAATTGCATATAATAGGTTATTTCTTAAAAGTACATAAAACTTTTAAAAACTACCTATTAGTTAGTTCGTCTTTTGAAATAAGTATAAATTATAGTGGATTCACGCTCTATCGGTATGACACATTCGCATTAGCATAACCAAGCGTCCTAACTGTTAGTTGGTAAAATCGATTGGTCAGGTGTGATACGACTGCTAATGAAATGAATTAGTAGGAACGTTGGATTTTCTTTCATAAGTTAGATAGTAGGATTAAATTCCTCTAAAAACATTATAAAGTTGTAAAATTAGTTCCAATTCTTATATAAACTGGGTATAAAAAATTTAACTATACACTAACAATGGGCCATATTTTATTAGATATAAATGTGTTTAAGTTAGCTATATGTTAGATAGCTTTTGTATTACATAGACATCCAATAGGTACCTAATATATATTTTGGTATCAGAAATAATATCTAGAAATAGAGTAGAAGAACTTTTAATAGGGTATGGGGGCACGGTTATCTCTTATTAATTTAGAATTGTTAAGTCCATGTACACAAGTCAGAATTAGCCCCGATAAAAGAGCTTTTTGTCTATTTACAAACAATTGACACTATGTTCTTATTTGTAGCGACTAATTCGTCGGGCTTTAAAGAAACCTATCGCGACAATGTTGGACATCTCATTGGTAGGTAATAAATATAATGTTATCTCTTGATATCGACCGCGGCCGCACTTCGCTCCACGCGGGCGACCTACCCCCACTCTAATGAATTACACAATGAACTCTCATCTAAATACAGAAAAAAGCTTTTAAAGGCACATATCAAAAATACCCACAAAAGCCTACTAAGACAGGACTCTCAGATTTATCGCTTGGCCTTTGTTAAATCACGTAATCTCCACGTGGAGCCGCGATATAAATGGGGGTAAATGAAAATAAATGTAGTTCCTCATTCTGTAGCCTACATATTTACATTGTTCCCGAACATAAATCTGATTTTGTTTAGAAGCAATTTATTCTTGAAATTACCTGTTAAATCACATTAGGACAGATAACACATTGTTTGGGTTATATGCGGTTTAAAAAAAAATCTTTGTCGGATGACACGGTCGAGATTTGTTGCCTTCGGGGTGGTACCTCAGTCATTTGATCTCAAGATACACACACGCCTTATATTAGGTAGGTACCTACATGTGCTACCAACATTTGAATATATTAAGTGTTAGCAACTCATATAATTCGATTTAAATATGTTTTGGGTATACACAATTAATTCAATAACCCTCCAAGTTTGTTTAATGTGTTATGTAGATTTCTAATAAAAAGTTGTGGCATTTTATTTGACATGGCATTTTTAAATCGATCGACACGCTACCACAAATAGTGCGTGGGCTGTTTCGTCGATTATAAATTATATTGATTATTTATTTATCATAATTTATATGAACAAATTTTATTGTGACATAATATCGTGTCGATAAGCTACTTACGACGTTTGCCTGCTACTTACTCAAATCCTACGAGTACCTAACTAATATTGTTTAGAATAAATATTTGGATGTTTTTTATTCTTTCATATAAAAATTATTAAATGGGTTTTGATGAAAATTATAAATCAGAATAATACATTTTAATTTAAAAAGATAGTATTTTTTTATTTTATGTAATAAAAAAATGTTACCACCGAGTAACAAAATAAACTAACTAACTTATAAATTCGAATCTAATTTATAATCAGTTAGGTATAGGTATATTATCTTAAAATTGCAGTTGAGTTAACACTGTGTGCATATAAAATCTGGTCGGGTCCCAATCGGGTCCACTAGTTTAACACTTAAATGAGTAATGTATTTGTAGAAACATATATTAACACTTTAGACAATAATTTAACACATTCAAAGGTTTGACCTTCTGGTAGCATAATAAAACGGCATACATGCAAAACAGCAAAATTAGTGATGCGGCATCCCACAGGCTCGACATATTACCTCGTAACTCTCGCTTGCATGGAAGGCGACGTGCTAACACCGTGGTATATGAATAAAACGAACTAGCCTGGAGGGATAACTCACACACGAATTTGGTCGGACGATGCAGTTAACTTCTGGCACTACCTACTTTTACTTAAGGCATTTTTAGATAAGAGACCTATCCCGGAAGTTACATGTATGTCAATGTTTAAGGTAAACTTAACAATACCAAATATAATATTACCAAGTATTTTATACTACTATTTTAAAGATTTATGTAGATAATTAGTGTTAATACCGATACTGTGTTAATACGCATATCTTTTATACATAGAACATTGCATAGAAGTGTCAATATGCCTTACAGAGTAAATTAATTGAATAATGGTGAAAAATATAATCTCAATACTTAATACCACAATCACTCTCGACTCACAATCGAGATACCAAAATATACTAAGTCACATACATAAGTTATACAAATACTTTTACATAATTGCGTACCAATTACTGATATCTACACCTATATACAGCTATATACGTATCCTATTTATGTTTATGTATAGGGAAATATAAAATGAGACAAATTATTATGGTAAAGTTTGTGATAGCGGACCCCGGTTAATCGGTTTATCGATACGTGACGCCACGATTAGCACATCACTAGACAAGCAGCTCTCGGGTGCGAGCCCACAAATCATACAGATAGCATCTTCTACAAATTTGAATCGGATCTTATTTATGATTTGCCTTTTTCACGGCTACGTTTTGGGGAAAACTCGAATATAAATCACTGATAAATGGTTATTGGGTTTCGTACCTAATTTCAACATTGTTAACTCCCAGTCGAAACATTATGAGGTATAAATACGAGAAAGTCGTATCACATAGAGGCTATTGTTAATTTATATTAAATATTTTCGAGACCTTAAACGGCTATCGTTCCAGTATAACTGTTCAATAATGCGTTTAAAAGCGTAAAATGATGTTAAAAATAAAAGTTCTCACGGTATCTTGTTCATTATTCGAAACAACATAATAATCATAACAAAAGCATGTACAAAACGCCGTACTTGGTTAAACAGCAATCGCATAAACAAACCCCAACAATAAAGCCAAATAAACACTCGAGCACGCCATCCAATCGCACCTTGAATCGCACATAAAAGCCCATGAACACCGGTTGAATTTAATACAACGCCACTCAACAGGAGCATCCAAATATTGCATTCCCAACCGTACTTGGTCGGGTAATATCGAGCACGGGAGTACAGTTCGTTAGTGCCCATAAAATCGTTTACGAGCTGCCGAAGAACTCTCTTCAATAAGCGTGCTATAAAAGTTCGGTTACTCGACACTAGATGGCGACACTAGTGGCCGTTCAAGCCATTGCCAGGATTTTACTGCCATCTATGGAGCTTTTTAAGCATTTAAGGCCTGCGCGGGAAAGAGACGAGAAAAGCGTTTCGTACCGCTCGCTCGTCCAAGCTTCTTATTAGTAAAGTTCGAGCACTAGGTTGAGTAGAAAATTTCTTATTGGACTAACTAAATAGTTAAGTAACCGTTTTCACAACATTTAAAATAGCAGTGTAATATCATTTTATATAATTTACGAATACTGAATAAGCTTCAATGAAATGGGTATAGTAAATGAGGTAATGAGGTATATTAAATTTTTAAAATAGATAAACAAAGATGAATTATTATGCAAATAGCCAATATAATGCGTAATAGACTTATAATTATCTTATTTAAATAATTAAACAATTACCTATACGTTTACAATTGTGAAGTGACTCCTATACTTTTAGGATATGTTTAAGTAACTACTTGACTAGCATTAATTAAGCATTTATCACAGATCATATAATATCATACTTCATAGATATACCTGTACCTTCATTAAATATTTGAAGGAATTAGATTAATTAAACATGAGAAATTAAGCATATCCGCTTAGGAATGTACGTAAATAGGTTCTCTCTGTTTATTATGTAAGGATTAAAAATCAATATTTTCCATGATTTACAAAAAGTATGAGGAGCGAAGAGTGTCTGTAAGTTGGCCGGACGCAAGTCTTGTTATGATGTACGGTTTCACGCGCATTACGCCCGGCGGGCCGCGCGTCGGTGGTCTCATTAGAAGACGCCCTTATGTCGTATTTTACCTTTTTTCTCTATATAAATTATAAGTCATGGCCAACGAACCATCACAATGCCTCGATTTACTTGAAACTTCACTGTTAGTTAACTGCTATTCTATTAATTCAGCGATAAAAGTCTCGATTGAACTTACACTTTTTACACTCACTTTATTGTACTTATTATTTAAGGTTATTCATACTTTCAGATAATTTATTTAATTAAATGTACTTTCCGTTTAATATTAACGATAAGACTGACGTGTTACGCCACCGTTGTTAACGCGTAAGCTAGGAAAACGACAAACGTGATCGAATCCCAAAGTACCTAAATGTTTTTAATATTTTTTGATTTGATATCTGGATTTAAAATACTTGTTCTAACCGTGACGGAAGACATCTTAACATGGAAAATCTGCATGTTCTAAAAGATCAGCTTTCTTTGAATGGGGTAGATATGCTATATGAAATCCTGATCCACAAAGGGCAAGTGTGATTTAGTGGGACCTAAATATGAAATGTAAAATATTTCACAAATTTAAAATTAATAACCCATGAAGCTCATTAATCAAAGGCCTAATTCATACCTAATTCCAAAATCGTTGATTTACAGACAAAGAATAAAATCGATACAAAACATGTTCACGGAATAAATCTCAATAAAATTGATCTCATCTTAAATAACATCATCTTGGAGGGAGTCCGTAGACGTTGAATATTTGTAGTGTCGGCAAAAAAGTGACCTACAATTTTGTGTACGTACATAGGTAGGTACAACATTTTTTACACAATATAAATTTCTTACTTGATAGTAGGTAAGTTAAGTCCCATATTGTTAGGAGGGAATAAATAATATTTCACAAAGCTTTTAAATAATGTTGCAATGTCAACTTTTTTTTATGTCGACCTTTTAATGTTAGGTTTAATTGTTTTTTTAAATTTTCAAACTAGAAATATTTTTTAGTAGCATACTTAGAAAATTAGAAAATTTTTATTTGTGATATTTCACGAATAAAAATATCTAATTTACTTACATTTTTAGGCTTAATGATTGTAGTTTACTTCCCTCTCTTATTCGTTGATTTAATTGATTTTTAGTTTGTTTAGTTGAATTCCTAATTCAAATGTTATATTATAAATTATAGATACCTATTATAAATTCTATATTCTGTGCTTTAAGCTACATAACCTCAAATGGTTCAAGCTTCGAACTTCATGCGCATAGCGCAAGATAGGTAGTTCAATATAAACAAATGCGTAGATATACTTACCTGCTTTGGTTTATAAGGACGAACATTAATTTTTAAGAATGTGATTTATTTTTTATTTCTTTAATTGTATGAATTTTCCACAAACTTGTTAAATTGTAAATTTGTGACTTTTTTGCGGACGCTCCAAAACGAAACAGGTTTTATGTGTGGTACATACCAACTAAGGTTAAGTGTACTATTATTGTCTTCCTTTTCGTCAGAATACTTAAGATTGTTTTGCATTTAATTATACATATATAAATTTGTCGGTAAACACTACCGAGCGATTTACGAACTGACAATAGGTTCATAATTTAAGTTTGGTTGCCTCGCGGCGACGTTTTACAAAGTTGTTTCACAATTACACCTTGTACTGCTTGAACACATATTCTATCTAACATTTATATATAGGAAAATATTTGAATATGGACTTTCAAAACATGTTTAGATTTATAAATACACAGTAACTCACGAATTCACTCTTATCAATGGTTATCAATTTTGGAGTTACTAATAGAAAGCAGATTCTGATAACTAATATCTGAAAATATTTATGTATAATAATAATAATAATTTATTTATTTTCAGACAAATAAGTCCATAGTAAAATACATAAAATAATAATAATAATAATTATAATAATAAATAAGTATGTACCGGAACCAGTTTTTGAGAACAGCCGTGCCAAGCTCTATTGGGACCGGCCCATCATCACGGACAGGACTATTCTAGCGAATAGGCCTGATATCGTGTTGATGGACCGGGAGCAGTCGAGGGTGTTTTTAGTGGACGTAACTATTCCGCATGATGACGGTCTCGTGAAGGCCGAAACCGAAAAGAAGAGGAAATACCTCGACTTGGCCCACGAGATCGTTGACATGTGGGCTGTTGCGTCCGCTGAAATCATCCCAGTCGTTATATCCGTCAACGGGTTGATCCCGACCGCTCTCAGTGATAACCTGAAGCGGTTGGGATTCCGTGGCGGTTCCCTTCCGGCCCAAATGCAGAAGGCGGTGTTGCTCGATACGGCCAGGATAGTGCGTCGGTTTCTGTCCTTGTCGCCCTGAACTCCAACCGACTGTGCTTCTGTTGGGGGTATTCCGTCTCCCCCTCATTTTGGCTTTTGGAGGGGGAGACGAGTTAAATAGAATAATAATAATAATAATAATAATAACATAAATTAAACTAACTATACTAAACTTAACTATTTACATTTTCTAGTAATTAAAGATATCTAATAATTATAAACATTTAGCGAACAAAATGCAGGTTAGTGTATCGGCTAAAGACCGCCCCCGTCCATTCTGTCCATAATTAATATAACATGCTCCAAATATTATATGTATCAAAAAAATTAGAAAACATTTTTTCGTATTAGGCACAAAATCATTCATTCAAAATATTGACTTGCATTACAAATTTCAGAAAGGCATAACTATTATAATTCAAAATCATCTAAAAATAATAAAGTTGATTTTGTGATTATACCTACTCTGAATTCTTTGCACTTGAGTTTTTTTAATACTTATAGAGATCTTGAACTAAATTACAATCAAATTACCTGCAACAAATTGATGCATCGCCTCACGTACAAAATGTCTTAAATAAAATGAATTTACTTCACTTATTTGCTGTTTTAGGCAATTATTACTATACCTACTTTAACTTTACATACGTATTACGTCGATTGAAAACCATTTAACATATTGGGCAGTTAATTTACCAAACATGAATAATTCAGAGCCCTTTAAATTACTTACTTCGTAATTTCCACATACCGACCTTAAAGTACTTATTAAAGTTGTATTTCGTTGGAGAAAGAAAAAAAAAACAGACAAAGAAAACCCTTACAATAAAGGGCAGCTATCTGTAACATCTCCACGCAAGCAGACAGACGGACGGACAGCAATATTTTGCACAATTACGTAGATAACAATCTTTCACGTTACAGATATGAAGCGTGCATGCACTGACGTTCCATATTATGTATTTATGGTAACATGCGATGATACGGCCGAACATTAATTTGAATTCAATTAGTGTGTGAATTTTGTGATTCAACTTTTTACGTGCTAACTGTAATCGTAACTAGGTATTTATTGTCACATAATTATCGTTAGTGTTCAAATGAATCTTGTTAAAGACCCTGATTAAGTTAGGGGTACTGGACCACCCCCCCCCCCCCCCTTATTCCGCCCTAGTAATTGGTAGAGATTAATATTATTATTATTATTATTTTTATTTTTATTTAATGTTAATAATATAATAATTGTGAATATTTGTTACAAAATAAACGGCCCACGAGGGTGGTGTAACCCCCGGAGGGAAAATATAAAAAAAAATGAATCTTGTGTTAAATGTTACGTCACAATGGTTCATTAAGGGCCTCTTTCACGACCTCTAGATTACATTTAAGTTCGTATAATGCATATTACTAATTTCATTCCTGCAGTTAGATAGATAGTACTGTCGACCCACAGTAAATTCTCTATAGGTCATAAACGTTTTAATTACTTAGTCATTATTTTTGTTTCTATATTGTAATATTTAAAAAAAATGGTATGATAGATAAAGATAATCGGATTTGTGTGATTTATGCAATTTATGCATAAAAGCAATATATGTGCTCGGCTATGATAGATTTTCTACTTGTGACAAAAAAGCCACGTAATATTTGTATTAAAAATGCAAACCACGCAGTGAGAATTAAATATAGCACCCAGAACCATATCGTGTATTTTAAGAAATTAGGTTGACGTATTGATAATTAAAAAAAATAGGGTGTTCAAATCAAAATAACATCACAAGCATAGAGCAAAGGAATGTCACTGATAATTTTATTTATTGACTAGAAATTTTTTAACACCGAGCAATATTTTAATGTAAGTACCATGATAAAAGAGATTAGAAAAGCTTCCAAATTTATATATATACAAAATGTTTTTTTTTATGTTTGTAGACATATTATACACCTACCTATTTAAGGTCATATATTATTATGTAGATATATCCAACGATAAGAATTTGACAATAGGAATGCATGTCTACACACGAGTTGTAAACTGTGGACCCTTTAATTATAATTCCTTTACAATATAGCGCAATTCTTTTATTTTCCAATGTTGAACATGTCAAAAGGCTCAAGTATCGAAGCGGTGGGTCCGATGGCTCACCGCGATCATGCGCCCGCGCCGGGAACGCGCCGCGCGGGGCGTCGACTCATTGTAACTCATTTTATATCGTTATTTATTGAAAATTAATTGTGTGAAAACACCACACCGCCTATCTCTTATCACCTATGGCAAATACGTGAATGCGGCGTAATTTTATGAATAATATTATTAAATACATTATGTACTTTTATTGAGAGAACATTTTATGGATGTATGTATATAGATTTATCAGAAGCAATAAAATAGATGTAAGCTTTGGTATCAATTAATAACTGTGGTATACTTATCAAAAGTGAGTGGATGTGTGATCTCAACAGAGGTCTGACTCGGCCACAACATGGCTGAATCTATACTTATGTTGGATTTTAATCGTCAATATGTCTGTCCATAAAATATGACGTACAATCAATTAAGTATCTACGAAAAAATGTAGAAACTATTTTTTTTAAATATTATTGCTAAACAGATGATATTCAATATAGGCTATTGCCTATATGCAGATATTCTCACAATAGTAGCACATGAGTAGGTAAGTCTAATCTGACCGCGACCTCTGAAACTTCATCCTGGATGTATTATTTTCCCTTCATTGGTTACTTACACATTTGAGGAATATTTTTAACTATAGATATTATGTTAACAAGTGTTTTGTAGCAATTAAAAAAGATTATAGTCAAACAGATCTAAATTAGGTACCTATGTAATTTTATAAAACCCTAATACCTATATGATGATCATATCATGAAACGACAACGAAAGATAGTGATTAAATTTGTATGAAAATGTTAAAGAAAAATCTATTAAACCTGAAATTAAGATGAAACTTAAGATTTAGAAAACTTTAAAATTAAAATTCAATATAAAATTAAATGGTTATATTGGCTCAGATATGATGTACTTATTAATTTATTCATCATAGTTTCTATTTTTTTTCACATTATTGTTATTTTATACACATTGTTCTGTTTCAAAAAGTAGTAAGTAAAGATGTTGAAAATTATAAAAAAAAATGTAATTGTGAATAAACTATGGTAAAGATATTAAAAATAGTCTTAATTGTGGGCTTATTCCATCATAATCCCACTCCTTACATAAATGCCTTCAACCACATTAACACTGAATACTCTTTAATATGTAATCTCCGGCAACATCTATAATAACTACATTTAACTTTTATTTTTGCATCTCCTACACTTTGTTGCAAAATATCATAAGAGAGATGAGAGACCGATTATTTCGCATAGTCTCAGTTTAGAAAGTGACTTATAACGCCAAATCTCTTAAAACTAAAATAAACCGATTGGCAACACCTTAAAGTCTATACTTCAATAAATAACAACTGATTTATGAAAATTTATCATACTCTTGAGGCTTAATTTTGAAATGATCCTTGTTCACTTCCCAAGTGCATCAACTGCGCTACAGTGACCAATGTGAATGAGACCTTGTGTTTAACACATTAAGTTAAAAATTGTTGGTTTGCGAATGCAAAGAAGACATTTTTCGATACGCATGTCGAAGTGTGTCTGCGTATTGTTTTGATAAGCTGTAGAACGGGTTCAAAAGATTTATGGTTGGTATGATTTAATGCGAATAAACTACTCGCTTTGCGCTCGTTGTATTGATGAATGCTCTACATTTTGCACCCTCACCTATATTCCGCTATGGGAGCCCTATTCTAATATACATCAACATACACTGCTAAATAAATTGCGTGTTGATGACTCATGTCGATATTCAAAGGGAAATCTACAAAATTTTACAACTGTTTCAGCATAATGAGAAATGCCTCATTACGCTGTGCTTTGGTGTAATAATCAACGTAAAAACCTGATTAAGCAAAATTCTGAAGTATAGTATCACAAGTAATTAAATGCAATTTTTAACTTTTAAAAAATTTGAGACGAGATTTTCTTGAAACACAAAACCTAAGCAGTGCATAAGCTCTGCGTGTGCTGGTAACGCCTCTGACACGCTGGATTTGTATGGAAAGCGTTGACCATGCCGTCTCTAGAAAGGTAATAACTAAAAGTGGTCTAATGGGCCGTACTTGTGATCGAATCGCTCGCAAGAGACACTGGATTCTGGTTTGAATATCCATATAGTTATCATCCGCTTTCGTATAATAAACACCGGAATCTATATAACGTATTCTTAATCCATTGAAGAAAATATGAATCAATTAAATTATAATAGCAGCCTGTGAGTTCTCGTTATTTGTAGATTGGCAGGCTTGTCGCTTCGGGGCCAATGCGGGAACGTTGCTTGTAACGCGGCGCCTGAGCACGATCGCCCGCTGAGCTTTGCAGTTTGTACAACGCAACAAATATTCAACAGGGAAACTAATTGTGGCACGCATTTCATATTATAAAATTCACATACATACCTGATTGCATTTTTTATTATATATACTATGATAGTAATGTAATGTAATAAGCATTCAAGTACTTTCGTCAATCTTCGACAACAAAGCTGAGCTTTCATAAGTTTATTGCCTAAAATTAGTTCAAACTCGTCTATGCGAACCATCTACACTCATTCCTAAATTAGGACGTGCCGTAGTACCTTCTCCAAAAATTATTTAATTTCATTAACTTTTATATTCTAGGATATTCTAGCATAGTTTTCCTTTTCCTTTCAAATTTTGAATATAACTTGACAGCAGCAAATCGTGTCTCGAAGTAAAAGTGAAATAACGAATGCTGTTGCATTATCAAAAACAGCAAATCTATTACGAAAGCAAGTATTGACTTATCCGGTGTTGTCTGGCACGATTGGTGGATAACATTCATTCGGTTGGCAACAATATAAATCATATGCAGTTAGAGATTTGCATGTCACAACTGTTGGATTTATTGCGGTGGCAAGGTCGGAGCCAAGGAGCAAACAACTGCACCAATCAATTGCCTCTGTACCTACTAATGAAGTAGAAAAAATCAATACAAATTTCTTATTATGTAGCTAATGCCTAAATATCAGCTAGTTAGATACATACTTTTAATGTTATTGAGTGATAATATACTTACTATAGTAGGTATATTATTGAATTTATAAATATACTTACTATAGAATTATTATATATAATGTTTATTATGATGAACAGTAAACCAGAGCATAAAAAAGAAATAAATATGAGTGGAAGAGATTGTCGATTTTCATAGCCTTGATGGGTTGTTTACTGACATGAAAATCAAAAGTAGTTTGAGTTTAGTTAATTAGTAAAACGGGTTCTGTGACACCTATTACGATGTCAAATATGTTATTATACGTACCTTTTGCGTAGTAATTAGACGACATTACAGTTCAACTAATTACTGTATAAGTAGGTAATTTAATTAAAAACTACAGAAAATACATTGCGAGTAACTTAGTTTTATTGACTGGTATTTTAATTTATTTAATAACTACGTAATCGATTCAGAAATTCTAAGTTCATCTGCTGTTTTACATAACCAAGGAAAATGTAAGTACATACCTATCTACCTACTTACTTACCATGACGGCTATGTGTAGGTACAGTCGAGTTAAATAATTTATAATAATTCTAATTTATCGATAAGTTCGAAAAAGAATTTAGAATCGTCGATAAATGGATATCTAATAATCCATTTATTACCCATATTATTATATTAAATCTAATAGTTAACTAAAAAGAACAAATCGAGACGGCTTGATATTAATTTTTTGTACCTACATAATTATAGGTATATCGTCTAAGGTGCGTCACGTTTAGTCATAATATTATGTGTCCTCCATCCATACTCCATACCAGTAGAGCGCGAAAAAACTAAATGTAACAGCCCTTTTTCAAATCTAATATATAAAATTCTCGTGTCGCAGTGTTTGTTGCCAAACTCCTCCGAAACGGCTGGACAGATTTTGATGAAATTTAATGTGTGCTTATCGGGTAGGTCTGAGAATCGGCCAACATCTATTTTTCATACCACGAAATGTTAAGGGTGGTCCACACCAAAATTTTTATTTTATATTTTTTCGCAAAACAACGTTTGCGGGGTTAGCTATAATAGTACTTTATAGAATTGTCAATAAAATTTGTAAATTAGTAAAAAAAAATACAGATAATACTTTTGCAGTTACAACGACAGTTTTACAGGACGAGTTAATATTATGTTTAGGTTAGACAGCAACATAATAAATAAAATATGAGTTGAAAGAAGAGTAATTAAATTAAGTATAGACACGTGATCGTGGTTGCACTGAAAAAATATAAAAGTTACCCATTCTGGTTTACATGTGCTACGTGTAAGGTACAATTAGTGGCAGTCGATAAATCAACATTTTGCTCGGGAAATGCCACAACAATTATAGATTGATCAAGTATTATTATTGCGGGTTAGTGTGAATAAATATTTCCACAACCCACATGGTTCTTGTCTAAAGTTATACCTGCATGTCGTATTTTTAATGTCCCGATAATAAGTACTATATGTATAACTATAGTACATTAGTAATCTTATAAAGAGAGAAGATTTGTATGTTTGTAATGAATAAACTCAATAACTACTGGACCGATTTTAAAAAATCTCTCACCTATAGAAGGCTACGTTATCAGCTAGTAACATAGGCCACATTTATAAAGTATAAAGTTACGAGGGTGAAGTCGGGCGAAACTAATTAATAATATTAATATCTATATAGTAAATCTATCTATAAAAGTTGCTTTCTTTCTTTTTTTACTAATACCTAGTTATAGACTATTATATTTTGATCTAGGTATGCCTAGTAAACCTGACTTACACAGTTATGTTAGTTACCCAAAAGTGTATTTAAATGATCTAAAATTTAGTTTTACATAAAAATACAAAAGAAATTCAAAAGATCTAAAAATAGTAAGTACCTACCATATATGTACTTAGTTAAATAATATTATTTGATCTATGCTTAGTTAACCCATTTGTGTAAGCCATATTTTAACAGGAACACCTGTACAAAATGATTTCGTTGTACAAAAAGATATACTTACCTAAAGAACTAAATAATATTTTTTACTGTCTCATACGATCAAGTAACCGAACGATAACTTCATAAGTAATAAATCATGACTGATTTCCAAATTCACATTTTCTACCGAATACCTATGAGTGCTAATAAAATTATATGAAACCATTATGAAACATCATTTCTAGAGTCTAATACAGTGTAATGATAGATTCGCATTGTCACGACATACGGAAAATAGAATATTCGAGAAAGATAGAAGCACTTAAGGGTAACAATATATAATAATTCATACAAATAACCCTTTATCAAGCGATCCGGGTGAGGTGGTTAGCAAATTGTTCTGCGCCTCCCTAGATCATAGGCTTCGGGATATTGTCGTGATGCACGCCATGTGGAACGCTTACATCTTACATCCACATAAGCACATATCCTATCCACACTAGGCTCCTGCTAAAAGAACAAAATTTCAGCCTTGAGCTAATGTAAATGTTATACCTTATAACCATAATAATAAGGTTGATTTTTGTAACGTCCAATTCATGTTTATTTCTGAAGCAGTAGAAAATTATCTTTCTTTACTTCTAAATAAGTGAAATTTACTTGAATACATGTATGTGGTGAAGTTGTTCACAAAGCTAATCTAATAATCTATAATAAAATCGTAAACGAATCGTGTTTCGACATTAAATATTAAAATAAAAACAATTTGTACACGTTGTACCTACTTCTGCTACCGAGGCCAAAAATAGTAGCTTTTAGAATTTTAGTCTCTTTGTCTGTGTGTTTATGCACGTTAATCTCAGAAACGGTTTAACATATTTGAATGCGATTTTAACTGATGTAAATGTAGCAAGCTTTCTGTAACATTTAGTATTTGTTTCATTCCAATTGATTCACAAACACTACTTCAATATGAATTATAATTTAAATAAAATATCCATATAATCCTAGGTGTAAGAAATGTTCCAAAAATTCGAATTGATTGCTGTAAAATAAAATGAACGTATATATTTAGTTGATTGAAAGCTTTAAAAATGGCAAATTGTACAAAGTAATTGGAATTAATATATGATTAAAAGGTAAACTGTGTGGCGTTAAATTAAACGTAGATCTATATGGTTCGTACGCACGCAATCTTGTTATAAAGACATAAATATCGTGCTTAGAGAACTGTATATCAAAACTCACATAAAATTAGGTAATATGAAGTGTAATAAACATTCACTATTACCCATTCTAGTACAGTAAAGGCTAATGTACACACTTGCTGGACTAGAAGTAAACAAAACTAAAATTAATAAAATAAGAAGTAAACAAATTCCTATATAGTAGATATATAAAAGAAAACTCGTTACTTTGATTTCAAAATCAAAATGACTATAATTTTATATACCTATGAGCATCCCTATTTCACTATGTAAAATCATGGATGTCATATACCTACCTATTTTAAAGTAAAAAAATTAATATTTATTAAAAGCCTTTGTGCGGGCCTGTAGCACCTGCTCATTTGATATGGCCTGGCTGTTATGGCTTACTGAGTGGGCAGAGCCTCCGGCTAAGGAGGGTGCGCTGGTCAGCCGTTCGACGGTTAGTCGAGGAGGAGAGGGTCGTATTTTCCAAAACAAGTTTTGTACTGGTACTAATGGTCTTTATCAAGCCGGAGCAAGAAGAAGACTGATTTTTTATTAAAAAAAGCCTATCTATATTACAAATGTAGCTTATACAACTAGTGACTATGCTACGATATGTTACACATTCCTATCTATTACATGCTATCTCTATCTTATATCTATCTCTGTCTAATATTATTCCTGTCTCTATCATGTGTTGTCTCTGTTTTTAATGTTGTCTATTTCATTCTAACTTATGTTGCCTTTATTTATTCAAAAATGATTCTATACAAAACAAATATACAAATAACTATTCTATGTGGCTGTCCC
This sequence comes from Synanthedon tipuliformis, assembly GCA_947623395.1. Classification (NCBI taxonomy): domain Eukaryota; kingdom Metazoa; phylum Arthropoda; class Insecta; order Lepidoptera; family Sesiidae; genus Synanthedon; species Synanthedon tipuliformis. Next base: position 7,076,267 of record OX392417.1, on the reverse strand, counting down.
GAACATTCTCCCGCCGTGCGTCGTCCTCAGGGCGATGCATCTTCTATCTGCTGGAGGGCAGCCGGCTCCGTTGACAGGACCACCAACTTCTTGGTAGGCCTCCGTAGAGTGCCAGCCTTCGTTCTGACGTCGACCGTCCTCACAGCTCCGTCGGGTCCGGGGTAAGCCGCTATGACCCTTCCTCGCGGCCATGTGTTGCGAGGTAGGGTGTTGTCCGCGATGAGTACGACGTCTCCTATTACGATCTGCTGTCCCCGTCCTTGGGGCTCCCGCCGGTGCTGAAGCTCAGGGAGGTATTCCCGAAGCCAGCGCCGCCAGAACAAATCGGCGAGACGTTGTGATGCACGCCAGTGTGTGCGTCCGATGGTGTCCTCCTCTGCAAAGGCTCCTATGGGCGGATCTCGGCCCGACCCCATCATGATGAAGTGGTTCGGTGTGAGCGCCTCGGGATCGTCAGGATCGACCGAGACGTGTGTGAGCGGTCGGCTGTTGACTGTGTACTCAGCCTCCGCTATTAAGGTGGCGAGTACTTCTTCTGTAGGGCGCCGCTCATGTAGCACACTGTTGAGGGATGTCTTGACACTTCGCACGAGACGTTCCCAGGCCCCACCCATAAAGGGGGCACCAGGAGGGATGAAGCGCCAATTGATCCTCTTCCTATTTGCTTCCTCTTGAAGCAGTTGGTCTGAAGCTCGCCGTAGTTCACGTTCTGCGCCATGAAGGTTCGTGCCGTTGTCCGACCAAATTTCTGTCGGGCAGCCGCGACGCGCTATCATGCGTCGCAGTGCCATGACGGCAGAATCCGTTGTCAAGGATGCGGCGATCTCTAGGTGTACGGCGCGCGTCGTCAAGCAAGTAAACAGCGCGACGTACCTCTTCTGTGTGGTGCGTCCCACAGCGACTGCAAGTGGCCCGAAGTAGTCGAGGCCTGTGTAGGTAAACGCACGTCTATGATGTGCTAGCCGGCATGGTGGTAAGTCTCCTGTAGGTGGCACTGGTGGCTGCGATCTACGAATCCTACATGGGAGACATCTATTCACTATCATGCGTGTGACCGGGCGTAGCCGAAGAATCCAATAGTGTTGTCTACACTCATTTATCGTCAATTCGACGCCAGCGTGATGTAATTGTCTATGGACGTGTTCTATGTAGAGCTTGCAGACTTGGTCATTGCCATCGAGGACTGCAGGGCTCTTCAAACTATCAGGAACGTCTTGCGTGGCGCCAATACGAGTCTTCAGTGTGATGACGTCGTTTTCTATCTCCACCGCTAAATGGCGTAGACGGCTATTTGGAGTTATTCTTCTATCGTTTCTCAGGTTGTGTAAATCTTCGGAGAACGCCTTTTCCTGACTGCTTCTAACGAGGATTTTCTCCGCTTCGTGTAGAAGGTCCGTAGGTATTGGAGTGTATGACTTCTGTTGTTGAGGAGCTTTCGGAAGTTTCTTCTGTTGTTTCCGTGTCATTTTATGCTCCCGCCATACAGGATCGGTTTCAGGTCGTTTTGTCGTCCTCTTGTAATTCACACGTTCCTTTTTCTGTTTACAAAGTCGGATGAAGTGTAGCACACGTGCAGTGCTTCTAACTAGTTTCTCCCACTTGGAGAACCTGTTGCTATCGGGGATGCACTGCTCCAATTTTGACCTTCCTATTATGACGGTCACGTGCACCTTTTCTTCTCCGGTTTGTGTTGTGGTTGCAACTCTCTCTCGTGGCCATCTATCGGGTGCTTCCAGCAGGAAGCTCGGCCCGTTGAACCACCTATGTTGCGAGTTGAAGTCGATGGGTACATCCCGGGTTGCATCGTCCGCAACGTTCAATTTGGTAGGCACCCAGCGCCACTCGCCTATTTTGCTGTGTTCTTCTATTGCTGCAATGCGATGAGCGACGAAAGGTTTGTAGGACCTAGCGCCTGTTTGCAGCCATGTGAGCACAGTTTTGCTATCTGTCCAGAAGACCTTCTTGTCAGGTTTCCTGTCGTGCTCTTCTATTACTGTTGTCGCCATCCTGCTTCCCATTACTGCAGCCATCAGTTCGAGTCGCGGGATCGACATCAATTTGAGTGGTGAGACTCGCGCCTTCGCTGTTACAAATGCCAACGACACTTGTCCGTCTGGCCTAGTGATGCGCCAGTATAGGGCTGCGGCGTATGCATTCTCGCTCGCATCCACGAACACGTGTAGTTCTATTTTCGAAGCATCGCTATAGTTGTGGTAACAGCGAGGTATGTTTATGTCGCGTAATCTCTTCAAATGTTCTAGCCACACTGTCCATTGGCTAGTCAGATCGTTGTCTATCTTTTGATCCCAGTCTATACCTCTGCGCCATAACTCTTGAAATATTTGCTTGGCTCGTGTGGTCACAGGCGATGCGAGTCCAAGCGGATCGAACAGGGACATAATTATTTTCAAGGTTTCCCGCTTCGTCGGTTGAGTGTTGTCTATGGCGCCAGGTGGCAGTCGAGCCAAGTTGAGATCGAAGGTCAGCTCGTCAGTAGCAGGTCTCCATATGACTCCCAGGAGACGTTCTATTTTCATGCTATTGTCGAGATCTATGTTTCTTGTTTCTATTGTGGAGTCTTCGTTTAGCGCTTCGAGTATCTTCTTTGAATTCGATGTCCACTGGCGTAGTTCGTAGTGGGCTTCTCTATTAATTTGACGTACTCGAAGGGCTACATCTATGGCTTCTTCTTCGCTGTTGAAGCTTTGTAGATAATCATCTACGTAGTGGTTTCGAACAATCGCCGTGTACGCTTCGGGATACCTATTTCTGTATCTTTCGGCGTTTCTGTTCTTCACAAATATAGCCGATGCAGGCGACGACGTGGCTCCGAAGATGAGGGAGGTCATCCTATATTCTATCGGAGGCTCATTGCCTCGTTGTCTTCCTCTCCACAAGTATCGGAGCGCATCTCTATCTTGCTGTCGTACTTTCACCTGCATAAACATTTCTGCTATATCTGCAGACACGGCGAATCTATGTTGTCGCAACCTCATCAAAACCCCTGGTAGCGACTGTATGAGGTCGGGTCCGGTTAACAGGTAGTCGTTGAGCGAACGCCCCAACGTCTTGGCTGCTGCGTCATGCACTATGCGGACCTTTCCCGGTTTGGTGGGGTTGAGCACAGGAAAGTGTGGCAGGTACCAGGTCTTTCCTGGCGTTCTATGGGGAGGCGCCTTCTCTGCGTATCCCTTGTCTATGAGTGCGTTCATCTGCTCCTCATAGCGATCCCGAAGTTGTGGATCTCTATCAATCTTCTTCTCTGTCGTGTGGAGCCGTCTAAGCGCGTTGTCGTAATTGGCGGGCATTTGAAACTCGTCCGATTTCCATAATAACGATGTCTCGTAATGTCCGTCGCTATTCCGTTGAGTGGTTTCGGCAAGCGTCTTGATGGCTCTTTCTTCTATATCGTTTGATGGTCTCTTTGGGGTGATCATCAGCGACTCCAGAGAGAAGTATTGTTTCAACTGTTCGTCCATGCTATCTTCTGTTTTGTGGACGATGTTGTTGATGGAGTCCACACGGCGACCGAGCATGCGCGCGTGTGACCCGTGTAACACCCATCCGAGCGCAGTGAGAGACGCGACCGGCTGATGTCGGTGTCCCTTTCTGATGTGTTTGGCAAGCAGCAAGTCCCAATTGTCCTGCCCGATGAGAAGTTTCGGCTGGACGCGAGGATATTTGAGCTTTTCTCTTATGTTGTGGAGATGCTTGCAGTTCGACAGGTCTCGCTCCGATACGGATTGAGCGGAGAGCTGTAGATTATCAATCGTTCTCGCTCGAATGTTGCAGGTGTTTCTATCGCCGTGTAAAGTTACTTTTACACGGCGTGATCTATTTACTTCCACTTCGGTGTTTGATATTGCCTCTATATGTAGAGGATCGACGGGCCCTTTTGCGCCTATTTGTTGCGCCAAATCACTATCTATTAGGGTCACCGTCGATCCATCGTCGAGCAGGGCGTATGTCTGGACACTTCCTTGGGGGCCGGAGACGCGAACAGGAACAAACTTCAAAAATGATTGTGTTTCTGACGGTTGCCAAGTTGAAGTGACCACCTCTTTTCGATCACTATTCTCTGTTTTTTCGAAGTGGAGCAGTCTATGGTGAAAACGCGGGCATTTGTTCACTTTGCACTCCGATGTGTGACACTTGTGTATCCTTGTTCTATTCTTCAAGCATCGGAAGCACAATTGCTTGTCCTTGGCTATGTTCCACCGCGTTTTCGTGTCTGCTTCTATAAATGTTGGGCATTTTTCTATTTTGTGTTCGGTATTTTGGCATACCGGACAGGCAGACACATCTATCTCTGTTGCGGCGTAAGTCTTTTGAATCCGTCGGGGCGCGTGGGTTGCTTCTTTGGGTGCCACGAACTCCGGTAGTGTTATAGGATCGTAGAGCTCCGCCTGGGTTTCGAAGAATCTCGCTAATTTCAACAGGTCCGGTTGTTCCTTCGGTTGATCTCTGATGAAGGTGACCCAGTTGTTCTTGATTGTAGGGGAAAACTTCTGTATTGTTTCGCTCAAGATGGCTGGATTGAAGAGAAAGTGCGACTTCTCCAGCGTTTGTAGAGTCCTCACGATGCTGGTGACCCGCATGGCGAAGTTACAGATGTCACGAGGTGAGTCTGTCAGTCGGGGAAGCGTCCTCAGTCTTTCCAGTTCGGATAAGGCGATGTAATCCGGTCGGCCGAACCGGTTTTCCAGCGTCTTCATCACTTCCGGAATGTTTATGTTGTGGACGAGGAGGGTTTCGACTGTCTCCTTTGCTCTTCCATGTAGACTTTTCCTCAATCGCGCTATATTTTCACTATTGCTGTAGTTTTGGTGAGATTCTTCGTAGGCCGCCTTGAACGTTAGCCATTCTTGGTGTGACCCGCTATAAGGTGGTAGCTCCATGAAATGGCGCGGAGCTTGTTGGCCCGATCTTGCGGCCATGGTGATTGCTGCAGCCAAATCCGTTAGCCCTATATACTGGTTAGGGGGCGCTGCAGCAGGTACTACGTCTATCGCGGGCTTGCTTCCACTCGGGGGCCGATCTTCTATATGTACGGGGATTGGAGCCGGCGTGGTCGTGGTGGGTAGCACCTGGGCCTGCTCTATTATGCAGGTCTCTATTGGTGGCGCTCCCGGCGCTAAAAGCGCTTGACTATGGACCCAGGTGTCGACTCTCTCCTTCGTAGTTTCTTCATCTTCAACGGTGTCGTCGTTGATTGTGTCGGCGTCCGAATCGTATTCCAATTCTTTAAGTTTTGCGGCAGCAAGCTTCACTTGTAGTTCCAGTAGCTTTATTCTAGCTTTTTCTATTTGGGCCCTCTTCTTGGACCGATGTGACGAGGCTCTCATTCTAGAGCGTACGTCCGAAGGAGGTGCACCGAGCGTGGGGACCGATTGCTGTCCCTCTCCCGCCGGTGCCGAAGCGATCGTCGCAGCCGTCGACGTCGAAGTTGTCGTCGTGGCCGTCGCTTGTGACGTCGTTACTATTGACCCCGCGGACCACGTGTCGGGTGACGACGTGGTGGCGAGGGCGGACGCGGGAGCGATTGGTCTCCCGCCGTCCCGAACACTGGACGCGTGAGCGATTGATCTCTCGTCGTCCCGAACAGCGGACGCGGGGGCGATTAATTCCCCGTCGTCCCGAACACTGGGTGCGGGTGCGATTAATTGCCCGTCACCTCGAGCAGAGTTACTCCTTGTAACCGGCATGATGTCAACCTATACCCTCTCTCCTCGACAGACAGCAACTAACAAACGGCTATATCCGGCTCGTTTGGACCATAAAATGTGCGGGCCTGTAGCACCTGCTCATTTGATATGGCCTGGCTGTTATGGCTTACTGAGTGGGCAGAGCCTCCGGCTAAGGAGGGTGCGCTGGTCAGCCGTTCGACGGTTAGTCGAGGAGGAGAGGGTCGTATTTTCCAAAACAAGTTTTGTACTGGTACTAATGGTCTTTATCAAGCCGGAGCAAGAAGAAGACTGATTTTTTATTAAAAAAAGCCTATCTATATTACAAATGTAGCTTATACAACTAGTGACTATGCTACGATATGTTACACATTCCTATCTATTACATGCTATCTCTATCTTATATCTATCTCTGTCTAATATTATTCCTGTCTCTATCATGTGTTGTCTCTGTTTTTAATGTTGTCTATTTCATTCTAACTTATGTTGCCTTTATTTATTCAAAAATGATTCTATACAAAACAAATATACAAATAACTATTCTATGTGGCTGTCCCGAACAGCCTTGATATACCCATAATAAAGAAATAACCCATCTGTGGTATGTAATAGTTTGAAGTTATTAAAACGCGGTTTTGCGTTATTTGTTTCTGATATTTATAGACCTACTTATATGTTTTTTATTTTAGCATCAATTTTAGCACTCTTACAATGTTACCTACCTACAACCTACAACTCTTTCACAGCGATATAGTTATACTTACATATCGAACAGCTGTTGATTGCCAGTATTAATTGAGATATTATGACTTCACGATTTTATACAATATTTATTTTACGATCTCGCCTATTATTATCTACTGTTTTCACTGTATGACTCATTTTCAATCTCAAATATCGGTCGATACTACTCGCAAGAGCAATACAAAACACAGAGAGAAATAGTTCGCGGCTATTTGGAGAGCCCTTTATTCTACCTAAAGAGAGCATAATGGTGAAAATGAAACTCAAAGAAGAACACTGATTTATTTCAAGTAGTTAACTGTTGTACAAAGTAGGTATACTGTAACAATAATGTCAGTTGCTTATCTAAACTTGTTTTAACAATAACAAAAACTGCAGACACCAGACTTTAAGAGTTCATTATTTATAACAAGTATATGTTAGACGCGAAAATGTCGCGTTGCGCCCGAATCGTGGGAAACTCACCAACTGTTACATTTTACCACTTAGGTATTGTGTATTTCATTTTAAAATCTAGACTAGACTCTAATGTGACACATTTAAAAATACTTTCATTCATACACCAAGTTTAAATAAAGATAAAAATAAATTTCATTATTTACTCAAGTCACCTAAGACACAATAGATAAATTAGTACAAGCCTAAGGTAAAGTACAAGGTACCTAAGGTAAGTAATACTAAAATCATTTATAGACAATATGTATATACAAGTAGGTACTTATATTAAATACTTAAATTTAAAAACATGTGCATTTGATTTGAATTTGTATCTTACATTATTTGGTACTGACTTTTGCTTGCGAATTCACTCGCTTGAAATGGTAAACTCTTTGAGCAAATTTTAAAAGCTATCCATACTAACTTTAAATTAACTCCGGTTAATATTCAGAATTATATTTATTATATTTTATATATTCTGTATATATTAGATATACAGAAAAATTAAACAGATATATTGGCATTAAATGTTTTCTTAAATACCTTATATTCTTACTCTTTTTTATGAAAAACAGTAAGAATATAAGGTTGCATTTATAAAATAGTTTATGCTAGTATTGTAGTCATGTATAATGAGGGAAAAAATTTAATAACAATAGTCAACATAAAATAGGCTGAAAATATGACGTTGTTAGTTTAAAAAAAATATGTAAATACATGCCACTTATGAAGATAAATGAATACACCATTTCCAGCCACTATTGTTACTCCGTTTTGACGGCTACACAAAAAATAAAACTGTTCTGTGATACTTTACAAGCAAAGCGTGACCGGTGTCAACGCAAAATTTCTGACATTTTAATGTAAAGTCGGGGTACGAAAACCTTCGTCAGTTTTCACATTTATTCCTTTATAAAGTCGTAGGACTCTTAATTCGTAACTGAAGCATTAAGCAGAAAACTGACTGACGTTTGAAATGAAATTTTGGCATAACTGACATTTTACTGGTGCAAGCAAATGTTGACTTTAAGGTGACGAACCTTTTATTACCCCGACTGTACTACACTATAAAGTAAAGTCCTCCTTTTCGAATTTTGTTCCTGATTATTTCGATGCGAAGAGAAATTTCTAAATATAGTTTATGTGTATAATTCATGAATATTTTATTTACCTATATTTCTCGAGTTATCACGTCGTCTTTGTCAAAAAAGGTGGAAGCGAAACTAGTATATTATAATACGCTAAAATTAGGTTTATATATCTACTTGAAGGCGATTTCATGGCACAATAAGTATTATCTAGTAGTAATTCGTTAGAAGAAAGCACGTGGGCAGACGTTTTTTTATTGGGTCCTTGAACTTGTATACAATTTTGGTCGGTCGATAATTCAGCGGCAGCGGGCACACTGAACTGCTTTATGGCTTTAATGACTCGTACGTTGGTTGGGAGAGTGATATCATTCGTAATTCACGTAATACGAACTACGATAAAATATGTATTTTTCGTAACTTTTTATATGACAAGATGTAATTGCTAACTTTGCTAACTTTAAATTTTATAAAATTTTTAAACTTTTTAATTTTCAAATTTATTTTATTATAAAGGCTCAGATATATATTTTATACCCTGATTTTAGCAACTACCACTGCATGTAGGTCTGTCAGGTTTTTTTAACCTTTTTACACCATTAAAACATAATTGAGTGTAAAAAAATAATAACCACACTTACTCACATAATGGGGGCGACACTTACTCAAAAAGTGAAATATTGTAAAAATACAAAAAAAAGCAATAATAATAATAATAATTGTCATTTCGTGGTTCTATGTAAAATACTCGTTACTACCGCCAGAAGGGCTGGCAAGTTTACTTGTGACTGCAGAACGCAGAGTACCTTAATTTACTATAAATATCGAGATAAGTATAGGTCTTGTCAGAAGTTTTAATGATTATCTCAATTATGTAAAGTACATAGAGTATAGGTACCTACGAATGTTGTTGTGTAAATTAATAATATTTCACAATAAATAGACGTTTGTACCTACAATTCAGTGGCTAAGTAATCAAAAGCTCATAAATCAATATATACAACACGCATTTACATACTCAATTTAGAAATCCTTATGAATCATTTGATTTACACAGAGTAAAGTAATAAAGCAACTGTTTGATGAAATTTATCTAAACGTTTCAATTTCAATTGGAAATTAAAATTAGTTGACTGGATTTGACTGGATTACAGTCACAATACTTAACAGATTACGGTAATACAGAATTTTGTATTTCATAAATTCAAAAATACAAATTTAACATTGAAATTAAATTTCATTCCTTTTTATTTTATAAAGTAGGTGTAGCTGTTGCTTGTGTCCTTACGAGACGGTAACCACCTACCTACTATCAAGTAGACCGTCAGCCTGTCTACCACCCTTTATAATACGAGTAGGTATATTCATTAAATTTCGTTGACCATAATTTTTAATTGCCCTACCGGCTGGGGTTCCTCTGACATGGGTAAAAAATTTTTTTTTTTATTGTAGATATTCTCACTAAAAAATTCGCATAAAAAACACGGGTTCAATAATAAAATCAGGTAAATATTTATTAACTCTACAATAGTTTAGAGAATAAAAATACACCTACAAATTACGTCATATTAATTACTAATGTTTGTCTGAAAGTACATTTTAATCTCATTGTATAAGTAATGTGAAGGTTTCAAACGTTCGAATATCAATAAAGTCAACAAGGTTATTCAGGTCTATACCAACCTATGCCGCAATCAATCTGCATGGTAACGGAATTTGCCTTTAGGGTACCTACATAAGGTTAAAACCCTGTCCTTTGCGCATTGAAAACGCCCAATATACCTTAGACTAGTCCAATAAATAGCTTACTTTAAAGTCGATTATCTGATGTTCCATTATAAAATGCATTGAAAAAATATCTGTTCTGTATATTATTCTATATTAGAATTACTTGGTTAGGTGAAACAGTGATTTATTATTTGTTGTGTTGCAATCTAAGTAAATGCTTTGAGGTATTATGCGGAGTAGATTATAGATAATTGAACAAGTATCTTACGTATTTAACCACATCTGTACATAGTTTTTTTTAAATGGCATGTAATATAATGTATATAGAGGTATGTAATGCCTTATTAATATCTGTAATAATATTTCATCTATAATACTAGCTGTTCATCTTGGCTTCACTCGAGCCAAGATTGTTTGAATAAAGTAGGTAAAGTTTGAGTAAATTTTTATCCTGGAATTTCTAGGACATTTTTAGTCTATGTCAGTTTCCAACATATCTATTGAAAGTTTATTTTTTGTTGAATGTATAGTTGTTGAATATATGAATTTTCATTTAAAGTGTCATTTCTTTCCTCAAGATTTAATCTCCATGTCATATTTTATCAAAAAGGGTTCAACATTTTTAGGTAATAGTTATCAATAACTCCCTGTTACGTTATTGATAATATTTAAAAAAGAATTTAAATTTTCTTATATAATTTGAAGATAAATTATATAAGTAAGAAGATAACCTGTAAGTAGGTTTTATTGTGTAATTATTGTTTCATTATTGAGTCGTACTTTTAAACAATATTTAACAATCTATAGGTAATAATTAATATAATCGCTATAGGTAATTACGATAGAGTAGGGAGCTGAATATATATTATGTAGATAATAGCTAATAGGTATATATATCTCAAACAATTTCGATTAACATACTTCCCTACATAGTTCGAAACGATCGACAGTGAAACAACTAGCACAGTGAGTTTAAAAATTCGTGAAAGTTGTGTATAGTAATTTTTAAAATCGGTTAAAGGTAAATACCGCCTCCGGCATCACAATGGCAAATTGCTGATCTTTGACTTCGGCCGGAACAATGGGAAGACGCGACTCGGGATTTATTACGTGCAGTGCCTGCCGCGGATTCAATAATCCTAACGAAGCTAACGTAACGACTGATTCGTGAATGACTCTCCAATTTTTAATAATTATGCATAATTATGATAATTTAATATGCATATCTGCATTTTATATGTATATACCATCGAAATACTACAATGGAATTTGCGCCACAAATGCCAAAGCGGCACATAAAAAGTACGCCTTTGACAGAATCATGGCGGACTTTTGCCTTCGCTTGCCAATGGTAAAAGGTAGTAACGACCAACTTCTACACATTTTCTTTAAATGACGTAATTATGTTTGGTTGGTTTCAAATGACAGTTCATGCTCTACGCATGTCACTTAAATGTTCCATAAAGTTCGTAATGTTTTTGTATGGCACGCGGATTCCATGTTGTAGTAGTTTGATGGTATGTATATGTATGTATGTATACGGATTTTAAACTTGCTTTGATATATTTTTTATTTCTCAGTAAATAACAGTGTCAAATTCTCTAACCAAATGCTAGAAGTTCAATAGTAGTGGATGGCACCTTATGAAGTAGATAATACAGTCCAAATTAGATTGTTTTATTACGACATGATATTCTGTTCCGCATTCAACTTTACCACAGACATTAGCTACGTTTCAAGGACACTGTTTTCCGTTTGCCATAGAAACTTTGATCAGCGATAGTTCACTAGGAATTTGAATCTACAATTAAAATACGTAAAATTACTAGTAAGTTCTGTAAGTTCACAGGACATTGTATTATTTTAAATACCGGGTAGACTTGAACTAATACCATTATTTGCAATATTTTGTTGATTTAAGTGACATCTAAACATCTACAGGCTGACCATCATACGATACCATCAATGTGGTTATATACTTATCTACATTAAAATCAATTGGGCCGTCTGCCTGCCTGGCGCTGGCGACTTTCAACATAAAAAATATTTGTATTTATAAGCACTAGCAATCAGGAGCCACATATCATCCAAATCCGTCAAGCTGTTATTAAGTGAAAGAGTAACAAACACCCATACATTCTAACAAACTTTCGCATTTATAATATTAGTTCTTCGTGTAACTCTTCAAATAAAAATTTAGTAATTAAATTTGATATTATCTTTAAAAAATAGGTAAAGCGTTCCACAGAGCGTCTTAATGCTTTCCGGTGGCATCGTGTGAGTGGCTTCCCTGTCGCCGCTTCTCGCCATTTATTAATATGAACTATGGCACACACATACTTAAATACCCTTTTTATTAAACATTTTATGCGTTTATTAAAATTTTATGTGTGTTTCGTATTACAATGTACATTTGCATAAAAGAAAAATAATACTGGTATTAATGTAACTGGTTACTTAATAAGTAGTATGTATTACTTAATTGTAAAGCTACTGAAACTCACTTTTGTGTTTTCTTGAGATAAAATTAAGTGATGGAATTCGGTTAGCGTTAGTAAAATTTAAAAAAGAACAAACGGCTTTCGGTACAATAATTATTGTAGTACATACATAAGTATTATTTACAAATTTACTTTGATTTTCTTGATATTGAACGGAATTTCGTTAACATTCTCAAATAATGCATTAGAGTGGATAGGAAATGTAAGTGCACATTTCACTCAGTAACCCAGTTCACTATGCAAGAAAGAGAGAAAAATATATGTAAAGGTGTGTGTAAAGGGAATGCAGCGGAAATGACGACGAGAGATTTAACAGCCTGTGTATCACACTCGTTTAGTGATTACAAGGTATTAATTGATGCTATAGTAGTGAGATTACTGAACACGAGATTAAACGAGAAAAATGAAGGTCAACGTTTCATATGTAATAGGCACCTTCATAGGTAATAGTTAGGCGTCTATTGTATTGTCTATCTGTAGAAAGTAGGTAGCTCTACCTACGTAACAACAAAAGGTAGGTATTTAAAAAGACTACACAGAATGAAGAGGTTTTCTCATCGCGGAATTATGCAAGTACAGATATTATCCCCGCTATGACTTCGATATTTATTGCGTAAATATATATCTATAAAAAGATTATTTAAAAAAAAAAAAGGATAAAAATAAAATAATTATTCCAACTAGGTACACGTTTAGATTTTAGCAGAACTATTGTTTGATATTTAATAAGTTATAAATATCCTAAGTAAATATACTTAACTTATTTTGACCAATCTTCAGTTTCATTTACCTAGCTAAAATAATAAAATAAGTTAAAGAAATTGTTCCAATGATTTATGTAGCAATCTAAGTTAGTGTTTCATTTTACTTGTTTTGAACCTTAAAAATCTCAATTTAGAAGTAAGTGTATTGAATTTTTTTCTCATATTTCAAAATTAACGCAAAACGGTTGTAGGTAAGTACTTATTTTGTTAACATTATCACAAGTGTTCATTCGAATATTTTACCGTTACTCTAATTCAAAGAGACCCAGTCAAAATTTTTATTCTTACTATCTCTAAAAAGCGGAGTCCATTCTTTGCGAACAATCACCCGTGGTCATAAAAGTTATGCAATATTTTTTAAAACCATAAAACAAGCAAGACCTTTCAACAGCATGGGACAATAGCAGTAGAGTAGGTTATACCTGGCTGACCAATAAATGTCTTTATTTACGTTGACCATGATTCTCAATAAGTTTCTTTGCATTATTCAACCGCTTGCGGTTAGATGCAACTTCCTTTCTAAGTACTTACAATTCATAATTTTCATAAGCAATATAATTTTAAATTGTATATATATAGATAGGTATACATATATAAGAGGAAATCTGAAATTATGTTTGTATGCATAATATATTTCAGAGATTAATCGAAGTCAGATAAAGTGAATTCCACATAATTATTATATAGGTATTGTCACTAATACTAAATTTAAGTAAAATACATCACTACATAGTTTTAATAAAAGAACATAATATGAGTTATTAATACCTAAAATTCTTCTTTTTAGAGCACATTTTATTATTTAATTAATTAAATACTAATACTAAATTTAAGTAAAATACATCACTACATAGTTTTAATAAATGAACATAATATGAGTTATTAATACCTAAAATTCTTCTTTTTAGAGCATATTTTATTAATTACTAGCTGTTGCACGCGACTTCATCCGCGTGACTTTATAAAATTTAGCCTATATTACTCGCTGATAATGTAGCTTTCTATAGGTGAAAGAATTTTTAAAATCGGCACAGTAGTTTTTGAGTACATTCATTACTAACAAAAATACAAAAATAAACTCTTTATTACATTTAATATGGATATATTTTTGATAAAGCGAGATTCTAGTTAAATATAGTCACACAAATAGGTAGATCACAAGCGTGTAGATCCTATACCTACATTTAGTATTCTCATATTTAATTTGAAACAAGTTTGGTAAATATCTTTCAACATGCAACTTACAATACGATTAACATAATCGGTTATTTATGGTCGTTATTAAAGATAACTGTTATTATATGTTCATTATTATTGAAGTGTCAATATTCGAATTTCACTTCTTTCAAAAGTTGAATCTTTTAAAGACATATATGCAATGTTTTGTTTTTTTATTAAAAAAGAAACTAGAAACTTAATCAATTACTTTAAAAGAGACACCAGACGAGTTTCAATTTTAAGCTTAATGTTTTGTTTATGCAGATTTCTTAAATAAATAAAACTGAATCATCCCGGTTGCGAAGCAATCAAGTGACACTTAAGTAAACGGTACCGATAAAACTCCCAAAGTCGAATAAAGCCTAAATTTGTGTAGTAATATAATAAAACAGCTGATCCCATAAAATTTACTGTAAACATAACCACAATAAAAAGGGACTGTGAGCTTTCCTCGCGACGCTTATAAAGGTTAACGTACACTAAACACCCTAATAAGTATTATATTTTTTGCATTTTTTTTAATGTTCTTTACATTATAATTGATAATTTAATTAAATTTTTCCAATAGTATATATAAGTATTAAAATGAATCATTTACTTATTTTTTATACATAAAATGAAACATTATAAAATGGTCATATTTTCCCTGAAACATTAGTTCCGAAAAGTGGTAATGGCCGCCTTGGTTACCAAATAGTAATTTTCTATTTCAATATTCGTCATCATTCATCAATGCAATCTTCCAAAAACGTCACGTTCAAAACTATATAGGTACCTAAGCTAAATTTTGGAAAATGTCCGGTAACTGTTTATTTATGTAGATATACTGGGAAGGAATTTCATTATATCTTTTCGCTGTCATGTAAGTTATTTAAAACATGAAGGTCGATTATTACCGAGAATTAATAATTGCATCCTCAATAAAATTGAATTAAAGAAAAATTGAAGATATCCAAAAGTTAAAATCTTTTTAAAACCTAACAAAAAAAAACAAAGGTATCCGGTACTTACTACTACACTTTGATAGATTGCATTTGTCTTGAAAAGTCCGCGCGGTACCCAGTGTGCGTCGCGGCTAAGTCGTAAACTGTGAGTAGTAACTGCGCTCCGCTCACAATGTTACGTTTATACACAGGCGGGCAGGTGTGAACATTATCTTAATTCAGTGCTACCGAACCGATCGACGGTGTGCACTCAGCTTTATATTTTGTATTGCGAATTGAAAGGTCGTTTTGGAATCTGCGTGTCTCTTTCAATTTATAACGAAGAGAAATAAAGACGCACCAGTCTTGACAATTTCCTTAGATAGATATGTTAGTCAATGGGTGATAAACGCAACAGAATGGTGTTTATTATGTTGACATGAGAAAACTATTCACGTGTCCTTTAGGTTTACTTGTTTATTATATACTTAGATACATAATTATGTATTGTATATATTGTGTAATTGTTAAAGATTCAGCTATAATATAACGGAAAGAGCTTTGTCTCGTGCCATCAGACTTTCATCAATATTAGTGAAAACAGCATTCAAACCGGTTCAGCCGTTTCTGATATTAGTTTGCATAAACGCACAGACAAAAATTCTAAAAACTATTGACCTTGGTGACATAAACAACGAGCACAAATTGCTTTTTTTAATTGATGTGGACACGGTTTGTTTATGATTTCATTATATGTATGTATACTTAGATATCTTTATTTTCTTTACCCAAAATAGAACTTAGTTAATTCTTCATTGCGTATTAATTAACCTACATTTCAAAATTAACTATCAACGATCCGATGATGTTTACTATAAAAGTGTCCAAGCTCCTAAATGCCTTGCATAAATGTCTATAATAGGCACTCATTAATATTGATTAATTTAGGTTGTAATTTATACACTTAAGATAGAGTAATAAATTATTTAGCTAGAATGTAAGTAGATATGGACAGCATTAATGAATTTTATGTTTTAATTTCAAACGAATAAAATTTGGTTAATTACATAATAATATGTCAATTCTATACTTATACCTATTTAGTTGGTTTTTGCTTAGAAATTTTTGAAAGTGTCTTTTTATGCATTAAATCATTGTGATCTTGACTTTAGTGAAGGTTCTGTTTTTAGTTTCATTGTAATTAGTAAGATTTAGACAGATTAGCCTGATTATAAGTTACTTTCTAGTGTGTTTACATAAAAAGTATAGTTGTCAGAAAGGCTGTCAGTAAGCAATCTTCTTTTGTAAAATATATTTTATTATATTTATAGCATCTATGTTAATCTATTTTAAAGCATTCTAGTATTAATATTAATAGAGTTAAAAATAGAATGATAGTTTTTTTACAATGATTAATTTTTTATATGATCTCATATAAAAAATTAATCATAACTCATAACGTGTTTCTTTTCAAGTTTAGAAACTTTTTATAGGTAAATAGTTATATATACATACATAGTAATGACACAGTATTATTATGAAGGTATATCTATTGGTTCCTAGCACTCTTAGTAGGAATTTAAGTGCATAAAATATTTTGCATATATAAATTTGGTTGCAGCTTTTCCTTTTCCCACTTATTAAACGGGACGGTTAAAGACTGTGTTTGGCATACTTGTTTGTGCAGACATATTTTCGTAGCGCGCCAGATCCGTGCTCTCGCATTAATATTGTACACAGAGGACTTTAACTCTTAAAATTACTAGACAGTGTAAGCAAAACACAATTAGAATTAAGCAATAAGTCACATCAACGACACCTTTCATTGTCAAGTCACGTAGCCAATACATTTTAAAATACCACATTTGTCCACTATACTAACAATACCTTCGTGCAGATTATTATATTTTCATAATATAAATGGCGCAAAGATCCTCTTAACACACAGGCCGTGTAACCATTTTCCTTTGTAAACATGACTTCGGACCGCATAATGTTTAATGTATCGCAAATGCATTGAAGAAGGAAATTCTCATTGTCATTCTGCGCGTACTCAAATGATTCCAACATTCGTGAGTTGATAGTCAAGCGCATCTCCCGTGATGCGTGTGAGAAAGTAAAAGGATATTACTATGGACTGTACATATTAAATCATTTTTATTTGTTATAAAGTAACAATTATACATAAATAACTTTCTTGGTATAAGAACTTATTGCTGCTAAAAGGCAGGGCAATTATAATATACTACATAGTATTATTAATGTAAAATTTTTGAAAATGCATGGTTTGATGTTTTTTACTCTTTGAAGCTAAAACTGCTGAACGGATTACAGTAATCTATTTTATATATCAACGTATTGTAAATTTTATATATTAATCTATTAATACGCGAATATAAAGTCGCAAGCAAGAGGTAATTCTTCTTCTTCTTCTTAGGTTTAAAATGGCAATAAGAGGTAATTAAATTATTACATGGATCTTTAACTGGAGTGATTAAGAAAAAAATGTTCAACAATAATTTAGTTAAGTATCTTTAAACTGGTAGGTATCTTTTAACTACATTTTGATTTAAAATTAAAAAGACAATGTATAAGTATTAAATTAATAATAAAGTTGTGTATGTACTTATAGGAATAAATATTTCCGTAACATTTGTCTGGTTAATAGTTTAAAAATTAATTTTAATGTTTTGTTAACTTTCAAAGGTCCAACAAGCACTAATCCGCAATCGTTGGATTTCAATGCGTAAATCTGCAGGACGTGTGTCGCATCGTATGTTCACAGCACAACGCTTTGATATATCACCGCTCACAAATCTTACTGTGGTAGGTCACGTCAGTACGCTGTAACAATTTCAAATCCGCCTTGATCCTCTTTCGGTCACTGGTATTTTTATAATTCACGCAACTTATGCACTATGATGAAAGGTTAAATTACACATACTATTTAAACAAACTGTTTAGTTAGATGAAAACGTCCGTTACATTCGAAAATCTGAACTGAACTAAAGGTAGCCTTTGAAAACATTTTCAAAGACATGCCGCTATTGATTCAAAAAAGATGGATATCTTAATTCCGAAGTCTTATGGGTTAATAAATTATAATTTACGATTGCTATCCTGGGCAGTGGTCGCGTTGAAAAAAAAGTTAATAGATACGTCGTTTTTTACTCGTAGTAGGTTCTTTAAAATTGTACAAGCTTTCGGCTGTGGCCTCTATTGCTTTGGACGTTGAATCAAAAAGATGTGCCACGATTTATATTGTTATCTCTCTTTGGTTTGTAATTTTATGAGCAATAAAAACAAGTGAAGGTTAAATTTGCGAAGGCACCTACAATTAAAATAATTTCAACGTTAACCATAAGGTAGTTAGTTCTACATATCCAATTACTAAATTCTTGTGCGCATTTTCGTATTACCTACTTCGTTTGTTTGTGGTAATAAGCGAAAGGGTACATCATAACTGGTACAAGTACAACATTGTTGGTACACTATTATAATTTATGTAATTTGGGTAATAATTTGCAAATAATAGGGACTCTTCTTAATTACATTTATACAAAAAATAAACACAATAATAGTAATTGCAAATTGAACGAGTTTTGGTATTTTGTTAGTTGTACGAGAGCGAGATAGCTATACATCACCTTGTGTGTATTGAAACCGTAAGGGTTTATTAGTTAAGTATGTGGTGGGGCCATACATCATGGGGATCGGCGCCGGCGCAGCTTTTCAGTACAGTTCACTCCGAATAAACTTAAACGATTGCTTTTAAATAATAAAATCATTTCGCATTGAAATCATTGTCATTTTTCAATCTAAACAAGCATCATCATTAAAAATTATTAATTGATTTTTACTTATGATGCATAAAAGTGAAATGCAAAACATGATACCTACACTTAGTTAGGTATTTGTGTCATTTTTTTGTTTAATTTTAAGATTTCACATTATTATTTCGAATGTAACGCTCTGGCCTCTTCAAATCTAAACATTACCTAATCTACTCATGAACCGATTTCGATGAAATTTGGAAGGGGCATAACTCAAAATGTAGAACAAAATAGGTAATACGTTTAAACTTTTCGAACAGGGCATATAGGTATACCAGAGCCAATAACTGGTGGTTGGTATTGCTTACTTAAATATATTGTGATTAATATTGTTAAATCAAAAATATTTTGATTCAATTTCAAATGGCGAATGAATTATAAATAAACGATACGATGTACCTAAGTATTATGTTTAACAACATACTTAGCAATGTGAATATATTTATTTTAATAACAGAAGTTTAACTTTAGCTACAAGTTTGCTAAATCACTATTTTACGCTAAAACCTTAGTTGAAAGAACGCGATTAACCGACATGGTCTAAAAAGAAGATACATTGTTCTGTAAAACGCTAGTTTCGACACGAAGCCCTGTAGATCAACGGTATAACTTTTAAACAACTTAAATCCCCATTAACCCACACAAATATGATCCCTATGTCGTTACCGAAAGGTTCAATATTTGTTTGGTGTGATCAAACTTGGGCTAAAATCGACGACGGTGTAAACTCTACCTTTGGTCTTATGCAATGAAATTCAATTTAGTTTATCGAAAAAGAGATTTTTGCATCGAATGAAAGGCTTGGTTGAGTTAAAATATGAAGTGTATGTTACCGTACACTGTTTATGTGAAATTAAATATGGTTTAATAGTTTACTAAGAACGGGTTAGTACCAGCAAAAATTAACTGATGCAATTTCACCTAAGTAAGTAGGTAGTGCCTAACTACTAAGGCTGTGGTTATGATTTTGTTGACCTTTTTAGGTTGTTACCCACGGCATAATATTCAATTTAAATTGAAGGCATTTATATATCAAGTCGTTTTTATCTGATTTTGTTGAAAATTGGTACATTTCTTGATACATTTTCTAAGGATTATGTCCATGTGAGTGATTTGTATTTTATGACGCATTGTTGGGCTGTTTGTAAAAATAAAATACCTAATTTAATCTTAAGCTTATAGTAACCTGTATAGGAAGCAAACCCTAATAATGCAAAATGTAGGTAATTCTATCCACAGCTTTATGTGTCGTTTTCACTTCAAAGAGTAAGTAGATTAGTAGTGGCTTTTGGCGGCAAAGTCTTCATATAGGTAATAATGCTGTAACTATGTTACACGATTTTAACTTCCTGAGGAAGTCTTTCCTTATAAACTGTTACTAGTAGGTATTTGTCTAATTAAAAGACATCAAAGCCCAATTTATATCTATAGGTACTAGGTATACACATTATAAAGAATATTCGCTGTTCGCTTTTGTCTGTAATAAACACCTATAGTTACTTAGATGTTTCGTACATCAAATGCATTTAAAAATGAGAAGAAATGTTTAAAAAAATGTTTCACAAAGTGGTCTAGATAGTAATTGGTGAATCATTTATGAGTCTGTCTATTTAGCCATACATTTTACCCTATATACCCACCGACTTAAATATTCAAACAGTCCGGCGGGCACCTCCAGTGTGGGGTATCGTGCAACCATTAATCGCGGACCAGACTTTAGCCGCGTAAGGACGGCCAACCATGCGAAGCGAAGCGAATATCCATGTTATTTCATGAATAAAAAATAAAATATTTTTCACAAAAACTCGCTATTTAATTGAGTTAAGAGCTTGTTTTGTGGCAGTTAAGTGGATTATTATGCGTCCAACTAATTGAAATCTCGTTAGCTTCCAAATGTTTATTTTGTTATAATTTTTAATTTTATACTTCCCTCTAACTTATTAAATTTCAGTTTTTAATTGGAACCTTTTTCTGCAAAGACTTTTTGATGAGACTCTTTGAGAATAGTATACCTATATATAATAGTTTTATTTATGTAGGTATTGTGATAAAACATATCAACTAAATATAGATACGTTAAACACCATTAGGTACTATATTCGTAAGCCGTGAGCAGTAATAGGAAAAATTTCCTTATAATTTTCCTATAATAAATAATTGAATAAATAAATCGAACCCACAAAGTAACTTGAAAGTTTTAAATATCTAAATAAATAATTTTTGACTATTAGAAAAAAAACATGGTTTATTAGCTACAACCATGAAAAGCTAGTAGATAATTTTTAGTGTCATATCTTGCTATGGATTACAAACTTAATGTACCGTTCCCAGCTCCGACCGACAAACTTGTAATAATGCATTTTTACATACCACGGGCAAAGATAATTTATAGTTCATCGTCAAGTAGGTATATGTGTATAGATGGATGGGTTTATAATCTGCATCTTTGTTTTAAGTTTTTAGCGATATTTGATTCTCATAGCTGGTAAACCTTCAAAACGTACTAAACTCATCGATAGACTAAACTCGACTAATCATTTTAAAACTCTTAAAATTTGAGCTCTTACATTTTTCTTCACTATAATTTTTAGTTCAATTTAAACGGGTTCAAATTTAAATTCAAATTTAAAGAGTTATCTTTTCCATAGTTTTATTTTGAAGAAAATGCTATGCAACAAAAAGTTCATTACAAAGTCAAAGCCACAAAGCTGTTAGTCAACAACCGAGAGCGTCGAGTTGAGACCTAGTATCGCAATTGTAAGGTTGCGGCTTAACTACGCAAACCATGGGATATGCCGGATACCTGGCAATTTGCAATGCACCGAGTAATGAGTAATAACCTATCCCAGGTCACGGATCCCACAGCTGACTGCGATAACTGATAACATAGCCACCACTGTTTTCCAGTTTTCGCTTCACCATTTAGTAAAGTTGCAATTTGTGGCCAGTTTCAAAAGAGTATAGTCGCTAAGTTATGGGATGTATGGATGGATTTATAGATTAACACTATGGTTACCTATATTTTTATAATAAATAAATTAGAACTAAAAATGTAGACCAAATGTTTTGAATAAAGTAATTAAGTACTTATTATTATTATGTTATGACAGTATAATACCTACAATATCTAGAAAAGATTTTTAAAAAATCATAAGAAATTATTAATCTATAAAAGGCGTGTAGGTAACATACCTATACCTACCTACTTCAATCTACATACTTAGATACCTATTTGTTATTTTAGTAAATATCAATTCTTATGATTTTGCTTATTAAAATTTTAGTATTGAATAAAAAATATGAGCTCCAAAATATTATGTTAAATATTGTATTAATGTCATAGCAAACTTTTTTTCAGCCGGTTAGGACTTTTCACATATTATTTAAACTTATGTGTTAAACTTATGTAACTTATTAATTTAAACTTGTGTGTATTAAATTTCCCACTAAATTTAATGTCTATTTCTGTTTTTTTTACAGATTGTCTGAAAATTCACTGCGAGTCATCACCGATTACAAAAAAAGTGCACTGGGGAGTAGTCGCTTTCATATTTATCACTTCACAGCTGCACACCTATGATCGATCCTTATCCAAGATGGCCGCCGGGTGAGCGGCTCGGCCGGGCGGGAAACACGCGCATGCACACCTCCGCCATTGTCGGTCCGCCAATTTGCCCGATTTTTAACTTTTTTAATTTTACACATCAACCAACTTTCTTAAATTACGATTCGAACGAACGTGCAAACTCGCAGACGGCTTGCGTTGTACTAAAAACTTTAAAAAAGAACATTTAAACGTATTCAAAAGTTTGAAACCCATAAAACATAATCTCCCCCATTATTAGTTTATGATCTCGCACTGTGTTCGGTGCGGTGCTATTATACTCTGTTATTTTTGTGTGTATTTGTGTTTGTTTCGAATGTGTGCGGTAAACGGACGAGCCAATTTGGGGTACCATTACTGAATGCCCTCTATTCACTATTATCCGATTCTTTTAATGGACTAATGTTTTTCAAGGCCGTTCTACTTGTCGCACGCATAATAGATTCAAAGTTTTTTAAAAGTTTGTAAAACCAATTGTTAACTTATTAGATATAAACAAACCTATCTAAAATACTTGTTAAAGTCATTATATAATAATAGTCTAAGTAATAACCTAACGGTATAAATAGACTTTTTATTTCTTAGTTGTATTTATTTTTCTTATTTTTTTTTTAGCCTTTTAGTTTTTAGTAGGTAGGTAGGTACCTATTCACCTTCTTAGTTAAATAAGTTAAATATATGTTAATTTATTAAAGGATTTTTTAAAGTATTGACGAATAAATCACATTTGAATCATCTTGTTTTGTTTATTTACATTTTTATCAAATAAATTAATTATTTATTGATCACACTTTTAATAATAAAAGATAATATTACAGGTATATAATGAATGTTTAAATCAATAGTTATTTGATTTTATACACCTGTAGTATGAATACACATAAATATATCAATTAACAAATTTCATTCTATGGAAGGGGCCTCTTAAGCAAATACACAATGAGGAAGTGTTGGTGGCCATTTTATTTACATTTTGGAACGTTATCTATCGTACGTAACTGTAACCTTGAAATAATAACGTGAACTAGTAGTACGTTCAACAATGTTCATATATTATTAACGAAGCAGAGCTACTTTCAATGCGTTAACACGCCGCGAGACGCCGGCTGAGTCATGGATGCTTGCGCGCATTCTATCTGCCTTTATTTATAACAATAAATGTGTTCATATAACAAAATATTTTTTCGTCCAATTTCATAAATAACCTAGTTTTACTAAATATTTACTTAGCAATTTTTTTAATCTTCTTTAAGCGTATCAATTTTTTTAATCTTCTTTAAGCGTATCAATTTTTTTAAAGTAATAAATTTCAAGATATTATGGTTTTTCTTATCGACATTAATGTTTTTTGTTTTATATAACCTGAGTAATATACATAATTATGTTTTAATTTTTTTTAAATGTTATTGATTAAAAATTATTATGTTATTATGTTAAAAACGGCTTAACGAATTTGAATGAAATTTGTCACACAGATAGTTTATTAGGTACCTACCTGATAAACATACAGAAAAATTTTAATACTGGAAAGTATTAGGTACTTATCGTTTGGTATAAGCAATATTTTGGGGCGTCACGTCTCTAATGCGGCAAAGGATTTCTTACTCAATGAACTGTCGATGAAGCCTGTTAATAGTTTCTCTGACTGTTATCAACGATGTATTGGCTTCGATACCGAGGAAAATTATTATTATGCTATTGAGGATTAATGACTGTATTCTGCTTTATGTAAGTAGACATCTATTGTATCTGTATCTGTGGTATATTACCAATAATATTATCACAATCTGTTATTTTTTTCAATTTTTATTTTTAAAAGGCGACATGTTTTATATGTTATGTAGGCATGTATGTATATTAAATTGTGTAAATATATTAGATTTATAAACAACTAAGAAATGTTTTATATTACTTTAATAAAACTATGTATTTTTTGCAGTAGATCTACTATAAATTGAAAATAATCATGGCGGTTCTAATAATTATAATTTTAAGTAAGTATTTTTAGAAAAGAGAAGCAGACAAGAGTCAAGTATCGATGTGCAATAACTAGTTATTACAATATCTCATTTTTTCTTTTAATAAAGCAGCATTTAAAACGTTTTGGCCCTCAAGCAAAATTCAGTCGCCAATTTTGGAACCTGTTTAGAAATTATAGGGTCAAGTCTTAACTCGAGCTTAGAAGAACGCAACTTACCGCAAAGCAAAAACAACTGCATGCGAAGTTAAAAAATTTCTTACTTACTTTTGTTTTTATTGAGAATTGTGTAATGTTAAATGTTATTAATTAAATTAAATGTTAAAAATCATTTGGTATTAATGATTACTTTTTAATAGGTTTTGCTATGTTTTCACTTTATCCGCAAATTTTTAATAAATTTTATTATTATCATGCCAATCATTATTCTAATATTTCTAATGTCTACAATATTGTAACAATGAAATTTCAAGTAGGTAGTTTTTGCATTAAAGAGCAACAAACATTCATCCGTCCTCACGAACTTTCTCATTAATTTATAATATCATAGATTTGTCATTTATAGGTAGGTAAGTGAAAATAGGACTGGAAATACCTAAGTAATGAATTTTGTCTTGATTTAAGTTTAAAAAAGAAATATTTAGAGACTTTGGTTTAACTATAAAAAACAAGAATATAAAAGCATTTTAAACACGTTTTTGTGATGCTTGTAAACTGTGTTCTTTTATATTATTAAGGGTGGCAGACAGGCTGGCAGTCCTCTTTATGGTAGCTGGCTACCGTCGCCTTCCATATTGTGTGTTAATTTTTTATGAGTACATAATTAATTCTCTAATAAATAAATTTTACCATTGTAACGGCTACTATAACATTAGTATAATTTTTAGTAGTACGTAAGAAAAAAAAATGACTTAAAAATAAGTAGGAATTTTTCAAAGATTTTCTGGAACAACGTCCGGTCGTCGAGCCTTCGGTCCCGGTCGGGATGGAGTGACAGGACAGGCCGAAACTTTTCATACAACCTACGTCGAGCGCTCCACCGGCGTCCTTGTATTGTTTTCGCGGGTCGTGTTGCGTGTACCCCGAGTGAAATATGGCCGACAGTTCGACTACTTATTTTTGTTTTATTTTTTTAGGTCGTGTTACTTAATTTTATCAAGTCGCATGAGTTATGAGAAGCGGGACCACACGCGCGCTGTGTTAATTACGCATTAGTAATGTGCCCGGTGAGGTGAGCTTACGTAAGGTAGGGTTGCTAGATTGGAATTTCATTATCTCTTCCAACACGATATCAGTTTTGACTGCTTACTTTCTTATAAGAATTTGCCACTAGAAGACCTTCGTTCGCTGGATATTCTCTAAGATTGTGAAATGAACTAGTAATTTTTAATAAATTCACATTATTTGAAGCTAGCTGGCAACTTCTCATTGATAAATGTAATAGGTATCATAATCGTTAATTTTTCAACGCAGGCCGCTCAGGATTATAAATATTTCGTCTACAAGCTATTTAGTTAGCTCTGCATTCTCTGTTCAACTTTCATCTGAAGATCGACGAACGCATAATCGAGTGGCCATTTGTCGAGTGGTCAGTGGCACTCCTCAAGTTAATAATAATGCGCCCAAACTAGAACGGGTCGTCGACCCGGCGCCCGCGCTCCCGCCCGACACAACTTGGAGCGCTAAAATGTTGCCACACATTAGGTACAATACAATACTCCACTGCTAATAATATTGACTTTTTTCAAAGATTATTCTTTATGATGATCTCACTTAATTGATTTTACTTCAGTTATGTACTTTATGAAGTTCATAACCAATAAGTAATAAGACAATTTATAACTTTTAATAAAGCAATCAATTTATTCTCTTCTGTTTAAAACCGTATTAAAAATATTGGTAAATAATAAAATAAATACCTATTGTAAGTTTTATAAAAGAGATATTTATGAACATTTCGTAATATAATATAAACTAATAAACTAGCTCTTGTCCGCAACTTTGCCCGCACCCCTTTTTCTTGGGTGTTAAAGTATTTATTCAATTTTTATTGCTCATCTGTATTTCGTGCTGCGTTGAATTTTCAATTTTATTTTTAGATAATCCCTAACTCGAAAACAGTACATTTTCTTGATGAAAGGTAGGTATGTCCTTTTCTGTGTCCATAACACGTGTATGCAAAATTTTATGAGTTAAAGCGTGAACGCGTATAACAAAACTCAATACAGTTATAATAAATTTTGTTAGGATTTATTTATGAAATTACTGTAAAAATAGCCGTACCTATTTAATTTAAATTCGTAATTTCTATAATCGTCTCAAAAACAGCCGAAGATATATTTTTAAATTAAATTTTCATAATGATTATTTTTATTGTAATACCTATCATAATAATTTAAAACATATATAGTATAGGTACATGTAAAAAAGTATTTTTCATTTTTTACTCTAGTTATTGCTAAATTCTAAAGATAATATTACCTACTCTAAAACCGAAATTCTTGTAATAATGAATTCTTGTAGGTATTCATTTCAAAGGGAGAAATAGAAAATAAGATACCAACGAAACTTTTGCGGTTTTGTAAATCTATTTTTGCACATTTACAAAAAGTGATTTTATTTTTCATTTTTGCACACAATATTTTATAAAAATTGTAATATTATAAATACAATATAAATACGCATTAGCATTGCAATACAGCGAGGAAATGCTGCCAGTATCCTCGGTACCATGCCGAGGGCGCCCAATTTTATAGATTTTTTTTAGGCTTACTTATTTTTAGATTTTAGTTTAGTTTAGTTTTATTTAGATTAATAATTATATTTTAGTTAGATAATAAATTTTATAACAATACAATTATAATATTTAAAAATAAAATATTTAATTAGTTTATATTTTGTCAGATGCTTTATAAAAAAGTAAATATTTAGATATTATTTACAGAACAATGTTGTAAAAATAAAAATTAAAAACAATAAAATTTTATACTGTTTTAAGCCAGTATTAATTATTACTATTGAAAGACTGATGTAGACATTAATTTATGAATGCATCAAAACTGTCGCTCTAATAAACTGTTAAAGCAGATCGTCCGTTTTATGAGCTTTTTATTAACACGAGTTGTCTGGCGCTCCCAGACTAAATTCAAGGGTGCTTATAAGAATCCTATTAGATTAAATTTATATTTCGTGTGGTATTTTAAGTAGCAACATTTTAGTGCATTTCTATTAGAGAAGTTAGTTTCGGCATTTTGGTTTTAATTCCACTATTAATCATTAATTAATTTAAGCCCATTAGTAACGAAAGCTATTAAGTTTTTCGGAAATATATTTGGGGATTTTTTTTAATTTAAGTAACCTACCTATGTAATATTGAATTATTTTTTAGAAATCATACCTAATAGGTACAAATTGAAATTTTATGAAGAAGATTTTCAAAAGTCTAAATATATTACATACCTGCTATGGCCATCCAAGGATAAAAGGTGTGATTGGTGGGCTGATGTTGGACGGGTTGGGCTGCAGCAGCTGCTGATCCCGGTAATGCGCATTGGTTTCCCCAGGGAAGTGCTCTACCGGGACTTGAAGACTCGCTGTATCGAGCCTCGGGGGTACACGCCGCTGGCCTCACGAGTGCTCCCAATCCGGAACCCCACTCTTTAGCGCCATATCCGTTCTGCTGTTCGCCACCGGTCTTTGAGCAATCGGCTTTGGCGTACTGTTGTTCACCGGCGTACAATTTACAAGCAGCAGCTACGGACGCGTCGTACGGCGAGTCCTGAGGCCTAGGCTGGTGCAGTGCGTGGGGCTGAGCATAAGTCAACCCTAACGGGAAACCCCTATACTGGTCACCGCCACCACCGCCCTGATGCACCCCGTGCGCCCCGTAAAAACCACCCTGCTCGAAATAGGAGTTCATTCTGATCGGTCACTAACACAAACGTCACTCGGAAAGCACTTATGTCATCGCGGCCCCACGTGGCGTGATAAAGCGACCTCCGCCAATGTCACTGTGTAGAAATTAATTTTCGATAATTTTATTGGCTGTTAAACGTCACTCAAGTGTCATAATGGGCTTCGCTGGCGATAAAGGCCGGTTGATGTGTGTTTACTTTTTACGATTATTTTACGACTTGATAGCGCGTGCCGCGGGTTTTACGACTTTTTAAACGCCCGTGGCGCCGTGTGGTCTCTGCTTCGTTGAGGTGGGTCACGTGCTCTCTTCGAGGGATATGTTGCGAGTGAGGAAATTTAAATTTGGAATCGGACGCGTGTTCGCGAGCGAAGTTTGCGGTCGCGCGTGTCGGGTTCGCACGAGTGTATGCCGTGTGCGACTAGCGCGGCTCAGCTCACGCAGTCTACTGAGTCTTGAGTACTGACACGCGCGCCGCCCCGCGCGCCGCCTGCCATCTACACCGACAGACTATTGCTCCGTCCCCTTTTCGCTAATCACTATCAATATTATCAGTTACGCTCTCTCTTCTCTTCCTTATCAATCCTCCAAGCACGTGGACCCTTCTCAAACCCTCATATTCATCTAATACTGAAATCAAATATAGTTTATTGACTATTGTCTATTGACTATTCAATCTATATATCTACTTAATTAGAAGTGTAAATAATACAATGCCTATACCAAAATGATTTGATTTTTGTTTTGTTATCACAACATCCCACGCTAACAAAACACTAAAAAAAAGCGACAAAAGCCAAATAAAGGTTCTACTACCGTAAAGCCGACCCGCAAGTCGTAAACTCATAAACGTACAATTAGTGAAACGGGCGAGTAAAGAAAAGATTTTACAACCACTCCTCGGTCGAGCCACAATGAGCGCGCAGTATCGTAACAAGGTGCTGAATAGAGTGAGAAGTCGTAAAGATGATTATTATTTCTTCTACTACCTGTTTTTACGAGTGGTATCACTGTCGCGTTCGTACAATAGCGGAGCGGTGATGAGTGAGCGAGACGGGGCGTGATCTGCGGCATGCTTAGGTGCGCGGCGACATTGAGAGAGATATGGCTTTCTCTTTCTAGCGCAGTGTGGCGCGTGCAACGGAGGGCGCACTATCGAAGGGTAAACAATAGAGCATTATCGCAAGAGCACTCAGTTCGCGCGTTCAAATGAAGTCATCAAACGAATGAATGGCTCCGGTGGAGCGGCCGACTCGGAGACTCGCACACATTTTTATTGCAGTCACCTTAAACAAATATTCACCAATAAAAGGGCGGGAAGGAATGCAGCGATTTTTTTTATTCATATGTTATCGGCCAATTTGAGTCCATAGAAATACCGGGCAGATGTCGGTTGAGACGTCGTTTTACAAATTACAGGATACTTAACATCTATTTGGATGCGTGTCGAGTCCGATTGATTCGAAAAGTTAGAGCTGCGAGAAAAACTTGCTAATTGTAAATTGCCAAGCACTCATCAAAGATGTCATTAAAAATAGGGCTTAATTGAACAGGGAACTGCGACTTTTAGCCAGACGGCAATTTTGTTTTTGCTACAGAGACAAGTTCCTGTACAAGGTAAACAAGAAAACTGATGTCTTGTCACTAGCCAGAGCAACGAGAGAGATGATTTTTAAAGGGCATGTATGTACTACGTAGGTAACGTTTTATTTTATTTTTTTAAATTTATTCTTACTGTATGTATATGTATTCTTACTGTAACTATATGTAGTTAGGTAGGTATAGGATAATATTAGGTACGTATTCAGGTGTTGACTCTTCCCAATTAAAATAGTATCTAGCGTGTAATGCAAGATGAGGTATTTATATACCTAATCTTAACTAGTTACGTTCTGTGCATGATTTCAAAATTTAAAAAAAATCAAGGATCAAGGATTCAAGGATTACTTCAATATAGCTTTAAAAGCTAAAATGGAAACTTTTAAATTAAGTTTTAAAAGTAGACTATACTACGCGCACTGTAGCTTGGTGCGGATGATATAATTACGACTAGTTTCGTTTCACTCTTGAAAGTTGCCACTTATATTCTGCGTATTTTTTTTATTGTTAAAAAGTATATAATTATATAAATGAAACAAAAGAACATACATAGGGTAAGGTTGCTTAAATCGTACCCCCTAAAGAAATATTAATGTAATAGAGCCAACCTCAATAGTGAGGCGTTGCTCATAATTATTAGACGACGCTCAACCAGCCTGCTAACCAAAATACTACGTACCTACCTATATCTATTTTCACTAAGACATGACGGAAATATTATTTAACAAAAACGTTTTTAAACGCCCTAATTGAAACATTCAAATTCTATAACATCACTATAATGTAACTAAATGAATTTAGGTATACCGAAACAAAGACTTCAGTTTTGAAAGGAGAGCGAACTTAAACTCATATTACCAATTTCTCTTTAACATAGTTTTCAGAGAAAAACAGGCTGCCCAGTAGACTTTCAACCAGTTCAATAATAAGATTAGATAATTACATACATTAATTAGAGTTAATGTAGATGACATGATTAGCAGTGGCGCTGTCAATCATGTAGGTCCCAAAAGTAGGTACAAGATGGCACAACGTAATGTGAAGATATAGGTAATGGACACCGGTTAAACCAAAGTTTGACCACGGGTTTTAAGGTTATTAGGGCTTAAATGAAAGCCCAAAAGCAATAGTGCTAATTGACGATAGTATTCTATACCTATCTAAGGGATACGCAGACAGAGTTCGCAGGTTATAGGTAACTGATTAGATCGCTCTACAATTAAACAATAGCTATGGCTTATGAGTATTTTTATTATTAGAATAGGGCTTTTTCATGTAGCTTTTTCTATGGCAGCAATGTCATAGGTACAGGATAAATTTCTATATTTATTTTTCGAAAATTGCTTCCAGTGTTTATTGGTTTCCCTTTTATTTTAAATTTTCCAAAATTAATTTTTTTCCATATTTTTTTTTACGATTTTATTGTTCGAGTGAAATAATGTTGAAAGAAATGTTTTCTAGACTCAAGGTTCTGGATTTACCTACATTCCTACTTACCTAATAGATACAAATCGACCAACAAGAATCTGGTTGAAATTCCAATTTGGTCATACTTAGAATCCTACAAACATTTTCTTGTAATTATTATTTTCATAAAAATTCTTAGTTAATAAGAAATATGTCATAAGAAAGCCTCATCCGTTTATTAGAAATGCCTATTCTCAAATTGTATTTACTCAATACAAGTAGGTAGCTACTGTGTTGTACAAACTTAAGTGCTTAACTTCCTTTAACTATTAACTTGCTTAATGATTGTGTGACGCCTCTTTGAAGTTGTAAACACGTAGTAAAAAAATGAAACCAAGAAGCCGCTCCACTCCAACTTAACATGCTAAAAAAATCTAATGTTTCATTCAACGACAGATGTGATGATATTCGCATACGGGCAGCGCGGGCGCAGGGCACGCGCGGCCATCGTAAACACGATTTTTACTACCACTTGAACGCTCGTAAACGTCACGTGAATTGCGCCGTTTGTAGAACTCACTGTAAACACACCGCTTTGCACACAGTATAGTGTGGAAAGGCGCCGTGAGTAAACTATGTAGGGTGTACTTAAGGACCTCCTAAGACGTAGGAGGTGGGTATTTAAGGACCTAAGTATTGGTATGGATCACTGTGGTTTGCATTTGGAATCTGAACCGTCTGTTGAAGGCTACCACGCCTTTTTAGAAAATCATCCTATGAAATAACAGCACCCGTGCTATATCAAAATCAAATCAAATCATTTATTTATTTATAACAAATAACAGAAATAAAGAGTAAAAAAAAAGAAAGACAGAGACAGTATAAAGGAAAAGTTATTTGTTATAAAAAGGTCCCTACTCAGTATTTGCCGACATATAATATGCCAGCACTGATCTTCCGCAGGAACCCTACCTAACACACATACAGCCATACACCAATGCAAATTGCTCCTTAAAAATTAATGTACTTATATAAATAAAATAAAAAAAGAATTATTATTACTACTATTATTATTATTATCCTATGAAGTAACAATGTTGAAAGCGCCCTTAAATCCCTTCTGGTGTTGCTTCTGTTTAGAGCAGGTAGCCACTAAATTACACCTGTATTCGATAACTAACTCTTAGACTACGAAGAAATTAATATAAATAAATAAAGCGAATATTTTGTCCACAGTAAAGTCTACATAATATTATGGCGTATCATGTGACGTACCGTTTTTACTATAATACCTTAACAGTTAACAGTTACAAAGTCTGCTCTTTCTCCCCCTCTGTAATAAGTAAAGTATTAGTGGGTATAAATTCAACAATACAGTATTATGGCAATTATATAACATAAAACAATTCCTATTACCTAGATTACCTTCTTATTCTTTGTACTGTTTGCCTATTTAATTGAAGTCATTATTATTGGATAGTATTGTCACAAATGCTTACTGTATCTTTACATATTACCGTGACAAGACACCAGATTATTTCGTATACGCCTCCGGGGCTAAACCTCGATATATAAATTGGAAACTTTATGGTCGCAGGCAGCGATGCACGCGGTTTGTTATTATGCCGTTCTTTAGACGTTTATTGTACCATTATTGACTTCACGACTTGTTTAAAGTATCGGCTGCTTAATAGAGATAAAGACTTGCTGATAGTTTATGTCTTCATCAGATTACGCCTTGAATTAAATATGTTAGTACTTAATACAGAGTTAGCAACCCCATCACACAACACAAACTGCATTTGCTGTAACTGCGACGACGCGGTTTTTATTTAGTCTGCACTGTCGCCATTAAACTGGAAAAAGTTTGTGAATTAGTCAGAATTATTTTATAGTAAAATATATACATATATAATACTTTGCTGGCATGTATACCTACTCTAATGGTAGCGTTCGGAATGCTTCGAGACATCTTCTCGTTCAAAACTCCTCAGTGTCTTAAAACAAAAGTTTTCAACCGACATGTGTTGCTGGTGATGCTGATGACATTAAGTGTGGCGCTGAAATGTGGTCTCTAACTATGGGTTTCGCAAGAATGCTTAAAGAGATTAAGTCACGGAGAGGGCTGTGTTCGGGGTTTACCTACACTGCGATATCGAATCTGGATTTCGAGGATATCCGTAGACGAAAGAAAATTAAAGACATAACACTGTGGTCCAAGCTGTTTCTTACCGGAACAGCCAGGATCCACTGTCGAAAATTGGAAAATCACTTTTAAAAAACAAGCTAAATTAAGTGAGTAAGTGGTTGAGTGACTTTATCTGATTCAAGGAGTTAAATCCAGGATAGGTCCATTTTGGATAGAATACTCTAATTACATATGGATAATTATGGTCAGTGAGTACCTATATCGCTCCTATATTGATAGTGGATCTTGTTGGTAAGTAATATCTACTTAATACTTACTACACCTTTGGTTGCGGTCATAAGTTCAGTTTTATTACAGTAATTCCACCTCTTTATTGAATATCAATGGTTTATTGGTTCTTTGCTTGATGTTATGATAACATAAATGAATCGTCGGTAATGGCTAGTTAAAGAATCGCTTGTATATTATGAAGTGTAGATGAGTACCCACTTAACTGGATTGTTTGTGGTTTTTATTTATTCTTTGTAACGATTGTTATTTAAGTGGGTAACAGTCTGTGGTTGAATTCAAAGATTTAGGGATTTATATCCATTTGTTCCACTTTATTAAGTGGAACATACTGACAAGGGCATAAATCCCTTAAAAAAATGGTAGCTCACTCATTTACTGACCTAAAAAATCAAATTGATTACATAACTACAGCGCCCATAGGATAAATTTACGACTGAAATTTTAGATTTTAATCTATATCTAAGTATATCCATTGTTTCTCCTTTAACTTCTTCTAAACCGTTATGATATGGTTTTTACTAATGGAAATAACAATAAACGAGAAATGTTCGTGTAGGTAGATATATTATACCTACTTACTTAATTTGCAGAAAACGCGTAGACCGAGGGCGGATCCCTAGTAAATTGCTAATAGTATAAATAAGTTGGTAATTCAAAATACTACTTTCGAAGCTTTCGATAAAACTTTAGGTAAGTAGGTACCTACCTGATTCAGAACATACCAGTTTAGTAGCTCGTCTCTTAAATTAGGTAGCTTAATTATGTGTGAATTGTTGCAATACCTATGATGAATATGACTGAAATTTGCTCGTTATAAAATTTTGGAATATGTACCTACTTAAATCAGAAGATATATTATTTCGATGACTTAAATAGTTATTAAAATTGGAATTTGGAATTAATTTTCAGCCAGTTACTTCTTTATAGTTCCACTAGTTAACCTGTCGCTCCATCTGTGTAAGAAAAATGAAATTAAAATATACTGAAACACTGGTATCACGTCTACTTTTTAACGTTTATATTTTACATTTTACTATTTTTTTATATAACTTACGTATCGAGATTGCAGTGAGGACGTATTGTTTTCATATAATTTTAAAGCGACAAATTCTGATTATCCTTAATTACTGCCATCTATCGTAATTTGGCTAAATGACGACGCCATCAAAATGAACAACAATCAAGGGTCAAGGTGAAATTGGCGCTTTATTTTTATGATAACATTTTGTGTGAAAATAGCTATTAACAATATAGATAATAGAACACGTAGATAAATAAATAATAACTAAAAACAAAGCAAAAACACTCCACTAACCTAATTCGTCATCAAAATATATTATCGCACTTAGACGCCTAGCAGACAGAATATGTTTATGTTTTGTAATGATTCAACATGCTCATAAAATTATATTACGCAAGAACAACACACGTATCCAAGAAGAAACATAAATGCCAATAGAAACGCGATAACATGATCGTAAAAGGAAATTTTATGGCTTTATTCATCATTCGCTCATATAAATTCATCAAGCACTTGTTAATCGTAAAATAAATCTTATTACACAGTAAAATGATGTTTAAATTGACGACAAGCGTTTTATTTTCGTAATAACAATAAAATTTATTTTTACGAGCGCTCGCCGCAACTGTCTGTTTCAGCGCCATCTACTGGCGAGTGGACGAACTGCTATCGAGTCAAACTGACGACGTCATTTGATGGCGCCCCAGGCAGGTTTTTACGACGCATTCACGACAATCACAGAGCACTTGAATGAATGGAGAAGTCATAAATGTGGATTTGATGGTTGGCAACGCGCAACGGTGTGAACTTGCACTAAACTTTTCAATCTGTAAATTACCTTACAACTGCAATGTTGTCTGCTTATATTGATTACCTTGATTTTTATTTTTTTAGATTATTTCATGATATTTTTAAAATAAATGGACATAAAATAATATATACCTACTTACCTACTTAATTAAAATAAAAAATAAAATAAACTTTACCCAGACAATCAAAGAGAATAAGGAATAAACTTTTTAATGTGAAACCTTTACACAATCTCTGGTCTGTTAGGTCGTAGGTTATCGTCGCCTACGTAGGTATAGATAAACTCAAAAAGCCAAGTGCGCTTTCGATCACGTTGGACAAAGAATATTAAAAACACAGCACAAGTGCTGTTATTTCAAGGGGTTCTTCCGAGGGAGTTCTTCACTCTCTTCAAGGGAAAAGAGTCCATTCTAAAACGATCGTCTGTCCTACGCGAGCATCCAAGCTACACGGTAGGTACCTAACTCAGTGTTGAGCTGCTGTAATCTTCCCTCCGTAGATTCTTCTTTGTAGATTGCATAATAATATGCTGAACTCATTTTATAGATCGCCTGAAGCTCGTTCGATACACAAGCCTTGGCCATAGACAGAATGCCAAACTTGTGAATACTAAAGGCAGTGTGTAATGTGTGCATTGACACCTATTCAATACCTATACCTACATACCTAAGTACCTATAGAATATAGATTCTACATTTTTTGTAACTCCCAAAACATAGATAAGTAGGTAGGTAGGTACATAACCTTTTGAAAATTCTACAAACAAATTCCGTTAGATATGTTTGTTTGGCTGTATAGTAAAAATCACGGTGAATCATGCGATGCGACGCATAATTATGTATAATTATGTACAATGTACATATACCTACTATACAGGTATATTAATAATTCCTATATAAGTAGGTACCTACCTATTTAACTTTATGATATTCATTAGGCACTTATGATAGGTTCATAGATTCATTTTTAATCATTATAAAATAAAGAAATAGTTATTACAATTTGTATAATAGTTAAGTAGGTATACCTACCTACTTACATTATTTGATACAAAGTTGTATTATTATTTTTTTGCTTTAGAATACGAAAGACCACTTAGTCTTGTAACTACCTAGTTGTATACTTAAGTACTTTTACTGTAGATATATTAAAAATTATAAAAAATAAAAATACATTATTCAATTGACATAAAAGTACCTATGTTGACTGCATACCTACATTACCTACATAGGTATCTAATGCTTAAACTGAGATGATGTCCTAGAAAGGAAACTATAATTTACATACTTACCTATTTAAAATAAAATCAAGGGCACAAACTAATTTTTCATCTGCATATATACATATATGTATTTAACAAATACAAAGTTACTTATAAAATTATTTGCTCGACATAATTTAAATATATCATATCAAATTAAAAATAAATATTTACCTATATAAAATTACTTTTTTATATTAAAAATAAGTTTAAATCTTACTTTCTTGAATTAAATTGGCCTAAGCGCCCGTCGGGATCAGCCATTTCTACTACACAAAACGTAGTATCATCCCGTTATACAACTGCCACATTAAAACTAAACTAACTTTGCATAATGGTCTCATTCACGCACGTGCGGTCGTTACGATGTGTCCCATTATGCTGTCTCTTTCGCGCCCGATCGTCAAAATGGCCTCCAAACGAGATGTTTTGAAGGAGCGCCGCCAACTTTTGTTGCCAGTAATGGGCGGAGCGTACACGCACAGGGAGGTATTTTGACTACAAGAAATTAATTACCTTTTATTAACTTTCAATTATTATTATTATTATTCAAATATTTATTTTTTCATCTTAGATTTAATTTTTTTACAATATAAATAAAAAAACAATAAATATTATAAAAAACTTAAACCTAGAGTGCCGCAAGTAGCGGGACAAGGCCCAAGCTACCGGCGGTTAGGGATGCAGAGATCATCCTGTTATAAATATTAATAAAAAAAGTTATACTAATAAGAAAAGTCATTTTTATAATACAACTAGATGCTGCCG
This sequence comes from Synanthedon tipuliformis, assembly GCA_947623395.1. Taxonomy (NCBI): domain Eukaryota; kingdom Metazoa; phylum Arthropoda; class Insecta; order Lepidoptera; family Sesiidae; genus Synanthedon; species Synanthedon tipuliformis. The sequence goes on along the minus strand of OX392417.1, from coordinate 7,038,545 downwards.
GCGACTTCGTTCGCGTAACTTTGTAAATTATATAGGTAGGAAAACCTTCCCCGAGAACTACTCTGTCCATTGGTGAAAACAGCATGAAAATCGTTGCAGTAGTTTTTGAGTTTATCGCGAACAGACAGACAGAGGCGGCGAAGGACTTTGTTTTATAATATGTAAGGAGGATAAGTATAAGGATTATTCTACTTCACGCACGACTATAGTATAGATCCTTCTTAACGACTTTCTTTCACAACACTATCTAGTTAGAAACAAATTTAATCCCAAGTAGGTACTCTTCTCACTCGGCGACCGGTTCTGCGAGGGCAGAACCTTAAAACACCTGTGCAGATGCAAAATTTCCCCCTGTCTTTTTTTTAAATGCAAGCAATGATTATATTTTGTTAATATAAAAAATATAATAACAACACATACCAACACACCCACATTCGTAACCATTTTTCATGACCAGACACTAAAACGGAAAAGTCTTCAGTTTCATAACTGTTATTAAACAACGAATTATAATCTTTGTTCTATCATGTTATACCTACTTTTTAACTTATTTTAAATACAAAAATCTAAATATAGGGTTCAAATTAAAATAGGTATACTATTAATAATAGTGTATTTAAATTAAAATACACTTAAATATAATTTTAATTATAGTTGTGCGAAGCATCAATGTCAATATCTTACCTACCTATTAGACAAAAACTTTACGAAACATACAATGAAATTTTATAGAATGAGAAATATATATAAAAATTAAATATTATATAGGTATAATTTAGGATAGGATTAGATTTTATTTTCAATACAATTAATTTGTTTAGATTAAATCTTATTGTTAATTCACATGTTGTTAATATTGTTATTATTAATTAAATATTGTGTCTCAAGTGCGTCCCTGAACACAGGAATTTGTATATGGCGACCGATGCGCAGTGTGAAGAACGGCCAATGTGATTGTCTCTATTTCAAAATGAATTTTTATTGTTTTCTTTTTAGCTATAATGTGTGAAAGTTGTGTTAAAATGTTCTTCAGTGATAATATTTGTTACAAATAGTGTTCTCTTTAATACAAATAGCAATTAAATAATTTAAATATAGGTTTGTGTTTGTTGCACGTACGCCATTATAGTCCACGCAAAATAGCCGGGCATTGGCTCAAATAAAAGAGATCGATATATCTCATTCTGTCTCGCTTCCTCTTACGGTGGTAAAGTAAGTGCGAATGGTGCAGATATACTTTATAGCATGATATTGAATTGTTATATTATAAATAAATGTGTTGATAATTAGTAATAAAATAATATTAAGTATTTGTTTTATTTATTAATTATGGATTACATTTAAAGGTTTAATATTTTTAATTACCTTTTTTTTTTTACTTTTTTCTGGTAAGTAGTACTTAGGTATACCATAATACCTACCTACCATTGAAATGACTATAGGTAGTTATATTCCTACGTGTAAGTCAATGGGTATTTTTATAGAGACAGTATTCTATCTATTATTACAATAACCTATTTTATAAAAATAAACAGTGTCAATTAGAGTTTCAATAATTATGGAATTACATAGGTTATAATCGAATACCTACTGCTATGCTTAGTAACAATAACTTATAAATGCCCTAAAAGGCATATCTAGGTAATTAAATGTTAAGGAGGTAGGTATATATTAAAAATGTTTACCTATGTAGGTACCTAAAGCGATTAGGTACCTACACCTACGATTATCTAACCTACTTATCTACTTGGAATCATTTCATATATAATAAAAAATTACAAAAATAAATGTTGAAAATTGTGCTTTTGCCTTGCTAAGCTGATTCTTGTTTTTGCTGAGTTGGTAGGTAGGTACGTACATATTATGTACCTACATACGCAAACAAGTCGAAAACCACAGATTCCAAGTTTAAAATTAAAAATTGATTGGGTAATTTAAATTCGGAATCACGTGCCTCGTTTCCCGGCCGACGGAACACGATAATTTTACCACGCACACCTCCACGGCCAATATAATTTGAACCGCCTGCGGTACAAGCCCGTTGTATAATGTCTTTACACATTTAATACCAACACTTGGGTTGCAGTGAAGCTGGTCAGGTCCAAGTCGTTCGCTTGAAATAAATATTAGTTCCTAACCTATTAATATTTCGTCAGTATTCAGATGTTGTTACATTTTGGTGAAAGACATTTTCTAAATAAAGAAGGGTTTCTGATTATTTATTTTGTATCTACCTACACATACAGAGAGTACAGAGATACTTACAAAGGAGTAGATAGCTATTTTCAAAGATACAATTTTTGTGGTAAGTATTTATTAATTTATGTTGAAAGTGAGTACTTTTATGTAGGTATACCCTATACCCGAAAATACTATTTTTGTACTTAAAAGAAACTAATAGCTATCCATTAGCTACCCAAGTTTGAAAAAATATTCGATAGGTATAACTAGGTAAACTTATTTTCTTAGAATGTAAGGCAAACCAGAAAACGGAGTTGAAGAAGTCCATATTGTAGTTAGATGGAAACACCTCAGAACGTTGAAATCTTCTAAAAATCAATTCAAGTTAATTTTTAATTTACCTTAAGTATGCCGAATTTGCAGTGCAGTGCAGGTACCTACTGTGCTTCGCAGTCATTCGGGCAGCTCGTCTTTATAATTTGTAGCTTTGTCAGCAGTAATCGCAGTCCGTCATTTTGATTTATTACTTAATTAATTGTTATTGTACTGAATTATTATATATATACCTAATACTGATAATATAGGCCATGACACAGTCATGTTATGTATGATATATCTATTCAAACAGTTATATTAATACCCACATACCTACTTATTATGTTTCACAAATACTTTAATCGAATTCAAATTCTGTTATGCTGACAACAACAACAACTATTATACAACTATTTAAAACAATAATACTTTGTATGTATGTATATTATACGAAATAACTTCGTTATTATGTTAGGTAGGTTGGTAGGTTTTACTAGGTGCTGCCCGCGATTTCATCCGCGTTTATACTTAAAAAAATGAAAAATATAACACCTGAGGTAATATACATATGTTATACATATACCTATGAGTATAATATAAAGTCTAACGTCTTTAGCAGTGTGACGACAGTGGCGCCGATTTTTTTAAATTTTTAGACGATCTCTCGAGAATCTACAATTTTACAATATAAAAAGTATTGTAGGTAGGTAATATGCTAATCTATGCGTGTCAAATTTCATCCAAATCCGTACAGCCGTTTTTGAGTGTATGAGTAACAAATATTCAAGCACATAAACATCCAAACAACTTTCACATTTAGGTATAATAATATTATATTATATTAGGATTACAATAAGTAGGTACAAATTTAAATAGACACGTTACCGAAATAACTGTTATATACCTACCTTAGTAGTTTAACCAATAGTTGCCTATTATAGTTTTCGCTACCTTGAAGTAACTAGTAGGTAGTTAATTAATTAGGTAGTTTTTAATACGTTAACTAGTTTAGTTAATTGTTAAATAGCTATGTTAACAATACCTATTTCCTAAAAATATGTTTTAAACTGGTTTGTCGTACCAGTTACATAAAGTATTTATTTTTTGTAATTTTGTTGCGACATTGCTCTACATCCAAATCATAAATACTTAAGTACTGTAAGTAGGTATTCAACATGTTTTGGAGACGTGTTTTTGTATAATTCATTTTTTATTTCTTACACAAATATTTATATATTTCCATTGGAAATATATAAAATATGTATTGGAAATATATAAAATATGCATGAATTAGTCTGAATACCTGATACCTGATTTTTTATCTAACTCAGTCTCTTACTATATTATATCTCTTATAAATTCCAGATTTATACAGGAATGCTGACGCTTTATCCGTCAGCGCAAAGCGTAGCCTACGCTAACAAAGTCCGGATACGAATTGGTGGCCTCAGCCACACGTGCGCCGGCGCCGATGAGTTTTAACATTCAACTCCCGCGCAACGTTGTTTGTTTTCACACCGACGCTAAGAGCGTAGTAATCGCACGATTGTTTTCATCAATGCTTCGATAGAGTCTTATCTAATAGATGTGAACTCATCACTTGCTATTTATAACTGATAGATTCATGCAATCTATTTATACTTAAAGATTCATGCTTTTAGAATTTCATTTTATATTACATTAGATAATCAAGTAGCCGTTACAGTTTAGTAGTACAAATTGAATCTTTTTCAACCTGTTGTTCATTTATTATATCTTTGAAAATTGCTTGTAATTAAACAAATAAAATCCATTGAGCTTTTAAGTTATAGATTAGTTAAGCTAACGATCCTTACATTCTACAGAGTACTGAATATCTTAGCACTAGAAGGACAAGTTATACCTACTTAATTACTTACATTTATTATATCTGTTTGGCTACCGATAAAGCAATGAATGCAATTTATGTGCAGGTAATATTAGGTACTTACCTAACTAGATAATACCTATACCTTCAACATTATACTTATGTAGATACGAATTTCTCTCGCCTACAAACGCGTCTGGAAGCGATTTACAATAGAGCTCGCTCCATGCGCCATCCCACTCTTATTTGAATTTGTTTTACATACACTAGGAACGCTATCCCCTTACACCAATGGAGTGGAAATAAAATAGATATGCGTCTCTGTAACCGCGGAGATACAATGGGTTCGTATGTGAGATATTTTTGTGTGAGACTAGCATTGTTTAGTGGCTCAGCAATGCCGCCGGTTACCCGCATTTGTATTCAATGAAAATTATTATTCCATTCTATTTCCTTATTCAATTTTGTAAACGTTATTATACGCTGCAGGAGTTTGATTCATTTCACGATCCCCGCAGTGATGTATCTATTGTTTTCGTTGAGAGATGGACTGCTATGTTTCTTTGGAATGTGATTACAAATTGTATAGAGACAATGGATTAAATGCACCTATTTACCTGTAGTTATAAAATATTTACAATGTTCAGAGAATTTACAGAGTAAATAATACATAGACTGGTATACCTACTTATTTAGTAGAAAAACAGAAAAAGAAAGAAAACAGGCGCCGAGCCGTCCAACCCTCTGCTTTACGAAAATAACTTGGAGTTTAGTATTTTGTTTAGAGAGGGCTTACATGGTTGCACTTCTAGAATTAATATTGAGTAGATAGGTATATTTCTACAATACCTATATTTAATAATTTGTGTTATGTCACTAATGCTTACTTAAATTATAAATTAATTGTAAATTGTTAACTAAAAATATTTACTAATTGTAAGCACCTATGTCACATGTGTCAAGCTTGGTTGGTTGCCCAGTGATATCGACCAAGACCAAAAATGTTAAATTTATTTTAAGTTATATAATAACATTAACTTTATTATAATTATTTCCAAGTTTTAATTATATATTTTTTATATACATATTATAATATTCGCGCCAAATTCGCTACCGCTCACTCCCTCTTGTTGTAAGTCTGACAAACAAGACAAACAGAATAAAATGTCGGCCATTTTGTATACGCGTGTGAGCCGGCCGCGTGGAGGGGAAACTGCTGTAGGAGTTACCACTATTAATCGATACGCCGGCTGATCAACTTTCGTTTCTAAGCGCACGACTTTAGAGCGTTAGTGAGATCAGTTCGCACGGGTTATCGTTGTATACGGGCTGTTTATGTAGCCAAAACGGCAACTTCATACACCGACGGCGGCGTCACTGCCATCACTTTCATTATTATTGGGCGATTCTAAGCGTTTACTGGGCACTCAGTGAGAATCTCGGGTTCCGTTGTTCAATTAAAACGTTGCTTATTGTTACTTAAAGGCCGTTTCCTTAACTGGTGAGCACTAAAGTGAAAGAATTTTACATTACAGAGTAAAATTGTTTTCACTATTATGTTCAATCACGTGCAAGATATATAGGTATTACCTATGATGTGCCTATGACCAACTTTGTATGAATGGCGAAAATTGAATACTTATTACTTACTTTTGGTATATTTTACGAATACATTTTATCTATAATACCTACATAATAATATATGTATTTCCCATTCATGCAAACCTTTCAATTTATTTAAAGAAAGTCATATATTAATTACCTAATTTAATATTAATATTTTATTAATATTATTAATTAAAATTAATAATTGATTTAAATGAAAATATTGCCATTAAGAATATTTTTGGATAATAAATGTGCTTACTATAAACTAGGTGGTAGGTAGTTTAGTGAATAAATAAATATAACCTGTAGTCAATCTCCACCTTAATGAAAACACAAATGCAAATACAGTTTTACTATAAGTAGGTATATTTCTTGTTTCTAACATTGCTAATTACTTATAAGGTGAATCACACTAATAGGCATTTAACACTTTGTTAGGTATTCAATTATGCTTATAACTGATATCAGATGCGGTCAATTATAATTTCTTTAATGTAACTCAGCCGCATCTACTATAATTACTTACCTACTAAGTAAATAATTTACTGTCTCTAAACACGCAACCGTTCACCAGTAAAATAATAACATTTACCGATTACTTGAAAACTTATTACTTTACTTAGATCCAATTTAATGATCAAAATTTTACACAGTGAGTGAACCGCTGGACAAACCTCATTTCGGTTTTTGTTCAAACCCAAACATTCAGTCCATTTGCGCCTTAATAGCCCATCCTTATTAAATTTATAGTAGACACTGCTAAAATTTCACTTGTTTAATTACTCCGAATTCGGGTCCAGGGTAACCGCTAATGGGCGCACTGTGCGGGACCGGACCACGGAGTATGGCGAAATTAGATGTTTTACTGTAATGTTTCTATAGAATCTATAGGTACTGTATACTGACTAGCTAAGAAAGACTTGTTTTTCTTGCAAACGATTTTTTAAATTATAAAATCACTACATAGTATAAAACAAAGTCGCTTTTTCTGTCCCTATGTCCCTTTGTATGCTTAGATCTTTAAAACTACGCAACGGATTTTAATGCGGTTTTCACTAATGGGTAGAGTGGTTCTCGAGGAAGGTTTAAGTACATAATTTACTAAGTTACGCGGGCGAAGTCGCGGGCAGCAGCTTTAATTTTATTAACACGTAATTTTATAAACTATAACTAACATGTAGTGCCATCTGTTAACAGACTTTTTCCATTATTCGAAGTGAGATTAGATGAATTAGAGTACTACATTGCTTCAAACAGAATTCCCTAGATGGCGTTGTAAATTTTGCATACACGTTGTCTGGGACTCCAAAAAGGACATAGGGTACCTTTCATCCAGAACGCGGACGAAGTCGCGGGCACCAGCTAGTAAAATATAAAACAGTACAGTAGGTATACATTAATAGTTACCTACCTGTATATAATTTCCGGGATCCGGGAATATAATACCTATATTGTATTTAAAGTAGGGATTTGCTTCTGTCTGTTTCTACCACAGCTTTTTCTGAACCAACAGATTTCGATACGGTTTACACTAATAAAAAGAGTGATAAACGAGGAAAAATTGGGGATATAAATTGCGAAAAAAATGCATTCGTGCGAAGAGGTGCGAAGACTGAGACAGGTTCTTCACTGATTCTTCTCTAAGAGGGTGGTTACAGATGCTAGACGGGCTCTACCTACTAAAAATATATTAATGAAAAAATACCTATCACTAATAATAAAGACTTCGTATTCGCAATAGCTTGATTCTTCAAGTAAATTTATAAGCATTTGAAATTTTCATGCGATCTACTTACTTCAAGACCCATCAAAAGAAAACTTAAAATAATAAATCAGTCATACCTACTTAATTCTACTCGAATCAAGTGGTACAGTTATTTCTTTATTTTCTTAAATTATAAAAGAGATAATTTTCATGTTTAAGTCCTCGTATAACCTACTTTATCACAGGCTTTATCGTAATGTCTCCGCTTAACTTAATTTTCGTATTAAATTCATCATTAATTAAACAATTACGAAAACATTGCACTCTGTCTCCCTCTAATGGACTTGTAACCGTTTTGTTGAGACATTCTTCGTTTTATGTTACGAGTGCGTCATAAAATAAAAGTGCATCAAAACGGGCCTCCCGTTTGCATTGTCCGCGATAAAAACCCGACCGCGCGCGGAACGCTAAACGCACACAGCTCATTCGAAACTTTCGCCTGCCTTTCTAACTTAGTCGCCTTGCCGGGGTTCCTTTACGATTATTTAGTCGTAAAAATCAAAGTTATAGGCTATTTACACCCGTAAATGTGTATTAATCTTTGTTTTACGAGATGTTTACGGTTGCGGTGGCTTATTATTTAATCGTCAATCATTTAGCAGTTTACATTGGTTTTACTTGTCCATATGGTCGGTTTTATGACAGCATTCCCTTTATTTTTGATGTAGATTAGTTTTCTATTTTTAACAGGCAGGTGTTTTGAGCGTATGGAGTATGCATTTTATAAGTTATTTTTAAATAGAGAGCCAATCGGGTAGTTAATATTATTACATTATTTTCTTATCTACCTATGTTAAATTATTACAATGAGAAAATATTTGTAATTTTATTTGTAATTAATTAAATCAAGAACTAATGCATCGACTTTAAAAATTCTTTTACCTATACAAAGCTAGAGTAACATATATGGACATAAATGGTTATGGCTATAGCGGACAAAGTCGCGTGCAATAGCTTGTTTATTTTACCTTAGCTTAAACAATAATATTATATTAAAAGTGATGTTCAAAGAAAGTCTTATTATATTGAAATGAAATTGACCTTGCATTTGAGACAAAGTCACCTTTGCGTAGGTACCTATATTTATTTTTTTTCCTTGTTTATACTTACCTATACCTACTTACTTATAACTTTTAACTATGTTTGTTTGCTAAAATACTGTCGTCTCATGATATTATTTTACTAGAACAAAGACATTAAACAGCGTTGTCAGGACTGAAAACAATATTCAACACATCGTCCGTTGCCTTATAAATTCACTTATTTTTATCCCTCACTTTATACTCAGTTGACGCATATTGCCATGCAAAAACCAACCCTAACTCCGAGCGTTTAAGTACAGATGGTATTGAATTAAAATTGAAGTGCAACAATCAAGCTTAAAATGTCGCTGAGTTAGTTGCGCCGACGCAAGATTGTATCGCGGTGTGTGTTAGGTAGATATATATACGGACGTAGGTATCTCTGTGAGTTGGTATGTAGTGAATTATTGGATAGCGATATTTCCCATTTAAAAGATCGTCAACTCGGTGGTGGGTTTAAAATGGGATTGTTTGTGGTCCGTGTATTGTTTTGTTGAACATTTGCTGCCTACAAATAAGATTTTGTAAATGATAGAGCTATTGCGATGGAGAATGGTACATCGCGAGTTAGTTTCGAATTTCGAATAGGTCTGGTTAAGGGTTTCGTTCTCATATAATATACCATCAATAATATACCAAGTCTAAGTATTTTGCTATATTATTACAAAATAATAGGCTGGGAGGACTTATAGGTATATATAGCCCTTGTGTGTTCTATTTTGGTGCTTAAGGGTAGGTAATATCCCTTTCACATCCAGGCCAGGCTGCCACCTTTATTAAAAATTAAAATATATATTATCAAAATATAGGTAATATTAGGTAAGTATACATAGGTACTTTAGTTGGTCTATTTTGCACGGAAGTAGTAGTTTATATGTAAAATTACTTGTCGTTGTGCTGTCCATTTGAATACTTTGAATTTCTGTGTTGAAAAACTTATAAAAATTACAGTTTACCAGATAAGGGGATAATAGGATAAAATATATATGAAACTGAAATCAACTAAGATCAACTATGTAATTTAATTTTTAATTTAAAAGGCTATAATTCTTACAGTAGGTACCACAATAGTGATTTACTTACTTCCTTGTTATACCCAGGTATAGACATAGACATCTTGGTATCAACTTGGACCGGCTTGGTTGTTGCTTTATCGTCCCTAGACGCGGGTACATAGTGAACATCCTTTTACGGCCCCATAAGTTCAAACAAGAAACAATTTCGAACAATACACTGGAGTATCGTACACCGGCTCAAATGGAGAATTCAATTTTGTGGCGAATTTCTACGACCGATATTATAAAGTTGGCACGTATCTGAGTGCTTTTAATATCCTACTCATTGAACCGCCTTGTACAATCTAAGTAACTAATATCTAAAATAAGCTATGCATTATAAAAGAAGAGATTTTCAAAAATAATTGCCAAAGCGTGCCTACAGGACGCATTTATTTATTTTTTAAAATAAAAGATGACACAAATCATCACAACATATTAGGTACCTAAGTCTACCGACAGTCATTTTCAACTTCTTATGAAAATCTTCTGCGATTCAACATAAGCTTTTACGCTCTTTTAAGTAAGTAATAATATAACCTTGTAAGAATAGTTAACAATAGGTTCTATAAAAATAAATAATTTCTCCACCTTGTTTAACTAATAACTCGGCTAAATTTATTAAAGGTTTTTTTGCTTAGAAAGAATTCATTTATAATGAGAAAACTTAAAAAAGGAAATATGAAATATTGAAATAAATAATTTTATTATTTAATTTTAAAGTATGAGCTAATGTATAGATAATAACATAAATACACTATTATCACTGTGAATGGTTCCTAAAATGATATTTTAAGGCAAATGTAATCTAGAAAATCTAATGCATTTTTTACTTACATACTTTCTTTTTTTTTTTTTTTAATTTAAAATTAACCTTAAGTATAATGAAATAAACTCTTTCCAGCTGTTGGTAAATTTGATTTGAAACTGTTAAATACATTTTGATGAGACCCTCTTTCGGTTGAGTATGGGAATAAATCAAGTATTTCGGTCACGTTGCGTTCTGGCGAGTCGTGACAGACTGTACCTACCTACGTCAAGTTGAGATAAAAGCCCTTCAGTGGTATGTTCCTTGGAAAAATATACTCCTTAGCATTTTCGCCTTGTTTCCTTTGTCGTGACTACGCTAACGTATTTACTGGAGACATTAATTATTTAATCTACTTAAGAAATTACTGAAAAATATTTTACTACTTAGGTAGGTATATAAAAAGAAAGAAAACATAGTCAATAGGTAGGTATGTATATAATAACCACAATGTTTTACAAATATTAATTTATTATTATCTTATTAATACTTTTACCTATTTGTAATAGGTACCTACTGTTATATATTGTGACTCTTGAGAGTCTTTATAAGTATAATTTGTCCAATAAAAAAATTTCAGAAACTGCGTTTTATACTCATTAATAACGAGATTAAATTTTCTTTAAAAGTTAACACTTTAATTATTGATTTAAGTACAGAATATTTTTAATTATTGATTTCTTTACTTTATTTTTAATTAATAAAAACCAATAGTATATATCCTTATGAAAGTAAGATTTTAACTAAATTTAATAATTTTAATTAATTTTTCTTTTAACTTTTAATTTTTCTTTTCATAATCTTTCTTAAAAATAATGGTAACTTTTTAATATTTCAATATTTGCGTAAGACACGAATATGAAAACCTAACAAATAAATAAAATAAAATTAGTTTTTACATCTACCAAATTTTTATAAAACTTAATACCTACATAAACATTTTCTCTGAAACGAAAGTAACAATATTTAATTTTTAACAAAAGGTAAGTACCTACCTATAGTTGCAAAAAAGAGCTCAAGCGGCAAGGATAATCCTGTAATAATTTATTCAAGTGTGAATTATGTCTTGTTATCTATATGCAACAGTGGAGAAACATTTTTTTCAGTAGGTAGGTAGGTACATGTAATGTTAATACTTATAAAACACTGTTATTTTTTTAAATATACCATATGCTTACGTATACTTATTGTGTATTTGGGTATATACCTACTAGGTTTGTACTTATATATGCCTATTTGCCTACTACCTTACTGCATCGGGGTTTTCCGTTCGAGACTGATATTATGATTTATTAAAACTTTTATTGAAATTATAGGTACTTACTTAAAGAAGTATTTACCATTACTACATTTTTTTTGTATAAGTCGGTCGAGCTTTATTGTAGGGTTATATTGGCTACATAACCAATGCTGGGCGGTATAGGTTTTACATCTGTCAACCTAAATAGGGATATAAGGTAAGGTAGGTTAAGGGAATGTGCTCTAACATCCCTTATTCATGTAGGAAACACAAGCAAATGCACGCGTTCAAATATTTCTGACTTTTTCTAAATGGCAACTACTGGTTACAGTCATGATCAGAGCTCATGTCTGGGTAACGCAATGTGATCTGCCATTACTAAAACCGTACAGCCCATTCAAAATTAGAAATTTAAAAAGTTATTTGGAAACTGTCTTAAGTTTGAAAGTTATACACTGAAACTTGTGATATTGTGGGTGTGAGGGGAAGGGCAAGCGTTATCGGCGGACACGCTGCCTTGAGTTATAGCCACAGGACTGAGATATCTGGCGGGGTTCTCAAAGCTCCTTTGCAGGCTTCAACCTACAAAGGAATATTATCTTCGACAATTGCAAGTTTTTGTCTTTGTATCGATTTCTACAATTCCTGTATAAACCATTATTGTTTTTAAAATTCCTGTTATACAACGAACTCGCAAATATTATCTATAGAATATTGATCCTATTTTTTTTTCAATTTAAGGGCGTATGTTTGATTTATGTAGTTTGATAATAAAAACCTAGTAAAAGTTCATTACCTACTATACTTTCTAATCTTAGCTATAAGTATGTAGGTATATATTTAAATATGTATTGTATAAAAATCATAAATCGATAGCTAGATACTTATTGCCTATAGGTAATAATAGATATTTAATACAATATTTCAGTACACCTATCGCGTTAATCTGAGATAATTCGTGTCAGATACAACTTGTAACTTGTATCAGACGTTGTCTGATAGAAAATGATAACTGGTCTGAAATTATTATTGGACCTCATTTCTCTTACCTTTGTACAGCTTCGCTTGTGGGAGTGGTGAGTATGTTATACTATGTAAACTTCATTGTCACTAACACACACACACTTCAACAAATTTCGATACAAAAGTTGCAAACAAATTTGAATTAAATTTTACAGTACATAACTGTACCTACATATATCAATTTTTATCTAGTGACCTAAAACCGAGCGTACACTAGAACGATTTTTTCAAGACTAAAAAATCTTCGCATCAAACTGCCTCTAACACAATGGCTTCAAACATATACTTAACTGGCATAAACAAAACAAAAAAAAAAAATACGAAACAAAACGTTTAAAAGGCTTTTGTATCGAGCCGCGTTCGCAGAAGATTGTCGAAGCCGTAAAAAAATAACAAACATTTTTTTTTGGGCTAAAAAATTCATACGCAACCCTTACTGTTTTGGACAAAGGAATCAGTTTCTCAACGCCTTTTTAAATGGGTTAACTAAATGTAATAAACAAAAAAACATTCTATTGAAGACGAAACAATGTTTAAAGAAATTTCAACTCACCTTCCACACCTTTCCATATTGCGTTGCAAATAAATCGGCGGAATCCCGCAATGTTTGGCCTTGTCCGAAGAATTTAATGGGGCCGTAAACCACTAAAAAGTACCTTGTAGAGAACGTTAGAAATGTGTTCCGGGCCATTACGCGTGTTAAGCAGACAATGACCCGGGAATAATTACACCTGACTTAAAAAGAAAGTCTTTCACTCATTGTTTGGTCTTGTTTGTGCAAATATTAATAATCGTTTTGTCAACGAATTTCACAGGTGAAATATGAATTTACGACACCTTTTATGTTATTTTTGAAATGAGCTTTTTTGTGATTATTATTGCGTTTGAGACTATTTAGTTCAGTTTGTGCAGCTTTTCGAAGACGTGTGGTTACCTTTTGAGAAATTATGTGCTTAAATTATTTTCAGACTTAGTTATTTTTGACTTAGACATAGTTCTGTGTAAAAAAAGTGATACTTATTTAAATATTATCATGTGACCTTTGCGTGGAAATTGAGGTAAGGATTATGTAAAACTAAAATATAGTAAATACGAAGGATGTACCTACTTACTGAGGAGGCGCCCACAGATAAATCTCTGCCAGTGTGAAGTGTAATCTGTTGATGCATTAGCATATCTAGAGCGGAGCACGTTGTGGCTAGAGTCACAAAGCCGGCTAATGGAGCGACAATCCGAGCCACATTTCATAATTATCGCCTATTTTGAGTGGACAATATCCGTGGCTTATGAGATTACTCCAGTTACGGACGACCAATTCGATACGCTGCAAGCTTACTTAAAATCTACTTGAATAAAGTTTCGCGAAGCTTGAGTATATATTTTTTAAACTATGTAGCCTACGCAGGCCTATAAGTAGGTATATTTAAACAAAAATATGTACTTACACGCTAAATAAATATAAAGTATTACGTTAGAAATAAGACACTGTTACTTAATATATTGATAAGCGTGCATTTGTTTAAATTATGTTATACAGATGTATACACAAAACTTTATAAGTACAAAATAGATTTATACCTATACTTAATTGACAAAAATATAATAAGAAAATACTACTTAATTTTGTCAACAAAATTTTAAACTTACCAACTTATTAACTAGCAAGAGCATGGAAAGAGTTTTTGGAAGAGCATACTTGTACCTACCTATTTGATATGTAACACTGTTTATAATAACATATTAGGTATTTTTTTTTTATCAAAAAATTATTTTTTAATTTATAGATACCTACAATAAGTAGAGCATTTATATCTAAACAAAATCGTTGATTAAAAAAAAAGTTCTATCCGCATCTAATGCGTGATCATCAACAGAAATTTTTCTAGTGTCGTCATTACCGGGCGTTTGTTCGACGTTTTTGGATCACAATACGTTGCCAAATGCGTTTGGACTTATGATCTGCATCACTTTTAACTATTATACCTAAGCTACCCACACTAATTGCGTCCCCTCTAATGGCGGTATACTGAAATATGATTTGAATTTTCCATGAAATGTCCCGTAATACGCACACATAAACACCGATACACTTTTGAAGGCCCTCGGCTATGATGCTTTCAAATTTACAGGCCGTGTGGGAATGTAATTTAATGCTCACCTAACTGGACCTTTATAGTTATAAACAGTTAACTTCTATCTCCGTAACTAACTAAAAATTACACATCTCTGAAGCGTTCTGGACTACGAAAGTTTTAAGCAATTTAGATAGTTACTTTTTTCCTATTACTTATCTTTTAAAAATATCATTTAAAAGTATTTAACATAGAAAATAGTTGGAACAGAAAAACTATCGTTGAGTTTAATTATTATTGTTTTAACTTTGAAAAGAAAACTGGGCTATATTTACACAAAGCTTCTGAATAGTCCTATTGAAAAATCATGAGAGAGGCTTTGTCCTACAAAGCAATTGTATATCTACAAAATATAATTTTGAATTTTTAATAGGATTTTGAATCAGCGATAGTTCGCTAATAATTAAACGTTCTATAATGTTCAATAAGAGTAACAATAAGTAAGTATGGCTACAGCAGCTACAGCTACCTACACATTATAGTTAGTTAGGTATAGTTGGAGTTCCAGCAAGGGTTATTATTATATGTATGTGACCAGGGGCTTCGTCGCGGGTCGCCTCATTACACTTAATTGGAGGACCATTCGCGGACGACTATTAGGGTTAGATGGGTTTCAAACTAAAACTGCTACGTTACAAAAACTTTATAATTAGGCGATTAGGTAAAAATTCGCAGTTTAAAATGAAAAAAATATCAGGGTTATTTGTGAATGGATCAAAAGTAATTTTGTGTTGGAAATAAAAAACGGTAATTTTATAGACCTAATTTTACTTCTAATAATAATCTTTAAAAAGAGAACAAATAGAAGAATTATATATGAATCAAAGCGCAGCTTACCAAAATATAGTCCCTTCTGCAAAGACATTAACTTACGAATGGCGGCCATCTTTGATACGTCGACCGGTTAAGCGCCCCTCCAATAACTTGCTTTCAAATCATTGGTTGAAATCTGTTAAGGAAAAGGCCAGACTGATTTTGATTTATTCAAATGTTTTGAAATGAAAATTCAAAGAGAGAGATATTTCAAAGAGATTTGAAATGAAATCTATTAAAAAAAAATAATCATTAGAAAAATTAAGAAAATAAATCGTATAATGGTTGTGGGATTGGTACCTATTTTATGCTATCAATGTGTATGCTATACATATGAGTTGGTAGGAACATATCAAATAAGCAAACTTTTTTTCTTTTAGTTACTCATAGGTACCTTAGATTAATTAACTGAACCAAAAGCGCTTATTTACCTATTAATACTTATAAAACTATAATAAGTTTAAAAAAATATAGGTACTTTTGTGTTTTCAAAAAGGATATCTCACGATTTTCCACCTTAATATGAAATATGCAGGCATAATAGATAAGGTTTTAAGGGAAGTCGCCTTAACAGCTTTTGTTTCCGAGAAAATATTCATTTTTCATATCTTCCGGGGCGACGCGAAGCAAAATTGCTCGTAATGTATGCGCCACAACGGTCATAATTGACTGAATTATAATATTAAACGTGAAACAACATTGCTGAGGTGAAATTGATCCCTTTTAACGTAATTTACAACAATTTATCCTCAGTGCCCTCGAGATGGGTCGGTGCTGGTGCTGCCCCTCTATTTAGTTGTTAAGGTGAGGATTAGGTGCACGTATTATCTAAAACCTTACTTGGTCACCCTAATTCGTATGATTTGTGAAAATTGTCCGTGACGTTCTAGAAATGAAAGGGTTTGTGGTACGGAATCTAAAGCTATCAACGAGTGGGTAGGTAAGTTGCTGTTAGCAACTCATTTTTAGAACAATGGTATCACTACATAGTCAGCCTGTCATCATCTTAATTAAAAAAAAAAAAATACAACGGACGATGATATAATAAAATTTTAACAGATTACAAAGTTATATATTAAAATACGTGTTGAAGTAAATATTAAAAATTGGTTATTAAATTTGTAAGCTATGCTTCATCTCAGCCATAATACGTATATGCCTCCCACATAATTTTCCAAAAGGACCGATTAGAATCAACTTGGATCCTTGACGTAAATAACGTTATTTTTATATGTAATTTAATTAAACGTTTAATTCATTTTAAGTTAATTTTTTAAACGCAATTTTAAACAATTTAAAATCAAATCATTTTCATTCTAAATACAGAAGTTGGATTCAAATAGCTTTTGCTTTCAGTAGAGATACGAACAGTGGTTACTAAAAGCAATTATTGGTTTATTTGCGGATGTACGCACTCGGGCGAGCAACGAAATTAAAACCTCGCCCGCTATCACAATTGGCAATAACCAATCTCTTATCTGTACACATCTCTATATACCTTTTAACATAAACGAAGTGCGCGCCCGCGGGCGGCGAACTAATCTCCATAACTTTAATCCCTTAACCCCCGCAGTACCAGGAATCCAATCAAACAGTACAAGGCAACCCCCCAACCCGCGAGACCCCCCCCGTCGAATCCCCACTCGCCTACGCAGCCTGTCCCGAGTAATTATCAAAGCTTTAATGACATCATAAATCGAGTGTATAATCTAATCTGGAAAAGCCCGGGCTCCAGCGCGCGGCTTAATGGTGTGAAAGCAGCCTTATCTCCCGCCATGTGTGAATAGAGCTTTATACGCTGCTGCCTGAAAGCGCCGGGGAAACTTTGGAAAAATATGTCGTAGAACATTCCAGATAAGAATGTGGGACGTGAACGCTTTCAACTTTAATAGAAAATCGAACATTATCGTAAAACTGATGTCTTCGCTAACAAATAAAGTAGAAGCTACCATTGAAAGCATGCCCCTTGCCGTTTATGCAATACTTAATAACACTAAATATGACTTACTTTGTGTATCCATTACGCAAAAATAATTCCTTAATACACTTGTTAAAAAAATTTCATTAAACCAAAATATCTCATTGAATAGGTATGCGTCTTCTCACATTTCTGGTTACTTAAACCGCAAAATATATCCATTGCCAATCATTAGGCATTGCTTTTGAAGATACAGTCTTCAATTTAGGCGATATAATAAATATTAGATTGCTCCATTGTACTCCCAATTATACTTTCATAGTCTTTGGATTGCTCTGAATAAAGCATACATTTATTAATCCCCTCAACAAATTTGATTCAACAATAAAAGCAGCTATAAAAAGGTAAATTTTGTACCTATATCTATATGATATTTTACTTAAAGCATAAATAGCAAGAATTATGTATACATAATTTAAAGAATTTATTTTTGCTGTTTTTTTCTGTTTTTTTTTTTAAATATAATATTGTAGCTATAGTTATTATGTGTTAATACACAAATTACTAAAAAAGAAGTGACTAAAGTTGTCTGAGTCTAATATTAAAAAAAAAAAACTGCTATTTCAAAAGTTATAAACAGTTCACGAGATATAAATAATAAATACTAAAATAATAAATAAATAAAATACAGTCTCTTTCCTTTACATATTATCTTAGGGAATTAAATTTACATCTAACTCGTACAATGCCACCATCTTTCGTTAACACGTAATTGAATATTGCACACTAAACTGGCAAAGTCTCGCCAGAACAAGCGTTTCAAATTTGTTTGATTTCACAACGAAACGAATCAAATTGTTAGTAGATAGCATCGCAATTTCCTATACGAGGTCGACTCTCTGTATCTAATCATTGATTATAGATAATAGTTGAGACTGGGTTAGAGTGCCGCCGGTCTTCCGACGTTATTATTGAATTACACGCCAAATCCGATTTATTGCTTTTGTATTAAATGCCCGATGCACTAGCTCCATCTTACCTATATAATCCCTGTCCTACATGGGATATATTTTAACGTGCATTTATGTTTTCAAGATTTTACTTATATTCTGTAAAAGTTAATAATATTTTCTTATTAATTGTTAACATATTGTTAGCTTCTTTATTTCTTATTGTTAATAAATAAACAAAAATTAACATGTTTTATACCCATATCATATTTTTTTACCACCAAATTTTTTTATTCTGATTGATATAATTTTGCTAAAATCTTTTGAAATAACCACTTAATGGCCTCCATAATAACTACGCAGTGGAGCTATTATCCTAAATTCATCTTTGTACCGCGATCCCCCGTCTCGTTGCCTAATGAACGAATAAATATCGAGCCCTTCTTGTAAACAGCTAACGTGATACTCTTATGGGTCCCACCGTAAGGGGTAAGTGGATTTTGGTGTTGTATCGAAACGTGTGCCTATGTTACATAGGTATTAGTATCTCGTGTACATTCAGAGGCATGTATGTGAGCTTCGCCATGTTAGGTGTCGTGTGGGTGATAAATCGGGTACTTTCCGGCTTTTGTTTGGGTGAAACTTGAAAATGTCGAATTTAAATACATGCCTACATTTTATTTTGTGTGCACTGCCTCAGACACAAAAATAATAATTCCATAATATTTCCAAAGAAATAATAAGAAACAAATTGTTTTATAAAAAAATTAGCTGTTGCACGCGACTTCGTCCACGTAAGTATATATCTCCAGCATCTATAAGAGGTACCGAGGCTGTCATATAAATAAAGTGGTTCAAAAGTTATTAACTAACCGTATGATGGTATTTTGAGAAACATTATTTTATGTCAACGTAAAAACGTTGGTATAATTGCATACAATACTTGGCTTTTAAAAATAATAAATATTTTTATTTATTGTGTTGTAAATTAAGCATCGGGGTGAATTATATGTGAGGCCGACTGTACGCTGACAACAGCTGCTTTAGTGACGTATGAGACTACAGACTCTGTAAAAAGGCTAAACAAAATTAAACTTTAAATTTTAACAATAAACAGATGCAAATTGTTGTACGCAATTTAAACGTAAATTTTTCTCTGGTCGTATTTAATTTTGAGCGATCATCTATTTTTGTTAACCTCGGTAGCTCTGACAATGTGTTGAGTGGATACCTTAAAAACAAATCTGAGTGCTACCCAAGGCTGTTTAAATCTGTTAGTTATTCCTTGGTCAGTTGTACGTAGTTTAATATATTGACATTGACTTCTCTGATCTATTAAAAAGCACTGTATCTACACATTAAAATCTACAAAACAAATTTAAAATTCCAAATTTAAATCTACAAAATTTATTTGATAAGTTTTTGTACATTATCATCATCATTATCAGCTTGCTGCGATATCTTTCAGGCCGTTGCCTTCATTCGAGAATTCGTCAACCCCATCGGTTATCCGCTCAGCGACAGATGTGACCGGCTTTTCAGTTGTTCCATCTTGTTAATTCTCTCAGCTATGTCAACAAATTTGGTTTTTATTCAAATTTTTGAATTTCTGATGCTATCCACCAAAGAAACTCGTCCTAGCATAGCCCGCTCCATAGCAGACTGAGCAACTATGAACTTATGGACCAGCCCTGCTATTAGAGGTTACGTTTCGGTCATTTCTTTATGTAAATGACATTTAAAAATGACTCAAAAAGTTATGTTTTATTTCTATAATTGTATGTGGCTTCTTTTTAAGCCAAAACATTGATCTATTTCTATATAATGAAATAAGCTTCCAAGAGTGAGGGACGACGCGGCGCGCCTGCTTCACTAATGGAACCAAAAGCTTAGATTACGTAAGTCGTGTAATATAAACAAGGCGTGTACCTAACTGAGATACCGTGAGCCGGGGTATTTAGTCATCTATTTAAAGAAGGAGAAGCCCATTAATTTCGTTTGGGCATTATTTACTGAGCTAAGTAGGCACGGAACGGGTTTCTTGTAACACGATAAATTCCGACTCGAAAGCTCCGAATAAATCTCTCAGAAACACGATAAGAATCGATGTCTCACGCGACGTATTTATTTATTCGACTGTGTACATTATATATAAAAGCCGGAAGAGTGGGTGTCGAATGCACCTCGTAAATGCTTTCTCTTATTCCGATAAATCGAATGGTCTCGCGTCCTTTTTTCAGATATGATTAAAGTTTCGAAAGTCAAATTAAAACAGGGTTGTGCGGAAGTGATTTAAAGTGAAAACGAACCGAGTATTGCTTTACATAATTTATGAAGGCGAAGGCGTGGTTTTTAGTTTCACATGTGTAAAAGTTATAAATTTGACTTATCACGAGTATAATATCTCTATGGCCTTTTAGTTCATGATTTGTGACAAAACAGACATAATTTAGCGAAATGTCCACTTAGGTCATATTTTTATATGGGTCTATGAATTTATCTGACTTTGTTGTCTTTATGTATTTTATGTAAGTACCTACCTATATAATTTATCTGCAAAGTTAATATTATATAAGTAGGCGTTTGACTTATTTTGAGTTTCGGCGTAGTAAGTTAGTTTTATCAGTGTCATTGAACCTATTACGTGCGAGTGGATAGAACAAAAATAACAGCCAATGGTTGTGCCACTCACATACTACTATGATATACGTACACTGCACCACATTTTTCCATTGAAAATTTTTTTTGGTTTTTGAAAGAGCAAATAATTCTAGATACTTTTAAAACACGTTAAAAATGGCTAAAAAATAATTAAATAAAAGCATGCTTCTATACATACGAGAGACCAAGATCTCCGAAAAACGATATTTGATTGAAATATGTTTCAGAAACCCAATCTTTATTTTAAGTACCTACTTGTACTGATTTTATCTATTCTGTGTTTTTAGTGTAGGAAGAAGAAGTCTTCAATAAACTAGCGTAAGTATTTCATCCTGTAATAGGTACTTAAATAGGCTATTAGATACCTACATAATATTGCATAAATTTTAGAAAAATGAGTTTTCTATTATGAAAAGAAAATTGTACATCATAACAAGTGTACGAATACTTCATGATATTACCGAAATAAAGGTCATTGAACGAGAACAGGGAGTGTGTCGGTTGGTCGAGGCCGCACCGAACATTTATCATCTAGATAAATGAGCATTTTAGCCCATAGCATGTGTAATTTTGTTACACAGACGAGATTACTTCATTACATTTTGTAGCATCACAAACAACATTCGTATAATATAATAGTAATTTATTACCTACTACATATAAATCGACTTTATGATAATTTTTTAAAACATAATCATACACATACCTATATAATCGCAAAGCAAAATTTCAATTGCAATTTAAAAGAATTGTAAAGAATTTTGATTGCAACATTGTAATTAAAGGTAATTAAAATGTTATTTACATAGTAATATAGATATTTTCTTGATAACTTATTCTATAATTAAAATTGTCATAGAACACAATATCTTATATCTTAAAAATACAATATTTTTACATTTATAGCCATAATTTAAATGAAAAATTGTTTGTGTTATTGAATAATCTCAATAATTTAATCAATAATAATCTCTAAAATATACCTAATACTACACTGTTTCAATGTAGAGCATTAAAATGTAGAGCACTGCATTTTTAACATTAGGCACAGTAATTTTTTAAGAGCAATCTCGATTTGAGCCTACTGGCAAGTTATATTATTATTTTATTAACGGAATCTTCTGCATAATTCACAATTTCTGGTTACGTTGAAATTAGCTAACTTGCTTATACTTCTTCTTTAAAAAATCTAATGTCATATTAATTCTTCTATCCTATTATAAAATAATGTCGCTCTCCGCCTCTATTCTGTTTCTCTGCTAATTTCTTCTAAACCTGCTGAAAGAGCAATCAACGATGTAGTTTTTGTATAATTTGCAAAAAAATTGCATCCGTGCAAAACCTCGGGTGAATTTGCTTATAATAATATATTATAGGTATATTATATAATATAGGTATAATATATTAGTATAAATAGTACCTATATATATATAATACCTCCACCTCCATCTGCTTCATCGCTTACTTCTAAACCATGCAAACGATTCTGTCACGGGTTTCACTGATGAAAAAGCGACGAAGGTCTCAATAATTAGTAACATAAAGGTGCTTACATGCAAAGCCGGGATAGTTGCGCCAGTATAATTTTAAAAATCAAAGAAATCCTTCAACAACGTTCACGATTTTAATATTTTTTCATGTGACAAAGACAGTTGGCCTGGTGCCATTGTGTGGTGCGTGAGGTGAGATGCACGCGGAGAGGGTTCCGAGGGGTGTGGAGGGGGAATGAGCGTTACGAATGGAAATCAATACTAACTGCACACTATTCCACTGCTGCATTGCTCCAACATAAATCAGCCCCTCTGCTGCCCGACACCCCGTTCTTGCCAAACTAATCGCAAGCGAGTTTCTATTCTAAGATGCAGATTTTTAAGTTCAATATTCAATGAGCCTTTAAAAAGAAAACCTGCACATCTATTGCATTATAATGTCTAGTTGTCTCAAGACGTTATGGGGTATTTAAATTAAAGAAAAATGTAGATCTTTTATTGCTCTGTCAATTTGTATACATTATAGAAACTATATAGATAACAATAGTAAACGCTAAGATTATAAAATACTAAACGCTTCTCAATCGGTAAAGTGATAGCTTGTCCCCGGACAAGGATTTGCTCACAATCTGGTTCTTTCTTGCTAGCTATTATGATTATTAAAAAAATGTGGTACTTGCAACCACATGTGGTATTTTGCAGTCATGCACTGGGCAAGTAGTTTGGATATTGCGCCTATAAGGAATGCCTGAGCTTATTCCATCCATATCACGTTTACTTTGGAGTTGGTAGTGCACTGATGAGATAACGCATTTGCTTGATGTATTTAATTTGTGTTTGTCACTCTTTCTTTTAACCTTTACTATAAAAAATATAAAAAATTCTTGGAGATTTATTCCTTTGAAGTAAATATTTTCTTTTGTAAGTCAGCATCTAACCTCAGTATAAGGTTACCGGGCCTAGTATATACCGCCGGGTGTCAGATAAGGAACAGGCTCTGCTCACGGCGAGTACTAACTCTCGGCCTTTATTTATTACGCGCTACGTGCCCGAAGCGAGCAGTCCTTGCACCAAAAACTTCTTACTGCTTCGACACTTCAGAACATTCCATTTTCAACTCTAATCCTTATTCAAAAATGATTATTATCCGGTACGCTAGAACGTATATGTGGCATTGTAATGCAGCACTAATTGATAACGCTCACTGTATCTGGTATTGCCATGATTTAAAACTGCCTTCAGAATCCGATGCGAAATTTATGTGGAGCCTGTGTACGGAGAGCGTCTTTGCCGGAATTATTTTACTCAGAACTCGAAAATATGCATAATATTCAATGGAAAAGTTTATTACACTTGTTTTCAGTAATTTCGGTTCCAAGAAGCAAGCCAAAAATTTTCAGTAGTAGGTACAGTTCGAACTACAGAATAGCAAAGAGTAGGTACCTTATACTAAACGTTTATTAGAGTTTATTATGTTACCTATGTTACCTATGTTTAATTTAAATAGGTTTAGATTAGTACACTTTTTATTTTTATTTTTATTAACTAAGTATAGAGTGGCAAGAACACAATATGCGGTCTGCAGCCATAAACTTCTATTTAGTCAATGATATTATCTAGTAATCAATCTGGACTCAGTAATCATACTTCTACCTGTGCTTCTACTGACAAGAATCCTTTGACATATTATGACAAAGTCTCTTATTTTTGTCCTGGTTCACCTTCATCACCATTATCGTCATCTCTGCCGTAGGACATCTACTGCTAGACATAGTCCTTGTCCATGATTTATCAATAGGGGCAGCGCCGACCCGCGGCACTTATTAGATGGCGAGTCCATTCTCCAGACAATCTCTTAGTTCTTAACTACCCCTTATACCGTCAAAAAAGTTGTATATTCACAGGTAATTAAAACACTTAATAAATAAACGTTAAGACAAGCAGCGCAAAAATTATAATTTATCTGCATTCAAACGGCAGCCATCAGCCATATTTAAAATATATGCGTAAATTAGTCAAGACCGAAGGCGAAGCAATTACCGAAGCCTTTTTAGCTTGTAAGTAGTAAATCGAAAAATGCTTTATGTGCTTACAACAAGTTAAGAAATAAATAAAAGTTGTGTGACCGGTTTTCGGTGCCTCCGTTTCTTGCGTCCTTTTTTTTCTCATGGCAAATATAGTGCGGAGGAAAGAGAGGTGGAATAAGACGAATTGCCTGTTTTATTCGCGACCCGAAACCAGTTTATCATCGTTTCGCAAGTTGTCGTTTTTTTTTGCGATGCGGTAGGCGTCGATGGATATGGTTATTGTTCCATGTATGGAGGACGATAGGTATGTAGGTAGATAAAACAGCGTTGTGTTAAGGTTGGTTTAACTGTTTTTTTTTTATATTTTGAGATGATTGCGTCATCGATCACATCTTCTAAATAGTTCTACCTACAGAGTGAATGCAATATTTTTGGTTGTAACTAGGAATACAATAGTTCATATTCAAAAGCAACATTATAAATGAAATTCTATATATTTATTAATATCATTATCTGCAAGACAATAAACAATATGGCCCTCAAAGAAAGCACTATTTTATTTCAGATTTTTAAGCTTTTGTGTTAATAACAATACAACGGACAGGGGGACGAAACCTTGTAGGTACTTACATTCAGACCAGAGTTCACTTTGAAAATTTAAATTCGACCCCTGAGCGCTAACCACTCTCGACCTAAGGGCTCGTCAACGTTATATAAGTAGGTACCTACTTAGTTACTAAAAGCAGTTTAAGTAGGTATATAAAAAAACGTTCCACTCTTGTATCTGAAAATAGTAGAGAATCAACAAAGAGCTCTTTAAAGATTAAAACAAAGCGGGAAATAATTGGTGAAAGTTTTTAAAGTCGGGTGCTGGTCCTGGCTCGCCGTCAAAGCCTCGTAATCTGTTGCACAATAAAGCAGGCGCCTGGTGCAATTTACTGTCGTTCAAAACTTACCCGGCTCGCCCGACTGAATTAAGGGTTTATAAACGACTATTCGAATAACATTTTAAAATTAAAATTTATAAATTCCTGATAAGAAGAGGCTGTAGGTATAGAACATACACTTTAATTGACTTTTTTGTGATTTGATATTCACAGTTGAATACGTAAAATTTATGGACTCCCTATGTAATTTATACTAATGTAGTAATATGTAGGTATTTAAAAATAGCTTAAAAAAATTAAGCTATAATAACTGGTGAAAAAGCTGTTGGCTATGGATTGAAGTATTAATTATGTTCGGATTTTGTTATAAAAGTGGTGCTTATAAATTGACAATCACAAGTATGCAAGTCACGATTGTCCTAAATTTTCTTAATATTATAAATGTGAAAGTGAGTTTGTTCGTTTGTTACTCTTTCACACCTTAACTAGGTACTTAAACAATTATTATGAATTTATGCAATATTTTCAAATGTAATTACATAGAAGGACATAGGGTAGGTACCTCTCATTTAACAAAAAAAATACTGTACCTAACCTACTCTTAGGAACGCGGACGGAATCGCTGGCAAAAGCTAGTTGTTCAATAAAACAATTGTTATGCGCCACTTGTGGTTTTCATACATACACACACATATTTAACTAAGTATATCAATATTTCATTTATAAAAAAAAAGTAATTGCAATTATAGGAAAAGGAATTAAATATAAATATTCTTCACTTCTACTTAACAAGATCTAATGTATAGGTAGGTATTTAAAATGTAACGCAATTTGTAGAATGTAGTATATAATATTTGTAGAATGTAGTAATAATGTAATAATAATGTTCAAGTATTTAGAGTAACAATGGGCTGTTCGTTTCCCCTTAGTATGGCAGCGCAGTTAACAAAATATGGCTAGTTGAAATTTATATACAAATCAATTGGATACCAACAAGGGCAGAACTCGCCATTTAAGGCGACTACTTAAGTAATTAAAAACATCATGTACTTAAGGTGGCTAAAAGTCCATAAACTAACAATTCGCTACCAACCGCGAATACAACGGCGATAGCAGGTAACTGTGTATGCCATCGCTTTATAGTAAATTTACAATACACTTAATTTTATGGATATGAAATTTCGTTTTCTATTTAATTAAATAGCAGGTTTAATATTTTGAAATTTTTAATATTGTGATGACCTACATACAGTAACCTACCTACAATTTTGACATATCTACTTACAAGAATAATGCAAGAAGCCTTTAGTTAATGCACAATAAAAATAATATTCCGTTAACTCATACATACCTACACAAGAAAGGAAATATGAAACATGACCTTAGATATTAAATTTTCGAAAAATAATTTTTTAACTATGTGTAATGGTCCAACTTAAAAACTAGGATACCTAGTTTTTATTTTGAACTCGGGCGAAGCCGAGAGCGTGTAGTTATATAATATAAAAAATCAATTAATTAAAAAAATACTAACAATAAATATTTAGAAAAAGCATAAAATACTTTCATGCTGGTAGTTAACTTTTTTCTATCACAATGATTTTGGAGTTGAATCGAAATTATTTCTTGTTTTGGAGTTTACTCCCTATTAAAGTTTATGGTATTAAAAAATTAAAAAAAAAATTTAAGTACTTGGTAACTGGCTGTAATTGACCTGCAGCCTGTACACTAAAATTTATGAAACAAATCATTAAAAAATATTCTTATAAAAATTACCACTCAGTGTTTGAATTTAATGAATATTCATAACAGCGTACGTTCTGCATCAACCCGATTTTATGTACCAGCAGTGAATCAACGAATGCAGACGCGCTATCGACATTTCTCGAATGTTTCGATTTCTTTTAAAACAGCCGCTTCAAGTTTCAACTTTATCTCACTTAACGGGAAACTGGTCGCGCTTCTTACAAACTTTACACACAGATTTATTATTTCGAAAGTATCAATAATTTTGTTCCCGATAAGGGAACAATTTAAGTGTAGCTCGTTGGGTCATCACTGATTATATAAAAAGTGGCGCGGTTCGATGTTTTTATGATTCATCGATTATTTTATGATATGATCAACACAATCGAAATCGATATTTTAATTTAATACACTAAAAACCGGTAAACTTAATAAATGTGTCACTGCATATTGTTATTGGTAGTGTACCTCTATCTGCAAGACCATCAAAAATTAGTATTTAAATTCAGAAAACTTTTCTCTACATAAACGATGCTGGCGCTTATAGACATTTCATTTTTATTTTATTATTATTTTATTATTATTCTTATTTTTTATTTTATTTAATGTCTTTTATTTTTCCTGCTTAAATAGAAACAAAATATAATTAAAAACCATTAAACTTGAAAATATATTATATTATTCTTGCTTTGAAGCATCCTTGGTGAAATAGGTAGGTAATACCTATGTGTTTTCCCAGTTAATTGAATTAATGTAATACAAACTACAGTTATAATGTAAAGTATAATTATAGTAAAATATAGGTATATAGAGTTAGAGTTATATATACCTAAACGTAGGAGCGACTAGGTAGGTATGTATATCTATTTATCGCCTTATAACAATAGCAACGCCGTGGTTAAGTATCAAAGGATTGGGCTATGAAAATGGGCTCTGGGATCCCTTGCACAAGTTTTACGGTGGTCCTTACAGAAGTAAGGGTAAGAAGTAAGAAGTAAGAAGTAAGAAGTAAGAAGTAAGGGTGGTCCTTACAGAAGTAAGGGGTTTTAGATGTTAAATTAATCAATTAATAATAATTTAATTTTGTCTGCATCTTGGAATTTTAATGCATATTTTCTATTTAAAATGTGTGCAGTCCACGTAAATTTAATTAATTTATTGAGAAATTAATGTCCATTAAAGTACAACGATAAAGGTCACAAAACGATAATTATCTTCACTATAGGACTTAAGAGTTTAGATGGCAGTTATCAACATTTATAATGGTTGCGAAATGTAACCAATAATTTAAATTACTACTACAGTAAAAAGGTTATACCTACATCGATACTATGAAATAAAGGCTTTTTGTAATAATCTTGTTTAGCTTGCTTTGAAATTATGTTAATTAAATGTTAATTAAATGTAACCAGGCGTTTGTATCTATTATTCATTAGTATATAGGTAATTAATACATCTGAATAACAAACGCCGTTTGAGTTGGATGCCCACACAGGGTTTAAAATTATATTCTGAACCAATTTCGATGAAATTCAATTTTTTTATAATAATAATTTGACGTATTAATATATAGTATAGATATTATTAAAATTGAAGAACATAACGGAAAATAAAAATAGGCTATATTCAATTCGATTTTTTCAATTTTGAATATCTATCAACATCTAGTTTTCCATGGATTTAATGGTTAATTTTGTAACGTATTCCTAGATGTAATATATAAGTTCCTGTTACAAATTATATGCAATATAAATATTACTTACATAGGTAAATTATTTCTTTATATATGAAATATAGATAGCTTTAGTACATGTTTGTAGACCTATAATTCAGTGCGAGCGCTATGTGAAATATTTTATCTCGATTATGAGTCACAAATCTCGCAACTTCCAACATGGACGCGACCATATCAAAACCAACACGCCATAGACGTAACATGGCTTATACGAAAATTATTCATACACGTCCCAACCTAAAGCCTCTCCACATGACGCCTGGATAAACTCACGGATGAATACATTTAAATAGTAAACGCGACACTATGAAAGATTTAGTATGGTATAATGTAGCCGGGTACATAACTTCCATTACTCATGGACATAACTCGTTCTGTTATAAATACGGTGTGTATGGACATGCTTTACAGTCGTGTCGGACATTACTCTGCGCGCACAAAAGGGTTTGTTAGTTGAACTTATGAAGAACTAGCTTTGGTGTTTGCCCACGCGCACGGCAACGCGTAATCTCGCCACCGCAGCCGCACTCTACTTTATATATCTACCAAAGCATGTAAACCCACTATCAACTCAGTTACTAAACTTACTAGGGCTGTCACTCAATCCCCAATCACCCTTGAAATTTTGACTCATTTTATCATTTTACATGACTTATATATGCAGTTTTAATATAAGTTTATTACTTTAATTATAAAATATATTCGATGAAGATTTTGAGTTTTTAACAAATTTTAATATTGCAACTATCTACTCATACGATATTCATCGGCTGTAACGTCTACAAAAACTCATCAAAAGAAAAAAAAAGCAATATATTATATAATGTAGTTTTATAAAGTTATCATTAATTAAGAAAGGCATACATAATAAGACATCCATAAATATTTTTGCATAAAAATGCAGAAGAAGAATTAAATGATTCATCAGATAAAAAATAAGTGAAAGGAACAAGTAACGGTAAATTAAATTTCAATTTTTCAGTCAAATAATTATCTTTTATCAGTAATACAATTTAATATGCTCCCATTTTTACACAAATTTTAATAAAATGTATTATAATATAATTTGACTCCTTTTACGAGTTGGTTACAGCTTAATTTTTAGCAATTAATAAGTTATTGTAAGTAAGAAAAAAAAAATTCAATGTTTTTCTTAAGAAAAAAGGAAGGCCGTACTTGTTAAAAAATAAATAAAAAAATTACTTAGCTCGTTTTCTTTGATGATCTTATATTTAGACAGTTTCTGTTAGGTACGTCTTCTCGTCATCATGATACATATCTCTTCTATTATAAACAGTCAAGCTAAGATAACTCTGTCACTTCTACATAGAAAATTCTTGATAGCAGGATATAACCATATAGGCTGTGCCTATAACGTGAAGTCTACTTTTGCATGGAGGTCTCAATCAACA
The DNA here is from genome assembly GCA_947623395.1 of Synanthedon tipuliformis. NCBI lineage: Eukaryota > Metazoa > Arthropoda > Insecta > Lepidoptera > Sesiidae > Synanthedon > Synanthedon tipuliformis. The sequence continues at coordinate 7,007,851 of OX392417.1, read as the reverse complement.
AAGTGTTAATTCAACGATTCAAAGTAAGCGTATTCCGTAATTAACGTCGGAGGAATGCTTTGATCCGACCACCTTATATGTGCAGTGCATGAAGTATTGCAGGCGATCATGCGTTCAACATGGCCTCAACGAGAATGAAGTCGTTTGTTCCAATATTATAAGAGGAGCGGAACTTAGCTATTATTTAATATTTATGGTTATGTTTTCTCTGTACAACCCAAATATGTCTGGTGTCTTTGACAAAACTTTAAAGTTCACTGCGAAGTATCATAACATAATCTCTTATGTTCAAATGTATCATAAGCGAATCTTGACTTTGTTCCTTACAATTATTGTCCTATCAGATTCTACGGGTATAAGAATTATAAAAATATTCTTATACCGTTAGTTGTGATACTAGGCGACAGTAACCATATGGAATTTCACTTGCCTGTTGTTGGTCTTTATGGTTTAAAAAATATAGTTTTCTTTCAGCCAGTTACATTTATAAAGAATATTTAAAAGTACAATTTAAGTAAATTTTAACTAGTCATTGCTTAGGATTTACTCAAGTTATTATTCTTTCAGCAATATATTAAAATGTTTTGTTTAAAATGTGCATCTATAATATATAATTATGAATAAGTAATCTTTAAATTTATCCACTTTATACCTTTATACTCTAGATATCTAATTCTACAACTTGATGTAAACTGAAAAATTGTATCAATTTTTAAACAATCAATTGCTTCAGACAGTAGGTACCTACCAATATTATGCTTTGATTCTAAAATCATAATTAACGTTTTATTTTAACAGTGTGTAAAAAATACTTTAGTGATTGGTTAACATGTAATAAGGAAACGTATTTGCTCTGAAATTTTACGACAAGGCATTTTCCTTCGCGTTTGTTAATTGTACCAAAAGCAAACCAGCAAATGAAACTAGCGGAATTTATGCGAGGTTAGTAGAGGCACGTGTTTCGCTTGCGTGTAGTTTAGTTTGATGATCTTCGCGATGCAAGTCACATGTGCGAACGTTTACATCTGTCAATAACATGATCAAATTCAAATGTTTCATAAACGGATTAACATATAAAATAATTTAAAGCGGGAAGACACTGAAATTTTGTCTCAATAATATTCTAAATTAAAAAAAAAACATCTATTATTAGGTTGTGTGACCTAAAAAATATTTCTACAAATGTTATCATTCTTCTACTTTGTTTACGTAGTAAGAATTCAAGTAGGCCATTAAGATGAGAAACACGTAGCTACCATCATGACTTAACTGGTCAACTGATGCTAGTAAGGACTACCGCGATTTAACCTTGATTATAATATGATAAACAAATTATACGTGAGAAAATTCATAGCAACATTGTATATGTGTGTTTTGTGTACATTAAAATTTTTAATTGGGAACTATAAGGTTTTGCTGATGTAATAGTTGTAACGAATACTAGTTATACTGAAATATGTATGTTACAACAGAAGATGTCAAAGGCAGGCATAATGTACAGAGGTTATTATGGTAACTGTGGTTGGAATTCTATCTTTTCTTCAATTTTCTGGCATTAATAATCAAATGAAACTCTTATTTTATGTGCACATCTTAAATTTGCTTTTAATTCACTTTATTTGTATGTCAATACGTACATAACATCACTACATAGTATAAAACAAAGTCGCTTTTTCTGTCCCTATGTCCCTTTGTATGCTTAGATCTTTAAAACTACGCAACGGATTTTAATGCGGTTTTGACTAATGGGTAGAGTGGTTCTCGAGGAAGGTTTAAGTACATAATTTACTAAGTTACGCGGGCGAAGTCGCGGGCAGCAGCTTTAATTTTATTAACACGTAATTTTATAAACTATAACTAACATGTAGTGCCATCTGTTAACAGACTTTTTCCATTATTCGAAGTGAGATTAGATGAATTAGAGTACTACATTGCTTCAAACAGAATTACCTAGATGGCGTTGTAAATTTTGCATACACGTTGTCTGGGACTCCAAAAAGGACATAGGGTACCTTTCATCCAGAACGCGGACGAAGTCGCGGGCACCAGCTAGTTTCTTATATATCAACCTTCCCTACGTGTCTAAAAATACAATGCTCATTCTATGACATCAAAATCTAAATCAAATCTTACTTCACTTGTTTTTTCAAATAGTTCTATTTTATCTTTTTAAATACATATTTAAATCAACATCTTTAAGAGTTACCACAGTAAAACTGGTGAGGACGTTATAATTCAAAGTAGGTACTTAACCCAAAGTATTTTCATGTGTAGCACACTAAGAATCATAACCGTTTAATATAGATAAGTAGGGTCTAGGACAATTCGCCGCCGCCAATTCGTCGCCGCCCTTTCGCCGCCGCCATTTCGCCGCGGGCCGTTTCGCCGCCGGCCGATTCGACGCCGGCCATTTCATCGCCATTTAATTAAGTTTCATTTATCCACCTATCCTGAACATAAATAGAGCGAATGCGGGCCGCATTCGTGCAATATCCGAGTTGGTATAATTCCATATACCAACCACATGTACCCTAGTTGGTCATATTTATGTACATTTTTTAATGCATTTCGTCTAAACAATTGAAGTAATTGAATTGTCGAAGTAAGTAAATAATTGAATATGCCATTTTTATCAGAAAAAAATTTTCTCTATCGATCTCTATATACGATATACAGAAATTTGCCTACAAATACTTATACAATCCCAGAAATTTTTGGTCAGAGTTTTACATCAATGTAAAAGCCGAATGTTTTTTTTTTGTAGTTTTGTTATGATGTAACGACCATAATTTATTATCAACTCAAGGCGTAAAAAATCGTCGTTAATTGTAAATGGTTAATATTCTCCTGAAAAGTTGGGTTTTGGTTTATACACCAATTGAACTCAAAGGTATCGATACACATTGATGTAATATTATGGATTGATAAGTTGATTTAATCTATACTAATATTATAAAGCTGAAGAGTTTGTTTGTTTGTTTGTTTGAACGCGCTTATCTCAGGAACTACTGGTTCGAATTGAAAACTTCTTTTTGTATTGGATAGATCATTTATCGAGGAAGGCTATAGGCTATATAACATCACGTTGCGACTAATAGGAGCGAAGAAACAGTCGAAAATGTGGAAAAAAATGGGGAAAAGCATTCATCTTTGAGGGCTTCCGTTGCGTGCGCTGCGAAAACCGTTCGAGATACCCAAATGATTCCCTAAATAACTATTCCACGCGGACGAAGTCGCGAGCACAGCTAGTATAAAAATAATTTTATTGTTAACTAAATCACTCTTATCCTTACTATTAATTATAAATGTGAATGTGAGTTCGTTTGTTTGTTACGCTTTCACACAAAATTGATGAAAGATACCTTTCATCCAGAACGCGGACGAAGTCGCGGGCACCAGATAGTATGTTTTACTGTAGTCAAAAAATTATTGTTATGTCAGGTTTTATAGCCATACTTATAGAGCGCTTATTATTTCTTTCAAGCCTTTCTGATTCTTCGCTCAATAAAGACACAGCAAGTTTAATTTGCTTCTTTGATGGTTTCGTCGATCTCGAATTCTTGCTATATAGTTTAGTATGTGAAGTTGAAAATATTGCTAAGAAAAACGTATTTCTTCTATAGCGGCGATTCATAAAAAAAATTAAAAATTCGGTTGCAAATTTAAATTTATAGACAAAAGAAGTGTTGTAGGTGCAATAAGGACCCTTTTTATCATTGTTATTATGCAATGATTTATGGTCCAACACGTGTCAGAAGTGAACTTGTAAGTATTATTTCTCACAAAGCACAATAATAGTTAGTTTAGTAGGAAAAAAGGGCAGGCATTCAGGTAGAAAATAACCCAACCTTTTGTTTGTTTAGCACCCTGTTGTTTTGTCACTTATTTTGTGGCACATACTATACCTACATGTCCTTCAATTCCTTAAGAATTACTATATTTTATAATTTTTTTATTCCCATCTGAGTATAAGCATTTTTTTATTACTTTTAAATACAACCATATCTAATATATTATTTACTATTACTATTTCTAAGGAACTGTTATTATTATTTTACTAATAATAAAATCAAATAAATTAAATTATGTAGCTTTGTTTCATTTTATGTAAAGTTGAACCATACTAATTATTATAAACAGTAGCATAAAAAAACTCTGGTCGTAAAAAAATATTAGTTTGTAAAAACACTTTACAATTTTACTTACTAATTTGACACTATCAATTATAAACGAAGTTCTATTCCTTTACAAAAAAAAATAGATCAACTCGTTTTTTTTTCTCCGTCCGTGTGGGCTAGACAAACTCACAAACACACTTACACATTTATTATATTAGTAGGGAACTATCCCTACTAAATTTAGGCTCTTAAACCTGTCACCAAAGATAATTGATTGGTCTCGCTGCGCTCGACTAGATAGAGCGCTATACAACTTTTTATTGTAGTGTGTGTAAAAAATCGTCACTTTTTATCACTTTTTACCCAGTTTTATTATATTATTACACAGTTTTACTACGCAAAATGGTATTTTATTATGCCTAAAATTTAATAAAACATTCGGCACGTACACAGACAGTTTGCAGTGTGACTGGCTCGTGTACGCCGAAATCGGCGTACTATTTTATGCCGCATTTTACAAATACGACGGCGGTATCTATTCGAGCGTAGTGAAACCAATCATTTACCTTTGCCTGTCACGTTTTTGTATCAACAACAACATCAACAAACTTTGTTTTTACTAGCTGGTGCTCGCGACTTCATCCGCGTGGAATAGTTATTTTGGGAATATTTGGGTATCTCGAACGGTTTTCGCAGCGAACGCAACGGAAGCCCTCAAAGATGAATAATTTTCCTCGTTTTTTCCACATTTTCGACTGTTTCTTCTCTCCTATTAGTCGCAACGTGATGTTATATAGCCTAAAGCCTTCCTCTATAAATGATATATCCATCTATCTATCTCGATAATGATTTTTCAATTCTAACCAGTAGTTCCTGAGATTAGCGCGTTCAAACAAACAAACAAACAAACTCTTCAGCTTTATAATATTAGTATAGATTTATATGAAGGAAAATAGAGAATATAATGTTACTTAATTCCTATATTATTTTAGGTCCAACAAGGTGTAGCATTGAACGCAATACCACGTCTCTGGGGTTTGTCTCCATTGATCTACTCGATAGATAAGACTTGTCAATATGTAAAAAAAACATTAATAACTGACAGTCAGGGTGTAAAAATTAAAAAAGTCCTTAGTATCTTCAATTTAACTTAAACCTATATATTTTGCTCTTTCCTTTTAACAAGTATTCGATAGCTTAAAAAAACAATGAACCCTTAAATAACGATTTTTTTGAGACAAACATCTATTTTGGTAGTATGTAATTGTTTTGCTTTCTACAATCTGCGCATAATAAACAAAAGACCACAACGAATGGCGATGAAATGGCCCGCGTCGAATCGGCCCGCGCTGAATTGGCTTGGCGCTGAATCGGCCGCGGCGAATCGGCGGCGGCGAATTGGCGGCGACGAATCGTCCCATCCCGAGATAAGTACAAGACTGCATCTCACAAATTGAGATCATAGTAGGTAACTCTAAAGAGTCCTTTTGTCTATTTTTTTTCTGAATTCATAGTCACCCTAAGCAAAAGCAAGCTGTGGTCAATGTGGTCATACTTATCATAGGAAGACTATTCAGAGGCACTGATAGTCTAGATTATAACTAAAAAAACTTATGTAAGAATTAAACAAAAAAATTAATTTATTTTATCGGTGGTTGTGTTCTCATAAAAGGAAATGTAAAATTACTAATTCATTACTTAACAAGTAGAATAGCCGACTATAAATTTCTAATTTGCAATCCAACCAACGCTGGAGCGATTCGTTACACCTATAAAATAGCTTGCACTAACAAATGTTGCAATTCGTCACACAGATTTATTGATGTTGGAAACATACCACCTACATTATGATCTAAAATCAGAAATTCCGTTTAAAATTTTATTTAAATTAATTTTGCTTAAAAATATCTTAGAACCTAATTTCAGTTCAAGAAATAATGCAATTAATCATGTGGGGGCGCAGCGGACATAAAAATGAAACCCAAATCGGTACCTACTGTACCGATATCAACCTTTTTAAATTTAATTTCAAACACTCGTTAATATAATTTAAATTGTTTTGTATTTCCTTAATTTTGTCTTGTAAATAAAAACTCATTGATTTCTTTATAGATAATACTCTTTAATTAAAACGCTACGCTGAACTACGCTGAATAATAGTTCATTTTATTTTAATTTTCATTTAACTTTATTTTCATAAAATACAAAAAATATATACGTGAAGATACCCGTAGGTACATATAAATAAAAGGCTTATAAGTTAGTGCAACGCAAACATAGCTAGCTATATTTTAAAGTGCTCGTTAGACGATACTGTTGTAAATTACAATTTGTGTCAGCGTGCGTCATTCCTTAGCCACTCCGGCCTCGTTCTAAGCGCATCTGTGTTCGTGTAAATCAAAACTATACAATGCCCACATCTTCCATCTATGTGTCTGGAATAAGGTGTAGGGGAATATTTTCGCACCATTTTAACATTTATAAACATTATCCTTTACCGAGTGGATAATAACAAATATACTTATAAAAAACATTTATTGAAAATAAAAATATATGTATTAATCTAAATCGAATATCTCTTCTAACATCTTTTTAGCATTGTATCATTTGTAAGTAATAAATTTAATAGTTACAAGTAATAATAATAAATAATCAAAATCAAAATATTTATTTATCAATTGGGTGTCTACAAGAAACTCTTATGATCGTCATTATAAATTTAAATTTACCAGGGTTTCGGAAAAAAGCCAAGATAAAATTATATGTACATCCATACAAACTTTCGCATTTATAATATTAGTAGGAAATACGGATTAAACAAAAGCAAAGCCATAGGTGTTGCATGTGCATTGCCTACCATAGAAAGATTAAGTATAGGGGATAGGGAAGGGATTGGGTAATGAGCTCTGACATCCTTTTCTCACTGATCTAAATACAACATACTCATAATTTGCTATTTCACGGTGATATCTGTGGTGATATTATGGTGATATTCTGTAAGGGGTGGTATTTTAATGCCTCTAGACTGGCTGCCTAACAATTGACTATTCTGTGAAATTTATCTTTTTAATACCTATTATAAATGTAAAAAAAAAACTGTTATAAACTACCAGTCGTTTAATGGCCAAGTGAAACTAATCGTTTTATTTCTAATGGAGCGTTATCAAATCAACAGTGTTTAATTAAAAGAATCAATTGCCATGACGAATCTATAAACTTCACACTTGATTCGCGCCTGTTCTTTTGCAATCACAGTTTCGATTTATTTAATGAAATAATTGGATCGGCTTTCTTTTTGCTATTTCTAATAAATAATTTAATAAATTTAAATTAAATTTATTTTAATAAGTAATTCAAGCTTCGTTAACTTTTGCGTTATCAAAATAAAATAAGTTTATTGCAACATTTTCTATCTATTTAATTATTATTTATTGCAACATTTTCTATGGAAAAGCAAACTGGTGTTTTGTAAGTTATAAACTGTCAGCCCGTCTGGCGGCAATAACTACTATCTAACAGAATACCACATAAAAAACAGCACTTGTGATACCTAGTGGGACTTGTGATGTACTGGTGTACCAGTAGGTAACTGATGTTATCACAAGTTTGCAACGTCCGTGACATATCATGAAAAAAAATTAAAACTTATTGTATCAATTACAGCAGCAAGACGGGAACCAAATTATTAGGATCATTAGGTATTACTTTTTTGCCAATTTGTAGTTTAAACAAAATTGCCTCCCATTTTTCAAGAAAATTTAGTCTAAAAAAGATGTTATAATCAGGCCATAAACAAAGTAGTACTTAATAACCTATACGATCTGAATGCTAGATGAACTAATAGAAACAGTCACCACAAAATGCAATTAACAAAACAAGAAATCCATTAACATATTATGGAAAGCACGCCATATATATATCTACGTAAGTTCTACTAGAAAACACTGTCTCTAATAATTTGGCCTTCGAAGAATAATGTGGGGCCCTTATGTGCTAGCTACCTAAACCGTTAAGAATCACGAAAGGGTTATAAGTTACACGAAAGTTTTCCTAACTCTTAAGTGTTCTATACTTATGTTTAAGACACTTAAGTTTAATTAAAGTTTTCCCTGAAGCGCACTGCAATTACTCGGCCCATGTAAATGCAAATAAGTTTTGAACACACGGGGTTGTTTATGCCGGCCAGAGGTTAGTTTTCCATCTACGGACACTGTGTTATAAAATGTAAGATATATGTACTATGAAGTGCAGAAATGCTATAGAATAGAATAAATCTTAATCACGAAACTATACACAGTATTTTTTAAATAATTATTTATGTTATCATTAAAATATTTAAAACTTTTATTGTATCTCATAATAGTGTATAATTATTTTTGTAATTATTAATTGGGTGAATATTATTACGTAAGGAAAATATTAAGACTTATTTTTTTATTATATAAGGAACTAAACTCCTACGATCTTCTTCAAAGTGTAGGTACTATGGTTAACGTGGTTAAAATGACACAGAAGAAAGCCTTGTGTTGTAGTTCAAAACAAGATTAATTCGGCTGGAAACTTGGCGATTTAGCTTATTGCGGACGTCCCTTGGAAGTTTCGCCGCAACACAATTTAGAAAGTTTAAATCGCATTACGGGTAATTTGAAATTTGGTAGAACAAGTGTTTACATTTTTTTTCCTTTGCTCCATGGAGTCCCAAAAGTGACTATTAAAGCATCTTTTAATCGTAGGTAAAAGTTTTAATGATAGTATATTTTTACTCTCAACTAAAAAAGAACAGGCATTTTAAATGTATGAAATAGACCTCAGACAAATTTTCGAGGATTCAGTGAAAGAATTGCTTGTTCATTTTGCCATTAAAATACGTTAAGGTGTCGCTACAAGGTATTCGAGTCGAGTATGACGTGACTGACAATGCTAAACATACTAAAGCATACTAATTGATGCTTGCCAAGGAGGTTGGATAATTACACCTTCGCTAATTATGTGTTTTACTTATTAATAACATTCATGAAGTACACACGTAATTGACTGGAGATGTTAACTCACTATTTAAATACTACTTACTTATTCGAGAAATTACTTTTTTAATTTATTAGAGAATTTTACTTATTCGAGAGATACTTTACTTTAAATTAATAAAATATATTTTTTATGCAATTTGAAATGAAAACAACTGTAAACCTTAGTCACTAGCTGTAATTTAATGTAGTTTTAAAAACTAGTTTCGAAATTAAATTTTTAAAATAATTTTAATCCGTTGTCATTCTAAATTTGAAAAGATTTGAAGAGATATTTTCAAAGTTAAAACTTTGAAAACTTTATTAGAGAATTTTACTTATTCGAGAGATACTTTACTTTAAATTAATAAAATATATTTTTTATGCAATTTGAAATGAAAACAACTGTAAACCTTAAAGTCACTAGCTGTAATTTAATGTAGTTTTAAAAACTAGTTTCGAAATTAAATTTTTAAAATAATTTTAATCCGTTGTCATTCTAAATTTGAAAAGATTTGAAGAGATATTTTCAAAGTTAAAACTATACGAGTATAATTGGGTAACAATATATTTCAACTGATGTATTTAAGTTTTAAAAAAAGTTAAATAAAAAAACTTAAAAAAAATCTTAATAAAAAAGTTTTTTAAGAAAACAAATTTAAAAAAATAATCTTTCTTTTACAAGAATTACAAGAAACCAAATCAATATCTACTTGTTGATATATTATGTTTAGATGCTTTTATACATATCAAGTTCATATTAATAATTTCAACAAGGACGCACAAAAATGGAAAAGATTATTTGGATACATTAAAATAAACTTGCAAACAGGACGAAGTACGTCATATTTATGGGCACCCGTGACAAAGTGCCAGATGGGTGATTAATAAAAGAGAAGAGAGTTCAAAGCCCCTTAAGGCTGAGAGCTGACTGATCAAAAAGCCGTTCTTCAACAACACGACTCTGCAATACATAACACTTGAGATATCGTTTCCATGCTACGTTTAGACTGCACTGGCCTTTGCATTGAATATATAAGATTATTTCAGTTACAACAATTCAGTGTATGATGTATCCCTATCAAATATAATACATTTCATATTTACATCTCACTGCGGATTAGCAAGTCATATAAGCTTCTATACTTACACAAGTTAAGCTTGTAAGACCGTTTACCACTAGCAATGAAGAAATAATTCATTTTCATAAGGATTTATATCTTATTGCTAATGTCTTTAAGTAAATATTGCCTAATTATTATTCTTATTGTTTTAAAATAAAAATGCAGAGCGGTAGTAAGTTAAATACAAAAGTTGGATTTTTTTATAGATTTCTTAAAAGAGACCTTGTCTTTTCTTTTTTTTTATACAAATTTATCAAACAATTTCATTTGCGTAGTAACTCACCATCCCATATACATATATTTTAATTTCGTATTGAAAAGTAATATTTATCATAATAGAGTATATTAACCAATAGCATTTTGAAATAAGATGAGTGATTTTATTTCACTTTATCTAGGCTTACGTTTACAAGGTAAATATAGTAACTAAACGTGCCAGTAGCATGTCTAGTTCAAACGCAGCAAGAAACTTTACACTGTAGTATATTTCAATTCGCGCATCACGCATTTAATGCCTTTAGGAAAAATATCGGATGCACCACTCGTAAATACGCTTGTATCGCACTGCGGAACGCATCAATATTGTATCTGTGACGTCAATTAGCAACAAAACCATAAAACTTTTCAGTGGTGTTCTACACACAGATCTGTGCACATTTTTGACTGATTTGCTACGAGTTTAGTTATTTTGTGTACCTACATGTTACATTGTTCATTCACAAAATTAATAATTGCAAATATTTATGTTCCAATTCAACCTTGACGCTTTTACCTACTGGCTTTGTAGGTCCAGTAGTTTTATTATTTCAGGTATTAACCAATTACTTTTTAATTTAAATTAAGTAAATTACATATATTTTCATCAATAAATTATTTGTTCAATGAATTGGAGCGCTTATTCTATAGGGAACCAAGAACACACCGACAAGTGACCAACGTTTAGGAACAGTTTTATATTTATTCAATTTATACATATTGAATGAAAGAATATACGTAATTGTATCCACTTGTATTGTTTTATTGAAGATCACGAACGCATTATAAATTCTCATTCACAATGAGAATTGGGGCTGGGCAGTTTCATTTCATTCTGCAAATTGAATACGCGAACGCTATCCGAACGATTTACAGCTGGTACGCCATCTACCAAGCGGTATATTTTTAATTATTTGATCAGGCAACACTGATAAATCAGAGGCCGTAATTGGCCGGCCAGTGTTGCCTTATAATTAGTTTATTTCGATTCGCGCACGCCCTACAGTAATTACTTTATGAATTTTAATTCGAACACCCTCTGCAAGTGTTAATTGATTGAAAGGAGCTAAGAAAATACACTCCACTTCTTGAAGTCATCTTATTAAATATTTATGTTGTAGATATACCTAGATAAGCGGAGTGTGTAAAGGTTAAGAGAATGAATCTGAATGAGCTTTTATCTGCGTGCTATGCTTTCATACATAGATAGATAGCTAGATAGAGTCTTTGTGTGATGACGAGTCGAGTATGGATTCTGTTTGCGATTGTACACGCAAAAACAAAACACAAAAGTAGGCAAAATGCGTCTATGCCATTTTGTGTTTAGAGTGTTATGCGTTTTAGTCAGTGATATGTCTTTTTAACATATCACTGGTTTTAGTCGCTTTTAATAGTTTTAGACAAAATTACAACTAGTCAAATTGCGTTCTAAAACGTCTGAGACCAACCCGTCTTCTTCACTGGTGAAGATCTTACCCGCTCTGAAATCGTACACGCCTCGGTGACATCGACCACCAGCCGTTTCCACTACACCCTGTCTTCAGCTTTTTTGATAGTCATTGTAACTGTAAGTAAGGCCTGTAAGAGCAACAGCTTGATTTGATTTGTCCATAGGCTAAGACTTTTCCATCCACTTTTCCAACCACCACGTTTTCTTGAAACTCCTGTTGCCAGTGATATGTTAAAAAGTCTTTTTAACATATCACTGCCTGTTGCGTTGTTTGTGCTAATATTAAAATCATTGGCTAATATAAGTAACGGTAGCTGTCTTCCTTCAAATGAAGTATCTGCCTGTCTGGTACCTTTACATAAGTAAAAAAACAATAAAAAAAAACTTGTACTTAGTATTTGTTGAATATAATTATTATAGGTTTGTGTAGCATTATAATACAGTATACATAATACCTACCTACATATATTTAAAAATAGTGACACAATTTATTAAGCTCAATCTATGTAAGTATTTAATTTGAAGGTTCAATACTTTCTTGGAGATAAGCTAGTTGGCTTGAAGAAACTATAGAAACTTCTTTGGATTTAGTTTACGATAGTTATGACTGTATGTGAATTGTAATTCATAGGTATTTACTTACTACGCTTTCTAAAGGGTCTGTAGTGTAGTATTTTGTTTCAACCCAAATAAACTGCAAGTTTTCCTTTTGAAATGTTACTAATACATTGCAACATAACAGTATAATTATTACTTTGTTTATAACCATTGGTATAATAATAATATCTGGTGTTTTGCCACAATAATTCAAAGGATAGACGTTTGCCGGGATCTACCGACGGCTAAGCAACCGATAGCGCTGTGATAGCCGGGCTGAGGGAGGAACGTTGACATTTTTACTGCGTGAGATAGCACCGACGATAAATAACTGGGCGTTCGCTGCAACATGCTTATATTTATACATATAAATATACAAATAGTACGCGTCATATTGTATAGAGACCTGTACTTCTATGCTGACGGCACTGTATTATTGCTTGACTGGCTGTGGGGTTGCTTTTAGGTATTATAGACGACAATAGTCACCTACCATCAAGTGGACCTTCAGCTTGTCTGGCGACTTTAACATAATTCTATAAAAAAAGTAACAAGGTGTAATTTGAAGTCGCTTTTTGCGACAGTATAAGCAAATTCTAAATATTTATTCCTGGGCGAAGTAGGGAGCGGGTCGCTAGTAAGTATCCTAATATTATAAGTATTAGGTACATTGTGTGTGCGGTAAACTGGTTATCTAATATGTACTCACAAATATTTTGAGAAAATCCTATTAAGTAATTTGGCGAAGTTTTGGTGTCCTCATTATATCGAATACGGCAAGGTCATTCATCTGCAACAAAAATTATAAAGTTAAATTAGGTATCTTAAAAAACAAAAATTCTTTTAAAAAAAGTTGACAGACAAAAATAACTTCTATTGTGCAAGTTTTAAGTATGCTATTGTCATTTAATTTTGTTAATAGGCATGACGATGCTAATTTTTGTTGTAACTTATAGGTATGTATTTACCAAGTTCAACGAGTTATAACTAAATAAATACTGGCAGTATATAAAACAGTTTTTCTTTTCCGGGCCGCGTGGCCATGACGCGCCGTAGGGTGGCCACAAAGCGTCTAATGGCGCGGAAATATCGTAACCTCTCCCCAGCAGACATTTTGTTCCTTTTCGCTAGCCACGCTCATTATCTCACATTCGGAACAATTCTTTGTTGACTTTAGTTGCTTTATTTACCTTGCAAGTTATTTTATTTTGGGATTAGTTAAATTATTTGTTTATTTCATCTTGAATGCAAAAATAAATGAGATAAATTTAATAAAGACAATTTATTAAACTTACATTTTATAGACAAATTATTCAAAAACTTTTTAAAGGTTTGTGAAATATAAATATCGTTATTATTGAGTCAAAGAAAGTGAAAAAAAGATTTTACATTTTTTTTTATGAACAAAAACCCCGGTCTCCACACTAGGCAAGCCTGTATCGTGGGGTCCCGTACTATGAATTACAATTTAAAACAAGCAACTTAACTATGCAACAGTATCTAGATCGTACTGTCCCCTTTATGTCCTTTGTGCCAGTGTGCGCGTGTGTATATTATATGATGGTCAAAATCAAAGATTTAAATCTTTGATCACAACCAATATATACTAATAATTGGCGTCCACAGTGCTTGTGACAGTGCTTATCAATGTTGATTGGGTTCCCCCGAAATCAATAATTTTCACACGCGACCATGTAGAAACCATTTTTATCTTTTGATGACAAACATGGGGGTCATTCTATAATTACAAAGTACATTACCATATTGTCTATACAATGATATAAATAATAATTCCCAAATCACATAAATTATTTCTATCACTTCCGATGTGGACTCGTGGAGGGGAGTCACCCTATTTGTTACGCCATCTTGAATTTAACTTTAAGCAACGTTTTCATAACAATTCAATAATAATAAAGTGATCGACATATTTTTGTTGTTTATAATGTAAATCGAAACATAGTTCTATATAATTTATACCTACTTATTACTACTTAGGTACCTACCTCCTTTTTTATATTTGTTGTATAGGTATTTTAACCCATGCCCATGCTTATTTTCGAAGTTTTTTGAAATAAGTATTAACGTTATGGTAAATTTAAACAAAATAAACAGGCTGCAGAAGAAACGCTTCAACGATAATTGGCAGAAAAAAGACAAAAAATCAAAATTACTAAAATAACCTCTTCTTAATACAAGAAGACTTTACAATAATTTTACAAGAATACCTACTTGTTTTAAAGTTTCATTTTCTAGAAATTTATTTTAGTAAAATAATTAAACTATACTACTTCCAAATAGAAATTTCTACTGAAAGTGTGACGGAAAAATTTACGGATGAAATTAAAATTTGATACTGTTCATTTCAAGTAGGTACACATACTATACCTAATGCACATCTTAAAATTAAATATACTATTTGTTTTTAAACTTAAATTACTTAATTTAATCTAATCATAATTTGTATAAATTTTACTTCCACTTGTTTGTAACACTTTTACTAAATTTAATTTTTATTGTTGTTAACAGCCAAGTGCGACATTAACGAGCGCGTGGGCTCGCTCCCACATTTGTTTAAATTATGGTGACACTACTACCAGTTTTTGTTGACATTTCGCAGTATGGTCAGAGAATATTTACGTTGGTTTTAAAAGTGTGAGAGAAGGTTGCAAAAGGGGTCAAGTTTAGTTGGTTACCAAGAAGTACATACATGAATTACGCGGGCGTTGATTAAATTAAAGAGCGCGATTTATGAGTCAACCAATTTAGCAATGATGTGAAATGGCGAGTGGATATAGGGGCGGTGCAGTAGTGCTTTGAGAGGCAGATACAGATCAAATCAAATTATTTATGTTTTGATCATTATTTAAGTACGCATAAGTACTTATAATAATTGCTAGTTTGTGTGTAATTTGGGGTAGGCAACATTATTTAATTAGATACTTTGCTATTGGTGTGAATAATGTACACAAATAGCATGAAAACGTACATGTGATAGTGATATACGTAGGTAAATGAAAATACAAAATAGATAAACATGAATAAAGCAACATTTTTTAAATTACAATACAAACAATGATTATAATAAAAACGGCCAAGCAATAGGTACTTTATTTACTATTAATATCTACTTTATACTTTTAACATGTTTCTAAAGAAATTAGGTATGTATTCTAATTTATAATTAATTATGAGAACTGCGTCTTTATAATTTTTTGTCTCTATTAAGCGCAGCTAAGAAAGAATCTTGTGTTTTCTTAATAACACTTTCTCCTTAGACTTATATAATTCACTTTCCAATAAAATATATTTTCGACAATTAAAAATAAATATCAGTTAAATATAAGTAAGTTGTAGGTTTTAATGGATAATTTTATTTTTTTGTGTTAAAATTAATTAACTGATTTGTAAATTTTTAACTTAATGTTTATGGCTACAACAAAGGTTATAATGTAACATGTACCTAATATATTTGCTTGAATGAATCATTACTCTAACCCATCTCTAACCACAGTAAGTATATTAATTTTAATTAATACTGTGACTCTAACTATATATTGTGGTTTTAGTATAATAGTAGGTTTCTTTATATTTCTTGTATGTAGCTCCATCTGGCTGAAAATGTGAGTACTACGACGTAACGAAGGCTTCTACGCGTCCAGTTGATTTTCGAAACAAACCTTTTGTTTTCGCGCTACGTTTCTGGCGGTCACCTTTTCTTTACTACATGAAATTGAAAACAATTAGTTTACAAATTAACATTGAAATTAAATAGTTTTATAAATTTTATTTAAAACATAATGAAATGTATTACCTTTTGACTGTCTTTATGTTACTTGTTGCGACACCTATTTGAAAAGAGGGGTTTTGCTAGCTGCATTCGAATCAAACAATGAGAAACCATCATGATTAAGTACTATCTCAATAATTGTATTTAGATATTACATCTCCTAATATACAATGTAGTCATCGAAGCAAGCAGCTTATGGAATAAACCACAGAATGAGGAGTTATCTTCAAGTGAGTGGCATCCCAGATAAGACCCACCCTTGGGTCAGACCGTCGACAGGTCGACCGATAAGTCCCGATTTAATACGTTAAAAGGTGGCCTAATGCGGTCGTTCCCATTCGTTATGGGGTCGCCAGTTCCCCATACTTCTTACTGTTACCCTATAATGTTTATGTAATATCGGTGGAGCGGGCGAGTTACATTTTTTATGGACGATTCAGAGTCATCTATGCAAATTTTAGAGAAATTTTAATACAGCATTATTAATATTACTTACAAAAAATGCAAAATATATGTTATACATATTTTTTAGTTCTTATTAATCAAATATTGCTTGTTGTGTATAAAAAATATTTATTTCATATTTTGTAGACACTCATCTGTGTCCATACAGAAAAATAGACTAAGGATTAAAAAATTAGAAAAAGGAGACAAGTAAAGAGATGGTGAGACAATTAGCCAAACAATCGAAGGGCCTGTGAAGGAGGACAACCTGACCAGGAACTTCAGTATGGAAAATAAAGTTAAACTTGCTAAGTTAAATAAGTTAAACTTTAAATTTGCTAATAAATCAATAAGCTTCGTTTTAATTTAAGATTTTGTCATTACTAATTTTGTTGTGATCAGTAGAATATTGTATACCTCTTCTATAACAAATTAGTAGGATTTAAATTGGGATTTAAAAAATAGTAAAGCAAATTCAGTTTTTGTTGATTTAAAAAATGTGATGTCAATATAGCAGTCTTATTACATTGTAAGCAATAAATTATTTGAATAAAACGAATACAACAAGTAATTCCTATATTTATGATAAAATAAATACCTATAATATTCAAGTATCGAATGCAGTAGTAACTTGTATTAAGTACAAAGTTGAATAGTTAAGAAAAACATTAATTTCTTTTAATGTCAGTTAAATTAGCAATAAATAAATTATGTGCCTATAAATCAAGTTTTCGCCGATAAATGTTTGACTTTTATTATATTTGCATAAACTTCTTTAATGTGACTGATATTGTTACTTTGTTCAATGTTTATTACTCACTCTACAAATTCAAGACAAATAAATTTATTTTTTTTACTTTTATTTAGGTCTAGGTTCAAAAAGAAAAAAGGTTCTAGGTTCAATTTATTCCAGATAAACAAACACTTTCTCACGTTTTTTTTACAAATGTAAAAAAAATATCGTGATAACAAACTACAGTTAATATCAATGATATTAAAATGAAGGCAATTTTTCTAAGTAAACTTTCTAAGTACCTATGTAATATAGTAATAAAATATCAACCCTACACAATGTCTATGAGTCGATTTGTGTCAATTTTACGGGCAAGCGGTTGCCGAATGGACCAGCTACTACAAATTATCTAGATTTAACTCTTTCAAAAGGGTTATTAAGCATTTTTATGTTTGCTACGATCGTAAACCGAGTAATAACAACGTTATTGAAGATTTATGGAGATAATAACTATATAGGGTAGACCTACTCACTGAAAGCGTATACCTAATACTTGTTACAACATTATAAACTGTGTAGGTACAAGGTTGGGCTGAAAGTTCGTAGGCTAACACACATTTATTATGACACCACTAGTATTAAATCCATATGATTTTAAGCTAACCCGAACCTTCAAAAGACACGTGTACAAATTTCACAGCTGTCGGACTATCAGTTTGTGGGATAGAGCATTTTGAGTAAAACAACTTTTGTTAGTTTGAAGAACAATCAAGACAATGCACCGTGTCAAAACACAAATCAATAAAAACTATGGTAAAATTATATGATGGCTTTGAATTGCTTCCGCATCCACCGTATTCTCCAGATCTGCCCCCTAGCGACTTTTTACTGTTCTCAGACCTCAAGAGAATGCCCGCTAGAAAGATATTTAGGGTCGATGGAGAGGTATCGCCTTTTTGAGGCTAAAGACAAATCGCACTATAAAAATGGTATCGAAAAATTGTGTGACCGTTCTATCGCCCTCGAATAATAAAATCAAATTTTATTAAAAAAAAAAAAAATTCTATGTTACTTTACGAACTTTTCAGCCCAACTGTTACCTAGGTATATGTGAAAAATCTGTGCACGTTCTGTTATGTTTTTCGCAACCAAACACACATTTGAATAATTAAATTTTCATAAGGTGGAAAATAGTAATTGCACAGTGTATAAACGGACCGCGGGCGGGTCGTTATGTGGCGACAGCGTATTTTAATTAGTGATACACGAAAATGCTTTGAAACGCACTCGAGTTGCGGCACACCTTTTACACGCTAATTATATTGCAATATTCATATGTAATGTTGCTAATGAGAATTTAAACTAATAAGATTATGCTTAATCTCCTTATGCTTGAAAGAAATATGTAATTTATACGTATAAGGGTGGAAAAATTATCTAATTCTAATTGCTGATTGCACTTACCTACGCCTGAAACTAACAGATATCTATCAATTGTTGTATAAATCGTTGACAATTCGAACAGTATTATAATTTCTAGTTGTGAGGTATAGATCTGGGCCATATAGATAATAATTAATTATTTATTGTTGGCTTATATATATTATATATATACCTACTCTATTCTGCACACGAGTTTTATTAACATAATTGCGGAATCTTATAATAATTGCCAACAAGTTGTAGTGTCTTCTGAATGCCTTATAGTATGACAAAAATGTACGTGAACATTTAAGATATCATTCCAGCACGTTAAACAAGCTTAATTAGAAGCTCTGAAATCTAATAAAAGATAACTCGAAACTCGCGCCGAAACCGCATTCATAAGGGAAAGTTTAACGATTAAAATTCCTCTAACGAGTGCGAACCATCTCCTTTAATAAATACGGCCCCTTCTAATTTTCCTTGGAGAGATTTAAGCGGCATAAATTTTGCAAGCTGAAAAGAAACTCTCAGAAAGAAGAGCTTGTACATTTTTACGATGGCGAATCTCATTCGCCCCTCGACCGGCGAGTTGTCTCTCTTTTAAATTAAATTTTCACTCCTAATTTGAAAGTATAATGTCATTTCACTAGAAATATACGTTATTAAAACTTTTAAATCATTCGGAAGTTTCCTTTTCCACTTACACATTTAGGGGTGGCCTCTCGTGATTTTTTAATCAAAATGGGATCATTTCTAGTGATTTTTTACGAGTACGCCACTCGGTCGGCATCAAACTGTCATTAGCCACTTGCGTATCCGATATTGCTTTTCTTTCGCGAACTGCCGCCGTTATATGGAATATTTAATTTGCTGCTCCCCGACTTGGATCGTTTTATGTTCTCCTTTACAGACAGACAAAAACAATATTGGTTTTTTGAGAGAAGAAATCTGGATATGGATTGTAAATATAATAGGTATGTCAACATAGTCAAGGTGTCTATAAATTCATAACTAAAATATTGTATACTAGCTGTTGCATGCGAATTCGCCCGCGTAACTTTATAAAAAATATAGCTTATGTTACTCGCTGATAAATAATGTAGCTTTCTATAGGTGAAAGAATTTATAAAATCGGTGCAATAGTTTTTGAGCTTATTCATTACAAACATACAAATCTTCTCTCTTTATAATTATAGATAGGTATTGTTATAAATTTAGCTCACAGGAATGTAACATATTATCTATTTTTAAGCCTTCAAACCTTTCAAACACTTAGTGACATTAAATCTCCAACTCACACTAAAAACACTTCCAAATATCACTAAATTGACAATTTATCATTATTAATATATTTAATGAGTAGTTATAATTCTGCTGCCATAAAAATACTTACGTCAGCAATGACTCGCGTGCAAGCTGGCCATACTATTAATTTATTGTTATCAAAATAATGAAAAAATGAATGTAATTAACGGATCTACGGTGGCATAAAGAAATCATAACAGTTTTCCGTAGAGTTGTAAATGGTGTCTCGTCAAACTCAATAAAATTTGTCTGGAGTCCTTGACACACAGACACGGTACAGACGGTTCTTTTATAGACCATAAACATTTTACTAGCTCGACCTTGAGTAGGGTCTGCAGCGGGGTCGCTGCACTCACTTTACGACTTTTATATTGCTCAAGAAACTCGAAATTGTTATGAATTGTTATAGATCGACTCGAGATTCATAATTAATCGTACTCATTTCAAAATTCAATTCAATTTTAGCCGCAAGTAAACGGAGTAAAATTTAAACAATAATAATTTTTTCTTGGTTACAGCAGGTAATTGTTAATTTTAGACTTCAATCTAAAATATACGTTTAGTAGTAAATGGGAGCATAACAGTATCCTATCCTCTTCTTGTTTCTCATCTTTTTATATGTCAGGATTGCCAGGGACAGTAGCAAATCATTTACCCCCGCTCCATCAAGTGGTTTTGTCATACCACTTGGTTTTTATCAACCATATATCAACCACAAAGACCGATAAAAAAGACGTTATTTTTTCATACACATTGTATCAATTCATTTAGCTCAAGGACCTACTTTAATTAAGAACCTTCTTAGAGTTGACCTTTTTTTTTTTTTTTGACGAGGAGTAATCCGCTTACAGATTCCCTACCGCTGGCTAGACGGAAGGGATATGTGGGGGTCGCCCAGCACCTGATTATAGCGGCACTGGGAATACCCACTAAAACTCCCCGGTGCCTCCTTGCCCTGTGAGCGGGGTGAACCGGGCTCTGCCAAGGCACCAACTCCGATCCACCCCAGAGCAGCCTAGCCATTGCTGGCTAGACTAACGCCAACGGAGGATTGCCCGGAGACACCCAGGCAATCCCCAGACGGTGGAACCTTGTGCAGGCACACACAGTTGGCCAACCATGTGCGCAGGTCCCCTAGGACATTTGAAAACGGGCTAGATATGCCCGCCTTCTCCTGCCCGGCCGCCTGCGTCTGAGGGAAGCGAGACCTGCCTCTTCCTTCTTAGAGTTGACCTATACCTACCTAGTGATCACGGATAAGACTGTGATAACATAAACTGTTATTATTAAGAGTAATATTCTTATTAGCAAGTTTAACTTAGTGGTGATTGAGTTATTCAAGAGTTACTCTATTCTATAGACACTCAATACCTACTCAATTTTTTATGTTTTTTTTTTTTACCTAGTACAAATTGATACAATTTTTTACCTAGTAAATTGATTTTTTTTATCTTTAATCAACTGTAGGTAACAGTTATATAGGTATTATCATTACGACAAAAAAATCTGTGGCCTCAGAAAATTGCATATGCGGTTTCACTTCAGTATTATACTAAACTAATAAAATAAAAAAGGTTACAATTTTAACACGGTACAATTATTGCATAACTAAATACCTTTTTATAAACATATTTATAATAGATGTAGTAGGTAGGTATATTATAAGAATCAAATGAAGTATAAACATTGCTTTTAAATCGAGATTTAAAAGAAAATCATTACAAAATTTTATTACAGTTTATGTAGGCACGCCAGTTAAAGCTTCTGTACTGAATAAAAATTCGTAAAATTTTAAACGCTCGTGTTGATGTTACGTGACTGGGAATTTTTGCAAACAAAATTTTACCTGGCCAAGCAACTTGCAAAAACATTGCGTATTGCGTAAACAAATGCGTTTTTTTAGATTCTTTGCAACTTTCCAAGAAACTGTAAAAGCCGATTGCGTCAAAATAACTGTTGCAATGGACAAAAGTCCTTTGTTTCTTGAATAGAAGGGTTGTTTTTCTTTCGAAAGCAATAAAAGGGTTTGCGAAGCGATCACTGCTTTGTCACCCTTTTCTTTGTCTGTTGTTCTTTTTCTTGAATAGATTGCACAAAGTGTCTTTTTGTATTTTGTACCATATTGCACGAAATTGAAAAATAGTATTATATTGTTTAGCTCTTGCAAAGGTTTCGCCTTTAGTTTCGGACTCCTAAGAGAGAGAATCAATTCTTTCTTTGTCAGAAGGTAGGTATGCAACATAAAAAATATACCGGTTGTAGATAAGTATTTTAATTGTCTTAACGGCCTCTTTCACCATCTGTCAAGAAGGCATACTTTTAGAAAAATCTAAAAGTAATTAATCAACACTTAACTTGTAGTTGGTGAAAGAGGCCCTTAGTGTTGGCGTAATAAGAGACTTGTAGTTAATTTTTAATACTGCAGTTTTATGCAGTTGCATATTTTATTTATATGCATATTATAAGTATTTTCTTATTTAACGTATACAACACATAACTAGACATTAAATATTAGGTATTCGTCATACTTAGGTACTGATTTGTACAACTAGTATAAATTTAACTTAATGGTTTTTCCAATAGATTTGTAGCACGTAATGGCTAAAATAATAAGGACTGCTTTGAAAGTCACTGAGAATGCATTATTAATATTTTTTTCCTCTTGTCCTTTCGGTTTTTTTGTGTACAAATAAATAAAGAGACTTTTAAATTTGAAAATCCAATCTCGTCGAATTGAAAACGACGACCGCAACCCGACATTCCACCTTCTCTGACGTTTCTTATCCTGTACAACATAAATCGCGTCGACCCGTATAATTCTCGGCGGCCATTAAAAAGATAAACAACTTAATATAGGTATAATAATAAATAAGGAGGAGTCGACTTAGTTAGATCCCCGTATACGGCGTCCATAATTTTATTTATTCACGAAACCGTAAATATCTGTAGAAATAATTCCGAAGGCTTTTCGCTGGGATTAGGGGGCGCTGCGGGCCTCAGAAAATTATATTCGGCCATAACAGTTATCATGTATCACCTGGAAGAAGCTTTAATGCGCCTTTTCGCAATCTCGAGGGCGGAGAGCGGCGCGGGAGACGCCGCCGAGCGCAAATTACTTTTTCAAAGTATTTACATGTAAATAGAGTTGCTGTTCTGTGGTGAAGTTTAAGTGTAGAAAGTGACAAGAAAGGTTCAGTTTTAACATTATTTATGTTTGATATAAAATATAAATTAACAAATGTATTTATCTTATTATAAGCCAATTCGTGAGCAACTGTTTTTTTTACACGATTATTTGTAGTCATCCCTTTGCAAGCAAGCTATCTATCTATCTTAGTATTTCAGCTAGCCTACACAGGTGCCTCAGTTCTCATCTTAGCTCTTTTGTCACATTTAGGTAGGTAGGATATATCCCTCCACCATTCATTGTTATTCTAATGTAGGTATAATCCAACTAACCGTGGGATTTTTCATTTATTATTTCTTCACTTCTCTATCTGAGACATTTTTAGTGTGTTTCATAGCCAGTCAGATAACCTATCATAAATCATATATATCGATAATAAAAGAACTTAAATGTGCAATTTTATTGAAAATATAGTGAATTAGATTGTCCTGTAGAACCAAATGATAATAAACGATAATAACAAAATTGATATTGAATTTTTTTTTGTACAAATGCCTCTTAAAAGACAGTAAGTGCCATCTTGGGTGGACGAATTTTCTTAAATTATTCATAAGCTCAACCCACATAAGTGCTCATTACAATTCACGGTTTCAGCGAAAACTCTTACGGAATGATATCGTTTAAAAAGCACGCCCTCTACATAAAGCCTGTATAATTATCATCCATTCTACTTATAAACTTTCATAACGGCCTATACGTCGACTTAACCTCTACTTTCGGCGGGGTTGCGTGGGGTCTGACTCCCTCAGGGGCATGGGTAGGTGCACCCCTCGCCTTATAATGGGCGTCTAAGAAAAACGGGTGCACTGTTCGGAATAGAAAACGCTCCTTTGGAAATAGCTTCGGTGGAAAGCTACCGATTTATGCGTACTACGGGATACGCTGGGAAAATATCCAAGCGGATTTTTAATGGGCCCATTGTTTCTATTTTAAACGCGGCGTGCGAATGGAATACTCAAGTTTGAGTTTTCAAGCGCTGTTTGCTTAACATTATGTTCGGACGTGCGTCTCTATCATGTTGTTATTATTATATTCCCGGTAAGAATACGGCATTGACTAGACCGTGAAATAGCTGTGTCAATGCATTATTTCCCATTCTAAAAATACCAAAAATTCTAGTTTCTAAAAATTCTAAATTTCTAAAAATTCAAAATCTAAAAAAATGTAAGTTGGAAAAACAGATTTTTATTTATTTTAGGGTCGACAGACAGGTTGATGGTCTTTATATTCATTAGCCCACTAGTACATTCTCTACATTCTCAGTTTCATACCTACTTACTTAATTTTTTATATTAGGTATTTTTAGATATATTAGATAATTGTTATTTCGCAAATGAAAAAAATTGAACACAATTTATTCTTAACAAAACCCCTTAACAAGAAAATGTATTTAAAATAATATTCACAACAGGCACCATTTTTTATAAAACAATAAAAATATCCAAAGAAATGTCAATGATCTAGTAAAGTTAACAAAACAAAATATATTAGTAGGCAAGTAACACATCGTTCCATGGGTATAATGAACATGGCTCCCTCTAACGGAGATCATTAATCAACCCCCTCCTCGCCCCTCGCCTTCTCTTCGACCCCCCCTCGCTTCAGTGAACGACTCCCCTCAAAAAAGTCTCCCCGCGCCACCCGCTTACAATGTTTCCAATTCATCACTAGACCCCGCCCTTGACAACTCTATACGAGAGAACGACGGTCCAAAACTCCCCGACCGCCACCCCATACAAAGCGTCATACGAATCGACACGTTACTTAAAGAGCGCGGACGATCTCAAAATCGTTGATCTTTTTATGGAAGAAATTCTTTAAAAGTATGGTCAGGAATTTTAGAGAATATTGCCAACTCAGCTTACGGCGGCCATTACTTAAGTGAATGTTGTGTTTTTCGTTTAGTTATATATTTATTTAGTATATGATTAACATTTAAAACTCTGAAAGTATTTTCTTGTAAACTCATTGAATTTCATATTAAAATAAATTCAAGAGTAAATCCCAGTAGCAGGAGGGCATCAGTGCTCGGCAGTCCCAGTTTAATTGCTTGGCACATTTAACGCGTATAAATATTCATTGCTGCCTATCGAGTTCGCGTTCCACGGACTAGGCATGTAGGTATTTACCTACATAATGTCATACTTATGTACAATATGTGCGAAGTAGGAGCACAGATTTAATAATAGTACGAGGCCAAGTAGGTACATACCTATGCTTAAGGTTTATTTTTAAGTTTTGTACAGTTAAGAATGACAAGGATTAGGTGCTATTTCTTTATAAAAAATCAGCTAAGTAATACAGATGGTTTTTTTTATAAAAAAAAAATTTTATCTATTAACAAAATTATTTTTAACAAAACAGACTAATAACTTATCTCTATAATATACTAACACAACATTATAATAACAAAATTATTTGTCTGTCATCTATATATAAATGAATAAATGTAAGTAGGTATGTAGGTATTGATGTTGTTTCATAATCTATCTATTATGATCAATTAGATTATTATAAGCAATGGTGTGCTTTAGATAAAGCACACAAAGAATCAAGAACAAAGAAGCACACAAGATATGATAGCTGGTTTCTTGTAGACTTTTTGGACTAAGTATGTTAAAAATAATTAAAACAAAAAATACTTAATTCAAAACAGACGCATTTGCTTCAGTGCCATGAAAATACCTAAATTTACGACCGAAATTAATTTCAAGCTTTCCGCTAAAAGCTTATAACTGTCCTTAATAAACAGGATTTAATTAAGTCGCAGTGAAATACTGGAAAGCGAGTGACAAAACAGAGTAGTGTCATCAATATCTGTGGCACATAAACAAAGAAAAAACGTAATAAGGGGTCCTTTATAAGTGGAGGATATGGAGGAAAGCGAATGCAATTATTCAGTCTGCTTGCCGTCGGCAGCGTACGGGTTTATTCGTGAGAGGAATCTAAACAGATACGTAGAAACTCATGATAAATTGATAATGCTTATTTTATGTAATTATATTTGTAATTTTCATATATTTTGGTAATAATATTTCTGATAAATATATTATATATAAAATTATATTAGATCATTTCTGCCTCTACGATTATGAAATGAAAAACTGTTTTTGATTTTGTATTTCACCTTAATTAAAATCAAACACTATCATGTCTGGTCTAGCCATATCATGGAAATAGCTTTACCAATTTTGATGGGATTTGCAAGTCTTTGAAATAATCTAGAATAATTATAGATATAATTTATGTATATGTACTAGTAAATTCTCGAGATATTTTATTATTTTAAAACTATATGTTGTGATTGGTATAAATTCATCTTCTACATTTTAATTATTACCTTCCAGCTTTACAATTCCAAAGTACCTACCTTTTTTATGTAAAGGCAGACAATCAGGAGACGGTAGCTACTTGCCATCAGTGTAGGTGACACTTTGATGGTAGGTAGCTACCGTCTCTTAATAACACAGACAATGCCATTTAGGTTGCAAGTACGTTACTAACCTTGACAGGATAAAGAATTAGGAAGGATAGGAGGGTTACTTACTCCTTACTCACTCAATTGAGACACAACAGCACAAGTGCTGTTATTTTGCCAGTCACGTTGGCAGACTTCCCAGGAATGTTTCCTTTCACTACTATTATTAATTTCTTTTAACGTCTTAATAAAATTTTATATAATCACAAGTAACTTGATTACAAATATGACCTAGTCATAATAATGAAGAAGTAAACAATTACATAAAACTAACTCAAAGAACAAATCAAATGAAACTCGTTCACTAAGAAACTTTGTTACCGTTTTTGTACAAAGTAAATCCACTAAGAAATAAAAGTGCCTATTCGAAATCGTTTCGGAAACACTTTCTGTAATGAAAACGATCGCAAGTTCAACTGGTAAATTTCGCAAATGTTGCCTACTACGCCTAGATTACTAAGGCATAGACTGAAGCGTTTTGTATCTGAGAACTCTAAAAACAAGTATTTATTTTCTTCTACCTTGAAAGCAACTTCCCGTAACTTCCCTTAAAGTGAGTTAGTTTTATTTTCACTTTCACGCCTACACAACCGATCGTCATGAAATTTTGCGTTGTCATGGATACAGAGAAGACACATTTCATCCAGAAAAATGCACTGTTCTCTCTGGATCATCAAAGAATATAAAAATGCAATCCTCGGTAGAAATATATGTGCAATGAAGATTAAAGATTGAATAAATGATTGCTAACAAATTGTTTCAGGCGTTTATTTTCTTAGTTTTCAAGGGTTTAGTAAAATGGGCGCGGAAGAAGTTGCGGGAAAAGCTAGTTAGTTACAATACCACCTGTAATTGTACAATATCACCTAATATTCAATATTAACTGACGAGTAATATCTCAATTCATTAACTGATAATAATATCACTTAATGAAATCGAAAGTGCTTGAAATAAATCTAACACGATTACACGAATGCCTTAATTTCTTCCGATTCTTATGCGATTTACAGTTTAGAACACGTATCTTGTTTTTTGTGGGCCTAACTTCGGATAGGTATTATTCAAGTTGCGGGTTGTAAAGAAGAAGATAACAAGTAATAAATAAAAAAGAGTTAACTATAATTATTTGTTGATTAACAATTATTACTTTAAATCTTTAATTGCCTAGTCTAGAGTCTATAAAGTCTAGAGTGTAATTGCAACCATACTACTTATACTTAGAAAATACAAATATCTCCAACAGGCATTTTCATATTGGTTGTATCTCGTTTCGCTGTCACTTGTCTCTTGGGCGCACAGAGAACACCGCCAGTGTGGGACTAGTTTATTTGCAATAAAGAAAGTGGGATCCCGGCTTGCGCTCCAATTACCGGGATATACGCGGCAATCCCGGTGACGTGTTGCCTTGTCCCGGGACAGCCGACAATTATACATATTGCTAGGATTGTCGTAGAGTAAAATCAAATAAATTGTTCGCAATTACGGTCGTATTAATTATATACATGAAACGTGCGCTTATTTATATATGTAAGTACGCCGAGATGCTGATATATAATAATAGATATCTATATAATAGGTATTCATGTAATAGGTATACCTACATATGATTAAATATTATTCTTATTAACCTATTTAACACGAACCTTTTAACCTATTTTGACAAGATACCTATAGGTACATACATTTTCTACTTTTATAATGAAACTTATTTTCATTTACCTATAATGTCTGTTTTCAATAGACAGCATATATAAACGCTATTTTTGTCTTTACAATAGTAACAATAGTATAATAATAATTATTTAGTTTATTTTATTTATCGTTAATATGTACAACGGCGCCATCTAGTTAAATCAATTTGTACCACTATTTGAGTGAACTAATAGATTTCTCAATAACAGATTCTTATTTCATTGAAGGGGTTGGTCTTGGACTGTTACATACATTATGTTTTGTTTTGTTTTACCATTATTATGCTTAATTGGTAATATACATTTCGTAGTGACAAATTTGTATAATTATTTGTATTCTATATTGCCTACAGTTATTACTAATTTCCCTATTAGTTAAATGAAATAACTTTGAATTCTTAAATGAACAGTAAGTCCTTGAATGTTTAGATAAACTGTGCCTATGCATCTTCATTAATATCTACAGGTACTTAAATAATCAAGTGTAACTAATTATTAAACCTACTAATGTCATTGCATCTTTTATGTAAAGCTTTCATCGCATCGATTCTGTAAGAAGTAGATAGGTACTTACCCATCATTTGTCCGTCGGCTGGCGACGCGTTGTCATCGCCCGCCGCAAAGCGTGTGTACCAAAAGGCAAGCTTTTCAACGCGTCTATTCTCGAAACAGCAATAATCACGTCGGCTTTTGGCGTAGCCTTGTTCTCAAGACGGTAATCTAATGTTGAATTCTGGCTCGCACTTCCTCAAGGCACCAATATAATGTCGAGTTTTGGCTTGTGTTTCCTCAAGACGGTATATACGGACCGGTGACGGCGGGCGGGCTAGCTACAGCGCCCAAGGGACACATACACTAGTTTTCCAAGCATATCTCATTGCTCTTTTGTTGATTCCCCGGGTCGTTAGTTTCATCGCCGGGGGTTGGGACCGGATCCCGGAATAGAGTTTCGTTTTGGACACTAAGATAAATGGGTCGCGAAAATATTTATCCATTTTTATGTACTTACCTACCTAAATTAAATAATTTGTGACACAAAATTTAATACCTTTAATTTTTTTTGTTTAAGTATAAGAAGTTTGTACAAAATTAATTGTTTAATAATATTAAACAATTAACAATGAAACAATTATTTAATTAATTATATGTTCCATTTAATTAATTAATTATCTCTTTGAAATCAAAATAATGTTCGTTTTTTAAGCAATTTTATTTAACAAAATATTAACATTACCTATAAAGTTTTTCATAATTAGATAAACTTTGGTTTTAATTAAAACAAAGGTATTTAATATGTAGCACAAATTATGTAGGCACCTGTAATACCTAACTCACTTTCTAAAGTGATGAATAAAGGGTTTATTTATTAAAATGTTAATTAGCATAACACATTTGCGCGTTTGCAGAAAATAATCTCTAACCTAAACAGATATTTGAAGACATCTGAGTAAAAAGGATTAAACATGCAAATCAAACAAGAAGCAATTCCGACAGTGGGGATACTCCCTTCCTCGGAGTGCGACCCTTCTTGCCTTATTTATTCATCCGAATACGAAAAAAAATTGTTGTTTTGTTTACTTCCAGTGAGGGAGGTCACAGATAACGCTTCGGTGGCAACTTTGTCGATTTACTCTGTTACCGGAGAAGATATTTTCTCTTGCGTATACTATTTTCTAACTATAAAGGAAACGTAAAATTTGAAAAAGGTTTGTTTGAAGTTGGTATCATGGTAGTCATTTATAAAATTAATTAATTCAATAATTAAGAGTACGAAGAAATTATTTAAAAAATATCTAAAGAACGGAGTAAATTATCGTGGCATCTATTTAAATTATTTGGAACTGTCAACAAAATATATAGCATTCATGCACTAGTTTAAACTGTTACATATCTCTGCAGAGAAGGAATGTAATGGCATGCTTAGCTTGGCTGAGCTCCGCCACCAAATGCTGTCTTGTTCGAGTATGGTTCTCAAACTTTTTATAAATTAATTAGGACGTAAGTTATTTTTTAGCTTTATTGGCAATCTTTAATTAATAATTAAGGTCAACATTATTATTTTTAGTTTTATTATCAGACTTTTATTATTGAAGAAAAATGTGTGTAAAAATCGTTCGATAGAAAATATACAAGATGACAAGACAATCAGTTACAAAAAAACGTCCTCGGCAAATGATTACCCACTTGAACATTTGGGTAGACATTTGTACTTATTAGCACATTATTAGTAGGTATCATTCGATCATTAGTATCATTATGGGGGAGGCCTATGTCAAGCAGTGGACGTCCAGCGGCTGAGATGATGTTGATGATGATGATCATTCGATCCGTTGAACCGCAAACATACCACAGTGCTCCTTAGAAATTGCAAAAATCATCCATCTAGGACGCCAAAAAAGGGTGGAATTTCATATTTTTGGTAAGCATTATTGTAAATTGTTATAAATATACGAAAATCTATAAAATATATATATTCTTGGAGAAATATACAATATTTCTCCAAGAATATAGTATAAAATCATGATTTTTTATTTAAATACCCAATTCATACCCAGCCCCAATGCTAAACAATCGCCGCGGCGTTCGGGCCAATTTATGAAGCACTATTTAATGGTTGTAGCTTGACAATTTTTCAGTTTAACACCCATATTAGTTGGTCCTCCTTATCTTTATCCTCCATGAACGAAATACTCCAAGTTTTCGATAGTCACGTTTACTCCCGAATGTTTTTCTTTCACAGTTAGAGCAAACTTTCATTATTATTAATTTTCACATTAAAACGAAAAGTTTGGGAAGTTTAAGCATGGTAAGATTTCAAAATGCAAATAGCGTCGTTTTTATTGTTTTTAGGCAATTTATCTTGTTATGCAACGAGCGATTACCCAAATAGGTATACACTTCTAAAAATTCCTAATACATTTTAAGAGCTTTGAGCATCTGTGCATTCTGTTATTTCACCCTAGCGCTACCCTTTTTAAGGGGATTTCTTTATGTTGTGAGAGCTCATTCCTAGCGTCCATCAAGACGATTCTGAACGTCGTTATGGTCGCGGCAAATGTACCGAAATCATCGTTCCTCCGTCGAACCGTCTCACTTGTGTACCAACATATTGTACCTACTGGGACCCATTGGATATTTTTATAAGCGTTATGTAGACGTTTCATTCAATTCAACACGTCGATTTCGGAAACACCTTGAAATATTTAAGGAAGGAATAGTGCTTTCTTTCTACTTTAACTATAACAAGTACTTACATAAGTATTAAATTTCAATTCTAAAATAAACCACCCCATTGGAGAAGAACAGGGTGTGTGCTGTTGTGTTTCGGTAAGTAAGTAAGGCATCCCTTATCCTTGGGATTAGTAAGGGCCTATCCCTTATCCTTAATCCTACTTAAGTTGGCAGCACCTGTTGCGTTTTTTTTATTAGAGATGGGTTTGCTCTTGGCTAACAACCAGCTGGGAAGAGGCCTATTTTGGAGCGAGCTCACCCAGAAGATGCCTATTTACTCGAACTTTGAAAAGATTAGGGTTATATGAGCTCGGAAATACAGACAGGCAGGGAGTTAAAAACCTTGGCAGTGCGCATTATAAAGGATGTTTCAAAGCGCTTGGTCCGAAAAGGAGGGATTTCGACAAGACGAGGATGGTATGTTATAGGCGACAGTAGCCACCTATCATCAAGGTACAATTATAAGTCACCCTGTCTGACGACTAAATATTATAATTACAAGATTATAATCAAAGATTACTATTAAATATATACATAATGTGTAGGTTTACTAGACATTTACTAAACAGTTACAAAAACTAAAAACAATAAAGTCTTACTAGGCAATTTTTTACTAAAGCATTTACTTACTAAAGTAATGAAAACATGAAAAATACGGACGTTCAACGTCGAGAAATTTTGTTTCCATAAACGTTCTATTGCGACCTCAGCAGCCGACTTTATTTGATATTACTGACGACGAACACCCACTAATGTTCTCTTTTCTTATTACTCTGAAGCGTTATTATGTGGTTAGGGTTGACAATCTCAGCTTTACTTCGCTCGAACTCGCAATTACTTTGATCTAAGAAAATTTAAATTTAATCCTCACACATTCGGAAAGTAGGTCTAATGAAGCATATTAATTTTGAATGAGGCATATTATTAATTACGTTATAAATTTTATCATCAAAGAGAGTGCCTACCTGAGACAAAGTTAGAGTCTTAAATAATGTTAAATTGGAACTGAAAATATTCGTGCGTCACAAGCAAGTGAAATAATTGCGAGTGCAGACCAGGTTGAAATGACCACGACCCGTAGCTCGCAGTAACGTTAGCAATTAAGATTGGCTACACCCTATGCAGTTAATCTGAAAATACGTGCGCGGGGTGTTTATAGACTGCCGACGGCGTTTAGGTACGACTTTCCGTTTGTTTGTGGAAATGGAATGTTTGCTATGGTATTTGCAAGTATATTTCTTGTTTCCGTTTATTGCTGTTAGGTTTTTAAATGCGTCGACTAATTGGTGTAGATATATTATTTAGGTTTTTTATGGACATACAATTATGCATTTAGGTACCTAATACCTACTTAGTTTTATCGTTTCGATTTTTTTTAGATTACTATTTCTGGACTGCTTTTTAGCAAAAGCTTAGATATATTAAGCTTAATACTGGTATTATTCTAATACTGTTTTTTTTATAATAAATGGGAAATTTTATGGGAATGTTGCATAAACGTTATATTTTTTAGATCGTGAATTGTTGAACGAATTTTAATGAATTTTTAACACTCAATATACATCGGAGTCTGTATATAATAAAATAAAATATGTATTTATATGAAATGAATCGTTAGATGGCGCAAGCTTAGTCGAAAGCAATGTCTGGTAATTTTCCTGAGGAAACCAGTTCCTGAAGAACTGGCGATTTTGAAGTAGGATTTTGTGTTAATGTTAACATGTCATTAAAATTGATTGCTAATTAAACATTATATTATTATATTTTATTTATTTCATCTTTAAAGGTAGGTATTTAAATTAATGTAGTAAATAAATCATTTGCGACGTCACTCAGAGCACAGTAAAATATATTTATATATATAAATATATTTTTATAAGTAAAATTTTATAATGAATGACATTATAGGTAATTATGTTTTTTTTTTCAATTGCTTTTTATATCTATATTATTAATCTAAAATAATAAGCCAAACGTAGTTGATCTGGAAGTAATATATAATACAAAAGTATAAAGTATGGGTAACTTTGTGAATTGTTAACAAGAAAAATTCAGCGGTGATCCTGAGTACGTAATAAGCGGTATATAGAATGGAGGCTCCAGTCCGGCACGTCGGCATTATAGCCCGTTAGTGCTACTGAAATCAATAAAAGTACTGGAACGCACTGCTCATGCGCTATACAGACAGTAGACACTGGCTCCTACTGACTCAGCTACATTCACTTTATAGCCACTTGTATTTGTGTCTATTGCCACTTTGTACTCTTTCCTGTTGACGGAGTAAAAAAGGAGGGAAAAAATTAATTGTCTAGCTCACAAATCACCTTAATACAAACTTAGGGTCGGTTGTTTATTTATATATACCTACCTCTCGCTGAATGTAATATTCGCATTATTGAAATCGAATGAATCAATTTTATGGCTTTTGAAATAAATATTAATATTGTGTGATACAAGGCGCGTACTGTGCAATAAACATGAAAAGTCCTTGAATTTATTATCATAAGGTAACACGTGCATGATCTGAATGCGACTGCCTATTAATAATCTTACACAACCATTATAACTCTACCAGACAAAGTTCTATCATTTCTATCTGATATCTTTACACGAAAGTTCTCTCTATTTCTAGAGCGTTTGAGCACATTTTAGAAGCACCATTTTTGTACCACTTTGTACTGGGAAATGAGGAATCTTTTTATTTATAACTGGGACACAAACGGCAGTAAATAAGCATAGTGGGACTTCATGCTGTGAGTAATGTTCGCTGGCTTTTGTACAGCCTCGTATAAGACCCTTAACTTAACATTATCTCTAATTTATTAATGGGATGAAGACATTCTAACTCCGCCTACAGAAACTGGTTAATTGAGTGTTTTAATTTATAATACTGCCGGTGTACAAAATCAGTGATTAAGAAATTTATTTGCCCTACGACGAGCCTGATTGGATCTCCTTTGAGCATGTTCATTAAGATATTTTTTATCTGATTTATTTTTGTGTGGGAAGTTAAGTTCAGTTTTGTGGGAATTCAATTCTAAAATAATTTTTAGTAAGTGTTTCAATCTGCGTATTCATTGTTATTTTGAAAATAACATTAAAAAATAATTTAATTCCTTTTAAAGTAAAATTTGTTTAAATAAATAATAAAAAGGCCCGATCACTTCATTGACTGTAAATGTTGCGATTTAAACTGACATAATGGATATTTTATGGGTCGCGTGTTGAATTTTTTTATGAAATCACTACTCGGATAACAATTTTCCGGCCATCATCATCACCGACAAAGCTGATATGGCATTTAACGACACGACAATTAATTAAAAAGGCATAAATGCCACTTTTATATACGGAGGGCCTATAAAGACTAACTTTTATGCGTCGTAAACGCAATTGTCCGTGGACCCAACGCGACGGAGGGCACCGCTTTTGGGACGCTACTCTAAAACGGATGTGCAAATCAAGATTCCTTCGGGTTCTTAAGGGGAAAAATTTAAAAAGATTTATTAAGTATATTTATTATATATTATTAATAATAGTAATAATAATAGTAATATTTAATAATAATAAACTTCTATGAATTTAATAATAATAACTTCTCTGTTATTAACTTATATTATACTAGCTCGTGCCCGCGACTTCGTCTAACACCTGAGAGAATATTTGACATTATCGCTGTGACGACGGTGGCGCCGCCACAGCAACAGTGGCGCTCAATTTTTTTTATATTTTTAAGCGATCCTTAAACCTCGTTTTAACGATAGTAATTATTTTATATGTTAATCCAGGTACATACCTAATAATCAATCTGTGTGACAAGTTTCATACAAAACGGATGGATGCTTCCATCCATTCGCACAAATTTTCGCATTTTAATATTTAGTACTTAGGATTCAACACCTACCCAAAGACTAATTTTTTTCATGCGGTGTAAGTACGCACGCATATAGAATATAGATGCCTACTAAATTGTTTGGAACGCAAAAAAAAAAAAAACTACTATATTGGTGTAGGTCGAGATGAAAATAGTTATAACGAATACGTACACGATAATAATAAATCATATTATGAAGATAGTTTTCGATAGCAAACATCGCATAAAAGCAATTCTGATCAAAGGCTAGATGTCTCGGACTGCAAATAAAACAGATTTATGCTCCACCCTAAAGGAAAGTTGGAATGGAAACTGAGATTTTTAAATAAAGCATTAGAGAAAAAGTTCCGGACCATTTAAAGCGGTTTATTGTGCCACTATCTTGCGCCATTGTTGACTAAAACGTGCATCTTGAAGCAAAGATGTAGTAAATGCAGAAGTGGCTTTTGTAAGTCTAACTTTTACCCGCGACTTTGTTAGCTTATCTTTGTAAATTTTAGCCTGTGTGTTATTCCTACACTGTCATAAACTTGTAAGCCTAAATTGTTCTGTAAAGTTTCATAAAAATCTCTTATACGTAGCGGACATTCTCATAAGCTTTCGCATTGATTGTTTGAATCAAAATAGGTTTTGATTTTTATTTGATTGTCGTTTTATTTTTTTTGGAAACTGAACTTATGAAGATATAAGTATTTTCTAGTTTACGAAGGGATTTCATTAACTCTGTTCGTTTATATGAAATTATATATATAGATAGGTACTTTAAGTATTCTGCAGGACACCCAACTCCTCAGCAACCTACAGTATTTATTGGGCGTTATTGGGCTCAACAGAAAGTCAGGAGTTCGTTTATAATTTTAATTATAGCTTGTTTGTATAATTATTATCTAAATTAAATAAGAAAATCTCATTTGCAACTTCGTGTCAATGTAAGATTTTATATAACTCCGTGTTTTGAATGGTTGCGTTGTAGAGATTCGCCCCAAGTTATGTTCCATTGAAATGGAGTGTTTGGTACCATTAATTTTTAAATCGCACCATTTTCTTTGATCGCATCCTTTTATGACACATTCCTAATGTTAACTTGAGTTCATTGTTAAAAGTTTTTAAGAAAAATACACAAAATGATAAATTATATTATATAAATAATTACTATTTTTAGAAGTATTTAGGAATGACAATATTAAAGGACATTTTGTTAAATGCAATATTTTCCATAAAATGAAAAATATTGCGTGTAGGTAGGTAGGTACTTATTTGGTTATATATATGTATAATTAATTAACTGTATTGTCGTTATAAATACAGGTTAGGAAGACCCACAGCCTGAAAATAACCTATAAAAACTATGTTCGTTTTTTTAATTAAAATAAAATAGAAATATGTTTTTATTGACTCATATATATATTTAATGACCAACCTGTGTTATTTGCCAAATATAGCTACCGCCCTAATGTATCAAAAAGCTTACAAAAGCCAAAGTAAATAGTTTCGTTTGAACCAGATTTATTTTTGGGGGACTTCGAATATATTTATTTGTGGAAGTTGTATATCAGGCCACCCGAGACTACCCCGGGGGTAGAGTGGGGAAATGGCAAACACAGGAAACGGATCTGGCGAACTTTCCCGTCGAGCTGACATAAGGGATAGGGTATCCGGGTTCGAAAGGGTGACGACACTACATTTTACATTCTGGACAATTTTATATGTTGTGGAATTTTATGCTGGATTTTGTTGGCATTCTTAACCTACTTATTTATTACCTACTTTTAAATAAATAAAATTAATTAATTCCTGCAATATTTCTCCAATATTTCATAAAATGTTTCTAGACACATCACGATATGCTTATTTTTTCATTGATCTTCTCATTATCGACCTCCAGAATTTAAAAGTAAAAGAAGAAATATAAAAAATTAACTTTAGATTGATTCATCTTAATAACTCAATATAATGTCAATGTCGATATAAATCTAATTTTGAAGAATATTTAATAATTAAAAGGCATTTTATAGGAAATTTCATAAACTATATTTAGTTAGACATTATATTTAGTTAAAATTAAGAAATTAGATATTTGCTTTTATTTTCAAACAAATTATTGATAAACTATACAAGTTTTATCACATATAACCAAATGATGGTCACTCTACTGTCTCTCGGTATATTTATTTGCATTAATACTAGTATGCGAGCGAGTTATACGCATAAATCGAGCAGTAGGCAGACCGCGATGTTTCTACATCCCACTTTATTGTTATATGCTTTTGAATTTATTTATGAGATACCAAATTGTCTTGCGAATGTCAAAGATAAACGAAGAAACATTGTTTGTAAGTATATTATTTTGTCAATAGAATTATGTTGTTATAAGGGTTTATTATCCTATAAATGTTATTGCATTTAAAAATCAAATCAAATTTATTTAGTTATATTTACCATTTGTATGTAATAAAGAAGATAATAAAATTGTTGTCAATGACTCATTGCAGTTTTAAATTATCAATAAAAAATGAAATAAAAATTAAATTTGTAACCGTTAGTGGTGTGTAGCACTAACAGATAAAAATCAATATAATAATTGTTTTGCTTTAACTTAACGTTCAAATGGAATTTTTTTTCTAAACAAGTTTCACAAATTCTTTGCAAGAAATGTGGTTGTAGAATGTACGTTTTTCACTTACATCGATGTATACGCATAAAATCCCCTAAGATTAATATAACAAGCCCTAAAATCTATAAAACACATGCTTGCCGGAATGTTTTAAACATTTATTGAAGATATAAGGAAAGCAATTTGATGGTGGAATGCTACTACTGGAACGTTTTTGGTACATTACATTTAGTTCACAACAGAAGTAACTCTACTAAGAATATATTTAACAGAACAAACAGATACGAAATTAATATTCTTTTTTTTTAAATTTAAAATATTAAGTGTCCGTAGCTCCTCTCGACATATTTTACTCATTTTTAGTACTTATATTATTTTGTTACATCACAGAAACCTGATGGAAACACACATTACGGTTAATGCGGGATATGTTTACCAAATTTGATTGGATTTAAATCCAAATTTACTTGTAATTGTGTAACAAACAGTTACACTTCCAGACGACTTCAAAAACCTTAATGAAATAATGAAACATTGGAAAAGGACGGAGCTTTTTTTCTGAAGGAATACCGGAGTATTATATTTTCAGTAAAGTAATATTCTGGAGTTTAAGCGCCAGATAATTCTCATTGTTTAGTGCACACTGATAACTTTAGGTTGATAATCTAAGTCAGCCTAACGGTGTAAACTTTTATAGTATGATGACACGTTTATCGACAGTTTTTGTATCGATTATGAATTAATAAGAACATAAAATCTTAAATCATATGACGAAAATATTAGATATTATGTTAAATTCTCTAAAATATTGGTCAATATAAATAAAAAATGTATGGCTAAATGTGTTGCTAAGCAAAACTTGAAGACTCCGAAGAAAGCCGGGTGCAATTCGCTAGTGTTTAATAAAAATGGTTTTAAAGTGGAGCAACATTCGTGTGGAACTGGATTCTCTTACTTTCTATAGCGCCTTACAACGCAAGACGCTATCGCAAAGGGAGGTAGAAGTAAAATATAAATTCGAGCGCGTTTCGGCTGTTTCGCGCACACGTTACTTGTTTATCCTTTTAAGGGAGAGTTCTCATTTCAGACAACTGCTATGATTGCTATACAACGACCAATTTCCCTTGATATTCTTCATCTCTCGTTTTCATCCTGGAATATAAGAGAATTCCTCATCTGTCGGAGCTCATCTTATATTGGACAAAGTGCTAAACGTTTACGTAATGGGACCTCACGAATGAACACAGATTTTTTGGTTCATTATCAGTAGGAGTATTAGGTACAAATTAGTGTAACCTTTTTTTATTAAAATCAATGATAATTTAGTAATATTAATGAATTAATAAATTATCATTGATTTCGATTTCATAAGAATTAATTAAGACTAAGACTTAGGTTATAAGACTAAAATTGAACAGGTAAACCGTTAGTTATAACTGTTATAAGTAGTTATACTTACTGTTTAATTATTATCATTGGCTTATCCTAATAGAAAAATGATTACATTATTAACTAATAATGTAATCATTTTTCTATTAGGATTAGTTCTGTTCTGCTTAAGATATAATTTGTGAGACTATTATTTTCACGAATTGAATTACTGTGGTTATAAATGAAAAAACCTTGTCATAAACACAGTCCAATGGCTGACGCCTATATTATATGTTTCGCATGTTTTGGCATCGTATCAAAGTATTTTTGGCTCAGATTGCACTTCATGAATGCAGTTGCTTCAGCTATCTAAATTATATTACGAGTACGAACGCTTTTGATCATACGCTTGTATTTGTAGAGATCATAGATCATATAAAACTAATATACCTAGTTGTCATTTTATTTACTTTGTGTCATATAAAAAAGTAAATTGTAATGTAACCATTTCTTTTATATAGGCATTTATTATAGAAATAAATTTACTTAACGTAATTGACAAAAAATACCAGAAAGTTTTATTAAGAAAAAGTAAAATTTCTACAACATAAATGGAGTAAATAAAAGGAATAGGAATACATAATTATATAAATTTTATTCTATTTAAATTATGTTACGTTTATATTTATATTGGTTTTTTTTTTGTTTCAGAAACCCTTACGAAGAAACAATGAAGTAAATATTGAATCATCACAACAAGTTATATTTTTCAAAGAAGACAACTTCATATCCTTTCTTATTTCTAATGGTAGCTTCCGAGTTGCGCATTTGCGCAACGAGTACAACATAGTTAATTTTTTGAAATTTGAAATATCGGCTTGACTAAGTATTAAATTATATTATCAATGTACCTACATAAAAAGTTAATTGTAATAATAATATCACAATTAACACACTAAGTTATTTAACAAAAAAATAAACAATTCATAAGCAAATATCCGCCTTGTTAAAAGCACAAAAAATGTTAGGTAGCCACAAAGTAAGTGAAATTGTAAGAAATATAAATAAAAGTATAGTAATAAGAATATAATAATATTTATATCACTTTCGTAACAAGCGCTAAATAAAATATTGAAACAATATATTTATTCAATAGATAGGAACATTGTAAATATTGCAAATATACTTCAGATAGGTACTTAAGATTAGTTAACGAGATAAAAAGTGTTGGTATATAATCCGATGGTTAAATGGTTTTCAAGTTATTTTATACTGTACTATTTTCAATTGTGTTAGTAAAAGTTGTACATAGTAAAAATATTGTAAAACAGAGAGATTTAAGAATAGATCAAGGTCAACTACGTGGATATCAATATGAAAACAAAAATTATTTGGAATTTTTGGGCATTCCTTATGCTGCTGCTCCTGTGGGCATAAATCGTTTTAAGGTATACCTACCTAAATTTATTTAATATAATTATATTTTTATCAAATAGAAACAATAAAAAATCAGTACACTGATTAGATTTTAATAATTTAATAACCCTTGAACTCTTAATAGGCAGTGTTATTGATAAAGATATTTCTTTTTTTCAGGCTCCATTACCACCACCTAATTGGTCTGGAATTTTTCATGCTAACAAAACTGTTACTTGTGCACAGGGCAATATCACCAACGAGGACTGCCTTGTTGTAAACATTTACGTTCCTAATAAAGAAACTGATTTAACTCTTCCAAACTCTTCTATTGATGAAACTGTTCCAGTATTAGTTTACATACACGGAGGAGCATTCTTTGTAGGAGCAGGAATCGAAACGGCCAATGTAAAACACTTAATAGATCAAGATGTAATTGTAGTCACTTTTAATTATAGATTAGGTGCATTAGGATTTCTCTGTCTGGGAATCGACGAAGCACCAGGCAATGCTGGTATGAAAGATCAAATAGCAGCTTTAAAGTGGGTTAAAAGAAATATTAAAACATTTGGAGGCAATCCCGATAACATTACAATAGCTGGAACGAGCGCAGGTGGAACGTCAGTTGAACTTTTAATTATTTCACCCCTCTCCAAGGGATTGTTTAGGAATGGAATTGTTGAATCAGGATCTGCTGCAGCAGTGTGGGCTATCGATGCGATGCCTACAATAACCGCTGAAAAGGTAGCCGTTGCTATGGGATATGAAGGGAGTAATTCTTTAAAAGACCTAGCTGAGTTTTATTTAAAAGTTGATGTAAAAACTTTAAACAAATTCACAGAAGAGGAATTTGCAAACAGAACTGATGGAACATTTGGATTTGTACCTTGCATTGAAAATAGTAGTGGAGACACATTTTTAGCAGAAGATCCCTTAGATATTATTCGTGAAGACAAATTCGAACATTTACAAATTTTATACATCTTCGTAAATGGAGAAGGTTTCTTTAGAGAAAGTAACTTTTATGATTACGAAGATAGAATGAATGAAAACTTTTTTGAATTTTTACCTGGAAATCTTTATTTTGAAAATTTAAAACAAAAGTGTGAAGTTGCGAATAAAACGAAAATTTTTTACTTTGGCAATAGAAATGTATCTGAAAATACTGTTGTAGAATATTTCAATTACTTTGGAGATATTTTATTTATTTATCCAATAATAAATTCTTCTTTGAATATGGCTGCTACTAATTCTAAAAGTGTTTACATGTTAGAGTTTTGCTACGAAGGAGGTCTGAACCAACCGAAAGAGTACTTTAAACATATTCCGATGGCAGGTCACGTGGATTCCAGCAACTACGTGTTCGCATTGGACAATGTTTCTGGAAAAGACCGTGATGTGGTTGATGTTATGGTGGGCATATGGTCCAATTTTATCAAATCAGGGTAAGTGATAGTGATCTGTGCAGAACATAAAATCAATTCTTAAAATTAAAATATTACTAACCATTATTTATACTTTATTTACAAATTAATTTGAAATTTTTATTTTTCTGAAAGCAGCTAAGGTATATTTGCGAAGTTCATTATAGCATTGTTTACCAATACATTATACATTTTTAGCTTTCATTCAAATGGTTAGATCAATTACAATTAGAAGCGTTCCTTTTTATTTGTATGGATAATTCCAATTTGATTCTAATTTTACGAAAATTTGATGGAAAAATCTTACCTTTGTAATTACAGATCGCCGAACTACCCAAACTGGTTGCCTGTAACAAAGGAAACAGTTAACTATCTCCAAGTGAATAAAACGAACAAAATACTTACAAATCCTTATTCAGATAGAATGAATTTTTTAGATTCGTTATATATAAATTATCGG
Organism: Synanthedon tipuliformis; assembly: GCA_947623395.1. Lineage (NCBI taxonomy): Eukaryota > Metazoa > Arthropoda > Insecta > Lepidoptera > Sesiidae > Synanthedon > Synanthedon tipuliformis. The sequence continues at coordinate 6,964,861 of OX392417.1, read as the reverse complement.
AATAATTTAAAACGCCCTAACAGTTGGTAGTAGTTACAGTAAAATGACTGTCTTCAGCAGTTTTGCCTACGAAAAATATGTTCTATCCTTGTTCTATCCCAGAGTCCAGCTACGGCCATGGCAATTTTGATCAAAATTTTGGTCAAAATTAATTCAATTTGAACAACAAATTTAGTATTCAGTAGAATTTATTTTTGAAGTATCCTGCAAAATAATTTTTATGTACATAATATAAGGACTGCCAACGGTCCGCTGGATGGTGGAAGTGTTGTTTTTTTATACCTAAGCGTATCAAATCAGATACAAGAACTCTGCTAACCCTAACAGAATAAAAAGTAACAAGGTGGGCTGAAGAAGTGGGTTCTGCCTTCACTACTTTCACGTTGGTCTTTAGTATAGAGATTACAGCCGCTGGTCAGTTTAGAAACGCAAAGTAGGTCATTACTAGATTATGTTACTAGAATACCTATCATCATTGGATTATGTTTTTCTTTATTGAAATGAATATTTGTTAATAATAAACAAAAAATGTAATAGAAGCGAGTACAATTGAAAACAAGCCATTGTTATGTTATATTATAAGTTCCACGAGAAAAAGGCAATCTACATGGAGGGCTTACACCGGACGCTTTGAGATGAGGAAATAAGAATTCATCCTTTCTCGCCCCGGGGAGGAAGGAAGGCGCGGGGCGGGCGGGGGCGCTAGCAGGGGGCAAGACGGACGACGCCATTCCAAAAACCCATTATACGAGCTCTGGAGCTGTTTTCTATCTCGGAAAGGAACCCGCGCAATCCCTCCCTCCCCGCGCCGCTCACCCCTTCCCCTCTCTCCAGGGATTCTCAACTTTGTTTATGAAAATTACCTATTAAAGTGGCTATGAAAGTAACGCTTTTGCCACGCGCGAAATTAATAAGGAAATTGATATAGATTATTTTTAAGGCATTTTTTGGGTTCGCGTCTGTTGATAAGAAATTTAGTTAATTGAGTTTACATTACATCCTTACATTTTTTATGTAATAAAATGAATTCGCCAATTTCAGAGGGCCAAGGATCACTTTGTTTTTCAGTTATGAATTTGAGTAGGTAGATAGTATTTTTTTTATATTGAGGTTTTCAGACTGTCCTCTCGATGGTGGGTGACTCCCGTCTCTTATAAATAAAGAGAACGCAGAAAATGTACGACAGAACTCATTCTGATATATTTGTTTTGTACTTAGTTTTATCATTCTATTTTGTTAAAGTGATGGCGTTCAATATTATATCTCTCTATATTTCTGTTCTAAATTTTATTTATCCTATTACATCTACTTGAGTGTAGGTCTATTTGTCACAGAGAACATAAAAATTTACGTCTATTTTGCTTAGATATTAATTAAAATAATTAATAATATATTGTATATATTATTAATATATAATATTAATTGTATATATAATAAAAGTTTGTCATTTTGGTTATTAAGTTAAATAATTGTATATTATTAAAATAATTTAATTTATGTATAAGGTAAATTACTGCAGATTACATTTATGAAACCTTTTCTCTAAAATTGTTACCTACCTACCTTTTACAGGATTTATGACCTCTCCACCCTCTTAAAGTCTTACAACGCCATTAGAAATTAAATTAAAAAACAGAATTATAACACTTGAGCCAAAATTTAAATACACATTACCGTTCTTAATGCACCCCTCTTTATTGAGAAAGCGCTTTCTTTGGCCTTTTTATTTCTCTCTCTCTCTCTATCGCTAACACAGTCTGAATGTTGAAGGGAGATGTGAAATGTTCGCGGTTGCCGTTCCTGGCTCGATATAAAGAAAGATTATCCGAAGCCCCTAAGGAAGTTTGAAATTGCTATTGTAGCGAAAAGGATTATATGTTAGTGCTACGTCGTAGCAGGGCTACGACGTAAAAGCGGGGGTCGGGTCCCGTAGGCAGTGTGTTACACCTACGACTTATTTTAAACATTGGGTACATTTTATTTGTATTCCATTTTGTCTAATGTAAGACTATGAATGCTTAAAGCTGTTTTTTGTTAATATGTGGTGAATAGGCAAATTGCCTAACTTTTTTTAAAAATGTTAAGGCGGGAGACAGGCTAATGACACAAACAATACCAAGGGGCCTCATGGTTCGCTACCTACACTGCAGGACTTTGTTACAGCTCGCTTAAGGAAGCCCATATTGTAGCTGTACCTATAGGTGGAAAAATCTCAGAAGGGAGGTTCCAAAGTTCGCTCGTCCGCGGGATAAAGTTTCCGGACTGTGCGTAGTGACAACTTGTCCAAGTAATGCGGATGAACTCCGCATATAGAGCGCGCAGCACGGTGGTAAAAACTTGGAGTAGGAACAACTCATCAGAGCGCTCACCATCGATTTAGAAGAACATACAGCGGTTAGTGGAGAAACAGACAGACAGATGCTACTTTATTTTATAATATGTATAAATAATGATGTAATATGTTGTATTATATCAACAATATAATAGGTATTATATTGTTGTGTATTATTGGTAGTTATAAAAAATTAAACAAAATGAATAAGTATTTTATTAAAATATTTATTGTAATTTTTTTTATTAATTAAATTTAATGTAAGCCTACCATTTAACGTCAAAAACAGATATCCATTTGCAATTTAAAATGTTGAATAAACAATCCGATATCGCAACAATGCGCTGGCAACCCGTAGAGTGAGATTAATCCGGGTAAACCGAGTAAATACGAGTAAAATCCGGGCCGGATTATCCGGCCGAAGCACGGCGTGGCCCGGGCGATACGCTGCCGGCCTAGCTGTTATAATCCCTATTTTAAATTCTAATAAAAGGCTCACCTGTATTAATTCCTGTCCATTATAGGACATTTGATAATATAAACTTAAATTTTTTGGTTTAATATAAATAATGTATAATATAAGAAAATGTATTAAAATTAATGTTTATCCTGTTATTGTTCGTGTTTAATTTATATTATTGATAATGTAGAGAATTATAGGGCATGTTTTTAAGTCCATATTTAGTAAATTTAAATTATTTAAAAAATAAGAATATTTGTAAGTAGGTACGTAAACATATTTTATTTTATACTAGCTGGTGCCCGCGACTTCGTCCGCGTTCTGGATGAAATGTTGTTTCTGGTGTCCCAGACAACGTGTATGCAAAATTTCATGGTGATCGGTTCAGTAGTTTTTGCGTGAAAGCGTAACAAACAAACAAACACAAACTCACATTCACATTTATAATATTAGTAAGGATATGTCATACTTATTTATAAATATAGAATTATCTAGTATTATAGATACCTACATAATTTATTTTTATGACATAAAGCCAAAGTTATATATCTTTTAATTTCCGGTATTGAAACTTTGAAAATTACTTACGTTCATTGTAAAAATGTAGGTACTGCGAGCGATTTAATAACCTATAGAAAATTTAGAATGAAAGTATAGGTACATTTACAATATCAATATCAACATATTCAAAATATGTACTTATTATAAAATACGTGCACAATGTTGTAAAATTAACATATTCCGAACCACACATTTGAAATTAGAGAGTAGAGACATACGAGTACCTAATCCAGCGTGCATAATGGGATCGAAAATGAAACATAAATTGCCGAGACGGACTATACAGACGATTAAACCCATTAACACGACGCACGGGTCACTTAGGCCCTGGAGAGTGTCCCTGTCCAATCAACAAACCCTTTTATGTGACCACCAGGCTCAATGACCCTCCTCGCCTCTCCACAACTTGGATTAAATACATACATGCGGGGCCAAGTTTAAAATTCGCCGCGGGTCTCGATCGACTGGTCGGTATGTATCAGGATTCATGATAGGACCCCCACACGCCCCCACTCTCAGATATACGGTAACGATCGCACCACAATACCATAGACAATAAATATGGCGGCTACGCGGTACATATGCCGGAGGCGCGTACAACCAGCCCAGCTCGGGAATATGTATTGTTTATATCACATTAAATTGTTAGAATGTTGCCCGGTTATTGCCAAAAGCGTATTTGGTTCGCGTATCGTTGTGTAACTTGTGAACCAATTCGTAGGCGTCTATTGTTTCACCCTGTGTGGTGTTTGATTATTTCGTCCTAGGTTCATAATAATATCTCAGCTTTTATGGTTAAATAATAAAATATGTTGTCGTTTCATTCTTTTTATTTATTAGCAATCAGAAACTTTTTCTACGTAATGGGCGGCACGTAGACGTAGGGGTTTTCTCTTTTAGGAAGAATCCCGCCTGAAGTATACCTTCATACAGAAGACCAACGCCTGAGGACGGAAGACAATGGTGTAAATATAATAAATATATGTATCATTGAAAAACAAAATCTGTCTGCAGGAAGGAAAGCAGGAAGGCTGAGTTGGTATACCTTACTCCAAAAACAATTATATCAATAAATTTGATTTAATGAAAACTTTTCTTTCCTTGACGAAGTATACATATCAAGTGTGAAGTAAATAAAAATATATAAATACATAAAACAAGTTCAACTACATAAAGTGCTGCGCAGTCTGTCTCACCAAAATTTATAAAAATATAGGTAATAAGGACGAACACAAGAAAGAGTAATTAGGCAAAAAGCTTTCCTTTAATTAGGAAAATATATTGCGTGACAAAGTACTATTAAATTTAACATCATGAGTGTAATCTGATTTTTTATGAACACATTTATTATGATTTTTATGTTTATTACTACTAAGTTATTTGTGTTATTTTGTTAGGTATTTAGTGATTAATAAATCTTATTTGTCAAAGTTTGAAGACTAGTGGCACTTGCATTTAGTACTAATTTTACTTAAGGAGGTCTTATCTAATTATTTGTATGTTTATACATTTAGATAATTTTTATTTAGAAATGAGAAAATTGATCTACGATTAAATTAATGGGTGGTTAAGATATGTATTCAAATAAGTAGATGACTATGTATCTAAACCATTATGTAAAAATATTGAATAAGTGACCAATCGGTGAATCCATGCAGCTACTGACCGGTCCTTTTGGAGTATTATGAGAAATGTCCAGCAGCAGATGTCCTACGAGATGATGATGATGAGAGAGATAACTACCAAATATTAATTCCTTCCAACCTTTACAAATTTGTGGTAGGTAGGTAAGGTAGTGAAAAAATTACGAAAAATATTTATCGTTTCAATAAAGTGTAATAATTTTTTTCGCAAAAGGCAAACGTTCTTTGCAAGAAAAGGCGAATATTTTTTTTCGTCTAATATTCTTCTGATTGCCAAACCTACTTGATTGATTTTCATACATTCATACATTTCATACATTTATCGCTATAGATAAATGTTTTGAACAATCTATACTAAAGTGCTATTCTACTTAGCTTTTGTTATTATGCGTGAGCAGATTTATTTATTAGACAATACAATATAATATACGTAGGTATGTATCTACACATGGCATATGTATGCGGACCCTACCTCCATGTTTCTGGAATCGTAAAAATATAACATTATTCAAAAAACGAATAAACGTCACACGTATGCCTACTTGGAATAATTTTCGCTGGAACACCTTCCCAACATTTACATGCGATGTTAGGAATGTGGAATTTATTGTAACATCTTCATAGATTATTATTTAAAGTAAGAAAAACAAAGTCAAATTATTTCGCGTCTGTCTGTCTGTTCGCGATAGACTCAGAAACTACTGCACCGATTTTCACGCTGTTTCCACCAATGGATAGAGTGGTTCTCGAGGAAGATTTTAGTACATAATTTAAAAAGTTACGCGGCCGAAGTCGCGGGCAGCAGCTAGTGATATACGTGCGCGTCGTTTAGTTTTTATTTATAAAAATAACGAAAAAAAATATATGTTCTTAATCACAGTGCCTCTCATCGGGATAAACAAGTGTATCTACAGTAATATTGATTATCTTTTACGATCATCAGAGCTAGTGCCGCCATCTGTTGGGTGGTGGTGGTGGTGATATTTATACGTTCTCTTCTTATTCTTCTTCTTGAAGAATTCTTCTTGTGGTGGTATTCTTCTTGTTCATTGTTAGATCACATCATCATATCGAAGAATAATTTAGATTTATTCCAAGTTAGTTGTACATACTGCAAGGGAGAGATTTTGATATTTATTTATTTATATATTTATTTATTTATTTACAGGTTCACTTACAAGTGTAAAGTGTTACAATTTATAACAAGTGAATATAACATTTACAAGTGATTACCTACTACGTGCGATTTTTAAATATTCAATAAAAATAGAAATATATATACATGTATATACACACACACATATAATTAAATCGTATACTTTCATTGCATATAAATGTATGTGGCACAGAACAAAATTATTCGAGGGTAAAAAAAAAAAATTAATATTCTACTGCAAAAATTTCTTTTTGGAAAATAAAATGTACTTAGAAAAGAGATTTGCCTGCCTGTTTGGCTTTTATAAAATAAAAAAAAATTAGTAATACAACTTTTTCTGCATAATATTTCAGCTGTATAACTTACAAATCGCTGTCTTTGAGTATGTAGTAAGTAGACATATTTCTGAACAATAGAAGATCATACTTTGTGTGTGGTAAGGCATGATTATTAAGAAGATGATTCAAATAAATTGTAACATAAACACGATTGTATTGCTACGGCGATCGTAAACGCCGCATCGTTTATCGGCGACCATGCATGAAACTGCCGACGGACCATTTAACATGAATATCTTTACATATAATATGTACCGTATCATACTGTAATTACTTGCCTGTACCATACTTATCAAATGTAAATATATCTCATGTAAACACCTTCCACGGCTTCCGCGATTGTCTACGTGTGACTTCGCATGATTTTTACTGTAAGTAAGTATATGTAACAAGTATTTAATAAGTTATTATAAAACTTACTATAATAAACAATAAGTTATACAATAGAGAACTTAAATATATATCTCTTACAATCTTATTGGTAGCTAATTGTTACGCTCTTCTCGTAAAGATAAATAACCATTATAGATATTATTTTCTTTGCTAATGTTACATGCTCAGAAAGGTTGCAGTCGTTGCAGACGACAAAATAAAGTAGTATTGAAGGTCTCATTAAATTTAATTCTCAGTGTACGTCGATATTTAATTGTGACAATAAATGAGTCAATTTCTCTTAGAAATCCCCTTCAAAAGATAACAAGTGCATATTCGAATATATAAACTTGATAATTACAAAAATAGCCAAATGGGAGATATAACAAACGGTCAGTAAAATGAAAGTTACGATATGCGGGACCGGTCACAAGGGAAATTGAGGAGCTTCGTCTATTCGCGAATGAACGCTGACTCCTGCTTCTCGCTGCCCTTTTTGAATTATTGTATTATATTTACATCTAATTGTAATACATTACAAAATTAATTTATGGATGGCTTAGCGAATGTAGACATTAATTTTATACTTTTGAGTTTTCCTTAATCACCTCTGGAGAAGACCGTGTATTTGAGAAGAAAATCAACCTTCCTGTGCTTGTGTATTTGATTCTAATTTAATTAGCTTTTTTAGCTTCTAACTAATTTAAAAATGTACTTAAAATGATTAGACAATTAATATTACATATTAATTAGATCAATATAAATTAGACCATTTCGATCAATCAACCTAAATATATATTTTTAAATTTTTATCTTTTCCTTTGATACATATGTTTAAAAATGTGCTAAGCAATTTTGTATAGTAGGTATCTTTTTTATTTATTAAATTAAAAAAAATTTTATGGAAAATACTAGTAGAATTGATGTAGGTATATCATGTACCCAATGTGGACAGAGAGAGGCGAGAGGGCCGAAATGCGTAACTTCCGTTTTCCGCGGCATTGGGCACAATTTGAAATATTTTAGTGCTGTTGTAACGACTTGATGGCGCTGTCGAGGGCCACTTATATATCTCTTTTATCTTTTGTTAGCCCTCACCCCTCTGTGCCCTTCGGCTCGGAAACTTTTCAACTACTCGTAGACTTTTTCAGATATAATTTTTCACTGAATTTAGAGGATTTCTTTACTGCACAACTAGACCGTTTAGTTCGATAAAACAAATAAAATGTTTTACTATTTTTAGCACCATACCAGTAACTGTGTAATAAATTATGTTAATTAATAGATAAGTAACGATGTCCTTTGTCCTTTTATTTGTTAAAATGTTATTTAGTAGCACAGGATATTTTGAGACGATTTTCAGTGTCATTTTGTTTAAAGTGTACCTACTTTAGACTTAAGATAAAAAAATATGAATAAATAACTGGTGCCCGTGACTATGCATTGAAAAATAAAAAATACAAACGCCTGATAAAATATATGATCATGACATGACATGTTTATTTGCTGTTGTGCTTTAGCCAAATGTTAGATTTGTATTTTTAGATTATACCTCGGAAACAATACGTACTTTTATTCTGGATGAAAGGTACCCTTTTCCTATTCTGTATTCCCTGACAATGTATAGGTATGCAAAATTTCACTATGATCCGTTGAGTATTTAAGGCATGAAAAGGTAACAGACAGACCGACAGAGTTATTGTCAAATTTATAATATTAGCAGATATGGATATATTATTTCGATGGTATGGATAGAGAAAAATCAAAGTTTTAAAAAAACTGATATTCTCTATTATGCTTTGCATGATCCTTTAGGAAAATCAAAATCTTTATTTATCCAAATATTTAAAATGTAAATTTAAATTGTCGTAACAAAGTAGCAATTGTAACATTTATCTTACATAATTGTATACAGTCGGTGACCAAATTTATTAAATTTGGCGTGACACATATTCAAATTATATTTATTGTTGTAGTATATTATATTCAAACAAACAAAATTAAATATGAAATTACTAACGCCGGTCACGTTCTATGCTTAAATTATTGCAACATTATGGCGTCGCTAAACAAAATTATGTTGTACCTTTAAAGGTTACCGCATGTTTAATACCTTCATAAAGCTATCAAGCCGCCTTAATAAATATTGAGAGTCAGATGACTAAATCAAGACACTATCTGTTCTGAGATCACTCGAGGATATTTCACCAATACGGTGCGGGCATTATACTCCTTTTGCGATACAGAGAACGCGAGTTTTACATCCATCCGATTGTTTTATTTTTATTTTATATCTCCACCTCTAACAACACAATGTTGTTAAATGAAATGCGGAGCTTAAGTAAATTTATACGTATAGGTAGGTACTACATACGAATTAACTAAAAGGATCTCGAGGTATAAAGCCTTATAAGTAAGTAAAACAGACAAGAAAAGTGCTTTATCAGTTTCGATTACAAATTCCATTCATTTCAAAATTCGCTAAGGCTTAGATTTGAAATAGGTAGGTATTGATTACTGATTGACATAATTTGTCATCGCTAATAAAGATAGCAATAGAAATTGTCACTTTGAATTTTCAAAGGAAAACAGACCTTATTATTCTACAATATACAAAGAATTTTCAATCTTAGGGTGATAAAGCACTTTATTTGTCGAATTTACATACATAATACCTATATTGTTTTTATTACTTAAACTAAAATAGGTAGGTACTAATTATTTTATGTAAATTGTATGTTTTTAAATATAGTATCCACTATTAGATGAATAATTGAACTATTAGAACACTACATACGATTAATAAATAGATAATAATAGTCAAAATTTATGTCTTTGTTAAGTAAAGTTTCGGGCCCTAAGTAAAACATCTTGAATTATTGAATAAATCCTTATATTAATATTAATATTATATTAAATGATATAATTCAAAAAGTTTGCGTCCATATTAATTTTCTATTTGTCCATGCTATTAACATGCCGTAAGCCAGTTTTATTACCTCTAACTGGTTTCCTTTCGAAGCCGCTTATTTATTGCTAATGTATTCATTAATACAAGTCTTTCCCATTGCATTAAAATATATTATATAAATAACGAAACAAAGCCGAGTCGGCGTAACTTATCACAAATAAAACTATAATTCACAACGACAGAAAATGATCCTTTTTTTATTTCGGTAACATCTTGATTAAGTACGGACCACCTGCCCGAGTTTGCTCCTTCGGTACGTCATAAATAAATTTAAAAAAATAAGTAATGTTTATAAAAAAGAATACAATTTAAATTCGAGAATGGTTGTACGGTTGTTATGTTATATGTAATAAATTGGAGGGGATGTTTTTGTCTTGCCGCTAATTGTGTAGATAGGTTGGTATTGATTCGTTTTACCCTTAATATTTATTATTATATATTTTAATGGGAAAAACTTCCACAGAGAAACCATAGATATAATAAGTCATATTTTATCTTTTGATTAAGTAATATTGTATAAAGTATTGTATAGGTTAATACTAATACTATATGACTAAGCTTGGAAATTAGTCACATGACAAAAAGAAGGACAGTACAAAAAATGTATATATTTTTTTTATTATTAGTTTTTTATTTATTTAAATTATTATTTCTTATTTCTAAAATTTTTAACTGGAATTTGACTGCTAAGGAGTCAAAAATATACTGTAACAGGTGAACATCTGCATCCAAAAAAGCAATCATATTTTTGATTTTTTTTGTATCGTCATCTATTAAGTAGGTAGATATTATTTAGATTTTTTTAACGTGTGAAGTCTTCTTTAAAATTGGCAATACCGAAAATCTTATATGTCGGCGACAACAAAGAAAGGGATCTAACAGACGTATTGCGTCTTTAACAAACGTGAACAATAAAATTTAAAATGCACTAGAAAAAAAACCTCTTTCACTCTACATTGTGGTCGACTTTAAATTTATTTCTAAAAGTTATTCAGGTAAATAGCTAGGGGATGAATAGCAAAATGGCCTCCCCTTGAAAACAAATCATAGAATACATGAGTTTCTGCGTTATATCTAATCGCAAATTTATTGTTCCGAGGCTCGAAGTGCAACTAACAATGAGTACGATTTTATTACACATCGAGAGATATATTTGTATATTAAATCATTTGGGTCATTGTACTCGGATACATGAGAGAGCATTTATGAGTTTCTTCAATGTAATGAAGCGGTTTCCTTGCCGCATAATGGTTTTAAATGTCCCAGTAAATTGATTTTTATATTTTGTTTGACGCAAATGATTGACATGAGAGCATTCGTCGGTCACCGTTACGGCAATCACCTCGCGCGACGGTTTTATAACCTCGACGACACTTTACGCGATAAATTTATCTGTTGTGGGTTATTTGAGAGATTTTATGACTCATTTGAGGGTACTAAATGTCCAATGTTGGTAGTATCTGTGTATTAAGTTGCAACTTTTATTTGATTGTTACAATCGTTGCACTAATATTTATATTAACGACTTTTGATATTAATTTTATTAATTGTAAAATAATTTTACGTTTTATCAATTTATCTACCTTAACGTAACTTGAATTTACAGATCAAAGGAAAGGAGGTAATTTAAGTAGTGGCAGGAGAATGTCGCTGGGCAGGGCACTCTGCGCATAGCAGTCATTTGGACTGCCCATCTGGGGGCAGTAGGTACCAACCCATCGTGAAATAACGACATGTCGCTGCTTAAAAACTAAAGGGCCATAAAACAAAAAAAAATCTAAAATGTTTTTATTGCAAAAATACAATCACAACCCTTCATATTGTATGTTGCAAAAAGGTTGTTTTATTCAATATTTAGTATATTTTGATATTTTTTTATATTCAAAAGTAACTTATATGCTTATACCTCCTATACTATTCAGTTTATTATAAAAGTATTTAAAACATTTAATGCTACTTAAAAATACGCTTCTAACATATATTTGATATATATCTAATAAGAAATAAATAGACAAAAATAATTTAAATTTTTTCGATTAGCTCTCATGTAAAAAGTGTAATTTTGATTTGTGGCCCTTTAGTATAGTGTTTTGGTGAGTGAGTAAGGGACTAAGGGATGCCAAAGCCTATTTTCCTATCCCTTCCTTAATTCTATAATGGTCGGTAGCTCACTTGCAGCACCAGTGACGCTTGTGTTATAAGCGACGGTAGCTACCTACTATCAAGTGAACCATTAGCTTCTCTGTCGACCTTAACATTAACAACAGATGCACGCCCAATCAAAATTTGGTAGACTTTGTGTGTGGCAGATAATGTGAGCATGTAGAGCAACCTACACAGAGTATTTTCTTACGATTCTAATTCCGTTATAATTTTACATGCTTATACTTATATGACTTATAATGGAAATAAAATTATCTACATAGGTACCTATGATAATAGACAATCCTATGCGAGGACACATAGACACACACACTCATGAGGTATGTGTATATTAAAAAATTAGGAACAATATTTGAAAGCTAGAAATAGCATCCGCTGTTTGCAGGTCGGAGGCTTCGCGGGTACAGCATTAATCTTCCATATAGCGCCGCCCAGACTTGCTGCTCTCGTGCCATTGGTCCATCGCACTCCGCCCACCAACACCTACAATTATATTTATAATGCACTCGCTGAAATAATTTACATTGAGCTGAATTTGCGACCGGCTTTGGGTAATTGAAAATTTGTTGTATTGACTCTGAATGGCATCAAATGCGAATGTTTAAGTGATTAGTTCACGTTTCAACTGATTTCAAATAAAGGTATAAAAACATCAATTAATGTTATATGATTTGTATTAAACTATAATAAGTATATATGTAATTGCATTTGATATTTGTAAACAGTTGTTACAATACCCATTAAGCAACATAGATTTAAGTTCTTATTTGAAAATAATTTCAAATAATCTTATTGGATTTTATAAGACTTTCATAAATTAATATTTCAACAGTTATCTACTATAATGATATTATTGGACTCTCTAATAAACTTTTACATGTATGTAATGTAAAGTAATGTAACAGAAATGCTGTCCTTCTCATATAAATGAGAAAGGTATCCTCAGATTGTGGCATTAGCGATCAAGTCACATAAGAATGTAAAAAGAAAACACGGAAAAGAGAATGAGATTACATAAGTACAAAAACACTTAAAAGTTTGAAAATATAGATAAATTTCCCAAGTTAGGAAATTGATAAAAAAGATTATAATTTTCTGACAAAGCCTCATTGCTAAGTAAGTATTTTGTACTGCGATGAACACCTATATCTTTGTTAGTCTTTCTTACATGCTTACTTATCTTCTATCTTGTATTAGACTAAATCAATTCTACCTATCTGTTCTGGAATCGATGGATTCGCAATTTAAAAAAGTTTTATTTCAACAAAAAATCTTAATGCCTTCACTAACTAAACTAAATAAACTAACTGGTCCATTTTAATAAACCAACAACAATTTAATTGAAGTCTCGATATAGATTTTAATTGGTCGTAAATCGTCATGCGCAAGCGCACCTTAACTCTTGCTGAATTAAGATTTCTCTCTCGAAGTTGGATATGCTATCGGAGCGAGTTTCTCTTCAGCCCTAATGGAAATATCTGGTAGGTACATTTTACCGACTGGATAATGTTGTTTACTCTTTGTAAAATGTTTGCTTTGATAATTTTTTTATAATTATAGAAATGAGGCATGTGATTATTGGTTAGTATTTGTTATAGTTTGATATGTCACAGAATAGTACAAGACTAAGTACTTATAGACCAAGAGGGATTAAACCAATTCTCCTTGGTAAGTATAGGCCCTATAACTTATAGTGTCTACCTACTCTCTATGGATTTATTAGGTGTTAAAGTTGCTAAGCCTATATTATTATTCTAATATTAATAGGTATTTAAAAAAAATTAAGATCACTTTTAGAAATAGAGGCCAAGTGCTCTCTGTCTATTCAAAATAGATCATGAAACGCTATTAGTTAGGTACTAATAGCGTTTCATGATCATTAAGATATGTATTATAATTTTAATATAGTGATTAAATTAGATTTGTAGCTGAAAGAAAGAAAATTTAATACAAACGTATGTTACTTAAAAACAAAAATCTCTTTATTAAATATCCATGTTTCATCCATTCCATGTCCATTTCCATGACAAAAAACCCGTTGATACAATCATAGAGTCGCCGAAGATGGTATCTTTATCCAACCTAAAACAAACAACAGGAGATATTCACGCTAAGGCAATAAAGGGGTAGCTAGCAACGATTTAATAAACCGATAAAAATTGTTGTGCGCTCGCTAGATGGCGCGGACTGATATAGAGATGGCTCCTGGCGTTGGGAGATAAAAATACATATTTATTCACTGAGTGCCTACTGAGGAATGTAATCCTCAATAAGGGAAAAAAGGTAGCCTTTTTATATGGGTTCATTATTACGATCAGCCTATGGAAACTAACGTTGTGATTGAATTTCGTAAAAATGTGATGTTTTAAAAGAAATAACAAGCCGGTCCGTTGGTCCAGCTTAATACAGGCACGATTGACTAAAATACGGAATTGTACTACATTGAATTACCAAATATAACGTTAAGTCTGCATAAAGAACCGTATGCACCGGAAAATAATGTTACAAAAAAAATCACTGACAATAAAGAGTTACTAAGTACAGAGTTTCTTAGAATATTGAGTAATAAAAAGTGAAGGTATTTCTCGTTTCTAATAAGAATGAAAAAATTATTAATTGTTTAGAAATTAGTACTTACCTATAATAATTAATAATGGGTTACAAATAGGTATCACATCAGACTCGTTTGTCCTTCAGGGCCTCACCGAGTTTAAAGTCACAGGTTACCGGGAATGATGGAGCTTATAAAAGTCCCAAACATTAAAAAGAAAACAATAAAAAAATCGCCTATCAAAGGATGCACTAAACCGAGTGCATAATTTATTAAAAAATAAAATTATTTCTAAAAGTAACTAATAAACACTTTACTTGTAGTTGGTGAGGAAGCCCTAAGTCTAATCAAATAAACACAAAAATTTGTCAGGTTAAAATACAAAATAAAATCAAATTTTAAAAAGTGAAAGAACTTTTTTGTAAAGTTCGAAATATCATAGACGTTTTTAAGATGTTTTATTGCTAGCAATGGAAAGTAACAATTTTATTGTTAGCGGGCGGTCACTTAAAAGCATTGACAACAAAAATTGTGCAATAAAGTAAACCCTTACTCAAGTAATTACTCCCCTAATAAATATTTACCGTTTTGTATCTTTACAAAATTTCTTAAAAATTGTTCAGTTTGCTTTAGACGTTTTACCTATAAGAACTGTTATATTTAACAAATATTGAGTAATTACAGTAAAAATCATTTTAGCCATCAATTTCATTATTTTGTGGGTGTTGAATTAAAAAAGTACGTCTATATTGTGATGAGTTCAAAGTCTTTGTATGAGAATTACCTAATAATATTGAAAAGTGAATTCCAATCAATAAGTGATATTATATATAAGTACCTATATATGTGAGTTAGGCATAATATGAGATAAATTATCGATGAATTACCATATTCCAAAGCAATTACGTTAATGTGTCCTGGATATTGACGGAGTTGGAAGGATTTCAACCACAGTTAGATATTTGGCACTGCCATTACCTTAACAAACATAAGTGGAAATAATGGGCATGTCTTATTAGCAAATAGTTATGGACATGTAGACAAACCTGGGTCGAAGCATTTAACATTAGGTAAGTGATAGGTACTATTTTTAAAATATTTATTTGGGTTAAGCTTTAAGAAATAGTCATAATTTATTTACAGGATAAAATTATGCATTGCCTTTTAAAAATTTAAATAAGCTCTCAACACAAAACAACATTAAAACTGATGTTATAACACACAACCTTGTATTCACACAATTAAGTTATTACTTATTATTGTGTAGTTATTATATCTGAATTCCAAAAAAAAGTAATATTATTACAAATAAACTGTTATAGTTTTAAATCATTTTATGAATAAGTCCTATCAGAAAATCTAACCAAAATCAATTTACTGATTAAAAATTACCTAAAAGCACCAACTTATTTTTGTTTTTATAACATTAGAGGTACCTGTCTGCAAATAAAAAAAACATGACTTGGGTTCTGACTTTTACTTAGTTAAGGCATTTAAATATAGGCCGTGTAAACGCTTGATAACGTTTTCTTTGAATACTTATGCCATTACCGTCGGCCATTATCAACTAAGCGGACGACCTGAAACACAAATAACAATGTTATTATTTTATCTATTTACAATCGCAAAAATTGTAAGTATTTGCGATTTTATAAAAGGTAAACGCATAAGTAATTCATAGTTTTCCTCGTCCTTCTTTAAGCCCTTCTTAAGCTTCGAGCCTTCCTTAAGCCTTATCGCTCACAGTAAATTCTGATTTATTGTATGAATTAGCATAAGTACCATAAATTATAATTTTAATTATATTATTCACACATATCTTTCTATTTGTTTTTACAAGTTTTTAAATTCCATCCGTAACAGTCAATGTTAAGGCGGTCAATGTCAAATGTATCTTGAATTTAGTGTGTCTGTATAAAGTATCTACTAACCTCATAGACGACTAACCTAAATTAATATAAAGCAGTCTAAATACTAAACAGTCTAATACACAAGTCGTTAAATATAATTAGGTAGTCCCGGCGGCTCGGAATGAAGTAGTATTAACCCTTAAAAAAAATCTGTATTTTTTATGTAGATACATAAAACACATGCATTATGTTACATAAAAATGTATACATAAAAATTATATTTTTAGTACTGTCAAGTATAAAATGAATTTTTTTTAGCTAAACATAAATTTAATTAAAAATATCAGTGTGTCACTGTTTGCAGTAGGAGATTAAAAAAATGCAAATCAAAAAACGTTTCATTCGTTGCTACAGAATGTTATGCAATCTAATTTATTTTCTTGAACTATGAAAATAATGAAAACGAACATAAGTGATAATAGCTCCATCTATCGATTTTAAGTTAATTTACATAGACCACTGAGTAAACTAGCGAACTAAATATGCAGCTGCCATCTGTGAGCATGCGCGAGAACTACATGTTATATAGTAATCTTGTATGCGGACTAACTTAGCTGCAAACAACAAGTATTACCATGGATCGTAAGATGTAGCTACTACATTTTTACAAACCCTTGTAAAAATATTGTTTATTGTCGACTTTTTTGTCGTTTCAGTTTTTTTTAATGTATGTTTTCAAAAATTCTGAAAACATTTTTTTAAACACAGTTATTGAAAAGTTTCTGGATATGCCTAAATGTAAACAAATATTAGCACTCATTAATAAACAATTGAAACAATATATTGAATGAAGGGCTACAATTGACGCTTTGTTTACATTGGGGCAATAAAATAGTTACGATGTGTCGAATAATCGTTTCCCAGTTTGAGTGACCATAAATTTGTATATTTTTAAAGTCACGCAGTTTGGAGTCAATAAAAATTTAACGACTACGAGGGTGCCCGAATAAATTGTTATACTGTATTATAATGTTTGGTTTGGTCGGGACTTTTGAATAGACAGATCTTAGTTTTTTTTATTTGTTGTCTTTTAAGACTGTAGTAGAGGTAAATAATAGAGCTAATTGGATTAACTACGTTTTAAATTAATTTAAGTACAACCTGTAAGTATAATTTAACTAGCTGCTGCCCGCGACTTCGCCCGCGTAACTTAGTAAATTATGTACTTATAAACCTTCCTCGAGAACCACTCTACCCATTAGTGAAAACCGCATTAAAATCCGTTGCGTAGTTTTAAAGATCTAAGCATACAAAGGGACATAGGGACAGAAAAAGCGACTTTGTTTTATACTATGTAGTGATGCCTGAATTTTTATTTGAAGGATACATACCTATAATAGGTGTGTTCAGTGCCTATTTATTAAATTATTGATATCATATTTCATATTTGATAATTAAGTTTTTGATAATCAAATTTGATATTGCATTGGATCTAATTAGACCAAACTTATCATGATACTAACTTATTATTTTCATGGTCAAAGGTGTATGACCCAGGTGAATGTACTCTTGTATAGGTCTGTACTTAGGTTGCACTAGGCATTTCCACATGATAATAACAAGATGTGTGTCTATCCAGTCCAGCGCAAACAAACAACCAATCGTCAAAAGTAATCTATCTTAGGGCATCGCCGCAATATCGGTTTCTGAACGATTAACAGAGAGGGCGTGCGTGCCCCTCGGTTTTACGGCACATTTTTACGATGTCGTAAAGTCAGCCATATAAAGCCCATAATCTTTTTCTGCCAAAGATTCCAAGCTTTGCCAAGAGATGGCGCGTAGTGAGGACCTCGAAATCACTGTCACCGCTTAAACGCAGAAGTTTTATTGTATGTTTCGCTAATGTGGTGTGAAATTAATAGGTAATAATGCTTTTATGGGTGCTTGTGACGGTTTATTGGCTCATAAAGCTATGGCAGGTGTATAACGTAGTGTATTTGTTTTAAATTGACCGCGGGTGTGTGTAGAACCTACTTAGTTTGGTAAACTTAAGTAGGTAAGAAAGTTAAGTATAATAAAAGGCTAATTTTTATCTGTTGCTTCAAATTAAATACCTACCCTCTTTATTTCTATTTTTTATATACTAGTGCCTAAATAACACAAAAAATAGTAGGTTTTCAGAGCTAGGAACCTTTAGCTAGTGTAACCCATGTGAGACGTCAGATAGATTTTGAAATGTCATGAAAATCAGAAGATCTTGATTGCAGGTGCAGTTGATGATTATACCACAAGCAACGTTAGGTATAGGTATTAATTGATTAGGAAGTCTGTCTGTCTGGCATTCCTTACTCACTCATCTAAGTAAACGCACAAGCACACATGCTGTTATTTCATGGTAAGGGTTTGGTTACTGCCGCCAGAAAGGCTGCTCAAATGACTGCGAAAAGCAGTACCTATGCCTTGCCATTACTTAATCACATCAAATTTTATTTATTTTTAAGATATTGTGCAATTTGCAACTTTAATCTGGAATAAAGTGATAAATAATATTCAGATATTTTTTGCTAAATAATATGTATTCAAGATAAATATTATATAAGTAAAGGATATTTTATTTGAAGTTGAAACAAACAAAAAATACAGCTGGTCCAGCTTTACGAATTGATACCTATATGTATATTAAATGACGAACTAAACTAAACGAAATGACAAATTATAAATGACAAATATGCCTCCTATCCTTTCGAAATAAGGTTTTCTTTGTGTATGACGAAAGCACAGTTCAATTTTCAACCAACATTTATGCCGCTGTGTTAACTCAATTTTCGCATTAATTTTCATTAGCAACTCTTCCAATTTGCATTTAAAATGTACGCTCACGTATACGTTGTAACGAAGCAAGAGAGCAGTCCGAATACGCTATTATTTTAATACCCTTATCAAAAAACAAGGCACATTACAAAATGGCCGCCATTTCCCCGAGTTTGCGCGGGAAAACGCTCGTGAGCCAGCCTGGAAAATTATAACAAAAGGCATCTACCGCTATCTTTGTAATTATAGTAAATCACCTTGCTAGAGGCAAGATAAGGTGCCAACAAAAGTCGCACTAAAAAGACTTAAAAGCTCGAGGTACAAGCTTACATATTTCCTTTTACTTTTAGCAATGGAAATTTTCACACTGTCCATAGTAAAACGACGTAACTTCAAAGTGGGGAGAACGTTCTTAGGACGTTTCATTTCGAGCGGTGGTGTTTTCGGAAGTGAAAAGTCGTTTGTGACGCAAAAAGTGGTTAGGTGGATGACGTTTTGTTGTTGGAGTTCTGACTCGTACGTTGAACGGACCTTCACTTGTATATTCGGAAACAAAAGTGTTTGGATTAAATACGTGGGCTTTTTATTACACACCTATTCAGGCGTATATCTGCTCTGTCTAAATTATGACCTGTTAACAGCTTTAAGCATTGTCTATCATAAACTTAACTACGAAATAAGTCGTTAATCAGAATTTACATATTATTATAAGGATGCTATATCGTAGTTGTCAAACCAAAATCTGCTGAGTATATACGTGCAAAAAGTATAGGTACTTTTAAAATATTGATAAAAAAGTTTTCCTGAAAATTTTTACATGGAGGTTTATTTAAAAAATAAGTATTTCATATGAAATTATTTATTTATCTTTTAAACATGAAAATTTAAGAGTTTATTTATAATTTTGATAATAGAGTAAATTTTACACACTAACAGATTCTAGCTGCTGTCATAGCATGTTTTATTAAGGGTCGTTAATTATTAGTTCGACAATTGGTGATCATAAGCACTTAGCAGTTTTTATGATGCTCCGACAGCATAATATGATTGCCGACTATGAGACAAACAGTCAGCATTATTAGTGTCTATGACCATAAAAATAAACACATCTCCCATGGGAAGTTGTAACAGGACTCATTCTTTTTTTTATTTATATAAGTGATGGGTTAGCTCTTGGCCAACAACCAGCCATGTGGCAAGGATGAGGCCTAAGATGGAGCGAGCTCACCCAGAAGATGCCAATTATAATTATGTCCTCTAAACTTACAATGTTATACGCTTAAGCGAAAAATGAATCTGGATTTATGGAAAAGTTCACAACTGTAAGCAGAACACTATCGAGTTGCTCATCAAGACAGTATGTGTGAGTAATGTGAAAATTATATAAAGGTTTTGCTTTTGACTGCCTTCTCTGCAGCTATAGCTAGGGTTATGTTTTGCGGTGCACCAAACTCACACTTGTAACGTTCTCAACAAATACGCACACAAGAATTTCACCACCAATTGTAAAAGGTCTTCCTTTCACCGCTCTTCCGCAGGTAATATAGGTGTGTTGGGGGTTTGAGATTATTTGTTATAGGTCTTCGTCATTTGGATGGGTTGATTCGGAAGGTGCTGTGTTTACTTTAAACCTCCCAATAATATTAGTTAAGCAAATATTAATTACATAGGTATTATTTATGTGTAATATAAACATAGGTATTAGTTAATTTCATAGCTCTTATAAATATAAATCAAATATAAATTTTTGATTCTTAACTAAAATTAATTTTAATTAATTTAATTTAATAAATATGTTGGAATTTTATTAAAACAATAAGAGAAGAGATATTATTATCCATGGTGTATACCTGTTATTAAATAAATGTAAATCACATTAAATAAATGTTAATAACTTAATAACTGTAATAGTCAATTAATAATAAACACAATTAAAATTCAATATGGAATCTCATTAAAATTGGTCTTCACTGCAATACTTACTAAATATTATTACTTCCATTCCAACTCGACTAAGTAGCAGACGATTCAAACGCTCCTTAAACCCACACAACGTACCTACAGGCAGCTACTCGTAATTCGTACTAGGATAGTTAAGTGTACGAATAACGTCCGATATTGCGCTAGCAGCCCTAACTTCAACGAGCTGTTATATTGCACGATCCAATTAAATTGGATGAAATTTAGAAGCAACTGTGGGTAGTCGAGTAGCTGTTTCGATCTTAGTGGACCTCTTTATTTTTTCTTTTAAGAAATTGTATTTGATTGTATGTTCTTTAAAAAAATTTTTTTTATTACTATTAAGTATATTTGCTCTTTAATAGTAGTTTTGCCCGTGACTACGTCCGAGCCCTTTCTTTATAAGTGTTACTGTTAAACATTTCTTCAATCTTTAGTGCTCCTATAGTTTTGTCATGTGTTGAATTTCTATTATAATTCCCTCCTAAAAAGTACCTTTTTCTGGATTAAATTGCCCTATGTTCTTTTCTGTATCCCTAACAACGTGTATTTAAGAATTTAATATACCTAATGGTGAAAAGTTAAGGCATAAAATCTTAATAAATAAACAAACTAACTCACTTTCACTTGTTATTACTTAATTAGGCATGTAATTATGAGCAAAAATAAAATATTTCAATAAAATTAAATAAAAAACAACAAGCCTATTCACAGCACCATTGACAAATTAGGCAACGAAAATAAGGAACGTTTTTAGGAAGAAAATAATAATATTCCTTTTTCATTGTTATTTCCTTCACAAAACGCAATCGTTCGAGAGAAATAATATTCCATTTCTTATACAATAACGATTTTCCTTCCCAATAGCAATTCGTCGTCATTCAGCGTAAGAACGGTAGCTTCAATCGAAACGAACATAGGTAATAATAATATAGTTATTGTTATATCTACCCGTAACCTTATTCCTGTACTATCGACTAAAATTATAACTATTTTCAGGAATTGTACGCTTTGCATTGCGCGGAAAGTATGGGTTAGAGAACTAAAATTTTCATTGCTTGCAACTGAACGCGTCAGTCTAAACTAATACGTCGATGACTATCGAGTTCGTGTGCGTGTTTGGTCCTAGGAGTAAGAGGTAGGTTTGCACGCTCACCCGACCTGGCTTCTATCTGCAAAATCAATGTGGCTATTAGCGAGTTTTCGCGCAGTCGCAAAGCGTTTGGAAAGCTACCGGTCAGAAGTTACTGACTCCGGAACGTTTCCTATGCAGATACTGAACGTTCACATTTAGGGATTTGCTACAGCCTTCCACTGTAGTGAAAAGATGGCGTATACAACATTTGAAATTCAATCTAAAATAAAAGTCAATAACCTAATAGATAGCAATAGAAAATCCGTGAGAACAATTTGAAGAACGTATGCTCACACTGTAGATTGGAGATCTTTATTGCAAGTAAAATACACGCCCATTACACCCATCACTTAAATAGTCCAAGTTATTAGTCATCTCGCACGAAAAAGACACGCACGATCGTACGACTTAGCACCATTCGATTTTACCTAATATTTTTGTCGTCAACTCGCACGTTCATGAAAATCTGAGGTAACTATGTACAGTCAGCTACAAAAAGCCTTTTTTAAAACGTTTAAGATTTTATGACGGGACTATAAAATAAAACAAAATGTCATTAATAATTTTAATATATTTTTCAAATCAACATCACAAAAACAAAAAAGCACGTACCACCTGATTAAAAAAAAAGAAACATTGAGCAGTAATTTTTATATTTTTTTGGGATCAATTGATAGTTTTTGGTCTTAGAAATTTAGTTTTATCTCCTTTTTAAAATTACAATCCACATAAATTTTCAAATTAAAACTTGTTCATTCTGGGTATTGCAATAATGCAATATTATTGCATATTAATATTCCGGGAATTGTTCAACAAAACTAAACAGTTATAACTAAATAGACATTTTTGATACGAAACAAGTATCTACCTAGCAGGTATTGACAATAAGTGTGTCATTCAAAGCAGGTAAGTATATGTGTAAATTACATATCGTCTCTATTGGTTTGTCATACGGCTTTTCCCAACATTCTAGGTATAATTTATGTTTTATAACACAAGCTTTGCATAAATAATTTCAAACATCTCACTAAACATTTCATTCAAAATTACATACATAGTCGTATAATACTAATTTGCAAATTGGTAACGTCACATTTCAATAATATTATCTTTAAATTTTTAGTTTCAATTCAACCCTAGATAGATTTTTTAATGTGTAATGAATTTCACACCCTGGTTACAGAGAAATCGATGACATCTAAGATTTCAATCAAATAAAATGCCTCTCTATTGCGATGAATTTATAATTTAAGAAAACCTTATTTACTTTTAGTATATTCGTGTGCCTACGATTTATCTGATTATCATATAAATCGTTATAATAGTGAAGCATAAATTGCCTTTACTGCTCTTGTGTCGTTTGGTTCCGTGATTAAATAGCTATTACTATTTAAATTTTGTATAATTAATTGACATATTTACCTTTAGAAGGTAATTAGCAATATTATGTATTTATTTACTATAGGTGTAATTTAATACTCATCACAAAGTATTCACTATAGGTGAATAAGTATCATAATGATAATACTTATGATAATGATGATAATGATGATGATGATAATATCATAATACTTATGAGATTTGAAATTTTTATTAGATACATAAAAAGGTAAGGTGTTAAGGTACAAGTTAAAAGTTACAACGATATTCTAGTTTAAAGGCCTCTTTCACCAACTACAAGTAAACTCAATTCTCAACTCAAAGTAACTTCAATTCAAGTAAACTAACTCAACAATTAGGGTGACCTGTCTTTCTAACTGGGTAATGCTCAAATTTTTGTTTTTAAATTTCTCTTAGTTACAAAAACCACATAGTTATCGTCTTGGAAGTAGTTAGTATAAGATAAGCCGCCTCCGTTAAGTAATAATAACTATGTGAGAACGGGAAGCCTACCTTCGGGACTTAAGGGCTCTATCCCTTCTTGTGTCTGTTGTACAAGGTTCTATGTATATTTATCTATATTGTTGTGTTAGAATGAGATGTGGACCGATAACAGCCCCGTAAATCGATACTGCAACGCGAGTCTTTACGATACAAGCGTTCGAATTTACGAGTGTTTCCAACTATTCTTGAAGTGTAAGTGGCCTTCATTTTGACTTGCACTCTGAATTTATTAAATAAAACTGGTAGTACATTTCAGCTTCGAAAGTTTTGGTAATTATTGTTAGGTACTCCATTGACACTTTGAAGGAGACAATCGGCTGAAAAAAGATATAGTTATGGTAATTTTTTTGTAGGTCCATTTTCTATATATAGAAGATATTTAAATGTAATTTGGAATGAATTGGATACAGGAAAGGACATAGTATACCTTTCATCCAGAAGAAGGCTTCAGGCAAAAGTGTAATAGCAATGCAGATGTCAGACGTGATATCGCTTATATAGATACTACTATTACCTATTACCTATTTATTTTTCAAAGCGGATTAAGTTGCGGTCAGTAACTATTATTTAATCTGTGGTTGCGGGCACCAGCTGTTATGTAATAAATGATTTTTTTTAAATATTTGTGAAAAATATTTTATAAAATTCCTATTTGCGATATTGGTACATGACACAACACATAATATGTACATACGTACTTCAATTTCAAGCTGCAATTCTTCGCAAGAAAAAGCTGAATTTAGTATAGGTAGGCTCGTAAACAAGGCCTATCACATATTTACAGCATACGTATAAAACAAGGGCTTTGTGGCTTCAATGGCATTTTAAGCTATAGTACCTATAACACCTTTTTTACAATGTATCTTACAATATATAATATATTACAAAATACTACTGTAATTCATTATATGTTTCAATAAGAATCTAAGTAGGTATATAAGAAATCGAATAGCTTTCCAATCAAAACTGAGCGAATCGTGGCATTTCCTCAATTGGTATACCTAAGTGTAGACGGAAGAGAAAATCAGAAATAAAATAAAAACAAAAGAGCTTTCTATCGGATCAATGATAGTTTGCAAGCGAGTTCGGTCGCTGTGTTCAATTTAAATCAGCCTCTATTACGTATCGGTTATCTGTTAGGTACTTATTTTTTTAAAACTTTAATTTTATTCTTAGTTTTCATAGGTCTCAATTTATTCCGCAGTCATAAACTTGGTGATCAGTCTAGCTAGTTATAATTTGGAGTATCCATCCTATTTACTGAAGACTATACTGACTTATATATAATTATTATATTGTGTTGTGTGTGTGTGTGTGTGTGTGTGTGTGTGTGTGTGTGAGTATGGTGAATATATTATGTTGTGTTTCTGTGAGAGAGTAAAGTGTGCCAGAATCCATTCTGTTATCAAAATCAAATCAAAATATTTATTTATCAATTAATTTAAATTTACCAGGGTTTCGGAAAAAAGGCCAAGATGACAATCCTGAGAAGAAACCCCGAAAGAAACTCAGGATACTATTATTTTTGTCATCTTTAAAATATAAAATAATAACAATTACTTACACTTCATTTAAAAAAATAATAATATTAAAGTAGGTATACATACAATGCTAAACTTAATATGAGGTCCGAATCGCTTAAATCCAGGCTTCATTGTCGCTTAAATAATCAGTGTTTTTAAGCCTTTCGAGAGGAGTTTCATTTTAATGATAGGTACCTACTTTTAAATTTATTTATAGATAAGGCTCTGATTATCTCGGGTAGTTTATTATTCTCTTGTTACTTACTTCAAGTACCATCAATATGTATTTACTAAAAAATATTATAAAACAATATGACTTTGTGAAACGGGATGCTGAAAATTGTCAAGAAAAAGTCGATATGGGTAAAAATGCATAGCAAAAGTAATAGAATTCACAGGATGTACTAAACTAAGCACGTATTTGGCGATTCGAATGCAGGGTGCGAGCGTTAGACCATGAAATTGGCACAGTCCATGCTGTCAGAACAGAACGCATCGACGGAGCTTAATAGTCAACCGGCAAATAGGATTTCAGCTATATTCATAAATAACTAAGCTAAATTACTGTTTGGTATGAATGCAGTTTACGGGTGGATATGCAAATTCTGATAGTTATTGGTGAAATGCGTTGATTAAACTGTAGAATTTCTTCATTTATTAGAGAAATTAGAGAGAGAGAGAGAAATTAGGATATTATAATAATAACAGGTGTTAGTTTCTATTTTTTTATAGTACCTATTCTATTTTCAATTGAAATTGCTATAATCATCATAATTGTTGCCTAGTATAAAAAAGAAATTATAATCAATTCATACAAACCACATTTTATAAATTATAATCATTGTTTTTGATATTTTTTATTTTGATTTTTGATTTTGTGTTGTGGGACGACATATAAATGAAACCTTACATATACACATTTAAATTATAATAAAACTGTCTAAATAAATATTTTTGACTTATTTATATTATGATAACTTAACTGAACTGAAGTTGCAAAAATAGATAAAATTCAATCATATTATTCCAAATTTATATAAAGCTTTAGCGGATATTTAAAAGTTATCTAAAGATTGGATTGGATGCATCGACAAAGTCTACTGGTATATTATTATAATATTGACCATAAGTTGACCCCATAGATCTAATAGCATTCAACCTACAATTTATTTAGAAATTATCATATGATTAGCCCTAAACTAA
Source organism: Synanthedon tipuliformis (assembly GCA_947623395.1). NCBI lineage: Eukaryota > Metazoa > Arthropoda > Insecta > Lepidoptera > Sesiidae > Synanthedon > Synanthedon tipuliformis. Next base: position 6,937,949 of record OX392417.1, on the reverse strand, counting down.
AGTCCTGCCATCATATTGTAAAAGTAATTATGTCAGAATTTTAAAAATTAATAAGCAAATTAGTAAGTTTGGTTTATGAAAAACAACCATAACAACGTAATGGCAATTTGTGATCATAACATAAGAGATTTAGCGAGTTTCAAAAGACGTTAGAATTTGCTATGATCATTTTAAAGATATCAAGCGCCATAAAGGTAATGTAGTAGATAGGGGTACTCGAAAAAAACTATCTACAAAAACTGTAAGGCAAACGTATCAGAAAGGTCGATACAAAAAATTGTTTATCGAATTGAAGTTAAAATTGCTTGCAAGCGTTCGGCACTTTTCTTACATTATCCTTTAGGGCCCGAAGTATATTGCCAAGCGATATTCGATTCAATGTGGAGTGGTCCCCACCTATTGTGAATTCCGAAGGTCTGAAATTTATTTGACAGCGTCAGTGTCTGTGGAGAATGGAAAATGGCGGAATGGTGGAACACAATACATTATGGATATAACTCACGGTTTGTTTTTGGCGGGGATCCGACAAACGTTATTGGTATTTAGGGACATTTAGCTATTAGGGGCAATGCCTTTTTATTTTTTCATGGTAATATACGAGACGTAAAATGGCATAAGAATGACTTGCCGACAGTGATGTTGTTTGTTACGGTGGGAATTAATATTGTTTTAAATATCCAGTGACAAGATGTTGAACGCAAAAAAAAAATTACAATGAAGTGGCAGACATATTTCAAAGTAACATAATTTATAAGGCCCACTCGTACTCCATATTATCTGTGTTATGTTTTTAGTTTTTAATTTGAAGAGTACTAATTTTCTTAGGTGTTCATTTTGCATTTATTATGCATCCTAATGCAAAATTTTTTACCTATTTATTGAAAACCCAATAAGACAAATATTTTTTTTTTAGTGACCGGTACAGTTAATTATTATTCACAAGTGATGTCAGGTTCTTTAGTACCTACCTAGATGGCTACTGCTTGTGATAATATTACTAAAAGTACCTAATATAAAATAAATCGTGCAGGATAACTACGTATTACGTATAGGTACTGAAAGTAAGTTAAGTCTGAATGATTGGTATTAATTAGTATTAGTGACATTTACAAAAGCGATGTGGTAGAGCTTGAGAGCGAGACAGCATACTTTGTCATAGAATTTGGTTGAAAACTAAACACCATTATTGTTCTAATTACTTAGTTCTTTTAATGTTGTTAAAACAGTTATTTTAGCTACATTACTTAATCAATACTTTTTGGATACTTAAAAATGGTTAAGTTTTCTTGGAATATTCCACCATATTCAATTCATATCCCATAATAATAAAAGCCACTTTTACTTTTTCTTTAAATAAAGAACTGTTTTATTAACTAAAATGTTTAGAAGTACTTAGTTTGTACTAAAACAGTCTCAAATAGACTGAAAAAAGCTGTACCACTTAAAGTGAGCTCATAATTAAATTATGATTAGCTTATATGATAATTAAATTATGAACTTCCTTAGGCCTTATGGTTAAGCCTACTAATTTTATAAATGCGAGAGTTTGTGAGGGTGTATGGATGTCTCTTAGGTACTCTTTCACACAAAAACTAGGTACTAATCAGATTTTGAAATAACTTTACTGTACTTACTTTACTTTTCTTTTATCAGAATTACATAGGGTCAAAATCAGGAGCAAAAGTAGGTATAGTTTATATTAAGATATATATTTTGACATGAATATGTCTTTTCTCTGGGGTCTATTCGAAAGAATGTGTGTCACGAAAATCGTTACCATGACGTAAATGAATTAATTATAATTTGTTCGTTTGTTTATATATATATTTTATCCCTGTTGACCATAGAAGGATTAAGGATAAGGGGAAAGAATAAGGATAAGGATAAGGATAGGGATGGAGATAGGGATAGGGATAGGGATAGGGATGGGGATGGGGATGGGGATGGGGATGGGGATAGGGATAGGGATAGGGATAGTTTGTTCGTTTGTTTATATATATATTATCCCTGTTGACCATAGAAGGATTAAGGATAAGGGGAAAGAATAAGGATAAGGATAGGGATGGGGATAGGGATAGGGATAGGGATAGGGATAGGGATAGGGATAGGGATAGGGACCATTTAAATCTTTCTTTTCATTTATGATATGAGACATATTCATGTCTACTGTGCCATCGAGAAGCCATGGCACTTTTTTGTGATTTTGGAATATATGTCAATATTTGGAAATACCTATTGGAAAAAGAATTGAAATAACTAATTTCAGTCAATTTTCGCGGCAAGTGGAACAGAATCACTAAAAACTTGTTACTATGGACAAAGAAAATTAAGCGAGTATCAACCGCATAGGATCAATAAAGGAGCGTCTCGTAATCTCATCACTTACACATTGCCTACCACTTTACAAAACTTTATGCACCCGCGATTTTCACTAAATAAATTAGAAGTTCTACTTATATACTATTTATATACTTTTGTTACGTTTTACCAACATTAGCAGTGGCGATTCCTTTAAGTTGGCGTGTTGGCACTTTTCAAAGCGCCATCTAACCGCTTAAATATTTCTATAATAAATCAAGGTGACGATATTATAATATATAATAGTATCATCGATGAATAACGCTACAGAGCAGTAATAACGCTATGGGAAGTACGCTCGGCTACCAATGCGTTAGAAGTATGCATGTGAATTGGCACCTAGTTTGTCCAATATTAATTAAATTTGATTAAAGATAGAGCGCTATACAAAAGCAATAGCTCCGAAAATGTGGCAACTTTTTATTGTAGTGTGTGTAAATAATCGTCACTTTTTACCCAGCTTTATTATATTTTTACAATTTCACTACGCAAACTGGTATTTTATTATGCCTAAAATTTAATAAAACATTCGGCACGTACATATCACAGACAGTTTGCAGTGTGACTGGTTCGGGTACGCCGGATTCGGCGTACTATTTTATGCCGCATTTTACAAGTACGACGGCGGTATCTAGTCGAGCGCAGCGAGACCAATCATTTGTCTATGAAATTTGATATTAACAACCGCCCATATCGTCCTACTGACATAAAAGTTTGCGCATTTGGCGACCAAGATTGTAAACTGCAAGATATTATTGATCATCGCGACCTGTTTGCATAATATGCATGTACGCTTAAAGTAAAGAAGGTTCTTGACCAAACAACAACAAATACATAATTGATTTTGGAAGGAAAGGGATTAGTTATGGTAGGTAGTAAATAAAAGGTACTGTAAATGAATAATAAATCAAATAGCCATAATTTAATTAACTCTTTATTTTGTTGAATATTTGAAATCAATAAGTATTACAGTATTGAATGCGGGTTTCATTATACAAACACCCATCTATTTGCTTACTTACCACCACAGTCACGTTAACAAGTATCATAATGAATATGATACAGATTATAGGGATCCAAACAAATTAAAGGGACATAAACTCACTTTTAAATGCGGCTGTTATTTCGATGTGCATTTTTCTATTAATTATAAATATCTATTAAATTTATTCTATCGCAAAGGTTACGAAACACGGTTGCGAAGGCGTCCGCTGTCGCAACCATATCAATTTGGATACCGTATATAGATATCAACATTGTGAATGCGAATGAATGTTGGAGTCTAATGTTTTTTTTTTATTTCAAATAAATTGTAGATGTTGATCATGATCAAGTTCAAGAAAAATCCAGAAGGCATTAAAGTCTTTGAAAATATCAAATATTGTTAATTTACTGGATACAAGTATAAAATTGGATATACCTAGGTGTATTTTAAATTCTGGTGAAAACGCATATCGAAATATACAATCCAGCATGTTTTTGTTTTTCGTCTCTTTAATTTATTTAGACACCTGATTACATAACATAAAACAAAGAATATAAACAAAAAAGAATCATGCGCCACATAAAACTTTCACGACTATTTACAATTACTTATAGCTAATACGAATTTCACTTACCATTTTCAAAAATATACGTATAGATATAGGTACATACATAGCTACATTTATTATAAGATAAAATTGATCATTCTTACATTATAAAACTAATAGAAAGGAAGTCTTGTTATCTTTTTAAGTTAACACAATAAAGAAACTAGATAATAACATAATATATAAAAATAAGTAATTAATATCAAAAAGAAACATTGTTAAAATCGATTAAAGTAAATAACGTTTGAAAACAAATTGGTGATTGTTAAGGCGGCGTATTCACTAGGGCAGAGTTTCTCAAAGGGATTCAAAGTTATCGGTCGTTTTATTAATACAGTGCTTACTTTTTTAATAATTACCATACAATTATACATTTTTAATTTGCCAATACGTCAATTAAATATATTTATAAAAGATATTTTGTAATAATATTCTCATAATGGAAAGAACAATATTTTAAATTACATAAAGTATATTTTGAAATCAGTTTGAGAAGCACTGTAGTTAACTTCAGACACAGTCATGTCTCCGAAGAGACAGAGTGTTGTAATTGGTTAGAAGGTATTATTTTGTTCCTAGTGAATACAATTTATTAATTTATAAAATAAAAATATAGGTATTGCATTATCTATGTGGACGTAGGTAGCAAAAGAGTTGATACCTACAACAACGTAACACTAGCAATATGGCAAGACAGCATTATGGATGGCAGACGTACGTAATCTATTTAGCAAATTGCTCATTGTTTCTCTAGAATTACAATTCTTTACGAGGCAAAAACAATAAGAAACACTAGAATAATTCAACTTGTGTTCAGGCACGAAAATATCGTTAAAATGTTACATGTTCTATCTATTGTTCAGTTCAGCGTCAAAACCAACGGCTAGTTAAAGCGAAGCCACACAACTCCAAATCCGAATATTAAATTTGCACATTCCCGTTTTATTTAATTTAATAAAACAATAACCGTTAAAGCAAATAATTACAAAGGAAAACAACAAAACAACACTAGATTTAAATGACCTTTCAAATGCAATGTAGGGTAACAATTTATTTCGTATACACATAGTTAATATTAGCGTTTGTATTTTATTTTTTTTCATTAAACATATACTGTCTGAGAAGTTGACGGATGGATGCACAGTTTAGTATGCCTATACGAGTACAAGTCAAATATTTCACTGAAATTCTGTGCAAGGGGGTGATTTTAATCACATCAAAATTGTGAAGATAAAAAATTTGTTCATAAGAGGGATACATTCATTATTAATTAACAATGAGTTTATCCCTATTATTAACACATTTTTTATTGAAAGAGTTTATAATAATGTTTTTTTAAATATAATAAGGATGGCAGACAGGCCAACGGTCCACTTGTCGCCAGCAGTGGATACCAGCAACTGGTGCGCTAAGAATTTGTTTACTTATAGACCTCAAAAAGAAAATGTAAGTATCAAATTTTTTTTAAATCAAAATTATTGTTCAATTTTAAGGGGTTTTTGAATAAATGACAGTATTTTTTCTTTCAAACTTCTCATACACCAACTTCTTGAAATAGTTTCTATAAAATATTTCATTTTTTATAACAGCTAACTATGTTAAGGTGTATACGTTAAAATTGTAAAGCATTAAAATTGTTTGTCAATGTGTTAAGCACAAGTGAAATGTACTAAGAAGTAAATTGCAAGCGTTTTTCAATGAAATACTAATAACCTTGACTTACGCTTTATTCTTTATAAATAAAGTGTCTACGATATTATCAACTAAGCATTATATCTTTAAAGCCTACTTATACCGAAGTTACTTAAGTACATGTTGTTCGATTTTCTTTCTCGATTTTCCTATAATTTATGAGATAAACATTTATTACTAACGACAACCTTATTTTGTAGACAATTCTTAACTTCAAAACTAATGATTTTTTTAATGAATTAGGTAAATGTATTATTGCATTTAATACATTTAAGTGCACCAGACGACATTGTTTATACTTACACTTAACGCAATGTTCTCTGTTAAAGATTTAATTGTTAAAATGAAATAAACTAAACCTTCGAAGAATCTTATTTGTTTTGTTATATTTAATTATTCGCATGTGATATCAATTTTGAACTAATATAATTTTTAGCTAATTTGGAACTATACTTTAATCCAGTTGTATTATTAGTACCTATTGGTGTATTCCCAACAGTTTGGGTTTTGAAAATTGACTTCTAATGTATCTTTAATCTATCTTTAATAAAAAAATTCTTTCACTAAAGAATCTTTAGTGAAAGAAATTTCAAAAACGTTTCATTCGACAAAAAATAAATTAATTTCTATTTTGTTCAAAGTTTTTCTATCCATGATTTTACTTTTACTATAATGATATCACGACACATATTACTGCGAAGTTCTAAACAGCTATACTTTACACATTTATAATATCCCGAATTTATAGTACAAAGTGGACAGATATTGTGAGACGAACTATCAGACATGACAAGCGAAGATTCCATTTTAAATACAGATAATCCTTTATTCTACCCTGGCATTAATTTACGTATAATGGTGACTATCAATACTAACATTAAAATATTTTTAAATTTGCTCAGTTATTACGTATCGAGAAGGGGATTTGTTTCATATTGTTCATGGACGCGAATGTATTGAAAACTCCTTGCACACAAGTATTTTCTCGACAACTAAAGTAGTTTGTTAAACTAATTTAAGAAGATTTTGGCACAATACGGAATGAAACACTGTACCTGGGCAACTGTACTGTACAATACGTGCGTCAGTAAGTTGAAATTAATTAAGTTTAAGAGCAATGGAAGTTTATTAAGTTAAAAACTTTCACACGTCTTAATCAAGCCGTTGAATACAACAATCTACGAATGATAAGTAAAGTTTAAGTTAATTACTTAGCAATACTCTTCATACAAAGTCGATTTATTACTATTTGTTCTACTATTTTGTTAGATATAGGTATTATCTACGGTTTTATGTATAATACACTTAAACTATACAATTTTTAAATTACTTGTAAAATGTATATCATTTAGACACTTTATTGTTTTATATGTATCAATGTTACGTATATAATTTTGAACATCAGATGACTTGATTTCAGGACATTCAATACAGTCCTCAAACAATTTTAACATTTTTTTTTAAGTTGTTCGACTATTTTCTGGACATGGTATTCTTTAACCTATAGTTATCAAAAAATACGCCCTAATTCAATATTCAATTATAATTAACCCTCAAGGTAATAAGTATAAAACATAACGTTCGTAATGACGAAGACCTATCTGCAATTGTACTTCCATACGTATTTTGTTAATGTACAACATTAATAGTTCTTAGAGAATTAGTTATGTATATATAGATTAATATAGAACATACACGAACAATAACTCAGGAAACTAACAAAATAAGATGGATGGACGAAATTAAACTTTTATAATTAAAACCTGAGAACAATTGGTAAAAATAACAAATTTTACAATCGTCGAAAAACGCGACCACGTAAACATAACTAGCCCGCTAATAGCGGAAAATAATAAAATATACATCAAAATGTACACAATATATGTAATAATTTATATTAATAAAAATTATATAATAGAATCAGTGGTAGCAAATAAATAATATGACATTCACAGATTTAAAATCTTATCTAACAATATCGAAAAAATTCTGGTGTCGACGAGTCTTAGAGCGGTCTAGCGCTTTTTAAAAATTTAGTACATTATTATTGCAATACAGTTTTGTAGTTTATGGCAACAAAATAAATGCTTTAAGCACATCACCAGCCTGTTTGCCACCGGGCGGATGACATCGAGGCGAAGTCCTCCTCAATACAGGAACATAACACGAACATAGTCACATAGCCTCCACAAACGAGGCGACACTTCAACGAACTGCAAACATAAACTAGCACTAGTGGATACGAATTATGAAACGACTAATCGTTGCCCTCAACTCCGTCCGGGAGCTGGACGCAACGCATTCATATATTCACACTATATGATACAGAATCAGTCTAGATTTCCTAAGCGCGGTGTCTAGCACCTTACGTCGGAACCTTGTTCACTTTGAGGAGGTCGTTCGAACCCTTATCGATGGGCATCTTCATTGGATCGTGATGGTGAGTCACGTGATGTCCATGATGTTGGCCTTCCAACTTCGCTTGCTTCTCCTGTTGTTGCTGTTTCATTCTGTCCTGTTCCTCTCTTTCTCTGCGCGCCTGCTCGTTTATCTCTTTCACGGCGCGCAGTTCCTTCTTTAACTTCATTCGGCGGTTTTGAAACCATATTTTGATTTGTCTCTCAGTCAGGCAAAGCGCGTGCGCAATCTCTATTCGGCGTCGACGTGTTAGATAATGGTTGAAATGAAACTCCTTTTCTAGTTCTAACGTTTGAAATCTCGTGTAAGTTTGTCGTCCTCGCCGCCTTGGACATCCGTTTGGACCTGGAATCAAAGAGAAAATAATCATTTATAACAAATACTGTTTAACTTTAGGATAGCATGGACCAAGACTAAAGGCAGTGCATAAAGTCTTAACTATACAAAGGCCAAAGTATTGCCAAAACAAGGCAAAATATGGACGAGTTACTAAATAAAAAAATATTATTTTTCAATTCAGTAACTTGTCCAAATGAGCCGAATTGGATAGCCCGAAATCGTGGGAAGGATATCTTTGTCAATATTATCTTATTGTTTATCAATAAATTGACAAACAATAAAAATTAAAAAGGATCGCCGCTAATTGTCAACATGTGCAGTTACTGGAGAGTTTTAAATCGATTTATTGCACTATATATCAGTATTGCAATTTCTGCTCAGATTCGCAGTGCAAAGGCTTCGAGCAAAAGCATTAAATTTCACTTTTATACCATCTTAGATTTTAATAGCTCATTAATATTTTATTGCCGCAGTAAAGTTAATTTTAGAGTTATCGGCTACTGTGACCAACCTCAAAGTAGATCAAATATACGGTTTAGAGAATGGACGAAAGCCGATGCTAAGTGGCTATTTAAAATTACACAAAATAAAAATCTTAAAAAACTATGGTCCGAAAATAAACAAATGTTGGCTTTTAGTTGTAAAAGAGTAACGGTTGAGTGACAATATTCCGTTAAGAATAACAAAAAAAAAATCCTTTAAAAAAGAATGGCACGTAAAAAGGGTTGCGCAACTTTCTAATTCTCATTGTGAGGTAGTTCCTTTGTTGCTTCTTACTAAACTTTTGTGGAATTTCGTGAAAGTTAACCCTTTAAAAGATGAATCGAACGACTAAAACTCTGTTATCATTATGTCCCGAGGCAATTGTAACGCACGATTTAACTCAAATAAGGTATTTTACATTGATCGCGATGTTTCTCACGTCTCCTATACACATGCATGTAAAGATACGTCCACATAGACAGGTAAATGCCGAGTTCGTACAAAGCGATCGGGTCTCAAGACAGGTTTTGGAGTCAGCCAATAAATAAGACAAGATAAATAACCTTTCTGTCGGGTATAAAATTGATAGCGGCCCAGAGCGGGCTGCGTGTCTTGGAATGCCCGACTGTGTAGGCCGGGCTTGAGGTAAACGATTGAGCACATTAAAAATATGTATAAGCACAGATAAACCTAATGGATTGATAATCACTTTAGGTATCGATGATTTCTATGCAAAATGTCTAATAATTTGTTTTTTAATAAGTATATATGCTGACGAAATCGAAGGGCTAAATATCATTTTAATGTTATGTAGGTACTTTAGTGTTGGTTGTTTTGAATTTACTTACTAATTTAAGTTTTAATGTTTTGTATGTAATTAATTATTTAAAAAACAAAATAAAGTTAGCATCTAATAAAAAACTATAAATATTTGTTTCTCAGTATTTTGACTTTTCTTTTTATAATTATAACGTAAAAAATCTAATTTCTAAAGTTTACTTTAAAATATATCTATAGCTAAAAAATAAAAATACTAATGTGATTTCTCATTTTTCTAAAAGCTAATAGGTACATTTTCATTTTAATTTTAGTTATAATCCTCGTGTTGAAATAACTAAAATTTATATAAATATTATTTAGGTACAGTCAAAATATCCTTAACTCTCAGGTTTTTATGCCAACATTACGTAGAAGTTAATTGTATTAAAAGTGTTTCGATAACATCCTCACTTGCATGTAAAGCAAAAAAGCAAAAAAAAAATAACATGACTAACGATAGCATTTATTTGTAATTTATTAACGCTCTCAAAACTGACTTCGGTATGTTTTTATACCTTAACCATAATTTGAAAAGGTTGGCAAAGTGGGTACTCGCTTTGATATAAATCTCTTCAAACGTTTCTTTGTAATTAAAAATATGCAACAAAATGTATATAAATCAAGTGGATGGTAATTTCTGCTACCACATTTATACGAACGATAAATTACTAAAACTGCATTTTTACTGCCGCAGTAACATTTACGGGCCATACTCATTTCAACAAAAACTTAAAAACTGTTTAAAAAGTCATAAATAGAGAATGGAATAATTATAAGTGCGGTTAGAGTGTAACATATAGATAATGTGATGAGCTAGAAAGAGACAGGAGAGGTTATTCTAATTTTAAAAAGCAAAGATGGAACCCAAAACACTATACATGCAGCCCAATAAAATGAAAGAAGAAAAACATCTTATGTGATATCCGGTTTACGCATGAATTGTGACCCTATGCTTTAGGTCATAGAAGCTAATTCGGAATGCAATGGGGATCCCCTTAGTTTTTTTGTTGTCGGGGTAGGTGATATGTTACCGAGGCAGGTTAACCACCCTTCGTATGGTCGCCATGACAACGCACGTTAAGGCACCTCCCGTCAGCTGGCTTCCATTATTCTTGGTAGTATTGTTGTCATGGGGAGGTTTGTCTGCCGTAATGTGTGTAGGTATACCTGTAATGGCATTTTTTGATGATTTGATCCTCATGTTAGTTTATAGGGTGGATTATCATTGTTTTATATGGAATAAATTTTGTCAAACATTTTTTTATTTATACCATGCGGATCTTCATTATTTATGTTGGAAGGGGTTGTTTAAAGTAACTTGATTTTTTATATCTATAGTTAGTTTAAATATAATATGTGGTTGCAGATCGTGGCCACTGGCCACCTCTAGTGATTAATTTGAGATTACCATACAACGTTCTTTTGACTAAAAAAAAAACACCAAATAGGTATTAATGTTAACGGAAATTATTATTATCTATCAAAAGACCATGAAATATCTATAAAAAGTGTAGAAACTGTGAAGATCTACACCACCATCTATGTTTACCAGAGGATCTAGGTGCTTATTTTTATATTATTTGAATATTTTTGAAATTTCGGCAGGCAGGCTGAAGTTCCTTTAGATTTTAGATGATGGATAGTTGCCTATGTAGGTATATTAATATAATCAACGCCATAGAGGTTGCAAATGCATTGCGTCAATAAGATAAAGAGTATGCGATAAGGAGAGGGGAAAAAGTCAGCTGTGGCATCTCTAACAAAAAACATGATATTATTTTATGGTGGTCTTCTGTTATTGTTACTGGTTTAGTATGACAAATGACAAGCAGGTCTAGACTGCAATCCAGTGTATTGGCGACCACCATGTCTATCTTACTACTAAGGAGTAGATTATTACTACGGTTACTAATCTAATTACTAATTACTAGATACCTAGAGGTAGCTCTAATTTTTTTTTCTTAAAAGCAAAATAAATTGGACGCGAGACAATCGTTTGTGTTAGCATTAAAGTAAACGAAAAAGTATGTTACGAGCAGGCACAATCCCAATATATCTCGGAGGAGCAGTGTAGCGTTAATTAGAAGGAGACAGTGGGTACCTACATGGCGATACGAACGCCTGCCCGCCTATAAACTTGCAGCGACAAGACCCGGCTCTTACCTTGTCGCTTTTTTTCTCCGAAATAAATCTCGAAAAGCCGGCGCTTATTTATTATTTTATTTAGCTTGGCCCGCCTTTGTATAAACCTGTTCGTATATGTATTTGATTAATGCAGCGCCCGGCAAAGGGTCTGATTGTGAATTATAACAGAATTTTGTCCGGTAAGAAGGTTATTTATGGAACGGGTAAGCCTGAGACGGTCGAGAGATATGTGGTCAAGATGTACATGTACCTACCGAGTCCAGCGGTTTTATTAAAGAAAACAGAATGCCTCCTAGATTTTATTCAAGCTATTAATATAAGGATTATTTATGTGTTTGGTACTTACTTTAAAATACAAATATACATATATAGAGGTAGGTACCTATATTAAATTTGTGATTGCACATTTATTTGCGTAAAAGGTCTTAGATAGTTTCTTAAAAAGTTACAAGGATAGCCCTTACAAAGTTTCTTGTAAGTAGTATTATTATCTAGGTATTATTATTATTTATGATCATTATGAAATACGTCTCGATTAGTTACTTAAAACGGACAGGTAATTATAGAATATAATTAAAAGTAATATAATGTTTTAATCAATTATGTACTTGTTTTCGTTTGATACCTACTTTATGCATCAGTCACAAGATTGTAAAAATTATTGCAATATGTTATAACACACGGTAGATAAAAATACAAGGTCGCTCTTAATTATATCAATGTTAACACTTACTTAGTATACCTACATTACTTTAGATTGTGTAACCCCGTTGCGTTAATGGCTATTAATTTAACTCAATGGGTTTTAATTAACGCAACAATGTAAGAATTTATTAAAATATATACCTACATTCACATTGTATGTAAGTATTATATAGGATAGAGAGAGCGCGGATTTTGTAAGTAGAGTGTAATCTTCCGAACCACAGCAACTATTAAAAAAGAGGTACATTATTTCAGAAGCACATATAATAATATTATAGGTACCTATAATTAATATATATACAATGTAAACTTTTTATAACTTCGTTCTGAACTGCAAGGTGTGTCCACTAAAAAAAATAAGTAAAATAATCTGTAAGATTCAATTTCCGATCAAGCATTGTCGTGGTTTAACAAAAATATATAGATAAAAACAGGGCCAATTGTGTAAGCCTCAGGTTGAGAACTTTTTCGAAAAACTAGCCATAACTGATTTTTAAAGCATTACAAGTTTGACTTGAAAAATTAGGTTATTTTTCTATCTTCCCTCCATATAACAAAAACTCTTTATAAAGAATTAAAATACTCGGTCCTGTCTGAATCGTTATAAAGAGTTTAACGAGTTTAACACTTTTAACTGGGTATTTACTGTCTCACTTTGCAATACTTTAGCACGTGACGAGAGCGCGTAGTAAAAACCAAATTTCGTAGTTTAAATCCATTAAATTGTCTCTAAAATACAATAGTTGAGTGAAATGTGTAAACGAATAAATGATTGTAGGAAAGAGGTGTTTAAGTGCGCATTATACGACTATTTACATTGGCAAATGTGTGTAATATTTCAATCTTGTTTAACTCGGAAAGGAAGGGACTATTTTTGCTCATTGTAAGTGCCGCCATTTAAATCATCACAATGTTGTTCTGTCTCCGCTGCGAAAAGGACATTGGCTTAGATGTAGGGTTGTTCATACATTCATACATGCTTAAGTTGCATTTTTATATTTTTTTTATAACATTTTTTAATCTATACCGCTGTCGTTTTTACGAGAAAGGGTAACAAACATCCATCCATCCTCGAAAACTTTCACATTTAAAAAATTAGTAGAAAGTATCAGCCTACTCTTATGGCGATCAATGTTAATGTTGAACAGTTTTAGTTTCACTTTTCTAATTATGTCTCCAAAAGAAAAATAAAAAAGGCGATAGTAGAAAATAAAAATAAAAGTAATGTACAATATGTGACATCCCTAACTCATATTAATGTGCAGAAGCATTATGTGATATGTGCGGCAGCAGCGAGTTGAAACCCTTGAATCGCAATCTTTGATCCGTAGTGGCGCGCCTCTATGACGTCACTTGTTAATAATAAATTTTAATAAAATTTACTATTAGTCAACCGACGACAATACGACATTCACTTTTTTCAAAATAATTTTATGATCGTTATAGGAAGAAAATAACAGTTCTTCTTTTCGTAATATTAACTTTGAATATTTTCTCTTTTTCTGAAAATTTTTAAAGATTCTGTTTTGTATTTGTACTTACATATTTTTTGTATGAAGAGGTATTAAATGCATACAAATAAAGAATTTTGTATTTTTCTTTCTAGAAAATATCTGTAGCCGGTAAAAAGAGATTCGAGCGTTGACGTAGTGGACTCGTCAACTTTCTTGTTTCATGTTTCTTTTAAAAATACCTTTACCTATATCATACATTCCACTTTTTTACATATTATGTTAAAAGGGATTAATAAATTGATGGGGCTTTTTTAAGCTAGCTATATAGGCATACTTAACACTACTTAATAAAGAAAAAGGGTTTATAAAATTAAAAAGTTAAGTATATATAATTATTACATAATAATCTAGATAATAATGTATATACTTAGATATTTTAAAAATAAATAACTAGCGTAAAGAGGTTATTTTTAGGCGGAGATCACTGAAAATAATCAACTAAAGCAGTAAAAACTCATTTATTGTACACAACTACTACACATTGTGCACATAATGACAACTATTATTGAAATTGATGACTTTATTCATGATAAATAGGTCAAATGATATCTAGAACGACACATAATGTTCGATTTAATTAGTCTCAATGTTTTCATTTATCGTTTGTTTTATGTAAATATAATACCATTTGCATAGGTACCTAGTTTATATCTTATTGAATGTAGGTATGTATTTTATCATTTATCTAAAATACCTATTTTATAAGTTTAATGTTATATGAAGTAGAGACAAGTAAGTATTAAGAAGTATTAATAGGAAGAAGTTCCCTTTATATTTCTTCCTATCTAAGTATCTTTCTCTTTATCTACATATTTCCTTCTGACTTGAGCTGTGGCTTCGACCGTTTAGAAGTATAAAATACCTAGCTTTGATTCGATAAGATGGGTTACTGCGTAGTCATAACTTTTAGAGAATGAGTTAGGTTAGTCATTCTCTAATGAGTTAGATACTGATTGTATATTTGCACGTTATATACCTATTTATAATCAAAAAATTTATAACAATATACCTACATTCGACATCTAGCCCAAAATAAATTTCTAAATAACTAATATTGTAAATAATATTTCTTTAAAAATATATTGGCAAAAATACGCCGAAAAGAATTTCTGAGCAGGTAAGTACCTACCTAGGGTACCTACGTAATACACTAAACTTCGACTCGGATACTTTTATAACTCACTATGTATTAATTTTCATTCATGCGTATACGTAACATTGAAACTGCAGATAGTGTAGAGAAGTTATCGTACAAATTGTATTTTAGAATTACTATGATATTTTAGATCAGCCGGATATCGTTTTGGATTCCCGCCAGAATTTTCTTGCCAACTACATTGGATTGGTTGGACATGGACAATGCACCCTATTGAATATCCCTATCTAAGTAAGGTACGAGAGGAACATACGAATATACTGTAAGAAGATAAACGTACAGTAAAAGTATGAAACATGAAAGAAATGAGGAGTATTTCCTATCAATTAGGCCGCTTGTGCTCGATTTTTGGATGGATGTTAAAATAACGTCATGTTATTATTAATAACGTCATATAATTTTGTTATAATTACATGTTGTAGGTATTAAAGTATAAAGGTAAGTAGGTACTTTGATATACATTTAGAAAAAAAACATTATTTTTTAATTTAAAAATATCAATTTTATTTTTAATAGGGTTTTAATAGGGCACTGCCAGGGTTTGGAACTCCCTGAATTTCCGTATTTCCGAGCACAAGCCGAGCAACTTCTGGGTGAGCTCGCTCCATCTTAGGCCTCATCCTTGCCACATGGCTGGTTGTTGGGCAAGAGCAAACCCATCTCTAATAAAAAAAAAGTATACTTAGGTAGCGCGGCAAGGGGGGAGGGTATGGCAACACACCCGACGATTCGAGATACAAACAGCGAGTGAGACGGTAGTGGTAAATGGTGGATGATGTTAAGTTTATGTAATTTCAGTATTTATAAGTAATTGATTGTAGAATAAACTATATAAGTGAAGAGGAATTGACTTTTTTAATTTATCATCCGAGAAGGCAAAATATATAGAGTCCACCAACAACAAACGCGACACCTAAATAAGAAGGCAGATACCCGTTTCAACCATTAACAAGCATAATGCAAACACTAAGAAATCCTTTTTTACTTTTAAAAGGTTATCTCAACGTGTATAGATCACTGTCGTATGTCATAAAGTGCCACAAACGCGTTCTCAGTAGCCGGTAAACGAGTTTGTATGCACGAGGTTCCTCAGCGCTTTACATGCAGAATGAGCGAAGAACTCACGACGCAAATACCCCACGTATCATTTCATATGCTGAGTCTAATGTGCTATAATAATAAGTATAGGTAGTATAGAAATATTCAGAATATAGATAATCAGGTACCTATAAGTATTTTTTACTAAGCCTGATGCCTTATTACTGTAAAAATAAGGCATGGATTCATGGTTTAGTTTGATATTATTGATTTGATATAAATCCTTACATATTATAATATAATATAAAATCCCCCATCGCGTCCGTCTACCACAGGCATACATACATACAGACATATTATGTCTCTATGTATGTTCGCGATGATCTCTTCAAACTACTGCACAGATTTTTATGCGGTTTTCACTGATGGAAAAAGCGTTAGACGAGGTTTCTACATTATATTTTGCAGAAAAAATTGCACCCGTGCGAAGCCTTCTAACACTTACCTATAAAGAAAACGTGTAAATAGATAGTAATAGTTATACGATAGAAACTATTATTTAATCTGTGGTAATAGTTTCAACTATCATTCTAGGTATGTTTTTTTATACTGAAGATATGTTTTTATACATATCTTAATTCACTGAAACAGTCATTAAGCAGTCTAAAAACACACAGAACGACACATGCTCGCACAAGTTATAATTATATTGCGTCCAAACACCGAATCCCAGAGACGTAATTACACGAAGTCTGCACAGGATGTGCATTGGACTGAAAATGGAAAAACGACACAAATACTGACAATTTTCCATTCTAACCTAGACTCTGTTCACATAGAGTTAAAGCGCTCTTTTCTTGTGAATTGTTAAAAAAAATCAGTGTGGATTTCCCTCGAAAGCTTGTCCCTCAAATATATACGTTGGCGACACAAATAAATAAATGCACTCGGTCTGCCGCCCACCGCAGTCAGGATTAATTCACTTTGCCTCTCTGATATTTTAATTAAGAACTTTTTGCTTGATATTTTTAAATTTGGAACTCGAAAAGAGGACAGTGTTTTTTTTTTGTACAAAGGAAATCTCTCAAGCATTTTACAAATATTTTCGCAATATATTGGCTCTATAAATTTAAGATTAATATAAACTTGAACTTTTATCTGATAAATGGAAATAATTATTTAAGTACACGGTTTGGGTATCTGGAATTTAATTTTAATTGGTTCTCTTAGTTAGATAAATAATCAAATTACATAAAATAAAAATAAAACATGCCTATTACCTATAATAAATGTATATAAATATCTACGGTATATTTTATCACTAACTAGCGAGCTTCGCACTTATGCATTTTCTGCTAATTATAAATACATTATAAACAAACCTTCCTCCCTTATCGCTTTTTCCGATAGTAAAAACCGTATCAAAATTCGTTGGGTTGTTTAGATAGACGAATTTAGCGGAAAAACAAACAGAGGCGGACAGCGACTTTATTTTATAATATGCATAGGTACCTACAAATTACAAAGCTAATAAAAGACTAGCGGGTCATACGGGCTCTTTTTCGTAGGTAGGGTCAAAACTTGTGGGTCCATAGGGTCCGAAGTCAAAGTTATAGCGTACCTACTATATCTGGCTCCAATGGTTACAGTAGCTAGTAAACAAGTAGTGTAAAACTAAAAAATATAATATATCTTAGTTTGGAAAAGTGGACTTTGACTTTGGCAGTAGGTATTTTTCAAGCTAATACAATGTAGAAACCCCATATAAAAGTAATTGCGGTAAAAGAACATCTCACATTTTTAGCTTGGGTAGCATTAAATTAAACTTGTCAATAGATATTTAAAATAGGTATTAGAGCCCACGTGTTAATACAACAACAGGATGTTTGAGACTTCAAATCATCCCGCTAAGTACGCACTTCATTTCCTATTATTATTTGTAAGTATGCGTTTGTAGATAAGCCGCATGCATGGCTATTTATTCTCATAGTGACGTGAGGTAGAAAACCGTTTTATTTTTAAATGTGACACCATCATTCACAGATAACGTTCTTGAGACGGCATAACTAAAAAAATATTACGGCGTGTTAGTATTAAATATTTCTGTCGCGTACCATTTAGAAATAACTAAATGTTGTTCAATGGGCTTTAGTGGATGTTTGAAAAGCACTATTGCTTGTTTAGTGCGTTTACATAGGATAAATGTGACATATTAACTATAAAATAATGCTTACTTGAGATTTTTCTTTAATGTTAATGTTGACAGACAGGCTGGCGGTTCACGTAATGGTAGGATTAAGGGAATAGGGAATGGGATCTGGCATCCCTTACTCATTTACTGAAACACAATGTGCTCAATGTTGTTCAACAAACGTGCTCTAATTACATTGTGCATTACATTACATTACATTATTAGTAATTACATTCTGCAAGGAGGTGGTTGCTGCCGCCAAACGGGCCTCCTAAATTACTGCGAAATGCAGTATGTCTTGCCACTACTAAAATTACCCACATTAGACTAAAAACTTAATTTAGATATTGAGGATAAAGTGTCAAATGAGAAGGCCACAAAATGGAACCAAACAAGACTAAAATATCGGTATCCAACTGGACGCAGGCAGGTAACAAAAACCGAGATACATTGAGAACCTATCTCTATATACCTAGGTATTTTATATTAATAGTTACAGAGCATACTAAATTCTGTATTTGTCAAAAAACTAAGCAGCTCACTTAACCACAGTAAGGGAGCTTACTGTCGCAGGTAACAGCACTTGTGATTTTGTAATCGGTGCATATAAGACATGTAAGAAAACTTTTCTTTCAGAGTCGGCAGCGATTCATCATCAGCCGTAGGACAGCTAATGCTGGATGTAGGCATATATTTTTAAATATAATTCCGAAAAATCCTACAGATCATAACAATAATTGAAAACTGTCAAAACTGTCTAAGAAATAATAAATTGAGTTATTTTCATCGATGTTTAATTTTATTCAACATAATAAATTAAATTGCAACGGTGACTGGTGTCCATTACGTTTTCGCGGTTAAAAATGGATGTAGGACAAGTTGTTATGTGAGCAATTTTTTTATTTTAATAAATTTAAATTAGTAGTGACAGTCTTAAATTTTTACATACCTTATTTACTTACTTATTAACATCAAATAATTACATATTTTTGTAACTACGTATTATTTCAATGCCTTGAAAATATTTACATCAATATTACACCGGTGTGATGTCTATATAAAAAATCCGCGATACAACATAATAATACTTAATTTAAAATTTATCAAAAATATTTTCCGGCAGCTGTTCTTATAGATATTACGCCCACTTAAACAACGTTCCATATTTTCAAATTAGCGTCTCATAACTGCCATGGTCTGTTGTTAAAAAAAGAATTTAATCAGCGGTTATGAAGTCATGAATCACGTTGAATATTTAGCGCAGATACATGTATCAATAATTGAAATTTAATTTAGTGAAATGTTATTCTATCTCTTTCGCAATAGGGTTGAATGTGGCGTGTGTTAGCTGGCATCTGTACACAGCCTTGTTAATATCGCTCGCACAATAAAAGAGCTTTTAAAAACAAGGCGCTATCTTAGCGGGCATTCATACGGTCGAGTTACGCGCGTTGTTTTGAAAGCACATAGACCGATTACGATTGGGTTTCCAGCGAAGTGTCGACTTCAGGTTACGTTTTATATCGTCATTCGAATCTTGAGCTCGGATGTTTGGTCCGAAGCGCTCGTTCATTAGCATTTTATGAGCGATACGACCGATAAAAGTGTAATAAGACGCATTGAGCGGGCCATATCATGTGATAGACGCTTCGGTTTGCTGGCACACACAAGAGGAAGTTCCCACTTTAATATCGTCCCATAGTATTTCAAATCGACGAAGCGCTCTTTTTCAATGAATGAAAACCTTCATTGTATGCGTATTGACACACTTTGCCAAAGCATACCTTTGTAATAATATATTACTTATGTATTTATTTAAAACGTAT
Organism: Synanthedon tipuliformis; assembly: GCA_947623395.1. Lineage (NCBI taxonomy): Eukaryota > Metazoa > Arthropoda > Insecta > Lepidoptera > Sesiidae > Synanthedon > Synanthedon tipuliformis. The sequence continues at coordinate 6,917,673 of OX392417.1, read as the reverse complement.
TTTAATTTGCAATTTACAATGAATTTTTTAACAAATCTTTTGGTTAAGTAGTAAACTAAGGCGGTAAATTAATCTAAACTATCTAAACAAAATAACATCTGACTAAATAGTTTTCAGATTTAATTCCTGGCAACATGCTGGCAACATTAGATATCTATGAAATAAAAACTTTTTAAAATAGTTCTTATTTTAAGAAAAATTGGCCTAATTTGAGACGAGAAAGAATACGTAGGGATAAGACAAGAAAATCGAGAAATTGTGAAAGACTTCCACCTATGCTGTTGCTTGTGTTATAAGCGACGGTAGCCACCTACCAATAAGTGGACCGTCAGCCTATCTGTCGACCTTAACAATAAAAAAATAGCGAACTTTTTGCCATTTTTGCAATGTATCTACCTACTACGAATGAAAACCACACTAGATCATTATTGTTTTGCAGTTTTAAATGTTATCACATTTAACGTTTAAGTGTCTTCAAAGGAATAAAAGCAATTAAATGGGGCAATATTTTACTAAAGAGTTTAATTGAAGTAATAAATATAAATTTTAAACGGCATAAAATCGCTCACCTCCTCACAAGGTGCATGCATGTAAACTCATAATTGCTTCATCGACGCATTCGGGAGCATTAAGAGGATTGTGAGGTGCCGATACGCGGCGCGAGTAGGTATTTTCAAAAATGCTATCTGTTTCGCATCGCTCTGCCTCCGACCCGTATCGTGCGATAGAGAGAGTTGCAAGTCCTGTAGTAAATTGCCTACATTTCCTTAGTGTAATATGCTTTCGGGCGATAACGTTTTTACCCCCCTAAACTTTTACAAAATAAGACAATTTTGATATCATTGGATTCGGTATACCTTAATCTAAGTCTGTACGTTTTTATTTTTTAGTAATTCAGTTTAATTTAATTAAAAAAAATAAAAACGCTAGAGGAAGTTTTTAAGTAAAAAATATAGATTTTTAGATGCTAATAACTTCTATCGTAACAAATATTTCTTAAAAATAAAAACGTACGGACCTAGTTTTTCATTATCTCTACAAAATTTCCAAAAATTATAAAAATTGGACTATGTTTACTGGGGGGAAAGCGTTATCGCTTTTTGTATGAAAATTTACAGCTTGACAATCCTCTTAATGGAAATATACATACACACGAGGAACATAATATATTGTTATGTTTAAAACGTTCTTACTTAAATTATGTGAACGATTTTTAATATCAACAACATCGCAATTGATTTTTTTAACGTGTAATTTTAGATACATACTAAAACACATTATTTTTAATGAAACATAGCCGCGACTTATCTTTAAATATAATATTGCTCTTGGCCCGCATGTAGGTAGCCCTGTAGCGAAGATGAGGCCTATGATGGAGCGAGCTCACCCAGAAGATGCTTATTCACTCGAACTTTGAAAGGATTTGTAAACTAAACCTTGCTATTAAATAAATAAATAAGTAAATAAATATAAAATAATGTGTAATATTTATCCGCAGCTCTTCTTTACCAAGCAACAGATTTTTATACAATTTTCTATAGCTTTTTAAGAATTTCATCCTAAGGATTACATTTTGCAGTAAATTTATAAACAAAAGAAACCACTACATAAAGTAGTCGATAAATTTTAAGCAATTACTCAAAATACATGTACCTATGTTTAATATGTCTTTAAATCAAGCTAATACCTTTAAAATTCCTTTGTACAAAATAGGACACACTATCATTTCTATTAATAGTAGGAATGAGAGAATTTATGTAGCGAAACACAAATAGACGTAAGTTGACTGCACGAATAATGTAATGCTTAAAAAACTGTTCAGGTATCCAAATCGTGTTCCATCTCCCTTTGAAATCGAAAATGGAATCAGTATTTAACTAAAGCTAGGCTTTAAAAGTTCATCAGACTTCTATTGATTCAATTCTAAACTCAGATCAGGCGAGACCTACTCATACGAGTAGCTCCGCCATCTGCCCCCATCTGTAAGCGTTTGTCCACTCTTTGTCTGGTCTTCAAAGCCTCACACCCCCAGTCGAATCATAAAATCAAACAGACCAAGGGCGCGGAAGATCGTAAACTTTTTTTAGAACTGCTTTCAACAAAACGCGAATCATAAAAGTAATTGGAAGCCATTCATATTAATAGACATTTACGAGGTCTCTCCACCATAAAACAGAGATTGTCATCGTCTTACGCAACGTCACTGTACAGTATACGAACTAACGAACATTCTATTAATTCGTTTTGTGCTTTGAATCATTTTTATGGCCAATAAATTATAAAATACCTACTGGATGTAATTCGATGAATGTTTATTAAAATCTGTCATTGAAATTGGCACGTATACGAAATCTACAACTTTAAATTATACGAGTATGAAAGAGGCTCTTTGTTTCTATTCTCTATAAAAAAATCTATTGACATTTAAAATATTGTTCACAGTAGGTAATTCATAAATGAACAATCAAACTCTTATAAGTATTGTTAACAAATAAAATATAGGTAGGTATTGCTAGCAACTTGACCCCGATCTTACGCGGTCTCATTTATATACGCGTCCATTTTCATTAAATGATCAACTTAATCATATTTTATTAATAGTATTAAAAAAAAATACCAAATCACCTTCATACATAATATTTTTTTAATAAATTAGAAAAAAAATTCAAAACAAATATCAACTCAAAATCAATAAAAAAATTATTTGTTTAATAAAAAAAAAGATGACAAACAAACGCGTGTAGTGATTTCGTTTTAATATGTACTATTATCTAGATAATATCAAAGACTATATATAAGTATATTTGGGAGATAATATGCGCAGTTTATGAGTTGTAAAATAAAGCCTGTTGAAAAAAAAAAACATAAATACAATGATGATTCATGAAAATGGTCAATGGTAATTTATTTTGCTATGTATAAATTCATGGTTTAATTATGGTTTATAGTCGATTTTATTAAGGATTTAAATAAACTGAATTAACTGCTCAAAAATGCTTATTACGTATCAGTTTTCCACGTAAAATTGATGATAATGAAGTGTAATTGTATTTAGCTTAATCTAATTAAATATATTTGATAAATATAATTAATTACAAACGCGAAGTTCAGCATAATAATATGTCGGTTTCGAAATGCCTACGTAACGTATGATTTTTTATGTATGGAGAATATTTTCCCTTTCGCAGATAAATAGATAGGACATTAGGCTTCGCAGCTGTTGCTCCGTCTCCTTAGGGATCCCCGCAATTTTCCTACCCTCACTTTAATTCGAATCCCGAAAGGTTTTCCCGGGATATTTATTATTATATCTTTATTAACGGTCCCGTTTCGTTCCGACTCGTTTATTGCGAATAAGATTTGTGTACGGACTTGTTCGGGCGTTGGAGTGATAGTTTTTATGTGTTTGTTTTATCTTCGAAAGCTAATAAAATATGCACCTGTCTTATAAATACATGCAGACGTGTTGAGATAAAAGTATCTCGTGCACAAACTTTTCATATAAAGGTTGAAAACTCGTGGGTGGTTAAACGTTTTCATACCTAAATATAGTGAACATATCTGATGTTGCAATTTAACTAATATTTTCCTAAGACTTTATAAACGGTTTTAATTCGAATACGATATTTCACACGAATTATAGATTGTTTAATGATATAGATTCCTCAATCAAAAATAAAAAAAAAACTTAGCGTTAGACCTAAATTATCCTAGTCACATGGAAGGTGTTGGAAACGTTTCAATAACAAATAGATAGATAGCTATATTAAAATATTTAAAATTTACCGGTTCATATATAATTTAAATACAACAAATCCAAGATTTCTAAGCTTACCTACTAATCTTTGAACTTTGAACATTATTTTTTTACAACTGTTTTTTTTTGTTGGACGGGTTTTTTTCCTAACTATTTACTATGAGTGTGAATTTTCTTACCAATGGTATGAATATTCACACTAGTTTTTTTCTTCCAAACAAATTGATCGAGATAAATTCAAAGAAAAATTATCTAAATACTTGTTAAGTAAAGTTTCATGGAAACCCACCTTATGTCTAAGTGAAAAGACGAAAGTAGATAGATACCCAATATCAAATTGGTAATCTAATTAAGCCGTGAACCTGAGAGGCTCCTAATATTTCATTCCAACCCTCTCCCGCCTGTTTATATCAGCAATATTTTAACAGAAACGCAATATCGTAACGTAATTTAAATCGAATTAGTCTCCCCTGCCGAGTTTCAAAATTTGAATACTCACGCCCTATGAAGGTATGATACCTTTTTAAAAAACAAAGGGAGGAACGTGTTATATTTTATAATTTCGCGCCGCCCCTCTCATAGTAAGATGCGCGGAATGTTCTTTACTAGCTGCACTCCCTAATGTACCGCAATGTGTAGGTAATGGCTGCTTTTATCTGCTAACGCTGCCATTTTGTCTGATAGTGTTATTAAATACGAAAATCTCTTTCTTTTCCAGCTTCTTCTTTATTAAATGTTACATTTATTTCCGATAATTATTTTCTACTTAGTCTACGACGTCTATTGTACCAGAATAATATGTTATCGATAACTTATCGATACTTGTTTATAAGCAGTTTAAGTCAGATTCAATTCCTTTTGTATTCAATTTTAATTGCAATTGAATTTGTTGAAATTGTTAACTTTTTTCCGAAAATATAGGTATATAGGTACATTATGAGTTTATTAATTTATTTATTAACTCAAAATAATATAATATTATTACATTGTTGGCGCTAGTTTTAACAATCAATACGAATATTAAATGTTCGATACTAATCTTTTTTCTTTTAAATACAATGAACCAACGATTCTTGCCTACATTATTAATAATAAACATTTTTTACGAAGCAGGTTGACGATCCACTTGAAGTGACTGCTGTCATCGGCTTTTCTTTGACACATGTGTTACCGACCATTACAGCGTAATGAATATGCACAAGGAAGACTTTGGCACTTTTTACTCACAACACATACGTGCTATTATTTCACAGTTGTATCCTGTAAGGTTGGTTACTGCCGCCAGATGGGCCACTTAGTAGTGCGTTTCGCGCATTGTGACCTGCCGTTACTAAACATAATAACTGCAATTATATTTTTTTATATATATTTTCCTAATACCTACTAGAAGTCGCCTTGTGTCAAACGTAGTAGGTATTTCAAAATAAGTGTTGCATGTGTCAAATACACATTTTAATTATTTTAATTAATTTAATATATTATTAATGAATAGGTATTGTTATAAAAATGTTAGCTTTCTCCAAACCTACTGTAGCAAATTTTACACTCGTCCGTATGCGCATGCGCATTTTTCTTAAAAAAGGACCTAATTTTTCGCTTTACATATTTATTTATTTATTATAGAAGGCCTCCAACGAGGCAGCATCAACGTAAGTATATCACAATGTTCAAAATAATTAGAACTTGGCGGTTGCCGCCGCAATTGTAGGAAGCACAACATGCACCAGTAAAGCTCCAAGCAACATCCAAATGTACTAAATCTAATAATAACATAGTACCTAAATTAATATATAGAAATAACATAGTACATAAAGTATACAAAGTACCTAAAGTACACGTTTGTATCAAGTACAAAGTAATCCCGCTGGCTCACCCTATGGTCATCGGTTCAAAATGGCCGTCCTGCTAATAACCGTGGCTGAAGGGGTGAAACGGCCAACATGCAAATTTAATTCGCTCGTAGGCGACGCAGGCGGTCGCCGCCGACGGTGCTCGTTAGTCGCTCTATTGTGCATTTATTAATTCAAAGTATATAATTTATGGCCAAGTAACTCAGTGTCGGACCACTGTGTCACTTATTGGCGGACGCATAAATTGTTTTAATTGAAAGTTAATGCGGGCTCAGATGTAGATTGGTATAACGGTCTCATTCTTCGTATCACTGCGTACGATTCTTATTATCATTTACGGTTTACAAAAATAAAATTATTTTAAATAGGTCTAAATAATAATTTCCGGTGTTACATTCGCAATATTCTTATTAAAAAAAGCTTTATTTTCCAATGTACAGATAATTAATTATTGTCATAATATGCATTTTTTTTTAAATATCTATTTTGCAATTTTATCACTTTTAACAATATTTTGAAATAATATGTAGTTAGACCATCGATGAGTTAGACTATTATCACAAAATTATAAAATCACAATTTACTCTATTTTACTCTAGAAATACTGTAGATATATAATTTACAGTGATTAGGGAATAAAAATGCTAACATTTAGGTAAAATTTTAAATAGATATTCTTAATACTTAATCTAATTGCCGTAGTAAACCAATTAAGTAAGCAACGTATCTATTTAATTATGTGGGTATATTGAAGAAACCCCACGTGTGCTGTCGAAAACTTTTCAAGAGTTTAAGTTATGTAGGTAACGTGGCAGTTGAAACTTCATAATCGTCAGTTTAGAGCGTTTTAATTACAAAAGCCCCATTCTAAGGGTGTAGTGTGTCTATAAACGACAAACGATGTCAGGTTTCAAGCTTCGGTTGTGGCACAGTAATAGTGAATAAGTCAGTAGAGGAACTACATATTGATACTATTGCGTACGGTGTTTTGATGACAGTTTTCATATTGTTGCGTCTTTGTATAAAGAATAATAATTATAATAAGAAGAATAAGAATAATAATACCAATAGGTAGGAATCTCTATAATTCACTTGAGATCTCTATGGAAGCAGTCGCTGGACTTCTCTCGACATACTCGTATTATACGAATGCAACTTCCGAACATTGAGGAGGATTTAATGAGAAATATAATATTTAAAAATATATTAAGTATTGCATAGAACAAAATTTCAGAAAGTTTCTAAACCTTTGTAACAAAATTAGATACTGTTTCCAACAGTCTTTTATTTTGTAAACAGTCTCATCTACAAATATATTTTTTTATAAATATATTATTGAAATCAATAAAATATATTTCAACATTATTGTTATTTCGTTAACAATTATTTGATTAAATTCAAGAAAACTTAAGGTATTGATAATGGAAATGTAAAAGGACAGTTAGTCACTGCTGATATTTCTTAAAAAATAACAAAATAGGCAACATGGCCAATGAAGATGCGCATTATTACATTAATTGATATTTGAAGTTCAATCTAAATTTGTTCGAGTTTACTTACTGCTTTATTCTAGGCCCTGGTACACTTTAACAGTAGTTATTTCGCAAGCATTTAAGTTAAAGTACTTGTTTTAATGTCGATCTTGCTCTTTACGGTAATCATTCATAATTTATTTAACCGAGCTATTAATACATTTACTAAAACTAGACTAATATGAGTAAAATGAAATTAATATGTGTACTTGATATACGTCGATGGTACCTACTTGGATACAAAAATAAGAAATACAATATTCTTTCGTTCTTTGTAAAATAATATCATGTTTATTTGCAAAATACTATTTCTTTTCAAAGGATACTCCGTGAATATCATATTATTGTGTTAATAACTGGAGTAAAAAAAAATATATAAAAAAATTAGCATAAGAATAATTGCTTCAGTATGCAGATGTATTATCCCATTACAGCAATTAAATATCTCAATATCTATTCCAGTCACGTTCTCGTACTGAGAGGAGAGCCCATATAAATTGTAAATAATATAGCGGAAAATAACTAAGCTTAATTATAGACCTCTTGTAAGTCAAGAATGCGTTTAATATTCCCCTAAACTCCTCTCTTGTCTCCCGTTACTCCATAACTCTAGTGATTAAATCGCGTCTCTTTACTTCAGGTCTGAGTCATCTCAGAGCTGTTATAATTAAAATTTAATTTGACTCGATGAAGAAAAGTTTAATTGCATTGTCATGGGGTTAATTTTTGATGTCTTAAATAAAAGTTTTGCAATTAGTAGTGTATATTTAATGAGCTGTGGTTTTCCGGATTTCGTTTTCTTTTTAGAGCGTCCTTAAAAGGCACGAAGAAAATGTGGGCATTCACTTTATAAACGGGAGGTAGCTGTAGATGTAAAGTAAAAAATGAATCTGCACTCAAAGGTAAGTATATACTTTGTTATCTACCAACACGTTTTCATAAAAAACATCGTGAACAGCCCACCAAACAGTTATGTTAATGTGGAAGCTCCCTCACCGGGCCGAAAAAGATAGGATTGCAAATTTGCGGCCAACAATTTATGATGGCCTCGTAGCCATATAACTCCCCTTTGGGGCGTGGGGTGAAATAGGCCTATTGGCATTTGGACGAGCGAGCTAGCTCGTTGGCGGCCAAAACGACCCTAAACATTTTATTTGGTAGCATCACTATTCCCGTAACGTGGCGGAATTGCGCCGACTAATCTTGAACCACCATTTAAGGGGGTGTTCTCGCGCGTTTTCGTATAAATTATAGCTGGAGATTACACACGTTTCGGACATGTTAAATGTTGCTAATACTTGCACGCTCTATACCAGCTTCGATACCTAATGCCCTCATCACTTTGTGAAACAGCGTGTAGGATAATGTTGTTGCCAATTGATACCAATTCTCTTAACGCATCCTGAGTCTCTGTGGCAACTAATATCGTAGTGTTTTTCGAAAAGTTAGGGTGCAAATAATTCGGTTTTGCCAATAGGTGGTATCCCAAAATAATTCTAAGTGATTAGCACCCCTGGAGAGCGCCCAGTTTAATTAAAGTAATCCTCTAATTTGATCAGTAGACCTTCGCAATATGCTTGAATGTAAGTAATGAAAATGGTAAAGTAAAATTCAGATGTATTTTGTTACAAGAACATTCGGGTAATGTGTATTTCTTTTTGTATGTAGATTAGGTAGATACCAAGTTACGTAGAGATCTAGTTGATATTCTACAGAGTAGTAACATATTGTAAGTACAGCTTTGAGTAAAACAAACGCCTGTCCGTATTCCCATGTCGAGTCTCCCGAATGTAAATATGACACCCCATAAACTGAATGTTTTATCGACTGACACTACCATTCCAGTTTATTCTGGTCATTTTTGTATAGATACATCGAGGGTGTCCAGTTTTTAGGGGAGAATTTATGGCTACTATTATGTCTTTTTCGATCCTAACGCCCTTAAGCCACCTTTAGAAGTTTGGAGCATGATTTACGATGTCCAGCCAAGTTAATATGCTCGGACTAAAAAGTTCAGTAAATAAAGCTTTTAAAGGTGTAAGTACGCTTTTTCACGTAACTTCACACTCATTAATAAAGCCTTTAATTGTAATTTTTCTACGTTATTGTGAAAATAACGCAGAAAAATTTAATAACTTATTTTTAAAAAATTATACAGTTTTGGCACACTTACCAACATAATTTATTGTTAATGAATATTTTGGAAAAAAATGTTGGTCAGAAACAAACTACGTTTGACTTTAATAAAAAAAATGGGGTATGTTTAACGTGAGTAGTGAGTAGGTACGCGTACCTATGTTACGAGTAATATATTCTTTGGGTCTATTATATAATTATTATGTATAGGTAATCCATCGAATTCGAATATATACCAATATACATGTGAACATACATAGCTACATCATTAAACTGTATCCTCCGATTTTGTTATCGTCACTTTTCTAAATTGCCTCCATCGATGATTGCCTCTCACTATGGAAGCAAATTTAAAGACTTCAAAATTGGGACATAATATAAGCAATGTGAATAGCAATTTTTAAGTCAGGAGCACCATACGGAGAACTATTCATAACATTTGGTTTTTTATTTAAAAAAACAACAAAACAAAACGTGAAAAGTCATGAATATTGTCAAAAGAAATGTAGAGGTTATGATAAGAACGATGCGTCATCGAGTGGCATAAAAGTTGTAGAGCCATAAATAGAAACATTCCAATATCTACATTGGAATATAACATATCGTCGCATTGGTAGCGTACCCCTCCTGCATTGTAATCCGTTGTTTAGAACACTGTTCGGGACTAACGAAATTATTCCGATCTCGTACAAATGTAACGCCCTTTCCTACCGGCCCCTGCTACTTATACCCTGTTATTGGCACTTCTTCAATGTCAGACGCACCCGCGTCTCCCTACGCCACTTAGGGGGTGTCGGGAAAATCGTACAAATCGTATCCACTGACTTAACCGCATTGGTTGACTTTTTATTAATTATATCCTACATTAACTTTATAGCTACACTCTATATGCGAAAGTGTAATTGACTTGGAATATCATAAATAAAAAATATAAAAATTATGGAACTGTGGGAAATTGTGTAAACAATATCTGGTCTTATCTGGTTGAAGCTGTATTACCTACCTAAATCAAAAATACCTATGTGTCAGACACACCTTTATATCATAGTAAGTCTACTGAGCGCCATTTTGTTCTCTTGACCAATGAGAATTTTTTGCATATTCATTCTTGTCATTCAATAATTAATGAGCTAAACTCTGTCCAACCTTTTTTATTTATGTCTTTGTTCGAGTTAAAGAGTCGTTTTCCAACTGAAAAATCAATGTTTTTTTTAGAACAAAAAAATGTAAAAAGCAATAGCTTTTTACATTTTTTTGTTCTAAAAAAATGTAAAATAATATTCTATTCGTATTTTGTAAAGACTATTGACGACCATTATCGACATAAACATAATTAACTATTATTTTTATGGGAATATCAAAGGCTAATTTACCGGCTTGTTGATTGCAAATCATGCGATATTTATCGCATTCTCTATCCGGTCGGCGAATAAGAAACAAGAACCGGTATTACTCGAAAAAACCTCGTTCTAATGAAGGGCTCGCCGGTTGAACGCATGCGCGTAGGTAGTAGCCCCATTGATGTATAAAACAGTTTACTTTATCGATTATCAAAGTGTGTGTATTGCGAGAGTACAGATGTAATGTAAGCGTTGCATACTATTTTTATCTTAATGTTTCATTAGTTACATGCCTATCTAATCGCGTTTTTAAGTCTGCTGGTGAAAATCTTGATGTAAAATTAATTTTATATAAAAAAAATGGGGTGTGGCTGTGTCGTGGACACGGTCGTATTTTTTACGTGAATACAGGTAATTTACGAGTAATATTTCCTTTTCCTATTATATAGGTATATCTGACGAATTAGAACATTTTTATTTTTATTTATTTTTATTATTTATAGGTTAGGACTATTTGCAATATTCTATTAACGGTAAGCATTAGCCGTTAAGAATTAAAGGATCTACTTATACATTTTTTTAATCTCTATCTAGCTAGAGTATGAGAAGTTAGGTTACCCTACGTTTATTAGAATCTTAAGGATTCTAAAACAATAGGTAAGGTTAATAGTTTAAAATTTTTAAATTTTACTCACAATTAGTCACCTAATTTATTACACTGAATTACATAAATGGCCGGTAACATTAATAGCGGTATTAATTTTTTAGTCATTTAGGTTTATTACATTTATTTTGAAAAATATACACTACGATTTTTATACCTAAGTTTCATAAGTAGTTTTAAAATTTAATCATATTTATTAACAAATCTTACATTAAAATATGTTTCTGACATTAAACTTCTTGAATGTTGCAACAAACTTAACTATATATGGGTGTCCATAAGTATGTTATAGACACGTAATTATAAGTATAATTTTCTCTTCTACAAATGTTAATGCATGTATTCGTCGTGGGCGGCAGTCAGGATGTTAATAAGTCCCCTTGATTACAATTTTCCACGCTTCGTCTCCATAAAACCAAGGCAATACGAGTACGGAATAGATTAAATTCATAATTCATATTATACATGTAAGAGGACGATGAGAATGGTATTGCGAATGTCGTTAACAACTGTAGATGAAGCTATTAAAAACGTTTAATTATTAATGCAATTGCAAAGCGCTCTATAAAAAGAGTGGAACGGGTCGGCGATTCAAAAGGCGCGTCAAAAACTCCCGTATCGAACAATTACTTCTCTATAATAAAAATCTCGATTTAATTGCTCGCCGGCTCAGATAAAATAAGAACTAAGGATAGAGGTCCCGTGGACGCTAGAGTGGAGCCGGTAAAACTACGCCTTCGCCTCGTGTACACGGTTACACGCACACAAATGCAGTCAAACTAAGCCTCGCCTTATTAAAATATTTACAATAAATAATGCCGAATAGCGTAGTGAAAGAGTGTAAAAATCAGTTTTCAAAAAAAGAAAACAGGATAGAATCACATTTCACATTAAGTAAACTTGGAAAACAATATTTTCAATGAAAATAGGTTGGAACACAAAATCCCAATACAGTAAACGGCTTACGCACACATGTTTATAAAACTAGCTTCATTATATTGCCTGCAAAATTCTGTCTATATTTCTTGTTTGATCTGAGCTCGCCGCCTGCAATTAAATTACTTAAATGTCGTCTTAATTGGGTCCAATGTATGAAGGAAAGTTATTTCGGTTGTAGGTGTTTCCCTGACTCACACGGAACGCGGTTAATTAATAGTAATATTTAGTTTATATAATTAACGAGCGAGTTTTGAAACTACTAAATAGTGTGAAGCGGTCGTAAACGCATTGTTATGATTTCAACCTCTTGACCTCAACCTGTGGGTGTGTTGGCTATCGTGCGATCGGAGAAAATCGAGGTGTCTTCGCAGACGAGGAAAGGTCCTTCGCCAATGGCTGTATATCAAGATCCGTATCAGAGATTTACTCGGCGCGCTACAGCGGCGATGTTATCAGACAGATTAATGCGCATGAGCCGGTTGCACGGAGAGCTCACCTACGCTACACTTGAGGTTTATTTATTCATTTACAAACAGCATAGTAAATTATGATATAATAAATACCTTCGTTATGCTCGTCACGCAAGTAGGTGTAACGTAGAGTGAATGAAATATGCTGGTCGTTATGCTTTTTAATAGATATTTTGTTGCAGATTTATAAATAGTTATTCTGTACTTTTGTGGTAGGTGGCTATTGTAACCTAAAGGCTTAAGAAAAGGTATTGCCATTATGCTGCCGAATTTACAGATCTTAGAAAGTTGGAAAAACAAGAGTCAGGACACCGCGAGTTTGAAAATTGGACTCCGCGTCTATGACGCAATTGATCGTAATAAACGGATAGTCCTGTAAGCAAAATTAGTTGTTATTATTATTACAATTGTTATTTTCAAGTAATTTCAACTTATAGAATTATTGGGTCTACCTACATTCAATGATTTTTTTTTCGAATTGGTTAACAATAATTGAACCGTGCGAAGCCGGGGCGGGTCGCTAGTTGTAGTATGAGTCAATAACTAAGCAGTTTCCTACAGTTTTGTTAACACATATAGGTTATTTACCCAGCGCGAGCATGAATGTCAGTAAATCACCTTCGAGCCTGTCGCCGGCTTCCTCGTACGTGTGCAACTGCGAAATACAGGCCGCGGCGAGCCAATTTGTTTTTATTGAGACTACCCTCAAGTTATGCAAACTGGTCGGAAACGCTGAGCCGGCCTGTAAACACAGCCCGCACGCGTCCACTCAAACTTGATCCGCGAATAAACACTACGCCACATTTTTCTTTCAACAAAAAAGTTTTGTTAAAATGCGAGTCTGCAGCTCTATTTGTACTGGCGTAGATGCCCGAGGTCCACCTCTAATCTCAACACGAATGTTTTCACAAGCTCCGTTTGAACTGTACGCTCAGATGTGTAAACAATACTACGTTAATAGAGATATAAATTGTTAGTATTCATTTAATCCCTTTGTAAGCAATCACATAACTATTACGGAATTGCTTATCGGGACTGTGCAGGCGTACGATTTAGCCCATATTTATTTACCTACTCCTTTACACAATTGTTAAGTTCATTTCAAGATCCTATGTTAACAAGTAGCGTACATAAATTTGCCAATTTATGCCGTTCTAAACGAGTTCATAGATCGTTCTAACGAATGTAGCGTCAAATTTAATAAAATAAACTGTCCCGAACGTAGCATTTGCATTACCATTCCGACTCATCGGCGAGGAGTGAAATAAAGTAGAGAAGAACTGCTAGATGAAATTTCAGTATCAGAATTAACATAACCTAGAACGTTTGCTGTGAACATAAACTGTAAGCTTTGAAAGTTCGTCGGACTGTCGAACAATGCCTCCATACGTTCTCCAACGATTTGAGTCACATTGGCTGCCTTTTTGTTTGTTAAGTCCAAGTATGAAATGTTATGATTGTTTTAACGGAGACTTATGATTGTATTAAGTAGTGCGTTTCAGTCTTTTTGGGCAGCCTGTCTGATGGCCGTAATAAACCACCCCCTTACGGAATACCACAGTGAAATACCAGTACCTTTACCATGAGTTTACAATGACTGCACTCGCTAGCGAGAGCGTAAAACATTTATATGAAAAAGTGTCAACTGTTAATGTCAAATTGACAATTTTCCATATAAATATTTTACGCTGTCGCTAGCGAGTGCGGTCATTGTAAACTCAACTAGTAAGTAGTTGATATTCCAGCAAAAATGGGGCCACGCCGGTAAATATTTTTAAGATCTACCTAGGTCTTTTGAAATGTTGTTACCTAGGGTATATTCAATGGAAAAGAGCTGAAAAGTTTTTTTAAAACAGATCACGTTTAACAATCTCAGTTGCGGGCATCGCGTTTCCAATTAGTTTGGACATTTATGTAGTACCTACCTTATTTTAAATTTATTTGAATCTTGCATTAACAATCGTGACATGTTAATTCCTCGCGCAATTACTTTGAGTCATGTTAAACATATTAATTCCATTTCCAATTCGGAATTAACTTTGAACGAATGAGTACATTCACTAAACAATATGCAAAGTGAGGCGTTGATGCTATTAAAATATTGATATATTCATAGGACAAGGTAACAGGCAGCATTACAAATAGAAATGCACATATATTGTGTCTATGGGGAGACACCTTGCTTAATCATATGCCTACGTTGGGTTATACCCATTTAAATCTCTAAAAAAGGTAACTAACTAAATTATTCTCACAGATTTGTGTATTGCAAAATAAACTGCAGGCACTATTATAAGGCTTTTACTCGCTTGAAAACATACCATTTGACACAAAAAAATATACTTAATCAAAACAGAACCAAAATGTCTACAATTAGTAGACATTCATCACTTTGCAGACGGTAGTCAGTAGTGATTTACCATCAAGTGTACCGTCAGCCTGTCTGTCAATCTTAACATAAAAACTCATTGCTAAATATTGACAAGTACCTACTCTAAATAAGTTTATAACTTGCCTACAACATTAAATGAGTTAAATGTTTACAACATGACGCAGGGTTTACAATGGCAATTCGAAAATACAAAAAAAAATCCTAATATTTTATCGTACGTATTAGATGACTTATACGTCTCATTCACAGAATTTATCCTAAACCGTTCAATGTTTTAACGCTTAAATGAATATATAAATTGAAAATTAAACTTTAATTATTTACTTGTTTACAATAACTTCTTTTGATAACAACAAGACAGCTTCTTATCTTCTATTTAGAACTTAAGACAGCTTCGTAGAAGAATTTGTAAGTGAACAGTTCGGCGATTTTTAATAATATGCTTATTAAACTAAATAATTTCAAGTAGGTACTGAATGTTGTGAGTAAAATTGTCTGCAAGTTGATAACTCGTGATCAGATAAGAGAAAATGACACATTTATTTTCTAAGTTAAATATTAGACCTCAACGCAACAGTAATAAGAGTTAAAACAGAATAACCAAATAGGTTTATTATTGCACACTCTATTGTTTAATGCATCCGGTGCAACGCAAGTGAAAAATGTGACATTCAAATAATATATTATCGATAAATGGGCAATAAATATCTAAAGTTTAACAGGATACGAATTAAAATTGCAAAGCAAAAGCAAGTTATGTCGGTTTTCCCCTCAAGTTAGCTGTTGTGATTAATGATTAACTTGGCAAGTTAGGTGCAGTAACTTGGCATGTTATCTGTTCAAGTAATACCTACTGCCTAAGAAACTATGTAAGTATAAGCCATAACTTACTTATACTTTATTAGGAAACGGTCTAGATAGGACTAATAATCGAATAATCGAAAATGAAGTAATTTAACATATTATGACAGGGAATTTTGTACATATTATATATAATATACCTACTATAATTTATAATATTATAAAGAGAGAAGTTTTGTATGTTTGTAATGAATAAACTTATCAGCGAGTAACATAAGCTATATTTAATAAAGTTACGTGGACGAATTCGCATGCAAAAGCTAGTAATAAAAACAAATACAGGTACCTATATTATTTTGTTACATTACCTATATGTTGGGAATTTTCATATTTATCAACATGCTTAAAGTTTGAATGAATGAACTTTGATGCGGTTTTCACTTTCATTTAAAGATTTCCTCAGGAAATATGAAAACATTAAATTTTGGCATATATATAAGAGTATTTAGGTACACACTACATTTACATTTATATTTATATAATATGTTAAATGTAAATTATTTATTTAATTTTCAATTACCTACTCAAAACTTATTTATGGTCGCATCCATTTTTTGGTGTTCAAAATAACTTTAATATATAAAATATAGTAAGTTTATATGTAGATAGGTATAATATATAAACTGTGCTAGAGTGATAAGAGAAACTGTTATGAAAGTACGCAGATTTTATAGTCGACCTCATTAGAGAGGAAATATTAACCTACAGAGCAATTAATTTCATATTTCCATGCATATCAACTGTGCTTACCAACTCAGTATAAAGATCGGATTGATGCACTATCACGAGGACTGGTCATAATTAAGTATCTCGTCGGATAACAGCCGTTCGAGTTCATTCTATAAAAAAATATTTTATCTACTGTAAGTTAAACATTATGGAAATAATAATTTTGAAAAATTTTGAACCTATCAATATAGAACTTCATCTGTAAAAACAATTAGTTTAAAGCTTTGAAGTACCAAAAAGCTTAATTGTCTGTCTATCAAGGAAAAGATTCAAGAATTAGAAAACAGTACCTAAAACCCACTTTTTGGCAATACTAAAATAATTTACCGAACTAAGTTAGTTAATAAAATTTAATATAAATTAATTATGTTTATGTTTACAATTACATACGCATTTTAATTTTATATTGCAATTATAGAAAAAAGTTATAGGTTACTATTGGAAAATATTACATTTATTTTATTAATTTTTAATATTTTTTACTTAGTTATTCAAGCATCAAAAGACAATTCAAGTAACAAGTATCTTTCGCATAACTAAGACAATAATAAACATTGATAACATGTTTATACCAAACAAATAGGTGAGACCAAGATTGCGTTTAGTAGAAAATATCGCATCTACTTAAACGTTCTCTCATTGAAACTCGCCTACGAGTCATGCAGTGCATTTTAGACTTTACCACAACATTATTAAGTTGAAAATTATAAAAATAACCTTAAATTATGGATGTGGTATTTTTTAAATTCTACGAAACCTTACATGACTACCTACTCGTAGTTGGACGAACGTTGCCAGTTTCCAGAAATAAAGTTAATACAAGTTTGTTTCTTTGAATTTTGTCGAAAAATATTTAAATTACTTAAGTACCATATTTCAAATCTTGCCTTCAAAGTTGAAAAATTAAAATTCAACTATTTTTTGAATTGAATATGTAAGAAAAAATATTTTTTTTTAATTTAAAGACAATTGCTAATTTTCTAATATTAAACAAACTTGCTCCCATAGTGGGAGGCAATTCAGAAAACTGATAACCATAATCAGGAGATATACCTAACCTATCATCTACATTTAAAGTTTAATTACACCACTCGATAGCTAAAGCATGACATTTGTTGTAATATACATACAATAAACTCAAAGAAAATATTATTCGTAATGTAGGTACATGTTTTCACCTAAAACACACGGCCGTGTCGATGTAACAGCCACGCCCCATTTTTTTTTTATAATTATATGATGAGGCTAATTTTTTTTAAACATTTGTTTATTGTTACAAACATATTCGACTGCCCGAAATACCTAATACCAATTTGACTTATAGGTAAAAGAAAACATCGCTATAATTTTTTTTATTTCAACACTACATTCAAAAAGTGATTCAGAATATAATGACTTGCTCACGAATGTAGAGATCACGTTACAAAATTAGTTTTGTTTATGTTATGAAACACCTCAGATAAAAAGAAACGCTCTATTAGAGCAGGAAATGCTTAAGTAAACAATTCTGTTACTTGTAAATAAAAATCTCACATAACATCTAACTAACTAATAAACACATAGCATTCATTAAAAACAATTCATTCTTAGAAACATAGCTGGTCTATAACCTATGAATACATAATCCGAGTTACACTGTAAGCTAACGCAATGCAGTTGGAATTCTAAATGTATTATTATTAATTAAATACATATTTGAATATTCTGCCTATTGAGGCATTAATGTCAGTATTATCTCTGGTAAAGTATCTAGGTAGGATTACTTCATTTTCCTTTCGAGTCGAAACTTAAATGCAAATATTAGATAGTATAAATAAATTACATCAATGATAAATAGGTACTTATAAGAAATATAAATTATATTGTCCAAAATTTATCCCCTATAGAATAGAAATTTTAAATACAGAAATTATTACTTTTGCTTTTCAGCTTTATCGTATTCTTTAATTTTTAAAGTATCTGGTTGTGTTACGCTATTTATATAAATGATTGTCTTTGCAGAAGAGCAAGATTGTTTTCTCTTTCAAAAGACATCACTTTACAAAATGAAAAAATACAATGTTTAGGGGGTGGTTATTGCCGCCAGAGGGGGCTGCTCAAAGGACTACAAAACATGGTGTGCCCTGTGATTTTTTAAATTTATTTTTCATTATTTGACTTATTTAGAGGGTTAATTGTAAGTTAAGTTCATGTCGTATGATTTATTAAAAAAAACATATAAGTAGTAATTACTACATTTTTTTAAAATTCAAGTGGAGTAGTTACGCACGAAGATTTCCATTCAATTGTTAAATCACGTGGCGAGGTCGACAAACCTAGCCCAGTTTTTTTGGCGTAGACTAAAAATAGTGTGTTACGTGGATTCCAACAACAAAGTTGGCCTTGAATGACAAGCCTAGCCGACCTAGGCGTTTGTTAAATTGTCTTAATGGTTAGTTGTGTATCATATTGCAAAACGAGATGGCATTGAAGTGCTATTTAGCGAAAATGTGTTGACAGCGCATTAGGTAAAATACATAATATGTAGAAAACGTATGACATTTATACTCGTATGTAAGAACCATTGATTCGTGTGTGTTGTGTTATACCTATGTGGACATAACGTTTGTGAATAGATATACCTAATTTATTGCCAATAAAAAACAAAAATATAAGAACATATTATATATTTTTTTAAAAGAAATCTGTGTCTACAGTTTCTCAAGCTAAATTTAATCAAAATCAGGCGTTCAGCTGAGAAAATTCAAGAGACATTGTTTTGAAGTGCTTTATGTATTTATGTGTAGCTCAAAACATAACTAGCGACCAAAACTTCGTTAGGCTTCTATATTCTGAAATTCTCATAGGTAAGTGAACCTCTAACTGAAACCCCTTATCAAAACACGAAACGCATTGTTAAATGGTAAATTAACTAGTAAATCTTAAATGAACATGACTTGTTTTCTTAAACATTTTTTTTTTGTTAAAAACGTACGCGTCGTCGTCAAGGCAACATGGCACATGTTCGTTGGCCCAGCTGTTTCTATGACTGTCACGTTACCGCGTATACCATCTGTATATTTGTACTACACCACGAGCCTGGCTCGTTAAATTTTTATGGCCACAAGGTCGCCATTTTATGGTCAATTCTCAGCAGTTATTGTTCGCTGACAAACTTTTTTACTACACACATATAGTGTCAATCATTTTATAACGGTCGATGTTACGATTGCCAGTGATTACGTCCTAATTGTTATGACACCATAAAGACTCTTTTATGCCCCACAAAGTGTTAGATAATATAATTTATTTGTCTTCGACGTCGATCTGTATTCTAATTCTAAACAAAGTTGTTTTATATGTAGGTACGATTTCAGATATTATTAGATGTAGCACGTCACTAATACTAATAACGGGACAATCTTACAAAATGTTTCCTTTAATATGACTTTTTGAGAACACGCTATGCTATACTTATATATATTTAAATATTTAAAATGCAGCTTTCCATGGCTTTGTTTTTATAGTAGGTACTAATTATAATTAGTAATGTTATGAAAATATTAAACTGGCTTAGATGTTTTTGTGAATTTATAAGAGAAAAAACATATAGAATTTTTTGTACTTATGAAAAATTTTATGAAAAATACGAATTTTATTAAAAATTAATCTTAGTCAGTTAGGTATGTCAACTTTATACCTAGCTATATCTTGGCGTCATGCTTCATTCAGTAGATAGTATTAATAAAGCTTATGGTTGCAAAAAATGCAATCCGATGATGCTATGTTATTGATTACGATTTGTACGATATCAGCTTTCGCATGACGGCCGCAAAGTTGTACCTAATAAAGCAATTTGCGACCGTGCCAACAAACAATGCCTCCGTTCTAAGCTTGTTTTTAAAAGCTTTCGACGCCGTGATTTAAAACCCTTTTGACGTATTCCTTTATTTGTAAACATTTCGCGCATACAAAGGGTTGCTATTTTTCGTCAATAACAGAATTTGCACAACGCATTGCCGTGTCCATTTTTTTGTTCCTTTTTTGCAATGGAAAGTAGCCGTTTTTTGTTTGCTCAAATTGTCTTTTTACCTTAATGGGTTCGGTTTGAAAGATAGTGTCCCACTATTTGTCATTGTTCTCGGTGAAAGTTTGTTTTATTGCGATTCTATTGAACCCTTTCCGTTGCTTTTTTAACATTGAAATCCGTTGCTTTTTTATTAGAATCAAAGTCGAGTCGTCGGGCATTTGAGTTAATTGATTAGTTATGTGTTGTGCGTGTAATACTTAATGCCTACACTTGTGCACGATAATGCTCGTAACATGTACCTACTACCTAGTTAAAATAATTGACTTCAACTATGAAAATTACGAATTAGACATAAAAAATTGTATACTAAAAGCTAGTTGCTTAGGTGGTTATCAACTTATATAAAATCTTAAAACGTTTATAAAAAACGAAAAACAAAAATACTAGAAATGTACCTATTATTACAATTTTTTTTTTCTATTTTAAAAATTTTCATGTATGAAAATATTAAAAACATACGAACAAAATAGTTGCAGAAAACATATATATTTTCTTTGAAATAAATTGAGCTTAATCGTTTTTTTTTATGAGATAAAATAAAATAGTAGAAGCAAATTGTCGTTTTATATCTAAGAATTAATAATTGGTATTCTTATAGCGAAGTTTATTTTAATTTTAATACTTTAATAGGTACAGGCTACCTATTCGCTGTACAAAAGGAGGGCACTAAATGTTAACCGATAACTTAAAATTTATTAATAGTTTTACTCAATAGATAGATTTGATTACCTATGAAAAAGTTAGTTTCTTTTTTACATTCAAGTATAAGCACATTTACAGTCAACAAACAGTTTTGTCAACATTGCATTTTATGATTATTACCTTTAAAAGGCTAACAGGAACGAGGAAAAACGTTACGAATATAATTAACAATTGCAGTTGGTCTGACGAAGCTGTGTCAAATTAATAATTGCAACTGAAGTCTCGTAAAGCGTTTTAAAATCAAAACGAGTGTACGCGCTTCACAAAAGTTAGCGTTTTATTTTCTTGACTTTCAACGTGACTACCGGCATATAACAAACAATCGGAATCATCATATTTATTATATTCAAAACAGTTGGAAGTACTGGAAGTATTTGATGAAATCACATTTTTAGATACCTAGTTCATCAATGATTTTCAATTTTTAAACTATTTTAACGTGCAAGCTATAATAAAGTTGTAGGTGAATACATAAGCTTTAACAAAACTCATTTCATTATTTAGAAAATTAGTTATATTCTAGGTTCAAACTAATTTTATATAATATACCTACCTAGTACCTGTTTGATATGCACCGATAGAAAACATTAAATGAAATGCATAACAAAAGTGTATATTATTTTCCATTAATGCAGCGTACACAAGCTTTATTATATTATGTTAGATTATATTAAACTAAAAATACTTAAAAACTAAAAAAAAAAAAATTTGAAACGATAAGTACCATTAAACTCACCGCAAACCACGCGGTCGAAGGGGCTCATCCAATCTGGAAATGGAAAATCTATTATCAATCGTATTGAAAGTTCCTTGGTTCGGCAAAATCGCATGCATCACACATAATACTTAAAGCACAATATAACAAACTAACAGAGAACAGGAAAATATACACATTAATATAAATCACGTATACATAAATAGGTACAAAATGGCTGGCTATCTCTTAACCAATGATACAAACCTTACCTACACAAACTAAGGTGAAAAAATAATGTTAATAGATTTCAATCGACTACAATGTTCAATGTTCAAATAAGGTAACAAGCCATTATGACATTTCATGTTTATAAAAAATTAATACCTACTAATTATTTTTGTATTTTTAAAAATAATTCCTACCCAAAAATAAATTATAATTAATATAAACAATTTTTAACTCTAAGTGGTATTTTAGTACCTAACACATTCTATGGCCTGTATCAAAGACCAATGACCAATATGTGACTAAAAACGTTTTACATGTAATATCTATTACTAGATTAAACTTTGCATTAATCTACGTTATTAGCTTTTATAAAAAAATGGTTAAGTTTTTACGCTATGATAATCCACGGTCTACGAGGTAGACGCCGCAAAATGCAGTGTTTCAATAACAATGGCTTATTAGTTAGTTTTTGTCATTTTATTGTTTATTACGGTATCTCATTTACGAGCGAGCATTTTACTCATAATTACGTATCGGTAATTTTTTAATGAATTCCTCAATGTTTCTAGCAAGAACTGTATAGGGGAAACAATTTTAATTGTTAAACAACGTAATGTGGAAAATTGTTTTAAATGTTAAACACTCACTATTAGTTATGATAGATAAGTAACGCTTTAAACAATAGAACTTCAAAGGGGTACAACTTATAGGATTGATTTCTCATTGTTTATAATTTGTATGTCATTAATATTAAATCGATTTTTGTTAATACGATTAGATAATATTGAGTGTTTGGTAGCTCTAGGCCATTTTATTTGTTTTTGCAGTTTTAAACAACAGGTGGTCTAGAGGTATTAATCAACCCTTACAGAGGACCACAGCTAGTACCTACCTATAGATTAATTTTGAAAGATATATTACCTACTATATGTATAGTATTTTAGTAAAGAATTGTGGAGCCTATAGAGATTATCTATCAACCTATTTTATATACCTACCTATTTTATATTTTATACTAATTTGTGCGTTCCTCGCTAACTTCTCCTAAACCACAAAATGGACTTTGATGCTCCAATAGAAAGAGAAAAAACGAGGAAGATTTCTGTAAGAATATACCTAATTTGCAAAAAAATTAGCCGGAGTGAAGCCGGAGGCGAGTCGCTAGTCTATATACTTAGTTTCCTATAATACTATAATATACTATACCTACATAAAATCTACTAATTGGTACCGTTAAATATGGATAACCGATAATTAAAACTTATATATTATAATTTTAAATATACATTTAATACTTAAGTTATGGTATTCGACCCTACCTACTATTAAGATACGTATAAGCTGTGGAATAAGTAGGTACGCGTGAGTTATTTGAAAATGCTTAGCGACACTCACTTGTGATTTAAAAGTGTTTTAGTGATAAGAGTCGTAAAGATAACCTAAACTTGTCATAAGGTGTAAAACAACAATTTAGTGAAATATTTACAATTATCTTTAGAAAAATCTATACCTATTCAAAATTACATAAGTAAGTAGATAAATGGTAGATAAATGAAATCGTTCGTCTAGGAGCTGTTAACGATAACATGAAATTCAATATAATTTATTTATAGGCAAAGTATGTTTATAAAATCGGTTATTTTATTGTAATTTATTCTTAGTTCTTTACACTGCAAATTACCATAAAGCTTAGTCAGCTACACGAAAATACTTGATAATAAATTAAGCTAAATCACATGGTAATTAAAGGTTGAATTAAATTAAACTAAATACAGCTTGTTATATTAAATTAATTTGACTATAGGGTAGGTGACATTTATGTAACATAAATCGAAAAATTATCCGACACCTACATGTTCAACTGATTTTAAATTTTTGCAGTGTTTTAGCATCTATCATTTTTCTTTTAAATTATGACCTGACATTTTAATTGTATCGAAAAAAAACTTCTGTGATAACATTGGAAAAGTCACGCTGTAAACTTATAAGCCGGTAGGTCGGTACCATGGAGAATAGAGGTAAGGAGGCCCAACTCTATACATGAGAAAGTGTCTGTCGAATACGCTCAATAGGCTGCGCTGTACTAGCCATAGAGTAACTTATATAATACTGAGACTAGCATTGGTGTGTGATGTAGGTACTAGTATTTTATTTATGGTTATTTCATAAACTACGCAACCAACCAATCATATCAAACACCAATGCTGGGGTCAGCTTGCGACTTTTTCAGTTTAACACCTATGTATGTTGGTCCTCCTGTAGAATAGAGGTAGGTATCTATTCTCCATGGTCGGCACCTATACATAATATGACCATAGAATACGAAAAGAGGTAGATTCTCTTCTTTAAGTATAGTATTTTCAGTTAGTATACCTACACATTTTTTATTCTGTAATTTGATTGCGATGTTACTATCTCTTATTTAAATTTACAGCCAATTAGAGAATTTATTCAGCTACTTTAACGGCGTTCCGTAATAAGCAAAGTCGGTTCATTAACAGCATTTAATTTAACGAGTCTCCAATCGGAAACATTTGGGTAGGTAACTGTCTCGAACGAGTGCAATCGTTAATTACACAAGAAAGGCATAAAAGTATTGGCTTATTCGAATGTTACTCGATACATCGATATTCACAATTCATTCGAGCCGATAAGAACGCCGTTCAGTTTGGGAGGACTAAAAAAGTCGTGTGTTGAAAGTTACCAAAAAAGGCTGTAACCCTAAAAATGGAAAAGGTTAAGAGTTGTCTTATCGCCACTATATTTCATGAAAGTGAGATAATGATGTTATTCTCACGATGACTTTTTTATTTTTTTGTTTATTGCAACATTGTTTGAAGTAGGTAGGTACTTATAAGCGAAATGCACAAACCTTCTTTAATTGAATTCTTTAGGTAGGTATATAATTAAGAAAATAAAAGCGGATTTAACTTTGTCGTAGGCCGATCGACTATATTTTTAACTACTAGTGGATTTCATCCGCCTTGCAAAGAAATTATATGAGTAATATTATAAAGCCTGATATCATTATCGGTGTGACGACGGTGGCGCCGCCATCGCGACAGTGGCGTCCAATTATTTATATTTTAGAGATCTCTCTGGATCCTAACATATTTCCAGGATAAAAGTATTTTATATGTTAATACAGATAATAAAATATATGCCAAATTTCATCTAAAACCGTTCAACCGTTTTTTCGTGAAAAAGCAACAAACATCCATCCTCACAAACTTACTCATTTATAATAGGTATTACTAGATAGGATATTCAGGTACAAAATACGAGATTTAAAATTAAAAACATTTATATATTAATAGGTTAGTAACATGAGTGGTTTAAAACAGGTAGAAAATGATACAGATAAACCTATGCTTTGATTCAGATAAAACGTGAAACCTGTTTCAAACATCAAGCACATTTAATTGGGCTAAATAGATACCTACCACATATACCTAATTATTTTTATTGGAATGTTTTATGGCTTTAAATGGTTTATTAAATTTTACATTATGGATGCTTTTATTTTTATCGACAATAATAATTTGCTTAAATTAATAGCCAATAGGGAGGTGTGTGAAATGAGAGATATTGAGAAATATTTTGATTTTATGTGTGTGTAATGAAAACAATCAATAAAAGAAGTATTTAATTAATAAAATCGGTAATTAGTATGGCGCTACAAATGACAATCAATAACTACAAAGGGCTCCCGATTGTATGTGGGTCCCGTCTGCACACACTGCTCTATGATTGGTCACGAGCGTCGGCCATATTTGTTTGGCGCATGCGTACAACGCTTACACATGTGATATGACGGACGCTCATCCTTCCCATGCTATATATATATGAAAACTATGAACTAAAACTAAAAATAAACTTTGAGTCATACAAACTTTTCATTCAAACACATTTTTGGACTCTATTTTATTGCAATACTGCATGTTTTATATCTTAAATTGTGGTCTAAAGTGGTCTTTTACGGCAATAACTGTCGCGATCGGTGCACTTATGTCATTTTAATTTCGAGAGCGGCAGTTTCTAGCACCTGCTGCAATATGTCTGCCGGATTCGAGACGGATACTTGCCGTCCTATCTCCGGACATTTTTATATGCTATTTGAAACAAAAAAAATCAAGAATAAAAGTCGTTAACTAAATACAAACAAGTCGTTCATAGCATTTTAAAATAATTTCACTGAGCTACGATACTTTGGCGCTACTATTTCAACGTCGGTTTTGTTAATAAATATTTTAAATTTAGATAAGCGCACTGTTTATTTTAGGATTGTGCCACATGTTAACTTACTAATTGGATTTTTTGTATTGCACATAAGTTTAGTATTGTACACGCGACAATTCTAAAACTAAATTTTTAGCCACCAACCAGTTTAAAAAATTATTAAGTACCTATCTGGTTATTTTTTTCCTTAATGAAGTTATACTTATTATAAACTAGCTGCTGCCCGCGACTTCGCCAGCGTAACTTTGTAAATTATATACTAAAACCTTCCTCGAGAACCATTCTATCGATTGGTGAACACAGCATGAAATTCGGTGCAGTAGTTTTTCCGTTTATCGCGAACAGACAGACCGACCGACAGACAGACGGACAGACAGACGCGGCGGAGGACTTTGTTTTATACTTAAACTAGCTGGTGCCCGCGACTTCGTCCGCGTTCTGGATGAAAGGTACCCTATGTCCTTTTTGGAGTCCCAGACAACGTGTATGCAAAATTTACAACGCCATCTAGGGAATTCTGTTTGAAGCAATGTAGTACTCTAATTCATCTAATCTCACTTCGAATAATGGAAAAAGTCTGTTAACAGATGGCACTACATGTTAGTTATAGTTTATAAAATTACGTGTTAATAAAATTAAAGCTGCTGCCCGCGACTTCGCCCGCGTAACTTAGTAAATTATGTACTTAAACCTTCCTCGAGAACCACTCTACCCATTAGTGAAAACCGCATTAAAATCCGTTGCGTAGTTTTAAAGATCTAAGCATACAAAGGGACATAGGGACAGAAAAAGCGACTTTGTTTTATAGTATGTAGTGATGATGATGATGAAACCTAACTAGAGTCGGTTAGGTATTAGGTAATTATATATTCTGAGACTAAAGACAGGCATATTACAGGTATCCTACACAACTAGCTAGTTATATTGCGTATATGTAACCACATATCTGGGTCCTCAATCATAATAAATCCCATTAGAGTCATAACTTGAGTCTAATTATAGACTTTTGAATGAAATTAATGTTCAATGTCACATTCATTAGTAAACGATTATTTTGAATTGGTAAAAAATAGGACGCAGACCTATCCTTCTAATTTATTAAATATTAAAATTTGTTATTAATGAGAATACCTATAACATAACTTGTTTTGTTTTTTAATAATGATTTTATAAATACATTTTTAACTCGCATTTTTAGCAAAACCTATATAAGTACGGTAGGTTCCCTTATACAGCCAGAGCCCTATACTACCTACCCCAAAAATATTTAGCTACAAAAGACAGCAGAACCTATTACAGCCAGAATTAAATATAACCTATAGTCCTATACTACCTCGAATAGGTTAAAACTAACATAACGGGGTAGAACTTCGTTGTTGGAAATTTTCCTAAACACTCATCTCACATACCTACCTACCTATTAATTATCTTTGAGAACACCTCAGAGAAAGTAAAGTTTTTAAAACAGCTAGGTAACTGTTTATGGAAGAAAGATTTTATGTAGATTTCTTAAATCATAACCGACCAGTTATTGATTTAAGAATTGATGTCCGTAACAATAACTGTCTACGAAGGATAGTTCCACGTTAGATGTTATAGTCCTTTTATAATTTCATTGGAGAGAAGCCTATCTTAGTGACATTTTTTTAATTTAATAGGTAGGTATTGTACTCTAAGGGACCGCTTACGCAAAGAAAATAGTAGGTACATATATTAAAAAAAAGGCAAAACTTATGGACATGGCTCTGGCATGGCAATGACGTTCAAAGAAACAAAAAATGCATTTTATTGTTTCACGGTAGATCCATGCTACTTCTGACCGATCCTATGGAAAATTATGAAGAGGTCAGCAGTGGACTTTCTACGGCTAAGGTGATTATTATAATAATACTAACTATTACGTCCTATGTAGATAGATGATGAACATAATCTGTAATATAACAATCAGTCAAATCATAATTTTAAAATAGTACCCTAGGTAGGTATGTGTTTTATGTACCTACCTAATTTTGTACCTAGAATTAAGAGCACTGTGAATATATAATAATCATTATATGTTATAAAATGATTATTTAAATAATCTATATGTTATATAATATATAGCTTAAAAAGAATAGGTACATAGTTTATATTATTTGAGCTGAAATGATAGGTACCTATAGTGGGTTCTCTGGAGATTTTTTGTTATTGGTATACCTATCTACACTAATAACGTACCTAAGTGTGTTCTAAACTACTTACTCATTGAATTTAATAATATACCAAGTACATAGTTAAATAATTTGTAATAGGTATATAATCATAATTACTTACATATTATTACCCAATCTTTAAGTGCCTATTTTATAAATTTTAGATTGGTACACTTTAATGTCCTAGGTCATGTAAATAACGTGTAATAAACATAAATATCTACCACGAGGAAGTAATGAAATCGCAAGTTAAAGTAACTGTTAGTCATTGTATGCAAAACATACAAGCAATAAACTTTAGTAAGAGTTTTTGGGATACCCATTCAAGGCCAATAATTGTATTTAGGTACATAGCATACATAGCATCCACGATAGTATCTATTACGGATTATATCTACTACAGATATTATGAAATTAAACCTGGCTTTAAGACTTTTGAATTTTTTTTTTATGTTAAACTTGAAAGACTTGAAAAACTTGATGGTAGGTGGCTACCGTCGCCAATAACAAAAGAAACGCCACTGGTAGGTACCTACTGTTTGACGCTCTCGTAGTAGGATTAAGGACAGGGATTAATACCTATATAATTATATTTTCTACCTAAGAGATATTTTAATATTTGATTATTCGGACTATCTTATATACCTACCTACCTGGTCCGTCCGTCGCGTAATGCGGTCTGAATAAGAGGCGCACCGTCGGCAACGAACCGAGTCAATATTGTTTTTTACGACCACCACTTATTGTTTTATGACACTATTTTATTCTAGAATCGTGACATATAACAACCATTAAGTTTTAATGTGTAGGTACCTATCTCTAATTTATTTGTAGACTCATATTAAGTACCTATGTAATTTGGTGAATGATGAAAAATTATATTTTGAACCTCGTTCATAGGCAATACTATTTGGTTTTATTATTAATTTATTCTTATTATTATTTTTTAATATTAATTTATTATATTTTATTATTGATTTATTAGATATTCCTACGAAGTTATTCAAAGATGTATTAGATATCCTATACCTATATGTATTACTTGTCCATTAAAATATCGAAGTAATTATTAGGTACATAAATAAATGTTTTTACCTAATTAAAAAGATATACCTACATGTGTTTTCGTGTTTCTTTTCATATAAACAGTGCTTAATTTGTGATATACAGGTACCTACCTACCTATTATAAAAATACATATAAGATCACAACACATATTTACTTACTCAGTGAAAACATAACACTTAAAAATGTTCAAAAGCAGTCATTAAAAAGCATAATAAACTTACTTTACTACCCTATACAATAGACTACTTAGTCTATCTAAGACTTGATATAGCTGTCACTAAAAGCCACCTATACAAATTCATTGCAGATAAAAAAAAAACATTTTATTGCAGATACAATACGAATAAGACAGAAACATGCAGTGATGGAGTCAAAATTTACCGGTAATTGACATCCAAGGGTACCGAGGTATGTCAGGCAGTGGCTGAGCTGAGGGCTGTGAGCAGGCCGCTCCCATGGCGTCCACCGACGCAGCTGAAGCTGCCGAAGCCGCCGAAGCCGCTGCTTGGTGATAGAATTGAGCAGCCGCTGCCATACTAGCCGAAGCCGCTGACACTGCAGCCCCACCATTGTGCTGGCCTAGAGCGTAGTTCACCATAGAATCTCCGACCGCGGTGGGATAGCGACAACTCTTATCATCGGCCGCTGATAGACCTCCGCCAGCGCCGAACGGCACCGATCCCCCAAACTGATGATGCTGTGACACGTAAGGGTACATCCTCGCTGGAGCCCCTGGCGATGCTGATGAAGAAGAAGAGGAACGCTGCGGGCTTCCGGCGCCCGGAGATCCTGCCCCCAGCGCCGCAGCCCCTAACCCGCCAGAGAGCGATGACGATAGAGAGGTCGACAGCGAAGACGACAAAGAAGACGACAGCGACGCCTCGATCGGCGACGCCCCAGCACCCGCGAATAAGTTCTGGTGATGGAACTGCTGGTGGTACTTTGGGAGCATGCTATCAATGATGAACTTGGAACTCATCGCTCGGCGGCGACGCGGCGCGCGACGATCGCCTCGCGGGAGATGCGTTTATCGCCGGCGATTCGGATCGATTCTCGCGCGTGCACCTCTACTATGGCCGCGAATCGTTTATGACCCGCGTATGAGGCTCTACGACTCCGAATTCCCCGTCGCGGCGAGCGTTACCGCTGCCGCGCGCCGCACGTGAGACGGCGAAACGCGACGAACGCGCGCGAGCGAAACAGCAATACGCGCGGAGCGACTCGCGAGAAGCTCCTCCGTCTCATTAATTCCTACCTGCATGGCTTATATTAGAAAGAGATAAAAGCTATTCGCTAACGACCATTCCGACGGCCATTGTTCGTAATGGCGCCGGGCCCCGCGCAGCCACGCTACCCCCTCGTCTACACCAATAGTGATCCCGTATAGAACATTCACCGCCAATCACAAACCATTTGGGCACTTGCTATCTGTCAAAGTGAAGGGCTTTACGCAATATTGCACCATCACATAAATGTTTAATATTAATTTCCACAAATATATAAATACTTTTAAAGCAAAATAAGTTAATGTATTATGTGTGATTATTTATTTTTGAAAAAAATATGCAATATGAAACATATTAATGTCATACATTCCGTGCCCAATGAATATTACTTATTAATATGTATTTCAGAAAAATTTATTTATCACAAGAATATAGAAAAATATTAAGTCATTTCAATATATAATTACAACTTCATGCATGTTACAGCTGAGAATTTTTAAAATGTTCACATAAAAATCGTCATAAACTGAAAATCATGAATGGCACTGAACTGTTTTACGACGACCACGTGGTCGAACCGGTAGCTTATCCCTTTCTCTTCGGTATATCTATCCTTGTTACACATTTCATTCATCTTTACAAGTCGTAACCACAACTGTCTCGAGTGCCATAACAAACTTTACGGCTCTCGACATAAAACCTTTAATTGCGTGAAAAGAATATTTATTTATTACGTATTTCATTGTTGGTTGTGTTTAGTGCATGGTTTTTATAGGCTTAAGTTGCCTTTTCAGCTTTATCAGGTCGGTAGTACGACGGTGTGGCAGTAGAACATTGCATACGTATAGGTTTTATGTTGTTATTGTGATGTTTTTGCCATAAACGTAAGGGAATGGACGATATGGACAGTTTAGGGCCATTTAATTTTACGATTGTGGTAATTTTTTATCACTTTCCGAATGATTTTGAAGACTATTATTAAATACAATGGCATATTGGATGAAAGCTTACTATACCATACTATGGGAGTCAGTATACTTAGTTTATGCATTTTTATTAACAATAATTAGCAAATAAAAAATAGTATTAATTAAAATTTTGACAATGCTTAAAATTTACTATAGTAATGCAGTTATGAAAAATTAAATTGTATTAAAAATAATACTAACTTATGACTATTTTAATGTTATCTAGCATTAAGATATTTTTAACGCCGCGCGATAATTTTTTAAAGTTGTTTCTGCCATTAGCATTTTTTGTAGAAAAGAAATACATGTTTTGTAAACAAGTTTTAATAAATCATATATCCTATATTCAATGATTGTTTTATTTTGTTAATAAGATGCCACCGACAGTTAAATTTAAATCACAAAAAAAAATATTATTTTGAAAAAGTAAAATTTCCCATTGTTCTACTGGTTCCCATACCATTGTTTTATTATTATTATTATTTGCAATTTGCAATGGGCGAATTTACCTAATTCTATCGTAGAAGGCTTTCTAAATCAATGCTGAGCCTTACAATTTTTTATTATTAGATATTTCAAATACTATAAATCAAGATATGTCAATAGGTAGGTATGTATGGTGTCAGACGGTCTAGCTGTACGCTCGATGGTCCACAAGAACCACAAGTAAACTCCAGGAGGGTACAAGTGTAGATACCTACCTAAAGCCAACTTTGATAGAATAAAGAAATTCTCAGAAGATCAATCGTCGAAATACCTACCTACACATGCAGATTACCTACCTTCTTTTGAGAAGGGGTGCTGATCAGATTATGGCTGCCATAATGTGTCCAAGTCCAAAAAATAATTGATGTTTTGTTAGAGAAAGGGAGTAACTTAGTCATTGGAAGAGTATGGAAAGTTATAGGTACTTAGTTAGCTTGCCTTGTTTTGTTCCTTCGGCGGTGAGGCTTTGCAGCAAAGGAACCGATCACATATCATCACGCCCTGTTTTATAGAGGGATCGTTGTAAACCAAAGCATTATGAACTAGCCGCAACTCGCTGGTGGGCGGAGCAACTGTCCATCGTAAAAGTGTTCAACTGCTCGGAATATTTACAACTATCGCATACGAGATTTAACGAGCAGTTTATAGGTACACAAAGCTTTAAATTTCAATATAAACTTGTTGTTTAGTGACGCCCACAATGAATTAAAAACGTATTCTATGAGGAATTAGGTACCTACTTATCTTATCACGATCACCAAATTTTATGCATATAATAAATTAAACATGACAATAATAATTTTACTATTAAGGTGAGTTTAAATCAAATAATAGGTAGGTGGGATGTTTTTTTATCTTTACAGCAAACACTTTCATTAGTTCATAGTAACCGCGTCTAATGAACCGTTCATATTCACGCTGAATGGCAGGCATCGCGATACACTTTACATAATATCTAAGGTTCTTTAAATAAATAAAAATATTAGTAGTTTAAAAAAATAAACAAAGTCTATAAAAAATAAATATTATTCTTCATAATTTTGTTTACCTAATTTTATTTTAGAAAATAAATAACACTTAATTATGTACTTACCTTAGACATGTCATCGTCACCTGAAAGAAATTAAATTATTTTAATAAATATTTTCAAATGGCAAAAAAATATCTCCTGACTGGTCAGATGAAAAACCAGGGGTAAGTAAAGTAGGGGTAACATTTTTCAATTTATAGGAAACCAATTTAGGAATCTAAGTAGTGAACTTTACTGATCACACTACACTAAATTGATTTCTAAATCGAAGACATAGGATATAGTTGAAAATAGATAATAGAATCTAAAATCTAAATTAGATCCAATCTGTTCTAACTGCGATTACACCTTCCTAAATTGGTTTCCTATAAATTGAATAGTGTAATAACCGCTTTAGGTAACATAAGTCCTCCGTAAAATAACAAAACTTGTGCCTGTTATTTCGTTGCTAATTTAAGGGACTTCACTTCAAAGTCAATTCAAATTCAAATTCAAAGTTCATTCTTCTATACTTACATATATACATATATCTTGTCTTTAATCTAAATTTTTTTTGTCCTTTAAATCTAAAGTCATTCTTTCTAGGAAGACGATTTGGTATAGTCATAAGACATTTAGGAAGACTTAAAGTATGTACATAAAAAATAGTAGGTATAATAACTTGAAATTAAACTTAACTTAAACTTAGAAATAAAATTGTTCTCGTTGAAATGCGTAAGAAGCTTAGTTTCAATTAAATACTCATGTTTAGTTAAACCTTCAAGTAGGTAGTATACCTATAGGAGGGTAAGTACAAAATTTTAATTTCACGTCTAGAAGGCGGCCGGGTGCGGAATTTGTGTGGCATAATAAGTGAGATTGTTGCGAAATTTGTTACAAGAAAAAGAAAGAGGGCTTGCATGGCGATATCCATTATATTAGTGGGGACATTCCCTTTATTTTGTCAAGAATTTATACACGTCCTTTGAGAACTTTAACTAAATTTTAGTTAAACTCAAGTCTATATTTCAAAAATATATAACTATTACATCAGATTCGTTGTAGAAGAGTCCGTTGGGTGAGTAGTTAGGATGCTTGCCTTAACACGTCAACTTGGGAAATTGACGAGGCAGCGCACTTGCAGCACCTATGGCGTCATTCCTAAGATCGTACTCTTCGAAATAGGAATATAATGCAAAATGTAGCTATAGAAAAACACACCTATCAATAGACTTGTTTTGAAATTTTAACTTTGCTCTAGTAAAAGACTTCAATAAAAGAAATTCTAATTAGATTCTAACAGGATTCCGCTATGATTAATAACTTCTAACTTGGCCAATCAACTTTACAAGTTCTATGATAGATACCTTATTGCTATAAACACAGTGGCCAGACGTGAGTTTTTTATTTTATTTTAGATAATCCCTTTGGTAAAAGTGCTTCATCCAAGGCAGAAAAGTATCCTATAACTATATCCATTCTTGTGTTCCTGACAACTTCTTTGCAAAATTTCATGATGACAGACAGACAGACAGAGTTATTTTCACATTTACAATATTAATATGGATAAGTATAAGTACGGAATTAGTGTGGATTGTTTTTATTTTAAACTATAAAAAATGAAGAAAACAATTCATGTCCACATGTTTCGATCGCGTGTCGGTGGGCGCACGTGTAAGTGGCAGCTTCAATATTTATGTGCAATTTTTCCAGCTCCGTCCTCCTCGCCGAGCTCCCCCGCCGTACTTCTTGATAAAGGATGCAGTGCGCCCGATCTTCCCCGCTCAACCACTACTCAATTGCGTAACAATGAGCCCTTTGCCTCACGAGAAAATATTATTTTTAATAACATTATTAATTCAAAGAGAAACGCAAAGAATTTATATTTGAATACATTTACGTTTGTGGTATATTTATTTTATGGTCACTGTCATTATCATGTGGGGAGGCAAATACCTCTAACGAGTGAAGTGTCAAAAGTGTAGGCCAGATTGACAAAAATCTCAAACGTTTTTTTATACCTTTAATTTCTCAAACGCATAAATGAAGAAGATTTTAAAGTGGACGAATGGATCTTGATTCTATGAACCTTTCAACGTTTTACAGAAGACCAGATAAGAATCATTTTTCTAAGAAATTGGTTTTACATTGAAGGACATGAAAACACTAGCAAATTACAATACAATACATTTTAATTTGAAAAATACTTA
Source organism: Synanthedon tipuliformis (assembly GCA_947623395.1). Lineage (NCBI taxonomy): Eukaryota > Metazoa > Arthropoda > Insecta > Lepidoptera > Sesiidae > Synanthedon > Synanthedon tipuliformis. The sequence goes on along the minus strand of OX392417.1, from coordinate 6,881,909 downwards.
TCTGCTTTACTTAACAATGCAAGTTTGGGCAATTAATGAATAGAAAATACCATTGGTAAATATTATTGGTGAAGAATATTTACTGTAATTATTTAATCATTAATTACCTTAACGGTATGTTTTGTACCTAAAAGATATTTTCTAATTAGATAGAAGAAGATTCTAATTAGAATTTTTAAATAGCTTACTTCTATTAGTTACAAAAATAATATAGGTACTTACTCAGTGCTTTTTATATTAAAAAATATTTTGTAAGATTCTATGTTATAAAACTTTACTTTTATATTATATGTGAACTATTTTATGAATAAACGAAACGTATTGCGAATGTAGTACAAGTGCTCGCCGAGCGGCTGTAATTCTTGCAATATTATTCAAATAAAAACAATTTCAATTTGGGAACAAATTGAAACGGAGAGCAGCCGTCGTGTTATTACATTTGGGCGGAGGTTAGCAGCGGTAGAGCGTGTAAAGTGCCGATAGAGCCTTCCCTACGCAGCCCTCTCATTGCCCATAACACCAGCTTCGGGCTTTCCCCAAAAGCCTTCAAGAACGCCTCAAATTTAGCGACTTTTCGCTCTCAATACATTTACGAGACATTCAAGGGACACTAAAGCATGTTCCTCATTTTTTTCTTAAGATTTTCGTGCGAAGAATCTTAGTTTTCGATGGGCGTTCGCCGATGCGAATGTGTCGTGTCATCCGAACACAAAACGGTAATTGTGCGTATGGCGAGCACGATTGAGGTATTTCTTATTTAGCGAATATGCCGTTCAATGGCAACAGCTCGTGCTACGAGGAATTTGATACTGTATCATATTTTTGTATGGAGTTTGATTACTATATATATACTATATTTGACACAAAGTTGCGGCTTCGGGAAATTCAATTTGTTTTTAATTTTAAATAAAAACATTTTTTTTTTAGCCAAGTGAAATTTATTATACAATAAGAGCAGTTTACACTCGATAGAACAGAAAATATCTATAGCGAAAGTACCTACAAACATAGAATTTAAAATTTTACAGCTGCAATTATATTCTTCGTTTAATCAATAAACAATGAAACTTGAAAACCAATTTACCATTATAGGAAAAATTTTAACTGCTAGAATACTAATAACGATTATACAAATTTATGAAGACCCTTTTATCAATATAATAGTTTATTATTATTAATGTTTATTTATTAAGATAATAATTTACCATAATAATTTTTGATGCCGATTTTGTAGCATTTTAATTTGTATAAGTATGAGTAGAAGCAGAGCTTACTTTAAAATACAATCCAAGGTGGTGACATCTCTGAATTCGTCAATGAACTATTTAGTTTGATAGTGAACTTCAGCTGCGCTATCTATGTATTTGTAAGTAACATTAAAAATTTCACAGAACAAGAGTGTCAAACTAATACCATAAATGGAAAATAAGTAATTAGTTAAGTTTATAAAATTTTTCATTCGTTGATTTTCAATGTTTATATTTTTTTTGCTGTTATGAAATATTTTACGATAATAGCGACATCTCTTGGGGGGTGAGGGAAGTTCTTTAACACTTGGGACGCAGTGTTGCGGTGCATAACTGAATTAGCAAACAAAAATTATGGATAGAATTTTATCTAAATGCGGATATTTTACTTAAAAATATATTTTACTATAAATATATTTTTACTGCACATATTTGATTTGTAAACATTAAATACAATTATTATATAATTATTAGTGGTACGTATTATATATTTTTATATGCGAAAACGGGCAGGCAGGCTGACCCTCCGTTTGATGGTAGGTGGCTACTGTCGCCTTTTAAGACAAGCAACGACATGAGTCTGAATTAGGTCTGAATTAAGAAGGTACATATTATAGGGAAAAGTTTTTATTTCACAGTGATCCTCTGTAAGGAGGTTGGTACTTACTGTCACCATGTAGACTGCCCTGTTTATGATTACGGAACACAGTTAGCCCTGCCTCACTAATTTAGACAATTACTTAGGTAATTACTCACATAAGTGATGAAAACAAGATTACAATTTTCCTTATATAAATGGTCTAAATACTATCCACCTTGGATATGACAATAATGGCAAAGTAGAAGAATCTATCTATATCTATAACAAAGTATTGCGTATTGGTTTAAAATCATATATTATACCCCGAAATACTCGTAATAGGTATGACCATGGTATGACAATTAATTTCTACGAGAAAGAATAATTAAAATTCAAACTGGACACGTCCACAACCGACTGAAGTGTTGCACAAAATTACAATAAGGCTACACATAATGCTACCTACCGCAGTCGCCAGTCATCCAGTATTTTAGACGTAAGTATATATTTTTTTCACACGCGACTTGGAATTTTTATCACGTAAATTTTTCGTTCGAAAGGGAAACCCTATTGTCATTCGAAACGTAACGCTCGTTTCCTTACGAACACGTGTTTGATTATACATATTTTGACATGTATATGTTTGTAACATATTTATATATCTTAGTGGAATATATATTTATTTGAGTCACGCTATTTTTGTTATGGTGTTTCGTATTTTTGTCGTTCAGCAACAGACATACGTGTAGGTATTATAGGCCGCTATGAGGGGTAACTTTGAAGATATAAGAAAACTATTATAATAGGATTTATTAGACAGTGACACGAAAAAGTAATTGTTGAAACTATATTGAAACATTTAAATAATAGCTTAGCTGGCAACAGTGATTTATAGCGTTTCATTATTTATCGCGATTAAACCTCGCATTTTACTGCAATTGAAGAAAAATTGAGTAGGATATTTACAAATAATTTTTTCATAAAAAAAATCATTGCATTGCATTATATTATTTTTTAAATTTAAATATATTCACACATTTTACACAACACCATCTAGTTCCACAGTAAGCAACTAATGCTTGTATTATGGATACCAGATACATAGTTGATAGCTACATAGATTACTTTTTTTTCTAAATACATACATAATATAAATAAGTACGTTAGACAACCATAACTCAGGTACAAAGGTTAACGGTCTTACTACAAAAACATTAAACACACTTTAATCAGGCTTAAAACACGTGATAAAAAAAAACTTTACTACAAAAGAGTGTCTAGGCATTGTTTAGGGTTTAACAATGCTTGAGCATTATTTAAATTTAACCACCGCCATATGCTAGTTTAACGAGTGTCTATCTAGTTAACGGCCTCTCTTCCTCTGACATATTGTGTCAAATTTCGTTTTGCGTATACTTAATAGTTACTTAATATTAAAGATTTCTTTTGATTTTATAAATGAGTATGGATATTTTAAATTTAATTGACATGGAGGATATGGATTACATGGATAATTTTTGAGATAGAATACATCGTGAGAGAATTAATCCATTCGAATATATAACTTTGGTAACAAGATTATTTATTTAATAAAGGATGATCTACCATGTGATGCTAGAGGTGGATCCTCAAATAAAAATTTTATTTAACAATTTTAACAAATCAAACTTTACATTTGACCACATTTGACAATTACGTCAGTGTTAGTTACGTTCCATTATGCTCAATATTTTTTGGTATTACGAAATTTTATAAATAATCTAACGTATTTGTTGTAATTTATTACTTATTCCAATCTTATAATTTGCTGATATCATTAATATAGTCCGTAATAATAGCTTGTGAAAACCAAAATTCATTATTATACGCCTATCAGATCTGCGTAAAATGAAAACGACATGAATGCAGGGCGAGTGACTGAATGAATGTTTGCCAAGGTTGCCATAATTCATTAACATTCACGTACTTTAACACTGTCTACCGAAACAAGCGCTAAATAAGGTTTTGTGGTAGGGACATTTTAAACGCTCGCTGACCAATGCTTAAGTGCTTAATGCTTGTCTAACTAAGCATGTGTTTGAACAGTGCTTACTGAATCTTTTGTAGTAAGACCGTAACTGTTTACACATAAACATTTGCCCCTAGCGGGGCAAATCCGTGACCGTTTGGTTAACAGCTAGAGTTACTAGCTAGAGTTACAGACCAATCGTTTCGTCACGTTTGGTCTAGTGGCTAGAATTATTCTATTATTAAGACAAATAATGTTCGGTTTGAGTAGGTACCTACTTAAATATATTGTATCATAAGTCTGAAGAATACATGTACCTACTTAGGTAAGTACCTACGTGAAATATCCATTTCGTAACTACAAAGCTACTAAATTTTAATTCTAGAAAAAGTACTTACTAGATATACTCTCGGGGAATTATTTAAATTATTTCATACAAATTAACATGCATTTTAACGAGAGCACTTTGATCTGAGTTTTAAAAAGAGGATGTTGATAATAACAATCTGTGATACACAGGAAGCGAGACCATTTGAAAAGATATCTGATGTTTTAAATTAAGACAATAACTAATGTTTGATTGAACTAAAGATAATTTTTAAATCTCGATAAGTCTAATTATTAGAGATACGATACATAATTCGAAATAATATTATTTTAATGTACAAACTTACTAATAATAACAATAACATCGTGAATTTCGATCAATCTCAGCGCCAGACGATGCTTTTTGACATCACTGTCCCGCATGATGAAAACCTCGTGAAAGCCGAAAAAGATAAGCTGAGTAAATATTTAGACTTGGCTCACGAGGTGACCGTCATGTGGGATGTTGATTCGACCATCATCGTCCCGATAGTCGTTTCGGTGAAGGGTCTTATAGCGAAGAGCCTCGATAAACACCTCAAGAGGCTCTCACTAGATGGCTGGATCAAGGGACAGATACAGAAGGCGGTACTTCTTGACACGGCACGAATTGTCAGGAGGTTCCTCACTCTGCAACTTTAACCACCGGTAGCTTGGGCCTTACCAAGCTGCCTGTGGACTACCTACTAAGTAGTTTTTAGTTTTATAAAATAATAAAAAAAAAAATATAAAAAAAATTTAGAACGAAGAATTAAAATAAATATATGTGAATAATAATATCATAATAGTCTTGTCTATTAAAATATACTAATTACCTACTAATTAATAAAATTGTTACGCCTACTAAGCAAAATAACAATTATAAAATCAAACAAAAAAAAAACAAAATTTTAAAAAAATATATATAAAATTTAACATTTGAGTAAATGTTAAATTTATTGAAATATAAGTTTAATAAGTTAACTTTTATACAAGTTATACCTACCCAGTGTTTTTTGTAACGATTAAATAAACGCGAGAATATGGAGTCGCTGAACTAAGAATTTTGTGCAATAGAATTGCTCTATTACATTTAATAGATATTAATATCTAAGTGAATTTAAATTATTTATAGATCTATTAATTGAGTTTTGTTTTATATAATGTAAAGTTTAGATTTAACAAAGTGAACAGTTTGGTTAAGATAATTAAATATTTAGGTATTGGTGTAATTACAAAACTATTTTAATTTAAACTTTATAACGTCTGTGCTTATGTTGCATAAATATGTTCTTGCAAGGTTGTATAGTTTTAGAATAGCTTTAAAATAACTATGAAAACCAATTAATGTTAATGTTTAAGTGAAAATTGTACATGACGAGACTATTTTAAAGTTGTGCAAATAATTTTCTAACAGGGATATTACAATTATTATAAAATTCAAACGTGAAAAGACGTAATATAATTTAAAAATAATAAAATATTTGTAAGATAAAATATGCGAAAAATTAAATCCCCTTATTTCCTTATTAAATACTTTATCAAAAAATAAAATATTAATTTTAATGATTTTTAAATATTTTATTTTTAAGGGCATCTTAATGTGACTAAATGAAATTATTTATTTAAAAGGTCTAGGATTTTCATGCTTAAGTTACAAAACCATTCTCTTTGACATAATGAAATATGTTTACAGATAGGTACTTAAGATATTTATGTTTGAAACTTGCACATATAATATGTTTGCTAATCAACTTTTAGATCACAAGTATAAAACATATTTACAACTTGACGCCTTCACGATGTAGTTGCAATTTTTCTTCTATACTTTATTGGCAATTAAGTTTTATATTCATTCATAAAATATATCAGTAGATATTTAAAATAAGCACAGGAAACCAAACAGGTAATATACCCTAAAGGTTTACAAATACAGTACAAATTCCAGTACTTTTATTTATTAATAGAGACTGTGATGAGTTCATGCTTTTTAAAACTAATTAACTCACATGTCCAACATGTATGTCTGCATACTTGATAGATAGTAATACTTACCTATATCTATACAATATAACATATATAGAAAATAAACAAATTTAATATAATAACAATTATTATTATTTAAAACAAATGTAAATTTCAACCTAGTGTAAGAAGAACTTGATTTTTCGTACTATACACTAAGTATAATTACTAAATATTTTGTCTTATATTTAAGGTATACCTACATACGATAAGTTAGTGACCATTAGCCGCATCAAGAAAAAGATAATATTTTTACAAAGACCACACCAAGAAAAAAAAAAAGAAAAAAGTTCGTCGAGACATAATTTGAGAGTTCATAATTTTCTACTTTTTTCAACTAATAATTATTATAATTGTTATACTTTATATAACAAAAATCAATATAATCGTTTTATTTTATAACAAAAAATATTAAACACCTTACAGACTAATATTAAAACTTAAATCAATATTAAGTTCACACTTTTAGAAGGCAATAGAATTTGTGTTGTCATGTTACGTAATATATCAGAGAACTATTTGTCACCCTCCGATGAGACGGGGTTATTTGCGCAAGGGTGGCTGTAGTGGCGCATTGTTGCAGACAGACAGAGCCCCCAGAGATGGTGCTACTGTATTTTGCACAGTAGCAAGTAGTTCCATTTCCCTTAGACAGAGGGTGTTGGTATAAAGTAGAAGTTTCAAGTTCAAAATTCAAATTTTAGTTTTAATATTCTTACTTTAAATTTTGCCCTTTTAATTGCACTTTTGCACTGATGTACATACAAACTGGCAGTCTGTGTTTAATAACTATAAGTTATGATTTTACTGTAGGGAAATATTAGGTAATTATAGTTATATAATACTTACTATACCTGTGTAAAAAGTTTTTTTTTTAAAATAACAGTCAGTCGGCATGGTCACGATCTACTTGATGGTGGGTGGTTACAGGGTAACCCTACAATTAATCCCATAGGTATTGCTAGTCTGCTGCAGACCTTACTTGAATTTTACAAAAATTTTTGACTATTAGGGTTATTTTGACCTCCATAAACCATTTAGTAGTCGTCTGAGAAACATTTATCCCCGAATTAATTAGAAAATATAGAATTTTTCCTTTTAATAATATAGATAGAAGTTTGATAAGATAACCCTCTTATATAATCTGAGTCACAATATGACTCATATACCTTAGTATGTAAGTTAATGTTAAGTATTTATTTTAAAATATAATTACTTACCTCTTTTTAATTTTACGTTATTAAATTTTACATGAGTGACCTTAATAAAAATATTTTGGAAACTATGGTTTCTAACCATGGAAGAAACCGCAATAATTTATTGGGTTGAGTAAAATATACCTACTGATAGACCGCTTCGAAGTATCAAAGAACAAATATTGTATTGAAACATAAAAATAAAGGTTTAAAAAACAGGTACAAATTATTCGGTATTCGAACTCAACAAACGGCTTGTCTACAAAAAGCAATCGATTCTAGGTATTGTTTTCTTTATTACGTTCATGTTTTAACAGTTTATTGGTGAAAGGGTTGACTGTGAGGACAATTCGAAATGTCGCTGTGTTTGTCTCACTAGCTAGAGGTACCGATGCTTTGAAAAGTGGTAATCGTTGGCCAAAACATTAAATAGCAGACTGACATTATTTTGATACTTGAATATTAAATACATTTATTGAGTTTTCTTATATTACTTGCGTGTGTTTAGTATTGTTGTGTATGAGTAAAGTAGAGTTTTGTGTGTAGGTTAACCAAAATGCTATTTTAGTTTTGATTCTCACGAGAGCCAGTCAATACTTAAATATTGCAAAGCTTAGGTACCTACTTACTTAGGGCTGGCGCTTAATGGAGGACGGTACGGCAAAGTATATTAATTTAAAGTATATTAAGAATTAATTTAATGTGTATTTCTATTACTAATATTTACAAAGCCTGCATTTTTTTTATAATTTCTAAATTTATGTAAATATTTAATATTCAGAAACAAATAGGTATCTAGAAAATTTAAATACTAGATACAGATATCAAAAGGAATAAATAATTTCCTAACTTTGTAATTGATATTCAAGTATCAATATTACTGATCCGCTATCTACTATTTTATGGAGTACAATGCAAGAAAATTGCACAACGTACAACCATAAAACCATCACACTATTACAACCCTTTGAGGTGCAATAAATATTTCTGTCACTATTGCGGTCAAATCTTAAACGAAATTTCGACTTTAAAACTATATAGTAGACAGTTCATATTCAATTAACGGCTCACATTCGTGTAATAGTTTTTAATACCTGAGTAAAAACTTAACTGTGAACGTAATTACGGAACAATGAGAGCTATAATGACAGGTATTACGAGCAAAAACGCAAATTCCTCCAGTCTTACTTTGGTTTAGGGATGTTGCAAACATTCGCATCTGCATCCGCAAATGCGGAACATCCGCATTGATTTGGACATCTGCATCTGCTTCCGCATCCGCATTAATCAATGCGAATGTTCATGCGGATGCGAATATTATACAAGTAGCGACAAGAAAGAAATTGGGCGGGGCCGGTGATTGACGCGTGCCGGTCGCACGTGACAATAACCAATGGGAGCGAAGAAATTGGTGACAAGATTCGGCAATACTACTCTTCATCAAGTATAATGCTCCTATTTTTAAATTCAACAAGCTGACCCGGCGAACTTTGTTCCGCTTTAGAGGCAATAAATGAGCAGACCATGATTTTATCATGGTCAATTTTTTATTTGGATAATTAATGCAAATTAAAAAGCAAGTATTTAATTTACGGGAACGTGACGTGGGACGTGACATAAAACGTGGTATAACAAAACGCAACTGAAAGCAATTTATCAGTAAAAACCCGTTCATCCCGTCTACCCGTTAATTTGTTAAAAATGGTATAACAAAACAAAACGCAACTGTCAGCTAAACGTAATCTAATCTATGGTTAATTATGCAATTTATTAGTAAAAAAACAATCTAGCCGTTCATTTGTTAAAAGTGGTATAACAAAACGCAACTGTCAGCTAAACGTTATGTAAATTATGTAAATAAAAAAAATAAAAATAAAAAAATAAAAATAAAAAAAAGTATCCTATGTCCTTCTCCTGGTTCTGAGCTATCTCCCCACCAATTTTCAGCCAAATCAGTTCAGCCGTTCTCGAGTTATACGTGGTGTAACTAACACGACTTTCTTTTATATATATAGATTACTGATATAAAAAACAGTAGGTGAAGTTTAAAAAAATTGTTACATTATACATTACTTATATTTAACATAAAAATAAGTACTTAATTATGTTTGATTACAATAAAAATGTTAATAATTACGTTGTCATTGTTTTAATTCTTCATTAATAGACTTTATTTACATAATATCTTATACATCCGCATCCGCATCTGCATCCGCGGATGTGAGCCTGCTAAACTCCGCATCCGCATCCGCATCCGCGGATGTGAAAATATCGGCATCTGCAACATCCCTGTTGGTTGTGTACCTGTTACGTTTATGGATAGTTGAATATTTTAAAAAGTTTTGTGGTGAACCATCAAGTAAGGTGATATTTTTATGTGTGTTATAACTGAGAAGAAAAATTTTAAACATAGTAGAATTAACAAACAGACAACCGTGGTAAGGTACGTGTGTTTGTAGATACAAAATTTATAAATCAGTGAAAAAAAAATCGTCAGATTATACGTATATACGTCAGATTGGTTGATTGATTGAAAATGTCTTTTTAGACATTTTTAGACAATATTTTCCTGTCTTGAATTTGTAGGTAAGCGTTAAACAGCTTTACTATATAAATACTAGCTGCTGCCCGCAACTTCGCCCGCATAGCTTTGTAAATTATATACTAAAACCTTCCTCAAGAACAACTCGATCCATTGGTGAAAACAGCATGAAAATGGTGCAGTAGTTTTTGAGTTTATCGCGAACAGACAGACAGACAGACAGACGCGGTGGAGGACTTTGTTTTATAATATGTAAGGATTGTACGACCTAAGAACCTTTCTTTTGAGTAGGTATATAAAAAAAGTATTATTAGAAATATTCCAAATAAATTCCAAATAAGGGTTAAATATTCAATAATTCTACGCAATTTAAAAACAATGTTTCTATTCAAAACATATTATACCTACCTAGATATCTCAGAATGTGATTTAAATTGTATAAAATGACTATTTTCATATGTATTCGAAACATAGATTAATAATTGGTGTCGCTGCGCTCGACTAGATACCGCCGGCGTAACTTGTCAAATGCGGCAACAAATATTACGCCGAGGTCGGCGTACCCGAGACAGTCACACTTTAAGCTGTCTGTGAAGTGTATATATACGTGCCGAATGTTTTATTATAAAATGCCAGTTTGGGTAGTGAAACTGTGTAAAAAGTGATAAAAAGTGACGATGTATTTACACACACTACAATAATAAGTTGCCGCATTCACGGAGCTATTGTTTTTAGATAGCGCGGTATTTAGTCAAGCGCAGCGAGACCAATCTTTAATCTATGATTCGAAAATTATATTCCAAGGTAATTTAGAAAAAATCGTTATAACTTTAAAATAACTCAAACACCTTCGATAATATCAAATCAGATGGCGCTTAGATATCAATAAAAACATTCTCCAGGGTTCCACAGTCATAAAGTGTCCCATAAAATATTTTATGGATCCATACACACACACATTAAACAGATAGGTAGTTGCGTCGATAAATCATCATTAAATACGATGTAAACAAAACGAGGATTACTCGTGTAAATAATTTTACGACATTTACGCACATCGAATTGTTTCTTGCGAATTTTATTTATGCGATGTGATAAGCTATGGATATCTATCTATCTACCATAAAAAAGTTAGTAATAAGTAGGTATAAAACTAATAAGTACATGAATAAATATTTCTAGTTGAAAATGTTAGATATTCGCTAATCTGCCTATAGTATACCTATAAATATCCAGTTTTATCAATTTGTTTAATTAATAATTAGGTACCTAGGTATAAAAAAATTAGGTAATTAAATATTATATGTATAACTATTCCATATATTTATTACAAAATGAGAAAGTTATAATTTTATCCAAATTCATTAAGCCGTTTTTGGGTGATCCACACATCCATCCTCATAAATTTTCGCATTTTTTTATATTAGTACCGAACATTTATCCATAGAATTATTATAAAAGGCATAGAACTATTATAGTTTGATATATATAGATATACTAGCTGGTGCCCGCGACTTCGTCCGCGTTCTGGATGAAAGGTACCCTATGTCCTTTTTGGAGTCCCAGACAACGTGTATGCAAAATTTACAACGCCATCTAGGGAATTCTGTTTGAAGCAATGTAGTACTTGCTAATTCATCTAATCTCACTTCGAATAATGGAAAAAGTCTGTTAACAGATGGCACTACATGTTAGTTATAGTTTATAAAATTACGTGTTAATAAAATTAAAGCTGCTGCCCGCGACTTCGCCCGCGTAACTTAGTAAATTATGTACTTAAACCTTCCTCGAGAACCACTCTACCCATTAGTGAAAACCGCATTAAAATCCGTTGCGTAGTTTTAAAGATCTAAGCATACAAAGGGACATAGGGACAGAAAAAGCGACTTTGTTTTATACTATGTAGTGATCTATCAAACTATAGACGTAAACAAAATTAAGTGTGTCACAAAATTCTTGTCCATTAAGTTAAATTGATCAGTATTTATAGATAGAGACAGCTATGTAAGGAAAACTGTTGAGAAATGCGCACAGATGCCGAGAGTGAGAGCATATTAATTTCAGAAGGCGAACTTTTAAGGCTGGGTTGCACCATTTAACTTTAACTATAACCAACGCCGCAACTTGAGTTAAAATAACGGTTAGGCCGAAAATGAGTTGCACCAGTTAACAAATAATCATAGCTAGTTAACTGGTGCAACTCATTTTCGGCCTAAAACTCATTTTCGGCCGAAAATGAGTGCGAATTAACTGAAGTTGCGACGTTGGTTATAGTTAAAGTAAGATGGTGCAACCCAGCCTAAGTCGTTCAATTTATACCTAACATCTTGCTCGATAACCATATATATGTAGGTAGGTAAGTAAGTACGTATAAAAGTTCTCACTAGTTTTCTCATTCTATTCGGCGAGGGTTGAAGTTGGTGGAAACCAATTTAAAGTTGGCGACCGACTGGTTAAAAAGCAAAAGTTCCTTTTGAACTTTGCTCGTAGCACCGACAGCGAGCCCTTTTATTTTTACTTATTTTACAACTCTGGCCCTTTACGACGACGGCCATGATGCGAAGGGACTGTACATTGAACGCACATTCATATTCGGTTGCGTTTTGTTTTATTTTTGCTTCTCATCTTTATGTTACGATTACGAAACGTGTTAACGTGCATTACGCGAGATTATATTGATTGCTTTTTATCGTTCGACAATAAATATTGAGCTAAATACTCTCAACATCCTGCGATTTGAGTTTTCCTAATTGTAAATACACTTTAAATTTTAAATGAAACCCATTTCCTGTTTTACATAATAACCAATTAATTAAGTGTACATTTTATGCACTACATGTTGATACCACATGAGAAAATTTTCGTATTTTATAGGTACATTTTAAAGATTTTAATTCAGCATCAAATTATTCTTTAGGACTCACGCAATTTTTGTTAGATAATTTTGAAAGAAATCTATTTTACATTATCAGTCACACCCAGCCTTCATATCTCTGAAAAAAAATCCGTTATTGCCTATGACTTAGTTCGTGCTATAAATCACAGAATACACGTGAAGTGTTTTTGTTACAATACACAAGGTTGTACACACACAAAACTTTTAGTGTATTTATGTGCGAACTCATTTATTAGAAATATATTTATTTAGAAAAATCCGGAAAAAGAAAAAGAAAAAGAGGTCGCCCCATGGAAAGGTGGGAAGACGAGCTTAAAAAAATTGTAAATAACGATTGGATTAAGATAGCCCAAGACAGGAAAATATGGAGAGAGATGGAGGAGGCTTTTACTCGTCGAGAGGTCCTTAATACCTAGATTAAAAAAAAATGTTATTGCATGATTATTGTAATGTTTAAGGAAATTAAAGGCTTTTTATTTTATTTTATTTATATTTATTTAGTTAAAATTCTCTACAAAAAAATCTCTTATCTTACTTTAAAAAAAAACCTTTTTGATACCGAATTAAATGTAATGCAAGTCAAGTTTCTTTTTTCCAATCATTAAAAACATTAAGTTGAAGAAATAAACAAGATCATTAGGGCGATGGTACGTGACAAGAGCCATTGACCTCCGCTAAGCAGTAGCTTACGATGCGAATTGTTACTTTAAATCAACAATTACTAGACATTGCCTGTTTCGACCCTAAATTAGTAATAGAACGAACTTTCTCGCATCTATTCTATGGAGTAAGAATCTGTCTCCACTATACTTAATGAAGTTATAATACTTTGTATTTGAGTTAACAATTTTTTTTTATAATGAACGTATTTATGACGAACAACTCATTTTTATAATGAATAACAATATGACCTCGGTCCCTAATTTATTAAGATCAAACTAACGACTTTGATATTGTAATTTTTCTAGGTTCTAACTGCGCAAATAAACATGTATAACACGCTAAATTTTACGGACAAAAATAATAAAGATATGAAAACAAATATGTGATCAAAGTCATTATTGAACGAATCGATACGTTCAAAGAAGCAATGGAAACACGTCCAAGTAGTCGCAGACACGATGAGCTTTTGGGCAACTTTCAATTACGCCGACAATAATTAAGCGTCGGCAATAGACGGCGGCGAACTTCTCTCCTATTAAATTGCTTTACTTTTATCGCTTATGAAATCGTCTTAATTTTTGTGGATCGCCCGCCGCTGACGCGAGAAACACGAAATGATAGGGTCTTTCGCACATTTTTGGGTAACAGGAATGCCAATTTGGATTGGGAATGTCATTCTGGAGACAAGTTTGAGCCAGAAATAGGTATAGGTAAATAAAGAGTAGGTACTATTATTTGCAGGTAATAATTAATTTATATTTTCCAATTCTAATTAATAAAATTCCTAAATGTAAATAAGCATTTCAATGCATTTTTTATCTAATACATATTAGAAGGAAATGAATACCTATGCATGAAATGCAGGAAAAGTTGGAAAAATTATTGTTGTTTATTTCCATCTTGCTTTAAATTAGTTCTAGAAAATTAAATTATAATAAAATAACTTTGAATTTTATCTATTGCTTTGAAATTTATGTAAACAAAAAGGCACAACTAATACAATCATTTATTGCATAAATAACTTTTCATATGTTATATCAAAATAAACGTAAAGGACGAAACTTTTTAAATAAACCTTTCAATTTAAACCACGAATAATTAAATGAAATGACTTCCAAGGGTAACGATTAAGTGATATTTTCATCCAAAATTATTGCTTTATTACACGAATAAAACACGTGAAATGTTATGTAAATGAAAGAAAAATATACAAAAAGTTCGAGTTCAGTCACTGTTTAATTAAAAGAAGCGGCGATTTCATTCGCTTTATGGGAAATGGAATTGACAGTTTGACAGTAGCGATGCCAATGCGTCGCCTACGCAATGCTAACTAATCGTTTTCTTAATTTGTTTGCATTATACGTAATAGGTCGATCGTTTTTTTAGTTATATGTGAGTTAGAATTATTTTGAGAATCTCATTTTAAGGGATTCACAAAGACGAATGACATTGACGATTTGACCTTCACCGATATGACCTTTAGAATGTTTATATATATCATACTAATTCCGCACGAAAAACACAAACGTAATCCACACCTCAACGCAGTCACTGAGACACTGTAGCTCCATATATTTAGAGTTCCGAGGCGGCGGAAACAATTCAACAGGCCTGATAAATGTGGTTTTTTGTACTTTTCTTTAAATCTTCATTAAAAAAAAATAAAAAAATCAATACATTTTTTTTAAATGATATTAACTTATTATTCGGTGTGGGAATCATTTGCGCGCAATAAACCGTTTTCGCAACAAATTTCAATATAAGTCAAATTCTTCTTATGTTATAACTTTTATTGTTGGGTTTCTACTACTTCGATGGAAATTCTAAACAATACAATTTGTTCTTCACATGTTTAAGTATAACATATATTTTTTCAAACCAATTGCATTGATAGTTTCTTCTAACATATTTTTTTAAAAATGCAAATTTTTAGGATTGGCGTGTTTACACCTTAAGCTAATTTTTTACAACATTCTGTTTGTGTTTTTATAATATATTAAAAAAAAACACAAGGCCACAGCTTCACCCCAATAAAGTTACGTAAATATGATGTTACTTATATATGGCCTTCTAATGATTTAATTAAAATTGAACGAAATACCTTACAGTGGATGCAGGCTGCTTCTGACTGACCGGTCTTGTTGGAAAATTATGTTGGGGGCCTATGTACAGCAGTGGACGTCCTGCTGCTGAGATGAATGTATAATAGTAAGGATTTAATTAAATCATATATATTCTGAAGTATTATTTAAAACTAGCTGGTTCCCGCGACTTCGTCCGCGTGGAAAAAGAAAAAAGTAGCATATCCTGTGTCCTGTACGTCTCAATGTTTGTCTACCAAGTTTCTTGAAAATCAGTTAATTCGTTTAAGAGTTATGGAGGAACTTACATACACACATAGATACATAATATACACACAGAAAAAAATTCTAAAAATCGTCAATTTAGTTTCAGTATCATGTATAGAGCCTATAAACACGATATCTCTGAAAACAAAGTAACTTACTTAATTACCAACCCTTAATGATTTATTATTAGTATTGATATTATTGTTATACACAATTAATAAATATTTAAGTATACATAATTGTTAATTGAAATTATTGACTATTTAATAATAGCATGTTCGAAGCAGTTTGATATTCTTATGAGCCCTTATTCAGCAGAGGGCGAGTTTCCCCCGTAATTTAGGCATTCGACCGAGTTTGAAATTGTTAAAACAGGGCGGGTGCCGCACCATGTTTCACTGACAGCTTTAAAATATGTTCACGACGTGTATGAGCTTTATTATTTAAGTGCTCAGATATTATTTACATGTTTAGGTATATTAGTTAAAAAATAAGAACCATGCTGTGTTGGTTACGTAAGTAATTACTGATACATGTACAGATATATAAACATATAAAATAGATATACATATTTTAGAAAGCTTTCATTATTCTCTAAATTTTCGTTTTTTTTTAAATTAATACCTTTTACTATTACTATTTAATTATTTTAATACATCGCAGGCACCAGTTAGTAGGTACGTAAGTAAATAAAGTGTACATTAGACATTAGCTCGTAATACCAAATGTTTACTTAGGTAGTGAATGCTGTATTTAAATGCTGTAACCTTTTAAATTTAATACTAAGTAAGAATTCCCTGTAGCTGAAATTAATACTTAGTTATTCAATCCATTCATTTTAAAAAAATTCTATACAAATAAATTTATATATAGTTAAAAAAATGCTTACTCCTTTCCTAAATATCTCATTTTTAAGCACCAAGCACAGGTTTTACACTCAATGACTAATAACTTAGAAATTTGTGAGGCGACATAAACTAGGTATATCTCTCATCGAGATGAAATCACTGACTACGCATTTTTTATCGCTTTTAAAACTTGTAGGTAACATAAAGAGACAGTTGTCAGTCTATTTGTAAAACTACCTATTTTAAAAAATCAGGCTTGTTAAATTTATGATGCAATAAGGAAGTTAGGAGTTTTCGAACTAAAGGGTTGAATTGTTTATTGCAGTGTAAGTTTTTTCAACTTTTTATCAACGTCTCGGCATGTATGCATTGTTGTACCATCTATTGTTTTCATTTGAAATCTTTTATTACTTGTTTTCATAATTTTGTGAAGTACTTTTTGTGTAGACAAACGTGGAGACGTGACGGTTTTTGTTGATGCTTTATTTATCTATTGTAAATCTTTGTTTATTTGTTTGCCGTCACTTTTTAAATCTTTTTGTTGGTTACATTCTTTTTGAGATTAGTGTTGGTGTGACAATTAATTTCTTTCTTAATCGAATGTTCGTGCGGTTATATTTAACAAAATTATTATAATTCTACAAATTATTTGCATTCTTTGGCTTACTTATTAGGCTAAAGTTTAGAAGTAGTTTGTAAGTTTTTTTTAATATTATATTAATATAGATATTTATAGTACCTACGCATTCCTACTCTTGTACCTACTACAGATTTTGTATGAAACAGATTTAGTTCAAAGATTACCTATATGACACATTTTTTTCACCCCAAACTCATCAACTCCCTTTAAGTATTTGATTACATACATATTTTTATGTATTCACGTGAGTGAAGTGTAGTGTATATGTATACTCAGTACAGCCAAAGTACCTACTTGCAGTCCATACGTAGGTATAATGAAGTAGTGGAACCCACGCTCATTTGCGAGAGGCATTGCAATTGCATCCGCATCGCACAGACGTGTGCGTTGAATGCTTATACATTGTACTGCATGGCAATAAATCAGTCCATTAAGACTGATTGTGGCCATTGGCTTCGTTAGTTAGCTCGATTTAAAATACCTTTTTGCAGCGATTGTGTTCGAGGAATATTTTTAGTGAGTATTATTTCATGTAGGTACCTACTACGTAAGCACTTGAGATAATTCTAACTAAACATTACTTACTTAGGAAGTAGGAATACTTACGAGTGTAATTTATTATACTTAAGTAACTTTAAGAATTCTTTAATATAATATTTTTTAATTTGATATAATTATTCTACTACGAGTATGCAGCACAGGAATTACTTGCAGGCTGCTTGCAATATTCAGGAAAAGAAAATATAAATCAGAGTATCGAACTAAAATATAATACCTATACCTATTTATTATACATTAATATATAAAATAGCTGCGAATGTGCAAAACTACCAACGACAAATCGTCTTGTGATTATTGTCGTCTCAATATCTTCCGTGACCACATTATTACATTTACTATTCATCGGTTACTAGTAATAATTACTATTCAACAATTCAGCAAGCTCCCAAGCAATATTACACGCATTTTATACATACAAAACGGAGCTTATCCAACGGAAGCCCAGCCGAGATCCGACTCTTATTGTAATGCAAATGCGTTCGTTGTCTGCCTCCAAATTACCCCACGGTCAAGCGGGAGCCGATGACCAGACATTAGAACCCTCCCATTTACAACAAAATGGAAGCCACACTTGTAGTAGTACTTTTAACCCTCTTCTGCTAAGATCAAATACGGGTCTTATCGCCTGAACATTAAGACATGTTTTTATCTGCACGTGTATTGCCGGGGTAGTACCGAGCATATTTCATAAAGATATACTGTTATGGCAGTTGCTAATGTGGTAAAGTATTATCTATGGAGTGTAGGAATGGCGCAGCAATTGTGTGGACAATTATTGCCGTGCAGCACGTTAAGTCTCCTAACGAGACTAGATTATGTCTTGGGATTTTGTAAATGATCTTCTAGTCATTTACAATATTTGATATTGGAATTCCTTGTGTTATTGATTCAACGGTACAGTCAGTATAAAATTAGGTAGTATAATAGGTAGGTATATAAAGCTAAAATTTATAAGCTTGTATGTGGGAGTTAATATACCTACTTACATGGAACTATTCACTCCATTCAACAAATTCTTTTTAAAAACATTTGGCCATTTTCAATATATATAACATCGCTTATCTTAAAAACTTGATAAATGCGGTCATGAACGCAAATTAGCTAAGTTCAATTTACATATACTGAAAACTTTATTAGAACAATTACATTATACCTAGGTAATATAATACATTTTTTAAAGAGGTGCAGTATCCTATTTTACACTGTTTACATAGTAAGTTTTAAAGTGTTATTAAAAATTCATTATAGGTATCTAGCATTCATATTATAGGTATTATTATTAAAACATACATCAAATAATCACCAATTTCCAATCAATAAAAAGAATTGCAATAATTAAAATTTTGTCTGAAAAAATCAACATTCTGTAGATTTAATCCCCTATGCATGAGATGCAAGCAAGTATGAATAGTAGGTAATATAAATAGAATAATAATAGGTTTTAATAAAAGGGTGCAAACATCTGAAAGGGCTATAATGCATTTTAATGTCAATTGTCTGAGTATGTCCACTCTGAACCTGAAATTAATAAATATTCTTTTCAACGCGTACCTACTTAGTTACAATTTTAAAACTGGTTTTTTGAAAATTTGTGGTCTGCTTTAGAAGTAATGGTAACAATAAATTATCTTTATTATTAGCTACAGAGAATTAGTTATCTTGAGAATTCATTGCAAATTAATTTACCCATTTCTCAAGACTGTGAAACCGTAGGGTTTTGCTAGTATATATCTAATTATTAAAATGTAAAAAAAAAAAACTAGTTTTAGTGGAGTACAAGGTCATAAACTTAATAAATTAAGATTTAATTCTTTGCTAGTTTATTTGAAAAACATACAATAGTCTGCTAAAACAGTATAGCTTAATAATTCAATCAAGTCCTTGTCGCCCCTTTTGTCACATTTTCCATTGTGTAAAACGAGTAAATATATATTAAACGATGTTATATAAAACACAGATAAAACTGGAACGTGTTCGGAACGAGGTGTTTAGTCCAGACGCTCTCCCCTGGGCACGCCGGGAACGGCTCAGCTTCCTCGCAATTTCACAAAACGCGATACACACCCACCATTGTCTATTCACTATATACTTATATCACATACAAGTACTGGCCAAGCTAAGCAGAGCTCTGCCGTCCTTGAAACAATTAACAAAAATACTAAACAAAGGAGAGAAACAGAATAGTATGAGAGTTCTTTTTAAATTGGACAGTTAAGTTGGACGGAAATAACTAGACAGACGGAAACTAAATTAGAATATTCTCTAGAGACGCTTCTAGCTTCCGCTAATGTATTTCGTAACTAATAATGCCGGGTTAAAACTGTAATGTTTTCGTAGTGAAGAATGTTTGAAGATAAAGGTGTGTTATTGTAAGTCTCATCACTTTAGGTTAGGTATATATTTGTTTAGAGATTTTATTTTAAATTTCCAACATTCCGTGCCTACCTACCTGCAGTTACGTCGTGAGTCTAATTATAAAATGTTTATCGTAACGTGTAATAACAATTTACCAGAAGATTGTTAAAATACGATATTTCTAGGTTAGTATACCTATAGGCGCCTTGTTTAGTTTGGAATGATTATTTGTGAAATTGTATGTAAAATTTAGCATTAACGAACTATATTTTCACTTCCTTAGAGATATAAAATTTTCTTCTAGTTAATTTTCATTATTAACAAAAAATATGAAGACACTTAGCATTTGCATAAATATTACAGAAAAAGACGCTAATCTAGCCATTTCATAATTACCTAACTATAAATTAGTAAATACATATTGTATCAAGGAAGTGATCGATTACAAACGGATTACAATAAATTATCCACATATCAAAGAGAATGATTAATAAAAAAAAAATTTTAATTCGACCTTGTATCTATCACGTAGACCTTCAGCAACGCCAGTGTATTATATCGACTCAGTAAAAATGTACCAAGTTCAATGTATTCAGAAGGTTCAAGTTTAAATGGTCAAGAGAGTTAATTTTTTTCGTAAACTGCGGGCGGTATTATGTAAGCACGCTATACATCGATTTATTTTATCCGTATCCTACCGCAATTATGGCAATAATTTAGATCATAAAAACTATATATAATATTCATATGGGACTTTATAGTGAAATAACTTAATTCAATGCCGATGCCGCGTGAATGAAAGCATTTTTTGGTCGATACACTTTTTGTTCTCTTGGGTGAAGTTGGGTGTTATTGGAAACAGGTAAACGTGTGGGAAGAACGCCGAATAAGGTGATTCTGTACGGTCGAACGAACAAAGATAAATTGTATGGAACACCGATGGCCATCGGTCGCTATCTGGTCGCTAGTCCACATAGGTATCTTGTATCTTTCACAGACGCACATACACAACAAATAGTAAACAGGACCTGTTATGTAGATGTTAAAGCAATAAGTTTAACATTTAAAGCCCTCAATATTCTATATTGGATGGGCAATTATTTTTGTGGTTTAATTTGCAGGCGGATTATCATAGTAACTTTTGACACGACACTATTCCATTTACTGTATTGAATACGATTAAAGATTACATTTTATTTCTCGTTTTAAAGTAATATTACATGGAGTTGAATGTCCTTTATAGCGCGCAGATGCTGGGACGCTGATGCATAACTAACCCGTTCTGAACAGGCACTTAGAACATATTTTTACGCATTCTATTTAATTTTAACTTAAATTTATAAGGCCACTAGTTTTTATCTTAAAAAAGAACATTTTAATTTACTATAACAACTCAAAAATTAATTTCACCGAATGTCTACTTATTCTGATGATAGTACGAGTAATTACCTAAAAGCTAACTGCTATCCGATCTGAGCTTAGTACACATTGCTTTCGTAGTCGTAAACTAGGCAACCTGTCTATTAGCAGTACCTTTGTGAGGAAGGCATTCTTGAGCCTATTCTCCTAAAGCCTATTCCTGTTCTTATGTACCTAATGTTATCTATCAAGGTCGGAAGCGCATTTGTAACGCCTTGTGTTAATAGTTCTCCTGTTAACATCAATATAATTTGATCATCACTTATCATCAAATAGACTCATAGAGACCGGTCGACTTTATATTATAAAAAGTGATGTTTTACTTTAAAATTTCTCAAAAGATAATTATGTCAATTTAAATAAATAAAATGGCAAGTTAGCTAAGATTAATACTTTCTAGGCACATAAAAGCTTGTGTCGTTCAAGTCTCAGCCGGTATCGGATTAGAGAAAGGGGCTAAATTTGCGACCGCGAGGGACCATTAAATTGACAATCTCTTCTTAAGATCCGCACGCTATACCTTACCGGATTATTACAGGAATGGGACGAAATCGCTCCAGTAGTTCGAAGAAACACCTAATGCTTCTTACCTTTAATAAATAATGAATATTCAAGGCAAACCTTCCTAAAATGACATTTTAGACCTTTATAGAGGTAAAGTAGGTACATAAATATACCTACTATATAGGTATATTACTTATGTAATATACCTATGTAATATCTACCCATAGATAGATATATCGATGAAATTATGACATTTAAGAATATTACGTCATATATGTACCTATACTTCACAATATATAGGTGATTATAAATAAAATTACCTGACATCGTGTAGGGCCCTAAAACTTTTACTAACAGAAACATAAATTTAAATAAACTGCAGTGCGATTTTGTTCTTAGTTAATAATTTTACATATGAGTCTCCCTCATTACATCTCATCAAGTAAATCACCCATAAACTTTTATGGCGAACTAAGGCGTTTTTCCAAACGTAATTGTGAAGTGTATGACGAGTAGGTATGACGATACTTACTATGTTTTGATAGTTTAAACAATAAACTCTTTTCTTGTGCTGTAGTATTTTACGACCACGAATTTTATCTTGTTGCCTCAACATTGCAAATAAACACAATATTGCTTTTGCGGACGCTGAAGAGAATTTTCACTCACTTCATTGAGAGGTCGTGTATATTTTTCCGATTATTGGATAGCAAAGATAAGTTTGTATTTGTAAACGCATATTGTTGAATATTACAAACAAACATGGGGTTCGCACTGCGCAATGTTGAGTATGAACCTGCTGTTTTATGTGGAAACGCTCAGCAAATGCTGGCTTCAGTGTTTTGTACAGACACTCCAGTGTATTTAGGTTTTTTGCTAAAATTATTAGTGTTTGAAGCCACACAGAGTCTGACACTGAATTTGTAGTCAATTTTAGACCTTTAATTTTTATTTCACTCCTGTCGTTTGTACTCAAATCTTAAAGGTTATTTAAAAAAAGTTTGTGTTTCCTTTTTTTACGGGTTCTCGTAACAAATATTTATTTCTAGGTATATAGATACCTGTCTCATTAGATCGTTGACGTACTCACTCGCTAACTTTTTTGCATCCCTTCTAATATCAAACAAGACTACGCTTCTTCACACGAATACTAAATACCTAATTTAGGATTTTACAAATTCAATAGTAAGTTCCAATCGATCCTGAACCCCTCAGTTCCGGTAGCGGCTAAAACTCCGGACCCAATTTTAAAATCTCCGTCTTAAAAATGACCAGTTACATTTGAACTTTGACTTTACACGAATGCCTGAAAGCTTCTAACACACGTCTGGGTCTAAATAAGCTGGAGACAACATTTGCAGCAGGTAGCAGAAAACTAATTGTGTATTCTTTCCTTGCGTCTACAGCTTTAATCCGCCCTTTCCCCCGTCCGTTTTTCCCCTTGCGTACCAACTAGGCGAAAAAATATAGCCGACGATACTACTACTATCTATGCAGATTCAAAGTAGGTACTTACTTTCATTAAGAATTGCTTTGATAAGATAAAGTATTGCATTAACTTAAAATTTTTAGATAGGTAACGTTTTCTTTAGGTAGGTACCTATTTACCTCCAACTTAAGGGAATCTTAAGGGACATTTTAAAAATGAATAAATAAAAGTTTGTGTAATATATTAAAACATTCCAAAATTACCAACTATAATGTTCTTTTTATACTCGTATTTATTATAAATACCCACCTACTTATAACTCAGGCTATTGTCAAAATATTTCACATTACAAGTAGATAAATAGAATTACAACTATTACAAGTCTACTTAACTTTAAAAGTCTACTTAAATAAACTTGTGTATTGAAATATAATTAAAATTATTTTTTAGAGACGTTTATTATAATTACTAGCTGGCGCCCGGAACTTCGTCCTCGTGAAAAAAGTAACCTATCCTGTGTCCCGTACGTCTAAATGTTTATCTACCAAGTTTCATGAAAACCAGTTAATTGGTTTAAGAGTTATGAAGGAACATACATACATACAAACTTACACTTACAGATTAATTATTTATTAGTATTGATCAGCGAAATTATGGCAAAGGTAAATTACGTTTATCCACCCCGTATATAAATTAGCCTCTCATAATAGATACGGGGTGGTTTTTGCATGTTATAATGTAGTACCCAATAACAGCGGCGGAAAAGATCGAGAAAAATTTGCATTTTTATTGAAATTTCCTCTCTCCGTCGCGTACAAAACTATGTTCCTAAATACGTATCTTTAAACTTGGTATAATCTTGTTTGTGGTGGTAGGACGTGTATATGCTTATGTTACCTATAGCTAGACGTGGGAGTGTGTGGGTGGTTCTAGTGATGTGAATGTAACAATATCGAAAAGTTATTTTTCTTGTACCTATAGAAATCGAAAGATTAGAGATTGATTTTGGTCATTTCGTAAATGTAGATTCGTCTTTATTGAAATAAAATACAATGTGATCATAGACCTTATGGTTAAATACAACAGCAGTTGGAAGTTAGTAACTTATTTTTGTTTATATAGTTTATCTCTTATATTTGATGAGTTTGTACAAAATTGTATCAGTAGACAGAGGTTTATCAGTATTAATTTATCTATTCAAACATTCTTAGTGTTGTGTTTACTAATTTAAAGTTATTTCTTAGACTGATTATAAACGACTGTATTTTTTATTATTTCCTAAATAAAAATAGCAAGAAACACATTGAGACTCAGATACATGATAGGTACCTACTCATACCTATGATTCCTACCCATAAACGTCGAATTTCTATACCTTATGACTCATTTTTATAAATTAAAATCTTACTGAGTTTGTATACAAATTTAAATAGGCATTGGTGGGACACGTAAATATAATAAATGTAAATTTTCGCCTATTAACTACACATTAACAGTTCTAGTGCTAAAACTCTATATCATTAATTCCGTACTCAAAGATTCTCAAATAAGAAACATTGTTGTATATTTTATATTTCATCGATAACTTATCTCTTAGAAATTCGAAAGGTTGGTCACATCTCTACTGAACGGGCGGCAGACAATTGCTATAGAAGTGTGTACGTAGTTGACTTTAGGGAAGGGATCATAATAGGAATTTTTCTTAGGCGAATATGCCCCGATGCGCGATACCCCCGATACCCTTTTCAATTGTATTGTTTTTATTTTCCAACCTTAATGAAAGAACTTTGTCTCGTCGATATAGCAATTTCCAATATTATTTTGATAAAAAAAATGTGAATTCCTGACCAATTTTCCCAATAACATATGTATGCTATGCTTATAGCAAACAAAGCTAAAATTTCAGTAAATACTTGTAAAGCACTTGTAACAAAAACATAAACCTATTAAATTACGTTACCTTACAAATTCGGTAGGTAGGTAAGTACCTACGTAATGTATAAAAAATAAAATTGTCTAACCAAGGTAATATTTTGAAACTAACTTTCGAAAATAATTCTTATAAACAAATGAAACAGAGCTCAGAAGCGTTGGCACTATGTACTTTATTGCTTGACCTTTAAACATAATTATTTTGCCTTTAACAATTTCTGTTTAAAGTAAAGTCAGGCCTCACCCAAGGCTCGCCACCACGCACTGTCCTCTGCGCATCCAGCCGCTTCTCGTAGCCGTCCAGGTCGTCAATCCACCTATCCGCAACGCGTCCAGGCTGCGTTTTCCAAATCTGGCCTCCATTCGAGTGCTTGCCTACCCTATCGGTTATCCGCTCTGCGTCAGATGTGATCGACAGTTATTTAGTTGACTACTGAAATTATTCAACGACTATAATATTAATCCACGCTAGATCTCGGTGGATTCAGACTGTTTTTGACTGGTGCTAATGGAAAATTATCGGGGAGGCTTAAGTTCGGCAATGGACGTCCTACAGCTGAGATGATATTGATGTTGAGTAAATGAGCTAGTTAATTAGTTTCTTCCTACAAAATGAAATCAATACAAAAAATTGGTGGCCGGATACAGAACCACAACAGTCGAACCTAGGATCGTGGAGTTAAGCTGGTAAAGTAGGTAGGTACATACCTCAATCTCTCATTAACGAGCTTTTCATGAATATGGATACATACCTAATGACCGTATAAGTTCATATATAATTATTTTAAAATCCTAACATTTATTCCTATTCAGTTAAGTGAAGGCGAATTAATTAATTAATTAAACGAATGACATTTTGAACACCTTTGATCGTGTTACTAAAGTAATGGCGTATGATATAAAACAGTCGCCATGAGAACATGAAAGGGCGTAGTGCCAATACCATATCAGCGTTACTACCAATGCAATCACTTGTTCTAAAGTCCTTTGACATTCGACACGTACCTTTCCTTTTATTCAAGATAAAGCAAACACCGCTCGAAGGAGATAAAGAGGAGAAATCGACCGCAACTATATAAAGGTTTGCGGCGATAAAAATACCATGTTTATTTTCACGTCCTACATCAGCTCGCTCGCCGCGGAAAACCGACTTACACGCGCTCTCCGTGAAACACTAAAACACGACTCACATTGAAAGCTATACGACCCATTTTCGCACACTACCCGTCGGCAAGCGATGACGTTTTACAACTTTCAGCAAGTTGAACTTACATTCCACCGTATCAGTAAATTCGGATCCCTATCTCGAGCAATTTTTTTCCCTAAAAACGTGATTTAAAAAGTCTACCATTCTGCTGTACACTATAAGGGTTAAAGTTTATGTTCTTTTTTACTCGTTTAAATTACGAAACAGGTGGCATTTGAATGCGTTAATTAAATACTAAAAGGATTAAACACTTAATATGTATGTACCGAGTTTGTTTAAAAGAATTATATTTCCGTCTGTCTTTGTTTACGAGTTCTCCTTTGGTTGTTTGTTTTTTAATTGGCCCTTCAATTCCTAATGCATGTTTTCAGTTAAACACCTTTTGATAGTGCTGTATATTGTTATTTAAAAACAATAATCTAAATAGCGTATACGTTTAAAAATCCATCGCGACCTTCATAAAATGTGCAGTGTAGGTAGCTATAGGTACCGTAAAGTGATCTACTTTACTATTGCGAATGCGCTTCGATATTCACTCGTAAACCATACGTTCAAAGACATCGTGTGCTTTGTTGTTTAGTTGGGTTTATGTATTTGCTAGAGAGAGATAGCTCTATTCTGTAACTTCGTCTAAAACTTCAGAGTTCATATCCAGGCATATTTCAGAGGTGATATCGCGACAGTCAGAATGTTTGAAATATTCTATTAATTGGCGTTTTTATTACTTTTCATCGATGTTGTTTTGCAGTTTCGCGTCCCTTTCGAATTGCAACTGTATTGTCACGCAGTACTTTGTATGACACTGTTTTGACAATTTTATTGACTTTCAGACGTGTTGTGCTCTATTTGGTAAATATCAAAGGGTTTAGTAACTCTAAGATGGTCAAATATAAAACTATACTTATATACATTGACATAGGAATGATAATCGTACGATTATCAACTTCAATATATACTTTGTAATCTCTCTCAGTTCATTGATGTCCGCTTTGATGCATTCGTTTAGTTCCATCGATCAAATAAAAGCTATTCAAGCGCCGATAAAGCACCGTTGGATTGAATCTGATATGTATGCTGATTATATTGACAGAAAGTGACAAACTTCCTTTTAATAATGTTTGTTTAGAACTCATAAGAAATTCTATTAAGAGTCGCATGAAAAATTCAATAGGTCGCTGCCTAAAAGTGTTTGTACGAAAGTGAGAATAAAAAAACAATAAGATGGACGTAATCAGTATTCAGTGTGCAACATATCTGTCCACAGCTGGGATATTTGGCAAACGGACAAACCCTCCGATATCCGCCACAAGCCGTGATGACGGACGTACCGCACAAACCGTTGACACTTGTAAATTAAATAAGTGTGAAATTAAGAAATTGAAGGGGTTCAGTCGAAAATAAAAACCAATGTAGGTATTGTAATTGTATGAATTGAAAGAAATTTATTTAGAGTTTGTTTTGAGAGCATTACAAAATTTTACTACAACATGAACGAAGTGAAGAAACATCTTATGTAGGTAGGTACCTATATACCTAATCTAAAGGTTCATCGCCAATTTTAAAAACTCACATCAGAAATATATACCTATCTACATAGGTACTTATTGCTTAAAGTATTTGTTATTGAGAAATATTAGTCATCATAGCTGAATTTTGACTTATAATAAATAATACATAACCGATGTATTATTCATATTTATCATGTATTATTCATATTTATCAAAAAATAACAATAGATTTTAGCGTATTTTTTTTACTTCTATAAAGTAATAGCTACAACAAAAGCGCAGGGGAAGGATCAAAATTGCTAGATTTACGCTCTAGTAATACCTAATATTAGTGATACCCACTCCAAACTGCGACAGTAGGTACCGTCAAATTTAATGAAATTACAAGCGAACATAAATAAAAAGCTCGTTTGGTCCGTACGTAGGTGAATTTTGCGCATACGTCCAATTGATCCTAACTAATCGTGCCAATAAAGTACTTCATGAGTCCGAAGCGTACATAGTCATAAATAAATTCATAATATTAGGAGCAACGAGGAGGCCCGGTCAAATACCTGCCTTCAAATCAAATGCAATGTATTCGGGTACGTTTTGTTCACACAAACGGTGCCTTTGTTTGCGATAATTGTATAATTTAGTGCTCGGCTTCACGCAGCAATTGTGCATAATGTACACACGAATAAATTCTTTCTAAGTAGGTACACATTGAACCAACTTGCATAGGTTTATATTTACTTAAATAGAATTTTTCATGATAAAACTGGCAAAATGCCAAAATTATGATAAATTGGAAGGAATTAATTTATTTGCAACATAGTCGCGACTATAGTAAAGATATTGTCGACAAGTCTGGTTCTCTTAAATAATTGGTATTTTATATGCCACGTGATATAATATTATGATAAGATAATACTCTAAATAAGCACGGGTTCTGCCCTGTCTTGAAAATATGATAGTTATTCCAATTTTCCCCAAAATAACGAGACACAATGCAAATTAATTTGCACGTTGATAGAGCCCGTTTCATTATGCGAGAGCTGTGTATTAACATACGGTTTTGGGAGTCAGCAAACGTCTACTGCCTCCCACGATTTGCATGTCACAGTCGTATCTGCAAAACTTATGCATACAACATTTTATTTTCACTGTCGTAAACTCAATATCTGCTATTACAACATTTTTTTATTACATAATCTTTTAGGTATTTTTTTACTCTAATAGATTATAAACATATCTAGAATTATTAAGTAGGTATACAAGTAACTACAGCTATTCATAAATTATTTTAGGAAAATCATCGTAGATTCGAAGAAAATTTACTTATAAATTTAAAAATTTTTTTTTTGGCGGTAGTCCACTTTAAGATATTAGGCGACTCCTAAGTAGGTACCTACAGCGCACTAACACAGCGCTTTTACACTATATTCTTTATATAGGTAGGTACTTATACATATTGCTTAACGTAGGATTTATAAAACGTCGTTGCTTAAACAGGCGTATTACCTATAGGCATAAGGCACCCTATAGGGAAGTCTATCTAGCTAGTGGTACTCACCACCCGCTGGTAAAAGACATTTCGTTATTTTTTAAATTAACAATATGTCAACTACTATGTCATCCCCTGGATGAATCAATTGCAAAGTTCTGTCTTTGTGTCTACTGTTTCAATCAATTTCCTTTTTATATACATATTTGGTGCTTAATCGACCACGCCAGATAAATCCTTGTGGAATTAGGCACATATAGGTACCTATATTGGCGACATTATTATTTCTAATGAGCTATCCGCCACATGATTTCGTAAAATGAGTTTATTATTTTTAAGTCAATATAGGTACCTACCTAACTTATGTATTGAAACCATATGACTTTGATAGCAATAGACCACCCAAATACAATATGTATCTCAGTGACACAGATAAGAGGGCGAGTACATCTCGTTTACAATTTAACATATCGCAGCAAGCTTAATACCTACGTTATGGACAACAATGTAGGTTACGAACATGTTTAGAGTCCATCGACCCCGCAAGGACGGAATCCGTCATGTCGGGTCAAGGTTGCGTCGACTCTTGTCACATAGCGTAACTCACGTTGCGTCACATTCATATCTGAATCTGTGATTCTCTATGTTGATATTCACGGTGCACTCTTGCATGCCAATTTAGATCCTATTCCAAAGCAACAAGAGGCTTGTGGCTTTGACTAAAAATAGTCGGTGCACTGACCTCAAACCGGGAAGATATTTGATTACTATATAATGTTTTCAAGATGTTACTTTCGCTGCTATTCTGTTTGTTAGGTAAGGTTGGAGCAGAGATATATTAATGGAGTATTTAGTGTGTTGTTATCAATACCTAGCTTGTATGTAAATGTTTTCCAATGCTTACTTTTCAATATTAGATTTTTTTGTGTATAAACAGTTGGCTAGATGGTGGCTACCGTCGCCTTAAGCAACGCCACAGGCACAGGTGCTGTAAGTGCACACTTATAAGTGCAAGGCAGAGCTGCTCACCTTTAAAAAGAGATTAGATTACATATTGGTATAAAGTACCTAATCTACTCGTAAATATTTCTACCTATGATCAATCATCATTATTTATGTATGTCATGATGCTAACTTTTTTAGAATTATTTATCGAAATACCAAATATTTGTTATAGGTAATTATATAGTACAATTCGTCGTCAATTGACAGTTTTACAATTTCCAGGCAAACTCTCTGTCTGTCTGTCTCTTTTGCTTTAATAAAATGGTTTCTGTAAATTATTCCTTATTATATTTTCAGTGGATGTTTTAAAAAGCATTAAATATGTTGTTAGATGTGATTATAATCATAAATTGCCGAATTTAAATTAAAAATATTCCATGGCCCTTATCACATAAATAATGTGAACAGCAGATGGGGTATTCGCTTCGCTGGGTCCACAATTTTTATTTTGATTATTTTATTACAATAAATTTGAAAGAAAGAAAAAAAGAAAAGTTGTTCGTCGGCGTTACAAAGGCGATATAGTTATTAAGTCGTGGTGGTCTTATAAATTTAAAATGCTGATAAAAAATTAAGATAGAATGTTAAGTAATTTTCTCCGTAATAAATAATAAAGAGGCTCTCATTATGTGTGTATTATGTGCGTGAGAAGATAAATTATACAATACACACATTAAATAAAAATGTGTTCATTTAAATTAGTGATTCTCTTATCTCTACTTATATATACCTGCCTATACTATTACCTATAGGTTACTCTGTTGTAGGTAGGTATACTTATTACTAGATACCTACCTATAACAAATTATTAACTTGATAGAAAAAGTCCTATTTTCTGGTATCTAGATTATAAATTTGAATACCTACTGTAATCTGCATATACCTACTTGGATAAAGGTAGCAGGTATATACGTAAGTATAGTTAAGAAGAAATTAATTGCTTTTAAATACTAAAGTAAAGGTAAAAAGTTATGTTAGTGAAAGGATATCTACTTACCTATGCTAATGTACATACCTACTAAGATTATTTATATAGGTATTCTCAGACTTAGTTAGATTACAACAAACAAGCTAGTTTTTTTAACCCTACCTACCTCTTGTGTGTGTGACTATCTAGGTTGTGCATTTTAAGACAACTTAATTTATACATACATTTTATTTAATACCTACATAGATAATATCTACTAAAACAAATACTTATAATGACAACTCCTCACTAATAAATACCTACTCGCTTTCATTAAAATCTGTCTTTTACGAGTGAGGACAAAAATCAGCAGTCAATTAAAATCTTTCAACTCGTTGCTGTCGATATACTTTGAATTTTAAAAGCTCCCCCTTGTCCGATTAGGGTGCATCCTAAAAGGTTCTGAGCGATAAGTCGGGACACAAGAATGCGGCCCGGCGGCGGTGTCAAGCTGTAGAGGAGTGAACATTGTTACAACATTATATATACACTTAAACTAAACTCTATTACGTTGTGTCTGTGACTAGATTCGTTTGAACTAATAGCAAAGTGTAACTTTGTATGAAGCAAGCCAGTGCGGAGTGTCATGGCGTACATGACGTCATTCGGCCAATAAGCGTGAGGTGCGATGGCAGCGCCACAAGATGGCCGCCGCCGGTCGTCAGCCGTCGCCTCTTGTGTTTTAGGCCTAAATGTCAAACTTTTACATAAAATGATAACAAATAATTGAATTATGTGTAAGTTTAATATTTCAATAAAGTTTTTCTTACTCATATTAATCAAATTAGTGTTAAAGCTTAAGCGTACTTGAACACTTTGAACAGTTGCGGCTTATTTGGTGAGTAGGTATTAAGTAGTTACTAAGCACCTATTGTTATTTTTTTTCATAAATATTTTAAATAAAGTATTATTCCCTACATAATAAAATGTAATTTAAATATTTGTTAAATTTGTTAAAACTATAGTTTCAACATTAGTTATTATTTACAAAATTTTTGTACCAAATCCTAACTGTATTTTTATCATTTATAAAAATCAACCCGAATTCAGCAACAGAATAAATAATTGCAATTCTACATTTTAAAGGACTGAATGTGGTTATCTTTATTAAAATTTCTTAACTTATGTGTAAAGATTGAACACAATGTTAGTTTATTGCCTATAAATTAAATAAATGTAATAATTTACTGAATGACTAATCACAAATTTATTTCCATTTCCTGTTTAAGTTAACAATGAACAACTGAGAAAGTTATTGTTTGTTTATGTCACATAATTATACCTATTTATAAAATGACATTTGAACTGGAACTTACATTACTTACATGTAATTCAATCAACAAAAGATAATTGTTATAAATAGTAGGTAACTTTAGCAAATGTTAATTCTTGGAAGAGTTATTAATTCCTGTTTACGAATAACTTAAATTTATTACAGAAATGACATGACTGAATTACTTACATGACTGGTACCTACTTACTTAAGTTCATAAGTATAATTATCAAGTAAATGAGTCGAAGGATCATTTAAGTATTGTAGTTGTACCGTCAACATGTCTGACGATATTTAAGGACATAGGTAAATATGTACCTATTTGAAATTCCAATATTCTGGATATTATTGCTCATTGGTTAATTAGTGTTGAGAAACAAAATTCTCTATTGAAGGTCATGATTTTTCTTAATGATTTAGTAATTCTGGGCCTCTTTCACCATCTCTGAGTAAAGTGTCAAATAGGCTAGCCGGCATTTAAAGTCACCGGTCAAGCGTACAAGTTTCACCACCTTCGAGTAGCATTACTCAAGGGTAATTTCAATGAGTTGACAGAAGATACTCGTAACATTTACTCGCCAATTAGCATTACTTGAAAAGTACCTTATCAACACTTTACTAGTAGTTGGTGGAAGAGACCCTTAGGTATAGTTTAAATAGTTACAAATACCTAAGGTGTTTTAGAATTTATTTTTTGGTTTTTTGTACCTACCTAGGTAAATATTTATGCAGTCAAGTGAACTAAGCGAACGCTTAATGAATATTGTATAGTATAGACCTATCTTAACAACCGACACTTCAGTTCAGTTGAGTTTTCGAAATTCAGTTGATTATAACTAATAATGACATCTTTTATTATTATTTAAAGGTCGTTAGGTAGATTGATAGTCTGCTTGATGATAGGTTGCTACCGTCACCTATAATTGTAAAGCAACACCATAGTTGCTGCTACTAGGGGCAGGAAAATGGACTCTGGCGTACTTACTTTACAGATTTACCAAAACACTACAACACACATGCTGTTATTTCACGATTCCATTCCATAAAGGGATGGCTACTGCCACCAGGCGCTCGTGCCCAATTTAGGACTGTAAAACACAGTGTGCTATGTCCAGGCACAATTTATAAGTAGGAAATAGAAAAACTACCAATTTAAAATGATAAAGAAAAATGAATGATACCTACTAAAAGTTTTACTCAATATTGCAATGGCTCAACTAAGTGTTCCCTCCGTCAAAAATGCTCACAATCAAATTTCGGTTACCATTCTTATTATTGTTTGCAAATAAATCTTAATTTTTTTGTATTGCAGGGGTCGCTGTGTGAGGTGCCACCCTTATTTTTTTGTGATGTCGTCCCCGCCCCTTGGCAAAGAACACCGAACATCTATTCAGCCACTGAACGTGGCGGAATGCAATTGCAGATTATTGGGTATTACAATTTGATATGAGGTAGGTACGTTTTTAGAGAAATAATTGAGCTGGGAGCTAGACCTAGCCTACGATTATTACCTAATATTGTAGGCATTGATGATCTACATTACACACCAACCATTCGGTTTTTAATTAAGTAGCCGATATACCTAGTCTTAGTCAGACATTATAACTACTAGAGTTTGAAAGCCAATATTGTATTTAACTACTTTTTGGATAACTAAATAATTACTAAGAAGAAACCCAATACGTTATACGAAGGAAACTAATTAAAGCTGTAACTGTAACTTATTTTTAAATGAAAAGGCTTAGTCCTTTCATTTGAATTAGTCATTTGAGTTTAGCCATTTTACTTTATTAAAGCTTATAAAAACGGCTTCAGAATCCCTCGTATGTAGGTACCTATACCTACGTGCCTATTCTTTATCTTCAGAGTGTAGAGACAGTTAATCAAAGTATGTTATAGAGGTAAAAATTTTGTATTTATGGCCTATCCTTAAATAAATATAGCTAAGTTTAGTCTTGATTGATAGAAATAATTTATTTCAATATTGATTAATAAAAAACAAAAACTATAAGTAGGTATTACATAATCATATTTAACTAATTGTAAGTTATACTTCGTTATAAGTAGGTACAGGTAATAGGTACACAATTATTAAATAATTATTAAATAGGTATATTGTTAATAAATAATTTTTAATATTGTAAGAAAAAATATAACCCTTTATTTACATAAGTAGGTATCAGTTATGAGATCCAAGCAGAAAGAGTCGCAAATAAAATGTAAGGTACTCTACAATGTTTTAGATAGGTACCTAGGTATTGGAAACTTTTGTGGGCACAGGTTGTATATAATAGATATTATGTCGATGGGCCCTCGATGCCTGCCATCTACAGTGTACCTATTACTATATAATATGTAGGTATACCTATTACGTTTAAAATTGGAAGCAGGTGTGCAGGTTGTACCTTAATAAGGCGTATCGACTTTTATGAATCTACGCTCACACAGATTGAACTCTTAGATACCAATTATTAGTGGTCGCAATGTGATCATACGTGCGTTCGCAAACACACCTAAACAAACGACAAATAGACGGGAGCGAGAGTAAAGTATGAAAAAACATTACGGGGTGCAAATAAGGAGTATCATGGCGTATGTAATGAAATCTTGCATCGGGATTAGCCGTCCCGTGGTGCGGCGCGCGCCGCATAGGGCGGTAATCGATGGTGGGTCGGGACGCGCGCCCCGACGCTAGACCGGCAGACGCCCGGAGACGCTCTTCAGGAGCACACGTCTTGACACTACACACGTGTCACCCCATCCGTCAATCCGTCAATGTTTACCTCGGACCCGCGAACAGCTGACCGGTAAGTCACGTGTTTATCTCCCGCGCGCTAAAACACCGCGTCGTCGCACCATTTTATTTGTGGCCCAGTACTCGCTCCGTTTATGTGAACGTTTTACGGCGCCGCGAAACTAGTATACCTTTCGTTTGTGCATTAGAATCAATAAAGCGCTGCAAGCCCGCGGTGTAATGCGACGTCGTAAATTACGAATATAATGCACCCTTGCTCTTTCATGTTGTCCCCCACGCGCTCAGACACGGTCATTTTAGAATAGTCCGTATTTCTTTGTATTTTATCTTTTGTGTGTAACAATAGATGGTTAACAAAGGCGCAGTAGATGCGCCAGACAGTTGTCCCCGCTCCGGTGAAGGATAGTAAGACAATAGCGTTCACTACTGATTGGTGAGTTTGCAAAAATCATTTTTGCAAACCAATCCATGTGCAAAATACGCCTCTTCCATTGGTCGAAGTATAACAACAGAATTTTTTCATATGTATTCCTTGCGTTTTTTTCCTTATTTAAAAATTGTAGGTACTTTATTAGAAAGAGTAGGTATAATATAATTTTGTTGAGCCCTTCAACGTATCGCTAATTAAAATATGCTATAAACAAACACCAAAAATATTAACATTTAGCAGGTATCTACATGAAATTAAAAAAAAAAACTTACAAACTGTTTATGAACAAAGAAGTAAAAAATACACGGCATATTTTCTAATGATAAATTTACACTGTTTCAGTAAATGGCAGACTTCAAAGAAGACAGAAGAACAGAAGACAACGCGTCGCCTTCTGTACGTATACTGAATGTATCCTGAGTGCCTCATTCTTTCCGGTATACCTTCAGTATACGTAACAGAAGATGACACTAGCCGACGGCTGCAAAGATGAACTTCCAGAAGACTCCCGAAGATCTTGAATTTCTTGATTGATTTTTATCTGTTTTCTTGCATGTTTTAGTTTCTTGAGTTAGATTTAATTATGTAATCATTATAATTATGTCTTTTTAAAATGTATTAACAGCATTAACAATTAAAATTCACAATAAAAACTTATATAGATTTTCATATAATAATTATAATATTGTCAGGTAATAGTATTTATATTAGTCTTATCATAAATTGTAATATTAAGTTTTGAACATAAAGTTTATTTAAAATGAATATTATGAATAAAATAAATAAAATTGTATTTAGTCTATTTAATGTTTTATAACATAATATAACAGAATGCTTTAAAAATATTGTTGATTACAGTTAGGTACAACTTCAGTTTCAGCAAATAAAGATGTTTTTCAAAGTAATGAATTTGTCGTTTTCTTAAGTGAATACTTAATAAATAAAAATTATTACAATTTTAATTGTTGAAATATATATTTTTAAATAACAGCAATATGTTAACAATAAATTAATAAATATGTTACCTATAATGTGTAACAGGTTTGCTTTGTCATAATTACAGTCAATTTTAATAACAAAACATTCGAAGTAAACATGAATTTTTAAAGAAATATTTAAAAATCCACAGAAAAGACTATATTCATTTAGGAAAGTACCTATTATAATAAATAAAAAAAAAAGTTTCGTCATGATCTATAAATAAGACGGTTATCCATTGTGAAATACCTATGATTAAAATAATTAATAATGACTATATAGCATTATTATTAAAGA
Source organism: Synanthedon tipuliformis (assembly GCA_947623395.1). Lineage (NCBI taxonomy): Eukaryota > Metazoa > Arthropoda > Insecta > Lepidoptera > Sesiidae > Synanthedon > Synanthedon tipuliformis. The sequence continues at coordinate 6,844,465 of OX392417.1, read as the reverse complement.
ATTAATAATATAATATAGTTTTTTTCACTTTTTTACCTCTGAGCGGTACTTGCTACGAGCGTGCTACGAAATCCGTAGCTAGTGCTACGGTCGTAGCACTGTTTTACATATTGCTTGGATTTTATTCAAAGCGATTTCACAGTGACTGGTGACTAGTGGAAAAGAGATAAGATAAACAGCGGCATTTTAAATTAAAGGTAAAGAAAGGTAAAGTAAAGTATTTTTATGTATAAGTATTTAGCCACCCTGACGGTCTACTTTCTCGTAATATATGGTTGGTGGTTACCGTCAACCATATATATATTTACTACAAGCAATGCCAGGGATGAGTTTTTGTTAGAACGGAGGATTATATAGGGATAGAGGAAAGGATGCGGAAGTAGGTATTATAGATATATCATATCAAACTTGTATAGCATAATCTCAATATTAAAACGAAAAATGAGTTGAATTAATCTACCAGTCAGACATTCAACATGCTGATTCGATGTCTAATGAAGGTGTTTATTCTTCATAATTATCTACATTTAAAAAACCCACAAATATTTATGATACAATTTCATACGACAGTTAGTAAGTAATATTATTAATTATAGATATTAATAATATAAATTATAAATATAGCGTTGCACCGATTCTTAACTCTATCTACTTGAAGTTTAATCAACGGCGTGATTAAACTTAGTTGTTCCAAAAACATTTAAAAATAAGAGTAGTTATCTACCTATCTTTGATAAGTAGGTATATTAGACGAAACCCTGTGTTTAACATTAAAAAAAATTGATTACAATATCACACGATACACATTTCTTGTAGACAAAATTTAAACAAATGAAGCTTCGAAACAATTTATTTATTGTTCCGATAGTGACGCCATCTATGCAATTATGCTCGAACTTACAAGTGCTGTTGAAGTTCCAAAGCTAGATGCATATTCAAACCACTTCTTTCAAAAGTAATTAAACACAATCTGCATTCAAATATTATGAGAAATTTCTTTATATTTAAAATTCTTCAATATTTACCTACTAGCTCAGACTGACAAAACCTCTGAGTTTTTGTCAACCTTAGGTGATTTAAAGAAATTGTTCGGTAGGTACCTACCTACGTGGAACATGATAAAATTTTCTGGATCTGACAAATAAAACCACATACTTAGGTAGGTTATACAGATCAAGGTAGGTACAGTGACCACGTACAGTTCCAGAAACTATTTTTATACCTATATGGTATATGGTCCTATAATGGAAATGGCGTTTTTTAAAATGAATGAATAATTACATTAAACTAAATACTAGAGATTAAAAGAATTTATAAAATAAATATCAAAACTAAATTAAAACTACATTAGATGTTAATAACAAGTACTTAGAATATCAAACAATTTAATTATTCAGTACATAGTTTAAAATATATATTTGGATATATTTGCTCAACAAAATATTGGGATTTGGAAGTATTTATAAATCCAATTTATTATTATACCTACACAAATTATTGTTACATTAAAAATATGGAAATAAAATATATGCAAGTAGGTAGGTATCTATAATACCTACAATGCTACCGAATACCAATTTCTTAACATTTGTAACTAATAAACGGAGCTCTACAAAGGTGCTTGGGACAATGGTTTCAAAAAGCCTTTGTCTCATAGAAGGGAAAGTTTGAACCCTTCCGCATTGAGGTGTTTCTAAACATTATATTGTTCAAATGGTAACAAAAAAGAGAAAGTCACTAGATATATTGGCTTTTTTTTTTTTCAATTTTTGTACAACCGACCAATCAGAACGCTGTATGCAAACTTTCTAATTTTGGTTAGAAAAACGCGTTCCTACTTTAGTACCATTTGCACAGTAGTCTTTGAAGAAAACTAAACGAGTTCTATATAATAGAATTTTAATGAAATAATTTAATTATGTAATAGTGTTAATTGAAGTGTTGTGTTTGTGTAAATAATATTAAGTGATTCTAGTGTGTATTAATTAAGAATGTTCAATGACAATTAGTTATTTATGGTTAATTAAACAGCAAGGCAATTAGAAAAAGCAAGGAAAAAAAGCAGTGACGCATAGTTGCTTACAATTTATTCTATGATCCTACGTATTTGTATGGTATATTATATAGAAGGACCTATAAATGAGGTACAGATACAGGTGATATTTTTATATACTTACATAATTTTTTAATTCTTATATTTTATAAATATTTTTTTAATTTTAAGTTTGACAGGCAGGTTGACGGTCCACTTGATGGTAGGAGGCTACCATAGCCTAAGTATCGCAACACAAAAACCGCCATAGGATAAGAAGGGAATAGGAAATTAGTCTCTGGCAGTTATGACTGCGAAACATAGTAGGTATGTCCTGCCACTACTATAAATTATTATTAGGTAAATATTGCTTTTGTAGGAATACACTGTTGCATGTTTTTTTCTAAATTTCCTTTTTATTTATGAATATTATGTCAATTTATTTAAAATTTGCACATTATAATTCACATAAAAATTGTAATGAAAAATAAATAGATAAAAATTCCAATTAAGGATTTTAAAAAGATTACTATGTTGGGAACCGAACTTGTTACCCTTGAATCACAAGGCTCACACCCAGACCACACGACCAACGGGCATGCAGATTACTTTTAAATCTTATTGGAATGAAATACTTATCTACACGAAGGTTCTAAACAGACGGAATTTCATTCCCTACTTGTACTGTTATACCTACTTTGCCTATCCGATTCGAATCCCTCTCTATGTTTTAATTCGGACCCTCTACAAAATTCTTCCAAGAGCTATGTAGATGTGTAATAGGTATTCCTGTTTTGGCAAAAGCTTTCTAACAAGACACGAATGTTAACTCTACATCTCTGGCACTCGGCCATCCCGGCGCGAATGAAACAGACAATATCTCAATCCGGTATCGATTGCAGACTATGCAAAGAGCGAGAGAGATGAATATATTTCCGATGGTACAGCTACGAGGCGCCGGTATCGAGCGGTTCGTTGTCATGGTAACAGACAATGGTTTTTGGGTGCATATTTTAGGCTGCGTCGGGGCGCGGGGCACGATGGAGGGGCCGAGGGAGGGACGAGAGAGGCAGCCATCTTTAAAATTATATTTCCAGTTTGGGCGAACTCCTTCGATTCCGGCTCCACTTTTTCTTTCTGTTTAGGGATCTATGTATAGTATATGGATAATGTAGAGTAAACTGCTTTTCCTTATTACAAGATATATTCCACAAATTAAAATATTACCTACTACTATATCTAATAAAATTACTGAATTCGTACAGAATACGATTTTTTTTTATAATTGATTGCAGAAAAAAAAACAAAATATCTAAGGCACAAATTAAGTTTGTTATTCTTGATAATATTAGTAATTCAAAAATAAAAATATATGCATATATTTTTAGTAGCTATTAAAATTTTACGAGCATTTCTAAGCGATTCTAATATAGCACATCTCACTCTCAAATTTTTATAGCGAATTTAAACAGCCTCGAGCTTGGAGCAATCGCCGTGTTTTATCTACTATTTGAGTGAGTACGTGTAGTAGAACTCGCTCGTCTGCGGCGCAGATTCCCCTCGTAAAGCCTCCGATTAATGTCGATCCTCTTGGCCGTGCCTCTCGCCTCTCGCCTCGATTAAGCGATGTTCAGCTGTGCTACGTAGGTACCTGTCTGTACATATTTGAACAAACTTTATCATTTAAAAAGAAAATGTTTAAACTAATTGTGAAAATGAGAAGAAATATTGAGATAGATTATGTCTTAACTTAATCTGAAGCCTACATTACACGAAGTGGCGACTTAAGTTTGTACAATGGGCTCTTTTAGTTCCTCTGATAAATAAAACCATGGCTTCTATTGTGACTCCTTGAGTAATAAAGGCAGCGACCCCACATCTAAGTCTCTGTGTTACCTATAAAAAATGTTTTAGAAAAAAATTAAATTGAATATTATATAACTATACCTTTATTTTTACTTTTCTATGTGAAGTGAATTATATTGATGTTTTAATTGCTAAGTACGAGTAAATATTTTGAAAAGCGCCAATCCCCAATTTTGATTTATATTGTAATTTTCATAGAAAATTTCTTAACTTGGTAACATTTCGTGTTTTTGTTTAAATATTTTCGTCTTGTTAGTGAAGAGCTCGTGAACATCAAGTTTTAAAATATACCACGATAATATTGTACCAGACAACCCTTCACTGCAATACATTTTGTTCCGTCCAATTTAAACATATTACATAACACATTTAGGCGTATCTCGTATAGATAGCGGCTCGTAAAATAAAACTACAAGAGGGAAAATGCAGAGACATGCAGTAGAGGGCTCGCTAAGGAATCTCATACAATGGCGGGCAAACGCAACTCTGTTTATTTCTTAAAACTATACGGAAAATAAATTTGTATAATGATTTATATTATTTATAATTTTTAATAGTTTTCTGTAGAATAGATATTTTATATCCAAATCACTCGCGTTAAACTAGTGAACCGTCCCCGGCATAGCACGGTATTGAAATTTTCAAAAATCCTTTCTTAGCAGATGCTTAGTTATGTTATAAAATTAACATATTACCTATGTTGTAAATTTCAGCTTTCTAGACTAAGTAGTTTGGCTGTGCATTGATAGTCAGGAAAAACTATTTTCTTAGTAAGTATATAGATATAGTTTTTGAGTTTGAGTTTGATTTAAGAAAAACGATTGTTTGTATATCCGTTTTTTTTAATTATTTTTAGTACCTATTTCATGTTCATCACCGACATGGTATATCCATTATCCACGTGAAAATAAATCCAAGAAATTTCAAGTTTTTTTAACAACCTGTTCAGTGTGAAATGATCCTGTCGTCTAGACAACGGGGTACAGCGTTCGATGTTCGGTCAAAGGCCCGGACGAAAGGTCGTCACGAAATTGAAAACAAAATAGTGAAATGTCTCGCAATGCCTTGGTACGAGTATTATCTGGTTTTTTTTTAACAAGCTATATCGCCTACATCAACTCGGTATTTTTACTCAAATACTGAACGTTGGTAAAACAGCCTTTTTCGATTTAAATTTTTGTATGACACACCCAATTAAATATTTTATTACAATGTTTTATCAGCGTTCGTATAAAATAAAAATACACGCGTCGCCACTTGCCAATAATGCACTTGAAAATGTACTTTCTTTTTTAAATATTATAAGACAGACAGCGTTCGTTAAGTAACACTAACATCTGAAACTCGGCAATAGAGGCGGCGTATATATAAATAAATACCTATATAATTAAAATTATGTTATAATATACCTAATTATAGTTATGCCTATTTTTAAAAAAAGGCCTTTTTTAGATTCTTAAAAAGTAAAGCAATACGAATTAAGTATGGTAGGTAGATATATGGATATAATGTTCCCAGTAGGTATCTCATTAGTCACTAAATATAATAAAGAAAAATTTGTTCCTTATTTAATTTTTATCTACTATTATAACTGTTATTTATATGGCCATAATAAAATATAGTCCATATTCATATCTATATAATAAAATAAAAATTAATTAATATAACAAAAGTTGCATACGAGCTTTGCCGGGGCGGGTTGCTAGTAACACATAAATGGACCGCCGGCAATAATAGGTAACTATGGTACAATAAAATGTCTCTTAGTTGACTTGCTAACTTGTTAATTAAAACTGGACACTATGTTCAAGTTATTTCCATAACAGTAGGTACTTATAATTTCCATTTGTCGATAAAGAAACAGCTGTTGTTTGTCGTCTTACTAATGAAATTCGATGCAATTTATTAGTACAATATAGCTCGAAGAGAATTAGTAAGAGGCCAAAAGGCTATATTATATACCTACCCACATAAGATTATTCAAGAGACCACCCTCTTGTTCTTAATATTAATATATTTGGCTTTACCCTTGACATTTAAAGCATTTTTAGCTAAAAATTTAAACGCAATTTATCGAATAGGGCACATTGCGACCCCACAGCTTTGAAAATATATTGAAGTTAATACCGTCTTATTGGATGAGTAGAAAACACCTGATGCTCTTCCATAGCGTCATTTTAGGGAAGATTTTTCCTCGTTGTACTCGTATTATTTCGTGGTATTTATTTTTGTGGGTATTAGTGATTCGCGTTTTTAGGTATGCACAAAAATATACTTATAGGTATAATAAAAACTTTTATACCTCAGTATGGGTAGGTATTACACATAAGCGTGTCTATTGCTTATTAAATAGAAATAATTATAGAAATATTTTGCGTTAGATATATTTGATTAAAAAGCATAATTTTACCCTATTACCATTTTACTCTCTGTTAAAGTGTAATTAGCTAAAACGTTAATTCGGCAAATTATGAAGCTGTAAAAGCATTTAGTTTATTAAAACGCTCAAGCTAATTAGCGCCGGCCTTAAATCACCAATTAAGGAGCAGAGCAAACGTCGCGACATTGTTTAATAAATGGCGAATGTTATTGAGCCCTAAGTAAACAGACGGTACCATTCTAATTATATTAATCTTAAAATAAAGTTATGCAACCGCACTTGTGAGGGACGGACGGCGAACCCTAAGATCGTTTTGGCCACTCGCCCTCTTTAGGTTATTTCGACACGTATCAGCATACCTACTGTTCTTACTTATTTAGATATGATTAAACAGCCGATGTACTGCCTACATATAGTTAAATAGTGATATAATATAATGTAATAAGATTTGCAATTATAATATAAAGATTCTAATATAATATGCATTATAATAAGCAAATACCGATCAAGTATGTCAAAAAAAATTGTTTAAATATTTAATGAATATTAAAATTATTTATTAATGATTATTCGATTGATTGCAATGACGATGTGCTATATCGAGATTAAATTGGATTTTGAAATAATCAAAATTATTTCGGCTATCTAACCACACATTCTCTTTTTGGGTTAATTTTCTATCTTTGGTGTTCCTTTCAAAGGATTTTTTTTTCATGAATAACAGAGAATTCATAGAATACATTTAATAGGAAGCCTAATCAAATTGAAATGTATGAAAATCAAATATCTTATTGCAAATAATTTAAAAATTAATCAAAACTTAAAACATATTTTTAAACTTGATATAAAAAATGTAGGTATGTAAGTTGGACTACATCCAAAGTTCAGAATCTCCAATTTACGAAATTGGCAGCTAATATTGTAGGCTTTAAAGTTTTTTAATATTTTGTACTTATTTTTAAGTAGGTAATTAAACAACCCATACATGTAATCCCAATTTATATATTATTGTATATATGTATTGCTAGTTGCTAATTAAAGTCTGTTTATTGCCTAATAAATATATACCTATATTTTCTACCTATTATACCACACGTATCTTGTAGAGACGTAGGTTTTGGGGATTTTCTCATTTAAATACATGGTGAGGGAGCGTCGAATACGAAAGGAAGTAGAGTCAACACATTTTAAAGAAGATTTATTTATATGTAGATACTTAATAACTTAAACTTTTTCAATATATTTGATTTATATTGTGCTATATTTTTGACTAATATATTGAGAAGAAAAATCTACTGCCTATAAAATGAACTAAATATATTTAGCAGTCCGTGTACAAAATATTTGGCATATCGCCAACTTTAAACAATAATTTTACCATGCCCTACCACCTCACTGATTTGATTACCAATATGTTTGTATCTAGGTAGTCTATCTCTCTAATGTTTCTACAGGCGACAGATTTCATTAAAGTTTGTTTTGCAATTATTGCGGTAATTGCAATTATTGCAATTACCTACTTGTAGTAATTTTAAATAGTAAAATTTTATAATGGCCTCATTTGTATTTTATATTAATTTTCATAATTAAAAACTCTTAAAAGCTGTAAGTAGGTAAATATATAGTTATATAAAAATGTAATTTTGAATGACAAATCAATACCAAGTCTAGAAGGCTGAAATTTGGAACATAAGTTTATTTTATAACGTAAACATTTTTTTTAAATTTCACCTCCGTGTGATGCCAGGGGCGGGTCGATAGATTGTTCACAACTACATAATACATAATATATCTACTTATAACTCGCTTATTTAATAAATATTTTTCTAACAAAGATAAAGAATTTGTTGCCCTTTGAAATAGCGTGCTTTGAACCATTATGATTGTATTAATACGATGTGGTAACTGGTATTAATGGTAAATGTCAAGTATGAGACATTCGAAAAGGGCAGCCAGACCACACCACACCAGACGTCATTATCAACGAATTCCTTGAACATTTGTGTGCAATAAACAGCGTTGTCTATATGATATGTATACCTAGTTATATTAACGAATATATAACATAATTTCCACCTCAGTCTTTTCTTTATGTACTTATTCAAATACTTAGGGCCTCTTTCACCAGCTGTCAAGTAGGCTAACTAATTAAAGCTTTGATTAGGTAGGTATTAGGATAGATTTTGAAAAGAAGGATTATTGAAAGTATAATATTTTCATTGTTATTTATAACTGTAAAAAGCAACTTAACTTTACACTTAAGCACTGCTTACGGTAGAGTCTTAACCAATACATTAAAAATTTATATTAGCGGTAGCTTAATACCTACTAAACTACTAAGACTTTTCAAATCGATGTATATTTTTATGACCATTGCATTAAGTGACATCGTTAAATTAATAAATAATTTTATAGATATCTACCTAATTGGCGCTGTCGAGATTGCTTATCTAATTAAATAATTATTTTTATAGGTTTTATTTTTGCTGTAGACGCTACAATCCGGCCGACGATGGGTCGCGCAGATAACAACTATCAACACAAATTGTAACCCTCGTCTCATCCGCCAAATTGGGTGCATTTTCACGCGAATATTTTAACACGATGCCTTTGTAAACACGCCACTTTACATTATTTAGTTTCACACAGACTGTCTCCAATAACAATGTACATAGCAAGATTAAAATGCAATACTGTAACGTTAGTTCGTATAGGTATTTTATTAACATTCGTTAATAAAGCATAGATTAAGTAGACTTGGAATTTATTTAATCATTATTTGAATTCAAACATTATTTATATAATTTAAAAAATAGATTTAAAATAAATCTTAAAAAATTAATAATATTATAGGTAGGTAACTACGAATCCATGTTTTCCATTTTTTAATTAATATTAACATTTATGGAAGTAAGTACCTACTTACTTACCTTACTACTAAGTAAGGTAAAAAAGAATGCATTTATATTTGTAAAGCAGCGAAGTTAGTATACCTACATTCTTTATATTGTTACATTGATATATTTTTTCTACATATTATGTATATTTATTCAATAATTAAATATCCAACTAATTTTATTATTTGATAACTAATTTTATTATTATAGCTAGTTAGATTTGTAAAATTAAATTTAATAACTAACACTGTGAAAAAGTAGAGAACTAACCTGCGATGACGTCACGCGCGACCGCAAGAATCGCTCCGACGAATAAACGCTTCACATTTTATTGGTCGTAATTGTTGTCATAAAATAGTAACAAAAGTTGTTTTACGTTCGGCACGAGAGCCGTGTTTATCATCCACTGTATAAAAGCCACAGTTACAAGACGATTATGGTGGGAATCCGCCGCTTTTATTGCATTTTAATTGGTTTAGGTGCTTTTTAGGTGTTTTTCACACGTTTTTTCATTGGCTAGTTACAAAAAAGATTTACTGGTACTTCAGCGACTGCTCGACGTAAAACAGTAGCCTCACAATCTTATTATCAGCAGTAAAATCGAGTGTTTTAATTTATAATAATGGTCGTAATATGAGTTGATAACAAGTAAAAGGTAATATGAACGTGGGGGGAATATATTGGAAAATTTAATTAGGACGACAATGGCACAAACTTCCCAAGAATATTGCTGTTGCGTTTCGTACTATAGCCATATTGCGATCAAAATTCTATCAGCCTTTCTTCCGTGAAGGTGCTTGTTAGATACAATGACTGTGAAATTAATAGCGATCTGTGATTGAACGTGACTTTGAATCACAATGACCTAGCGAAGTGTCTAAAATAACCTCGCGTTGTTTATTTATGAAACACATGGTAAGGGTACTGGTTTCCGTATCATAGTAGGTCCATTCCGTCCTCGGGCGCCGACTGACTCATCGACACTGGCCGATTGTTCAACACTAAATGTCGATGGAATCGGTAACTCAAGCATTTTACTGCCGACTAACAATATATGGTACGTTTCGAGTTGCGTAATCCGCCTTCAGTTTCTCCTTAAGCGAACATAAAATGCGAATATTGGCGTTTTCTAAGTCACATATCTCGCCAAGTCTAGACAAAAGGGGCCGATTGCACGACCGTTCAAACTAGAAATTAAGGTTTTAACTTGGGGAAGCCATAAATATTTCCGATCGTTAATTCCGCAAGCCTCCTTGGAGTCAAGTTCCTACTCACTTTTTACACTATAAACAATTCTGGACGCTCGTTAACAAGAAAGATGAGCTCTAACTGCTTCGGTTTATGGACAGTAAACTTGTTGGCACGCGTCGTCTTCTTCGCGACATTTGCCACCTGATAAACGTGTCTTAACGGCCGTTTAGTGACAATATCGTGGTACCGGCCTCACAATAAATCCTTCCTTCTAACAGGTGTAAGTTAGAAATTAGAAAGTGTGTTGTTAGTTTAGTTTTAATGGCTTTCAGTATCATTATAGAAATTTTACGACAAAATATATCAATGTCAACTTGTTTTATATGTTTAGCAGCTTTTAACATTCCACAAAACACCAAAATGCTACGTTTATATATTACCTAGACGAGTTCAAAGACCTTTTATAAATTTCTAAAATAAAACTTACTTTACGACATTTTTCTTGCGAGTAATTTATAACGCTAATTCGATCTCCTGACATTTTCATTTTCATTCGGCGTTTATGTATAGGTACTCCTCATATCCAGTTGTATCAACATTGCTAGAAAACAGAACAACGAGAGAGCGCAGGTAGGAAGCGACGATATGTTGGTTTATAAATAGGTAAAGAACGTAAATAGTAGCGGTTGTATCGACTCTGGGTCTCTACCAATCGATACATGATATCCCCACACTAATTCTTTAAATATCAAATGAAAATAACACCTAAAGTCTACAAAATAAAGTGGAAATTTCAATGGACTCGTATAGAATATGTTCGCTTATAGATGCCAGTGAGAGATAGAAGGACAGGATGAATAAAAATATAGATAGGTAGAATAGGTATGTCGGTATATTTATCGGTAGCTAGAGATAGTTAAAAGTTAAATGCCCACAGGCTGCGGGATGTTTCCTAATCAAACTAATGGATTAACGAAAGTTTAGGGTCAGTAACGCAATTTTCTTCGGTTATATTACTTGGCAGTTGTTTTATGGAGAAAAGTTCATTTAACGATGGTCAGGTAAGATAGACTTGTCTAAATCTTCCTAAGATTAATACATTATGTATCTGATCTACAATTTGCTCTAAAAAATATAAAATGTTTCCAAAACAAAGATACAATTCTATGTGATTAAAATTAATATAGCAATTAATTTTAGCCTTTGGTAGCAATACTGCCTTTTGAGATAATTTAATGTTAGATAATATGCTCATTATTAAAATCCAGAAAGAGCAAATAAATAAGTTAGAAAGGTTTTTTTTGAACGCATTATTCTCCAAATTCACCACTCGAATTTGAAAATATATTTTCGTATTTGTTATCTTTATTATCGGGGAAGTTAATTTGATATCACTATAACCCAGAAGTAAAAAAAAAATAATACCTACGCTACCTAAACAATTTCTTGACATTAAGTAATTAATTTATACCTATAGGTAAATATAGGTAGGTAAGTACCTACCTACCTGCAACGAAGTATGTAGCTATTACCGTACCTACTTACCAAATGTATTTATAAAAATAAATACAATTTTTTTGATTTTCTAAACAGCATGGAATAAAGAAATGTACCTACCTACTACATAAAAATAAATTATGAAAAAAGAATATTGAAAATATTACGAGGCTGAATAAGTTCGGCGAGTGTCGCGCCATTACGGACCAAAGTTTCATCTGAACGCACAACCGGCTCTCAAATAAATTCCTCAAAACTTTTATCTTTTACTTTGATAAGATATTTTCGTATTCGGCTTTCTTTACTTTTGCTATATTTGACCAAATGGGTATAGTTTATTTATCTGAGTAAGTTTATTTTTCTGCTCATTCGTTTGAAATACTGTATTATCGATAACTATACTTAAAAGCATCGTAAATATATTTGACATACAATTAATCTGATTTTAATGTTCTATTGTATAGAACATAATCCTAAGCAAATAATATAAACTTAATTGATTGGAAGCAATTTGTCACAATCTTCTTCTATTTGTTTCTTTTACATAGGGACTCTTTTACAATAGGTAAATAATTATTCAAATTTAATGCTAAAATATAATATATATGACCGGATAGACGATAGATATTTTTGGTCAGATCACTTGATATTTGGGAATCTAATTAAGTATGTAACTTGTAACACTATTTCAGATATCAAACAACCTGTAATTAAGGTATCAAAATACTATTGCACCAAAAAGAAAATGAATATTATTTTTTTAATAATAACAATCACAGATTATCTAATTTATACAGTAAATGATGTATTTTTTACATCTACAAAGTGTCCTGAAGTAATCTTTCAGAATCTGCCTGAAGCAATCAAAATTCATATAATTTATGACATATTATTGCACGCCCTTAAAGAAAACTTTGAACAAGGAAATGATAAATTTTAAATTTTTTTTCAATGTTATCATCATCATCAGATCATAAGCCTTCCCTGTTGTATAAATGAACGCCATCACAGTCGGCCCTCCGCCCTTTGAACGTATTCCCAGCGCTCTCTAATCTTGAGTGAGGTCATCGGTCCGGAGAGCGTCTACACCAGCTCTATCCATTGCACGATAGACATTTTTCGCCCATTAGCACTTCAGTTGACTGATTATTTGGGCTATGATTTTTAAAAATTCTTCTTTACATATATAGTAAAAACGAAGTCGCTTCCCGCCGTCTGTCCTTCTGTTTGTATACGCTTAGATAAGGTTATGGGGCGAAGAGTATGAACACCACATATTTATTTACAACATTTATATATTAACAATTAAACTTATTTACATAGTCACAATTATTTACAAATGGTGAATGGCGAGAAAGCGCATGCTTTCGTAAGCTGAGTTGAACGCCGACTGACTGATTTCCGTGCCTCTTCTTTTAAATGAAGGTAGGTCACATTTGAAGTCGCCACAAGGTAAAGGATTTTTATATATAATTTAAAAAATACTAATAAAATACTGGTTGGTGGTTCCATTATTGGCAAAAAATTGGCAAAAAACATACGTATAATTCTAGTGTAATAATTTCTATATAGGCCTCGCTATAAACCTTATCATCCATGGATAACCCAAGAGGTGCTCTATTGATTATTTGAAAAATATTATGACCCATGGTACAACAATTTCATTGTGGGCTGTGTCCATTTATAACGCAGTTCGGTAGGTAGGTATGATTCAACGTTGCTTTGATTTCAGATTTAGAAACAAATAGTCGTTTTTTATATTTAATTTAATGTTGGCAACATTTCTTTAAAGTAAAGTAGGTAATAATCATTTGTTTTACGAAACCACCAACTACCTAAAGTTTAATACGCCAATAATAATAATTACATAATGAGTTAAGAAGTAGAAACCGCTTCGGTATCGATATTATGCGAACGGAATTATCCCTGAACCGGAGCGTACAATACTTTTACGATCATTTTACGACATTTTTATGTTATTCCAATTGCTTTCGGTTGACAATCCGATACGTGTAAATTCTAGCAGAGTGTACGGTGTGAAGAATTTAAAGTTATTAAAATTCAAATTAAAGGCTTATTTACTGTGCCCATAATGCCAATCGGGCTTTTACTTCAACTAGATTAGATGCGTTATAAATTTTAATCTTTAAAAGTATACTCGTATAATGTGTACGACCCTTATACATATTCACCGAGTGTTCATACTGGAGTAGATAAAAAAGTAATTAGTTAAATTACTTTCAAATGAATTTTCTGTATTAAGAAAATAAATGCGCATTCTCACTAAGGCGTAGTTATTCTAAATACAACTGGTCTAAAGATTGACATGTAAACAAAGGACAACTATAGTAGGTACATATTATAGTTACAAAAGTTATTACCCAATAACTTATTAGGTATAGTTTCCTATTCTATTAGACTGTTTCAAATGTTGTCGCCTATGTGACAAAAATATAACAAAAAAAATATAACTACATTGTTATTGGTTAAAAAAATATTGTAATTTTTTATTTAATTTTATTACTAAAAGATCAAATTTCTAATTATTATATTTGTCTAATAATATTTCACCACCGTCTATTCCTAACCGACAAACCACGCTGTCCACCTGGTTGGTCGGTTAGGAATTTATTTTCTTCATACACACTTTTTTTTATTTACTATAACTGTGGTTTACCTTACTGACGCATTACCTATACTTAGTAAAGCCAAGGTGACATCTCAAACAATGTAAAAAAACCCGTCCCTTTCCCTCACACTAAGCTATCTCCTTCAGTGTATGGGATGCCATCTTGACAACCCTTGAAATTTGTTTACTTTATTAGCGTTGTCTCGTTGATATTTCAAGATAATTTTTGTTCCTTAAAAATGTTATCACCACAGAAACGAGACAAAAAAAGATATTTGTAATAATATTTGTAAAGAATATTAAAAAATAATTTTCTTTTGCGACATTGGAAGAGACAAAGGATGTGAATTATTTTAAAAATCGTGTTTCATCTGTAAACGCAGTTTATAAATACGTATGATACAAAGAGATATTTTTATTTTTTATAAATTGCTATGTTTTAAATGCGTGAATATTTTTTCTTTACATCACTGCAAAAAGGCAGGGGAAAAATTTAATCAAAAATTGATTAAGGCAGTTTCGTTCTAGAAGCGTACGATTTACCTAAAGTATATTAAATCATTACGTACACGTGTTTACTTAATATTTGTCCCTTTGGGGCATTTATAAATAAAGTAAATGTTTAAATTATTTTTAATTAAGTACGCATTGAACCATAAGTAGGTATACTAATACTTTTTATGCCAATACTTAGGCTCCGTTTTAAGTTAGGGGTGCATTTTAAAAAGAACTTAGTAAATAGGTAGTTAGGTAGGTATACAATATTTAAAATTACCTACTCAAACAAAATTTGGAACTTCAATAGGTATAGTTATTATTGGAATTAAAAAAAAAATATTTAAAATATCTACCTATTTGAACTATGTTTAATTTGATTTGAATTTGATGAAAATTTCCTTAGGCCTTAAAGTAGGCTAGAATTTTCTTAATGAAATTAAAAGTAATGGTATATAGTTATGTATATAAGGGGGTTTAATATAAAAACTTATGCACTTATGATACTAAGAGACTTTTAGCTTGAGATTTTTTCTTATATAGGTAGGCAGTGATATGTAGGTAGGTATATATAGGTAAGAACATAAGCGTTTATAATTATGACAAATTTTGAGGTTTCATTTAAATTAGAAAGAAATAAATTATCTTTTCGGCAAATGTTTCCCTAAAGCGTTCCACTTACCCATCTATCTAAATCCATTATGTTTCATTTAAAAAAATTAAAATATTCCCTCTTGAAGGGCAGCTTGTATTTTAACCTTTATGTTTCTTAAAACCTCAACCTCAACACGTTACGTTTATTAAACAATTAGTTACACGTGTCCGCGTGCTTTCATATTTTACATTTTATTACGCCCTATTTTTTTCAGCGGAGTTTTTCCAACAATATTTATCCAATAAATACAATCGGTGCCGCCTCATCGCTAATGAAAAATCGTTTCTCTTCACAGAGTCCTCTATAAAAAGCTCATTCTAAATTAAAATTAAGGTTTAGCGTAACTAAAGAGAAGAATCTTATATTTTCATACTTACAATCAAATGAATTTGAACTCTAATTACATTATTTTAAGGTCGTTGTTCACAGAATCGGTTCTGTATTTACGGCATGTTTGAAAGCATCTGTTGTCAAAATAACTAGTTGTTTTTCAAAGATCCACTTGTGTGGGGGCGCTTTACCGGCTCTGTGTAAGAACAACAAAACACGACGATATTTTAGTCGTGTTAGATAAAGTGTTAATAGATGTATAAATTTATACAATACGGGACTATGTAATGGATTGTATCGACCACAACTTGTTGTAACAGATATTATTGTAAATATTCTAAGTCAAATAGAATGTAGCTGTTAAACCTAGATTTGTAGAGAAACTAATACGTTTTAATTGATGATTTATTTATATTATTTATAAATAGATTTAAATTTAAGATTACATAATTATAAGTTTTATGTTACTCTATTAAGCTTTTAGACCTCTTTCTTTTTCCTCTAGTAGTTTAGGTAATTCGCAAGTTCAAATTGGTGTTAATTTTTGATAAGCGCATTAGATTCACACAGATGTCTATGAAAATGTATTAAATTGTTTTATTAGCAAAAGCATGCAAAAGCCAAAAAGTTATGACAAATTAAAATTAAAAAAATGTTCAGTTTTTCGTTAATAATTCAAAAACTATAAGCTATAATGAAAATTGAAATGGTACTAGATGTAGGTATGTAATACAGGTAGGTACTAATTAATTTTCATCTTCTATCAAAGTCATCTACTTAATTAGATAATATAGTTATGTCAATTTGCGTAGGTAATTTATAAATGAACTCTAGGTACTCTGTAATTTATAGTAGGTAAGTTTTAAATACATAAGTGATGACGTGAATGCCTACCTACTTACATTTAATGTACAAAACTCCATCGAGCAAGTCCATTAACATGAAGCGTTATTGGAGCCGTATTTTGAACCCCGAACCACTCAGATAGCCCCCACGTTCCATTAAGGGAAACCATAAAATTACATTATTATGTGTTAATAATTTGTGGAGAAAGAATGCCTTCTCGGTTTCTCTCGTGACAAATTAAAAATCCGTATTCATTACTTTCCAAGAATGTGTCTTCACTTCGACTCGCCTTAATTAACATTTGACGTTCCGGCAATATAGCTACGTAAATTGAATTTTGCCGTATCGGGCGCGAACAACCTCTCAGACAGTAGCTTCATTTTTACTCCTTTCACATACTTATAGGCATATAAGGTCACCGTATACCGTATGGCATTGCATTTCGAAATTACTGTCCGCATCTTCATTTTGCAACATAAAATATCCTTGTATTTTATTACATCTTTTTAAGCTCAACCATATTTTCAGCTTAATATAGGCGCATCTTCAATTTCACAAACATTTTTTTTAAATGAAATTATTAGCTCGGCAATATATAACTCAAAATGCGATTTAAAGTGTTAATCGAGAAACATATAAATCATTTTAAAAAAAAATACATAATTTATTGTGTAATAATAAGAACGGTTGCATAAAGTGGTACGAAATATGTTTTGAAATACCTAAAGATTGGGTTATATTTAGTTTGTGTTACGTGCAAGCATCGGGAGGCCGTAAGACGATTACTCTTGAATGTCTCGTAAAATTAGCATCTAACTGCTGCTTTAGTACTTATCGGACCTGTTTCCAAGTCTAAAGTATACGTTTGTATGTAAGCATGCAACTTTTAAAAACCGTCATTACAACTGACACCTTATTTAGGTAGGTAAAAATGCCGAAACGCATCGCTTTTTTTAGTGAATACCTACAATATTGTTTTACAACTTTCAGCCATATGTCTTCATACATAAACTGGTAAATGGAAAATACTTATTTTATTTTATAGGTAAGTAGAAGCGACAATATCTCCAATATTCGTATGACTTTTATATCAATGATTAAATTAACGTTTCAATGTTATTTCAATAATTATTTTAATATTTTAATGACTTATGGAAATGGGAACTTTGTACATATCTGTATAAAAAATGCACCCCGGCCGAAGCCGGGAGCAGATATATAGTCTATAGAGCCAAAACCCATAAATAGAATTCAAGGTCGCTGAAACAGCTGACTTAAGACTTTTACAGTTAGTTTGAAAGCAATAATTACCTAGGTAAGATGCATTGTAAAAATTGTAGCTAATTTTCATTTCTGATAAGCAACATTATATAGATAAGGTTTATATTCCTATAGATATTACTTTCCATTGCTGAATAGAGTACCTACTAAATACATATTCAACAAACACACAGTGACTGTGTGTTTGTATCTGCCGCAACTATACAATTAGCAGTTATCTTGGTATTCCATTGATAGGTAAAGCCATAAAGAGGCGTATTTAGGGAATATATTGTCAATATTGATGTACACAATAAGAGTATTTTCTTATTAGCAATTTACTTACCGATGTGCCGATACAATGTAGCTTAGTTGTGTATATTTACCCTTTCAGAAAATAATTCTTTTTGGGAATAAATAAGGTACAATTTTTATATCGATTGATAGCAAAATACCTGGGGGTTTATTCTGAGAATGTCAAGTGTAACTTGTGTGATCAGTTGTCCATTTATATCTAAAACCTATATATTATGTCTCTATATGTATGTACACAAAAAGTAATTTTTGTATTTGTTTAATTTTGCTGAGATTATTTTATCGCGAAGAGTGCGTGTGGTTACATTAATTGAAGTAATAATTATTATATTGAATGAATGAAATTGTTTAAATATGAAAATAATTAGTTAGCTTATTTCTCATATAAAAATAAGAAATGAAATAAAATTAAAACTATTTTTTTTAATTAAATTTAAAAATTAAATTTTTCAAGAAGTATTTTTAAAATTTTACTGAGTGGCAATTAATACCTACCTACAACAATCTAGGATATTTCAGCCACCAATATTAGTAGTCAGTTTTAATTTTTTACAAAATTTTACTGAGATTATCAACTTTGCAAAATAGACCCCCTGAGCCAAAAATATTACGTTACTTCCTACCCCGCTACCCGAGTCACAGTAGGTAAGTTATGCCCACCGCGACCCATGTTTGTTCGCCAATCAAGTGGCATATTTTATTGCTGCAAGTCGACAGTAACTTACCACAACGGGCACTGCCTCTCAGTTAATGAGACAGCATCGCTTTAGTGTCAAATGTTACATGGTACAAGAAAAACGTTGTTTGCTAACAAGCAGCGACTGAGTAACCAATCAGTAAAAGGTACTTTTTATGTAGGTACTAAACACATTTATGGCAATTTAATATTTTCTTAATTACAAAACATTTTCGATGATAATTTATATTGTTGTTATAAATTTTATACAGTTATTTATCGCATGACAAATACCTACATCTGCTATAACAATCCTACTATTCTGTTGTGAAATACTCCTTGGGCAAGGTGAGGAGGATCGAAGGATGCACTAAACCGAGTGCATAGGTAATTTAATAAAATATAAAATTATTTCTAAAAGTAACTAATCAACACTTTACTTGTAGTTGGTGAAAGAGGCCCTTAGTGTATTCAGCTATGCGAGTGTAATTTGTTCATTCAAATATAAATGTTTATTACTACAGCATATATGTAAGACCACCATCCTTTTTCGTACCTTATTATTCACTATACATATGAATATCGTGCCACCTTACTATTTACAGTAGTTATAGATGGGCACAACAGCCATCTATTTCCCTCATATAAGTGCAATGTATTAAATCAATTGAGCTTGTAAACGGTTATTACGCTTCCTAATCGAGACGTCCACTTACACTATTGTGTTCAGCTATTTATCGGTAGCATGTTGTTAGTGTCGTCATGACCTTTAATTAAATACTTAGTTATCTATTTGTCCACTATATTGTCGACAATAATACCACAGATAATACCTGCAGGAAAAAATATTTGTAGGTAACCAACATTACAGTATCTTAGGCAAATTAAGGTTTTGAATAAATACCTACTAAACTGACCAGATTTTATGTTTTGTATAGTAATGTAAAATTATGGTTCATATCAATTAGGAATTTAATTTAATTTTTTTTTATGAAACTTTTAACAAATGATTACATAAGTAGATATTTATTAGAACAAAAACATATTTTTGAACAAAGTATTTAATTTATTTATGCATATTACTATATATGGCATAATATAATATCTATGAACCTCATTTTATGCTATATTTTAGTTTTTGCAACAGCCTTTCTTATCAACAATTGTAAATGAAAAGTTCTTTGTCAGGTACCTACTCGTAAATAAGAATCTATTTAGTTCAAAAAATGAATAATTCCATTCTCTTCTTACAGTTTGAAATATAACTTACATTTGAAAATGTTCAATCAACATATATGCATTTGAAAATGGTTGTAAAGAATATAAATTCTTTCTTGTTATATATTAGAAAAGACGAGAGGAAGGGACTCGCTCACACGTCGCGGGCGCCTACATATTTTATTGACCCTGCACGTCGCACGGGAGATCATAGCGCCCGACAAATCTTCAGATATTCATCAATAAAATTGGCAATTTAAACAGTTTTTAAAGTTATAATAAAACTAACTGATATTTTTTGAGCTTTCAAACAGTTCAAAATGATTTATATAATGTTGATATAATATATGAATGATATAATGTTGATAATTAAAACATTATACATAGATATGTAGGTATATGAAACAAAAAAGTAAAGGTAGGTAGCTACAACAGTACAGAATTAATGATTTTCATGCATCCGTGAAAATGCCGGGATGATTTAAAATAAAGTAGGCCGTACACTATACGTATACCTAGCTAGGTACATATATTCCAGACAGATTCGAAGCTGAATTGAGAGGGAGGTGTAGATAGGTATCTCGTGCATACCGCACCTGAGTTTACGGCATATCAGTCGGTGCGGTATTCCCAAACTGCACTTCAGAGCTCTCCACTGTCACATATATAACAGATAGATACATAGGTATATCTTCCACGCAACTACGCTCGCATTCGGGACACGTAACGTATGTTTTACGCGAATTTTCGGGCCCTATTTTATGTCCATACCTACTTTACCTGCCAGTATTTTACTATCAATTTTAAGTTCTTTGTATTCATTTCACCTATATTTATTTATAAAATTTTACGTTATTCCAGATGGTCTGGATTTGGAAAGTACCTAGTGGCAGGGCATGCTGAATTTTGCAGTCATTTGGGCAGCCCGTCTGGCAGCAGTAACCACTCCTTTACAGAAAACCACGGTGAAATAATAGGTGAAGTGGACCGTCAGCCTGTCTGCCTTTTTTTTTGACGAGGAATAAAAAACCGCTACCCTACTGCTGGCTAGGCGGTACCTGATCAGCACCTGATCATAGCGGCACTGGGAATACCCACTAAAACTCCCCGGTGCCTCCTTGCCCTGTGAGCGGGGTGAACCGGGCTCTGCCAAGGCAACAACTCCGTTCCACCCCAGGGCAAACAGCCCGTGTGCCTGAGTTTAAAATAAAAATATGAGATAGTTAAATATATTATGTATCTACCATAATTTTAACCATGCGTTTGAGGTACCACATGATATTATTTCATCAATAAAAATAATATAACTTTGATTTTTAATAAGTTCTCTTTCCTCAATTATAATAATCTTACTTATTTTAATACTCAAGTAGATAGAATAGAATAAATAACGCATCAATAGCTGAGATTAGATATGGTAAAGTCTGATGTATAAAATTTACTTATTTAGATGTCACGTAATTAATAGGCAGTAATAAAATCGCTAAGTAATTAGGTAAGTGGTAATGGTAATGTTTTTATGTTAAAGTGAACCGGAACTCTGTATACGGAGAGCTTAGTATATTGTGTACACAGTAGCTAATCTGAAAACTAAAATTTTTCACAATAAACTAGGTAATAAGTATAATTCGTGTAGTCGATATTGTAATTGTAACTGCTAATCACTGATACAATTAACAAATTGCTCAGTTAAACCTTTAAAAAATAGGCATACTAAGTCATTAAAGAAATATTTAACAAAGAAATGGCTGCAAAAATTATATAGTTGATTTTTGTCAAACCAGGTAGACCTTACTATAAAAGATATCATATACTTAATAGTCAAGGATTCTTTTTCATAAAAATATGCATTTCATAGAAAAAGTTTTTGTAATTACATTAAGTATTAAAAGTTAATTTATATCCATATACTTAGTTGTTCTTAAATGAGATCAATTAAAGAGGATACTTTATATTAGCTTTGAACAGATTCCGTACTGTCATTATTGTTATACTGCTGACATTTAACCTTAAGTTGCTGAAAAACCTGTTCCATTCCTATCAAGTTGTTTGCTACTATAAAAAAGGGCATTTAATTGAACACCTGCTTAACATTTTGAAATTATTCGAAACTAATACATAAGCAGGTAGGTACACATACTTAATAGGGCAATTGTATTTCCAGATAATTGTTTATTGAATACTAAAAGACTAATTGAGCTGTTGCCTTTATTGATTTAGTATATAACCAATAGGTGGGCAATGTAAGCATAAACATTTAGATGGAGATTAAGCAATCATTAGGTACCTATAACTGAATAATTAAGTAGCTTGTTACATCATCAATGTTCAATACTTGCAATTTGTATTTTTCTCTTACTGTGTCAACTTTTTTATGGGTCAAGTCGATCTGAAACTACCTAAAAATAAATATAATTTACCCCCAAAAATTGCGACCAGAAAAACTTGAAAATTTTATATTCATAGGTATTGTTTTTGTTTCAGATTATCCTTTCAAACGGGTTACTGAAGGCAAAATGAGGAAATCCAAATTATCAAGGAGAAAATACTTATGTTTTGTTATACCTACCTATTTTATAATTATATTTTCTAATAATAAGTGCACCTAATAACAACACATTCACTTATATAAAAGTTTTTTAAGTGTAATTGAATATTTTATTTTTATAAATTTCAGAATTTATTAAAGATACTATTTAGTTATTTATTTATTACAGTTCCACTAATTAGTTATTAAATTTTAGTTTACTAACCAAGTAATGGTTAGTTAATCTTTGAAGAAATTAATCAACTTTGTGCGTCTTGCATTACTGTAGTGCTATTTTAAATCTAAGAAAATCATTAAAAATGTATAAAAAAGAATAATTAATTTGTTAGTTTTAATCACTTCCTTCTAACAGTGCTTTCTGTATTGACATTCATAAGTAAAATATATAATATCTGTTTATCTGTAACATAAGTAGGAATTTATAATTTCAAAAGTTATATGAAATAAAATTTAGTTTTATTGTCCGTTTTATTATTTTCGCAACACTTTCATAAGCTGCCCTGAACCGGTGCCGATGTCGTTACGGAGTCCAGTATCAATAATGAGATACACCTCAGATAGGCGTTAAAATGTTCCATTAATAGCGTTTCTTTTTTTTTTCGACCAATTTAAAATTTTGCCGACGGCCATTTTGAGAGAAGTTTTAAATTTCGTGTACCTACTTACCAAAAATGCGATATTATTATTACTTACGTGTAATAAATCAGGAGTTTTACGAGTGTGAAGTGTGATCGAGGTAGATAATAGGGGCCTACCAACTTATTTTATTACTGAATGCAACTTTGGGTGCAACAAGTAATAAATATATTTTATATACCTACCTACTTTGTTTTCTGTAAATTAATGAACTGGTTGATTTAGTATGGTAGGTAATTATCACTAGGTAAGTAGGTATTTTAAAATTTGAAAATTGAACACTGCATCTTTTTGAAATATACCTAATCAAGAAAATGAGGCTCATTAATCATTAACTGGTTATTGATAACTTATTTAGGTATTTGATTTGAAAGAAATAAAAAATAAAAAAGTCCCTTAGGGCTCAACTTTTAAGAGATTAAAAAAAATTCAATGTAGGTAGATATTACTTACTTATATCAATGTCAATAGATAGATACTAAGTTATTATAATTATTTAGATTGTGTTACTTAGTGTCTAATAGAACTTGTACCTAGTTGTTTAAGTATTGTCCTTTATTATTGTTTATAATACAACTTTATCAAGTATGTATTTATGAGTTTTCGTGATCGCGAAATAGTTACCTAGATATGAAATTATTATATTGTTATTTACAATACACATAAAAAGTCTTTTGTGGTAGAAAAGGCGTTAAAATATTTAATACATGTAAACAACCTATGGTTGCTCATATTTCACTAATGTAGGTATGTACCTACAATGTCTGTGAATTTAATTTGAAAGCCAAAATCGATATACCTAGTAATGTGACCCGCCGGGAGTCGCAGGCGTCATTAATGAACAATGATTTTTAATTTTTTTTTTACATTTCCACATAATTTAAACATACTTTTAAATATCATAAAATAAAGTAGGTACTTAGTTATTAGGGTCTCTTGGTTCCTCATCCATTTTCTTCTGACCTACAAATCTTTTTCGTTTAGAGATATTTTCCGAATGTTTTCTTATTACCTAGTCTAACAGGCAATTTGGTCTTCTATTAACTGTACGAAAGTACACCAGCTAGGTACTTACCTATTATATTATTTTTCTTATAAACGTGGATAAACGTGATATTGAATGTTAGATATTATATCTACTTACTTTAAAATATTCCTTTAACTTTATTTTTAAATTATAAGAAGGACAACCAATAAAATAAATTAATACACTTTTAGTAATTAGTTAGTACTTTTCGTATTTTCTGTGAAAAAAGCATACTAGAAGGTGGGTAGGTATATCTACTAATGGTTTATTTAAGGAAAAGTGGACCATCTCCAGTGGATGGTCCACTGGAGACAGAACACAACAGTACCTACGCGTCTTAAGTAGTTCTAATGGTCATAAGTAAGTCTTAAGTAAGTCTAGTCACAATGGTCTTCGGTAAGTAAGTGAATGTGCATGTACAGTTACAGATAGATCTCAGAAGAAATTGCTGTGCGCTGGTGTCTTGCAACTATATACAAAAATGAACTGCTGGAGGAATTTGAAAATGCAGAAGAGTACCTACGTGTAAACATCCTCTTATTAAGTACCTTACAGTGGTAAAAACAATTTTTAATTTTAAGGTCGATATAGGCATTAAACTTACGTATAATATTCGAATTTTAATACTAATTTACGTTACGATGGGCAAACAATATTCGAAACTCGCCAAAAGCCGAGTTTAAATCGTTTACTTTACGATTATTGTGTACTTCGATTGTAGGTAACTTTTGAATACAAATTTGCGACTTGCATTATACGCTCACGCAACGGTAAAATGTTCTCAAAAATTCACCTTAGCTCCGTGGGATAAGGTTTAATGTTGTCGGTGAAGGGAACAAGTAATACACACGGGGCTGAAAGAACACAAGTAAGTTATACCATTGGGACAATAATAAATATATTTATTAATTGTAATGGAAATACTCCTGGAAAAGCTTACCTACAAACTGTTAGGTATTTATTTTTAAGTAGATAACGTTAGAAATTTATTCGGGGTGTAGGCACTTTGGGCTATGGCCAGGTGTGGAGTGCAATAAAATCATAAGTACCTACCTATATTTTATTTCTAGTGGTGTAAATAAGTGACAAATAGTTTATACCTATAAATTATAGATTAAAATAAGATATAAAACAATTTACACGTCATATTTAAATCAGTTATTACGACTCCCTTTACTGATTTCAACCAGAATTACTTAGGTTCAATAAGTAGATAATACCTTTGTTTATCTATTCTTGAATGTAAGTAGGTACCTACCTAAGTACGTACTGTAAGTAATAATTACAAAAGGTGGCTTCATACCTACACTAAATAACCGTAACATGCCTATTACCTTACTCGAATATTAAACACGAGATAAAGAAAGAAAAAAAATCAATTGGGCTAAGTATAAGTCAGGAGAGTATCACTTATCACTGTGTATAAAACTATGACAACAAAAAATATAAATCATTACAAACAAAAATACAAATCTTATATCTTATAATATCTCTTATAATATTAGTATAGGTACCTACTATAGATAGAGACTCCATACCTATTAGGTATAGTTATTATTAGTATTTTTGAAGCATGTATTGGTGTTGATTGTAGAAGATAAGTAGGTACAGATATTGTAAGTTGATAAATATAGGTAGGTAATACCACACTTATACAAATTTACTACTCGTTTAGATCTACATTATCGATGCTATAACTAATCGATACATCGTCAATGCAGCAATAAGGAATCGATATCAGGTGTGAATAAGTGGTATCGAATGCGAAATCGATTTAATGGCTCGTTGGTTTTTGTAATGGTAATGTTTGCATATTTGTTGTTAGAGTTCCGTAGAAAGATTTTAAATATTAATATTTTTTAAAAGGTACAATCTAATTTAAGTTTTGCTATGTATGCTATTTTTTTTAAAGTAGGAGGTATGTACCTACCTACTTACCTAATGTCCACTTACGACAACAAAAGTTTATAGTTAGTTAATTATTTACAGTACCTAATAGTGACAATGAATTAGGTAGGGGAAAAAAATCTAAATCTTTCAAATTTTTTTCATTGATAACACTATCTAAAGCTCATATAATTTCATCAAATACCTATAGGTACCAAAATAGCAGACGAAAAATCTATGAACAAAGAAATTTTACATGATATTTTGTAGATATAGGTAGGTAACTTACCTACCAAATAAGCTTCATTTAAATTTATTCCCTTCAAGCTACATAACCTTTGTAATAGGTACCTGTTGCCAAATTACCTAACTCGTTTAGAATCTTTCACCGCCTCTGAAGTTGTTAATTTCGCTAGGAATTTAATTTAATTTGATTGGCTATTAACACCCTATTGTTATCTGACTGAAATAGAGTAGGTAGGCATTATTTGATATGCTTACATATATACATATATACCTACTTTAAATTTTATTAAATTAAAAGCTATGACAAAAGTTGAACTAAAAAAATATAAAAAACTTGCGTATCTGGCACTTTTTGAGATTTATTGTAACATTTGAAAACAATTATTTACGTAAATGCATTTCCGAATATTAACGACTCATTTAATTCGATACGAAGAATAATCAAAATTAAATTAAAAATTATAATACGTAATGAACAGCTGATACTCTATCTTATGTAAGCTACTGCCATCTGTCCGAAAGAGGTTGAACTCACAAAGCATCGCCATCTGTAGACAAAGTTTTGAAACTGTAACGCAGAAATTCAACTTATTATGAACACGCATATTCCTATGCTGCTCACACTCTCTGTACATGACAGAGACAAATATATATCTGGAGATGTTTCCAAATGACCTTTTCAAATTCATACTATTCACTGATTGGTTAATTTTAAATATCCTAAACTAGTATTAGTAGAATTCACCAATGAAATTCGAGAAGGCGGTGCGAAATGAACGGCCATTTTATTTTAGGCGGGGTTTGGCTTAACTTCCTCCTTTATATTCCTGACATATGCAAGTCATTTGAGTTATAGCCTTGGCTGAGAAACACCCGTTTTATAAGAAATTTGCTGAGATTTGCTATAATCATTCTAGCTCAAAATATGCTGTTATTTAAATATTTATATTTAACCAACTTTTCTTAGAAGATTTTCATCATAGTTAAGTCAGTAAATTATCGTTAGGTAACAGTATCTACCTACCTAGGTATGCTTACCTAAAAAGAGCTTTAAAATTACCTTATTTTATTAATAAATTTTTAATTTATTATAAGCAAATTTTTTATAACTTTCGAAATGGCTTAAGTGCTTTAACTTTTAAATATTTCATTAATATTTTTATTAGGTACATTATATAACCACATAAGCATTACTATACCTACCTAAGTATTTTTTTTCGATTAAATTTTATAAAGCAGGTTTTCACTTGCACAAATACGCTGTAAGTAGGTAGGTACGAGTATAAACGAACTAATAAAAAGACGAACACACCCAATAACGAATTTGTTTATAAGTTAGTTGTTAGAATGAAAGACACACTAGTAGATAGGTACCTACTTACAAACAAAAAAATGACTTGCATAATATTAGGGGCACAATATAGATTTCTTTATTCATAATATTATAATACATATCTGCTTATTTATAATTTAAATATTTCATCTGCAAAAAATACATTAATTACCTACATACCTACCTAAATCTAGATTAGCCATGTAGGTTAGTGACGCTTAGAAACAGTTCTCACATCCCCATTTGAGCTTGTGTGCACAAAACTATTGAAATAGATAAAAATAAATTATATTTGAGTTTACCTATATTATGAGTTAACATTGTAAATACTCCGAATGACAACAGGTGACCGGGTGTCCCTCACTCGTAACTTTTACGATGTGAAACGCGTGCCCCTCAGTAAACTGACGTCAAAATC
The DNA here is from genome assembly GCA_947623395.1 of Synanthedon tipuliformis. Classification (NCBI taxonomy): domain Eukaryota; kingdom Metazoa; phylum Arthropoda; class Insecta; order Lepidoptera; family Sesiidae; genus Synanthedon; species Synanthedon tipuliformis. Next base: position 6,816,083 of record OX392417.1, on the reverse strand, counting down.
ATAAAATTTTAACGTGCTCCGAATTGCCTCTAATAGAGCATTATTAAGTTAACAGGTACTTAAGAAAATTATATGTCTATCAGGTAGAGCTATAAATATAGTTCAAATAAAAAAACAATAGAGTAAAATTCATTCATAAATAATGTTCATAAATTGTACATTGTTACAAGTGCAAAAAGGTTGGCTACTTTTTAAAGATAGATGGTGTTAGTGTAGATGTCTGGCGTTAGTATTTTACGCATAGATATTTACATCCTGGATAAATAAGTAGGTACCTATATAATTTAATAACTGTCGAATCGCTTTTACATTAATTATCTATAGAATACCTATATTCCTTTAAGATTATTAATATATGTAGGTATTCAAAATGGTAGTTATAAAAGAATACAACATTTACCTATAGGTAGGTACCTAGTAGGCATATAAATAATCTCTTACAGAGTTTATATTAATCCTTTCTCTATGGGTGTGTATCTTATTTGGACACAAAGTGTCTGTGTGAATTAATTTTTATTTTAAATCGATGTTACAACAGGCAGTAGGTACCTAGGTGATTACCTAAAAAAAGGAGAAAAGAGAAACAAAACTTCTTCTTCTTTTACTTATTAAATAGGTACCTACTTAAGTATATTTAGTTAGTTACTGTGCTTCTATTTAACAAACTATATTTGCCATCTTAATATCAACCTAACTTGGTATAGGTACATACCTACCCAGTAACCCTTTATTGGCAAGAAGGTTAATAATAAATCATTATGGCACGCTGAGGGTACTATTGACATTCGAAGGACCTAACAACATTTAGATACCTAAATGAACTAAACTAAGTTTGTAGGTAGGTAGGTATAATGTGAACTTGAACTTAAGAATAAAAATAAATGTAAATAATGACTGACCTTAAAGCTTCCTTTATGCATAGCCATTTCTTGGGAATCTGTAACAAATATAATTATTATTAACCTAGGTACATTTTTTACAAATGTGCAAAACTGTAGACATAAAATAAATGGGTGATATTAAAAGTTCTATAGGTATGTAAACTATGTGTATACCTTAGCCATATGAATTAAAAATCTTAAAAACATATGTAAATAAGATTTAAATACGGTTGTGAAGGATTTAATAAGAGAAGGTCCCACAAAATACGAGTAGTGAGCGGCGGCTACTCTTCAGAAACCATCACCTGTGGGAGGCTACAAAGAAAATGGAATACGAAGTTACATAACGAAATTACGATATAATATCATTTGTATTTTTAAGTACATTTAAAAAAAATATATACCTACCTATGCATATAATTTTCAAATTAACAAGATACAAATTAATCAAATAATACTTTATTAGAAAATAAGCTACAATTACTACATAGGTATATCAGAAATATCCTACCCAATAAATCAGAGGTATTATACCTGAAGTACCTATATCGATGCTCTCAAGACTTTTTAAACGGTCTATAGCTATACCTATGGTCTACGGTGGTTCATGCTATAGGTATTATAATGAAAATATATAACTTTGTTTTATATAAAAATATAAAACCCTATAATGATATTTAGTGAAAAATAAAACAATACTTTTATATCAATACAATCATACGATTTGATAAGGGTCGCGGTTCGATGATGGATCAAGGCTGCTTTCTGACCGGTCCGATGTGGACGTCCTATAGCTGAGGTGGTGATAATTTCAAATTATTTTATGAACAGCAAAAATGTAATATCAAAACTATGAAATACACGATATAGGTATATCATGGAAAAAATTGACTTGTAAAAATTTGTTGCTAATATTAAAATAAATAAACTATTTTTGTTTATTTATTAATTCAAACAAATGGAGTTATGATCTTTTTATATAAATTAAGATCTTGCTAATTGTATACCTAATTTTAGGTATTTATTGATAATTATTTATAAGTATAAAGCAATTTTTGTTCAGAAAGATTTGTCTATTGGATATTAATATTTCTGATACCTACATTTATTAGACATCTCATAGGTAACTTCAGAGATTCAATTCAATAGGTATGCTATACAAAAGAAGAATTATTTATAATATTAATAAAATATCTATTGAAATTTTAATATCTGTTGAGTCTTCCTATGAATCATGTAGGTACCTACTTATTTTAAACTTTATTATGTTGTTGCTTACCTATTATTTATCATATTATAATACCTATAGATAAATTTTAGTCGAATTTAAATTAACTTTGTTTCGTTACTTAAATTTACTTGAATATTTGAAAGTTTGAAAAAATGTGACTATTATTGCTAAACAATGTTACATAGGTATTTATTACGAAGTTGGTAGATACATTGATCAATGCAGAAATAATTGTACTGTGGAATACCTATGCTTTTTAAGTAGGTATTTTTTGAATTGCCCACGGACCGACTAGTTGGTCGGCGAGTTGGTCTGTAGGTCATAAGTCATAAATGATGTAGGTAAACACTCTAAACTTCTTGGGGAATATATTTGAAAAACAATCGTAGGTTGTTCAGTGCAACTTTTTGCGAAATGGTTTGAATATCGATAAGTAGGTATGGGAAATATGTAAAGTAGCGAAAGACGTTTGAAATTAATTAATAAGCATGGCATTACAAATAACAAAGAATATTTTTTTGAGATTTTCTTCTATTCGAACGAACGAAACAGTTCCCGTTATCGATCAGTGGAAATTGTGGTACGCGATTTCGATTTGGTACCCGTCACTAGGCCCCTGAACAGCGAACCCGTAAAACCCGTCTGACGCTAGTCTACACTTTTTACGAGCACACCGATGGCTGATAAATATAACAGTCTCATATAATAAAACTGCTTGCACCCGCTATTATTATAAACGATACAAAGTTTACGACGAGTGAATTATATTTACGTTTTTATACAGCGCATGTTTATGGCCAGTTGTGTAACTTAATAGCGCACTTGAACTTGGCGGGCTAGTGACACCGTTTGATCGCGTTTTATTGTTTTACTCAATGGACGGACGAATTTTACGATCGTGTCGTAATCTGTCACGTGGTTAATATAAAGTTGGATGCGTACTACGATCTGACTCATACCCGGCACAATTCGAATGCCGTAACTTTCCGTTTTAGAGACACGTTTAAGAATTTTAACACGCAAAGCGACATGCCTATGCACTCTGAGCATGAATTCAAATCAGAAGAGCCTCTGAGGATAAGGCAGGTAGGTAGGTACAGTCAAATGTATTTTCAATAATAAAATTAATACATTGATACAGTATTTGTTATAATTTTAAGAAAGTAGATACCTATAGATAACTAGATAAGTCTGAACTTTTGAGTCTTCATTAGTTTATTAAGGTAAAAATCAAGTAAAAATGAATATTTCTATGCAATAAGTAAATTGATTTGCGCATATGAAATACACCTTTTATAATTTTAAAATGAAATATTTCCTTTTTTTTATTCATTGTAAATTATAAGTTAGTTAAGTTAAATAAATAGTAATTGTAGGCTTACAAATTATTTATTATAGTAACTTAATAGCAAGAAATTGAAATAAGTTTTACAAAAAATTGAATATGTATATTAATTCTTTATGTAAAAAAAAAACTATTTACCAAGATGTTTCAAATGATTAAGTAAGTATATACCTACTTCATTCATTCATTTTAAAAAGAGAGGTAGGTAGGTAGGTATATAAATTCAAATATTTTGATTCTGCACCTGAATAAATATAATACAAAATACCTACTCTCTAACATTGACAATGTGTCTAGTATCTAATATGTATAGGTATAGATAGAACAAAGAGGTAGAAACAATATCTATTTCTATCCAACGCCCGAAGCGAAAGGACTTTGAGATAGGATCTTTTCTCTTCGCCGTATCTTTTCCTAATAATATTGTTCCCTCAGGTGTCTTCGAATAGATAATAAGAAAACCAAATCGTGCCTGCTCGGGAAACAAGAATTTGCATTAGGCGTATTACCTATTCATATTTCTTGGAGGTAACCTTTTCTGCGGAAACAAATAATAGACGGAATGCATCTGGGTACGCATTAAGGGACATCTTTTTATTCGCTTTGAGCTTTGGTAAATATTTTTGTTGTTATGTTACGTTACCCTCACAGCGAGGGTCGGTGTTCGAGATAGGGAGTTTTTCCGATAGAAAATTGGATAAGTAACTTATCTATTATTGACAGTGGACGACCCGTAGGTAGACCTTTTACCTTTAGTCTATTTACGTATTTATGAAACGGAGACCACGGTTTGCTTATTAACAAAAAACCTTCTAAGGGAAACTTTCTCATATAATATGTAAAAAACTTACGAGGTTGAGTTTTCTTTTTACGAACATAACTTCACAGACGTACATAGGTACCTACTTATAAGCAAAAGTAAATAAGTTGTTAATTTGCTGCAATTTAAATAAAGTTTCTTCTATACTTACTTAAAAATAAATGATTCTTGACTTCAAGAAATTCCAGAAATCGCAAAAAAGTCCTTATAGGTAAAACCTGATTAGTTCTTAGATAATTCATACATATAGGTAGGTACCGACGTTTATAACGGATATAATTTTTTTTTTGTTTTTACAAAAAAGATTCAAAATAATGTAAAATACGGAATGAAAGTTAAATAGGTATTTACAAGTAAAGAGATGACAAGTTTTAGACATGGAATAGTTATCTTAACTTAAAATGTGTACTTGCGAATATTCAATAGATAGGTAATACCTGCAATAACATTTAAAACAAGAACTAAATAGATACTTAACCGGACCAATCAATTTGTTAGCCTTTAAGTTAATCTTAAATGCGCGAACAAATTGAATTGCATTAAAATAAATATGGACGAAATAAGGCAACTTTATCATTACCCTGCTCGTTTTCCGATTACAAATTTGCATAATGACTTTTCAGCCAACAGACGCGAGTTGTTGGGTAATGCAGGCATAAAATGCGACGTTAACATTGTACCTGCATTACGTATCTTCCGAAAAAACCGCTAAATGAATATAAATCGTTAAGATTATGTGACATGTCTGTGCGGGCGGCTTTCGTTCTGCATCTCATGTCGTTTTTGCTTGCATACCCGACAGACGCCCGATCAAGTTCGCCTTTATTACATTTTTGCTTGCTTCGTATTTTTGAGCCGAGGTCCGTTGTTATCCTTTTACAAAATGGGGGCGCCGAGATTGCAAGTGTAGAGTGGTACCGTCAACAAAATAATCACAAATAAAATTTTTGGTGCTTTATTTTGGACTGCTATTAAAATTCTAATGGAGATTTGTAAATATTAGAACTGTTGTCTTGCGTAGGTACCTACCTATAATTATTTATTTATGGCTAGTACCTACTAATCAGTAGGTAGGTATTTAGTAATAGTAGTCAATCGAATCCTGCTGATTTTCCAGTCCATTCCAGTCCAGTCAAGTAGTCCTACTGCCAATCAGATATAGGTATCAAATGAATCTAAATCGCTCTAACTAGCATAATTTACCTAATTAGCAGATTCTAGGTAACCAAGTCGGCGTTCCGAAACAGTAGTATTAAATTGTACCTAAATATAATGATTTGATTGATAAGAGTAAAAATGTTATAGTTTTAATAGCAGAGTAAAGAAAGAGTAACAAATAAAAAGTAATAATTTATTTCTTATTACTTAAAAATTACGTGATATTTAAAATAATAATTCTTAGGTGTTTCTAGTATAAAGAAACAGGTAGGTATTAGGATAGATTTTTAAGAAAGTGATAATACTCGTATACCTACATGTAACGCATCAATATACGTATATCACGTATGTCCCTATTTGAATCCATAATCCATATATACCTATGAGAATGAAAAGTACAAGATAAAAAAACCGTGTGCAAAATCACCTAAAAACAGTGAAATGTTAGCAAAATTTAACAAACTGTGTAACTTTTTTAATTTTTAAAATGTTTTTGTTAAGACCTTTTTTTGCTTGCGCTCCTTGTACATATCATAGGTTGCAGGAAATGCACCTCGCCCCGGCATCGGGAAATGAATACGTCATTCGTATGCTTCGGTAACAACATTGCCTTGGCTTGGGGAGAGGAGATTTGTGATAATACAGACATTGAAGGAACTTCGTTATCAGGGGTTAGGTAACTTGTACCTGCTATTACCTACTGTGTTCTAGTAACACTATCACATACATACCTACACATTTTTTTTAAACTAAGTAGGTATAATGAAGACGTTTGATATTGAAAGTATGTACTTGCTTAATTTATATTAGTTATATAGCAGTAGGCGGTAGGTTACTTACCTAGTCCTTTGGCGTAGAGGAATATCTAATCGTAGCGAAATGTACCTAAGCATATGGAAACAGTGGGTGTTTCCGGTATTTTCTCAAGCCCGACTTTAGTGAATTATTGTCATTTTATTTTTTATTTTGTATGAATATTTGTCTTCAACTGATTTTAAAATGTATTTTTAATCTTTAAATTATCTCTAATGCTAATTAGAGTTTTAAAATGCATTTTAATTTAAACACCCCATTAAATTAAAATGCTAATTTTAATTTAATGGTGTGTATTTTTCTAAATATGAGTAATGTGGGTCTTATGAAAAAAAAATACCAGCCGTTTTAAGTATTTAATATTGACTATTACCATAAGTAGGTAATAGACTCTTTTGCATGTGGGGTAAAATTAGGATATAGGCAGGAAAAATTCCTATTGTCATTCGAATATCCATTTAAAGTAATGTTAAACGTTTATGATCACCAAAATCAAGTAACATTAACTGCTTAATTATTGAAGGGTATGCTACAATCACAAATCATCCGTTATTGAAGTTGAAACAAAGGCGGCTTTCATAGTAAAATAGTGTAGCCGGTAACGAGGCATTTTGTTAATGTGAGCTGGCGTCTACATTCAAATACATAGACTGTCGATGGCTGGCATGTAGCCAATGTGTTACTACTATATTTGGATAACTACAGAAACTATAAACCTTTGTAATATTTAATGTTAATCTTTGGTTTTAGTTTTTTCTTTTTAATTAAAAGAGGAGCGAAAGAAAGCATAATGTTAGCGAGTGCTAGGTATAGGTACCTAATATTCTATACTTATTATCATCAATACTAATAATAAATCTGTAAAGGTTGGTCATGGAGTAAGTTACTTTGTTTTCAGAGATATTGTGTTTATAGGCTTTATACATGATACTGAAACTAAATTGACGATTTTTAGAATTTTTTTCTGTAGCTAGGTATGTTCCTCCATAACTCTTACCTAAACGAATTAACTGATTTTCATGAAACTTGGTATGTAAACATTTAGACATACAGGACACGGGATAGACTACTTTTTTCTTTTTCAACGCCGACGAAGTTGCGGGAACCAGTTAGTACCTAATAGGTATATAATATTATAAAAAGGAAGGATTTGATTTTTTGTTTAAATTGTTAGTAAGAGCGTCATACTCCTCGGGAGCTGAAGTAAATTAAAAACAGTCGAAGTTCATAGTTACAATGATGATTTGTACACTAAGCTCCATACGTTACATTCTTATCCTACTTTAGTATATGTTTTTGACATGTTAGAGAATAGTTAACAAGTTGTTTCATTTAATCTTTATGAACTCTAGCATGAGTTATATATACCTACTTACTTTTGACCCCTATTCTACATTGCCTTCTAAGAAGTCTTTGAGGGAAGATTATAAATTTTGTGATTTTTATATGATTTAATATATCAGCAATACCTTAGTGATAAAATGGATTATGATCAGCAGGATTTAATAACACACCAGCCTGTCATAGAAAACTGTAGGTATTTTGTGTAGATACTTATCTCATGCACGAAGCTCACATTTTCTAATTATTCCGAATATTCAGTTGGGAATTTGCATTTGGTTTATTCATGTATTAAATATCTATAATAATATTTTATTAGTACCTACATATATATTGACAAATGTTTTGTCCTACATATATATTGTCCTACATACATACCTACTTCATTTATTTTTTTATATATTTAAGGGGATATGGCCTACATACCTATACCACAAATATGGCTAACGACTTAGCCATTGGCGCGAATACACATTTCTTCCAAGAAGGTTAAAGATTATAAATATAATTTTTAATGATAGCACCTACCTAATTTTAATGATAGTAGAATTTATGAAAGTCCAAATTATTGAGTTAATATTTACTATAAGAAATTCAATGAAAGCTTAAGCTATAAGAAATTAAATTATAAAATGTACAGATTTAGGAAAAATTTAATTTTATCATGGATGTTAAAAGAAGCAATTATTTTAGTACATGAAACGCTGCCATAAATATAAAAATAAGAGCACAATGATCTTCGCCGCGAATCTATCCACTAAGATTAGTTCACCATCCATTCACTTTGTAAGTAATAGATATTGGCTGATGTCCAACTTGGCACGAGGTTTCTATAACGATCCAGTTGAGAGCCAAGACGACTATTCTTTTAGAAAGTGGAGCTTAGTAAATGGTACGTTCTCATATTTGATTCGGATTCTTATAATTCTCGTTAGTTTAAATTGAATGGTATATAGTTGAGAGAGCAGACCAGAAACTTTAAAATGCAAAATCAATAGTCTTCTGTGAAAGAAAAGCTAGAAAAACAAATTATTACTAAGAATGCGTGTGTGTGTGTTTTAATAGAAATGTAAAACCATACTTATGAAACCCAACGTCATAAGCTAAACTCACGGTATATTATGCTAGCACATAAATAATTTTACAATCACTATAAAATTTATGACAATGAGTATAAAAGTACAAAATTGTGTTTAAAGATATTGTGACAGTAATTTAAACAAACAAATTATTTTATTACAATAATTTATTTGTATTGGCAGTAAACAATATCTACATAGTTTAAAAGCGTGAGTTTTAAAGCCTTCCTGGCGACTATATAATCATAGTATGAGATCCTGAATACAAAGTAATAGCTTCGATATGATATGGTTGCTTTGAAATTTGAAAATCAAAGCAAGGAAATATGTGTGACCGGCGCAGAATTATTGCCTGCCTGTCCGGTTTTCTATCGGATATATTTTGGAGAGTGTCCACCGGAACTTCGTGACTTAGTCCCTGTAGACGAGGGGAGGGTATTAAAAATTATTATTAGTTATTTTTTTTTATGGAACTAAAATTCTCTTTTTAGGTGTTCTTTGAAATATACACCTTGCTACTCCTTAAGAACAGAGTATTAACGGGTAAACGAACTCCATCTATGATCTCATATTCACTTACCATAAGGTGAGATTGAGGTTAATCGCTTTCCCGTATACAAATATAATATACAAAATTTTACATAATCGGTACCTTTGCTATATCAATTGATTGATCAATTAGAGTCCCTTTGATTTAGGAATGAATAGTTATTAGTTTAGATTAAGTGGCATGTAAATTAAGCGACTAATTTGTATTGTAGTCAAACAGCACTGCCCATTGTTTACAAATAAGAATGTTAAACTTAATTGTAATTAATTATGTGATTGAACACACTATTGTAAGTAAATTATATCTGTATAATTTAAAACACTTTTGTATTTTTGTACAAAATGAAGTACCTACCTATTGCATTTTGCATAATATTACTTTATGTTGAAACTGTAAAAAATGTATGTATGTATGTATGTAGAATCTAGAAAATGTTTATAGAAAAGGAAACAAAGATAAATAAATAGAATAACACACATAATATTTTTTTGAAATATTGCGCAGTAAAACAAGATTTAAAATGATATAAGGTTAATTGTACCTAATTATTTTATTTTATTTGCCATTTATTTAGGACTTTATTTCCTGCCTTAAATTAGTTGGCATTTTGTACCCACCTAAGTATATTTTTCTGAAACTTTAGTCTTTTGAATTACACATAATTCTAACATTCGTCACGACGTCAAATTCGTTTAATTCTATGAACACATGACATCGAGGTCAAGGAATCAATTAAAAGCAAAAGATTCTCATCGAAATCACTGAAGAGTTGTGTTCACAAGCTAAACGCGAGGACGTTTCTAATTTGTCGCGAATGCATTCCGATGTATCGATGGGACATTTCTATTCGTTGCACGTGACTCCGTTTGATATTAAGGAAGTCTTTGATGCGACCACCAACGTATACCTACAAATACGATGGCATTGTTAATTATATATTTAAATATCTAAACGTTTTTCATTAACAGAATAACTAGGTATATATTATAACTAGGTACCTACTAGGTATAGGTATATATATTATAACGAATATAATCATTTTGGAATGTCAAGATTTATATGGAACATTGTATTTTTTTAACTATTTCTAATAACTTTAGTCAGAAGATGGTAATTAATTTCTCTCTCTCTCTCTCTCTCTTTATGCCTCTTCAGTCCTGAAGGTTAGCCGTCAACTTCCTGAACCGGTCCCTGTCAAGAGCCAATTGGAATAGCTGCTCGACCGAGGCAATCCAAGTCCACTCGGATATTCCTGACTTTCCCCTTCGCCCAGCGCGTCTCCTCCCTTCCACCTTACCCATGATAATCAATTTTATTGGAGCAGACATCAGCTGTCGTGCCTAAGCACGTGGCCAAGATAATCAACCTTGCGTTTTTTTATGATTTTCATCGTGTTTCTGGGGCATTTTGACGCGTTGGAGTTCTCCAACGGTTTCATTTGTGACCCTATGCATCCAGCTAATACGAAGCACGCGGCGGTAGCACCACATTTCAAATGCATTCAATGCATTTCGCATTTCATTTTAAATGCATTTCAAATGTAGGCGTCCGGTGGTGTCTTCTTTTAGAGTCCATGTCTCGCAAACGTACATTATTATTTAGAGGCGTTAACTAATAGGTATATTTATGCAGAAGAACGCAATGAGGTAAGAGTTGCCCTTAATAAGAAAACAAATATAGATGAAAATTATGAAAATTATCTTTATATGTGTAAAAATAGTATAAATATATTTAATAAGAATTTCAAGGAACTATAAGAAAGCTTCAAACACACAACATTTATAACATTCACTTGACCTTGTTTAAGATAAAATAATCATTCGATTTAAAATCACGTTATTAATTCATGATTTCATTTTAAATATTTCATTACCTTATCTATGTGTGCCTACTTAAGATGCGTGTGGTGTGAAAAAAATAAACAATATTTTATCTAAGAAGATAACTTTTGACTTTGAAATAGCTAAGAAATTGTTTTTGTGTTGAATTTCTTAAAAATACACAATCGAAGTTCAACAAAAAAAAACCAAACATTGTTCTCAATGCATGTTTGCCACATTGTTGCGCTATTGTTTTTTACTATATCAAAAAACACCTTGTGCAACTCTTTTTGTTGTATTTTTATAAAGAAACTGAAAGTTTATTGTTGAATTGTTGACCGGTTTGACTTTTTTGTCGGCCTTCATAAAGGGACCATAAAAATTGAGAGCACGAACAAAAAAGCAAAGCGAAACCCTTCCGCGTTCGATTGTAGAGATGCAAGGTACGTACTGTACCTATCAGTACAAAATTACAGGTGACATAGTGAAGGTGGTTATTCCTTATTGTACTAATGTGTTCCTTTATTTCCAAGGCTCTATTTAATTGCTTTCTTTTATGCATTACTGATTTATTGCCACGGTCTGCGGGAAGCGAACAATGGTACGTAGAGGTGTTTCAAATTTATTCCTTAGACTCATTATTACATACATTTTAGAAAAGCCCATAACAAAACCTGTTATCTGTCTATACGAAGCAATTTTTATTTTTATAATATTAGGTACCTATCTATCTACTTCCTTCAATAGAATTTCTATTCACTGGCATAAATAATCATTTTGGTTATGATTATTGTTATTTATATTTGAATATAGTCTGTAATTTTATTTTATTTTATTTATTTTTATTCTGAACAACAACCCTACAGCAAAACAAAATAATATACAATAGATATCATATTACTGCTTCGTTGCCAGTTACAGGGCTCTACTGTGTAAGAAAAACTTATTAAGTCACAATTGACAAAGACTATAACCAAAAAATAATAACAATATAGCTCTGTACTGAATTATTGCCTATATTCAGCCTATATTTAAATGACATTTTTCTTTTAAAATAAAAGTAGCCTTATAAAACCAGCTATCTGCCATTGAAAGACCCGTAAAAATCGATCAAGTTGTTTCGGAGATTAGCCAAGAGAAACAGACAGACAAAAAGTTCAATTTTTTTTCTTTACTCGTAAAAATCATTTCGTATATTTCGTAAAAATCAGTAATTTTTTATATTACAAACAGATACCTACCTACGTCAATATTATTTATTAGGTAGGTACCTAGTTATGGTATTTATTACAATATTTATTTTAGAGAAGCAACACTTTATCTATCCTGAAAACGTTTTACTGTTTACTGATACGCAGTCGCGTTCGTTCGCTATTGTTACAATAACATGAAATCTATGTACAAATGAATCACGTACTCGCAGCATACAATAAGTCGCGTACGTGCTCCAGTGTTGCTAGCAGAGACAATCGCTGAAAACAACATGTAATTTTATATCGGCGTGTATTATTCTCTTTGTTTGCCGTATACCACTAAGGTACACCCATTTCGCTCGTATTTACCGAGTCTGTAGCACAATATTTGCTGAACGTGTCAGTCGGGGTGTCAAATGTCACATATCTAGGCGTGACACGTTGGCACACGCTACAATTTCAGTTATTACATGTGTTCCACTGTTATTATCTCGTTTTCCTTTTCTTTTTGTCGCAATAAAGCGTTGATTACTACGCGCCCCGTACGTACAAGATGCGTTGGCAATTGGCTTCGGGAGTCCAAATCGTCCAAATGAATGCTGCGGGGGGCCGATAACGCTATACCTTATGTTTTTGTTGTACATGTCCTACAAATACTTATCTACTCATTATTGCTCTATAGTAATAAGGTTTTACTAAGGAGTATTTACACATTGACGTAATGAAATAGGTCCACAAATCTATCACATTGCACAAACGATGTAAAGTGCATAATTACTTTACATAGTAGATTTCGACACTATTTTTAATAATAACATAATTAATTTTATCTCAAATTCGATTACCAGTGTCTGTTTTAAATTTTACAAAATATAAATTACTCTCCTACTAAGTCTATTCATCCTACAATTTACAATTTATACTCTACAAATTTAAGATGTAAAGAAACGTTAAAATATTTAGAAGGTGTGATTGACGAATTATAATATTTATCTTTCAAATCAAAAATATTTCCTTGAGAAATTAGGAATATAAATTTCTTAATTAGAAACCTAATAGACAGTTCTAGTTCTAATAGAGTTACTAAATTTGTAATGAAACTAAATTCATTTGAATATATATTATGGTTTCACTCCTCATGAATATTCAACCGTAAAATTAAGAACCGCGAACTAAAGCACAAAGAGAAGAGAACTTTTTACAAAACTTAGTTAACGCAAGAAGAAATGCAAATTGACTCTTCAAAATTGACTGGGGTTAAATTACTTAAGTTTCAGATCGGAAGAGCTTTTATTCAAAAAGTATTATGCCATTTAGAACTTACTTCAATTTTAGACTTTAACTCTTGACGTCTTGGTAGTTTCTATTGAATCTCGAAATGTTTTGGAATTTTCTAGTTTCGTTGTGAAATATGATGGTATTCGCTGTTTTCGTATGCACGGTAACATCGTAGAGGTACGTAGGTTCAAAGTCCAATCTTGTGTCGGATTTCTGATATCATGCGTATTGGATAATACAAAGGCGGGAGATAATGTTGGGTAATCCTTCTCCCGCGTACACGCGAAGGGAATAGCGCTTTAAGTAGACAGGAACATAATATTATAAGTAACAGAATTCTGCGCGTGATTTGGAATTATGTTATGTAGATACCAATAGCTCATTTAGCACTAAGTAAAAGAATAAAAGTATAATATTTACCTGCTTACAAGCAAATTACATATACCTACCTAAACAAACTTACTTGTTGATAGCTATTTCCATTAGTGAAAAGCGAATCAAAATTAATTTTAGAAAAAGTTAGTGAAGAAATAAACAGACGTGGACAGAGACTTCAATTTATTATGTATTAATCAATTTAGAATTTATAATAAGTGTGTAGGTATTTTATTACTCAAATGATCGGTCTTTAGTTTTCGGAAAGTAAGGTAAAGTGGGAAGTATTATTTATATTTGTGTACCTAGCGTAACTACTAACGGTGGCTTTTCGTAGTTTTTTTTAGGTAATACCTAGTCTAATCCCTGTAAAAATGTTGCCTTAGTTTTTAAATTTTATACCTAGACATAATATTTCTTCAGAACTTTAAGAAGCTTTTACCAATAGATTAGGTATAGATTTACACTTATAGATAAACCTCATATTTAATAAGTAACTTTGAGGATTATTAAATTGCATGCATCGAGGCGGTTCGTTTTCGAGCTTGGCCGCCATAAAATGTATGATGAATGTCGACAAGCCCTCGCGTGCTGTACCGTTTTGTCCCCACTACCAAGGACTAAGCCCATTGCGCCAGACAAGGAAGAACCGCCGCCCCTCCCGCAAATCTTATAACGGTCGAGTAAAAAAATGGTTAATACAGGAATTGAGCAGCTCTAGATTAAATGGTCATTTGTATTGGAATATCGAATTAGGGTTCGCTGCACTCTTTACGGGCGGCACCATGTTCAAAAATCGAACATGGAAGAAACCGATACGAAAATGGCCGACTACAATTCCATTTTTAACACGGCCTATTGAAGTGTTGAAACGGAACGGCCATGTTAATAACAGTTATAGGTACCTAAGTATATTGTGTTTCTTTCTTTTTTATTATAACTGGCTGGTTTTTTGTAAGGGTAATGAATCGCTGTTAATTAATTTTCAGTAATATGATTCCGCATAAGGTAGTCGATAATTTTTGTATTTAAATGCAAAACGAAATTATTTTCAAATGAGTTCGCAGCGTGAAATGAAAAAGATTGAAATAACTTGTAAGCTTGTTGAGGTGGTCCTGAAGGACCACCTCTTGACTCGTGATTGCAAAGAACATTCTTTTTACGTATTTCTTTTCATCTTTTTTTAAAGATGAGACATCGCATCGCGAATTCAATTTACATTTTTTTATATATTGTTATCTCTTTTTGTCAATAAACACGTGAAAGCGACGACATGAATAAAGTTGGTGTTTTAATGTTGGGAAACTGAATCATAAAAGTATACACTCAATAAAATAAACTAAATCACAGATCTTTTTTAAAAACTAATTAATAACAAAAAATAAATACAAGATGTTTTAGGATAAAATAAATAAATTTATTATTTTTGTTAAGTAGTAAAATCACATAGTTAGAAATTTATCACAAATGGGATCTCGACAATTGAAAATATATCTAAATATAGGTACCTAATTACTTACTTAATGGTTTTAGCAATTTTTTTTAGTACTTAATGAGAAAGTCCCTACCTACAACAAAAAAAAAATCTGTAGCTTTTAGAAGATAGGTTAAAGCAATTTACAATATTTCAACTGATGATGTTATTTTGCAAGTAAATAAATATCCGATTGCTACGAGATGTCGCTGTCAGTGTTTGTCAATTTATCTAGGTATTGTGTTTTGACGTTTGAATATTAAAATCTTTAAAGAAATTTTTGAATTTTTTTTAATAATTGTATTGATTGCCAACTTAAATTATATTAAATATGAGTTGACAACTTGTTTTACATTCTAATTATTTTTTTTCAACTTACAATGTTCAAAATGGTATCATATCATATACCGCACCAAAGATTGGGTTTTTAAATTTAAAGTCACATAAACAATCATATAAGTTTAAACACTAAAAACAACCTGTGAAATTCTATAAATTCAGACTTTTAACATGAGATAGATACCCTTAAAAAATCTCCGAATGGCTTGGAATGATATAATACCTAGCTACTCATCTCAGAATATGTTCACCTCACAGAATGTTCACAGTCATGTTGGATTAAATGCTGCACCGATAATATTAGGTACCTACATAAATATTATCATTTAGATAAAACATACGTTTTTAGAGTAATAAAAGCCACAAGGAACTAACCCTTGTGGTTTAATTAGGTTTTCAATAGGGTAAATTTTGATATAAAGTCAATTTGTTTAATCTCGTTCAAGAAACCAAGTGGAATCTCAAGAGCCAGAATTAATTTAAAGAACAGAACAACATTGAAATATGAAAACAATTATATTTTCCACTTCATCTTTTAAAACGATTCTACTTTGTATCTTAAGCCTTTGAAATAGAGTTCACTTAACGTTTGTATTGGAGTAAGTTAATATTGTGTGTTACACAAACATTTGGCTAGTAACAGATGCCCTCGACGTTGCTTTCAAATATTATGCAGCTGAAATGTAATGTCGACTTAATTGTTCTGTTAATTTCCACCACGTTGCTGGTTCATTTTAGTCGAGTAGCCCTTAAATTCATGTTTATATAGGGTTCCTTAATTAACGAAGAACCGGTTGCTTAGCAAAGGGAAAAATGAAATTGATACCTACTTCATAAATTGTTTGGGTCTCAATATTGTTTCATAAATAATACCTAGATACAATTAAATTTCTATAACCTAACTGAATTAATCTCGGCGAACTTGTTGAGATGTTGAACGGATTCTTGATTTATGAATATTTTTTTCGAATTTACCTAAGTACTCCTTGAGAATTTTCTTTAAAAATTTCAACATGGAATGCTTAATTGACATATTTAATTTATTTACTCTTTAAATTGGGATTTAGTATTATCTCCAACAAATAAAGGAGTAAAACCCATAGATAAGATTATTTAAGTTAACAGAGAGAATTAATTACTTAAAAAGATAGGTTAGGTATAAATCTAAAGTTTAGGTAAATTTGACCCAAACATCAAGTCCTAAGTTAACTCCAATATTCTAAGTATTCGACAAATTACTTTAAAAAAATCCTTTTCCTATAAACGAAAACAGTATGTAGTCAAAAATAAAATTAATTCATCAGAAATTTCTTTAACTTCATTAAAACAAAACAGTAATTTAATACAAGCTTATTTTCTCCCAAGAAACTGAGAAACTGTAAGAGCTTAAACTTAAATACGAAATGTGTATGTATTATGCGGTAAGTTTGGTTCATTCGAGTTCTTAAATACTAAACTGGAGTTTAGAACATTTTGTGGAAAGTTCTTGGACGTTTCCCGCCTTTTAAAGTACGACCTCTAGAAGCGCCGACGCTGCGCAGAGAAATGATGCTGTTTATACTAAAGAGCAGACAAACTATGCCTTAAATTGTAAAAGAGTAGCGGGAACTTAATTTTTCGTAAATTTTTAAAGGGTTCAGTAGGAAATCATCTACTTACCTATCATCTAAATATATTACATTGTACCTGTCTATTACTTTACCTATTTTTGTAATATAAAAATTTGTGAATTAAATAAATACTAGGCGCGATGTGAAAACGTGTTAGTGTTGTTACAATTTTATACAAGTTGGTAAATAAGAACTAACACGTAGGTAGGTACCTATATTAATTAATGCAAATACCTACTTGAAATCATGTTAAAGTAAATGAAATTGTTTTACTTTTACGTTAAGTTCGTTCACAGGACGACAGTCCACTTGATGTGGTAGGTGGTTACCGTCGCCTATAACACAAGCAAAGCCACAGGTGCTGTTAGTGCGCTGCTGACTATAGAGGCATTAAGGATTAAGGTTTAAGGTGTATGGGCTCTGGCATCATTTACTCACTTCTGTAAAGGGTCTTCTGTAAGTGGGCTTCTGTAAAGAGGTGGTTACTGCTGCAAGGTGGGCTGCACTAATAAATGAATAAAAGGCTGTGGATACTCTCAAAATATATAAAAAAAAAACAAAATTTTAAATTTAAACAACAATTAAATGTTTTTATAAGAAAGTCGGTGATGCCATTTACCTACAAATTAATCCAATACTAGATTTATTTATACGTTAATCTTTATTAAATGTAGGGCCAATAAAGAACTAAGAGGAATTAAACACAACGCTATATTACGAATAAAAGGCTTGTGAAATATTTTTTTAGTATAATTTCAGTATAAACTGAAGAATTGAGCAATTGTATTAGAATTTTATTGTACCCATACTGAAATGTATGTAACTTATATATTGAAGGTTATTTATCCAAATTATATACATAATTATATGTATAATGCATTAAAAATATTTCACTAAGAGTTTCTTCTTATGTTTTGTATGTAGTTTTATTAAATAAGCAAATCGCTAACTCTTTTGCCTTGTGACATACGAACAAAAAGTGAACCTCTCAAACTTGTTTAGCGGTTGAAACGTTTCTAGGGTTAATTCGACTAGAATTCCGTATTCGCTGACTTAATGTGCCGTGCCGTCTGGACTTGTTAATACAAGTGAATGATGCTCTTTGTTCAGAATTTTTTGGCAAGGTCTCTATGAATAAATGAACCGATAGGTATGTTTAGGTAATTTTGATCTTATAAAATAATCTCTTTATAACTTAGTGTTGGAGCCTTAGGGTAAACAATCTCTTGTTAACTTAGGTATTAAAAGATTATGGGGGTAGACGATACACGCGTTGCCTCGGTCCGTCAATAGATGTCGCTGTAGGGCTCGAACACTTAGGTACCTACTTGTTTAACATTTTAAAGCAGTATTAGGCATTAACATAAAACGATCACTGTTATATACCTGGTTAAGTTATATTCATTTAAGAGATATATAATTAGCTAAGGATCCAAAATGGTCCTTAGCGTAAAATTATCTATCAAGTAGGTAATCATGACTGAACTTGGTCTGTAGATTCTTGTAAGAATTTTAAATGATTTTTGCGATTTCATGTAATGAAACAATTTATTACAGTTCAAATTTAGAAGAACAACATACCTACTTCGAAATTTGGAGTCATGTACAACATCTAGGTAAATTTCTGGCACGTGACAGTGATGACTATTTCTGTTACTGATTTTGGAAAAACATGAAAGTACCTATCTACCAATTTAAATAATTCAAAGGTTTTTTTAATACCTATA
Organism: Synanthedon tipuliformis; assembly: GCA_947623395.1. Lineage (NCBI taxonomy): Eukaryota > Metazoa > Arthropoda > Insecta > Lepidoptera > Sesiidae > Synanthedon > Synanthedon tipuliformis. The sequence continues at coordinate 6,797,049 of OX392417.1, read as the reverse complement.
ACAAAAGTATAATCCTAAATCAAAGTTCTAAAAACTATTCTTTTTTTTCAATTTTTTATGTGTATAGATTATTTGACTAACTAAATAATACATTTACTATATAACTCAAGCTTTAATATTGCTGTTAAATTATAACAAAAACAATCTCCATTTAAGTAACCAAATTCCATTCACACTATCCAATCACTGTAGCATTTAATTAAACACAAACGAATACTCTTCATTTAGTCGAAAACTGAAATAATAATAACTGAATCAGATCACGTATCTTACAAATGCAATCCCGTCACTTTATCTAAAATGAATGCAACTACATCAAAAACTCATTTCGCCTTGCTCGTCCTTACAAAGAGATACGCTTTTCGAAAATCGGTGTGATTTTCTAAATTCGGTTATTCGCATGCAGATCTGCATACTGCAACGTGTGATCTTTGGTAATGAAGGTTGCCGTGGGTGGGGTGTTGGCCCCACCCTATTTCTATCCCACCCCCGGGGTGACTATTCGTTGTTTGCTTATTCCGGTCCTTGCGGGGCTTATGCCCAATTTACAGACCCCCGTTTTATTGCCTTAATTGGTCAAGAAAGTGCTTAATTCTGTTTGTTTATTTATCTTAATTAAGTAAAACTTCTTAAGATAACTTAACTTTATTTTATTTTAAACTGTTTGTATTTTAAATTTAAATATTGAGTTAGTTCTTAGGTATAGGTATTAAATTGTATTTTAAATTTAAATATTTAGTTAGTTCTTAGTAGATACCTACTAAAATTGAATCTGTGTTAAAATCAGTCATCAGTAGGTACCTAGGTAGTTATGAGGTCTACTTACTTATCTACTAACTTTTCTTTAATGCAATAAGAAGGTAGGTAAATAAAGTCCTCCTTTTTCTTTCTGTGTCTGTATAAAGACCTACGCTAATCTCAGAAAATTGTGAACGAATTTTGTTCCTAGTTATATCGATAGAAAGAAGAAATTCTGGGGATGGTTTACGTGTAGGTATAATATATTGCCGAATAATCACGGGTTTTATCGAAAAAGGGTGCTAATTTTTGTATGAACCGTCAAGAATTTTATTTAAAAATTATTAAATATTAATGAATACTTTACAAGTAAAGGGACAACTAGAAAGCTTTTTCACTTAGACCTTCGTAAACATAGGCATGTAATTGCCAGTGTAATGCGTGTTGTCAGTCCATTAAGTCAGAATGTACCTACCTATACGACGCGTTATCATAGCTGGAGTAAATCACGGTGACAGAACGCCCGACGCACGATACTGGTATCTACAAATATTTCACTCAGCATTATCTAATGTAAGTTAGGTAACTATAGTTACTTAGGTTGGTTAAGTTACTCACGAATATTTTACGGTGAAAGGATGAGTTCTCAATATTGACTAATAATTTGGTTGTAATTAGTTGAATTAACTATCAAAATCAAGTTGTTATACATGTATCCCACAAATTAAAAGATTTTAGGCAAGACTGATGATCCAGTTGAGTGTCGTTTGCAATGCGTTTGCAATTCGCAAATACGCTTTAGGCATAAATATCTATTAGGTATATAGGTGACGGCCTGTGGCTTCGATAGGTACTAATACATTAGATAATGCTAAAATGCGCATCAAAACACAAAAGCTGTATAAAGTTAAAGTAGATATTACTATGGGCCATTTTTATAAAATGATTCCCTAACCATTTATTTGGGAAAGAATACCTACTTGTCTATTACAGAAGCATCCGGAGGCTAAATATAAGTCTGCGGCATCTCCAACAACGAGGCACTTGTGATACGATTGCAATGATTGAAGCAAACCTACGTAGCCACGCAACAAATTTATGTTTTTCGTTCACCCGACGTGAGGTTTTGCTAAAATGAGTTCTATGTATTAATAGATAAAGTAAAAATTTAATTTGAAGACTGCAAAGTTAAATTTGTAAATTATTATAGAACACTTCAATCACTGCAATGTTACTGGATGTTCAATTGGCACTTACATCATAGATAGGATTTTCTCTATTATTTAGTCGCACAAACTTAAGCAATTCGATAATTTTAAATGCTTAGATGTCGAATATAAAATTTATTTAGCTAGATATTAATATATTTTTACATTACATATCTATAAGTAGATATTTAAAAATACATTATTCTACAAGATTTTATTTAATCTGTTATAAAGTTCTTTTCAAATAGTGAAAGAATTTTTGAAATAAGTAAATGCAGTGGTTCTCTACTCTCCAAATAAATAATTTAAAAATCTATTGAAAATTATTGTTTTTTGTTAAAACATTACATAAGGTAAGCTATATAAATACAAGTTTAGCTTCCATATTATTTACCTATAATAATGGTTAAACTATTGGAACTCACTTTAATTAAATCAAAATTATGAATCTAACTTCAACCTTTAGAAAGTCTAGGTATTTTTTAACTTTCCACTGTGGGCAAATACACTTAGCAGTACCTACTTGTAAAACTTATAAAATATCTTTAAAATACCATATTTAGTAAAATAATATCCATTATTAATGAACTCAACTGTGCCTAAAACTTTATTTCGGCATCAAACCTAAATGTTACATTCCTTGTAGACAGTGGCGTGCACAGAGATTTCAGACAGGGTATGCACGGCCAAAACTTACCAACTTCAGCATTGTTTAGATGGCCTACCGCCAGTAGGGTAGGTACCTGCGGTGGTACCTAACTGCCTCCGAATTGAAAAAGTATCTCGGTACATCAAGGATCAACTGATTTTTTACAAGTTAATTTTTTGGGTTTAATTCAATTCGGGTACAAATCTTTCATTCGCAATCAATTTAACTTTATCCTCAAAAGATAACGTCGAAAACAATTTGCTGATATTACTACGTAAAAGCGGTTTTTATTTATTTAAACACACTTATTTTCAAACATTACCTACTACATATTACTTCAATGTTATTTTCCATGTTTTATAGTAAATTAACGAAATAATTAATTAATTACGTACTGCCAAACACGAAGAAAATCAATCAAAACAAAATAAATTACCTACATAAAAAAATAGCGACAAAACGCTTTGACCGCTTTGTGATAAGTAGAAACAAAATTGTCTTATTGTCCGACTAAAACAAGTCGACCGCCTACAATCAACAATTAAGCTATCCTTTCTCTGCTATTCAATTCGGACGGGTTACATCCATAAGCTGTGCCTCTAAAATTCGTCAAAAGTTAAACACGCGCATACATTTTCACGCACACACACAAACATTTACTGTGTACTACACGAGATGTATTGTATGAAAAATAAGCACGACGTAGTACTGCTTATAGCCGCGGAGAATGGATGGGGCGCTGATAGGCGCTATCTCAACAAGTTCCACTATCATAATAAGAGATGGCGCGCGATGTGAAACGCGAACGAGTTAGATTTATTATTATTACCATGATTTTTAACAAATTATATTTATCATTTAGGGGCATGTATGTGTGGGACTCCAGGGTATGCAGAGCTTATTTGCATGTATGGAGCGCACGCCCCTGCTTGTAGACTATTTCTTAGAGCGAATTGAAAAGGGACCCCTCGCATTTCCTCTATATTATATAATGGACGGTACAAAGTGCACAGAATGTGTTATCGACCACACATTGCACGAATGTTTACCAACAAAATATCTAGCACACAATACGCATGCGCTTATGCGCCTTCGTCTCCTATATAATGGCGCTCGGACGGCCCGCCCTTGGTTATGCAATCATATTTGCTGTAAGAACATCATCATTTGAAATTCTAACCTGATTCTCATTGACAAAGTAATAATAACTAGTTCAGAGAGAAATAAATTCTTAAAAAGATTATTAAAACAATTATGTCAGATTTAAATAACATGTTTACTTGTATATTAAGTAGGTATGTTTTGTTATTGAGGTTATTAATAGGTATAATGAAACAAGATTTTCTTTAGTGTAGGTACTTACCATTATTTCTTTGTCATATTTATGACTATTGTGTTTTAGGTTCTTATAAAATTTTATTATCAATAACTCGTCGTAGTGAAGTTTTTCTAGTAAAAATGTTTCTAGGTCTTAGTAAGGAAGGAACGTCTTACCTAAGTGTTAAAACGGCAATGAGGTTACTTACTAGGTAAATGTTTGAAATTAAAAAGCAAGCCTATCTAAATATAACAATTTTCTAGTTTTCCTTCAACAATTATTATTTATACTTATACCCAATTATAAAAGTTTCAAGTGTCTTAATTTAATTATAAATAAGTATGTACCTATTCACAGAATTATTGTATTGATAAAACTAACACTTCAGAGAATAATGTTTAACATAGAGTGGGTGCTGACCAGTTTCAAATTTCACTAGTCATTTTCTTATTTCAGAATGTCTGGATATAAAAATAAGTAAGTATGTACAATTCTTATAAGAATGAAAATATTCCAATATGATTACAAAATTATTCAATCTTTAAATATTATATTTAATAAACCCTTTTATATTTATCAAAACACTAAGTTTATTTCTAAAAAAAAAAGTGTTAAGAACTGCAAGGGTTTGTTAATTTTGGGGGAAACGTAGGGCGGATACCATTAAGAGGATCTTAACGCCATCTATCCACAATCCTTGGAGGCTTTCCGAATTCACCAAATGCTTCGGGACGGTTACATTTACTATATAGTTTTCTCGTGCATCCTGATTTGCTTTTATAAATTTTTATGCAGAGTGACATAAAATCAATTTAAGTAGGTATTGATTTAATACATAATTAGTAGGTATCTGCTTTTAAATAAGTGTTTAAAGAAATTTAAATTCTGAAGACCTAATCGTACCTATACAATTTTGCGTAGTTGCATAAAAGTAAAACTTATTTACACTTAATTTCTTTAAAATTTTATATTCCAATGCAATTTCCAAACAATGTAACTAGAGCGTAATTAATGACTTAGTTTTTTTTTAAATCATTACATTTTAAATAAATATATTTAGAAACAAACAGAACGATCGATTAAAATGTTCGTAGGAATTACAATAAAACGTAAAACTAAACGTCCCGAAGCACTCGGTTAAAACCGGATTCCAGGCTATTACCTACCTACCCCACAAGGACGATCGAACTTCACTATGTCTGTCTCTCTCCCAAAAACAAACGAACATATTCGTAAATGAGTAAGCAATATGTCGTTCATTACGTAACCAAATTCCCAAAAAAATCAGTAGTGTTCCTGCATGTTTTACTTTAAATGAAGTAAGTAGGTATATGTATAACTATCTATTAATTAATAATAATTTGGTTGATTAGTCAAATTTATTATTAACTAGGTGACAAGGCGAACTTCATACCGCACATACAAAACGTATGAGAAAAGGAATTTTATTCATATTTTTTTTCCTGAATATTTTAGATGTTTTTATAGTTACCTAAGTAGCAATAAAATTCTGTGCTTTCTGCTATTCTAGTATTCTGGGCGTAGACAAATTCAACAATCAAAGATAGGTAATAAAAATCGGACAGTTATGGTTATGAACTAACATGACTTTGTTTTATCTAGGTATATAGATATAGGTATAGATATAGATGTATTTCAAATTTCAATATTATAAAACAATTTTAAATAATATTCTTTTTAACGAAGTTTTAAATATGCGTGCTTTTTTTACCTATCATACATCAGAATCTGTGGGAAGCTATAATAGGTAAATAGGTACACAAGTTTATTATTATTTTTTCAATAAATCTCTTAATATTTACGAATGAAGTTATCTTATTAGAAAATAGTAAATAAAATTAATTAGGACAAATCAAGACATAATCGAGAATAAAAAAATCGGTCGCATCACACAAAATATGTTTATTTTTCGACCTTCAAAAGTCTACACAGCCGGTCGACTGAACGCCAATAATTGCCACCTGCTACCACGACACTCTGGTGACGATTTGTTACTATTTTGTCTCTTTTCCTACAAGGCAAAACGAAAGGGATAGACGTATCGAACCCTCGTGTTCTCTACACGAAATGTCAATGAACTAATCTGGCTGCTATACAAATGTAGGCGTTAGCAACTGTGTCATTGAATATTCTAAATTAAACCGGAGCGCTAAAAATTTACTAGTTTTTTTTAAGATCATTAACAATCAATGAAGCCATATTTGTAACAACTCAGTTGTAGATATAGACAAGCAATGGGACCATTTCTGTGTCTAGTTCTAGGTACTACTATTACTAGATACTAATTTACTAAAAGTTTATTTAGTTATTAATTGTTTTAATCGCTTAATAATTGCCTTTCGCCAACCACGAAATCAATTTATAGCTAAAATTTATATTCAAATAATGCCTTGTTACTAAGTATTATAACTTACCTGCACATTACAACTGAAAGCGCTGCTCTGTATGTTTTTAAAAGCAATGCTAGTAGAGCTTGATTTCACTGCGCTGAAGTAGAAGGACGTAACTGAAAATTCATGGACCGAATAAGTATAATTTTAATTATAAACATTCTAAATTTAAATGAAGAATTCTTTTATGTGGTCGAAAAAAAGTTACAACAAAATTATCATATTAGTAGGCAAGTTATTGAGATAAACGTTTGATAAGTTTTTGTAAAGTAATTTTTTAATAAGTATTTTTATGATTTTTTTATACTGTAAATCACAATATATATAGCATATAATATATACCTAGATATTACGAGGAAAAAAATATTTAAAACTAGAACTCGCCCACGGCCTCGAAATTTTCAAAATGTCTTTTTTAGCGGACCAGTGCGTTATACTTAAAATAAAATAAAGTTATATTCTTTTAGTTCCAAAGTTAATAGTTTAATAGTTTTGGCTGTGTGTTGTTAGTCAGTCATGACAAACAAGATAGTTACCTATAGATAAAAAAAATATACCTACACTATGACATAATATTCCACTTTGATACATATATTGTAAGACTGTAAGGGCCTATGCGCATGACGTTTTTTAAATGAGCTTAAGACGTGCTCAAGTCTTTTGGTCTAATAGATATCTAATAATTATAATTGTCAAGTTCACCGTTAATTTTTACAGGGATATAAAAAAATTAAACACAAATTTTTTAACACAAAAAAGTATAAAGAATATTTACTTTTAATATAGAAAAATTCACTTGAAACCTTCTTTATCAGACTCGTCATGTAATAGTTTAGCTATTCGAAACTAGATGTCTCTGGCAAACAGTTCGAACAACATACGGAAAAGTGGGTGAAGCTACACAGCCGTGCCTACACGTGTTTACGCACACATACTTAAATCCTGTTTTTACTGTGGCGTAGATATACACTGTCAACTTACGCACACTAGGGAGCTTATCAGCGTCCGTGAATACGTTGCTGCGTGCACACGTAGGAATATATAAGTATATATTAAGTTGTATGAACACACTTTGAAAGCACACATTGATAGGGCGTGCGTTTGCTGAGTTTTAAAGTAAGACGATAGGTGGCGGTAGGTTTCTCATTTTTTTATTTATGATTGTATATTGGTACTTAGCTAGTTTAGCTACTTATTTGTTTAAAACTAGCTGCTGCCCGCGACTTCGTCCGCGTTCTGGATGAAAGGTACCCCTTATGTCCTTTCTAGTGCCCCAGACAACGTGTAAGCAAAATTTCATGGTGATCGGTTCAGTAGTTTTTGCGTGAAAGAGTTACAAACATCCATACAAACTTTCGCATTTATAATATTAGTACGGATTAGACTTCATAATTATATTATTAATATATTTTCTACAGTAGGTAAAACCAGTCTGAAAATGATAGAGAAACAAAGTGTAGATAATTTCATACATTAGGATAAGGATTACAATAACACCTCACCGTACAACCATTATCAAACTATTCCTGAAATCAGGGGATTCAGGAACTATTTCATAACTAAATTTTAAAAAAAAATCTGAAGTCCTTGAAATTCATTTTAGGTAATAACAAAATTTTGTGATTAATATTTTTCGTCCTATCTTTAGTATTTGCTAAAATAAGATACCTACATGTATTTCTATGTATTTTTCCTACACATATTTTAAAATAAAGTCAAATCTGTCTGTTTCTCCGCTAATTTCATCTAAGCCACCTTACGGATTTCGATACGGTTTTCACTAATTGAAAGAGAGACAAATGATGTGTAAGTAATACCTACCTATTAATTATTTGCAGATAATGTATCCGTGCGAGATTAATATGAACTAATACTAATATGAAAATAAATTTATCAAAATTATGACCAAAAAATATATTAGGTAGGTACCTACAGGTATAAAGATATCTACCAAAAAGTACAAAGAAAAAAAAATGTGTAGGTAAATACACGTTAAAATGCAAGAAAGTGAAGATTGTTGTCAATGTTTTTTATTGTACCTCCCTGCGTACAGATCGTAGTAATGATAAGCAATACGTAATTCATAGAATAACTCCAGCGTAATTTCGTTATTGTGACTCTAAACAGCTGTGCGATGAAGGTTATTCGGCCTACCTAAAGCTTTATGGTGTTTATTGTAACTTAAAACTTAGGTATACTAATTGACTTGAAATTTCTATCTAATATGTTTAGTTTACATAGATTTACCTATGCGTTAGATTATACCTTTCTAGAATCTTACCTAGGGAGAAATATGTAGATATTTAAGTAAAAGTTTTAATGCTATTCTTTCGAAAAATTATTTGCATATTTGCAAATTTGCATATAAGCTTATAAGTTCTTAATTATGATCCGATGTAAACGAAAATAAACTGATAACTTTTAAAGTGCAGTTTAAAAAAATGCTAGAAAGCGGCCATTTTGTCACAGCATATCGGTTGGTTAAGAAAAAATCTATTGTCAACGGATAAGCATTCCCCATTGGCCCAGTTTTTGCAGAGGGTCACACAATGGGGTGAGCTTTCCCTATTTTTTACACTCAACCAAATATGAGATCTGTCCTGATTTCTCTTTTGGCGAGATGTTGTTTAAAACAGAAACGGTAGCGGTGTGGTATTTTAATTGGAAATTCTCGCGTTCAATTAAAGTTTGGTAAGTTTGTTTCGTTACTTATTCGAGAACACGAATTTCTCTTGTCAAGTAGTGAGTTCGGTTGGTTCAGACCGTTATCGTAAAAGCTGCATAACGTACTTTGCTGAAGATATCTTGCAACACATGTCTGTCTCATCAAAGTAATTTGTTTCGCAGATACTTGAAATACGGAATGTTTATTGGAGTAATGCGATTAAGTTTTGCAAACCTTTTAGATTTATAATTTTTGTCAAATATTTCTCTTATTAATTTTATTTCTAATGACAGGACCTTAAATCTTTGCCATCCGTGCCAAAAATGTCTAAGTATATATTTTTGTTATTATTATTTTTGCAACTTACTTATCGACAGATTTTGTGATTGATTTAAATATAAAAATGTAAAAAAAATGTTAAGTACCTAGCTATACCTATTTAAAAAAAAAACTAGGTACCTACACATTATATAGGTATAGACTACATAATATATGCTGTCATTTTTTTAATAAAAAAGTTGGCAGAAGAGAATTAAAGTTAATTTTGTACTTGTGTTAACCTAGTGGCTTCTTTCTGTCTGGCTGAACATTTGCTGAATTAAATGTAGCTAGATTATTTAAAATAGATCTAAATAATCCTTAGTCGATTACAAATGATAATTTATAAATTTATTGATAAATGAGCCAAATTAGTGACTTTTAATATTAATTACTTAAAATGCGATATGCCGTTTAAAATAAAACAGCATGCGGACAATTCTGCATTCCGAGATGAAACGAAATGTCAATCGTATAATGTTGTAAACAAAACCTTGAAATGACTGAGCCTTACACCTGCCTTTGATGTTAATGAAATTTAATGTTGGCAACATTATTTATTAATTGTACAAGCTCCGTTGCCTACGTGAACTCGAGCATTATTGTTATTTAAGTAAATATGGAAAGTGGATAGGTAGGTAGGTACTATACTTAGTTACTCTATTTATTGCCTAAGTATGTACTTACTTTGTAAAAACATCCACCATACCTACTCTTACTTTTTCAGCTTTAATATTACTTTCTCTTTATTTAATCAAACATTCTTTTACTATCGTTTTACTCAATCTTCAAATAAATCAAATAATTAAAAAAGAATATCTTGAAATTTTATGAACCTTAGCTTTTCCTAAAAAAAACCTGTCATGATTGTTTACAAAATAAAACAAGGTATCTATGTGAAAAAATAATTTATATACCTACTTATGTATTTTTTTTTGTCTAAGTTTGGCAAGGGTTGACTTTTAAACCTATACCTATAAGACCAATCGGTAGGTACCTACATAGAAAATGTGCCCACATTGTATTTGTTGCAAATTATGTTGGTAATCATAATTAGATATCATAATTATGTATAAACATTATTTATTAAATTTACAAAGTTTAAATATAAAATATTTTGCAAAAGTTCAACACAATTTTGTTAGTATATTATGACTTTCACTCACTTTCACTATATATACCTCTTCTCTATCCTTTGTATAGGTAACTATTTTATATTCCTGATCCGATTCATAGGTAACCTCTATGTTTATAGGTTACAGTTGCCTCCTACCATCAAATGGACCATCAGCCTGACTGTTGACCTTTACTTACATTGAAAAGAGTTTAAGTTATTATTCTGTATTATCTATTTTTATGTTACATGCGCGTGCAGATACGGATCTACACGCGTTATTATTGTGATATCATACTACTTAGCAGGTTTAGCAACCTATTACTCAATAAGAATACATTACAAGGGCTCTTGAAAAGCCCGTGGCATTTTGGTATCGCGTGAGGGGATCAGATGACCAAATGCACTCAGAACTATATCATAAATAATTTAACTCAGTTGGAGTAGACATTTACCCTTGGCGACAACTATAGTAGGTTAGGTATCTGGCTTTGTTTTTACTATAAAAACCTGTGATGAATATTATCATGCGAAACTAAGTACCTATATCTTTGAATTTTGCGTGGTAGGAATCTTGCATAGTGAATGTGGGAGAAAATTATTGCCTCATTACATTTAAGGAAATATACCTAATATATGATATAAAAATTATACAATTATTAATAATTTTTAAAAATACTTTCTTGATCAGAGAGGTGTTTGGTTATCCACCACGCATTAGTATCTTTCGTTAAATCACAAACTGACACAAATTGTGATTGCTGAAGATTGTCGTACAAGCAAAACACTTTAGTCATGACTAAAAGTCATGACATTGAGAATGAATTATAGCATTAGAATGGAACTATTATATTTTTGGTTTAGTTATTATAATAATAATAATGTATTTCACTTAGTAATATAATATATATTAGGTATATATCTTACTTATAAAATCTATTGCAGAATTTTAAAAGCAAAAGTTTAGGTTTATACTTTCTTGTTCAAATACCTCAACGTGACTTGCTAAGTTAATGTTTAAGAACTTATACCTAAGTAGGTTTAGGTGCTTTGAAATTTAAATATATACTTATTTAACACCACCAACACATTTTGAAGATTAAAACAAACCCATGCAAGGCAAGTATCATTTCCTTCGAGTTTATTAAAGTGTGAACCGTACAACCACAGATTAATGATATAACTTCCAGTTAGGGGGGGAAATTGACAGGCCTACGTTCTCCCCTGTCACGTGGTGACGCAAATATTACGTTTTAATCCTTCGCAGTTCGAATAAACCTCAGTAATTGAGGTACAAAATACAGCTTGGAATTTTTGGATACGGCATAATTCGAATTAAAAGTCGTATAGACTATATTATGGTCTACTTCTGAACTTATGAAAAGAAAATTGTTTAGAATAATAAAATTGCATTTTAAAATCATATAAGATCTACACATATATATTTTACACAGCTCAGCGGATATCTACTACGTACTAAATGTAGATTTTTAAACTTGATATCTAAGTATACCTACCTACTAGGTGACTTATTTTTGCCGTTTTGTACAAGTGAAAAGGTTAAATTTAAGCTAATTAAATTATTAAATTTAGTTAACCATAAAAATATTACGAACAGACAAACAATTTCTTACAAAATTTAGGAGTTTCTCCCAAAAAATTTGGTAAATTTCATTACCGGTCTACTTACTGTGTTATTTAAATAAAACGGACCAAGTAAGGTTAAACACACGTAGCTTTTCTATTTCCTTGTCTCAATAGCAGGCTTTTAAAGGGAATGTATGGTAATGAAACCGGTGCGGAAGCAAGAGCGGCGCAATCCCGACCGGTCTTAAGTTAAAAAGCTTTGGAGAGCTCACGCCTCAACGGCACCATCAACATTCATAAGGACGCAACTGAGATTTCTTCGGGTAATTAGGGAAGGCGTAGGGAAGATAGAAATTGCTTTCGGGCTTATAAGGTGTGCTATATTGTTTACATACCTAAAACGTAATAGAACACGCAAAATATATAAATATATATACGCAAAATTAATATATACACAAAAAATTACCAAAGTTCACGCATTCAACATAGAAAAGGTAATACCTATGCAATAAATATAGAAAATACATCTAACTAAAACAGGGTATGAATAACATTCATTATAGCTATAATAATAACTAAATGGGCAATTACTTATAATTAATTATAAGTTATAAATATTTTTGAGTAAAATTATTAGTTACGTACGGTAAAAACTTTCCAATAAGTACCTAGTAGAGAGTTCAAAAATCCAATTTAAGCAGATTGTCCTTGAGATGGTTACAGCGTATTGGTGTTTGGTAAAAAAACGATGTGATGTCAAGTACTTACCAACTTCAAGTGGACATAAATAAGGGTTTGCAATATTCGGCGGTGGCGGTCCCATCTCGAAGGCGTTCTCGCTTTATAAACACAATATCATCCTTAGTATCTTTCAATTAAGGTTGATTTTCTTTTAGTCCACCGAGGAGCCAATATGTATATGCCAGTAAAGAAATAGTGGGCTCTCGCCTCCACAAACAAAGCTGATTTTTGTAAGACAGTAAAGGCTTGCAAAAAGACAATCTACTTGAAACAAAATTACTTTGCAAATCGACACTGTCGCCAGATCAGTTTGGATTAAATAAATCCATTCGCATATCATTTGTTTTAAATTGTTTCAGAACTTCAATTTACCAGTACCAGTCCTCATTGCGTTGTTTCTTCAAAATCTATTTAAGTTTTCTATGTATTAATTAATAAGATTAAAGGGCGATTTTAATAAGAAATGTCTCATTCTCACAAAAAATCGTCAGACGGCAAGACATTTTGCCTAAAACTTAATATACGTACATACCTATTCTTCTCTATTTTTATATTAATATCTGCCTGAAATTGCAAATATGTGTGTATTTCAAATATATTGTGAAATTACAAATAGTTATATGTCACAGGATATTCGAAGAAATCCTAGTAGGTACGATTGGAAAGGACCGGATAATCTAATAGAAAACTAACACCTTGCATTTTTGATTTCAATTTATATATTACACGAATTAAAAGCATAATGAAATTCGCGGTTGTCTGTCCGTGCCAAGGAAATACTTTAATACCATATACTAATCTCGCAAATGGAATGAAACCTCTTATTTTTCACATGTAATACATTTTTCAGCAGTCGAATGAATTGTCTAAATATTGTCTGTCGCCATACACTCAAATTTGAGATTGGAAAACCTTATTTATTTGCTTGCACGTTTTTCATTTCACCAAAATCTCCTTTTATGCTCTCATCCGGGTCATCGGGTTTCAATTCGTGTCGGATATAACAAAACATATCGTCGCAATGCAAGAAAATAAGCAAACCTTTTGGGATCCCACCTTTACGCCTTAATAGAGCTCAAGAGATTCTTCCCTTGTCCATTCCATCTGTTACATGTTCGGATTACGTAACAAGGCTCGCGATGGGTTTCTTTTCGTCTCCATTTGTCGTCTCGAGAGACTTATTATACTGTGTACACGAAAGCTAGGAAATATTTTCGTCAAATATAATCAGGGACGCGTGTTTTGCTCAAACAATTCCTCGTGTTTCCATCCGATGTTACATAGAGGACCGGTTCTGACGACACGCAAATGTTTGGCATGATATTGGAGCTGGGTTTCCTAATTTATATAAAGTGCGTACTTGATCCGAGTGTTTACTTAAAATGACGTAAACAAGCAACCTTTGACCTAATGGATACTATTTTATGTATACAATGTAGCTAACATAATTCTTTTATACAATCTTTCATCTTTAATACCTACACTACATATTTAATACCATTTTTAAATGATGTATGCAAAATTTTAATGAATTCAGTTGAGTAGTCAATGCATGAAAACGTACCAAACAAACAAATGAATAAAATTAATTAGTATTTAATTTTATTCATAATAATTACTTAAATGTACAATCTACATTATGCATACCTACTCAGTAAATTAGACTCATCGATCGATTCATCGATACTAAAACATTGCATTACAAAATATATAAAAATAGAAGTTAATTGAGATTCTATAATAATTACCCACAATCTTCTGTATATAATTTGTTCTCATACAAAGCCAATTAGTTACGCACATTCATCCAATCGAACCGTGAAATAACATAATCCAATGCGAATATTACCTTACAACGCAAGCCTGTTACGGAATTCCAAATAGGTATTTCATTTTGTATTTTATTTAAAATCCCACGGCAGATATCCGCGTTCCACGCGACAATATTCTCTGTAGCGTCTGTAAAACAAGGTAAACAGACCCAACGGCTGTTGGAACCTCAATAATATAAAACATGGGCTATATCACCGCTCTCTATATTTGTTACATCCATCCCATATCAGCACACCCACCCTTACGGTAGGTACATATTTAAGCCGAGTGATACGAAGACTTGTGCGTACGTAAAAATTCTGGACGTAACAATTTTTGTACAGTTCTTGATCTTCCCATTATGTTTGTTCCTTCGGTTATGTAATTTATAAGAACGTTTCACATTTGTACATATTATGTCATCAATAAAACTTTTGTCTTTTTTCATAATACTAAATAATAAAAGTCTAACATCTTTTATCTCTCACATAAGTATAGGAATATACCTAGGATACCTAATATACCCAATAGGTATATTAGGTTAGATTAATGAAAAAATTATAACAGACCATTTTTGTGGAGCTTTCAATTTCGTATGAACATTGACGATGAAACTGGTTTAACAATCTTTTGGTGATAAGATATGACCATTTTTATATGAGACTAAATTGAAAATGGAAATCTATGATGAGGATAATCTTCTCGTTAATATTAAGAGCTCATACCTACTTGGTAACTTGGTAAGTACTTTATAGAGATACCCAGCTACTAGTTTTCGTGTGTCAGATAAAAAAAAATAGACGCTTAAAATTTAAAATTCTGCTGTAAGCTTCTCAAGTAAGTACTAATTGCCTGAAGTAATTTTTCAGCAATGTTGTTCACGGTGATTAAACTGTTGTAGTAAAAGAAATTGCGATCGATGAAAAAGTCATAGTTTCTAAGGCGGAGTGGTATTGACGACTAATGCCAACACGAAGGTCACGTATCCGACCAATGGACTCTATACCCGAAATGACGTTCTCCGTTAACTGGAATAACCGACCTTTAACATAGAGTAGGTATGATTTACAGACTCGACTTATGTGAAAGATAAAAGATGAAATGTCCAAAGTTCAAAATTAAGATAGATAGAAGGATTAAGTAGGTACGTAACCTAAGTAACGTCTGCATGTAGACCTTTTTATATTAACAAAAAATTACATTTTTGATTTCAGTAAGATGTTTAATTCTTATTAGTTATTTATTATGTATTTATTTGTAGGTTGTAAGAAGATTGTATAACATTAGTAACATTGTCAAATGACAGATCAAATATTTTATTTTATTAATTATGAAAAGGTAAAATTATGAAATTAAATAATAACAATGTGGGTATCTACTTATATTTTGCTTAAGATGAAGCGACAATGATTACTGTTAATACTTAACCACTCACTCGTATGCGTTCACAATGTAATCAAGTTTGTTGTGGCCTAATAGATAACAATAAATATAATACCTACTTAAGAATAATTATTCTTTGACAGCCCAGAGCAACACGTACCGCGCCGAACGTCATCCGATCGGAATATTATACGGAGGCGAAATAATGGTACCTATCCAACGATGCCGGCCAACCTCGTTGCGTCCGATAAGGTACCGATAACTAGCTCCATTATTTATTTATCACGAAAAACATACAAAACTGTGGTTTCACCTTTTGAAACATTTCCATCTATTGGCAATATAATCTAATGATTTTATAACTAATGTATTTTTTTTCTAATTTCAGAGATTTCGATGAAGACGTATCTACAAAATAAACAGAACTAAAAAAATAAGTAACAGTATATATACTACATAGTATAAAACAAAGTCGCTTCTCGCTGTCTGTCTGTCTGTCTGTCCGTATGTATGCTTAAATCTTTAAAACTACGCAACGGATTTTAATGCGGTTTTCACTAATGGATAGAGTGGTTCTCGAGGAAGGTTTTAGTATATAAATTATAAAATTACGCGGGCGAAGTCGCGTGCAGCAGCTAGTTAAGAATAAAATGTAATTGGTAACTACCACAGAACTATAATCCTCTCTTTCACTGGTGCTTAGACTTAAACTGCTGTGGCGATCGACGTTTGCATATATATAATTTCCAGAAAAAAATAATACTTGCGATGCCCGGGGCGGGTCGATAGTTAAATAAGAATTTGAAATTATTTTTATACCGAAGAAAAAGTACAAGTTAACCCCTCAAACAACGAAGTCATTGGTAAAATAATTTAGTCCTTATAGATACTTAATAAATCTTATAGAAATATATTTTGGTTATCTCGCTTTTATGTTAGAAAACAATTAGGCCAAGCGAAACAAAACAAAGTCAAAACGAAACACTCCAATAAACAAAATAGCATCACGCAACGTCACACAAGACGTCGTGCCGTGTGGCATATTCAGTTGTCAGGTGAGCCGCCATTGTTATTCCGTGTCCCCCGCCTCTCAACCTCCGGCCCGCGCGCCCCCGAGCGTCATTGACATGCAAATGAAACGGCTCGTGCTCGCGGACCGGCGGTTATTTATCTCTGATTGGCTCCTTTTATTCCACTTTGACAGACAGGTTTCGATTTCGAACGGAATCCGCTTGTGTATAATTATGTAAATTCAAAATGTGCGATTTGATATTGGGTTTTCGGAATTCCCAATCGAATTTTGGTAAAGAATTTTGTAAATAGGTATGTAGGTATTTCAATGCACATAAACTAAGACTAATAACTTAATAACACTAATAATTAGTTATAGATAGTATAAAATAAATTAACTAGAAAATTTATTAAGTTTCTTCTTAATACCTATTTGCATTAGATACATACATGCAAGTTTCATAAAAGTAGGTAAATATATAAATGTATCAGTTGGCGAAATATATTCTGATCCCTTCCATTTAGGTAAATACGCGCATTGAGTACGAATCCGAAAGCCAGGGTTTGAATGACTATTTTTCGCAAGTCACGTCTCGGTTCGAGCTTATCTGGTGTTAGCTTTGATGATAGATAATAAGTGATACCGCGAAATATCGAAATCAAAGAGTTAACTCACCTAGATATGCATCATTTTAGAATATTTTATATTTTATAAAGATTTTATAAATATTTTATAGTTAGAAAAATAGGATAATCGCTTCAATACTATTAAATACCCATCGGGAAATTAATCAGTATTATCAGATTATATATATCAGTAATTATCAGATTTATATAACCGACGCAATCTCATGATTATTATTTGTCACTAGCAATTAGATAGAGAAATCGTAAGTATTTTCATATACCTACCTACCTGTAAATATATCTTTTCTAGTAAATAAATAATTTGTGCTGTGTAATGCTCCCAAGGCGTCCTCTCCGAGTCAATATCAATAAATGGGAAGTTGGAAAATTGGATGTGTTTCGGCTCGTCGCGGCCCGACAAGGTATGTAATAAGATAGTAATGAGCCGATCTCTCTACTCGTAAAAATATGGATGCTGCTCCCGGACTATGTCTAAATATTTAACAGACTCTGTGACGTCAGCGCTCAATCTCCACAATAGCTTTATTTGTGTAAGATATTATTACAAAATGTCGACATTGCAAAAGTAAAATAAAAATCTTAGATAATAGGTATTATGGTCTCAATATTTATGACTGTTTTAAAGAAGTTGGTAATTTTAAGGTAATTAATTGAAGTAGGTATCCCACAGTAACCTAACATTTTTCTAGGATATTAGTGATAACTATAGGTTTTACTCCAGGTAAGGTAATCCAATTTAATACCTACATCAAAGAAAACCGCATACAAATAGGTTGAACCGTTTCTGAGTAGCGTGCTTTGTGGACACGTTCAAATAAACAAACAAAAATTATATAAAAAAATATTTTTCGACCTCTGTAGGTACCTCACATAGGTAGCTACGTAGGTATAACGTGTACAAATTGTTTTTGTTTTATTTTTTAATAGATATTCAATGTACAGACGCGGTTCGTTTACAATTTATTATCTATATCTAGCCTTTTTTTCTTCTTTTACTGTTTAATTTTTATAACTATCCCATCAAAATTATACCTATATTTAAAAATTCTGATAAATTCCTGTCGGTACCCGGTTGCATCAGCCTACAAAGATTGATTTGACATTGACACCGAGCGCATGCGTGCTGCCCTAATTCGACGCCGGGGGCCCGTTAAGAAGAGACAGCATTATACAACCGACGCATGCGTTAGAAAGAGACAAATGTACAATAGCCAGGGTCGATCACATAGAAAAGGTCGGTAACATGGCTGACAGTTTATTGCAACTGTATGCATCTTGAAGAATAGAGGGAACATTTTGGGAATGTGTGTTTCAAGTTTTTGTCATAAACAAAATTGAATTTGAATAGGTAAGCGACTTGATTCCTTTGAATGTTACGTATAAAGGAACCAACTCTTAGTTAATGAAAGAACAATAGTGAAGGAAAGTAGGTATTACCTAGATAAGTTAAACAAAAGTTTTCTTTTTCCAAATTTTACATAAAGTATTATTTAGTAATTAATTTATTAAGTGCCTATATGCTAAGGTATAAAATACACTCAGTAGAAAAAGGCAAATTATATTTTATATATAAATAAATAATATAAAAATAACTATAACCTGTTTTTCGCTGGATTTTATTTTTAACACGTCAAAATTAATATTTGACAAATACAGATATTAAAATTAATAGATACATGAAAAATAATATATATATATATATATATTAAGCTAAGCATACCTACCAGGTTAGCTAAGCAAGAATATTTTTTTTAATACATTTGATACTAGCTGGTGCCCGCAACTTCGTCCGCGTTCTGGGTGAAAGGTGCTTATGTCCTTTCTGGTGTCCCAGACAAAATTTCATAGTGATCGGTTCAGTAGTTTTTGCGTGAAAAAGTTTGTATGGATCCATACATCCATACAAACTTTCGCATTTATAATATTAGTAGATAACTATTAAGCCATAAATAAATGTGTAAAACATGTAATTTTAATAAAATTACATGTTATTAAAATATTATAATAAAATTGGTTTTATGATGACGATCAGATAATACAGTAAATAAGGGTTTGATAGGTAGATATGCCTTAATAAAGAATAAATTAGAAAAAATTTAACAAAGATGACGACTTCCTTATTTGAATTTGTTACATAATATTGAACCCTATCTAATCAGGCCTAATTGTCGTTCCCTGAGTGGAATCCAAGTTCAACTTATTTCGACCCAAACACAAAACGGTAGTTTCAGACAGGACGAACAGAATTCAATATTTGAAACAAAAATTGAAGTTTATTTATATTGGATAAATTATGTACCTACTACAGAAATTTATTTTCATTAGATAATTTTAAATTAAATAAATGATAATTAAAAAAACACACGAAGAAAATTTATTAATTAAGTATATTATCTAATTGTTCGAGTAAATATTAAAATTAAATATTAGAATTAAATTTTTTTATCAACGCCAATGTTTGCCTAATATTTAACCTACTCAACGGATAGATATTAAGTAGGTAGGTAAGGTAGGTACAACAAAAGAAGATACAAAGATTTATTTTATTATCAAGCCTACCTACCTACGAAATAAACAGAATTAAAAAATATAGGTAGGTATATTAACTTGGTTAAGATATCTACTTATTGTATTGTTGCTACGTTTTTTACAAGGTTCGTGTGCGAATCCTCTAAAGACGGGGCCTAACGCGAAATTAGAAGGGAAAATAGGACGAGATAATTGTGCCTCCCCTTGCTCCTCCCGCAGGCCCTCGTTACCCGGTTTAATCTGTTTAAACTTTTATTTACTTTACGCTAAATTAAACAAACTAACAAATTAAAGCAACAACGCTTTCGCGGAAACGCTTTTGTTTTAGTGGTGTTTTGAATAATGGCTTGTCTTATTTATTGGACAACCCAATGTTGAAGATTTTCTTTGTTTTATAGTTATTTTTTTAATAATGTAAAATACAATTATTTATAGCTACTTTCATGATCTTCAATCATTGAAATTGATTTTTATTTATTTTAAGCATATTAATATGATTTTTTCAAACATTTTTTATCAACATACATACTAAAGATATAGGTAACGCACATCTCGTAGGTAACCCATATCTATAAGAGAGGGCTGCTATATAATTTTGTTAATAGTTTAAAAGGTATCCGAAATATAATGAAGACTAATCAAACTATGGTTATTTAAGACTAAGTTAAAATTTGATATAAAATAGTACTTTATTAATATTTCAAGCTAAATGGAACATAAGTCTTGTATTTTTAATAGTGGTAGAAACGATTCATATTTTAATTTGTACCAATAATTGTTCAGAGAAATTTAGTTATAGAAAAGGATTTAAGAAAATTTCTACACAACTTTTATCCCGACTGTACTTTAACTGCGTCACGAAACATAATTAACGTCATTTGTGAATAAACAAGGCGATTACCATGAACGAAAAATTCCTTGATTATTCTTTCTTCAACCCTCTCAGTCGAAAATATTATTACTGTTTGTAAAGCAGAACGATCAATTTGCATGCAAATTGTTATGACATCATTGCACTTTATTGCGCCTAGTTTAGATTGAAGGCAGTTGGGACCCAAATAGAACGATGCTGACATAGATAGTCCCTACATCAGTTTGTGTACTAAGAATATACCTACTTTATTATTAATATCGGATACCTACGTATTGAAATTTTCATTTCCTGTAGAATTCATTTTTTGACTATTTGTTTTAATGTTAATTTCGACTCACATGCAGTGATTGTAATATGGAAATGCCAGGAAATGCTGGCATCACTTATTTCATTGTGATTTTCTGTATGGGTATGGTTACTGCCGCCAGACGGACTGCCCGAATGACTGAGAAACACAGTGTGCCCTGCCACTATTGAATATTTTTAGTAGAAAATTTGTAAATACTAGTTTTCCAAATAGTTCCAAAAATAATTAATTTATAATTAATTTAGTAATAATTTTAATTATTTTTTACATAGTGAAATACGAAATAAAGATCGTTTATAAAGTAGAAATATAAAAGTATATTTATATTATTTATATTTATTTTATTAAAGTAGAAATATAAACATTTATAAAGTATAAAGTCAACATAAATTTTAAATGTAAAAATCTTATGCACATTACAATGGACAATGGTTATGAAAAAGAACCATATTCACGAAAATACAACTTGGTACTTGTACAAACTAATAATAATGTGATTGTTTCAGAACACAGCAATAAGGCGTCTACACAAAAACTTGTTCCCGCTCTTTTTTTAATACGAGACTCAATATTGGCCTCATCCGTGACTTGAATTGAGTACAACAGTCTATTAACTCAATCTCGAAACGGCTTCTCTTTAGATTAAAACATACATTTACATAATGGGACAGACAAAGTGACGCCCGCAGCTTTCTTAACTTTACTTCACCTAACTGTTTAGGTAAGTAAGTAAGTATGTACCTACTACAGTTTTTTAACGTGGTAGGTATTGGTAGAGAGCTTTAGTTTACGTGGCGATCACAATATTTCAGCAATGGACGAAGTGACGATACTGGTACCAACTCTAGCAGACAGAAATAAGCCACTAAGCAGATACCTAATAATAATAATAAGTATGTACATACTTAAGAATTGTCTACTATCTGCTATCTAAAGATTTTTGTTATAAGAGTTTCATAAATTTTTAAATATGAATATTAGGTACAAAATAATACATGGGCTGCATTCCAAATCAAATAGCTACCACCAACCAACATTAACTTAAAGGTCTTCATTTATAAAGGTCTGCAGTTATTCATAAAAATAAACTAATTATTTGAGTGCTTCTAAGATATATATTTTTAAAGTATTTATATAAATAAATTATTACTTTTTGAAGGACATTTTTAAAAATTCATTAGTGAGTATTTACGAAGAAATTATTTGTCATGTATAACAATTTATAAATATGTGATAAAAAAATTAATCAATATTAGAGAAAAATTAAAATTATTTTTTAATGTAAAAATCGTCGGACAAGGTGACGGTTTACCTGATGGTAGGTGGCTACTGTCTGTCGTCTATTAAAACAAGTAACCCCACAGATGCTGCTAGTGAGCTGCCTTTTAATATTTTAAAAAGCGAAAATTCCACTGTAAAATATTCACAAGAAAATCTACATAAGGCCTGTTGTTGTTCCGCCATAATTTGTTCCTACGCAATATTATAATAATTACGAAAGGTAAGTAGAATTAAATGTAGCATGAGTCAAAAATAAAATACAGTGCTGTGTCACGTTGAATTGAACTACGTTTGTGAAGAAAATTTAAAGTTTAATTTTAACTCTTATTACTAAAACCACAAGGTATATAAATAGTTTAACCGTTGTAGAACAGTTCTACGTAGTAACGTATGTAGGTATATGTAGGTATTATGATTGTACGGCGCCAAGAGATGCAGACGAAACAAAGGAGCTTTTATCTAAACTGGAACGTTTGAATTATTTGCATTCATCTTGGAGCCTTCTATCCTAAAGGTATAATTTACCTTATAAAGAGTGGTCGAACAATTACCGCGGTCGAATGCTCATTGGTACAAGAGGCGGTCTACTAACAACTTTGCTCGTATCACTTAGACTGAGTGCATTGTGAAGGGATTCAGCGATTATGTTTTTTATAGATATAATTTTAACTCAAGAAATATTAGGTTGGTATAATTTACTTAGGCTTTATACAGACTCAAAACTCCGCCCACAAGGGCCTTTAAGCACAGAATGTACAAGTTTCAACAACATATTTAGAATTTTGAGAAATAATTTTTAAAATCGGCTCAGTAGTTTTGACTTTATTCATTAAACACATACAAAAATACAAATCTTGAACCTTTATAATATATTTGAGAACACAATACGCGAATATTGTAATATTGTAAGAAAATTCACGAGACCTTATATTCACAGCTCTCAAGCCGAATCACTAGTTGTAAAAAAAGAATAAAGATAAAGATTTTTCAAGGTTAAATTTGCATTTAAAAAATGTCACACAGTAAGGTTTCTATTCTAATCGGCAGTTATTTTTTGAATTCAAATGCCGACCTTCTGATTTCACTTTCAACAAAAAATTTGCCTCTACATATGAGATTTCTCTTTAAGAGGCTCCTCACCGCCATCGATAAGAAAAGGCACTGTTTATTTCCTATTCAGCTCGTTCAAACATAAATCCAATGTAACAAAAAAAAAATATGTGATACATAACTTCTTGGTCTATATTTCTAGCAAGTTATTTTTGTTTTAAGTATAATAGTTTACGGGAAAATAAATAAAATTTGAATGTCTTGCTTTGTAACAAAAATAGATTCAACTGGTTGTTTCAAGAAGCGTATGCAATGTGCCTATAATAAAACGATAGAGTTTCATTTAAACTATAAATGACACTAACAATTAGTGTAAATGAAACAATAGTTTTAGAAAAACAAAGGTTTTTTGGTATTTTCGAGTAGCGGGTGCCCTAGCGAGGGCCGGGCGGCAGACGGCTCACAACCTTCGTACGGGGAACACGTATTGCTGCGCAGCGCATCGCACTTACGTAAAGAAAAAGAAAAATAAACTATTATGATGTGTGAGAGTGATAAGAGCTGACTTTTTTATAATAAGACACTACCAAAGCCAGAGTAAGTATATTTTTGTACATTTTATTAGTATATAATAAAATGTAGTGTAAAACAACATTGAAAATATTCGTCAGCAGCCGTAAGATTAGGTACACATAAAAGTATCGGTACATAATAGACCGGGAGTCCAATGCGGTTTTTTTTATAAATTAAAAATAATAATGAAATAGTTTGTATTTCGTTGAGATTTGGGGCCTTGGTTGAAAGTAAATAGGTTTTTGGAAATTCTACTCCTGTAGGCGTAAAAAAGTGGATGAAAATAGAAAATTTCACAAATAAGGTTTCAAAGATAAGACAGGGTTATTATTTGGGAGGAAAGTTATTTTTGGGCAAATAGCAAACATCACTTTAGTAAGTTCGTTTGTGCCAATGTAGAAAACTTTACCTGCTAAATTCAGCCGTTACTGACATGTTTGAATAAAAATATTAATGATTATATTATAATGATAAATTCTATGAAAAAAATCTTTAAGA
Organism: Synanthedon tipuliformis; assembly: GCA_947623395.1. Classification (NCBI taxonomy): domain Eukaryota; kingdom Metazoa; phylum Arthropoda; class Insecta; order Lepidoptera; family Sesiidae; genus Synanthedon; species Synanthedon tipuliformis. Next base: position 6,772,334 of record OX392417.1, on the reverse strand, counting down.
AAATTTAAATACATACATAAAAACTATAGAAAGTGGTACAGTACTATATTTACGGTATTTTGTTCTATTTTCTTACTGCTGTACTTACACCACGTTACTTAGTATTTTTTTATTTCTTTTTTCGAAAATAGTAGTAGTATTTATTTGTTTTTTTTTTTCAGTTTTGTATTTCAACTGAAAGTAAAGAGATGACAAATAAGAAAATTGGGAGGAGAATTGTAGACATCTCATACTTTGTGAAACAATTACTGGATTTATGTAATCACTGACCATTAGGCTGCTCAGCTAGCGATATCATATTGACAGGAGAGAAACGATTTATTATTAGTATTGATTGATGATGTTTCATATTTCAAATTGTTTATGATTTTAGGCTGTGGATTTATAATTTTTTTTTTTTTTTTTTTTATTATATTTGGGAAACAAACAATATCTCGATACACATTACACATACACATAAGAAAAACATAAATCAGCAAAGTTTCCACTAAATTACTAAAACAAATTTTGAATTGAAGCTGGGAGAAAACATACAAAAAGGCAAACAAAATAAAAGAAAGAAAGAAGACAATTAATAAATAACATATAACTACAACATACAAAATAAACTAATAAACTAATAAACTGGCTGCTATAAAAAGAACACTACACAACTAAATTATCGAGGACCTGTTTAAGACTTCGTTTATACGCTCCTATAGGACAACTGAAAATATCTAGGTCCTGCAAGTGCTCATTATAAAATTTACAGGATCGATGCAAAAAGTTATTACTAGTATATCTCTTTTTATGTAATGTATGTAATATGATTAAAAAATTATAATAAAACATGTTTGCGTTCACTAAAGTGTCATCAAATTCCATTTATTAGAATATTATTGCTGTTGTTGCACGTGTATAGTTAATAAATCGATAGTAAATAATACTCATACATTTATTTTATTACCTTACATTTTATCATAGGTAAAAAAGCTACTGGCTCTTGGACTATATTTTAGTTCGTACGTGTCGCCCGGCAGACGCTAGAAACGCTAGCGCTAGAAGTGCAGGGGAGTGGGCAAGTGGGTGGGGTGAAGAGAGCCCAGTTGCCCAAGGTCATTCGGATAGTAGAGAACGTTAAAAAAATTCTATAGGGACCAGGTAAAATACTTGATTGTACGAGTATGAGCACATATTATTGGGTTACTTACTTATATAAAGTAGGTATATTATTATCTTTTGTTAAAAAAATAGATAAAGCTTTGTATTTTCCTATTCAATATTCATTTTGACTCACAAATTTTTAGATTTAATGGAACAATAAAATTTATATTTAGATGTGGAGATTAAATTTTTAAATTTTCAAAATAAATAGCCATAGGTATAGGTTTAACTTTGCAGTATCGTGTGAAAGAACGATACTTATTTTTATTTACTAAAACGATCGCCACCTTTCATTACAAAGGGCTTGGCTACCGCAGTGTTTAGACTGAGACGTCTATAAAGCCAGAGCTTTTAGTTACCGGCCATTCGGTCAGACTTCACCTCAACACAACTCTCACTGGCCCAGGATACAGATAAAGCTTTACGAAAACGCTCATGATCTGCGATGAGAAAACGTTGGCAACCAAAAATTTGCAGTTTTAGAACCACTTTTAATCAAGTTTTGATTAAAAGAAAACCACTATAAGATTTTCTAACAGTTTTTGTTTATTGTAATCGCTAAAAATATTCTATTATTTATTTTAAATTATTTAGTTAGGTTGGTAAATTTTGTATTTACAGGTTATTAAATTATTATTAAATGGATGGTGACAAATATAAAATCACTAAATTTAAACATTCTCTTATATTCATTTTAATAATTTATATAAGAAAAACATATTTTTTGTCACAAATGCCATTGTAACACTTTCATATTATTAAAATAAATATACTTATTATGTCTAAATTCTTAGTAATTAAAAAAATATAAGTTTACTGTATTTTGAATAAATAAGTATTTAGGTTAGGTATACGTAAGTGTAGAAAAATATTAAATTCGTCACAGCGAAAGGACACCGCAACTATCTCCCCTCTGTAATACAAATTTCACGAAGAAAGCGACTCTTCTGTATACATTTTGCATGAAGCTGGGCGGCGTCTCGGAAAACTTTCGCAAAATACATCCCCTGCCCTAGACGAAACACCGCTGGAACTATTTTTATATTAATGCACCTGTCTGCAATACAGATTTTATGGCGACATTCTTGGCGCGCGAAAAAACGTCCTCTATTACACCTACATAATAAATTGTTTTTATTTTTATTTTTAGAACATTTGATTATAAACATCTGCCAATACTAATTGATACCTGAACAGGTGAATTTGACATAAAAAAAAATTGAAATTAAAAAATAGATACAATGTTGATTGTAGAGTATCTTCCAATGCAAATTGCTAACACAAAGGACATAGGTTAATTCTGGTTTCTAGTTAATTACTTTACATTATTTGATAGGATTTGGATTAATTAGGAGATGTAATTGAAATTTTTGTTTTATAAATGATATATAATATTATTTTCAGGATTTGTAGCTAATGGCTTTTAACCTAAGCCACCTGAGCTGTCATACAATATAGCTTTTTAAATTTGGAATAAAGGTTAAATAAACAAAAGTACCTTATACCTAACATGTGTTATATCTTTTGTACATCTTTGCATTATTGTATATATCTGTATCTATCTGTTACAATATTAAATATTATTGAAAATTTATTTTCTAATTAATGAAACAAGTAAAATATATAGAGTATATTAATTTGCCTTATCTGATTTTTTATCATGAAAAATATTGGTAGAAGTGTCTCAGAATATGGCCCCATATCCTTTACATAAACATGATAGGATAATTTATTCAAAGCATAATATGTTCGGTACCATTGCCATTGCAACTTGCAACAATGTTTTCAATTATAAAAGATTGAACCAATTTATGATAAGTATGAAACGCCATAACCTTCGACTAGACATAAGTATCAATTTTATTAGTGCAAATATGGACACGACGACGGATTAAAAAATTTGTTCGTACAACTCGCCATATAAAATACTTTGAAATAAAATATACTTTACTACCTAATACTTACTATTACCTTGTGATTTATTTTAATTATTTAATTTTTAGTAAATAGTAACAATAATAATTTAATAATAATTTAATAGCAGGTATTATTATAGTGACTAGTGGTATTTTTATGATAAAGAGTGGCAGACAGGCTGACGCTTGACTTGATATAAAAGGAACTGATAAAGGAAAGGCCATTGTGTGCTTTGGCAAATCATCAAGGAGATTTTAATGTAAATATAAAAGTAGGTAGGTATAGCAATGTAATGTAATGTAATATGTAGGTATACTAGAGATAAAGGAGTCTTTTATGTAATTTTGATTATTACATAAATTCAATATATTAAAATAAGTTGACGCATCTCTCTATATTCTATAAAGATAAAGACTACCTTATAGAATCATTTCAAGGTCAATTATTAAAGAAATAATTTTAATTTCAATGTATTTTTCTTGTAAGTAATGTAAGTGTTAATCCATTTCTCTGTGAAGAAACCTGTTTTGACGAATTTTCTCTTTTACATGCTATAGATAGGTACCTACTTGTTTATAGTAAAAGCTTGCTCATCACGAACACAATACGAAGAATGTACGGTGTGAATTTATATAATACCGCAACTTTATCAACGCCCCATTCAATCAGCTTTGCTCAAATTTTTTATTTAAATTTTAAATCCCTCACAATCATTTTTTCTAAATGTAACGTTACCTACGTTACATTTAGAAAAAATGATGTAGATATATGTATGTACATAATAAATCAGTATGTCAAATTTATTGATGATTATTTCAGTATTTAAAGCGAGGAAACGTAACAAAGACACAAACAGACACACTTTATCATTTATAATATTAATTAAGATCAGTGAAATTCCCTAATAAACTTTACTTTTACTAACCATATAAATTTCAAAAAAAAACATTAAATATTAAAAAGATATATTAATAATTTAATTTTGCCTATTGTTTTCAGGTTAACATTGAATAATTTATTAACATTTTAACATAAAAGTTGGACCCAATAATAAAATTAGCGAAGTAAAATATAATTTTTGATTATAAGCAGATTGAATATTTTAATAGGTATACAAACACGCTTATTTTTACGACACTTGATGGTTGCAGAATTAACCTCTACTGGTAACCTCTGGTTACTGTGGCCCGTTTTCTGCAGCTGCAACATTGTAACATTCGCGACCAAATCTTGTTTATGTGCAGGACTTTTGACATCATCGCTGTCGCATGAAGTGAATCGGTTTAATTAAATTAAGAAATTTATTGGCATTGTTACTCAGTATTGCAATAACTTTTAGGGATGTTTGGCAACTGTTCTTTCATTTTTATACAGTTATTTTGCAACTTTGTTATCTGATTTTTGTAGGTATTTCTAACAAATATTATATGTAATATATTTTATTAAAAAAAAATTCTAGTTAGATCAATCAGAATGCAAAAACATTGAAATAGGTACAACGATATTTATTTGCATTTTCATTTTGTTATTGAACTAAAATATATTATATAAACTTCTACATATATATAAAAATGTTAATTTGATTTGTGTACGCTTCAAAAATTCGAGAATGGGTAGACCGATTTTAATTAGGTTTTCACACATGAAAATAAGGATAAACGTGGAGGAAGGTTTGTATGTATGCAATTTGCACCCTGGGTGAAGCTGCTTACATACTTGACAATAATAATAATTATTAAATAGGTATGCAATAAAAATTATACTTATACAATGTATTAGATCTAATATCTAAATATACCAAATAACTTAGATAAACATTGTTTTTCTAATGGAATAACTTGTGCAAGAAAAGAAGACAAACACCACCGAATATAGGAAAAGCTTAATGTAGAAAATTGGGCGCCTCTTTCCCTGATATTGGCATATATTGCGATCCCGATGTGTGCACATACATTCACAACTATGCTTATACCTATGTACATACATATTTGTTACAATACACAGTCATATGTATCTACATCTGCGAGGACATATTGAAGGACAGCGAAGCTAAATTAGTTTCGGCGTGACAAAACACACTTGTGTAGTCGAGACTCGAAAAGTTTGTTAGATATTGTATTTCGTTTGGTTGTTGATTGCAAATGAAGATGTTGTTTACTTAATGTGGTTGTTTACTTTGTACCTATAATGTAAGTATTGTATAATAGGTAGGTATATCTAGTATAATTTGAAGTCGCATTCTGCGTTTACTCCTCTTAAACCACGCAATGGATTTTGATGTGGTTTTCACCATCAGTTAGAATTTTTTTTACGGAATATTTATTTACATAATATAATAAAATATAATTAAGTTTTTTTTGTGCGGGAGCGGGTTTCTAGTAAGCAATGATTATATATCTATGGACTTAAACATAATTTTTTTTCCGTATTTTTATGTAGGTACTTAGATATTATAATGATAGCAGCATATCTACGGTTCAAGATCTGTATAAGTCGGGTTGTTTGGTTAAGATAAATTATTGTTTTATGGTGACCATGTTTACTTGTTAATTTGTATTCAAAGTCTTTACTATATTGACACCATGTTGTAAGATAACTCTTTAAAGCAGTACCTACGTGCAGAAACTTTAAGTACCTACTTAGTATTTGAATTAAGCAAAAAGAAAAGATTGTGACTAGTGGTACCTACTGGTCATTCAGCAGTCTGGTGAATTGGTACGAATTTTGCTTGTAATTTATTTTGAACGGGAACGATTTGAGAGTTGAACATCGCATCGGTTGTAGTCCAGACGTCGGAATTGGTCCGTCTAAAATTACGAAGAAACGTGCTCGGCAACCGAAACGTATTATTTTTAAGTTGAACTCGCTCACAGAATATAGAAATGTAAGAATCTTTTAGATGCCTCACTCTCTCGTATATTATATTTTGTTTGCGAATAAATTTTATATGTGTATTTTATATTTTACTGAAATGAGTAGATAGGTACCTAGTACATATAGGATATTCATAGTCAAGTAAAATACGTAAACTAAAGTATTATACCTATATAGAGATTACCTATACTAATATATTTTTATTTACGTACCTACTACGAGTCGCAGTTTTATCAATTAGGCACTCCATCCTACGGTAGTAATCAATCACTAACTTACAAAAGTCAACCTTGAAATAACAATCAGTCTCTTAATTCCTTCTCTTAAGAACGGCAGCGCATTTGCAGCCCCTGGTGATATTCCTTGCCTAGACGCAGCGCAGGGGCTACCTACCACCAAGTGGATGACAAGGATAATATTAATATATTCACAAATTCCACACAGCACCATCTAGTTCCAAAGTAAGCAACTTAATGCTTGTATTATGGATACCAGACAGTTGACATATTACTTTTTTTTGTAAATACATACATATTATAAATACAAAACATCCATGACTCAGGTACAAAGGTGAATGTTAACACATAAACATTTGCCCCTAGCGGGATTCGAACCCGCGACCGCTTGGTTAACAGCTAGGGTTAGTTACTATCCATTAGACCAAACGTGTCCTCAAAAAGGATATCTCTAACATTTCTCGAAATAATTATTTTCGAGGTTATGTCACTAGTCACTAGACCGGTTTTATTGATATTGTGGTTTCATTGATATATCTTTTTAAGTTTAAACTCTTCACGTAGCCAAAGTCGCGGGAAAAAGCTGCCGCCTATTTTAAGAAATAGATCTCATACATAAGTCATATTTTACGTTTTTAGCGCCATATATTGTTAGAAATGATCATTCAATCATAGACGTAATTAAATTGATAATTTTGTCATGTTTGTCGCTACTGTTTCCTGTGAAAGGCAATGACCGGTAAACCGATCTTAGAACGATGTGTCACAGTAGCGCATGAATTTTTTCTACGATATTATGAACATAATTATGCATTATTAGTAGGTATGCAACCTCACACCATTTGAACAATATATTCATAAAAGATCACGCAACCGGTACTAATAGTTTGTAATTACTTCTTAGTTATAGGTAATAATTATAATTACAAAAACAAAACTTTAAAATGGAAATACGTATTTGCAGCGATTAAACTACGTCATACAACATAAAAATATAAATTGTATAAAATACATATAGGTATATAGTACCTATATAGTACCACCTACTATGAATAATATTATACGAATAAATTTCAGTAACTGAATAACTATAAACATAATCAAATAAGTCAGGCCACATTAGCCTTAAATGCAATATCTATGCACTTGGTTGTGAAAAATTCTATGTAGGTAACATATTATAATTATAAATACAACCTATAAAAATTAAAAAATGCAAATATTTTTAGACATGAATTAATATACCTACCTATTAATATAAAAAAATATAAATTGGGTATAATATTTGGATAGGTATGTAGGTATTATAAATGACATATAAATAAATTGTGGTAACTGAATATAATCAGGTAAATCAAGCCACATTCGCCTTAGTGCAATCTGGCAGCAAAATGTTGGCAAGCCTTGCGGCTCCATATATCGTCCCATCAGCTTCAAATTTGAAATTGGACCGAATGGAGCACCCCAGTAATGGCACAAGTTAGATGAGACAGGGCGGATTTCTACTTCGCTCAAACTTAAAACTTCCACTTTGATAAAATGTTCATAGTTCTTTGAAATTTACGTCAAAAGATGAGTTTTGTGTAAGTAGATTCAGTGTTTAAAGTACATAACTCTCTTTATTTGATTAATATATTAAGTAATAAGAATACCTATTGTACCTTTTGATTTTTTTATAGGATAACTATGTAGTAGGTCTGTAACTATAATGATAATTATATTATTTTTTAAAACCTTTTTTGGTTATTATTGTTAGTTGTTTTATTATGACACAGCGAAGGTTTTTAAGCGCAATATTATCTAAATAACCGCTTAGTAATTTATTTTTTACACTAATTATTAAAACACATAATTGCCCAGTGCAGCTGATTAAAATATCTTAACATTATACATACAAAAATCGTACTTAAATATGGGGAAAAGACTTCAATTTTAGGTGCACGATCGAACAGTTCTTTTATATTTCAGGTACACGCTTTATAGGGCTTATTGGGCTTAAGTCAGGCTTTATTGGCTTCAAAAATATATTTTTTGCAAAATGTGAGAAAAATCTCTCGTCGATTCCAAGTAATGATCAAAGACATTGGACCGTTCGATTTGTCTTTTACTGAGCGTGATGCGATTGAGGCAAAGTTCAACCAACCGAAAGCTCCAATAAGAAAAGCAATTCCAAACTTCGCCGCATTACAGCTACGTCTCGAAAGCGCTAGTGGAGCTTTAACTTTGAAACTCTCTACCTATTCAGCGCCACCCTGCGGCGAACGGCGGAATTATTTGAATGGTTTGTTTTACGACTTTTGCATTGAGCTGTGTGCGTGGAAGCCTTAACGCACACATACGCACAGGTCACGTTTCAAACTGAGCATGTAGTGGTAAGTTTTATGTGTTGTGACGTGCCATGTACGAAATAATGGGCAGCTATCGCCGATCAGATCCAATAGTTGTCTTATTATCGGAAAGATGGCATTGGGTGTAGCGGCGTTACGTGCCGAGATGGGACTCACCGTTCTCTGGTCGACCGTCGAGCGGATATAGAGTAGGCGAAGGCAGACACATGTTTCGTATAAACACGTCTGGACATTGTTCTAGACAGCGCATTCACAACGAACATAATATTTAGGCACAACATTTTACAGTTTTCAGCAAATTAATTAGAACCGTATGAGCGTGCTAGCTCTCGCGTGGTTTTCTTATAACTGTGATAAAATAGCGTGAATTTTGTTTTAGCAAAAGCAAAAAGTTGCCGGTTAGAAATGTGGAGCGAAACTGCACTGGCCATTGTTTAGTATTCCAATTTATACGGGTCGGTTACACTTCTGCCTTTTATTGATGCATTACCGATAAAAATTGCTATAATAGGTTTATAGGTAGCACTTTAATAGCGTCTCGACCGCAATAAACGTATTCTATTTATTAAGACATGATTTCAGTAGGAAAGCATTTCTTTTTCTCCGATAAGCAATGAATTAATCTCGGTTAAATGATTTAATCTGATTTAGGTTTTAGATAATTAAAACGAAACAAAAAATGGGCGCAGATGCTTAAATTAGTAGGTACCTCTACCTGTACAATTTATTAAATTTTATTTTAACATTTAACAGATTAAAATAGGTGTTAGGTGTTTAAATAGGTCTTATAAAGGTACCTATCTAGATAGAATGTTTAGCAACTAGTTCTAAAGATAAATATTTTTAAAAAAAATCTGTTATACCTATTCCTTAAAGCTAAACTTAACCCTTGCAGTTAAATGTATATTTATATTTATATTTTAAATAAGTATAAGTTAACAAATCAAATAAATTTCAAAATGAATATTGCTGTTACCTACGTAACGACAACAATGTATAAAGTCAATCTACACCACGTTTTCTAATCTTGATAAAAGTAAAAGACTTTCAAATAAGATCTTTTGATTACAAATCGTGTTAAAAACAATGAGAGCATGTTATCAGTTTTTAATATGCGTAGAAAGTCAACGTTTGTTATCGGTGGGGAGCTGTGCTATTTTGTTATCGTAGCCGTTCGGAATATTGCATTGTGTTGCGTATATGGTCCGTGGAGATTGAAAGTATAATCCATAAATGAACTTACTGGTGGCATGTTTAGGTATTGGAACAACATCTTTTGGTACAGAAAACTATAATATATCTTCATTTGGAGATAAATTCCTATAGGTTAAATAAATATAACCTTTCAGTAACCACTGTTGGTAAACATATTTAAGAGACCTATTTAACATAAATTTACCAGCGTTTTTCCATACAAATGTATTCCCCTGTTTTCTCCCTGGATAATCCTTCTGGAGCAAAAATTTTTTGTCATAAAATCTAGGTCTGCTAAAGCTATGTCCTTATCATTTCTTTTTTTCCACGAACTAATCACATAAGAAAATATGACTTCTCAAAAATAGTAATAAATGGACCCTTTATCTCATCTTAATCAGACGACTATGAAACAAATTGTAAAGATTTTTAAGATAAAAAAAAATGATAGACATAGATTCGTTCTTCTTGAAAATATTTGTGTAAAAATTATTCGATAGGCTCAATGTTTAGAGGACAAATTTCGACTTTTCAAAGTTAGAGTGAATATGCATCATCTGGGTGAGCGAGCTTGCTTCATCATAGGCCTCATCTTCGCTTACACAGCTAGCCAAGAGCAAAATATAGTAGGTATATAAAAATATATTAAAAAAATCATATAAAATATAAAAGTATTATTTCCAACATACAAAGTAAGTGAAAGCAATAATTGAAAACAAGATTACACAATAATTTTATATTGTTGCCTATAAGACTGTAAACACCTCCGTTATGCTGTGGTTATAGTTTATATAACGAGTACGTCTCTGCGGGGTTGCTGAATTGGAATCGTAAAAAAAGTGTCAGCCGTATTAAGAAGTTGTAGACTAGTCTATTTAAAGTTTGTTAAACGCAATAACGTGTTACTGCAATAATTTCTTCTTTATAGTAATACATTACCAAATGAAGAACTACGGTGTTGCGAACAACTTGTTTAAGATAACCATTAAACTTGCTGTAGGTACCTAAAACTCTTTATAGTTCAAAAAGAACGTTTTACTTTCTAATATTTATATTGTACTTGTATCATATTTATAATTGCAGATATTTAAGTGTGATACAGAAATTTATAAAACAAATGGTGAATTGATGGAAGGTGTCCTTATTTACTCAATTTTTACTTTATTTTTCTACTAGCTTTTACCCGCTACTTTGACCGCGCTCCTTCTTCTTGGGTGCAAAAATATTTATTCAATTTTTAATACTCATTTATTTTGTCAAGCGTTAATTTTTTACTTTTATTATCCTTCGGGAACTGAAACTTTTTGGAGACAAAAAGAACCCTATGTTCCTTTTTTTATCCGGGGGATAACCTATATAGGAAAAACAAACAAACTCATTTTTGCATAAATTCGATATTATAATAAGTTCGACCTGTTTCAAAGGAAACACTATACTAGGTAGTTTACATGCATAATGTTTGGTGAATTTCTCTGGAAGTCCCCTTGACTTCGTCCAGATGCTCAGTGTCTCGGCCGGTTCTTGGAATATGGTTTTAAGAAAGCAACCTTAAACCTTTAAAAGTGGACATCATTTTTAAAAACTGATTCCTGGCTAATGAAAGATTGACGCAAAAAATGTGCACATAACAAAAAATATTTTATTAAGTATATATAGTTGACACTGCCATAGGCTAGTATTTTAATAATTTTAAAACAATATAATTAATAAATAATTTTAAAACGGCGCCACAGTCGTCATAGCGCTAAAGATTATTTCAGATATATTTTCAGGTAGGTGTTACATTTTTAATTTTTTAACAAGGACGTAGTTGCTGGAACCAGTAAGTAGTAATTAAAGATTTTCAATTTTCGTTACTTTATCAAAAAATCTAATTAAGTTAACATATGCTAATATCGACATCGATAAAGTGCAGTACCTGTAACATAGTTGGTATTAGAGGTCATCGAAACACCTCAGCTGATCTGTGTCGCCGTTAATTCTTTACTGCCGGTGACGTCACAAAGATGGCGTCTTTTTTTCTCGACATGATTTACGGCCCGCTCATAAACCTCCCTCAATAACTGTACCGATTGTTTAACAGTTAACCGCAATGTTTAAACCCTTTCTAGGTAACGTGCGCTTTTGTGTGCTGTTTTTGCTCCAGTTTAGTTTATTGTGATTCAAAAACTTTTGTTAAGGAAGTCGTTAAGTTATGCAATTACTTCTCATATGCAAAAAAGCAAAAGAGGTTTTTATATGGACAATAGCTGTTTTGTTAGAAAATTATTCGTTCCAGAATAATTTTCTTTGGACACTATTGTTTGATACGAGCGCACGCTACGTGCGAACCTCATGATACTGTACCCATGAGACGGGAACCATAAAATGCAAAACGATGTCTAGCATTCCTCCTTTGTATAAAAAGTCGACAGTGTTCGGAGAGGTTATTTTTAAAACTTAAAAGTGTTAAAATGTTTCAAAGATTTCTTCAAGTTTAGGTTTGAAAAAAAAAATCAAATGTAATTTGATTACATATGTAACTTATAAACTAGGTAGGTAATTTAAAATTACAATATCTTTAATTTAACGTAAAATTAAACATCTATACAAATAAAACGTATAGGTATTAACTATACTTTAGGCTGTAAGAAAAAATATTGCTACTAAAGGATAAGCTAATCCTCAAAAATTACCTACTCAAAATAAAATTACATACCTACCTAGGTATATGATGCCATGGCATATTACATAGAAGGTATGTACTTCTAATTTCTATATAAAATAAAATTATATGTACTAAAGCGTATTAAATTCTTTATATAAGTAGTGACAGGGCACACTGCGTGTATGTGCACCTATGTAGGTATGATATGTACAACGTATGTACCTACATAGTTATTTAAATATTTAATATTTCAATAAAATTTTATAACTACATGACCCGCATGTGTATAGGTTACTACATATATAACCTTGTTTTTTTAATTATTTATTTACTATATTAATCTTTTTAAATCTTGCATTTCCCTTTATCTAAATACATCCCTTACATTATTCCTCTAATTGAAATATAATTGCTTCAATTATTAAATTATTAATCCAAAATTAAAAAACCTTCATTCTTAAAAGTAACAATATTTTCAACGCCCTTGCGGCCGGTTGAAACATATTTAATTTTGCCGTAATGTTCCAAATATAAATAGGTAGGTACCTACTTAGAGTAGAAACAGACATAAATCATGCACTCGTTACAATTTACGAGCTTGGTTGGACGTACTGCGATCGGGGCTTTAGTTTTAAGGAATGCATCTATTGATAAGCAATAGCGGCTTCTCTAAATATATTTAAGGCAGAAAAAAATTCACACTTTCGCAAGATAAGGCTTTTTTATACATTAGTTTAAAAAAAATGTAGGTAAATATGCTATTGGTAGTGCACTTATATTATCTCCTAATAAGGGTAGATATACGTAGGCACTTGATGGTGGTCGTCCTTGGGCACAACCAATGCCACAATAACGACGTGATGTAGGTAAAGTATAATGTATAGGTATGATACGTATTCTTGACACTTATTGACATACATACGTATATATACGTATATATATGTATAGGTATGTATGTCAAGAATATCGGTATATTTTAATAATAAATTTGTAAACATAACCAGGTCTACCTATTTATTTCCTAAATTAATACCTACTCCTAAAATAATTAGGATTACAGACGGCAGTGTGCTCTGACACTAAGTACTAAAATAATTAGATATCAAATTGATCACTTTTATTTGATCTAGACATCACTTTGATCATCAATACCTATAACACACGACAATGTTGTGTTATGATATGAACCAACACTATAATACATAACACGTAACTCTAGAGAGTTACGGTTTGCCTTTTATTATAACGTTATCGTCCTAAAAGTAAAAAAAAAAACTAAAGTTAGAAGTCAAAAGGAAAACAAACACGTTAGCAGAACCTGTAAGTAAACAAGTTTATAAATACTAACTTTTATTAATGCATTGCAGTTATCTGAATACCTATTATTTACCTCCTGCTGTGAACCTTTACACTGTATTTATCATGAAGCAATATCTTCAAGGAATCACTATCACTACATAGTATAAAACAAAGTCGCTTTTTCTGTCCCTATGTCCCTTTGTATGCTTAGATCTTTAAAACTACGCAACGGATTTTAATGCGGTTTTCACTAATGGGTAGAGTGGTTCTCGAGGAAGGTTTAAGTACATAATTTACTAAGTTACGCGGGCGAAGTCGCGGGCAGCAGCTTTAATTTTATTAACACGTAATTTTATAAACTATAACTAACATGTAGTGCCATCTGTTAACAGACTTTTTCCATTATTCGAAGTGAGATTAGATGAATTAGAGTACTACATTGCTTCAAACAGAATTCCCTAGATGGCGTTGTAAATTTTGCATACACGTTGTCTGGGACTCCAAAAAGGACATAGGGTACTTTTCATCCAGAACGCGGACGAAGTCGCGGGCACCAGCTAGTTCCTAATATTTACATAAATACTTCTGTATGTATGTGCAAGTATCATTGGTAAAATGTTTTTTTTTATATCACGGTTATATACTTTATTTATATAATGATGAGTTTTTTTATTTGCTAATAAAACACGATAATAAATTATAATAAATCAATAAATCTTCTTCTGCTTTTATTCCCAACCATTTTGTTTTTGCTGTTATTGTAACACATCGTACTAATATGCTAATACAATGCCCACTCACTTGGGATAGTAAGAAAAATAGTAGGAAATGTAGAAAAATAGACAATACTTAGTCCGTTTGGGGTATTATCTAATAAGTAGATATTATATAATACATATATACCATTATGCTTATATAATGTATACTTATACTGTGTGTAGTGGTAGCTTCATCATCCCCGGTGACCAGTGACTTTAAATGGCGGTTAGTCTACTTGACAGATGGTGAAATAGGTATACCGAGGGTATACCGCGACTTTATTTCGCGACTCACATTTGTCCGAATATAACTAGATTTAATTCTCATTAGGTACATAATAATGCAATAAAATGATATTGAAATTAATTATGGGGATAGTATCGTTACACAGCGAGGTTATGTTGCCAGAATATAATGCCAATATAATATGCATTATTATTATCTACATTTATAATTTATAAGTTATTTTTGGCATTTACTATATGTTTTCAAGATAAATATAAATAATTTATTAGGTATTTATGAATATACATTATAAATAATATACATCATACAACATAATTAAATTTATCTTTATTAATTATTAGAAACGAGAGAATTCGAGAATACGAATTATTAGAATGATAAACTTGTCTGTGAGCTATAAAATATTTAAAATAAGAATTACCTAGTGCACTCAAAATTCCTTGAGTTTGAGCGGTTGCGTTTTTGCTGACGATTACACATTCTTTAACTAATTTGATTTTGTACAGATCAGATAATAATAATTTGCTTTTTCTGTATTTCACTATAATTTTATAAAAAGTATAAATAAAAAAATACAACACAAAAAATAAGCCTAAGCCAAACAGTGGCTTCTAATAATGACAACATACTAACAACTTTAAATGACGTGACTTTTTAGCCGAATTACATAAACAAGTTATCTTGTATAAGTATTTATATATCGACCTCCACATGTTTCTAGCGTTGGCTGTGCAGTGGGTATATATTTATCGCTTCTCTTACGTAATAAAACCTCGCCCTAATCGCTTTCAAGGGCTTTAAGCGGCCATGACCCGTCGTGAACGTTGGGTGAAGGATTGAATGCATATCCACAAGCAGACATATCTACAATAACGGCGGTTTGTTCAAATTTATATCTACATGAACTAAGTGCGTAAAGTTTATTTGTAGACAATTTGGAATATTACATACCTACTACTGTAAGTTACATCGTGGGTCAACGTTCTGATTTAACTGATCAGTGATGGAATTCATTTAACGTCAAATCCAGTGTCAAATCCATATACAATATGAATACAAAAATTTATTTCAATACACAACTCTTTACATCTCAAAACATGGTTTGATTTATTTTCTACAATACTGTGGTACAATAAGTACCTACCGACTACACAAAAATGTGGTGGTTACATAGCTTTAAGGTATTTAAAGACGTGTGCTATAGGTAAGTATATCGCATATGACTTCGAAAACCTCTAGCCATAAGATGTGTGTGGGTAGATGCCCAGAAGACGAAGCTGTAGGTGAAAAATATTCAAAGGAATTTTAAAGCCAGTTTTTAGGGTAATAAAAGTTTTCAAGAAAAGGTATTTGCATTTTTTTCAATTTTTAATCTTATGTTTAAGTCAGCATACAGGCTGATGGTCCACTAATCCACTTGATGGTGGCTACCGTCGCCTTTAACAAATGCAACACAAGGTATTGCAAGTGCGCCTCCGACTACCGTAGAATTAACGATAAGTGATTGGGAAGGGATAGGAAAATGGACTCTGGCATCCATTGCTCACTCACGGAAACCTCTTTTCTGTAAGAGGGTGATTGCTGCCGCCAGACGAGCTGCCCAAATGACTGGGGAACGCAGTGGCCCTGCCGGGAATATAACCTGCCCTGCCAGGCCCCTGAGTCAGAGCACTAAATCAAGCACTTTAACCAATCGACCAATGGAGTCGTTAAATTATGTTTATTTTTTAATTAAATCAATGTCTATGAGTAAACTACTCAAGTAGGTACCTACATAGTAAGAATAATACTGTTTTAATTTCAGAAAAATCATTTGATAAATCTTTACCTCTAGTACAAAATTTATTAAAATAGAATACCTACTTATATAGATATATGAGTATGAGAACTTGTTTGTCTACGTTTGCTTGGTAATACACTCTTCCGGTATATAGGTATGTGTGGTTCAAATTAAATGAGCGTTATTCTGTACGAAGTACCGCATTTTCGGCAACAAACCAAGTTTTATAGGCGGCCCGGATTTACCGATTATATGATAATTAATGTATTTGCGTGGAAGAAATTTAATATGTATTTTCAAAAATAATGTTGATTTTTAGCGAATCACAATACCCCGAATGAAAAGAGTGCGAATAAGAGAATATGAAATTCGATAAAAACCTATCAGATATAAAAGGTTTCGGTCGAGTTTTGGCAAAAAACGGGTTTCGGTTTAGTTTCGGCGGTTTCGGCGGCAATCCTGCCGAAACTACGACCGAAACCGAAACTGCATTCAGGAGGGGAGTTCTCGCGCTGTGCTCGGTCATGTTCGGCGCCGTAAATTCCATCCCCAACCATAAGTAATATTCAAAAGAAGAATTTACCTACTCAAATAAACACCTCACCTCAAGTATTTTTAAGGCGTAATTAATATTTTTTTCTTAAATGAGGGGTTGTTATGTTGATTATCAATAAGTGAAAATGTCGAAGACTGCCATAGCTATGTGATTTAAAGTTAAAAAAGTAAAACTGACTGATTATAATAACGTTTTCTTTATTTTTCCCTCAAAACATGATCCTTGTAAGGAAGATTCGGTTTCCGTTTCGGCCGAAACTGAGACCGTTGCCGAAATTCAGTTTCGGTTACGGTCGTAAAAATCAGTTTCGGTCGGACACTACCTACATGTGATGCAAATATGCAATATTATAAGACTTATAAGACTTGCAATACTTATAAGACTCCAATCTTTTTTTAGTTAAACACAGTTTTATCTACTGATCTAAAAAGTAGAAAAAAAATATCCACAAATTCACACAGCCTGAACATATAAGTAATTCTCAAAATTTGATTCTTCAAACTATTTCAGAGAACATTTGAAATTATTACAGAATGTGTCACCTACTTCAATCGCTCTGTCGTCGGTCAATTAATGTGGGTTTCCTAGTCAAACACGTCGTAAATTAGTTCACACAAACACAAGCTAATGAGATCGTACAAACACTCGAATGTGAAGAGCCCTTGTAACATACCAATACCTTATTGGATGGCTCTAGTGTATACTGATTGTTTGTGAATGGGGTGTGGATTGATTGATATATACAGCAGATTCATGTATTTATTTTTGTTTGTCATATATGCCTTTGCTAAGCTGGCTGTATATGTGTTGCTTTATTTCCGTATTAAAAGATCAATCCTACCAAATTAACAATAATTATAAAATTATCAATTTTACTATATAATAAAGTGTATATTTGTGTTTGATGAGGCGGTTACTATGAGGAGGGTGACTGCAAAGTACTTAATTATGTAGAGATAAAAAATAAGACAAGAACTTGAACTTGGAAAAGTTCCATGTATTCTCTATGGTTATTATGGAATATTAAGGCGAAGTCACGCTTTCAAATAATCATTTACATTTCAAATCCCTGACTACATTCTTCACAAGTTTCTAGACGAATCATCGTATTTGTTCAAAAGCGAAGTACAAAGTTAACATTATAACCATTCTTGGGAGAGCTTGCAATGCGAAAACATTTTCTATTTTTTCGTACCTTCACACGCTTCCAGGATAAAGGGGGATGGATCTTGTTAAACTAGTTGTATATCTTAAGAATATCAGTCGGACAAACACACGAAAGGGGGGTGTAAATACTGGGCGGTGGGAGATGTTTACTACGCTCTAGGGAGGTGAGCGGAGAAATGAAATTGGCAGATATTTCGGCGATGTGTCACCCACGTGTAGGTAAGCTTGACGTGCAATGAAAGTTTTGCGAGGTTTTTCTACTTTATTTAGGTACCACCTAAATAAAGTTAGATGAAAGTAACCCGCCTCTACTTTAAGTGTGCACATCATAGCTACGAAAACTACGCGAGCAATATAATCAGACTGTCCATTTAATCAGTATTTATAACATCAATAAAAATATATACTAAGGACTTGAAATTTATTAACTTAGTATGTCGTCTGCTTAAAGTTGATGTAAACTAATAATTTGTGATATACTAACTTATAGGTACTATCTTATCAACTTTTTTTGCTGGCTGCATTAATTCCCTGAATTATTATGCTTTAATAGTAGGTAAATCGAGAGTATTTCTAGCCCTGTAATTGCCAGGTCTATCCAAAATGTTACGTTTGCTTAGAGGTACCCTATCTCTGATTAGCTCAAGCGTGTTGGGGCCGTACATCAGGCTCAGCGTCTCAAAGCTATGAAGGCAACGTGAAAAAAAAATATATTTTTTTTTGAATTCCTGTTGGATTAAATTTTTTTCACTTGGCTATTTGTACTAATAAATTTACATCTCTCTCCTAGATGAGAGACAAAATAATAATCACATATAAATAAACACACAACATTTTTCTTTATATTAATACGTAGGTATATATTTTGGCCAAATTCGCAACTGTTCATTGTACCAAAAGAGAAGATATCGAATTTAATCAACAAAAACAATCTTCTCGGGAATGACCGAGCTGGATGTTATTTTAGTTACAATATCCCAGCAACATTGTTGGTATTTTCCAAGAATAGAGACGGGAATGAAAGCAAAATATTATAGTCCTGTTTGTCGAGAGATATATTTGTTTTTCAGACAAATTTATTCGAAAAATTTAAGACAACTAAACGATTTTGTTGTTTTACGGACACAATCACTTAAAGTAGGTACGTATTGATCCCTTTATCCGTTGAGTGCGTACTTACTGAAAGGAAATCGTAAATGGAAAAATCTTTACGCAAATAACAATAAACCTAACTGAATTTTACCTGCATGAGAACTAATAGCTGAAATAGATGAAGATTTTTACCAATAAAAAGTTTACGTTCTATAGGTATTGGAGAAGTTGATTGACGACCGCGTTTCATTGGATGAGTAGCCAATCTTCATTTATACGTTTATAGAATTTACATTATAGGAATAGGTGTGTAAAATACATAAGCATTTTTTGTATAGTCAACTCAATATTGGAAGCATATAGGAATCGGAAGCTGCTACGGTACCTATGAAGTAACGCGTTTACACACCTTTTTTTAATAAAAAAAAGGCTAAATAAGGCTTATTTAGCCTTGTCTTCCATTTTACACATATATACCTAGGTATACCTATATCAATGGTACATAAGGGTGGTTTATTACCATTACTTTGTATCAGTATGTAATATTCTAATGAGTAGGTAACACGAGTAGATAATGTCATATAATATCACCCTCGCTCGGTCATACCTCCTTCACGCTTTCAAATTACACAAATGATAATACAATTTTCATTTTTATTCACACAATAAACAATATAGCAGTAAAGTATCAACACCTGGCACAAAACAATGACAATAAATGTGTAAAAGCATCTGACGTTTACGTAAGTACCTATAGGTAAAAGAGGCATAG
Source organism: Synanthedon tipuliformis (assembly GCA_947623395.1). NCBI lineage: Eukaryota > Metazoa > Arthropoda > Insecta > Lepidoptera > Sesiidae > Synanthedon > Synanthedon tipuliformis. The sequence continues at coordinate 6,752,304 of OX392417.1, read as the reverse complement.
TTTCGGGTATGAGAAGCGAAATATACAAGCAGAAAACCGTTCGACAATCAAATTGAGCGTTCGTCGCGCCTGCTCATTTCCTTTTTGTTACTTACAGTATGTTCATTTACATAAATTTACCTATTGTCATTCCAGAGCCGAGTGTCATCTCCGGTACAAACGAGGTCTCAGAAACATCTTACACAAGAGGAAATTTGTTTCGATACGACGGAGTAGGCAGTATCGGAAATGAGTTAAACAGACCTCTTTTGTTTCCTTTTGTTTTGTTTAAGCATCTGGTGAACGATGTAATAAATCTAGGTGAATGAATACTGATCGCGGAAGACAATGGACAACTGTTGTATTTTCTATAAATTATGTAAATAGGTACTATTCAGTTTGAAGACTTGGGAAGACATGTATACTTGCAATTAGCTACAAACTAAGAAGTATTAGTTATTTTATTGAAATTATTAAAAAAAATATGCACTAGAAGTAGGTAAAATAAAAACTAAATTTTTAACACCAATATCCTAAGTCCCAATATACATATAATTATTATAATATTATTTATAATAATAGTAATTTGAGGCTTATATGTAGGTAAACTGCTTACATTGGATTTCCAGTTTTTGGGTAAAGAGACAAACATCAATAAATCCTCACATATTTTCGCAATAATAATATTAGTAGGATTAATGAACACTAAAATATAATTTTATTTAACACCTTAGCTTAACGAAGTAGATCCCAAATCCCAACACTATTTTAATACAGTAGTGAGTATAATGAACTCATGACGTAGGTAATAAATAGTTGTCTATTTATATACATACATACATACGTAAAAAACTTGCTCGTTATCAAAATCTATTATTCCATTCAATTCTTCATATTTATGTGCTTTGAATAATAAAACCAGCAACTCAAATTCCTTGAAGTACTCGACTCCTTAAAGTAGGCATGTACAAGCAGTCGGGATATTCGTTTAAGGCTGCCACGCGTAAGATGACTTTAAAATACAATGGCGCCGTCCGGTATTTGGACGAAACATGGAGGACTTAATGAAAGGCATTTGTATGTAAGGGACTTGTGAGAGCTTCCTTCAGAGCCCGACAGAAGCGTCGACTAAGTATTTATATAGCAACTGACTCAGAAACTATTCCTAACATTTAGGTATTTTTATTAATCTGCGCCGTGACTCGCCGCTTCATGTGCGGCTTTCATAAAATTTATGGCAAAGGAATGAGGAAGCGTTTCATATTTTTTTCTTTGCCTAATATTATCATGGAAATCCTCTATATATTCGCTATAAATAAAATTTGCATATATGTATTTCCAAATAGCAATTTACACATAGGTACCTATATAAAATGTCAATTTTGTAAAACAGAAATTTATTTCTCCTATTAATTCTATAAAAAATGTACCTAATAGCTAAGGGATGATCTGTTTTACATGTTTTTGTTTAATTTTGGTAATATTTTTTTTGCAAAATTAACAAATTGAAATTAATCACATTAGTCGTTAAAATATTAGTCTCATAATTAAGTTACAGTTATTTAACTTAAAATGTAATACGATAAGTGTTAGAATTTCTATTAGTAACCTTTGACTTCAATTTAACATTCAAATTACTGATAAATCAGTTTATCAACTTGCTTTAAGAACCGGCTTCACCTTCGTGAATATGTTAATCCGAACTGTATGTATATTATCATTTACACATAACTGTATATAAAAGCTATTGCCATGAGAATACGTAATGTGAATGTATAAGTCTCCATTCAGCTAGAAACGGGCATCCGCGCCGTTCGCCCGAAGAGGTGCCCATTTGGCTCGAGTTCTCTCATACCGGTTCCCATAAACTGTGCACAGTTTTCAGCCAGAATCGAGAACAGCATTTTAGATGTTCGTCGTAAACTCTGGGATCCCCTAACCCCTTTGCCATGTGACTCCAGTAACATATAAATTCAAATTTTTCCTGAGCAACCACGCACTTACGACCGACCATATGAAAAGAACGGACCCACCTATAAGTTAAGTTGTAATAGGTATATTGGTTTACAGAAAATCAAGTACCCAAGATTTTAAAAGAAATCAGAATCAGAAGTAATACCTTATGGTATCGTTTTTTTTAATTAATCAAAATCTTGATACAAGATACATAGGGGCGAGCATAATGGTGGTAAGGCATACCTAATCCTACTAATATTAAAATTGCGAATTTTTGTGTGGATGGATATATGGATGTTTTTCACGCAAAAACGGCTTAACGGGTTTTGATGGAATTTGGCACAAGAAATAGATAAAAGAAATACATAAAATATCTAAAAGTAGGTATGTCCTATAAATATGTCCTTGTAATATGTATCACTACCAAAACTGAAAAACATTTATGCATTATTATCACCAAATCCAGTTATATTTATCTGAAGGTAATGTAAACTTTTGTCGCCTATAAATGCAATCATATTCCTTCGTTTGACTTGCCGCCCAATTAAAATGCTACAATGTAACAACTCCACTAAAACACGCGACTGGATGAAGATAATATTGATAAAATTATTATTAATACTGCTAACCATATAAGATATTTCTTAAAATAATTTCTTTAAAACAGCTTAAATTACCGAGTTCTTTTGCTTCCCCGAGAGCAATTCATGAATGCAATTTTTCTGTAAACCACATAAGCGTGAGATAAAATTGAGATATGTTATTACTGATAGGATATCTTTAAACGTTTTTAAAATTTACATTAGGGACCAATAAAAACCGTTACAAATAAAATCAATTAATATACCAACAATGTAAGTTGACCTATTCACGAGAAAACCTTATTGGGTTGGGCAATATTTTGCTCGCCATAAATACACCTACAATAAGCTGTTGACTATTACCGTTAACGTTTTTCAACAGTTGAGACGTTTTTTAATTACTTACATTATAAATTTGTATCCGCAACTAGTAATTGTGATAATATATATTTAAATTTTATTAATACTAGGAAATTGCATTAGGAATATTTGCTCGATATTAAATCTGTCTATATAGGTAAATACATCTAAGTTTTATACATCATTTAGGTAGGTAAGTGCTGTGCTAATGTAATATTATATTGATAAAATAATTAGTTAAAAAAAATTTAGTATATTACAACTCGCTTTTCCCTCTTATTAAATGACAAGATTTTTTTCAGTACTATTTTGGTATTAACTTGTTATAACTCTAAACTCATTAGAAAAATATCACTCAGCCAGGAACAATCGCCTTTAACAGTGTATTCTGAAACTAATAAATTGTTTATTATTTGTTCTTAAATTAACATTTCGTCAACGGAGTTAACGAACAAGCGTTATTTTATTTTATGTCAGCCCAAGTATACCTTCTCCGCAATTTTATGTAAGTGAAGGCATGTTTAAGTTGCGGTCCAAAGAGCGTATTCCTTGTAATTTTTTCCGTGGATAAATCTCTGCCTTTTTCATCCGAAAGTATTGTGAATAGAGGCGTAAAACAACGAACAACCATTCATTTGGGTTCTTCAAGTTACGTCAGCGGCTTATGAATAAAGAGGGGCCGGCTGCTGGTAAATGAGGGGGTTATTCAAAGGAAAAAGTTTTTTTTACGCAAAAAGATTAAGTAGATTATCGTTGATCGCTGACAGTTGAGTTATCATTTTTATGTTTGCGGTGAACACTTTATTATTTCTCTTGTAAAGTATTTTTTGAGTTTTTGAGTACACTTTTGTATTAGTTAGGTCTTACCTACTTTAATTAATAAAATCATAGGTAACTCCGTTCTATTGGGCAGGTACCCATCATGCAAGATCCTTATGTGTTTAAAAGTATAAAGAATAATTAAAATAAATAAAAATTATAAAATAAAATAAAATAAAATATTAAAAAATGCTTCTAATCCTTAATTTCTTCCGGCAAATACTGTTGTTTACAACCCTTTTAACGCCTTTTCAAAACAAAAATCTAGTGTGGCAATATGTTTTATAATTAACTCCATTTATGAAATGATCAATGCTCGGTTCTCATGTCAAATGAAATTCCCCTGGGCGGATGGTGTTATAATTATTTTCCACATGTGGCCGAACGATTTGTTCCGGGACATTAGCGATGTCCGGGAACGGGAAATCGGGTCGAATCCCGAACTAACGAGATCTCTGCATCAGCGTGAAATTGTGTTCTAACCGGGAAGGGTAACAGAAAACCCTTCTACCTACCTGTGTATTAGGTTTATTAGAATAGGTTGTATTAGGAATGACTCCAAACATTTAAAAATATCTTCAAGTCATTCACGCGAATATATTATGAATATTGTTAATTAAGTTAAAGATAGTAGGTACCTACTTATAATGAAGTTTTCATTAAAGAACAAATATTTAAAAAAAGAATTAAATTCAACTTGAAATCTCCTGTTTTATCATAATATAGGCTAGACTACATTTGCACATTTTATATAGGTAATATTTTATAACCAGTGATGGGCAGATGCCTCTCATTAATGAGAACAAAGTATGATGCAATGTAGTGCCTACACCTTGTTAGCCCATTACCATTTTTTTTTACTTTACAATGCATATAAGTATATTAAAATCGATTAGATATATTTTAAAAACTTATTCACGAGTCTATTTAGGCGTCTATCTATAAGTTACAAGACAGATGATACCTACTTGTGATAGGCAAACTAAATAAATACACATAGACTCAAGTTATTTACTAAGCACATGCAATATTGATATTTACTCTCTAAGCTCTCTTCTGATCATTTTTCCCATAAATCTGTCACCTGGAATGATCAGCAATGAGAAACGTATTTAAATAATTGTTAGCACAAATAACACCACTAAAAAGTTCTTGTAATAAGTATTTATTTTATGTATTAAGATCAACTTGTACATTATCCAGTTAAATTAGTACCGCTAAACATATGAAGCTTATGCACGAAACAACTCAGATAATGTAATTTACCTACCAGACAGAGACGGGCTTATCAAAATTCAATATCTTTATTTGTGTTGGAAAAGGACGCTGCACTCATAGCTCGACTAATCTCTATGGAACAAAGTTGCGTCTCAATCTCGAAAAAATTATGTATAAACGTCATAATAACATTGGATTGTCATTGAACTTTCACACTTATTGCTTTCAAATCAGGTTCAAATCAGCTTGCGACTTTATTGGTTCGTGTTTCGTTTCACTGTGCACACAATATTTGATGCGATATTGTATGAGTTGAATTTTACATTGTATCCATTTGCGTTGATACAAAATGCCTCCCGGGGTTTACATGCGCCAATAAATGTTTTCTGAATTTAAAACTAATTTCTGATAAGAACTCGTATTACAAACTATTTTTCAAATTGATGTTGCAAAAAATAATAAAAAAAACATATCAAATCAACTAATTTTCACCGTTTAAGTTAATAAACAGTAAGAAGTTTAGGTAGGTACTATTATTTCTTTTATATTTTAATTTGTAATAAATAACAAATGTACAAAATAATACTTAATTATTGTTAAATATAATAAAAAAAAAATTTTTTGTTAATAGGTAAGTATTTCATATTAAAGTTTTTTATTTTACTAAGTACCTAGATAATAAAAAATTGTCTAGTGATTCTGTGTGAAACAGTTTCATGAATTATATTATCAACAAAGTAATAAAATTTAAACTAATGCCACTAATACCTCATAGCATTTTATTTTTTTACTTCCTTACACTCCACATAAGTATGACGTTCTATTACTTACCTACCTACTCGATCCAAACATACCTATAGAAAATATTTACTATTATCAAATACAAAAGTAATCCTCATTTAATTTTCTAAGAAAAAGCTTCTTCATTTATTTTTTAACTAGCTGGTGCCCGCGACTTCGTCCGCGTTCTGGATGAAAGGTACCCTATGTCCTTTTTGGAGTCCCAGACAACGTGTATGCAAAATTTACAACGCCATCTAGGGAATTCTGTTTGAAGCAATGTAGTACTCTAATTCATCTAATCTCACTTCGAATAATGGAAAAAGTCTGTTAACAGATGGCACTACATGTTAGTTATAGTTTATAAAATTACGTGTTAATAAAATTAAAGCTGCTGCCCGCGACTTCGCCCGCGTAACTTAGTAAATTATGTACTTAAACCTTCCTCGAGAACCACTCTACCCATTAGTGAAAACCGCATTAAAATCCGTTGCGTAGTTTTAAAGATCTAAGCATACAAAGGGACATAGGGACAGAAAAAGCGACTTTGTTTTATACTATGTAGTGATTGGCTTGTTCATGTCATAGTTAGTTTGATTTTGGAAAACTTTACTGGAGAAAATATTTTTCCAAAATTATTACATTAATTTGTATGAAAAAAATAAAACTATCCGCATCTAAAGGTAAGGTATGCAAAAGAAACAGGTTAGTTAGTGCTCCATTACAAATTTAGCAAGACAATCTCCCTGAGAGTAAGTAGTGATCGCACAAAGGTGGGATCAAATTCACAAAGACACGCTTTGTCAAAATAAATCAAGCGGGGTACATATCGCGCCCGCCCCCCGGGCTGGGCCGCAAGATGGCCGCCATACAGCTGACTGGGTGAGTTTTTGTGTTTTTTGCACTACAACCATTTTGTTCCAACCACATTTATATGTGGCTTTATATTCAAATCTTTCAATTAAAGGAGTATAACCTTAAGAAATTGCTTTAAAAATTTAAATTGACCCATTCAAAAGATATTTTTGTACACTCAAAGAAAGTTAGAAATAACTTGCCATTTAAACAAATTCATGATTTGGATTAACTCCAAATCGTCCTTACATTGTTGCAAACGCATGTTGTTTATAGAGATTTTTGCATCAAGATATACTGACAAGTATTTACAACGTTCGATTCGCATAAAGCGACCTTAAATATGATAAGAAAATATTAAGTGCTTCATAAGCCAAGCGATTCTTTAATTAACATTCGTGCCTAGTTCAATCTCGAATCAAATCTCCTTACCTACTACCACATGACTTTAATATCCAACGTAATCTCCTCCATGGTTATTATTTGACTTGAGTCTCTACTTTGTCTTGAACCATCTTTATGATATTAGGTTAAGTTCGCTTCGAAAGGATTAAAGCATGACTCAATTCTACGCTCCCGGCACTCCCGGGCCGAAATAAATTTTTGTTTTGAGAAGCTTATAAAGCTTGTACCGCACGAGGCAACTCCTACATAATCCTATTTAAATTTAAAAAAATCAGCCTCACCTAAACTTTGGTATTTTTAATTAAATTAATGAAAAAAAAAAAAAGATAAATCAACTTATAAATGATTATTTTGAGAAGTTACATGTGTGTGTATCATCTAATAGATTCCATAAATTTTTATATTTTATAATAAAAAACGGCAGGTAGACTGATGATTCACTTGATGGTTACCGCCGTCTAGATAAGTAGGTAGGAAGTAACATGGACTCTCTAAGTGAGAGGTTAGAGGAATGGCTGTGTTGTTTTTTGAACTTCTGTCTGAGTATCTATACTGCTTCCAGAGAAACTGCCAGGTTAATGTAGGTACTACCAAGAAATATATTTATAAAACTCATATTATAATATGAAAACAGTAATAAGATCCGTGCGTTAGAATTCGGACGTTACTCGTAAAGCATAAATATTTTCAATTCGAGTTCATTTTATGCGTTGTCAGCGCATTGCGCTAGAGTTTTCCTGCCAACAATTTAATTGCAGCGCTGAATTTATGCGATCTCGCAATATCGCTACGCAACAGTCATAACGCAAATAAATACATGCGCCATTGGAACGAATCTCTCGATGCTTCACTTTATTTCGTGCTTCAATTTTATTTTCTCGAAGCGCCTCTAGCTGAATGGTTGGTAATTGTAGGCTGCGCGGCGAAGGGTTCACTTTGGGGAATAATTGTATGAATATAGCTTAGCCTCTGGGAGAGTTTAATGCAAGGTAATGTCGACGCGAAGTTACTGGGCCTGCGCGTTATGTACCTACATAATATTTTGACCAAGGACGAAAATTATCTCGGGAACGAGTTTCGTAAAAGCTGCCATGGAAACTAATGAGGCAACGGGGCCCCCGAACTTGTGTGAATATTTTTATGGGGCATTATTTTAATTTCGTTTACGAGTCGACGATTAAGTTAAATGGTTACGTCAAAGTATGCTGTTTGCGTAATATTTGCTAATTTATTCGTGGATATCGAAAACCGGCACTTTTCTTTCTCTCTAAAATTTTAACAAACAAGCTGTTTTACTCGGTTTCGTTCCTCAGTTTATCTGATGAAAATTTTAACCAGTGCTGCAAATAAAATAATGGAAGTTGGAAGTAGTGAATTATTGTATGTGTTTAGGTCAAGATAATTCGCTTAACGATGCAATTCTAAAAGCAATTACATAAGTTTGTAAATATAGTTTTTTTAGTCTCCTTAGAATATAGGTTTTTTATAAACTAACCAGGTCTAGACTTATCAACATAAAAACAGACAGTGACATTGGGGTAGGTACCTACTAATAAGTAAATGTGCAAATTAAGGTTTTAAAAGAAGAATGTAAGTTATTTAGTTTGAAAGCATACTCACCATTCCAGATGTTTCCAGACCCTCAGTTCGGACACACTGCACACAACTGAATATTTAAAATAATGAAAAGCTCGGACAACGGTACAGGGGCGTTCCCTTTTTAAAAATGCACTGCACTTGTTTTTAGTACGGCCGTGCAGGTTGGTCAGACAGGAATTCTTAGCACTAAGGAGTGCTAAGTCACATAAAGGAGGTGGTACCCAAACACCACTTTGCTATCCATTGAGGAAATAAACACACAAATGTGACTCTAAACTGAGATATTTAGACTAAAACTCTATCTTTAAACCTAAGCAAATGTCGTTTTATTTTTTGTACCACTATTTTTCAGAAAAAGCATCTCATTTCAGTGTTTATAACTATATTATGAACTAATCAATATATAGGTACCTACTTTTCCAAACTGAGATTTTTTTTATACCTACCTACCTATACCTAGGTTACCTTTTTATACCTAGAGGATGACAGTAGGTACATTAAAAACACAAACTATATTAATTTCGGTTACTTTTATATAATTTTATATTATTAATTTTAATATATAAAGTATACATTAGATACATAAGCTTAAAAAAGGCACATGTTTTTGTATAGATAGGTATCTTTAATTCAAAATAATTCTAGATAAATTTATTTTTACTAGTTACAGGGAAGTTACTTTTCTATTTCTACAACATAATTGCATTTGTTATGCTACACAAAGAATAAACGTCCAAAAATACCTTTTCTATAAAAATCCAATCAGGAAGACATACCTTTGGAACGTGCTTGCCTAATTAATTCTAATTAGTGAGCGAGCAGTAGGTAGTGATACCTATAAAAGAGGGCGAAGGGAGGATCAGAAAAAACGTCAATGTACCGTAACCTCAATTTAATGCCTCTCTATTCCGGGACAAGGAGATTAGTACGGAACGCATTTGTATAATTTTGTCGAGGTTTTTAAGCTTACAAAGAATATCCTACAGTAGGTATTATTTTAAAAATTGTTTTTGACTAAAAAGTTAATGAACGAAACTCTAATTACAAGAAATAAATATGAAAAAGCAATTGAATTCTCTATAAAATTTAAGTATAATTTATGCGCAATTACCGCTGGTAAACTCGTATTTTCATCAGTTATCTATATTCTGATAGTAAAATACATTGGAATTAATTAATCTAATGGCAAAGGCACTAATAAAGTAGATATATCATTTGAGTTGACATATAAGTATGTTAGGATAATCGGCCTTATACCACGAGGTCAATTTTGTGGATCACACAGACCTCGACATCGAGAAGAAGATTGATTAAAATTATTTTAATTTGATGTTTGCATAAATATATTCGTAGATATATACATATATAGATAGATATATAGATATATTTGCAAACACAAAATTAAAAAAAAAACATAAAATTTATTCAAATTTGACAAGTTATTTTTTATATACCTACTTAGTTTCTTAATATAATTGCAATTATTCTGTCTTAAATATTTGGTTCATTCCTAATTCTGATGAAAACATAATCTAGCCAAAATAAAATTGAAACCTAATTGCAACGTAGATCTATACCTATGTTATTTACCTAAGCTTGCATACTTTAAGAATGTTTCTTATTTACAGTGACCTAAGTTTTTTTTTATTGGAAAAAGTCTACCGCGCAATCACGTTAAGTGCATTTACAGTCTCCCATCACTTATGTAAAGGAGTCCATCTATTTAATATGCGAATAGTTTCAAAGTAACCCGGCTCGGATGCCACATCCTACACCGGCAGATACACCCCATTTGGCATACCTAACGATTGTATTAATGTAAATTGCGCCGCAAATTGGGAGCACTCACTTGATACAATCGCGTTTGCATAATCAACTCGAACCGCAGTTTGGATGCAAATATCTTACCGCCACGCGAATAAATTTAAAAATATATCCCTTTTAAAAGAACTGTGTATATATAACTATATATACCTACAGACCGACAGATACAGAACAGACCAAAAATTATAATAATTCATTATTAAATTTTTACCTACCTTATTAAATACCTACCTCCTCTATAGTTTATATGTACTACCTATAATTTATTATACATACCTATAGATACAGACTGAAAATGATTTGCAGCTATTTTATTTTCTTTTTAAATCCGTATCTATATACATGTGACAGACAAGTGAAGGTAAGTAATATAATATAACAAAAAGCCGTTGCAACAATGACGTCACTTAGATATAACGTAACACTCTTATGTAGGAAACGACATTGTAAATTAATTGGCCTTACATGGGCCTTACATAACTTATAACAAAAACCTTCAACATGCCTTGGTACCTATTTACTACTTGTAAGAAGAAAATGACATCATTTGACCCAGAATTATTACAAGGAGTGATTGTGGAGATTTATAAAAATAAGTACCATTTAAAGTATCCAAGTTTCTATTTATGAGGAGTACCTACATCAAAAAACTTGAAATTTAAGAGATAATAGTAAGTAGCTACAATCAAATTAAGTATATAAAATTTTCATTATGAAGATATGTACCCTATGTATCTTCATAATGAAAATTTTACCCTACTTTACAAAAAAAGGGAAGATAGTCTAAGAAAGCAAGAGAGAGCCCTAACTTCGACTACTACCTAATCATCTCTTGAGTAGAAGTAAGTATATATATACACTTAATCATACAAAAAAAACATATAAAAAACACGATAAGAAATTATAATAACATTCTTACTTGATAACAGCTGTCATTCTATTATATGTTCTACGCGATAAACAATAGCCTCTTTGTGATAACTTAAATAATTCTATAGGCATAATAATATACAATTTTGTGATAGGTAGATATATATGAAGTAATGTTTCACATGCGTGGGACGAAAGGGCGTCGACAGCGATTGATATACGGTGAGCAAACGTGGACTGACTATCAACTATTGGTTTTCGAGATTGACGTATGGTCTAAGTTATAAATTTCAAAAATTTCACCTCTAGGATGAAACTTCATTACATTAGGTATGATACATTTAGTTTTAAACCATATTTAAAATTGGTAATACTCATTAATATACTTTTTAGTATTAATAATTGTAATTTGTGAAACAAAAATACACAAAAAATATTTTCTCAACTGAATTTATTTTGAAGATACAGAATAGAATAAGACAGTTGGTTTAGAACAATTAGGTAGGTATATCCACCGCCTGACTGCCCGTAATAGGCCACTTTTGCGCAGCGCGCAAAGGGCCATGGCAGTCAGGATTGTGAGGGGGTACCGCACCATCTCTTTTGAGGCGGCGTGTGTATTAGCTGGCACCCCTCCTTGGGAGTTGGATGCCGAAGTGTTGGCGGCGGTGTACCATGAAGTTGCGGAGGCGCGGTCGCGCGGCATGGTTTTGACAGCTGAGGAGGTCATCAGGTTGAGGAGACACACCCAGACGATCCTCCTCCAAAAATGGAAGGAAAGGCTGGCGGAACCCAGTGCGGGCCGCCTGACGATTGAGGCCATCCGCCCCTCCCTAGAAGGATGGCTGGCGAAGCGGCGCGGAGCCCTCACGTTCCGCCTGGTGCAGGTGCTCTCGGGGCATGGTTGCTTCGGGCGTTACCTTCACCGGGTGGCCGTGAGAGAGCCGACGGAGGAATGTCACCATTGTGGCTGCGCGGTTGACACTGCGCAGCACACTTTGGCTGAATGCCCCGAATGGGCAGAGCAGCGCGCCGCTCTGTCTCACGTCGTGGGCGCCGATCTCTCGCTGCCGGCCGTCGCGAAATCGATGGTTGGCAGTACCCTTGCGTGGCAGGCGATGCTCACGTTCTGTGAGCATGTTATGTCGCACAAGGAAGCGGCGGAAAGGCAGCGGGAAGAGGACCCTCTCTCCCAGCCAATCCGCCGGAGAAGGCTCGGGCGCAGGCGGGTGGCCTATATCCGCCGCTTTCCACCCTGACCGGGACCTGGGCGGTAGTCTTGGGGGAGACTGCCGCCCGTCGTAAGGTCCCCCGAGTAGACCGGCGTACCTCCACTTTCGGGTACGCCGAGGATCTGACAGGGAGCACAGGCCTCCCCGCGTTGGATAGCCGTGGCGGGGCACCGCGAAGTCGTGTAACAACGTCCCCACGACCCCGCCCATCAACGGCCGCGATAGATAGAAAGTCGTTGGGTTTTAGCCGGTAGGAATCCGGCATAACCCCGCAGTGTCCCCTTCACTGCCAGGTATCCAAGAGGATTTCCCAACGTTAAAAAAAAAAAAAAAAAGGTAGGTATATCCATTATCCTTCTGTGAATCTCTATTCAAATTAAATTTATCCAGTTTCATAATTTAACAAAAATAAGTTTGTTTTGAACAACGTCATTTTGATATTTCCAAAGGACACTAAGAGATAAAAGTATGTTACAGTAAAAGTTTTTGAAAAAAAAAAAACGATTGTTACTTTTGCTACGATTAGTAAGTAGGTACCTACTTATTAAATAAGTAGTAGATATATCCGATTGGAAGTTTTTACATGGAAGACGTCATAAATTTTCTTTTAGTGGATTACTTACAATGTCATTAGTAATTAATTGACAGTTAAGTGCACAGAAAGTGTCGACTTTACCACGTATAGAGAGTAGGTAAGTGCCTATTTACGAAGCGTTCGTCGCCGCCAATCTAAATAATTGACTCGACGCCGCCGACCGACGACGTGCTGCCGCCCGTGCGACTCAGCAGCTAGGCGGGAATATAGCCTCAATGGAGACGCAATTAACACTAATATTTTTTTAAAGTGAAACTTTTGCGCGCGATGGTAGTAAAATTTCAAAGTCGAATTTTGTGTGACGATCAAGTGACGCTTCTTGTAACGATTCATGTAGCGTTTCCTGACATCTACTGCGAGTGTGGTCTGTACACACGGAAGTTTTTTTAATGCAACCTTTGGTTGTATTCTTTATTAATTGTTTTAGTATTTTATACAATCATGATGCTCTTAGGTCTGTTTCAGTTTTTCCCATTCATCTCAGTTTTTACTGTCTGTATTGTTAGCTCTACCATCTTCTTTATATAGTTATAAGTATATACTACACTTTCATGCCTTATTCATTCCTAACTTTCATGCTTTATTTGCATAAATGAATATAACTTATAAATGAATGAAATATTTTATGATTTTGCATATCTCCTCTCTACTCCATCTTATGTTCTTATATAACAGTAAAGGGTGGAAGTAAGAAGTAAAAAGAGGAAAAAAGTGTATTATTAGTCTTTTACCGAAATGGAATTGGAACATTTCGAGTGAAACTTTCAGCGGATATTCGCCTGCATCTCACTTCGGCTTACTTAGCATCACTTAGACCGGGCGGCCATCATACTTTACCACGTTTACCTACATTATTTCAACAGTTTCTGGGAATAAAATATTTTTTTACCTTGTCACGTATTTTCTACCTATTTTTCCTTAAGTTCTTTCTTTACAATGAAATTTTGGCTTATTTTGTAAGTAAGAAATAAAACTTTGCTAAAGTAAAAATTATATATTTAAACTTTAGAACAAAAAATAAATAGTAGGATTAGTAGGTAAGTAAACTATATGTATCTGGGTAACTAGTAGGTAAATAGAATATGGATAAACAACGCCTGTCGACTATCATCTTTCAAATCTACTAATTTGCATTGATTAATTAGTGATTTTTAATGTATCATTGCATAGAAAAAATAATAATTTGGAATGTGTGCAATTAATGAGTTAATGTTATTTAATTTAATGATATCTATCTAATATTCATCATTTCATTAACTACTTATCCAAATGTTTATATATTTATGAATCTCTTGAGTACCTATGTGTTATGTCATAAATTAAGAAAAATGAGATCTTAAGTGAAATAACGAAAATATGTTATACCTACATAAAACTATAAATATAAATGTATAATCTGAAATCATAATTATGTGCTTCATTTGTATTTTTAATCTTTACATGGCTGATGTATTTCGGCGCCCCAAAAATTTCTTCTTTTCCTTTATCCTGTCAAAGTATCGACTTTTTTATTCAGAGGCGCGACTGTAGCCACTTATCAGCAAGTAACCGTGAGCTTGCTTTCTGATATTTAATACAAAATCAAAACTAATTTATATAAACACCCACAGTTTTTCTAATAGAATTCAACACTTTTTACACAATCGTATTAAAACATTATAACATCAATCCATTATTTACAACTGAATTGATGATACAGTTATGTGTGATTATTTCATAAAATTAAAAGTTTTCTTAAATAATAACTGTCAAAGATAAATTTAACGAAGACTTAACATGCCTTTGAACATGCCGCTTGGATAAATTAGGTAAGAAGCCGAAATAATAGTGCGAGGGCATGCTTCATTGTAGGTAGGGCTATCCCGTGGGCAAAGTTACGACCGCGACAGGTGTGATGCCGAATTAACTTCTTATATAAAGTCGCTTTTTATACAGCACCGACTATTTAATGAGCTCGGAGGGATCATCCTAATGAAACGGGAAGGTATATCTTAGCCTCAATTCTGGTGAACTTTGACCTCACGCGCGAGTTATTAAGCCCCTTGGGCAATTAAAAGTGATGTCTTCATTTGTGGTTACATTTTTTTTGTGTTTCATAAATATGTGCTTTCTGACCAACCTGCTCGCTGTTGTTTAGTACCTGAAAAAATACAGAAAACTCATAAGTTTTTTTTTATTAAATAACCTAATAATGAAAACTTACATAAGTTTACGTAAATGTTTTCAAATTGAATTTTTTTTTTCAACCCTAAAAAGTGTTGTTTTGAATATATAGGTAAATTAATTAGATTATTTAATATTATTTACATTACATTTACTCTATATGATTGAATTGATTGATTGATAATATTCCTACGTTTAATCAGAGCATATACAAATTAAGTATGTTTATCGGGATAGCTCATTTTATTATCTACATAAACTCAGCACCTTTATGTAAATTATATTATTTTTTATCAATAGCTTTGCCTAAAAATAAATTCTTAGTTGTATCTATATAAAGAAGAATCAGGGCTTTATATATTAGTTTTAGTAAAGGTTAAAAAAATTGTAGAATATTTCTACGGAAAATGAAATAAATTAACATAAATATTTTTCACATGCACATACAAATTGGTGGCGAACTGTAATGACGATTATTCGAGTTGAATTTCGGAAAAACGAACGCATCCAAACTCGTTTTGTGTCGCATATTGAAGGCGATCATTGGACGTTGACCTCGCGTCGAAGCAATACAATTGTCAAATTAAAAAGAAAAAATGTGTTGCAAGCAGCGAGAGGAAAATATAAATAGTGAATTTAAAGTCAGATGGGCCGCGACGTGGTGTCGTTTCGTGTATAGATCGCATGACAAGCGAGACAAAGGCAGACACGATCAATGACGGTTTATTCAATCAAGAAAGCGGATGCATTGCGAATGCAGACAGTGACCTCCCGCCACAACTGCATCTACTTCGAAATCATTGCATGGATATATGCCAAACTATTTATACCTACAGATATGCGGACGATATAAATACAACCCTAATGTATTCAAATAAATTAGCTTTATAATTAAATAGAAACAAATAAAAGTCAATAAACAAAAACATGAAAAAATTGTTATTTAATTTAACAAAATGGAATTAACAATTCCTACTTGAAAATGATATATTAGAAAACTTGTATGATTTTAATACAAGTAATTAATTTAAATATTATTAGTGATTTTTGCAATACAAAATTACAACTCTTAAAGGAATTCCAGTAATTTAGGTAATTTCGTACTTAATATATAAATAATAAAATTACTTAAAAACATTTACTTTTCAGCTACTGTAAGATTAGTCTTATTTACTGACAAGGAAATATACACTTTAATGTATTAGTATTTCAATGTAATCAATTTTTTTTTCTGTCATATTAAAATTTAAATAACTAATAACTTTTAAATGTGTATTTTAACTTAAACATGTAACTTACTTTTATCTCAACAAATACGAAGTTTTTTATAGTGCTAATGATTGAACAAGTTCCTAAATTATCTGCATAAGGATGCATAAATATACCTACTTGATGCGATTTTTAAGATCTATATCAATATTTTCTTTAATCTATCTCTTTATTATAGTAATAATACATTATAGTAATAATATGTAGGTATGTATAAATCTTGCTTGTTTCTCCGTTCACTTCTTCCACGCAACAAATTGATACAGTTTCCACGTATAGGCATGAAGTGTAGGTATATATAGGCATTCATACAAAGAGCACAATGTATTTTTATACCTACGCATAGCCCTCATTAGCCAGTTACTTTATATGTAGGAATTGTTTTGATAAGTTTCACTTATCAATTAAACAGCGGAGCCCGGACGGTCGCGAGTCGACATAAAAGCTAATTGAACTGCACGAGAATGTCATCGAAACAATAAAATTACAATTCAAACAGACGCCAGACATATGTGTTCGTTTATAGTAGGCGCAAATTGGATCCGCTGGGAAATGCAGCCAATTGCTACAGTTATTGTTTTCCTATTAAAATTTTATAGGAAAATTATTTATTCCGATACCACTTGTTTTTGTAATATCAATAAAATAATATGATATTATTAACATTAAGTGTCACAAGCGCGTTTTTAATTATAACGTTTTTGTTTTTTCAACATTATATTTTAATTAATTTATTTTGTTATAAGTAAGAAGTATTATTTTTCTAAATATATGAATCTACACATGTCATTCAATATTTTCTTCTTCTCCGATTAAATATTTTTTACTAGAAGATTTTTATTGTGATTATAAGCAACTTACATGCTACTGTAAACAGTATAAAAGTAGTTTTGAACATGCGACTTAGAAATCTTGAATGTAACTATCATGTTACATTCGAGACACCTCGAGACGCCGTTACAACTTCTGTGGTCATTTAAATACCTATCAGTATTTCGTTTACATATACATAGTAGCATATAATATCTTCCCACTTTTACTGTCACATCCACTTTGCTAGTTCTAATTTCTCTGTTGCAAAACTTGTAAGTATGTCGAAGTTATAATTTTTTTGACGTATTGCTTAAATATGTAGCCACCTAATATTTACAAGCTGAATGTACCAACTAGTTTTATAAAGCTCAGTCAATCTTACCTTAGTTCAGTTGATAGAATAAAAATCTACATAATTAGTGATTCGACATAATAAACATATAAAATTCCATTAGTGATTCGATACATAAACATTTTCAGTGTAATTTTAGAATCCCCACCAATTTAATTAAGATTTAAAATAGTGGGGCAGGTAAGTAGATAAGTAGCTACGGTACCTTGTGTTCTAATGTAAATAATACCGATGTAAGTAATGATGTACAGAATACCTATATATTTCATATTATATATTCACCGCTACCAATCTGATGAATTCAATTTGATTCTCTTACCAACAAATTCATAGAGTTAAATTATTCATAGGTAATAGTATGAAATGTCTATTCAAAAGCAGGCAAGCGTCGTCGCTCGCTGAATTAAGATTCTCAGACGAGAATGTAACTGACAATCTTTATTGCGATAGACAGACGGACATTCTAATCTCCTTAATGAAGAGAATTCCAGCAGTAGGTACATTCTAAATAGTTGACGGTTTAAATAAAGGCAAGCTACAGTTGCAGACGCGGTCTCCGCCTCACTCTGCAACAAAGTATTGATTGGACAGAGCAAGAGGGCACTACACGCTTTACAGCGACGACGGTTCATTCTATTTTGGTACATTCTCCTGAACGAATTATATCACGATTATCGGACCGGTCGCCGATCATATTTTGTTCCATAATATTATGTATCAAAAGTATTATCGGTAATTAAGAGAGGCGATATCGAACTTCTTCGTTTGGTAACTTCATAATGCGTATATGTAGATATGCAACTAACCAGTCTTGGGTTAAATATATTATTGAATGCCGCGTGGGCTCCGCACAACATTGTTGTGGATGGGCGAGATCGTTCAGGATACATATATTATAATATGATATGTGAATTGACGGCCCTGTGGGACGTTATTATAATTCGCTTTCGATCGCAGTCCAACCCACATACCTATATGCCAGACTGCAGCAGACTTATGACCTATCACGGAATGAAAAAAAAAATCTAAACAAATAAAAATAAGGGATTATTCGGTGAATGCTCATGAGTCACGTGCCAATTCTATAATATTTAAGATATCTAAAATAAAATAACTTATATGCAAATATTATAAAACAATTACCTATATCTTTCGAAATGTTCAAATGTAGATAATTGTACAATGGCATGTTATTTTAGGTATTTTTTGGTATTCAGTGATTTGCATCCCAGTCTAAAAAAAAGCCTTATTTAGTTGCTTATCCATAAATAAGAACTGCTTTTCAGTCATGAACTTAACTGAACCCACATTGAAAACAACACATTGCTGTTAAGTTTTCATATATATTAAAGCCAATATAAAGTGCACCGCCAGTACCTGCCTACCAACATTTATCATACCTAAACGAAAAGTTGTGAGTTAATGATCAACTATATGTACACCTATATGAAGAAGAGAAACTAAGACCTAATAAACAAATACGTCAAAATGACTCTAGAAAAGATAAAGATTTCTATAGTAATCGTATTGCTCTCTATAAGTAGCTAATACACTATCCGAAGTTCAATCTCTCAATGTATTTACGTTGTTCATGTCTCATTTCATCGTATTACTAGGCTCAGCATCAATATGAAGCCGATAGGTACTGACATTTTGCAATAACAATAATGCGGGAACGAAGCTCGGGCGACCTGCCAGGCTTCTATCGATCCACCAGAGACAACAGAGCCAGTTCACCTAGACCTCTGAAAATATACTTTAGTCTATAATATGTTCATAGGCTGAAGAAAGAATGGTGGCTCAAAAGGTGTTGGTCATGCAGATACTCAAGTAGGTCAGAGGGAAAATTTACAAACATCACTACGAGCGAATGTAGATTTTTTTCTAAATCAACAGTTTTCCGGTTCAATGCAAATGAGGCGGATTATCCTGAAAAGGTTTATTTGTTTTAAATATTTTTAGGCTATATTTGCTTATCCTTGCCATCTAGTATTTAGCAATAAATACGAAAGAATTATAAGTAAATGTAAAGAAAATTTGACTGTTAGAT
Organism: Synanthedon tipuliformis; assembly: GCA_947623395.1. Taxonomy (NCBI): domain Eukaryota; kingdom Metazoa; phylum Arthropoda; class Insecta; order Lepidoptera; family Sesiidae; genus Synanthedon; species Synanthedon tipuliformis. Next base: position 6,732,584 of record OX392417.1, on the reverse strand, counting down.
AATTGAGAATTAGGATGAACAATGGATATTCATCCAATAGGTACGTAAATTATTTTTCTCTTTCTTATTTTAATGAAACACAACATATTAAGTGTAATCACTTTTCAGAAAGAACTATTTTAAATAAGATACATTATTTTGTTTAAATTTAGAATTTTATATAATTAGATTATTTATCAAAGTTATTACGAAAGAAAGATATTGCCTTAAGTTACGGTGCATTCTTTCTCGTACCTACTTACTTACCGAAACTTTCTTTTTCATGAAAACTAAATTTTATTCAGTTTTTCTTATGTGAATTCATTAACTTAAAAGAAATACTAGTTTATTGCTTTGTTTTTTGGATTTAATAGTTAGCCGCCAAACTAAAGCTTAAGCTTCACTTGACCGTCGCTTAGGTAAGCGACGGTCAAGTGAAGCTTAAGCTTACATGTACATGTATACATGTATAGGTAAGCGGGGTGCCGATGCTGATTTTATAAAGGAAAAGTGACCAGGAGAGGATAGGATAATGTTATCTAACATCCCTACTGTGGTACCTAACTTAATTGGTCACTATCACTCAGCTGTTACTAGACATTACGACTAATTATTAAATACTTACTATTTTGAATGTTACTTATTTCTACTTTTATAATTGTTTTGAAATTCGGTAAATCCAGTTAGAAATTTTGTAGGCATGTGTAAAAGTACTTAGACATTATTGGCATTAATCTTCCATTATTTATGATCCTTTTTAAGACGCAAAACACTTTTGCTGTCAATCAGTCAACGGTTCCTTGAGTATACCTAGTAAAAGAATGAAATAATATGTCAAGTTTCTACTCCAGATAAGGTTCACTCTGTAGATATATCGTAATACATTCTAACCAGTTTCAAAAGACCTACGAAGGGTCGTTACTTTTACCTCGTAAAGTGAAATTCCTTGGATTTACCGGGGATTAGAGAGGCCAGGTTATATTGGTACGGGTTGAGCACTCAAGGATCGTGGGTCGACGATTAAGCCCTCTCCAGATAAAATATGTAAAGGTCAACTTAATGTTAGACCTTAAATATACGGAGACTTGGAAGAGCTATTTAAATTCTTTCCTTGAGATTAATATTTTCTTTGACGTGAAATAACACTTGAAAGTTACAAGATTATGAGAAACTAGCGTTTTTGTAGCTCTTATAATATTCAAGACTAGGTATATAAAGAGCAAGTTATATAAAATATATTACGTACAAATAACAAATCAATTCTTTGCTGTATTAAACTTATAAAGTATTAATTTAACCATCTTTGTGCACAATTTTCTTTTAATATTTGAAATAAAAAAATCTTTTAATATTTGAAAATAAACTTAATTATTTAATTAATTACAAACAACTTTCAGTAGGTACAGACGGAAATAAGTTTTTAGTAACCTACCGTTTTCTTGTCACTTGAATATCTACAATAAAGTGCAATTTAACGATGCATTAACAAATGTTGCATTTTGGAATATCACGTTACATGCTATCTATAGATTAACAAACGTTTTTCCTGTGATCGTATCAATGATTTTGCGAAAGTATAGGTACATAATGTGTTGCCACATGCTGATTCAAGAGAAGATTTTTAATCGAGATAAATATAAAGTGGCATTCACTTACTGAAAGTAAAATGGATATGCTATTTATAATCTTAATTTAAGGTGATATTAAGGTGTATTCATATAATATGTACCTATATAATAAATTGTTATCATTTCACAACAAAAACAACATATAGGTACCTAATGCATTGTAAAATGAGGTTGATGTTTTACTGCGACAATTAAATTAATTTATTATAATTTCTAAATATACCTATCCTGCCTATTTGTGTACCTTTACTTATGTTTTGTTGCAGGCGAATGAATAAAATGCATTTTCCATCGGAAAAAAATCTTTGCCTATCTTGCATTAAGTATTGAATTTTGATTGAATATCGACATTTTTAAGTAAAAAAGTAGCTTTTTCAATATATAAAATAGTTTTTAGCATTAAAATTTTAGTATGGAAGTAATGAAAGTTAATATTTAATTTATCTACTATATGTCTACTATATATCTACTAACTTGTGAAATGTTTAATTTGATTCTTAATCTGTTTAATTTAAATCTTAACTTGCTCTTAAGAGCAAGGGTGAAATTTGTATCTGCGAATAGAAATTTCACCCTTGCTCGAATTGAAGAAGTTATGTATGAGAACATGGCGTGGTTGTAGACGTAGGTAGGCAGTTTTGCCTGATGCTGAGTGAGCGACGGCACGCGAGTTCGCGTGACCGTCGGCTGAGCCCGCCCTAATATAACCAATTACCGCTTCGACAAATCCACCTGTGTTTCCTACTAGGCAACACAGCACATGAGTGAGACTATACCGCTACATTGTAGTATTTTAATTGAATGCACTTACAAGGACATGAAATGGAACCGCTTCGTTAATTGAGCGCTTCAATGGAAACTAATGGCGTACATACTCAACAATGTTGCAGCCGCATGACCATTGCTCTTTATGTATTTACTATTATCAAGCGAACTAGGTCGTATCTATCTAATTGTAATGGACACTCGATGTTTTTTATACCTAATTGAAAAAAAAAAACAATGGCAACTTTACTTATAAGGAAGACAAGAATATGTAGGTATATATAATTGTAAGTAAGTAATATAAGACAAGGATAAGTTCATAAGTAAATATGAAACCCTAAATGGGTTTTCTCATAAATTTTACTTCACAGAAAATTCATTTAATAGTTTAGGCATTATATAATATTATTAGTTTTATTAATATTTAAAACGATTAAATTATATTTGTATTGCTTAAATATGACATATTATCATGTGTACATATTTGAATTCAAAAAATTTTGTCCTACATTCAGGAAAAATTAATATTCTTTATTAATAAGTCGATATACCTACTATTAAAAATAAAATAAAATATAAAACGTACCTAAAAAAGCTAGACTATAATTTTGACTTTAAAATTATCTAGTTCTAGCCACACAAGAAGCTTTAATTACGATGCAACATAGGTTCCAAATCGTCATTAGCATTCTTCTATTTCACAATCAATTTGGCGGTGACGCCTATCTATTGTTTTGCCTATTCACTTTGAATTTGATGATCAAGTTGAAATTGTCAAATGGTACTTAATCTAAAAATAAACTTTTTTTACTTAGTGATACCTATGTGCGATTTAAATAGGTACGAGCTAACTTAACTAACTTTTTAGGAGTGCTCTGCCATGCCACTACAAAATATTTTACTTACCCACTAAACTATTTTATTTTGTTAACATTATTCGATTTTATTAATTCTGAAATTTATAAATACCTAAAGTAGGTACTTTATGTGTAATGAATATTAATATTCTAATATTATATATTTGTTTTTCTAATATATAATTCTACTTAATAATTAATAGAATTATCTTGATATCTTGATTTATATCTTATATATACCTTGATATAATCTGCATACAGTAGGTAACGTATACGATAGATAGGAATAGGTACCTACCTATATAAATATTTATGTACCTATATTAAAGATTGTTCCAATGACATCGTCGCAGTGTTGTTAAAATTTAATTTAAAATTAAAATTCTGGAAGCAAGGTGCATTGACGTAACACCAGACACCTCCTGATTCAGACATTGAGTTGAATACACAATTGTTACCTAAAAAAGTTTTGAAAACCCATCGAGCTTTCTAAAGTTCTGATTTATGTACTTACAGACAAATTACTTAGCATCTTATCTTTCTAGTTGTTAATTGCAAGCCTCTTTTTTATAGAAAAATAGATTAATTATTCTTAAATTTATGGTAGGTAATTTACATTTTGAATACTTAAACTTATGGTACTTTAACTAACAATTAGGAAGATACCTAATTGTTAGTTTCAAGCCGGTTTTAATGGGAAAATATAGATTAATTATAATGTAATTTATACTAGTTTAAGTTTTAAAATTTTAGAAGAGTTTTTATAAGCTCAGAATTAATGTTTCATGAAAATTGTAAAAACTCATCTTGCATATTGTAACTTAGAGACAAATGAGGTATTAATTATATTATCCAAACTGCAACTCCAAAATAATGGGATATTTTTTGTTTCATGTAATATAGAATAAAGTCTTTTATCGTAATATATATAAATTTCCACATATTAACTCGAATATATTTGATTAGAATTTTCACCTATTTTTAAAATTATCTTAGTAGGTACTCACAATAGTTGTTTCAAAAACAACAATCAAAAAGTAAAACCAAAATCTTTTTATATTTATCTTTCTATTAAAATAATAATAATAATAATATGTTAGTATTCAGTAGGTACTTACTTTCAATGCCTTAAAAGCTGTACCTAATTCAGTATTTCGAATACTTTTTAAACATTTTTTTTTTTTTTCACTTTTTACACATTTACTTAAAACTATCATTGGACACTTTAAGTTACAAAATTGCAAATACTAGTATATCTTTATTATCTAAAATGAAAACTTTTGAGTAGTTACTCAAGTAAGTAATTAATGAACATCACAAAATAAATTACAAATTAACACTTAATTACTATAGGTAATACTATAGGTAATTACAGAATTACAATGGTGTTTCAAACTCATTATAACACCATAACGAACTATCCGTTTTCATAATTAAAACTTTATCTCTACACGAAATTGCTCAAAGTAATGACTTTACTCGGTAAGAAAGAAATTAGAACTAAACTAACGTTCGGTATCAGGCGTATACAGTTATTTTTATAGACTGTTAAAACCCAATGTGACACTATTGTGTATTTATAGGCACTATTCATAAATGAGTCGTCCTTTTAACATATTGTACCGCAACCCTTTAAAGAATTCCGTTTAAGTTAAAAAAAGGTACGCGTTTTGCAAGTTTTTGCTCCACTTTTTTACGGGTCACCGCAACTACAAACAGTTGTTAGTATTTTAAGTAAAAAATGAAACGGAAAAATAAAAAAAACGGTAAGGATATTTTGTTAGAAGCGTTTGTGTTTGAAGAATTGAAGAATGTTGAAGAACGTTGGCAAGAATTTGAATATTTTAATGTTAAGCAAATAAAGGGAATTACTGTACATAAAACATTAACAAGTATAGCCTAACCAAAGGTTTTTGTATTATTTAAGTTTATAAATTAAACTTGCTCTTTATTTTTATTATAATTTCTATACTTAAGGTACAATGCTTTTTGTTTATCTAGTTAGATCTATAGCATGTGTGCAAAAGATTTAATGAATATTGTGTCCAGTTTCTTTAAATATTATCCATATTAAGTAGGTATATTTTTAATACCTATAAGTAAATAAAGCTAATTATGAACCAATTGTTTTGTTTTATTACCTACTATTGTCTGGTACTTTTTAGTTACTTAAATGATAAAATGTAAGTTTATATCTTATCTGAAAAAACCACGGCGATATTGTAGGTAAATTAGTTAACCTAACTACTTTACATTTAAGCATAAGCTACATAAGTTTAGTTCATATCATTTCAAATTTAAAGAAATTAATTTCAATATTGAAGATTGAAAAGAAGTCGTGTCTTTAGGTAATCAATAAAATTATTTGCTTGTTTCAGCACTTACTTAGGTAACTAAAAATGATAATAAGTTCACAAATAAACTGAAAAAAAAAGATCGAAGTTTTCGCTTCACGTATTATATTAAAAAGGCTATGTAAATGTGTTTGTATAATGTAATGAATACATGGGGAATTGGGGATAAGAAAACATGTTAAGACGTCTATGTGTGCGTTGTACCGAGGTTCACAGTCGTCGTAGTTCTGCCACTCGACACTAGATGGCGCTAAACTTGTAAAATTTTAACAGAGTAGGTTGTATGTCCCAACATTAGAATTGAATAATTTTTAATCACATTATAAATAGTAAATACTAATTTACCATGCTTTATATGTTTTTTTTTTCAATTAGTAATAAATGTTTTATTGACCATTTATGAATATTAATAATAAAATTAATTCTCCTAACAAAAAGAATTAAAAATTGTTACAAGAGTATTAAACTTTTCTCTACCAATAAGAAAACGAACTACAGTGCTGCCATAAATTATAACGTGAAAGCACGGAACTAAACGCCACAATATTCATTTTCATTTAACTTTCACAAGAAAAAAGATAGCCCACAATACTTACTCAACGACTGATTTATTTTTTTAATATTACTTATTATGAAATGGCTCATTGTCGTTTTGCGATACTCGTTTTTTTGGCATACAAAAAAATATGTGTTGTTTTGCTACATAAGGGGGGTAATGTAAAATAAATTTAATGAATTTATTTTACATTACTGAATATTTATTACTTAACTTACTTTATATTACTTAATTGAAGTTATAAGTTTATTTAGTACCTAATAAACTAAAATAAAAGTAACATGATCCTTAATTTTCAAGTTCACGAAATTTTGATATTTTGAAAATCTTATTTTTTATCTAAATAGCATAGGTTTATTTTTAGCCCCCGAATCCCGAAGCAAAAGACGAAAAGCTGAAGAAAAGAGCAAAAGGAGAATGGAAATGAGAAGAGGGGTGTTATTACTTAGATAAGTTTGATCTGTGTGTCTATGTGTCTGCCCGTGGCATGGTAACTCCCAAATGGATCAACCAATTTTGATTCCCTTTTTCTTTGTTTTAAGTGTGACGCGATCGAAATGGTTCTTAGCTATAATTTATGACGATATGGTAAGCTGTTTGAAGATCATCAGCCCTTTTTCTAGTTTACGAAAGGATAAATTAATAAAACGAAAATAATCTCAATAAGTACCTCCTTAATAAAAATACAATCTCAATAATACTACCTGACACTGAAATACCTACATATTATATTTATTATAGTAGGTACAAATACTGTATTACTTGGTACATAATTATGAGCGAAAAGATAAAACAATCTTTCAAATCAAATAGGTACCTAATTATTTATTTGGTAAAAGCATTAGGTAGGTATCGCCAATACTCGTATAAATAATATGGTGTTTTTTTATTTTGGCAAATTTAACACGAACCTATGAAAATATTCGTATTTATTTTGGAGGTACTACCTGTGCTAATTTAATGCGTATGTATTTATATTACCTACATTTCGGTCCATGGTGTGAATTAACCGTGTTAGTCAAAAGCCGTTCCCTTATCCTATAATCTGTTAGGTTATCCGGGTTCGACAGCGTACTTGCACCCCACAATTTGCTTTTGTTTATAAAGCCACTTATCATCAATTTATTCGTGATATGTGTCTGAATATGTTTTTCAACACCCGATGTATATAGGTAAATGACTAGGTATAGGTAATTATCCCTCCCTGGGTACGCCGGGACCTTGTCGCGGTGGGGGGCTCACCCTTGGCCTTGGGCCGGCCTCGGGTGCTAAGGAGGCGTACAACCGAGCGTTCCGAGCGGGCTCCCAAGCGGAAGTCCGTAGCGGAGCGCTCGCGGGAAGTACCCTCGCGGGTCTCTCAGTTGGATATGATATTGTTTGTTCCGCACACGAGGTATGTGTGCGGATTATGAGTGGCGGGCTCCCTCCCGTCATTGGTGTTCTCCGCACTCGAGTGCTTCCACTTGAGTGCGGACTTTTCTTGAGAGCCTGGCTGTCTGGAGAAGGCTGGCGCGCCTTCTGCAGATGGTCTAGAGGGACCTTGCGTACATGGTTGGCTAGCTGTGTGTGCCTGCACAAGGTCCCCCTCTTCGCGTGGGTATTGCCTGGGTGTCTCCGGGCAATCCCTTTCTTTGGCGATAGCCTAGCCAGCAATGGCTAGGCTGCCCTGGGGGTGGATCGGAGTTAGGTGCCTCGGCAGAGCCCGGTCCACTCCGCTCACAGGGCAAGGAGGCACCGGGGAGTTTTAGTGAGTATTCCCAGTGCCGCTAACATCCTAACATCAGGTGCTGGGCGACCCCCACATATCCCTATCGCCTAGCCAGCGGTAGGGAATCTATAAGCGGATTTCTCCTAGTCAAAAAAAAAAAAGGTATAGGTAATTATGAATATTATCTGTAACAAAATTAATATAATATTGTAATAATCAATCTAGTTCCAGTAGCGAAAAACATCTAGGTAGGTACAACTGAGCTTACAGAACTTTAATATAATATAGATTAAACATAAAAAAAAACTTTATTTATTTTATACCTACGTAGGTAAGTAGATATAAATATAGAGAATATAGAAACTATATATTAATTACATTCTAGACCTATACCTATATAGGTATTATGTTTGATCTAGTCTATGTCTGGCCTGCGTCTATATTTAACCATCAAAAATAAATTGAATATTGAATCAATCCTAAGCTTTCAACAATGAAAATATAGGTAATATAGGTAGGTATATGTGTATATATACCTACCTAATATATGTGTACTTAGTGGTGTACTATGCCCAAAAAAAAAATCAATTCGCTCCTCGCAAGTCAAAGATAATAAAAGCTGTGATACGGTTTTCACCAATGGAAAGAGTTGATAAACGAGAAAGATCAAGTAAAGTATCAAGTAGGCTAACCGCCATTTAAAATCACCGGTAAGAAAGCGTACAAGTTCACCATTTTCGAGTAGCATTACCTACTCAAGGGAAATTTCAATGAAATTGACATAAGATACTCCTAACATTTACTCGCCAATTAGCATTACTTGAAAAGTAACTAATTAACACTTTACTTTTAGTTGGTGAAAGAGGCCCTAAATGTTATAGATATTAAGTAGGTATCTAGGTATTCCAGTTTTTCTTTCACTTTATTAGGTACCTACAGTTTCCACTAAAGCAATAAAGTTAAATTAAATTTCTATTAAAAATTAAAATAAATTAAAATGAAAGTCAATACTTTATTTTGATGTACGTAAGTAAATACAAGTGAAACTTGGTTTATTTTAAATTTTTATATTATTTTTTTGTCTCATTTTATAACCAGCTTCTTAACAGATCCAATTAGGTATCTACAGTTTGTCTTACTCAGATGATTTCTATGTTTGCTGACGAGAAAACCCTTAAAAATAACCTCACCCTAAATACTAAAAGAACTTCTACATACCTATATAGGTACCTAGGTAGGCATAGGTATATGTAGTTTTCTAATCGTTGTGCTTAGAGTAGACGTCATTTTAAAACTTAATATTTTGCGCAATTTCGCGCAATGTTACCTAAATTATGCTTAGGCAATAATTCTAATGAGTTTACGATAACCCTAAAATAATCCCTTTAATGACTTTAATTCCTGTTTAAATTTTTTACATTTTGATAAGAGATAATATCTTACTTATTTCTACAAACTAGTTATAATTGCTCTAGTAAGTAAGAAATTAGTTACCTACCTATATTTCCTACTGGTTATTTGATTGAAGATATTGATTTAGAAATTATGTCCTTCTCTTATACCTACCTAATACTTAATAATTTATATGAGAATACTAGGAGAATACTATCTAATATCTACATTGTAATAAATAGGTATTTATATGATTGTAATAAACAGTTAAAATAATTACGATTACATATTTTATTAACAAGGTTAATATTCATTAGAAAGCTTAAATTTTGCATTCTTTATACAAGTTTAGTGAGTAGGTATATAATCCATTAAAAATAGGTAGGTAGGTATATAATATCATTTGGTAATAAAATTATTTGCCAAATTGTTAGGGGTGGGACCTACATTTTTTGTTAATAGGGGTACTTAATAATTTTTTATCTAAATAAAATAATAAATAATTTATAGTTTATTAATTTACAAACAAAGCTGTTTTCGAATCTTGGTTTTTTTATTATTATTATTTATTGACAAAAAAGACAATATGCTAATAACATAATCTAAATTATCGTTTAAAATAATCCTGTAGGTATAGGTAGGTAACTTGTGCATTAAAATATAAACAAAACTATTAGTAGTAGAGTAGATATATCGAAATTTAAAAATATATAAATCGTTTCTTGGTTCTACAGTATATGCATATATCGGTTTTATTATATTACTTATAATAAAATAAGTTTATCAATCCCACCATAGTGATAATAGTATCAAACTAGGATCTGAACCGAACGCCCCGCCTATTTCATGATGGTGGTACATCTGCCTCCCCAACATCTCATATAGAATCGTTACAAGCAACAGACATCTGCTTATCTCCCTGTGAACGAGATATCTATATATACTACTACTTATACCAAACAGAGAGAACGGTGAGAGTGCGAGCGAGACAACTATACTTCAATGTGTACTCGACAACGAAGGTAACATCTTTAGTACAAACTAAACAAATTCATTTGCATTGCACATGCAACCTTATCACGTACACATGAAAGTTGTATTTAGATTGATCATGTGCACCGTTCCTGTCATTCATGTTTGGCAGCACAGAAAAGGTGAGGTATAACAAATCGTGCATACATTAGACAGAGAGAGGAAGCAAGGAATTCACTGGTCAAGTTGTCATAAAGTTTTAGCCAAATTCTTAATGGGAAGTTTGTTATGCTTATGAAAGATGGCGCCACATGTTATGTATTAGAAAATTATTATAATATTTTTTTAATATTTTCTTATGATTATTCATAACTACATCATCATCAAATGCAATGATTTGCGATCATTTTGTAAATAATATTATTTAGGTGTCGCAATTATGTTTTTCATTTCTTATATTTCCAGAAATATTTGTTATGTCTTTCACGTAAATTGCAATACCTACGGCCAAATAAGAATAGATAGATCTAAGTTAATATCTTATACTCTGATGAAATATTTAATTATGTTTCCAAATAGACATTCAAAGAATCTAATCAACGCAATTTAATAAACAAAAGTGTGCCCACTTAATTGTAATTTTATACTCATAGGCTCGCCTTAAAAAATAATTTGCATTAAAATAAAAAAAACTTCCAGTTTTAATGACGAAGTCTCATCACGTGTTTGAAACACAGAACCTGTTTATCAACTTTTTTCAATGTTAATTGTAGTAATTTATCATTAGAGCCCACAACAATCTGAATTTTTCGGTTCTTTCTAAGAACTTGCTTTTATTAAGTCACTGTTTGTTTGCAGTTAACGAAGTTTGTCGTTTGTATATTTAAAATTAGTAGGTACTTACTGCGGTGTTTAGAGTCGAGAGTAGACGTCAAAGTTTGAATAGAGAAGACCGCGTGGGACGCGCAAGCCGTGCGTCGGCGTCCAACCGTGCACTTTGGCAAAATGCGTATTTGCAAGCAAAAAAACACAAAGTTTCACACAAAAAACACGGCAATATTTCGGTAAAAGTACGGAGCGAGTCGAGATGTGTCGTCCGTGGCCGCGTTCGCATCTAAACGGCCCGAGTTTTATGTTAGATTACAGACGTAACTTTTATAGATCCTCGGTGCTATATAACGCGGTGGGCGTGTACAGGGAACAGTGGCCCTTGTGCACTGTTTGGAAGGACTATAATAGCTTGGTGGCGCCGTTGCACGGGTGTCATTAAATGTCGCGCGACGAGGGGAGCGGCGGGCGGAGGTGTGTGGGTAAAGTTTTGGGTATTGATTGAATATGAGCAGGATTAGTCACTAATGATAAACAATTGGCTGTTGAGCGCCTTAATTGATGCCCACTTCGAGAGCGCAGCGGGACCACAGTTTTCATCAATTTTTTTAAATTTATTTTCTGGCTTGATTACAAGAAATTTAGGAACCTCTAAAAAATACATAGGTACATATGAAATGAAATAATTTAAAACTAATGTTTTTTTAAACAATTTATATGCCGCAAACAGTTGTCCTTTTACTTTCAAAGTAATATCACGAACTGTCCCAAGAAACTTTATATTAAAGATATTCGTTCAATTTTGAGTCTATTTGTAAGCTATGGTAAAGTAGCATTTACATCGACCCTTTAAATTGACATTAAGGTAACCATTGACCTCATAGGCAGGTTTTTATCTACATGTGTGGACATATACATATAAGTATTATTATGTAGATGTAGCACAATGACATTGAATTCTCGGAATGTTGAAGTAAGTTGTTATGCTCAGAAATGTCTAACTAAATTAAGTCACGAAGCCATGACGGCCCTGTTTATTTATCTTTTTACTTCTTTTGTACGTACCAAAAGGCATTTAATAAAAATAAAAACCAGAATAGGTACTTCAAAAATACGTATTATATCTTCAATAAAAATTAATAATTTAATTAATAATATATTATCTACATAATATGCTCCTCACTAATAATAGATTAAAAACCTCCAACGTACGAATATTCTGCTTAAGAAATCTATAAAACACCTAAGTATACCTACTGCATTTTAGTCAAATATATTTTTAAATACCTAATATTATATAGGTACCTACATATTTTACACTTTATTATCAATAGGTACATAAATTTAATATAAGAATAGTTTCTAATGGATCTAGGTACTGTTATCGTTTATAGTCAATTAGGTAGATATATGTTATATGTAGATATTAAGTAATATATATACTTATAGGTATAAGTCATATTTTGTGTAAGTAGATGTAAAAAAATGGCAATAATATTTTTTTTAGTATTCAGGAAACAATTTGTAACATAATACTAAAATCAAGATATAGGTATAGGTATGTATTGGTTGTGTTTTTATATTTAATTAGACTTCTAAATTATAAAAGATTTATTTATTAAAAATTGGAAATAGGTAGAATATAGCTAAGTCATATCTACACATTTAAAAAAAAAACATTTATTACCTATGTGTACCTAAATAGCTATTAATTCACACCCAATAAATCTTTACAGAAACAATGGGGAATAAGGGAAGCGAAGGGCCATGTTGGCATACCAACATGGTTAAGGACGTGTTTTATTGTGTCTAAATACAATACAAATACATAAACAATCAGTGATAAGAAAAAAAGTGTTCTTATATCAACAAGAAATGTGGGTACCTAATCATAATATCCCATTTCTTAGCAAGTTTAGTGATACTTTTAAACATCTGAACGACACAGATGGAGTAATTTGAATAAAAAATATTTCTTGTAACACGCACAACATTCACAGAGTGATTACCTACTCTCTAGAAAGTAAAACTAGTCTAAGCATAAATACAGTCTCACACAATAACATAATGTAGGACTGGATAATGTCTTTGAAACGGTAAAGGCTAAATGAAATAGGTATATGCATAGAAATTCTGATTCGATTAGAAAAATTCTGTGAACCAGCTCTATTGGGACTTTCATGTCTATTATTTAGGTATTCAGCGGTTTAAAGTGGCAGGTATATAAATAAAATAAATCTTATAGAAAAATGAAGAGATTTGAGTGCATTTACTTAAATTAAACCGTCCTATGTCCTAAATACAATAATATAAAAATATTAAAGTTAGTTATAGCATTTAATGAAATAGATAGGTATTTTAAAATATCGACTCCTAATAATAGGTACCTAAGCAGTAAATTCACACCTTTTGGTTTCAGATCGATCGCAAACGCAGACGGGCAATCAACTCGCTCTTTTGTATTCCAATCACATGAGCACGCTTGTTCTCGATATACACTTGCGGACACTATCTTTGCTTATGTTGGTCAGATAATTTAAAATGATATACAACGTATAGTTGTTCATTATATAATAATAATAATACTTAATACATTTATTTCGGATAATCACAATTACAATTTTCAATATAAAGTCAAATTCTTCGTATGTTCTAACTTTTATTGTGGGGTTTTTATTACTTCGATCGAAATTCTAAACAATACAATTTGTTCTTCACATGTTTAAATATAACATATATTTTTTTCAAACTAATTGCGTTGACACTTTCTTGTAACATCTTTATTAAACAATGCAAATTTTTAGCACAAAGGCTAAATTAAAGACCGAATGCATGATTAAAGAAACTTTTCATGTGGCACCTAAAACGAAGCCTTTAAGAGATATATAATACCTGTCAAATTCTTAAGCCTTTAAGAGATATATACGTGTTTTATCATAATAATTAGATATATAAAAAAAATCGTGTTTGAGATGTATTTTTATTAAAAATGTCATATTTTAAATTACCGCTAGTTCCTATTAACCTATTTAAGAATACGTACCTATTCTTAAATACATAGAAAGATTTTATGATAAAGCATTAAATACATTATATAATATTTACTTTTTCTGATTGGTAAGCTTCATTCGTTATAAATTTATTCATAACGAATGAAATTTAATTTTAATTTGCAATTTTTAATTTTTAATAATTTGCGTGACATATTTTTGTCCGCCATTGTAATTTGTTAGTTCGCCCCGCGCTGGCGGACGGATGAATTCCAACATATTCGGGTATGTGCACCTACTACCGAAGCATATATATAGGTTCGTGTGGGAGGCTTCTACCTGAGCGACCGGCTACGTTTACTGAATAACAAGCAATATTCATCCGAACACAAGGTAAAACCATTTTGTACCTACTTTTTCAGGGAAACAAAACACATTTTATAAGAGAAAAAGGAGTTTGTATTTTTTTTATTTTACATAATAACAATTTAAAATGTTTATTTTTAATTGTACCTTAGGTACCTAATTACTAAGAGATTATTGTTAGGCTTACTTTTAGTTAACATAAAATAATTGAAAATATTTTATTTACCTACAGCTTTAGCAATTTTAATCATAACATAAGATTAAGATAAGATATATATGTAGGTATAGCTACGAGAAAATTAAGGTGCAAAGGATAATTTTGTATAAAATTCGCCTGTTTTCTAGTTCCATAATACATTATATAAGTATTTTACCCACTTGTAAGTTTAAAACTTTACCCTTTTCGAGGACAGGAGAATTTCCTCCGGCGACGACCGCAGACGACCGTTAAGGGGGGGTCTTAAGACAGCGCCGTTATAGTTTCCTCGAAGGTATTGCCAAAAACAAAGAGCTTTGCAGACAGGGTTTAGAGGGTGTGGGGGCGACAGGAGAGGAGGGAAATATGGCTCTACGGCTGTAACAGTTTTACGATCCGGATACGTTCTGTGCACATGCGCTGTGCAACCAGCACACTAGAATTTGCATCAGATTATCGACGAAATACTAACTGGACAGATAGCCTTTCGTTGGATCCATTTATGAAGGAGGAGATAACTGTTTTCAGAACTTCGCTACTAAAATACTTAAGGCTTCATGATGAACAGACATGTTTTTTTTTAATTTTATATAATTACCACCCTCTATATATATTTTTTATATTTATTATTACATAATCAGCGGCTCTTACAAATAGCTTTTGATTAACGTTTTGATGTAACATTACTAATAAAATAATTATGATTGAAAATCCTTGCTTTACGTAATAAAGAATTATTGCAAGTTTATTAAAGGTAATAATGTGGAAGACGTTTCATGGTAACCCGAAGATAATAATTTACCTTAGGTACATAACGTTGTTATCTGGGAATCTTTTTGTTGTAGAAAATATTTTCTTTATTTGGAATAACATTAATGACAATATTAACACCCTGCATTTATAAATTACCCTTATATAATAGGTATACAAGTTGTTTAATTTTGAATATTTGTATAAATTTTAAATTGATTCCAATTTTTTTTATAACAAACTAATATTAACCTAGACAGATTAATACATGTTATTTTATGAATAGTCTTCAACCTACTATAAAAATGATAAAAATCTATCAAATTTAGATTTATAGCTGTTTTGCTACCTAAATGTCGAGATAGATAACTCCAAAAATATATTCATTAAGAACTTCTTTAAATTTAAAAAAAAATGTGTAAGGCGTCCTTAACAATCAAAAATATTTATTTACTATTTTTAGTTTATTATTTAGATACTATACAATATTGAAATTTACATGGCGTGGCGTGTAAGAAGAATCCAGTTGTGGTGTTAGAGGCATCTTGCATTACCTACCTATCGGATAACAAGTGTATGACACACACAATTAAGTGAATGTGTTTGTGTGTGAGTAACCGATGAGTAAGCGGTATTAAGTTAGGTATTCACGAATGAAACTAAATGCGATTCGACGAGGGATTTTATCCGACAATTTAAGAGACAGATACGACATTGTAACGCGCAACATTGTTGCATCGAAAATGTACCCGACAGATATAGGTTTTTATGTATCTGTTGATATTAAGGAATTTACATAAGAAATTATGCTTGCAAATGGCACCATAATGTAGGGTTTTAATGCAGGTTTCCATTTTTATAATGTTGTGAGCCGGGCTTATAAAAGTTAAACTTTATTGACATGTTTGTCGCGCTCGAACTGTTACTGGTCGTAGGTATACGAGATATATTCCATACCTACTTGTTCAGCCATTCTTTCAATGTACCGGCCTTCAGTATAGAAATACCAATCAAACATCACGCTAAGAATAGAGCTCTAGGTCTAGGTCTAGGCCTAGACATTTTCATGACATGGTGATTTACTATGAAAAAATCCACATTTTTATATTTATTTATGTAGGTAAGCATTTAAATATATTTGAATATATTAAAATATAATTTCATAAATAAATATCAAGGCGATATTGGATATTGCCTTAATAAAGCAATAAGAAACACTATACCTATAGGTACTTTTGTCTTTCAGTTACCAGCTTTATACATACTTTTATTCAGTAATGTTGTTTTTTAGAAATTTATTATGTTTAATACCTATATCCTTAGGTCTATATTATATAACAAAATTCCCGGCCGCATCTGTCTATCTGTATGTATTGTATATTCACTATGATTTTCATGCGGTTTTCACTAATAGAAAGAACTTTAAGCGAGGAAGGTTTTTATATGTATAGGTAATTTTCAGTAAAATATTGCACTAGTGTGAACCCTGGAGAAGGTCACTAGTAATTATATATTATAATATCAGCAATGTGATTCTAATAAACATAGGTATAGGTACCTTCTTATTTACTTGTAAGTAGTAGGTAATATTGCGAACTTTTCCTAATATTTCTATTCACTTATAAATACCTACATGTACCTACCTACTATCTATGTAATGATAATAATGAAGTAAATTTATAGGTAATTAATTTAAGTAAAATAAATTCTGCTTTGAAATCATGTTCGAGAAAAGACATCTGCTTAATTAACTAATAAATGTCGAGTAATTTACTAATTAAATACCTACATAAAATATGCGAAGAGCCGCCCGTATCTCTATCTATATATTTAATCGAAGGAAAAGCTACTTTGTTGTCTTATTTAATGTTCTTGCTTCTTTATAATTATGTACCTACTTTAGAAGTACGAATGTACCTATATACTTAATAGGAAAAAATATCATATTTTTTATAAAGTCAATCTAAGGTTTTCAGATCAGTCAAGTATGTTTAACTAATATCTATCTACCTAAAAATTGTATGTTTATTATGTAATCTACTGAGGCTACATTTAGATGTGAGATTTTAATAACCGTTTAAATATGCATTTAAAGTAATCTATTTATGTTAAATCAATTCACCATTAATGTGTTGGATTTATTTAGTTGCAAATAAAATATAAAATTAAAAAAAGGTATTTTTGTAACACATGTTTACAGCTGCTTTTACCTAATTTTGTATTAAAATATTAAGTTTTCTTGTAAGTATGTATTTAATTTACTATTAAAAGTTCAATAGGCTGTTGCAAACATCTTTCAAACTGTTTTAAAAACACTGTGGTCATCTATAATGGACTAATGCAGTTGCCCTGCAACTAGTTACTAGGAAAATAAAGTATTGTACAGTTGGCTAAGGCCACCACACTACAAAAGTAGCAAACGTAGCTTGTAGCTTAGCTCTAAGCTTGATACGTGTAGTGTGGCCGTAGCCTAAACAAAATTACAGGTACATCTTTGGAAATTTTATCGATTCTAATACAGAAGAGATCACTAATATTGTTCAACAAATTCACCACATAAAGGAAAGACCGCACAAATCGATCGCACAATCGCACAATCGAAATCGAGTCACACTTTTGTCTCTAACTATATAAACACATATATTTAGAACACTATAGATAAGTAAACTAAGTTGAAAACACTTATCACAACACAATTTTACTATTTGACTGATAAAATTGCACTGAATGCGTGACCTTACGACAACTGACTACTTGTGTCTGCGACGTTTGTTTAGACACCCGGAACGTCATGTGATTTGCATAAAAATGGACTACCAATACAACTATCGAACAAAAATAGAAAACATTGAATTCTATCGCCTTTCTAAAACCATTATAGCTTTTGTTATTTAAATAGTGCGACAACAATATATTTTTACTTAAAAAAAAAGAAACACGCTCTTTATAAATGCAAAAATGAGTAGGTAATCTTGTGTGAGTTTTCTTTAATGTACCTACTTACTTGTACATGCGGCTCAAAGTGCGAATGCTATGCTACTACACATTAATGTGTTTTTAAAAAAACCTATGTTTTTTAAAAAATATTTGGTATGAGTATGTAAGAATTGGTAACATTGTGTATTTCTTTATTGTTGTAATATTTTACCTATCGTATTATATTTATCAAATTAATTGCATAAATTAGCTGATAGTTTTTTTTTAAACTCGGATTATAGTTGATTTATTACTCAAGTTTACAGCAAAGATTAATGGAAATTTATCTCGATTTTATCTACTCATATTTTCTCTCACTTCTGACTATTTGTTTCCCTAAAATCAAAAGGCAGTGAAATATTTCTCATCTGCACATAATTCGAAAGTTCTCAGAGGAGTAAGTAAGTCAAAAAAACATTTCGTTATTTGCATATAAGTAAGCATTGCTCTGTATTTGTCTACGACGCATTTACACATTCCTGTGCTTTGGGCTTGACGCACACACTAAATGCATATTAGTATAATTCAGCAGTTCTCAAATATTTCCATAAAAATATATGAGGCATGTCCTAATACATATTTGTAATGTCAGACTTAAGTATTCTTCTTATTACAATTAAAATAATAAAATAAATTTTGAGTAAGCAACTGAGAAAATGATGAAAATCAGAGTTATGGTTGTAAACCTAATTGAGAATGTGTAGAATTATTAATTGTTGTTGTAAATTTCATTGTAAAAATGTTCATTTTATGTAATATTGAAGCTTCACTTACAGAAAGTGTAAGAGTTATAGATTCCTATCCTCAACTCATACTTCTCTTTACTTTCCTTTGAATTGAAGATCCTATTTTTAAGAACCTTTGAAATGACATGAAAGAATCTTAAATTTGTTCGATTCGATGCCGACTACAGTAGGATTAAGGATAAAGGACAGAGATAGTCAACACCGCCGAAACTCAACACCACAAATGTTGTTATTTCACCGTAGTCTAAGGTTTACAAACGGAAACGAAACGAAGGTGCAGTTTCCCCCAGGGAATCTAGTATTCGATCCAGTCTACCTTATTAGCAGCCCTGTGTGCATAATATTGAGCTATTACAACTAATCTAACAATTATTTTAAACCTACTCAAGAGTAGGTAACATATGCAAATGTACACTACCTTATAAAAAAATCCTCTCAATACAATGTATTTTGCCATAAAGGTAGGTACTTCTAACTTAATTTATTATCTGAAATATGTAAGTAGAAAGTGTAACGATGCACATTTTTATGCAAATGTATTTGTTAACAAAGTATACAGCCTTTCGAATCTCTCAAAGAAACTGTTTCACAACTGCACCCCCATTGCCCTTGTTATGTTAATCAGGTGAAAGCCGACGAGTAAGTAGCTATGTTTTACAGCCTTGTGAGCTTTTGATTATATCTTCTGTCGCTTAAATTTCTTAGATGTTTGCATTTGTTACATGATATAATTTTAGGTAAATAAAGATGAATAAAATATGTTTTTCACTTATATCACCATAGGTATTGTTAGTTAACACCATAGATATATAAGTAGGTATATCCTATTCATAACTTAGTAGCTGTAGTTACTCAGGACTTTTCAAAATCACCTAACATTCTTCTAAGATAATAAGTCCTATTACTATAGGTACCTATATATTTTGTGCCTAAACTATGTGTGCCATTTTTAATCCAAATCCGTTCACCCGGTTTGGGTGATTAAGTAGGACCTAACAAATATCCAAACGTACAAACTTTCATCCATACATCGATGTAGTATTCATCCAAATGCATCCATCCATACAATATTATTTTAGGATTAGTATTAGGATATCATTAAGTTACCTACTTAACGCTCAAAATGTTAACACATTTCACGAATTAACAATGACATAACATGATAACCGTGCACTAGAGCCAAACCCAACTCTACATATACATGCACTAAGAAATAAACAAAGTTAGGCATAGGTTGCCTCGAAAACCGGTTAAGGCAGGTTTTGTAAACGATGAACGTGGAATACTCAGTCAGTATAACTGCGCCTATTGAGGCGAGTTGACGTTACAAGCTTAAATACTGTCAAGTGGTATTGCATATACTTGGTAATAAATAGTTGATGTACTCACGTGACAGATGACAGGTCGCAACAAGTAGTGGTCAGGTGTGCCGCACCGTTTCGTATATAGATCACTGCACCATGCACCCACGAGGTATCCTTCCGTTTTGCCACTATCACTCGCGTATCTACGCTCGCGAATGCGGACTGATTTTTTTCTCGCGTAACGGGCCATTAAACTTGTAGATTTCTATCTCACTCGGAACCACGCTAGCATTAGGAGGCGAGACAAAGAAAGGTTGCGGTTTATGGGTTGTTGATAGAATTGGTATCCGCTCCGTAACGTGCCGCCGCCGTGTTGCATATTTTTATGCGATATATCCTTGTGGCAGCGTTCAAAAGTATGTACAATTAACAAAAATACATAAACTATAATTTATATATCGTATATATAATTTTATAAGTCGTATAAAATCAAAATCAGCAATATGACTTTCATACGCTTATAGAGTTGTATATCTACATTAACTCTATAACTCTGTCCCGTTAACATAATTATATTCAATTTTCAACTGAAAACCTACTGCAAATCCAAGTAAACACTTTGCGGACGAATACTTAGTTTCGAAATCAGCAATGTTTAAGTTTTAGCCACAGAATAGTAAGTATAATATAATAATATACTCACGTCAGCCAATCAGAAGCGCTCATTGGCCGTGCAACAAGTGGCGTTCTCGTTGTATTTCTTGTGAAATTTACGAGTATAATTTATATAATTTACTAGCTGTTGCCGCGATTTCCATACGCAATTCAATAATATTCGCAATTCAATTCGCAATATTGTCGATAAAGCAAGAATGATACATAAAAATACATTCTACTCATGTGAATTGAATCTTAAAAAAATTCTATTTCGTTTGCACATATATGCACGTGTGCACATGCTGTTAGATAGATATTATGTACCTATATAGGTAGATATTAACCTACTGATCAATAAAATGCACAACTTATAATATAAACATATTTTCATCACATGTTCACTGCCAACTGTAATAAAGGATTTATAATCAATTTGCTTGATAAATTGATATCAGATGCCATCAAAATTTATTCTTGACTTATGTAAAACTGTGGTTTATGACTTTGACTTTTGTAAAACTGCTGTTTATGACTTATGTAAAACTGAAAAAAAAATCCTGGCTGTATCGAACAGCACCGCTGTCTGCATTTGGGCCGGGAGGGAACCGACACGGAATCCCAACCGCTTCAGGTTGTCACTGAGGCTAAATAGTTGGGATCAAACCATTGACGGACAAAACAATTGGGATGATTTCAGCGGAGGCTACAGCCCACATGTCGACGATCTCGTGGGCCTGATCGGAGGTACTTCCTCTTCTTCTCAGTTTCAGCCTTCACGAGACCATCGTCATGCGGGATAGTGACATCCAACAAAAACACCCGTGACTGCACCCGGTCCATCAACACAATATAAGGTCTATTCGTTAGAACAGTCCTGTCTGTGATGATGGGCCTGTCCCAATAGAGCTTAGCAATTGCTGATCAGACAGAGGTAGAGGGGTGAGTCCGCTATTATTATTATTATTATTTACATAACAATGTACTTAATGTTTTTATTATTATTGCAAAATTATCATACTTACCTAAATTAATTCTGGATAAGAGTAGGTAATTACAAATCCCAAAAAAATTCTCATTATTTAAGATTTTATCGCTTAATTTATAGAGATACGCAAAGACTTTAGAAATATTAAATGTAATTCAAAGAAATTAGTTTATGCACATTCCAGCCTATTAGTTTCTTCTTTTTAAAATCTGAAATTTAATTTGTATAAAGTTGTTGTCATATTATTCTTCAGATTTTCTTCATTCTCTAACATCAACTCAATAAAGCTTGGGTACAGATTACTGCCATGATGTTTACAACTGTAAATTGATAGTATAAATATACCTATTTAAATATTAATATGACTGTAAATATTGTTTAATGGTCGCAAAACACAGGAATAAGTTGATACGTACAAGATATTATCTGTCAATAAATTCTTAATATATTAAGTAAAGAGTAACATTAATATATACATTACAGGACAGATAACATCTTAGTGCTATTAAAACACCAATGGTAAAAACCGTGTAAAGTACAAGGTAATCAACTTCTGAAATGTTAAGAAACAAACCAAAAAGAATTTATTCACAAGCATTGCTTACAGTATATTATAACAATTTATTTTTATTTAGATATTATTGAATTTTACGTAATAATATGAAATGCCTACAAAATGATCCGTCCATGTTTTATTTTTGTTCATTGCAAAATCTTATATTAGGTATAGGTATTGCTTGTATAAATATATACACGGATTTAAATATATATGTAACATTATTAAAATTAGTATTAATAATAGTCCAGCTATGCCGGAAAATAGGTAACTTCCTTAAAATAGCTTGACTGAAGCTAAAGAGGACGTAAAATATATTTTTTTAATTTTCAGGTTTTTCTTTAAGATTTTATATTTATAAAGGTTTGAAATAGAATGGAACTACTCGTATGTATTTTGTCTTCTCTTCTTACCTATTATAATGCGGTTGAATTAATTTTTTTTAGAAAAATAATTAATAATATTAGACACTCTAACTAAGTAAACCAAATTTAAATTAATTTATAAGTTAAAATTAATTTTCGTAAAGAATAAATAACCTCTTTGCTTTTTATATACATAGGTACTAAGCCTACGTACCTATAATATAAAATATTTATAATATTATGTTATGTATTTATGTCTAAGTTAAATACGTGAAAGCCTTTATTCAGTACCTACCTAAGCATCTTGTAGGTAACTCATAAAATTTTGTCAAATCGAATTATTTATTACTCCAATTTTGTCTGTAGGTTCGTGCTTTGCCTATGATTTTTTATAATGAAACTCATAACCAAAAATCATAAATAAAACAATATTTTGATTAACAAAACTAATATAAATCCGAAATGAAATTCGCCTATACAAGGTCACGCCGCGCGTACAGTAATGCCGAAAGATGTTTAGGAAATATAGGCGTCGCCCAGAGCGCAGTCGTACATCTTAACTTTATATCGCCTCAACCAGCATTGGAGAGCAGAACATCAAACGACGTTATGGCCCCCGGACGTGCCGTCGGCTCCCGCTGCCAGAGGGGGACGAGCACATACGAAAAAGGGAGAGGGGAGATATTTTTGCACTTTTATTATTTGGAATACAAACATTGGGATCAAATAAGCATAGCGCTGGAAACTATGATGGCTTATCCATCCAAGCTATGAAGCTTAAAGTATTTGTTGATTTTAATGTAGGTATGCGGTTAAATCACAGATCGTTGGAGATGTGGCTCGAAATAGTTCAAGCTACTCGTAAGTATATCGTATAATAGGATAAAAGAGCAGACTCCATTGATATTAATTGAAATTTCTAGAGTTGAATTAAATTTTAATTGAGAATATATAGATAGAGATCTTCACAGACTTGTCCAATACTTGTAAAACAATAACATATTATCATCAGATCTGAAATTTATCTAAAAATAATAATAATTGTTTCTTTTACAGTGTTATCTTAAAACACGTTTAATTAGGCAGGAGTATGCTTCGCCAGCTTTGAAATTTGATCGCATAGGTTTTCATAGTGATCACTGAACAGTCAGTGGTTTTTCATAATAATTTTCTTTTAATTAAATATTCTTCTCAGTCATAAATTCCTGGAACAGTGGCAGTGGCCATGGATCATCATTGCCTAATAGATTGCCCGCGGCCTCTAATGTTACTTCTATGACGGCCTCTGTGTGAATTCTCTACCTTTCTCTATCTGTCTAATTTGTGAAGAAGTAAATATAATCACATTCAATAAATAATTAAAAATTTGCCATGTTTAGCAACTATGTTAGATGTTAATGTTAACTACTATGTTAATGTTTAGAAATAGTTAATAAAAAGGTAAGTATTATTCGGGATCAGGATTACACCTTTATTTTATTAAATAAATAGTATATGTAACAATATAATAATTTCTAACTAAAATAACCTGGTGTTTCTGAATTGATAAACGATGTTTTCCACCTACCAACAAATAGATCATCAACCTGCTTGCCACAGTTTTCAATAGGTAACAACATATATACATAAAATATATAATAAGTTCAAGTTATTTAAAGTTATAATTTCGGCTAAATTTTTGTAACCTATTCTACATAAGTATATAAATTATCAAATGAAACACACTTCAATTTCGCTCAGGTTAAAAGAATTGATTTGAATAAATATTACTTGTAATAAAATTATATGCCAAATAAACGTACCCACTTATCGGCCTACACGCAGCTGGAATGCGTAACAACGCAGCTTTTTATTTACATTCGCCAAATTGAATCCTTGGTATAACGCCAAGAGGAAACTCGTCCACATATCCCGGCTAAGGGGAGGGGTGAGGCGACGGGGCGAGATTCGATTTGCCTAATAGCAGGCGCGAGGGAGGGCACACTCAATTACGGAGAGTGAGCCGAGGTGTCCCGGAACACTGTACATAATTACATTATCTGATAAACGGTTAGAAGTTAGAACGTCTGCAGCGGAATTTTCACTCTATTTTCAACTGAAAAGTTTCAGTTCGAATTTTTATTCTCAAATTGTATCGTTCTCTTTATTCTCTTTATTTTGAATGCTTACAAGAATACCATACAAATATTTGAGGGAAAAATTTGTTGATAATTTAATAAAATGACAAAATGTTTATATAACCTATGCTAAATTTGATATACAAATAGGTAGGTAGGTAATTGGTAAATTTGTGTTCTTGAATATCAATTCTTAACTAAGTACTAAAGATAGGTACTTAAAATTATCGTAGGTATTGAATTATATTTGGTTCATTCCTTGTTCGTTTATAATAAATCATAATTAACTAAATAAGTAAGTATCTAACTAAGTAAGTAAGTATTGCGAACCCAGACAGAAATCAAATAGGAAACCAAAAAATTTCTAGATCATTTTAGTAATTGATAGATTTTCATTTAAAATATATTTTTTACATCTATAAAGACGATAGAGTATCTACCTGAGACATTAAAAAATAATCCGCTTGCTGCTATATCCTTAGATATTTCTAATAATTATTCAAATGGCACTGCTATAAATAACACAGTGTATTGCGTTTCAGTGCATTAGACGAGAAGTAAAACCCATTCCCTTATTCTCAACTGTCGTATCAATATAATTATTGTCCTTTCTATATTTTTTTATTATTTCATCATAGATGGCGCTATTGGTATACTATGTTTCTACTGGCGACATAATATCGCTATCTATTAAACATAATATACAATACATCAATGCTAAAAAACCTGATTTTAGTTATTACCTATAACATTTAGTTACTCTCAGAGTAAAATTTTGTATTTAGTTATTTTTTAAATTACTCTATGAGGTTATTGTTACGTAGGAAGGTATTTTATATTAATTTATCTTGTACAATTCATTTAATAAATGTAAAATAAAACTAAACAAATATGAAATGGCCAGTATGAAAAACAGTTACGAATTCTTAATAAGCAATGCAGCTCGCAATGCTACGATAAGCAGATACAACAACTATCTTATTCAATATTTTATAAGGTATGCGAGTTTATTTTAAAATGAAATTGCCTTTATAACCATTCATATGTAAAACTATTTTTATACCTATTTTTTATGCAGTGAGCTGACGCTTTAGATAACGTCTGCGTTTATTTTATACTTATATTTACTTAGTTTGGACCTACCTACTGTAATACAAATGCTTAGTTATTTTTACTTTTACAATAAAAATGCATGATTGTGTGTTTGTATGTCTGTTAACTGACGTTTATTGACATGGGCATTTTTTTTCTTATGTAATATACCTAGGTATGTCTCAATTAAATATTAATGTTTATGCCTCAATTAATGACATGATTTACATACTTAGAAAATTCTGCTAATATTATTACAAATTTACTAGTATTTACATGATAATAATATAAATGCAATGTACACCACTGAGCACTTTAATTTAACGAATGCGAAATAATTATATCTGTAATTACTTATTTGGTTTTCGGCTTAATTGTAAAAAATCTTTAAACTTTATTAATCAAACTTAAAAATCGTAGTCATATTTAAAGGACTTAGTCACGGGGCATACTTATATCTATAAAATAGTTTCACAGACATATTACAATGATGTCATAATTAGGTACTTAGAATTTTATTTCACGATTTTTAATTTTCATATTATTTCAATCGACTGCTTATTGAAAATAATTTTCTATTTTTGAAAAATTTTCTTAATTACACATTCAAAACTTTTTTTATTACTAGGGTGACTTTTCAATAATAATACAGTCATATAGTTATAACCTTACCACAATAGTTCAGCCGTAATTTTTCAGTACAATTTTACAAAAATAAGGTTTCATGTTTGTTTCATGTTCACTAGGTACTATGTTTTCATATCGGTTAGAATACCTAACCAATTTCGAACCAAGTTCAGCAATTTCGAACCCTTTTTACGAATTTGGGTCCACAGCATCCCTAAACCTAACTTCTAGATATTAATTACAGAACTCACTGAGCCCCATGCATAATGGTTGCTAAGGTGTGAATCTTCACAGAATATATTGAATATATTATGTAGATATATATATTTTATCATTAAACTCTTTAATCCACCATGATTTCAGGTTACAAGCTGCATTGAATTAAAATATCCACTTTAAAATATCTGAGTAACTGTTTATTAACTCAATCTAATTCATAAAATAATTAAAGTAGATATGTAACTATTTTAGACTTAGGGCCTCTTTCACCATCTGTCACGTAGGCTAACCGTCATTTAAAGTCACCTGTCAGAGGTAATAATTTAAAGCTGATAAGTATACCTACCTTTGTTTGTACGGTAAAAGTCCCAAACATTAAAAAGAAAATAATAAAAACAATCCCCTATCGAAGGATGCACTAAACCGAGTGCATAATTTAATAAAACATAAAATTATTTCTAAAAGTAACTAATCAACACTTTACTTGTAATTGGTGAAAGAGGCCTTTATAAAAAAAAACTTTTACAAGAGAACCAACACGAAGTACCTACATTGTTTATTAAAAGTTTAAAATTCAGGCATGCTCTTTTGAAAATATTCTTAAACATTGGCAGATCATAACGACTTCGGGGGTAACACACCCATAATGCGATCCCCAATAACACTAAACCACTGATTTCATTACTGCTACATATTTACTTACTTTATACGAAAGCTCGTGAGCCGACACCTACAATGTTGCCTTTAATATCATTGCTTAAGATATCAGACCAAAATAAAAATGGCCAGGATTTGTAGGTGTAATATATCGACAATATTTTACCGTAATTACCACCAAAGCTGCGCGAGCGCGGATTTAGAGTACGTACGGTACAGATGTAGGGTTGTTTTCAACCAATAAGAGCAAGATCCACTTGTGGACTGCCAAGTGTCCATTTTAAATTGAACCAAGACGTGTGTAGGTAATCCACCTGTTGTTAACCAAATGTAATAGGGACGGGGAGGTGAGGGAGATCCGCTTATGTTGGACGAATAATATGAAGTTGTCTCGGTTCGGTTCATTTATATGCTAATTGGCGAGGAGGCGGCCTGCTCCAGAATAACCGGTAAAATCGTCGCCGGCGCAACTCGTAGATATACTTTGTTGGGTAATTACTACGAGATAGGCTTTATGTAAGAAAACCATTCTCAGTTCACGATACATAAATAACATAATATATCTACAGTATTAAAAGCATCATAGAAAAGTTAAGACTTAATATTTCTTACTTAAATCCTAAAAATGTATGTGTTGGTGGTGTTACTGCTGCCAGACTAGCTGCCCAATTAATGACTGCGACTAGTAATACCTAACCTCAGTGTGCCCTGCCACTACTACAGACTTAAGTACCTACCTATGTATTGTCCAAAGATAATTGATTGGTCTCGCTGCGCTCGACTAGATAGACCGCTATACAAAAGCAATAGCTACGAAAATGTGGCAACTTTTTATTGTATGTGTGTAAAAAATCGTCACTTTTTATCCAGTTTAATATGTTTTTACACAGTTTCACTACGCAAACTGGTATTTTATTACGCCTAAAATTTAATAAAACATTCGGCACGTACACGTCACAGACAGTTTGCAGTGTGACTTCGGGTACGCCGAATTCGGCGTACTATTTTATGCCGCATTTTACAAGTACGACTGGGGTATTTAGTCGAGCGCAGCGAGACCAATCATTTATCTATGGTGTTGTCGTTATTAAAATTTAATGTTTGTCGTTTCGGCTGCCAAATTTTTATCCCACGTGGAAGATGTTTCTTACATACAATTCTGCGAAAAAATCACTGAAAATACAGAATTTTAGAAAACTAGATTTACTGAACTACTTACTTACTTAGTTCCTTACATCTAGAATTCATAAATTATCAATCGAGAGGTTATACATACATTAAAGAGCTGAAGGTATAGTAAACAGCCACTCTTTATCAGTAGTTGTTTTATTTTAAAAAAATAATCGAAAATGTAATAAGAAAACAAACTATATACTGCATCTAAGGTCTACAAATAAAACTCTTCATCTCTTCATATACCTACTTACTTACCTAAAGATATCTGTGAAATGATTCGATCCTCTAGACGCCAGACGTCTACCTCCACTCGAATCTCTAAAGTGAAGTAGTGTAACTCTATTCTACGACAAGCAAATACCTAAAGGGGTCCCGAGACGATTATGCGGCATGACATGCATTTGCGTGAATTATCGTGCTGCATGATCGAATTAATAATAATTGCATATTAATAATAGGGTGAATTTCTTCCCATCTGGGCTCACGTGACGTCGTCATCGTCGGGAATCTCTTGTGGTGCGCTGTTCGTCCATTATTGACGCCGTGGTGAAACAAACTGAGCTGTTGCATGACATACCGCGATCTATACGATCATGAGTGCATGTCAGTCATAGCTAGCAGAATGAAAAATTAAAAAGAACTAAGTATCAATCAACTGCCAGCACGTAGTTGCATGTCATTCACATAAATAAATACAATTAAACGGTCATGAATGCATGACAGCACGTAACGCATGTCATGCTGCATGATCGTCTAGGGACCCCTTAAGAGTTTTCGACCATGAAATGGGATATATTTCTAACTAAAATAATATGTTTGTATACCTACCAATATTATGTAGGTATTTATAAAGTTAAAAAAAAGCAGACTTTTGAATACAGTCATCGAAAAAATTTAGGAGATGTCCTTATCCAGTTAGATGTCCTCCGAGTGAGATGATAACTTATTGCGTTCCGTAATATTAAATAGAACCTACCAGTACCTAAACCTATACTTAAATAACAACATTTTCAAAGAAACAGCGAAAGTTTTCCTTTCTATTTACCTTTACATAATTATTATTCTATGTTCTGAAAAACAAATAGAACTTAGTGTACCTAGTTACTTTACCTCTCTTCATCAGTGGTAATGATGATTGAAGAAATCAGTTATTCCTTCTAATACAATCATAACAGAAAGGCCGGCTAAAGTTCATAACAGAAAAAATTTCAAGCTTTTGCTGACTTTTTAATTATTAAGTACGTATTATGATTAGGACCTAGAAATTTTGTCATAGTTATACCTACTAAATTATTTATTTAATATTTGCACTCTATATGTTGTTTCATTTAATTGTAATTTTTGAAACTATTTATTGTACTAGCTGAACCCGTCCAACCTTTGCTGTGGCTCAGTTTAGTAATTAATTATATACAAAAACATGCTTTTGTTACAAAGCAATGTTGTATGAAAATTTCAATTCAATCAATCAGCTAGTTTTTGAGTTTTGTGGATACAAACATACGGAGCTGTATTTTTTATATATAAAGACTAGCTGTTGCACATCGATATCAGCGAGTAATGCCTATAGGTATTACCTACTCGCTGATAATGTAGTTCTCTATAGGTGAAATATTTTTTAAATAGTTTTTTTTAATTAGTAAGAATTGTTTAAGTTTATTCATTACAAACACAAATACAAATATATAAAAATACAAATCTTCTCTCTATAAATTCAACTAACATTCGTTGACCAGACATTCGTTGCCCTGTCAATTTCATATAAAAATACTTACCTTTTAAATTTCCGACTTTTCTTCCCATGGATTTTCCTGAAATTTTCTTTTATACAAACCTTGTCCTGACAATTACGAACACAACAAAAAATATTTAGCCTAATATTAAGTCTTGCCATTAACACTTGATGCAAGTGATGAAATCCTAGTCAGGTCCACACTTTGGCTTTACATTCCTAAGTTACAGGAGGCTCCTAGATATCAATAAGACAGTATTAATTTAAATAAATTAATAGATAATTAATAAAATTTATTTTTATTTATTATAATTATTAATAATAATAACGTTTCCATTGAGGAGTTATGAATTTGCTATTTTTAATTATTTCGATGGCATATTATTAAGTAACAAGAAAGAACTTTAATGGTGAAGAAAAACATTTTAGTCTCCGAACTTACTCCTGTGTTGTCAGCTAGCATGGCTCTATCTACAGCCCATTCCTCCTCGTAGCAGAGAAGTATATGGATACTTACTAAGTAGTGGGTCGTAATGTCTATTAAGTCTCCTAATAAACGCTATATGTGACGTGCGAGCGTCACACCAGTGTCTATGTTTAAGTGTGAACTCCAGGCACAGCGTCAGATGTTAATACATATCTCGAGCAAAGCATCTTGAGCAAGTAGTCAAAGGAACAGTGCTTGTCTGTGGTTATTTTTGACATTATACAGACGTTAATTGGTTCGAAGTAACTAAACATGCAGCGTTTGAACGCCGCCTACGACGTCCCAACGCCGACATCAGCATGTAAGAGACTATTTATAAAGAGGTTCTACTATAGAAATGTACTAGTGCGGAGTATGTACTTAGTACATTTCTATAATATTTACCTAATCATCGGCTGTGAGCGGCCGACGGCGTTTATAGGAGACCACAGCATTAAGACTAAGATAAAGTTTATTACCATGTCCCAATAAAAGAATTTGTACGAAACACTATAAGATTGTTTCAACAATAACAGAAGCGTGAAAATAAATGGGTTAGCAAATAAAAGGTAACCGAGACACGACGAAACGTTTAATTTTCCTTCCACTTTTCATACACCTTTTTCTATATTCGTCATAAAAGGTTCGAGAGCACATTCAATTTTTATATTTATAATATTAGGTAATAATTACAATTATACTTAAGTATAACAAAAACCTCGCGTTTTCTGGCGTGATTAACTACATTAATTTAACTGTACAATAATAATTACGAGACCTTTCACGTTTACCGGAGGTTGTTTGTTGACGCTAAAACTGTTAAATGTTGACGACAGAATGACTGATAGATGTTCATGTTAAGTCCTTAATTTATTTATGTTTTATGTAAGACTTAACTTAACTAGTTTAAGTTTAGCTTGAGTTGGAACTAATGAGTTTCAGAATTAACAGTTGTTAGCGTAACGACCCACCTCTGATTAAATTGTAGTTTAATTATGTTTCTAAACATTACTAGTGAAAATGTTGAATACAGTTTGTTACTCGTATATGGTAAGCGAATGCACATTTATTTGTACGTTAAAAATTACACATGTTTAGTGTGTAGTTTGTCTGAAAAGCACTACTGGATAATAAACTTCGACGTAGGATATATTGGCTATCATTTACAGCAAAAACATATTTGGAATTGCGAAATATATTTATTGAAAATTTTACGTTAAATAAACATCTAATCTAAATAAACATTCTAAGGTTTAAGAGAGCATGTTTCCTTTTTTTAGTAGAACCTTTTTTTTTAGTTTAATTTTATTAGGTACCTATTATTATAGTAGTAGATAATCTTTACTACTATTGCATCCTTTTTTGCAGTTCAAACCGAAACTATTTGCTTTTAATAAATAACTAAGCTTTTAATTAATAATACATTTAAAGTTAATATTAATACGAGTAAGTATTAAACCATGTACCTCTTTATAATATTAATAATTAGCCTTCAAATAATAAACCTATAAATTTTAATATGTAGCTTATACAGCACCAACATTTCTCCAATTAAAAGTTAATGCAGTAATTCTTAAAGATATTAATTTCTGAATCAAAACACAATAAAAGTTATTCAAAGATTTTACTTCACAAATAATTTCAATCATCAGAAAATCAGAAAACTGTCATTAACAAATGAAGACTTATTACATGTCAATGCATTCAATATATGTATTTATTTATTAACAACTTTATCCATATTTGCTTAATTTATTACTCAAGTATGCTTATTCAAGTAGGTATTCTTTTTTATGTAGTCAATGCTTTTCAGACAAATTTTAGATTAAATAAAAAATGCAATCACTAATTTAAGCATCAGATTGGATAACTGTTATAAGTACAACTATATAAATCTAGTTAAGATTGCAATCTTAACGACGATTATTCAAAGTTGTTTGTGAATCTTTAATATGTTACAATTTTGAGAATAATAGAAATTCGGTCACCTAGACGAGGTTGCCATTTTTTTTTGTACAAAACACCTAATTAAATATTTCGTTGAACTATATAATTACGGGACAATACAGTTTTAATTAGATGAGAGTAAACTACTAAGTTTACAATGAAACATTTATTACATATAGATAGAAAGTAGACTTAAAGATGTCACTATGAGAGTCTAATTTACAAAAACTAACGATTCGTTTATAAAACTCGTGAAAAGATATCGTAACACATAATAAGTATAAGATAGAATAGACATAAAAATAATTGTGATTTATTTGTGTAAAAATAAATAATAAAATATTTAACTAAAACAAAGAATAACTAAAAGTTTAAAGACTGGCTAAAGCGAACAGTAAGAGTAAGGACAATATTAATGCACTTGCCCATCATTACCTAATTAATTAATTGATTACAACATCAACTTTAAGTTTTTTTTTAAAATGACATAACAGTAACTTAATGAATATATTCTAGTGGAACCGAGTTAAAGCTTTTACAGAATTTAAATTTAAATAACAAAAAAATATTACGAATTACGAAATAAACAGTTAATATAAATATTTGATCATTTTTGTGAACTTCGCTTGCGGAATTCGGTAGCATCTTGTTTAACGTATATTTACTGATTACTGGCTTTCTATTATTACATTTAAACATGATACATATATGTTTAAGAAATATAACTAGTCACATATCAATCTGCCACCGAAGCAACCCGAGTAATTTAACAATTTGGTAACGAAAAAAAATATTATAAGAGTTCAACTGATTATTCCTAAGCCACCCTCTGAACAGCGATACAAATACAACAATAAGCAGTCTCACATAATATTTTACAAAATTCGTTTTTCGAGAAACTATCTAGAAACTACTATTCATCGGTGACGTCTTTAAAAAAAACTCACATCGCTCTTAAATAATTTCAAATAGGTACATACATAAGCTATTACTAGACATATCAGGAATCGTTATCTACTCATTTACTTAGTCTCGTTACAATTATAGAACATAATTTCATAATTAATACTATACACAAACCGACAACACATTATCTTACTACGAGATTCTCTGGGACTCGACGCGCGGACGCAACAAGTTCCCGCGTCATGTACGTTATCGAAATACGGACATAGCAGCACTTTTCCATCGGGTAACAAACATTGGACGTGAAATCCTTCAGAACCATTAAGTACAATCACACACAAAGTTCATGGGCGTGTCCTTCGCGAGTTTAACTGGCTATACCGTGGTGAATTGGGTACGTCCCAGAGAAAGGCGCGGGTCACTGATGGTGTTTGGTCGGCGGGGCGTGGTGCAGAGCCACGTGGTGTTGCGCGTGATGGTGACCACCGTGATGGTTATGGTTGTTGGCATTTGAATTGTTATTGTTGTTCTGCGCCGCCTGCGCCGCTTGTCGCTGGGAATTCTTCTTGTTCTTCATACGTCTGTTCTGGAACCATATCTTCACTTGCCTCTCGGTCAGGTTGAGGTTCCGTGCGAGTTCCCATCTCTTCTGCTTGGAAACGTACGCGTTGAAGAGGAATTCTTTCTCTAATTCGAGTGTTTGGAACTTGGAGTACGGTTTGCGTTTTTTGCGCACCGTCACTTGTCCAGTCCAGTCGAGAGGGTTCGACGAGCCACATCCGACGCCGACGCCCACTGACATCGACAGGGAACCTGCGAAAAATGTGAACCTTCAGTAAATACAAAATTGCCAGTGTTGCAGTTAAAGGAATAGTTGTTTGTAACGCTAGAGAAATCTGTGTCGAACGTGTATAAATATCTGTTGGCACGTTTAACGTTGGTCTAGTATTTTGACGGGATTCTGTTCCCAGGAATTCAACACATTTTCAGTCATCGTCCAAAATAATTAGTGATTTACACTTCTGACTGAAATCTCGGATTGATGTGTTTTATTAGTTTGAAGATTAATTCCATAATATAATAGGAGATTAGTAATGTTTATCTGGGCAAAAATAACAAATCTGACGTTTATCTGGCAACAGAACAAAAATATTTGGGCCTTTTGAGGCTTTTCTAAGGGTATTTCTCTGGAATAGCCAATTGGACGAATTTACCTAACTGATTCCAACTGATGTTCCATCACCCATAGAAGAAAAATTAAATCGCTTATGTAATTGCGGAACCCTCTAACAACTAGCAGTACCTATACTAATTAGATATCTAAATACTATTGGTAATTACTTATTGCCGAGTACTTAGTTAATTTACCGTAGATATAAATGATAATTAATTTACGAGAGTTTAATTTCTATATATTTTTACTGCTTTATTTGTTTAGTTGTCTTATAAGGCAGTTTTTATGTTTATGTTAATTTGTAGTTAGGAATAACATCTTAAGTAGCAGTTGAAGCATTCTACTTGCTTAATTTTTCCAGCAAAATTATTTCTTTGCTGTCAATCCACGTGGTCACAGTCATTTTCTATTTGTTGAGCGGTGTTCGAATTTAATTAGCATAATTTCGAATTCACTTCGAGCGTAAGGCCGCTGGACGGTTTTAATTTAAACTAGCAATTTCGATGCAGCGTTCATAGAAACAATTTATTGTGCGCAGGCGGCTCACGAAGTTGCAATGCGATTAGTTCAAGCGGTCCTTTTGATGAGATCACCAGTCATAACTTTGTATGCCACTCGTGACCTTCTCGATATTCGATGTGTGCAACAATGTGCACTATTTCCTATTATTTTAAACGGTACTTGCCACTTGCGAAACAGACGCCTCTTTGTTTAAATGTTAAACGTCTTCTGGTGTCGTAACTCTATTGACTCTAATACTAATGGAAGAAAACATTGATGCGATGCTCAATCATTATTTGTTGAATTTAAATAAACTATTTGTTTTAAATAAATAAAATATTTTTGGTTCGTACATGTATTTTAAAATAACTCAAGAACAAATAGGATCCTGAATACGAAAAAATATATTTTTTTTTTTAGTAAAATTACATTATGCTTTATCTTTAGTACCTACCTAATAAAAATATAATGAAAAACATGCCAATGTGTTTTCTTAATAATTTAATAGTGGTATTGGATTGTATTGTTACAGTAAAAGCCACACTTTTTTAAAAAAGTTACCGTTCTAGTCTCTTCTAGGTTTAGATTCACATAAGTAGTTCGTCTAAACCACATTATTTAGAATCAGTTCAGAAAAATATTCCTAAAAGTGTATTCTGATTAAGTTATTAAGTAGTAATATAATGATCCGATTTCTTTCTTTCAAATTAACAAGTAAA
The DNA here is from genome assembly GCA_947623395.1 of Synanthedon tipuliformis. Taxonomy (NCBI): domain Eukaryota; kingdom Metazoa; phylum Arthropoda; class Insecta; order Lepidoptera; family Sesiidae; genus Synanthedon; species Synanthedon tipuliformis. The sequence goes on along the minus strand of OX392417.1, from coordinate 6,696,321 downwards.
AGAACAGTCTTTAATGTTGGAAAAATCCTTATTACATTGGACATTAAACGTAGATGCAAATAAATAATAATTAAATTGATTTTATAAATCTTTATGCGAATGATACTTTAGATTTAGATAAGAATTTGGTTTGTGGACGAGTATGTATGTCTCGTCTGAATATAATATCCGAGTGTCTACTCTAGTCCGCCTACTCGACTGTCATCCACGTTAAAATTGTACAAATTGGTGTGCACATAAAACTGCCCTACCACAACACAATCATCGCCTGCGTCCGCTCCAACTATAATACTGGCGACTCTCATATTGCATAATACCTATAGGTAATTTCTAATTTTAAAGCTGACACATTCCCAGTGTTAGTTACGAATAACTACATGCAAAGTTCAAAACAGTATTGTTTCATAAATTTGTTATTTAAGTGGAAAAAAAACGGTTCTTATTTAAGTTCTGTATATTATAGTTACTGTCATCAGACGGGCTACCCAATGAGTGCGAATCACGGTGCTTACCAGATTCAGATAAGAAGCCCTGCCGGAAATGGAACCCGGGTTCTTAACCACTTGACCAAGGGGCTCGTCTATGAATACTGTGTCTATGTGTGTGTGTGTGTTTTTTTTTATCATAAAAAGAAAAAGTATCTACTGAACAAAACGCACCACAAAAGAAAACTTGGGTCTCAATAGTAAATTATTAGATATTTTGTTTAGTCATTTTCTCGTGAAATTGTTATTTTCAAAGAATTGTCGATTGTTTGAAGATATAATGACAAGTTGGACTTGTCAATTATGAGCGGATAGGTAGCGATCAGTGGCAATAAAAGTGCGGGTTCCTTGCCTCATAAAAGTTGAAGCAACCTTTACACGACAGCCTTCTCTTTGAACACTAACATTATAGATCTTATTACGTGCGGCGGAAGATCGAAATTAAAATAAAATGAATTTTAAACGTGTAAGCAACGGTCGAAGAAGACAAAGCTAGTGTGGACGTTTGAGATAATTTAGGTAAATGAAATTGTTAGTTATTTGTTTAAAAAATTACAGAAATAAAATATAAAAATTGGTGGGGTTTGTAATGTTGTAATTTAACCGTAGTTAACTTTTGAAGTAAATGTAGACACGGATACGAAAATAAAATTTAAAATTATTTTCACATAGGGTTTCTTTTTCAATTATTAAAGATGGTAACTGACGGTCAACTTGATGGTAACCGTTGCCTGAGGACACAAGCAACACCAGGGTGGTGTGGTTAGTAGCAGTGTCCGGTTACGGACCCCCGCGGCGGAGTTGCGGCGGAGGACGCCAAAAGGTGTAGTCGGTAGGTCTTCTCCAACATCATCTCGGAGCTGGAGTCCAACATAACCCACCGGTCTGTCCCCAAGCCGGTGGGTATCCATGATCGATTCCTCTTGTAAAAAAAAGGGTGGTGTGCTTAGTAGATGCCGGCATAGATTAATGCTGCTTAATCTTTTCTTATGTTAAGGTCGACAGACAGGCTGACGGTCCACTTGATGGTAGGTGGCTACCGTCGCCTATAACACAAGCAACGCCATAGGTGCTGTACGCTGCCGACCATAGAAGAATTAAGGTTAAGGGATAAGGAAGGAACGGGATAAGGAAGGTATAAGGAATAGCACAAATGAATGCAGATGAAGTGTTACACTCAGACCTGAGTATCATTGAACCATTCACTAAGTAGTAAATCTAAAAACCAAAGTCAATGTCACAGTCAGGTGAGCCGTAAACACACAATCATAAAATGACGCGGCACTCGTATAACTTTTTTAACAATTGTTTCCTTTTAATAGCCCATTATATGCGCGTTTACGCAAAATTATGTCAAGTTACATGTCTGCCGTAACAGAGGCACGATAAACCCATCTTTTATGGTTAGGCAGCGATCGAAAGTGAACTAGCGTTGAACGTTTATGAATGGACTTTTTATTACTCTCATATTGACATGACGGCTGCGGTTCCATAATTACCACTAGCTACTGCGATTTCGGAAAGAAACCAGTATTATTGCATGTCTATGACGTCGCCGCGTTTTATGATATCATAAAAGTGATATACATCTACGAGAGACTGTCTAGGAGCTTATGCAGAGTAGTGGTACGCAGTACGTAGTAGAGGTGTAGCTAGACGCAGACCTCCGCCTTCGGCTGCTTAGTTTTTATCGTCCCATTAGCCGGTAATGGGTTTATTGTAGCAATATTTGGTTTACGGCCACTACTCCTGGATGGGCCGTTTATTGTCTTAACACAGGTATCGTGTTTATTTATTAGTTATACATTTTTATTGGCGCTTTATTTTACGTTAAAGTTAAATTTATTGTCGGCCGTATAGCGCCACCGTTTTACATTGCCTATAAAACGGTGCTCACGGCTCGTTTTTAAACATTTGTACCACGTGTTTCGTTCATTCATCAAATTTATGGTGTTCTGTGGGAAAATGTTTTGATTTGAGCATTCGGTCGCTTTCAAGCGGCAGTTTTAAAGCGCATACGTGCAAACATTACCTCAACGTTCGATACAAGTTTAATCGGCGATTTTATCGACGACGCCCGTTTATGGAACGATTCCGTGTGAAACAATATTGATTCTGAGGTTTAATATGTATTCAAATACACTTTCTTGATCAGCATATTTGACTTGGAATTTTCAAGATTTATTTTAATGAAAAATTAACTGTTTTCGTGGCTGAACTACTGATTGTAATGTACAATTTAAAGCTACGATTTTAAATAATAAGTAAATTTTAATAATTTTACTTGAATTTTCTCAATAGAACACTTTAATAAATCTAACTGAGTTTATTTATTTTTGGAATTCCCTAAAGTTACTTAGGTAGGTTATTAAATTTATAAAAAGTTTATATTGACATACCTAGCTATTATAGTCTTGGTAGTCAGACAGCATAGCGTCTATAAGTAAGTTGTTTCATTGAAAAGAAGACATAATGGTTTCGAAGAAACTAGCTAAGAAATAACAACAGGGGTACCTACAGTGCCTTTATTTTATGTTTATGATTTTAATTTTACTAGGCAAGCTTACCTAATCCATTAAATATAACTTTATAAAGGCGTTAACAGATCATTAAAAGCATTTTTTCTATATTTAAAAAGAACTAACTTTTGCCCAAGACTTTTCCTGTATTACCTACCTATATTAATATTTTAAAAAATCTGCCTTACAAACTATAGGTAAAATTTCATCAAAATACGTTCAGTAGTTTTTAAGGTAAAGAGTAGTAACAATCATCCATACATTATTATAAATTTTCGCATATAACATAACAAAATGATATTATAAGCAGAGAAATTAATCAATGCAAGCGAATTGAAGCTTTAAAGCTTAATCAGGAAGGTTCAATATCTTTAGAAGATCTTTATCTAGGTAAAGAAATTAAGCACATTTTGACTTTATTTACAAGAAGTCCTGGACGATACACATACCACTTAGAAACACTTGATTACTTTAGGTATATTCTCTTAATATTTTAAGCAAAAATGTAAAAAAATAGTTAGGTTAACTCAACGTTTTAAGTCTATGTAGACACAAATTAGCAGCAGCCAATGAGACAACTACAGCAATTAAGTGCACGAAATGCAATATTGCATTCTGGAGGGCAAATTCCTATAGCTACATACATTTTGCTCCCACGTAGTTTGCACGTAGTGGAAAGAAATTTAGCTGTGTGCTCTGCACGCACACATATACAACGGCGGCTAAGCTAGTGTGCACATCGCAGCGCCATCTGTCGGCGAATAGCGCGTCGCCAGCAAGGTCAAGGTTAACGAACTCATAATTATTTACAAATCAACTGTTATTTAACTACAAAACTTACAATTCAATCATAAAAAGTCACGAGTTATGGGAGAGCATCACGTTTTTAAAATCGCATGTAACAGTCACGAGTGAAAAAAATGTTTGTAAATTTTCAGCAACCTGTTTCTAAATAGGTGCGATGTTTGTTTTTCAGGAGCCGATAAGTTCACGCGAAGTTACAAACAGTGCAATTGTTACCGGACATGAAAAACGTGATCGCTCTGTCTTCACAATGAGAAATATTTGTGAATATTTTATACGAACCTGGCAAGGAGCCTGGCGGAGGGTAAGGCGCGCTGGAAACGGATTCGGGAGCGTAGTTCCGTAGTCCATACGCGTCGTGTGAGAACCCTGACGCCTCCGAAACCGCCGTTCGACGATCATCGCTGCCGACGTAAGGTAGTGGCTGATCACCGCGCGGAGCTCCGTACGGGTAGTTCCAGCAGGGCTGCGAGAAACCTTGATGACACGCTCCATCAGCGTATGGCTTATATTCACCGCTGCCCGCTGGCCAGAAGGATAATGTCGATTTGCGATCTCTTTCCCCTGGTAGATTGTAATATGTGGGGCCTGTAGGATATTGGTGTTCAAAAGAAGAGGGGGCGTCTGGAGGGTAGCCCCAAGGCTGCTGAGCGTGTCGTATGACCCCGGATTCTGGCTCACCATATCGCTTTGCAGGGATATGAAGAGGCGGTTGTGGAGGGTTAGATCCGACTGAGGCTGGCGAGGCGCTTGAAGCGGACGGTGGGGCCGCTGCAGGTGCTGCCGGTGGGGACCCGCCGGGTGGCGACGCGTGCGCCTCTTCGTAGAGCGCGCCGCCAACCCCGTTCATCATGGTCCACCAGGCCGGCCCCGCGGAGTGGCCGGATGCAGGCGCTGGCGACGCGGCAGCCGCGTCGCAGGGCGCGCCGAGGCCCCCGACATGGTTGTCAGGGTACAGGGTGGCGACCGGGCAAGCCACGGGGGAGTGTAAAAGTCACAGGCCGGTTCACGCGCGCCGCGGGCACATCGCACCGCGCACACACGCGTACCACACGCCGAAACGGCACATGAAAATTAAAACGCGATTCCCGATTTAGCTAGCTGTATCTGAAGAACAGTCAAAAAGTTCCAATAGGAATCTTGTAAAGAAACTTTTTAGGCAGCACCGAACGTCACTGATAATTATGGTAACTCGAGGAAATTTGAGTCTATGTATAACGCGGATAATGTTCTCGTAAATTGTAAAGTTCACATTGAAATATTTGTTTGAATTTTTTCGGTCACTCGACGTGGTGAGTTCGTCGGAGGTAATTACGCTGTCGCGAGCGTCGTGTTTGGTTGCACCGCGGGAATGAGTGGTCGCGAAGCGCGCGGTCTACGGCGCTGCCGGGCGCGGAGTGTGCCGGCGTGTGGGGCCTCGTAGCGCGCACACACGCGCGCACTTCGCACTAGACATCTAGCGGCAAGCGGCGGAACCCGCCCTGCGGGTACGAGCCGCTGCGCCCATTAATTTACAGACGCTGCTACGTTACTCGCTCTACAGACGAACATTATTTCAATCTACTCGTACCATGAGTTCACTACTTACTTACGCGTTTCAATTTATTTTTCAACGACAAATCTCATTTAAACTAGATTCTAGAAACACTACGAAGAAATAATGAACGATAAAGGTCGTAGAGAAATAAAAGAATCCTTCGGTTAAGCGTTATTAGAGTATTTTTTGTCTTGGCAAGAATAAGCAACTGCAGCCTAACTTATTTTATTCTATTTATTTCATTCATGTTATATTAAAATACCTATGTCATTATTAAAAATAAACAGTTGTAATTAATTTAAAATTTATTTTAACAAAATAGGTATATCGTTTATAATAACAATTTAATATTAATGAGAATTTAAATAATTGTATGTTTTTGGAGTTTATTCATAATTTATAATTCTGTTTGGCGTAGGTACTTAGTAATATTTTTTTTTTACATTTTTAACGTTTTTCCCATAGTAGGAACCTAATACTACTACTACTATTTTAGTACCTACATTATTTACATTTATTTTGTAGAAAATATTTATTAGAAATTTTAAACTAGGTAGGAGATTGACTTCTACACAAAAAGTTCGACAAGTTTTATGGGGAAAGAAAGTAAAGTGGAAGGGTTAAAGGAACGCGGAGGCGCGGGTGCGTAGTAAAGCGATTAATGGTGGCAAAATAGCCATAAACTGCCGTTTAACCAAACTGCAAGCGTCACTCGACCATCGTTGAGTTGCCGTCAATAAAAAACGCGAGACTTTATGACGGCAACTCACTCATTTTATTGTGAATATAAACTTAATTTTATCGTCTGTTAATTTCACCGCAAATAATGCCAGTACTAGATTAAATTATATAATTTTATTGCCAATGTCAATGGCACCGCGTTCTATTGACTTATATTTTCTTTATTGATTTGCACAAAAGAAGTCTCATGCAAATAAAGTCAGATTAATTTACAACTCACAATTTATTCATGAATTATTTATAATCTTACGACATGGTAGTTTATAGTCTATGTTTTTGCTCTACCAAACTATGTAGGTATATTGTATTGTTTTAGCATTATTTCTCAAAATGTAGGTAAATAAGTTACAACACAACACTGACTACATTATACTCCGAAGAACAGTTAAACTTTTCAAAGTATAATAAAGATAATTATCTCGTGTTTTTTCTACTTTTTTTATGTTAAGGTCGACAGACAGGCTGACGGTCCACTTGATGGTAGGTGGCTACCGTCGCCTATAACGCAAGCAACGCCACAGGTGCCACAGGTACTTAATGTAAAGATTAAGGATAAGGGGAAAGGGATGGGGCAATGGGCTCTGGAATCCCTTACCCACTCAACGAAACACAACAGCACATACCTAATTATACTATTATTTCACGGTGGTATTCTGTAAGGGTGTTGGTTACTGCCGCCAGACGGGCTGTCCGAATGACTGCGAAATGCAACTTTAATAAATATTGACTTACTTTACTTAAATTACTTTATTTTACTTAGTTACTTCACTTTAATAAAACTTTAATAATATTTAATTTATAGGTAATAATATTTAATAAATACTTTAGTTGATGTCTGCAATATAATGTAGGTAGGTACTTATTCTCAACAATCCAATTGAAGAGAGTAAGCAAGCAAATAGATTACGTGTAAGATTTATCTTATAGCTAAGTTAATGAATGTGCTATCACAGCAAAACAGTGTGCAACTTGAATATTAATTCAAAATTTACTACTTATAATCCTAATAATATTATGTTTGTTACTAAATAACACAAAAAGACGGAACATATTTGGATAAAAATTGGCACATTTTATTACCTGGGTTTATACCAACATACATGAGACTTTTTAACCCGTAAAACTACAGCGCTTCGAAGTCGCGGACACAAGATATTTAAGGCATTTTTTGTTAATGTATCTAAAACACCTTACAAATTATTTTTCACTGTAATCTTTGTAGAAACGGCTGACGTTTTGTAGAAATAATATTTAAATAAGACATATTTTATTTACAATACCGCTGAAAAGTAACTTAGGTATGTCCCTTCAACTTAATACTTAAGACACATTTTCTATACACGCACCAACGAAATCGGAACAATACTTCGTACAAGCAATAAAGAATAAAATACAATAATTCTATACAACCTATAATACATTTATGTTTACACAAGACACGACAATAAAATGTAACTGACGGTTCAAATACAAAAGAAAAACTCACATACCTATGTCACCACTCCAATCGCATTGCAAATTTACACGCGCATTATGATAATACAAACCGAATTGTCAAAATATAATATCCTCGGTGATATTAGTTGGACCCAACAAGGCTAATTTCCCACACTTAACTATAGAGTAACATTCGTGTAATTATTTTGTATCGAGCAAAACTTGTAATTTATTGCCTAACAAAGAGTGCAATAATTTAACACTTCATACATGAAATGTCAAAGAAATTAATAGCATGGATTAATGTGAATACAGGTAAGACCAAAAGGCATAAAGGCAATGTTGTTTTTTGCCATGAGGTAGGTACGCAGATTACGTAATGTATGTCGGTAGGTATGTATGTATGATAGATAAAAAAAACATGTGAGCATGTTTTGCGTACCTACACACAATGGAATGATAGATTTTATCAGCCGTTGTTTTTTCTACTTGTGTTCTAAATTAACTATTGTTTGAGGAAAATTTGAAATTGATATAAACAATAAAGAGTGGACTAATTAATTAGAATCAATTTTTTTTTACGTATTGACCGTTTGTGGAAAGGAAAAGTGATTTTTTAAAAATACGGCAGACACGATTGGTGCGATCAGAAGGCATAGCATGAAACAACATTAAATGTGTCATAAAATATTTTTGCTTTTTCGTGTAAACAGTGATAATAATCAGATCTTAATAATAATGTAAAATTTTTATAATCATACTTTCAGTTAATGTTAATAAATTTATTCAATTTTTAATGTCGTCTTTTGCCTTTACCTACTTAGCCAATTTTTTTTTTTCAAACTATCAGTTTTCGTGAATAAAACTTTGTAGATTTATTGTGAGCTTGTTTCTTTTATACTACTCTTTAACCGTAGACAATTTCATAGTAAAATATTACAGATTACCAGTCTTTTAATTTTAGCCATAGTTGGAGAGACAACAACTGTCTATTGCTTGTCTCTTTTTATTTTTCCTGAAAAAGTGTATACAAACTTAACTTTCAAAGGAATATTGAGTGTAGGTAACTGAAGAAGTGGCAATGACGCCTACAGATTCATCCTTGACGTACAAACAGAGGAGTTTCAGGCGCGTTGAATGACAGAAACAAACATCGGAACAAGTGTGCGCCTCGGTCGAGTCAGTCTATAAATATTTACGTTAGGAAACTCTCCGGGCCAATGGTCGGCCATACATCGCCACGTAAATAAAAGTACGCTTTCTTATCTTAAAAACATGTGCGCGTGGGAGTTGCGCAAACGCACCGATTTGGATCGGGGCTACCGATATGTATACAAGAACATGAACCAACTCTAGCAAGTATGGAATGTTTGAACAGAAGCTAAGGAAATTTTCTAAAACCATAAGTAGTCTTGGTCACTTGGCCTACATCTAAGCCACGTTCTTAAAAACCACAAATGTTAACCAATCAAATCAAATTTGTCTGTTGCGACAGACAGACATTTAGTGGCAGACAAATTTAACAAAATTGTTGATTAAGATATTTAATATTATTACTTTATATGTTAAAAAAATTCTTGTAACTTTAATTCATAGAATCTTTTATGTTATAGCAAATAATATGCATATCCTATAAATACCTAAGTATTTAGACAAATTTTTAAAAATTGTAAAACTAATCTGTAGTCTAAAATTCACTGATAAAAACTCTAAAAGTAGGTATTCATTTAAAATGCACATTTTATCTTAATTTGAATTCCACGATGAGTTTAAGAGTAAAGTGGCACGCCACTTATCTGTAGGTATAGCACAATAGCTATAGCGTGTACCATTTAAAGAACTCGTTGGGAGCTGATTACCTCCCGCGAAAACTGGCTTTCTCTTATCTCAATGCGTGTATTATAAATTACCGATGCTTTATGTACCCGATTCCGTAACGTAGCGGTTCTCGTATAATATATTGCCATTCCTTGTACAGGTTGCTTTTAATACTCCTTTTAAGTAACTTAAATAACGCAATATTTCTACCGACACGTATTATAATATTTTTTTTTGTCTCATAAAATAGGTAGGTGTAAAATTATGTACCTAGATATATAAGTATAAGTAAATGTTTTTAATAATAAGTAGAAAAAAAAAACAGAAAATATATTAGTCGCATTTACGAATTTAATTAAAATATTTTTATATTTTTTTTGAAAATTTACAAAAGCTGATTGTTTAGTTATTTTTAATTACTACGTTTCTTCTGTATAATAAATAATTAATACATTTATGTTTTATTTAATATTATTTTAACACTTCACACGAGAACTATTAATTTATTTTTTGTGGTTAGGTCAGGTACAACTTTAGTTTATTTACTAATATTTGTAAGTACCTACTCTTAACTTGACTGTATTTTTATCCAATGGGAAACTAAAACTCCTTACATTTTGAAATATTTTTATATTTTTATACCAATCTTAATAGTCGTTTTCACACTTAACAAACTAATATCGATTTTTTATAAAATTTACATTCTAAATAACCTTTAGCAATAGGTACTAGTCGTCGATATCTGTAGGTAATAACAGAATTTAACTAAGGATGGCCGCAGGAGGGGGCGTGCCTCCTAACGGCCAGTATTGTGTGAATATATTTGAACGTCATTCTGTAGGTAAGTAACTTAAATTACCTGTACTTACTAACAGCGAGTATATGTAGGTGCCTACTTATGCTTTTAGCATTAACAACTCACCTTCATATAAATTATTAGTTTAGAAATTTTTTAAATAATTAATATTTTTACTTATTTCTTACTTTTGAAATATTGTTATTAACTTTTCTTTTTCCTAAATAAGTATGTGTTTTATGTTTTTTACGCTATAATATATGCTATTAAAAAACAATTATTTAGTCATTAATTTAAAGGCTAAATAAACTACTTTTAAGAAAAAAACACGATTTATTTTTATAATATTAACGGAAAAAAATAATTAAACCAAAAAAAGGAGCAAACTTCCTCATATCAGTGCAGTTCGGCGCTAAAAAAGCTATCCTACTTTAAATAAGATATTTTATATTGTGTCTGAGTTCTCGTTCATCATAATTATTAATATTATAAAATAAGACATATAAAACACTTCTATGACTAGCTTACCCATAACATTTATCTTAAGATAACGTACAAATTGAATAGGTGGGTTGTGAATGCTCAACATTAATTACCTTACTATAACTTCCAGAAAAATTCTGGTGTTATCTCTACACAATAAAAAAACTTTCCTCTACAAAATAATATTAATTTTACTTATCTGTTTCCTTGTATATCAACTAGATATCAACGGTTACCCAACAAACAACGCGTTAACGCATTAACAACCCATCTCCATATGAAAAATATGATACTTGTGTATAAAAATTTAATCAACATAACTTGTTTTGTATGTGAATTAAAAGAAAATATTAAAATATTCACCTTGTCGTAAACTAGCTAGCGACGTTTGCGAGAAAGGGCACGGTAACCTGCGAACAAATTATAAAGTTGTTCTTATAAAATATACCAAAGAGGTTCACAATTATTAACAACCTATACGTGTACAATGGAATATATAATTACATGCAGCGAGGTCAGCTGTGTCCAATCAGTAAGTTGTAAAAAGGGTATTGGAGGCCCGATGCTAATTAAATCGTTAATTGCTACGGTACAAGAAAATTCTGAGCATTAAATTATTCCGGTACTGCCTCTACAATCCTGTTTGGATTAAGCTACTCAACAAGGGAGAGTAAGCACAATATATGATACAGATTTTGATAAAACTTCATAATAATTTAGTTTATATGTACATCAGAGTAACATATATAGGTAGGCTATAACTTATGAGCTTATGACTAGGTATACGCAATGAAGTCGCTGGAAAAATATAGTATGAATATGAAAGGATGGATGAATTTTTATTACAATTTTAAGCAAAAACAACTGAACGAATTTAGATTAAATTTTACAATATTATAGAATAGACATTAGAGCAACACATAAGTTACACTACGACTTACTTACAAAGACACGAGAAGTTTTGTAAGTCATGGCTAAAAACTAAGTTCAAATTTAGACAGCTTCGTCCTGTAAGAGCTTAAGAAAGTTACAAAACATGAGCTTTTCTATACCTACTATTTATGATATCAATTATTGTAAAGTAATAAAATCCGTTGCGCCGTTTATATAAACTAAGCGGATAAGGGTGAAAATGAGAGCGGCTTCATTGCGATGTTGTTTACAAATAGGTCTTAGAGGCTCCATAGCTCTGTAAGCTATCGATTTTATATAAGGTCCTCTACATCAGAAAAATAACCATCGGGCAAACTTTAGTTTTATTTAAAAAAAGTAATAAGGCTTTATAAAATTGCATATAGGTACAGACCTACTTAACATTAAGGCAAAAGTGCTTAAACTGTCTGCGTGTCTATCTTTCATAACATGTTAGTTTTATTTAAAAAATATATTCCTTATAAATATTTGTACGTTATATCAAAAAAACACAAAACCAGTATTTTGTTATCTTACTCCTACCGAATTAATTATTCAATAACTAACCTACATTAAAAATTACATGCAATAATATTTACATACATATATAAAATTTATAATAATGCAAATCAATAAACTGCCAATGCTTCAAATGAAAAAGTAGGTACCTACATAAATTTAATTTAAATATAACTACGCAATACACACCCGTGTTTTCCCTTCGATTCTATATTCGTACAACCCAGATGGGTGCGTTCAAAAAATGTTATTCTTACTTTTCCAAAAAAGTAAATCAAAGTATAAAATTGTAGTAGTGAACATTAAAATAGCAATTTCCGAGAATAATGGCTCAACTAACAAGCTACTGATACTCTGTTTAAATCATTTCTGGACGTAAAACGTACGTACAATATAATAAGTATATTTTTAAGAGGCTGCCAGCCGTTGCTTTCCACCCACAAACGTCCCATTGACAAGTTCTACGCTTAGTTTATTTCCTAGCTTCAGTCGACTCGATACGAATATAAATAAATCCTTTCTAAGTCATTCGATACGGCGCAAAGTCACGAAGTTTACATAAAATAGGTGATTTGCGCCGAATGCCACGGTTTTTTCTCCAGTTTTGTTTGGGGTGTGGAACGCTTATACCTATACCCACTTTTGAAAGCAAAAAAACATGTTTACACGCTCCTTCTTGTTAACGATTACTGTATGATGGGAGCATAAATTCTGTTTTGTGTTACCTCACAATTATCGGCTCGGTGAAGAAAGATTTTATGTAGCTCTTTCGTGGTAGTCTTTTCACCTATATGATATAGGATCAATCTATATGTATTACTTATTATGTATATAAAGAGATAAAGGAACAATTTGCTTTTTACCTTTAAATATATGAAAATAACAGAGGCTGTGAAATTAATAAGAGTAGATAACTCGCGCTTACAATGAAGAAGTTGTAATATAAAGTGTGAGTATTATTAAGTAAATTAAACAATATGAGAACAATATTAATTTTATAATAACAAAATGGCAATATATAAGAAAAAACATGTAGTGAAATACCTATATTACGTAATATTTAGTCCTTATTTAGTTAATAACGTATCCAATATTGACCACAATCCACATTTAGATAACTTATAAAATTCATATAACTTCCTTTTGAATTACTTATATAAATATCGACCACTTTTATATAAATTGAAAGATAATTGTCAAATTATTAACAAGGTAACATTATCTACACCAAGGATTAGTCTTATCATTCGTTTTGCAGTAAGTAGGTAGTTATATATGTTATCTAAGCCGTAACGTTTAATTCTAGGGATAAATCTAAGCTATACGAGGTATACGTAAGCCGAAAAGTTGAAGCCGTATCTTCAAAACTTGGTCGGCATTCATCTTACTTTACGAGTAGGTATATCCATTCCAACTATCGGGAAGCGTAATCCGGGCGGGCATTCTGTTAACTATTTTTTCTCCTTTTTCGTCAAGTACGAGTAAATAGAGCAGAGGAATGACGGAGAGCTCTCGACTCGACATTTACGACTCAATCCTAAACATAGGCCCAGTGAACGGGTGTGTATTCTACGATCCAGTTTAAAAAGGTCCACCCCACCCCTCCGTTGCCTCATAAGCCAGTGGCAAGCGAAGTTTCTCTACGTCATTTCAAGGATCATTTTATAATGGTGGGTATCGTATTTAAGCGGCTATAGTGACAGGACAAGTTTGGACACTTATTGCAGGCTGTCAAGCTATGTTATCTGTGTCACAAGTATTTCGGTGTTGGGTTGGAATGGCTCTCCCACGCTTGGACGAATAAACGCTACATTTTGTGAACCTTTAACTCAAGTATGTATTAAAGTTATAAGTCGGTATCACATTAAGGAATATTAATTTATGGGTTTTTAATTGTTAATAGAAAATCTACTTTTTGAATACACAATACTATCTAGTTGTAATTAATACTTATTTTTCAAAATTAAAAGCTTACCTCATTAGATATATGTAGGTGCATAATATATAGGTATAGGTATATACTAACCTACGAATAATTTTTGAAATAAATGGTTTAATCATGTAGATATGAACCTACTTATTCACACTTTCAAATAATATATTTTTTTTTTGATAGGTAAGCAAGACTATTTTAATTATTTTTTATGTGATAAAGTTATTGGTTTTGCATATATTAGATGCAGAAGACGTAGATAAATATTAAATTATTCATGTTGGCAAAAATATTAGAGCGTGTATAACTGTTGTTTATTTAACGAAGACATATTTACAACAACAACGGTCCCTGGGGACGATGGGCGGTGGGGGGTGGGGAGGTCCGAAAGGTTAATGGCGCGAAAACTGACTGGATCATATCCCAGGGTTTACGACACGAGAGTAAACGGCCGATTCATTTGCAATTCTAACTCCGATTTAGCGACGGTTCGCCTGCGATTGTCCGACGTAACGCGGCTGTCAATGCTAATACCGAATTATAATTTTCCATTAAGAATTATTAGAGGCGTACGTACCTATCTTATTAACACTGTCCCTGCAGAGAACTTGTTTGTTTTTTATTAAACAAACGAGTTTGAATTTTTAGAACAAACTCGTCAAAACTCTGTGTCTAAAGATTCGAATAGAGAATAACTAAAAAGCATAGGATGCTTAAAAATTGTAAGATATTTTTGTTTACCTACACAAATAATACACGTAAAAATAAATAATAGCTGGTTAATAACAAAAAAATTGTTTTAACAAAAATCTCCGCAATTTAAAATGACTTATTAACTCACAATGTCTTGGGACCTTCTTACTAAATCGCTTTATTTATTATAATCGTATATTTAATATGTCTGCAAAAGTAAGTATGCAAGTATCTACTTACATTGAATAGTTTACATTATATAATTTATGAGGACCTATGTAGGTAGTCACTTATTTAGTCATCAGTCGTGTGGTCGGTGGTCCCTGATACTTAGTATTCGATTCATCCACAAATTTCCGATAGTATCTTCAAGGACACACTATTGTGATTCGATACCCGCTTCGTAATAGATCGACTATGCGATAAGAGCCGCGATCGATGCCAGAAATGTATACATATACCTACCTACTTACCTACAGGAAGAGGAATGAGACAGCTCTTCGTGTATGCTAAATCATTGGACCTATGCTATATAGGTACCCAAGCAGATAGCGTAAACGACTTAAAATACTTTGTTTTGTCGACTTAAGATAACTTACTCTGATCTAATAAGCGATGCGATCGACAATTTATAGTGAATATAAAATGTTAGAGTTAAGTAGATTTTGGGATTCAGTCTTTTGTAGCATTCACACAAATTTAGTATTAAGTTAACTGAAATTTCAGTTAAATAGGGATTCCGTTATCTGTCCCCGTCGACGAGGGATAGTGCGTAAATGTCATCTTCCCCCCATCGGGGCAAAAAGGACCATTGTAGCATTTATGTGAACTTTAATAACATTATTTTATCTGAATTTATTATCTATATAGGTCATTGTATAAACACTTTATACAAAGACATGAAAAGATTGTTATTTCTACGCCTTAATAATTCGAAACATAAATGTTGTTTTACCCTAAGAATAAATAATACTTATTTATTCGTAGGTTTTACCCCATTTTGTCTCCCGCGGTTTCTGAGTGGAAGTTTGCGTGTAAATATTTAAGTCGCTATCAAATTCACTCACGAAAATTTAGTAAAAATGCCAACCGAACCTACGTAAGTAGGTATAAACTTGTCAGCAAAAACTTATACGCATTTATTTCGGTTTTATTATTTGTATAAATAATTATAAAGGTTACCTACCTACATCTCTTTCTGTGCCGGACGCTATAACACCGCCTCGGTGAACATGTTAAACATTTCTTGGAAATAATTTAAAAAAACTCATATAATGTACTAAAATTAAAAGCGATGAAGATAATTGTTACAATGTAACTAAGTGAGGCAAATGCATCTACTTAATAAGAATGTATGCAAATTTAATCATCGCTACTCAGTAACAAGACGTGTCGGATTTTTATTGTCGACTATAATAACGTTTAATTTATTATCATTATTTAATTATCATCTTAAATATCTATTTTATTCATTTGGAAATCAGAAAAAAGATACATGGTCTTAAGTGAGTTATCTGCATAAAATAAAGCTCATTTTTGAGTTCAGATCACTTGATTAGTTTATATGTATACCTACCTATCGCACCTTATCGCAAATAAAAATTCGTATTTTTTCTTTAATACTAGACCGATTTTTTAAAATTCTTTCACCTATAGAAAGCTACATTATCAGCGAATAACATGGGCTATTTTTTTATAAACACAATTTTTATAGTTTTCTTCAG
Source organism: Synanthedon tipuliformis (assembly GCA_947623395.1). Taxonomy (NCBI): domain Eukaryota; kingdom Metazoa; phylum Arthropoda; class Insecta; order Lepidoptera; family Sesiidae; genus Synanthedon; species Synanthedon tipuliformis. The sequence goes on along the minus strand of OX392417.1, from coordinate 6,679,920 downwards.
TGACCTCAAATAATTCTCATTTCTTTCTGAAAGATTCAAATGTTCTTTTTTTTTGGATTTTTTAATTTTTTCTAGTATCAAGTTTAAAACTTTTACTTCAGCATTACAAGACAGTCGCTACAAAATTAGTTTTTTTTTTTAAATTTTACTTTTAGATTCTGTTAATACTTTTTAATATTATCTATGGTTGTATACGTGATGTATTATTTAAATGGAAATTGAAACGTTCCCTTTATATTATACAATGGCAACATTGTTGTAACGTGCCTTTTTTCTTTAAATAACTTAACAAATTACGGGGCACAATAAATTCCGTGTTTGAATTAATATGTCAGCCAGAACGGGCGGGCGGCGCGCGGTGATACCAACACGAACTTTTTATATATAAATGTATTATATTAAGAGCGGTTCTTTGTTGTAACAAAAATTAATGCATAATTTCACGCTACAAAGTCATTTCATTATGTAGTTTCAACAGGGTTTTTTTTTTTTTTTTTTTTAAAGAGAGTTTGGTAGAGTAGGTATTACTTTACTTATATACAAAAAAGTGTTAGTTTCTGTAGGGTAGGTACAATACGAAAGATTGTTATAGAAAAATACTTAAAATTCGAGCTTGTTTATAAATATTTAAGTTTGGATTACGGCACGATACCTACTTTTACGTGACATAATAAAAGAATACAAAAAGTTAATTCTTAACTACTACTTACCTATGTAAGGTGACACAAGTCAGCTTTCCTCCATATAACGTTTTAAGATTATTACTCCGCTGTTTTAAGTTTAATTTACAAAAGCAAGATTTTATCGATTTATCTTTTCAATAGGATCGTTGCTGTACAAACTATTAAAAAAAGGGTTAATTTGAAAGATATGATTCTTTAAAAATCCATATTTTAACACAAGTTTTAAGGCAACTTGAGGGTGAATAGGTCACTCTAGTGTACAAAAATTTCAAAATACTTTAGCCACAGGCATTGATCAGTTATTCAAGAGTTCAAATAACTTTACAAGAAAAAGATATATGTATGTATTAGTTTTGTCAAAAAAAGTTTATGCTCAAAGGGTCTGTTTCTGTGCTTATTTTTGGTATGATTCATTGTGCATCTCACTCGACTGCTCTATCCGCGCATTGGGCTGTGTGACTAAGAACGAATTTTAGCTACACGCACCGATGAGTTCGAGCCGCCGACTGTTAATCTAATACCTACTTAGCTTTTCATTCGAATATTTATATAGGTATCGTATGTTCCTATTTGAGTAAAAAACGTATTAAAATATCAAATATTTAATGCATAGGTAAATAATCAAAAAGGAAGTTATATGGTATTTAATAATTATCTACTTTAAATACGAATTAAAAACTTACCGATACTGAGTTCAATTTTGTATAGATATTATTTTTTGCTTCAACTACATTTTAAATTTAAATTAAAAATATCTTATTAAACTTATACCGGTGTCTATACAATAAAAACTTACGATATCTTGACAAGATACGGGCAGGCAAAAAAAGACATTACGACAAAAATGCATTCAAGTAAATTAAAAATCCATAAACAATTAGCATGTATTAAGCGTAATTGCAAATAGCTCTGTTTGAAGCGTTCACACGAATATGAGCTCTAAATTGTAGAGAAAATAAAGTTAAAATTCAAACCTTAGTAGCATGTTCTTTGTGGCGTCGCCGCCTCACCTGTTAGTAAGGTCGACCGCGTGGATAGCCGCGCCCGAGCCTCACTGGCAACACGCCTGAAACAAAATTGATTAGTTCATTACATACCTATTCATTGGTCAACAGTTACCTTTTTTATGTTAAGGCCGACAGACAGGCTGGCGGTTTATTTGAATGCTGAAAGTGGCCATAGTGCGATTGAATATAAGGAAAATGGGTTCTGTGGCATCCCTTACTCACTCAGCGAAACACAGAAAAGCACACATACTGTTGTTTCACTGTAAGGAGGTGGTTACTGCCGCCAGATGGGGTGCTCAAATGACTGCGAAATGCAGTATATGCCCGACCACTATTAAATGACTGTTGACTATGAATGTGAATCCCTTATTATCTCAATGAAACACATTTATAGATACCTACCTACTATGTCACTATAGCTTTTTGTATGCCGCCATACGACTTTCCCAAATGACTTGTCTAGAAACTATAAAGTTATATAGTTTGATAGTATATACGTGGAGTAATTACGACACCGCTCCTTAATACCTACTTGTTACCCAGCCAATGTGTTCTCAATGTATTTTGATTTACAACCAACGAAGCTTATTTACAAAACGGAAGGACAATGCGTCCGTTCACTGCGCTCGAGGGGCTAATGTTCTACAATGTATTATAGTTTTGTTATGAAATCGCCACAATAAATTAGTCAAACATGTTTATTGAATTTTACTATGCAGTAAAACAGTAAACAAACGAGTTCTTTATTTATGACCAATGGCTTTTGTATAAAAAATATACCTATATATTATATATATGTCTAAATATAATTTTAGGTATATATATATACATAGATACCTACTGAGCTTTAATTTTTTTTTATTTACTTAGGTACTTTTTTATAATTACACTTTTACATGTGTTAGTAACCTAACACTTTTACATGTGTTTAGGTTACCTACCTTATATAAACTAAAGTGAATATGAAAAATCTTAGTTTTAATATATTCATAACAAAGATTTTTGTCTTTTTAATATTTGAGTGGGAAGGCTTAAAGAACTCTAACAAATTTATTGATAGTTAAATGTTTTATTTAACCACTTAAAACAATACTATAAATAATATTTTGAAGACAACCCGTTTGATACAGCCATCAACACCTCTCATTTTAATAAACATCACAATTTCATCCAAAATGTTGGCGTTGATATACATAAAATGTGAATCTTGATTAAAATTCCACGCTCCCACGCGCTTCTATTTTTTTTTCTTTCGGATGAAGGCAACTTCATTAAAGAGAAATACGCTTTTGTTAATTCAAAAGTTGCCGCTTTTGTAATATAAAAATTTGAAATAAATAAGAAAATATAAAGAAATCTATTCTACACAGAAATTTTCTCATATTAGGTGTCTAAAAGAATTCGTATGAAATAGGGAAATTCAATTGCATGGCATATCTATAAAATTCCTCTAAGAATTTTCTCTGCTGCCAGTATTCATGGCGTCTCCATTAGCAGGAAGCGAAGCGTAAGCATTACCCTCCTTAGAACGCTGTAGAAATCTCAGCAATAAATGCCCACAAGCGCTAAATTTATTTTTATCGTTTGTTCCACTTAAGGAATAAGATTGAAAAATGTTCCCGATATTCCCCGGTAATTTGTCGGCGTATTTTTTCTTTGGGGTGCAATAAAATATTTACGGTATTTGGATGCGTACCCACTAGCTTGGATTTGGACGCCCCCGTATTTCCACTTGGAAAAATTAATTTATTTTAGTAAATTTTCTTTTAGATTCCTATTTTTTTAATACTTATATCCTCCGAAACCATCTAAGAAATATATTGAGACATACATTTTGTGGGACATCACAGAGGTGACTGAAAAACATAGACTATTCAAATGTAAATTTCATCGCATTCCATCTCAAGAGATATTGTATTTCATTTTCACTCAGACGTATTATAAAAAAATGTTAAAAAATCTATTACCTATAATAAATACCAACTATATAAAAAATACGACTAGCGCTAAATCAACAGCAAATCCTACTATTAAACTTAAAACAAAACTTAAGAACTTGAAAATTGCGTTAATAAGGGCATGTTAAAATATGTTAAAACTATAAACTTATTAATTATGATGGACAATAATAGCCCTAACAATTTTTTTTATAAAAGTACAAAGGTATATATTATGATAAAAATATGATATAAGTGCATATAATATAATGCGACGTATACATTCTTAAGGGTCCCTTTCGCCAATCGAGGGTCGGGAATGTAAGAGAATTATATATAAAACGATGCTCCACAACCTTGAAAAAAATCACACAGCTAGCCAATGAATGTTACTTGATGCTGAAACATTTGAATTTTAGATAATGCTTATAGATAAGTGTAAAAAAAAATCAGAAAATCACTAAAATCGTGTAAATCGCACTCCCGTGTTGTTACAATTGAGCCGTAAGTATCAAAATTTATTAAATGAATTTTATCAAATAATAAAGTTAAAACTATAAAAAAGTTGCTGGAATATTTATTTCTTAATTATTATATCCTTATTCTATGTAAAAAAATCACAAAGTTGCCCAATTTTTTCGCTCAAAATCTTCATACAAATTACTATGAAGGCTATATATTGAAATTACGCTCGTAGTCGGTTCAGTCGGCCACGCGCCTCCGAAGTGAGAGCACGTCGCTTTGCGCCGCATTGACAGTTCGCGATCGAACCGTGTACTTACACAAAAAATGACAAATATGTCGTTTTTGATGTTGAAATTATAGCCCAAGAGCCCACGACCTTCGTTATTTATTACAATCTTTTGAGATAATATATAAAAAATAATAAGTGGGTTGTTCCAAACAGTTCTACTATAGTTCTATGATAGAATTGTTTGGACAAAAAAAAATCCAACTAGTTCCCCAGCACAGTATGACAGATTGGACTCTGGAACACGTCCAAACTATTCTATTTTTATAATAGAACAAAAAAAAAACATGCAATGATGTCTACTGGTGAGTATGAGTAGCGGAGCGGAGCGGCGGCAAGGCAAGATAGATAATTTGACGACCCCCTCGGACCCCTTCGACCGTAACTTGGAAACGGTGCGACGCAGCCGGGTGATGTTTGGGCTCATCGGAGACGTCTCTCTGAGATAGATAATTTGACGACCCCCTCGGACCCCTCCGACCGTAACTTGGAAACGGTGCGACGCAGCCGGGTGATGTTTGGGCTCATCGGAGACGTCTCTCCGAGATAGATAATTTGACGACCCCCTCGGACCCCTCCGACCGTAACTTGAAAACGGTGCGACGCAGTCGGGTCGTGTTTGGGCTCATCAGAGACGTCTCGGGGAGATGAATTTTTTAGTAGACCATATTTCAAAATTTGACAATTCCGGTCTACATTTGACAATTGACAATTCGGGGGGGGGGGGGGGTCCGAGGGGGTCGTCAAATTATCTATATCGGAGAGACGTCTCCGATGAGCCCAAACATCACCCGGCTGCGTCGCACCGTTTCCAAGTTACGGTCGGAGTGGTCCGAGGGGGTCGTCAAATTATCTATCTCGGAGAGACGTCTCCGATGAGCCCAAACATCACCCGGCTGCGTCGCACCGATTCCAAGTTACGGTCGGAGGGGTCCGAGGGGGTCGTCAAATTATCTATCTCGGAGAGACGTCTCCGATGAGCCCAAACATCACCCGGCTGCGTCGCACCGTTTCCAAGTTACGGTCGGAGGGGTCCGAGGGGGTCGTCAAATTATCTATCTCGGAGAGACGTCTCCGATGAGCCCAAACATCGCCCGGCTGCGTCGCACCGTTTCCAAGTTACGGTCGGAGGGGTCCGAGGGGAGCATCAGTTACGGACAGGGGGTTTAGGGAGAGGGGGTGTACTGAATGCAACTGATGAATAAAAGGTTCGTAAGGAACAGGCAAGGAATAAGTTCTAATGTAAGGAATCCCAGGTTTTCTAGCAGGCAGATTTTTTGTACAAACTTTTTCAGTACAATATATTATTTTTGTAATTGGGAATAACAATTTCGTTTTGTATTGTGCAACTAAAATAATAAAATTATTATAAGTACAATTATTTATACGCTAATAATACATTTGACAACAATTTTTATATTTGGTAACAAAATAGCAACTGTAATAAGTCTCCGGCAATGGATGACGTGATTTCTAAAGTTATCCCGAAGAAAATATAAAAAAATTGAGCTTCAATACTATACACATTTACTATGCACAGAGAAAATTTCAGCGTTTATAAAATAACGAAGGTCTGGCCGTCGTGGGCTCTTGCTCTATGCTTACGTACATGTGTGCGTGTGCAATGCGCGAGCCTCGATCGTTGTGAGAGTAGCGCTAAAAACCTAAACATCGCGAGGCGCGTCTCCGTAACGGCCCCTTAATGCGAAAAACAAGTGAGTGCGTTGCACTCGAACGTTTCTAAGAAGTGCATTATCAGTGATCTTGCAGCCGTCGACCAGTCGTTAGCCAGCGGACGCAATGATGCACTTCAAGATATGCAGCTCGGATCATTCCTACCGCCTACTTAACTTGCACTCTTTATCTATATTATGAACAGGTATCCACATAAGATGAGTGTAATGTTTGGGAAATAAACATACGCGACTCGTAGTGGAGGAAATTTGATAGGGTTGTCACTATCTCAATTTCATCGAGATAATACCTAATGTTAGCTTCTTGATGACTTAAGTAAATGAGATGTTAGAAACTACGGTGATTGTGAGCTCAAACCTCATAAGTTTTTCTTGTAAAGACATGTAGAAATACAGATACAATACAATACCTGCTTTACATTAGCAACGCGTTAGTTGCTACGAATTATGATCGACCCGGCTGATCGAGTGTTAATGTGTTAGCCCTGTGACGTGACCTTAGAGTCACGAATTTGTTTCGTGGCAAGGTTGCATTCGTCTTTTTCCCTACTCGTCCGACATTAATGTATGGTATATGTAGGTAAAAATGAAATAATTCAAATTTAAGAAGAAACTGTTTTTTATTAAAAAGTTTAGTTTAATTATTTATAATTATTTTCTGAAGATTTTCGTTGCCAACGCAGTAGTTGTATAATGATAACCGTGATGATAACTTTTTGAAAAACATAGTGATTTTTTTAATTTTTATGATGAACCCTAGTTAAAAATTAAATGAAAACCTAGTCAAAACTTTATATCCTTTTCTCGGAGGTGGTGAATATAGTTTTCTTTTTAATGTTGCAAAAAGTAATGCATACAGCATTGTATACATATATTATATGTGCAGTATGTCTGTCACGTATGACAAACATAAGCGGAAAGTGCATCGTCGCTACATTTATGGTGGTGAATTTCATATTTGGATTCGGAGATTGCGTCTCTTTGTTTCACTCGCTTTTAATGCGCGGCTTTATCGTTACGTCGTGACGTGACTATAGGTTTCATTTGCCATTTTTTTCTTTGCCTAATGAACATTTTTTCCGCCAAGTCACTTTATGAAAGGTAACAACACTAGAAGAAATAGAACCTAGTTTGGCCCCATGCCCCATGCAAATAAACGATATATATATAGTACCTAACTATGAAATACAAGTCTCCTTTTTTATATTAAAATTTATAGAAAGAAGAGAAGCTGTTAAAATAGAGATAAATCTTTATTTTTGAATTGAAGCAAAATTATTACATATGGCATTGACTTATTATTGACTTATAGAATGGCTCAAAACGTCATAGTAGAAGCATTGAGTAGAAGTAGGTACGTTAACGCGTGTTTCATTAAATTGATTGTTTCAAACCATGAAATTATTTCAATTTTCCATATAAAATGCGTCAATATATTTATTTGTTTTTTGTCGGCTCAGAACAAGAAGTATAGTTGTAGCATTTTTATTACACGAATCACAGTTATTGCAAAGATAACATAACCCCACACTATTTATATAATATATACGGGAGGGGTTTCTCCGCAATGATTCAATATAATCCCTGACGGCATATGTCCGCCGACTTATACCAACTTTTATTAAACCTCACTTATTTGGGAAGACAATATTCTAGAGGATTTCGTGGCAAGTGAATATATGTATAAACTTACATAGCATGTATACTACTACCTACTTGTTTTGACAAACAGAAAATTAATTTAAAAAAATAATAATTTAAAAACGTTGTTGTTTTATGTCAATTGTCATTTATTCAGAGATTGTAACAGCTTAGCGTTCTTGGAAATTTCGGAATGCTACCTAAGAAACCCAAGCATGATATTACTTAGGTATTATAATACAGACACCTATAATATATAGTAAATAAATTAATAATTTTTATATGCCATAATTGATGGTATTTTAGTGTATTTTGAATAGTTGGACTGTATATTCTCATTAAAGCAAAAATAACTAAAAAGGAAAAGTATATAAGTGTACTAACTATAATAAGTAGGTATATAGGATATAAGGAAGTCATAATAATAACATTACATGAGCTAAAATATAAATTCAAGTATTGTTTCGGTTGGCGACGTGTTTCAAATCACAAATACTCATATCTCGACGTGATAGATTTAGAGATATCCAACGGACTTATATGTAGGTACCCGTAAATATATGGCCATACAAAGTATCTGTAATAATAAACTCCGATTGCGCGCTGGGCTTAATCTCTGGGGATTGATTAATGAAAACCCTCCTTAGGTTCCTCAATTTATTATTAACATTATATCCCATAATTTCAAAACTTTAAAGCTGTTAAGTTCTTAAAGATTGACTGTTGATAAATATTTACATTTTACCGGAAACCCTGTGTGGAGTTAACTGTTGTTCGAGAGGTAGACTGAAAAGACTGAGACAGAGATCCTTATTAGAGAAAAGTATAAGTAGATTAGAAAGATAGGTAAAATATTAAAAAAGTAACATAACCTATAATTTTTTTTTTAAAACAGAACGTTTTAAGTTTTATCAATTTACTGTGGTACCTATATGCATAGGTAAGCCTACTTCTGTTTAACATTAGGTACTCTAATGAATTTCTTTTAAAATTTACTCTATATTAAAAAAAATATAAGTTACACGAATTGCAAGCTATATTTTCCCTGTTTCAGACAGAATATAACCTAAAATTATATTATACCGGCGCACCACCTAATTCTGGTACATTTGCGATGAGCTTAACAAGAACGGGAGACGGCGCGCTTTTCATCTCTGAAGCGCAACATTTACATTTTCGTCTCATTTACTTGCTATTTCGGGCCAAGTCAGCCTCCCCCCGGCCCCCGCAACTTGCCCCCTCCATTCTCGCTCCAATGAATAAGTCTCAGCGTGCGTCAGTGACGAGTAAAACGAAATTGAGGAGGAACACTCTATATAATCTATTAATTAAGTTAGAGATATATATGTTTTCATATTTTACGTATAAATAGATAAATATATTCCAAATAATATAATATTAACATACATATACCTATGTTGTGGAATTTTACACAGTATCGTAGCTAGATATACCTAAGTTAAACTGTATAACAGTCGGCAGATATCGTGGCTGAGTTGTGCAGTAACCAACATCTTTCAGAAGAACTTTACAGCCGAAAATATTTTGTGACTGTGCTTTTATTTCGATGCTACCTTTCATATTAAAAGCTCAGATTAAATAATAGTTATTACCGTAAGTCGACAGTGCGGATAATTCTCAGTAGAATTCACCAGACTTGTGAGATTCTTTCAGACTTGTGAGATCAGACAGCTTGTCAGTATAGTTTATGTCCATAGGCAATGATCCACCTTCTATAAAGTGGACAGTTAACCTGTCTGTTGGTCAATCTTATATACGACGGTGACACATAAAAGGCTCTGATCCGACGGTCGTAGTTTTAAATAATAATAAATCACCGGGAAATTTGTGTAGCAACATAAATCATTCGCTAAAAGCATTCTGTTAACGCTCCGGTAAGAGAGGAAGCCGAAAGCGCATGATCAGAATGTAATCGCATAATTCCGGCCTTTATTAAGTTATTTACGTAGAATAAGACCGCGCATTTTGTTATTCAGCGGTCGTTTCGTATAAAAATAACGCGTCCCTTAGCGTGGACCTTTTGTCTTGGGACGAACCCCGCTTTATTTAGTTGCCACCCTCTTGTAATTCGTGGCTTGCGTTTGGCAGGATGCAACTGTTCTTCGTGATTGAATTATAAACACACACATATCTATGAGTATGTGGAAAGAACGAGTAGACGTGTAGGTATACTTACTTACTTTCCTCAAATATATTATACAAAGTACCGCGATCTTGAGCTTTTTTATCAAGCAATTATTTTACTGTTCGTTTTAAAAGATACAAAAACAAAAATTTTGGCACAAATAAAAAACTACATTCTCAAAGTTCGCTTAGATTGATGAAACAGATAAAACACGATAGGTACTCAGATAAAATAGTGTGAAACGACTCAACAGCAAAATGCCCCTGACCCCATCAAAATGTCTTCACCTTTGATATGGTCGATATAACAATATATTACAAGTATTATGATATAATTTACAAGTATTTTTTTCTGACTATGATTAATATGTGACTAAATTGTCGGCTTCCAAAACAATCTAACCATAAATAAATAAGAAGAATCTAAATATAAATATTTTAAACTTGTCTTATACGAAATAAATCATGTACGATTATTGGTATCTAACTACCTACATACGCTACCAAACATAAATACTTTTATGTAGTAGGTACATATAGGTACGGTTGTGTTATATCTAATTCCTATGCTGCCCATATTTCCAATAGCGAGAAGGTTTACCTTCCAATATTTTACGGTGGGCGCGCATTGGGCCAGATTTTTCTGATAGAAAACCGAACGCCGCTTGAACAGGGCCCGAATATAAATCGCCTTCTTACATTTTCCGGGACATTTGGATTCATGGAGTTTGCGAGCCTTGACGGCGACGTTGGAAACTACTTACTCTTGCTATTTTCATATCGTACCTATAATAAAAATAAAAATAAAATAAAAAAGCCTTTATTGCCGTTTCTTTTTTTACATTATTGCTTAAAATTAATGCCTAAACTAAATATATTAAAAAAAATTTTTTTTTAATATTTAATAAATGTTCAAACGGTTGTCATTCAGCTTGTCTCCCGACAAAGGCCTCCTCTAATGATTTCCATTTAGGTATTTCTATCTTTTGCTACATGAGTACCTATACCTACTCCTAATGAAAGGTTTCTTATTGTTACATGTGTAACTGACTTACTTGAAAATAAATATTAAATGAAAAATTGTGCACTTTATTATTTACATATATTTAATGAGAGATTTAAAACCTTATTTCATCTCAGAACACATTTAAAACATGTAGTCTGGGTTAACTTACTAAAAGCTAAATGGAAAATAATGAATAACAATTAGGTAAATTAATTCCTTTTAAATACTTTTTGCTAGATATTTTTTTTTTGGAAATATTTAAAATATTGCCAACATATTCGTTAAATGTGTTAAACTATTTTTGTATAAAAACTTTTACACAAAATATGTACATTTTTTATCTTTGGAGTAAAACCGATACACAGTTTTATGTTCAAGTTTCATGTCATAGTTATTGCTTATTGCTTAATTTTTATTTATTCCTTATTTTTAAATATCTACAAGGCAATTCCATAGCTATCTAACAGGGTACTTTCTAACAATGATACCAAGTAATTTCCTCGACTATTGTATTTTAAGTACCTTTTTGAGTAAGATCCGGACGTTTATTTACACAAAATTGTATTAAGTATATCATAAATTTCTGGTTAATATGCATTTCAATGTACCTACTCTCTCTTTCCCCAACAATGCAGGGGCGTTTCAAATACTCCTCCTCGAGTCAGTATCTAGCTTGTAATTTTAATGCAAATTTTTACGCAAATTTATGCAGCGTTAAGCCCATATTCTGTAGTAAAACCAATTCCAGAATTTAATAAACAATCCTATAGCAAATTCCTAGAGATGTCTTTAATTTTATTAAATACACATATTTAATAAAACATATTTGACAATAATTCATACATAACAATATGCTGAATAATATGCTGAAAATTGCAAGTCTGTAATTATTACCTAAAAGCTTGGATACAAAGCTTAGTTGATTGAATAATATCCATGCTAATTGCTGAAACATCATTGCCTCTGTGGATTAAGAACCTAATGAATTGTTTATAGAACTCACTTCAATAGGTATAATTTAATTCTATTTGACATGATCAAGCTTTCATAAGCACGCAATGTATTTCATACTACCTAATGATGTATTTGTATAGCTACTTTTTTCTCATTGAATGCACTCTATACTTACAGATTATTGATTCATTTTTTTAAGGTATGGTTATTTATTGCATTTTTTTAGCATGTATGCAAAAAAAGTTTAAGTAGCAATGTTTTCAAATCAGTTAAAAGAGTTAATTGAATTCTCATTATATACTTACTTAGTCACTTTTGCTTCAAAATGCTTTATTAAATTATAACTAGTTACAATAGCGTACCTAAAATTACCTAACACAATTATCTTCATATAATATCTTAATACCTATCTATCTAACATTCCTGACGGAAGATAATAATCTTATTTGTCTATCGACATTTCTGTTGCTTAGAAAAAAAAAGGTGTATATTCTGTTTTCAAAGAATAACAAAGGTTTGTAGTAACAAAAGAAAAATAAGGAAAAAGGGTAACAAAGCGGCAGTTGCGTAACATTGAACAAAGGGTGAAAGGCGTTATGAATATGAATAAGGCGTTCGGTGAAATTGTGCCAAATAGGCTTCTTTTTTCTGTTTTTTTTTTCTTTTTTTACTGCCACGTCTATTATTATGTAACAAAGTATTAATTTGCCGTCTTTGCAAAGCATGCTACAAATTTTAGTTAAAACACTTTGTGACCCTTGTTGATATAAAATTCTCGGTAACTCTCGGTTCGTTATTCCAAACTAGATAATTAAATGACTGATAATTGTTAAATTTCTACAATAATATAAGTAGTAGGTAATCTTAACTAAGTATTTTTATTGAAAACAGACTAACGCATGAGTAGTCATGTTAGTAAAGAGAAAAATAGAGAGTACCTACACGAACGAATTCGCAGAAAATCTATAGTTCGACTAAAAATATTTACATACGTAGATATATACTTAATACATTTAAGTAGTTTAGTAACGACTATGACGAAAGTAGGACAAATCTTACTATCGATATTCAGGGATATCTAATACCTATATGAAAGCAGCAAATGTTGGCATTAATTTTGTCGTAAAGAAGACAACATGCGCGGGTTTGAAGTCGCTGGGACACCCGCAACCGCTCCCAACTCGCCGGAAACGTCATCTAGCCGAACTAAACATCTCACTCCAAACAAATACTACGCAAACATGAAACGACCGAACGAACAGAAAACAACAGACACTAGTCTACTTTATGGTCTCTGAAATTAAGTCGCATTCGCGTTGAATCTAATCTCAAACTGGGACGTTTTCAGAATTGCTCTGAAGCTATGCTGTCTCAGTAAAGTTCCCTGTGACGAGTTAATCCGTAACCGCAAAACTGAAACTCTGCAAATAACTTCTACTTTATACGAGCTAGTAGATTTGTTTGGTTTATGTATTAGGTAACAAAGGAATGAACCTTTGCTACCCAACCTTAATCAGTTACCTACACCTACATACTTCTGATTATTGTAGGTATATTTTATACACGATAAGCTAATTTCTTTTGTCATTTTTGGGGTTCAAACCTTATGAGAAAAATCGTAGATACTACTTACATAACAGTCAATTATTTATATTAGTTATAGATGTTGATGAAGTAAGAAATAAAAACCCAAACAATATAATTAATATAAAAAAATTATCTTATCTACGTATATTTATGCCAATAAATAAAAAAAATACACGACACAAAAATATGTATTTTGTAGTGGCAGGGCACTGAGTTTCACGAAAAAAGAACGCAGATAAAGTCGCGGGCAAAGACTAGTTTCATATAAAAATAGGTCGCCTACAAAATATAATAATTATACAGTACAATATTTTATGACGTAAGTTACAGATAACACAGTTATTTGGTATTTAAAATCCATTTAATTCATTAAAAAATACGAGACAGACGATTGTCAGTTATGGTCGCGGACAGCGAATGTGCTGAATTGCTGTGAGAGTAAATTGATCGTAAATCTTGTTACTTCTCTGCCAAATGAAAATATGCGACATCGCACAACCGCGCCAACTAATCAAATGGATGCCCTCAATTGTATTAAAGAGGAACTTTTAATTTAATATACAACTTTTAATCCTATCACTGAAGAAACTGTGACAATTAAATTGATCATTACAACGTTCGAAATAAAGAATAGAACAGATTAAAGGAAATGTCGTATAAGTCATTTCTATTCTAGTGTACAAAACAGGTTTTGAATTCCAATTATGAATCTTTTATAAATACATGTGGCAACCGCGTCAACCATGTTGACCCGCGAACCAATCACAGAGCGCTTCATACGGGAGAAAATATGGCGGATGATGTAGGTAGGTACCTATTATTATCTTACCCTATTATTATCTCAGAGAGATTTGACGTCTAGCAAGCAAACGATATCAGGTAGAAAAATTCGCCTTTAAAATTGCGTCATCGCTAAATGTATAATATTTATATTTTAAATAAAAAAATTTCTATTAATTGCTTTAATGAATTTCTAAGGAAAAGTCTCTTGTCTATAAATTAGTTTGACAAAAAATACCTACTTCTTTAATAACTGTAACCAATATAGGTAATATCACAATTTTATTGTATCAATATTATTAATTTATTTTTTATGATTACTTACATATTAGTAATTATTTTACACCATTTGACCGATCATCAAGTAAGTTGGTAAGTTGGCGAGTGAATCCGAAGTTAACACAGATTAATTCATTGAAAAAAATTTGCTAAGATCAATCTAAATAGATTGATATAATTTTTTTTTTATATTAGGTAGATAATAATATATGACGTAGGTAGGTACTTACTATTATTTTTTTATAAAGGTGTAAGTATTTGATACAACAATAAATAGTCAAATAATTAAAATACTTATTAAAAATGAATTTCACAAAAAAATCGATCGATCAATCGATTTACCTACCAAGTAGGTTTAGGCCAGATAATTATACTACACCTCCTATATAAACCTGTTTCAAGAGCGAATAGGTACATATAATTATGTATAAGTTGATATAGGTATTAAAAGACATCTAATATCTAGGTATATTATAACTAACCGTACATTATGTAAATCCAGCTACAAGTAGATAACTTATTAAATTTACAAGCAGATAACAAGCCGAGCAAGTATCAACATCCAACTGCGCCCGATAAAGTATCTGGCTGAAATACGAGAACAGATGTTTTGAGTTGAACGACCCCTAAGTTGATGCATCTGAGATGCACTCACTGAACTTATTTATTTACGCATCTATACGCATAATATACAAAAGTCAATTGAAATGTGAGTGAATATTCTATTAGCTCGCACTTAAATTGGTCGAGAGAGAATTTTAAATGAGATAAGAGTCAATTTAAATTTAAATTGACAACGATAGCCGTCTTTTTCCATTGTATGGCGTATAATTAAACCTTTTAACAGTTATTTAAGTTAATTAAGTTATTGTTATATTGTTGGTTGAGAAAGGAACAGTGGGGGGTAAAATCAAAGCTGTTTATGTTTGTTTCTGCGGGCCTTAAGTGCTCTTGACTACCTCGATGTTATGAAAGTATGTAGTCACCTAACGGAATAGATGAAATTATAAGCGTGGTAGGTATGTGGATAGATAATATCTACGTAGGTATATATATATATATATATATATATATATATATATATGTATATTATAATATAAAACGTAGAATAGTTTTTATATTTAGGATATTAATAATACCTATGTAGGTACCTACCTCGCGCTGATGACATTTTGCCGCACTCCAATAGCAAGTTTGCAAAAATTTTTTTGAAAAACCTACAGGATAATGGTATACCTATTTATATGAAATTGACAGGGACAGACAACATTTAAAAATTTTCCAGATAAGGAAACACAGTATATTTTAAGATGGGCATACCACCCCTAAATAATTAAAGATAAATATAGAAGCTTTAGAAGAAAACTTTTTTTTATCTCTTACGACGGAACAATGTTATTCCCAAAAGACGAGGAAATAAAGAGCTTTCTTTGTTTTTACTTGAATATAATTCCGTAACGATAATAGAAGTGCGTCAGATAGGTGGGAGGGCCGAGGCCGAGGCTGAGGTAGGTGATTTAAGAAAATTACATTATAAAAAGAGTAATGCGAAGCCCGAGGGGCTAGGGTGAATGCGGCACGACTCAAAGACATTATTATAAAATGTACCAATTTAAATTCAAACATAAACTTGGGCTGCCGTATTGAGTCCGAGGATTATATTGTTACGGCGAGACCGGTTCGATCCCAAATATTAAATTCAAATACATTTTTCCATGTTGTTCAACCTTAATTATAGTCTCTGTCTACGTTGTTCTACATTTTTAAGGGGGAAAAGGTTCAACTTTTACAATGAACCCTAATTTGTTGGAGAATGACTTTTATTTATATTACCTACTTCTATCAAAGTATATACTTATTTGTTTTACTTCTGGTTGTACTGGTATCTAGGTACTGTTACATTTATCTACGAGTAAATCACGAGTAATATCTATATTTACAGACATGATATTTTCTTCTTCCAATTGAAATATTTTTTGTTGTAGAATATTCTATTTTTTATATAATATTGTCACAATATTTATATAGGTAAATAGACACTTAAAAAGAGATTATTATACCTAAATCTTAGTAAAATCTTTAAAATTTTGTAGGTATATATATATACTATCACTCAACTACAAGGTCTACAAGTTATCACTACTAATAACTTAGCAAACTTACATAGGTATTATATAAACAATAATGTTATACTTACATTATATATAAACAAGTAGGTACGTATTTGTATACAATATACACTATACGTATACAGTATATGTACTAACAACTCAAAACTACTTAAGTATTTCTGTCGCAATACATAAAGTATAGAAACGGTAACGTCCTTTCTTAAATTGGAAAAGCGAACTCGGCTCGTATTTCTACGAACGGAAACTTGTCCAATAAAAACTTTGTCGATACTATCGCACTGAACACCATTTTCTGAGAAAACTTATCTAAATATGCACCTTCAAAATTAAGAGAGAATGAACTTATCATTTCGGGTTCGTTATTAAAACTTTTAAAATAAATTTAGAGATAAGAATTCGTTAAGAACCCTTCGCGGTTCGGATTAAAGCATCAACTTTGATTGATCTTAAGAGATAGCGTGGGCGACGAATGATAACGGTAAGGTAGTAAGTACATTTTTAGATGCATTTCAATTATAAATAATTTAATTAGCTGTAAAATCTACTTAAAAAAATACTTACTTTATTATAAAGTAATGTTTAACTTAATAAACTTAATAAAAAAAATTAAAATAAAGACTATTATATGTGTTTAGGATCCCTAGAAAAAGTGTTATGATGTATAAAAAACTTGAATGTGGACAAGTCATAATTATAGTCATAATGGACACACTTTGGCATTTTATACTTTACCTACTATCATATTGTACAGTACATATTAATACAAAATTTATGTCACTTGTTGCACGATTTTAGATAGATATAACAGCAATTATTACAAAATAGAATTTTAATATCTTATTCATTTTTAATACAAGAAGGTACCTACGTAGTAGGTATATTTTCCGAGGCAAAAATTAAAGATTCTTCATCCACTTTTCATGTTTCCAAATAACAATAGAATAATAATAAATTTTGATTCTAAATAACAATAGAAATTTCTAGCGACTAGAGACTAAAGCGACAATTGCGAAATATTCGAGAATCTAATTAAAACATTCATCCGCTGAATTCCAGGGGTCGGAACTTTGCATTATCGCTCTTAAGATAGAAGGTGAGCGCCGCGCCCGCCACATTAAATTCCACAGACATTTTCCTTCCACGAATAACTTTTAGCTAGACATCTACTTCGCTTACCATTAAATTACTATAGCATGAATGAGTAGTTGAGTAGGCACATATTTTTTAAACTACTTATCACGTGAATCTTACTCAAACCTAGGAAATTTGCATGAAGTTGAAGATTTGTAAAACTTTTATTTGATTAAATAATTTTTAGCACCTACTTACCTTAAATTATTTAATTAGCGTATTGATTAAAGTATTTAACGTTACTCCGCTCGCTTTATGATTATGTTATATTTAATAAGTAGGTATACTAACTATAGCAAAATTAGATTGATCTGGCTGATTGACTAGTCAGTCGATTGCATTGTACTAAGTGGATCATGATTAGTTGAGTTGAGTTATTCGTTTTAATAAGTGAGTATTAGTTAATTAGGAATGGTTATTATAGTTTTTAAACCATAATAAGTAATTGCTAAACCTCTGAGCAGTATCAGCAAGTCTCACTACTTATATTTTATAAATAATAATATAAAACAATAACACGACATCTTAAGAGTTCGCTACATAAAGTTCGCCCCGAGAACAAATGGATTACTTATGTCCAAGAGCGCCATCTAACGGGGGGTGGGCGAACTATATGAGTTATTGTTATTGCATGGATTTCCCCACTTTCGAACATGTTTTCACTTACACCCCTCTTGTTATGTAAGTTCCTCTCATAAAAGTCTGAGAGCAACGTCCTGATTTACTCCGATTCGGTTTTTCAAAATCGTACGAATATTATTGACATTTTATATTCGTTATAATTACAATAAATTAAATCGTTAAATTTGGAATCATTCAGTTAAATAGTTTTCAATGTAGATTTCATTTGTTTTTCACTGTTATGTTGCAGTTTTGTACATTTTGACATAGATTAAATTATTTCATATTGGCCAACTTTATAATTGCAATGCCACATGATTGTAATGTATCTGTCGTTAGTCTGCATAAAAGTTTTCCACAATGAAACGAATAACATATTGAGTCCAAGGTACTGGAATCCTTAATGGTTAGCTAAATAAGTAAGCAAAGTATGTATAGGTGGATATGTAAGGAGAGTCAGCTGAGCGATGGCCCGAGCTTATTAGCAGTAACGAGCCATAAAGCTCGCGTTCGTTAGCGGAGAGCGGCGGACACATAATTTACCGTCGACATAAGGAACACCCGCGTTGTAATACTGCTACCGATGTAAACGATACTTCAGTCGTCTTTGACACTGATGGACAAAAAGCAAGAGGGGGAAATTCAATGCAAAAACTCCCAAGCACTGTAGTGCTTGAGAGTATGTAATACTGTAAAAAGTATACCTACTTAAATGTATTCTGTACATAGGTTCTAAATTTCATTTAATGTGCAACCTGACAATAAAGAATTATAAAGAAGTTATTAGTGTTTTAACAGTCATCAAGTAGGTACCTACCTAAAGACCTTATATCTTATTTGGCAGTCTAAATCAGCGTGTTAAAAATAAAACTACAACTCTTTATTCGTAATAAGAATTGCGTCATTACATGTTCCATAAATGTACTTAGGTAATGTTTGTTCAAAAGATAGGTACTTACTTAGTTAGAAATAGGCCGTATAAGATTTTACTTCTAGATTACTCGTGATGTTTATATATCACAAGTTACCTACTTATATTTAGTTGTAGAAAAGCTTTTAATTTTTTTATTTTTTGGTGATCGTCGGTTTCAAAATCAATTAAATTTTATGGTTATATATATACAACTTGGTAACTATAAATTCACCATCATCGTTGTCATCTCATAGTCCTTTCATGGACATAGACTTCCCCTATAACTTTTCAGTAAGACCAGTCAAAAGCAGCCTAAATTAACTAAGTAGATACCTATTAAAATTAATTTTAATTTATAATTAGAACAAATTATTCACAATACACATACCTAACCTACCCATAATATTTAATACTAGCTTTTGCACGTGACTTCATCCGCGTAACTTTATAAAATATTTATTTATTTGTTGATAAAGTAGGTACCTACTTCGCTTTCTATACCTAGCTGAAAGAATTTTTAAAAACGCTTCAGTAGTTTTTGATTTTATTCATTAGGTACAAACTAAAATACAAATCTTTCATTATAATATTAGTATACATTTTAATAGCTTCTGACTAACATTTAACTAATTAAGAGATAAGCTTTATATATAGCCATTTACATAACATTAAAAGAAATCTCATGAATATTCATTAGGATCTTCTCCTATTTCAACCCACTCACTTTGTCGGTCCATAATCATCAATAATATATAATTAACATAATACCTAAACCATATCGATTGGGGCTATTTCACTAGTGGATCGGAACGCATATATTTATCCAGTCGTCGCGTCGTTAAAGTTTACTCGGGACCACATTATGGTCTTAATAAGCCAAAGGACCCGAATTAACGCCAGATAATCCACATAATTTGTTCGAATATTTATCCGCACTAAATTAACTTGCTCGCCATGAAAACCTGCCGCATTATACATATAAGAAAGCTTATATTTAGGTGGATATAGGTATGGTTTGGGGACCACACATCGAGTGGAATTTCAACCGGCTCCAGAGGTTTACAATTTAATTATATTAAAGTTTAATAAAAAGATATCGACTCATTTAGGGAAGGTAGGTAGGTTCTGTAGGTGGACACTTATACCTACATAATATCAAAGTAGGCTTATTAAAGCTAATTAAAAGCTTAATAACAGACTCACAAGAAGCGATTGTGTCTCGGTTTATTTTTGGGCTTAAAATTCAATTATTTCACTTAAATGATTTACTTAATATAAATTATTCATACCTTCCACCGCCATCTGGCTTTTGGGATTGTCGAAAATTGTTTGGCGCTAAGCCAACAAGTGCACAGGGCTTTGCGTGCGCACGCTCCATTTATATCAAAAATAATTTCTTCACACAAAACACTAAACTTGAACATTGTTAGATACTTTTTCGACGCTGTACTTTTTCGTCTACTTTGTATGAAAACTAAACATGTACTGCTACTGGCAGTTCGTCACCGCACTTTCTCTTTGCTCGCCAAAAAAACTCATTTGAATTTTCATTCAAAACTGGGTCAGTGGATCTTTCTAGGAAACGAAGTTTAAAAAGTCACAGGATTGCCTATTGTCAACTTATGAATATTAATCAAGTGTACTTCTTTGTTCACGAGAAAGGAGTTTCTTATAATAAATTACTTAGTTAGAATAGTGCCTATACTTCATAAATAAGATTCTTTGTTGTTTTCTTTTGCTTTGATATACAATTGCGTTATTTTGTGTTTCGTCCTTCAACTTACAGTTTTATGTATGAAACACATTTATAATTAATTGTAAAATAACTCAAAAATTTTCAAAATTTACTTATTACTCGTCAGAAAATAATTATTATATCAGAATATAATTAATTGAGGCTATTCTCTGCTTGAGGCTAATATGATAAAATTTAACACATTGTGTGGTATAGGTGGTATGGTATACGAAGAATTTTATCATTTTTTTATACTTAGATAATATTATAAATAGGTATTTGTTTACAAGAATTTCCTGTTTTATTGTTAGTAGATAAAAATTAAGTGGGTATTATCAAAATAATAACATTACTAAAAGATAAGTAGGTTAGCATTATTCATACAATTAATTGTAATTTTAAATCTTTGAATAGACCCCTGCCCAATAGAGCTAATTAATAAATATGGTTATTATTAAATATAATAAACCTGTTTGTTTACCGAATTCTTAGTTTTGGCTAACTAATCAAGAATACCTACTGATAAAAATGGTAAACTTTAAAAATATAAATAAATGATTCAATTTAATTTAATTATGTTTGCGCGCCATCTGCCGTAAGGTAGCAGAACTTTGTAGACCTTTTGAAAACTTGATGGAGATTTTGATAGTGATAGTCAAAATGTAAGTGAATGAAACCCTCGGCCTCAGATTAACTCCGCCTAAACAAAGTAAGCAAATGTTAAAACAAAAAAAAAGCAATTTTTTTAATTAAATGAATAAGTAGATGATAAATATTTAAATGCCTACTAAATAAAGATACTTATTCTTACCTAATATATATCTATTTCAACTTTTGAAAGCTAATTGGGAAAGCAAGCTTTTTTAGAATTCCTAATCTGTTTAGACATATCTATGCAAAAAAAATATCGTGAAAAATATAAATTTTGTACTGCGAAAGTAAATTTTATCCATGGGAGCTTAAAGCTCCTACAAATGAATCGTGAACCACACCATCTGTTAAATTTATATGGAACTATGATGAAAGTCGCGTGTTGTCAACCTTTTCAGGGGAACTTGTATTTTAATATAATATTTTTTTTATTACTATGTATTTTACTTAATTTTTTTTTATTTTACGTGACATTTTATACGCAAACGACTTTAAGTGACATATAAAAATATATTTTGGTATCTCTATGACAAAGTTCTTCAGGT
The DNA here is from genome assembly GCA_947623395.1 of Synanthedon tipuliformis. Taxonomy (NCBI): domain Eukaryota; kingdom Metazoa; phylum Arthropoda; class Insecta; order Lepidoptera; family Sesiidae; genus Synanthedon; species Synanthedon tipuliformis. The sequence continues at coordinate 6,657,728 of OX392417.1, read as the reverse complement.
ATTAGCATCGTAACTCAATTACTCAAGAGTGGTAGGTTCGCCACTTAGTTAATCAGCTTAAGCTGATTAACTAGGTAAAAATAATATGCTACACAAAGCTAATCTAACTAAATTTAAGTACTTTGCGTAGTACGTAACTCAGAATATTTTACTCCTTATCAGTTATCTGTCAGTGAAAGTTCCGCCAAAATCGGTTGAGCCGTTTCGGAGATTAGCCGGAACAAACGGACCGATAAACAGACATTTTTATTGTATTTTTTGTTTATAAGTACCGTATATACATTAAAGACAATTCAATTTTATTTATTAGTCTATGTATAGATAGTTATAGATGACCTATTATAATTATATTATGTTATTATTTATTATTAAAACTAGCAGATAAAACTGTAATTGTTTTTAAGGTGTTAACGTTATTTTATTGCTAATAATTTTCTAATACTATTACTTTCTTGCAAATAATAGAATTATAAAAATAAAAAGAGAAGTTCAAACCGTTCAAAGACATTTCATTTAGGTACAAATAAAAATCATTACTGTTACCTCAAAATAGCTAATCAAAATACCTAAACTTATTTTATTAAAATGTGAACCCTAGGCTTAAGACATCTGCACGTCAGGCCCTTCCGACGCCAATCTGGTTGAACACACACACCCATCATTCACTTACACTTGTGTGCATGTTCAAGAATTTTAGACTGACATCCTCTCGCCGCCATGTTGGTTTATTTACTGTCTGCTTTACACCCGCCCGCGATGCCGTTAACTAGAAAGAGATGGAGAAAGTTGTCCATCTCTTTTGTGCAGATGTGAAATTTAAATGGGAGGTGCGTTATTTTGAATCAAGTAGGGGAATGAAAAATTCAAAAGAAGAATGGTGGCCTCATGTTCGGCGTTTTGATGAGAGTGGTTTGGATTTCGAAGCTTTTTCGGTAATGGCGGTCTGGCGATCCATTAAAGGCCAGGTGTAGCCAAGTATCTATTACAAATATTTCTAAGCAACAATATTGTCTCACTTACCTTTTAGGCTACGTCTTGCTTTGTTTTATATTGTTTCTTCTTTAATTATACCATCTTGATTGGTTGTATCTGTAAAAAATAAACAGTAGGATTTATAAGGATATATAATTAATAAGGATTTAACATAATAATAATGTTTTATTGGCAATACATACGTATATATTAGTTGAAAGAAAGTAACCTACACGTTTAATTGAAGACATAGAAGTAGAAACTGTTACCTACTACGTTAAAGTATAGTTGAAGTTAAATTATTGTCTGGTAAAATTAAATTTACATACCTATACTAATTTATTTTATTTTATTATTCTAGGTAACATTATCTAGATTATCATCAACATTATCCTGTGTAAGAATATTAAACAAATATCCGTGTGTGTTAATATACCTACTTGTATATAAATCCTTTTAGATAATATCGAAATAGGTACGGAGGTATTTAATAAATGAAGTGACAACATATTTAAATTATTGTCGATAGTAAAGATAATAAAAGTCTTACAAGTTGTTAAGGTCAGCGTCTCTCGTGAGGGCTGGAATACAACGACCATTTTATAGCTCTAATATACAGTTTGCATAACAAGTAGATACTAACTTATTAATTTATAATTATTAATAATACATAAGGAGGGATATTTATAGTAGGTGTAGGTAAATAAATTTTATTTTACTTCCACATGAATGTAGGTATGCGGGTAAAACGCCGGCTTTACCTACCCGTCTGTGGGAGTTTTTTTTTTTATACCTACTATAACTAACTATCTATACAATACTTGTAATAGTATACCTACTCAAGCCTATACTATAACAAGCCTATACTATAACAAGCCTACTACATATAAATACCTATTCACAGGTATATAGGTATAACATGATGGACGTTAATTAATTTCCATATTTTTCAGGGCTATTGGGGGCGTTGGCATTTGGGCATTTCAGGGGTGGCTACCATCGCCTAATAAGGTAAGGAAGGAAATACCAAAATAACGAAAGGTTCTGGCGTCCCTTAGTTACTCACTAAAACGTAGAGAGCTCCTTTTTTTTACAAGAGGAATCCATCATGGATACCCACCGGCCTGGGGACAGAACGGTGGGTTATGTCGGACTCCTGCCCCGATATGGTATTGGGGAAGACCTACCGACTAAACCTCTTGGCGTCCTCCACGTCCGCTATAAGGCGAAGTTGCGAGGTCGGACGAACACTCTTCCGCAACTCCGCCGCGGGGGTCCGTAACCGGACACTGTTTACTGACTCTCAGTAAGGATAGAAACGTAGCTCCTGGAGTAACGACCCGCCGCCGCCTACGCACAGAGTTGAAATTTTCAAAAATCCTTTCTCAGTGGATGCTTAAGCATGTTTAAAATAAACCTATGTTCCGAAAATCATATTTCTAGACTTAGCATTTGTGGCTGTGCATTGATAGTATGGACAAATAATTTTATAAGTAGATACGTATAGATATATAAAACACAGTCTATAATGACATAAAGAAAAAGTAAATTTTGTTTGTTTGTATGTAGGTTAGGAGTTAATCTTCGAAACCACTTGGGTATCAGATTTAAAAAATATTTCGACATTAGTTAGAATAGAATTTTTAGATGGACATAGGGTATATGTTCTACGCGGTAAAAGCCGCGGTTACCAGCTATGTGTAAATAAAGAAACAACGCTTGGTAAAAGTTGCTATACATATTTTGTCAGGAGTTATACCTTTTATTTTTAAGCGCGAAGGAAGTCGCAGGAACCACCTAGTAATAAAATATATTCAGTGATTAGGTAAGTATAAATAACAAAATTCGATTTAAAAGAAATGATAGATGAAACGCAGCGTGTGATTAAATTTGGAGGTGGCGATACTTGGTGTAGCACATACTCGCCCTTCCGTAAGGTGATTGATACGCAGTAAACCGAATTTATTACGCGACCGCCATAAACGCACGACCGAATGGCTAATCATCTATTAATCGCAATTTAACGCATCAACACTGTCAAATAAATACTTGAAAGAACAAGTGATAAAAGTTTATTGCGCTCTTATGACGGAACTCCCCAATAGCACAGACCTCGAGGCCTTTTTGTCAGTTGGTAGGTCATAAGGCCAGTACAAATTGGAGGACGGCACGCCAAAGTAGGTATTTGAATTTTTTAATGGTATATTTTGTACTTTCAGCACTTTATATAAAATTTAAATTCCATTGTATTATGCTACTACGGTACAATCAGCGTGTGGCGGCATTCCGCCGTAAACGATACACCTAAAGTAGGTACGTAATTTAAGCACACTTAATAATTTATTCATTTTTTACATTAAAAGGCTGGCGAAACAGCTAGTTTCGAATAAATATATCAGTTAGGTACAATACTTCTCAAAATAATTGGTTTCAGATGTTGACCACAATTGGACCTATTTGCATGTTAATTAAGGCTGTAAGCAGGCAAAGCGAAACCGGCATAAAAAGTAACAAGGAAGGAGTCACAATGCCCCATAACCTACCGCAATACCGCAAAAGTTTGACATTATACCACTGGACGATTGTTTCTTTGTTTATCGGTATAAAATTTATAGGTAACTGCTTCGGTTTATGAGTACAGACGGCGCAGTTATGTGGACATTGAACCTTAAATCAGATCATTGAGGTTTTAATGGCAGCCACTTACTTATACTTATTAGTGGGTGTGAATTTGTAAATACATGTTGTAAAAACCCTTTGTTAATTCTCAGGTAGTAAAAACTATTTTGCTCAAATGCGATGTAAAGGAATGAATAATCAGGGACATACTTTGAGTTAAAGACAGATAACATGTCGAGCCCCTTGGTCGAATGGTTAAGGCTAACGCTTTAACGCTCTGTCTCAGGTGTCCGGGGTTCGATTCCCGGTACGGCTAACTTTCGAAATAAACTTTTTTCCAAGTAGGTACTGTATTTGCCAAGTAATGACAGTGCTTCTCTACCAAGTTATTTAAAAATCCCCTTTCCCCTTATTTAAAAAGTTATAAATAAAATACCCATAAATTTGTAATTTAAACTAACCAATTTATACACAAAGATAAATAAATAAATAAATATTCAAACATTCCACACATCACCATCTAGTTCCAAAATAAGCAACTTACGGTCTTACTACAAAAGATTCAGTAAGCACTGTTCAAACACATGCTTAGTTAGACAAGCATTAAGCATTTAAGCATTGGTCAGCGAGCGTTTAAAATGTCCCTACCACAAAACCTTATTTAGCGCTTGTTTCGGTAGACAGTGTTAAAGTACGTGAATGTTATTGAATTATGGCAACCTTGGCAAACATTCATTCAGTCACTCGCCCTGCATTCATGTCGTTTTCATTTTACGCAGATCTGATAAGCGTATAATGATGAATTTTGGTTTTCACAAGCTATTATTACTGACTATATTAATGATATCAGCAAATTATAAGATTGGAATAAGTAATAAATTACAACAAATACGTTAGATTATTTATAAAATTTCGTAATACCAAAAAATATTGAGCATAATGGAACGTAACTAACACTGACGTAATTGTCAAATGTGGTCAAATGTAAAGTTTGATTTGTTAAATAAAAATTTTATTTGAGGATCCACCTCTAGCATCACATGGTAGATCATCCTTTATTAAATAAATAATCTTGTTACCAAAGTTATACATTCGAATGGATTAATTCTCTCACGATGTATTCTATCTCAAAAATTATCCATGTAATCCATATCCTCCATGTCAATTAAATTTAAAATATCCATACTCATTTATAAAATCAAAAGAAATCTTTAATATTAACTATTAAGTATACGCAAAAGAAATTTGACACAATACGTCAGAGGAAGAGAGGCCGTTAACTGGATAGACTCTCGTTAAACTAGCATATGGCGGTGGTTAAATTTAAATAATGCTCAAGCATTGTTAAACCCTAAACAATGCCTAGACACTCTTTTGTAGTAAAGTTTTTTTTTAACACGTGGTTTAAGCCTGATTAAAGTGTGTTTAATGTTTTTGTAGTAAGACCGTTAATGCTTGTATTATGGATACCAGACGGTTGATATACATATATATTATAAATACAAGACATCCATGACTCGATCTATCTAAGTATATTCTTATTATTAAATTGCTTATCTAGAGCGCTGTCTGAATAAATATAGAGTTCAATTAAATAGCGCCTGCAGATAGGTTTAGGTATGAATGTGGATCGTCTAAACAACGCCGGTTGTTTAGTGTAGTTGTAAATCAAATCGTCATTACCGACAATCGTTTACATTCACGCCGCCTTGTAAACAATCGTGACATAAAACTGCTACCTATATTTTACGGGTATTCAATTTGGGGGAAAATCGATTTTAATCGCTTATAGTTTCCAATCGATAATCGAGCAGACTCGCTCGCGGTGTGGACGAGTTCGTTTTTTTTAAACAGCAGGAAGTGGTTGGCGGATACCGGCTAGACGAGGAAGCGATGGACGGGCTAAGGTAAACAATGAGCGGTGTAAACTACACGGCTTGTTTATTCCTTAACTAGGTACAGCTGGACTGGCATTGAGAAAACATTGTACGCAAGCGGAACTCTGTGCAGCAGTCTCTACTACAGACTTATGTTGATCTAGTTTTTGCCCGCGAGTTTGTCCACGTCCCTTGCGGGGGTCCCTTAATCTGGATGAAAGATACCCTATATCCTTTTCTGCACTTTTTATTTCACCGATACAAAATTAATGATCAATTACCTAATCACAATATAAACACCAATCATTGCTTGTGGTATCCACAAGACAGTGGACCGTCAGCCTGTCTGACGACCTTAAAAAGAAAAAAAATTGAAACAGAGAAGTCTCATCATACCTACTATCTTGGCACAAGACTACACAGATGTTTGTATATAGGTAAGTACCTACTTAGTCATATTTTGAACTATTTACCATAAAAGACTCAATGAACCTTTAATATGGATTAAAATCTACAACTATTTAAGAAATACCTATTGTAAAAAATAATCAATAAAAAAAATCCTATGAATATATTTATTGCATAGTAGGTATCAATCCAATGAAGAAATTTATCAAATATTTTTTTTTGTATTTTCTATATTTCTGAAAAAACAACCTATTCTAAAAACCTATACTTATATAAGAATATAAACATACCTCCATAGTAATATACATAATATATCCAGCGTTAACATTGTTGATATTATAATTTATTTTGTATGCACTTCTTTAAATATTCAGCACTCAAATTTAAATTTCAAAGAAAGTTTATTTGCAGCCTTAATTTGTCTCGAGTTTGGGCGGGCTACTGCGATCGGCAAAGAGTCATCAATGCAACTGAGCACTGTCACAATTGTATCACATAGTTGTTGCACTAAGAAAACACTAACAAATTGATATGTTTATCTACAGAGAACCATAAATTCATTCCGGGCCCACCCTTTAGCGAGGGGTTCCACCCTTCTCTTTAAAAAATTGCAAAATATTACATAAATAATAAAAAAGGCCACCATGAATGAACCATCCCCCTACAATGTCCCCTGTAGGTATCACTGATAGATATAATTTTGGCTGGCTCATAGTTCCGAGGAAATGGTCTGTAATGCTTCCTTTGAGATTTAAATATACGAAATGTTTTATTCATTTCTCTTTCCCATCTTCGTGAAGTTGAAAAAAAAAATACATAAAAAACTTTTTATTTAGGGAGTTAGATTTGTACTAACTTTTATAATTATATTTCGAATTTCGTTACATCTGCACTTATTTTTATAATAATACCAACAAAAAAACAAGTTTTTGTTATTTTTTGCAATTTTAATTATTACGTTGGTTATACACAAAACACAGTATATGTATAAGCTTTGTTTAAATCAAGTCTTTATTATTGCTAAGAAAAAATCAGCGATCTTATCTTCCACCTACCACAAATAATGAAGTGTTAAATTCTTCACGCGACGACGTCAAAACATATCTATATCCTTTAATTTGAAAGTAAGAGAATATTATTGTCAATGTTATCAATCAATAGTTTTATGGATTAACCCTAAACGACCGTTTAAAAAATGTCACCCGTTACAGTGATAGGGGTGCGCTATGTTTTAATTTAGTAGCGTGATGGGTTGATGGGAAAAGTTTGAATGGGCGCGGGTGCTATGGCGAGCTTGGTAATTGGCCGCCGGAGACTACAACGTATTAGGGTGGGAACTGGGAGCATAATATGAAAAGCCATTAGCCTTTCATGAACTCTTGCCATTCTTTGAACAGTTTGAACACAAAGTTTAATAGGAACTATTTATTGGCAAAAGTACCTATGTAATAGTCATTAGACATAAGAAGAAATCAATATAATACATTATTATACTAGCTGAAACCAGGTCTCGCTTTTTTCTGTAAAAAGTGCCTACCGTATAGGTATTCTTTGAACATACTCGTATACATTTAGTAAAAAGCAGTTACAAACATAGACTTATTTTTTATTAATATAAATAATTATATTTTAACAATTATATTTTATATATATATCTCTCTCTCTATGTGCCTCTTCAGTCCTGAAGGTTAGCCGTCAACCTCCTGAACCGGTCCCTGTCAAGAGCCAACTGGAACAGCTACTCGACCCAGGCAATTCCAGTCCACTCTCTGATATTCCTGAGCCACGACTTTCTTCTTCGCCCAGGGCGTCTCTTCCCTTTCACCTTACCATATATTTTATCAAACAATGCATTAGATAACCTACTAAAAAAGTAATCGATTATTCTTTTAACTCATAGATTCAGTTCAGTTTTTAAAACTCTAGAAACTCTTTAGAACAATTTTATTATTTATTATTTGTCGTTCAACATAATGTATTAAAACTTTTGCAAATTTTACTTCACATTTTCACTTGAAAAAACAGTCAGGTATGAAAAAACTACTCACAAACAAGTATTCTAGACAGAAAGGAAATGAAAATTTCTTTAGCCTCCATAAACCCACGTTTATGTAATGTGCACAAGGTTTAAGTAATTATTAAAACTACGTAACACGTTGTTATGAATTAATTAGTTTGATGATATAACAACCCGTTTAGTAAATGCAATTACGGTAGTCGCATTTGTATACCTACAGACGTGCTCATTAATATTAATAATATTGCCTAAAAGGTGTCAGTTACAAAATAAAATTAAAAGGTGTTAGTTATCAACATACAAAATACTTGTCTTGTTATTTACTTACTTACTTGACTTTAACTTGTCAAGAATGTCAAGATGTAATACTTGACTTAAAGTCTAAAATGTAAACCAATGTTTTGCTAGAATATTATTATTATTTAACTTATAGTTAGGTAAGCCTATTCAGACGCTATCATAATATTTTTGGAAGCTGTAATTAGGCCACAAAAGAGTTACTTTACTAGTGTTTATTATATTTTCATAATATTATATCACGTTTTTCTATTTTTTTATTTCAAATTTAAACGAGTAAGTTACCAATTAGGTACTTACTGTTATATTGACACTGTACCGAAGATAAAATATAGTTGGCAATGGTGCCGATATAAATTGTTAATAAACTATAATAAGTCATTATAGCTACTATGGAATGTCCATGTGAGTATACGCTAAGTAAGTAGCCAGTTCGACTTACTTTAGTTGTGACAGTTTAGTATTTTAAGATACTTAATAGATTCGTCTTAGCCGATACTCACCGTAATGTGGAATAAAAAACATAGTTCTCTAGAAAAATAATGGCTGTCTTTACTTCGATATTTTTAAGTAGGTACACGAATAGCCGCATCGGATTGCCGAGGCCTTCAAACTCGTTTCCACAACGCGTTCATTGGTGATTTCTTTTTATAAATTAAACGTGTTTCTTTCTACAGTCGGCTGGTGAAGCACTAATTCTGTAAGTTTACGACCGGCAGACCAGCCCGGTCCAGTCAGATACCGCTCCCACGCCTTTACTTTAGCGGCCCTTCTCAATAAGTGTGGGCGGACAATTATTACGGACGAATAGAATTCATATCGCCTCCCCTATTATGTATTTATCAAAGTATCAAAGTTTTACTTTATCTGTTTTAACAATAATTGAATTCATAATTATTTTCTACATGTTTTATTTTAATAATATAAACCGTATATACTTAGTATCGTTATATTGTATATCTATGAGTTATAATATGCACTATCGTATAGTATCGTTGTATCTCAAGTAAGTATACGTAATATAAATGCATTAATGCAGCAGGAAAAATACAGTGATAATAATTTTTGAAAATACGACTTGTGTTTAAATTTTCGTTAACTTATTTACCTACTGAGACCTTGTTAAAATGACTCTCAAAGATAATATTATAATCACCCATATACCTACACACAAACTAATTAGGCTCACTAAACACTCAGTTTAGATTTGTACATATTTTAGGGACCACAGGTGGGCTGAGTTTGCCCTCAAACTGCAATATAACTTCAGACTGATCAGATCCATCGTGTATTTGTTTATTCGTCTCACCTTCTTTTAAAATATCAAAGCTCTGGAAAATTGCTCTAGACTTAGATTTTGGAATTCTAGACTTTATAAAATAAATTTTATAATACAGTTCCTTTTGCACTTTTTCTAATTTGAAAACTTTTTCAAAGCAATTACAATATAAAATGAAAAATGAGAGAAAAGCGATATTCTTGCTACGCACGCAGTGACGAAGTGATTTTTCTTCAAAGAACTTTTTTACATCACAATGAAGTTAATAAATTAACTTGTACTGTAACAAAAGTGAAAATCACCACTTGATCATATATTTTATAAGATTGTAAAACCGGCACGCGTCGAGAGTAATCATAACGCATTAAACTACCTATTCGTTATAAATCTCAGCTTTTTATTCACCATTAAAACTGTTTATTGGTTATTAACACTTGTTTAGACGGCCTACTCTTAAACAGTCGTAGAAAGACTTGGGAACATGCAAGTTGATTGACGATAAGACTCTAATGCTGACATATATGTCTGGGAAAATATTGGAACATTGGTCCATTCCATGAAAATTCACATAATAATCACTATGAAATCTGTACAAAGTTAGTTTACAGAGCTACCTATATTTACTTTAGTGAAATAACTTGAGGATAACACGAGCTTTAGGCCCATTCCTTTCATCCCATTTTCAATTTAATACCTATACCTATTGAGTGTTGCATTATCATGATACTCTTGATACCTTAGTTAATAAATTATAGATATTTTAATACCTACATACGAGTACCTATTAAGGCATTGAGATATTAATAAAAAAATCATTATTTCTTTGTAAAGATTTCTGTATGTTTTAAATTCTTTATGATAAAAGATCGGATGATAAACTGACTCCAGAATTTGACTGGACAAATTATTCGATACTAATCAACACTTAGTTGTAGTTGGTGAAAGAGGCCCTTATACTTTAAAGTAGAGCACTATAAAGTACAAAGCTGCCGACAACTTTAGCACTTAGCTATTAGAAAATAATAACTTTTCATTGACGTATCTAAAATGGCAGCTAGAATCACAAGTTCTACTTCCATAAAAGTATAAATCAGACAAATCATTATATCCTCATAGTTGAGGGAACCGAGCCTCCTTAACGGCGTATCAAATTAACATTAATAACCGATGTAAATCTTATTATTCGTTTCAAACACTCATCGACTTTTAAATCGTAATAAAATGTACGAACGGCAGTCAATTTATTTATTGCCTTAAAGTTGTAAAACGATATTACACGCCATAATGATGTGTGTTATTGGCATTTATTCCGACCATTTTACTATCAGTGACCACTGAATCAGCGTTTATTGTTATTGTATAATTAAAGGAAATTAGTCAAATGAAATTAATAATTATTGATCCGACGATAAATTGTTAATATAAGCCTGTGGCACAATGAAGGCATGCTTTAATGTTATATTATTTCCCACAATTTCGTACGGCCTTTAAGTATAAAATTTGTTATTGTGTTATAGTAGTAGTGTTGTAGTAATATTATATTAATTCGACTATGTTACAGTTCATGGTGTATTTTTTATAATATATCATATAATGTATACATTTTTTATTTTATTTTAAAATCATATGCACCTCGAAATATGTCTATCATAGGTAGGTAAAGATAAAAATATACTGTACCTACCTACTGTATGTAATATAAAAATACGTTAAAACTCATAGATACATAGGTAGGTATATAAGACAAAAATATTAGGGTATCCACAAGTCCGGACCGTGAAAATTTGCGTCTGATTTATTTATTACACGTACTGTCAACAATGTATTTTAAAAGTGAAACGAAAAGGATTGTACGTACGAGAAGGGTGTCCGAGCTTTGTGATCGCACCCTGTTATGCAAATGAGTACCCTGAAACCGAAAGTGAAGCACAAAAGAGATACTTGCGTAACTTTTACATAAATCATGGCCACGCATTAGAGCCAGTTAAGTAAATTACGTGCAACAATACAAGCGACTGTGATGCGATGCCTTTGTCGTTTGTCGGACTCATCGGAAAAAAAGGGTTTGAAGCGACAAAAAAAGTGACCATCACGTTAATTTTCTTTAGTATTGTAATCATGAGGTAAAATTTGCATAATTTAAGTATCGATTTTTGGTTTAAATATTTTGCCTTTATGTGGTTTCACTTTCTTCTACGAACATTTCAAATAGTTCTCACTGAATAGGCAGTGCGTGTTCATAGATTGTTGTGTTTAGTAGTGACGCAGAACTGTTCATGAAAAATTCACATAAATACGATCGTGTCGTACATTATTTGATAACAGGTTGTGATTTATATTCAGGTGCGTGTTACCGGATAGTTTGGTTTTTATGACCTCGATAGAGGGGACGGGTGGAGTGGAGTTGACGATTCGTTTATCGGTCGCTAACTCCGTTGCGACGACAGCCTATGACGCGGTATCAACGTGTGTTATGTTGATGTAAGTGTTACATTTACTGCTACGTTTATAGCTTTTTTGGTTGTGCTGACGAAATAATGTCTTACGTAGATTAATAGGTAGGTAGGTATGTGAAAACGAGAATAGGTAAATAACTTGCTACATTGAGTTACATAGGTAGGTAGGTATTATTCGATCAAAATGGTAGTAAGTATACCTAAACCGCGAGTGTTAATTTCATCTGTTCTGCTGAAATCAATTGAACTAGAAAAGTCAAGCTAATTGATTTTGTTGTGGACTGTACCAAACACTACTATCTAACGAGGAGTGAAAAGTCCTTCATGAATTTCTCTTTTTGCACCTAAGTTCGACAGATACATGTTCATATTTTATTTTCTTATTTCTTCTTCATACTTTCAAAGCTTTACATAATTATGGATCATACTTTATTTAAATTAAAAGTTAAAATTAAATTAATTAAATAAAATTAAAAGAAAAATTAAAAATATTCATTTTTTTTACTGTGAAATAGTCTGCAGCCAAAAGAATCGTGAGAGTGAGATGGTAAATAAATGAAATCTGAAAGTTGGCAAATTGAATTTTTAAACCAATTTAAAGGCATAAGTTGTGGTGTCAAATCAATAATAAAGGTTTAAATTAACATTTTTATTAGAAATATAGACAAGAGTAAGCTATAGCGCCCGCAGGCTGAGCCGTAGCCAGATAGAATTAAACCGCAATCAATTTCTAACTCGTTTCAAGATGGCGGATAAACCGCACGAAGTCATTCATCAGGGGCACGTCATAAAACAGAATTATACTGGGATCACAGACTGTCTCGGCCATGATTACGGAGAACCATAATAAATCAAACCCAGAGCCCGCAGCCCGATCTAATTGCACTAGATTCTATTTCTCGTAAATCAAAAATTTCGACTGAGTGCGGGTACGTAATGTAATGTACCTTTGTTTTGTACATCGGTTGTGTTGATCGTAAAATAAGTAATATATTTGAAAATTTCGGTTGAGTTAACGACCCGCGATATAATTCAATAATAAAGAAAATGTTTTGATTGAGATGAAAAATAAATATCTTAACATTATTAATAGTAATTGTTTTAAATTACCTAGATCAATAAAGACCATGTAAAATCATTACAGACATTTTCAAGCATAGGATAAACAATGAAATACATGCGTATTGGCCTGTATTGGCTTGAAATTAATATAGGCCAGTGCGCTGGCCACACCACGGCTTACGAGCTAAATAAAAAGTAGTTCATATTTCCAATACCTACAGAGATAAACAGAGTACCTAGTTAATTAAAAAAATAAACCATAATATAGTGCTTTAAGTCTCTTTATCAAAAATAGACATACTAAGTAAATTTGGTTTATCGGTTGATCTGACAGACCAATCATAAAACTTTACCTAGTGTTATCCGGGCATCTCACGCCAACGGGCCTTATTCGCTGTCAGTGGTTTTTAAAACGTATCGACTCCAATGTCGACATGTATAACCACGATAAAAACCTCATAGACATTTTGACAGGTGCTTAATTAATACCCAAAGTACCTAGACAATTGTTGAGTCTATAAACCGCATCGAGTCGATAACCACAGCAAAACCACACATTGAGAATACGGGCCCTGGTCCAACTAAGCATAGGTATGCTCTACATAACTACCTAGTTATATAGGTAGATATATGTAGAGTTTTATATCTAAATAATTAATACTGAAGACCCAATCAATCAGTAGGTATCTACACATATTTATTCATAGATAATTCAACGTAATAGACTCTCGCCGGGAGAGCCATAAATTATTATTGACTGTGCCAATAAGATCACTCAATTAATATCTCACTGTGTACTAATAAATCTTTCATTCAATGTGACCACATATAGGTTAGTCCAGTCTTAATTGGTATCGAAAATAATTTGTAAGACTCCAGTAGATAATGTAAAATATTTACTTATAAAATATATGCAAAATATATCAATTGCTAACGTAATATAAAACTTATTAAGAATAAAATATATTCAATGGTTAATTAAATAAAATTTATCCAAATTTATTTCGTATCTTCATTATTATTATTTTAGTATATTTATTTTTAACGTTTTTTTTTTTGCTTCAAATTTACCTAACATCAGTTTGAAGTGAAGCTACGATTAATAGCAGTTGTACAAAAGAAAATAGAATACTTTTATAAAAATATTGAAAATTCTGATAACATATTTAGGTAGGTATAGGTACGTCAATGTCGTCGTGCTTGTAACCACAATAACTGATATTTTATAAATGTAAAATAACACTTGGTTCACAAAGATTAATTACATTCAATTGGGACTTTAATTTGTATTACTTAATGTAGGTATTTTCTGACATAGTATTTAGAGAAGAGTGGTAGCTAAGTTACATTGTTCCGTCAATGTAACAACATACTTACAACTCATTGCTTTTAAATATACCTACTTATTTTCAAGCTTGGGACCCGATTGGAACAGCGCAGCGGTAACTCTTAGTGACCGTAAATAAGTCTGGCATTTTAAGAACCTCGCCTAGTATTTTACGTGCATTGGCAAATACTTAGGTACAATGCGACAATAAATCTTATACATCCCCAAATGTGCTATAAGCGGGTCATGGGCGATAGTAAATTATGCTTTATAACGCTCGAAGAACGGTCTAGTTTCCTTTAGTAAGGATTTCCAATATGTATACGTCGCGGCGCAACGCTAACGTTGGCGACTCACGATTTGAAAACTGATTTATGATCAACCACGATAACGGACTTGCGATAAAAATTTTGCCGTTTCAAGGAGCACGTTCCTATCTTTAATACCTAAAAGGTACCTACTCTAGACTTACACCAATATAGGTAGGTGATTAGGGCTTAGTCACAGTAGAAAAATAAGCCGTATTTTCCCAATTAAGTTGATAACTTAAGTTAGGTTAAATTTATTCTGTTTTTAAAGACATATTGTGGAAACGCTTAGGTACCTATTACACCTATCTTTGTAGCACTGTGATTTTATTCAAAGTTAAATTTTCCATCCTCACTATGGACAGGGCTTCATTTATCTTCTGGTAGGTACCTACATAATAGACATGTAAATTTTAAGTAATTTAATTTGCCGTTAAATTACTCAAAATTTACTCATTACAACAAAAACATTTAAGTATATGTGTATATATATTATTAATATTGAAACTGTGATTTGAACCAGCATCTACCATTTCAGAAGCATTTATTATTTGAAATAATTAATAACACAAATATTCAATATTTTTAATGTTGAATAAAAAAATTATCGAAAATAAAGAAGGAGTTAAAAGAAATATGAAATGCAGCCAAGGTTTTTTAGTGCAAAACGTGTGACACGAAAATTGTTTCAGTGCTCACGGAATTCAGTCGTGTTGCTTTTAAATAACGAACAATAGCTGCCATTGCTCTATTGAGTCACGAAGTTTCTTTACTTATACCTACCTACTATTTTACATTTAGAAATTATTTAACATTTCATAAATACAGAAAATATATTAAAAAATTAACAAATATTATTTAAAATAAATACTTTTTTAATCAGTTAGTTATTGATACTTTTTAATTAAACATCATATAGGTACATAAAAAACTAAAATACATTTTAATTTCTACATAAAAAATAATTATTTATGATTATAACAATAAACGCACCGTTAATTACACAAGTTTTAAACCTACTTAAACATTTAATTACTCGCCAAGTAATTAGAAGCGATGACAACAAGATACTGTATTTAATTAAAGAGAATTAAGACAGATCTATGTCTCACAATAATTAATTAGGAACAAATAAAGGAAACTATTCACGCTCCGGACTCTTATAGCGACGGCGTCGTTTGTGTACGTGCCTATACAAATGCATACCTACTTTTGTAAAATTACGTCATTGTTCTATTATGTGTAGTTTAGTATTGTGCTATTCCTGTTCTTCGATATCCAATAACACTAATCAATAATATAATTATCGCCATTATTTCCACACCGAACTGACTAACAAAAGAAATAATGTAATTAATACAAATTTGACAATTCCTTTTTTATGACTGAAGGTTTCGTCTCAGTTGTTTCGTGGC
Source organism: Synanthedon tipuliformis (assembly GCA_947623395.1). Lineage (NCBI taxonomy): Eukaryota > Metazoa > Arthropoda > Insecta > Lepidoptera > Sesiidae > Synanthedon > Synanthedon tipuliformis. Next base: position 6,641,691 of record OX392417.1, on the reverse strand, counting down.
CTTAGATATAGGTAGGTAATATTATTATTCTACCTAATACTGTTTCTTTATAAGAGAACAAAAAAATAAGGAAAAAATATAAAATATCCCCCTGTACACACGTAGGTATATATATTACATGACAGGATTCGAGGTGTTAATTTACAAGTACATACCTAGTAGATGATACCTATATCTTTGCCAGTTGCCAATCTGGTACAATACCTACTTACCTACTAATTTATATGCACGCTTGGAGGTCAGACTATATATTTTATGCAGTGTATAGGTACTGTATTTCAATATATGTAATAAGTACCTACCCGTCACATGCTATTAATTGCTCTCGAGTAAAATTGGCACGCGTTGCAATATCTGGATATTAGTATGTCGCCTTTGACTAAAGACTTCGTGCGCGTAACTTTAAAAAATACTAGCTGGCGCCTGCAACTTCGCCCGCGTGAAAAAGTAGCCTATCCTCATCCTATCCTGTGCGTACGTCAGTATATCATATAGTATGTTTATCTACCAAGTTTCATGAAAATCAGTTAATTCATTAAGTTTAGTTCAGTTCATTAATTCATTCATTCAGTTAAATCAGTTAAGTTTCATGACATAGGTACATAGGTACAATAAATGTATATATATGTATACAATACACACAGAAAAAAATTCTAAAAATCATCAATTTAGTTTCAGTATCATAGTTCAGTATATAGACGCTATAAACACGATATCCCTGAAAACAAAGTAACTTACACCATGACCAACCTTTACAGATTTATTATTAGTTTTATATATTACTCGCTGATAATGAAGCTTTCTAGTACCTATATGTGAAAGAATTTCCTAAGTCGGTCCAGTAGGTTTTGAGTTTATTCATTACAAACAAAAATACAAACACACAAAAATACAAATATTCTCTTTTTATAATATTAGTAGGTAATAGATATAGGTATAGCATGTGACCATTTGAAAAAATAAAATATTTATTGAAATAGGTGCCATAGCAAGGTGCAATTTGTTATATCTTTTCTACCTTAGCTTACTGCGTTAAGCAGGCATGTGTTCCATAATTATTTAAAAAGATTGTAGGTAACATACATAAGGTAATAATTACAAGCTAATCTTTAACTGTCAGGGAAAAATGAAAGAGATAATAATTGAAATAAAGAGTAACAGATAAATTAGAGTAGGTAAGCGAAATTAAGCATAGTAAGCGAACCTTCTTACAAATTCTCATTACTCACAAAAATCCATAACTCTGAAAATTGATCTTGCACGTACCTAACTAATTCTGACTCATTAAGTGCGGAGTTATTATTAAATGACATGAAACATACCACTGCAATAACCAATGTCCGATTAACACCACCGATAAGTATAATAAAAATAGATTTCTTTTTAAATTGCGTTATCGAAATACTAACACTGAGTATTGTGATATTAATTATTGATATTTGCCGCGGCCATCTTGGATCTGCGTACGCGCCCTCGCGCCGCGAGCACCGCGAAATTACAGCCGCGCGCGCTCACCCACTCGCGGAGTGTAAAAATAAAATAAAGCCAACCGCTCCATAGGTATATACAGTAACGAATCTCTACTTTATCATTGCCAATATTAAACAGACACTTATTGTTAGCTGGTTAAAATTAAACTTACAAATAAATGTGTATTTCCGTTGTAGCATTGTTTCTTTTAACATTAAAATTAAAAGCTGTAAGTTTAATGTGCTGTAAAAATATGAAATGGGTATTACATACATATTTTTACAGTAAATGTGATATCCAAATAATATTAGGTCAATACGCGAATTTGGTTACTCTTGCCTGTTCTGACTCAAGGTTGGAAAGTCTCAGGAACATATTGAACAGTGAATTAAATATTTTCTCAATAGTAAATCTGGCGATTTCGACCTTTCTTCCCATATAAAATAACATTGCTTCATCTATCAAAAAAAAAATTTAATTTGCCATAGTAGGTATAATCCTGTAGAATGTTAATTTTACTTTAATACTTGATCATCATAAAAGTTTTTTATAAGATTAAAATAATTATTATTTATTAGCATGTATATCAAAATTTAGAAGTAAATTATGAATGACGCGAAACTTTTTCTTGGAATTACATGAAACTGTACTGATTCACGTTCTTATTGTGGTGAAATAAAGTTGTTTTGTAGACGTGTGGGTAAAAGGGACGGTATTTATTTATAGGTTAGTAGCTATATTAATATAACAGCCAGGTCTGTGCAGGTTCTCTTGTGGTTTCACGAAACGTCTTAATATGACCGGTTAAACGCTGACTCAGAAAAGCAATACAAAGAAGAATAAAATTAAATCTGTGATAGCCCAGTGGCAAGTTATATTATGTTTACCTATGTGGTTTAAAAACTTGCAAATAAAGGTCAGCATGAAGGATCCTTTTGATAATAAGTGAATACCATCATAAAGAGGGCCGCAAGTGCTCTACCAACATTCATTAATTTTGATAAAGGATGAGTTATAAGAAAAGTATAAGGCGCTGGCGTTTCTTATTATCTCACTGAAACTAACAGCGCACACTTTGTTATTTTATAGAAGTTTTATGTAAATGGTTACTGCAGCCAAATAAGCTGGCTGGTTTAACACCTGTAAGTGAAGCTTGTCACCATCTGTCAAGTAGGCTAACCATCATTTAAAGTCACCGGTCCCCGGGGATAATGGAGCTGATAGGTATAGGTACATACCTTTGTTTGTACGGTAAAAGTCCAAAATATTAAAAAGAAAATAATAAAAAAAATCGCATGTCGAAGGATGCACTAAATCGAGTGCATAATTTAATAAAATATAAAATTATTTCCAAAAGTAACTAATCAACAATTTACTTGTAGTCTGAAAGACTACAAGTACTTGTACTAAGACTTGTAGGTGAAAGAGGCCGCCCTTAATGTTATAAATAAGTATTAATTTTAAGAAATGTCACATTTTGAGGTTTTTCTTTTCAGTTTAAATAGGTGTGACGTTTAATTAATGATAGGTTACTTCTTCACAAATCGTGCTATAAGTATGTGTTTTATCAAGTTAATTTGCGAACGTGCGAAAGTTTATAAGATTAATTAAAATTCCTTGACAAGAGTAGGCGTCTTCTATTCTTAATATATTTTTAACTATTGGCTACACAAAATATATCAAAATATAAGACGGGAGCTTATTTCACGTTGCTATACTTTAAAAATTAATGTAGGTAAATGAAAATGCTCAACTTAGTTTTTTTTAAATATTCCCGGTAATATAGAACCAAACCGATTTCTCTTTAAATTAACATGCTTTAAAAAATTACTTTATGTTCATCTAAGTATATCTGTAGAAACTCAGCGAATAATAATTTCTTATTAATAAATGCTATACATGTGTGACTTATTAGTAGGTAATAGTTACTTTATATAATAATATAATTAATAGTTATATATTATAACTATTATATATGTATTTAATTATTTTAATCTAAAGCACTTCTGCTTCATCAATGAAATTCACTGAATATTAAGCTCAGTATAGCTATAAACGTTTACGACGTATGCATAGTGAAGCGCGCCTTTATTTCAAATATTTAGACAGAATTGTTTGGCAGGATATCATGTGATTATGTTTGTTTTAGTTGTAAATGTTATAATACGGATATGGGTTCGGTGCAGACGTGCGAGCGGGATTAAACCGGCAAGATATTGCGAGGCGGTATTCGAAGCAGCGGAGGTGCGGGCGGGCGTGCGGACGACGACCTCTCTGTTCAAGCGCGACTTCTCGCTCGATTCAAATTAGGGCTGTACAAACTATATTTAACCAAAAAAACCTTTTCTCAATACATAAACTTAGTTTTTAAACATTTGGCTTTGAGTAAAATTTATGTCAAGATAATTTTATGTATGTATATAAAAGGGAAATATAAAACATAAAGGCTCTCATCCAATAACTGCAATATAATTTATAATTAAGGTTCTTAGTATTTGTATTAATTTGCATATTTCCCTTTATTTTAAAATTTCAACCAAACTCAGTTAGGTGGGTGGGTACTACATAGAAGTAATCAAGGTAGGATGTTTTTTATCTGCCATTAAGATCTGAAATGTGAACTAGGGATGGAATGTTGAACGTTTATTTTCATGACTTTATAAATATCCTTTCCACAAAATGTTCTAACATTTCATTCGTCTAAAGATTAATATCTTTGTTCATAAAATATAGCCTTAGCACCAAAGGTTATAACTTTAATTACAAGGTAGCTGTATTTATAAAAAAACAAACATCTCAATCGTACTCAAGATCAAGACTGAAAACATCTGCAAATAATAAATTGTAAGGATTATGTCGGATTTTTAAATTTTATTTTTGGTGCCCAGATTTTATCTTGTAGCATCCCCTGTCACGGTCCAATAACGCCCGGGACAAGACAAAGTTCAGTCTCCCCTTCACAGAAACATCCCGGTCCCACCCCTCGAAAACAATAAATATGTCAGGGAAGATATTACATGACGTCGAGACGTAGGCACAGTCTTAACTAAATTATTGCTAGCCAACTTTTCCTGACGAGACCGAATGTTGTACGGGATAAACTTTTTACTTTTTATGACTCTTTTTCATTAAGATGATGTTATGAAACAAACCTACTATATCTCATTTATAGCTTGTTTTATATATTATGAGTAGGTACCTACCTAAATATATATAATTATCTAATATACAGATAAGGGCATTTAATATAGAGATTTTTTTCGTTACTTTTTTTCGTTTACGTTGTAACTTCCAAATAAAAAAAAAATATTAGCAAAAAAATTAAAATGAAATGTGTAAAAATTTCAAGTCTATCCATCGGATAGTTTTCGAGTTTTGTGGACACAAACATACGGACGCTATTTTTTTTACCTATAAGTATAAAGCTAGAGAGTTCTAATATAGAGATAAGTTTAAGTAGGTATATATATGATTTACTAATAGTTAGAACTTAATTTTTATCTATCAATGTTAAAAACTTGAAAAAAAAATATAATACATAAATTATTTATATAAGGTATTGTTATTGATTGTTATCGCATTCTCAACCGTAGAGTACCTCAAGTAAGTTTTGCAACAAAATAAGAAATTCAATTTTAGATAAAACTGGTTTTATAATACCTACTAGATTAAAAAGGAGATATATTTGTAGCTATTTTTGTACCTAGCCTGGAGCAGGTTTGCTTGGCTTTTATTTGATTATTTCAATCTTTATATTTATTGAAAAAACTTATAGATATTATCTGATTATAAACTATCAAATCCCTCTCGACTTGTCCGTTCCTTTGAAAGCTCCATATTTTACTGAGACAGTGGAAATCACTAAAATATACATTGTATACCGTTACAAAGCAAACAAAACCGTTTCCCCGCAAAAAAAAAATCAGGAAAAAGCGCGCCAGAGAAAAACAACTACGTCCATAAAAGAAAGAGCAGAGTTGGCAGCGAAATGCGACTTGCTCGCTCAGCGCAACGCCATTGGCTAGGCGTTGTCCCCCCTCCACCCCCTAAGGCCCGAGCGTCCGACCGTAACTCACTCTTCACTTGTTTTTACGGCCGCCATTTTGTGACGTTCGCTCGCGCGGCATCCCGCGCTAATCCATACTCGCTGTTGTAGTCACAGTACACAGCTCACTGCTCAGTACAGGAGGTTATTATTATTGCTCAGTGTAATCAAACTTGTTAAGTACTATCAAGCTTGTATGGATGGCACTTTTAAAATATTGTATCTATGACTGTGACCTTCATAATAAATAAGATAAGTTGTACTTAATGATTATTTCTACGCTATGGGAACACCCTATTTAAAAATTATTGGAATTTTAAATATAAAGGCAATTTTATACTGTTGCCTATCTAGATAGTATGTACGTTGATTATTAAAAATTAAAAAAAAGTAAAAAAAAAGGTCATGCAATCTGAGGATTTACCCAAATACTTACCTAAGTGGCTCTCTCTTGTTATTTTTATCATATTGACTAGCTGGCGCCCGCGACTTCGCCCGCGTGAAAAAAGTAGCCTATTCTGTGTCCCGTGCGTCTAAATGTTTATCTAACAAGTTTCATGAAAATCAGTTAATTCATTTAAGAGTTATGGAGGAACATAAGCTACATACATACACATACCTACATACAATACCTACACTTATCATAATAACATGACATTAGGGAATAGGGAACGTAATTATTGTAGTCATTCATTTTGAATGAGTAGACATCATAATTTCACATAAAAAGAATATTCATGGTGAATTCAAAACCCTAATATATTAGCAACTCTTTGTAATATTTGAATTTGTTTATTTTTCTAAATTATATAATATAGTTAACCTAGAATTCCATGAACTTTATTTCTTAAACCAAGAATTCCATAAATATAACGTATTGGGATAATATATCCAGTATATATAATACACCCGGCTTTAGCATTCGTAGGTATAATCTTAGTTACTTAGAGCCTGCATTACAGGGGCCCCATTAACACAACAGGCAACAATCTTCCTTAATGATCGTCCGCTCCTCCATAGATGCATAAGATAGGTAAGTGTACGAGAAAGATGAGGGAAGGAAAAAGGGACGTATTTCGAGATAGATTTACGTCTTAATCTCCATCATTAGGCCACGTTCTCGTTTAATATCTTTGAGACAGGCGGCGATGAGGAGATAATATATATTATAAGCGCTAGTTCAGACACGGCGGGAACCGCGCGTAAACCGCGCGGTTATGTCTGAACGATTGCAAAACAACTCATATAAATAAGACCCGTGCGATTTCAGAATCGCATGGAAATCGCACGGTTCCCGCCGTGTCTGAACTAGCGCTAATACAGAAAAATATGAATACCTATTTTTCTAAGAAATTTCAAGTTTTTATTAAAAATTTTATTATTTTTAAAATGTTAAGAATGTGTTAACTTTCAATGTGTGAAAAATAATATAAAAAATACCTATGTACATAAATGAAGGGAATCAAGATATTTTAAGAAATATATACACAAATTATTTTAATTCAGTATTTATTAACTCAAATATTATTTTTACGGGTTAGAGGCGATTGGTCATTGTGGCATTTTAAAAAATCGTGTTGTTTCGTCATAGCTCTATATATGTAATTCAATTTGCATAGTGTAGCTTCGTTATAAGCTCTATTAATTTTGAATAGTTTCCAATAGATAAATGAGTGATTCCTAAAGGATGATATAATGGTGGTCAACGGTTTTATTGCGTACTTTATAGCAATAAAAGTGAAACAGGGCTGTAAAGAGGGCAATTGTAGCGGTACATTTCAGCCTTTGGTTCATTTCCACGACTCTACAACGGCTTGAGCTTTCAATCAACCTGTAAACGACTTCTGGTGCACAACTTTACTAAAACGTATCAACAAATTGAAAAAAATATTTTATAGAAATGTGTAGGTATAAACTACGTGAATCAAAGCAAATCTTTCGTATGGTTATTTAAAACCGAATATAGCTATAATACGCTTTATTTTCCATATTATTCATTTATTTATGAAAAAAAAACTATGGTTCTATTTCTAAACTTCTAATTACTAATTTCTAAAAAATTAAAATGGTGGAGACAAAATGTATGTAGTATACATAGTAACGATAAAAAATCCACATTATTTTTCATTTCGTATAAGCGAATAACAAAGAAAATTAATATCATTATTTTTTATGTAACTAAAAAGCTGTCGATAGTCAAGTAGACTCACAATCAAAATGGTGATAGTAGGTATCTATTACTCCCGACAGTAATAGGGCAATTAAAAGCCAAAGGAAAGACATGTTTTAATAAATTTTTATAAGATCAAGTATTTTAGTCTAATCATGGAGATGTGGTTATACAAAACATGAACACAATTTCAAGTAAAACGAACAATGCTATAGAGAGAAAAACATTTGCATAACATGAACAACCATAAAAGCATTGAGTCCTATTCCGTAACAAATTGTAATGTGGAAGCGTCTTTGTTAATTGGACGCAATGAATAAAGGGCGATTATTGTTTCGTTAAATTTATAATACTGTTTTGTTACTATGCAAATAATACTCTTTCTTAGCATAACATGTTGATGGTAAACATTACTTTCAAGGGTTCCGCTTGTCAATCGACTTAAAAATCATTTCGAAGGGAACAAAAGTAGGTAATATTGGTACTTTCATTTTTGTTTATACAATATTAGTAGAGCGGCGAATCGGCCAAAAGTCGTCTGTTTCTTAAGTTTCGTGGTCACGGAGTGGTTTATACCTAAAACAGGTATCGTTGGATTCCTCGTGGTCTCCACATGACGAATCTGCCTGTTTTAGTTTCGAAAGCCGGGAACAAGTGGTATTTATGACGTCATAAAGATGGCGGCCGTCGACCTTAGTTTTTTGCAGATTTCTCCAGTTCTACACAACCAATTTGTACATGTGAGGTGCCGTTTGAAAGATATTTAGATGTATTTTATTTCTTTCATAGAAACAATGGCCGTAAATGCTATAGTTTCGTAATTATTCCCAAAAATAAAACTTTTTCTCCACGTGCTATCCTACATTTTGCAATATAACTCGTGATGGACTCACTTTTTTGCTACTGTTGTTTAATAATAATTTTAAGGATATTTCAAAAGCTACCTAATGATATATAAAACATACATCTAATGTAATAAATACAAAAGTTATAGCCATTTCCGTAATACAGATACCGCTCTATGCGCACGTTCTCTTGATACCGTGAAGCTCATCTGCTTACTATATTTACACTTAGATTTGTGTTAGATTGTGTTTATTTATTTATTTTATTTTTGTTATTTAGTAATATGTAAGTGTGTATATTTTGACATAATATTTTATTTTATAATTTTGTAAAAACCTATGGACACGTGCTACGAATGTCTGAAATAAAGTAAAAGACTATTATTAAAATAGAACAAATACAGGTGTATATTAATTGTTTATATTTTGCATTGTTCTAAAAGAACATACATCGTTTAATAATTAGGTAGGTATAAATATAAATATAATATGTATAAAAAATAATAAACATAGAATATAAAAAATACGATCAAATTTTTGCCTATAACAATTTATGAAAATACTTTACACGGCATAATTATGAAAAAGAGCTGGTCGCATATTACCTAAAAATTGTAGGTATTTATAATCTTAATATATAATCTTAATATATTTATAATCTTTATATATAAATAAAAATGAAAATCTGTTTGATTGTAAGCTCATTAGGTAGTTTATTAATATTTACGTATTCCCAAAATTAAACTGATTCTGACAAGTTTCTTTTCCAAAATTGCAAACACTGTCCCTACATTTCTGCCCTTTTCTGACATACCCACATCTTGTAGATCAATACGCTATTTTACATTGACATTTTATAAATTCTAGATCTTTTAAAGATATATAGGTGGTTTTGAGGTATGGATTGGCGTAAGTTTCATGTTCTCTAGTCTCCAACGACACTGTTCTTGGAGGAGGTAAGAAAAGGCTTTGGGATATGTGCCGATTTCCATATTAAAGCTTGGTAATTTTCTCCATGCATGTGATGCTTTACAGCTTCTTTTGTCGGAGGTATTTTTTTTCCAAACTTTTGATGCTATTGAAGACTGCAGCTTTCAAGTCGTCTTATAGTTTAATTTTTGTCATTGTATACTAAAATGACAAACTTTTCAGCTCTTTCTTAGTTTTGTAGTGGTCATTGATCTAATTCCTTCCAGGAGCATGTGACATTGATCAAATTCAATAGGTCAATTTGGCGTATCCTGATAGAGAACTTGTCATATCCATACCCTGTAAAAGCGCGGAAAACTAAAAAAATTGTTTCTTGCTAATGGTGTTAACAATTTGATGTATAGGAACAAATTTAGGTTTTGGTGATGTGTGGACCCTAACATTTTTTGGTAGTGCAACAGTGCAGATCTAGCATTTACAAAAAAATGCATCAAATAGCAGTAAGACATCGGTGTCTCTCCAAACGTTTCATAGCCCATTGATAAATGGCTTGTGTTACGATTCAATAAGAGGATCTTCGAACCCACCTTAAGTCAACAATTCCAAACCATCTTCGAATCTGACTGGGTATTTAGTTACTTCATGCGAAAGATAATTTGCTAAATTTCCTTTATTCTTGTCATGATGAACAAAGCGATCCCATTTTTTAGGTAAGGGAGTACTGCCATCCATTATTTTGTAATTCACGGAGTTACCACCTTCTTCTTATTTTCCCTAATACCGGATTTTATAGATTTTTCATTGCATCTGTCGAAAAGGACCTTTACTACCACATTCCTCCTCCTTCAATTTTCAAATGGTATTTAATCGGCCAATTCGCCAAAAGACATTCTTTGGTTTCCCAATACTTCGTAAGACTGCTTGGCCATCTATCAAAAAGGCCGTAGATCTTGGTCATAAGATAAAGATGCTTATGGCTACCACTTTTTCGATTAAAATTTTAGCCAAGGTTGATTTGGGACATGTTGCAGCTTTTAAAACAAAAAATGGCCAAATCAATCCAGCCGTTCTCAATCTCAAGTAATGGAGCTTACCATCGAACAGCATTTCATTTTTATTTATATACCTAAGCAGATTATAAATACCTACAATTTTTAGGTAATATACAACCAGCTCATTTTTATAATTATGTCATGTAAAGTATTTCATAAATTGTTAAAAGCTAAAATTTGATCGTATTTTGTATTTGTTATATTGTATACCTACCTACTTATTTAATAAGTAGTGAACAGAATAATAACAGTTTAATAAGAAGTAGAACAGTGCAAAATATACAGAATTAATATAAACCTGTATTTGTTTTATTTTAATAATATTAATTTAATAATAATAACTTTATTTCAGACATGGTGTCCAAAGGTTTTTAAAAAGTTATAAATTAAAATATTATGTTAAAATATACACTTACATATTACACAAAGAAAGAAAAAAGTGAAATAAATAAATAAACACAATCTAACACTAATTTAAGTGTAAATATAATAAGCAGATGCGCTTCACGGTATCAGTAGAACGTGCGCAAAGAGCGGTATCTGTTTTACGAAAATGGCGATAACTTTTGTATTTATTACATTAGATGTATGTTTTATATGTCATTAGGTAGCTTTTGAAATATCCTTAAAATTATTATTAAACAACAGTAGCAAAAAAGTGAGTCCATAACGAGTTATATTGTAAAATGTAGGATAGCACGTGGAGAAAAAGTTATATTTTTGGGAATATTTACGAAACTATAGCATTTACGGCCATAGTTTCTATGAAAGAAATAAATAACATCTAAATATCTTTCAAACGACACCTCACATGTACAAATTAGTTGTGTAGAACTGGAGAAATCTACAAAAAACTAAGGTCGACGGCCGCCATCTTTATGACGTCATAAATACCACTTGTTCCCGGCTTTCGAAACTAAAACAGGCAGATTCGTCATGTGGAGATCACGAGGAATCCAACGATACCTGTTTTAGGTATAAACCACTCCGTGACCACGACTTTTGTCAAAATCAGGTCCCGCCGCTCTACTATATGATAAACTTGCATTTTATCCAAAGTGAAATATTTATTATCTAAAAATTAAATGTTGCTTAACCAACTTCATTATTGAAATCAGACGATTAGTTATTTATTTCAATTTCCGTTATTTCATTAAAAAATTCTACTAGGTATTTCCAATGAATTATTTTTCTAATTTCTATAGAAAAATATATTTGGCACTCATGTATGATTATTTAATTGATAGATCTGCTTAAGAGCGAAATTTTGCTACCTATACAAGGATCTTGCCTCTGGTCTGGTGTGTTAAAATACCAGCTAGGTAGATGCTTTTGACACCTTGCAGCTTTGATTGTTCGATTGTCGACTATCCATTGCTAACAGAATAACGGTCTTAGTATCAGAAGAAAAGTTAGCCTCTCTTTGTGTAGACTACCAGATGTATGTACACTTGAGAGTGCTTTGATAAGTTGTTTCAATTAATGGCTACCTTTAGTGCCGATTTCACCATTTATTATTCCTGAAAATTTTCGATTATTATTCCTGAAAAGACGAAAAGTCTCGTCGTTTTAATATAGTTTTAAAAATTTTGTATTTTGTACTTTTTGTATGAAACGATTAAGGAATTGTTAACAATTGGAAATGATTTCCACATAGCAGTGAAAGCATGAAAACTAGCTGAAAATAACAACTCGGTATGTTTGCGTAGTCTATTTTAGAGAGAGAGAAATCTTTAAAATGTTCTATGACACATCATAATCCATTACGTCTAACAGTAAAGTCACCTGAAAGATTAACGGTCTCATACCTTTCTTAAAATATCGACACGCGAGGGGATGGTTGCGGGGTGGAGAGGGGGTGTCTACCATATGTTACCTACGCAAATACAAAGTTGTATTTTGCGCTTCAAAAATTACTTTTCAAGAATATTGATCTTTAAATCTAGCACGATAAGGCACGGAGTTTTTTTTAGAAATATAATACAGTGTGTCTCCACACATAGGTGTCACCCGAACTGTCGATACATTTCACAATTGTCGTAAACTCCTGGAGACGGAAGGGGAGCGCAGTAAAATTATCATTTTATGCCATTCGACGACAGAAATGACACTGGCATGCTGTAAAACTGATTTATTGGATACATCCCCGAGAGTCACATGCTGAATATTTGATATGTTTGTCCTAAAATAACCGGATCAAATAGTCTTAAGAATGTTTGATTTATAAATATTATGTATATTATCGAATAGGCTTTCTCGCGGCTTTCTCTAAGGTGTTTACTAAGTAATAAGGCTACCGTGTTTGCTATCTACCTATATCCTTAACTAATACATTAATTCGCCTACTTACTTAGACATTGTGACTAAAAAAAGGCCAGTGTGTATTTCATTCTAAACTAACTAACCGCCCCAGGTTTTGCAAGAATGCAATTTTTTCTGAAAATTATTTACTCAAACCTCTCTTCTTTTTCCATATCAAAATTCTCCTTGATTCATACTGTAACAATCAGTTTTAAAATTAAAAGAAAACATTATATAGGTACCTACTGTATTTTCTGAATTTCGAATATTCAATCGTTTTAATACCAAAATTAAATTATTTCAAAGAAAAGCATTTTTCACATATTTTTATGCCGAAATAAAAATCTGACGTTTAGCAGTCGAAAGACATGCGCGATATTCTAAATCTGCCAACCGGAAGCGTGGGTTGGATAAGTAAGCTTATTATGAAATCTTACTCTAAGCGCGTCAGTACCGTACATATAGGAGTTTAATAAACCTTAACAATAGCTTGGGTTTAATTAAGCACACAGCGAAGGCACGCCGCGTGAATAGAATCAACCGTTGGGTGATTCCGACTATTTGATTAAGTCGGCTACCGGTCCGTTTTATTGCCCTATATTTCCTGATTAGGCTCGCAGTCCGGCCTCCTAATAAACGCTGATCGGCCCTTACGATTGCCGGCATTCCTTCATGTAACGATCCCACTTTACCTAGAAACGTGTCCGTTATAGAAACTGTACATATTTACTGAGGAACTAAAAAATCAACAAGTAAAGTACATTTAAGTAAATACATATTTATTTACATACAATTTCTTAACCGCAGCAATTTTCTTAAGAAATATACAAAACCAGCTTCGCACTCACGCATTCTTCATTTATCGCTGTTCCATTATTAAAATCGCATCAGTTCAGAATATGTTGGATGGTTTAGAACAAGTTAGTGGAAAAATAGACATAGAAGATAAGGGTGTGTAGACTTATCCATTTACAAATTTCATCCTTATTTATTACGAATGCGATGCCCCCATATTTGTTTATTTAAATGTATATCTTTAAATGTACAATGTCGTATTTACTTTGTTTCTTTTTTGCACTTTATACCAAAACGTCAATGTGATTTCATCGACGCGAGGTTCAGAGTTAACTCGCGCCTGTAGTCGATATTCGTGACTACAGAGTTATTGATTGGCCTGACAATGAGACTACGAGGTCAAAGATGCTCCGATCTCTCCAAGTAGCTGAATCTACAATGAAGCAGGAGTATAACTAATGGGACCAAGTAAGATGAGTGTCATTAAGGTTTAAATAAAGTCGTAGCGATGTAAGAGAGGGCACGTCATATATGGGCAGAGGCAACTCTTATTTGATCTGAGGCAGAAGTAGGTACATATACACATTACAGCATTATGCGTTTATAGCGTCTGATTACACACTGATGATAATATTAATTGAAGGGAAAAGGGAAAACTTAAATAGAAAATTAGACATTAGAAAAAGTACCTACTTGTTGTATTTATCAATCTTGACTTGACTTAGAAGCAACATGACTTATACAAAAGAAGATTTTCTATTTTCTATGGCAAACATGTATGTAGCGAGTTCATAGTCATAATTCTACAAGAAAATAAAATTATTAATTATTAATTTATTAATATTTAATTATGCTGTATAGGTAATCAAAAGTTATTCTTTCTTTACGATTTATGTTCTATGATAGAGTTTGTGATCGCTCATTGGTCTGTACGTAGCATTGCAAGTTATTTACAACCTACTTGTTGAAAATATCAATCATGACATAATAAAAAATGGACTGCTACCGCTACGTTAACGCGGCAGAGTTGGAAACGCTTAACGGATAAATGAATAAGAAAGCATTTGTCGCGACCTCTCCACTCGCGAAAATCACATCAAAACAAACAGTGCTGTAAAAATAAATCTAACTGCCTATAAAAAGTGCCATAACTATCACTTAAACGGCATTGTGCTTCGGAGCGCCTTTTATCTCTACGTACGGACAAAATGCAGTGGCAACTTTGTGTACACACCTTTGCAAAGTCCAAGGCAAAAATTGTCAAACCTTTAAGTGTTCTCAACGCTATCTAGAGGCCATTAAAATGTTTTAAACACAATTTATAGACCGGTCGACACCAGCTAAGCGCAAACTAGCCTCTTATAATTTTAATAAATAATTCATAACCAATTTACTGGTTAATAAAATAAAGTAATGCCGGCGGAGTTAGCGCTCGTCGCATTACAGAGTTTTGTGGAAAGTAACCTTGCCGGTTATACCACAATTTAAACACTTATGGCCTTTTTACAAGGGTCGCGTAGGTGCCTATTTATGTAATCAAATCCCGACGGGTCCAAGCGTTTACTGGTTACGAACGAGATGCCAGATAATGTTTATCGTTCGTTGGAGCAACCTAACACAATAATAATAAACACAGTTTATTAGGCCTCTCGCCAAGAGGCGTTATCGGCTTCAATTAAATACAATTTTTATTAGGAAACGTTGGAAACGCCCCGCGGTCACAACATTATTTTCCTTTTTTTTATTTATCATAATTCCACATGCCTCGAACTTATCTGACCGCGCATTCGGACAATGCTCATAAAAATATACTTTGTTTGTCATACTTACCGATCCTTTTTATTCCATAATTGAGAAGCATTCATCTGGAAACGAGAAAATAAAATTAATTTCATTTAAAATATTAGGCACCTAACTTCGACTATAATCAGTAATTTACTAAGGTTTAAATTTTATTATAGTGTGATGTATTGCTGAAACAAATAATCATCTCAGCCGCAGAACGTCCACTGCTGGACGTTATTATGGGCCTCGTCCATAATTATTTAAGCTGATACAATCAGCTGTCAACTTTTGATTTTATTTATTTAATTTTTATGTTAAGATCGACAGACAGGCTGACGATCCACTTGATGGTAAGTGGCTACCATCACTTACAATACAAACACGCTAGTAGTATTAAGGATCCACCATAGTAGGATTAAGGATAAAGGATAGGGAAATGGGCTCCAACTTTAGATTGGCATAAGTTTATAAAAAAAAAAATTAATTTGATTTTATGACAGAGAAAGTTCCGCATAAAATATTATTATGACAAAAACACAATAGAATTAAAGCATTCTCAAATAAATCACAAGCTACCAAGAAAAAAACTGTTGATACCATTATTTATTTAAACGGCGAAGGAAAACATTGCGAGTCGTAAAAGTTGGATGTACGGGCACCGTGACTTTAGCAACAATGAATAGCTTCAGAAAAAAATACATGGAACCGAACGGATATCGTTTTTCTTCAATGGTTACTTTATATGCAAATTTCTTGCAATAAAGCGGGAACCCTTCTCTCCTAGCTTTATATAGAGAGCGCAAGACTCGAATCCGACTTTTATGTATTCGCGAATCGACTTTGTTTTATTGGTATCGGGTATCGATTCTGTTCTACTCGGATATCCGGAAGTAAAGCTATTTTGACTGTTAGAGGCGTGCCTATTCTAACGCTATCAAAATTTAATAGCCTCAGAATAAAAGGCTCGTTTATATTGTGTTTAGTTTTGTTGACATGCATAAAGATTTATAATGATATTTTAATTGTTTAAGAGTATAATAACGTGGTTATAAACTTTACAGATTATACATAATTGTAAACGCTCAAACTGGCGCTCAATATAAGACATTATGTCTTTTTAGAAGACACTGACAACCTGTATGTAAAATGTCACGGTGGTGGGTTGAGTTTTGGAGTCCATTGAAAAGATAAGTAGGTAGGATACGTCGATTTTTATTTATAAATATGTCCTAAATAATAACTAATGTATCTGTTTAAAATACTCATTTCTAAGTAGGTACACTAAAATTTCATATAGGTATAATCAGTTCAGGTGAATGAATGCTGATTGTTTTCTTTTTTGCATATTATTACCTATATACCTACAATAGATTTAACAAAACCTAAAAAAACAACTAAAAATAAAGTCAAAATTTATTATACCTACCTACACTTACACTCACTCTGAACCCACCTTTGTACGGACGCAATTTACTAAAGTGTAGGTAAGTAGTTTAGGGTTTAGCCAGAGCCATGGAAAAGATCGATAAAGGCTTTTTTTTTATTTTAGAACGCTTGTTTACAAAGTCTTGAACTTTCTGTACTATTTATAAAAATGAGAATTTATTAGACATGTAGGCAAGTAAATACATATTATTATATTCCTTAGGGAATATTGCGCTACATGAGATTACATTTAGAGAGATGAGGGGCATGTTTTCATCGCAGTATATTAAGTAGAAACCGTAGTGATTCTTATTTTAGTGGCTGTTGTGCCTTATTTAACTTTTTTAATTAAACTGAAAAGCCTATTAGATTGATTGTGTCCTAATTAGAAATAATTAGTAGGAGGTCCTAGGAACGCTGTCAATGAAGCGATTAGGATGAAACAAAGGTTCTAGCTTCTTTTCGAAACGCGTCCGAACACTATTGTTTATTTCACGGTGATGTTCTAACACACTAATAGAATTCTAGGATAGAATTAATATGTTCACACATTTGTATCAACACCAGTGCAAGTATTTTCACATATAAAAGCATTGTAATAGGTAACATTTGTAGGTACACATAAATAATGTGCATGCTCAGTGCTCACTTACCTACTGTATGTTATATGAAAATCATCTTCTTTCATATGAACCGCTATGTTTCCACTTGTTTTCACGTCCTTACGAATAGACTAAGCAAATTATGCTATTTCTCTTAGAAAATTAAATAATACATGTTAGAAGTATCCTACTGTTTATTGTAAATGTTGTGTGAATGCACGAAGGCCGACAACGATCTTATATTTCCATAAAACTTACACTTTACGAGCGCACCTTACATCGACCCGTGCTCGTGTCGTACCGCCTTCTTCCGCCAATGATCAGATTTTAAATGCTGCATTATACCTACTTATCGAAGTAAAGGCCAATCACTTAAGTTTAACCCATACGTAGAAAAACATTGAGCAACCATTTTTTAAATGACTTCAGGCAAGTTTTTGAAAACTAAAATTAAATTTTTGAGCTGGACACAATGAGATTGTATTTATATTTTTAAATAATATTTTATTTTAAACAAGCTATTTGTATCCATAATGTCTTGAACATCGTACAGCTATTTTAATTTCTTTTCAAATAGCTTTCAAAAAGGTTTATCGACAACACTGGTGACCGACGAGTTGGCAGCTTCCTCGCGTCTTGATTGTTATGCCACTCTTTAATTTTCGTTTGGGGGCAATTCAAGTCCCCAAGAGAGAAATTTACTTACAAAAAATTCTGAAATTCTGAATCACTCTGACTTGGATTGCCCCCCCAAATCCGTCAAATATTTACATTTTATTATAATGAATTCCTTCTTCATGTGGCTACTTGTTTCAATGTGATGAGATATGGGCTCTAATCTTGCCCGGTAGTTAGCCCATTGGCAGAATACTAAAAAATCTACTTAGTTGCTAGAAAATTTCTAATAATTTTAGGACGGTTCTTTTCGCCGTTAGAGTGTAAAATATAATACCTACACTCATGTAATCAAAAAACAGTGAGCGAAATTCGAACTTACGTCTATTATAATTTTGGTATTCTATAGCGGTAGCGGGTAGACCCACTGGGCTATCACTGCCATAAAGACTTCCCAGATCAAAGACTTCTAATGTAATCTTTCTTTCACAAATACTAGTATTAAAAATCGTAAATGCCACGTCGTCTATGTGATCTACTTTATGACTGAAACCTAATAAAAAAATTTAATAACATTCCGACATCGTGTTCCCGTCAGAGGGAGATTATCATAACTATTTCTCCACCTCAGCACAGCTATAATAAAAGTAAGACGCACGTATGTATATCCAATTACTCGTCATATCTGTATACGTTCATAATTTTACATTTTACACGACGCAAGGTGATTCAATCTTCTAAATTATTACACATAATATCGCCGCCTCGTTTCTTTTTCTCTCAATATTACTTCTGTAACTAGAACCGCCTCGACTCCACTATAAACTTCATAACAAACTGCCATATGAAGCCATATCTTGTATATATTATGAGTTTTTTCGTTTAAGCCGGTCCCTAGGTTCACGTAACTAGACAGACTTAAGAAGCGTTTGCATACGATCTATTCCCATCTCTAGTAAACAGGTAATAAAGTTTATTTCAGATAAACGTGGATCTGAATGAAAGCTTACAAAAAGAAAACGAGTACCGCCCTTCAGATGTTTTACTTAACTGTTAATAACACGGAGGTGTAGATATAAAATGCAAGTTTATTTGACTTAGTAAAAGTAGTTTTAAGAAATCCAGCTTCTTAAGCGAACACTTATTGTTATATAAATTTTCTTTAGCACGTCTATAAGTTAATGTTTAATGAATTGACTTATCACGTACGGAAATAAAATTCGTATAGAATATGCATTTTAATGCGAAATTAAAATACAATAATCTTTGTCTCAGACAAAAAGGTCATATTTTCGGTAGGTAGTGCAAACAAAACCTTTTTTTGAACTAAGATTTATTTTGTTTAAAAGAAGTCAATTACAAAATTACTTACTTGATTAACCATTTTCATTTATTCCTTTATTCGTAAAATCGTAAGCATAATTAAGACTGCTTAATGTTATCTAGATACCTACTCAGGTTCCAATACTTGAATATCCCTAAGAAATCTCGAATTTTCTTAAAATGTTTCTAATATTTTTATTAATTCCTGCTCAAATAAAATACTGTCTGCTTATATTTGAGAAACAAGAAGTATAAATTATATTTTTTTCTAAATCTAATCTATATATTAGATTTATTATTATTTATTATTATTTATTATTTATTAATTAAGATAAAGATACATTTTGTCATATATTTTATAAGTTTTTCTTTTTTAGGTTTGACCATACCTATTCCTGTTCTGTAGGTATCTGACAGTGTTATAATAGTTATCACAAGTTTTGTCACTATTAATTTTGTTTAAAGTGTCTAGCAACTTTAAATTTAATTACCAAGTTGTTGAAAAATAAAGTGATAGAGTTTTTGTTAAGAATAAATGAAGTAAGTAAGTATTGTTTAATAGACAGTTTCTTAAAAGCACTTTGCAACGAGTGTTCCATAAATAATTGCTTTTAAAAAACAAGTGTAGAATATAGTTTAAGAGTGCTTTCTCATCACCCACTTTAAGTGCACGTTTTCCAATAAAACGAACGAGGTCTGGTTTGCTCTCATTACGACAATGTTGCTTGGAACATCTAAATTACCTATTGAGCGGCTGTCCGGTTGAGTTATAGTAGCATAAATTAACTTCACGATACGCCCTCCCCTGTCGGAGGAACCCTGGGGAGATCACTTAGAACTTCAATTAAACGTATCTACCTATACATATAGGTATATATATACCTACAGAGGGAAAAATATATACTATTTTCCTTTACAGAGGACTACTTCATTCATTTTACCATTCAAACACTCAATAACTCATTATGAAAAGTCAGACATAATTGAAAAATCAGTCGAATATGATGAAAAATATATTAATAAGAATGCTGTTTAACATAGGAATTGTCTAAGTTAGAGGATTTTCATAGGTTACCTTAAAAAATGGTAGTCAGTAGGAATGGGTGCATATACTGCAGTAGTCTTATTATGGCGTGAATAGGTCCTTACATTGTTATAAGGAAAACTTTTCAATCTGCAATCACAGTAATACACTAAGTATTGATTAAAATCAATAAAGAATAAAAACTAAGTAATCTTTACCTACCTAGGTATGCACCTCACTTTTTACACTGTTAAAGTTACACTGTCTAAGTATCTACCTACCGCAGCATACTTATTTATGCTGTGTACTTACTTTGTATCTACTCGTAGTTTTACACAATATTTTCCTATATATAGAGCTATATAGAGTAGGTACATATGAAAACATTTCATGTATTATCTTTGGAACGAGACCAAGATATTACGTCACGTCCGCGAAAGTTGGCATTTCTTTTGTGCTTACACTGAATTGCAAACATAAAACTGGTCGCGGACCTGTTTCCACATAAGTATATAGATATTGTCATATTGTCTACACAATTTTACTGCCTGTATTATTTGATGTATTCTTATCAGTCCTGCCTTCGGGAACAAAGAAAAAGACCCTCTAAAAAGTGGACCCATAAAAATATGGGTAAGTACTGGCAACAAGTCTTCCGTGAACAAAATAAACGAGGCAACTTCGAACCGTTCTTACAGAACTTTGTTAATTAAACTCGCTGAAGACCTCACTGGGAAAAGTTTTTTCATCACGAGCTGGCCTGTAATGAACGCCCTACTGCGGTATGCTAGGTCGTAAAACACCTACAACTTAATAAATAAAAATGGAATTCGTTAAGATTTATCGCGGGGAGAATATTTCGTGACCCGGCAGCGAGGAAAAAATAGAGATATATCACGTAACTAGGTAACGAACCGCCTCTCGCCAACAAAAACTCTTTGTGTGAAATATTTTGGCATTTCTTGGTATCGCACCGAGCACGAGTCCTTTCGTGGAATTATATTTAACCACATGTAAGTATTGTTTCTCCTATAAAAGCATTCATATGTAACCTAAATAAATGAAAAATGAGAGATGACAATACTTAATTATAAAATTTAGCAATATAGATACACTTCTTGATCAATATACAGAATGTCTGATCAGGAACTAGAAATATTCGAGGTTCACCATTAGCCACTATCACATGTACCTAGGTACCTACCTACACCAATATTACCTACCTGTCTATATAGAAATATATTTAAGAAATATTGTTTACTTGTATTAGTTTATGTGACTATAACTTTTGAACTTTTCCTAAAACAAAAGTAACTCGGTTTTTTTTTATTATTCATTCAGGTTTTCAATCGATTAAAATAATTTCAAAGTTGTCTTCGTATTAATATAGGCAATACTCCTTTAATGGTCTTTTTCGCCTTTTACTTATCTCTTTCCGGATAGTGTCAAGTATCCACCTACAAGGAAACTGTAGATAAATTAAATTTTACAATAATGTGAGATGTTGATATTCGGTCCACGTTCGTTGTGGGCGCAGGTGGCTTCAAGAGATACTGCGGAGCGTTTTATTGTTACTCCCACTCTGCGAATTGAATTTGAAACAAGCGGGATTACAACGATCGATAAGAGTATGTACTTAGGGAGATATAGGTACCTACTAAATTACTTACTTGTAATACAATACTTGTAATATGTAATACTTGTAAGATACACTTAGTTTGTAATACAAGTAGTATTGTATCTACGACATGATTCGAAAGTATAATTACATAACGAGTTCAGTGAAAAATAGGTTTGATAAAACAATAGATACTTAGGTATACAGGTACCTATACCTACGTAGATATAAACATCAAACATATATAGTAGTTTAGAAAAGGCAGCGCACACTGTGGTTTACAGTCATTTGGGCAGCCCATCTGGCGTCAGTAACCACCACTTTAGAAAAGACAACCGTAAAATTAATAACTGTTGTGTTTCCATGGGAAATCACATAGGTTACGTTTTTATTTTACACAACCGCTAGCAAAAGCCTACATAACGAAAAGAGACAGCCATGACGAAAATTGCTCGAGTGGGTACTTTCCATTATCCTTAGTTAGTTGATAATTTAAAATGATGCGTCTTATAATAAAAAAGTTGTCGTCAAGGGTCTGCAATCATTATATTATTATTAATATGTGAATAATATCATCAAAAATATCTGATCGTGTAAATTTGGTAACATTACAATGAAATTGTGGGTAATAAGACAATGAGCTCTAGTATACCTACTGTCAAGCGTATTAAAATATATACATAGGTATTTATACCATGTAAGCGTAATTTTTATAAGTACATATTTTTATTTCAGTTTGCCATTACAGATAAGGTATCATTCACCACCTATAACAAATAAATATGTGCACCTGCACGTAGGATAAGATATGAACGTACCCCATCGCTGTTCTATAGTAATTTTGTCTGATTTTAATTTTGTTACAGAACAGGGATCCAAGGCTGGCTTTTTCTCTGCCATTATCTGGGCCGTTTTATCCTCCAATGTAATCTTGTTAAGAGGCCCCGTTTCCCGTCCTCCGTACCCCGATGCCCCCCGGCAAGGCAATAACGCTGAAATCCCCGGTTTTCGGTGCTTAAACTAAGCCGCGTATTACGATGAAATTCTTAGCAAAATTTTATTAGTTTACCTACCTACTACGCCTGTTTATATCATGTATTATATGTAAATAGAATACGTCCATTTAAGCCAACAAAAGGCTAAAGTGATTACAAGGTGTGCGCAGAATTTAAAAAAAATTGACACTTGATTAGTTGTGTTTGCATCATTTACATTATTTAAAAAAATGTTCATTGTTGCATCGATCATAATCAAATGGAGGCAAAAAATAAAAACAATTTGAATGCATATAAAATATTGTATTATTTGTTATAAGAATTGTTCGTAATCTTTAAATTTGCGTTGATATTTTAATTGCAAAGCTTCACGTCGTCACGTGACTATGATTTTAATACAATTGTTAACTTCTTATTACTTATTTATTATTATTTAAAGCATTATTATCTAAGTCTAAATATGAGCTGATAAAGTCCACTTAAATCATTTTCCCTCTACGGTCGCGAGACGAGACGCTTCTTATCTATGACCTAAAAGCGTCTGACACATAATTATATTTTGTCGTCCTTCATCGTTGACCAATTCTATCATATTTCTGTCAGATGTCAAGTAATAATGCTATAATAAAATTTACAGATTTTCCTAATATCATCCAGATATTATATATAAGTACACATAAACCTGTTAATGTAATGCCCTCCTTTAAACTGCCGGAAGTAAATCAATGCTGTTGTATTGCCGATTTGAAGACTGCAGCAACGGTGATTGCTGTTCTAGCGATTGTTAGTGGTATAAACAGTTGTTTATTTTTATATAATTTTGATTACATATGTATATTTATCTATATTTATGTATATTTGAAATGAAAACTGCAAATGTTCTACGATATAATTAATTTATTATAGATATACCAGTAGGTATTTTTTCAAGAAATATTGTCATATTTACTTACCTATGTTAAGATAATTTTTAACATAAGTAAATATGACAATATTAAGATTTTAATTTCTTATGGTAATTAAAATTGAAGGTAAACGCAATAAATTATTTACTTTTTACCAAGCTAAGCTAGCGTACTTAGTTAATATTAAGCTATTATTTAAGAGACAAATTATTGTTTGTTATCTTTAAATAAAAATTGTGACACTATAGCACTTAAGTACTCGTACTGAAAATAGTAGATAATTATTAATAATTTACCGATGGAAGTGATAAATTTACGAAGTCGTAAAGTAAATATTAATAGGTATTGACCGCGATTAATATTATCACTTATTACATACTAATGCAATATGTTAAATAATCTAATTCACAATATATTGGCAAGGATAAGGATAATAAGAAGCAATGGAAATCAGCTTTAGTATTGCTTGATCTAAATCTAAATAAAAGTATTCTTGCATATGACCGAATTTCAGTCACATAGTAGAGTGTGAAACAGTAAGGTAACGTATGAAGAATCTATACTAATATTATAAAGCTGAAGAGTTTCTTTGTTTGAACGCGCTAATCTCAGGAACTACTGGTTTGAATTGAAAAATTCTTTTTGTGTTGGATAGATCATTTATCAAGGAAGGTTTTAGGCTAACATATAACATCACGTTGCGACTAATAAGAGCGAAGAAACAGTCGAAAATGTGGAAAAGACGGGGAAAATTATTCATGTTTGAGGGCTTCCGTTGCGTGCGCTGCGAAAACCGTTCGAGATACCCAAATGATTCCCAAAATACGCGGACGAAGTCGCGAGCACCAGCTAGTGGATTTAATAATGCTTGCTTGCTTTACAGGTAACGAGCCCAGCGATTTCGTGGTCGGTTATAAGGCACTCGTACGTTATCAGAGTATCCTGTTTTATTTCTTCCAGTGCAGAAAAATCGGATGTTGTTGACATAAGTTTAAACAATATTGTAAGTTTTTTTTTAATTTTCTGATTTCTTTTTTTTTAAATAATTTTCTGCACTAGTTTTCATACTAATCCTTAAATATTTAAAACAAAGTCCTCCGCCGCGTCTGTCTGTCTCTTCGCGATAAACTCAAAAACTACTGCACTGATTTTCATGCTGTTTTCACTAATGGATAGAGTGGTTCTTGAGGAAGGTTTTAATATATAAATTACAAAGTTACGCGGGCGAAGGCGCGGGCAGCAGCTAGTTCTATAATATAAGAGTAATCAGTGATCTTTTCTGACTTAAGGTTAATTACGATGTTCATAATCCATAGCTCAACTGAGCTAACCTCTGAGCTAGCTGAGCTTTAATTTATAATATTTACAGATTAGCTTTGGTTTCGGTACCAATGCCGGTCTGGGGCCAACGTGCTTAAAAACCAAACCAGAAGATACGAAGCCAGAAAAATCGAGTCTCTCTGGCGACTTACGTATAGGTGCCTTCGCAGACGCTAGTTCTGGTTTTATAACACTAGTGAAAACTTTCGGAACCATCGTTTTGGTATTCGACTTAATTTTCGTCCTAACCAGCATTAATTTTCTGATTAAAATTGCCAAGGTAATTTTCACTACAATTTAAATTCAAATATATTTCTATACGAATAATATTATCAAGAGAGAAGATTTGTATGTTTGTAATGAATAAACTTAAAACTTACTGAACCGATTTAAAAAATTCTTTAACATATAAGTAGACAGCTATATTATCAGCGAGGAACATAGGCTATATTTTATAGATAAAGTAAAAAGTAATTTAAATATATAAACTAGCTGTTGTACGCGACTTTATCCGCGTAACTTTATAAAATGTAGGTAGCCTATATTACTCCCTGATAACGTAGCTTTCTATAGGTGAAAGATTTTTTCAAATCGGTCCAGTAGTTTTGGAGCCTTTTCAATTCAAACAAACAATCAAATCAATCTTTATAATATTAGACAGTATCTGTAGGTACCTAAGTAATATTAATTTTATTTTTGTCTGATTATTTTTTTCGTGGCGAAGTATTTGTTTTTGAAATATTAAGCATAGGTATCACAGCAGGTTTACAGTTTCAATTAGTTACCTATATATAGTTAAGTAAATTTTGAAAAACTCTTTCCTCAAATTTGTGTATTAGAAAGTCTAAAGGCATATTTTGTGTTGTATCATTTTTATGCTATAAGTACCTACTTAAAATTATGTTTTATGTTTCAGGGAACTCCTCTACATGCTGCGAAAGTATTCATGATAACAACTTTAATAGTAACTATACTATCCTTCATATATGGGATGCTGTACGTCTCCGCGTGCATATCTATGGGCGGTGCATTTCCCATGTTTGAATTTTTCTTCATCTTTTTTGACGCTTTTTGTAAGTCTACCACACATTCTTCATTATTTCATTTTCAACTCTAGGTTCAACATAAACCTACTATTAGATCCGAATTTTTAAATGATCAGATTTTGTTAATTAATATTACTTAAATACCTACTCTACGAGTATATAGTCTAAATAATTACCTATTAGACAAATAATACAATTTTATATATTTTAAGGAACTATAACTATAGAATTTTCTAAGTCTATAAAATGTGAAATATCTCTAAACACCTCTAACCTTTAAACCCAAAAGATATGAGATTGAAAGTATGTAAATTTTGTGATTTGTAGAATCCAATTTAATTTTTATTATTATTATAAGACTTGAAAAATATCAAAAAAAGGATAACAAATCTTAATTTTTCTTACAAACTCTAATAATTTAAGTAGTATAAGTTATGGAAATATTAACTATTTACATCCCATACAATAATATGATTTAGATTTAGATTTCTATTAAAGCTTAATTAAATTAATTAAAAACATATTTATTATTTTAAAAGTAAGTAAAATTGTTTTTAATTTTCAGTGTGGATAATGTGGATATACTTTGTTTTAGTATTACATTCATACATAAAACAAATAGAGCTCCAATTTTCCCACCCCCAACAATCTACAGTCGCAACGTTCATGGGACATGTAAAAATGTACACACCAGCCTTCGTGCAGACAATCGCTCGAACATTTACTGGCTGGTTATACTCCCACTACACAGGAATATTGTCCTACTTCAGCACCGCTTACAATTATGTGCACAACCTATTTGCAAGACTGTTTAGGTATGAAATGTTTTAATATATTTTAATTGTATATTATTGCTTGTATTTTCAGTGTGGCTCTACTATATAATAGTGGTTAATTCCTACAGAATGAAAAGTGGTTGATTACTGCTAATCAAAAATGGAGTTAATCAAAAATGGAGCGTTGGTTAAGAGTAAGAATTATTGCCAAGATGGGGAAGATAAAAGTTTTTAGAAAATATAAAAAAAGTTTGTATTTTTATTTTTACATAATTAATTAAAATCATTTTGCAATTTTAGTATTTTTCTTACAGATATCTATATAATATAAAAGACAATGTGTTGTATGTATGCATGCTGAACCTGATTTTGATGAAATTTTCAGTCAACCTTAAAATAAGTTCAGCGAGTAATCTTGTAAAGTTGGTAGCGATCGGACGCGGACGAAGTCGCGGGCACCCACTAGTTTTCATTCATACCTTATTTGTAAAAGTTTAATGTGATGAATCGGCCGTTAGGTTTTCCATAAAAATCTAGAGAAACTTTATAATAATTAACACAATAATAGTTAGTTAACATAGCAACCGACTCCAACGCATATTTTACAGATATTTATTGTATTTGGGTGGCTAATTAATATCTTCCTGCATGCACATAATGTAATAATATTTCACTGGGTCCCTTGTAAACAGCGCCGGTTGGTAGATATCCGTATCTTGGAAATGTTAATTAAGGTTCGTAGATTCGGCCAAAGGAGGCCGCCCCTGCTCATTAAGCCGGGATCCACGCATCAGCGTAAATGTCACTCGTTGGAGATTTTAATTATTGAGCTCTACGCCCGACCCACCACGATCTTTATTCTGGACACAATATTCATCAGAAGCAGTAGAAGAACTTTCTAAACTTAATAACCTATGATATCAGAATCGCTACAAGGCTTCGATAAAATATAACACATGTAACCTGTGTTCTTAGCCAAATACATTACACCTTTGAACAATCCTTCGAATGAAATGATGAACATATATAAGTACCTATTACATACAGTTAAGATTAGTAAGTAAATCTTACTCATTTCGATCACCTTCTCTGTAATATGTGTAATATATATTTATATATAATAATATCGGCTCTGATTATCCGAGATGTTAATAACGTATAAAGAGGTCGAAGGACTCATAGATATCACCTGTTAAATCACTTTAATATAATTCAATTAAATTGAATTCTTATTGCTCTCATATAATGATCTCAATTAATAAGTACAGAGTTACTTATGTATACAATAAATACAAATAATACTGTTTGTACTTATTAATTGAGATTAATAATTATAAGAGAGCAATAAGAATTCAATTCATTTCAATTGAAGTGACTAAACGGGGTTTAAAATATATGAGTCTTTCGAGCTCTAAGTTACTTAGAAACTTTATTTCGTTTATTACTTAGGTATACTTATTTATCTGTTTAGTAAAAAATATGTGTTTATTTGGATTGTGATAAAAAGTAAGATTATGCACTGTGAAGCGTGTTACTGTGTTATCTTTATCCGGCTCGTAAAAGGGTTATATCATTTGAATAAAACAAAATTTGAGACACCCTAATCTTGAGTTTAAAGAGATTTTAAATCGTGAACATCGTAACTTTTAAGCAAGCGGCTAAAGCAAATTAAATACTATCATTTAAAATCTTTGTTTAAAATAATTCCTTATGTAGGTATGTATTATACTTAGGTATCTATAATCAAGAAATTTATTATAAGTATTATTATTTATTAGTATTCAAAAATTTATAACAAAACTTTATTTATTTATTGACCACCTAAGTATTTACCTATCTAGTAGGTATACACTACTGATCAAAAAGTACATTTGCCACCTTTAAATATGATTCTTATATTTTAAGTACACTCTCTGCATAGGTACCTACCCTATGTTTTCATATTGAATATTCATACTCTAACGAGTAGGTATATTCGTTTAATTAACTGCTACGTTGTCGTTAAGTTCCACAGTTAAGTTCATCCGTCATAAGTATCGTAAGCCTATACCTATCGTAATTTGTAATAGGATATAATTTCAATATTATACCTATAAGTATTACTTACCTATTAAGTACCAAAAGCATAGTCGACACTTTGTTCAAAACTTCTCATTTATTTTTTAACAACATACTCGTTGATACCTATCGCTTTCTATAAACAAGATTTTTATGTACCCTATCTCAAAACAAATTGTTATTTAAAAAATATATATTATTAGATTTTATTAATGATATAATCTTTAATAATAAATAATCATTTGATATAGATGATCTACTTATTTAAATGTGTTTTACTTAGGTAAATATTATAATATATTGAGTTGAGTTGAAACAAGTTAGTTTAAGAAAAATCGTTATATTTTTCAATGTTTTTGGGGTTTCAAAAACTTTTTTCAGTCTTCAGCCTGATTTATTAACATATTAACATTTCTAAAAAAAAAAACATTTTTATTACCATTTTAAATAAACTGAAAATTTATAAAGATATCTGAGTTTTCGTAAAAAATCCAT
This sequence comes from Synanthedon tipuliformis, assembly GCA_947623395.1. Classification (NCBI taxonomy): domain Eukaryota; kingdom Metazoa; phylum Arthropoda; class Insecta; order Lepidoptera; family Sesiidae; genus Synanthedon; species Synanthedon tipuliformis. The sequence goes on along the minus strand of OX392417.1, from coordinate 6,612,096 downwards.
CTGTCGCATCACGTCCTCGGCCCCGGGTCGAACATAAAAGTGGAGTATAAAAGCAAAAGAAAGGTATAAAAGTATAAAGAAAGTGACTTCCCTCAGCGACTCATGGACCGATCCGTTGACTTTTATTGCTCCTAGCACGTGACACGAACAGCGAATCGTTGTGTGTTCTCTTAGATATGTAAGTAAGTATTGTCAGACCTCTGCATCGTAGGTAGATACGCCTTGTGTAATACCTAGGATTTGTTTATTTTCAAATTAATAATGGCCATTCTTCTAATAGTAATAATATTCTAATAGTATTAATGATTTCTATGTGTTTTTAAAATTTTGTATTTATCTGTATTTATATATGATTTTATGTATTTGCATTGGATTCCCACGACACAAGCACTGCTTAGTGTGGGGATCAATCGTCAACTTATGGCTTTTGTAAAATTTTGTATGGAAATAAATAAATTATAAATTATATATAAAAATATATAACTTCTAGTACACATGATGGGTGCAACAAAATTGCTCGTAACAATAACGTACATGCATATGAAAGAAAGAAAGAAGGAAAGTTAAAGAGTTTTTCAACTCTTTATCTGTATGTACCTACCATGTCAATCTGCTTCATTGTTTATTTTCTTAATTATTGTTATATATTTTATTTTTGATGAGCACCATAGTGATGGTCAATATCTAACATTGACAGAAATTATGTAAATGAATAAGATTTGGAATTTAAAAATTTAACCAGAGAAAACTTTGCTTGAGACACGTTTGCTTGTTATATAAATAGCGAAGTCGCCGTGTTATCTAAAAGTCCAGACGCGCCTGTGTCTGTCCAAAACGACGAGTATTTTTACATCGAGGGCGACGAACTAACATAAAACTTATAAACATTACATGTAGGTACTTACGTATAAAAATTTCACTCTTACGAAAATATCTACGGATAAGTGGTTTTTAGAAATATTTGAAAATAACTATCGAAAAAAGAAGAATGAATAAAATGTAAGACTAAACCACTTTGTTGTTGCATGTAATATCTCATCTGCTGCTACCTCCTTTTGTGATAAAATAATGACTATTCATGGCTATCATCAGCTCGTGTCTCAACACTGATGGAGATTACCATTGGAAGGTAGGTATTATGGCAGGTTGGTGATCGCAGATAAGAGTACAAAATTTCACAGAAACGCTGCTGCCTATCTCCAGGTAAAAGGTAACTAACCAGGCTATGTTAAGTTCTTTTACGACAGTGCCCAGTGGCTGTGGAGAAATGCATTTTAATTTATAAGCACAACTTTACTGTCGTATATTATGTAGGTATCGAAAATAGTTGGTTGACTCAGCGAATATGCCGATGTGGTTTTTTTGTTAGCTTGGCCTTATATGAGGTAAGTATGACAAAAATCGTGTATTTTATAAATGTTTAATAATTTATTTAACGGAAATTAGTATTTTAGATAGAAACCCACTGTTTGTATCTAGATAATAAACAAAATATAGTATGTATGTAGGTACCTACTTACCTACACTTCGATTTTTTTTTACCTTTCTTTAATACGTAAGTGAGATTAAATTAAATTAATTAATGTTAATTTAATATATCTTAAAAACACAATTATGTAGTGTGAAATTCGATCAGAGGAGTTAGGTATTTTCCCCGTCGGATTTCAGCCGACGGCGAGAAGAGCCTATAGTAGGTACCTACGCAGTGTCAAATATAAGATATTTCATTCAGTAAAATATACCTAATATAAATTGCATTAAGTTCATTTAGATTCCAGTTTGGGGCTTGAAAATTGTCTCTTTGGATATTAAAAATATTGAGTTTAATTAGAGAATGCTTCGATTCGATATCTGTTAACAATTATCCTTTTATGTGAATATTATAATTATGATTGGTCCTATATATATTTTGTTCCAGTAAAATTTTATACTGAAACGTTCGTGTATCGCTCTTTCAATTAGTGGAAACCGTATCAAAATACTTTGCGTGGTTTAGAAGAAGTTAGCAGAAGTAGATCAAGCAAAGACTTTATTTTATAATACCTACCTATGGTTACATTACATATGTAGATACATAATAATTGCGGTGTACATATGTATACCGCAATTATTACATAATAAGTGTGGTATGAATGAAAATATACCTACGTCATTAAGCCCGAATATTTAGTAGGTACCTACCGTGATAACGAGAAGATCCTACGGGTCTTACCTACCTACCTACTGAGATAATATTATCTCGTTATACCTACTTACTTGGCAATCAAAAATCTGTATTAGATAAATTAATACTGTGTAAGTTTGAAGTTTATTAAATTCAATTTACAAAGAGACCGAACAGCAATATTAAAAACAACTTTAATATACCTATACAGTAAACAAAATTCAAGTTAAATTAAACAGCGCCATCTCTGCCACCATTACTTAAAATTATACAGATACCTGTCATACGCATGCGTCATTCAATATGGCGTCTGATCAATACTCGACACCACCCCACGCTGCCTTTCATTTTAGATACATTGACTATTAAACTAAAATCAACTCTATGCACCTAAACATAGGAACGATTTCATTCATAATATTTATACCTACTTCTAACAAATGGGTATACTTATTGGATATGTAGCTATGCCATTTAGGTATAGGTATCTATATCTACAGTAAAAGTGTATCTACAACGTATAGGTAAGTTAAAATTTCAGCAATTCTTCTATTAGGTAGGTATACCATACCACTTACTGAGGGTTGTAGGTATGATAATTACATAATTATCCACAGAAAATTACTTATCCTAACTTAACGCTTTTGCGACTTAAATACTCAACAACAGATCATCATGAAATCAATAACGTGGTAACCTATAGAAAAGTAATACCTACCTAAGTATGTACCTATATGCACCTTTTATTAAGAAAAAAAGTAAGTTTTGTTCTCTAGAGAGTCGCGAGCAAAAGCTAATCACCAATATGTAGGTACGAAGAATGACAAATTGAATACTCATTGTAAGTAAAAGTTGTTTAACAAAATAATGGTTATTTCTGGTTAAGTATTTCATAGTAGAAATAATAAATAATTTTACCTACCTAATACTGAGTGGTACTTACCTACCTTCACTTAATACTAGCTAGTATAAAAACATGGAAGGGGAAAATTCATTGTGTGTAAATCATTAAAAATTCATTTGAATTTTTTTTTTTGTATATTTGCTTAGGTAGATATATTTACCTACTACTGTAGGTATAACTGAGTAACATAATACCTACTAGTTTTTAAAGTAAACTACGGTGCCTCACCCTTGAACAGATATTGAGGTACGGTAGGTACCTAGTCTTCTGTAAGAGGTCGGTTACTGCTCTAATTAGTGCGAAACGCAGTGTGCCCTGCCTCTATTTGCCAGATACAGTTAAAAACCTATTTTGAATTTGAAAAGTTCATTTGCAATATTAAAGCAAAGACGGTTAGGGGATAAGGCTAGCGCCTGAACTACTTAGTTACCTAATTGGCTTTAACCAATTTCAAAAAATCGGCTAACTAATAGAAAAAGTTCGAAAAGTAGGTACCTACCTAATTATTGGGACATGCTTTATTTACATGACCTAACTACAATATTTTACTTTGTGAACACTATGCCTTATATTGTAAAAAATACCTAAGGTACCTTACCTATATCCTAAAAATTTTAACCGGTTATAATCGGCAGGTATTTTTAAAATAGGTATTTTAAAATGAAACTTTTCTCTATGTTCTCTATCTTTTCTCTTCTCTCTTCTTTTCTCTACCTATCTTAATTTAATTATCGCTTAAAAATAAAATAATATAATATAAATAATAAAATATCATATAATAAGTATAGGTAAGTACCTACATTAAATAATAAAAAGGATTTAATACTTAGATATTCTTTGCAAAATAAATAAAAAAAAATTATTGTTGTAAGTTATCTATTTAAACTGTTATCACCTGTAAGTTTCCCTAAAATAAAATAAATGAATAAATAAAAATAAAAAACCTAAAATGGCTGGACATGGTTCTCACAATTACATTAGCAATTTTTTATCCGTTTCTTGGACAAAAGAAACATAAAAAAGAAGTCTATTGAATACTCTAACAAACTACAAATATTATGTAGTTTGAATATGTTCACATGAAGAAATAATTTAGTTACAGCGCCATCTATGACAGAAAGCTTAAAACTGGATGTGGTCTAGTGAAACCAGTTAGTGGCGACATCTATTCAATATTTAAGAAAGCTGCTTGGTTGTTTGTGCACTCGAGACACACGAGACAGGCTCGAGACACACATTTGGGGTAGGTATTGTATCTTAATAGTAACATTTTCAATTTAATCCCACAGATGTCTCATATAGAAAACCTTGGATTTGTAAAAATTATTAACCTCCTTTATAAGTCTAAAAATATTGCTCAAAAACTATTTTGACTCTGAGAAGACTAATGGGATAGGATTTTTCTAGAATCTAGATTACAACAGTCATGTAAGTAATTATTAGTAGGTATATTTTCCGAAATAAATAAAAACAATTTATTTATGATGTAGACATAAATATACGTAGTATATTAATTTTTTTATTTAATTTTTTTTTTTTTTTTTTTTTAACTATAAATTAAAGGTAATTCGAAAAGAATGTAGCAACTAAGTCCTACATTATAAACTAAAAACTTGAATATAATAATTAAAAAATAAAATAAAAAATAATCTTATTTAATTCTAAGTCCAGTTGCCTAGCAACCATGACGTATTCAATTAAAAATAAAATAGGCAACAATTCTCTTACTTCATTGGCCCAGTAACAGGACAAGAATACAAAAGTATTGGTAGAATAAGACGCCATTTGTAAAGGGCCGGCAGATATTAGGACACGCCTACATGAGCCGCCGAAATAGAACCCGCCTCTTTGAGCTGCCATCTTTGCTACTGTCCTATCTCAGATCGGAGGTGGAGTTTAAATGGTTAGCCGGCAAAATTTAGAAGACAACAAGTTTTCTACCGTATTACCTTGCGTAAAGTAGTTTTTCATTTATCTGGATTATATGAGACTTGATGGACATCTTTGATACAGAGTTAACAGTCTACAAAGAGAACATAGAGTTTTTTTATGATCAGTACCTATGAATATTTTTTTATTTTTGAATTTTTTACCTACAGATATGAAGGCGATTTTTTATTCAATTAGTTAATTTTATATACCTACAAATTAAGTGACGAATAGTTCTTTTAAAATACTTCATATATAAAAAAGTGTCTGTCTAATCTTAATAAATATAAAATTCTTAAATTATATATATTCTTTCTTAGAGCTTTATGCATTGACTGTATGTGAAGAAATTTATTTAATTATCCTTAAGGCAAACTATATAGATACCTAATACAACATTATTAAAAGCTATAACTTTTAAATTAATCAATCTTAAATACCTACCTATTTTATTTAGTTCTCAATAATAAAGACAAGAGCACATCGTTACGGTTTATCTTATAATTAGATATCTAAATGCAACTGAAACAATTTGGGCTTTAAATTTTGTAAGTCCCTTAATGTAAATCTAATATAGGTAAGTACTACCTACCTATAAAAGTAAAATGCATTTGGTACCTATATGAGAACGAAATATTTTATGAAGTTCACACTTTTTAAAATTAATTTGTCAACTTGAACTCATAGGTAGGTGTATCTGGTTTAGCTCTCTGATGCAACTAGTATAGAAACCATACCTAGATATTACAAAAAACCTGTTGGCCAAAGTAAAGGCCGGCGCCAAATTGGAGGACGGCACGGCAAAGTATTTAAATTTTTTCATAGTATTTTGTACCTTAAAAGCTTTTAATATGATTCAAATTTCATTGTACAAGTTATGCTACGTGGAGATTTCGCAGAACCCTCTGATTGTTGCCATCGGCCATACTGGCCAAAAAATAACTAATGATTGTTTTCAGCCAGTTATATCAGCCGGTTAAATACGCGACTTGGTTACCTACTGTAACATGTCCATTCAATCTTGTGAACGCTTCTATAAAAATTTGTGGATCAGATCACCATCTACTTATTATATACCTACCTACCTACGAGTAGGTACGATTACCTACATAAAAATCTTCATACTAATTTTTATCCGTAATATGCATGTAGGTATATTACGGATATCTATATAAAGTATTTTTATACCTTTTACACTTAATTAATAGCTAGGCTGAATATAAATAAGGGTCCGTGGCTTACGCCCCCAGAAGTCGTCGCAACGTGGTCGAGGACCCCGGTCAGTTTAATTTGATACGAAGCAATTTTTAATCAAAAAAATGTTTTACCAAACTAACAAATATATATTAAGAATAGATAGATAGTGGTATGTAATATATTATATCCTAGTCCTAGTGATACCTACTTATAAAGTAGAAATGTTTTTATTTTGTCTTTGTATTTTTGTATAGGTAATACCTACTTACTTATCTTTAATTCTAAATGTATATAGTACCTACCTACCCCTCAATTCTACAACATAAATTTCAGTTCCCATTAAATCTACTCCTACCTACTAAATGAAAATCTGATTGTGAAAACGGCATGTTGTAGAATGTACAGATGGATAGATACCTAGGTGTGTCGACGTACGGAACTCGAGTGAGCGGTGCCTCCGACGAAGGTAGAGACAGCAGAAGTAGGCACCGAGCTCGCCGACTGAGTTAATTTCCCGGTTAGTTAACTTTACTGCCGCACGCTGATTGGATATTGATTAGAACCACCGTTTCACCGGTTTAATGTCGATTCTTTTCTGAAATAACATCGTGCCACCTCAAATTTACACTCACTATGAGTAGTAATTACCTGAGTGCGTTTTATTACCACTCTTGATTAAATAAAACATACCATAAAATCGTTTTTGAGATGAGAAATCGAATGATATCGCGATTTCTACATTTGCCTAATACCTAAAGAAGCAATTGATACCTAGATTTATGAAGTTGACTTCACTAATTTATAATAAGTAAACTCTGGTCTTATAATAACATCAAATACTTGAATATAGTAGGAGGTACCTAGCTTTTCGCTTTAGGTATGTTATCGACCTACTGTATGTTCTACAAAAACAAGAAACAAGTGAGATGTCAGCCTAAATAATATTTAGAGTTATATAAGGGATGTATTTAAACGCTTACGAAACCTTTAAAATCATAGTGGAGCGTTATAAACTAGAGTTACAGCATGCTTGTTTTGGGAAATCCTAACATACCTATACCACAGCATACCTACTTATGAAATTAGTACCTATGCTGTGCCTATACCTCGTATCTTTTTGAAATTCCCAGGTTATTTAGTGGCAATACATAGGTAAGAGAGGTATAGAAAGTGAACTTATTTAATCTATCTATTCAAAAATTTATGACTTAAAAGAAAATGGAAAAATCGGCCGGAAAATTACATCCATAAATAGAGTAGGTACCTACCTATAAAGTGAAATAATATAAATCAAGACAAATGTTTCACAATTCATATTGTGAATTTTTTTTCTACTTAGGTACTATCATGGTCATCAATATATGACAAAGACTTTTTAGGTAGGTAAATGGTAGCGAATTTATTACGGAAAAAACTTTATAGCATTCGATTTCACCCTTTTTAAAATCTATATGGTAGATATATAGGTATGCTGTTATAATATTAAGTGAGTTAATCATAAATCAAAAAAATATATATTAACTATTTGCGTATTTAAACTATTTGTTGGCTTAAATGTGAACCTGTTGCCTCTAGCTTCTAGTGAATATAGGTACCTACAACAGTTAAGATTGAAATTACATAAAATGCCTTAATAGGTACCTACCTATTGACATAATATAAGGTTTGCACGGACATATGGCTGACAAAGAAAAGCGAACACACATAAACAGAACCTAATGTAATGTATGTAAATTATCAATCACTCCATATGTCAGATTCGCTAAATGAATGACAGTGCTCGTAAATTCATAATAGCTTTGTGTTGATTCACCCACGTGCACTAAAGTCAATGACCAATTTAAATTTTTCCCAATGCGGTCCTTACATATAGCGCAATAGAGTCTATACTCCTACGGTTGACGTGAACGTGGCGGTAAAAAGCACGCTAGGCATTTATGACTTTTTATGCTTCTCGAAATAAAACTAGACACCCAAGTGGTGGAGTATTAGGAAGCAATCGGAACGTTGCTTAACAAGAGAGCTGTAAAACAATTTAGTTTGGAGGTCGCTTTTTAAACTTCTAACACGACCCTTTATGATTAGCCACTTAAAATTCTGTGTTTGTATTTCATTGTTCTAATGCCCGTTGGTTTTTAAAAAAACAATTATTATACCAAGAGACATTCCAAAAATGTACCTAGGTTACCTATTGTATTTTTAATTTGTAATGTGAAATTGTATTTTTATTTTTAGTGAATAATAACTGATTCGAACTTTGTGTGTTGCCATTGATGGCATATGGCACTGAAACGTGGTTTTTAACCATGAGCCTCGTAAGAAAGCTCAACGTCGCTCAGCTCAACATGAGCTATGGAGAGGGCTACGCTCGGGGTTACTTGTTAGAAAATTACCAGGCTTAGAGAGAGAGTGACAATTTTACAAATATTTGCAATTTCAAAATAATTGGTCTTAATTATTCCCTTATCGTTTCTGTTATCTCCATGTAACCAATTACTTATAAGATACGAACGAACGTAGCGTATCCATGTTACACCTACCTATTATTCAATTACCCACGTTGGCGTGATTAATGAGCTGTACAAAGCACGCAATTTCTTAACATAGATAGGAATACCTGCATTATGCTAATAACTACTTACTGAATTACGATTTAACTTATTAAAGTTTTATTTAGTTGTCAAAAACCATTCTGACTTATGGGAACAAAAATCCCTATTAAAGATTAAAGAAGAAACCTGAAGTTTGCTTGACTTTGTGAATTGAAAATTTGTACCAGTCTCATTTATTATTCCTCGTCATCATTATCGTACATTTTACTAACTACGAGGTTTTGACAGTAGAAAAAAAGTAAGAAAGAAAGAACGAATTTTATTTATCTACTGCACAACGTCACAAAAATAATAAAAAGAAAATAAGACAGAAATTGATAAAAAACAGGTAAATAATGTGTGTGTCCTCACGGCAGTGAATCAGTTAATGTAATACAGATCACTGTATTATAATAAATCAATACCTACATAAATATAAATATACAAAACAATTTTTGCGTATATACCTATGTAATTTACTTATATACAATAAATTGGGCCGTCTCTGTGGCGGCAGAAACCGTCCCCCTTACAGAAAAGATTGCCCCTTAAGATTGCCGTGAGAGAACAGCGTGCCTTCGCTGGTGTTTAAGCAGTTATTACACTTTACAATTTGTAGGAAACCAATTTAGAAACCTAAGTAGTGAACTTAGTGATCACACTACACTAAATTGATTTCTAAGTCGAAGGCATAGAGTTGAAAATAGATAATAGAATCTAAAATCTAAATTGGATCCAATCTGTTCTAACAGACTGCGATTACACCTTCCGATTTCCTACATTGGCTTCCTACAAATTGAATAGTGTATGAAGCCTGAGCCTGGTTCCCCTATCATCTCTTAATTCCCTTATCCTTAAACCTCCATCGAGTGAACCGCGTTTATCCTGCTGAGCTCAGCTTTACACAAAGTCCTCCGCCGCGTCTGTCTGTCCGTATGTATGAATGTTTGGGATAATCTTAAAATTACTGAATGGATTTTCATGCGGTTTTTGAAGTGAAACTTTTTATTATGGGACACTATTGAAGTGAAACTTTTTGTCATGAGAGTGAACTCGTCGAGCTAACAAACTGTTAAGTGTTAAACTGTTAAACTCACAGATGTTAAACTCCTTGTCTCTTTCTTATTACCGCCTCTCTCACTCTAGCAGAGTGAGAGAGGCGGAAAGAAAATTGTTGATGTTGACTGACAGTGACACTGTTGACATTGACAGTCTGTGTCGGATAAATTGGATAAATACAGAACAACTAATTAATATTATGGAAAAAATGAGTACTACACAGACATAGTTCATTCTCTATATGCTACGGATTATAGAGTATGATCTTATCATACTATATACAGATGGATGACATTACTGTCATCCATCTGTCTGACGTTTAACTAACAAATCACAAATGACAAAGTTTGGTTTTATGACTGCCTGGCGAATCCTGAATTTTATTTTTAATTTAGTGTTGTGTAAAACTTATCTTCTTTAAGATAATACAGTCATGCTTCAAGTGTTCAACGTCCTTATTTTTTAATTATATGTTTATGGAAAATAATTCAATAAAATGGCACTAAAGAAAGTAAAGGGGAACTTCGAAAGAATGTTCGATAAAAATCTCACCGATTTAGTGCGTGGTATAAGGAATAATAAAGATAACGAGGTAGGTACACATCAGAAATTGTTACTATTTACTTAATAAACATGTAAATAAGTTTTGAATGTTATATTTTTTTATATAATATTCGATTTTAGGCCAAGTACATAGCACAATGTATGGAAGAAATTAAAGTGGAACTACGACAAGATAACATAACATAAGAAAGCTAACGCTGTCGCTAAGCTGACATACGTAAGTACTTAGGTCTTAAGTAGATCGAATTTGTAAGTGTAACTGTTGTAATTATTAATTAAATTGACATTTATTTTAGCTTCAAATGTTAGGATATGACATATCATGGGCTATATTCAATATTATTGAGGTGATGAGTTCAAACAAATTCACTTACAAAAGAATCGGGTACTTAGCAGCTAGTCAATCATTCCATGCAGACTCAGAGTTACTTATGCTCACTACAAATATGATAAGGAAAGATTTAAATGCTCAGAATCAATATGAAGCAGGATTAGCACTCAGTGGACTGAGTTGTTTCATATCTCATGATCTAGCAAGAGATTTGGCAAATGATATCATGACATTGGTGAGTTTATTGAAGTGAAACTTTTTATGGGACACTAGCGTTTTGTCATGAGAGTTAACTCGTTAACATAAGTCATATTAATTACTTATATAGTTCTTTTCTTAATGTAGAATGTTTATGTATATGTAATATATATATATATATATATATATGTATATGTCTATTAAATTATTTCATATTAAAATTTTTTTAATATTGTTTTTATTCTCAGTTATTGTCAATGAAGATACAAAAAATGTATGCGTCAGTCCAAAACTAACAGCGTCAAAAGTGAAACTTTTTATGTAATTCAAAAACTGTCAATAAGTGTACAAAAAAATACATTGCAGCAAAGAAAAATTGACTGGAAATTATAATAAAAATGATTTATAATAAAAATCAAGAAAAATCTACAGACTATCCCGAATTAATTACTACGGAAGTTTCACTCGTACGTACTATTATTTACATATACATAAAACTATATACATATACGTACAAGTGAAACTTCCATAGTAATTAATTCGGGATAGTCTGTAGATTTTTCTTGATTTTTATTATAAATCATTTTTATTATAATTTCCAGTCAATTTTTCTTTGCTGCAATGTATTTTTTTGTACACTTATTGACAGTTTTTGAATTACATAAAAAGTTTCACTTTTGACGCTGTTAGTTTTGGACTGACGCATACATTTTTCTAAAGGATAGAGCGAGGAAGTTTTTTATATGTAATTTTCAGAGATATTGCACCCATGTGAAAGTGGAAGCGTGTCGCTAGTAGGTATTATATTGCAAACATACATTGAATTAATATCTTATTAAACTTAATCCTTACCTAATCCTGTTAATTTTAGATATCTATAGTTTGTTAAAATCAAACGAGCCCATTTATTGTAATCGGGCCCAAAAAATGCATTCATAGCTTCAACCTGTTAAATTTATTACCTATTGTGTGTTTATTTAGAAAAAAATATTATTATTTAGGTATATAATTTGTATTAAATCATAAATATTATTTATTAGTGTATTATATATTATTTCAATAAATATTAATTATAATTTATGTATCTTTAAAAGTCAATAAATTAATAAAATTAATTCCGGTATACCTACTAGGTATTTGGTTTAACTAAGCAAGTAAGTACCTAGTTGGTTTGATTTCATTTATTTTGAAAAATTATCATTTATTACTTTCCAATTTTTCACGTGAAGGAACCCGATTACATAAACTAGGTACGTGTATAGAAGCTTTGCACAGAGAGGAAGCTTTGTAAGTTTCTTTATTTATGTGGAGTTTTATCTCCGAATACGCCGCACTTATTTCAATAATTCTTTCACTTATTAAAACGTATATTATTGCAGATAAACATATGTTATATATAATAGCACCTGATAAAACCCGGGATGTGCTACTAATAGTATTTTCTTTTTAATGTTAAGGTCGGCAGACAGGCTAACGGTCCACTTGATGGTAGGTGGCTACCGTCGCCTATAACACAAGCAACGCCACTGGTGCTGCATACAATGCCATTACAGTCATTCTTAAAAATTAATACATTTTTGCAGAAACCTTAGCCGAAATTTGGATTGGATTAGCCGAAACAAACTCACGTATTTACAATCACCATATATACGAATTCGATGTAATCTGTCGAGTTGTCGCATTCGAACTACAAAGATACCGAAAATCGTTCCCGACGGTCTGACACTGGAGTGTTTGCACCACAAACAACGCGGCATGCGACTGAGCAATTATCACTTACCTGCGACACGCGAGCACAACACTGCACAGATTTATAGTCGATAAACTTGTATCATCACTTTTACTGGTGTTGTAAATTAATTGTGTGCACTACATTTATGTGTTTTGGCTTTTAAGTACCCGGGTTGCGATACGCGGCCGGTCGCGTCGGTGACGAGCGACGTTCTGTCGCGTTACTAGCTGGGCGGGCGGACGCGGTTTGTACGCAGCTCACTCGCCACTATGAACTCTGTTGGGAAGCGCGCGCCGTACGAAGCCTCACGGATATACGAATATATCTCCCCACATCTATCAAATTGATTGGGGTCTCGGAAAATGTATCATCGACCCCATAGAGATCTCTTTGCACCTATATTAAATTGTCTAACGACAAGTGCCAAGTGATATTAACGGGGCGATTGTAGAGAAACTAAAATCGACAAGCCAGTTTGACAAGTTAGTGTACGAGGCCCTTCAACCAGGTTCGTAGGATTTCTAAACCCAGATACGCAAAACTTATGTAGTAGGTATGGAAAGTTATCGATTACTAAAGAGGGCTTATAGGTACCTAATACCTACTAGTCATTTGATAATGGGAGACAACAATAAATGAGAAAAGTGTTTGCATATATACCTATTTTTAGAAAAAAAGCAACCATGCCAAGCCGGGGGCTGGTTGCTAGTTACAAAATAAAATAAAAATAAAACGCAATAGGCAGTTTTTTATTCCAAGTGAGTTCATATAAATTGCAATATACCTTATCAAATACCTACCTACCTTCATTAAGAAGGTAGGTATGTACTTGATAACCGATATTTGTATGAAGGCTTCATACAAATACCGGTTAACAAATATTTATCTGTATAAGGTATATAATAATATTCTTAGTATGTAATAATATATTTGTATTTAAGAAGGTATGTAGTAATATTATATTTGTATTTTTGTATTAATAAGGTATATAATAATATATTTGTATTTAAGAAATTATGATTCCGTTCCGGCATTATTTATACCAATGTGATACTTACATACAAAGATTCCGCTTATCCAGTTCATATAATGGCGCTTTTCACATGCTATCATTTTATTAAGGAGAAACTCAACTTTTATTTTTCTATATATATTTTTTACAACTTGGGTAAGTAAGAAGAGTCCTTAATTATAAGAATTTCTAATTAAGCTTAGATAACTGACAGATCAAAATATTATTTCGAATATTAATGGCAACAACGAATTGTGTATACCTACTTATTACCTACTTACTTACAAAGTGTTAACTAATTTGGAATACTGCGATCAATTGAAGAAATCAATTTAAGAAAAGTTACAGTATAAATTTACTTTTACCAAATTAACTTTAAATTCATATTATACTCAGAAAGATGAAAGATTCATTCAGCAGACGAAGTTACATTACATAAAAATAAGAGCTTCCATATTATTTATTTTACCATCAAGAATTGCGGTTAAAAATTAATGTAGGTACTAGTTAATTATTAACGTGTGTGCTCTCAAATAAATGATTTTAATTGTGAACTTTTGTTATAATGACTTAATTGCCGACCCGGCGTCGTAATATTTTATTGTTTTATAAAACTGCGGATATAACAACTGTTGGTTAGGTACCAATCTGTTCGTTGAGTGATTGTTTGTTTTATGCAATAATTATCTTCTTTCATTAAAATTGAGAAAATTGGCTTCATCTTAGTTTTAGTAATGGCAGGACATTGAGTTCCGCAATTAGGAAGAATTCATGTTATGTTAAGTTTTTTATTGCAAATGATACTAACTATACTTTATTCTATGAATACTATAAAATACTCTTAGTTACTCTTAGTTTTTATATGTTTATATAAACATCACTATTAATTGGTGGTATTGTTTTTAAAATTATTACCCACCGTACCACTGAGAAAATTGGCTTCATCTTAGTTTTAGTAATGGCAGGACATTGAGTTCCGCAATTAGGAAGAATTCATGTTATGTTAAGTTTTTTATTGCAAATGATACTAACTATACTTTATTCTATGAATACTATAAAATACTCTTAGTTACTCTTAGTTTTTATATGTTTATATAAACATCACTATTAATTGGTGGTATTGTTTTTAAAATTATTACCCACCGTACCACTGAGAAAATTGGCTTCATCTTAGTTTTAGTAATGGCAGGACATTGAGTTCCGCAATTAGGAAGAATTCATGTTATGTTAAGTTTTTTATTGCAAATGATACTAACTATACTTTATTCTATGAATACTATAAAATACTCTTAGTTACTCTTAGTTTTTATATGTTTATATAAACATCACTATTAATTGGTGGTATTGTTTTTAAAATTATTACCCACCGTACCACTGGGGGTATGGTCGGTGGTACGGTGGGTCAAAAGCGATAAACTTTGCAGTCCGTCTGGTAGAAGGACTTACAAATGACCACAGTGAAATTACAGAACTTGTAAGTATTGTAATATTTCAGTGAGTAAGGTAGATAGATATACTTATTTGAGTAAGTAATGCCCACGGCTTTGCTTGTGTTCATGTGTATTAAATAGGTATTTATTTATTGTTTTTTTTTCATGTGACTCTTTTTCTTTTCACCATCTGTAAAGTAGGCTAACCGTCATTTAAAGTCACCTGTCACCGGGAATAATTTAGCTGATATACCTATCTTTGTTTTTTACGGTAAAAGTCCCAAACATTAAAAAGAAAATAACTAAAAAAATCGCGTCTCGAAGGATGCACTAAACCGAGTGCACAATTTATTAAAATATAAAATTAGTTCTAAAAGTAACTAATAAACATTTTACTTGTAGTTGAAAGACGCCTATAATGTAATAACATATTATTGCTATTTAATACTCAAGAGAATAATATGCTTCATTTTCCGATGAGGTTGTCAATTAAAAAAAATTGAACGAATTTCACCAAAGTTATAAGATGACGCTTGAATCCCTTGAGTTTCCTTTTGCTACTATGTAGGTATAGTACTTATATTATTTGGGGCCGCACTAGATAATTACTTACTGTAAAGTTAATTTTATCTATCTAATTATTTTGCTTGTAAAAACATTAAGTAATAAAGAAAATTACCTATTTTTTCTCCAATCTTGTAGACAAGACTAAGCAAATGAACACTGAGATAATGATTAAAATTAAAAATAAAAACGGTTTTTTGGTCATTACCTATGTGAAAACATAAGATAAGAAAAGTCAGCTGTGCAATAAATCTCAGTCAAATCCAATTTAGAGCGTTTTGTAAAATTTATTGCCATTACGTTCGGTTCGCGGTTGTAAATAAGCGGCTAATTAATATTCCAAACATTTTATTGGCACTTGTTACAGTGTGACATTATAGAAAAACAGCACTTTATTTAAGTGGCACGTCTTTGTATGCTTAATGAATCATGCCTAATATCCTCAAAGTCCAAATCAAGCCGTAGCCTTTGGTAAGTAGGTACTTTAGATATATAAGTATTAAATCAAATATTTAAAACTGAAATTATTAAACAATTAAAGATACATCTACCGATAGGATATGTTTGCAAGCTCAGCCTCTTGTTTGTTTTGTTAAATATCTTGGTACAGCAATGGTACAGCAGCTGATAGCGATGAATAGCGAAGTGGAAAAAACAGACTGAGGCGTAGGGTCCGTGGCGTTTGCCCCCAGTGGTGTACGCACCTGTGGTGTACGCCCCCGATTTGCATAATTTAAATATTATATTAGAGCTAGTTTATTTAATAACATGTAGGTATAGATATAGATTAATATGGTAGAACTATTGCGAATTACTCCTTAACATGATTTTTTATATAATAAGTATTACAGTACCTCAGTACAAAATTTATAATAAGATATATACCTATATAAAAACCAGTATAAAATGTATACCTATATTTACGATAGTAACTATTATTTAATCTGTGTCTATATTATTATAAAATTGTCTTGTTCCAGTTAAGATGTGTTATTTGTATGTTAGGTACACATACAGAAGTATGGATTTTATATTTTCAACATAAGTATATAATAATCATTTAATACCTAGTTCCATAATGCCTTATTAAATGATAAAAGAAAAGGACAAGGTAGAAAATGCGTGATCAAGCAAGAAACGGCAACCTTTACGTAGGACTTACTCGTACGTATATGGAAACACAAGATGATTTGAATGAATCCTATGCCTGGCTACTTCTAACAATGGACAACAAACGGCTAGGTAGTAACACTGAACACAGAGGATACCTATGCCAGTACACGCATAGGTTTTTAGTAAAATAGTCATTTAAATATTTGTATGGACTCGTTGAATTTCGATGCGAGGTGCGCGTGCCACATTCCAGACTCGTTGTATTGACTTGGCCGTGCGTCGACACAAAGTAACTTACTTGTATGAAGACAAACCTGCATCTATGCAGTAATGACAACAAAAAAATATATTAAATCAACACTTGATCCTACAATTTGAAACATTAGTCTGCAAATGAAGCCTACGCCGATCCTACGCCGATTCTTTTATATTTTTGGACGATCCCTCCGAACCAGGATAAACAGTAGGTAGCCTATATATGTATATGTTAATCTGTTATCCTATATGTGGGCCGAATTTCACCAAAAGCCGTTTTTGCGTGAAAGAGTAACCAACATCCATCCATTTACGAGAACATAGATGCGACGTTATCCTAACTAAAGGGATTCTATGGAATGGATGGAGAATGGATTAATGAGTTTATGTATCCTGATTTTAATACCTATTTACAATATAAAATAATGAAGTAAGTAAGTGGTTATTTCTTTGTACAGTAGGATTTCTTTGTAGTCAACTCGTTCATTATCAGAAATATTGGAATATGTTTTTTTTATTATTGTTTAAAATATTTTATCTGCAGACTGTATCTGCTGTGTGTGCAGTGCAAGTAGGTGTTTGCAAAGTGTACTGCTAATTGCTGACGAGACGTTGCGCCTTTCAGCTGATCGTACGCCAAGCGAACTTGAGGTGCACTTCTAGCTGCGTATGTGTTTTATGTATACTTTACGTCCATGGTTTTAGAGGCATTTACTTAATAGATATAAATTATATCGTAATTAATTTACGATATAATATAAACTATAGGCAAAAAATCAACATAAATTCCCAACTGTAGTAATAAAATAATAAAGGGTTAATCCTGTATTTTTATATTTTTGGTGCATTGTATTTTAACAAACTATATTTTTTAATGATCTGTAAGATCAAGAAAATTTAAAAATCGTGCAAAGTAAGTATCTTGCTTATTATTCTTTACATACAAGTACATAATATTACATTATTTGGTCAGCCTGTCTGGCAGCAGTAAGCAGTGATTCTGCCAGAGATTCAGCCAGGGTGCCAGAGTCCATTACTCCATCCCATCCTTGTATCCTTAATCCTTCTATGGCCAACACCGCGTTTGTAGTACCTATGGCGTTGCTGCTGTTATAGGGGACGGTAGCCACTTACCATTAAGTGGACCATCAGTCTATCTGATTTTTTGTAACATAAAAAAATACAAAAACACTAAGGCTTCATAATAAAATTTATATATTTAATTAAAACGGGTGAAACTTGCAAACCCCCAATAAGAAAATTCAAAATTTTCCGTACCAAGCGAACAAACCCAATACATATAGTGTGTTGTTATTGTATTATTTAGAGATTTGAAATTTATATTGTTTACTTAAAACCGAGATGCTTTAACAAACAAGAGGCGAAATTTATTATTGACCAAATGTTGAGGTTATATATGTATCGTAAGCAATCCTCGCAGTAATTTCCAAAGCGAATTAAATTGTTTTTCTTGGGTGCCCGATTGGATCTATCTCGGGTTTTACGGCGTCTCGCATCCCTGTCGTAAAATTTAATACCGGCCGCTACCGCCTTGATCCATCTTATCCGCCACTGTGATATCTACATGCCGTCACAGATCTATGTACGTTATTTGAGCGGTTCTAATTTCCGTCAAACCACTTAAAGAGGGGGCATAAGATCTACTTAGGTGGGCTGAAATCGTTTCTACATAAACTTCATATTACTTTAGAGATTATTGCAATAATAAAAATAAATTTCTTGACCAGTCTTGTTACATGGAGTCAATTAATTAAAATATTTTAACAATTTCTGTTGTAAAAAATATTTTATTTTATTTAACAAATATGTACGCAATGTACATTGTACATATTTGAACCTATTTTTAGTGTCTGCCGTAAAATATACAAAAAACAAAAATCCTTTTTTTCCCTTTTTTATGGTCGAGGCTCCGACATCGGAAAACAAAACTTTTGGTTCACGATTAAAGACATAAATGAATAGTTTATATTTTAAAATATGTGGGAAATTATTACCTAAGTACCTAATACTGCACATAGTGTGTTGCATTAAGAAAAAAGTAAATACCTACTACTGTTATTTCGGTATATTTAATGGTTTATATTATAAATATGCCATCTAAACTCTCTTCTAGCTACTAAGATATAGAAATTAAATAAATCAAATTATTTTTCAAAATATGATGACAACACAAACAAAGTTTCTAAATATTTGTCTTCACAGTTGACATCCGTAGATAACTCTTTTGCTACACATTTATAATAAAAAGCCAAAAGAGCCCGACAAAGCCGCTAAAAGGGTTGTTGTTTCAGATAACAAAGCCAATTCGGTAGCCGGCGACTTATAAAAACATCTTTTGCATACCGTAACGTAAATATTTGTCTCTACAATGGCTCGGAGGATACGTGACTGTGCAAACAATATGGCACCCAGTTGGCTTTCACTTTCAATTTTTTTCCCATTTTTAGGAAACCCTTTCATAAATAAGCTACTGTTGGCGATACTCATTTGCATAACACCGAGCAAAACAATAAAACGAACGTTTATTTGAACGCGAAAAGTGAAAACGGGGGGTTCAAGGTGACCAGTATTGAGTACTGAGTGGTCAGTTAATGGTTTGGTTTCTGTCGCTTTGCACGTGTTGCCACTCATGCACTAATATATTTTATTACAACAATACCTAGAAGAAAACTGTGAAACATTTTGTTAGGAGTTGAGAGGATTGCGAATATAATGGAACAACTATTTGGTAAAACAGTGAAAAATCGGAAACTTAACACAGGTAAGAATTTTTTATGTAATGGTCTTCACTTCAGGCATGCTGTCAGTCCACTCGGTGGCTACCTTCGTCATAGAAGTTATAAGTGCGCTACCGCCCTTAAGAGGATATAGAATAATCTGATAGAACAGAAATGAGCTCTGTGTTGGTGTGTGTGTGGCTAAGGTAGGTATTTACTTGCTGAAACACAACAGCACGCATGCTATTGTTACATGGTAATAGTTCTTTAAGGTTTAGTTACTGTCGTCAAACGGGCTTTCAAATAAAATGCTGTACGTCTTTTGTGTTAATTGTTAAATTGTGTCTATCCTATATTTTTCGATTAAGAATGTAGATACAATTATATTATTAATATTAATGTATTCAAACACAAGCAAAATTTACGCTGAAACTAAAGTTAAAGTGGTATTAATTAATTACTAACAACGGAATCTTATTAATTGCCTTTTTTGCTATTTAAAGTAAGTTAGCGTGTCGTAGTGTAAAAATAAACTGAAATAAATTGACTTATTAAATACTCTCACTCAACTTTTCTTAACTTTCTCAATCTGTCAAACCTGTCAGTCCAAATCTGTCCAAGAAAGAAAGATATCCTCTGCAATTCAAGTTCATATCGAGCGGTTAGATAATGTTAGGTAATTGCATAATAACTTTCCATCTAAGTATAATAACTTTCGATTGCAGAAGTTGAACAGCTGATGCGTTTCTAGGTACGCATTTAACGGTCCACGTTTTATGTTGACTTTATAATACTTCACAAATTAGTCGGACGTTAACGCGGGATGAATTGCCCGACGGTGCAATAAACGCTGATTATTCGAATGCAATTTGAAAAATGCCTTACGATCTATCAAAACTTCACCTTAACTTGACCGTGTAAAGTTCAATTTTGTGTAAACATACGCGAGCACTTGTCGCGTTACATTAGAGGGCCGTTTAGTTCGTGAGGACCTGTTAATGAGTAGGATACACACAGCATGTTTGTATGCCCCGTTACATTAGTTTGAGCGGAGTTAACGAATCCAATGTTCCAATATTTAGTGTGAACGAGAGTTGAAGACTCGTGTTTAATATTAAATATTAGTTTGTTGTCCAGAGCGGCGTATTGTAAGGGACACTTTGCAGTCTTTGGCTGTGAACGTGTGAAACTATCAGACAGTAAACTGTTTTGTTAACATACGACTAGAAAATTATACCGCTTTTTGAAAAAGACTACTATGGTGAGTTTATGGTTTTTATAGTAGGTAGGTTGTTTTGAAATCCCATTTTGAAATCAATATTAAATTTTCTAAACGTCATAAGCATTGCTATGCTTATCAGCCATATAGTTGTAACAAATATTAGGTATCTATAGTTATACTTTAATTTTTAATTAGTACCGGCTGGTTTTTCATATATTCCCGACGGTCTGATGTCTCTTTTAAGATCTTCAGACCAAAAAACATTAGGCTGAGCTCGAAAATTAATTTCTTGATATGGCTATTTGGTCTGGACTGAGCCTTAACTAAGCTCTTTTATTCCTAATAATGGGGTTGTTGACCAATAAAAACAAAATTATAAAATAAATTAGGTCACGGCCCAACTTGCTGCAATAAAACTAAGTCAGCTGTTGTCAAGAATGGCCAACAGTCGTATTATAATAGATTCAGAACGATGTTCGGTTTATTGGGGCTCATATAACCAGAGCGGTCCGAGACCACGCTGAACTGTTAGGTTGTTAGTCTAATTTCAACCACAACCGAGTGTAGTCATCATTAAATCAAGTGGTATCTTGTATTTCACTAGATTTTAGTTCAAATCCTAGTTATTGCGAGTAGTGTTTTGAATCGGCTATCTAATGTAGGTAAGTAGGTACTTACATAAGTCTTTCTGAACTTTGACTCTGAAATATTTGGAACTCAATTCTGATTATGAAACTCTGACATAGTAGAATCAATTCTGTAGTGTCATAAGTACGTTTTACTTTAAAACTTAATAGATAAAAACTATTTTTTTTTTGTAAAAGTTTGTCTAAAAAAGATGGATAACATTTGGTCACCCTTATCGTCAAAAATCAAGTCTTTAACAGGTCTTTAAAGCATTATTTTACTGTGTCACAAATGGAGTGATGATAGAATCACTAAAATAATTTTATTATAATACATAGCTAAAAGCATATAATTATTTATTATAATTATAACCGTTTCATAACTTATACATGCATGATATCCCATTTATCGAATATTGGCATTTCAATCGTCATAACGCCACAAGATTTATATGTAACATAAAGAGTATATTATGTATGTACCTAAGTAAATATTATACAGAAATGATGTAATGCGTGCCTTGACCACAAATTGACTAGGTAATTGCAATTGAGGAGATAAATATGATTCTTATTGTTTCCTTATGTTCTCAAATACCTATATCTCATATAGATCTGGTATCAATCTGCCAGTAACTTACCTAATGTATTGACACAATGTTTGAAACACTTTGATGTTAGTCCATACAGTAGTAGGTAAATCTTATGAAAATGCACCTACTGCAAATTACTAAATTTTGATCACAAACAAATTTTATGACTATTACTTCGCTTCTATTTCGCATAAACTGTTCTGATTACATATTGCCCAGTGTATTGTTATTTCAAGTCGACTCACATTTGCATGTGAACTCAAGTATTGCGGTTGGTGTCATTTTTCGCAGTTTTCGAGGAAAATATCGAGAAGTTCCTATGTGTCCATGTGTGTGCGTTTGTTTGAGTTCATTCGTGATATAGGTACCTATATCTACTTAACTTTATGTAAAGCTGTGGCATGTTTGCTTTTGACATAGGACCAATAGCATCTTGCACAGATACCATTTTGGTTTCATATCAAAAAATCACGAATGCAATTTTTTCGGAAAATTACTTATATGCACAAACCTTGCTCGTTTATTGTTCTTTCTTTTAGTGGAAACTTCAAGTAGGCATCAGACTACATGATTAAGTACATGCCTACATAATTCGCGTTGCCTTGGCAGACTACGTAATATACAATTTAATTACAATTACGATTTAACAGTAAATTAAATATTTCATTGCTATTGAACAATTAAACCATTGGAAAACAATTTAATGATAGATTTAGAAATCAAAAGATTTAGAAATCAGTAGTAATGATTTTTTGAAATAATATCGTAATTGAAAAATAACGTAAGCTACACATGCCTACACATACACGAAATGTGTAGGTATAGAAACAAAAATAACCTTAGTAATCAGTATAATTACCTAATACCTACATAGTACCATTAAGTAGTTGAGTATTAGAGTTCATTTTAATATTGAAATATATCAGCAAATACCTACATATTTTCTTATTAATATAGACAAATTTACCTTTCAGACGCCATTCTTTTATTGATAGGTAGGTACAGTGGTAGGAATATAATATTTTCATAAAGAAAATTTTACAAAGCGTCCTAATGTCGCCTTTGACTCTATCGCAGCCTCTTAGAGCAGGAGGTTTAGGTATTAACTGAATTTTCAAAAAAATGGCGACAATTTTAAATATAGAAATAGATAGTTTTAAATATTATTACATTAACATATTTTATATATTAAGTTATATTTCATGTCATTTTGTACTTCCATAAATAAGGCTACGGTCCGAGTTTTTATACGTTTACTTATCTAAAAATAATATTTTATCAACCCTCGTCCCTCGTCGGATGTTCGGGAGCGATATCTCATTCTCAAAGTATATTTTTAAGTCGATAAATTTGGTTGTCAGTGCACATGTGTGTAGGTATTAGATAAGGAGCCGAGCGCACTCCGCCTCTCGCTCGCTTCGCTTAAGCCGCCTCATAAAATATTATCCTGGCCGAGACATTTATGGGCCGAGTTTGAGATAGGTATCGTGGAAACATTTTTCTACCTAAACATATTATACACATATGTAAGATGCAGGTGCGTCTTTTCAATCTGTGATTAATGATAAAATTTATTTATAAAAACTGGCCTTGATTTGATTTATAAAAAGACAATAAAATATAATTTACTTGTTCTATATTTTTTATCAAAAAATAACTATACGAGTATGTTATTAATCTGGGTGTTTTTTTAATTTGTTTTATTAGATCAAATTATATAGTTTGATCTAATAAAACGAAAGCTCATTTCTCTACAACCTTCACTAAGTCTTCGCTAAGTTTTCACTAGTATACAAAAATCGCTTGTCTAGCTTACAGAATTTACTATAAAATAAATCATGCAGAGTATATTTAAAATATTTAAACCTAATATTCATTATTTTAATTTCACGAATTGTCGATTAAAATAGTTTGTCTATCGTCTGAAAAAGCTCTTTTAAAGCTCAATATTCTATTGTTAACTTTATGTAAAAATTTAGCTTATTAAAATAAGCTCTTTTCTCCAATCTGTGTAAAATCTTCCTAAACATTATTGTAAGAAGATATAGTAGGTACCTACTTTCCATTACAATCGTCGCATTAACTTGAAACCCATTTATGGCACAATCACATAGTGATAAATTTCTGCAAAATATCATCGATGTCGTAATAACATAAAATGATAGTGATGCATTAATCAATACGGTCATCATTATGCTCGTAAAACGTCACTAATGTCCCGTAAATAAATCGCTTGCTCTCTTTATTAACAATTCTATCGACATATATATTCTTTTGAAACCATTCACAGACTTTACGTTCAAAGTTAACGACGCCGTTACAACTTTCCTTTCATCCCCAACTATTTTATAGAAAACAGTGTTTTCTTCATGCGACTTTATAAGCCATATCTTTTACTAAGTGACTCCGAAAATAACAAAGTTGCAAATAAAAGGAATAAAAACACAAGAGAGGCGAACATTACTTGAGCTTAAAAGCTGTAGATATAAATCAAGTAGGTAGGCAAAAGTTCCATTTTGCGGAGCTTTAAAAAAGTTTTTTTTTTGTGCAAATTTTATTATGATAATTCATAAATACACGCGCGTTAAGAACTGTTATGAATAAGTTACAATGTATTCAAAGGATTTGCTCGCATAAAGGAGAGCGTCTATAAATGTAAAACTTTATTCTTAACATAATATGCATAAAAAAATAACATATTTTACGTCCGTATATATGAAGAAATGTACAGATGTGTTCGATGTACAAAAAGTTGTGAGTTAATGGAAAGATGGGCGGAGCGTACGGTGAAGATTTATCTGTTCCAATATATGTAGGTATAGTATGGGAATATAGAGAGGTTCAAGATTGAGTATAAGTTTCAACTTTCAAGTGGCTTTTATTTATGGTTCATGGTTAATTTTGGTTAATTTTTTCGTTTGAAACGCTAACGTATTTCTGCCTACACTCAAGTGTAGGTACCTACTTTATTTTATTGTTGAATTAACCATGAAAATTTTCAATCCAAATTTGAAATAGGTACTACTTAGTTATTAGGTGTCTCCCCATGTTATGGTACGGTTTTGAAATGTTGCTATTACTTATTAAGTACTTCTTTCTACTTAATTACTTATGAGTCTTGTGGTTTATTTTTTATTATCACCAAATTAATTATTTATTAAATAAAAGATTTAAAAAAACTGAATTTGAATTAACTGGAATATCTCTTTAAATTATGTTTTATTAATTATTTAATCATTGCACACGGTTTATTTAAATATTAATCTTATACCTAAAATATTATTTTTTCAGATTTTCGTATCTTAACATTTTTAACTTTATGTTTCAAAGGCTGAAGTAGCGGAAGTAAGCTAGTGAATATATATTATATTTTCTTACCTATCCATAAAATTATATAATCTCATATATTAAATATACCTATACTTATACCCATGGAATTCCCTGTAACTCAATTAAGTATACCTACCGTAGCGTAGCATAGATAATAATTTTAAATATTATTTTTTAATAATTAATACTTACTTATTAGTTTTCTGAAGACCACTTAGAAAAAAAGAGCAAATCTTTAGTATAATTAGCAAGTGGTGATTTTTCAACGTCCTTGAACTGCAAATCGCTCGATCCCACGACCGTTATAAGTCCACTCATTGCCGCCATAAACTCATTAAGCCACATAACCGGCCAATCGAGCTTTCCAATCGTGAAATTAAAATTACGTCCCCTTTATAGCCAGCCGTTACGAGCTGCGAAAAAAGGGGGCATAAATAAAAAGGGGGGTATAAATAACACACCTTCGGAACTGCACGCGAGGCGAACTCGGGAACAGTCGTAAATTATTTGCTTATAGCTCCAACGGCGATCAATACCATTCATTAAGGAAAAATGTAGAGCTTTGGTTTTTTTTTTTCGTTATTTGTGGCGTGTTAAGTGCTATGTGGATTTACATTGAATAGAATTAATTAAATAAATTTATTAAAAAAATAATTAAAAAAATAAATAAATAAAGATATTAAATATATTTTTTTAAATTTTAACCCTCAATAATAATTATTATTGAGGGTTAAAATTTAAAAAAAGTTTTCTTTGTTGTTAATTGAATATTATTTATTATATGCAAGAAAGTACAATATATATTTTTAATATATATCCCTTATGTCTTTATTCCATAGTAGGAATAAAGACATAAGGGATAGGGAAATTAGGAAAGGATAGGCTAAGGAGAAGGTACATAAAATTCATTAAAAATAGCAGTAAGTCACAGACAACCTACCCCATGTACTAGTAAGTACCTATATGTATATTCCTAAAAGGCAGAGATAGTAACAAATACTTAGCTCTCGCTAAAGTATGTATAGGTAGGTACGTATAATGAGACTTTATATTAGCGTACATATACGCCAATAATATAAGATTGCGATTGTGATGACATTTTCTATTGCCTAAAGAAGGCTTTAGTTGTAGGTAGGTTGTAAATAATTTTAAAATAATAATCTAAATTGAATCACTTCACATTGATTTAATTAATTCACACCATTTTAATCAAATCCCCATTAATTTGAAAGGGCTCTTTGACCGAGACTAAGTATGTGATAATTATAAACAATTCAATTTTATTTTCACGTCATAATTTATTTTTAAAATGTTATTATGTAATTATTACGAATTTCCCCTTATCTTTAAGCTGCATAACTTTCCTAGGGCAGCGGCGAGCGGGAGCGGAAAAAATACGCAGCGGAAAGCTACTTAGCTGTTTTTTGGGTGGAGGGCGGGAGCAAGGGCGGAATCGCTCGCTGTCGCCAGTAGGTAGACATATTATGTCAATATTTATTTAGTGTTTTTCGTAAAAAATTGCATTCTCAAAAATATTATATACATGAGATGAGATATTATGTTTTCGAGGAGTGAAACATTCCAATTTTTCAAAGATCGTACATTAAATTTTTATTACTATGCCCAGGACAGAATCGTTTGCTTTCCACAATGCAGGTCTTTCCAAAACGGCAGAAATTAACTTTTCGGTAGAAAAAGACATCTTCTTTAGGTAGAAGACTAAAATAAACAAAACATCCGTTTCTTCAGAGCGATAAACGCAAAGGTTGGCGATTTCGCGATCCGCTCATAACTCGGTCAAAACAGTTCATACAAAATATATCGCTTCCACGATTCCGCTACCGCTCGCTGTCCACAGAAATCGCAGCCTTATCCTTAATCCCACTAAGGTCGGCGGTGCACTTGCATTACCTCTGGTGTTAATGTGCTTGTGATAATAGGCGACCGTAGCCACCTACCATCAAGTGGACTGTCTGTCTATCTGAAGAACTATACATGAAACGATAAAGAACGTCATCTTATTTGTAATCAATCACTAAGCTTTTTCAGTCACATGAGTAGGTATAGTTCTGAATTTGAGTTTATTTTCTAGTAGCTGGTGCCCGCGACTTCGTCCGCGTTCTGAATGAAATGTACCCTATGTCCTTTCTGGTGTCCCAGACAACGTGTATGAAAAATTTAATGGTGATCGGTTCAGCAGTTTTTGCGTGAAAGAGTTACAAACATCCATATATCCATACAAACTTTCGCATTTATAATATTAAGTACGGATTGAAGAAGTATTAATTGTTTTTTAAATTTACTTGGGCCGTTTCAACAATTCGTCAAGCATTTTTAATATCGAATAGCACCTCTGTCTCTAATACCTTTCAACTACAGATAATGGTTCAAATGACAATGAAAAACGTTTTTTTAAAGTATCAATCGAAAGTGAAACTCACAAAATCGAGGCAGCGTACACCGTAGCCGTTTTTTTTTCTAGGTAAATTTACATATTTATTGGGGCACATTTTATGGAGGCAACAGAAAAAAAGCTCGACTCAGTTTAATGGACAAAAAGGGTGGCTCAATGTATATTTATTTTGTCGCATCCTTTTTACGTGCGAAAGGACGTGGCTGTGTATTTTTTCAACGGCGAACGTAGCACATTTGGCGACGACGCTCTTTGCATAAAAATATTGGATCGTAAACTCTACATTAAACACAGCGAATCGGGACGCATGTGTCGCTAGAAAAGTAATATTGAAAAACACCCTGAAACATGATTTATTTTTATTATGATTAAATCACTTCAAAATTTTCTTTGTGAATGGTTGAAAGTGCTCTCGAAATTAATACCTTTTAAAATAAGTTTAAGAAAATCAGTGGATTTTCTCAAAATTATTTTATTTAAAATTAAAATCTTATTAAGAATACTGATCATATAGTTTGAAACAAAAAAGTGTATCAATAATTAAAAAAATATTGCAAAATTTAAATATTTTCACTCACACCCAGATAAGTTTTCAACACTAATTAAATTAAAAGTAACAATACTTAACACTTAATATAGGTAACATAACTGCAAAGAATAATTTGTTATAAGAAAATTATTCTTTTGTACTCACAACTTTTAAATGAATTCAAAGAAACACTGATTAAATTACAACTAGTTTAAAAGGAGGCTGTATATCCGTGTCTCCTTGGGCAGACACTCACGAACCCCTTTAAGTATAAATTATAACTGCTTCATAAATTACACGAACGCGTTACGATCAGCGCCTTAATCTGTAGCGACGAGGAATTATAGAGCACCCGTTCGTCGCTCGTACCTTCGTTTAATATATTTTGTTTTAGCTTTAGTTATTAAAATATTTAATTTACGATAGCTTTTGGGGAACATATCGGTTTCCTTAATTTATGCTTCACTTCTTAAGAAGAGTCGCGTTTTAATATTTCAAATCACGGGTGGGCTCTGAAACTCTAGATACATTGTTGGAATATTTATTTGGCTGGCGGCTTCGTATTGGTCAATCATTTACAAAAATAAAATTGATTTATAGGTGTAGGTACTTTTCTTACGATTTTTCCTTTACATGTAGATATAAAAAAAAGTTATTTTGATAGTAGGTTATAATATTTTCTTTTACAACTAGATATATTTTACTAAATCTGAGGCATCGTAGGTAACCGAATTCTAGAGATTATTACGTTTTGATAGTATCTACCTACAACTCACAAGGTACAAGTAAGTGGACAATGTGTCCATAGATAGATAACTTACATATAAGATAAATAATTTATTGATCGTATACCTACTTTTGTAAAGCGTTATTTTTTTATTTTAAGTAATTTTTAAAATTTAAACTTGCAAGAAATTTGATAACCTCAATAAACCTCAACCATATAGTTAGATTGAGTCAGAACTCAGAGCACTAAGTTTTTAGTGAAATAACTATGACTAAGTTATAATTAAGATTGTCCTTCACCGTTAATCTGGTACATTTACACCGGCCATATAAGTTGTAGAGGCACCCGAGGAATGCACCCAGTAAATCATCTGTAGAGTTGTAAACCCGTTTAGTGCTCCATATGGTGGCGTACCGTCAGTTACACGACAATATTGTCCATCGTAAAATTGACATTTTGTAACCGGCCTATCTAATACACTGTTATCTAAAATGTATTTAAAGTGCTAAGACGGTCTCCTATCGGGAGACATTAGGGTCTCCCTATCGTATACCCTTTGAGTACCAAAGGATTTCCCGTACCAAGATATACGACACAGATTCTCGTCTATTCGGAACTTCCTCGGTACTATAAAATTGTAAGTAAGTACCTACATTATGTCCTATTGTGGAATTAATATAGATTTTCAGTAATAGTTATACATAGGTATATAAATTGTAAACATGTATATTTAAACTATCATTTTTAGATCAGATACGTACATTACATTATTATTTTAAATTTAAACAAATGAATCCGATTTTGAAAAGTTACTTTCACAGCGAATAAAATTTATTATAAGTACCTACAGATAAGTAGCTACCAGTTAAGTGTTTAAAAAAGTAGGTATACTATAGGTATTTACTTATTACCTATTGCCTAATTTTAATGATAAATTTTCCCTATTTTACTTGATTAAAAATAACTAAAACTCCATTAATGTACATTAATCAGTGGATTAGATACAGGTTATTTACGAGCAAATCCAAAATGTGAGGAATTTAATTTCATTAGGGGATTTTAGTGGGTCCATGTTGTCACCCGCTGCGTCGAGGCAAGCCAACGGGCTCAGCGCGGCGACGTATTTCACGCAGCTGTCAAGAAGGGACCAATCGCGTTCGACATCGCCTGCCCGTTCCAACTTTAAAAATGGTGGAGATAATTTTGCTGTATATTATTTCGTGACAGGCAGTTATTTCCAGTTTTTATCGCTGGATGCTTTCAATATTTTTTAAATGGGTTTAAAAAGTTGAAACCGAATGAGACGCTTCAAGTTTTGATTTTCTAATGCAGTTCAGTTTTAATAATTTTTTTGTGTTATATGCAATTTAGTAAAGTCTAGATATATCTATATATTTTATGAAATAAAGTCGCTGTCCTTCTTTATCTGTTTCAACGCTAATTCTTATTCACGGAGAAACAGACAAGATGGACTTATTAAAGAAATGTTTGCATACACGTTGTCTGCCACACCAGAACGGACATAGGGTACCTTTCATCCAGAACGCGGACGGAGTCGCGGGCACCAGCTAGTATATACTAAGTATACCTATATAGGTAGATAGGTATCTACATAAAGATTGCTGTTCTATATTTTCTCCCGGCGAAGTCAACTACTAAAAACTTCCATAAAACAACAATTTCAAACGGGCCATTTCGCGCGGGAAAAACAGCATCCCCGAAGGGTGGCGGGTGTCGGCAGTAGGAGGCATTAAGGGTGGGGGGTGAATGTGAAGCCTGGCATAGAAGCCTGCTGGTTTATGCCGCGGAATTACGACTTAGACGTTTCAAACAATAACTTCTCCCATAAATACCGACCGATTCTTTCACGCGTCATAACCCTCGCGTTTTTCCTCGACCCACCCGAATTTCCGCTTCGCATCAACCTTCTCTTTTTGCCAATAAAGAGAATTGTTTTTTTAATGTATCACATTGAATATCCACACATTGAACTATAACTATCAGTATGCTAAAGGATATAACGTTTTTTGTGGTTCAACATAATATTAATAAGAAGTTATGATTAAAGAGACAATACATTTTCACAATAATTTAATACACTAGCGTATTTAAATGCGACGTTGTATCAAAATTTAAAAAAAAAATGATATTTTTTAGCATTTTTACGCAAAAGATTTTTTGAACAAATACTTATAAGAAATATTTGTAAATGTACGAATTTTTGCACTAATGAGCATTTATATTTATTTAAGTATATCTAGAGATATGGTAGTAGATATTAATATATATTTATTTTAAAATACCTAATGCAACCTTTAACCTATCCTATAGGTACACCAGACACGACCTATGACTATTAATTTCATTTATAGAATAAATCCTTTACCTATATAAAAATTGTACCTAACCTACTCGACGTATATTGTTGATGTAGAATTTTCTATTAGCAACCCCCACTGGAACACGCTTCTAATCTAGAGAACATAATAAAACGCCCTCATAAAAGTGCGCATTTTCACGTAGCCCGTAAAAATATGATAACATTCACGTGGGGTACCCGTAGGTACCTATCCACATTACTTACGTGAAATGCTAGGTAGAAATATTTTTATAAAGGCTCGGACATAGTGGGAGCAAGGAGCAACGTACTTATTAATTCTTATAAAATTCTTATGAGAAACAGATCTGACTACTAATATAAAAATAACTTGTATTTTAAGGTTACAAAAGAAAATCAATATGGACACAAAAACGCATTTCCTTTAAATAAAAGTGGTATATTATTTAAAAAATATAACTATCTAATCTACCTGACTAGCGATAACTATAAACAAGCGTTATTCATAAACTAGCGACCTGTCCCCGGTTTTTCGCGTTTTTTTCCCTTTTATTTCGCGGTTGTCTTTTGTAAGTTTATATCGAAGTAGTTTATTATATGTAAGTTTATATCTATCTCTAAACAGATTTTGATACGGTTTTTAAGAATGGAAAGAGCAATAAGAGAGGAAAGGATACCGACCAAAAACCAATAACGAAAGGAAAATTCGCAGAAAACAATGCAAACCGGGTTAGTTACTAGTAAGGTATAAGTAATTAAGACAACATTGTCCTACTTACCACTACGTACCTACTCATTGTGGCCACTACTCCATTAATACCTACGTGAGTTTAAAACAGTCGACGTGTGTCGTGTTTTAGGTCGAACGAACGTACTCGGTTGATTAAGGTGAAATTCCAGTAGATAACGATACCGGCTACGGCTTCGCAGTCATTAACTCACGTGAAGGTATTTCAACGTCGTAAACTTGCCTAATTACAAGAAAAGTTAGATGCTTCATTATTTATCTGCTGCGTAGCTGAGACGATTTACTCAAATAAATCGGATCCAAATTTCAAAATAAGAATACCTACTTAGAGTTTTGTCCCATGTCGTCAGAGTTTCAGAAAGATCAGAATTTCATAATATCAGAGGACTTTCAAAACGGTGGGTACATTTGGTGAGCTAAGCTAGCTTATAAAATTATATAAATGTATTGTATTGCAATAGATAAATTTACTTACCCTTTATTCCGTCAGGTTCAACAGAGAATTTCCAAACCTCTGGTTTTAATTGTATTTAAAGGCCTGAAGAAAATGATTTTCTTTAGGTTATCTGCAACTTTTACCATTAAAAATTATTTTCAATTAAAAAAAAACTGATATATGAAGTATTATTTCAAAAAATTTATTGCTATTTATTGCTTTTGGTGAATAAGTTTCTAATCACATTATTTGAAGGCAGTAAATGCGTGATGAAGGCACATTTGCGTGATTCGCCGTCGGCTGGTCGCAGAGCCAGGGCGGGGTCGTAAACGCTCGCTCGCCTCACAGATAAAGTAATGGAATTGGAGGTTAATATGGCCACAACTCGTATTTGGCCTTGTCGAGGTCAATGTTCACTTAATGTTGTACAAAAATTTCAGTAATGTCCAAGCGATTAAGTTCCTCTACATCGACTTTTCCAAACAAAGCATAACTAAGTCAACACATAAGGAATAAATCAATCATATAACTAGGCATGTAGTTATAATCGACGCAGTATAAACCACAAAGTAGGTAAGTCAAGTCTTCTTGCGTGTCTATCTAAGTTTTTAGGTTTCGTATGAATGAAAACCACAAACACACCGCAGTAGCTGTGGCACAGATTACTAATTACTACGTAACTTGGTACTAGTGGTGATATAGTACCTACTTACTTAAAACCGACTTATAATATATCATATCGATTATCGACGCACTTGTAATAATTAAGGTACTCTAAGTACCTACATCATCCGAAAATACCAACATATTTTTTTCTTCACATGACTAATATTGTGTTTACTGCTACTGACTTATATTTTAATGATAATCTTAAGTAGTAGGTACTTATGTATATCTACTTATAACAAATTCTATTTTTCTTCAAATAACCATTGTATAGGTACCTACTATTTAAATACCGACTAAATTTAACTGCCGACTAAATTTAAAAAGAATGAAAGACTAAAAATGGAATTTTGCATAAGTATAGGTAAATGATAACTTATAGGTATCTAATACTTAAGTAATGGCAACTTCCATTTTTCTGCACTTGGCACTCATACACTAATTTAAGAGTTTTAACTCTGGTTTAGCTCTGATTAACTTCTACGCTCTTTAAATCGTCCTTCAAGTTAAAGTTATCTCACAAAATTTTATACAACCAATGTGAAATAATTTTAGCATATCTCTGCTTACAATCCCCGGCAGGCGCTTAGAAACCCCACCATAAAGGTGGATTAATACTACCGAAAGCCCAACTTACTTAATAAATATAAAAGCCTTCCTCCCGCAGCTATAAACCGCCCACTGCGCTGCTTCAAGATTACTTACGTATCATCCACTATTCGAAGAGCTCCCGGGTCTCATTACATTGCCCAATTTTAGTTCGACTTCAGCAAAGTAGGTGGTTCTCTTTATAGAGGTTTTGCCATTATCAGTTCTATGTAGATTGCGTCGCTCGCCCGCCTTGCTTTCTCCGAGATAAGGTTTTATGGACGCCTGGAAGAAAGGATAATGTCCCCCATTGATGTAACTATAGAATTGTTGGACGCTTTTTGGTTGCGCTATTAAATACTTCGCATTGAAGAAGTTCTCGTTTTATATATATTTTTTCAATGTCGAAAATATTTAATTTTCTTAAAACATCTTAGATATCTTTTCGTAAGATCATTTTGTGCTTCTCATTCAGTCATATAAAGATTTCAAAAGCTACTGTTTAAAAATTTAGCCAGGAGAAATACAAATTATAATTATTTATTGTTCAATTTCAATTACACTAGTGTTTTTGCCCGCGACTTCATCCGCGTCCGATCGCTACCATACTTCACAGGAACATCCGCTACACTAATCTGAAGATTGTCTGAATGTTTCATCAAAATCGGTTCAGCAGTTTTGGAGTTTATTCATTACAAACAAAAATTTTGAAAGCGGCACACAAACATGAGCGGCCCCACGGAGCCCGTCGGAACGCATACCTGTCTACTGTCTAGTTTCCATTCTTTAGATTTTTCCCTATTTACAACCTTGTTACTTGTTACATAGGTACAATGAAAACAACTTTCTTCTGGTGATACAGAATTATTCTGGTTATCTCTTAGTCTATACAATTGTGGTATAAAATCCCCATAAATATAGACGCAACGATACCTATATTTCCATCCGCACTTTTATTCAGAATTCTGTTTGTTTTATTGATCCAAGTCCGCTTGTCTATTAAGATTATATTAGATACTATTACGAGAGAAAAATTGTATTATTGTATGTTTGTATTTTCGTTTGTAATGAATAAACTCAAAAACTACAACTTAAACCAATTTTGAAAATTCTTTCACCTATAGAAAGCTACATTTAAGTAATTATAAAGTTACGCAGACAAAGTCGCCATGCGACAGCTAAGTACTTAGTCATACATAATAATAGAATCGTTGTTTCCCTGTGCGTTTGTGTACGCGCTATTCCGAAAACCGTACGAAGTGGCGGCCACAGCTAGTATTAAACGTACCTTACTAATTATAAACTTTGAATTGGTATGGTTCTTTGCAATGGTTGGAGTAAATTTATATAATTTAGCTACAAGGAGTTCAATGCCTGGTCGTCTCGTTTCTGTATGCTCTGTGCTTGTGAATAATCCTTTTTAAGCTTGTAGAGTTAATAAAACGTTTCTTATTTCGCAGCGTTGGCATCAGCATTCACGGGGCACATAACTAAGACTCGGCGTACACATACAAAGTTGCGAGTAATTTATGGCGGGGCGTTTTATGGGTGTTGGGCCAAGTTCGCACATGCGCCGCAGTGTGCGTCGAGACTTGTATCGGGGTCGTAAATTACGCTAACCCCTTCCAAGGGTCAGGTATGTACCGGCATAAATTTTACATTTGGCATTTGTTTTTGTGAGAAACAGAAATTATTTCGAGCAAAGATTTTTATCTAACTAAAAATATTCGAAATGTAAAATTAAATTAGGCATTAAACTTAATGCAGTTTTTTAATGTGGCAGGCCAATTAAAATTACCATATCGAGGTAGACAGGTAAGCAGAAACAACACACAATGCCAGGTACTTTACATACATACATGGCTCTACATTAATAAGATCCCTAACTAAAGTTCTAAGGGTGTCATACTAAAATACTAAATTTATCTATTTCTGATTTTATCGTAGGTACCTACATAAATTTGATACTTCCATAATACAGTAAAATTAAGTACCTATTACATATTTCTTTTCAATTCAAATTTTCTGTTCTTGAGTTTTATTGTCCAAGACAAAACGAAGTTTATGCTCAAAAATATTAAATCTCTCATTTGCATAAGAAAAAAAACCCCGGCAACATTTATTTCAATTAATAAAACGTTTTACGCCTACTTAAAGCAACTTAGTAGTAGTAGAGAAATCACCATAAAAATAACACTTAATTTCAGTTCGCAATTACGACGCCATTAAAGGGCGGCTGCCTGAGGGCTACATAGCCATTACTCTGCCTTACTACTTACCATATTCGCCTTACCAAAGTTCCGCGTTCACTCATACGAAAATTACATTTTAGGTACCTATGCAAGAGTTACTTTTCATTTCTTTAGCTTGCTAAAGTAAGCTAACTAAAGACCTCAATGGACATACCCATTGATCAATAAAAGACTGGACTTAGTTGCTACCACAGACTATTTTATTTTGTAAATATACGAAATTAACTTCTTCTAAACCAGTCAACGGACTTGATAATATGGTTTTCAATTATGTAAAGAGCGATAAATAAGGAAGGCGTGTGGTATTACCACAGCATACATATTTCGATTATTATGCAAAAAAAATTGCATAGGTACCTACGTGCAGATAGCAATAGATATTCAACATTTTTTTTATATAGGTATATTTGAAATAATTGAAAACAATTAATAGATTTTTATTTGAAATTATCAATCAAAACCGCGAAACTCATGAAATGAATTTTTTGTATATCTGCATACAAGTCTAGCTAGATATACAAGTCTATATTTATTAAAACCAATTTATTCAGACTTAGGTAGGTACTTACCTACTACTCCTTTGAAACTTAAACAAGGAATTTCTATTTACTGTTTATTACTCTTAATTATAAGCAACCCGCATTAGGATAATAATAATCCATTGTTAAGATAACCGTCACTTTAGTTAAGTTTACCCCCTACAAACTTAATTCCGTTAAGCAATTAAACGCACGTGCTGGTTTATTAAATAAAACGCTATTATTGAAGTTATTAACTACCTAAGAATAAGTAGGTAACTACCAAAGGTATTAGAAGTAGGTACATAGCTATATAATTATAAGAAATTCAATTCAAGAATTGATTAATTATATTTTCTCTGGTGTTAGGTAAATACCTATATTTATTTTGTTAACGCGACCGAAGTCGCGGGCACCAGCTAATTTATATGACTCCGTTATAAAAATATAACTTTATTAAAAGTCTAATGATATTATTAATGAAAATATATTTATTTATTAAATTTCAAATGTTGTTAATTTGTTATTATTCTATGTACCAAAACGTGACTAAGTAAGTCAACACAACGACAAAAATGCAAATGAATCCTTTATTTATTTACTCAGCATCTTTACGAGCGGAACTGACATGAAAATTGCACAAATTACTTTACACTGCCTACCGAGTTTGATTAAAAACGTGTCTCAGAATTTAAATAATCTGCGAGGGACCCTTGCGTGGGAGTTAGCCACATACTTACTTATGTAAATGCAGGATCGATTCAAAATGCACCCTAATATGATCAAATGACTTGGAGTAACAACTTCGATAACGATACACATAAAGTTTATGCCGCTTGACTCCTTTACACATATGGGAAATTCCAATAAGACATTTAACTTACTAAAAGGAA
The DNA here is from genome assembly GCA_947623395.1 of Synanthedon tipuliformis. NCBI lineage: Eukaryota > Metazoa > Arthropoda > Insecta > Lepidoptera > Sesiidae > Synanthedon > Synanthedon tipuliformis. The sequence continues at coordinate 6,574,436 of OX392417.1, read as the reverse complement.
TACAGTAACTGGTACCTACGTAGGTATATCGCCATTTACCTATTATATTTAGGCAACAATAGAAGGTATACAAAGCAACACAGCGAACAAAATTAATATGATTAGTTATTGATTTTAAATAATAAAGATTTAAGCAATAAAGTAAGTTATACTTATTTATGTAGCAAAAAAAATAATTTAAAAATAAACAATTTTTATATATTAATTCAAAAGTTAATTGGTAACATAAATAGTAATAAAAGCTTTTCTATTTATGTAATTTATTATGACAAATACTTACCTAATTGTTTACCGACAAAACTTTTTCTTTAGTCAGAATCAGAACTATTAAACGAATACTAATAAAGAAAAACAATTAAATTTTCTAAATGTGGCACTTTTACTTCAGAGAAAGTGAAGTCAATTTACAATTAATATATCTATACCTACTAATATAATAAAAGAGGCGATTTGTATGTTTGCATTTTTGTTTGTAATGAATAAACTCAAAAACTAATACTTAATACTTAGGTACTTAATATTTACTAATACTTACTTAATTTTTTTTTTTTTTTTATTTATTTATTTATTAATATATTACATGTTACATTTTTATTAACATTGGTGTAAACATAAACTCATTAGAGTTTCTCCGTACACCATGTTCAATTTACAGATACATAATATTATATTGCTTTAAGAATTATAACTTTGTATCTCCTAATATCTAAATAAAAATCAGAATCTTTTGAATATGCGTTAGTAAGTGTCGTTAGGTAGGAGTTCATCAACAAATAGGTTTTTACAGTTATTCGGGGGGCGGTATACAGCACAAATATTTGCATTGTAGTTCGTATGTGTATTATAGTTAACAAAATATTTTCAAACGATTTAGTTACGTTCGTTATTAAGCTACAATGTTTGTTGTGTACATAAATAATTATACCACTGTCCTCTTTTGTTTTTCTTAGGGCCGCAAACATTTGATAAATATTTAAATTAAACATACAGCTGATATTGTCAGAGATATTGGCCTCAGTACGAATTATTACATCTATAGGTACAATTTTTCGCAGTATTTTTTATAACTAATTATACTTACTTAAAAAATATAGGTAGGCTTCTAGCTGTGTGCCTCTTTTTCATCTGTCTCGGGCTTCTAAAGGTCACAGCGCGATGAAAAAATAACTTTTAAAATTCGTCTGAAAGTTCCAAAGTTTAACGTGTTCAACCTAAAAAACAATCAGACTTTACAGATTTTTTATATTAGTAATAGTTACCTATATTAGTTTTTTAAGTATAGTTTATAGAATACTTATATGTAAGTAATTTGAAAATGTTTAACTGACTTACTGTTTTCTTTTCAGGTTACACATTTCTATAGTATATGAAGGATGTTGTGAATATCCTAATGGTGAAACGTTTTCAAGATTTCGGAACTCATACTTACATTCGAGGGCTACAAAATCCAAGCTCCTTCGCTCCTACTTTACATTTGAGGGGAACGAGATGAACTTCTCTCGCATCTAATTATCTTTCTCTTTTCCTCCCGCGATAGCTCATGTGTGCGTCCTTTTCTGACAAATTCGTAGTAATGGCGGACGCTGCGCTCCCCAATCTTACTTCCGGAGGGTGGATTTTTAGGGTGCTTGCGAAGTTTGTGAAATGAGCCATTTTGGGCAAAAGGAGAGAAGCAATCGATATTACTGAGTGCATCTTTCGCCATCAAATTTTAGCTGAATTTATATTACCTTTACCTACATTGTGTTTAAATATTAGAACTCCTTACACAAATGATATATTAAAATTAATATTACCTTTTTTATGTTATGTTCTGCAGACAGGCTGACGTTCCACTTGATGGTAGGTGGCTAATGTCGCCTATAACACAAGCAACGCTACAGGGGTGTTGCAAATGCGCTGCCTACAGCAGGATTGACGATAGATAGATAATATGCCATATGTCATCACTGGCACTGGCAACACACATTGGTCGAAAACTTTTGTTCTGGACGAGAAAATGTCTCGGAGCTTCCCGAACGCTGCCCATACGAGCTGAATTCCAAGATTGACCTGCTACTCCAAGTTGGCTCTACCTAATTGGATACTTACTTATACTTAACTACAATTATTGGAGTATGTTATAAGACAAAATACTCACATAAGAGACCCGCATTTCCTCAACCATTAAACCGTTGATTAGCGAGCACTGGAGGGGAGTTAATGATTACTTTTAGCTCTGTAATTACACGGAACCACTCCGCGCCACCACCGAGATAGTTATAGCCGCAGTAATAGGCAGCCGGTAATGGATATCGAGCTGCTGCTCGTTTGTTTAGTACCTCATAAGTTTAATACTTTAACACGCATAAATGAAATTACTATTACTTCTCATACTATGTGCCGATATCTTGCCACATTAACGCACTGGAGATTCGGATTAAAATCACTGATGTTTCTTTAAAAACAAATAAGTAGGCGGTGTTATAATGCTGCAGTACCACAAAGATAGGAAGAAAATTTAATAAAAATATGTCGGCATAAGATGCTTTACTAATCTACGATTTAAATGTGTTATAGTTTATAATAATTATAATAAAAATAATAAAAATGTGTTACCTATAATAATAATATTTATAATGAACTAGTTTATCATAAAAATATGTGTATCCATAGAGTAATTACTAGCTTTAGTAATAAAACAACTGCAAATGAGTTGAAATTCTTCTGGATTAATCAGTAAGCATATAACATAGGTACCTACTCTCAAATCACTCTAAGTAGAGATGGATAAATGGATATCTAATTGATTGATCTTGATAATTGATCTCTTTTTATAATCTTTAATATTGTGATGACATAGGTACTGAATAAAATAAGTTTCTTTATTTATATACCTAAATGTTGTTTTATTTGTAACCTTTAATCCAAAGTGATGTAGCTACTAAATTAAATTTTAATTAGGCTGGGTTGCACCATCTTACTTTAACTATAACCAACGCCGCAACTTCAGTTAAAATAACGGTTAGGCCGAAAATGAGTTGCAGCAGTTAACAAATAATCATAACTGGTTAACTGGTGCAACTCATTTTCGACCTAAAACTCATTTTCGGCCGAAAATGAGTGCGAATTAACTGAAGTTGCGACGTTGGTTATAGTTAAAGTAAGATGGTGCAACCCAGCCTTAATGTATTAAAATTTACTGGATTGTGTAATACAATAATAAAGTACAAAGTTATTTTTTTTATAATCTATTCACAAAAATAAATCTGGATGTGATGACATAATAACATAAAATTATTTCTAAAAGTAACTAATCAACACTTTACTTGTAGGTAGTTTGTGAAAGAGGCATTATGCGGGAGAAAACACGCTGACAGTCCTCTTGATGGTAGGTACTTATATTCAATAATTGTTTAGTTTAAAATAAATTAAAATTAGTTTATAGTTTGAGCTAGGCATGAGCACCAAATACACAGCCAATACCTAATGTTTTTGTTTCCTTCATTAAAGTAAGTAGTTAAAGTTCATAGATTAATTATGTAATGTAGTAGGTACCTATATGCTAATGTGCTACACATGAAATTTCTTATTTAAATGAGATGACCCGATATAATTAAAATAGGGTAGAAACCCAAGCTTTATGAATACCTACCCTTATTAAACAAATTCACTATGACTTGTGTCTCCTTACACCAAAAGCAAGAGAGTTCAAAATATAATGGTAGGTACTCGTCTAATACTCCGCATGAACTTCAAATCACGTATTAGCGGTCAAGACTCTCCCCTTGTTATTTATTTAGCGAGTTCTGCAGTTTGCGGTGTTTAATGAATTGTGAAGGCAGAGGGGGGCAACAAGCCATTCTTGCACCCTCTCAAAACAAACTCAATTCTCGTAAGTAATTGAATATTCGGTAGGTATATAAATATCCCCTTTATTGGGAGAATCATAAATTACTCTTAAAGTAAGTATATTGTATGTAAATACCCCTCTTAAAAAGTTGCTTCAACAACATTCTAGAAGGTAGGTAATGATGAAGATACTGAATTGTTTTAACTAATGGATATAAGAACTTAGGTAATTTGCTTATATTAGGATTAGGTAATTTAATAATATATCAGTTTTTGACAAAAAAAAAATTTCCTGAAAATTGAGAAAACCATTTCCCACTTTTAAAGAGGGTTATGGGAAGAGTTTTGTATTATAAATTATAATGTACTCACTCAAAGGCTTACCTAACACAGCAGAAGTAAAACAAAATTATAAATTATGCTGCTGTGTCCATACATTACAATCTCGAATGAATATGATAAGATAGAATAAAAGAACACAGGCTTACCTGGGTCTTCTATTAAATGGTGATTACCACCAAATGAGCAACCCTGTGAATATCCACTCAGTAATCAAATTTGATTTTTTATTTAATTGTCCTAAGACTTATACGAACGCTCTTGCAAAAATAGAATCTAACGACTTAATTTACTGTATGCTTGAACACACAATAGAGCCATCTGTTCATAAAATGTGATACTATTTGAACTCTGAACCGTCAAGAAAATGTTCACATGGTGATTTTTGTAGTGACATCTAGCGTTTATTCACAAAACTATCATAGCAGCTAAAACACTGGCGCCACTGACAAAAATCAAGTGTCGCCCCAGTGCGAGTCAAATAAGAACTACAAAAATAACTGGATTTTTGACTGTCGACTATTAAAATACTTTTAAATCAGATTTTCATTTTTTCAATGATTATAAATATGAAAGTTTATAAGGCTTTTTATCCTGGAAAAATATTAGGTTCCCGAGGGATCGAGTAAAAATATAAAAAATTGGGCGCCACCGTCGTCACAGCGATAAATATGTGTGATATTTTTTCAGGTAATTAGGTATTTTTCATTTTTCATTTCATTTATTTCACATATACAAGCTAAAATCATAAATGCTTACTTTCTAATACTGCTAAGGAGTTGGGTAGATGCCCACAGCCCACAGCCCACACAGCCCACAGACAACTTGATTTTGCAGCATCAGATCAAGGTTACTATGACATGGAAGTACCACCGAAGTAAGAGTAGGTAGAGGAGTAAGAGAGTACAACTTTTCATCAATCGAACATGAAGTTAGTGAAAGGAAATTCAAACGCTAAAAGTCTTCAAACGCCTGAACGGTCATGAATTTATAGCTAAGAACAATCGTTATGACGTCAGTCAAAATCATCGGAATCAAGATCAGTCCATCCCTTTCACAGATAGATAGACAGAACAGACACTCCGTTTTTGCGTCGGGCAATTAAAAATAAAGCCGATTCACTAATGAACCGATCAGAAGAAGCCTTGATCCACCATCGATCAGCGGCTCTATTAAGTCATCTGTCCAACTTGTAGGTTGACGTCCTACGTTGCGCTTGCCGATCCGAAGTCTCAACTTTGGCTCACCTTCCGGCTACAGCAGCCGTCGGATCTCCGTACCTACTATAGGTATGTGTCCTGCCTACTGCTAGGACACAGGCACATAATGATTTATTTATATTTGAAACGTGGAATCATGCACTATTTCATCTACTAGCTACGTTCCTTACATATTCCAAAGAGATTTTTTTTGTGTTTGGTAACCTTTTGTCCAATGTTTATTAGGTCATAATATCTTCAATGGCCACGATTATTACAGTTTTTGTTACGTGAACATTCACAATGGAGATTTGAATAAAAAGGGTTACCTAAAAAAAATATACAGGGACGAATTATTACGACTTAAATACGTAGGTATTTTTTTATTTATACTTATTTTATCAAATATTTAGAATTTATACTTTACAAATTACACAGTTATAGGTAATTAGTAATTACAGTGAAATATGAAATATGAAATGTGAGATATGAATATTCTTTAAATATTTGTAAAAAAAAAACACACAGCGAAATAGCACGTGTGCTGTTGAGTTTCAGAGATTGTATAAGGCCAATATGCCTCTGCTCATCTCCTCCCTTTTACTCTTTTGTCTGTAAAGTTAGTTCAGGAGTCGACCTTCAGACTGTCTGACGAACTTCACATTAAAAAAAACTCAATTGATTAAGAATAAAAAATTAAGTAAATCCATCAAGTTGAATTAAATTTCTTTAACTTAAGTAGGTATAGTCTTTGCATTTCACGAAGGCGAGTGAGTTTTGCTTGTGGTTGAATGTGTACACGCACATTGCGATAGTGTGCGTGTCTGACGGAGCGGTAAGTTGCGTTTTTTTTATACAAACCATACCCTCTTTCGATCTCACGCACACTGTGACACATATACAGACAAGTGTTTACTACAAGTAAATCCCACTCGCCTTCGTGAAATGCAAGAACTATAACACGAACGGCAAACTGTTCGTGTTGCGGCATGTGTAGATCCATCTCTGTGCGTAAATCTGCACATTTCATACTATTGACTCTGATGGTCATTGTTCCACGTTTTAACTCGCCTATGGTTACATGCCTATTGTGTTGTAGACTTGTATGTTAAAATGAGATATGGAAAAATATTTAAAAGTCAGTCGTTGTTTTGATCTTGTTGTGTTGTGTTTGTTTGTCGTTAATACCAAATTAAATTAATTTCCAATTATTAAAGATGATTTATTACACATCTTGTATAATTTGTGTGTGTATTATCATAATTTTAATATAATAATCTATGGTTATTGTCTGAAATCACATACTAGGTACTGCTGTACCCTAATCTGGCTGTATAAAAGGTAAGTAAATGTATCTACCATACAATAAGTATTATAATATATCCTCTGTAGTCTTTATCCACTAATATTTGAAGCAGTAAGTAGATTAAAATCTATTAAATTAAGATTAGAATCATAGTAGGAGAAAGATATTTCGGCGATATCTATGGTGAAGATAAGTCATCAAAATTGATGCATTAGGTACTACCTACGTTATAAAATAAACGATTCATAAAATCCATTGTCAATAGGTACTAAATTTAATTTATCTTCGCTTTTTTTCAACCAAAGATACTGTTCATTAACTGACTCATTAACATTAATTACTGAGTGTATGCCATTAAATGCAGACTGGACCAACTTTCTTGACCTAACCATAGGTATTAAAAAAATAAAACAACGAAAATATTCACGAAAAAAAAATAAGAAAATTCTATTTCTCATGTATTTTTTTAGTAAATAGGTATCAACTAATAACTGCGCTGACGTACTAACCAATAACTGTAATCTTATTAACCTAAATGATCCTTAACTTTATTGTTAAGTAACACCGCCATTTTATTCTATTAAGCTTATTTGTTATTTAATTTGCTAACAAATAGAAATCAATCCAAAAATGAAATATGGATATTAGATAATAATTGCCACGAAAGTATAATTTTAAATAACTTAAACACAATAAATACATTAATATGGAAAAATATCCTGTTAAGTACACTATAGGTATACGAAAGTAGCCATTTTGAAAAGTTTTTATTGACATTTGCGTTGGTAGTGTCCGGGAGAAAGCCCCAGTTTAGCGACCAATCACATGCAAGCTTTTGATTCGCCATTGCTCTTGGGGCGGAACGGCGAAGCTTTCTATCAGATCTATCAGAAGAGGGTGAATTTGATGGCCGTGTGGTATAAAACAGAATCACCATACTTTTTGATCCTGCAGCTATTTTATAAGAATTTCTAAAATTTTAACAATTATTAGATTTATACTAAGTAAGTATAAATCTACACATTTTTTTTGTTTATAATTTTTTTCATTACCTTACCTAGACCTACTTATTTATTAATTTTTGTTAAATTATAATTATAACATATATAAAAATAAGTATACGTATTATATGTAGGCATATAGTGCCTACGCACTAAGTAGGTATACATAGGTATGGGTAAAATGTGTTTATTTACCTACAAGTAGCGTTGCACGCGACTTCTTCCGCGTAACTTTATAAAATATAGTCTATGTTACTCGCTGATAAATAGCTTCCCAATAGGGAAAGAATTTTTCAAATCGATCCAGTAGTTTCGGAGCCTATTCAATTAAAACAAACAAATAATCAAATATTTTCTGTTTATATCTACTTTATACCTACTAAGGTATAGACTAGCTGCTGGTGCCCGCGAATTCGCTCGTGTTAATAATAATATTATTTTTTTAATAATAATGTTTTATTTATTAGCAAATCTATAAACATATTCAAAAGGTAGTACTTACATTGTAGGTTCGATCAGCACTAATACCTATTATAAATGCGAAATTTTGTCCTAGGTACCTATATTATAAATGCAAAAGTTTGTATGGATGTATGGATGTTTGTAACTCTTTCACGCAAAAACTACTGAACCGATCACCATGAAATTTTGCATACACGTTGTCTGGGACACCAGAAAGGACATAGGGTACCTACCTTTCATCCAGAACGCGGACGAAATCGCGGGCACCAGCTAGTTTTACCATAATATTTAGTTACCTATGTGTTGAGCACCAGCGTCTAAATTAGGCCGGGCTTGTATTAGACGCTGGTTTCTTCCAGTGACAATAATTTTATTTTATGTTTACCTAAGTACCAATTTGTTGCGTTTACAAATACAAATAAATAAAGTAAAAGCTACACTACATCCCTTACTTTTGCCTTACTACCGCCTGACGAAATGTTAAAGCAGTAAGTTGGTAAGTATAACACTTCAAATCTTTACATTTTCCAGGCGTTGGATCTTTATTTTTAGAAGATAGCTGGTGACCGTGGTTTCGCCCACATGGAATATAATATAGCCTATGTCTATTCTGAAATTTTGTTCTAACTATTGGTGAAAGACTTTGTTAAATATAAGTAGTTTCGAAGATTAGGTACCTCGTACATGCAAACTTCACCTCTTTATAATATTAGTTTTGTGGCTTAAATATAAAACTTAGACAATGCTGTCGCTGACTCTTTTGTAGGCATTATAAAGCTCTCACTGATATAGAAGCATTCGAAAGAAACCATTTTCTTCGGCCATTTTTTTTCGTTCACTTCTTTGCAAATTCGTTTACCACGAAAAAGACTACGGGATAATATTATATAGGTAGCCTATGTCCATCCTAAAATTTTATTATCCTCTACATGCAAACGTACAAAATTTTACCTTATCATAATTTAGTAATTGTAAGTAGGTAGGTACCTATAGACAAGTATAGATTTGTTTACATTTTTATTTACAAATTGCTAAAAGCTATTTATCTACCTGTTCTCATTTATGCACTTACCTATACATAAGAATAAACCAATTTTTTCATATAGTTTACCTACAATATTTTTTTTTTACTTTTCCTTTTTGTTTTATTTTTAGATGATCCCTCGGGAGCAGTAGGTATAGGTACTTACTTTATTCTGGATAAAAGGTATCCCATGTCTTTTTCTCTCTCCCAGGCAACGTGTAGGAAAAACTTCACATTGATCGGTTATGCAGTTAAAGTGTGTAAACATAACAAAAAAAAAACAAAAAAAAAACAATCTCATTTGGTATTTGAATGTTTCAATATTATTTTTTGCTTACCTACCTGTGCGTAAGGCGTAAGTACGTAAGGCTATGTCTCAATTTTGTGTAGGTATATCTAATCTATCTTGACATACTAGCAAAATTTATTGTTTCTAAAATGTCTTTCTACTTTTAGCTAAAAAATAATGGCCCAAACCGCAGATGTTGCAGAACAATGCACTTATAGATTATATAGCTTAGACGTGGGTATTGCTAGGTATGTAATTTTACGACACAATCCCCATTATTCCAACCCTCTTTTGGACTTACAAAAATTACATAAAATGAACCATTAAAGATACAAGAGGGGCCTGAAACGTTGATGAGAAAATATCGACCTGGAACTGATTAGTTTTAGGTTTACGTGATCAGTCGTAAAAGGCATATAAACCACTAATTTCTGATTTACGACGCTATAAATCTAAATTGTTTGTACGTATTGTGACAGACTATGTTAAGATGGCCGATGGTACAGATAAAACACTTTTTTGTTTAATTTTTATAACCGTAAAATGTATCATTTTCATTTTGAACATACATAGGTATATATATTGTGGACAGATGCAAGTATTGAGAGGAAATAAAATGAATATAATACAACTTTTTAAAAATGGATTTCGTCCAATCTACTGATAGAGTACGTTTCTAGGATTTGTGTGTGATTTAAACCATAAAATTCTGTAATAAAAGCGTTATGTAGGTACATAATACACTTTTTGATTTTGGTAATTTGAACCAACAAATATTTGGTATTTTTGCAATTTTTTTATATAAATCTTGAAATTCAAATTTAGGCCAGACTTTTGGGTAAGGTACTTAAATGTATTTTGAACCCAATCGCGCATAAAACTGACGCAACAGAAATTACTTCAAAGTAGATTTCTTACCAGAATATTACTACCTACACTACCTATTGCATATATTTTGCAATGCAGCGCAGATCCAAGTAACGGAATTTTACTTTCTTTGTAGTGTAGTGTAAGTGTAGGTATCTAAAATTCGGTAGATAAGTAATATTCAGACCACAGATTCAGACACACGAGATCAAGCAGGCAGCAAGCCGCTGCCATTTTTTTAGGCATTAAATTTAAGATTTCTCTCAAAATCTTTTGAGCGAGTAGGTACCTATACCAGTGGTATACCATACCATACCTCGTACCTAATAATTTAAGGTAAAAATATAATTATCACTATATGTATTAAATTAACGCTTCGGCACTCTGTATATTCTGTAACTTGTCTGTATTTCTATACCTACTCTATCTTGAGTAGGTACCTATAGAAGTGCTATGGAAGTAACTTAACATTTTATATATTTTTTCTATGGTCTTTTTAAGTTAAAGCCAACTTTAAAAAGTTTAACTTTTTTTTAAGTTAAGTTAAGTTAAGCTTTTTAAGTTAAAATTAAATAAAACCAAAATTTATCAGTGTTGGGATTGCAAATCTGCTTACCGCTTTTACATAAAAATTATGTTCAAACTAATAAAAATCCCTAGAATAAATGTATAGCACTTATATTATGCTTTTATATACAAAATTAAATAATATAGATAGGTACCTAGTGATAGTATAGGTATTCCATAGATATAAATAATATTTTTAATATGCATATTAAATTATTAGTTATATCTAATTAAAATTGAACACATGTTCTAAATGAAACTGTTGAGCGTCTACTATTATATCTTAGTAGATTCCTTTAGTGGCAGTGGGCAGGGCACATAGTACGGAGAGCCGACGGCCGCTGGGGCCGGAAGGTTCTCGAGTGGAGGCCACGGACCAGCAAGCGCAGCGTAGGACGTCCACCCACAAGGTGGACAGACGACCTAATAAAGGCCGCGGGTCAGCGGTGGATCCAGGCAGCTTCTGACCGGTCCTATTGGAAAATTATAGGGGAGGCCTATGTCCAGCAGTGGACGTCCTACGGCTGAGATGATGATGATGATGAGATTCCTTTAAAAGGGAACAGTTTACATAGGTCGTGTAAGATAAAAAGTTTTGCAGTACATAAACCTTTTATAGAGCATATAAATAATTGAAGTAGACGGTAGCGGACGGGAACACGTCGGTCATAAAAATAAAAAAGCTATACGAACGGTTCTCGTAAAAAACATGTTTACGGCGAGTCTTCGTACTTCGTAGATACCTATTAGTTTCCGCAAAGAAATTCTTTGTAAACTTCTTAACTAAATGGACTTCTTGTTAATCATATTATGACTATCATATTGATGACCTATGACCTAAGTAGATCATATTAATGACCTTTGACGATAATATCTCTTAATTTCTTGTTATCAGTGCTACGGTTTCCTTGACTATCGTTGGTTTTCTGGCTCGGGTCAAAAAACAAGCTAAAAACATAGCTCTGGTAAGAAAAAATAGGAAAGGCTAGGAAGTTATGACTTCTGTTTTTATGTGATAATGGGCTCTTGGAAAAATCTAATTGCAAATTGCGTATTTGCACTACAATCATTATTGAAGTTTTACAAATTAAGCATTAGGTATTATTAGGTAGGTACTTACTTACCTTTGTAAACTTTTTATTGTTTTAACATTAATAGGAACCTAATAAATATTAATAAAATATATTTTCCTTTATATTTACAAATATTTACCTAAACTTACCGAGTCAATTACAGCAATTCATGCTTTCCCATGTAGGTAGGTACATACAAAGAAAGAAAATGAAACGTGGGAGAAAAGTACATTACTTAAAACAAACTTGAGATACCCAAACAACTTAAAAAGTATGTTTTCAAAGTATCCTTGAATAGGTTATCTTTATTAGTTTTATTTAAATAATTTGTGATTCATTATTAAAATGTGTGGAAGAGGTGACATTCTTTTTTGGTATTTGAAATAAACTTAGTAAGCTTCTAAATGGGTTCTGAAGATCTTTTGAGCGCCCATATTTCGTTCGCGTAACTTCATAAATTAAAGCTATGTGATATTCTGAAGTAGGTATAAACTAAATTATTATATAGCTCCATTATAATTAGTGGTTTTTGGGGGAACTAGTAACAAACATCCGTACATAAAATTTGGAGGGCTTTACTCGTAAGTACCTACTATATTTGTACCTACAAGATACCTTTGGTTATCATAGGTAAGTATTAATCTTATTACCTTAATACCTATTTGGTATCGATGGTTATTGGTTAGTATCTATTGACTTGTAGATACTAATACAATAAAGTTGAAGAGTTTGTTTGTTAGTTGAACGCGTTGAACTCTGGAACTACCAATATGATTTTAAAGATTTAAGATTTTAAGGATATAGTAAACGTGGGATAGACATACCGCCGTGTTTTGTTTAGATGTATAAGCTGACTCCCTTCCGACTTGCAGTCGATGCCGTGGACTTTGCTCGAACAGATGAGTCGTGGGTTGTGCAATGAAAACCATTTTACGCATCGACAGATTTGTGAATTTAGGTTACGTAGGCAAAGACTATATATATAAATATAATTGGGAGTATCAATGTACGTATAGGTAGATAAATAATATCCTATCTTAATGATTTATTATGCAAACTTTTAGTGGTATTTACACTTTTTTATAACGTTGAAAACTCTTCTTTGATACACGGCAGCGTAATGGACGTTAGGTCGTAGGTTATGCCGGACTGACTCCTACCGGCTAAAACCCAAAGACTTGCCAAAGACTAAACTTTCTAGTGAGGCCGTAGGGCGGGGTCGCGGGTACCTACGTTATGACACGACATTTCCCGTCATCCGTTACCCAACCACGGCGTACTCGAGACTGGAGGTACGCCGGTCATCCCAGAGTCCTGACCGGAAAAGGAGGAAGGTGGCGGACATAGGCTAGCCGCCTGCGCTTTAGCCTTTTCCGTTGAATCGGCTGAGAGAGAGGGATCCTCTTCCCGCTGCCTATCTCTGCCGTTTCCTTGCGCAACATAGGTGCGCACGCACCTGTGCGCACGCGCGCAACAACGCACTTAGGTACAAAACATCGCTTGTCACACAAGGTCACTACCACTATTGACCATCGCTTTCACGACAACCATCAGTAAGAGCCTCATTGTCGACGTGACGGGCGGCGTCGGCCGACAAGTCCTAGCTGCCGCATCCTCACAACATGTCTTTCGCAGTAATAAATAAGGCAGCCCGAAAAGAAAAAGAAAAGAAAAACCAAACTTTGTTCTAGTAATTGTTTTTGTGCTTATTAGTAGGTTCTTAAATAGAGTAATCAGCTGTGTGGAATTTTTCAGTTGTAATAAAAAAAAACTGAATTCTCAAAATTGCTCGTCCGTTTTTGTATAGAGTAGGTACCCGTATGCTGTAGTTACATACAATGGATGCGTAACGCGTTGGTTGCCATCTTTTAGCGCGGGTCGTAAAATTGGCGAGATCATAAAAATAGCGGAACGCCATTCGTCCGGCCGCAATAAAAGTGGAAGGTCCCGACGACCCTCGCTTTATCCCCACACGACCACTTTAATAGTTTTTCATTACTCAAGTAGACGTCTATAAAAAAGGGAATAAAGTTTGGGAAGAAAATTGCATGTCTTGCATAATGCCTAACACCGTCGACTTTGTTGTGCTATAAATTTTATGGGACGCAAAATTAGAATTGGAATTATATTTTGTTTCGAGTTATTTATGATCTAATATTATACGACTGACAAAAGGAAGTGTACCGCATTTTTGTATTTCTTCTATTGTGTTTTATATTTTTTTGATTCACTAAAACCAGATTTAATAAGTAAACGTTCCACTTGCGAAACACGAGGCGCGGGCGGGGGTTTCATCCCTTCGTGGTTGAAGTTCCTCGGTCACGCACGAAGCGTTACAGTTCCACCTTCCTTGTCCGAACTGCTAAGGAGTGGAACTCACTGCCTGCGTCTGTGTTTCCCCAAAATTACAATCTCGGGGTCTTCAAACGTAGGGTAAATGGGCATCTACTAGGTAAGCGTGGTCCACCTTCGGCCGCATCTGCACCTAACATCAAGTGAGATTGCGGCCAAGCGCTGCCTTGACTTATATAAAAAAAAAAAAAAAAAAGTAAGCAACAGTCTTAACTCCTGCTTCTACTGTTATTCCACTTTAAATAACGTAATCATAAGTGCAGGTATTCTTACTGTTGTCACATTATAGGGGTTGGAAACATGCCTACGCCACAGCATACTACGAAATTAGTACGCTATGTCAACAAACAAAATTCTATATTACGTACCATTCATATTTACCTACCTAAGTATATCATCAGTACTAATCCGTACTAATATCCGTACTTCCGTACTAATATTATAAATGCGAAAATTTGTATGTATATATGGATGTTTGTAACTCTTTCACGCAAAAACTACTGAATGGATTTCAATGAAATTGTCCAAACACGTTGTCTGGGACACCAGAAAGGACATAGAGTATATTTTAAAAAGTTACGACGGCGAAGTGGCGTGCAGCAGCTAGTTTACCCTATATTACTACATGACACAATCTACTAAACTTGAATATTTTTTTATTAGTGAAAACAATTACAATAAGTATTTTTATTTTCTTAACTTTAATCAATGTTAGCTAGATGACAATCATCTTTGGTACAAAATCTTAAACATGAACTTTTTACTAATAAAAATATTTAAATTTAGACATAAAAATAATCATAAATTCTTCTCCTTGCACATAACTTTTTACTACGATATATTATTACTTTTTACTTTTACTCATTACTTGTATATTTTTTATTTTTTTGACGTAAGTAGGTAGTTTTAATCGCTGACATTGATTACAATAATCGCCGTACGTATAGGTAAGCAGTAGGTTTCATGCAGCCTCCGATTTTGTCTTTTTATAATCTTCGAAACATTCCACACATTCATTTCCCTCCTTTGCGTACGTACTTCGGTGGTATGTTTAGAAAACGAAATATCTACTCACATCTACTCACAAAACTGGGGCATCTGTCCCTTTTGAGTCCAACTTAACAAATAATTTATTTTAACAAGTACTAAAATAACATTTAACTACTAATTATTAATAGGTAGTACGTACATACGTATATTGAAAATATAACTCTTTAGGTATAATATTAAAAGTTCCAGATGAGTAAAGATCCACAAATGAAATCTATAGGTATTTTAATTACCTAAGTAGTTACCAACTTCTTTAAAACATCTCAGTAGCGTTTGTGTCTATACCTAATGTAGGCCCTACTTAAACATTCAAACGTTTTCTGGTGACATAATATTAAGCTATTAAATTAGGTACTAGGTACTATAACATTTTGAGAACTCATCCTGCAGGATCATATCCTGTATCCTGTATACAGGATGATCCTGGGGTTTTATATAAGTAGTTGAATGTAAGTTACTTATTAAGTTTAGTAAAATGACAAAATACGGTAAACCTCTTTTTTTTAGAATATAATGTTTATTCAATGGGCCAAACTGGTAGTCTTATCTTTTGTAGACCTCAAAGTTTAAACTTTGAACTCTGGGTAAGGAGACTTTGTGAGAGAAATGTCCCGCCACAAATCTGGTGTCATGTATGCATAGGTTATAGCAATAGCAGCATAAGTAGCCTTTGCGAAGTTGCCAAGGGCATTTGTTCAGAATATTGTTTGAATAGAGAAATATAAGTAGGTAATTTTATGCTGAGTAGTTACATATATACCATTTTCGTAATGGTACTTAGGTATTAGGTATAGATATTTGTAGATCTGAAATTATTTAAGATGATATACCACCCAATTGCATTAAATTGACTCAGCTATGCTAATCAGTCATGCTGGTCTATGG
Source organism: Synanthedon tipuliformis (assembly GCA_947623395.1). Lineage (NCBI taxonomy): Eukaryota > Metazoa > Arthropoda > Insecta > Lepidoptera > Sesiidae > Synanthedon > Synanthedon tipuliformis. The sequence continues at coordinate 6,558,191 of OX392417.1, read as the reverse complement.
TTTAGGCACGTTTAGGTATATAGGTACATTGTTCAAAAAATAGAAAACAGTTAAGTAGGTATATTAATAATTGTGTTTTATTCTTTAGTGGCGAAATAATAAAATGAATAAAAGAATAAAATTCCACTCCCATGAAAATCAGTTCCATGAAAAACGGCTGAAAAAATTTCAAGCTTTTCAATTTAATGTAAGTTTAGAAATACTCCCCTACCTACCTATAGTGGAGCCGTTAACTGTACTTTTGTATTAGTGGCAGCGGGAAATTCATATTCAATCCTACGAATAATAATATTATAATAATATTATTCGTAGGGTTTATTATTCGTAGGGTAATATGCTCTCTTCTAGAGATTGTCGATTTTACTACCAACAATCAGTAGGTAGGTAGGTACCTACTAATATTAATAAATGCGAAAGTTTGTATGGATGTTTGTAACTCTTTCACGCAAAAACTACCATAAAATTTTGCATACACGTTGTCTGGGACACCAAAGAGGACATAGGACCTTTCATCCAGAACGCGGACGAAGTCGCGGGCACCAGCTAATAGATACAATATAGATATTTTCAATATGCTTGATTTCAGTGGTCGGTTTAACGATTTCATAGAATTTAGCGCCATCTCTTCAGATTACTTATGTTACGTGAAATAATTTGAGTAAGTAGGTAGGTACTAAAGTGTTCACGAAATACGGTTCCAAAATCCCCTACGGACTGAACCATACCCATCTCGAGTTGGAGTTTTAGTGCGGTAAGGCCGGTAGGAATCTCACAAAATTATTTATGCCAGTTGCAATGCATGCGGCATCTGTCATAAGGTAGATACTTTTTGAAAGTTTCTTCGCTCTTTAAAAAAAAAACTGATATAGATACCATGCTTCGCGCCATCTAAAGAAAAACGAAATTTTAATACTCCATAACTATTTGTGTATTGAATCTTATTACCTATTTTAATTTTTAATATCATTATAAAATCATATAAGATATGTACAGCAGATTGACAAAAAAGTCAAATTCAGTGCACTAACCTACTACCGCCATCTATTAGGAGATGAGCGAATTATCTGCACTTAAAAGATTGTAGTCTGCGGCTGCGGTATGCGCCATAAAACTAGTTTAGAATATTGGCTTGAAATAAAACAACATTTTGTAATGCAATTAGAATAGAACGCCCCGCCTGCAGGACTTCATTTGTCCCGGAGACTACATCAAAATTTAAAATTACAACCAAGTATTCTACTCACAGATTATAAAGTAATATGTATGTCTAAAGACAGATAGGACCAACGAAATAGTATATCTCTGAGACAGCTCAGCGGCTAGTGTATTCGCAGAGATATACTATTTTCGTCACATTTCGTTGATTGTGTAGTCTTAAGAGTTTAGTGTGCAAGACAATTCACCGCAAGATAGTACTGTGTTCGCACTAACATAGAGTAAATTTTACTCTATGGCACGAGTGATGATTCGTTTATAAAATATTTTCTATAAATTTGTCTATGGCAAGAACAAATGTGAAGGTCGTCCTATTCCTAGATAGTGATTGGTTAAAAATTTATTACTCCTTGTTTTGCCAATATGGCGTCGCTAGTGTTATGAGATGACAACATCGCAGTTTGTGTCGTATTTGTCATTATTTTATTGTATTATAAACAAAATATCTACCTCAAAAGTTCAAAGAATATCAATAATTGTAATGGAATTTGCATTGACTTGATGCCCGTGTCCTTAATTTTGTTACGTATTTGTGTCGGACTGTGAAGTAAAGTACGTGCTAAGCTCCTGTAAAAATGGCGGGTGTGTTATCTTTATGGGCTGTGTTTTCATTTCATTTGGAGAAAGTTTGATTCTGGTAGGAAGTGACGGCAATACATTCATAAGTTATTATATATCAAGGATTATCACGCATCGTATGACGAAATGTGCAGCATGATATTTTGACATTTGAAGAAGTGTTTGGTTTGGGTAAGACAGTGCAGGTGTCAGCGTTTTTAATGAAATTATCAGTATGTCACGCTGGGGCAGAGGCCGGGGCGGCAGCGTTGCTGTACCGCTGGACAGTGCTCTATTTAGAGAAAATAGTAATTGCCCAAGTGCAGCACGTTCTGCAGGCACAGTTGGGAAATGGGGTATTACAAGCTTCACGTCAATTAGAAGCGCACCTTACGGTAAGAATATGCACGAATATAATTACTAATTCAGTTAAAACTTACAGTTTTTAAGTGATATTTTGTGTTTTAGAATCAAAACAGTAATATAACTGATATTTTAAAGTATCACTGTTAGTGAAAACTGGAAACAGTTAAGATATACAAGTGGTGAAAGGCAGTACATATAAATGATTATTTTTTGTTTATATGCGTTTAAGTAACCTTTTCCTTCATTTTAACATAGGTAAAATCATTTCTTCCTATTAGATTAAGAAGAAGCTATGTTTGGTATACTTATCTGTTAAAAATTTCATTATAAAAGTAACACTTTGTCTTTCAGCATATACAAATAATGTCCTCAAGAAACCAGTCCAAGACCAAAATAGTCCACTGACAGTACCAGCAGTTGATTCGGAACAGCCACCACCAAAGCCCAAGAAATTTTTTAAATCTCGAAATGCAGAACCTTACCCTCCAGTTCCTCAAATTACTTATGCTCCCCCTGTACCAGCTGCATCCCTTTCCCCTGAACATCCATCAAGCAGTAAAGAAAAGAAAACTAACAAAAGGAGTAGAGCTTATCATAGAGACTCATCATCACCTGAATTACCAAGACGTAGTTTTGAAAAAACAAAGTCAAGAAAAAATTCAGTTGCAACTAAAGCTTCTAAAAAGGAGGAAGCCCCTACAGCTGATACACAACCTCCTAACAAACGTTATTTGGTCAGGAATCGTAATAAGGTTATAAATTATGCAGAAGATGGAAGTAATAGTCCTATTCCAGATTATACAAGTCGTTTTGAACCTACCCCACCTAAGATACCTTCGCCTAAAACAAGCCCATTGGTAGCAAGTCCGACGCCATCAAAAGTTGATGTCAGCCCATCTATCAGTAAAGACTCAAATGATGAGAAAAAGCCACCACCCATAGTTCTTAGAATATCTAAAGGGACTTCTAGAATAGTAAGCACAGATTCTAATGAAGGCTTCACATCACCGAGTTCAGATAGACATTCATCTATGGACACGCATTCAGATTTTGGTTCGGATCATAAGAAGAGTCCATCAGTAGAGACAATTTGTTCCCCCAAACATGATGGACTTAAAATCACAATAAAATGTGCAGGTCTGAATCAAGAAAACAAAAAAGACAAGAAAAAAGAGCGTAAGGAACACAAACATAAAAAGCATCACAAACATTCAGATGACGAACCTAAGAAAGTGTCTTCTCCCATACCAGGTTCTGATGCATATGAGCTTTATAAAACTCTTGCCTCGCCAAAGTCAGAAAATGATAAAGAATGTAAGAGCAAACAGACACCAGACTATATAGAAATGCAACTAGCTAAACTAGACTCTAATATTGATAAGTCACCTAACACTGAAATGCAATCTACTGAAACACCACCAGAACCTAAGCCGCCTGAACCTACAGCAGGGAGATCAAGAAGAAACAGACCGAACATAAATTACAGTGAAAATGATGATTATTTAGACAGTATAACTTCTGGGCATGTTGTCAAGCATGGAACTAAAACTGTAAGTGACATAAAGAAAGAAAGGAAAAAGAGAAAACAAGATACTACCACAGCTGATGTTCCTTCCACAATTACTTCACCATGTGTTCAAGAAGAAAGTAATTCTGAATCTCAAGTGGAAAAGCATGAATTGATTAACATATTGTCGGGTGCTGATGACGCAGCCGGCAATGATATTGATTCTCATAGGAAACCTCACAAAAAGCAAAGAAATAAATACTCTAAACATTCAAGTCCAGGTGAAGGCGTTAAAGATACACCAAGTGATGATGTTAATGCACTCAATCATCTCAGTGAACAGGAATCGCAATCGGAAGAAAATCCAGTCGATCAATTCGGTCCAGAGTTTAGCAATACAAATGACACTGCCGTTTTACAAGGTGATAACCAAGTGTCTGATGCTTATAGTTCTTCAGAGTTCACAGAAGAAGAGTTACAGAAAGGTCAACAAGAAGATGTTTTCAAGTCACCGAGCAGATTATGTGATTCGGAAGAACAAAATGAAGATAAACCAAGTGTAAAGTTAGTAATAACTAAGAAAAAGGGATCCATTTTTAAGAGTAAATCCTTAGTTAATGATAATCCATCCCCATTACCAGCTAGGAAGAGACGGCATTTGTATAAACATGAATGGGCAAATGATGTAAGTATTTGTTACTGATTTTTTTACCTAGTATTAATTACTGTAAAGTTAAAACTCAGTTGTAAATGGCTAATTTTAGAAAATTTGAGAAATCTTCCAATTTTACTAAAAAGTAAATGTGTAAATTTACAGAAAGGTAATGAGACACCACGACCAGAACAAACAGAGAATGCAGAAACTAGGACTGTTCCCAATCAAATGCCAGAAGAATTGACAAGAATCACACGATATAGAGCTCCCGACCCTATAGCCGACGACCCCGAGACCACTGAAGTCATGCAGCCATATACAAGTGTCAAATGTGCCAAGGAGGCCAAAGAGGTAAGCTTATTAACAAACAAACAGCTTAAATTTATAACTTTTTGTATTTTAACACTGTGATGTAGTCATAAATGTTTGAAAAATCCACTTTTTGAGGTTATAAATTTGCTCAAATGAATATAGTTATTTTACTTTCCCATGGTATAATATGCTAATCTATTATAAAGAGGTAAAGATTGTATGTTTGTTTGTCTGTAAGAGGTAATCTTCGAAACGACTAATCGGATTTAAAAAATTCTTTCACTAATAGTTGGTTTAGCACTTGCTGGTATCTACAATGTGATAAGCATTTAAAGTTTTTCTCGTGTTATTTATATCATAATTTTCCTCCTTCAGTATTATACTGTGGTCAGAAATGTAAAGAAGGCACATCAAATACAAGAGATCGGAGAATTTCAAGAGTTCAATGATGATGTGGAGTATCTTTTGGATGCACTGCAGGTGAGTTTAATATCTTCATTGAGTTCGTTTACTAAAGTTAGATTAAACATTTAGCCGAGTGACTACCTGTTTATCACTAATGGAAAAAAATAAAATTAAAGCCACCTAATCACCTGTTTAAAATAAAAGATAGCATTAATATAATACTGTATAGTTATTGTTGGTAAATTTTCTGAGTATTTACAACACAGTTTATCAATCAATGGTTAATGAAATCAGCTATGGTTATAAATAAGGCTTTTTTCCTTGTATTCATAGAAATAGTGTATTTTTGGCTGTTAAAAATAAAAAATGATCGTTTTTTCAGGATAACAATCCTATGTCGACGCGATGTCTGTCAGCGATAACACTGGCGAGCAAATGCACTGCGCCCGCGTTCCGCATGCACCTGCGGGCGCACGGCACCGTGCAGAAGTTCTTCAGCGCGCTACACGACGCTACCAACGACCAGGTATGGTGCTTTTTGTTTGATCATTACACTCATCTGAAAAATATCTTACCGAGGCTGCCCTGCCTATTAGTGCCTATGGAGACCCTGCCCTGTGACTTTTGTATTCTTTTATAAAAGTGCCTATGACTTTTTCCTTGCAGAGTTTAGGCCTGTGCACAGCGACTGTGATGTTTGTACTGTCACAGGATCGACTCAATATGGATGTAGATCGTGAGTCACTCGAACTCATGTTGAATCTTCTCGAATCTGACGCATCACACAAGTAAGAATACATATAACAGTTATTAGTTGTAATTGTATTACACTTTGGAATATGTGAACTTATTTTTTTATTTACTAAACATAATTTTTCATTTCTTTGAATGTATCAACACATGTATTGAATTCAAGTAGAAGAACTAGCACTTAAAATCATTGTCAGGAAACAGGACGGAGAAAAGCCATAGTATGCACTAAGTGCGATTCAATATCAACTAGATATATGACAAAGTAAACATCAACATTTCCTGTTTTTATTTATTTCGTGTTCTATTCGTGTCTAGTAAAAATAGCAAATCCTCGTTCATGTTTTGTCCTAAGTGCTAGAATAGGCCCCCGTCATCGCGCATTCAGTGTAGACGCATGGTATTGGAAGATGTTTGTGAAATCACTGAAAGAAGATGGGTTATTCGGCGAAAGAAGTTCACTACCTAAAGATTTCAATACAAGCAGTGTAACAAACACAAAATACTAATAGAAAGTTAAGTCATTGATGAATGTGCAACGCTTTCTCACTGCAACTACAATGTAATTGAGTTGATACTGACTCGAATCAGAGAATCTTAGCAAGATACAAAAACGACAACTCTATCATGTAAAAAATCTTAAAAGTATTGTAACAAGCCTGTGTATAAATTATTATAACAAGAGAAGATCAAGGTAAACATTTTTGGAAAATTAGTAAGTAGTAATAGTAAAAGTAAAAGTAATAAGAAGAGGCGTGAAAATGGATATTGGACAATGAAATTATAATTGATATAAGCGACGATAGTTGTGACCAATGATTATTGCATTGGTCTCGCTACGCTCGACTAGATACAGTATACTATACAAAAACGATAGCTCCATAAATGCGGCAGTTTTTTATTGTAGTGCATGTGTAAAACATCGTCACTATTTATCACAGTTTTATTATATTTTTACACAGTTCCACTATGCAAACTGGCATTTTATTATGCTCAAAATTTAATAAAACATTCGGCACGTACACATCACAGACAGTTTGTAGTGTGACTGGCTCGAGTATTTTTTGCCGCATTTTACAAGTACAACGGCGGTATCTAGTCGAGCGCAGCGAGACCAATCATTCATCTATGGTTGTGACGAAAGTTTGGAGTCACACTGAAATACATTGAAGACCAAAAATGTTTTAATATTATTTTCTTATATGCACAAATATTCTGCAAACATTCATTTTGTATATACATATTTACATAACTGTACTCACTTATAACTGTAATTTATATGATTAAAGTCATTAATCATATAAATTACAGTTATTAATATTAATAAATATGTCTTATTAATAAATATGTCACTTTTTTTATTCAGAAATGCTCTGGACGATTGTGGTCTCACATCAGCTCAGCTTACAAAGACACAGGAAAGGGTTCGGGAGCTATGTGCTGAAATCCAAAGTCAAGGGAAAGCTAAGCATCTCGATTTGGACAACATAACGGTGAGAATTTGTAAATATGTATAGTAAATACTGCAAACAGTCTGCTATGATTATTTTATTCTAGTCGATGAAAACTTGTAATAATAAAATGCGGTGCTTATGCGTTCCACTTTCGCTCGCTTGCTATCGTAACTAAATGCTCAATTTTTGCATTGCGCTAAACGAGTCTAATATATTAAACGAGTCATTGGATGTCATGGCTTGCAGGTGGGGCACCTGGCGATGGAGACACTGCTGTCGCTGACGTCGAAGCGCGCGGGCGAGTGGTTTAAGGAGGAGCTCCGCGTGCTCGGCGGAGTGGAGCACATCGTGCGCACCATCGAGGAGTGCTCGGCGCGGCTGCAGCCCCCGGCGAGCGAGTGGGGCATTGCACAGCCGGACGAGTTGCGCAAGGCGGCGCGCTGCATGCGAGTTCTGGAGAACGTGACGCAGCAGAACGAGGACAACCAGGCGTACCTGGTGCGCGCGGGTGGCGGCGCGGCACGCACGCTGGCGCAGCTGCTGCGCCTCTGCGTGGCCGAGGCGCGCCTCTGCGAGCGCCTCAGGCCCGACCTGCTCGACGCTGCGCTTCCCGCCGTCAAGGTGCTGGTAAACCTCTCGCACTCCTTCGGCAACACAGGTGCGTAATCGAATAGGTCCTAAATATATGATATTGACTTCCTAGTTTATAAAACCATGGTAAATAAAATGCTACTACACCACGCGACGTTGATAATAATGAAAAATCGTGAATAACGTCATAGTAATCTTGCGCAAATTAATTATTTCCAAAGGGACTAGTTTATCTGATTCTTATAGGCAATGTTATTGCTACTGCCAATTTAACACCATCCTTATTTTCTGAACACATTTTCCGCGTTTAGTCTGAATATTGCGAGGTTGATATATCGTCCATGTTACTATTGTTAGTCTTTTTTCTGTTAGTCTTCTCAGATGCTTTGATTTCTTAGAATCATTCTTAGTGATTATTCACATCTTCAAGTCCGAACGAGCATCTACTTGCATGGATTCTAACTTCTAAATGCATATATATATACCACCCATAACCAGATAGTAAAAGAATATTTTAATTTAGCATATATTTTTGTCTTTATCGTATGTTTACACGTATAATATATTATCATAAAGTATTAGAATATTAAAAAGTTCCTGTGTTTTATTACAGCTTCAGTTGGTGCTCAGGTGGTTGGAGAGCAGCCATCAGTTATGGAGACCTGTCTCATAATGCTGTACAATCAAGAGAATTTCATACCAGACAATAAAAACTTTGAATTTACTGTTTGTGTAAGTACCTACACACGAGGAACTACTATAAATGTGCAGGAGAAAGAGAAAAATAGAAAAACGCACGATTCAAAACCAGAGAGCTCGACCACAAATGAAGTGTATTTAATATGGTTATTCATCTGAATTCCAGGTGTTGATGCTGCTGATCAACCTAGTGCAGAATAACGAGGTGAACACGACGAGGTTGCTCAACGTGCGCGTGCGCATCGAGCACGACGATGACGTCATCTCCCGGAGTGAGCCCGCACTCAACCTCATCGTCGACCTCTTCTACAAGAGAGCCGAGCTCGCTAGGTATGTGTCTGTCTAGACTAGACTTTCAGTTTTCAGTGATTCTTATAATTCAAGTTAGGATGCCGGCTGCTGCATCTTGAAAAACTGTTATTTACAATATAGATAGACTATTACCATAGACAGACATGACTATGTACCGCCTATGAGCATTTTGTCGAACTACGACCTCTTAGTAAAATATGCTATGTGCAGTAGTTTGTATCTGTTATAATTATGTGCAAAATTTACTCTATTACCAAAATAATAAATAAACTATTAAATTAACTAATAAGTTTATGTATATCAACCCTAAGTTTCAAAGTTTAAAATTGGTCTGAATAGGCGAGCGGAGGAGAATACGGACGCGCTGCTGGATGGCAAGAAGGAGGAGGAGTCGGAGACGAAGAAGCAACCGGACGACATCGAAGAGACGGTGGCGAAGCTGCTATCGCGCGCCGGCGCCCACATGGAGCACACCATGACCGGCGCCTACCTCGCCCTACTGCTTGGACACATGGCGGCCGGCGGCGGCGCCAAGCACGCGCTGCGCCAGCGGGTGCCCTCCTATGCGCCCCTGTTGCCCACGCTCAACAAGTACTACCACTTCCTCGAGCTCACCGCCAGCGTAAGTACCCTGTGAACAAAATCAGTGATTTTAGTAGTGATAGTGGCGGAAGTAACCACCCCCACGGTGTACAGAAGAACATCGTAAAATAGAGAAACGGGCTCTGGCATCACTTACTCGCTCACCGAAACACAACAGACCTGCTGTTTACCCCTCGTTGCCTCGTTATGTTATGTTTCCCTCGTGCAAGCAAGTGTTGACTTTTAGGTGACGAACCTTTTCTCACCCCGACTGTACGTGAATACCATTATAATTATAATGTATTCTCTTTATGAAACGCCTAATTTTATTATGAATAGTTCCAATAATCCGGCACCCCCTAACCATGCAATGAATGCGCAGGGCGAGGCGTCAGTGGCGGCGCACGTGAAGTCCACGCACCGTATCATCCAGTTCATGGAGAAATGTGACAAGGAGGCGGCGGAAGCGCAGGCGGAAGCGGGTTCGGGAGAGGAAAACGCTACGCCTTACCAGCACTCGTACTATTCGTCGCCCTCCGACGTGCCGCAAGACATGTCGCTGTCCGGCCTCAGTCATGCCTCGTGCGTGCCCTGAGCCACATCCTGTATTTCACGTATGTCACTTTACCCGTACAATATGTTACTTACCGCTAGCCTGGAGCTAGATAAATGCTACTATTGAATGAACTCGTTTGTTGGCACGTAAAATGACGACAACAACACGTAAAGAGTGATTTTTGAACATATTAATTTTATTTTATTGAATCCTAACAAATTTTAAAGACATATTGTCAGTCTATTTCACATACCCGAGGCCAGTGATAAAATAATGAAAATGTCTGGAATTAATTATATAAAAAATATAAACCAAACCACATATATTTGCAGAAATTATTGAAATCGGAATCCTCATCTAGAGTGATGTGTAAATGATCTGAGATCTGGCAAATCTCAAGTAATATTTATATAATTTTTATTTATGTATGTTTTAGTCAACATGTTTGCCCAATTTTTTTTAAAAACTATGTATCTGTCTTTTTATGGGCCTCTTATGACCAATAGTCTCGTGTCCCTTCAGTGGCTGATTATAATTTTTTCCTTAGTGAACTAATATACTTTGCTAATAGCCAATTTGTGATGAAAGATTAAACTTCTAAATCGTTCTAAAAATCATTTTAAGACAACCGCTGTGAGGAAATAAAATGTTTCTCATGGATATTAAGATTATTAAGCTAAATAAAATAGATGACCCAGTGAATTTCGTACTGTCTAAAATTTATTTCATTGTAAACTCTTCAAAGTGATTAGATTTATGAATCAATCTTCCAACTTCAATTCATTGAGTTTGTATTGAACGCTGTAAAATTATATTTTTTTCAGTCGTTCAATACTTTTGAATTTAGTACAGTAATTAATCAAAATCAAATCAAAAGGTACGCATACGAACGCCATCTACAGAAAGTAATCCTAATTGGCGGGAACGAAAAAAAAAAAAAAAACAAATCAATCCACGCATTTTTTAACACTAACACACGGCAATTGATTTATTTGATTTATATATAATAAAATCAACCTTTTTAATAACTGATCTCGGTTAAGAGGTTATGTAGTATGTATACAGCATCAAAAAGTTTAAATAGGAGTTGTGAGGGTAGATGTGACATATATTTGATACACTATAGTGGGTAAGCGAAGATACTTGTATCGAAAAACACTTGAGATTATCGTGATCGATAATAAAAGCCATAAGTGGTAGTGAAGCACACCACACCCGGCCATCATACCTCAAACAATTTATCGATATCTCTTCCTTCACTGTAATAATGTGTAAATATATATATCGCAGACTGTTAAGATGTAGTTAGTTAAGTTTACTGGAAATGGGTTATGATATCTTAATTAAATTGAGATAATTCCGAGTTTAAGCCACTGAACTGGCAATATAAAAGTGCAAAAATTAGTCGGATAAGTGTATAGTTATAATATGTACCCCATTTATGTGAATAGAATAATTATTTGAATGAGGCACAATTTCTGTATCTGTACATAAAATTTAGTTAGTATGGGACTCGTGTTAAACGGTATAGAGTAGCTAAATAATATTGTACTTTGTACTATTTTTTTTTTATTTCCATTGAGCGAGGGTAGTTTGCACGATCAAATAGTTAAAGTAGGTTTGTAAGGACGCTGCCGTTACGAAGTGTTCTCTCCTTTAATGTACAAACACTTAAAGTTGATTGTTTTTTACAAATGAGAGAACGAATATGAGTAGATATTCAAATTATAGGACAATTTCTAATTTCTACCTTTGTGAATTGAATTATAATATGAAGCAAAATCATGAATTGTATATTTTATCTTTTTAACATTTTTTTTGGACGATATAATAAGATCGTGTTTTATTTACCATAAATACATACTATAGAATATTCGTGTAGAAATTGTAGGGCACACTGATTACTTAATTTTTAAAGCTACCCTAACACTAAATTGATTTAGTAAAAATACACGAAAATATTTTATTTGTAATATTTGCGTCTTTAAATTTTATATTATCGAAAGTGTAATGATAATGAACTAGTTTTCGACATTATTCTTTTTTTAGTGTAGTATCATTTAAAAAGAATGATCGAAATTTTGAAACAGCTTTATTTACTTGTAGGTTCATTTGTTTTTTTAAGTAAGTATAATATATAATAATAAAAAATGAACTGTCGCTTATATGGAGGGTGAATAATACATTAATTTTTTTCTGTTACGAAAAGCGAAACTAGGAATAAAACGTTTTGAGATACACAAAATTTGATATAGTGTTTAATCGCCAGTAATCTGACGTGGTACATTTTTATAAGCTAAAGTGTACTGATAGTATCAATAGTATCTTACTATTAGCAATAAAAATTATATCTGCAATGATTAAAAATTTTCTCTTAGCATTACGATTGGTTAATACTGTCTTATCTTATTGTTGACAATTGACAATTGGTTAATATTGTCTTAACCTGAAATTAACCTGATACAAGTTGATTGGATCGTCGACCCAATGAACTTGTACCAGGTTAATTTCGCAGATATACTTTTATAAACGTTATCTTAATGAATTTACGAGTCAACATTTGAGAACGTCAATAAAAATTCAGCAAAATTAAAACTATGAGAAGCGTAAGTTAAGCCATACTTGTAAGCCTTTTTCATATTTTGTATCACCTAGTTCACCGCATCAGTGACACAGTACATAATTATAGTTATATTAAAGTAAATGATTTACAAAAGATGCCATTACATTTAAAGGCAAAATTGCTACTGCAATTTATTCCTGAATGCTTGTATGCCTTATCAATCACTTAGGAAGAGATTTGAAGTGTGATATAAAATCATTTGGTATTTCGTTGTTGTCAAATAAAAATCTGTTATGTGCAAAATCTATATACCTTTGTGTACTTGACAAAAAAGTTTTCTTAAATTTTTTTATAAAGGTTTTTACGTAAACTTATTTGTCTTTTAAACATGAAATTTTAATAGTTTATTTAATATTTTGATAATATGTACAAATAGCTCGGCAAAAAAAACATGCTACTAGATATAGATAAAAAAACATAGCAGGTTTTGATTTGACAACGGCATGTCAAACTTTGCATCTTAAATATTGAACGAATGGGAGCGAAACAAAAATTCGAATAGTCGATTTACGCTTTTCTTTATAATGTGGTCTTTTAAACATCGATTTAAAAGACTTTTCTATATTGATTTTTCTACGCAACCTGTAAGCCAGTGTGTGTGCGATTTGGCAACTTTACGCTTTAATGGATGTTATCCATTAAAAAACAGCGCAATTAAGGTACTGTTTATCTCTTTATTGTACTGTGTCACTGATGCCATGGATTGGTAAAAATATATAGCTATATTTGATGGCATGTGGACACCCCCACTTAAGCAGTTTTTTATACTATAATTTTTTATTTAATAACTGAAGTCTGTGTTTGTGTTGTACAGCGTTTATGATCCTTATTGCCTAAAATAAAAAAAATATATTTACGTAATTTATTGATCTATATATGTATAATAAATAAATAAGCTTAGCTTTTAATTGCATTTCGTTATTGAAATTGTCACCTTTATCACATAATGTGTTTTTAATATAATATTACGTTTTAACTGTCACGAGAGTTTGATATCTTGAGAAATTATTGTAATTATCTAATGTGTAATTATGTTAAAAGTATTGTGTAATTATTAAAAGAGGGACGATTTAAATAAACACCTGGTTGTTTTATTTCAATTATCTTTAGTTGGATTAAAAAAAAAGTAAAAAATATGATTCTTACTATTGCAAGTAAGAGTACTAGCAGTCCAATATAACATGGGTAAGTAAGTTCTAACCAGCATAAATGTTATTAATAAAATGTAAGTTTCTAACCTTTTGGAGACCCCTCCAAAAGGTTAGAAAAGGGCTTCTAAAATTTATATGATAGAAATTTTATATACTTATATTTTTTTTTACTAAGTATTTTACTTATTTTTACTATACTAAGTTTCCCGAAGATGCAACCGCCGAGCCAGTAGAGCTACTTTTCACAGCAGGTACACTCATGTCACTCTTCGAATACAGTTCTGTTACAGAATGTACATCTGTCGTCAGTCTGTACAGAATTCCATTCAGTTATCAAATTGGGTATAACTGAATTGAGAAAATGAAAACGATGATTATGTCAATTTAAAAGTATATTAGTAGATTTCGACTTTAAAATACAATAATGAAAAATCCCAATTGGAAAAAATTTATAAATCTACAAAGGTAACTAGAGCAGTAAAAGCTGAAATAAATTAGAAATACTAAGAATATACAACCATGATTGACATTTTGATTTGAAAATTGTAAAATTAAAATTATCATATCCTCTCTACCGCGTCCACATAGTCGACTGCTGAAGCCTTAACACTTTGCCAATCACCTGTTTCTGTGAACTTTTTATTCACTACCATCACCTGCTCGAAATTGGCTTTAGCCAGCTTGTGTTTGTTGTGCACCTTCAATACTAATTCCTCATCGTACACTTCTTCGGGAGCTTCTAATTTCAAATGTGCTTTCATCTCTTGAACTGTCACCAAGAAACAATTCCACGGAGACCAATCCTCATTCACGTTCCATCTGCAAAGTCTCAGTTCGGAGATGTCATGACATTCGCTTATTGCAGAGTGCGAGTGCCAAAGCTTTTCTACAAGGAAGAAAATATCTTTTTCCTGTAAAACGAACGCCAATGAACCCCAACATTTTCTACGTCTCTCATCGCGTTGGACAGCCCTTAAAATAAATTTATATGGGGTCATATCAACCCAACAACGCTGTCTTACGTCCTTCCAAGAACAGGATTTACAAACCACGAACCAACTCATCATAGAGTTCAGAGGGAATTCTGTGTAGTGCTTAACTTGATTGCACATTTCACAATAATGAAGTCTCGTGTTTTCCATTTTGCGATAGTCTCTGAGGTCTTTTAATTTAGTAACATGCGAGTTCAGGTCGGAAGTTTTTATTAATTGGTACAAGCTTGCGGCAGTTCGACGCCTCAGATAGTCTAGTTGACTATCGTTATACCTTCTCACGAGGAGGTCACATTCTCTATCTAGAAGCGTGATTATATCTTCGGCCAGCGAGTGTCTGAAGTCTTGTAAAGCGAATTTCATATCCACCAGGAGTTCCATTCTTTCTTTAACCTCCATGTCATCACGTATAAAAGAGTCGTAAAGTTCCTTCAGCTTTCGCGCTTTCTGTATTTCAACCGTTTCCATTTGAACCAGCTTTCCATCCCGTCCAAACCAGGCAATCGGCTTAGAGATTTCTTCGAGGAATTTTTCTTTCTTAATTTTTTCACTGTCTTCCTTCACTTTTATCCGATAAGATTCAATGCATCGCAGTAACTCCACTTCTTTGTCAAGGAGTAATGTGAATTCGGCAATTTTCGGCCCCTTAGAATGCAACTTGGAAATTCTTTTTATTTCTGCTTGTTTCCATCGGTCCACCTGCAACAATATTTCTAAATGATTAGTTTTATAGAAATTTTGTTAGGAAAATAATTCAAATACTACACTAAGTTGGTATCTTTATATAGGTTTACCTGTGTGATTATTTTAATGTGTTATAATTATAATCTACACCCCTGGTATACCTACCAATACAATAAATATGGCCTACATACAGTGTGATACCTATTTATTCAGATATCCTAGGTATGTATATCTAAAGTATTTTCTAGTGACATAACGCCAACAAAATTGGGAAAATTTTCTCCAATTTAAGTACCTATGTATTAAGTATATTTTTTCAATTAAATTAATAGAAATATAAAGTAATAGTTGCATTAAATTATAACTGGTATGCAAATGTACAATTATGCACATTGCTTTGATTTACGTCATTTATCTAAAGGTGCATCAAACAATATGGGTTTTCCTTTAAAACGGAACTATTTTATTACCATGGCATAGAGTTGATCGAAATCCTCACGCGTTTTTGGAAAAGTTTTAGTTATTAGATCTTGACGTAGTCTCCTTTCAACAGCTTCATTTTCCAGTCTTTCTTCTTCCTTCATCCGCGCTATCCTTTCCCTAAGGTTAGATTTAGGTCCATTAAAAATATTAGTACTAAGTAAATAAGTAGGCATAAGGCTTTCAACTCTAATTTATAACTACACGAGTGTTTATAATAATACGCACATGCATTCTGCTAGCCACCGTGCAACTTTTTGACGAAACTGGTAATGTCGGAAGGCTCGTTGTATAATAGATGCATAATGTTTGTGATTAAGTCGAACTATCATTTCGTCATAACTTTCATAAGGTTTTGGCTCAATAATCCTGTCAGTCACATTTGGTATATAGGCTCGTTCGCAATTCATTTGTGTTGCCCGACTATAAGGTGTATCCTGAAATAAGAAAATTGGAAATTGGAAAAAAAATTATTTATGAACTTAGGTATTAGAAAAAGTCAATAGTCATTCATTGAGTTTTTGACTTAACTCGCGACTTCAAACATTTATTCTGAAATTCACATGCTTTTATTATAAAAATTAATATATAAATTATAACCTTTATAACTCTGGTGTACCTACTAAGTTTTATCAAAATTAATTTAGTAGTTTTTGCGTGAAAGAGTAACAAATATCCATCCATCATCACAACCTTTCCTTTCCTATATATTTATAACATCAGTGAGATAAACTTACATAAACTTTTTCAACTTCTTCAGCTGTTTGCGTGTCTCTGCAATTTTTCTGGTCAGAACGCAGCTTCTCCGGTTTTTGTGGAGTTTGTGTAAATGCATGATGATAGACCGTATCTGCAAACAATACATCCTTACCTTAATGAAAGACTTCACCGTACTTACCTACCTACTTCTACTTCTATCGTATATCTAAATTGTATTGCGCTTAATCTAATCTTAATCTTAAGTAATACCTATTAGCTTTAATTTTTAGACTATTTTAATATTAGTCGCGTATTTCGTGCAATGTTCCCGCGACCCCGCATACGTGCATCAAAATGATGCTTTGAGAGCATATTCAAAAAATATTTTTTTTAAATTTACTGCCTACCTGTGTGTATATTTCTGTAGCCGCCTAAATAAGGCTTCTTCATGGGATCTGAAAATATTTCTACATTTATTTGTTTCTTGGTTCCCCCAAACGGCACAGTCACAGTTAAAACATCATTCATAGGCATTTCATTGTAAAGCTTCTCCAAATTCAATTTTACATTATTTTTGGTTATCAGCTCAACATCCACTATGCCATATTTATCGTAATCCAGGTCCATCAAAGGCATGCGATCTTGCAGAGGATACTCTCCCCTTAAAAATACAATATTGTCGCTTTCTATTTGAAACAATCCCGCCAAGTTTTTCTTTATCTCATGAACTTTCACAATGGAATGATACGACCTCGTAAAAACTGTGTTTTGATTGCGCACCCTAAATTTAATTGCAATGAACGGCATTGCTTTCTTTTTGGGCATAACAGCATGCAAAAGATCGTGAACGTAGGTTTCCTTTGGGATGGAGTTTAAAGAAAACTCTGTGGAGTCTTTTGTAAATACATCAACAAGTAAGTTGTCGACAGCATCGGTTTTCAATTCCGATAACAGGTTGGTATCTTTCAACACTGTTCTGTTTTTAGTGAGCAAAAGGTTGTTGTTTGACACAGAGATTAGTTTGGCTAATTTACGCTTGACATATTTCACTGGCGTATCTGCCGGGAAGACCTTGTTGAACACTTCCTTGGGATGCATTGGCGATTTGAAAGTTATTAAAATATGGCTTATGGGGCATTTGTATTGCTCTAAATCACGTGAACACGGCGCTGTTTGGTGACGAGCGTTGGCATCTTCTGTTTCTCTCGATGTAAAGTTTTTATATGGTGGGGCAGTCAAAAGTTTCTCTCGACCTAGTTCGCATTGGCACGCAACCACTCCTTTGACACATTCCGCATTCGGTGCTATCCCTATTGTTCTATTAATCTCCATTTGCACAGTTTCTAAACACCTCTTTATATGTATTCTATAGGTTTGACAAAAACTTTATTGAGTAAATTATTGATAAAAAGTATAAATTGCAAGAAAAGATTTGTTACATGTTATGCATGTCACTTTATTGACATTACGACAACGATTGAACAGATGTTTGTTTGGGTAGGGGAATCGTTGCTAGGAGATTTTCATTCTTGAATGAATTGTTTGTTTAGTTTTAATTATTCGATTCACGGACAAGTTTATATTTTTATTACGCATCAATTAGGCATCAGATGATTAGCAACGCTACAGGTGCTGCAAGTTCATAGCCGACCATAGTAGAATAAAATGAACATAGGATCAAGAAAAAGGGATTAGGAAGGGATTCTGGCATCTATTACACACTCACCGAAAGGTAAAGGGAACATTTTGTAAAGGAGTGGTTACTGCCGCCAGACAAGCTTCCCAAATGACTGTGAAACGCGTTGTGCCATATAAACTACTTGCAAGATCCAGACCAGAGCCAACTAAGAAAATTTCATTTCCAAAGTTGGCCCTGCCGGGAAACGAATCCAGAGCCCCTGGAACAGAGCATTAAAGCAAGCACCTTAAGAACTCGACCGAGGGGCACGTCAAGAATTATAGCCTTGTGTTTCAGTGAGAGATTCAGAAATGCAAGACCCTTGGCGTCAGCACATTGCCTGAAATGCAAAGTGCTGACGTGGCTCGCGAGCTTTAAGTACCTATATACAGATTAAATTTTATAAATTTAGTACAGAAACTAAATAATATCAACTAATTTTATCGTCTTTTATAAATAGGTAAAGCTACCCCAAATCTTTTATTGACTAACTAGATATTATTATGTAGGAAGTTTTCATAATGATAGGTAAGTTTAATTCGCTTCTAATTTTTACAATTCTATCAGAGAATGATACTTCCATAGTGTCAATACATCTATCTATGTTTGAATGTCAGTAGGTACACATGAAACGTGTTTTGTGTAATGAAATTTTCTGACTTGAATCTGAGTTTGGTAAAATATTACGGGAACAATCGACTATATGAATTTATAATAATTCTGATTTATAATAAAAACAAAACTACGTAGTAAGTTGGAAAGTTATAGAGCAGAAGGTTCTTTATGAAGAACAAATTAACCGGTGAGCTTTATGAAAGTAAGAACTCTTTGAATAATTTTTCTAAAGAGGTTTATTTTCAAATAGGTACATTTCTGGGAGAAAACTCTTTAAGCAATTATCTCTAGTTCTTTGTAAGTTTATCTCGAGTGAAATCACCCATTCCTTCCGCTAGTTAGATACCTACCCACCAAGTTAATTATAGATGTAGCTACCATCCACTTTATAATACATTTTTCAGTGCGGTATTATCTCTTTATGTTCAGGAGTAAAAACTTATTATATTGATATAGGTAGTATAACAGAAACCTAAGTAGGTAGTTGATAGTTAATAAAAATTGAGAAAACAATAAAATTACAGCGCAATAAAAGAGCGAATGTGCCGAGCATAGCTGGCGTGATATTAAATTCTTTCGAAAACATAAAAATGATTTTCGATCGTAAAACTATAATTTACAGACGTAAAAATGCGCTGAGTTATATGTTACCAGAGCTAAGTACCTACTCATGAGAGGGATTGGTAATGTTTGCATTGCGTAGTAAATTCGAAACGAGTAACCCTACATAGGTCTTTATACACCCTTTATTGAGTTCACGTTTCATGTTAAATAAACAAATGTTTTTTCAATTTCATTCGTACAGTGGTTTACAAAATTAATAATAATACTTATAGGTAGCTTTATACTTTTTTTTTTTTACGAGGAGAAATCCGCTTACAGATTCCCTACCGCTGGCTAGGCGGTAGGGATATGTGGGGGTCGCGCACAACTGATGTTAGCGGCACTGGGAATACCCACTAAAACTCCCCGATGCCTCCTTGCCCTGTGAGCGGGGTGAACCGGGTTCTGCCGAGGCACCTAACTCCGATCCACCCCCAGGGCAGCCTAGCCATTACTGGCTACGCTATCGCCAAAGAAAGGGATTGCCCGGAAAAATCCGCACACATAACTCGTGTGCGGAACAAACGATAACATAAGGCCGCACTCAAGGAGTGCGGCCGACCTCCAACTGAAAGACCCGCGAGGGTACTTCCTGCGAGCGCTCCGCTACGGACTCCCGCTTGGGAGCCCGCTCGGAACGCTCGGTTGTACGCCTCCTTAGCACCCGAGGACCAGGCCAAGGGTGAGCCCCCCCACCGCGACAAGGTCCCGGCGTACCCAGGGGGGGGAGGTAGCTTTATACTTAGTTTTTAGATCAAATAAGTGCTTACACAGACTGAACTTTCTGAAACTGGTGAAAATCAATAGTATTAAATCTATAAACTGTTTTTTTTTATGTCAAGATCGACAGACAGGTTGACGGTCCGTTTGACGATAGATGGCTGCTCCAAGTGCTGCACGTGCGCTACCGACCGTAGTTGCCTAAACGCAATGTGCCCTGCTATGCTACGTCCAGACCAGAGTTAACATTGAAACTTTGAACTCCAAAGTTGGCCCTGCCGGGAATCGTACCCGGGATCCTAACAACACAGCCAGTGGGCTCGCCAATATTCCTGAAAAGTGTAGTAATAAAAAGTCTTTTTGTTATTGTAATATCTAGTATGTTTATTACTAGATATTAATTAAAAAATTTAAACCTCTCAATATAAGATATAAGCATAACCTCTAATCTAAATATTGAAATATAAGCAGAGAGGTTTAAATTTTTTCTTAACTAAAGGTATGTGCTTATATTATATATTTCACAAAAAGAATGTGTACGAATTCGCACTTAATTATAAACTCAGAGATGCTTTTATTCTTTGTGTTGCTATACGCTTCACCCTAACTTTATTGGACGAGTGAATTTTAAAAGTTGTTCTCCTATACAGCGACGCGTCCTATAGAACAACGAGTTGTCAAGTAACTTTCGCCAATAGTAACATTTAAATGATGGAACTTCGTTGGAAGCTGTAGAGATTTGCTCACAAGTGTTAGATCGACCCCTTCCTACATATTGTGTTTGTCCGGAGAGGACATGCGTTCTGTAAACACGTGTTTTAATCAAGCCTGTTGCTTCGCTTCCGTTTGGTGCGGCCACTCCGCGCGCTTAGCAAAGAAAAACTTTGCATGCGTTTTATTGCGACGGATGCGACGTAGCCGGAGGGCTTAATTTTGATGCTGACGTGTACCAGCTTTAATTGTTTTATACTGGCTCTGTAAACATTGACAAGCGGAAATGGTTGTTATTTATATATTGGATGCATAGCATAGGGCTCAGATAAAATACACCCCTGTGGACGCTAGAGTGAAGCTGGTACAACTACGCGTTCGCCGTATACATATGCGATCACACGCAATAAAAGTAGCCTCGCCTTATTAAAATATTTACTAGTTCAAATGCCAAAATGCGTATTGAAAGGGTCTAAACACTAGGTTTCAAAAAATAAAAAGTAGGATGGAATCTCATTTCACACGCAATTAAACCTGAAAACCAACATTTTAAATAAAAGTAAAAAATAAATTAATTATAGCTTGGAATTGGAACACAAAATGTTATCTTAATAAACGGTCTACGTACACATTTTTATAAAACCGGCTTCACTATGTTTTTCGCAAAATTCTGTATATAGTCGATTTTTGGTCTGAGGCACAGACCAGAAATCTGTCTGAGTCTGAGTCTGAGGTCTGAAGTCTGAGTATCATGCAGAATCAGTACTTCAAATCAGTATCATGCAACTTGTAATATAAAAGACGTGACAATGTTTACGTGTTTTCCAATCCCAGTCTTCCCAGCGCTCACCATAAGTCCATAATCGGGCTGAGCAATTTTATTACGCCCGCGGGTCCGCCCGCTGCGGAGTGGACTGAGGGGGTATACAGGTTCATTCGATTTAACCCAACACGGAAATTATCAAACGAAACGCACCGACAACTCAACGGGCCGTGAGAGCCTCTCTCTACATTAATAGTTTTTGTTCCCAACTCACTCGTTTCGTCGCAGAAAGGTAAAGTTTGGTTCAGACTTTTTTCTTTGTGCAACAATACGTTTTCAGGCGTATATCTCATTTTCCGGAACTCTCTTTTGGCTAACTCGAATTCGATTATAAAACACGCGTTGCCTGCATATTTTTCACAACACATTGTTACTCGAAACGAATTTATTTTTCTGAAATTTCCACATTTAGATTAGTTCATTTCTGTCTCTGTTTATACCTGCATGTAACCCTCTTTAAGCTGCCTTTGCCTTTGTCTTTGTATGCCTCTTTTATTTATATTTAATGGGGCACTGTCTTTTAATCTCTTATCCCTTTGTATCAATATAATGAGCTTTAACAAAAGCCTATCTTTCAAATGCCACAGAACTAGGATTTAATCCCCCAAAAGCCATTACATTCAATTCTACTCGGACAGATTTGTTAACAGTGCTTCTATCGATTGTATTTTTCAATATGAACAGAATGAACATTTTAATTTAGTCCAGTTTAGTTTGTTTGTATTTTCCAATCGCACCTAGCGTTAATTCGTTTGAACAAATTTCCCAGCGTCCGCACCCATTCAATTTAACTGTCTATTCCATGGGCATTGCGTTGTACTCTACAATTGTAAACTTAATATTTGTGTACTAATATACGCGGCCAAGCGCTGCCTTGACTTATATATATATATATATATATATATAAAAAAAAACTTTTTAGACTACATTAATAAGAATGAGTTTTACGAGAAGATTTTATGAGTGGTTAAGGAGCTTGTCATAACGCTCTGTCTCAGAGGTTTCGAGTTCAAATCCCGGCAAAATCAACTTTAGAAATTATGTTTTTCGAAAGGGGGAGCATAAAATATTTGTATGCAAAATTGTAAATTGTCAATGTCAAATTTTACTCTCTTGCTAGCTAGTGCGGACATTAGGTATAAACTCGCACTAGAGCGAACTGAACGAAACCACAGTATTACAATACTGTAATACTGTAATACTGTGTACTGTTAAACTGAGACGAAACAGCTTAATAAGGTTTGACAGTTGATCTGTCAAACGCTTGGTATGATTATGGAACATACTCATCAGACTACATTAAGGTAATAATTATTGTTAACAATGGGTAACAATGTTAGATGTGAATGATAATTGTAACGCTGAAACTGCGCATCAATATGCATTAACGAGTGTTGATTAGCACGTGTAAATACGAGTATGACGGTCATCAAACATTGTGCTTGTTACGCGATTGATTTGTGTTGGTCACATATATATCTATTAAGTATTCCACAAACACAAGGATAGAACATAAGACCTATTAGGAACATCAATGTTAAATCCTAAATAAATCATCATTAACATTAATGTAAATTCTCACTCATACATTTGAGTCACACAAGACTGTTGTCTGCTGTTTTGCTGTTTTAGATAACAATCTAAACTGAAATTTGATTAGTTGACCTGGACAAGAATCAAAGCCACAAAAGCTTGTCAAATTAAAGTAATTTCTACAGCTACATTTCAGTGCCTTCAAATTAAATTGTATCGAATAAAAAGTACTCTTACTACATGTCATGTCATGTAGTAAGAGTCATTCGGTGACATAACGCATTACTCACTTAACGACGGCTCGAAATAATTTTAATACTTTTATCAGCGATAAACAAGGCTCGGTAAAGCTGAAAGCATCAATCACGCTATCATTAGCAGGTATTTAGCCTTTCCCCGACTGTGGTTTTCAGTCAATTTGCCGAGTGCATTTCCATCTGCTACACTCGCTCGTGCCGAATATGGCCCCATTTGTTATTTATGAATTAACTCCATTGGCAAAAACATGCCGATACCGATGTATCGAGTCAAAAGTGCCTACCTTCATTTCATTATCGTACTTAATTATTAATCGACGCATATTCTAACAAACAAAATGTTTGCGCCATAAACCCTCACGCCGCCGCTGTGGGGTGACCTCCGCGAGCTTGCCAACTTCAATTTTTTCTTCATCCTATTTTTCAATTAATATTTTTGTATTACTTAATACTTATATAATACAAAAATAAGTAATAATAATAAGTTGTGTTTTGGTGAATGAATAAGGGATGCCAAAGCCCATTACGCCATCCCTTCCTTATCCTTTAGCCTTTTATCCTACTAACGTCGACAGCGCATTTGAAACACCTGTGTGACGTTGCTTGTGTTACCTACCATAACGACATTATAAGCGACCATCAAGTAGCTTGTTGACTTGGGTCCGTGGGTTACGCCCCCGGTGTTCGACGCACCCGTGGTCGAGGACCCCGGTCAGTTTAATTTGATTCGAAGCAATTTTTAATCAAATGTACTGGCAGGCATTTTAACATAAAAAAATGTATAGGTATACTTAGGTATGTATTGTATACAATAGGTACAGTAACTACTTATTGTGAAAGCTTTATTCAAATCGCATATGAAGTTAATTTTGTTAAAATGAACTTTTAGGGTAACTTTTTAGGGTAAATTTACCTACGTACACAATTTTTAAACGAGTTGGCAACCTTTTCGCTCGTTCACGAAGGGGGTGAAATGTGTGCTCCCTTTTGGCTTTACATTCATACTTACGCAATCAAAAGTTCAAGTGCAAAAGGTGAATCGTTCACTTTACAAACATATCCGAGTCCCGATGATAAAAATTTAAAATGTATCGCAATATTCACATTGCTCGACAATTAAGGCTTTAAAAACTTTAAACACCTTCATTATCATGATGCCTTTCATTTATAAAATCCTTTGCTATGAAATAAAAGCTCTTTTGTAACCACTTCGAAAATTATTGTCGTTGGAAATTGTGGAGTGTTCACTTTTTAATTCTAATTTAATCTCTAACTCATTTCTGCACTAGATGCAATAGTCTTTTGCTTGAGTGCATATATACTTCTATACTGTGCATATAATAAGTTGATAAGTAAACGTCATATTATGGAAGCAACTATAGTTTATGTATCTTAGGTATTATGTATACATAAACTATGGTCAATAAAAAGGTCATACTAACGGTCTCGTAGTGTATTGACGACGAAAGGAATTTGAAGTACACTTCTTAATTATCCTTCTTTATATGAATTAGGGCAATGCGACTTCGCGAGTGGAGTTTTAATAACTAAATAATTGTATTTTTGCATAGTAATTCGCAATAGAAGGTATTTACTTACTGTTCCATTGCAGAAAAGAGGTGTCTTAGTAGATTCTGAAGCTCTATTATTCATAATATCGTCGCTTTTATAGACAGGCGCCTAATAGATGTAATTATTATGTCTATTTTCTATATACCAGTTAAATATATACTGGTATCTATTATAAGTGATTTCAGGAGTGTCTTCGAACATGTAACAAAGTGAAGGAAGAATAAGGGTTCTTGACCATTAAACCTATACAAATCGTATTTGATGCTTGTAAAATCGAAAAGACGTTACGGTGATAGATATGTTGAAAGTTTGCTTCATCTACCTAATAAAAATTTTAGGTCATGTGTCTTAGTATAGTAACAGATTAATAATAAGTTACTATGTATAGTGAAAGAATAATCATTTGCCGATAATGAGTTGGTTCCCTTATTAATTAGATTAGTACAGAAATGTATTAAGAAAGTTGAAACAGAAATACTTTCGTGCACAAGTCTAGCTAATACTTACCTGGGAATATCTTCACATTTTACGTGCACTGGCGTTTAATGTAGTTTCGTTCAAGTGGCGTACCGATTCAGTTAAGTTTAGTACAGTCATATCCACGTCGTAGTCGCGAGTTCATCACATATGCATATTATGAGATAAATGTAGGTAGTCGTAAGAGTTTTATTGCGCCACGGACAGACGTACGTAGCCAAGGATTCGGGAACTCTCGCATATTTTATTACGCCTAGACCTAAGTTAACAAATAATTTTAATATACCTAAATGTTATATTTGTATCATGTTGGCAACTCGGTTTTATTTAATTCGGTTTTAGTAAAAAAACCTGTTTCAAACGGATGCGAATGAAATTATAAGTAAGTAAGTACCTATTTTGTCCGATACTTACGCAGGTATTCAAAGAAGGTAGTGTTTTTGTTTTCAAATCAAATATCTGTAATCAAAACATACACACACACACACACACACAAATCCATTGTTAGATCAGTCCCATTGTTTAGAATTAATAATTAGTACATAATTAACTTAGGTAATATAATTGTATTTTTTTATTTTTTACGTCTTACACAACAAAGCCCTGTAACTGGTAATGTAGCAGTAATACGGTATCTATTGTATATTATTTTGTTTTGCTGTAGGATTTATGTTCAGAATAAAATAAAATAAATAAATAAATAAAAATTTACTTTTAATTAGTTCTACGTAGGTTCTACGTTAACGATGGTTCTATGGTACTGTATATAAGTAGTATATGTACAGAACTATAGCTATATATATCGAACAGCTAGGAAATTGCATGAATTACCTACAATGTGAAATTATTATTGTAAACAAGTAGCTACTTAATAATTTTCTAAACTTTAACACTATAGGTAGGAAAATAGAATTGATTAAAATTTTGTCGCAGTTCATACAGAACATTGTTTTGAAGCAAGAAATTAGCTGCCAATTGCATCGAGCATACTATTAAAGTTGGGCTATTGTTTCCAACATTTTTATAACTCGTACGGAGTTGCATTGACTAACAAGTTCACGATCGGGCGCCCAACTACGAAAAATGCAACCTCTTAAGTAAATTGCATTTTGACCATATATAATTTTATTGGCGATTTGCATATCAATGATAGAAGAGACTAGAGAGATTCTTGTTCCTGATAAAAACATTCAAGCTATTAAGACTTGAGCTTTAATATCTACTGTTAGTATTAATTCATACTAATAATTATAATTCATATTAATTCATAATTTCATAATTAAAAATATAATAAATTTATAATTTCATATTTAATTTAACACATTAGATAATAAATATATAATTTAACTTTTTACTTTTATAATTTTTTTTACATTTTCACATATTTTACATTATTATACACTAGTGACCCGCTCCCGGCTTCGCCCGCGTCCGATCGCTAACAAACTTCACAGGATTACCCGCTGGACTAATCTGAAGATTGTCTGAAAGTTTCATGAAAATCGGTTCAGCGGTTTTGGAGTCCATACACACACACACACACACACACACACACACACACATCGCCTTTTATATATAAGAAGAAGAAGAAGAAGAAGAAGAAGAACAGGAACAAAGAAAGAGTAGGTACATTCCAAAGCAATCATAAAAAATTAATTTAGAAAATCCCCAATTAAAAATGTCGATGAAAAATTTAGCGAAATTTTCTAAACACTTACCTATTTTAGCAATTAGTTAGCAATTTGAACAACCTTGGGATTAGAACATAAATATAGGGAGGTACATATGATGTACGTAATTAGTTACTAAACTCCATATTTATGATGGAAGTGATATAATGAGGAACAATGAGGACCCGAAAGCAATATTGTGTCAGACTATGCCATAGACGTGTCTGTAACGTAACCGTATATATAGATATACTTACTCATATTAATAGTGATAATGGTATGCTGTCTGTCGACCACCGGAGGGTTATAGATTTCAAATTTATACTAAGATTAGTTCCTAAATTCAGTTTCAACACATGAATCTATATTAAGTGTTACATAGACATAAAAAAACTGCCGCAAGGACGGTCGAAAGAAAAACAAAATCTTGCTTATAACTTATCCGGTTGGTACATTGCTAAACTTTTGTTTCGAAACAATGTTTTATTATCAAGATTTATAGAGTAAGGATAGCGCTGTGATTATAGGACATTTGTAAATAAGAGGTGCCATGGCCCATACTCTTATATTCTCATCGCATTTCTATATCTTGATAGTGACTTACCACCAAGTGGATTGTCAACCTGTCTGCCTTTCTTTTTATAAAAAAAATATTTGGAAAATTCTTTCACCTATGAAAAGCTATATTATCATCGAATTACATAGGCTATATTCTATAAAGTTACGCGGGCGAAGTCGCGTACAACAGCTAGTATTTTATAAGTTAATACTTTATGAAAGTCTATATTTTGGAGTGAAACAATACGTATTTCACGAAAGAACTTCTCTTCAAATACGTTTGAATTCTTTTATACAAACTGAAAATAAAAATTCCAATTTAGTTGAATGAAGAAATATAAATTAGATAACACAAAATAAACAGTCCACTGTATACCTAGTTTTTTGTTGGTCCAGCCTGTGCAATGTAGTTCACAAACATATTAGCATACAGCGGTAAATCCTCATCAAACTAGCGCCAATCTGTGCGTGATCGTCCCTGTGTCCGCTGGATCTTCAACCTCCAACGCAATGCTCTCGTTGCATAATTCTCTATTTTTCTCTATATTTACCCAGCTTTTGTCAAATGGTAAATAATATTCAGACACAATAATTTATATTATTAATGTTATAACTTAAATTTAATCGAAATACGAGTAATAGTAATTGCTCAATATTTTACTTTTATGAGTGTTGTCTTTTATTATTCTCACTGTTTTAATAAAAAAAAAAAAAAAATAGTATTTTTGTTAAATTATATATTTGAAACGTATTTGAAAGTAATAGCATTTAAAAATGAGATATTCCCTTGAAAATAAATTCCCAATGTTAACTAAATCTTAATTTGATCTGCGAGTATAACATTTGGATTAAAAATTCTCAAGTGTATATAAAAAAATTACATACTTATAAAATCAAGGTAAAAATAATTTATATTGAAAACTTTGACAAAATATGTTTCAGAAATTTAAATGTAAATACATAAGCCGTTAAAATGCATTCTTTTTATATTATTTCCTAACATATTACGTTCTTCAACAAAAAAAACACACACATAATATTTAAAAGCTCTGGATTACATAAAACTTGAGCATTCCCTCACTGTTCCTGAGGAAATTCCAAATTCCCACGTTTTATATATAAAGAAATCTGCATTGAAAATGAAATAATTAATTTTGTAGGAATGAACACAGGAAAGGTCAATAATATACTTAGGTAATTTTGTTCATTGAATCAATAACTGAATAAGCGTTTTGTAGTTACAAAGCAACATATAGGTATCTACTTATAGTCGTATGTATACGAGTATGAAGCCTACTCACTCGTGTAAACACTGTAAAACCTACGCAGATTTGCTGATTGTCGATGAAATTAAAATCAAACCGAAAGCTCCAATAAAACTTCGATGCTGAATATTGCACATGGGAATTAAGAGTTTTTAAATTGTTACTTCGTTCGTTTATAAAAAAAAAATAAGTGAATTTATAATATCAATTATGAAACAAAATCACCTTAACATTATAACAATTTATACATTATTATATAGCTGGTTGTTAGCCAAGAGCAAACCCATCTCTAATAAAAAAAAAATTGACTATTTAAAAAATAAACACAAATCCTTTGTTAACAAAAAACCTAACGACCTACACAACCATCGATCAGCACAAACGCTGTTTTTTCACGATAGTATTCTGTAAGAGGGAGGTTACTGCCGTCAGACGGGCCACATGATTGCGAAACGCAGTATGTCCAGGGCCCTGATTCTGTATGGCAACTACTCTTGACAAGACAAGACAATATACGTTAACGTCATTCCTTGTCTTGTCATGACATTCTTATGTCTTATGCCCCAAGACAATTATCTATGGCACGATATGATTTCACAGAAACCACAGTATACTATTGTATTTATTTGACAATTCCACTGACAACACAGATAATTTTATGTTATCTCAGCTGGGGGCATAAGACATAAGAATTTCATGACAAGACAAGGAATGACATTAACGTATCTTGCCTTGTCTTGTCAAGAGTTTTGCCATACAGAATCAGGGCCCTGCCCCTACTATATATAATTACTAGATATTTAGAAGGAATTCTAGGGCTTTGTAAGCTGTTTATCTCACATACGAGCGAATCCACGTATGAAAGACAGTATACTGGTCGCGGTAACATGTTTACTAACAATAAATATAGAAAATCGCGGTGTCCGCTAAACTGAAAACATAAAAGTGCACGTGTTTACGGACCCCGCGGGCCAATATCCAACAGACTGATTGCTTCTTTACTATTACACGATAAAATTTTATTAGATGCCCATAAAGTGAGCGCGAACGACTACAGACCCAGTAACCATTGGTTACTACCAATATAAAGCCACTGTAACCGAAGTTTATGTATTCTAAGATAAATTTAGCATAACCCTTACTAGTAATACTGATGCATCAATCGTCTGAGTCTCATCGCTTGTAAATCAAGATCTTTTAACTCATAAGTACATTATAAAATACTTTTTTCATTATACTTTATTAGTAACTAGCGACGCGCTCCCGGCTTTGCAAGGATGCAATTTTTTTTCCTGCAAATACATCCTATTCACTTCAACTTTTAAATATATTTGGGTTACATAAGCTCGTAAACACAGACGCCGAAAGGGACTTCCAATCCTTGGAAGTCCGTATTATGAAAGAGTTTTTAAAACGATTATTCCGAAAAAGAGGATATTTTACAAATTGAGGTTGGTAACCTGCCGTACGTCTAAATGTCTGATGGAAGAAAGGGGAAGGCGTTATGGGCTCATGCAGCTCCTGTGCACATTCTCCGAAGTACATCTTATAGAAAACACACTGACATGCGATTTTGCGCGTGTCAGGTTATGCAGCTTATTGCGCATATTAGGCCTACATTAAAAAATGTTTAAAACTATTAAAATATCATATATGATCATTGATTATATATGATTATAACATACAGTTTATAGTTGTGTAAGCGAAACCATTACGCTTGAATGTCAATGATGCTTCTGCGAAAATAATTTGTATAAAAATGATACAAAAAATGGCGCGCTTGGTTGCGCAAACCGTCGAACCGTTCAAATCGTTTAGTAAACACCGAATAGGTTGTACAAGTGAGGTACAACGATTTTAATCGAATGGAAACGGAACAAAGTGAAAATGTACACCTCAATTATTCCAACAGCGGCGCGAGGACAAATATCCATGTGTCAACTTGTTCGATGGTAATATTGTGTCGGCAGGCGACGTGTTTTAGCTTAAATTTGTGTACAAAACCAATCGACCAAAAACTCATTTTAAACTTTTGCATTAGGTAAGTACATCTATAAAGTTAATCATAACTGGAAAATTTGATATAAGTTTTTTTGGAACATGTGTTCTACGTGGAAGCGTCCCGAACACGTCCCGAACTACCTATGTAGTTCAGGAATTCCATTACAAAAGAATGAATTTTTGAAAAAAAAAAAATTCCATTTGTGTATTATGTATGCAATATGGTAAAAAAAAATTTTCCTCTAAAGCGTTATAAGCTTCACAATTACACAGAAACCCAGGTACAAGTGACATAAATTATATTGGATCTATAAAAAGAACATGAAATATTAAGAAATTTCTAACATGGCAGAGTTTGATTTAAAGTATTTTAAAGTATCTAAACGATTCCCCTTTTTTAGGAATAGCATCTTCATCTAATTAAAATTTTCAAATTGGAGTTTCTCCTTTAATCTAAATGAGAATAACAAAAACAAAAATAAAACAATTAGAAATTATTCAAAATGAATATTGGGATAAGGGGCAAAACAAATAAAGACTGTATTTTTTAAATATTAATTTTAATTTTTTTTAGAAGCTATATAGGTAAGTCAACAAACTCTTATTCGTGTTAAATAGAGATAAAGCTCCTAAAAATATGAGCGATAGCTCATTGGATTCGGAATGACGTCTAGAAAAAAAGTATTCGAAGGATTTTCCAGCACGAAAACAGTCGCAAAAGTTTTTTTTTTTTTTTTTTTGTTATTTTATCCGCAATCAGTCAAGAACTATAATCGGATCTGTTGTTTATCTATCTAATATTGTGAGAGTATCCTCCAACAAGAACACCACTCCCAAAAACACTAAGGAAACTGCTCCTTCGATTAAATTTAGCTGGAAGAAAACTTTTTGTCCAGCTCCAGGATGTGTGACCTTTTCAATCTTTTTGGTGGATTGCTGCAAAGAAGCATTTGGGCTAGCTCATTTGGGTGAGTCCTCAGGCGATTTTTATAATTTTTGCAGGTTTTACCGATCTCCTCTCTTATGGTAGGTGTATTTGAGAAATGATGCACTTCAGCGTTGGTTATAAACCAGGGTGCCTTGAGAATAGTTTTTAATATGGCATTCTGAGACCGCTGGAGAATCTCGACGTTGGAATGGCTAGCAGTACCCCACAGCTGTATGCCATACGTCCATATAGGTTTTATAGCTACTTTATAAATGAGTAGTTTGTTTTCCGTCGAAAGGTTAGATGATCTACCCAGCAACCATTGCAGACTTCTGAATCTGAGGTTTATTGCATCTCGTTTCGCTTTGATGTGATTTTTCCAGATCAGACGGCGATCCAAGTGGAGACCTAAGTATTTTACTGATTCCACATGTGGCAAGATTTCATTGTTTAAAGAAACGGGAGGACAATTACCCTGGCGGAGAGCGAAAGTTATATGGGCAGATTTTGATGCGCTTACTTTAATTCTCCACTTCTTTAGCCATCTGTCTATTTTATCAAGTTGCGTTTGTAAAGTTTTCGAGGCAATCTCAGGACTTATGTTGCTTGCTAGAATGGCTGTGTCATCCGCAAATGTAGCAGTTGTGACATGTTCAGTCTCAGGAAGGTCTGCGGTAAATAGCGTGTAGAGGTATGGCCCCAGTACTGAACCCTGCGGAACACCTGCTCTGATTTCGTAAAGCTTTGAACGAGCATCTTCCTCTTTAACCTGGAACATCCTTTCCTCCAGATATGACTGTAGAATTACAAAGAAGGAATGTGGAAGGTAAGCCTTAATTTTGTAAAGTAAACCCTTGTGCCATACTCTGTCGAATGCTTGTTGTATGTCAAGGAACACTGCAGAGCAATATTCCTTCCGTTCTAGGGAGCTCCGAACTATGTGACATACTCCATGTATCTGCTCAACAGTAGAATGGCCTCGACGGAAACCGAACTTATGGTTATTAACGCAAAGGTTATTAACAAAAAGGCATTTCGTTTTTTGTTAAAAACTCCAGTTTACGTAGTGAAACTGTAAAAATATAATGAAAAATGTGTAAAAAGTGATAAAAAGTGACGATGTTTTACACACACTACAATAAAAAGTTGCCGCATTCACGGAACTATTGTTTTTAGATAGCGCGGTATCTAGTCGAGCGCAGCGAGACCAATCATTAATCTAAGGGATAAGATGTAAGATAAGATCCCTCACGCATCTAAACGTATACGAATATTTATTCCGAGGCGGTCTTCTGTAAAACGTTGGGTAATTCCGCTAGACGGGCTGCTTAGTTTACGACTGCAGAACGCAATATGCTATGCAACTAACTTGTTGTATAATTTAATTAATTACTCATATTTAGATATTAATGCTTACTCATATCAGTATAGTTATTCGCTTTTGTATACATAGAAACTTCCAGCCATAATTAAATGTGAAATGAAATGAGTTTTACTAGTTATAAAATGCTCTTAATCTAGATGTTAATTTCCAAAGTAACTACATCTCATCTCATTAATTAATTACCGATAATACCTCATGTAGCCTGTCGTGTGGCAATATTATTTCAATTAATTTTATTTGATTTTAATAGGTATTAAATATTTAAGGCACTCTACACACTAGCTATTGCATATAATCATAATATAAATATTTCCGTAGGAATAACATAAAGAAAATTTGACGAATTTCAGACACCGCAGTAGGCCGGTTTCGTTCAGGATTCAGGGGCCCTAGCCAAGAGCAAACCAATGCAAACGCTCCCTTTGCGTACTTACGAAACGAAAGAAATAAAGCCCGGTGATTGGTTGTTGTAACGCCCACATAAAATGATCAATCACAAAGCTTTCTCCCAGCCTAGCGTAGCCTGAGCATAGCGTTTATGACTGTACGTTTGCTCTTGGCTAGGGCACGACATACACTCGCTGAAACAGATGATACAAAAAATCTATAATCTGTCTCTGTGCATTGTTTTTGTGGAATACGAGAAAGCCTTCTACTTAGTAGATACCTGCGCCGATCTTGAACGATGACAAATAGACACTTGTTATGTGGAAATACAAAGCCTGACTCTACAAAATCTGTGCGAGGTGGCGAGCCTTGAGAGAGCCCTACATTTAGCAGAAGAGAGACACGTTCTGATGATAATGATAATGAATACCCATTGGTATTTTGAATCTTTGCCTTGTAAAGACATAAAAACGTAGTAGTGTTCTTACGAAGCTACACAACAGGCCTAGAGATCAGAGCTTTCTCTGGTAGACAAGACCTATTGCTATTTCCTCAAATTTTTATAACTTTTTTCTTAGCCCAAAATGGCATTACACCTATACTTACTAAATAAAATCAATACTTAAAGCAATCAATATTTTTAATAACATTGAGAGATTTTCAACAAAAATATGACCCATTTCTTTCATGAAAGAGCTAATTAAACGATACCGTTTTTTAATATCGTTGGCTATTATTGAGTGGAGCATAAAAAGAATTCAATACATAAAGCATAAAGCAGTCGTTGACGGTGAGTCTTGGCTCCGGTCGCCTCCAATAAAATACAAACAGTGTCGATTGAAATGCAGGAAGAGCCGAGCTGTTTACTTGATGCCGTTTCGATGCCGTCCATCGATACCCAAGATTGCTTTTCCCTTTTCCAATCACTTGTAAATGCGTAAATTAAAAACGCCAATCTTTCATCTACGCTACTCGTAGGTTTATGCCGGAAACAATTTGAAAATCATACAAAACGTACTTTTATAGGTAATATAGGAGTAAAATTGACGGACTCTGCGTCATAAATTAATTAATTCATTTACATGTTAACATTCATAACAATCAATGAGGTGTTAATTAAGTCGAAAGATTAAAGCGATAATGCGTAATTAATAACCAACCGAGCATAGTGTTGCTAATATAAACTCCATTCCATTTGATTTAGTAATATATGGCAGTCGATATGGAGCTAAAATATTGTAAGTACCTATGTTTTTTAGTAAAAAAAATGTATGAATAGTTTTTACTATATGAAATACTATTAAAACTTGGAAAAAAATACATTTCCTATAATAACTATTAATTTGTCTTTTCAGATATTGTAATATTGACAGTTGTATTAGCATTATCTGTTAAATCTATGCCACTACCACAAGTTACCGATGAAGAGTTGTATCAAATTATAAATAAAATATTAAAAAGCAGTGAATTGGCACAAGATAAAAATGAGGAAGTAGACTCGCTTATAGATGAGATCGTACCGAAGCAAGTCAATGCCAATACAAAATTAAATGTTACCAATTTAAAAGTAGTCAATAATACCGACTCTCCCACTAAAGAATCGAACATATACTATGTAACTACTAAAATGAATCCGTCTATTGTATTTCGTCCTAATAAGGGTGACGATTTAAGAAAAGCTTCTCCAGTAAATGATACAAGCAATGATGACATAGAGCCGAAAACAAGGAATAATGAACCAGTACAACTGAATAAACAAAATATCACCGAGATTAAACCAGAAACACCATCATATCGATCTGGAATGAACTTTATCAAAAAACCATTAAATCCCACGCCTAAAGAAACACCTACAAAAATCGAAGAGCAAATAAGTAATGACGATAGTTTAACTTTAAGAGTTGAACCTTCAAGACAAGATTCTAATGCATACCCATTGGTTCCTACAGATAATGATAATTATATTGTAGTAACTCCTTCAGAAATGATATTACATTATTTACTACAAAAAGAGCGAGTTGCATCCCACAATCCTAAGCCGCAAAATAGAGACGAAATAAATGAAGATCTTTTATTTGGAACAAGTAAAATGGCACCACACCCATCAATTATGCCAACAATAAAGAGTAATTTAGACATTACTGCAGGAGCACAAAATTTATTTGATTATTCATTACTTCATAATTTACGAAACGCTGAACACAAAGAGGAAAATGAAAGGGAAATTTTAAAAATATCAGAAAACTTTCGTAGTTTTCCCAATGTACCCAATTTCAGACACCTTTTAATGCCTTCAAAGATACCACTGGGAAATTGCAGACATTGTTACAATATTGATCCACGTTTGAAATCAAGACCACCACTTGATAAATTGAATTTCTTAATTAATCCATTAACAAATTTAATGTCACCTAAAAACTATGGACTCAAAGTCTTTTAATGTTTAAAAATTATTTCCGGTTCTGTAAATTTTGCTTACCTTTTAAATTTTTCCCCCTATAGTCTATAAATTTCTGTGTGTTTACAGTAAAATACAATTGTAGTTTTATTTACGATTTACTAACAATACAATTACAAAATAAAGCCTATTCCATAGCACTTATAAAGTAGTAGAAGATTGTCTAATTCAGTATCAGTTATCGGGTGCTAGTTAGCAAAGTTGTGAATTCAAAACACAAAGAAGCCATCTCACTAGTCTAACTAGTGAGCAGCTAGCAAACACGATCAAACCGAAGTACAAACTACGTTCAAAGATCTAGTTAGCTGTGGGGATGACTACTGTTCATTGCTATGTTTTGCTGTTTGCCGACGTGGTTAAGAACGCGTTCACACGCTGACACGGATTGTTCCGCAAGATTCGTTGCAATTGTTCGACGTGTAATTTTATTTAATACACGCCAACAGTTGCAGATAAATTAATTGAAGCCACTTCACGATTCGCGTGCTTCTATACAACATGTATATACATTTTTGTACATACGAGTTTGTATTGTTGTGTATCACGTCTGGGTAGGTGTTGTCGAGTTATGGAACTTGGAAGGCGTTTCACTTCACTCGTCGACAAAATTGCTGTCTTGATTATGCGAGGAACTAACAAATGCCTTTTGTGAGTATTATTAATTTTGCTTAGACAGAACTTTAGGACAACTTTTTCTCGAACTAATTAAATTTGTGAAATAATAGCATATGTGCTTTTCTGTTTCGGTGAATTAATATAGGATGCCAGAACCCATTACCCCTTATCCCCTTCCCATTCCTTCTTATCCTTTATCCTTATCCCACTTGATGGTAGCCACCATCATTAAGTGGACCGTTAGCCTGTCTCACTCATCGAAATGCAACAACACACATGGTGATTTTTCACAATGTAAAATTTGATGACAATATCTCTTATGTAGAAATTTATTATACCTTAAAAATATAAAACACATCATCGTTATCTTAAGTAAAAAGTAATTAAAACAACAGCGAACTGGACGAGGTGTGTTAATATCTGAAATCTGGTTGTTGCTCGGTGCATTATAATAAGACAACTTCGTACTCACGTTGTAGAAGAGGGGTGGAGGGGGTAATCTTTGAGCGCGTATTTTCACGGCACGTGTTAATCTCCATGAAAGGCTTTCAATACCGTTTCGCATATAGAAAAGTTTCGGTGAAAATGTTTCAAACTCCCCCGCGCGTTGGCTAAAGTGGCTATGTTAATGTATTTGCTCTTTGTATCGGAACTGTCTGCTCATTATAATGCGTACCTTAATGCCTCTCAGGGCGTTTATTTTTTGTTTATTTTGTTTGCAACCTGGTGTTTCGTAATTAGATTTCTCGAAAATATTGTTTGTAAGTAATATTTTTTTGTAATAACGGAAAGCCGGTAGGCAGACAGTCTGCTTGATGTTAGGTTGATACCTTGACCTTAGCAATGTAAGCAACTAAAAGAAATTCAATTCTGTTACTAAGCTAACGCCTCTATAAGCTTTATGTTCCACAAAATAACCATAATTGGGAATTGCTAAAATGCACATATTGGAAGCATAAAAATGCTCTGTCTTTTTCCCTGTTATTATATAATATTAATATATGTATGTATTTATGTAGATATATAAATGCAAAAAAAATAAAATCAAAAAAATTCAGATGCAGGATTGAATACCTATATTATTTCGATGTTAGTGAGAATCATTTTTTTCCCAAGTAACGCTTAATATCTCAACTTTGAGATACCAAATAATATTTCTAAAATCAACATCAAACAAAGAAGGTTTGAACTGGAGAAAAATACGAATCACTTTAACAAAGTAAATACCTATGTTATCATGTTGCTCATAAGAAAGTTATATGAATGCAATTTATTTTCCATTTCCTCACTCCATGGAAACTTAAATATGCTCGCGAGGTAAACCACTTTGAAAGGAATACTTTGATCGGCCTTATCTCTATGCAAAACTCTATCAAATTTTGATAAGCTAAACATTATATTCTACGACCCACGTACGGCGAAGGTGCGTTTAAACGAGTAGAATCTTATTTACTTTTTACCTTTATAATACAGAGAGAAGTTCTTATCTAGTCTTCGGGAAATGCATTTGTATGAGCAAAGTTAATAAGAATTCAAACGACAGGACAGGTTACAGGCGCTCGACTTAGTCCGGATAAGCGAACTGAATCGAGAAGGCATCATTTCATTACGTCCTATCGAGTCTGTAAAACAAAAAGCGCATTGGATTCTTAACATAAAATATAACAGTTAATGTTTATGCTGCCTAGAATTTCTTTGTCTGTATATTCGATTTCTGAATGAATATTTACGTGCTTAAAAAGGAAAGTTTATTTAAATAAATCTAGTAATTAATAGTTCAATGTAATTAATACTAATTTAGATTGTTGTTTCGAAAACTCTTGGTCTGGATCTAGCAAGTAGTGACAGCTCGTACGGCGGCAGTAACCATCCCCTTAAAAAAGGGCACCGTGAAATAATAGCATTTGTGCTTTTGTGTTTCGTTGAGTGAGTAAGGGGATGCTAGACTGCATTAGCCTATCGCTTCTTAATCCTATTAAGTTAACCGGCCTGTTAACAGGAGAAAATGACAAAAATCATATCAACAATAATAATAATAATTATTATTTTATAATATATATTATTACTATTATAATATAATCGGCGAACGGTCTTATAGCAAAGAGCCTCGACCAACATCTTAAGAGTATCTCGCTAGATGAATGGATCAAGGGTCAGATACAGAAGGCGGTACTTCTGGACACGGCACGAATTGTCAGGAGGTTCCTCACTCTGCAACCCTAACCGCCGGTAGCTTGGGCCTTGCCCCGCTGCCTACGGACTACTAGTTTTAAGTTTTTTTATAATATTTTTTGTCTGTATACCTAATTGTATTGTAAAAAAATTTAGAATTAAAAATTAAAATAAATATATGTTAATAATAATAAAAGCATACTAATTATATTTAATAAAAACAAAATAATAAATTATTTAACAAGAGTTGCAGGTTCTTACAACCCTGAAATCATATAAACCGTAGCGTTAACGCTTCTTTCAATACACATCCATTTGTAATAATCTAAACAGGGTTTAATTCTGACTCTTTTATGTTCCGCCTGCCTTGCGTCGCGACTGCCGAGCGTGGATGCTAATGGTAACTTTTTGAATAAGTAAGCAGTAAAAGTGGGAGGTGAAATATTGTGACTACGCTTAGAAATGTTGAAGTAAAAAAAAATTAATTCGTGTCAGGCGTTGCGAGATAGCACTCGAAAGTTTATGGATTGTGCATGCGACAGGAATTAACTTATAAAAGGAGTTCGACACACACCCGTCATGCACACAGTTTCGCAGCAAGCGGAATCACAAAGAGAGAAACATTAACACGAGCTAGTTACTTATCTGAAAGCTATTGCAAAGTTTCCTACAGTTTTGTATGCTGGCAATCTCTCAGCAACTTTATAATTTCGAGTTCACTCCACGAGTTGTAGTTTGTTGCCATTTTTATTGCGACTGTTAGTATTTGACTACTTTTTAATGAACTCAATTCAATATTAAACAACTTTCGAATTTCACGTTATATTCTAATACTAGATGAACCCGACCATGCTTCACTGCGGCGTGCGTAGGACGCGCGGTACTAATGGGTCCTGATTTTATATGTACAATTTTTCTAAAATAAAATTTGTCTAATAAGTTACTCTTTATAACATCAGCTATCTGTCAGTGAAAGTCTAGTTCCAGTTTTTTCGGAGATTAGCCGGAGCAAACACAGTCAAAAATTTAAAATTAAGTACTGCGTATACTTTATCTTACACGTAATATCTTACATGTTTAGTAAAAAACAGTTATTTTGACCTCTCGGCACCATACGTCATCACTAGTAGGATGCACTGATTATATGAATAGCCTCTCACGACAGGATTGACTCTCACCGATCTATGCTCGGAGTTTCTTTGGTAGATAGGATTAGAAATTTTGAAATTCGCCTAAGAACTAAGGCTGTCGACTGTGAAAGAGAATTAGCAAGTTGAAGTAGCAATCGCAGAGCGGATGACCGATTGAGTAGAAGAGTTCTCGAAGGGAAGCCACGAATTGGAAAGCGCAGCGTGGGACGCTCTGAGGCCAGATGAACAGACGAGCTAAAAGGCGTTGCTGGAAGCGGCTGGATGCGAAGAACAGAAGACCGTGCATGGTGGCGAGCCTTGGGAGAGGCCTACATCCAGCAGTAGAGAGACAGAAGCTGATAATGATGATGGTGAGTTTTTTGACATTACAAACAGACACTTCAATTTTATTTATTACTATAGACTATTCCGTTTAGGTATTACGTCTAGGTAAAAATTAAAATGGATTTTATGATTAGTAAGTGGTGGATTTTTATAGATATTCTAACCCCTCGGCGTGATATTAATAATTGATTGACGCAGGAGAGACAGGCATTGGCACTCCGATTGTGGGCACTTTGGTAAAAATTTCAACCGGCTGCAATCAAAATTAGACGGCGAATGGATTAATTATGCACAGTTATTATATACATTGAAACTCTATCATCTAATAGGACTGCACCGACACATCTATTATATTTTATGTTAAGTTTACGTCTCGCCTTTTGCAGTAGGTATAGGTACCATTAGAAACTTTTTTTAAAATGTATATCTTTGTAGCTTTGCGCATATTAATGTTTCGGAAAAATGTTTTAAAAATGTAATATGTATAATTTTCGATTTTAGAACTGTTAATAAAAATTATAAATATTAGTTTTAAACCTTCCACCTGCTTGCTGGCCAATGTATGTTATTCTACTGATTGACTGTTTTATCTATGATGTAACTTATGTTAATGCAAGCCTTTTTTGCGAGCCTCTTATAAGTGTCGAAAAACCGCTCTATGTTCTATATAGGTATATGTAACTTCATATCATCATCTCAGCCGTAGGACGTCCACTGCTGGACATAGCCCTCCCCCATAATTTTCCAATAGGACCGGTCAGAAGCTGCCTGGATCCACCGCTGACCCGCGGCCTTTATTAGGTCGTCTGTCCACCTTGTGGGTGGACGTCCTACGCTGCGCTTGCTGGTCCGTGGCCTCCACTCGAGAACCTTCCGGCCCCAGCGGCCGTCGGCTCTCCGTACTATATGCCCTGCCCACTGCCACTTCAACTTACTAATCCGCCGGCTTATGTCGGTAACTTTCGTACGTCTGCGGATCTCCTCATTTCTGATTCGATCTCGCAGTGTAACCCCGAGCATAGCCCTTTCCATAGCTCGTTGAGCGACATTGAGCTACCTTATGAGGCCCATAGTTAGAGACCACGTTTCAGCGCCATATGTCATCACTGGCAACACACATTGGTCGAAAACTTTTGTCTTGAGACACTGAGGGATTTTGGACGAGAAGATGTTTCGGAGCTTCCCGAACGCTGCCCATCCGAGCTGG
Organism: Synanthedon tipuliformis; assembly: GCA_947623395.1. Lineage (NCBI taxonomy): Eukaryota > Metazoa > Arthropoda > Insecta > Lepidoptera > Sesiidae > Synanthedon > Synanthedon tipuliformis. The sequence continues at coordinate 6,516,491 of OX392417.1, read as the reverse complement.
ATTCGACGATTGACCTCCCTCTCGAAGTTGGCTCTACCTAACTGGACTATGTAACTTCATATATATTATGCAATTATTATAATATTTCGATCTTACTTTACTTTAGTGTGTAAGAGCAATTATATAACTCATGTACTTACTCTTTATATTAGATAAAACATCGCCTTGCACAAAACTCTTGAGTGTGAAAAAGACCGAAAACTTGTAGATCAGTAAACTTTTTAAGAGTTTCTAAAAAATAAGCCATAGAGGTTGTAGACATACGGGTTACAGTGTATTTAACTCATTTAAGACTTATTTTGAGTTCGGTCACTTTAATACTAAGCGTGCGACATACCCGACCCTATATGGAGAGCCAAACAATACCGTTGAAGTAAGTATGTAAGTATAGCGCCGAATGCAAGGAGTATTACATATGCATTTCAGATTTTTTGCAAGACCTTACCTTGTGTCCATAACATTAGTATGGATTAGACTTACTAATGTTATAAATGTGAAAGTAACTGTCTTTCTGACTGTTACCTTTAACTGTTCACGCTTTAACTAATCTTCTGATCATAATGAAATTTATGATCAGCTTATTTTATGATATAGGGTATCTTTTACCTAGGAAAAAGCACTATTCCCGAGGGGTCATATATAGATTGAATAAATTATTAGGTATATTTTGTCAGGCGTAATTTTATTTTTATTTTTCAACGCTTATGAAGACGCGGGCATCAGCTAGTAGTAGAATAAACTATGTATACTGTAAGTAATAGTTTATTTTTATACAGCTACATTGAAATTATATTTTTCATACAAAGATTTAATTTGCTATTGTTAAAAATGAAAGCACTATTCAAATTGGGCATCAAAGCTGCGTAAGTTATATTTAATAGGCAAAACAAAACAATTTGAACACAATAGAATGTTATACACCATTTAAATTAAGTTCAGTGGTACAGGTGTAGGATTATTTTGTTAGATTGTAACAATTTGTGGACTAGCAACCAAACAATTATGCGACCTATCGGTTATTTAAATGTCGGTACTTATCGAGTGATTGCGGCGAACATTCACGTTGATTGCGGCTAACCAATAGTTGTCCAACGTGGTGGTGACGTCATCACATTGTTGACTATGATTGGGCCTTTTCAATCTAACGTTTGACGAGGAAATTTGCTACCGAAACAAGAACGCACCCTGGGTTTATTGCTTGGTCAGTGGACGTCAAATGAAATCGTTTACTATGTGACACGAAATAGCTTGTTATGACGTTAGCAAAAGCATTCATGTAGTTACTTATGACCGCATTAAAATTAATTCAGATACCCTACAAAAGTTCAAACTGATAGTTTAATAGATGTTTCTTGAAGAACAGATTAGATAACAATATTTTTGTATAAAAATAAATAATATCTTTTTGAATTTGATAAAATGTATAATTGTAATTAAAAATCTATTTACATTTTTAAAAACATATTCTCTTAGGAGTTTGAAATAAAGAAACGCACTGCATTTCTTTGAGATATTTCAATTTTTTTAAAATTAATTAACATAAAAAATAATTTATAAACATACGCTTCGCTTCGCTTTCAATAAATTGTTATTTTACAAGTAGAATGTAATGTATGACAACCTATACAAGTTTATTATAGAAAATAGTGCAGGAGGGGAAAAAGACAGGATAATAATACGATTTAAATAATACAGCACCCATAATGTTATTTTACAGTAGTCTTTTGTAAAACACAGCCAATCAAGAAAATATTATTTCATAATGCACCCTTATAGCAATGACTACGGGTTTCGTCTCGGTCAGTGAGAATACAGTTGTAGAGAAATACAGAAACAAATTTAATTAACTAATTAAAAATTTACTTTCAATTTTACTGCTTGCTTCTTTTAGTTGAAATAGTAAAAGTCGTTTGTTTTACAACTGAAGATATGAGTGGATGAAGGTGCCAAGTCGCTTAATTCCAATTTTGAGTAAGTCGAGGTTAAAGTTTTACATTTAATTTTTGGGATAAGTCGCCACGGAACTGATTTTTGTACTAAATTATGATGCAAAGTTGTGTCAACAACCTAAAATATTAATGGTACGATAGAAATTAAACACTTGCATTATTTAAAAAAATAAAAAGTTAACATAGCTCCTTCTTCCATTAACAAAAGTAAACTTTTCTGCACTTTTTGCCTTTTAAAATTAACTGTACATAACCATCTTTTTCAACTTTCTATTTTCCAAAATATGTCTTAAATCGACGATATTAAGGTCTGTAATCATTTATATGGACATATTACCTTCATCCACTCACGTCTTTAACTGTAAAATGCTCACTTGAGTCCAACATCGTTTAAGGACGTGTTCCCGGATCTGACAAAAATTAGTTGTTTTTCGGTAAATTTAGCGACCAAATGAAACCAAATGAAATAAAACTAACAGATGGCACAGTTAGATTACTTCTTTATCTGCAAATTCAAAGTTAAAAAATTTAATAAATGTGATTTTTAGTACTGTAAAAACGATTTCTCATCCCCTCTTCACAACAAATTTTACGAAAAGTGGTCGTGTTTAGGATCATTTTTATGTTTGTATATTCCTAATTTTGTTTGTTTAAAAATACTGAAGGATGGCAAACATAATCAACTCAACATTAGTAGTTAAAAAATTCCAAAAATATTAAAAAGAACCTCACAAAAAAATAAAAAGTCCCGTCAAAATATTCACATGTTTTGATATTAAGCATGAATCTTAATGAGAGACAATAAGGGTTTATTTGGTATACACAAAACATTGTCAGTGATCTCGAACACGTCTTGCTCAACTTCAGTCTACGCCAGAGCGCCGTCGAGGTAGGACCTGTGTCGCTCTGTTCAAGATCGAACTTGTTGTGTACAGATACGAAATAATCGAATAAACGCCTTTGATACTTTAGCCAAAACTAAATTTTATTTATTTTTTTACCAACATGCAATTCATGTTCATCATAGACTCCGGAGACACTCCATGGAACTCCGAAACTATCAGAAGTAGGTATCCCGAGTTTGGGCTCTTTTTGTTTGTATTCATGAGTACTTATATGCTAGATAACTTGGTTGACCTGATGATGGTCTCCGGAGACACCCCATGGAACTCCAAAACTATCAGAGGCAGGTATCCCGAGTTTGGGCTCTTTTTGTTTGTATTCATGAGTACTTACATGCTAGATAACTTGGTTGACCTGATGATGGTCTCCGGAGACACCCCATGGAACTCCAAAACTATCAGAGGCAGGTATCCCGAGTTTGGGCTCTTTTTGTTTGTATTCATGAGTACTTACATGCTAGATAACTTGGTTGACCTGATGATGGTCTCCGGAGACACCCCATGGAACTCCGAAACTATCAGAAGTAGATATCCCGAGTTTGTGCTCTTTTTGTTTGTATTCATGAGTACTTACATGCTGGATAACTTGGCTGACCTGATGATGAACTCCGGAGAAGCCCCATGGAACTCCGAAACTATCAGAGGTAGGTATCTTGAGTTTGTGCTCTTTTTGTTTGTATTCATGAGTACTTACATGCTGGATAACTTGGCTGACCTGATGATGAACTCCGGAGACGCCCCATGGAACTCCGAAACTATCAGAGGTAGGTATCCCGAGTTTGTGCTCTTTTTGTTTGTATTCATGAGTACTTACATGCTGGATGACTTGGCTGACCTGATGATGAATTCCGGAGACACCCCATGGAACTCCGGAACTATCAGAGGTAGGTATCTCGAGTTTGTGCTCTTTTTGTTTGTATTCATGAGTACTTACATGCTGGATAACTTGGCTGGCCTGATGATGAACTCCGGAGACGCCCCATGGAACTCCGAAACTATCAGAGGTAGGTATCTCGAGTTTGTGCTCTTTTTGTTTGTATTCATGAGTACTTACATGCTGGATAACTTGGCTGACCTGATGATGAACTCCGGAGACACCCCATGGAACTCCGAAACTATCAGAGGTAGGTATCTCGAGTTTGTGCTCTTTTTGTTTGTATTCATGAGTACTTACATGCTGGATAACTTGGCTGACCTGATGATGAACTCCGGAGACGCCCCATGGAACTCCGAAACTATCAGAGGTAGGTATCCCGAGTTTGTGCTCTTTTTGTTTGTATTCATGAGTACTTACATGCTGGATAACTTGGCTGACCTGATGATGAACTCCGGAGACGCCCCATGGAACTCCGAAACTATCAGAGGTAGGTATCCCGAGTTTGTGCTCTTTTTGTTTGTATTCATGAGTACTTACATGCTGGATAACTTGGCTGACCTGATGATGAACTCCGGAGACACTCCATGGAACTCCGAAACTATCAGAGGTAGGTATCTCGAGTTTGTGCTCTTTTTGTTTGTATTCATGAGTACTTACATGCTGGATAACTTGGCTGACCTGATGATGAACTCCGGAGACGCCCCATGGAACTCCGAAACTATCAGAGGTAGGTATCTTGAGTTTGTGCTCTTTTTGTTTGTATTCATGAGTACTTACATGCTGGATGACTTGGCTGACCTGATGATGAATTCCGGAGACACCCCATGGAACTCCGAAACTATCAGAGGTAGGTATCTCGAGTTTGTGCTCTTTTTTTTGTATTCATGAGTACTTACATGCTGGATAACTTGGCTGACCTGATGATGAACTCCGGAGACGCCCCATGGAACTCCGAAACTATCAGAGGTAGGTATCCCGAGTTTGTGCTCTTTTTGTTTGTATTCATGAGTACTTACATGCTGGATAACTTGGCTGACCTGATGATGAACTCCGGAGAAGCCCCATGGAACTCCGAAACTATCAGAGGTAGGTATCTTGAGTTTGTGCTCTTTTTGTTTGTATTCATGAGTACTTACATGCTGGATAACTTGGCTGACCTGATGATGAACTCCGGAGACGCCCCATGGAACTCCGAAACTATCAGAGGTAGGTATCCCGAGTTTGTGCTCTTTTTGTTTGTATTCATGAGTACTTACATGCTGGATGACTTGGCTGACCTAATGATGAATTACGGAGACACCCCATGGAACTCCGAAACTATCAGAGGTAGGTATCCCGAGTTTGTGCTCTTTTTGTTTGTATTCGTGAGTAATTTTTATTTATTTATTTACTTATTTATTTATATACTTATTTATTTATTTACTTTTTATTTATTTAATTATTTTTTTGCGTCTGTCTTTCACTGCACCAAGTCCAGTGATAAGGTCTCGTCATAACTAACAAATTGAGCCCATGCTCGGCAAACTTAACTCTTATAGTCAAGAAGTTCCAGTAGTAGTGATCAAAGTAGACCTTCAGGCCAATTCACCAAGTCTAGTTATAAGGCCTCGTCATAACTAACAAATTGAGCCCAAGCTCGGCAAACTTAGCTCTTATAGTCAATAAGTTCCAGTAGCAGTCACCGAAGTAGACCTTCAGGTCACTTCACCAAGTCCAGTTAATAGGTCTCGTCATAACTAACAAATTGAGCCTAAGCTCGGTAAACTTAGCTCTTATAGTCAAGAAGTTCCAGTAGCAGTCACCGAAGTAGACCTTCAGGTCCAGTGATAAGGTCACTTCACCAAGTCCAGTGATAAGGTCTAACCATAACTAACAAATTGAGCCCAAGCTCGGCAAACTCTTATAGTCAAGAAGTTCCAGTAGCAGTCATCGAAGTAGACCTTCAGGTCACTTCACCAAGTCTAGTTATAAGGTCTCGTCATAACTAACAAATTGAGCCCAAGCTTGGTAAACTTAGCTCTTATAGTCAAGAAGTTCCAGTAGCAGTCACCGAAGTAGACCTTCAGGTCATTTTACCAAATGCAAAAGGTCAGACAATACAAAACAATTGTAATAAGTATTTGTCTACATAGGGAACATAAAAAAATATTAAAAAATACCAAGTACCAAAACGAGTTTGGTCCCGCATAGTGCTTGCGTATATGTGTGCGTTTGAGCCGTGGCAGTGTATTGTTGCTATTAGATACCTATTCATTTCGTGAACACGTCCTTAAGGTTCGGCTACGTTTAATTTAGGTATTAAAGTCCACGTCACCTAGTTACTTAATAAACTTGAAATTGTAGTGCACAACAGTTTAGCTTAACCCTTTCGAATGTGTACGCAATAAATATTGAGACTGAGTGCTCTGCCAATATTTGTTAAGTTTGAAATGTAGGTACGTTTCGCAGGTGGTGTGAGGTGTCACTGGCTCGTCGCGCGTATACTCTGCATGATAAACTAACTATTAACGTCGTTTGAATGTTTAAAATGGCGGGTCTTTGGCAAAAACCGACGGCGAAATTGATATCAACTCATGTTCACATGCGTAAAAATAACCTGCCTCCTCTATGCATATTTACGCGCCATATTTAATAATGGACGTTTGATATTTGCATGTTAAATCCTATCTATATTTTTCGACAATTTTCTACTTCGCGATTGCATACAAATATTAACTTTAACCACTTCCTACTCAATGATATATAGTGCATAAAATTTTCCGGAAGTAAATAACGTAGGTACATGGTTTTTTATAGTATTTTTGTTTTAAAGGTACTATAACTATTATCTCTTTAATTTTTTTTTTATATAAGTCAAGGCAGCGCTTGGCGGCTTGGCGCGATCTCACTTGATATTAGGTGCAGATGCGGCCGAAGATGGACCACGCTTACCTAGTAGATGCCCATTTACTCTACGTTTGAAGACCCCGACTCAGTTATTACGTCATATTATGACAGAAATCTATACTTCCATATCCACACTGATATTATAAACATGAAAGTAACTCTGTCTGTCTCTGTCTGTGACCATTTCACGCCTTAACTCAACCGATCATCGTGAAATTTTGGCATATACGTTATTAGGGATACAGGAAAGGACATAGGGTACCTTTCATTTATGTACTGTCGCCGAGGGATCATCTAAAATTAAAAAAAACTAACATCTGGCAAAATTATAATAGCAATGCATAAGTCAGGCATTTCTAATAAAAAAAGAAAAAAAATTTTAAACAATTTTTAAATAAGAATTCTTAAGAGATTTTTAATTTGCGGAAGAATATAGTAGAAGAAAATTAAAATAAAAAAAAAATAGAGAAGTTCACATAACTTGAGGGATGTCCACATACACACACATTTACGACATTATGTGACGCCAGTACGGTTTCCGTATAATTTTCCTTCCTACTTTACAGCGTCGTTTTCGTCCATCGTAAAGACTTTTAATTATTTCTGACGGGGCAAAATTTGAACCGAGCGCCATAAACCTTATGCATTCTTCGTAGTGGCTGTTTTAAGGAAACTATTCTCTCTTTATGATCTTTGTTTAAGCCACTGTTAAACGAATGCTCCGGGAATTTTGATACAAATGTATACCTACTGTAGAAAAATACTGAGTAGGGACCTTACTAATTTTTTTTCTTCTTACCGTCACTGTTTTTTTACTCTTTTATTATTTGTTACAAAATAAATAAATTAAAAAAAATTGATTTGAAAAAAACTGCTATGTAATAAAAATTAGTTATTTAAGAGCACTCGGTTACTGATAAAATTAAGGATAAGGGATGAGGTTGGGACAGTGGAGTGGGCTTTGGCCACACGACTCACATAGACAATCACAAGTACTGTTATTTGACTATGATATTCTATATGCGACTGTATTTATTGAACCATCTGCTATTTATATGATATCAACAGGTTATATTAATTTTCATTTTTTCATTATGTATTTTAATAATGAAACAATATGAAAATATAAAAATTTGTAAAATATAAATTACATATCTTTACATTTACATGCAAGCTATTTATACTCGTATCACGGTTGAAGGTACTTATGAACAATTAAATAACAATTAATACTTCAAAAAATAATAATTGATTTCATAAATCATTAAACCGTAATTCTAAGACATTGTATTCAGCTTTTGGATGTGCATTTCTTAATTGCCTATGAATATTCTAACGTAGTTACTTACTTCTCTAATCATTATAATAATTTTTAACGTAATTCGTAAAAGGTATAATAATTATAGTCCACCGAAAACAATTGTCTAGAACTAGGCTACCCCTGGGTTTTCGCTAAATGCTCAAATATTTTAAAAGAAAGAAATCTCTAAATAATATCGTAATTTTAAATAATCTATACTTATTACGAAATTTATACAGAGAAAAAACGATTTATTAGCATTTTATGTACTTTGTCATTTGGTACACTTTTTAAATACTAATTACATCCATTCGCAAATTATTAAACGCGCAGAGAGACAGACAGACCTAAAAATTTCTTTGTTTCGCGTCATGATTATAATTGTCACTTTATTTTCTAAATGTTCTGTTTTAAGAAAATCCAATAAGCAATATTAAATTTCATTAGGGAAAATGGAAAGTTTTATTTACTAAGTAAACTTGTAAAAATATTTGCCACAAAATAAAAATATTGAGTTATAATAAAATTTTTGTGTACACGTTTCCTGTTTGAACAATGTGTGACAGATTGCGCTAGTTCTCTTCCAAAACGAATGTGGTAAATTAGTTTTGTATTGAGTTCTTTTTGTTTTCAAATTTGTTGGCATGTTTTACTCTTTTATTACTATCAACGGCTAATATAGGGCTACTATCAATCGCACGGATCCAATTTTCAAGTTTTTCTCTTCATAAGAATCTTCCTCAAACTAGTCTAGCCTGAAGGACTACCCTGGAGGTTTCGCTCCTCCAGGGGAATATTACCTTGATGGATAAGGTCAAAAACTGTAAATGGGATAAAGGAATCGTGTACAATAACCTGCCTTTAGCTCCAGCTGACTCCCGAAGGTGATGATGACAATCGGGGGTACGTTTCACTCCCGGCAAGTTCACAACAGCACAATCCCATATATTCACAGTGCGGACTTCGATAGCACAGATGCGGTTTATGATGGCAGAAAACTTAACTATTGTTCTTGCGTATAAAGCTGGTTAAATGCGGTCAGCATCAGCAATCATCGGCAAAACCCACCAAACACTATTATAACACTTTTACCTAAAAAAATCATCAATAGTGTGGACATATCAGTTGGTTTTTCTCTTAATACGTTCACTGGAGCTTATGAGTGTGTTTCTTAGAAACTAGCTACAGAATTATTTAAATACAAAATAACAATTTTAAGTTGTATAAAGGTCAATATACACCGCTTAATTTTTTAAAGTTTCCTTTATTTTCCTCTTACCGTAATGGATAATTCGGGACTAAGACTAAATTTTTTTACTACGACGCGGTAGTTACTACGAAGTTAACCAATAACAAAGTCTGCTTGCCGTTCTATATCATAAAAGAAAACATGTAAGCAAAAATCTTTGCACAATTAAGACGTTTTAATTAAAATGCTATAAGGTGTTAATTCGAGATGCAATTACGAAGTTTTACTTGTAGTCTTAAAGGTATTCAATATGAAGATGTCTTATCTAATTAGAAGCTTACATACATAGGACGTTTACACGATCACTCGACCGGATTACTCCTTCTGCTGTAAACTTTTAATTGCACCGTCTTGAACCGGGTCGTAGACAGGCGACGAATCGCAACACCTACAGCCAGCGCAACTATTTTGTCGCGCCCGAATAATAGTCGCTCACTGAAACACGTCCGGAAACAATAGTTTATTATATAGTATAATAACTACCGTTGGAACACAACACTGATTTGATTCAGAAGTTGTTAACTACATTGGTATTAGTCTCTTCTAGTGCTAAGCAATCCAATTTCCTGGTTCAAGTTAAACCGGTATTTTAAATGTCGGTCAAATCTAATAAAGTCAAATTAGAATCCAATGTAGCTCCAGCCTTTGTTCGTCCAGACGCCCCGCCTCAACCGAATTAGCCTGCAACGTGTATAATTTGTCGGAATACGGAACAACTTTTTATATTCATTAATATTTTATCAAAGTTGATTTGTGCATCTGCATTTCGAACGCAACAAACACAACCATTTTAAGGGTCAGGAACACGTACACTTGTGTTTCATACTTAATTAATGCCTATTGACTTTTCAATAGTATCTCTTTAATGTAATTTTTATATGTATTTAAAAAGTGAAAACTCCTATCTCTAAAAGTATGTTAAAGAGTAACTATGATTAAATTAACTAATATTTTCATAAGAGAAAATGGAAAAAAACGTTTTTTATATAATTTAACCGTAATTTGTTCATTTGCAGAAAATATCACATTTATTTATAAAAAATAAAGAATTTATATTAGAGTCAGGAAGCTGACGGAAGATGGCGGATAAGAAAGAATAGAGAGAGTTTTTATGCAATGATGATGAGATGTAGCCCTAAATGCTCAAGCCTCGTGAGAAGGGCGATTTCCCAGGATACCGAGCAAAATCCTTAATGAGGTAATTTGTAGATTAAAAATAATTACAATTAATGTTGTTACAATTAGCAAGCTGACAATAGAACCGACAATCCTGGTTATTACCCTGGACACTACCACTTTGGCAGTTTATGATCAGCAGTGAGCTAGCGTATGTCGGTTGTTAATATTAGTGTTTAACTCTCATGACTGTATTAAATCCGTTTTGTTATACTGCTCAGTATAACTATTCAGATTTTTTTTTGTTCATTTTGTTATATCGTATAACTAGTTGTATAACTAGGTGGACTAACCCATCTTCACAGATAGTTTGAAAGTCCAATGATTATCTTCTGCTGTTGCCCCAGACCGCATATGCGCGCATTGAGCTGTGAAAGCGATTGTTGAATGAGCGTGTAAACAATGTGTAATACAAGCTTATAAGCGAGCATCGGTAGTGGCAGCGATATGTAATCTGTTTCAGCACAGTTTCATTTACAGTTGAAGCGTCCGTCGTTGTTGGTTTACTTTCGCCGAGCCGTCCGCAGGCGCTGCGTTTGTTAATTGGAAAGCGAAAATCCTATTCCAGCTATCGACAAGAGAGCCCTCGGGATCCTTTGATCGGAGAACTATTTTAGAATTGAGGATTAGTTTATTAAAAATAATATTGAACGAAACTTTACCCGGTAACTTGTGATTTCTGGTTTTGACATATTTTTCTCGTGCGAAGAAATGAATTACTTAAAAATCTATTTGCCACTCCACCCTTTTAACTTCTATACACGTTAATTAGTTTTTTGTACTTGAATACACATACAAAATAAAAGGAGGCACTTATGAAATTTATTGCCAATTAACGATTTTTCTTCTTTAAATTTTTTTGTATGAAGTCCAAGTATATCTAGTATTAATATCTAGTATTTATAAATTCTGGTTGTCATTTACATAGTCTCTAAACTATTTGTTGCTGGCGTATTCAAACTTTAAAGTGAAATGATAATTTTAGAAAAAATATTTTATAATCTTCAGTCATATTCAGTAGTCACTGCTAAAAATTATCTCATTAAGGGCAAGTGCGCATGTGGATTTCAAAGATACAAACGACTACAACATTAGCTATTAATTATTCCTAATTGGCGAGAGATTTGCGAGCAAATTGCAGATGTACTAGACGCACTCTCTTGAATCCCAACGTACGTCTAAGAGACGACCGATATATTTGAAATCAGTATTCGACTATCCGAATAGGGGCCATTTGATATCGTCATGTGATTGTCTGAGTAACATTACAAACAATGCAGCAAGCAACATGAGTATCAATAAGTACTAAGGGGTACATTCAGGATTAAGCAATTTTCACTACACTACATATGAAGTTAAATCTACATATACAAGCACAAAATTCAAAATTTACTAACTGTTATTATTATCGCTTACCTATAGCTAAAGGAAATGATCATATATAGATAAGTATAAAATTAACTTCATATGCACATCAATCCAATTTTCGCATTTCACTAATTGGCAGACGTGTAACTCAATAATTACAGCATACGTTACAATCCCTCATTTATTCATTAATCATCGAATATGTGAATGTATTTTAACTTATTGTCTCATAAGGGACATTGATACGTTTGCTTTTAAAGTTAATTCGACAAAAGCTCATAAATATAATTTAATTAACAATAATTTTAGTAGAGGCAGGGCCTCAACCTTACAGAAGACCATGAAATAATGGTGTGCTGCTGTGTTCCACCACAGCCCATTCCAGATGCCAAGCCAGAGCCAAGTATGCCAGAGCCCATTTCACTACCCCTTCCCATTCCTTCATCTCTAATTACTTGCACACTTTGACGTACTTGCAACACCTGTGGCGTTGCTTGTGTATGCGGAGTTATCCACATACCACCAAGTGGGCTTGCAGTCTACTTAAAATAAACAGACCTTAACATAAAAATTACGCTCAACAAATTTACTATGTACAATTTTGTATTGACAGTACACATTTTTGTCTTAAATGGTTTTTTAATGTTTGCAAGGTCTGTATTTCTGTATTTTCAAATACATAAAATCTACTTAAAACTATGCAATATATTATAAAGCGATTTCAAGTTAAAATTTTTTTTTGCTTAACTACATTAATAATACACGTATACGGCTGCAAAGCCTTCACCTGATATATAGTTGATCGGTGGTTGATCCACTCCCGACCTTCATAAAATTTATTCCCTACCTGTCTAATATGGTTAAAATATGAAAACTGTGTCGCATGTGAGTTTGTGTGTGTGTGTGCAGAATAAATATGTGTTATGATGCATTCATCGTGTATTTTTTAAATTATTTAAAGTAAGTATAACTACAAAATATACTAGCCAGAAGAGACGCAATTACACTACTTACCTTGAGAGTAACACATCACATCACATCATATCTTATGGGGTTATATGTTTGATTTGTTTGCAAATAGACAACATATATTGGTAATAATTTATTGAATTGTATGTTTTAAAAATATTACATACAAAGTTTACATAATATATTTTAAATTTACGCATTATATAATTATATTTGGTCCACCTTTACTATTGCGCTAATAAGCACATTAACCGCAATTACAATACGGAAAATACAGCGTTTGATTTAAGTACCTACCCATATTAAATTAGGTCATTATGTCAAATTAAACCAACATAGCTCTCGCAGCCAAAACAACATGTGGTTGCGATTGGTATGGGCGCTTAAAATGTATTCATCCAATCGGTTTCACAAATTTATTTATATAAATATTATATATAGAATTCACCGTCAGTCGTTAGCGCCTATTCCCTTTCAGGACCGGCACAAACACCATTTATACCCGTAATTCATAAACTGGTATTTATATCTTGTGTCGTCCATATTCGTATTACATAAAAACGGTTTTTTTTATGTTAAGGTCGATAGACAGACTGACTATAACACTTATCTAATGGTAGGTTCACTTAATCATCATCATCACCTCAGCCGCAGGACGTCCACTGGTCAGACCAGTCAGAAGCAGCCTGGATCCACCGTTGACCCGCGGCCTTTATAGGTCGTCTGTCTACTTTGTGGGTGGACGTCCTTTTTTTTGACGAGGAGAAATCCGCTTACAGATTCCCTACCGCTGGCTAGGCGATAGGGATATGTGGGGGTCGCCCAGCACCTGATGTTAGCGGCACTGGGAATACCCACTAAAACTCCCCGATGCCTCCTTGCCCGGGTGAACCGGGCTCTGCCCTACCACTACTTCCCAAATCCAGACCAGAGCAAACTGTGATAAGTTTATTTTCAGAGATGGCCCCGCCGGGAATCGAACCCGGGCCCCCTGAGACTCCGGGCTCGTCAAGACAAAACAGCAACAAGCAACATAGTTGATACTGAGTTGATATTATTTCACTGTGGTCTTTTGTAAGGCCAGAAAATGTTTATTAAATAAATGTCAAAGAAAACGTTACATACATACTGTTTGAAAGCTCCCTTTTCTCAAGAAAACTAACCTTTAGAAATTCACTAAACAAAAATTACGCTTTCACCTGTGCCTTGTTCACGATAACCCTGCACTGCGGATATTATTTTTGTATATGAAATAAATATAAAATATGTTACATTTATTAAATTTAATGTACATTTGTTACAATAGTCACAGAGATAATGCCTTTATTGTTCCATTAAATGAGCACATACCTATACTATTTTTGTATTTCTATCTCTACAAATGTGACATTGTAACTGTTTCAAGTAAAACATTCATTTATATTTTGGTAAATCGTTTTAACATATACATGTACAGGTACACATTACACAATTGTTTTCATTTATTTACATATATGTTACTAGCGACATACTTCCGGCTTCGCCTGGAATGCAGTTTTTTTATATATCACTTTTTCCATTTATCACTCTTTTTATATGTGAAAACCAAGAGTTATAACTGTTCATTATAAAGTTATAATTATAAGTTATAATTATATATTATAAGTTATTATAAGTTATAACTTATATATTATAAGTTATAACCAAGAATTATAACTGTTCATTATAAAGTTAACAATTTCATATATTAGAAATTTTTCTAACCTACTTTAAAACTATATTACATATTACGAACAGTTTTTGAAATTCATTTTGAATTTAAACATTTATGGCGTGATATTGCCTCTTTCAAAGCAACCGCAGATTCGGATAGGGGAACGGGCTCTGTATTATTTCTTTTTTAACATTCATGGTTTTTTCTTTTTGTAGATATTTCTCATATCAAAAGGTCGAGTTTTCTATCATCTTTGAAGCTATCAGCATGAACTTTTTTTTGTTGCTTACATGATGGATGTATAATATTAAATATTAAAAAAATATAATATTTATTACTAAATTATTCATATAAATTGCTCTAATTATATGTAAACTTTTTTTCTGGATGAATGAATGTATATCCCTGAAAACGTGTATACAAAATTTCATGTAGTTACGGAGTGAAGAGGTAACAGACAGACGCAGTTACATTTATATACATTAGTATGGATGTCTATTAAAGGTAAGTATTACCTACTTTTCATTATTTAATTATAATGTGCATTTTCAAAAATGACCAAAAAAGGTCTGTAGATATACATAATGTCATTAAAGTTTATTTTGTGTTTTATGCCCATACGATTTTGGATTCCTTCATGTTTATATATAAAAGTACAACAACAAATACGACTTTTTACGCGATTTAGCTTTTAATTAGTGAATGGCCAAAGATTCAATAGACCGAACATGTGTTCTACTTTCAGATTGCATTAAAATTTTTGCTTTCAAACTTCAATAAACGTACTTACGCTTATGGAGGCTTTAGCTTTAATTGCGAAGTAGTTTGGAACTTAATTTTGGGAATGTTCAATATAATGCGGCGCAATGTTTCGGAGTTCGGCTTTAGTGCTGTGATTGCCCATCGATTGTACTAGTCCATTGTGGATGGTAATTAGGCTTGACCAGATCACAGAGCCTCGGGCGGAATCCACCTATGATTTGCAATGCCTGTTTATGATCTCATTGCCAATCAACATACCATCACACGAAAGCGTGTACTTGCATAATTAGCGAAGGCATTCTTCTCTACTATGTACAATCAACGTTATATTTACATGCATACCCTTGCCATGAGTGAGTTTACCCTCTCACAATCAATGTATCATTAATGCTACAGGCGCAACACTGAAATACAAACTAGAAATTCAATTAAACGCATTTAGTATATCTCGACAAAAGGACTAAACGAACGTTCAGCGCTCCAAATAAATTTGAACAAAATATACTCGAAGATTCGTTCAAAGAACGGTTTTTTAACTAGTAATAAATTAAAAAGTTTAAGCGATTAATCTTTAGTAATTTATGAGTAAAAATTTAATATTTCAGCAATAGAGTGTCTCTGTATTTCAGTAAGTAATACATTATATAAAATTATTCTCTGAAATTTTATCAGACACAGTTAATTTCCTCTTTATACAATGAATAAGTAGAAAATGTAATTATCCAATTACAATTTACAAGAATTTATTAACCACATTCAATGTATAGATGTTTACCAATTCAAATAATTGAATAATTGAATAGATAATAATCTGAGTGAATATTTGAATAGATTGACTTAACATCTAAGAATAAACTGGTATAGAATCTGCCCAAATTAATGAATCGATAATCGCTTACATCTCCCACGCTTAAATCTAGGAATGAGTTGGACGTAAATCGTTGATCAGTGTAGTGGAGATGGGATTGTCGTTTTCCAATTAGCGATGTGTCGTCTGACACTATAGGTTGTGATGTGTTCGCACCCTTTCGACTGCGCCGAGGACAGGTATGATTTTATGCGATGAAATGACAATTTAATATTTCGATTAACACCTACGCTCTCTCGACATTAGAGAAATCTCATTATTTCAAATTAAATCAGAACATTGCCACATTAACAACATAGAAAATATTATAATATTACTAATGGCCCGCTCCCGGCTTCGCCCGGCTTATCTTTTAAGTAACACCAAATTATACATGGTTACGAAGTTTTATCAAAATAGGTAAAGTAGTTTTGGAGTTCATCGGCGACAAACAACGTGACACGAAATTTTTTTTCATTCTTTCTTTCTAATATTTTTTAATCGTACGGGGATCAGTTTTCTAAAAAAGTAATATTAGTGTTAAGAATTTGTACGGAAAATTGCAAATTAGTTCGATTATCTGTGTCTTTTTTATGTAAAGAAAAAAGACAGACAGACAGGCTTGATGATACACAGACGGGCCGCAATACCCAGGCATTCAACTAAACATGTGTTTTTTAAAATTATAGACTTAAAAAGTGCACAATTAGTTCTATTTTACTCTGCCCCGTGATCAGTATTGTACAGTCTGACGAGATCTAGTAAAGCTGCTAAAGGGCTGCTAGCTTAATAAAGCATTGTTTAGCCTCCACCAACGATATTCCTTTGACGAGACCGCATCGACGACAGCTGCTCGTATTAAAAGTTCACTCGTATTTACAACTGCGTTGACTTTAAACTTTTTTCTGAGTGATTATTGAGCTAATTTTTTTTCTCTTTGTAAAATGTACTTTTAGTATATAAATATGAGTGTTATTGATATTATTACAGTATTAAGGCACTGTAATTATTATTATTACTTAGTGAATATAATAAGACTGTGATTAAGTAAGGTTTTTAATTTCTTATATCTTCCATCGACAAAAACACATAACTTAAAAGGTAGTAAGTATCTTCTTTATGTTGGTAAATAATATTTATTATTCTCATACACAAATAAAATTTATGTGGCTATTCCTATTTCCATACTAACCTATTTCCATATTTTTAAGTTCCGTTCCGCCCTTTAGCTGACATCCAATCATATTGTATACACAAAATGTGTCCAAAATTCAAATTCTAAGTTGTAAGCGCCGTAAATGTTATATAAATACACGAGATGGTTCCGTTAGATAGAATTCGAAAATTGTAACCTATAAAGTCGTGCAATTGCGAACGCTGGTTCAATACGAGAGATGGCACATCCGTAAGTTCCTACTTACGGCGTCGCACGAAATATTACAGTTATTTTGAATTTCATTTTTGAATTTATCGAATACGACCAAGTTGATATTGAAGCATATCCACAAACATTTCGAAGTAACAATCAATCTACAAGCGTGTTACCTTTAATCGGCTTTGTCTAAATAATGAACTGTGATAGTGAATCAGCACTATGGAAATAAAGGCGCGTTCACAATAGAAAATTTATTGTTTTTAAACTCAGCTTTAAACTAATCTTAGTTGATTGTGGCAATAGGTTCATCACATCTGTCGCTGAGCGGATACCCGATAGAGTAGACGAGTTCTCGAATGGAGGCCACGAATGGAATGTCCTGTATGCGGAGCGCAGAGCATTGTGTATGGAGACGAACCTTCGGAGACGCCTACATACAGAGCAGTGGAGAGAGAGACACGGGCTGATGATGACGACACACACTGTCAAAATTATAAAATAAGTACGAAATATTTTAATTGGTGTGTTTCTTTTAAAATTATTAGTGTCTTATAAATTCAATGTTTATACCGTACCGTTTTTTACTATTAGGTTACGTTTCTACAGAAAAAAGAAATGCCCAAAATATTTCGTTATTTCTTAAAAAATATGCATAAATAAACACACTTTAAACAATGCCTTGTTTGAGCGGCGTGCGTTGGCCACGAGTGCCCCGGGCTTAAACCTCCCAGCATCGGATGTCATCAATAAATACACAGTCCCCCATAATTTTACTCGGTTATCAATGAACATCACCCGACCGATCTTTGTGGGAACACGCCGATGCGTATCTATTACTGAAATGACGTGTGACATGAGGGTTGCCATTTAAAGACAAAATTGATTACCTAGGCCGCAATGAGAATGATAGAAAAAACTCAAAACTATTAAAATATGGTTATTAGTTGTAAAGATATGTCTTATTAATCATCATCTCAACACACCGGTCAGAAGCAGTCTGGATTCACCGTCGACCCCTTATCAGCCTATAAAGTCTATTAGCTGATAAATGCCCTTATCAGGACGTCTGTTTACCTTGTGAGTTGAAATCCTACGCTGTGCTAAAATTCTAAAATCGAAATTGCGCCGATAATGTTTAAAATTATAATATATTACATATGTCTAAGGACATGTAAAAGGGTTAACAGAGTTTCTCTCTCAGCTAATAGCTAAGCTATGTTAATGTAGGTGGCCCAAGTATGCACCAAGATAGCACTAATTGGTATGAATGTATTCCCTATAATTGAGTAGGATGAGCTTGCAACGATCTATAGGTACCTATAATATTAATATAATGAACTCAATTTAATCAGCGTCGGTTGAAATTAATTATTTGTTATGGCGACTTTATTTCGGCTAATTTATAGCGAAGTTCTATGTGTACTTTTTACATGCTATTGTTTTTTAATCTGTCAAAGAACATGATACTCTTATACAGAGTAACAAACAGGACAACGTAACTTCATCGAACACTCGAGTAAGTACTAGATGTAAGTGACAAATCGGTGTTAGGAGGCCGACAGAAAAGATGCCGTCGTCCAGCAACTTGTGCTGTAATTGAAGTACGTGTACTCAATGTAACCAGAGTATCTTGAGCCCCATTAGTGAAAAATCTGTACCTATCTAGGGATCTAGATGGGACTGGTGGATCGCCAGTGCTGAAACATTTTATTTTTA
The DNA here is from genome assembly GCA_947623395.1 of Synanthedon tipuliformis. Lineage (NCBI taxonomy): Eukaryota > Metazoa > Arthropoda > Insecta > Lepidoptera > Sesiidae > Synanthedon > Synanthedon tipuliformis. The sequence continues at coordinate 6,497,422 of OX392417.1, read as the reverse complement.
AACGTTCATTTATCTAATAAATAATCTTTACATCGCTTCCTAAACTCAATATACATTTTTTCACAATCTATTCTAGGAAGTAATAATATCAATATACGATGTTACTATGTATAGATACGATGTTAGGATGTATTATGTTTTTAAACTTCGTTTCAAGAATAATTACTTGTATTTATTGGCGCTAAATAGAACAGAACATTTTTTTTTTAATTTTAATAATTTAAACCAATATATGTAAAGGTATGTATGTACTTTGTAGTACAATATACTTTGTGAAGAGACATCGGTCGTTTCTTTGGAAAAATATGCCTCGCCTTAAATATACAACCTTACTCATATTCACTCTTAAAGGTTTCAAGTCAGAAGCGCGAATAATATGACGTCATCAGGATATTTTCTGCTCACTGTTCCAAATTTCCATATTGTCTGTTCACCTTATTTAAATTAAATGCGGTTAGTATTTCTATGTTAGTATTAACATTTTACCTTGTTACTATGTTTTAGGCCATTTTACCTTGTTTTATGTATGGTTGAGAAAGTAATATAGTATACAATTCACATCCATGCCTAAAAAATATCAGTCAAAACCTTTATGCTAAAGATATCGTTATTATTTTTATAATAACACTTTAATTGGAAAGCTCTAATTGAAAGGTCAATAATTGACCATATCAGGGAAAAAAGCTTTCGAACTATGACTTGTATTAATGACTTGACTTGTATTAACAATGTATTGTCTTGTCCATACTTACGTTTTTCTGCGAAACAGAAATAAGAAAAAACTGAAAATTATTTAGTGATATTGCTCAGCTTTAATCAAAGTAAGTAGTTTAGCTACATATTAACTCAAAGACATGACGGCTGCATGGTTTATTTCTAAAGCCTGAAATTGAAGTCCACGTTAAATTGGGCTTTTGTATGATGCCATCCGTGTAATCTTCGACCGAACGCTGAGCACAAATCCATATTAAGCGGCAAATTGATGTTCCTGTACTTAATTAAATTGTACATGTAGTTGTAATCTAAAACAGATATCGATTGACGATTTCATGTTTTAAATTTACTTGAGGTATTTCTGAGCACCTTTGACTTTGAGTTTTTACTTTTTTTACTTTATTAACTGAACTCAAAATAGTTAAATAATATAATATATATATATAATACTGAAAATTTTCTAACTTCATTCGATTAGCTTTAATTATTTAGTAATTAATGCTGAAAGTATATTAAAAATAAGTGTTACCTCATGAAATGCAAATAAAAAAATTAAATGGGTCTTTGAAACCACATAGGTTATCTTTTTTCTTCTTCTTCTTTCTTCTTTGCCTGGCCCTTTCCCACTTTATTTGGGGTCGGCCCTCCGTATCATGCGTCTCCAGGCAGCTCGGTCCTGGGTCGTCTCTTTGTCGATTTGGGCTTCCTTGAGGTTCTTATTCACAACGGACATCCATGTGATTCGGGGTCTTCCTCGTCCTCGGGGTTTAGTGCCTATATCTAGCACTTTTCTGGTCATGTGGTCGGATAACGTGTCCATACCACCGCAGACGGCTCTCCTGCAGTCCATCTGGGATAGGTCTCACCTTGAAGGTGCCTCTTATGTGTGTGTTTCTGATGTGATCCAGCCTAGTCACACCACCCGCCCACCTGAGCATCTTCATCTCTGCGCAGTGCAATTGATGTTCGTGCTGCTTTTTGAGTGGCCAGCATTCGGCTCCATATGCCATGGTCATAGGTTATCTTCTTTATATATATATAATGGCTAGACCTATTTTTATTCGGTTTTCAATTATGGAAAGAAGGATAAAAAGGAGTTTTTATATTTAATATTTAAATAATACCCCAGGCTAAGCTGGGAGCGGGTCACTAGTTTAAAGTAAAATAAAGAGATTTTTTATATAGGTGCGTCCAGATTAAATAACATATGCTTTGTTGTATAACCAGAACATATTAATATGCAACATGAATCAAGACTAATACACATTAAAATAACAGTATTGTCTCGGATACATTTCCAGTACACGTGATAACGTGACTCACGCGTAAATGTTACATAACATATATCATGCTATATATAACTATGTCTTAAAGTCTGGTTTTATTATAAAGTCTGGACGCACCTTTATACATGATATTTTCTACCCAATAAAACTAACTGTATAGTGGTATCAATAATGTAAAGTTTATAATCAACTAATATGCTTTCTAAATAAAACTGTTTGTTGTAGCACAGAGCACACTGCATTCCGCAATCGTAACCTGGGCAGCATCCGGCTGGCGGAAGTCACCTACTACACAAGACCACTATGAGAATCACGTGTATTGGAGTGTAAGTAATGACAAAGCCTCATTCTACTAGCGTTGCAAGTATTATAGGTGACAGTAACCAAGTGGACCATAGGTCTTGTGTAATATAGTTTAAGGTAAAATAGTGATAATCTTTTTGTAAATATTACCATAAAGAAAAGTCCTGAAAGTAAATAAATTTTACAATATAATAATATAATTTATTTATATAATATAATTTTACAATTTTTTATATAATTTTAATTTGATACAATAAATTTTTCAAATGAGCAAACCCTAAAAAGTAAATCCAATTTCTAAAGAATATATTATTATTAAGAATTATTTTTATAAGAACATATTTGAGTGGGTTGAAATTCGATGTATCAAATAAGGAACAGATTCCTGTGACGTGATCTCAAGTTTGGATGCTGATTTTTTCAAAATAAATTATGCAAATGTTAATATATAAATATGATTTAGTGATATCTGCAATTACATTGGATACATCGTGGTGAGAACTTTTTGCAAATTTTAGCTGTTTTGAGTGTTTTGTTTGTTTAATTTGAGTTTTTTTCTCTAAAAACAAATATTGTCGTCTTTACAAATATTATTGTCTTTCAAAAATAGTCATTAAATGGAAAAAGTCTAGTAGAAAATTCCAGGGACGATCACAATAGATTAGCCATAAATGCAGTGATACGGAGATTTCCTAGTTCGGGTAACCACGTCCCAATAATAATAATAACAATAACAGATAAGACCAACGAACGAATTTAGGATTATTATCTTATGTATATTGGAAACAGATGCACTATACGTGGTCTCGAACATTTGTAAACTGAGATTACATAGATTTTTTTAATGTTCCTTTTATTTTCTCCTGCTTATTGAGCGCATAAAATAAATATTTCGCTAACTTAATTACAAAATATGCCGTTGTTATGTTTGCTTAAATCAATTAAAACAAAATAAATGCAAACGAATTTCATATAAAGCGGATAAAATATGCTACAAGTGTTCTACGATATGCTACGGATGCAAGCTACGAATTCGCTACGCGCTACGAACTCGACTTAATTTCTTCTAAATCTTTCTTTGTGTTATTATTAGTAGGCAATGCTTGATTTTCGTAAAAAGTGGACACAATAAAAGTTTGTGCAAATACTTAGTTGAACAGAAAAAAAAATAAGTTTTTTTTTCTTTTTTTACTGTAATAGTAAAAGTAACAAAGTGCTATCTTCGATATAATAAAAGTTACATAAAAGTTAATTTTTAAATTTCGTAACATTTAACCTAAAATAACTATATATAAAATTTATACACACACTAAAACAGACACATCATTAGAGATAATTTACTTTTAAATTCAAACCAAATAAAATTGATTACTGAAAATTATCTGTATTATTAGCAAAAGATACCAAAAAGTATTGGGGATTTTTACAGTTAATCAAATGACGATATTCCGTAGTACTTAAAATAATGTAATTTTACATTTTATTTAACTCACGAGTATTTGTAGCATTGGATGTAAACTGTTAATTGGTTTATCTGTGATTGATGTAATGTAATTATAGAAAACTCCGAACATAAATTTCAAAGCACCAGTTAATTGTTTCGAAATAGGATCATTTAATTTATATTTTTCACATTTTAGCTGATGTCATACCTATTTAGAAGCCATTTTGTTTTTATTAAATATAGTTTTCTCTATAATACAAACAAGATAAACGTTCAAGATAATACAAGCATCTCGTAATCCTTATCCTTACTAATCCTTACTAATATTATAAATGCGAAAGTTTGCATATTGGATGTTTAGATGACTGCCTTGGTTTTCTCATGTGTTATATTATAATATTTTTCATCAGCTAGTTATTAAATAAATATTACATTTAAATTGGCCAATGTTGCCACAATACGACGACAGTCTATGATACTTCGATTTTTACTTAGTTTTTAAGTTTACTTAAAACGTAGTATTGTTAAGTGTAGGACATAAAGTCGGAACAATGTGGAAGTAACAAAGTTTAGAAAACTTACATTCTTACGAACTCCATTTCCACATATAAAATCGAATACATGTGAATGAAACATAAGCAAAGCCCTAAGGAAAAATCGTATTTTTTATTGTAAACTAGCTGATGCCCGAAACTTCATCCAGTTTTTTGTTAAGGAAAATGTATTAGAAGCACAAAAAATATACTTAGTGGCTTTTGTCGGTGATAAGTTATCATCTATGCGAATTAGTCCTAGAAAAGTGATGAAATAGATAAATTTAAATAATGACACTTAATTTGGAATCAACACTCCAAACTGAATAATGTAAAACAAAGAACTTTCCTTTCAAGTAACTTTTATAATACACATTTTATTTACCACATTTTTCTCGCAAACTACTATCTTTGTGAAATATGGGGCATTACATACGTTACAGTTTAAACACATTTATTGACAGTTTAACGTTGAAATTATTTATTGCGATGTTTTTATTTATGCTTTATAAAAGTTAAACTTATGATTTTGAACTTGGTTATTAGAGCTAGTTAATTTCAGGCTAGAAGTGACCACCGCGTCTTAGTTATTATATAAGAAACGTTACAAAAAAATAACAGAATATAAATTTCAATGCAATACTTTTACTATTATTTTTACTATAACGAAAATGGTACTCGTCAAGGAGAGAATTACATTACATTACATTACATATACAATCAATGGACCTTGGAGACCTTGTAGACCTGGTTCCTTGCCCTAGAAGGAAAGATATTTTCACATGCCCTCTCTCTATTCTCTCTACTCACGTAATGAATCAATTAATAAGTTTTTGAACATTTTCATAACAGTTCAATTATATTTCTCTTTAATTGCCCCTCAATTGAACTGTTAAACAAATCATAACACTTATTTTAAAATATACGCTGCCACCGGGCTTATCCTGTCATATCCTCATTTTTTCTTTTCTCCCTAAACACATATTGGGTGATCTGTGACCCCACTGCAATCCCTTTCGACGTGTTTGAACTTTGTATCCACTCAAATGGGTAATGAATCTAAACTTTTTTTAATATACCTACTAAAGCTAGCAAAAGTTAGTATACCTAATAGCTTTTGCCCGCGACTTCGTTTTTGTTTTTAATTTTGTTATAACCAAATACAAACAATTTCAATTTCAATACTGTTTGTATTAAACAGTAAACTTGATGTTATACAAATTCTTGAACCTTGAGTATGACGAAATTACTTGGATATTAAAATGGCATGATAAGCTTGAAGCAAATTGATAAAAACAATTTTATTTTACAAGAGAACATACCATTGAAACACGTGGGGAGCGTCGAGACGGGCGGTCACCACGGCGACCGAAGGCGTGCCCGCCCAGAACCGATCGGGTACGAGCTCTGACGAAGACTCTGCGCGCTTTTCTCAGACAAAGTAATTAGATAACTTTGTACGTATAAATTCATTATTTGCTTCTCAACTACGCTACATTGAATACGCCATAGAATTAATTTCGCTGTAATTTTTTTATAAGATTTTATCTTAGTAACCTGTACTCTGAGACTGTGACGGTCTTACTACAAAAACATTAAACACACTTTAATCAGGCTTAAACCACGTGTTAAAAAAAAACTTTACTACAAAAGAGTGTCTAGGCATTGTTTAGGGTTTAACAATGCTTGAGCATTATTTAAATTTAACCACCGCCATATGCTAGTTTAACGAGAGTCTATCCAGTTAACGGCCTCTCTTCCTCTGATGTATTGTGTCAAATTTCTTTTGCGTATACTTAATAGTTAATATTAAAGATTTCTTTTGATTTTATAAATGAGTATGGATATTTTAAATTTAATTGACATGGAGGATATGGATTACATGGATAATTTTTGAGATAGAATACATCGTGAGAGAATTAATCCATTCGAATATATAACTTTGGTAACAAGATTATTTATTTAATAAAGGATGATCTACCATGTGATGCTAGAGGTGGATCCTCAAATAAAAATTTTATTTAACAAATCAAACTTTACATTTGACCACATTTGACAATTACGTCAGTGTTAGTTACGTTCCATTATGCTCAATATTTTTTGGTATTACGAAATTTTATAAATAATCTAACGTATTTGTTGTAATTTATTACTTATTCCAATCTTATAATTTGCTGATATCATTAATATAGTCCGTAATAATAGCTTGTGAAAACCAAAATTCATCATTATACGCCTATCAGATCTGCGTAAAATGAAAACGACATGAATGCAGGGCGAGTGACTGAATGAATGTTTGCCAAGGTTGCCATAATTCAATAACATTCACGTACTTTAACACTGTCTACCGAAGCAAGCGCTAAATAAGGTTTTGTGGTAGGGGCATTTTAAACGCTCGCTGACCAATGCTTAAATGCTTAATGCTTGTCTAACTAAGCATGTGTTTGAACAGTGCTTACTGAATCTTTTGTAGTAAGACCGTTAGTGTTTAAAGTGGCCAAAAATGAAAAAGTTATACCGTGTGTGTGGTTAAGCAGTGAAGTGTCTCAAGTATCGCTAAGTTCTGTAAGTTGAAATAAAGTTCCGTGTAGGGCGGGAATGTGAGGCACGAGGCAAATGGGCGGGCGTTGCAGTCTCGCTTGCACTTAATGCACCACCCCCGGCAAAATGTGATGCGAATGCAGTTCGCGCCGTCGACTCGTTGCAAACGCTCGTTCCTGGCTCCTATCGGGCCGGTCCGGTTTTACGCGACCTGTAACTAGTTACCAGGATATCAGGACCAGCGGAGAGGTGAGTCGCCCTTACATTTGTATGTTCCACCCCTTCCCACTTCAATAGCTACAATCTTCGCGTCCCTGTCTTCTTCGCCACTGTTAAGTTTAAATGGTTTTCCCTTTTATCGTTGGAATGTGGGAAAGCGGGTTTTGGTGTCCCAACTCTCTCTTTCGAAATGTAACGAAATAAGTTGATTGTGTTTTTCTCAACTTAGTTTTCTATCAAATGTGAACGTGTGATTTTTAAACTTATGTACATATCCAGAATTGTAACAAAATTACTTACATAATTTTCGAAATATTTTAATTTATTAAAAATACTTTCTAATCAAATGTAACTTGTAAATTTATATCCACCACTGTAACAAAAGTTCTTAATTTCCAAAATATTTTTAATAAAAAAACTACTTACATTAGAATACCAATAATAATAATAATAATAATAATATGTTTAAATCTTAATGATATAAAAATATCAAAGGAAAATGCAAATTCCACTTTGAAACAAAAATTGCATTGCTATTGATTTGCAGTGAGTAAATTGTCTTTAAAAGCAATTTAAAATCTGTAACCACCAATCAGTTTACAACTGCGACGACCGGCGTTCACTTGGTGCATAAATAAGTAAACTAGCTGCCTCTAACAGCTGTAAATAAAAAATGGATTTCCGCGTCAACCGACGGTCACGTCTCTCCACTGTTTTTAAAAAGTTATTAAGTTCACGGCGCTTTCACGTCATCCTTTTGTATCTCAATATTGTACCTTCGATCTGATATTATTTTTACAGTATATTTTTAATTATGTATTTTACATCAGTCAACTATATTATGAAATAAACAAGTGCACTAACTACATAAAATTACGCATAATTACTATACGGAAGATTTATTTATTTATTTAATTAAGTTACATAAGCCATATTCTTCAAACAACCATAAGTATACAAATAAGCCTAAAGAACCACATTTTATTTTCTATTATAACATTAATCTGTTAAAAAATCAAATAGAGAACATAAGAATCATAAAAGTATAAGATAATTAATAAATTAATAATATGAACTTATGTTTCGTTGAAATTCTTAATTAAATTGAAAATTTATTAATAAGACCTTACCTTAAGACTTCCAATCAATGAATCGATTTATGCATATTTATATAGCTTCTTTTCGGTGTTTAAAAATTCCACGGTTTATCACGGAGTTAATTTTGATAGTAATTTATTCAAAGTATTGAGTAAGCTTGGCTTATCTGTCTCGTGCAAGTTAAGCGCGCGTTCCACGCAAGTATAAAACGTCTTCCCAAGTCAATGCCAAATAGTACCAGGCGATCATAGTCGAGGCGAAGGCAGAGTTACAGCGACGCGTGAGCGGGCCCCGTTACCCGTGCCCACTCAACTCACTGTCACCTATTTCCACCCTCACCCCCTAACCGCGCTTCCAATCACAATCAGTTTCTCCCGCACCCGTCAATAAAAAATGTTTAAATTTAATGTCATTCCGAGTGCGGTTAACACTTAATTTTTGCCACGCATAATGTTATTACTTTGCAATTTAATTTATTTAATCCTGATGCGATTGTTGTGATCGGTTCGTCTGATAATAATGCGAGCTTTTAATGAAATTGATAACCGCTGATATAATTCAGTACTGAGTAAATGAAAGACAATTTTTGGTTCGGGAGAATTAATTTGTGGGCTAATTTTGTTTTAAAAATATAACAATATTAATTAAAATGAACTTTTCTGTGTATATCTAGGCTTTTGTATATCTAGGAGTAGCGGGAAACGGGTGTAAGGGGATATCTGCATAATTATTTGCATATTTTTTTCAACTGTGATTTTTGCATATTAAAGTACCAAATATAATTTTAATGTCAATTAAGATTAATTAGCTAAATTATATAAAAACTATTATTTTTTATATTATTTAGCTAATTAAATACATCTTAGATAACTAAATACATCTTAAACATTATTACAGCCGTAGGATGTCCACTCAAGAAAATAGGCCTTCCCATATTTTTCAGTATAGATACGTTTTACAAATTACGATACTGTTTCAGCGACTATGTATAGATTTTATGGTGCCCCTTTTGAAAGAAGAGAATTTCTAAAAAAATAAAATTATAAAAATATCACAAAAGCACACACGTATGTTTACAAAGATCCGACGGTAAACAGCGCTTACTGGCTGGCTTGTAAGCGTTAGAACTCTTTAGATCCCTTTCAGAGCTAGCTTGCCTTTCAACTTCCTGAGAAACCCACATTTCGGTAAGTGTCGTGTCTGTGGTAACTACTAGATCTTTACATGGTACCGCCTGTATGCCGTCGGCACGCTGCGGCGCCCCGTACCGCGACGCTGACAAAGAAATATTCTTACATGCAAAAACAATAACAATAATACGTATTTATAATTATCATATTCGTATATACAATCATTTTATTAATTTAAGAATAATTTTTCAGTTACTACTCGTTATTAACAGCACAAAAGTTATTATCGATCTGTAACATCATTTTACAATGATTTAATAATATAATAATAATTATATTAAGATTACTTATAAAAATATAATTTAAAACCATATTTACTTTTTCAAATTAACTTATAAATGTTGGTAATTATAATTGATATCGACTAGAATAACACAAACTATTTTTTTCTAATCAGAACTATTTTTATTAACCTAGCAAATCTAACCAGAAATTTTGTCTTTGAAAATCGTTATACCCCCAGCATAATAAAGAATCTGCAATAAATTGTAATAACACAAATATGGCACAAATAAAAATAAGATAAATAAATTTTCAAATGATTACTGGTAATTCGGGCTTTTAATTTAATTTGCACTTAATAAAAATTGGTTTTGTAATCGCGGGCCAAACGTAAAATCAGACAGATCATGACCACAAGTTTCTGTCAGGATGTTGAACGTCGAACATTGTACATGTTCGACGTTCAACATTTGTGGATTTGGCCAACCATATTTAGCCATGTCATTTTGTTTAAAGACCACATTTTATCAAAACATAATTATTTATATATGTCTTCTTAATAAACTTAAAAAAATTGCCATTTTTTAAAATTTTAAAACTTAATAAAACTAAAGTAATATTTAAATAAAAATATTGTTGTTGAAAAAGTCTTTAATATTTTAATTTCATTTGGTGATTATTATTGTTATAATAATATTATGTATAATAATTTTAGTGGACTTGCTCTATGTCAAAATTCATCAGTATGTGTCACCGCGAACATTCCCGACGCACTATAACCCCAACAGATTTTTTAAGGCATTATATTAGAATAAATAGTAGCTATTTCTTTAAAATAACAAGTGTTCTAATACTATAATTTTATAATACTATGCCTAATAAATTTCCAAAAATTGTTTCACATTTAATAAAATAAAGTTTATAAGTTATATTATAAATACAAAGTAAACAAAAAAAAGCTAATGTTACTCAAATATTTTGTGCTTTTAGTTGTCAATACGATTATTTTATGTAAAGCTCTACAGGCTGCCCGTCGGACACCTAATGGTCTGTACTGTTGTGACTAACATTGCCTGCAACGGTTTAACGTACATATTATGGGCAACATCCAGCCTGCAGTATTTATCCCGCCACTATTCCCGCGAGACAATTAAAAAATATATTGAATTATCAAGCAATAATTAATTATATTATCGTTATCGTTTATTTATTTATCCACCTAAGGTCTGTAACTCATTAATATCCTGAAGTCTCTGAAGTCTTTGAAGCGTATTCTGAGACAATACTGTATTGGCAAATATAAGAAACATTTCATTAAGAAGCGGGAAACCACACTGTGCCTTAACGAACGAAGTTCTGAACGAACTGAACGAGTTCATTACAGCCGTAGTTATCAAATAGTGGACGTAACAACACGATTTTTTTCCCTCTATTTCTTTGTGCAAGAAATGAATGACTGAAGTTTTAAGTCATATAACATATATAACATACAGTTATGTTATCTTGGCCAATCATTTGCCCCAAGCATCCCCTTTTAGCTTTTCGACAAAAAAACAATTTGAACAAAATAATTGCCTAAGATCGTCGATCTATCGACGCCTAAGACACAAAAAAAAACTCTAAGTACACTGTAAAATAACATAAACTCAGTGTAGAGTTATGGGTCGCAGTGGAAGTTTGAGGAAAAATTGTTTTGATTGTAACAGTAGTCATGTATTCACAATTAAAAACTATTATTTATTGACAATTATTTAATAGATAACAAAAATTAATTAATTAATTATAATTTAGCTTAGGGGTGATATCCAACAAAAATGGTTTATTTGTACGACCCAATAATTAGCGTCACAACGCCTGGTTTGTATATTTTTAGAATAACAAAGACACATGCCAGACAAGAAGTTATACAAATTAAAATATTATCATAATATTGTCAGATATTTTGACTTAAGTCTTTACATGCGGTAGTTAGTTAGTCTATAGAACTTTAGCTGCAGTAATATACTGGGAACTAGTAATTTTGTAATTTTGTACTTAGCAGTAAATACGTTCGTGTGAAGTCAGTTACTGTTTAATAAATATGATCTATTACTTTCTATCATTAAGCCATTATCCTATTATTAGTAAGGCCCTTTCATGAATACTTTACAATTTTAGCTATCAGAATTTAATAGTTATGCAATGGATTTACCTGGAGGCGTCCATTCTAGTGAGACTGAGTCTTAGTCATTACAGGAATAAAAATTAAGGTTGTATTTCGGTGCTTAAGTTAGGTATAACGAAACCTCTATTTCCCTATTCCAACACGTCCCTTCTTCACCCTATATCTGACGGTATTTGTGCCTATAGACGACACTAGATACTCACGCTTAATTAGACTATCGGGCGACCTGACTATAATAAATCACTAATCATTGTTGTGGCTGGGCACACTGTGTTTTGCAGTCATAAATTTGACAGCCAATCTGGCACTTCCTCACAAAGACCACAGTTAAATAAGAGCTTATCTAATGTTGAGTTTTAATGAGTGAGTAAACTCTTATCCATCAAGTAGACCGTAAGATTGCCTGACGACTGTTATATAAGAAAATAATAGGACACAATAAGGTATATAACCTACTCCTACTCATTAAATATTATTATTTTGTTATCGAAATGAGGATTCGTACTGCAATTTGAACAATAATATATTACATTATAACACAAAACAACAAAGAAAAACACCTCTATCGTTTATGGATACACGTGTCGTGATTATAAGTACAGTTTTTTTTATGTACATGCCTGCTATTGGACTTTTCGAAAGCATTTAACTTAGTATCATATGAGAAATATTGTGGCAAATGAGACAATTGTTCTGAAGATGTAATCAATGTTTTAAATATTGGTATAATAACTAAACGATATATATGAATTGGGCTGGTTCACTTTTGGGCTGGAGTATGAGACAAGAAGGCTCGAACTCGAACTACATCCTGTACATTGAAACGAGCGTAGAGCGTTGGCTGTCAGATGCAACATGTTGGTCCGCGGATTTGCATATAGTCGATCTCTGTACATGTGGGGTCTGTGCATGCTCGTAGCGAAAGGCATACAGCGCACTAAGAGTCACCCAACAATAGATTAAGAGGAATTTTCGGCGATGATTGAGAAAAAGACCGAGGACGGACAGTTTCCAGGCGGTAGTGCGTAAGAGGACTGCCACGTTGATGGAACAAACGCTGGGCATCTCTAACAGCCTCCTGAACGTAGAACGGGCGGGCTAGCGACCTGCCCCGGCTACTAACGGATAGTAGAGCATATATAATATGTGCGTAAGTAGACACATAATTATGCAAAAATGTAGTTTTTGCGTCAGTGTTTACCGTCACGTCGTGCGGTGCAAGACCGCTTGAATTTATTTTTTCCCGTGCATTTTTACTTACGATAACTCCTAAGCACTAAAGTAAAGGGCTATTATAATAGCCTATAATAGCCTTCATACACATTATAATGTGTATGAAATGGTTAAGGTAACTAACGTATTTAATTTGATAATGATTAATACTGTATCCGTCTAAATAATTATATGTGATATTTTTTTCAGAAGAGACAGGGTATATACCTAGTAAGCTATTATGTAATCGCGGACTTTTTTGTAGACTTATAAATGATTAACAATTCCACTGTACATCGTATTATTATTATCTCAAACGGATTAGCAGCGTTTTCGAAAGCTCTTAGACGGCTTGATTTTTTTCGACACCTTCAACAATCATCATATTTAGTTGATAGATGAAACCGCATGAAAATCCGTTTAGTAATTTTTGAAATAATCGCAAATATATATACAGACAGATACACTTTTGACTTTGTTTTATAATATGTAGGGGCACTTTGTTTTGTTTACCGTTTTTACCAGTTCTTCTCAGAGTCCATTTAGAACTTGTTCATATCTCTAGATTTATTTTCTAGAGGAAAACTAAATAAAATACACCGTTCAACACTAAAGTTATGCAAGATTTAAATGCACTTTACGTTGATTTCGTTGTAATTATTGTTGTCATCACAATACCTGAATAGGAAGAAGTTTTACAGCGAAAGCATTCACCACTCTGAGAGTTTGCAACTATTAAATCGATCCTTCTAAATGAGTGACGACAATAACTATGAAGTTTGTTTGTAGATACTTACATTTTTATGAGCAAAAACATCGCTTGAAGAATAATGCCGTCGTAAAAGTTTCATTTTTTAATTGATATTTTGTTTTTGACTTCATCGAAACAATTAAATTATTGATCTTTGTGTAAATTTGTTAAGGTTAGGGTTATAAGGTTTATTTTAACTTACATTATATTTTTTTATAATTATCATCAAGGTAATACATCAAAAGTAATTAAAATAGTTGGCACTTTTAATTGAGTCATTGAAATTCTTAAAACTTTGAGAGAACGACGTCTATTAATTGTTAAATGCGCTGAAAAAACGCGGATTCCATAGTTAACTTTTAAAGGAGTGGAAAGTGAAATCATTTTTTCCACATATTTGTTTGCAGTACCACTGAACAGAGACTACGTCAAAAGTTTATTAGTTTCAAATCAACAACCCTCAGAGAAGAAAAACGAGCTAGCAAAGCATATGAACGAAGAGCCCTTTTTCGATCCGATTGCGGAATATTGCAATCTGGAGAACTGTTTTTTTTTAACTTCGACAGCCTTTCCGTAGCCGTTGTTTGAACTATGGATGAGTTTCTTTTATTTTTATAAGATTTAAGCCTAAATGAAAAAAAAGATTTTATTTAAAACAGATTCAAGTATTATCCACCTATTATAGTTTTTTATACATTTTTAACTAATAAGGATCATTGAATTCATGAGGCCACATAACTTATCTTGTTATGTTAGCCAAGCCGTTAGGCACGGGTAGTAATGTTGTGAAACACAATAATGTTATTGTAATAACATTTACCTGAAAGTAGCTCTTTTCTACTGTTCTTTTTTAAATGTATTTCAGTGAGCAAGTAAGTAAAGCCGGAAACACCCATCATCCCTATTCAGGATGGCAGCGGTCTAGCAACCCATACAGCATTACTTGTCTTCACAGAAGATGGTAGCAACATTATCATCAAGTTAAAAATAAATCGCACCGACTGTTGACCATATCATTTTTTTTACAAGAGGAATCCTCCTCGGCTTCGGGATAGAATACCCTCTCTCTGGCCACGTGGTCCTACTGCCTTTGTCCTAACGATCGGACCACATAGAATAGGGGGATAAGGGGAGGGGTTATGGCGTACTCTTACCGAGTAGACCCTTTGCCGATCTTACTCATCCGCTGTTTGGGTGGAGTCTCGAGATTAAACTTGTACTCAACTTCGTCAGCTCGGTTTCATTAGGAGACTCTGCTACCAGCCCTTATTGACGACGCACCCGGACTGAACCTTGCTACCACCCAAGGTGCGCCAGAATACTCAGGGATTGGTTAGCGGGCTATAGGGTCCCTATATGTATCATCCTAGTCCCTGTTACGCTGAAAGGTGGCGGATATAAGTCTACCGCTTCTCTGTAGACATCTGTATCTGAGATACCTCCCAATATTATTCGGCCGCTTTCTTCCGCAAGATGACATCTTCACAGAAAGACTGAGTCGCCCACAAATTATTTATCGACCATCTTAAATATAGCCCAATAATATTTGAGATGCTTTGGGATCAAAAATGAAATTTTTGCGCGAATAGAGTCCCGTACGATCGTATGAGTTCTAAAAAATTTAAAATAGTAGCCTCTATAAACACTTCGGACGAAATATTTCAATGAACTTAGTTGGTTACCTGTACAATGGGGAGAAAATACTCTCAGAGAGAAATGTAGTCTGTATGTAATCGGCTTTAGTCGCCTCTCTCCGCCGCAGGTGATACGACTACCAGCGGTTGCCACCTCTATTCAATGGAGTTTCAAACAGCAAAACACTAAGGCTGTACTCTAATATTGTTCTAAAAACACGCACTAAGCTTTTGTAGACCACATGTCATAAGTAGACACAATATTTTGAACAAAAGCTTTGAATATGTTGTTGAATTCATCATTTTGCAGCTGTTTACTTTATATTATTTCTTCTTCCTCCTTATTATTTCTTAATACTTAGGTAATCTCTAAATAATGAAATTATTAATTATGGCTATTTACTTGTCGAAATTCAAACGCATTGAAAAAAAAAACTAACTTTTTTTTTATTAGTAACATCAAAGCTCCAATATTTTTAATAGCTACTAAACAAAAATAAAGGAAATCGGTTCACAAACAATTTAGAAAATAAGAACCGAAATTTAATTTCCTGTATCAGTTAGCTTCCTAAGCATAGGATTGTGAGCAGACTCTGTAGTAACGATAGACCGGATTGTAGGAAAACTAATTAATGTAGAAAGAAATTTGAGATCAGTGTGAAAATGGTCGTTTTACAGAATTTTGGACTTGTTAAATTTGTTCAAGGATTATCACCAAAACATAGACTATTACTGTTAGAGCGCTTATCGACCTATTTTTGCTACTTGTTGGTTGGCCTGTAATGATCATAGTGTTGAAGATATTTGGAGTGTAAGCGATCTAAAATTTCAAAGTCAAACATTTGCATTAAATGAAACACGTGGTCGTGGTCATACGGCATAATACTAAGTGAAATTTTTGTATCTTTGAAATAAATACCTATCTACGAATATTTGAAACGTATATATGGTTTCAGGTTACGAACGGGTTCTAACACTTCAGACACCGTTACAAAACCGCAAACGCGACGTTGTTTCATGACAGCAGTCTATAACGGCCAGAACTTGTTGTTACGTTTTAGATCTTATAAATTTTGTAAAGATTTTTAAATATTTTTTTAATTAAAATCAAAATTTAAAGAGAAGCGTTAAAGGTAGCGCAAGTACTAGGGGAACATGGGCGGGAGACAAGCGCGACGGGCGGCCCTGATCTTACACGTGCCTCGATAGTTATATGCACCCACACAAATGCATAGTTACATTGCACCGGTGAAGGCTGCACTCGTTTACACGCCGTGCATGTGCGTGTAGTGGTTAGAAGTCAGAAGCTTTGAGGCTTTCCGTAATTTGTGGGTGAATTGGATTGAGGCTCTCACGCTTTAAGCTCAGTTTGCGGTTTACAAAATGAATTTCGCAATTGAAGAGTTTTTTTTTTTCTATAAAACAGTGGGGTCGTTCCGGATAAAAGCTCATATATGGAGTTTATTAATAGCTGCTTTACCTACTCATAGAACCTTTCCAGACACACTCTCTTACCGTCTGCACCCTTAGTAAGTCATACAAACGCGTGCCTTATATATTTAATTCAATAACCTATATAAAAAGCATGCGAGTTCATAAATAATAAATAAAATTAGAAAAAAATTATGCAGGCATACAGACATGTAAAGAGGACTTATATTAAAATTGGTGTTTCTCTTCTCTAATAATTAATTATAATAAAAGCTATGAGGATTTTATTCAAGTGGCTTTATCATTCGTCATTATAATAATATTAGTTAATGGTAAAGTTTGTATGTTTGTGTGATTGTTTTTTCGTATGAAGGAGGTAATCTTCGAAACTACTCGTCTGATTTAATAAAAATATTTCACCATTAGTTAGATAGATAGGCTAAATATACCACGCGGGCGAAACCGCGAACACAAGCTATCTAAAAATAAGGATTTTCAATAATTATGTCAGTCGTTATTTGTTTTATTTTTCATCGAGGATGAAGTCGTGGGCACTAGCTAGTTAGTTATAAAATACATTTCACAGTATTTCATTAGTATACAAAATGTAATACCTAACCATTAATTTAGAAAATATAACAGTACTTACTAATAAAGATAATGATCTAATTAGAGCCAATACTGTTGTAATAGGCACGATATTAGTGTTTAAGCGTTTAGTGTCCAAATCGAAATGGTCATAATTATTACATTAATTTGGTACATTATCATAATAGCGAATTCCAATAAGGTCAATTTTAATTAAAGAGTGTGTTAGCTAATATAATTGTTTAATTGAAGAGGTACATTTCAAAAATTAAAAATAAGTAATAACGTTATAAGGATATTTTTGATTTAGGTATGTTACATATAAGCCACAAAGACAACATTTTTAAGACAAGACGACAAGACAAAATACACTTATAAAACTTAAATTAAATAAACTAAAATAATAAATAGAATATGTTAAAAGTACATATTTTACTTAATTATTGCTTTTATTTCACCCTGTAAACTTAATGACAACGTTGTATTTATCCAATATTTCTGAGGTAAATTGATATAAACGTTTTGTGAAGAGTAGAGAACGAACTTCGCTCAAGTTTATCAAGTTACAAATACTTATAGTTATAAAGTAAACTTTGTTTCGTGGCCGTACTTCTTGTACCTATAACTACCTTCTCCCGACCTTATAGCAGAGCATTACATTATATAAGCTATCGATTACTGTACAAACTAATTGCTTCCTTCCGGGAGACTCTTGAACACAATTTAGTGATTGTAATCTTGGAAACCGTTATCCAACGCGTCAAAATACCCCGAAAGATGAAAATCATCAAAAAACGCAAGATTGAATATCTTGGCCACGTGATTAGGCACGATAGATGTCTGCTCCAATTAATTATGATGGGTAAGGTGGAAGAAAGGAGACGCGCTGGATGAAGGAGAAAGTCGTGGGTCAGAAATATCCGAGAATGGACTGGGATAATATTGCCTCGGTCGAGCAGCTATTCCAGTTGGCTTTTGACAGGGACCGATTCAGGAAGTTGACGGCTGACCTTCAGGATCGAAGAGGCACACACAGAGAGAGAGAATCTTGAAAAGTATTATTTCATTTGAAATAATTTTATTTGTGTTTACGATATTAAATTAACGCATTATTAAGCCCTTTTTAACTCCCGATTTGCGACGCAAAAAATATGTACAATATTTTTTTATATTATACTGTGAAAACACATTCAATATATTTATTTAATTTATAAGAAAATTCAGTGTCTACCTATACGAAAATATACTAAAAAATCTTCATATTCATAAATTTTTTACAACAAGAATTTTATACTTTATAATTAATTTATAAAATTTGCGACGAATATATTTCAACAATAAATTTAAAGTAACCATTAAAACAAATTATACGTACCTACCGTTCCTCTAATTAACCAATAGCTGAGTGTAATTGCGTCTGAGTAAAGTTGAATTGCTACTATTTGTTAACGACTAATGTTTATAGTATTAGATCAATTATTTCTTTATTTAAAATTACCGTGGCTGGCGAATAGTAATCCATTTCTCATGTCAACCACGTCGAACGTAATATAATAATGACAGGCCAGTTGACGAGGGGAAGATATGAATAATTAATGTTAAAAACGAATAAAATCATTGGATTCACAATAATTGTACAGTTAGCCATGTATCATACGGCCTATATTAAATATTTATGAAGCAGACGATGACAGAACATTGCTTTTCTCATTAAGTAGCGTTTATTTAAAGCGTCCATAACTACTCGGAAAATTGTTATTAAAGATGAAATTATACAGAGTTTATTTAATAAACTTATCAGTATTGATTTGACAAAACACACGATCTGCTTTAATAACAGGAATGCATACTAATGGATGTCAACTTTTATTATATTTGAGAAAAGTACCTTTATGTTTTTTTATTGTACATTTTATCTATAAAAAAGTTTCTAGAATTCAGTGGGAATGAAAGCCACGTATTATGTAGAGCTTTGTATAAGTTTGTAGTAAATAATAAATAATGTTTTATTAAGAAATCCGACCCGCTCCTGGCTTCACACCTATATCTCTGAGAGTTTTTGATATTATGTTATAATCTAATCTAATTCCTAATCTTTTCAAGGTTCGAATGAATAAGCAACTTCTGGGTGAGCTCGCTCCATCTTAGGCCTCATCCTTGCCACATGGCTGGTTGTTGGCCAAGAGCAAACCCATCTCTAATAAAAAAAATTATATACCTAAATCATGGTCACTTACTCTAACTATTACGAAATTATATTAATATAATTTTACTAATTGTTAGAAATCCTGACAACCCTTATTCGGTTAGAGGTTTCTTTAACCTAGATCAAATATAGGCCATTCATCTCGTCACACAGTAAAGAGGCCTGTATACAGCAATGCTCGTAATACTATACATTAGTAAAGGCAACTTCTATAGTCCTATACAAATATATTTACTAAACATTTGTATTTGTATTTAGTATTTATAAACTTCAGTGACATCTCAAAGTTTCTATTTCCCATTTGATTACTAAGTATAAAAAAATCAATGAGAGAAATGAAATAGGGAAATTTTTTGGGCAAAAACCTTCGTGTCGCATACAGAAAAGCAAAGTTCGCACAAATCAAAACGCACTTACCTACTCAATTTACTGTGCCTACTTTGAATATATGAAAGAATACATTACATTACAATACCTGAAAAAGAGTAACATTAAGAGCAAGGATTAAAAAAAAAATCTGGCGCTTTGTTGGAGAAAATCGTTAATGTAGGTACAAAACTAACTTTGAACGCGTTTGTGTTTACGTACTAAAACAACTCCAACGTTACATTGTTGGAGGCTTTTAATCCGGGATTAAATGCTATTTATGACACGACACGAGAATTTAGACTGTTTTACCTTGTAGTAAAGTCTACAGTTAGTTACCATAGTCAATGATCTATTGATTATAATGTGGTACGCCAGACAAAAAAGTTATAGGGCGCCGAGCATTAATTGTCTATGATACAGACAGATGATGCAGAGACGACTGGTGGGTGGCGGCTTTGTCGCTGGTTCTAACTCTTTTAAATTTTTTTCACTTTTATACATTTACTAGATTACGTGTGACGTCATTAGGTATCAGACAACAGTAGATAAACTGCCGTTCACACTCTCGGAATAATAATAGCAAAGCGTATTTACGTCAGAAGCAAACTAATAAAAATAATTTTTAAACCAACATCGCCTAGTATTATAGGATAATTGGCAAATTATGGGTATTTTGTAGCTGCGTAGCGTCTAGCTGTAGGGTAGATAAACTGGGAACTTTATAGCTTTATCAATATCACGCATTAGGGTGCAGTTGCTAAATGCTAGGGGCATGAAATGAAAGTGCTATTTTTATTTTATTGTTTCATCTTTGATCAGTTTACTGTAATTTTTAATTAGAATATTCTATTCCATAATAGTATTTTTTTAAATTTTATTTAGGATTTTTTATGTTTTAAATTTTAAAGAATTGCGGTTGTTTCTAAGTTGAATTAAATGCAAGAAAGAGGTATTTCTTTAACTTGCTGGTTCTGTATACTTTATGAATGGAATGAATATTAATTATACAAAGATTTCATAAGGTAAGTGAAAATTATATTTTCATATACTTCTTATTTATAACAATAAAAATATTATTATTTAAGCGTTCACAACCGTCTTGATATTGAAGCTTTTTTCTCGGCTTTTCGTTTACTTCCAGACATTTCCAACTACTTTTACCAGATAGTTTGTAACATCGGAAATATGTGTTCTAAGATTGTACCAAAGGGAAACGTACCTAGTTTGTAGTACTAAAAACCGACAAATATGCATGAAGCGGAAAACATTACAAAGGAAACGAAACTGTACCAAATTGTAGCAAATATTTATCTATAAACATTGTTTTACCTTGGTAGTGTTTATATATCAAAGAAATCATACAATGGGGTGTTTGTAAGATTAGCGCTATCTAAGTATCACTTAGATCAAATTTATTGATACAATTTATTGATCTAAGTCTGTAAATTGTTTTTATTTGTGTGCAATTAAATTACATATTACATGCCGAAATTATTTTTAACAATAAACTCAAAACTGGAATGATTTATAATCAAATAGCGACCCGATCCCAGTTTATCCCTTTTTTATATATTAAAAACTAATTAAAATCGGTTTACCCATTCTCGAACTTGTGAAAAGTACACAAAACAACCTGACATTTTTATATATTATTATTAGAATATTAGAATAAAACATTAGAATAAACAATAATCCGTTCTCTCCCTTTATAAGGCTTACCCAGCTTCTGTCACAAGCTATTTTTGATAGATGATGATCGTTGTTATCTTT
Organism: Synanthedon tipuliformis; assembly: GCA_947623395.1. Classification (NCBI taxonomy): domain Eukaryota; kingdom Metazoa; phylum Arthropoda; class Insecta; order Lepidoptera; family Sesiidae; genus Synanthedon; species Synanthedon tipuliformis. The sequence goes on along the minus strand of OX392417.1, from coordinate 6,475,747 downwards.
GGCGTCAATATTTAATTGAAATATTTGAATTGTCATTCAACATTAGGAATTTTGGATGGGCAAAAATAAAATGGACTTATACGTATTTTCTGGATGTTTCAAATATTGATTTAAGTCTGAGGAAGGTTCTTATGAAGAGAAAATATTGGAAATATTTGAATTGTTTAGAAAATCTAAATAAACTGTATTTGTTTTCATATTACTTAGAGATTAAATATTTATTTTCATTCTTTATTGTCCACTAAAGTAGACTACACTTTGTCGTACTGTAAAATATAAAATCAGTTCTTAGTTTTTAACACTGCAATCAAGTAGTTCACAAGTTTCCGCCGAGGTTACACTAATTTCCGATCAAGTCATTAGGTCCGAAGAAGTTTGCCACCAACTATATAAAGCCAGCGTAGCATTGTTGTGAACATCGCGGTCTAGTCTAGTCATGCCCCTCTCGTGCGAACGTACGAAAACTATTGACATAAATACGCAAACAATCTCTCAACTAATCTTGTGACTAAACGCAGTGTACATATATATGCAATAAACCTTGCCTATTAAAATTATTATCAGACTCCTTTTAGTTTCAACTGTTGCGCTCCCTTATTGCATATTGTTAATCTATCATAATATCCATTATCATTAGTATCGCAATCAATACAATAAGCCTCAATATTTCAAATCATCAGACTGTATTGTTGAATATAAGCCTCTCCCAAGACTCGCCAACACACACGGTCGGTCTCGTTAATAAAACACTTGAGGATGTAAATCTAAATAGGTAATATTTAAATAAATCTTGGTTTACTTTCAATACAGTGTGCAATGAGATTTTTTTTAATTACTGAGACTAGCTGATTTTCTTAAAGAGTTCGGCTTTTCATCTACATAGATTTTTTTCTAGTAGCTCGTGGTCCATGTATAATCTATAAAAGTTCATTGCTTCAAATTTTCAAAGAACTTGTTTGAAATGGCGTATTTTTTATATCTTTGATATAATTAACGATAGCCTCATTATATTATGTCGTTAGAATAACAATTTTTCACTCAAAGTTCATTAACTCTTACTCAATGATTACTTTACTCTTATTTACTTAAAACCATGCTAGTTCGCTTCTGGGAATTTTGTGATTTGATCGGGACTTAGTTCTAGGCTCTTTCCGTCTTTTACCTACTATATATGGGTTCACCTTATATTCGTGAAAGTATGTACTAATATTGCAAAGGGAGACAAATAATTAGTAAGCTAATACAACAATTCTAACAGCAGATAATTTGATGGCAAGTGTTCAGTAAAATTAATGTAAAGAACGAGTGCTGTTTTCTTCGATAAGTTAGCCTAGGCTATGTGAGACATTTGACGTTTTAGCATTTTAGCTATTTAGTCTTAGCACAAAAAATAAATTTATAATATTTTGCCAAATCATTCGGAATAAAGTAATTTATGACTTTTATAATTACAAAGAAAATTTTTTTCAAAAAATTGGCAGTTATAATTTCACATTTTCTGTAACGCAGTTCATAATAACTCTGAATTATGTGTATTGCTTTTTATGTGTTTGTGGGTTTGTGAATAAATAAAAATATTATTATTATTATTATTATTATTATATTTGCATCACATACTTCCTTCTTGAAGAGAATATAACGGCAACAAAACTTTCTCAAACATGCGCCTAGGACAATCTTCGTAACGTGCTGATAACCGCAAACTTCCGATAACTTCCGGTAAGCAACCATCTTCCGAGAATCATGACATGAAATATGTGTAAGTTTAACTTGCTTCAACTTAAGAGACATTTGTGTGTTTTTATATACAAGTCAAATATAAATATATTTATATTTATATTTGATACAAGTCAAATATAAATATATTTATGACTTGTATATAGTAGCTGGTTATTTCCAATGATATATTATTTATTTATTTTTTCAAAAGGTACACCAACACCACAAACAAAAACATTACAATAGGTATAGGTAACACAGGGTAATACAGATAAACTACAAACTAGAAATTACAACATAGTAACATAATAACAATAACATAATAATAAATTACAACATAATAATGACAACATTAGTTAAATAGGGAGATATTTTGTGGCCTTACTAAGAAGAAAGTAAAGAGTACGTAAAGAGAAGTAGACAAGTGGTGTATTAAAAAAATCTGTCATAAGGGGCGAAGGCTCGGTATATTTCGAAACGAAAGCTCTGGTGCTGTTATCTTATATTGAAATCTGTATTCAGTTTTAAAATGAAGGACCCTACGGCATTGCTCCTCTGCTACGCAAGTAGTCAACAAAATTATTCACAATAAAATATACAAGAAAAGAATTATTTGTGTAGTTGATATTTTGTTTTAATTAAAACATGGATATTTTCGGTAACACTTAAGCGAAGGACGAAATTGTACGCAAATTAGCATTAAATGACGCCGGATAAAGCAGATCCTGTCCAACTTGACAAGTAATCCAAAATATAGACGAGTGGTCTCCTTGCTAAAGTTTGATTTAAAAACATGACGGTGGAACGGTGAAGAGGTACTTATTTTTTTTATTTACAAATTTGCCATCCGATGTTTTTACACAAAACTGTTGATATTTTCTTACGTGAAATTTATTTCCACGAAGCGCTCTCCAACGAGCGATGAAGCTTTATTCACAGCCTATTAAATCCCAACCTCCAGCTAGATATTTTCCGGGTCGAATAAAAAACTATCGATTGCTAGTTTTTTTTTACAATACTGTAAAGACTACTTACTTTCCCAACTAAAGGGAGATAGGGGCGAAAAGAGAAGTTTGTGTTTGCAATTCACGAAACATTGCAATGAAAGACACTATAGGTTGTAATGGGTTGTCTTTTTGTGACCCAGACGTTTTAATTCCTTTATAAAAAAACTTATATAATTATATAATGAAATAGCTTAGCTGTGAATCAGAATTCTGTGAATCGATCACGCAAAAACTTCTGCAAGGATTTGTATGCGAGAATCCTGCTAGGATATGTAACACCTAGATTAACATATAGTAGGTGTCAAATTTGAGACACCTAGATTAATATATAATACATAGGACACTTTTTATCCTAGAAAAAATTTATGTTCATGTGGTATTTTCAAAAAACAATGTACAGCTCATACGAGTACGAAGACGCGGGAAAAGAAAAATAAATTATTTCAAGAACAAACACTTGAACTTTTTGTTGAGTAGATACAATTATAATATCTGTATCTGTTTATAACACACTTGAGTACCTAATTAAAATATGTAATTCTTATGTTAAAGAAAAATGTCTATATAAAATTACTAATTAAAAAGGAATAAAAAAGGTTATTTATCGAGTAACTAACCCGACCTAATTTTGTATGTCAAATTAATTTCGTTGATCGTTGAGGTTGAACCCATACTAATATTATGCCTATAAATTTGAAAGTAATTCTGTTTGTGTCTGTTTTTTACCTTTTCATATTCAAAACATATGTGTTACAATTGTTACATATGAAGTATGAACTATTCACGATAAAGCAACGTTAAATTTAATATACTCAAAGCACTCGTTATCATGCTTAGCGTGTGCTTTATAATAAACACTAAACAATTTCATCTTTTATGTTAACAAGTTTCTAGAAAGCGGAGCCTGTAAGTTGTACTGTAAATTTTATACCAAACAACCACTCAACTTTTAACAGTGTCATACGTTGAAAATTCACTTAATACTGACTTCACCGTTTTAGTTGGTACCGCACTACACACTGTACCTCATTCTGTGTTAAACTAACTAGAAAAGGTACAAGTTAGTTACTAGTGAAATCTAAGTGAGTTTGCGTACATGACGCTGTGGTACTTCAAGTTGCGTCACCGGTGAGTGCATTCATCGGGAACTCTAGGTGGTGCGCTTGTAAGCTTATGTTGGCCATGTAGTCTTTATGTGTTGCACACTAAGGTTGCACATATATATGTTTCTGTATATGTTATACTAGTTGTTGCATGTGACTTCGTCCACGCACTTTTATATAACATAGCCTATGCTATTCTGATAAAGTATATTTTTATAGGTGAAAGAATTTTTAAAATCGCTTGAATTGTTTTTGAGTTTATTCATTAAAAATTGATTACAAACAAAAAGATATGTTGAACTTTTTAAATAACCAATAAACGAATATTTAATTTTCTTTACTTTAAAACGCTATTTCGCAGTTCCGAATTATTATTATATATTTTTTAAATTTTCTTATTAGAATTCGATTTTTAATCTTATTTATAAATATCTTTATGCATTCCATATCTTAAAGTGTCTTTGTCTATGTTAAGCCTAAGGTCACTGTTTAAGTAATTGTAAAAAAAAATCTACATATTTTCAAATGCGACTAGCGACGATTTTTCTGTGAGAAACGTATAGGAATCTAACGTATCGACTCGGCTCAGAGCACCGTGAAAAGTACCCGCTGCAATGGACGCACACTCGATACATAATTATTCGCCTGGAGCTGCGTCCGATGCGAGTTACTCCGCAAATAATCGAATATCGAGATTGTGGAAGCCAGCTGTCCGAGAACCGAGGCCATCTCACAAAGCTTTTACATCAATATCGATTGCCTATGGAAACTAGATATTTATTAGAAAGACTGGTGCTGAACAATGTCACATTGGTAACTTTATATCTTGTAAGCACAATAGCGTTCAATGGTGTGACGCGTTTGCTCATAATTCGAAACTCTCCCTTGAAATCACCCCATTGAAGTATTGTAATGGAGTCGCCTACGGTATTGAGTTCGATGGACTGGATAATTTATAGACATAAATTAATAAATGAATTTATTAATAACTTTACTCTTAAATAAAACAGAATCATGAAACTGTATGTACTAAGTATGTAGTTTCGGATTTCAGACCAATACAACATGTACATGCTGTTGATTTCACGGCAGTCTTCTCATCTACTGTAAGGATTATTGTCTCTAAACGGCCTTATGACTGCGAAACGCAATGTGCGGGAAGCACTACTTGTTCGTAGTTATTATAATTACTAATTTTTGCTTACTAAGTAAATCATTTGTATAAGTAAATATTGAACCGTTCCACTTGCGATACACGAGGCGCGGGCCTTACAGCACGAAGCGTTACAGTTCCACCTTCCTTGTCCGAACTGCTAAGGAGTGGAACTCATTGCCTGCGCCTGTGTTTCCCCAAAATTATAACCTCAGCGTCTTCAAACGTAGGGTAAATGGGCATCTACTAGGTAAGCTTGGTCCATCCTCGGCCGCATCTGCACCTAACATCAAGTGAGATCGCGGCCAAGCGCTGCCTTGACTTATATAAAAAAAAAATATTTAATAGAACTATTAGGTATATTCTATTATATGTAGAAAATTTACTGAGTTAAAACATTCTATGGCAATATAAGTAAAAATATTAATATTTTATAAAAATACAAACAGCCAAAATCGAGAAAATATTTTTGTAAACGGTGTGACAGTGACGAAACCAGAGCATCTGTTTAAATCTGTCACATACATTCTGCGCATACCGAGGTAAAATAAAATATTAAAAAGTCAAAATTAAAAATAAAAGTTTCACAACTCTTTACACTAAAACCAGATGTCGATTTTGTTGATGGTACCGCCTTCGAATTGAATATGAAACCTATTGTGGAGATTTATACGTGCGGCAAAGAAACCTGTGACGTGTTTCAAGAAGGGACTTTAAAAGTACCACTGGAAATAAAAATAGTTCCTTCGGAATTTGTGATAAATTCTATTTTGGTGTATATAATTATAGCTGTTGCGCGCGATTTCGTCCACGTAACTTTATAAAATATAGCCTGTAAAACCACCTAACTCTATGGGCTTTCTATAGGTTAGAGATTTTTTTAAATTGGCCCATTAGTTTTTGAGTTTGAGATGTAACTTGTGTTCGCAACTGAAACCGCTTTTACCGTATGTTAATATTTGTGGTCATGTAACCTACTTTAATTAACTGCGCCAAAGCGAAGTCAGAAGATATAAATGTGGGGTATTCTACTAAAACAGTGAAAGTTTTTGTACCTCAGATAAACCAATTCTTTTCGAATAGAAAACTTGTTTTAATCGTTTTGGTCGAAAGTTTCGTCGTAGTCGGGTTTAATTTTTAAACTTCTTTCATTATTTCTAATTTAATCACGTTTCGTTAAGTGAGTTAAAATGTAGCTAAAACAAGGAAATACGGATTCGTTGCAATAGACAGTTTTGGTGAGCTCTTTCTCTCTAGCAACAAAGTCTCCTAGTCTTATCATTGCATTTATATATATGTAACAGAATAACTTTTTAGCAGAATCTAGTAGATATCGTAACAATTTACGAGATTATCGATTAGTAATCATATCGGTTTCGAAGTAAGGAATCGCGAAATGGTGTTAGAGAATTAGGGCCCTGGAATGAAAGACCCGCCTCCGACTTCCCGATTACCTGCTTGTATAACAAATATCTCATGGTGTCATGCCGTTTCTTCACGAGATATTTAGAAAACACATGGTAACAAATAGGTAAGTATAAACAAAACTGTTTTGTCATTACGTCATTACATTACATTTTCCATTTCTAATATTTAACTTCCAATTACAGAGTGCCAGATACTTTTCGTAAATCACAGTTTCCCAAGTTCTGTAATATGTTACTGCGGCTGGCGACAGTAATTATGAAACTTCATGACCATTTAAGCGTCATAGCGGTTAACACCGTTTAGTTTTGTTTAACAGACTTCACAATAGCAGACGTAACACAAACTGAGACAGTTTTGCATTTCATTCTATTATCTTAAAAGGGCGAATCAGCTAACTCGCTTTTACCCGCACGTCAGTGTGGACTGTGAAGTCAAGTGTGGCGCCTCATTCGTTGCGCCATGGACGTTAGCGCTTTTTAATTTTTGTTAATTATTACGATAATTGTTAATTATTATTGTTACTTTGATGAGTGGGAATCAATGCTTTAGTCCTTGTTTTATTTATTTTGTTTTTGGTAGTAACCATTATACGTTCAACAAAAATGTGCCTCCCAGTGATAATTTACGACAAAGATTTTTTATGACTTTCCTGTGTGTATAGTCCAGGAAAATTTACTAATTTGAGTTGTTGAGCGGAATTTTTGATATAACTTTCTAGAAATGTAATATCGACGGTTGATGGTTGATTAATTTTTAAAAATTTACCTTTCAACTCATTTTTCTAATTTTTAACCTCTCTAACTCTAACTAATTTTAATTTTACCAAACAGTTATTAAAGTATTTTTATGTAAAACTAAATTCTCTACAATATATGTTTGAAACTTTTTTTTGTAACGCTTACTATTTTTGTATAATTTGAGGATTTCCACCCCTTCTGCAAGTTAGAATAAAAAATTTTGAAAATAGTTAAACTGCGTGTGAATTTACACAATAACACTAATATATTATCATTAATATGTATATGTATTATAGTGACGTCTGTGCTGGGTTTGAAGCTTATAAAAAATATATTAATTCATTGCTAAAGAAAATTAATGCAGTCATTATAAGTTCTCCGTGTTTTTAAAAACATAAAAAAAATCTTTCATAATTATTTATATGGAGTGATATTATGTAGAAATAGGGCTACTAATTGAGGTAAGTCGTTTTGAGTGTAGGCCTCATACACCTTCAAGTTACACAGCTAAGAAATTCATTCGTCCGTCATTTCATGAACCATTGAATAAGGCTTTCAGAGCACTCCGGAAAATTGCCTTTTTAATTTAACTTTACTTTTAATTAGTGACCTAAATTTTAATTAAGGTTTTTAGGCTCACGAGGAGTACTTACGAACGGTAGAATTACGTTCATATTACTTGATTAGTGTAGAGTCAAAGTGGTCATTGCAGCTGTAGCATGTAGCTTGAATTTCTAAATAATCTCTTGACGTGTAAAGAGGTAGTGTATTCGCAAAATATAAACAGTCTTAATTCGGCGAAAATAGCACAAAATTTCTGCTATAAAAACGCTATCACTTTTCACGATGTCTACTGAAATTAAAATACACTAGTACTTGTTAATATGCCGACAAAGGCCCAGGAATAGATAACGATAGGCGTCTTAGCAGTAAAGACATCATAATTACAGGTGTAATTAACATGCACGCCTTAAGGTTCCGGTGGTGACATGTACATTGCTGTGTCGACGTCTGATATCAATAGTGTAGTAGGTACGTGTCTATATAAACGACCATTTACACTTGAAACCGCACAAGATCCGAGGGACCATTCGCCTCTACGTCGGTTGCCAACTGGCAATCAAGCACTCGAATTAAAATTAACACCGGAGATTGTAATGGCCCGTTACATTAACTGCTTTGACTAATTCTCTAGCGCAATTAATGGAGGTAAATGCATCAACCGTTTGCTAAACGTTCCCGTAAAAACCGACTCGCAATTTCAATCTTTCATTTAACCTAGTAGCCTGTTTTTTTAATTTTTGAAATAAATAGTATTGCACGTTTCACAATTATGTAAAGCGTAACAAGTGCGCAGTAAAAATATGAAGAGTTAAAGTAAGCTAATTTGAAGTGTATTAAATATACCGAGAATTTTTAAGAGCAACGGAGAACCGTTTACAAAAAAAATGTTTGCCTACTCAACTACCCTTGCTTACCCGTTAAGGCGTTAGAATTACATCCCAACACTTGAACAGGTTTCTCCACTGCAAATTCTTATTAAAAATATATCTTTTATAGATATAATAATTGCAATACTAAAAGTACTAAAGTTACTTGTTGATTTTTATTTTATTATGTTCACACAATCATCAATACTAATAATAAATCTGTAAGTGTAGGAATTAACTGATTTTCATGAAACATGGTAGATAGACATTTAGACGTACCGGACACAGCATAGGCTACTTTTTTCACGCGAACGGAGTCGCGATACAGTAGTACATAAATAAAAACATTTAAAGCTAAATGCCTAAAAATGCTTGTGCCATCTTCTTTTTGTCGTCCCAGTGTCTCTTCAGTCCTGAAGGTTGGGAGTCGACCCTTTGAACTTGTCTCTGTCAAGAGCCAACTTGAACAGTTGCTCGGCTGAGATAATTCCAGTCCATGATATTCGCAATCAATATGTATATCTGTTACATGAATCGCTACTGGAAAATTATGGGAGAGATGTATGTCCAGCAGTGGACGTCCCCTACGGCTTAAATGGATGATAAGTATATCAGTATATCGGGATCAGAAGTATTCTATAGGTTAACACACGATATTCCATATCTACGTATCATGTTTTATTATGTGTTTTTATGTAAGAGTGATCGAGTAACAAACACAAAATTTACAATTTTGATGTACTTCTACTTAATTTATTAAGAAGAATTTATTTCAACTGTAATCCTAAAATAATGTTTAATTTTTTGTTGTTATTTTTAAGGAGAGTCATATTAATTACTGCACCTGAACATACACTAAATACGTTGGGAGCTTAATTCCTTAAAGGCCTCTGTGTAAGTCTTATCTTTAAAGCAGTTATAAAGATGTACTTAGCCATAAGACTTTAAGGTATTTTTCCTATATATTTTATATTTAGATTAGAACCAAGACATTTCTTCAAGTTATTTTGAAATCTTCTGTTTGAACCGTTCATAGTTTTTAAGTTCTCCAAAGAACCTTTGAGATTATAAACAGACATAACTCTACAAAGCGATCGAGAGGGTATAGTTTCGCATGAAATAAAAAAGAGAACAGTTTTCCACGGCTTACGTTGTAAGCCGACAAAGCACTTAAACGGGCTGAGAAATAAGCCCTTTTACACTACAAAGCGAGTACTTTCGTATTCGTATGTTGACGATTATACTCTTTGACATTAGAAAACAGCTTTAGCGCGTAACACCTGACCTAATTACCTATTACTGTTTATTCTGCGAATCGAGCCGTGCCACAGACGAACTAACAGATGTCTTTATATATAGGTACATAGTATAATTTGAAGTCGCTTTCCACGTATGTCCGTCTGTATGGCCGCTAACTCTTAAACCATGCAATGGATTTCATAAATATAATAAAACCTAATCAAGATCAATTTTAATGCAAGTAGAAAAAAAACCAATATTTTGCAACCAAGTCGCGATAAATAAATTTACATGGCTAAACCTTAAGACATACATAAAACTGACGTACTAGAGATTTGTAGTTCTACAAAATTCTAAAAAAATCTCCGCGATGTATTCTATCTGTTACGGTTGACTCACAGTAATCATTTCTTTCATTAAAACTTTATTTACATGTTATAAATCCTTCATATCTGTTTCTCCTCTAACTACTTCTAAACCACCCAGTGGATTTTAGTTCGGTTTTCACTTATAGAGAGAAGGATAGACGAGGAAGGTTTGAGCATATATAAAAAAACTGCATCCTGGGCCGGGAGCAGGTCTCTAGTACTAGTATAATTATGTGATCAGTAGCAAGTCTTTTAATTACGCAACACGCAACGAAATCAAATGCCAGAAAAGTGTGGAAACAAAAAATAAAGGTGCGGATGATCCTTTCAGCTGTCGGGGCTGTTGGTGATAGTGTGCTTCGTTTCAGTCGGTGCTCGGTTTAGAATTGCGCCTCCAGTGTAAAGCACACTCTGTAATCTGCAGCGCTAACTGGCGAAACCGCATGCGGGGTCGCAATTAATCTGATTGCGAAACAGATTAATAGACGACCTCATTTTTGCAATATCCTCCAACCGGGACTTTATTTCATTGTTTTTGTACCAATGACGCGTTATCGCTCTACGATACCGTGAAATATTAAGTCGTGAAAGGAAAGTTTTTCAATACTACCCACAGCGGTTATTCTTTGTTTCTTTTTTTTTAGTTTAAATTCAAATGAAGTTACTTATTAGATTTATTTATTTACAAGCGTTTGCGTTCATTTTTGGTGTCTATAAGATAATTTAACGGAAAATCAATAAAAATATTTACTGATTTGTTTAACTTTTCTAAATGATACTAAAAATCACATCGATATTCCTTCATTGGTTTGGAAGTATTCAACAAACAAACCTACATTTAGATACGGATTTTATTTTTTACTATTAACATACATTACATACATACATTTTGTACCTACTACATAACACCTTTCCTTTTTCATAGCATTACAATAACAGTAATATGTTTTAATTAAAAAAAGATGTTTACAAAAGAAGAGAATCGCGGGAGCCAACAATAAGTTTTCATTGGTTAACGGCAACAAAGGTTGGCCAAACATATTTATCTGTTCGAAATTGTTGCAGCCTGGCGAAATGTACATCAAATATTTCTGACAAACCGATAAAGCAAACCCGCAATATTTCAGCCTTAAATTGAGGAGTATAAAATGGTTGTATGTTGTGAGATAGAATATTGTTTTCGTTTGAACGCTTGCAAGCACGTCCTCGTTAGCGGGAGGTATTAATTGTGCGCGCGAGTTGACCGCCTCACGGCATGATCACGTCCGCACAACTAGCTTACTGCAGCTGTAAATATGTTGCGGACTCCTTAACTTTGTTTGCAGCATAAGCATTTTTCAATTTTCCCACCCTCTCTATATAATCGTTAGCTATATTTATTAGCCTCAAGGGGTGATATGGAACACGTAATGTACTGTAACTATGTTATTAATAACTTTAGATGTTTCTTTTTTATTTTGCTATCGTGACCTAGTGAACAATGTAAATTGATATTATGAAAAGTAGTGGAAGATATTTTTTAAGTAAATGTCGGCGGGCAGACTTATGCTCCACTTGATAGTAGGTGGCTACTACTAACACAAGCAACGCTATAGGTACAGTAAATGCTAAGCCGAACTTAGGGCAATTAGGACGAGATAGGCAAAGATTTGACAACTTAAAAATGCAAGCTTAGCCCGAAGGCTTCTAGGAGCATTTAAGCATTTGAAGGAGTAAAAAATGGAATGGTTAGATAGTACCTACTTTCGCTTCGTTTTCAATATGAAAAATTTTTGGTTTTATAGAAAAGTTAAATATAGCACATTCGACTCAGTGTCTAATAAGTCGTAATGAGGAATAAAATAAAAGAAGATTCTTTAAAGTCTAAAACGAACTTCAAATATAATATAATTATTTCATGCGATTAGTCAACCAATACTGGTTGGGTAAGAAGACTTATTAGAACTCTATATTTTTCTAATTTTCTTAGAAAAAAGGCTTTATAATATTTCTCACTTTTCTCACAAATTAGCACATTGAAAAATTTTCACTGTCAGCGTATACAAGAGCGGAGAATATAAATCAATTAAGGTTGTCTAGTGATCACAAAATGATGATATACTTCGAAAAAGAAGTGCGAATCTGATGAAAGCTACTCACACTTATGAAAGCCATATTGTATTATGAATAGTATCTACAGTAAACAAAGCACACGAATATAAATTGATACCAATTCTATTTACATTTATTATTCGAAATATAATTACCTCTTACGTATTCTGTTTCCACCACAGTATTTTCTAAACAAAAGTCTGCACCAACAAGGTCTCAATTTAAATGGAACCTTAAAAACCAGCTAGTTAGTGGAGTTTGCACAAACGGCGGGAAATTTGTTAACTGTTAACTGTAACTTGTTATATTCACTTCGCTACCCGTTTGTCACAATCGCGACCCTGACAGAATAACCAGCGTACGGTAACTGACACTCAGGCATAGCCATACAAACCGAACACCAAACACTGGTTGAAGTTGACTCGTATTGCCCGACACCTTGTTTTCCAAAACTTCTGTGAAAACGTTCATTTTGTTTCCTGGAGTTTACGTTGCTATATATCGTTTCCCTTTTATTTCTTAAACGCTAACAATCCAAAAGTTTGATAAGGATGTTTGGTTTTGTTTTTCCAATGTAAATGTAGGCGAATAGGCTGACCATCCATTTGATGGAAGGTAACTACCGTCTCTTGGAGGAGACTGCCGCCTGTTGTGAGGTCCTCCGAGATGGATGGCTCAAAAAAAGTTCGCTTCATCCGATCAATCGAACAAAGCAGTCGGACCACGCGGTCTCATGGCGAGAATCCGACAGAGAGCGTAGCTCTCTTCGCGCTGGATAGACCAGGGCACCAATGTCGTGTCATAACGTCCCTGCGACCCCGCCCATCTACGGCTGCGCTAGAAGGTAGGTATGCCCTTGGTGTGTTCTGCCAGAACTAAGTAACCATAATAACCATAATAACTGCTAAGGAGTGGAACTCACTGCCTGCGTCTGTGTTTCCCCAAAATTACAACCTCGGGGTCTTCAAACGTAGGGTAAATGGGCATCTACTAGGTAAGCGTGGTCCACCTTCGGCCGCATCTGCACCTAACATCAAGTGAGATCGCGGCCAAGCGCTGCCTTGACTTATATAAAAAAAAAAAAAAAAAAAAAAATCAGTTATCGGATTCTGGGTTATTATTGGATGTTGGGATCATTCTATAACTATTAGTCCTTAATCAACGGTCAACGGATTCGGATGAAAATTGACAAATGAATAGTGCATGTCCTAGACTAAAACGTCAGATACGATCAGATATTAGTCATGATAATAACTCCTAACGGATTATTGTCGCAAACTTTATATGTGAACACGTTTTGGTCTTTGTTACTTAAAAATGCGAAAACTGTTAAACAGATTAGGATGAAACTTGGTACAAAAATAGACCAGGTCCTAGGTTAACAGAGGATGCGTTTAATTCCGGTAATGCGTTTCCGTGTGATAATTCATCATTTGTTTTAAAAATGTAACATCCTTTCGCACTGTGTGAAGGGAATGCAAGCAAAAAGCTACATTATGTAATACGAAACCTTGTGGTCTAGACAATGCACAACGACAACGAATAATTTAATCGCAAAGCATTTACAACCGTACTACTGATACTACACCTTAATTTCACTACAATTTAATCAATCTTGATTTATGTTACTGTTAATTATTATTAACAGTTGAAAAGTGTTGCCAATTTGTAAATTTTCAAAAGAAACTAAATTGTACACGTGCAACAAAATTGGCGACAGACATTATTAAATTATTGTTGCAATTTTTCACCCCTTTGAAGTGTTTTCATTACTTTTAAAATGTTACAAAATATACATATTCGCAGTTTTAAAATAAATTAAATACGGTTTTCTATTTCGTTTGAGTAGTAAAAATGCAAATTTTGTTTTGATTCCGCGTAGCAACTGTAATAATTATATGAAATAGCAAACAAACTCGTTATTACTTATTTATTTCAGTACTGCTTTGCAGATGGATCCAAGCAGATACGTATAATGCGGCCGCAAACTTAATAAACTTAATAGAATTAAAATGAAAACCGGAGTTGTGGAAAATGATGAATTCGTCGGCGTAAACATTATTATATGAATACAATTACGTATGTAAATCGTATTTATTTATGTAAATTTAACTCGGGAACAATGTTTTGTTTACAGAAACATATCACTTACGAACTCCAATAGGTACAGTCACAATATCTCTCTCTTAAAAGTTATCGAGCGTTGCGAAATGCGGAAGGGTTTCGTTTGTGCCGGTCGATAAGCCCGTGCCGTATTTCTGTTGAGATTTTTCCCAGATATACTTTTCCATGTAAGTTAGTGAAATGTGAATATATTTCTTCAACTATTAAAATGTTTTCGAACATTCAATCCTTGCATCAAACGTTCCGAACGCGACATTTACTATGCTCTAAGTGCCTGTATTGGATACAACAATTGTATGAAAAATGCTTACCGTTTTACAAATAATATTTTACTTTCAAATTAGTTTTTATTAAAATATGAAATCAATGAATTTCATATTGATGAAAATAAAAATAAGTATTTATTTGTTTCTTTAGTAATTATACAATATTTTTTCAGTCGTGAAAAAATCCAATTCTAAAAAATTAAAAAAAAAAAAAAACAATAAAATAAAATATCTATTAGTAAAAAATAAACCTTTATATGACAAGTAGGATACCTTCTCCTATACTATAGCCACAGCATACTTATTTCATACAGTAGGCCGACGGAGACGTCTAGACAGAGCAATTGTGCGGGGCGTGAGGGGTGAGGCGCGAGTGGGACGTGTCCAAGCTGCATACTTCGTCGTTCTTAGTAGCTTGGGATAAATATTGCAGGGCTATCGCGTCTTTCAGATTTTAATTTATTATATAAATCAAAATAGTGCATACGGCATGTGCTGTAAGTGCGTGCAAATCTTTATCTCGCATAAATAAAGAACTAAGCTTTCATCAATTTCTGCACGACGAAGAAAGGTATTTAAGCACATTTTATATTACTTAATTTGTGTCAACCCTTACGTAATTTTTAAATACCTACACAGGCGGCGGTATCGCCCAGCATCAAAGTCGTCGGCCTACTGTAGGAAATAAGTATGCTGTGCTATAGCGACAAACAATACCAGGTTAGGTTACATGGTAAATGATAATGTGTGGTAGGGAAATGGGCTTTAGCATTCCTTAATTACCCACTGAAACACAGCTGCAAACTTGTTGTTAATTCACCGTAACAGTTGCTTAGTTAGTTTGTACTACACAAATTAACGTTCCCTATCACAAGCCCGTTGCGTGGTTTAGAAGAAGTAATGAAAGAAATGGTTACTGTGAGTCAATCGTACCGTAACAGATAGATACGCTATCGCGGTCTTCTTTGGAGTTATAGAAGAACTAGCTAGTGCCCGTGACTTCGTCCGCGTTGAAAAAGCAATATATCGCCTGACATCGTTATTGCTATTACACTTAGCCTGGAGTTAGTTTCCTTAATTTATGATAATCCCTCGGGAGCAGTACTTTTTTCTGAATGAAAGGTACCCTATGTCCTTTCTGGTGTCCCAGACAACGTGTATGCAAAATTTCATAGTGATCGGTTCAGTAGATTTTGCGTGAAAGAGTTACAAACATCCATACATACGTTTCATACAAACTTTCGCATTATAATATTAGTACGGATTACAATTGAATAATAGAACCATTATATATATTGTATGTTAAGCCATAATTTCATATTTATTTTTTATGTTTTACTTACGTAAGCTATTTAACTTTATTTTTCGACTTTCATGCAAAATTTTGTTTTTTTCTTCTAATTACATAACCAATTATCCACTGATGGTGAAAACCACATAGAAATCCGTTGCGTATTTAGAGACAGACAATTGCGGAAAGCTACTTGTTTTATACTATGCAGAAATTTGTCTAGTTTTCTTCACAACAAACCTTCTCTAATTAAATTCTAAAATGTAATAAAAACAAATTTAGTTCCACATGAAGTTTATAAGATTATTATCAATAATACAAAAATATTTTTAATAATTCTCATTGTAATTTTGCATATAACGAGGACAGTTAATCGCTTTAAGTGCCACAACTGAACGTACTTACAACAAATTACTTTAAAAAAAAAGTTTAAAAACAAGCAATTGGACCTTAACCAAAAAATAGATACTCATTAATTTTTACGGCAATTCAAGTTGGGCCGTAGTTTACAGCTGAAACAATTTGGCATGAATCCAGTTACAATAATTGTTTACACTATCATTATGTAACGCAGACGACACAAAATTATTATATTGAATTCAAAAATATGACCTTAAATAATCGTATAACATACATAAATTAGTAGAAATTGTTATTTTCTTTTGATAACCTATAGCTAACACTAATTTTAAATGTTTTAACACCTAAGAAAACGGACTTTTTCGCGGACGAAGTCGCGAGCAAATGCTGTTTATCATATAAATTTTACATTTTCTGTCAAAAATCAATACATTCATCAATACCGAAGTCCGACCATAATGATTTTGTTTTTAGGAAAATATTTTTTGTTGTTGGCCAAGTTAGTTGGACGCCGCGGCCAAACTTTACCGAACTGTCGAAGTGCAGTCAAAAGTTATTCAAATGTAGAACGAACGATGTTGTTCCCCCCACCCCTCGCATTCCATTTACATAGGGAGGTGTGTGGGAGATAAAACTGAAAGTTCTAGGACAGACGCGTAATTAAATAGACTGCGCCCGGACCGGTCCAGCAATTAGTCAACTCTGACGACAATTTTCCGATGCCTACTTCCTATGTAATCTTATACCTATAGTTATAGCTAAATGTGTCACGGCGTAAATAGAATACTGCAGTGTCACACGCTCCATTAGTATAACACTTAAGTTATTACGTGATTTAATACACTATTACGATCCAATTTGTAACTGTATGGTGAAATATATTTGTTTGGTAGTATTGATTGATATGCAGATATATCGTTGAGTAAAACTTGAAGAAAGTTAAGTTACTTGTTGTGACAGGGCACACTGCGTTTCGCAGTCATTTGGGCAGCCCGTCTGACGCCAGTAACCATTAACTATTACAGAAGTCCACAGTGAAATAACATAATGTTTACTGTGGTGTTTTGTTAATTGAGTATAGAGTACAACGTATATGAAAAAATTCACAACAATCGGTTCACAAAAATTCACAACAACAAATTGTTATACAACAAAATGCTGTGTGTGTTGTTGAGTGAGTAAGGGATGCCAAAGCCCTATCCCTTCCCTAATCCTTAATCCTACTATAGCAGCACCTGGCATTAAGTGAGCCGTCAGCCTGACTGTCCACCTTACTTAAAAATATGAACAATTTACTAGCTTTATATAACTATAACTACAGAAAATATACCTAAACTATGTATAGATAGAATATAGTTTTAATTGTAGATAGCGCCAATAACAGTGTGAAGAGTCAGATTTTATAAAGTTTGGCAAAACGCCGGCCACCCTCCTCGCATAACCAGTACGGAAGAAGTCGGTAAATATTACCGCGAAATGAACTGTCTTATATATCTGCCAAAAAAAATACGCTTAGCAACATTACAGAAGGCAACACAAAAAAAGTATTAATCATGAGTAATTTATTTGTCACGTGTCGCCGGCTCAGTTTACAAAACCAAGAACGCGGTTAAAAGTCGTCAACTGCGCTCACCATTGAAATAGAGTAGAGGTTTTCTTTACGATTGAAGTGAGGTTGCTTTTGTAAGTGCGCTCTTAATTCGCTGCAGAAGTTGCCCCAAAGAAAACGTATGTTTTATCTTAATAATAAAAGCCTTTTTAAATGGCTTCTTACAAAACTGGTACCAATATTATTTTGTGTTAGTTAAACATATGGAATAGTTAATTGTTGGTAAACAATTTATACTAAAAAAAAACTAACTCCAAATACGCTATATCTGCTGTAAGTTGCTGATGAGTCCCGCTGACCACTTGATGCTACAGCATCAGGTCAAGGAAACCATGTCATGGAAATACCACCGCAGTAATAGTATACCATTTCAAAACAACCGAACCTAGGGAATTAGGTCTGCAGCTCGATACTGTAAAATATTTTTTTCTTTTTTTGTGCGTAATTTGCACTATTTACATACTTGTTTTATTAGTTATGAAATAAAAAATAAAACTCGTTACAAAAGAGTGTTATTAAATTTATGTCCCAAGTTTAAAGTTTAACATAACCTTCTTTTAGACTAATAGTTATGAAAATATAGTCCCTAACCAATACTATACCCGTGTGAAACCAAAGCAGATCTCTAGTTGATAATAAAATAGATGCGGTATTGATCTGTTCCATCTTTTCCGGCTAAATGCGTTTTCCAGTCTGCCACGTCTGTAATAATTGTTGTATAGAATGCGGCATGGCATGTAGAAGTACATGCATGCTACCTGGGCGGGGGAGTGTGAGTGTACCACGTGTAAACGAAGCTTGCCTCCGATCGCTGCGCTCCTAGTGCCACGCTCCCGGCGCTGTAAACGATCTAGTTTGCGAGGACTTTGAAGCGGAAAATTTATCTGACACAGTTAAGCCAAGTGTAAAAGCAGACATCAATTTTATCTTTCTAATGATAAGGATATTTATAAGTTAATATTAAGACCTCTTCAATCGCTAACTAGAGTTATTACGGTGACTATTGAGTTGAGTCTTGACTTCTATCTTGTTAAGATTCTGCACCTTGCATAACAGTGTAGAAGATCGCATTACGTTATATAAAAGTTACTTTAACTGAGAGTAGATAGAAAGTCCAAATTTATATTATTTCAAATTTTCCATCAACTGTTTGGAATTCAAAATTTGTTTTATTTTGAATTGGAATTCAAAATAAAACTACATAAACAGCATCCGCATAAATTTTGTCTCTAGTCGCAGACAAAAATGTTATGTAGCAAATAGGAAATATTTCAGTAAAATTTAATACATTCGAATTTGTTGTTAATTCGCACGGTTAATAATGAGCCTTTTGGTCAGTGTTCCACAAATTTCCTGCGTTATTTCCTGTGTACGAGTGAAATTGTCCTGTGTTCAACTTAATTTACCATAGGTTACTGTAACTGTAAAGGGAACTTTATGCCTCAATATTACATACATAATGTAAAAAAAAACTGGATTCAACGTTGAGAACGAATATTTACAGCTAAGCTATTACTTAATATATATTACTATTACTTAATAAGTAAGCTATTACTTAATATAAAGCTAATATAATTTTGACGAGCCTGTTTGATGAGTGGTTACGTTGCTTGCCTTAACTTGCCGGTGCTTGCCGTGCCAATCGGCGGAAGTGACAGTCAAATTTCCATCGACTGTCGAGGACAAGCCGGAGATAGCTCATTGTGGATCTGACAGCGTTGGAAACTCGTGCAACCACAGGATAGATTTCGGGCGGCCGTGGAAGCACGGCTCCTCGGAGTTGTTGAGGGCCACCGACAAGTGTAACCGCCGCATCCTAACAACTACGTGGGTAACGCCAGCCGTGGCGGGAATTGCTGCCATCCTGTAGGAGGCTACTCTGGCCGGACTATCTTAATGTCGGCGCAGCAGACCAGAGAGACACCCTTCAGGTTCGTCCCTCGCAAAACTCAATACAAGCCGATGTTCCACAGGAGCGGGCCAAGTATCGAACTCTGTAGAACACCGCACGACATTTCCTTACGGCCCCAGTACTTTTTATCAGAGTATATTCTTTATCCCTGATAATATGTCAGGGACACTTTGTATGTTTATTATGATCGGACGAATTGTTAAGGCGCGAAAGCCTAATAAATAAATATACTAACTCAATTCGCGTCTGCAAGATTACTTGTCATTACGAAAACATCAAAAGAGATTTAAACAAGGTATATTTAAAGGGAGTACTTAGTTTCGTTCTGTGTGTTGATATGTAGAGTTGTGTTATGCAATCGAGTCTGTTGAGCGAGGGCAGGATGACCGTGAACCGGGCGGGCGGCTGTTACAGCGGGCTGCGCGATAAAGCAGGTCAAACTGGGACCGCTACGGCTCGCTACGTCCGTCCTCTATTCGTAGCGCTACGTCCCAATTTAAAATACATCACATTCACGGCCAGCTTTATATCGCGTCCGGCAATATACATCTGTTTGTTTTTGCGTAACAGAACAGTGGACCGGGATTCAGTATCATTTGCCATTAAGGGTAATTGTTATTATAGCTTTAATTGGAATGTCATATCCTGGGTTGAGTTACATGCATACTAAAAGTTGGCTTAAAATTACCTTATTTTGGTTAACATTTTGTACTAAAGATAGCAATTAGGTGATTTTCAAATAGAAAAGTATTGACTGTATTTTTTTTTATAAAAATCCTATATAAATAAAAATGAATCGCTAAATGTGTTGTACTTACAAAACTTACAAGTACAAAACTTGAACAGGGCTAAACCAAATTGGCATTTTTAAAATATTTGTTACATTTAGAAACACAAGTAACACCTAGAAAGGTCGTTACTTAGCTGTTATAAAGAGAAAAATTGGATAATTACCCGGAATCGCTAATTAATGTGTTGCTAAGAGAAAAATTCGAGAGCGGCTTTTACCAATTTGGCTATTTTCTTATTAATGTCGGCGTTTGTTTAGGTTGACGATTCTCTTTACGGTAACTGGCTTTGTAATAATTAACGCAAGCAACACTAAAAGGGTGGGGGGTCTCTAATCTCTCTACGCCTATCTTAATAGGACAGAGATAAGGAATAAGGAGGGAAAAAGAAAACGGGTCCTGGCAAATACAACATTACCCAATGCCGCCAGACAGGCTGTATAGTTTATGACTGCGGAAAATAGTGTAGGTACTATGCTTTGCAAAAAAAATGTATATAATTATACTGAATTGTGGGCAAAAAATAGAGGATAACTTGTAAAATTATTATATATTTTAGTAGACATATTTACAGGGATCCCCAGGTGGGCCCTGTATGAAATTCTGTCAAGTGGCCCTTCTACCTGTCTGGCGAAGCCCGTAATTTTTTTTTACAAAAGAACCAAAAAGCTCGCTTGTTTTTAGATGCGATGCATTGAGACTAAACTTTTAAACGCTTAACTCGCTAGTCGTACCGTATTCTAAATTCTATATTATAGTGTTTACCTTATTGTCTAAAATTAAAGTAAAATTGTGGAAATATTATGAATTTTTGCTTAAACAAAATAATTATGTCGTGGCCCGGGGAGGCAGTGTTACATAAAGGCTAATCAAACACTGACACATTCTACGTTTGAATTAAGATTACAACTAGCCAATATTATTCTCAAAAATCAATTTAAAAAAACTTGGAATGTCATATACAACTTAACAAGTTATGTAACATAACTTTCCCATACAAGCTTACTTTGACTGTGTAATTGAGATATTTATAAGAGTAAAAATGAAAGGTAATATTGGTGAGCTTCTGTGCATTGTTATGTAATGCGTGTAATAGTCGAGTGTTCAATTAATGCAATCGATTGTATCAGTTATTGGATGTTGAATGCGAACGTTTGAGGGACCACGGGTTCGGAAACATTTCCATTTTCTTTTATTGCAAAAGCCGGGAATAGCCGGTTTCACCTGATGAGGAATGATTATACCTACAAGCGCCAGATACTCGTATCGTGTGGATGCTGTGTTTTTTCATTGCAGTCTAAAATTGTAATATTTTTGAAGTACATTGGCAGGTATCGCGAGCGTTCAAACTTGCGGTAGTAATCTCACTCAAAACTAGACCCTAGGTACACTGTAATACTGAACATGTTTCAATGTAGTAAAAACTAAAATTATTTTTGATCAATGAGACCATTTAAATAAATTCTTTATTAATGAAAAATCATTAATAAAATAGAAGGTTGTGCCAGAAGGCTGGCACATAGCGTATGTCTACACAAATACAATAGTCACAAACTAGCAGTAGTAACCAATCCCTTATAGAAAACCACTGCGAAATAAAAATAGATATATTTTTGGGTATCATAGAGCAATCGACGTCAATGATACTAAATGACACATATCTTACCTGTTTTGCTTTACGGGTCGGCAGCATACTTGCATCTTTTCTATATTAGACTTTTTGTGATAGGTCTCCTCCAAATTTCCTCAGCGCCTTAAAATAAAAGTTTTAAAACAAAGGCCAGTGAAATAATAATAAATAATAAACGCTGGATCGAGGCTGGTTTTGGCCGATTCTACTGGAATATTATGGGGGAGGCCTATTTCTAGCAGTGGACGCCCTACGGCTGAAATGATACATGAATGGATTCTATAAAACAATTAAAAGTATTTGTCTCTTGTTTTTCTTCTATAATTCAATAATATTATATTTTATAATTTCTATAATTCGTGTAGATGATTAAAAACATTTGCTAAAGTGTTACAAACTCCATTTGAAATTGTTACACCATTGAGAGTGTTTTAGCATTTAATTGTTGTAGGAAAATTGTGCGGCCGAGGAAATTATACAAATTCAACAGTTATTATTCATAGTTAAACTATTATTCACAGTTAAACTAATGTAGGCTTTCAGTTCTGGCTGCCATCGAACGGCGGTCATCGTAGCATCGTTGGCATCTATGTGGCTCTGGTTACGTTTGATTGAACACATGTGTCTCTTAGGGCTGTAAGTGAACACATTTAATGTAACATTTTAGCTTTTGTTGTAATCTTAACCGATCAAAAAAACTATATCACACATAAATCACTAGTTAATGTTTAATATTATACCGTTAATAACACGTTTTTTTAAGTTAAAGTCGGCGACAGGCTGACGATCTCCTTGACTGTAGGTGGCTACCGTCGTCGTCTATAACACAAGCATTACCGCATCTGGGGCTCTAGCCAAGAGCAAACGTACAGTCAGAAACGCTCCGCTCAGACTACGCTACGCTTTGGAGAAAGCTTTGTGATTGGTCAAAATTTTATGTGGGCGTTACAACAACCAATCACCGGGCTTTATTTCTTTCGTTTCGTAAGTATGCAAAGGGAGCGTTTGCATTGGTTTGCTCTTGGCTAGGGCTCCTGGTGCGGCAAGAGCGCTATTGACTATTGATCTTAGTTGGTTAGGTTAAAGTGAGTTTTTTACAAATATAATTTCTACACGTTGTAGGTATCTACTTATGTTATCGAGTTCTAAAAATAGTTCTTAGAATTTTTGTCTGTTTGTTTGTCGGTCTCTTTGTCTGTGCACGCTAATCTCAGAAACGACTTGACGGCTTTGGATGAAATTTCGTACACAGATAGCTTTAGCTGGAAAACATATAGGATACATTTTATACTGAAAAAATGTTAGGTTATTAGTAAAGTCGCAGGCGGGGATAGCTAGTTATGAATTAATTTACATTATGCGATTTTATTAATAGTTCATGCACTTACTGTGAGCCTGCATATAATTAATGTTATAATTGTCTCGAGCTTAGTTGTCATTTTAATTATGATTTTTTTATTAACCTATAATAACACTGCAATGGATTGAACGATTGAAATATTGGTTTGTGAAATATAAAATTCAATAGACGTTCTTTAATTTTGAGATCATTGTAAGAGTGTAAACCCTCGGGTTGATTTCTTGAATCGACGCCAGTTGACGTAGAGCCAAAAACTATGTAACTTTACAACACGCATGGTGAATAAAAGATATCTACTCACTACTTTAAACATTCAAAGTGGATAATTTTATAATATTTCCGGCCATTATGAGGATTTATTTGAAATGTAATAAATCATTTTAACCAACCACAGTCAAAGTAAAGATTTGATGCATTTGCGATACCAACTCAAGTTTTTAAGATAAGATTCAGATCTTGTTTTAACTGTTTTAATCATTCAAATTTTCGAACAGCATGCATCTTTGATTAATTACAGTCACAGCTTTAAAGAAAAACTTCAAAATGGAAACATTATAGTTTCTTTTATGGAGTTAAAATAGTAACGATTGCAGGTTCAAATTAAAGGCAAAATTATACTTATATCTACATATTTTATTTTATTTTAAACTGACTCTGTTTTTATTTTTATAAATTATACATCACAACATATATATTTTTTATAATATTATTAAAAACCAAAAAATATAAAGCTACAAGTTAAATGTTAATATTACAAGCTAACGTAGCATTAGGTAACTTTAGAACAGCCAACATAAAAAGTATACAAAATACGTAGTTACGTTCACTTCTTCGTCTGTAAAGTTGAATCCCTCCCTGCAAGTCACATTACGTAAGGTCGTACAGGGGATGTTACGTCAAACAAAATACTACAAACTAAAAATTTCTTAGCTCAAAAGAATACTGAGCTACACTTTTAGACTTAATCTTTTTAAAGGTCCATTTCGTTCTATCTATAGTTTGTATTATCAAAGACAGATATATGTATGTACTAGCTGGTTCTCGCGACTTCGTCCGCGTTCTGGATGAAAGGTACCCTATGTCCTTTCTGGTGTCCCAGACAACGTGTATGCAAAATTTCATGGTGTTCGGTTCAGTAGTTTTTGTGTGAAAGAATTACAAACATCCATACATACATCCATACATCCATACATCCAAACAAACTTTCGCATTTAAAATATTATAATAATAGGAAATATTAATAGGATATCGAACTATAACCAAGGCTAAGTGTAATGTTAGCTTACAAGGTTTACATAAATAATGCATGTATACATTACTGTACAGTACAGGTACAGTAAAAAAGATATTATTCTACCGTTACAGCAAAATAATAACTATTTCTAATCAAAACCTATAATAATATAACCTAATAGATTTAACTTCTAAATATTGCGAAATTGATCATGCCTATTAATCCATGCTTTGCAGCGCGTATGAATTTCCATTGTATGGATTGTATTCATGTTCATGTCATATACGGGATCCATCTATTTATTACTAAGTATAGACTGTCAGCTTGTCTACCACTAAGTACCGATGAAGAAAACTCAAATTAGAAATAATAAAAGGAATACCGAAAATTTATATATTTCAAGAAAATGAATATACTTAAGTATTTTAAAAACATTTCAAAGTGAAATATGTAGAATTTGAAAAATTTAAAGTTACAACTTAAAGTTAGAATCAGCTTCACACTTAAGAAACCTTCACTATTCTGAACTCCAAATATGTGACTTTGAGTGTTCACGGTCTGCATACCACCAACAAACATGATAACCCAGTAAACAATATACGTAACATTCGGTACAATTATCTACCTACTTACTTACTTTATGTAATATTATTATGTAGTATAATTGTATACTATAAGTAATTTACTGATACATTATATACAATTTAAATTATCTATTATAATTATTCTCTTATTTGTTCACTATTAAAACTGAATGGATAACCTTATCTTCATGATAACGGCTGTGTAACTAGACGTTACTAGAATAGTCTCAGAGATAAGGAAGTAACCAACCGTAGGACAGCTTACAGTTTATGTAAATGACATTCGTACTTACAATGCAAAAACGTTTACTGGCACACATATTACGACTATGAGGAAAAAGTATTATTTTAATTGTTACATGTTTTTAGTTGGTATTAAATACTATGCCTGCAGCGACGCCTGTTATGTCCTGAATCTGTTTTCTTTCAATCTCACACTCTTGTATTTTAAGACACTAATCTGTCGAAGTTATAGTGAAAGTCACATTAAAATATGTTATATAGTTTAAAAAAATTGAATCGATAAACAGTCATTCAATATAGATATAGATAAAATGTCACTATTATTTATAACTACTCAACCACTCAACCTCAACTCACGTCTTAATTACTCAAACAATTATTATAAAATTTTGCATACACTATCTCAAGGACACAGGAAAAAACATAGGATCACCTTTCATCCAGAAAAAAAGTACCTTTCGCGAGGGATCGTCTAAATTTAAAAACAACACCTGACAAAAGTGTAATAGCAATGCGATGTCAGGCCTCAACATAATATATAATTGCTTATATAAGTACCAGTCGCTGGCACCAGCTAGTTATATATTATACCTAGATTATACCAGAAAACCCCTTGACTGTAGCAGTAACAAAGGGTAGAAAAATAGAGTATCAAAGATAGAGATTAACTAAATGACTGTTCTCAAAAAATGCAATCAAATCTCTCTTTATGTTCCTGCCAGCTAATATAACCGTTTTCTGAATCTCTTCGTTCAAGGGCTCTCAGTGTTCATTCCGGCCTTCTATCAAATTCCAGCACAGATTAATTGACTTATTCGACCTTACTATATATCCTGATCACACAAATTTCATAATATATACTGGCTTTTGGCAGCGACTTCAACCGCGCTCTTTTTTCTTAAGCGATGAAAAATAAAAATAAAACTTCGCCTGTATTGATACTTTTTGTCTGGATGAAAGGTAAACTCGAAAAATAAAGTGCTTGAACATTCTTTGTATGTTGTAGAATAATAAGGTCTGTTTTCCTTTGATAATTCAAAGTGACAATTTCTATTGCTATCTTTATTAGAGATGACAAATTAATACCTATTTCAAATCTAAGCCTTAGCAAATTTTGAAATGAATGGAATTTGTAATCGAAACTGATAAAGCACTTTTCTTGTCTGCTTTACATGTACCTACGCAAAATGTCATGATGATCGGTCAAGTAGTTATGGCGCAAAAGCGTAACAAACAATTAAGTAACAAGCAGAAAATATTTGATTCAATCTTAAAATAAAGTTTGTAGTGAAAAGTTACAGTGCGTGCCGCAGTTATGACTTGGGCAGCTCGTCTGATGACTGAAAAGAAATATCAGGATGCCTGCTTTTGTTTCCCGGTGAAATGAGTAAGGGATATTAGGGTGCCTTTGTCTGTCATATCGATTTGTGTTTTATTTTCATCCTAACAAGTCATGCAAAACATTTTAATTCCTCATGGCTGTTTTGTATATGCAACGGCAGCCACATATCATCATATAGATTAAGCTGATGGATTTATTTATGTATATAAGCTGTATATTATGTATATAAGCTGCACCCAAAAAACCCTTATATAAGGGTATAATATATAAAAAATGAGAATGTGTTAAAAAGAGCATATCGTAAAATATTATCATTGAAACAATAAATAATTTCAGAAATTCAAATAAATTTCTTGAAACCTAGATAAACACATAGGATACTTTTTATCCTGGCAACAAGTTGTTCTACAATAAACTAGAATAAGAATTAGTCTTAAATACAGAGGTAATAAGTGTTGAGTTTTCAATTCTACATTTGTATAATAAGTTAGTAATGTCACTTACTTAGTACAAGTATTTCAAGCGATTGTATTTTAATATTCACGTTACATTTTTAATTAATATCTAGCAAGCGTCTCTAAAAAAAATTACAACACATTTTTTTCTAAAATTCATCAAGCGGCAAGAAAAATGTGTCACCTCGCTCGTAGCTGCGATGCAACGAATACATCTCTACTAATGTACATTGCGTTGTGGTCAATAGAGGACGCACACTTCCGAGTCTACGTGATTTAATGAGTCGGTGAAGACTCTAGACAGAGACGGGTATACACGTGAATCGCCATGAGATAAAGTAGAGGTGAAAATAGAATCTGATGCGGACCGTTACGTAATAGCTCCCCGTTACACTGCCTATAGCCTACCGCCTAACAGCTGTCTACGTGTAAATATGTAACAGAGCCTGTTTCACATATAACTAACTCTACACTTCACATCTATAGCCTCTCACTCGTAACTGATTGCGGTGTCGGTACACACGCCGGCACTTGTAGTTCTAATCGACCTAAAATTGAACGCTTTTTGAACTGAGTTCGATGTTTACATTGAAATTTGTGAAACAAAATTAAACTTAAAAACCCACGTAACTTTAAAAAAAAAATTAACATACAAATCTTCTCTCTTTATAATATTAGTATAGCATGTTATATAGTATAGATAAAGTTTATATGTTTGCATGTTTGTTACTCAATCAAACAGATAGTTTATTACCAAACATATAGAGTACTTATTACTCTAGAAAAGTGTAAAGGTTCCCGGAAGATCGTTTAAATATATAAAAAAGAGTGCGCCAGTGTCGCCGTGGCCACGCCACCGTCGTCACAGCGATAAAGATGTTGGGCTTTATAATACTCATAATTCATTTTCCAACGCGGACAAAGTCGCGGGTACCAACTAGTTTCATATGTATTTCTTTAGTCTTAATATGAACAAAAGTTATGCCGTTATTATTTTATTTATTAAATATTTTTAAATTTCGCGGAATCTCTGCACCAGTTAACAGTTAACACGGATTGAGTCTAACACACTTTTTATATTATTTCGTTCTCGTGCCTTTATTATTTCCGAGTTGTATTTTAAGTAACTAGGGATATAAATTGAGAATATTTTGCAGAATATTTTTATAATTTCTAGATTCTATTTGAGCTTCTCTTGAATTTTTTATGACATAATATTTATTTTATTTTAGGTACTATAGCGACCCGATCCCGGCTTTGTATTGATGCAATTTTTAGTTTATAATATGTATCATAGATATGGATTCAACTATTCATTAATAATACGATTGTTATTTTTAGTCCCATTATGTACTTAATGCATTAATTAAAGCTTTAAATAGTAAAATTTCTATAAATTTTTCATTGATGTATATATATCTTCCATATTATGTTCTGTTCTGAAAAAATTGTTAGTACCTAGATACTTTCACAACTCAGGCCTCAAGGGCATTGATTACTTTTTATACAACTTATACTTATTTATGTATATTAGTACTAACGATATTCTATAATATCGTTGTACCAAAGATATAAACCGTGAAATAATATTGCTTTAGAAAAAATTAGTAAAATCTAAATTTCCTATCGAAATTTAAATTTTCCTTTTTAATCATAGCGATTACCGAAAAACAAAATTATGTAAGACAAGAAATGGTTGCATAAAATTAATGAGATCCTTATCTAATATGCATACAGACGTGCAGGCACAATATAGACAAAACCTGATAACTGAAATCTTAAGTTAAATTAAGTTACGAGTGTAGCAGTATCAGAGATATAAATCCATAGTTAGATAGAGCCTTCACGTGTTGGCATGATAAATTGATGCTATTACGCAGGGCTGTGACAAGCACGTTTTCTAACATTTGACATTAGAATTGATGCGTTGTCCTAAACATGGTCCGGTGATCATCTAATGATAAATCTGCTCGACCAATCGCAATGATGTGGAATTTTTTTTAATAGAAAAATATTCAACTTGAAGTAGGTAAATTGATAGTTTCAAGCATTTAATTCTATTTTTATTTTATTTTTTTTCTTTATTCTTTTATTTTACATTTTTATAAATTTTAATTTTGTCAAAAATATCAATGTATTACATTACATAACGTACCTTGTAAAATATATAGATCCTTTTAGGTTTGATAATAAATAAATACATAAATAATATACAACTGCATTGACCTTGTATATTTTTCATATATACTCGTAGATACTGATAGATAGAGAAGCAGCAACTAATTGGTTCTTAATATAGGATGAGCTTTCAAAGGAGGCGGCTTGGTACCGGTTTTAGCGAGCATGAAGACAATTTTTTTATGTATTTTTATGTAAAGGCAGGCAGGTCGTCTAGTAAATGGTAGGTTGCTACTGCAAATACGCTACCAATCTTAGTATAACAGGAGATAGGAAAATATGCTCTGCCGTCCCTTATTCATTTACCAAAACACTAACCGAAAAAAAAGCGAAATTCAGTGTGCCCTGACACTACTGCGACATGCAGTCTAATAAGAAATATATCTAGAATTATATCGAATGTGGTATTAGTATAAGCTGCCTTCATAGTTCTTTTAGTTTCTTTTACTTTAGTTGCTATCTTTATGCTCTACATCCTTAGGTTGTATCTAGATGTGGTGCGTGTTCATTCCGCATTCTGTCATCGGGTACTTGACCGCAACTAGCAGGCAGACGGAAAGTGTGAAAAGCTCGTAGGCCGGAGTGCTTGAAAGACAGCGTTGTTCTATATTCTCTAATGTAAACCAGGCTGACGAATAATCTGTAAACAGCGACTGGACGTCAGCGATACCAGCGCACACCATCTGCCGTGTAAACTGCGGCGTATGAACAAAAGCCCTCATACATATTGTAAAATATGTATTAAATTGGTCTATCGTCTCACTCGCACAGCTCAAACAGAGAGTTAATAGTCCTGTAATTGCTGTTTGACAAAAATCATACAAACCTTACTTTTTAGTCCAGTCACCTGACTAGCGATTTGAGACTTGTAAGTAAAAAGACACTTCGTTATGTCACTGTAAGTTGAAGTCAGAGGCTACTACCAAACAAGATTTTCCTAAATAGGTTAGTAGAATATCTCTAAAATAAAGAATTTCTTTGTCTTTTTTATTAACTATTCAATTGTTACTTGTATAAAAAACAGGCTGCTGAAATGTTCTCTAGTGGGTACTTACAATTTACACAAAAATATATTAAAAGTTATAAGGCATAGGATTCTTATATATATATATTTTAATTTAATAACCTCCTGTGTAGGTTTCTCAGCTAGCTATGACAATTTGTAAACCATGCATATTAAGTTGGGAATGGGGTGTAGTCTGATTTCGTTAGAGGGTTTACAGATCTATGACGCAGGAGATAAAAATCATCCCGAATTACGTTTCACTGCATGCCCATCCTAGTTTAGAAAAAGGGGGTTGCCATGGAGAGTAGTCTTTTATTTACTATGAAGCTGTTCTCTCGTTTCCCTACAGCTCCGGACAAAGAACCGAGCGTTATATTATCATGAGTGATAATTGATAATATAACCGACGAGTGTTATATTATCAGTGACAAATGTTTTTATTTCATCTTAAAATAAGTAGGTATATTAAAAAATTTCCCAGAATTTTTAATTAATGGAAACATCGAATATGTTCCTATCCATCGAATATATTAAAAAGATACATAGGTGTATATTGACAATGTTAAAATGTTAAAAAAAAGAAAATTTAGAAATTTGGTACACAAATCCGACACGGCAATTCCACATACTAATATTAAATATAAGCCTAAAAATGTGTAATTTATTATGACATAATTTAAGTTAATACGAGTTTGGAAATCTTAGTCGTTGAAATAATAAGGTTCGACTGAAAAATAAAGAATAATATTATGTGATTTTATTTAAAAATATAAATTTACTTAAAAATACACTTTTTTATATATTATTTTTAAAAACTAAACTTTTAAGATATAAATTCACAACTAAATATTAAATTACTTACTGAGTTCACCTACAAGCAAAACTCAATTAGAATATCAAGTATTCTTTAATGTTGAAATAGCGAAAACGTTCGTATAAAACGGAACCTTAGACAATATGAAATTATAGTGAGTTCACGCACTGGAAGCTGTGCCAGGGAGACGTGTAAAGGGTCTAGTTAACCATCATGCGTCAGAGCAAATTATGTACATGTCAATGTAATGCTCTGCCTCGTGAACCGCTCAATATGCGCTTACTCGTGACACCCTCGCAGGGTTCATTACGCACGCCACGTCTAACCTGAGACCAGTAAGGAATTATAATTTTAGTTTAAATCAGTATGGAATTTGGTTCTAACGGAAGGCCAACGCAGGTCTTCCTTCCTTATGCGTTAGAGCTGTTATGTGGTAGCTGTTACGTTTGTGGGTGTCCTATTCTATCCTGTCTATTAGGTATATTATGTCAAAAGATTCCACAATGCATCGACATTTTATTAAAGAGTTATTTACACAATATTAACCCGCTCCCAGCGTCACCCTGTATGCAATTTTTATATATTAAAATCTTCCCCGTTTATCCCTCATTCCATATGTGTAAACCAAATTTAAAATCGGGCTACGCATTTTTGAAAAAAATAAAATGAAATTTGTTTTTCACTTTTTCCAAAGTTCGCTCAGTATTAGCACCATTTCGAGATGGGTTTTATTGGATAGAAATCTCACATCACACATAACATTTTCTCCTCAAAAAAAAATTAAGATTTATTTCCTCGTAAAAAAAATTCTTATTTCTTACATACACTGAGTTGCCATACTTTGTGTCATCTGCACTGGGATCACAGTCGTGACTAATATCTGCATTCGTCGCTCATTAGCGTATACAAGGATCTTTAAGAACGAGGGTTGCCAGTAAACCTTTTTACATCCGACATAGTAACAGTAAAGTACTAACGCAAAATCAATGTTTGCCCCTCGTTTGCCTCTTTGCCCTCTAATTAGTGAAATTGGAATGTTATTATTCGTTCTTCCTTCGAAGGGAGTTATCAAAACAAAATTGGTTTATAAAAAAATACCCAAAGTGTATCTAAGGGGACTTAAAGTTAATTAGGACTATTCGGACTACTATTAGTAGAAAAAAAAATCTTAAATTATTTACATTTATTTAGGTGTCAATTATACACAGATCACAGTTATACACTACTAGCACATAGTATGAGCTCATCAGAGCTCATTTAAATCCAGGCTATTGCTTGAAAATCAGCGATTTTATATTAACTTTTGGAAAAAAATATATACTTAAGTACCTATTTCATTTGCCTATGGAAAAACTTAGCATTTTATAGCTTGCTTTTTGAGGCAACTCAGGTATGTATTTTACTTGTAATTATGGCTATTAGTAAAATGAGATTCCAATAAATTATTGCCAGACAAGGCAACTTCAAAATATTTGGGTAGGCCTAATACTATCAAATATTTAGTCTAGCATTATTTCGTGGAATTGTCTACACCTTTACAGGCATGACATTCTAATAACAGATGTCTTTTGAATTAATCTTTTTATTTCATTAGAAGAGAAGTTCATTCTATAGAAATAAGTACCTTATATTGCGAGTAGTTATACCTAACCAGGCCTAATTGAAAGTTCTTTGCGTCGTCGTTGGAGTTTAAAAACGTCTTTGCAGTCAGCTGTTGTCCTACTTACAAGATCTTAGCTCCTTTGAACACAAGATAACTAATAAATTTTATACTATTTGTTTTCTGCTTAAGAATCGATTTGTATGAAAATTTATGGGTGAAAAAATTAAATGTCACATGTCACACGTTACGCGTTACAGGCTACACTATGTTTCAATACATATTAATATAATATAATACATTTTTAATTACATTTATTAAATTATTTATTTATCGTTCGTAAGGAGTGAACTCCAGTCGTGCGTCAGAGCTGACACACACACACATTTTTATATTTACAATCTTATACACACTTCGGTAGTCTACCTAATGACACACGCACTCAAACTCATGTTCCCCTTACAGGAACTTCATCACATCACTCACTTACTCCTTACTCATCATAATTATTCATGTCTAATTTTACACATGTTTCCATTCAACTATAACATCATATTCATTCGTACGACGTCATTATATTTGTAGGACAACATTGTTCTGTGAGCTTACAACAAACTTCGCTAATGACTTCATATATGTAAATACATCTTTTATATTTAGGGCCTCTTTCACCATCTGTCAAGAAGGCTAGCCGTCATTTAAAGTAACCTGTCACCGGGAATAATTTAGCTGATATAACTTTGTTTGTATCAGCTAAAAGTAAGCTAAAAGTCCCAAGCATTAAAAAGAAAATAATAAAAAAAATCGCCTATCGAAGGATGCTTAATAAAACATAAAATTATTTTTAAAAGTAACTAATCAACACTTTACTTGTAGTTGGTGAAAGAGGACCTTAATCTTCTAAATTTATTTTAAAAAATAATTATACAAATTGCATTGAGACAATCTGTAAGTTGTAACATACTTGAAGAGACACTGAGTTGACAATAAAAAATAAAATACTATTATAATAATAAATTAATAATACATTTTTTTTTATTGTACTTACTTAAATAATTCGATTTGCAGAAATAACCAAATACACTACAAACTCAAAAAATATCTTTATTTTTCGAAATAAATATAATGTAATTGTCACCGGTGCGATGTGAAGGAACACGAGTGGATACATGATTGTGTCTATTGTTTCAATATCCGTAGCACACGGTCAATTTGGCGCATTGTTACAACACACACACGCACAAATTGTAAATTGAAAACGAAAACATAGTATAACGTAATTCTTTTACGTTACATAGATGTTTCTGGAGTACGTACTGAGAGGTATGAGGAGAACAATATTTTAATACTGCTTGTTGTGTAGTGGCACTGCGTTTCGCAGTCATTTGGGCAGCCTGACTGGCGGCAGTATCTACTCGTACTTCCCGTAGAGACCCCCGTGAAAGGAATGTGTGCTGTTTTGTTTTAAGGAGGTGTGTATGGGATTCCTTAACCCTTTCTAATTCCTCATTCTTAATCGTACTAAGGTCGGCACTATATGTGGCGTTAATTGCTTGTGCTATAGGCGACGAAAAATTACTAAATAAAATACAACTACTATTGAATTATTAACTACTAACTGTTGCACGCGACTTCGTCCGCGTAACTTTATAAAATATAGCCTTCGCTGATAAATAGCTTCCCAACAGTGAAAGTTTCAAATTGGTCCAGTACCTACTTTCGGAGCCTATTCAAACAAACAAACAATCAAATCGTTATATTAGTATAAAGAGCCACGAGGGCCTTCATCAGAGCTCATTGTGTATTAAATATGTGGGTATGCGGGCGTGGACAGATAAATCACCAGTTCAAAGCGATTCGTCAAAACGCGTGGTTCACGGGCCGCCATCTCCGGAAAAGTAAGTACCCTCCGGACAAGATGGCCGCCCTGCTAAACATCGGCAATGACGCTTCGCTAGGCTGACTTTGACAGCTAAACGTCAACCTGATGTGTGACATTGGCAGATGCGCCGTCAAGTATATATTTCTTGATTTTTTCACATTATTACTGCTGTGATTAAAGTAAAGAAACATTTGAAGACACTCTATTCATTTTGTAGCTTTCGAAATGTTCTTGCACTTTTATACGAGCTCTTTGTCACGTTTGAAGCGCCAAAACGGTCGAGTCAAGCATCCACTAAAGAAACACAATTCATACTCAAGCATGTTTTGGACACATCTGACGCTATGATCCGAGCTAATTTCTAAAGGACATAAAACGAGAAAACAAGTGGACAGGAGGGTAATTTATGACGTAATTTATTAGAAGGATGTGCTATAATTATATGTAATTATAAAATTATCGTCATAAAGATCTTTTTTTATTAGACTTAAGAATTTTTTAAAATATTCTTCTAAGGTTTTCCTATAATTAATGATCGTATAATTTTTTTCATACAATTGTTTTTACCTTGTTTCATTAAATACAAAAATATTTTTTCTTTAGCATTCTAACATCAATTAACATGGTACTTATCAATACTTTCGGAGAGTAAATATTGCTAACGATGTTTTGAATGTAAGCTGTATGACATCTCCGAAGTAGATCTCTCTTAATTAGCTAGTTACAGATTTAAAGGCTGCATAAGCTAGCGGAGTAAGTCGGCTACAGTCGCATCTTACGAGTATTACCTTTAAGTCTGTTCCGTTTTCGAGGCTTAAAATGAATGTTCCAGGTTCTCTATCGATAGTTACATAAGATATAAGATAACGCGTTCAAAGTTAAATATTTGCAAAATTTATTTAACGAAATGAGAAATTCTTATTCATATTCGCTTTTTTTTTTTTCATT
The DNA here is from genome assembly GCA_947623395.1 of Synanthedon tipuliformis. NCBI lineage: Eukaryota > Metazoa > Arthropoda > Insecta > Lepidoptera > Sesiidae > Synanthedon > Synanthedon tipuliformis. The sequence continues at coordinate 6,439,846 of OX392417.1, read as the reverse complement.
CTAATGCAGCAACTCTTTTTAATTACGGATTAGATTGCCGATTAGAATCGGCTTAGATTATTCTCTGTACCTATACTCCTGGCTACGTGCTGTATGATCCCGTAAAGATCCGGTAAAAAATTAGCGCTAAAAATGACATACATAATCGCATTGTATGTATTATACATTGTTATTCTACATTATTATCACCTATTAGATGGTCTGTCACCTGTAAGGTGGCTCCTGGCTACGGTCTTCAAGTTAGAATCTTGAATGGAATTGAGAACTATTCACAATAAGTATACATATAATTCAAGAAATATTAGTCTATAGAATTTGTAGTTCTAATATAATAAAATACTCTCTAGTAGGTTATTTTAGAGTAATGTACTTTAGTAATCCGTACTAATATTATAAATGCGAAAGTTTGTATGTATGTATGGATCTTTGTAACTGTTGTTGTTTCATGTTGTTCATGTTGTTTCATGCAAAAACTACTGAACAGATCACCATGAAATTTTGTATACCTACACGTTGTCTGATACACCAGAAAGGACATAGGGTACCTTTCATCTAGAACGCGGACGAAGTCGCGGGCACCAGCTAGTAATTTATAGTTAATGTTTCTGTCGTAGGTCGAACTGCAGTGCCAATAAATTCAACAAAATCATCGTCAGCCTTTTATTTGTTTGGAGGAGACATCAATTGTAAAAGAACACAAGTTGATCCCACTTCCCCTCTCTTACATTCTGAACTCGTTTGCACTTGGTCTACAGCCAAATGGAATGACTGTGTGGCTCGTCAGGCTACCACATGCTCTATAACTTACTCTTATTTCTATAAGTATTCAAATCGCCATATTTTATCGTCTCCCAGTAACAATTCTAACATGAATGACAATTTTGCATTCTAAAGATTATAAGAGGTTCAGGGCCTCTTTAACCATCTGTCAAGTAGGCTAACCGTCGTTTAAAGTCACCTGTCACCGGGAATAATTTCGCTGATATACCTTTGTTTGTACGGTAAAAGTCCCAAATATTAAAAAAAAAATATGAAAAAAATTCGCCTATCGAAGGATGCACTAAACCGAGTGCATAATTTAATAAAACAAAAATATATTTCTTATTGTAACTAATCAACACTTTACTTGTAGTTGGTGAAAGAGACCCTTAAGAACTTTGTTAAGTAAATACTTACGGCCTTATTCATAAAAAGTTTTAGAAGGCTTATGAGCTTGTTATAAGAAATTTACCAAAAAGTGTTATTCATAAACGTTCAATAGCAGCAAACCGCTTAATAAGTGTTTCATAAAGTTATTGAAGCAAGGACCCTACTATAAGCCTCTAACAAGGGAACAATTCAAGATGGCCGACTTAAAACAGCTGACCGACTGACTGATTTCTATTGACGTTTGATGTGAGTTTGAATTTTGATTGATGTTTGTTTGTAAAGGAATTAGCAAATAATAGTTTAAATTACATACTTATGTAAGATATAACATAATAAGTGATATATATAGTAAAAATACAATATATTTTTCAAGTAATTTATTATTTTCTCATAACAATTTTCTTTTGCACTAAAATTTCTTTTAGGTCCAATATTCTCCCTTTCTTCTCTTCATTTTTAATTTGGGCTTCATGAAGCTCCTTCCGACAATCCATTTCATAAAATAAAAGGCTGAAATAAAAATAGCACATATTATTATGTGTTGTGATGAAATATTATGTGGGATGTTTATTTGGCATACAATATTTTATAGATATGAGCATATTAGAGCTATGTGAGCCCGAAGGCTGTGGTGCAATAACACACTATCAACTTTGCATTGTCATGGTGTTATGTGATATTGTCCACACATAATTATTTATTATTTCTCCACTACATATTATAATACAAAGTCCTCCGCCCCATCTGTCTGTCTGTTTGTGATAAACTCAAAAACTACTGCACCGATTTTCAAAATTCACAGTTAGAAAACTTTGAGAAAAATAAAAGTAGTTCCCTCATGACAGCAATGCTTACAATTTCTAATAAAATATTAATAATAATTTTTTTGTTTTAAAATTGCATCATGCGATCAATCCAAAGAATATGAGCAGATTTGTTGAAGGTGTTTTAAAAATAATAAAATAAATATATTTATAACAAATAAAAAATATTTAATAAAATAATTTGTTTAGGTTAGGGAATATTTGAAAGCTAAACATGAAATTACCTGATTTATTTGGTCTGAATCAAACTCGTTTGTATCTATAATGAATTCGTTTGGGAGCCACGAACTTATATCTTCAGCGTTGTCTGGCTTCCTTGGCGGCGGTGGACCACCACCAGTCAACAGTTTGTTTTCTTTCTTCTACTTTTTGTCGTTTTTGGGTCATCTTTAAAATGCCCCACTGCGATTTCAGCTAAGTAATGGTACGTGTGGTACCATTGCACATACCTACTATTGAAGCTGGAAATAATGAACAACTTTAACAAACATCTAATATAACAATAACGTACGCATTAAATATGTGTTAGTTCATGTCTTAGCAATTGCCAAACTAAGCTATACATACCTGACTTGTAAATCCGCCCACGCTGCTTGTATTTTGTAATTGCAATTAGTGTCCGTATTTTTATTTTCGATCGCTTCAACTCTCTCCCTCACCAATTCCATCAATAGATGCTACGGAAGTAAACGTAAGAAATTAATAAACAGAAAATACTATATAAACACAACTAATGGCAAATAAATTTTTTTTAAAAAAACACTCACTTTATCTTCCTCTGACCAATTTAGGCTTCTTTGCCGTTTTTTATCCACTTTTGGATTCCATAGTTAATTGCGAATCAAAAATTTGACAAAATTAACAAAATCACTTATTTATCACACAAGTAAATTGGGTTATATTTTCAATTTTCATAAGAAATGTCAAAATATCACATAAAAAAAATCACTTTACTGTCATTTGGGGCGTGGATACAGAGATTTTAGCTTTTTTGTCTATGAATTCATCAGAACGGCAACATAACAATGATAAACTAACTAATAGCGACATATTAGTTATGACAGGCTTATGGAACGTTTATGAATAGCAATTTTATAATAAGCTTATTAAGGTCTTATGAGCGTTTTAACTATTGAACGTTTTAAGCCTCTAATAAGGGATTTTTATGAATAAGAGCGTTAATGTTAATAATAATTGATAAGGCATAGTTTTTTTTAACCATTTCCGACGATATATTATTTATATTAATATATTTAAAAAAACAATCTCATACTTAATTGAAAGGTCACAAAAGAGTCACGTCAATCAGTAATTTGTTTACATGATGAGAGCACAAGTTGACAAATCTTTTTTTAACTAGTGTTAAGAATTAAAATAAAGAAGCATTTTTCATATCTATAAATTTATATTTGAAAAAAAGAACCCGAAGAAATCAAGTAACGAGTTCACACTTTATTGTGATTGAGAGAAATTTAAAAATATTTTTTTTTACGAAATAATTTTAATGGATCCGCTTAAAAAGTTTTAAAAGAAAGAAATCTATCGAAACAAGATTTATTGAGCGATACTGACTGTTCTTATCAAATTTAAAATAAAATGCAACCACAGATGCATTAAATGAGTCATGCATGAATCAAATAAATGGACATTTGTGAGTTACTTTATTTCCTACCTTTAGCCGCAGCCGTTGTCAGCTTACCTACTGAAATATTTACCGTACAAATAAAGGAAAAATAAAGTTATTTTATTTTTCGAAACAGCTCCGAATCAACTAAATCACATTATTTGTTCGATAGTAAACGAATTGAGGCCTACGTCTAGTTAGTACTAAAGCGAGGTCACGTAGGTTAGTTAGTTACATCGAAATAACGCTGACCAGTTTGGCAAACTGCGCCAAGCAAACTTCTCATTTTGGAAACTGTTCAAAACAATTTTCAAGTTACAACAGAAAAATAAAATACAGGTTGCTTCATTTCTTTCCACATAAGTTACGTTTCTAATAATTTCTTTGTAAATATCATTATTATATTATTAATAACAGCTTTTTCCATATTTCATAGATACAATTCCACATTCCATTTATTGGCTTTTAGTCAGTGATTACAAAAATTCAACCTGCGAAAATGACACAAATATTGCACATTTTAGAAATTACATTGTACTAGATATGAAATTAATTTCAATTTGTTTCCATCTTAACCTTGAAATTATGTCACAGAAACATCCTGTTTTTTTTTATTTATTGCTAATTTTATGACTAATAACTAACGAGAAATCATGGAATTACGTAGTATGGAAATGACAAGCGGCTCCCGTTCAAACGTGAAAGTTTTAGTTTTAGATAGCTTCTCCAGTACATTAATACATCAATGTTTCCCCTAGTCTCTGTTCATTGTGCCTAGTCGGTTAAACGTCTATTGAAGTTTGCCGGCCGAATCAAAATCAAAATAACTATTAGCAAACCTAGGCACCAGACTCATAGGTTATTTCTTTGTTATGGAAATGTATGAGCGTGTCCCCTTCGTTCGTGTCCGGCCTGTACGCGTCGTACCGCTTACGGCTATCTATCTGTTACCTGTAACCAACTACAAGCTAAACGGTCAATTAGGCGGCTTTTCCTCTCATGCATTTCTACTCGAATAAAACAATACCACGTTCTGATCAATCATAATGAAACCTTATAAGTTATAACCTTATAATTGTAATTACTTAATTCTAATAATATTATAAATGCGTAAGATTGTTTAAATTCTTGTCATAAATTTAAATTAACTGATTGGTTAAAGCATACATTAAAATTAAATTTGTATTTATGAATAAACTTAAAAACTACTGCACGGATTTTAACAATTCTGTCACCTGTTGGAAGCTACATTTCATAAGTTATGCGGGCAAAATGGCATGAAACAGCTAGTTACGTTATAAATGCGAAAAACGTTACACAAAAACGCTGGTTTATTACCTGGATTAACATGTAGAATAATTTTAATAATGAAAAATTTTAAGTTCCTGTGGGATTTTTAAAAAAGCGAATTACAGAGAAATTATGTCTAGTACTTATATTATATTTTTTCGTGGATTTAATTATAAACTTAATCACTTGGTATCTTAAAAAAATATGACATTTAATAACGGTAACTGGAAATATATCCCTTATATTTTCAAACAACGAAAGCTCCACCGATTTTTGTAAAGTAGACGGTTTTATTTTATAAAATGTGAATCTGGAAACTATCCAAAAATTCTTTTGGGCTTTGTTACACCACGCTGGCCGTTGGTGAAGAAGAAAATGAACACAATATTGATATTAGAGACGACAGGAATTTTTTTCTCTCTCTTTTTATTACATTAGTTGTTGTACTTTAACGGTACATATTATGACATTTGCAATGTCGTAATGTATTAAACAATCTAATATTGAAATCTGTTATCAAAAATAAGCGAAATAAATAAGCTAATAGATAAAATTTAATAGGGTTTTTTGCAGTCAAACTGAAAACTTATGTTAACGAGGTAAAAAAAAATTTTTTTTTAATTTTTGTCTGTTTGTCTATGCGTTTATGCACGCTAATCTCAGAAACAGAGGGTAGGTACAGCTAGTATATAATATTCGTCGTAGATTTTGACTAATAGAGTAGTCGTAAATGTGGTCGTTAAGAGACATTAATTTATACAGATGCTGTATTGACATACAATACAATTTGTCACCCCCTTAAGTAACTGCATCTACCCTCGAGTGGTATTCTGTGATGTTCTGTGACATGCAAATCTTGGTGATAGTATTAAATGGGACAGAGGGTAGTGTGGTCGAGTCGATTCTAGCAAATTGATGTAACAAGCCCCACGTCGGAGGTACGTGGAGCGCATCAGTAATGCGACGTGTGGTCATAGCAGCCTGATAATTTTATTACAAACACCTGCGCAGCTTTGATTGAGCTTAATGAAATGAATATTGTTCGCTATTTAAAAGTGTATGAGGTTTAATTAACAAACTTAAATGTTTATTTTATACTTACTACTCGTTATTAATTTATTTTGCATATTAAAGGAATTAACACTATTTATCAGTTAAAATTTGTTCCATTTTTAATATTAATTAAGCTAATAAGATGTTTAATGTTCTCAATATCCTAACTAATATTATGAATGCGAAAGTGTTTGTTTTTTTTTTTAATTTTTTTTTATGTAATGTCGATAGTCAGGCTGACAGTCCACTTGATTGGCACCTTCGCCCATAACACAAGCAACGCCACAAATGCTGTAAGTTCAACTGATACCTCAAAATTTTGTGACATGGTGCTACAATATTTTGAATACGAATAATGTTCGAATTGCATTGTTACGAGTACTATTGGATGTGACGATCTTAAGTTACGTCGGCACAAAAAAAATATTAATAAGAAGTTGTTAATAAAAAAAATAAAGTTGTTAAAAAATATTAATAAGAAATTTGTTGATAAAAGTTTTTCTTTGTTTCAGATAATATAATTCGCAGTGCACAAACATCTTTGAAAATATTTGAAAAGATATTTATCAATTTCAACGTTCAAATATAACCAGATGCAGAACACTGTGGGCTAAATTACGTTGATTTCAAGTTTCATTATGGTAACTGGCTACACACAACCTAACCTTGTTCGCACTATCATCTCATAAAACTCTTTAAACAAAAATGGCGCTATTGTATTTTAAAGCAAAATAAAATTACAATCACTACACTGAGTAAAAACAATAATTTTCAATTGCACTGTTAGCAGGTAGAAAATATAACGAAATACTACATATAATAAATAGTATAAAGATAACTAGTCCCCGGCATCTGCGTGCACTTGCAAGGCACCTTAATCAAGCGTTTGCTTAGTTTCTGTCACATAAACTATTGATTAGAATAGAAGACCTGAACTTTTTTCCTAAATTCTTAATTTAACAGTTCGCGTAGCACTTACGTGCTTACTTGATATGTACCTGAGTATTCCTCCTGTGTCATACAAATATCTCATTCCTCATCGTCTAGGCCCTTAGCAATTGATAAATGGAAAAGTTGCCGGGAAAATTGCTATGTATAATAATTGCTAATTATATTAATACACAAACATTTTTTATATCTAATATACTTACACATTACATTAATGCAAAAACCATGTGAACGCGTTTGACAATTCGAACACCACATCACAGTACCTTTATTAAATTTAATAAAGGTTCTGTGATGTGTTTATAATATTAAATTATTAAATATCTAAATTTAATAATTTAATATTATAAAATATTTAAAATGCAGTGGTATGATAATTAAGTATCGTTACAAAGTGAAGATAGTGCGAACGAGGCCTATTGAATAGAAATTCAACACATACTTGTAGTATCTCCGCCTAACACATACTTTTGAACAAGGTGCCGCGTGTCAACGCTTCCCATATGCGTGTGTAATAGAAAATTCGCTTAGTAGATAACAGAAGAGCGCTCTTGCGGCGTCATGTTCGCCTAGTATTAGATGTAACGAAGAGGTGGCGCAATCGAGTCAAGTATGTCTCGGTTACGTTGAAACCATACCACAATCAACCCCTTCCCCCCACCACCCGAACCCCTTGAACCCATAATCAAAAACGCACATATACTGCTTCCACACATAGGTACACGCACACATATATTAGCTAATTCATGACCCTTGACCGTACTTCGCAAATTCACAGGATAATTAGCAGACATACCAAAATTAATAAGCTCGCATCCAGCCCGTATCGAAGCTGATTGGTCAGAAACAGAAACACTGAAGAGGACGGATGAATTTAACTACTAAGGGTAAGTACATATGACTTAGTTTATTGATTTAGATAGAACATCTAAGCGAATTCTTGTGTAGGTACAGGTTTTTTTTAATTAAATTATAATCATCCTCTCAACCCTTTTGACTTCCGCTTTAAGAATATTTTACCGCGTACACTAATGAGCGGAACCACAAAGCAATACAACTACGATGCCTGTTTTAATCATTACATGGTTGTTATTTTAGGTAGACACAACATTTTTAATACAATTAAACTAATTTACCTCAAAAATTAGGGATAGGTAAGAGAAAAACTAAATTTCAGGAAACTTAGAAGCTTACATCTAAAAAAGCATATTAAGTGCATTTGTCATCAATCGCGTTGTTAGAAAATTTTGTTAAGGCCCGTTGGTTGAGGCATCAAGTGTCTCGAGTTCAATACCTGGCAGAGCCAACTTTAAAAAGAACTTTTCAAAGTTGGTTCTAGTCTGGTATGTATGAGCAGTGACAGAGCACACTGCGTTTCGCAGTCATTTGGGCAGCCCGTCTGGCGACAGAAACCACCTCCTTAAGAACACTGCTGTTGTGTTCTAATTTTTATACTCCTAAATTTTATTCCTGAAATTATATTTATATAGTGTGATAAAGTTATACTGAATATCATATATTTTTAGAAAAATATTTTACAGAACAATTGACGTTACGCAAATGGTACACCAACAGTTACAAAAGGCTATTCAAACGGAATTATAATTGTAACAGCATGTAATTAATTAAAACAAACGTGTGCACAATTAACGCCTGGTAACCACAGGCGTGCATGTGATGTCAAATTAAGTGTAAAGTATCATATATACGCAACCCATTCAGCAGAGGTGTAGTTCACTTTACAAGGCTCTCTGCGTATGACCGAACGTTGCAAATGAAACCTAGAAATAGGCTTAGAATTTATTAAATACGTTGTACTTTTATTTATTGTTAGTTCATTGTGTTTTCAACATAATTGCACTTTTTTTCGGTTCATAATCCCTTAGAAACTTTTACAATATTAAAATTGGTCCAAACCAAAAAACTTTACAATCTCCTGGAACGATTGTGTGATATAAAATAAATGTAACTTTAGAAGAAAACTTAAGAGAGGAAGCGTGCGTGAAACATCGTAGCGATCTTTATCTCGTGTCTCTTCAATTTTAAGTTTGACGTCAACACAGAGTTGGTTTTTGGCTAACCGCTCATTTCCAATCTGAATAGATTGAAATAAAACTTTGCTTACAAATTTGTGAACGCAGTTTTCTTTAATGCCTTATTATCTACTCTTGTGAAAAAATTATAAAATTAAATAACTATTAATTATTTTAATAACTGACTAAATAAGTATTAATAACCTCCTACGTTATGAATAATAAGCTTTCACGTTATGAAAGCTTATTAAATGGAAAAGTTTTTCTAATAATTCGTACACTTGGAGGAGTAGAACTTTTTTCAATTAAATATAGAATATATATATCTATAATTAATATATTCCAGGTAAATCTTATTTAAATTTGACATTATTTTTCTTTCCACTCACATAAATATTAAATGTTAATTTTATTCCGATCTGATCCCATAACAGAGAATATATTATTTACATAATATGTGTATTTTCCCATGTTTCTACTTACTATTCTGTCTCTTGGTCTCTTTTTGTTGTTTTCTTTTTTTTTTGTTTATATTGATTACTTTTGATATTAATTTATATCTATATTATTTATTACTACTTACCTGTAATATACTATCTGTAAGTAATGTTACAAAATATTAATATAACTTACATATATAGATGATTTCACTATATTTAGTACGTACTCTTTAGAAAATTTAAATTTTTTATTTATGGTTTTATTGCTTTAGGATGGTAAATTGTATCTTACAAGATTTACAGCTGAAAATCAGCACTGTAATTACTTAGTGTCGCGTTAATGGGCTCCTTTACGCACATATGTAGTTAAGTGCGTTTTGTAATTAATTACACTTTTTTAGTAATTTATTATAATATTTTTGTTTCTTTTCCTTTTAATTATTTATTCGTAGCCTTTTCTGTAGGTACAAAAAATAATATTTTTTCAACTATTTTTATCTTAATTCAGTTTTTGATAATTGTATGTTGATAATTTAATATACTTGCACGATGTAACTGTTTATTATATGTATAGACTGATACTAGTTTTGTGGTAATTAAGCTAATTGTAGTAACTAAGTTTCATTGTGCCGTGTAATGGCAAATTTACCAATGTATGTATATTTACCTTCCCGCCATGACTGTCGATTTAACGAATCAAATTACCTTTACATATTAAAATGAAATAGTTTTTATTAATATAAATATTAAAAACCCATTATTAAAATAATATGTACTATGTTATTTTAAAAAACAAAAACAAAATTTCTACAGGTCGACAGACTGACGGTTAACTTGGCAAGCTTCGGCACAGGTGCTGTAAGCGCTGCCGATCAAAGTAGGACTAAGGATAAGTGAAAACGAAGGGATGGAAAAATGGGCTCTGGCATCCCTTACTCGCTTACCGAAATATAACATTAAAAAAATGTGATATTTTTTTTTCGAAATAACTAAAACATTTTTAAATCACTGACAGCCATTAAAAAGTTAAACTCTCGCCCTAGAATTCGATTCATTCTAACTGTGTAATAAATACAAAAGCAAACAATATTTTATATGCGTTTATGGTAATAGAGTACTTAATGTAAAGTGATATTTCACTTTTATTACGCCAGAAAACAATTCAATTCTTCAATAACAAAACGTAATTAAATTAGTTATTCAAACCAAAAATGCACATTTGGAAACAATGAAAGGGAGGACTTTATGAAGCATTCAATTATAAGCGATTATTTCTTAAACCTTAAATAACAAGACATAAAATGTGAAGTTTAAAAAAGGTTACTTTAATGGTTAAAAACTAGTACTAAATGTTATTTGTAATAACTATTTGTTATACTTAATGCTGTTTTTTTTTTGTTTTTTTTTTTTATATGGATTCCCATACTAAATAAAGAAGACTGGCAGCGCCATCTCTTTATTGCTTAAGGAACTAAGCAAATAACCGTTTAAACTAGTATCGATAGGTTCATTACTATCAAAATCACAAAAGTAGGTATTTGACTTCGTTAGTAAGGTGTATAATTTTTAACTAAAAAAAATCAATAATTCTATAATATTTTATTGGATATTTTTTATTATAAAGGCAATAAAAAAAATGTTAATTGCTGAGGATAATGACCAACGAGTATGTAAATAATTATGAATACAATGGCGATATAATGCAAGTGGATCTTCTAGTTCAATGGACATTGTCCAAATATCCTACAGTGTGGATGTGCAAGTTAAGTGTTTAAAATAGACGCAGAACTCAATTTATGTATTTAGCAATTTATTCGGGCCTCTCGCAACATTATTCGTATAGGAATTGTGTGAACAATGCAAGATGATGAACCTATTCACTATGTTAACAATCTTTAAGAGTTTACTTATTATATTACTATTCCAAAAAGCTTCGCAGTGGTCATGTGCCTACTATTCTCATAAGTACCTACAGAAATACAGACAAAAATTTTAAGAATAGTTTTTTATTACACACTAGCTGCTGCATTTTAGTAAAAAACAGTTATTTTGACATTACAAACAGATACTAATTGAATATTATTTTCAGTAGATATACAATAATATAAATGTTATTTTCTTTAATTACTAGAAAATGTAAATAGTTAAGTTTAGTATATAGTTAGTTTAATTTATGTTATTTTTTTATGTAATTTACTATGGACTATTTTGTCTGAAAATAAATAAATAATTATTATTATTATACTTAATTATGTAATATTACCTGCCTAACAACAAGTTAACACATGTAGAAAGTAAACAAACAGAATAAAATGACGTACAAACAATGTGATATGAAAGTAACATACAATAACGCTATTGGCATAAATTTACATTTACAATCATTTCCAAACATCATTCTGCGTCATTGGCGCACAATAAACTCAATGCATAATTGATGACGTAACAATAGATTTGATAGTCCAACTGTGTACATCCTTGACAAAATCAAGTGATTAACGCATTCGCCGTAATCTAATTGCATAAATAGTGGAAACTATTTACATGTCCTCAGAGTTTACTTGTGCAATGAGAGAGTATGAAGAGAGCTAGTCTGTTATAGAACAAGAACCTACCTAATTATGTTCATGCCGACAAAATGTGCCTAAAAGAATTAACTTATATGAGAGAGAGAGAGAGAGAGACTTTGTAATTATTATTGTGGACTTACATTGAGTTTGGGCAAACTAAGTCAAAATCAAAATCAAAATATTTATTTATCAATTGGGTACCTATAAATTTAAATTTACCAGGGTTTCGAAAAAAATAGCCAAGATGACGATCCTGAGAAGAAACCCCGAAAGAAACTCAGGATACTAATCTTTTTGTCATCTAAACAACATATATTATTATAAATTGAAGTCGCTGTCCGCGTCTGTCTGTTATCCTCTACCTTTTTCTAAACCAAAAGTTATCTAATGGACTTATCTAATGGAATATTTACTAATGGAAAGAGTGATAGACGAGAAATACAGAAGAAAATAAATAGAAATTTATAATATTAGTTAGGATTTTTATTAAGTATAATACTTGGCAAACCAATACTACTCGTATCTATTTCATTAATATAAATAAAATGGGCATAAAGATATATCTAGTCTCAACAAAATACAAAAACAATACATATATCATAGTATACTCGTGATGGCGACAGTTACGGCATAGAAGTTTTCTACGCCATTAATGTCAAATAATATATTATATTTTGCCTGCGACTTCGTCCGCGTAACTTTATAAGTTATAGACTATGGGGTTATTCTGATGTGTAACTATATTGCTGTAAAGTTACATCGACATGAAAATCAAAATGTTAGAAACATAAATAAATCTAGACTCACGAGCTTTAGCATTTAAAATATTAATCCGTACTATCCGTACTCCGTACTAATATTATAAATGCGAAAGTTTGTATGGATGTATGGATGTTTGTAAATCTTTCACGCAAAAACTACTGAACCGATCACCATGAAATTTTGCATACACGTTGTCTGGGACACCAGAAAGGACATAGGGTACCTACGCGGACGAAGTCGCGGGCACCAGCTAGTAGGATGTAATATGATATGTGAAATATCACTTCCATTGAGTGAGTGAATAATCATTTCGCCCATAACAACAAAAGATATTTTTGTAAGCAAAGAAGTCGTTGAACGCACGTAAGTAAACCGGAATGAAACAAGAAAAATAATATAACTGGTCCTTAAAAGAACCTGACTTCGAATAAAGTTATGAAACGAAACGATTGTATTTAAGATTTTCATATCGCGCTTACCACCTGGAAACACTTGAGAATATTTTTGTAAAAGAATTTCTAAAATGTTTCCAGATGTCTTAAATTCTACTGTATGTATATGGTTATCTCAACATATTATATTCAACTAACTCTTGTGTTATGTTAATTTGGAAGCTGTTGTCCAAAATAAAATAAACCTTTCCACCTTCTGCTTTTAATACCTAAATATATTTAAAAGGTTTTATAATAGCTTGAAGGCTTACTTAGAATAGAAAAAGTGGATTCTTAGGTAGGTACTAGTTCAACGAAAATTCTAACTACGTAACATACTGACGGACAAGTTGATGGTGTACTCGACGATGGGTGGTTACCGTATCTCTATAAAAACCAGAACTTGTTCAATTGTGCTGCCGACTCTGATATAAATGTTACCAAAATATATGTTTACAGAGAGCATAATTATGGGTGCACTTTCGCAAACCTTATTATGTTATAGCTTTGACCTGTATGGCTCTGTAACCAAAGACTATATAAGTATAATTGGGAGTATAGACACGGCGTAGCCCACAAAAAATAGTAGTAGTAAAATTCGTCCACTCGAGCCGAAGTGGACGAATTCGCACATAGTCGCTCGCTAGTCGTAAGCTAGTCAATATCGTTGTGCAGTATACATTGATGCGTTAGTACAGAAGACTATTAACTAGGTAAAAGCACCTATTACCGCGGTATTTCGGGGAATTTTGACTTTAGAGTGAAATATTTTGTAATCAGGTCTATCCTCGGCAAGTAAGCATTTTTTTAAACATTTTAGGGACTCTTTATTATTGATTTCTCTCACTTCTTTTTATTTATTTTGAAGCGTAGTATTTATAATTTTTTTTTTAAAACAGGAAGTCGACATCCCCTATTACCGAGGCATGCTCAAATGTTTTTTCTATTACCGCGGTATGTGGCTCCTATTACCGAGTATAGAAGAAAAATAATACTTGTTGTCCTGATGGTTCCGTATAAAATAAAATATATTTAAAAAATACACAAAACATTGCGATCAACTTTATTATTATCATAATTAAGAAACTGAACAAATGTAGAAGAAGACTATCACAGTTACCTTCCACCTATATTAACAACAATATTTATAATATTTTGCTTATTATAACTAATCTACAGTCTATACAGGGTTAAATTTTATTCACTTGTAGTACTTAATAAACTGCATTAAATCTATAGATATATTTATTTATGTAAGTTGGGTATAATGAGAAAAATAACAATAATAATTACACAAATAACTAAAATTGAATCAATAAAATCAATTTTTCGATTATTCTCGATTATAAACACGTATATAAACGCTACCTCTTTTTACTAAAACTTACTTATTCATCGGACATAAAAAAGCTGTTTCAATGTAGTTAAATATGCGTCTTGGGCCCTAAAAAACTTGAAGCAAATCGTTACGTTCAATATACGAGTAAACTCTTCCAAACCACGCTCGTATTGAGTCTTTTGTGGTTTGATTTCTACTCAATGTCGGATGTCGTTTCAAAAAACCCAATAACTTTTCCATAATTACTGCGAAATTTAAATTAATTACAGTTGTTTCTTGTCGGGACTAGCCAACTTATACTTATGGCAAAGTCTTTGACGTAGTGGAAAGCAGTGGGGTGAGAGCAGACCTGACATCAAAACTGAATGTCCTCGATTATGATGTCATGAATTAATGATCAATAAATAAAAATCACAGCAGAGTAACATGATAAAACCTTTGTCTTTGTTATGAAACATTATTTGTAAATATTTTTATCAAGAATAATTCATTAACGGAACCCTAAATTTGGACACTGGTTACTACAACACGATACGAATACGAATACAGGTTGCTTTATCACTCGGTGATAGATTTTATATGAAAACTGTATTTCCGAGTACTCTGCACTCGTTAATAGATTCTCATATAATCTATTACCGAGGTATGCCGCGGTAATGAGAGTAGTATACAATATTTTTAAATATAATTCCGACCCGTAAAAAAAGAATACCAGAAAGATTTTTTGGTGTCACTTCGAAAAAATAGAGATAAATCTTCATGAAAAACAGTATTTTGAATGACAAGATATGCCGTATTATCATTCTTTTCTCAAATGAATATTGCATATATTTTATGACGTTTTTGACACCCAGTACAAAATTATACTTTAAGTGCTATGAGTTTTTATAAAAATAATGAATTTTTATGGATTTTGCATACATCGTAAATAGATTTTTCGTTTATAGAATACATGAGGACTGGAAGATTGATCAATTTTTACTAATGAGATAATAAATAATTTAAATATAATAAGCAAAATAGGAACCTCAATATTTCCATTACCGAGTGTTCCCTCGGTATTAGAAGCTGCCTCCAATTTTAGGCATCTATCACCGCGAGTTTTATTTCTTAATGTTATTATGTGTTTATTGAAAATTTTACCATGAAAAGTAAAAGATAATACTCCTAGAAATACGCAAAAACAAGTAAACATCATCCGTAGTCAATTATAAAGTATTTTACCTTAAAAATCACGAAACAAAAATATGAGTGCCCTTACATGAATTGCCCCTTGCTTGTATGGACACAACCTGATTCTGCGTTCCCGTCGCACAAATTGATCGTTTTTGATCTGTTCATCTTTGGTATGTCTACCAACGCCCATTAATTCGATGTAAAACACTCCAAGTTAGAACTTGTCCAAAATAGTATCGTTCTAAAGTTACTGTTATTAAATTTAAATACGAAAATATCGGATACCTCGGTAATTGATGCCGATTTTGCATACCGCGATAGTAGGTGCTTTTACCTTACTTTCTTTTTTCAAAAGTAATATTCATTTGGCATTGCGTGTCAATCTCTCAGTAAGTTCGTAAGTATTATTTTAATTCTACCACAGATTTCGGGGCTTTTTGCTTGCTACGCCGCATCTATAGTTTAGATCAATGTCTGTAACTGTGTGTTTGTCTGTATATAGAATCGTAGCTTGCCAAACGGATGGACCGATTTTGATTATTACTATATATTTTTTTCATAATTGACGTGGTCCAGATGGTTCCTAGCTATAGTTTATGAAGATCTATTCAGGCGTTCAAGGACCGTCAGCTCATTTCCTAGATGACGAAAGTATTTAACTAACTTCCACATCTTAGATTGATGTGAAATTTGGTACAAGTAATTACTTTGGTGATATTTCCATGCCATGGTAAACTTGGCCTGATGCTGCAGCATCAAGTAGTCTACAGAATACCCAACTCCTCAGCAATTTACAGCAGATATAGCGTATTAGGAACAATAGGAAGTTGGACATTTACTAAAACGTACCTTAAAAACATTAACATTAGGTTCGATTTCATTATGATTATAGAGCTCTTCGAATTTCAACAAAACTCAATATTCTTACTTATTTTAGCTAATCTTGGAATATGAACTCGTAAAATTGCTGGCACGGAATAGTTTGAGCTGTAAGTATGAATTTACTACTGCACAATTGGAACTATTGGATTGCTTTTACGACCTTATGTATTTGTAATGCGTCCTCGGCTTCGCAAAGCACGGATGCAAATTAAATAGGTATATACAAAACCTTTCTCGTTTATCGCTCATTCCATTGGTGAAAACTGAATCAATATCCGGTTTAGAAAAAGTACTTTTACAATATGTATAGATAGATATATAATAATATCATTTCCTTTTACAATAACATTGCCCTATTGGTATATTTTTCTCTATTAAACCTAATAAACTATACACAATCACACGTAGTTTAATTTAATAATTCAAAACAATATTTATATATTATGTCTTTTAATGAATAAACATCATAATAGTTTTTCTATGTTTTGTATTCTAGCGAGACTAAAGATTTTTTTGTCTCAAATTTAATTATAACTTGTATACAATCTCCTTTATATAAAAAAAATAAAGATTCTATCTTGTGGTATAAAAGTATAAAACCTACTTGAAATTATTAATTATTATTGACCTCATTCATACTTAAGTAAGTTGGCCTCAAAAGTTGGCATTAACCTATTTCGCACATGCTGTCAAGCAAAACAAGCTATTGTCAAGATGAATCACAGATTTGATGCTAACAGCATGCAAAGCGACGCATATATTAAACGACGCATTTATCCTTCTTTCGTTTAAGTCGGTGTTAGATAAGTGAGAATTCAAATGCCTTTCACTGCATAAAGGGCTGGTCAGACGAGCGTGGAAATAGCGTTGCATTATGTAGGTACCCAAGGTTGCATTCTATTCATGGAAATAGGACGTTTATTTCTAGAAAAAAAATGAGATGCGCATTGTAAAGTGTAAAAAATTCAAAATATTAACAAAGAGAAGTAATGAAATGTTTGTTGCTAAGGTAGCAAAGAAAAAATATTTGAATAAACAAATTTTCTTTCAATAACTTCATTCAACTTATTAAAAAAATCGCCATTAAGAAACTTGCGTTTCAGAAATGACTAGCAAGTAATATTCGAAGTCGTTTGAAGTTCCGCCAATCCAAAATAAACTTATTTATATTATAGCCATATTGATAACCAAATCTCACTCTTATCCTTTACAAAGCTTACACAGTTAGTTATTATCTACTTATGTAGTGATTTTGTTCAAAAGGTACTAAAAGATTACAAATCCCCCGACTGTACATACCTACAAACGAGGGATGCTGAAATCAATTCCGGTGTCTTCGTCTTCAATATGGGTCGTAAATAAATTTAAACTGACAAGATTATTTGCGAATAACCAAAGACAGAGTGCAACGCAAAACATTCACGGCCCCTATTAAACTCGCGTAAATAATAAAACATAAGTACGCTAGCAATTCCAATATTATAGAAAAACCTTTAAAGATGGTAGCTAATTGTTAAATCACATTATAGCTAGCATGTTTCCATTGAAAAACATTTATGATTTTCAGTTAGTAATTACAAAAATTCAAACCGCGAAAATGTCACAAATTCTATACATTTTAGAAATTAATTATACTAGATCTATATGAAATTAATTTCAATCATATTATGTCGTGTATTGCTACGACCAATAATAAATGATGGAATTGATAAGTTTCTCGAGTTGGAAAGTGCCCTCTTAAATACATCTATCAAAAGAAATTGCACATCCTATCAAAGTGTTTATTTTTTTAAAACTCTGTAAAATAAACAGCATATTGATAAATTCTGGGAACCCACCATGTTTACGCGACTGTCACAAATGCGAAATTGGTAGTTTGAGCGTGAATTCAAGCCCAATGTACAGGGTGCACGTATTCTATGTATGAGATTGAATCTTTTCCTGCGTTTTTACAATCTCCAATATTTTATGCACTTGAGAGACGTCAACGGTATTACTTATCGCGAATACTAAAAGAAGTACTTTTTATTTTTATTAGTAGTTTTATTAGGTTAAACAGCGCATTACTTGAGAAGAGTTATTTGTATGCAGTAAATAATTTATACCTATATAATAAAAAATAACGCAAAAATAAATAAATATAAAATTTGGTTTGAAGCATTACTTCTCCGAAATCGAGAATGATATTGCAATTCTTTTAACTTTCATCTTTGTAAAACAAAATGGCTACTTTTTAAATCATGCCTCTGTTCATTTACTTCTGAAATAATGAGGTAGAGCTCGAACAAAGGTTTTTGTAAGAGATTACAAGAATATTACGAAGATCCTTTCTTAATTTGGAAACTTAGCAAAAATTGGGCCTTGTTAAGTTGGGCCTCCTAAACATAGCGTCAGTTCGTTCAGATAGCTCAACTTAAAATGGCTAATCAATTCGTTCTTATTTCAATGTAGGCGCGATGTGCAAGATAGTTATTGAATTCTGGGTCGACTAATTAAGTTTAAGTTAACTTTATTTGGACAAATAAATTCATTTTCTCAGTAGGAACTACGTAAGTTAGACAAATCAGACAAAATAAGATTTTAATCGATTTGTTAAATCTATTAAAACTTTTTTATAAATAAAGTTGATTGTAAATAATAAATCGATTTGATAACGTATTTACTACTTATACTGACGTCACTAACTCTAGCTGTCAAAAATAAATGGTTGGACGAAGTATAGGAATAAACTGCAACGAACGAAACCAATACTTAGGTGTCACTGCGGCCTTACACTTCAGAATACTAAAAAAAGCATTTTATTTATTTTATAGATAAAGGAGTTATGAAAAATATTCTAACTAAAACTTTACTTGACGTACTTGACGTATATAGGTCTCATTGAAATATGTTAAACTATTCTTAAACATCGAATAGACAAGTACTTATTGCATTTTGTTGTTGTCTACCGTTCAATATTTTTTTTTTCCACTTATAATTCAATGTGTTTTTTGTATGTTTACAGGAGATGCTGGCGAAAAATACTACCTACTGCTCTCGCGAATTACGATTTCACAACATTTACACACAGCACAGTCATGTTATTCTTAAATCTGTTCGAATTGTTTCTGAAAAAGTAACTTTTTTTATTTGGGTCTATTATAGATTATTGTGGAAAATTAAATATTTGTTTATGTATGTAAAAAAATATTCAAATATTATAAATAAAATACTCGAAAAAGAAACTTATTATAGATACATATATACTTAAAGTCTTTGTTGACCTATAAGTCTTATTTTATCAGAGCTGATAAGACTTTGTTATTTTTTCATTGGTAGGTATGTTTAATATTTTTTATTTATACTACCTGTTGACATAATAAAAATAATTATTCTTTA
The DNA here is from genome assembly GCA_947623395.1 of Synanthedon tipuliformis. Lineage (NCBI taxonomy): Eukaryota > Metazoa > Arthropoda > Insecta > Lepidoptera > Sesiidae > Synanthedon > Synanthedon tipuliformis. Next base: position 6,419,947 of record OX392417.1, on the reverse strand, counting down.
AAGGCTTTTTGCAGGTATTTTTATAATTACCTTCACTATTACTATCACAACATACATACATACCACGTTTCATTTCCTGAAACTATTTATAAATGCAAAGCGAAATGTTGTGTAATAGCATTTCTTTGTGCAAACCCGAGTGAGAAGAAGATATAAGGAATTTGGGAAAATGGATAATTGGATTAACCCCTCGGCTCCGTCACAACAAATGAGTACATCCGGAACACCTTTTTCGCTATGCGCCCCACGCTCTTGTTGCGAATGTAAACTACTTCTGTTCATGCTGACGATGCTTTGGTAAGTAGTTATTTTAACCTCACCCAACACCAATAATTGTTAGTAAAAGTTTCAACAATAGGAAGTATAGTCATGTGACTTAATAATTATACCACAGCATATTTATTTCCTACAGCAGGCCGACGCCTTTGATGTTGGCGAAGGGTTGACACAAATTAAGTAATTTAAAATTTGCTTAAGTACCTTTCTTCATCGTGCGGAAATTGATGAAAGCTTAGTTCTTTATTTATGCGAGATAAAGATTGGCACGCACTTACAGCACATGCCGTATGCACCATTTTGATTTATATAATAAATTAAAATCTGAAAGACGCGATAGCCCTAGAATATTTATCCCAAGCTACTAAGAACGACAAAGTATGCAGCTTGGGCACGTCCCACTCGCGCCTCACCCCTCACGCCCGCACGATTGCCCTGTACGAAATACTGGGCCCTGATTCTGTATGCTAAAACTCTTGTCTTGAGGCAAGATACGTTAATGTCATTCCTTGTCTTGTCATGAAATTCTTATGTCTTATGCCCCCAGCTGAGATAACATAATATTATCTGTGTTTTCAGTGGAATAGTCAAATAAATACAATAGTATACTGTAGTTTTAAGTAAGTACCTACCTATTTAGTATGTTTTTTTATTAGTCATGAATTCTTTTTTCTTACGGCCTGAAGATTGATGAAATGATACTTAAAAACTTAATGCTTACCATCTTATTACTTATAAATACTTATAAACTCCTTTACATAATATAAAGTGTCGTAAATATGTTTGTTTGTAAGCTCGAATAATTCGAAGGACTCTAGAATAATTTTACAAAAAATAAATTATTCCGTCATACCAACGTGATACACATGAATAAAATCCATTACAGTCTAATACCTATGTCTGCTTTTGTAATATAATTCCGTTTGAAATAAACAATTATTCACTGTAAAAAATTATATAAAAAATAATACGTTTTTCAATACTTAACTTAGGCACCCAAATCAAATATAGTTTAATTATTAATTTTCTTATTCCATAGATACTCTGTAAATGCAATTTCTAAATCAAAGTCTAATCTTAAATGCAATGTATGTTTATTAAAAGTGCATAGGTCGAGCAAATAATAAATAGGTATAAAAAGTGTGCCGTGTCAAGTAGTTGTGTTGGTTTTGTACCACGTGTCTGATGAGCTGAAGTCGTTGTTATTTGTGGCATAATTTACATAGAGATAGATCAGCGTCCCGCGGGCCGTGCACCCGTTGAATTTCTATTGTTTAGATTGGAAAACTAAGTGAGCTGGCGATGCGGTCGAGTTTCCTCTCACGTCACCACTCGATTGCAGGTGTCGTGACAATCATGCTCAAGCCGTTCGCAATTGGATAAGGAGATGAAAAGGCAGGTTTTTTAAGTGCCAGTCAGTCGGCTTAGCAAGACATTTTACTATTGACAATAAGTGTTAGAAATTATCAACTTTCTATTAGTTTAGTCTAGTCCGCTGATAATTAAATAAATGTGTTTTAATCTTTAATGTAGATATTGTTCAAGATTTTGCCATTATAACGAAGTCGTTATAGACAGAATAATCTATAGATACTTAGGTATAATATTTAGCCTCCAAAAAAATGAAATATACATAGATTCCCTTAGTGCCAGCGCAAACAAGGGACTTTAGTTCGCGGAAGACAATTTGTTATCATCACTTTTTTAAATTGTCTCCCATTATGGAAATTTTAACGCGTATTTACGTCTATAAAGAATATATTGGTTATATAATATATATAAGAGTGCATTGGTTTAATACACGGAGTTAGAGAAATACCGATCGTAATGTTTCGTCGTTGGTAGAGATGGGACTGTGAATGAATCGATTTCCTAATGGCAGTGTGTGACCACCCGGCCCCGTGGAGATTGACTCATTTGCACTGCATTACATTACCGATTGACACGAAGAGCCACTCTCATCTCATCCCAGTAATGAACAGCTAGACGCCCCCAAGACTCGCCCATACAAAGTTGAAAGGTACTTCGACATCGACACCCAGTAGTAGGATCATAATTTCTAATATGCTGTAGTAGGTATTATTGTAATTTTCACATATCATGGATATCATGATCGTGGATAGTGACATTCTTGGTTTCATCCATTTCACATGCATTTCACCTTTTAACTAACGCATGTTATTTTTCAAAGAAGAAATATTTACCTACTAGTCTAATCGAGAAGTGGATTTCCTGAGAAATTGTCAAAAAATTAAACTTTTGTTTTTTTTTTTGTTTTTTGTTAATTGCAATTTTTATTGGCAGAAAAAATTTGAAAAACTCTATGAAAAAGTGATGAAAAAACATCTTTTTCTAGATGCCATTACGGATTGAATGAGTTATCGACTTATCGCTCATATTTAAAAGAGACGGGCAACTATTTTTCTCAGGAAATGGCATTATATAATTCGATTGATGAGTTAGTCCCTAGTTAGTCCAACTAGTTCTACTATTAGTTCTACAGTAGAACAGACAGATAATGGGTCTGTATGTCTGTAGTATAACTTTAAATACCAAACGTCACCTGGATATGTGAAAAATATCGAAATAAGAAAAAGAAAAATAGTATACCTAGAGGTAGATACCTATCCTAGATACCTAGGTACCTACTTACTGTCATAATTTCTAAATATAAATACCTAGTAAAAAGTAAGATATTAACAGACTCTGACTGTACCGTCCTTTAAAATACTTTATTATTGTCATGAACAAACAAAAAATTTAATTCCTATTAGGTGTTGACCGATTTTTTTATAGATAATGTAAAGGTCATTGTACCTTAGACGGTAAATAGCGCCATCTCACCAAACGGCACTGTACTTCATTCAGTTTACTTTTGCAAGCAAAGGTTATGTAGATGGCGACACTACGCACTAGACATGCGAATTGCGATTTCGTGTTGCATTGAATGTCAAGGCCATTGTTATTATTTTATTAAGATAATAAACGTTGATTTAATTTCTAACAAAAAGGTCTTTAAAAACAATATTAAAATTAATCATAATAATTGTTGATACCTTTCATTACACGTAATAATATTACTTACAATGTTTGATAGCCACATAACCTCATTTATCTATGGCCATACCTATTAGGTCGTCATCATTTCTTTCATTCAAAACGTATTTATGACGACTTCCAAATTATTTTTATATTAAATAATATAATCCAAAATCAAAATTTTTATTTAACTGTTGATTTAACCTAAACTTTTTATAATTACCTCGAATAATCCACTAAAAAGATTGCAAAATTCAAATTTGGCGCCTTTTAGTATGAAACGTGTGAAGTTCGTGTTGCGAATACTGGCCGATTATGATGTGAAAGATATTCCGAAGGCCGACATTGCGGAAATCGAGATGTGTGTGTGGTCAAAAAGACAGTGCAAGGTAGGGGTCGGGTGGCGTTTGTGATGGCAAAATTTTTGCAAACGGTGAGTTAGGAAATATTGACTTATTGTGTGTTCTGGACATGTTTTTGTTCGGTGTTAGTGAATTTGTTTTGTGTTTTACGAAATTTTCGGTGTCGATTGATAGTAAAATGTTTAAATTCTAAGATACGAGATCGGCAAATGGCGCTACGAACGAATAGTCAAAGTTGACACAACTACGCGCCTAGAATACACGGCACATCTTCATTAGCCTATTTCTAGGCACGCGGTATACGATCTGTGATATCAACAAATAGTGGTGCATCCAAAAATTCCTGGTTTCGCGCGTGTGGTTTTCACAACTGGGACATCCAAGTTGGCGATTATAACGGTGTCAGCATGTTGCGATTTTTTTGGCGAGCGGTACTACTTTTTTATAACTCGTTTATAGATGCGGCTAGAGGCTTCCGCGTCCCGTAGGGTCGCTGGCCCCGCGCTCGTCTTCTGGACTTAAATTACATAATGTATGGGTAGTGTTTGGAGCATGCAACAAGTAGACATGCGTCGACAACCGGCGGCCTAACTGTCAATTTGGTATACAGTAAGCTCGTGGCTCGCGGCCCTCATTAATTCGTACCGCTGATGTCACTTATCTCCGCTCTCCTATCTAGGCCCTATGCCCGCTAATTTCGCGCATAGTACGTATCTTAATGTAAATTTGATAACCGTAACACGTCTCCAATTAAAATACAGAGCTCAGTTTTGGTTTTATTGTAACGTGTCTTAACTTATTATTTATACATCTAAACGAGCCTGCGAAATATACCTAAATTTCTTGACTTAAGTTCTTGACATGGCCAGTATTATTTGCAGCACGGTCACTGACATTATCACCCACAATGGACCAGCAGTTCTGCTTGCGCTGGAACAACCATCCACACAACCTGACTGATGTGCTTGCGAGCTTGCTGCAAAGAGAGGCGCTATGTGATGTTACACTGGCCTGTGATGGAGAAACGGTCAAGGTTTGTTCGCTTTTTATACTCTATTCTTAAGTACATAATGTATATTCATTTATTTGTAAGTGTTTCATTCAAAATTTACCAAAAAAAATGGGCAAACAATTTGAAATTCTGAAATTTTATTGCAATGAATAAATTGTTGTCAACTTTGTTTACTGTAGTATTGTGATTATATAAATATTGACATATTACTTGAATTATTCATTATTATGTCAAAACATTACATAGTAAACATTGAATGCAAATGAATCATTAGTTTCATAATATTCAAAGTATTTATCAAGTGTCCATTTATTTAACTTTTTTTTAAATAAAGCTTGACAGACAGGCTGATGGTCCATTTGATTATGTGGCTTCCATTGCCTATAACACAAGTGGTGTTGCAAATGCACTGCCGATCATTAGGATCATAAGGATTATAGGAAAATGGCTACATTTAATTCATATAAGTATGAAAATATTGTATATTTATCTTTATAACTGAGGAGTGTCATTTCAAAAGGACTTATTTCCACTTATGAATAAAAATGAAGTAATGATTGGAATCCATTTTTAGTATTCGTTTGCACCTCTATACCAAATTATTTGTAACAATAATGTTTAATTCCTCTACATTTGACTTTCATTTCATGTGTCCAAAACAAATATGCTTATTTCCACGTAATTTGCTCACACCATCTAAGGCACAAAAGATTCTTTTACAAACCGACTTAATTCCAATACATAATTCAATTTATTGAAAAATCGGATAAGGTGGAAATAAGTCCTTTTGAAATGACACTCCTCAACTATTATTTTAAAAATTACCTCTATAAGAAACTAACAAATTTCCCTAGTTTTTACTGTATACATTGATATTATCAGTATGGTATTAATTTTATGTTATTAAAAATTTATATAAATGTCAGTGTTGTATATGAATTACCATTTAATTTTATGTAATGCTCTATTCCTTATTAATTAGGTAGGTATAGGTAAGACATGGCAAATAAGAAACGGCCACATTATTATCAGTTAGAAAATGACAAATCAGCTGTATAATAAATTAATTATTATTATGTATAGGTATTAGACAATGTGTGTATAGTAAAGAGAAGAAAATATACTTTGCTTTATTAATTTTGATTTGAGTCTAATTTATGAAACAGTGCATCTACCCTGTGGGTCATTGACATTATTGACTAGACACTTCCTTGGTCTGCCATTTTAAATTCAACAATTATGAAAGTTTTATGTTAATAAAATGCAATTTGTTTTGTAGGTCGAAAGTGAACAGTTTAGGTAGGTAGATAGGTAGGAGTCTGTAGATGATCACCAAGTTTTTAATACTTTCTAATTTTTTGTTGTTGTTAAGCAAGTTTTAGGGTTTAGACACAGACAGGTTAATGTATATTGCCTAGTTTTATATTTAGATGGTTGACTGTTTAAATTATAAACAACAGTTTTTGGCACCGATACTAAACTGGTTTTACCTTTTCGCGCAGCAATAACTAAAACTTGCTATGCAATGTCTTATTAGTTGGATTCGTTTGAATAATCAGACACTTTTCACATAAATTAATCTCAAACCTTTCTTTGTGTTTCCAAATGATAACTAATCTTAAAGTATCTAAGAAAAATTTAAAGTAGCATAACATTAATTCATGAAAGACATTTATACAAATGCCAAAAACATTTTACTTAAGATGAACATATTACATCCAAAATTTTGGATTTAATATGTTAAATTATTGGAATAATAATCTTGTTGTTTTGTTCTAGGCACACCAAACAATACTCTCTGCTTGTTCACCATATTTTGAAAGTATTTTTCTGCAAAATTCACATCCTCATCCGATTATATTTCTGAAAGATGTAAAATTTTCAGAAATGAAGTCACTATTGGACTTTATGTATAAGGTAACCAAACATGCGTCTTATTATTATTATTATTTTGTTTATCACATAGATGTCATTACACACTTGTGACTTTAATGTATAATATAATGCATTAGTTACCAACATAGTCAAAAAATTTTTTTTATTAAAGCAAACAAAATCAATGAGTAACAAAGGTTATATTTTATAAAAAGTTACGCAGGCGAAGTCACGTGCAACAGCTAGTACAATATAAATTGTAAGTAATACTGTCTACTTCATCAAAATGTAGAGTATTGTAAAAAGTGTTTATAATAAAACTAATTATGTATGTTGAGTGTTTCTTTGAAATTTCTTGTATATATTCAATTAAATTTTCAGGGTGAGGTAAATGTTGGCCAAAATATGCTCCCAATGTTCCTAAAAACTGCTGAAAGTTTACAAGTAAGAGGGTTAACGGAAAACAATGCGTTGCATCCCAAGGTGAGTCACTCGAATCATTTTAAAATTCACTGAATTTTAGATTTGTGTAGATAACATTCAGTCTCTCACAAAATGTGTACCTAAATAATAGGATATTTTTGTTGAATTCATCGTTTATTAGTGCCAAAGCCTGTCGACCTTGAAATTTCGATAGCTTTGCGCAACGACCTCTGAATTAAAAATTTTAATTCACATTGCGTAACGATATAACAAATGATGCGCCACATGTACCTACTTGTTGATAACCTAGACAAAAAAAAAGATCTATTGGAATACTTTGATATGGCCTATACTGAAAAGGACAAGTCACAATAAAAGGTGAATTACTGCATTATCGTGAGCTTTTAAAACGGTAATATCGAAAAAAAATGTAGTCAAATAAAATATAAAAAGTTTAATAGTTTTGAAGAAAAATATAAAGGAGAGATCATCAATTTTGTATGCAGATCAGGTTTTTTATCATTTTCGTTTTAACGGTTGAAACTTGTACCTAATGTTAAGAATAAATTATAAGATTTAACTGGGAAAATATATTCGTAGTGTATTTTTGTTCATAGGGTTTCATAGATATTTAAGTTTGAAATTAGAAAAAAATTAAGGACCCCTTTCACCATCTGTCAAGTAGGCTAACCGTCAATTAAAGTCACCTGTCACCGGGAATAATTTAGCTGATATACCCACCTTTGTTTGTACTATTTCTGGTAAATAAGTTTATTAATTGTAGTAATATCAGTGCATATAGAATGCATATAATAAAATCGTAAACGAGCCGTATCCGTACATTAAATATAAATAAAAAACACATTTGTACACGTACTTATGTTAAAAAAATAATTGTTATTAGTATTTTTTCTGTTTGTCTGTGCGTTTGTGTACGCTAATCTGAAAAGCGGCTTTACCGATTTGAATGCGGTTTTCACTTATGTATTTTAGCAAACTTCCTGTAATGTCTACTGTTTGTTTCATTCCAATCGGTATACAAAGAAAAAAGTTAATTGAAATAATAGTACACGCTATTCTAAAACCACACGTACGAAGTCGCGGTCACTGCTAGTGTTTTAATAATGACGCTAACGTATTTCTCTTGAGTAAATGAAGTAGGACGACCTTAGCGTCGGTTGTGCCTCTGGCCGTTAGCGGCACATCTTACGGTCCAGGCGGCCGCCCCATAAACACTCACTCACTACACTCACTGATAAAATCTATATGTACATATGTACTATATGCATATTATTTATAACACCTAACATTCAAATTTTTATCTGCGATTTCGATGTAAGCTATTTTTTATTAGTTGATGTAACTATAGAGGGACCCTGTGTAGGATTTGGAAATCTATGCGTTAACAAATTCGTGGGCTTTTATGCTAGTTTATGGTGTAATAAAACTGTAATTTATTGATTTTTCTCTAAATAGCAAAAAATAATGTACTCGTACATCATTTTTTGCTCGTACAATAATAAAGTATTGAAGTAATATATCCTTATGTAAAATAACAATTAAGACTGCATTCCATTTTTACACAACCTAGACTTACAATTAAGTAATAATTTAAACGCGAACTTATTTAATTTCTAACAATTTATATATTTTATAAACAGTTATAACATTCTTACATAGTATAATTTGAAGTCGCTTTGCGTGTCTGTCTGTATATCCGCAACTACTTCTAAACCACCCAACGTATATAAAAAATTGCATAGGGCGAAGCCGGGAACGGGTCGCTAGTTATTCATAAAATATGATTGCCTTGTAAAGAAAGAAGACATCTCTATCAGTAAGCGATTTTTTACAGTACATATTGATATTATTATATGACCTAATACATCTGCGCGCCTATAAGTGCTATTGTTCCACTTGTGACAATAATTGCCCCTAATTTTTTAGCAACAACTTTACTATAAACTAGCTCTGCATCACTATTATATTTTTTTTTAAAAAGAATACTTGAGAATACTCGCGACCTCGGGCTTTATGATCACTCTTTCCATTATTGTAAACCATATCAAAATCCGTTGGGTTGTTTAGGAGAAGTTAGCGAAGAAACAGACAGACGCGGTATAGAAGATTAAACCGCATCAAAATCGGTAGTGTAGATCGGGAGGAGTTAGCGATTGTACTGACAGACGACGCGGAAAGCGACTTCTAAAATTATACCTAACTATGTAAAGATCTATTAACATAACGATCCTTATGTTATCTTATATTATTGACAGCTTTTAATTCCGATTTTTCTCTGACATCAAAAAATATTCCATTTTCAAACACATTCTAAATGAAATTATGATTAATTCAAAAACTTTCTAACTTAAATAATTGCCGTAGTGGGCTGTTATAAATAAATAAAATTTGTTTGCTTGATTCTCAGTGTGAGGAGCGTTCAACGCCGTCCATCGGGGCGGAGAATCTGTCGTCGCGCGCGGAGTCGTTTGCGACGCCGCCCGCGGCGCACGCGCCTCCCGCGCCGCTCACCCCTCTCCCGCCCGCGCCCCCCGCGCACCCCGCACATCCGCACGTCGTGCCGCCCGAGAAGCGGCGCAGGAAGAACTCCACACTGCCCAGGGACGACATCGACTTGACCTACAGGCACTACGAGGTAATTATTTTAGAGCCCTTATTTAAATTCAGTGTGTCACCAACCCAAGAGTGACGGTTCGCTTGCGTTCACTTCTCAACAAAAACGATATGATTGTGTACAGGCTCATATAAAGTCTTCGAAATGCGGATCGACGGGGTCGGGGTCGGAGCCGTCGACGCCACCGCCGCCAGCGCACACGCCCGTGCGCGGCGTTCGCTCGCCTGCGCACGCGCCCGCTTCCGCTCCCGCGCCCGCTCCGCTCGTCAAGCAGGAGCCCGAATCGCCCGCTCACTACCAGCCGCACCTCCCCGCGCCTCACCCACACCCCGCCGCCATCTACGATCACCATCCTCTGGTTAGTTCACAGTGCGACTAGCGAACTTCGATGTATCTAACCTGGCGCCCTAGTCAAAGTAACAATTTAACACGATCACGAAGTTCGAAAACAATAAAATATCTGAGATTGAGATATTATGCTGTCGCTAAATCAAGTGATACATCCCATACATTTTATTATTTAAAATTTTAAAATGTTATTGGACTAAGACCCCTCTTCTAATATTTCTTCAACAGTTAAATTATAAATAATTGTCACACCCATTCTGCTAATTGATACCAGCTCACATTAGATACGAGATAGAATCTACCAAATCAGCCGATTTGGTTTCACTTTAATGGTAACATAAGTAATTAAGTATACATGGTAACTATTCTGAATTTGTTTTTTTAATTAATTTCTTTTGAATTGTAATAAAAAGTACGGTAGAAAAATAATGTATAGATGATGTACTCATTTATTTTTCACATGAACAGATGAATGAAAAGTCGAGCAAGCAACGAACTGTTCTTCGTGTTTATTTCAATCTGAGCCTAGTGCAAATATTTGAAAATTAACACAATGATTTTAAAATAATTACAGGGTATGGGTGTGACAGATATGACATCAATGTTAAGTTCACATCAGCTTGGAAACGAGTCCAACGAGAACGAGCCCTCACTTCAGCCGCATCCTGATCACACAGACACCATTGACGGTAAGTCTATAACACTACCTGTCAACTATGTGTGATGATATCATCAATACAGTCGTCAGATCTTTGCCATTTCTTTGGTATAGTTTTTTTGTCATTGTGCCAAATTTAACTAAGATTAACTTAAAAACACTAGTACAGATTTTCAATTTACATACTAGCATTTTCTTTTCAATGGTCGAATTTAAGCAAAATTATACATTACTATGCAGTAGCTTAAAATATTGGTACAAGCTTGTTGTCTAAATGATGTATTGTTTGACCCGCTTATTATTTGAATAAACAGGTTGAATAACATAATTCATAAACGAACGCTCTCTATTACGATATTAGATTATGAAAAAGAGGGTTTTCAGTCATAAATTTGACGATTCATCTTCCAGTATGAACCGACGATTCCAGTTTAAGGTTAGGTTCAAAGAAGTTTATATGCAGTCATTGAGACTCAATATTGATAAATTTTAATTAATTAATTACTCATCTTATAAACTATAACGAGGAATTGGCAAAGATTTTACACTAAAATTGGAACGACAACTGCCTTTTTAAATCTATGTGTTGCTTCATTGACTGCTCAGAAATATCTAGAAAATGGTGTTTTAATTTAAACTGTCGTGGTTAAGGGTTGGCAACTTCTGGATATTGTTGGGCGTGACGAACTATTAACTACATATACGCATGTGACCCCCTTACTTGCACCCGGCATGTCATACATTGTCGCTTGTCATTTGAAACACAGTTTGCACTTCCATAACGCTTTTTAATTTATTCATTTGAAATGCCTATGTAGTTCTTTCAATCTATGCTTAAGAAGAAATTGGTGTGGAGATACTTTGTGACAATGATTTGGCGCCCCCCGAGGGACATAGGTCGTGCTGGTTACTGTGATTTTAAATTTGGGTTTTGTATCATATATGATAGGAAATTGTTTTTCCTTCAATGAAAATAGAATTGTGCAAAGGTTTTTTTGCATGACAGTGGTGTGAGAATTTAGGTAATCGGATAATATAGGGTTCAAACTTGTTGAGTGATGTGAAAATGGCATGCCTGATTATAAATCAGCAATCAAAGAATTAAAATGTATTACAGGTGAAATGAGTGGAGTTGATGAAAATGTAAAACCGCAGGACAATATCAACTACAAATTAGCCAATTTAGAGAACTTAGTGAATACGTTTAGAACGGCGCTGAATCACAGACCGAACGCTGTTTCCACGCCGTGTGTAGTTTGTGGGAAAATTGTGATAAATATTAAAAAACATATGAAAATGCACAATCCGAAACGTCACCAATGTCCGTTTTGCCCCATTGTCCTCACGCGGGCCGATAATCTAAAGAGGCATCTCCGTATGAAGCACTGCTCCGTACTGGGCTCTGCCAACGTAGCTAATATACAAACTCAGTGTTGATGTAAAATTTATTTATTTATTTAGTTTCTTATTCACAAATGACCAATGTGCAAATGAAATATAAATTTAGAATTGCAGACTTGGTCGCTAATAATTATAGTTTTTTTTTTTCTTGAAGCAATTGACTACATGCCAATATGTAGAAGTTATAAAAAAAAATTAAGTTGTTATTTTTTAAAGGCTTGATTTGAGCAAAATACTGGGCCAGCTCTTTTTCTCCTGATTTAATCTTTTTATTACGATCTGTACATAGTAACACAACAAACCCAAAACTGGGACGCCATTCGCTTTTCATCGTATCATCAATTTTGTTTAAAAAACAATAATGCAGCGTTAAAATCTTATTACTAAACGTTCTCTTCAATACTAATCAAAATCATAGTTAAGGTAACCTAAAATGCACTTTTGTCATTAAATTATGTACTATACTAACATTTGTAATTAGATATAAGGTGTGGTGTGATTTTTTTAATAGTAATTTACACAAATACTTTTAATACTAAATTATGAAATGCAAGCAAAAATCTGGAAAAGACTTTGTTCCCTGTTGAAATTGTTTTACAATTTTTTTTCTTTTACCAGATATTTGCTTTTATTTCCGTTTTTTAATGAGATGTGAATCTGTACCAAAAAAAATACTCATCATTTTAACATGAACTGTTAACAAAATGTATTGTATGTCATGCGTTATACAGTGAATAACAAAGAAATTTTTGTAAAAAAAAATTGTTGAAATGATCTCTAGTAGTTGTTAAGGACCTAATGACGGATGGTGTCGAAGACTGATTTTTATTTAGGAACCTACCTCTTTAATTTTTAATTTATTTCTCTTGTATTGTAAGATTCTCATTAATTGTGTATGTTTGTTGCAAATATATTCTTTTATTTATATCACTTTTTTCTTTTCATTTTCATCCTCTCCATGCTTTTTATATATAGCAGACCTATATCTCTCTATAAATCGCCTTTTCTAAACAGGCTTGGTGACAGTGGCCAATTAACATTTCATGCAACTACAACACAGATAATAACAAACACCATTTCTTCAATCATCGATTCATTTCTGCATGGATCTCCATCGGATAATAATTTTGTTATTTTATAAAAATATATAAACAACTTTAATTATTTTGTTGAATTATTATACTATATACATAGATTTTTTTTCATATTCGTTATTACCGCTTTTTTTTCTAGTGCTAGGAAAAGCATAGTACAGCGTGTAACTGATATCAAAGCTTTAAATAGTGCTAAATTTTATAAAATATTATTTTGCAATATATAATATATTGTTTTGCTATGATTATTTTAAACGAAAACGGTCCTTGTCTCGAGATCCATCGCACTCCATCAAAATGCTACAGAATCAACTTGAAGGCGCCAATAGTTAAGTCGTTTGCAAAATATGTATACCGCTAACTCTTACATAAATTTATGCAAATTCTTAAGTCTCGTGTTTTAGACTTTCTTAAAACTATGTTACATGCATAGACTGCTAGGCGCGGTTACTTTCACGAATTGCAAACCGGTCCAATTTACCTCATATGAAGTTCTATTAAATCCGCTGCGGATGCTTTCGATTATTTGCATTTACTTTGTATCCACTTGTCGTCTAAATTGTGTCTTAGACTTTACGAGTCTCGTATGGCAAATAATCATTATAATTTTTACTTTCATCTAAGTTCGTCATTTGAAAAAAATTGTCTTAATGTCTTCTTTGGTAATCGCGAATAAGCTTATATTTTTTTATTAAAAATGATTTGTAAAAGCCTTGTGTAACAGTTACACATTATCGTCGTTGTCAAACTAAAATCGTTGATTTGAGATTCAAATATATTGACCTTATCTATCCTACAAAGAACTGCTAAGTGCTTATGAGCACTATTTGTCGAACTATGACTTCTTAATAAAATATGCAGCGGCTGATGTGCAAAATTTACTCTATTATCAAAATAATAAACTATTAAATTTTCTTAGACAAATAAGTTTACAAATGACAAAACAACCTTAATTTTCAAATGAAATACTTTTTTTTAAATAAACCTTATGTAAAATTTTCCAGAAAATCTTTTTTGTTATCAGAAGTCTTCTCTCAAAATATATCTCAAAAATAGGTATACTTTTTGCACATAGTAGATTTTGGTTTGATAACGACGATATGTAATTGTGTGTGAGGTATTGATTTAATCCGGAGAGAGCGGTGTGCATATAGTGCAGCCATAGACATAGAGAAAGGACTGAGCGTTCCCTATCCACCTATAAAGTGAATACGGGCAGAAAATGAGAGAGACGCGGCAGTTGTCTTTTACTAGAATTTTAATTAGTGAATTTTAATTTTAATGGTTACTATACTTACTCTATTCATTTAAGCAACAAATTTTATGTAAACAAACATTTTCTCAAAACACGGACTTTCAAACATTTATCACTACATCACAATTTTAAAGTACAAAAACTTATAAATTTCAATATATTTTTGGGTATAACTTTATAATAGTAAGTTCAAGGTGCATTTTTGTTAATTTTTAAATATTTTTGATTACATAAAATCTATTTCTCAAATGACAATAGATAAAAAGATTTGCTCAGTCCATTCGCTATGTCTATGGTGCAGGCGGGTAGAGTCTGTGGCATTGTGTGCGAGTGAGGTGTGGCGTGTGTGCGAGCGAGTGAGCGAGAGGCGAGTGACGGGCGCTGGTTGCAAGTTGCAGGCTCGAAGGGCTGGCACATGCGGCTGACGTTCGAGCGGGTGGCGGGCGCGCTCAACCTGCATCGGTGCAAGCTGTGCGGCAAAGTGGTGACGCACATACGGAACCACTACCACGTTCACTTCCCGGGCCGGTTCGAGTGTCCGCTGTGCCGCGCCACATACACGCGGTCGGACAACTTGCGTACGCACTGCAAATTCAAGCATCCCGCTTACAATCCGGACACGCGCAAGTTCGAAGGAGCGGCTGCAATGAACCCGCCACAGGCGTCTGCGCCGCTGTTCGCCAACCACATGGACGCCGGCTTCGATTGATTGTCCATGTACTGGCTGGGCCTCGACGCTCTTTGAGCGCAACTCGAGCCAGACGCCAGGGACTAGTGTGGAACTTCCTATTTAGGTTTAAGCTGAAAGTGCTATTACTTAAGCGGGCGTTGTTTTAGTATTGTCTCGGTTGTGCGTTTCACTTGCCCCGGTGTCACCGTTTTGTAACTTCCTCCGAGGAGGAATTCACCTAATTCGTCGATGTTACTGAGCGTATGTAATGTAATGTTGTAGATAAGCAAATTTAACTTTTTTTTCTATACCAATCGCTATACGGGAACGGGCAAAAGCAATAATATGATGTTAATTTTTATTACCATATTATTTTTTTATATTGTATCGATAGGGATCTTAAGATAATTAAGAGTTATATTGAGTAGCGGTGCGACCGCGAAGTGATGCTGGCTAGTAACAGAAGCCCCAACGAGGGCCTAACGTTTTCTTGTTATATTTATTGATTAGATAGGAAATTATGAGTTTCCTGATAGCTAATTGTATTTACGTTATGACATCCTGTAATCGGTGCGGAACTACATCTGGAAGGAGCAGGACTGAACTGGCAAGAGATTGTGATCTGTCGTCGGTCAGCGACATATAAATATTGACTGAATCTCAGTGTAGATGCATTTTAATCCACGAGGCCTTCGCAAGATGGATATTAATAAGGTTTTGTGATGTATTAACGGATAGCGCCTAAGGATACATACGAGAAAATTTTTTATACTAGAAACTAGTTGAACTATTTACGGAGATTGTTTTTGATATGTAGATTTCTATTGCCTGATTTAATTAATATACTTTTTATATTTATACACATACATATTATAACTATTATGATTTTATTATATTAGTGTTGTTTGTTTTTAATGATTTAAAATGTATAACTGACATCGTTTACGTTTAGTTGACGGTTAGATGTAGTAGCGTAATTGAATTTGAGATGTTAACATGATTGATTATATTTTATGATTTTATCGTTGGTAGGTGTTTAGTTGACGTGACGTGACCCGCGTGACGTGCCGTGACGCGTGTCACGCGACGTGACGTGACGTATCGCGCCGCCGAGTCCCGGCGTACGTGTGATCGGTGCTTGGGGTCGGAAGACCTTTCAATTACTTTAAGATACGAACGTTTCGTGGTTGCGCATTTAGTAACTAATATTGGCATTCTACGATTGGGACTAACCTAGCATGTATTGTGTATTTTTCAATTAAGATTTAAGGTTGTTACAATTTTTAGCTAAACATTTAGAGTGGTACGGTAACTGAAATGTGATAAAATGGAATGGTGCTAGAACCAAGAGTGTTAACACGCTACGATTCGACTACTATTGTAATATTATTAACCTTTTAATGATTAGTTACTTTGCATTATATGAATAAGGCATCTAGCATCCGATGAGGTCGCATCTACCTGGTCAATGGATTGTTCACAATTAGAGATTACAGTATCACTCGACGTTTTTACATTAATAATTTTTTCCAGAGATCTTCGAAATATATTAAAATTGTACGTAGAATTATAGGACTCGATTGTACCCTGCTCCACAAACAAAACATTGTCAACGACCGCATCGCAGGCGTTAGCGTAGCTGTGAACATGCAATTTCACTTGTGCAATTTTCAACATAGTCATAATTCATAGCTAGTTTAAACAAAGGTCTATTAAACGTGGCGGCCCACTCAACGTATAAAGTCTCTCCAAATCTATCTCTTCCATTGTTTTCACTTTTGAAAACCTTTATATTACCTATGTTAGAGTTGAATGTGGCCGCTCATTGTTTAATAGCGTTTCATACTCAGTGCAATATTGCTAGTTATTTAATTACGTAACCAAACTAAGGATATTTTAAAAGCTATAAAGAGAGTATAATACCTATTTGTATAAGTGAAACCACTCGTAACTTCTATTTCTGCCTGCGTAAAAGCAGCTTGGGTTACTTTGATGTAAACGTTTTTATAGCTGGTAATATTTTTAAGGTTAGCTTGTTTACCTCTGCCAATCGTACTATTTAATAATTTATTGTCGCGCAAGATTTAAATTCTATTGTTGAAATAGATCATAGCTATCCCAAAGCGGGGAACGGGGGTTCCCCCATTGACGCGTCGTCGCGTGAGTCCATTGTCGTGTTGATCTCCACTCCACTCTCAACTAATCGTTAAATGCATTTTCGTATACTAAATACTATCGATCGAGACCAATTTTGAATAAATTTTATATTTGCCATGGCAACTGTTTTGATTGGAAGCATAATAATTTTTATTTTAGTTGTAGGTTAGGATACATTGATAGTGTCTGGCCATAACACAACTTGGGAGTATCACATCGTTTGGCTCAGAAAATATCACCCTTTGATCTCTTTTCAGCTTTCAGAAAGTGTGCAACTTAATATATATAATAATATAAATAATTATAATACGGCATTCTTTATTGGACTTAATGAAAGCTAACTTTACGCCATATGGAATTTTATACATAAGGTTAACGAATTACTAAATTTAGAGATATCAAATCGGGGTCCCGTGGACCTTAGTCACTTGTTTGGCCAATCTATTTGAATATTCCAATTTATTGTATATTTTTAAATTTATATGTGTATAAAGTGATGGGAATGTCGCTTTCGAATCAATGGATTGCAGGATGAGCTCTGTTTAATGTCAGGATAGCAATGGTCTAGTTTTGTTTATTTTTGTTTCTTTTAACATTAGCCAATTTTGTTATTTTAGTGTCGTGTATCACAATAGTGTATAATACTAATAGGGAAAGGGGGTGTCAAATCGTGTACCTAACAGATCATCACAAATCACTCTTGTTATATTTTTACATGAAATTTTATCAATTACTCGTTGTTTTATGTTTATTGATTTTGTTTTATGTCTTGGTTTGATGCCTCCGTTAAAGTTTAATTTAAATAATTTTGTTTTATGCAAGCAGTTAATGCAATTTTTTTTTATTTCACATTGTTTGATGTTATGTAATGCAATTTTAACATGTTGCAAACTCCTGCATTTATCTGTTGTATTTATTACTAATTTTTACATTAAATTGTGGTATGTTACAATTCGTGTAGTTTCAGTTTTTGCGTATCACACACCCCACACATTACAAAGCATATTTATTATGTTGCATACAAATTAGCTTGATAAATATTTATTGGATTGTTATCGCCTCATCGAGTATGGACAATTAGACGTAACAGAATACGATGGTGTAAAGTCTGCATTTAAAAATTTAAAATCAACAAGGGTTTAATTCCCACTAATAGAGAGGTCTAAAGTTCCCTGTGAACGGTTTTAGCACAGACTTACATACAATAGCAGACACAATACAAAACAGGCAGTTTCACATTTCACTTGCCTTAAAATGAATAGTGCTATCTCGCTCTTATTTATTATACACATAACATTTGAAGCTAATACTTCAATTTTTGCACTCACACAAATACATACCTAACGAAATTCAAAAGGCGATTTTAGTGCAGTACCTACATATATCAAATTTCGTCTACTATTCTACAATACACCTTATCCAGAAAGAGGCGTATTATGCGCATGTATACATGTCTAGATCTACATATATCGCAAGATGATATATAAAATTTTTCACATATTCGCTAGTTTGTACGTGAAGTAAAGTAAAGCCTCGGACAGAACGTAAACCATGTAAACAAACCCCATCAATACTGAGTTTTACAACATCTTACACTGAGTCCTAGCTTTAATTGATCCAAGGAGCTTGAGTCTTAAGTCGCGAATTTCGTGTCTAGGTGTATTCGAATTAGATTCTGGACCGGGTCTAAGTGTCAGTTCACACCGAGAGCGGGTGCAGCTTGGTTTATGCAATATAGAGCTTGTTTGCTACACAGAAGGGTACGCAGTTCAATGAATACTCACTTAACTTTATACATTTTTGTTTAGTGGATTAGCTCTATATTGAATTTCTGCCTCGAAATGTTCGCTCGGCGTCGCGTATCGGTGTGACGTGACCCTTATCCCTGAGCCATGAAACCAACGGCGAAGCGAATTCGTTAAGCGGCGAGCGTCAAAACTATGCTATTTGCAGCGCCGTTTTGTGGCCTGAACTATAACAATTTGATTTTGTCGCTTGAAGCGCAAAGCGATTTCGCTTCGAGCGTTGGTTTAGTAACCCAGGGGTTAGTCTGAAATGTTGGGTACTCTTGAGTGTTGCGGGCGATGCTTGGCGAATGAATAGAGGGGGTGCGGTTGTTGCAGAGCGCGTAGCTGCGCACGCGCATGCGCCCCCCGCGCCGCAGTACTCGTACCACAGTATGTTCGTGGCGGCCGCCGAGAGCGCGGCGCTGTGGCGCTGCAAGTCGTGCGGCAAGGAGGTCTCCAACCGCTGGCATCACTTCCACTCGCACACAGCGCAGCGCTCCGTCTGCCCCTACTGCCCGGCCACATACAGCCGCATCGACACGCTCCGCTCTCATCTGCGGCTCAAACATGCCGCGCTGCTGCTCAAACACTAAACGCCAACAGACGCCGCCCGACCCCGGCCTGCACTCGCCACCCCCCCATACCTATTAAGGGTTCCACTCCAACGGAAATAATACGGGAGCCTGACGCACCACCTAATGCGCAATGATTTTTAATTTTTAGTTGGAAACTTTTGTAACAGGGTAATATGAAAGGGACTCTAGGCTATTCGAACTCATTAGTTGTAACTTTGAAACTATTTTTTTTTCTATATTTTATTAACTTTAAGCTCAAACATTAGTAATATGTCGTAAACAAACCTCATTCGTGCTAGTCCCGAATATTGTGCGTTGTTTTAAACTGTTCCTTTCTGTTTAAACTTGATTAGTCTATAGTTTGTTCAGCGCCATCTATGGCACCGAAACTACTTTAGCTTCTAAGCTGAAGAGTTTATTTTCTGTAAGTAGGCAAGTTTTGGCAATGGCTCAAATTGTTTGAATAGATTACAGTGTCAACGCATATTTCCTGAGATTAGATCTAATGGAGTTTATATATGAACTGTACTAATGTTGATCTTGAAGTTGTTACTTCTCGAAAATTTCAATGATATTTCGTATGTACATAATTATACGTTTTAAAAAAGAAACAGTGCTAAGATTGCTCCTTCGTTTTCTGTAGGTACATTGGTTACCATCTATGGTATTAAGAAGTTTGTAATGAAATATCTAAGCACTATTACATAAGGAACACAACTCTAATTTTATTCATACTTAATAAATAATAACGCAAAAGATTCCTCCGCGTTAACAATATTAATAGCGGTAGTTACCTGTTATTAGATATTGTATGTTTTAATGTCAGAAATAGCAAAAAAAAAATGATGAAATACATGTTTATGTGTATGTTATGTACAGGGATTTAATGTTAAAAATATAAGCGCAATGTTATTTTTCCTCGTTTCAATTTAATTTGATTTAGTTTCATTTCGTTTTAGAATTAAGTGGGTATGAGAAAGAAAAAGACTGAAACGGCAACAACTTGTGATCGGTGCATTTAAAGACGTGACTTGAATTTGTTCATATAGTTATGAATTTTTATTAGATAAAATTTTAATTATTCGTAGGTAGGTTTAACCTTGTCTCGGAACTTGAGTTAAGGTGTGTTCAATGTAAAAATGCTTTTAAAATTTGGAACGTGTCTGAAGCGTTCAATTCTGAAATTGTATTTTTGTATAACTAATCGAGCATTGATGCAGTGCGTCATATTTTAAAACTAGTTAGGTAATTTAGCTTTTAATGGTCCAAATTTGTTCCGAAATGTGTAAATGTAAACTATTTAACTACATAAAGTATGCTTAATCGTACATCTATCTCTGTGTGGATACACCATCTGTAATTTGCAGTATTATCAATCAAACTAGGTATTAAGTGCATTGATGTTATTCAGTCCCAATCCAAGAATGTACCTAATCAAAGAGGAGTGTAAAAATTTCAATATTTTCATGACTATAAAATAAATTTTGGTATTCGGATTGTTATTAGGATGTTTTAGTTGCTATGGTAACAGTTGTTTTAAGTGTATATGAAATTCTTTTTTTAAAATTGATGGTAATTAAAAACTCCTTTGAAGCTGTAAATAAATCATGAAATACAGTCACTGAACGTGGTGGTTTTATTGAATTTTATTTAGATTCATTTGTTTTCAACCTCTCATTCTAACAGCAGATTCTAATGTGTGTGAATATAGAGAAGCGAAATGTATCGAAACAAGAGAAGCTTTTTGCCCGCGAATTCTATCGCGCCCCATTTTATTAAGCGTTGGAAAAGTAAAGAAAAATCAACACCTGACAAAGATATATGAGCAATAATTTATAGGGAAGCAGTTAAATATATTATGGGCTTTGTTATTAAACACAGTATTTATATTTAAACAATTTATTACATTTTGGCTGAGGCTGAAGACAGGGTGGAATGGAAACAGCTGGTGGTCGATGTCACCAAGGCATTTAAGAGACTCTATCTATTAAGTTTCTCACACACGCAAGCAGTGGATTGAAAGCTAATAGGCGAAGCTGAGGCGTTTGCAGAATTATTTTTTTCTGCAATATTTGAGTCTCGTCAATCAAGCAAATTTCTTAATAGTATCAATATCAATGGGAAAGTCAAAAAATACTAAGTCCGAAGTTATAAAATTAAATAATTTATTGCACTTTAAACAATTTGGACGCTAATGGCAAACAAAATATTCCAGATTGCACAAAATATCACAAGTTACACTCTAACAACTTAGTGCTAACATTTAGTTTAAAGTGGATACATATTCGTTACACCCTTTTTAGTTTGTGACATAACTACAAGTGAACTTTGCTTTGTTTCTATCTATTCTGTTCTAGGACATAGGACATACACAAACTAGGTGACTATCATTTGCAATTACAGGCCTTAATCACCTTGATCAATATTGATCACCTATCTTATTATTCAAGTTTCTCAAATAAAAGGACCAAATTCTAAGAAGTAGGTGATGATGAAGAACGAAGAATGATATTACTATTATATAAACAAACGTGTTGATCTTGGATCTATTTTGTACTTACCTACTAATAAAAATACCTAAGTACTTGGTTGTAATGAAAAAAAAAACTTTTATGGAGTCTCAAAATTCAACCAGAACTAAAAAATTTAGTACCTAGCAATATTGTTTTTTTATGCTAAGGTCGACAGACAGGCAGACGGTAGAATCAATTTAGTGTAGTGTGATCACTAAGTTCACTACTTAGGTTCCTAAATTGGTTTCCTACAAATTGAATAATGTAAGTAAGCAACGCACCGATAGTGCAAGTATCCTGCCCACCATAGTAGGATTAAATATTTTTGGTTAAGGTGTTAAATTAAGGCTGCAATTGCTGTCGGTGTAAGTAAATAGATTTTGCTTCTCTTCAAATATTTACAAAGCTGCGAAATATGTCTTAAGTGCTATGTTTCCTATGATAATGTCGTTGAATCTGCGTTTATCTGCGGATTAGAATTGCCGCTCTATGCGAACAGACTTGAGAATTACTTAAATATCACTTAGAAATTGCATTGTTTCTTAAACTAATACGGTAAGTTAATTAATTTACTGAATTAAACATGGCGAGATATGGCAAGTTTAATTCCTTAGCTAAGTACATACTAAAAGTAAATAATAAGAGCGTCACACTTGAAATCTATTTTTATGTCTATTAATATAAATTGTATAGGTAAGTTATAAAACTAGAAATGAATAAGAAAAATTAATTTTAGAAACACATTAAGACGTAAGTAATTACTTGTAATTTTACTATGGAAAAGAATAAGTACTTAAATAGTTATTTCATATTTATAATGGATGTTCCTATTTATTTCAATTTACTCGACAAAATGTCTGGAAGTAAAAAGGGTTATTCGCATAAGGACAGATTCTCATTACGACGGTATCTAACAAGTATTTTTATAAGTAAGTAGACTACATACACAGTTTGTTTCTTTTCATTTAACACATTTTTAACCCTTATGACGGTACAGTCGAGTTTATTAATATTATATTAACACACTAGTAGATAGGTACAATGTCAGAGAGAAATGTTAAAATTATTTAAATACACATACGTACAATATTTTCACATTCATTTACGTAAATATTGTTACTATTTGTTTTGGATATTAATAAACTTGATTGACCAAAATTTATCCATATTTAAAAGCCAATACAAACTAATTCAGAGCATTATTTAGGTATCACAGTTGTGGTCTTATGATTACTACATAAGTAGATACTCCTATCGATTAAGCATTTATAGACATTTTTTAGATTCTCCTGAGATGATATTATGCCTTTACTTTCAAAAGGTCGGACTTTCAGATGGTCAGTTTTTCAAATAGTCAGAACTGCAAAAGTCAAATTATCTTTCAATTGTTAAAATTCAATCAAATTTTTTGAACAAAGCGAATTTGATAAAACGAATACAGCTGAGTAAAATTACGTCTTGTTTTAATACCTCAATAAAAGCGAAACCTATATGGAGATATAGGTACGTACGAGTAAAAGGAATTTCTAATCTTGTAGCCTTTGAACATTTCCACTAGTTCCAGGAGATTGTATGAGAACACTGGCCTCACTGACTGAACTTACATCGGTTTTGATACTATCAAGTTCCTTTGTAGTTTCTCCATCATTTTCTTCTTCGCTTGATTTTTCATCAGAATCAATCTTGTCCGAAGCAGTCTTGTGTTTATTCTTTTTAAATTGTTCTTCCATCTCTTTAAATTTCAGGGTTAAATACCTGTAAAAAAATTATAAATTGAGGTGTACTTTCGAGTAACTGTTACCTTATAGGTAATAATAATAAAATTCTTCAAAAACATCTAATACCAATTTACTGTGCTAGATATCTTATCTTTATATACTAACAAAATAAAATACAAATCTATATTAAATTGCAAGATTAAAACATTTTTATGTCTGCATTTGAGGATATCCAAAAAATGTTGCGTATTTTTATCTTTTTCTCCAGATCACGGTTCTTTTATAGAACCAAAAATTAGAACTATTAGAAACCTCTACCTACTGCCACTTCTAGACTCTACCTATGTGGGTTATTTTAGGCTTAAATTAAATACCTACTAATTGTTGGTTTAACAAATTTTCCCATATAGGTACTTACTTATCCACTAGAGGACCGCTGTAGTCCTCAGGAAACTTAGGCGAGTGCGGTAGAATATATTTATACAGACTCTCATTAAGAACGTATAATTGAGTAGTAGATGCACATCGAACGTTGAACCACCAGTCACACGTCAGCGCCGCCTGAGAGAAGATTGTACCGTTCGGACACAGGAATGACGCCTGACCCCCATTCAAATCGCAGTAATGCCACACCTGCAACCGTACATTTTTTTAAATTAGCACATCACTTTACTATAAATGGTATCTACTTATGAAGAAATTACTTCTAGAATTATTTTTACCAAATTATTCTGAGACTTCTGAAAGGTATATACCTAATTAGATTGTAAAGTTAATCAGATAAGTTTAGGTGGTCTATAGCAGGGTAGTTGCTGATATTCGCACCCGCAAATGTTGAACTTCCGCATCTATTTAGCCATGCCCGTGCGCAACCGAATCCTCATCCGCAATAATCAATGCGAATCTTTTTACGGATGTGGATGAATCCCTAAAGCTGGCAGATATCCCCCGGGATTAATTATGAAATTGTTTCAGGTTTTTTTAAATAAAATTGTTTAAATTTTCTACTTTAAGCTTGATTACAATATTAAAATGATCAATTTCAATCAAAAACTTAATTACATAATTTAAACTACATTTAGTGATTATTTAACAAAGAAAAATGATGGCGATTATACAACGTTTTGTATAGTAAAAACAATCTAAGTATATTTGTATTATATCTTTCTATCCGCTTGATGTATTAATAAGGTGACATGTTATGTAATATACATAAAAACTCACCTGACATCTTGTTTCAGGATCAGCAAAGAACCCTTTGTAGCGTTGTGTCTTGCAATCGAATTTTGTCTGTGGGATAGTTGTAAGTATTGGATAATCCGCACCCGGCCGCCCTGGGGTACCGCCTTCGTCATCTGAAGTTATGGGCAATGGAAATTGCTGCGTTGTACCACCGTTGCTTGAATAATCTGAATAAAATAAAAAGGCATACTTAATAATGCTACCAAACCAGGTCAGCTTAAAAAACTAATACTATACATGGCAAGAAAAATTGTGTTCCTAATTAAAACTGTATAGTCCGTCCAACAACACAACAGAACACCATATGCTACAGAAGAAAACCATATGCTATGGTATTAAGGTGTGTGAGCTAAGTACAAACTCCCTTATGCTCGTATATTGAACCTTATGTTTTTTCCTGGTCTTATAATAAGATTAAAAACAAATCATTTTTACTTACCGTCTAAATATTGAGATGGAGTATTGACAGGAGCGAGATAAGGTTCTTCGTGAAATTCTGGCTCATCAACAACAGGTTCTACAGCGTCTTGTACTATAGGTTTACTGGTCACTTCAACAGGGACAACTTTCGAAGCAACAAACGGCTTGGGCGAACTTAGAACTGGTAAATCACCAGTATTCTGTGGTGGTAAGGCTTTTAGAGCATTCAAAACTTGAAGTAGTGTACGTATTGACGAACCAACGTTCTCTCTTGTGATAGGTTTCGGAATGGATTTGTTTATCTGTAAGCTGTTGAGAAGACTTCCCAACGATACTATATTAGATGGAACATGTTGCGGTGGTTTGTATTCTGGCTTTTCCACTACATATTGATAATAATTTTCTGGTGTATAATTTTCATTGCCATTTGGATCAACAGGTGCATTCTCAATAACTTGTACAGTAGAGTGTTTGTCACTTTCTATAGAAAAGGGTGACGGTGTTATTGAAACTTCTGTCGTGTGATTAGGAATCATAGGTCTGAATCCCCCCTCTATAACTGGTTCGATTATTTCCGGGCGGCGTTTTTCGAAATAATTCTCAGAAATTGTCACAGGTGGTTTTCTTGAAGTTACTTGCTCAATATTACCGTTGTCATGATAATATTGAGATTGTAAAGGTCTAGGTTTGATGTATTGTTCTTTCCGTATTAAAACTGGCACTGGCAATAGTTTCTTCTGTACTTCGTAATTTGGCGCTATTCTAATAGGAGGAGTTTGCTCGTAAGGAACCAATTTATACCTTGGTGGTTCTTCTTTTTCAGCAAGATAATATTGCACATTTGGGGAGTTCCTATAGAGATCTATATAGGGTTTTGTAGTCGTATGTATAAAAGGAGCACTCGGTGTTTTTACCACCTGTTTATGAACTAATCTCTCGAAATCATGATTAACCAGATAGTTTTGTTCTTGTAATAATGGATTGTAATTGGGTGCTACTTTTGTTTGATAAGTAGGAACTATTTCCTTGTAAATTTTTGTTGGATTAGCAGAAGCTATATTATACTGTGTTAATCTATTTCCTTGATATCTAGGAATATTTCGGTACGTTGAATACACAATTTTCTTTGGTTGACGCTGATTCATGTGATCTAACGAACTAGCTTCAACTATCTGAGCTTTTTCAACTTCAATGTTTTTTGCACTATACGTCTCTGTCGTTGGCGTTACTAAATCATTCGCGTAGTAAAACGTCATATAAGGTATTAGCCTTCTATATCTTTCGTTAATTGACAGTTTTGTTGAATTAACATTAAGTTTTCTGTCCTTTTCATTATTTTTCTTTACATTTGTTACTTCTGGCTTACTGGTCATTGGAACGAAGTCTTTCTCTAAATCAACTGTCATCCCTCTTGCCATTTTTATTCCTGGACTATTCCCATTTGATGAAATTGTTATTGAAATCGCCAAGGTTGGCATAACTGAAACAAAAAAATACAATGAGTTTTTTAAATATATGGTATTTGTACCTACCTGCTCGTTAATAGCAGTTATCCTAGCACGTTACTTATAATTATTTTTAAACGACCTTTTATAATTACCGTTTGTTAGACACGATTTTAACCTTTATTCATAACTAGATCGATACGCTCCAGCTTAGCCCGGGTTCTATTGGTGGATTTTGTAGAGATGGAATAATTCTATTGGTTGAATAAATTCCAGATATTTCCATCTGGCAACTTAGGCAACTTTTAAGTATTGAAAAAACTTTTAAATTGGCGTAGTAATTTAAGAGAGTACTCTCATATATAAAAAAAACTTACAAAATCCCTTCACTATCTTTAAAATAAAAGCATTTGTCTCAACACTCATTCAATGTCAGCGTTTATGCTCGTAGCACATCTGTCGCCCGAGGGTATTGAAAAACTATCTAAAACGAATTTAGTACTTTAAAATAATCACCTATACATAATCGATTATCTATTTCCGATTTATTAATTAATAATAAGAACAAGTCATTAATAATAAGAAGATATATTTTTTACACCTCATCATCATTAGTTAGACCGTGAGATAGTGGCACATGACCTTTCAAAAATACTTACAATTTTCAGAAAGCAATATTTAAAAAAATGTAAACAAAAGAAACATTTTTATAGGCATTATAACTATTCTATATAGTTTTTTATAGAAAATTTATCATCAATTCGGCTGCATTTTATTTTCGTTGATGTTAAGAGACCTCTTAACATTGTCTCTTAACATCAACTCTTAAAGCAACAAATTGGTAGGTATAACTGAGATATGATTGAACTAGTGGGAATAGACGTATCTGAAGGCCTACTTTCAATACAATTTTTTTATGCAATATAAACCAAATTCCAATTATAAAGAAGTCCACCTCTACCTAAACAAGTGGCATCACTTTCACAATTATATGTTGAAACAATCGCCTAATACATTTAATATGGCCATACAAACATTAATCAATCTGATCTATATTTTACCTACACTATCGAGGTCTCTGTTAAGTAATAAATGTAGGCCCAACACCATCGCGGTGCATTTACTTTCACGTTCTAAATTCTTGATGTACGCTTTGTGGATGGACGATATTTTATCTTCAGTGTCTGGATTCTTGAGTTATGAAATAACACGTTCTAGTTGCTGACAGTTTAAGATGGCTGATGGATAGGTGTTGCTTGTACCAACAGATCGTACCTAATGTAGTCAATATATTATAGTTTCTGTTTCCAAGCTGGTTTTACCTACATACTACGGATGTTTTAATTTTTACACGTTGCACGACGCTTCAATACTCGTAGATGTTTTTTTTTTACTAGAAACGCACATATTTCTTAATTAAAAATCTTTTTCCAACACTTAATTATGATTTTTAAGTATCTAGACGTTTTTTATAAATAATAACCAATACATATGAAAAACTGAGAAACGATTAGGTATCTATTATATAGGACAATATAAGTAATGCTTCTATGATTTTTAAAACTTTGCCTACTACTTAGCTGTTCCCGCGACTTGGTACACGCTGCAGTTTGTTTTTTAAAAATCCCACTTTTTTTTGTTTTTTTTTTTTTTCAGGATAACAAACGGGTCATCCAAATTCGTTAAGCAGTTTCTGAGATAAGCGTGCACAGAAAAACAGACTAATTCTAAAAAGTATTTTTTTATCATAGTATACGATTTTATTTATATATTTTATGTCCTCTAAATTAATATGACTTTTAACGTTAAAAACGTAAAAAAATACATTTAATAATAGAGCGCAAAATATAAGCTCCAAATGTAGCTTCAAAATACCTAATCTAAATGATATTAAATCTCTTCGTGATCAGTGAGTTATTTATTATCTTCATAATATTCAATATGAGTGTCGGCCATGCATCATAATTCAAAGTTAATGCGAGCTATTAGGTACTTACATGAAGTCGTTGACAGACAACAGAATCTCGTGACGAATTTAAATCACGTTCGCTTTGATACTTGTATTTCAGAACAAGCTCTAGGAATGACAATATTTCGAAAAGCTTATGTAGCCATATTTTATCTATGTGTTTAGGACTAGCTATATAAATTAAACTAGCTGGTGCCCTCCACTTAGTCCGCGTTGAAAGAGGAAATATATGAGTGAGGAAATATATTATTATCACGCCTTAACAACTCAATCGATGATCATGAAATTTTGAATACACGTTGTCAAGGTTACAGGAAAAGCACATAGGGTAGGTACAGTACCTGTTAACTAGAAATGTAAATGGTATCCCGAGGGATTATCAAAATATATATATATATATATATATATATATATATATATAAAAAAAATCAACGCCTGGAATATCTAAGCAATGAAGTTTACTGCTCATTAGCTTTTGCACGCAACTTCATCTGAGTAACTTTATAAAATATAGCCTATGTTACTCGCTGATATACCTAGTAACTTTTTTATAGATAAAATAATTTTTAAAATAGGTCAAGTAGTTTTTGGTTTTATTCATTTCAAACATACAAATATTCTCTTTTTCTATGTATTAATATAGATAAAAATAATATATATTTGTCAGGCGTCAATTTGGTGGTTTAGAAAAAAAAAACAGACGCCAAAGCTACTTTATTTTATAATATGAAGGTACAGATCCTACTTATAGATTGATTTAAAATAAATGTGTAGTAGGTACCTTCTCGCTGTTTAACTGTTTCGTTTGTATGAATCATTGATCCTTATAAACACCTTATTTAGAGACCATAAAACGCGTGTATTCAGTTACTAAACACGGGCAAAGCCTTGGAGAAGTGACTGGCAGATCCGTATCCTGACTCCGTGTCGTCGGCAAACGTGAACGAGCTAACTATTAATACTGTATGTACAGTTAAATTTCATCACCTATAATGTAATTAGATTATATGTAGGTATAATGTATTATATAAGTACACAACTATATATTTATTACGTAGGTACACATTTAAAGGTAGGTACGTGGTGCCTACACATTTTTTCTTTAAAAATAAAATGGAAAACTTTAAAGTCTATGCAAGTTATAGTAATAGTGGGCAATAACCACTTCCTTACAGAAGGTCCCGCGAAAGTAGCACAAGTGCTTTTTTGCCAGAAGGTAGAAAATCTGACGAAATACTTGACGATAGCTAGCTACCGTCGCCTATAACAAGTAACGCTACAGGCTACAGATCATCAGATGCTACAATTAGTGCGCTGCCAACCTTAATAGGCTTAAGGATAATGTAGTACCTACCTAAAGGGATAAGAAAATGGCTTCTAGCGTCCCATGATTTCGTTAAAAATGTCTTATCAACTTGTTTCTTCGTTCATATTGTACAATTTGTTTGACTAGGAAAACACATTTGGATTAGTAAAGCAACATTGCCGTCAGTTTTAAAATTTTCTACCGGTATCACTGTTAAATTAAGGTATTCATATAAGCGCTTCCAACCCACAGCTAAACGATTGTTGGAAACTCAGCCGTAAAGCCTCATTCTAAAATACTTAATGCAACTTCCTTATCATGCGACTAACGAACTAAGAAAAAAATGTCTAGCTATGATTCAGAGTGGAGCGTAAGTAGCTAAGTGAAACGGTAAATCGACATTACCAACGGAAAATATTTAAATAAGTAGCTTTATTTTATATTTACCTTATATTTTAATAAGTCAATGAAGCTTTTAGCACTTTCTTTCAAGAAGAGTTCTAAACAGCATAAGATTTAGACGTTGCCAGCTACAATCACCATAACAACGTTCTCATGCTATTATAGTTATGTAACTACTTAATTTTCTACATCTCACACAGACTGCAAAATTGTACTAACTAGAACGTCTTTGACAACTTTTATGGTGCGTTCAAGCTGGTTTTGATTAATATTCAAACAAATACATTGCATTAGCCCAAATTGGATTACTTACCTTGTCGTTTGCGCGAGCTGTGGGAACTATAAAAGTACATAGCAGCCTAGTGCGGGCTATGTTGCTAAATAGATATATAAATTTAACATTAAATGAGCTTTTGACATAATTAGGCTATAACTAAAATACTTATTGATAGTAATACCTAATATTAAAAGTTATAGCTAAGAAACATTCCTCGAGGCCTACGGTCGAGGCTCACCGAATCAGGAAAATGACTTTCATAACAATTTTAATAAATAATTTATTTTACCACCCCTTTTAATTTGAACAAATGGTCAATTACGGTCTATAGTTACAAACTGAGCAATTTATCCTTAAAGTTAACAGTGTACCTACTTGCATATAAGGCGTGACCATATATCCCTGGTTTAGTTTAGTGGTGACCATAGTTCCTACGATCAAGTACCCCTAGAGGGTCAAATATTAGCCGCCATTCGTCAAAAGGTAGAAAATTAAAAACGTTGGTAGTACCACTTGTAGCTGTTTCAACTGATATTAAAAAAAACTATATTCTACTTAACTAGTGTAATTTGACATTTAAAACGATAATAGACTTCGTGCGGGTATAGGACTCTACCTTCTATTTAATTCATGACAAACGGGTAACTGCCCTGTACTTGTTACACGACTTCAAAGTTCAATTGCTCAGTAACTGCCCTCAAGTAATTTGTGATTTGAAACCGCGGCGTTACTTTAATAACACCAATCACCTGTAAATATCGCCTTATAACATTTGCCAAATGACATTACGTTAACTGTGCCACCTTTTTTTAAAGAAATCAGAGACCACGGTTAAGCTCACTGGAGTGTATTAAAAATTCTCGAAAAACTTACTCCAAAAATTCATATATAAAGGTATTATAGGTATAAAATAAAAGATGATTATACTATACTCTATGCAAAAACTATAATTAGAACGGTTCAAAAACCTTTGGTAGTTGTGCTAAGTGGTGAATTAAAGTAATAATAATTAGTTTCAAAAGAAGAAAAATTTAAGTCTACTTAGTAGACATATTTTCTATTTTGTACAATGATCAAAATAAAAAATAAAAATATCGAAGAACCTAAACCGTACTCGTACAATTAAAAACTAGAGAAACATCAATGTTTTGCAAAAATAATATTAGAGATTTTTTACTAATTGTATATTAGGAGATCCAGGACTTGTCGTGTTTTTTTTATGAGAGAAACGTTTTTTTTATTAGACTATAGAAGAATATAGACCTACATTTTATATGATAATATGTCCTACCTCTTACAATAGCAGTAGCACACTAGTGCATGCCTTAGTGATTAAAATATTTATAAAAAACACAACCTTTTTTCCTCTTAGTTACATTATGTTAAGTTTAATTTCGAACTCTGTCGAGTCCTATTTATAGGTCCAGACGGAACTAGTGTTGTTCGAATAGGATATAATTGCATATTTTGCTACCATTGTTTTTAAGTAGGTACAATGCCAATATCACCGCGACCTCGAAAACGTGAGATTGGCTAGATCAATCAATATTTAACACGATTTTATATCCGACAGCCGGACGGCGACGCATAAAGTAAGTGTGATTTAATTTTTGTCTTGTGAATGGCGGAATTGAGAGCGTATTACGTAGGTACTGAGGGGTTCACGAAGGTCACACGAATATAATAAAAATAAATTTTAAATACAGACTCAACTCTATTTGCTCGTTTTCCAATCACATATGCTGTCAAGGATACTTTAGATTTATTGGCGTCAGCAAACAATGAAATCCACATACCTTTAGCATGGTATGTGATGGAGTTAAGATTACTTACCTAAGCATAAGGTTTAAGTTTAATACATTCGATTGTTTTCGTATCAGTCACGAATTATCGAACTCCACACAAGAAGTTATTGCCTTACGTTCAATAAGCATTATTAAGTTATTCTCAATGGGATACTTACTTACTCAGTCATTTTAGTTTTTGCTAATTAATCTTGTCTCGCTTTCTGAACGTTATGGGAACCAGATTTTCATCTTAAGAATTGAGCAACGAATTTTGTGAGTCACGAAACTCTAATAAAATCTGAACGAAATCAGTATTGAAGTAAAGCACCTACTTCCTATTATATAAATACGTTCATATGCTTGTTCAAAACCACCTTGTGTATTGCGTTTTAAAAACAATATTGTAGCAAAGTATCATTGAAGAAGTTGTGCAAGAGTGTACCATCTTAAGAAGCAGTGACAGACAAAACAGTCGTCGCGGTCACGCTACACGAGCGCTCATTGCAAACCATGTTATCTTCTTATCTTTCATACATATAGCTCATAACATCGTATGCAGAGTTCATGATTTAGGTATTTTTCTCATGAGTTAGAGTACTATTTTATCTTTACGTGTATAAGAACTTTTAATAAGAACATCTGAATAAATATCTACTGAAAATTATATATCCAAAAAATTCGTGCGGCGCCCCCTTTTCTAAAAAGATCAACACCTGACAAAATTGTGTGAGAAATAGATTATTCAATATTATATTTAGTACCTACAACATTACCTATAGTATAAATCTAATATATAAAATTCTCGTGTCGCAGTGTTTGTTGCCAAACTCCTCCGAAACGGCTGGACCGATTTTGATGAAATACAATTATCGGGTAGGTCTGAGAATCGGCCGACATCTATTTTTCATACCCCTTAACCCCCATAAGGGTGGTCCAACCCAATTTTTTTTTTATTTTTTGGCAAAACAACGTTTACGGATTCAGCTACTATTCGATATTAGTGAGATTTTATAATATCATTTATTTATTTTAAGAAATAATAGCGTCCATTCTCTTATGATGACTTCGTTTTAAGTTTTAGTACACATTTAATTAATTAAAAAATATTATGTTAATAATAAAATATGGTAAAAATAATAAAAATGGTCACGTGAAAGTTTTGCCCAAAGTGGTCATTCGAAAACCTTTAACTAAAGTCAAACAAGTTATGAGATTGCTAAAGTATTTTTTAATATTGATAAGCTGCGGAAGTGTCAATTATCTATTCATTCATTTATAAGTAGAGCTTTCTAAGTGACTATTTCATCAAAGAAGAGGATATTTAACACTTTCTAGGCGAAGAATATAAAGATCTAGAAATGTATGACCAACACTTGATTTACATCCATGTTCTCGTCATTATGACATCTATAATACAACTAGGAGGTACATGCTACTTCGTCCGCGTTCCTTTTAAAAATTATAACGCCTGACAAAACATATGAGCAGTAAAATATTTTTGTTTTTATAGTTTTGTCAGGCGTTGGTTTTTTTATTTTTTATTTATGATCCCTCAGGAACGTTACTTATTTTTCTATATGAAAAAGTGCCCAGTAGGTATATGTCCTTTTCTGTATTCCTGACAATGTGTATGCAAAATTTCATGATGATCGGTTGAGTCGTAACAATCAAACTCAATTTGGCATTTAAAATATTAGTTATGATTGTTATCTGAAACTTGGTTTATTTTAATTCAATTTCAAATAATATTAAATAAGTTGTACATACGAGTGAATAATCCAAAGAAAGTGGCATTATAAAGAGAATAGGTATTTTTTCTAAATAGTAAGTAGGTTCCTCGGAAGAACAATTACTAAACAAATGAGCATTGCTTCGTTGGAGATGATAATTGGGGGCTTTGTTTATAGGATATCAAGGTAAAGTACTATGCCATGGTTCCGAGCACCGTGGCGTGTCTCGTGACACGATTAAGTTCCACATGGATTCACCCAAAGTTCGAGAAAGTGACTTATTATTGCAGTGAAAGCGAAATGCGACAACAAAGTGTGGGTCCAGCGCCAAAAGGCATTACATAAATCGCATCATGTTTACCGATTAGGTGAGATTGTGCTGTGTGACCACTGTGTGACAAACGTGACTTTTGGTTTCTTAGTTAATTTT
The DNA here is from genome assembly GCA_947623395.1 of Synanthedon tipuliformis. NCBI lineage: Eukaryota > Metazoa > Arthropoda > Insecta > Lepidoptera > Sesiidae > Synanthedon > Synanthedon tipuliformis. The sequence goes on along the minus strand of OX392417.1, from coordinate 6,385,141 downwards.
CGTTTACTTGCGAACTATTTGTTTTAATTACATAACCTGTAACATTTATTTATAACCTGCAACATTATAAACCTATAACAAAGTTTATACTTAAATTTAGAATATATATCTACACTTAATTACCAATTCAACATAATTATGTAGGTAGATCAATCTCTTTAGACTTGACAGCATAATCTTTGATCAGAATTCATGTAAGAAACATTTAGTTTTCGATTTAATCTGTAAATGGGTGGGTGCACCTATCTAAAAGTATTAGAAATATGTTATCATCATTTTGTTCTAACAATTAAGAAATTCCAAGGAACTCATGTGTAAGAAGATCACAATGAATCATATGAAGTCTTGTCAATCCTCATACTTCTTGCATCCTTGCACAGAAGAGGGAAGTGTGTTTCCAGAAGTCGAAGTCGCTTCCCGCTGTCTGTCTGTCTGTCTGTCTCTCCCTATGTATGCTTAGATCTTTAAAACTACGCAACGGATGCGGTTCTCACTAATGGATAGAGTGGTTCTCGACGAAGGTTTTAGTATATAATTTACAAAGTTACGCGGGCGAAGACGAGGGCACCAGCTAGTTATGTGATAAAAATTGAAAATCACTCTTTTAAACTTAAAATTACCGTAGTTCTTGAAACATATCCAAACAAAGCTACCAGGTTCGAATACTACTTGCATAATCTTCAAAAAATACAATTTTCTGTAATGCATAAAGATGTCTACCAGTAGAGACGCCAATAGAATGAGTCACTACTAATGAAAGGAAAATTTAACGTAGTATAACACAACTATTTATGTAAATTAAAGTAAATAAATAATTCATAATTTCTACGCCTTCATTTCCAGAATTGGCGTTACTTAATTAATTACAAATGAAAAAAAAATTGTAACCTAATATTGTAAATTATATTATTATCTAAATTGTGTATTACCTAATATATTATATTCTTATATCAATTTATTCTCATATGGTCACTCAATAATTATTTTACGATTTAAAGATTTTGAGACACTTAATTAGTAATTAGTATTGATATTAGCACATGCCTACGAACAAATTATGTTCGTAGGCACATGCCTCCAAAAATTTTACATTGCTCAATTTAGAAGTGTTGATTGTTGTTTCACATTTAAAGAAAATGTAATATATTTTAATGTTATAGGTCGACTGACAAACACAAGCACAGGTGCTACAAGTTTAGTGATCTCCCGACAATAGTGGGGTTCTGGATTACAAAGTTGGGTTCCTCTGAGACAGCGCGTAAACCACTCATCCAATGGAACCTATACTAAAGAAAATAAATTCCTAACCGACCAACCAGGTGGACAGCGTGGTTTGTCGGTTAGGAATAGACGCTTACTGTATTCTGTAATCCTAAATTCTTTATGTTCTTTTTGCAATGCTTGTATGTAGATCAAGGATTTTTTCATATGATAGACTTAACGACACGGTTTCAAATGAGATTTTCAGATATCAATTCACCAAATTTTGATAAATGGTCTTATCTTGATTTTAATAAGCAGTTCTTATGTAGGTCTTTTATATTCCCACCTATCATAGCGTGGCATTGCATCGAGTAGCATTTATTATTTTTAATTAACGGCTAGTGGTGGTCCAACAATGCGTGGACCAATATTTCTTCACTACTCTCATCCATTGTTGTGGAGGCATGGTGAAACGTTTTGCTATTCTTTTTAACTTAACATTAGCAGATCGTTCAGCTTCCATAATGTTATGGCGCGTGATTGAGAGCAATTTAAAACGAGATAAGATAAATAACATATGCAACAAGTGCCAAATATGTTTTTACTTTCGTAATACTTAGAACCGGCTACATCTAATAATACTCAGGCGTATTTTTAGATACTACAAATGATACAAAAAAATTATTTACATCTGAATTAGGGCTTTTAACGCTACATTCACAATTTATTTTTTAATATAAGTATCTACGAATAAGTAATAACTAAGTACGTATTTGGTATAAGTCGCTGTCGAAATATTTATGTTTGTTACTCAATCACGCAAAAACGGTTGAAAAGAGTTTAATGAAATTTGAAACACAGGTTAACCTGATTTTTATGGAATGCTGAAAAAGGTTAGGTACCCCAGGGAATATCTAAAAATTTAAAAAAATAGCGCCACCGTCGTCACAGCGATAAAGTCAGGCGTTTTTCAGCTATTATATATTTCATTATTAAACGCGGAAGAAGTCGCGGACACCCAGGTAATAGTTTATATTACCTGGGTGTCCTATTCGAAGTAAGCCCTTTTTTTAATGTTGGGAAATCCTTATGGATACCGGCCAGTGATAGGGGACCATCGAAATACTGTAGGGGACGCTGCGGGGTTATGCCGGACTCCTACCGGCTAATGCTCGCAGAGATATACTTAAAACCCAACGACTTCCTAGCGAATTGGTAGGGCAAGTAAGGAAGCATCAGAAACTTGCGAATGTTAAAGTCAACAATACATACGATACATAACATAGCTTATTGTGTCATTATTTCTGCAAGAGAACACCAGAGCGTGAAACATCCGATAAAGTGACACATCCGCACTCTCTTAGCAACAAACGGACCGTATAGACACCCGTTACAATTGAGATTCTCACTTAAGACATTCCAACGCTTATATAATAGATACACAACAAACAAGTTGTTGCATAAAATTCCTGTAATAACCCCGAGTGTAAGGAACCAGTTTGACTCTTATAGGAACCATCTGCTATTAAATCTGAACTCCGGTAGTTATGATTTTTTAATGATTTTACCCCTAATTTTTCTTATGTTGAGGTCTATCTGTTTGAATTAAGTCGTATGCAACACCGCGTCTGTCTATCTGTAGGTTCGCTATAAAAACTACTGAATGGATTTTCATGCGGTTTCAATAATAGAAAGAGCATTAAGGGAGGAAAGTTTTAAAATATAATTTATTTATTTTTAAAAAGAATAACAAAAATCTCACTAGAAAATAAATATTAAAACACTATTAAGTGTAAAGTAGGTACCTAAGACCTCTGATAATAAGTGATAAGTGTATAAGTAATAAGTGAAACTAGAGAAAAGACAATGGTGCCTACTTCCTTATATATGCTTGACTAATCTTCCTGTAAATACGGAAAAGGAGATTTATGGTGTCAACAATGGTAATTTATTGCTGGCGACTGGCAACTGTAGCGTTAACTGGGCACTGGACTCCGTTGCAAATGTTGCAATTACGAACACCAACAAAAGTGGGGCAAACAAGCGCTGTCACTACACAGAATAGCTTGGCCCACGTTTATCTGATCCACACGGTTTGCACTTCCCGACCGCCGTTAATCGTGACTTCAATATCGTAATACCCAAGTAAAGTTTTTGAATTGTAATGATAAAAATGATAAATAAAGTTTAATAATCCCAAAATTACGAATTGAAAAGCGCAGCGTAGGACGCCCTACGACCAGATGGTTAGACGACCTGAAAGGCTTCGCAGGAAGCTGCTGGATGTGAAAAATAGAACACCGTGCGTGGTGACGAGCCTTAGGAGAGGCCTACATCCAGCAGTGGAGAGACACAAAATGACGATGATGATGATGATGAATCACAAAATTATTGCTACGTTTGCCCTATATATTTTTTTTTAAAAACTTGAAATTTTGAACATATGTTTTCAAATGTTCAAATGGTCAGAGACACAGAGAAATGTAAGTATTCTGCTGGAACCTTCAGGATAACAAGTAAGCGTAGGGAAGGGGGGATGAGCTCTGACGACAAACACTTACTAACCAATACACATCAGCAGAAGTGCTGTTATTATACGATGGTCTTAATAACAACATACTGTCACTTAGCAACAAACGCCAGGTAGATCGACCTAGCAGACCGTAAAAAATTCAACCTTCGTTATCAACACAATCAACAGATACGATCAAAACAATCAACATATACGACCTATTTATGTTGCATGATTATTTGATACTTGAAAACTTATTAAAATGTTTTAATTGATAGCACCTATAGATAGATGCCAATCGGTACCTATATTGAAGTAGTAAATGTATCTATCTAAGAATTACTATTTAATAAAATTAGTTACTAACTTTAATTAATAGACGATATTTATTACACATAAAATTATTATCATAATATGAAAAGCTTTCGCATAAAATAAATATTGTTTGTTATTTCATAATTAAATTTATTTTAGTTTTATGCTCAATTAGTATCAATACCTCAGATAACTGTCCATGGCTTACCTACTTCCTGTTCATGTAGAATAATGAATCATAATCGACAAGAAACACTCATTAGCACGAGTAGAAAAAATGGAAAATTATTACTTATTGTTTTATAGGTTCACAAGCCCATTGGTCGAGTGGTTAAGGTGGTTAAAAAACTACTTATCCGATTCAAAAAAATATTTCACTAACTGTTAGTATGGCATTTCCGGATGGATACAGGCTATATTCCACGCGGGCGAGGACGAGGGCACCAGCTGGTGTAATGTCAATCGTCAATATACATATGTCAGGCGTTATATATTTTATTTTTTTAACGCAGACCAAGTCACGGGCACCAGCTAGTTAAAAAAATATATACCAACATTAATTGGGTTTTTATTATTTACATAAAGTTTATTACGCTTTTCTCTTACTTTTAACGATACACTTTAAGTACTGACAGGTTTCCTTGTGAAAGTTGAATGAAATTTATATTAAGGTACTTCATTTAGTACAATAAGCATCGACCGACACTTAACATACAAATCTGAACAATCACTTGTAATAAAATATTCATTTTAAAAATTATTTCTATTTTTACTTGATTCTATATCTAATAGGATTACATTTTCTTCTCTTCTCTTAGTGCCATCTCCTATCACAGGTCGGATAACATTATGACTATCCTATCCTAACCCTTGATGCAGTGGCTCGAAACAACGATCTTGTATCTACTTCGGCCATACCACACACAGCAAAAGCTGGAATTATAAAGCTTAGGGTCTTAAACGAGCTGAATTTAGGTTGCAAATGCAGTTTAAATATATATTTTTCATGTTAAGATCGATAGACAGGCTGACGGAATTAATTAATATTAAATCTGAAACAATTAACGGTCACAAGTCACAATACTCCGAACCGAATAGGTACCACTCATAGGATTTTTCAAAAAAAAAACCAATAAGTAGGTCTTCGCTCTTCGTTTTGTTCACAGACAACAAGGACATTACAATATAAACTTTTAAACTTGCACTACAATAAACATATTGTAATGAATTATTTATACAAAATTACACCACACTAATGTTATACATCGTTTAACATTATTAATTATAATATTTAGACCTTACTATATCTGTTGAGTTGTGTGTAAAACATGTCTACACATCACATGTGAGTTTTAAAAATGTGCAAATTACATTGTCTGCACAACACAATTCACTTATGTGCAAACGAAGACATCTGATGCGTGTCATGCGCTGTTTTAATTAATTATTATATGAATGTGGTTCAAGGTACACGAGATGTGACTTAAATCCTAATTATATTTAACTTACTAAGTATGTGGTTAATGAAAGAATTTAATGTTCTAGAGAAGTTCAAGTAATAATTACACATGATTCACGTATGTAACTCAAAAAATTATGTTATTTTATGTAAAGGTCATCCGACAGTCGCATATTATCTTATCACAAGCAACGCTATATCTACTACTCGACAGGTTGACGGTCCATTTGATGGATATTGTCGCCTTGTTGGACAAGCAACACCACAGGTATACTGTAAGAGTTAGGGCCTCTTTCACCAACTGTCAAGTAGGCTAACCATAATTTAAAGTCACCTGTCACCGGGAATAATTTAGCTGATATACCTTTGTTTGTACGGTAAAAGTCCCAAACATTAAAAAAGAAAATAATAACAAAAAATCGCCTATCGAAGGATGCACTAAACCGAGTGCATAATTTAATAAACATAAAATTACTTCTCAAAGTAACTAATCAACACTTTACTTGTAGTTTGTGAAAAAAGCCCTGTGTATGCTGCTGACCTTAGTACCTACTCTTAGTAGGATTAACTAACGCAATGAACTGCTTAGTTAACTTAAGAGGATTGTGAGGTGCCGATACGCGGCGCGAGTAGGTATTTTCAAAAATGCTATCTGTTTCACATCGTGCGATAGAGAGAGTTGCAAGTCCTGTAGTAAATTGCCTACATTTCCTTAGTGTAATATGCTTTCGGGCGATAACTTTACAAAATAAGACAATTTTGATATCATTGGATTCGGTACACCTTAAACTAAGTCTGTACGTTTTTATTTTTTAGTAATTCAGTTTAATTTAATTAAAAAAAATAAAAACGCTAGAGGAAGTTTTTAAGTAAGTAAGGAACTGTGTAGACTACTTAAATACATTAGGGCGCAAGAATAAAGTGGTCCTAAGATGGGTACCTGGCCATATGGGGATCGAAGGCAATGAATATGCCGACGAACTAGCTCGAGCAGGCGCCAAAGGTAGGCTAATAGGCCCTGAACCTGTGTGCGGACTACCAAATAGCCTAGCTCGCTGGACCATATGGAACCAGTGCTTTACTAAATCTTACAAACGCTGGACTAACTTGCCAGGTCTGAACCATTCCAAAGCGCTCATAAGAGCCTATAGTCGAAACGTGACAAATCAGGCTATGTCGCTTAGTAAGAGCAATTTGTGCATGTTAACAAGGGCACTAACGGGGCACTGTCGTCTCAATAGGCACCTTAAAATAATGGGTCTTGCTAGTACAGGAGAGTGTCGCTTCTGCCATGAGGCAGAAGAAACGCCAATGCATATCCTGTGCGAGTGCGGCCCTTTGATGCACAAGCGTAGTCACATCTTAGGAAGCCACACAATGGCTTGTGAAGATGTGAGGAATGCCTCTATCAAAAAAGTACTACAGTTTCTTGACGTGGGTAGAGAGCTTTAGTTTACGTGGTGATCACAATATTTCAGCAATGGACGAAGTGATACTGGTACTCTAGAAGACAGGAATAGCCACTAGCAGATAATAATAACAACTAAATACAAGTACAAGTTTTGTTTAAATATTAATTATTACCTACATATGTTATCACAATTCAATCTACCTACAATCTACACTAATATTGTAAAGAAAAAAAAAATTATTATGCTTGTTTGGAATGGGTATACTTAAAAGAATTGGATATACTTACTGATTTTAACTTAGTCCTAATCTCCGAAATCGAATATGGTGAATATCGAAAGGTTTAATTTTATTATTTTTTATTTATATTATTTATGTGCGGACGAAATTGCGACATTTAAAAGATATTTCATGTAAAATTTCTAATAAAAAAAGCTCGGTAGTAACTCCACAAACAGGCCTAGCTGGTTTTAACTTCGCACATAATAGGCAACCGGAGATCGAAAGATTTTGCAACTTAATACGGCTCCATATTTGCAAGTAATTCCTTTGCTAACTATGCCACTTACTCTTAATTACTTCAATTATCTGTCTTACAATTACAAAATGGACAATTGTTGACTAATTTTAATGAAATCGATAAACCTTAAGATAAAAGTAAATTTTTTTTTTAATTTTTTTATGGGTTCTTTATATTTTCTTTCCCTTTAAAGCAAAATATGAGCCATTTTAGCATTCCCCATCCCTAGCTGTTATAATCAATTATTACATTATTATTAATGTCACATATTTATTTATTTCTGCCTGCCAAAGTAAAATACCATCCAAATTTCCTCGAATTGTCCTGTGGATTTTCCAAAAAATTAACTAAATTAACACAAATAAAAATAGCAAAATCGATTCTATTGTTCTCAAAAGATGCTTCGTACATATTGTGGCAATTGATTTTTATTTATACATATGGATGTGATCCAAATTCGTAATTTCAGTGGTATTCAATCGTTATTCGTTACATAACGCAAACTCGTTTTGGTCGCGGAAGCAATTTGAACGTGTACAAAATTGTAGCGCTAAAGATCGTATCTTATAATCAATTAGACATCTGATTCGATCGCCTTTGTAGAAATGAATTTGATAAACCATAATTTGCTCTACACTATTTTTCTTTAACAATTAGATAAGTTTATTTGGATGTTTAGTTTAAATAACCTGCACTGATCTAAGATCGTTTGGTCAGTGCAGGATACTGATACAATGTACAATAGTTTAATTAAATCGGGTTTTCAATAGGGCTAAATAAATAATAATTAATTAATAATAATAATTACTAATAGAGTCTGAAAAGAAAAGTCAGTCTCAGTCAACTCTTTTCAAAAAGGCACAATCATTACTAAGCTAATGTAATATAATTAAATAAATTCTTTTGAGATAAAGTTCTTTCTCACAAGTAATTTGACATCTAATTCCCAAGTATAAAAATAAAAATTGGTGTCACATCCTATGTTGACAATGTAATACGAAAACAAAGACGCGGAGTCGGTGAAAACAGTTTTCTAATACTTCGTAAAATTTTATCTATATTGTAAATCATGTAATTATACTTTTCTAATTGAATAGTTTGAGAATATAAAACTTAAGGAAGCATGCTTTAAAAATAAATATTCATAGAAGCAATAAATATAAAATTAATTATACATTTTTTTTTATCAACAACACTTCGAGTATAATAAAATTCGAAGATTTCTTTTAGTTTATCGACGTGTGTGCACGGTGCATTTATCGACGCGGTGTCGGTAAGGTCATGACGCGATCATTTGTTGGTGAAAGTACGAAGTACAAGCGGACGTCGCGTCGGTTGTTGCGGTAACTGTTTGTTTATAATATATGACCACAAACTGGACAGTGGGGCCTTTACTACTCTGTGGACACGACAGGCTTAAGTTTACTCTTTAACACGTATCAAAAAAATTTGACTATTTTCTAATTGGTGCTAATAGATGCAATTGCTATTCTAGCATAGGACTGTTAGTTCAGTGCTGATTAACAAGCACCAATGCTACAACCAATGCACCAGAACAGGCGACATGTCTGTTACCTAAAATGGAAGGTACCTAAAAATAGTCAGTTTCAATTTTCCAATCAAGAATAATTAACAACTTACTCAATATTATGAGATTGTAAATCCGATACAACCTTGAGAGTATGTATACTCAACTCAATAACTCAACTTTCATCCAAAATGAAAATTGTGACATAGCATTTAAAGTAGGTAATGCAGCTAAAATTACACTAGATTAATGGTATTAGAGAAGATTAATGTTTCTTAAACTTATACGGAACGAATAAATGAATTACGAATTAAATTACATCCAATGTAATACGCATGTTTTATAACTCTTCATACTTATTCACTAAAGAATCTACTGATGGTTTTATAAAAGTCAGTGTTTTAATTTCCTACATCATAAAATGCTTAGCACATAGATGAATGATTGGACTCGCTGCGCTTGACTAGATACCGCCGTTGTACTTGTAAAATACGGCAAAAAATACTACCGCGAATTCGGCGTATCCGAGCCAGTCACACTGGAAACTGTCTGTGACGTGCACGTGCCGAATGTTTTATTAAATTTTGAGCATAATAAAATGCCAGTTTGCGTAGTGAAACTGTGTAAAAAGTGACGATGTTTTACATTACACACACTACAATAAAAAGTTGTGGAGCATTGTGAAAATTGTGAAAATTCACGGAGCTATCGCTTTTGTATAGCGCTCTATCTAGTCGAGCGCAGCGAGACCAATCAATTATCTTTGGCTTAGCAGTTGCGTGAGTTAACATTGTACGGTTCACTGGCAACCAAGAGTTGGACTTTTAACTGTTTGTATCATGTAAATTCACCTTAACTGTGATATAATAGAAATATTACATCAGGCAACGTAACAAACAGCTCAACTATTGGAATTATATAGGTACTATTCTACGCTGAAGTAACCGAATATAGTTTATTAGGCTAATAACTGTCTTATTACATGTTGTTAAAACTTAGAGGTACTATAGCACGTACCATAGCGACGTACCACGTCATTTGAAAGGAACACAGGTGATAAATATGTATGTAGGTATGTACATATTTGGAATGGGATTTATTTCTGTTCTCAAATAATTTTACAAATTAAGTTTAAAATTTTATCTGTTAAGTTGTTACAATATTACAACTTAAACATCACTAGTTTAAGTACCTGTATTTTAGATTGATTAAAAAAAATCTAAAAAAATTAACCTCAAGACCTCAAGAATTTGAATTCTAGCACACTAGAATTCAAAAATAAAAGCAAATTTAAAACAAAGAACTTATCAAACCTATAATATTTACTGTAATAGAAACAAAATAAGCATAATTGCATTCGATTTACTCGTAATGTCTACATTATGGCTCGTTACCGCGAGAAAACAATCACAAGATAAGTGCTAAGTCAATCAAGCAATGTGCAATTGAGGAAAGCGAATTTTTTTAGCTCATATATCCTCTGTTCTTCATTATTCCTAATTGCGGAAATGAGCATTACTTACTTAGAGTTTACCGAGAAAGCAACAAATGATGAGTCAAGAATTTTAGAACCATAATTATGAGTACAGTGTCTTTTTCTATATTGCAGATTTCATCTTTGCGGTTTGTGATCCTGAAAATTTCGTTCTCCCTGTTTTTCTCTTCTCTCTGGGCTTTTGGGAGTAAAATTTATATAGACGAAGGACACGAGTACTTAGGTATGGCAACTGTCGCCATAGTTTATGGAGTTGCCGGTTGCATAGTTTATGGATATGGACCGCAGCGTGCAAAACCGTTCTCAATCGTGTATTACCGCTCTCCATCTAGTGGTTAAATGGATTACTTAACTGGTTAGCTAGGAGGATAAAGATATCCGATATAGATCTCAGGTAAACAGAAAAATATCGTTAAAAAATTGAACCGTTACATCAAATATTGATTGGATCAATTGCAAAGAGAAACCTATAGATTGCGAAATCTTAAGATATTTCCTAAGAATAGCTTATTAGTATTCTGGTATAAAAGTCAATGTCTAGACTTAATAAAAGAATTTGTGTTTCGTCAAAGATTCTTAATTAGGCATACGCATCTGTCGTCAAGGTAAAATGTATTGTGTAAAACAAGGCGCTGAATAAAAAGGTGTATAATTTTGAAAGTATAACATTGACACATACCAATACTAAAGTAAGTTCGGTTGAACGCATTAAAATCTATAACAACTAATTGGATTTAAAAAAATATTTTTGCATTTGATGAAGATTTCATGAAGAATTCAAGCCCAATTCATGAAGAACATTATAATATGATAGTGTAAAAAGAAGTCAAGCAAAATGAAAAAAGTACGTATGTAATTACTTGAGTTCCTGATTAAGTTTTTTTTATATTAAAGAGTAGCAGGCAGGCTGACCGCCGATGGTAGGTGGTTGTAAAATGTGTAATCGACTGTAAACACAACGCCAAAGGTGCGCTAATTATTGCAAGTGCGCTATCCACCCTGGTTAAGGTAAGGTTAAGGGTATTTAACGGTGGTTCTCTCTAATGGGGTGTTACTGCCACCAAAGAGGCACTATCCTTATCCTTACTAATATTATAAATGTGAATGTAAGTTTGATTGTTTGTTACGCATTCACGCAAAAACTACTGAACCGATCACCATGAAATTTTGCATTCACGTTGTCTGGGACACCAGAAAAAACATAGGGTACTTAAGTAGGTACATTTGCTTACTTAGAGCTTTGAAATTTTGTGACAACATAGATATCGATAAATGGAGCATTTCTATATAAAAAAGTCATTTTTGACCATTTGTATGAGGTTCGCCTTTTAGTCACGGTAGCGACGATTTAATCCAGAACGCGGACGAAGTCGCGGGCACCAGCTAGTATAAATATATTTTTATTATATTTCATTTCATCGTCTTGACCTTAGAATATACATAAGCAAGCTCTTGGCTCTGTGAAAACTAGAGAAATATTAGAATTTAAATTAATACTCACACTACTTACAAAGTTCATATCAATGTATGAATACTCACCAGTATTATGTAAGATCACGTTTGAATTTTGTAAAGGTCCGTTTTTAAACGAGTCAACTGGACCATAAATATATATATTTACGCGACAGAAACGCAACGCACGTAATCAAAGCTATTATTACCTCTATTTGCCACAGTTTTTCTTCGAGACATTGGCATTGAGTGCAACCTCATTTGCAACAGTCTTTTTAGCGCCTTTGTTTTTTTTACACTTATGTTAAGAAATATAACGCGAAAAAGTCGTAATTAGCTGCAGTAATAACAGATGGACAGGAATGTAAGGTTGCTTCAGCCGTGATTCCGGTCTCCAACTTATATTAACCTACATACTAAAATATTACGTTTTTAAAGAGCGCATTATTGATAAAAAATACGACTGGATTATAAAAAAAATTTAAACTCACAAATATTTTAAAATATTTTTATAGAGCAACAATACCTTTATATATAAATTTCTTTTAAAATATTTATTGCAGTAAGAATATTCCATTAAATTTTATTAATTAATTATTATTATCGCTTACATTATTAAAATAAGAACCTTCCAAATAAAAAAAAAATTAAAATTATTTTAGAGAATAATATAATAAAATTTACTTACCGCAAATAAATAGAAATAAAGGATTCATATTATTATCTTCTATAATTTTTTATATATTAAAAAAACTTATATAATCCGATAATTTTCACAATTACTTATTTTATATGTACACGCACTGTCATTTGTTTGAATAATATTTTTTTAGCGTATTCGTATTCAAGCGCAGTAAACGAACTCGCGCGTGCTTTCGGCGCGTATCGCGACAGAATGACCAAGAAACGTAAAAACGGCCTCATACAAACTGGCTGGGGAAACGATGTTCGGACAAGAAAAGTCCTCTAATATGGTCTCTGCATACACATAAGCAATTTGCGTACAATGTACAATGCATAAGAAACAGTTAAAGCATGGTCACCGACAATTTCCCACGGCTAACACTTAGCACACGGCAGCCAATTGATATCAGCGACCCTTATATTATGTAGTTATGAAGAATTTTTGTTGTTATCTGACGTCACATAAATACAGTGTCTATTGTGTTTTAGTTAGAGGCTTGACTGTCACACAGATAATATTACACCTAACCAATAACAATTTTCTAAACGATTTTCTCTCGCTCCATCCAGCCTGTCAAATAGACGCATGTGAAGATGTCTTGGCATTTCTCGTCATCTTCAAGACATCTTTTTGTCCAAAATACCTCAGTGCCTTAAAACAAATATTTTCGCCTAGTGTTTTGCCTGAGTCAATGGCGCTGATCCAGTTCTCTAAAAGATACGTAAGAGAAGGAAGATACGACGGATTAAGGTGACGCTCCCAAAACGCTCTTTGTGGGCGCACAGCGCGGTACTGAGGAACACTCGCATGCATTCCCTTTCAAACACAAATACGGTTCGAATAAGGTTGAATATCGAATGATCCATTTCTCTGTTTTTCTTGCATAGAACTAAAGGACGTAAGTCTCAAATCAAATTTAATTTGTTATGAGAATAATAATCGTTCTAGGTAAATTTTGTCTTGAGAATAACTAATAAACCTCATTTTCTTTCTATGAGTATTTATTTTGCATATGTAACTAAAGTTGCTTCTGAGATAAAAGAAAAAATATCGAATAAAAGACTCAATTTAAAAAAATAAAAGTGTCCAGTCAATTTCCACTAATTGTGTTTCGGTCTTGACAATGACTAGAAAAAGGTTTAAAATATAATATTATTTAAGTTTTACATTGATGTGATTTTTGGTTTACTTACAGTTTTACGGCAAACAATCATAATGTTTAGGGCCGCAGGACATAATAGCATGGAGAGTCTTTGGCCGGCTGAGGCGCCGCCGTGGTTCGACCGCATAGTTCAATTAATCGGAATATGCCGGTTGGTTCCAGAGTTGGTGACCACTGACCGGTAAGCGCAGCATAGGTCGCAGGTCGACGCTGGATCCAGGCTGCTTTTGACCAGTCCTATATCTACGGCTCAGATAATGAAACTATTTTTAAAAGTTAAAATTTATTTTTAAATATATTCTCAAATTGCTCTCAAACTCTCAATTGCTATTTAATTATTTCTATCGCAAAATGCATCGTTACTGAAGAATTACCTTTCAACTTAGACCTTTAAATTGTTAAATACAAAGGTCTAATTTGTTGAATGTTTAAATATGTAGCATAGGACAATATATACGTTGATTTATACTAACACGGTACATTTTAATCGCGAGACGAAGATCAATGTAGATTATAGGTAATATATTGCCAATCCATATGGTAGGTACTTATGTTTTATTTATGCTACAAATAAGATTTGAATAAAGGAAAAATAGGATGTAATTATTTCAAGAATAAGGGAGTATTTAAAGAAATAATGATTACGCTGCCACCGCAAATCGCGGTGATGATCGCACTGCGCCCGCGTGGTTAGGACGTTCACAACACTCTTCACAAATGTTGTTTCATAGCAAAATTAATTGCTCTCCATACCAGTTTACTCAGAACGTACTTATTTGTTACCACCTATAGATCCTTATCACACAATTAATTAATCCTATTGATCACGAAATCGCAAAAGCTTATTTTATTAAAGTTAAAAAGTTTCTCGATTTCTTCAGCGCCATCTGTTGCCTAATTTTAACGAAACAATTTATATGGAGAGAGCTTCATTCGTAAGTGGTAATTTGACAACGCTATTGATATTATTATAAATCGATATAATATTAACTACACAAAAGTTCATTAATATACTCGTATATTTGTTCAATTATAAAATCTTAGTGGAGAAGATAATATCTAATAAAAGTTAAATCGCATCTACGAATAAATTATTAATATAGTTCCTAAAAAGTTAGTGTATCATTATTGTAAGTGGCGTTTCAAACCAGATGGCGCTAAAAATTATACTTAACCGTTTTATTATGAGATGGCGCTATAACAATTCAAAATCCTCAACAATGGTATACATTCCTTCCAAAGCTCGTCTAATTATACGAAGCCTTCTTCATCACTACATAGTATAAAACAAAGTCGCTTTCCGCTGTCTGTCTGTTCCTATGTATGCTTAGATCTTTAAAACTAGGCAACAGATTTTAATGCGGTTTTCACTAATGGATAGAGTGGTTCTCGAGGAAGGTTTTAGTATATAATTTACAAAGTTAAGTACGCGGGCGAAGTTGCGAGCAGCAGCTAGTATATTGTAGACCAACTCAAAATAGGCCCCAGTTTAACTTCACTACTTTTCGATTTGTTCTTTTTTGCCAAATTGATTTTGATAGTTTTCTTTCCTCAAAGCATATAACGACCAAAGTATTGAGGAGCCCATTTTTTTTATTTTCACACATTCCACACAGCACCATCTAGTTCCAAAGTAAGCAACTTAATGCTTGTATTATGGATACCAGATAGTTGATATATGTACTACATACAATTTTTTTTTGTAAATACGTACATATTATAAATACAAAACATCCATGACTCAGGTACAAAGGTAAATGTTAACACATAAACATTTTAGCGGGATTCGATTTAATTAATTAAACTAAATAAATGAAGTTTTAAAATTTGAGTCTGGCCCGTTAACACCATGCTAAATCTTATAAATGACCCTTCAGAAAAATGAGTTTGACACCCCTGATCTATAACATTTCAAGAACAACTATTACCCAGTTCACTATTAAAAATATTAGTTTTACGGTGTTGAAAATCTTAGCGATCTCAGGATTTTAGGAGCAGGATCAAAATCGCTTGGGTCAAAAAATAAATTATTACGAGTTCCTAGAGAGATAGTTAATTTTTTTTTGTATGAAATGGCATTTCGAACCAGATGGCGCTACAAATTATATTTAACTGCTTTATTAACAGATGGCGCTATGTCATTTTTTGGTATATCAATATCCGTACTAATATTATAAAAGCGAAAGTTTGTATGGATGTATGATTGTTTGTAACTCTTTCACACAAAAACTACTGAACCCGATCACCATGAAATTTTGCATAGACGTTGTCTGTGACAACAGCAAGGGCGGATCCAGGGGGGGGGTCATGGGGGTCATGACCCCCCCCTGGCTAGGTCCAGGACCTAGGTGGACCAATAATTAAAATTGTTAAACATAATGTTTTTATATATTTTTGTCACAATATAGAGTTTATACTTTCAATATTTAATTAATTTAATACAATACTTTGTTTTACGGCAAACGCATTATTCGGGAACGAACGCATCGAAAATTACCGCGCTACCGCCACGGTGCCACCTTTTATCACACGAGCTTAAAATATTTTTTTTTCGTTAGCGGTTTATGAGTAATCCTCAGAAAACCAACGAAAAAATTTTTTTAAAATCTTTGCTCATCTTGAAATCGGTGTACAAACAGTAACAATATTTTTGTGTAATAGCACTATAAAGCTCTTTAGAGAATTTAATTCGCTACACCTTGACCTCCTCATGAGGTCTTGTACGATAATTTCGATAATTACAAACATCCCGGACACTAAGAAGAATAAATCACAGCACCTTGAAACTTTCAGGGTTTTTTTCAGGACATATTGAGGTTGAAAAGTTATAGAAAGGTTTTTTCGTATCTGCATTATATGCAAAGTTATTGCAAGTTATCCAAACATCCTTAGATTTGCAGTTTTTTTACCTTTTTTTCGGTCAAAATTTTCAGTTTGAAAAAAATTTTTTCATCAAAATCCGATCCGATCCGTTCCTTGTAGGGAATGTTTTGCAGTTTACAAAACTTTAGTTTAATTTTCTGTGCGACCATTATTGCCTGAGTAATTAACTATCAAAGTCAAATGTGACTTCGCTTTGAACGACGATAACTTAGTGACAAATCATCGTATAGACCTCATGAGGAGGTCAAGATGTAGCGAATTAAATTCTCTAAAAGAGCTTTATAGTGCCATTACACAAAAAATATTGTTACTGTTTTTACAGCAATTTCAAGATGAGCAAAAATTATGAAAAATTTTTTTTCGTTATTTTTCTGACGATTACTCATAAACCGCTAACGAAAAAATATTTGAAGCTCGGATTCAAAAACTAGAGATTGGAAGCTACAATTTCCTTTTTTAATGAGCACCGTACGACCATTTTCTTCAAAGTTACAGCCAGTTGAAAATCACCTAAAAATTTGCAACTTTTTTTATATCCTTTAATTGTTAAAAGGATTGTGAAAGAAAGCAAAAATTCAGAATTTATAGTTACATTTAGGACCCCTGGCAAACAGAGACAACGAAAAAAATTCTTAAACTGTTATAATTTAATAATACCTAATGACCACTTTCTACGCCACGTAATTTGATCTTTTAAATTGTATCCCAGTTAATGTGTGATTAATTTTATGACATTTGATTTTCCGTTTAACTTGCGTTTAATTAAATTACTTTACTAAATTTTCACACTCAATAATCTAGGTATTTAAATGCGACGATATCACGGTTTTCTCTTTAACCGCGGAGCATTCGTTTAACACTTTTGCTTATAATTTCACCTGCGCGGACGACCGCCATTTTGGTTCAATTTACGTGCCGGGATTTATACCTACTTAATTTTTATTTTTGGACGAGGGAGTTTGAAGAGCATAAGCTTACTAACCTAACTAACCTAACCTAAAATCTTAGATAAATTCACACAATGAAAGGTGTATCTTCATGACACAGTGCAAATTTGGTAAAAGCAAACTCTTTTAAAATTGATTTTAATGCTCTTTAAAATAAAATACGAGGGCAAACAACAGAATGAATGCATATAAAAATAATCTTCGTTTTCGTTGAAGTTTTAAAAAGCACCCAGTGAATACTGGAAAACTTCGATGCAAAACTATTGACTTGGCCACGACTATGTGACCCCCCCCTGGCGCCAAAGCTGGATCCGCCCTTGGACACCAGAAAGAACATAGGGTACCTTTCATCCAGAACGCGGACGAAGTCGTGGGCACCAGCTAGTTATTTATAAATAAAAGCTCCATCAAGGACACATTTATTCCAACGCTCCTCTTTATACTATTTACTTTGTAGACCAATAATTTGTCTTTGCACTCAAAATAGGCCCTCTTCTTGTCAAATTTGTAACCTTAGGAGGATCTGAAGAATACAATGGATTCTTTCCAGTAAGTTGTACAGCTGACACTGCTCGATAAACGACCTGTACGTATCCCATTCAAGCTTAACATCCAATGTGATGCAAAGAAACGGTTCCGGAAACCGGAATACAACTATACCGGAACGATAGCTTTCAGCGTTATCGGTTTTCGTATAACCTCCTTTAAACTTAACATACGATTCAATAATATTGCCTTCGTGCAGGCTCTTATATCGCTTTTCTGTTACGCTTAGCTTCAACATTACTTTTCTCGAAATTCAGTCAATGTTAATCAAAACTCGCAATTCATTTTTATCTATTTTTAAAATGAAAATTTGAAATTTGAATCACTTATACTACATACCCTGTAGGATTTAATCAGTACCTAATCATGCATACCTACTTATGTAGGTATATACCTACCTATATTCATGATTTCATCGGAATATCATGAAAACTCAAACGAAAATAAACATATTTATAAAAACAAATGTGTATTAAGCGTAGTATTTTAATTAAGTACAAGAATATTTACAGTTATGTTACAAGAATATCTCGTCAATGAGTTGTTTATCTATAAGCCTATGGGGCTTGGGACGCGTTTGCTTTCTTCGCCGCCTGTAGAGACGCGCGTTGAGCGGGTACAAGGCTGGCGACAGCTCGCAGCGTACGTTGAACCACCAGTCGCAGGACGCCACACCTTGCGAGAACACTGTCCCGTTCGGGCAGAGGAACGACGCTTGACGACCGTCTATATCGCAGTAGTGCCAAGCTGAAAATTAACAAAACAGATATCATTATCCGGCCCTATTGGAAAACTATATGGGAGGCCTATATTCAGCAGCATAATGATGATTACATTGAAATCACGTAGTTGGAGGAACTAAGAGATATTGTACTCGTTTTAATAAAACTAGTAAAGAACTCATTAAAAATAAATAACAAAGTTACAATTGAACGTGAACTTAATTTTACAAAAAATAAGAAACTAATAAGGCTATAGAAGCTTAAAGATTGTAGATGGGAAATATATACGAGTACAGTCAATTCTATGAACATGATGTATGGTGTATTTTAAGTACTTTACATGTATGTATGTATGACTGTTGATTTCGTAAAATTATATGGCTCTATCGCATTAAACCAGCTTCGCAAAACACCAGACTCGCTAAAAACAGTCCCAGATCAAATCGAATAAAATCTGTATGTCTGTTACAGTCCCACAAATATTTATTTTTACTTAAATTTAAAAAAAAAATTATTTTGTGAGTGAATGGTTGATATGAGTATGTTTTATTTCTTTAATTAAACTCTACATCGCGGTTTCGTTATGGACCATATAGTGCTCTACATAGAAAACTAGTAACGATAAATTCACTACTTGAACACCACTCCATAATATAAACTTTAGTGCGATGAAACTTTTTTAGCATAAAAATTTCAAGCTTCTAATCCTTATTAGGAAATCATAAAATAAAATAGCTATTACAAAATTAAAATTCATGTGCACCCATGTAATAGTGTAAATATTACGTTAAAATGAAGCAACTCGTGTCTTTTATGGAGTGAGGATTGTCGCTAAAATGTTAAATGTATCTTGGCAATTTTTTGCGAGCATCTTGTAGGTTCTACTCCGACCAACCATACTACATCTTATGCAATACAATATGGGAGACCGGAGAATGTTCTTACATATGTATACTTAAATCGCAATAAACAATTATCAAATATCATTATTAATATTCACCACCTTTAACTATGAGGTTATTACCAATTCATTTTGAATTTTGAATAATAATGCATTTAGAATTTTGATATTGTTTTCACTAAAGGAAAGAAAGATAAACAAAGAAGTTATATTGTGTACCATTTTGCAGAAAAAAATGCAACTGTACGAAGTCGGAAGCGGGTGGCTAGAATAATATGATATAATTCAATATTACCTATCTAATCATATTTAATAAAGATATGAAATACTAGTTGTAGCATGCGTCTTCGTCCGTGTAACTTTTTATAAGGGAAGATTTTTTTAAATCGGTCTAGTAGTTTTTGAGTTTATTCATTACAAGCAAAAATACAAATCCTTATATTAGTACATATAGATTAAAATGTCTGTAGATTTTCACGGAAACAATATACATTATTTTATCTGACACTTAACACAAAAGCTACACGCCATAGCATTAATTATAACATCGATTTTGCTTTGTTAAATAATACTGACCTTTACAAGGCGATTAGAATTATCTCAAATGGCGGATCTCACGTTTTTGTTCTAACACAATTTAAAGAGTCTATACGGATCTATTTTTCAGGATTAAAAGGTCGCTGTTGAGTTAATCATCATCACAACACAAACAGGCAAGGTCGCTCTTGTAATTATTGGACTTCCAAATATGGCAGCCGAGCAATTCAAAATAATAATGGTGACATACATCCTACACAAAATTAACAATAAAATTAATTTCGTGCATGTACATAACTCTCTATGTCATACTATTTGTATGTGAGTACTGTTTACTTTAATGTATGATTGTTGGTGGGTGAAAATAAGAGCTTGACTGGATTTAGAATTCTTCTTATGTAACAGTTTTGTTATTATGCCCTTGTGACGCTAACAGAGCTTATGCAAGACAAAAGCTTATGAATCGTTTATATATTTTTTTACAATTTATATTTTAATTTTTTAAAATAATTTAGAATTTATATTAAAAAAATACATTTATATTTTCACTAAATCATCCGCACAGTATAGATTTTTGACAGGTGTTAAAATTTTATTTCTACAGGATCCCTCGGGATCAGTACTTTTTTATGGAATAAAAGTACCCTATGTCCTTTTCTGTTTAGCTAAAAAGTGTATGCAAAATTTAAATAGGATCGATTTAGTAGTTAAGACGTGAAGAAGATCGATCGGTTAAGGACACAAGCAACACTTCAGGGATATAGGTTCCCTTGAAGAAGCCCACATTGTAGATTGGTGAGAACACCTCAGAAGAGATTACAAACAAACTCACTTTTGCATTTAAGTATATTAGTTGAGATTATATCCTCACTCATTCTATACTAATATTATAAAGCTGAAGAGTTTGTTTGTTTGAACGCGCTAATCTCAGGAACTACTGGTTCGAATTGAAAAATTCTTTTTGTGTTGGATAGATCATTTATCGAGGAAGGCTTTAGGCTATATAACATCACGTTGCGACTAATAGGAGTGAAGAAACAGTCGAAAATGTGGAAAATACGGGGAAAATTATTCATCTTTGGGGGCTTCCGTTGCGTGCGCTGCGAAAACCGTTCGAGATACCCAAATGATTCCCAAAATAACTATTCCACGCGGACGAAGTCGCGAGCACCAGCTAGTTAAGTATAAAATGACGATTAATTTTCACGTGATTATACTTAAGCATAATTTACCTTGGCAACGAGTTTCCATATCGGCAAAGAAACCAGGATATGGTTGGTCGTCACAGTAGAAGTTGGTGTATGGAACTGCACCAAGAACCGGATAGTCGGTGCCCGGTTTTCCTGGAAAATGAGAAATCTTTTATTTAAACCTTGTATTTACAAAATTATCATAATGTTGCCAATCGATAAACAATTGTTTGAAAATTAGTTTCAATTTTAAGAATAGGTACTGATACTATTGCGTTTGCGGTTTTAGTACTTATTTCATCGGTATTACTTTATCTCTTTTATAAAAAATTCTTTTAGTGTTCCAATACTCTCTTAGTCTAAATCTAGGTTTTTTTAAATCTATTAAAGCGAAATCAAAGTTTGAAAATCGTGCCAAAGAAGGCACGACTGATTAACCCATAATAATTTCAATACACGAAACCACTTTCACTGAAAAATCGAGAAATGTTAGTACGGTCTTCAGACAGTTCCGACAATGACAAATATTCAGGGTTTAACTGAATGCTTCAAACTTCTAGTATGCTATATAATTTCAATTAAATTTTTATGCGAACTACTGCAACTTTAAAAGTGTCATTTGTTCGGTGATTTGTATCAACCGAACAACTGCTACTAAAAAGTTGCATAAGTTTGGTCAACCGAACTACTGATAGGTACCTACTAGACGCTAAATTCATACAAACTTTTAACGAACATGTCCGGAATAAAATTTATAGAAGTTATACTTAGGTAACAATAAATTACCTTAGAAATTAATAATTAATTAATACATTAAATAATTAGTTAGCCTTACTTCTTGATATTAACAGTTTTATTTTATCATGTCCTATATGAGTGATATAGGATATATGGACGAAGCTTTTTGCATACAATTTGCATAAAAAATGTATCTCCATGCGAAGTCTGGGGCAGGCCTCTAGTATAGTAACAAAATGTGGAATAACATAATAAAATTTGATAATATAAATAAAAATCAATTAGCACGTGTATGACGGAGCATCATTTGAGACCGGCACGATTGATTTTGCTATTTTTTTTGTTGTATTCGTATAATAGTCGGGACAAGGTTTGTGAAAAAAATATTTTTGGACCAAACCAAAAAATATTATAAGAATTATAAGAAAATAAACAAAACATTATAAACTCATCGTTAATAAATTTCCTAGTAAGGTAATTTACAAACGGCATCTCAGATTAGTTCTTGGTATGTTACAGTGGTATTATAACTTACTTTGAATTTAATTAAAAAGTTCTAGATTTGTAATAGACTAGCATCGGGCATCTGAGAGCGGCCGCTTGCCTCTAGCGATCACCTTTAGCCTCTATTATTTATTGCAACTTTCGTAGTGGATAAGGTACCCAAACTAGTTCTGCTTACAATGGGAGAAAACATTTTATAACAGGTTGCAATGCCTATTTTGAAATCGCATGATTACATTTCCTAGTTTAGTTAGTCAGACCTACATCATTACCCGCAGACTGATTGAATATTTTGATTTAGCGCTACAAATTTCTTTGTTCTTTTATGCTGCTATCCCAAAAGCTAATTCCCTGTTAAGCTCTGAAAGAGAGAAAGGCTCGATGTGGATATTTTGTCCAGCAGGTAACAGTTATCAGCCAGATAGCATAGTTGAGTTGACCTTTTAATGAAATATAAGCAAGAATCATTTTAAGATTCAATGATTATCTGATTATCACTACAATGCTTTTGATTTATACAATTTTATATATTAAAGTTGCATTAAAACTTGTGTTTAAATAAGGATTTCTCAAGTACTTTTTTTACTAGTTTGTATAGCAACGATCCTAGTTAACGACAAGGTAATAAATCGATAAAATGCTTACTTTTGTAAATTAAACTTAAAACAGCGAAGTAATAATCTTAAAACGTTTGTATGGAGAAAAGCTGACTTGTGTCACTTTAAATAAAAGAGACTGGACGAAAAGGATGCGAATGTTCAAACAAAAACATGCATGCAAATACGAAGCTCACTATATACGAGCTACAAGTCAGACCCCAGGGGGCTTTGGCTGTTGCTTTGGTATATTTTTTGGTGCCTATTTATAGCTACATATATTATAATTATATGTAAGGCATAAAGTCGTATTTCTAGGCATAGTACAAGCAATAGACAATTTTCTTCTCTAAGATAAGAGTAACCGTCTCCTCTATTGCCTGTACTACCATCATTTTACGGCAAAGCATCTCAAAGATCTTTATGTAACTTCGTGTTATGTAAACTACTCATATAATCTTCTTTAATATTCGTAGTAAGTTCTTCTCCATAAAATTATATGATAATTATTTATATGTAGGTACTTTTACTGCTGGTCTTCTGTTCTTTTTTGAGATTTATTAATATAATTTAATACTTATACATTTAATCTATGTTTACGACAAAGTGAAAGTTTTTAATTGCATAAGTTAATAAAGCATCGGTTCATCGGTTGCGAACTTAAAATTTATAAAATTTGTTACGACTATATAGGTGGTTTATTACCCTTTCGTAATATTATATTTCAGTTAATAGACACCTACTAACTGGGTACCTAATATTTATTACAGCTATAAAAGAACCCTAGCCGGTAAGACAAAAAAAAATTATCACAAAGGAGATCGGATCATCAGTTTTGGGTTGGTTTAATGGTTGAAACTTGTAGCATTACAGGTTAGAAGAAATTATAGATTTTACTGGAAAAATCCGTACTTAATATTATAAATGTGAAAGTTTGTATGGATATTTGTAACTCTTTCACGCAAAAACTACTGAACCGATCACCATGTAATTTTGCATACACGTTGTCTGGGATACCAGAAAGGACTTAGGGTACCTTTCATCCAGAACGCGGACGAAGTCGCGGGCACCAGCTAGTATTGTATAATTTGATAAGGGTTTCATATTTATAAAAGTTTGAAAGAACAAAAAAGTCTTCTTAATTTACGAATGATATCCTCATTTACAAAATCTGAAATATTAACAGGAAGAAGACCAAGGAAGGATTGATTACCAAATTCTCCAAAAGTATCTTACTAAAAAAGGCAGTTTTTTTATATTATAAAGGGTGGCAGTGGCAGGTAGGCTGAAAGTCCACTTGATGGAAGTTATATTTATATGGTATAAATTGATTGACATTATTGATTTATATTGAAACTAAAGTAAACTGATGTCATCTGAGCTTCGACTAAGAGCAAACAAAATAATTTGACCCAAACAACACGTAAGGTCAGTAAAACAGACAGAAACAAGGTCAAAACTTTACATAATAATGATTTCGTAAAGATGAACGTACACAGTATATTTAAAGCGATGAATGTACGTATAGCATTGACAATGAAAAGTAAATATTGATTGATTATGCGTCCATCTACAACCTACGTGGACATAGGTAGGTATGTAGGTAAGTAATATTGTTCAAGTAAAGGCATTTAAAGGCAATTTCAACCTTGTGACAATACGATATATCATTTCGATTGACACACAAAGAAAACGTTTTCGTATTCAAAACTCACGGACGATTAAAGAATTAAATTCTTAAGTTGCGAAACTTATTTTAATAATGTGCTTTAAATTGCAACGATTCTATTTATGTTTTTGAATTATGATAGCGGTCAAAATAGACTTGAAGATGTCTGTATACTTAAAATGAATAAAAACAGATTTTATGATTCTGTACTTATTAATATTATGTCGTGGACTGTTAGCATCTACGTAAAATTTACTTTATTATATAATACATAAATCGTACTACATGTAGGTACATAATTTAATAAATGCAAAAGTTTATGGATGTATAGATGTTTGTCAGGTCTTTCATGCAAAAACGGCTTAACAGATTTGAATGAATTTTAGCCCACAGACAATGATATTATATAAAAAGAGGTAGATATGAGACTAGTGCCCTGGAACGGAGGCGTTCAAATTAAGACAATTGTTGTAGTTTGATTTAGTCGCTTAATAACAGCGAGTGAAAGAACACGTGTGCTACTCTGTGTCATAATTATTAAAATATTGTCTAAAATGCCGAGTTGTGTATTCCGAAAGTGTAAAAACTATGGTATAAAAGTAAAAAAGGATAAAGGAGTTACATACCACACGTAAGTACATAAAAATCACATAAATTTTATACAAAATTGGGCGATCCAGTGCAATAGGGACAGATAGCGTGCGTCATAGATTAACAGTCAGAAGCGAAACCGTAGGCACAATTTACCGCGCTCTGTAACTATAAACTGGTGATGGGCGATTTCATTTCGAATTATATGAAATACTATTCCATTATATAAATATTATATTATATTATATTATATTATATTATATTATATTATATTATATTATATTATATTATATTATATTATATTATATTATATTATATTATATTATATTATATTATATTATATTATATTATATTATATTATATTATATTATATTATATTATATTATATTATATTATATGATAATTCTAATATAATATAATATATATAATAATATATAAATATGTAATAATAAAAGTTGGCAAATAAGTCGTTTTTAAAAAAAAAAAAAATAAAAAAATTGCCACCCTAATTATGTTGTTTATAGAGTCTGTGCGGAAATAGAATGGACGCGGCGTATAAGGGAACTACCATAATGACTTTATTATTTTTATTATATAAATAATTTTACCAATAAGTTATAGAGTAGTAAAAATTTAACTAATTTATAAAGGTATCAAGATGTTTACAGTCGAACTATAATAACGTAACAGAGTTTTCAAAATAACAAATACGATAATTAAGCACAGTGGCGCCCTCAATTATTACGTCCATTTTCTTTCCGCACAGACTCTAATATCAATGATGTGACGCTTCTGTTTGCATCGCTCAGCTTTGTTTGGCTAGCGTACTTCAAACGCAACTCTTTACAGACAGCTATCTCTTTCCGTATCATACGTTCTGTATCATCTGTCACACTTACTAATATATCTCACGTAATAAGTATATAGCAGTATACAGATAAGTAGGTATGTACAAAGCGGAACATTTTTTAAAGACGTGCAATATGGACATGGGTTATCTTTACTTAAAAAATCATTGCCCACAGATAGTTACCTGGATTAACATATAGGATACCTTTTATACTGGAAAAATATTAGGTTACCGATTCACAGATTAATTTAACTCCTCAACAAAATTGTAATTAGATATACTTACTAAATAACTTCATTAAACATTAGGCCATAACGATGTAGTAAGTAGGATGTAGGTAGGGTATACCTACCTTGAATTATATCATAAGGTTTAAATTATTTATTTAGACTCCATGGCTTTATTACTAAAAGAAACCGAATCGAAGCTATCTGCTGCTAGCAGAATAGCAGGTTGAAGATTCTAAATGTGTACTTATTCCTAATGCAAAACCGGTTTGATCACATTTATACACAAGTCTCAAAATATTGTCGACACTGGGAAATATAAAATTAACATAATGCTATATTAAATTTCATTGTAATTATAATACCAAAAGAATTATAAATCATGTGCCTATTAAATACCTTAATTACTTTATCGTGAACTTTCAAAACAATGGGTTGGTAGATTATAACAATAAATCACAATAGTAGGTAATATTGCATGTGATTTTATCGCCATAGATAGACTAAGCTTCCGTTAAGTGTTATCTTTGCCTAATAATATCTATGTGAGATTGTGAGCAAGTGGGTATTGCAACACAGCGAACAGTATATTACGTTGTCGTGTGATAATACTTACGTACCATACTTGCTACGATTCAAACCTATGGCTGAATAAGCCTTCCAATAGGCGAAGGCTATAATATATTTATATATATAAATTTATATTCTGAGGTGAAACATGGTCATCACATATTATCTATATTAAATTTATATCTATAGGTATATTATACATTAGTATAAAAGAATCATAGCTTTAACTTTTAAATGAATGGGCGCGATCACGAATAATAAAGATTTTATGTCAAACCTTTTGAATTTCCGATAAACTTCCAAGTTCTAAAAACTTCATTTGACTAGCATAAATTAGCAAATACATAAAACGCATCATCCACATAGTATATTCCAGATCGGGCAAGTTGCTAGTCTATTCGCAGAAAACTCGTTCCCAACTAAAAAGGCCACATAAATAAAATAAAATAAGGAGTCATTTGATTTACGCTAAAATGGCAGCTGTTTAAAGAACTTGATCTCTAGACTCGTTTGATTTTTTTACTGAAATGAAATAAGTGATATCGCATTATTATTTTTAGAAGACGACCTCATCATTGATTCTACGTAATATTGGACTTTAAATGACTTTAAGTACCTAAGCTAAATAAATTTTATTTAACGAATTTCAATATTAACTTAGAATTTAGCCAAATAATTAAAAATCAATAAGAATAATTGAAAATCAATATAAACACCATTTATACGTTCACATACACTGCATTTACACTTAAATACATATAAGTACAGGTAAGTGCTTACATTTACATCCTACTTACAATTGTTTATTAATTTAAAAACAAATTGTTTATACACTACACATGAAAGCAAAGTACCTACTTTTCTACGTTCGGTGTCATAGGTCAAGCAGGGTGGGTGACCATAGGTATACGCTGGCGTACGCAGCCGTTCATTGTCTAAGCTGGCGCGCTTGCCAGGTCGTTCAACGCATAATTTAATTTGACATTTAACAATATACGATCATAAGGGTAGCAACCTTATGAGATGGATCATTAAAGACAGCCAGGATCATTAAGCCTATACCAATGCAGCCGTATAAAACATTTTCAGAGCAATTTTTGCAGACAGTCTGATTTCCATTCGTTTTTATTTATGCTTTTGAATCATATCAGTAAGAGAGGATCGATTGAAGCCATGAGAAAAAAATACATAAAAATTGTCCTATTGATGACTATCCTATTAAAGACTAAGGTAAAAGCACCTATTACCGCGGTATTTCGGGGAATTTTGACTTTAGAGTGAAATATTTTGTAATCAGGTCTATCCTCGGCAAGTAAGCATTTTTTTAAACATTTTAGGGACTCTTTATTATTGATTTCTCTCACTTCTTTTTATTTATTTTGAAGCGTAGTATTTATAATTATTTTTTTAAAACAGGAAGTCGACATCCCCTATTACCGAGGCATGCTCAAAGGCTTTTTCTATTACCGCGGTATGTGGCTCCTATTACCGAGTATAGAAGAAAAATAATACTTGTGGTCCCGATGGTTCCGTATAAAATAAAATATATTTAAAAAATACACAAAACATTGCGATCGACTTTATTATTATCATAATTAAGAAACTGAACAAATGTAGAAGAAGACTATCACCTTACCTTCCACCTATATTAACAACAATATTTATAATATTTTGCTTATTATAACTAATCTACAGTCTATACAGGGTTCAATTTTATTCACTTGTAGTACTTAATAAACTGCATTAAATCTATAGATATATTTATTTATGTAAGTTGAGTATAATGAGAAAAATAAGAATAATAATTACACAAATAACTAAAATTGAATCAATAAAATCAATTTTTCGATTATTCTCGATTATAAACACTTATATAAACGCTACCTCTTTTTACTAAAACTTACTTATTCTTCGGACATAAAAAAGCTGTTTCATTGCAGTTAAATATGCGTCTTGGGCCCTAAAAAACTTGAAGCAAATCGTTACGTTCAAAATACGAGTAAACTCTTCCAAACCACGTTCGTATTGAGTCTTTTGTGGTTTGATTTCTACTCAATGTCGGATGTCGTTTCAAAAAAACCAATAACTTTTCCATAATTACTGCTAAATTTAATTACAGTTATTTCTTGTCGGGACTAGCCAACTTATACTTGTGGCAAAGTTTTTGACGTAGTGGAAAGCAGTGGGATGAGAGCAGACCTGACATCAAAACTGAATATCTTCGATTATGATGTCATGAATTAATAATCAATAAATCAAAATCACAGCAGAGTAACATGATAAAACCGTCTTTGTTATGAAACATTATTTGTAAATATTTTTATCAAGAATAATTCATTAACGGAACCATAAATTTGGACACTGTTTACTACAACACGATACGAATACGAATACTGGTTGCCTTATCACTCGGTGATAGATTTTATATAAAAACTGTATTTCCGAGTACTCTGCACTCGTTAATAGATTCTCATATAATCTATTACCGAGGTATGCCGCGGTAATGGGAGTAGTATACAATATTTTTAAATATAATTCCGACCCTTAAAAAAAGAATACCAGAAAGATTTTTTGGTGTCACTTCGAAAAAATAGAGATAAATCTTCATGAAAAACAGTATTTTGAATGACAAGATATGCCGTATTATCATTCTTTTCTCAAATGAATATTGCATATATTTTATGACGTTTTTGACACCCAGTACAAAATTATACTTTAAGTGCTATGAGTTTTTATAAAAATAATGAGTTTTAATGGATTTTGCATACATCGAAAATAAATTTTTCGTTTATAGAATACATGAGGACTGGAAGATTGATCAATTTTTACTAATGAGGTAATAAATAATTTAAATATAATAAGCAAAATAGGAACCTCAATATTTCCATTACCGAGTGTACCCTCGGTATTAGAAGCTGCCTCCAATTTTAGGCATCTATCACCGCGAGTTTTATTTCTTAATGTTATTATGTGTTTATTGAAAATTTTACAATAAAAAGTAAAAGATAATACTCCTAGAAATACGCAAAAACAAGTAAACATCATCTGTAGTCAATTATAAAGTATTTTACCTTAAAAATCACGAAACGAAAATATGAGTGCCCTTACATGAATTGCCCCTTGCTTGTATGGACACAACCTGATTCTGCGTTCCCGTCGCACAAATTGATCGTTTTTGATCTGATCATCTTTGGTATGTCTACCAACGCCCATTAATTCGATGTAAAACACTCCAAGTTAGAACTTGTCCGAAATAGTATCGTGCTAAAGTTACTGTTATTAAATTTAAATACGAAAATATCGGATACCTCGGTAATTGATGCCGATTTTGCAAACCGCGGTAATAGGTGCTTTTACCTTATACTATTGATGGAATACCAACAATTTTATTTTAACTTTAAACATATGTAACTATAGAAAAACTATCTTAAACTATAAAAACGCCTTATATATAGTAGATGGTTATCTCTTGAATATCACTTTATCGAACTTATGAATAACAACAATAAATTATTCAAAATACATGTGTATAAATAATAGCTTTTGGCTTAGATATAAAAACTCTCATTAAAAAAGAATAATAAATGACTGAATATAAATATTTTTAAAAATATGTTTGGAATAAATAAATAAAATTAACCAACATTTACATAAGCTTTTACTAGAGGTCAAGAGTCACACATAAATATAAATTATGACACATAATCGGTCGAAGTCGATGTTAAAGATTAGTTTAGATAATATTTACCTACTACGTGACCATAGTAAGATTAAGGATAGGGGATTATGAACAATAAGGGCTAAGGATGGGGTGCAATTAGGGATAGGGAAATGAGCGTTTTGGAATCTCTGAAAGTTTTATAAAATTAGGTAAACATCACAAAATTTTATTTAAAATTAAAATTTTTATAAAATTTATATTTTTATAAAATTAAGTAACATCACAAAGTTTTATAAAATTAGGTAAACATCACAAAATTTTATTTAAAATTAAAATTTTTATAAAATTTATATTTTTATAAAATTAAGTAACATCACAAAGTTTTATAAAATTAGGTGTCTAAACATCACAAAAATTACAAGTACCCCGCGACCTGTCCATCTACGGTTTTAGCCGGTAGGAATCCGGCATAACCCCGCGATTTCCCAGCGTTAAAAAAAAGGTATAGTCTTCGTATCAAATTTTAAAATACAAAAAATATTTAAATAGTAACAAATGAGTAACGTCAATCTGCGTTTCACGTTTACTGAAACGAGTTGGCAATTGCCAATTTTCGAAATCTATAAACGACTTTAATTGCTTTAACACCGGAACAAATTTTGCTCATGTGTTTACTATTGCGTGTGGCGTACTTGCATCGTGCTTAAGTATTAACTTTACGACGACAACCATGACCTAGAAACTGTAAAATACAAATATATTATTGTCAACACACATTTCGTTGCGAGAATAATACATAATGTATTTGAAGGAAATGTATAAAATATATATAATTATGTAATACTAGCCACCCCCGCTCCCGGCTTCATGAGGGGTGCAATTTTTACATATAAAAATCTTCCCCGTTTATTCTTCTTCACAAACCAACTTAACATTTTACAATCAACTTAAATTAATATTTAAATGTAAATTTAAGAGATCTTAAACTATATCAGTTGTAAATGCATAAAAAGTCACAGTTCTAAAATTATTATCCTACGGTTAAAATAACAAATAATATTTCCTAGCAAGCCTATAAAGTTACTAAAGTACCTAATATATCTACAGAGTAACCCACGATCGGCCATTCACATACGACGATGATAGTACGTGGCTGCGCGGGCGCATTTATATTATTATGGCGAATGACAACATGACAAAGCTAATTCTTATTTAGCTAATCAAATTAAAGCATTTTAGTAATGAGAAAAATACTTTTACATACTGTCAATTTTCTGGTGCGATCCTGGACTCGACTGATCAAGAGAGATCAATTAAAGAAAATTTAAAAAATAAATAAGTATGTAATTGTTTCTTTAAAGATTTTTCAAAATTCTTTTAATATCTTCTTAATACCAGCACTGTCAGAAACTACTGTAAAAACAGACAATAACTAAAGGCCTTCTACAAAACCACTGATTTACTTGTAAGCTACACATGACTGCCTTCATATTGACCTTAAATAAAATATACGTAATGTCAGGGCTTATACAAGAGTTCTATGTTTCTGTAGCTAATTAACCTTTATGAACAAAATCTATTATAATCTGTAGTATATAAATAAGGTTCGGTAACTTTGCTTTGCTTTGCTTTGCTATGTTCACTAAACATTCGCAAAACGAATTTTTCAACAGCTCATGCAAGCACCGATTTTAGTATGAGTAATGAAATGAACGTACAGTTCCAGTACAGTACAGTTACAGTTAGTGTATGTGTGTGTGTATGTGTTCGCAATTGTTAACGATTATGATTAATCGTATGAGCTTTCATCTCGTTTCCATGACCTATGTTAATGAGTTGCGCAACCTGCCCGACTTACACCGGGTGCATTGCCCAAAGCAGCGTGATTACGGCCTCGTTCAAAATGCGCGATTGTTAGTACAATTAAATGCTGAAACAAAACGCGAGAGCAAGGCTGCGTACAGCACGCGTTCCTCATAGAACGCCTTGAATGAACATTAGGCTTCAAACCACGGAAGATATTTTTTCCAATTATATTAATTATCGATAAAGCGATAACAATAGGTACGTTGTTTCCAAAATACATAAATCGACAGGCCTTCAGATGTACAATCACCTAAATACCTATGTTTCACAGGATTATTGCCAGTGATGGCATAGGAACGCTCAATATCTCTGAAGAGGGCAATGCTCGGGGTTACACTGCGAGATCGAATCAGAAATGAGAAGATCCGTAAACATACGAATGTTATGTTACCGACATAAGCCGACGGATCAGTGAAGTTGAAGTGGCAGTGGGCAGCACAGATAGTACCTACGGAGAGCCGGCGGCCGCAAGGGCCGGATCGGATAGTTCTCGAGTGGAGGCCACAGACTGGAAAGCGCAGCGTAGGACGTCCGCTGACATGGCGGACAGATGAGCTGATAAGGTCCGCAGGTCGACTGTGGGTCCAGGCTGCTTCTGGTCGGTTCTATTTGAAAATTTTGGTGAGACCTATGTCCAACAAAGGACGTCCTGTGGCTGAGATGATGATATTAAAATTTAAAAAAAATATATGCAGAATATATGCCTATTTTTTTATTAAACCTTTATTATCCATATATGTATATAAAATATCCATATATCTATCACCCAGCCAGTAGTAGATTTGTAAAACACATGTAATCATTATTATTTGTTGCACTATATTGGCATGCAAAATGCATTCGGACGGAACAAAATTGCATTAGACTGTATTCATTACAACATCATATTCATACTTAAAGTCAACTAAATACATAGATTCATATCTAATACTAGAGG
Organism: Synanthedon tipuliformis; assembly: GCA_947623395.1. Lineage (NCBI taxonomy): Eukaryota > Metazoa > Arthropoda > Insecta > Lepidoptera > Sesiidae > Synanthedon > Synanthedon tipuliformis. The sequence goes on along the minus strand of OX392417.1, from coordinate 6,351,465 downwards.
TGTGTAAATACTTGCCTTATACTTGTCCTCAATTACGAGGTACTGCCTGTAAGAACACTTAATTACATATATACATACATACATACATAACAAACTTATGTTTAATATCATATGTAAGTTCTTATTCGGTAGGTACCGTCTCGAGTGTATTTTTTTAAATAGACAAATTAAAAAAAACGCTAAATATGTTCCCAAGTTGTTTTTTTTAAATATTCTTTTAAATCAAAAAACTCTTCATACGAACCATCCTCGGAAGTAAATTAGAAAAATTGCTCGGAAAAACATAAAAATCCCATTTTTCTTCTTCATTGTATTTATAACGACGTCGGTCGGGCCAGCCAGCAGCCAAATAGAATAAATAATTAATTAATTAAGCACTTATGTATTGTTGTTATGAAATAAGATAAATTTTAATTTCCAGAAATCACTTTATAACTAACAAGAAGTCTTTAATATACTACAATAACAGCGTCAGGCTATTAAATTTGATCAATTGTGCTACCGAAATAGCAGATGGTATATTTGGGCAAGATCCGTACACAAGTCAATAAATTGCTAATAATATAAAAGAAATGTCGAGGTCAATGTTAGGTCAGTTTTTAAGTGCTTCAACAAAAAATAAATTGGTTATAATAAAAGTCTATAAACCAAAGTGCGGTGCATAGACCGTAATAATTTATTTAGGTAGGTACAAATCTTAGATCTCTTATTGACTCATAGTGCAGTGGGATTAAAAATCCTCGGGGTTTCGAGGTACATATTAAATTTACAGATCACATCATTTGCAGCTACTCCTTATTGAAATAGGAAAGGATGAATTCTGCGTCAATGTCACGCACGCAGCCAGCAGATGGCAAATTTTAACATCTGGAGTTAATTTTGAGATAAAATAAAGTTATAACTGCCTAATAAACTATATATTATTATTTATTTAAGGGTGTTATTGGAACCCTTTTAGATAATAAAGTAATGCTCTTGGGGATATTAATAAAATATGGTAATTCATACGTTTAACGACGTTTAAAATCTCCGAGGACAAGTTTGCCAGTGCGGTGAATGGGTTCGACTAGATATAACCCATGATATAAAAATAACCTTTTAAATGTGCAAATAATATATAATTTAGGAATTTATTTTATTACAAATGGAAGAATATCTAGTTATTCTTCCATTTAAATGTGACTAACACTTTAGAAATAATTCGATTATATGATGCTGGTGCCCAGCGATGTACCGCAGAATATATACAAATATAAAAAAAATATCAAGAATATAAAAAAAAAACTAAAGGTTAAATAACACCCATAAATGAGTAATTTCGATTTAATAATAATACGGAAACAGTTCGGAGTGACCTTTACAATATATTTTTGGATATTATTCGCTGTGAATAGACAAAATAATTATTTCTTTACAATATTGATTGGACGCTACCTATCATTGGACAGTACAAAATAAAACCTTTTTATTAAGGTTACTTTAAAAGCGTAAACACTGTAATTTACATCATTCTAAACTCTGCTTTATGACAACACTTAATAGTTCAAAACATTTGTAATACAAAAAATTTGTAACTAGTAAAATAATAAGAGTTTTAGCATCAAGCTTTGTAAATGTATTCATGAACTAATCAATACTTCCATAATATTATGCCCCTACTTATTGGAAGCTTACTGTATAATGTATATTACCTACTGTAAAATTTCATTAAAATCCAGTCAGTAGTTTTATGCTTAAAATACTAACAAACATCCAATTACTCAATTATCTCAATTACTCACATATAATTGTATTTATAATACTTCTTTTGCCCTCGGCTTTGTTCACGTTTCTTGAGTTCACGATAATACCTACTACATCTTTATCTGTAGGTATTGACAAAGCCTATGCAAAATTTCATAATAATCTGTTGAACAAACAAACTCATTTTCCCATTCATAATCTTACTAGACGTTAGGTAGGATTTAATTAACAAGGAAAATTATTAGGAAACCACAATTTGGTTAGCTTAATTTATTGAAGTGCAAGACGGTTTTTATTTTAGTAACGTTCGTTGATTCGTTAGAGTCTAAGAACGTAATGAGAGAAAGTTTATAATCTAATGTAGGTAAGTACCTACCTGTGATGCAACTGCCGCTATTGATTTACCTCTTAACTCTTAACTTCGTGTACCTACATAACATTTAAGTGCAATACAAAGGCTGACAGGTACTAAGTATTAAATAAGTAGGTAAGTAATAATCTATTAAGTCAAGAGTCATAAATTGTCGGAAACGCTAAATGCATTTTTAGTAGACTCTTTTATTTTTGCTAAACAAAAAGACCATTAAAGCCGGAAAATTTGCATAGGACATAATATATTGTACAGGACATACAAAAAAAATATAAATACTAATTTCGAATTAATTTCGAATAAAAAACATTAGAGCAATAAAAAGAAAACGAGAAAATCCAGTAGTCTATATTTCGATACCTACTTATATCTTATAGTTACTACCTGTACTACACGCGACTTCGCCCGCGTAACTTTATAAAATGTAGCCTATATGTTACTACTCGCTAATAATGTAGCTTTCTATAAGTGAAAGAATTTTTAATATCGGTCCAGTAGTTTTTGAGTTTGTTCATTACAAACATACAAATCTTCTATACAGTATAGAAGTATAGATGAAATGCAAAAATAGGATATAATACAAAACGCATAAGCCGCATAAGCCAATATTAAATTGATCACGCCGGTAAAATTTAATAAGAAAATAATGACAAGACCATCTTACCGGGTATCGCCATGCCCAGCTCCAGGTATTCCTTTACCGATGGGCTAAGGAAGGCTGACGGTGCATTAGCCACCGCTTGCTCCGGTTCTGGTGCATCCAACGCCTGTGCAGGTTCGCGGGCAACCGCAGCACTGTCTCCAGCTCGAACCCGTTTCACTCGGGCCCCTTCTTCTGCACTACCTGAGGATATCGATCATGTGAGGGGACGCAACTCATAACTATAAAAACAAACTCTAGTTTGAGTCTCGTAAACTGAGGAGTCTTTTTGCATGGTGAATAATTTATTAAGTATTGGCTAGGGTACACTGCGTTTCGCAATCATATGGGCAAGAAGTAACTACACATTTACTGAAGACCACCGTGCAGCATGTTATGTTTCGGTAAGTGATTATGGGATGCCAGACACATTTCCCTATCTTTTTCTATCCTTATCCTACTATGCGGCGTAGTAAATCTTCCTCGCACTTGCAACTATGGCCTACCATCAAGTGGACCGTCAGCCCGTCTGTCGAACTTAACATAAAAATAACATGCGCCTCAACAACCGTCTGGTTTTGTATAAGTCTGTAAGCGACATCCCATGCGCCTTCTGCCGGACCATCGGGCATTCTCATTATAAGACTATTTAAGTAACATCGATTAGATGATCCTTATTGAAAACAAAATAACAATTATCCCAAAATTGGTATCAAATTTTGCTCTAATATGCACTCGAAAGGTATGGGGAATTTACACTATAATTAATAAAACAGTTTATTTGCGTCTAGTATCAGTAGTTCTTTTTAAATAAATTTTTGCAAGCTTTAATGTTATCAATAAAAAATTTAATTAATATATTTCTATTTCGTTCTAGATTCTATTTCGTTCTAGTAATTTAAAAATACGCTTACCAGCAATAGAAAACAATATGTACAATATCGTACATATTGTACACACATCCCTCCTGTTGAACATAATGTTTCAAAGTTTACATTCAAACACACTTAAACATAACTCAACTACGGTTAGTTATACGCTCGATTTTTTTTCAGTCGGCATTGAAGATCATTTGAAGGCCCCAAGCACTTCTCAGGACTGTTGGATGTCGCAATGTGACTTATGGCTTTGGTTATTGTGTCGGACAAGTCGCCGCACTGGTCTTTGGCAAATGTGCGGGTTTCGTAATCGCGTCGCGGCATCGGTACTCGCGTGCGCCGGTCGGAGCAAACGGGCGCATAATGCTACAAACTACAATGTCGGCTCGGTTGCGGTACGACCCACTACTTGCCCTCAAAAGTGCAATCAGTAACCCTGAATAAATGAATCATTATAAAGATCAAAACTCTTGTCATGTATCATGTGTGTTCTACAAACTTTCTTATAAGCCAGTGACGTGCTCCTATTAAACTACGGATAAGAAGATCGAAGATGACTTTATGTAGAACGGACGATGGTTAATGCAATGAACTTAAAAATGTACTTAATGAAAGTTAAAGTTTTAATGAAAGAAATGTTTACTGTTAGTCAACCGTAACAGATGAGAGATATGTCATCTCGGAGTTTTCTTTAGGATTAAAAAAAACTACAAACTAAAACATGATTGTTAAACTGAGCTAAAACTATCTTAGTATCATTTTTATGATCTGGCGCCAAGCAAACAGATCCCTGCCCACCTTTTTTAGATGTTACCATACCCTACGATTATTTGTAAAAAAAAAAACAAATAAATAATAACTTCGTAGAGTATTATTTATTATTCGTAGGCCGTACCTTATATTATTTAAATATACCGCCCCTTTCCAGTGCCAACTTTTGTTTGTTTGATCCAATCTTATTATAGAACACGCGCTATTTGAATTTACCAATGAGCGCGCGCGGACGAAACCGCAGTGTTGCAAAAGTGAAATATTAAAAATCTGTAAAGTAGCCAACAAAAAATCGGGAGGATTTTATTCAAAGTAAAACAAGAATATCTTGTAAGTAACAATAATATTAGTTGTACCATAAATATATAAAATTGATGCGTATTTTCATGAGTTTTAATAATTTCATTGTAGTCGGTAACAGCCATGGATTTAATATATTAATAAGGATTTATTACTTGCGGCTAAAAAGCGGGCCAAGTAGGATATATAGAAGAGGAGCCGTGTGTCCCTTTCTAATAGGGTGACCATAAGATTTTTGTTGTATAAGACAAATTTAAATGTTCTATTTATTTATTTTCAAGGAAAACTTACAGTGATATTTATACAAAAAATTACTAATATATAGGTAGTAGTAGTAGTTTCTTTTAATATAAACATAAATAAATAAACACATAAGCAATGGACGATTACTGAGAAATGTATCGATGGTTATTCGCTAAAGACACTGCCCATCTATCCCCGACGGTCTTGGAGATATCCCGCTTTGAAAACTCCAAAAAAGTTGTATGGACTGTAAAAAATGTATGAACGGGATGGGATACTCTCTATGACATTGTGCAAACCCTACTTTTCTATCCCTGATACGTTCGGAGGACCTTTCACCAACATTTTACTAGGTCGGTGTACTGAGCGTCCTGGTTAGGTATATTAACGATGAGTGGTATTTGATATTTCAGCTTTAAATATAGTAAAGTAAATTACAATAAATATGTAGTAAATATAGGACAGTAAAGTAAATTGCAAAAACAATAATTTGTTTGTACAAAATGGAAAATGACTTTTTCGAAATTTTTTTCTATACAAATGGTACGAGTTTTGTTTCTGAGGCGGCACGAAGTTTGCCGGACCAACTAGATTTACTAGATTAACATAATTGTACATAACCATATCCACCAACGTTACAAATTTATGGTTAACATAGTTGGTAGATTTATTATTATGTTATTTTTAGCTTACCTGTGAAAATATATATTGCAACCACCATAGGATTCGCTCGGACAAGCATACACGCAACACTCTTTCACCATTTTAACTTTAAATTTAATTTCTATGAACGATTTTGAAAAACAATATGTAAACTGCTATTTAAAAACACCGCCATGACATTTCATAGGGATGCCAGTAGAAAATAAAATAAAAAATAGTACTGAAACTATAAATATTATCTTTTGTAATTTAGTAATATATCACAAAATTAATGTTATTATAATAATTTTATTTAAAAACTATTAAAATAATTGAACTACAATTAATATACATAGTGTTTGATCTAAGATTTTTGAATTTAAGTTTTTAATGAAATACATTTTTGTAGTCTGGCAAGATGAAAGAAAGGGACACAAGGCCTTAGTTTGGCTATCTCTTTTTTTCTCGGTTTAGCCCATGTGTAAGGCGCAATGAAAAATATACTCTAACTATTGGTAATACAGTTAATTTTTTAAAAGCAATTTTTTGAAGTTATCAATCTTGTTATCAATGATTTTGTATTGGTCTCGCTCGCTACGCTCGACTAGATAGAGGACTATACAACAACGACAGCTCCGTAAATGCGGCCGTTTTTTATTCTAGTGTGTTTAAGCAACAATTGTCAGTTGACATTGTGTACTAGTGTGCGTGAAGAATTGTGTTACCAGCTGCTAACTGTTACCCGAGTTAATGGGAAAAATATTTTATGCTGTGGTCTATTAGTTAATTAAGTTATAAATATAGCTCAGAAAATACTTAAAAATGAACAATAAATTAAAACGGAATGTATAAATATATTTATATATAGAAAAATGGAAAATATGTATTATATCAATGATTGGGCCTCATTTTTAATAGTTTTTTTTTATTTACATGTAATATTTACAAGTTATTATTAAAAAAAAGGGTTAATAAGGGTTGGCTTTAGAATCGTGTGGGAAGATTTTAGGGTATTGGAAGGTTAAATTAGTTAGAAATGGATGTTAATTTCATAAAAATATAGTTTTTATGGAAAGGAAATCAGTCTACAATTAATTTATAGTACAGTGAATATAGTCGTTTTTTTTGGTCAACTTTGCACTATCCTACCGATCCAATTTTTTTTTTCTATAAGGTTTAGGATTACTTACAGAGTGTAAAATCACAAAATGCTGACAGATTCCGGTGACAGCATAGGCGCCATCTTGAAAAAACGTTTCTGGCCGATATCTCGGAAACTATGCACTTTAGGGCAAAAGTGATAGAGACCATTATTGTAGAGAATACTATTTCGCATCTTTTATTTCTTACGCATTTTTTTGTAAAACTCACCGCTTACGTTTTATGGCTCATTTAATTAACACATTTTTCTATCTCGGCCGATAACTCTTATAATATTGGATTAATCAATAAAATGCATCAATCCATTTTTAAAGATCAATCTAATCCCCACAACTTTTATTTGAAACTTTTTTTTTTAATGTCCATAGTTTTCAAGCTATCGGACGTTGAATGTAGAAATGCCGACGAGAAGAGGAACCATCGGATACAATTGGATTTCCGCCGCCTCCAAAACGCTCGAAACTTTGATATAATTTTTAATTTCTTTTTGTATTATTGTTTTCCTGACAATAAATTTTGAAAATATTTGTAAAAATAGTCCCCTTTCCGTTTCTTCCATTTTATTATGACATCTGAACGTAACATAATCAATCATAATTACTCACCACACCAGTTTTAAATGAAAGCACTAAATATAATAAAAAATAATAAAATAATAAAAAAATTAAAAAAATTCGTTACTATCTCAGGTAAGGAAATGAACTTTTCATTGTTAAGTACATCAACATTCGGGATATTTTTTCAAATGTATTTGTTGAATTTTTACCATTGTACTCTATGCATACCTTGAAAATTCAAACCTTGCACCTGGTAGTCCAACATTTAACGTCTTATAGCTCGAAAACTATGGACATTAAAAAAAAAAGTTTTAAATAAAAGTTGTGGGGAATAGATTGATCTTTAAAAATGGATTGATGCATTTTATTGATTAATCCAATATTATGAGAGTTATCGGCCGAGATAGAAAAATGTGTTAATTAAATGAGCCATAAAACGTAAGCGGTGAGTTTTACAAAAAAATGCGTAACAAATAAAAGATGCGAAATAGTATTCTCTACAATAATGGTCTCTATCACTTTTGCCCTAAAGTGCAGTTTCCGAGATATCGGCCAGAAACGTTTTTTCAAGATGGCGCCTGTGCTGTCACCGGAATCTGTCACCATTTTGTGATTTTATATTCAGTAAGTGATCCTAAACCATATAGAAAAAAAAAATTGAATCGGTAGGATAGTGCAAAGTTAAATGTCTATATTCACTGGCCTATTTAATAAGATTTTAGAACATAACCTAAAATTGTTTACAATACAAAGAAATATGTACATACCAGTAATATAGAAGGCTTATAAAGTGTTTGGAAGTGAGATTATTTAACAATAGATGTTAGTTTTATAAAAATATTGTTTTTATGGTGAGGAAATTCATTAACAATTAATTTTATATAGATTTTAAAACATGACCTCAAATTGTTTGTATAGTACATCAATATTTACATACATGTTGTAGGTACAAGACATTTGTACTGGATGAAAACAAATAGGTTAGGTTCCGTAATGTTTATGACTCTGTGGCTCATTGGCTCTGTGGTTGAAGATTAAACTTGAAGTAAACACGTATGTAAAAAGTAGATACAACAAAATTAAATAAATGAAAACAGTTTTAAACAGTGAAAATTTATGTGTTGTACTGAATATGTGTGTTGTAATAATGTTTTTAAATGATGCTGATGCTGATAGTTGCAACAAACCTGGTATGTACCTACATATTTATTTGTATTGTAAACAATTTTAGGTTATGTTCTAAAATATTATTAAATTAATTGTACTCATTTCCTTTCCATAAAAACTATATTTTTATAAAATTAACATCCATTTCTAACTAATTTAACCTTTAAATACCCTAAAATCTTCCCACACGATTCTAAATAATTCCCAATAACTAGGTTAGATAAATGAAATATGTTATATAATAAAATAAAATAAAAACAATAAATTCACATTATAAAAATCTCAAACATGGGGAAATTGATTCTTGTATACGCGGCAACACTGAATGGCGTTTTGGGTTCATATTATTTTATGTTGAAATTTCGAAATTATACGATACTTACTGATGGTATGTGATCCCAGTGTTCTTCTTATTTTTTGTGGTATTATTTTTACACAGTTTCACTACGCACCCCGGCATTTTAGTTTGAATTATGCCCAAAATTTAATAAAACATTCGGCATGTACACATGACAGACAGCTTGCAGTGTGACTGGGTGGTGACTAGCTCCGGTACGCCAAATTTTGCGTATAATTTTTTTCGCGTTTGACAATTACGACTGCTTTGTCTTGTCGAGTGAAGCGAGACCAATTTTTAGTCTATGCCTGTTATATTATTAAAAAATACTTGATTCAAGCCGACAATCAATCTATGTCAATTCTGACACCTTTTTCTTCTTTTTGAACACCCGCGCGCAAAGAGTATTGCGTTCGCTACAAAGTATTTACTCTGTCTGACTGACATGACATAGACAAGCGAAAAGATTGGGTCTAGCTTGTTGCTTGTTCATTCCTCCTTCTTTTGTTTTTGCTTTTGTTTTGACACCAACGTATCTTATCTTACGACACGAACAAAATAGAAAATACTTACCTTTTGAATAGTTTGTTACTTTAAACAGTAGTAGAAGTTTTCATAGTTATTTATACACATATCCCATTTTTTACAGCAAAGAAACATTCGAAGACAACTAAAGGACAGTGCCGGCCGGCACCGGCCGCTGCAGATACAATCCGCTGACGCTTTTTTCCGTTTAGTTCAGTTGGTTCAAATCGGCCTTTATAATGGACGAACATAAAATCGTTTGTCCAAATTGCAGTCAACCATATTATGTGAAGAGTAAGTACTGTTTTGTTAAAATAATAATAGATAATTGATTGGTCTCGCTGCGCTTGACTAGATAGAGCGCTATACAAAAGCGATAGCTCCGTGAATGCGACAACTTTTTATTGTAGTGTGTGTAAATGTAAAATATCACTTTTTACACAGTTTCACTACGCAAACTGGCATTTTATTATGCTCAAAATTTAATAAAACATTCGGCACGTACACATCACAGACAGTTTGCAGTCAAATACTATATAAGTATATTTGGGTGTATAGATACGGCGTAGCTCACAAAAAATGGTAGTAATAAAATTCGTCCACTCAAGACGAAGTGGACGAATTCGCACTTAGTCGCTCGCTAGCGCTGTAGCCGTTTGGTTGCTGTTTATTTGTGTTAAAAATTTACAAAATGCCATCGTATTGTGTGAAATTATGTAAAAATAGACCTCAAAAAGGACAAAAAGAAAAAGGAATTACGTATCATACGTGAATATTTCATATAAATAGACTTAATTACAATATTTTTAACAAAATATTTAATTATTTAGCTAAACCTTTGCATATTTCAAAAGGAAGCATTTGAACCTTATAGCTGTCTCATTCTTACTTATTGCGTAGTATAGATCGTCCTTTTGTAGAAAGAGACACATATAGGTTTCAAATACACTTATCATTTCAATATGTTTTGACGGTCGATCCAGGGCCGCACATTATATTTTTAAATAAAAATAATAATTTTGTACATTTATATGCTTGTGTTTGAAAAAGTTCAATAAGCTGATTTTATTTGAGGGACAATAAGAGATCATAATCTTCTTCCGTTTCTGGTCCGGTCGGCTTCGTTCCGACCGGACAAAGCCGAGCAGACCGGAACCGGAAAATGAATAAAAAAAAACAAAGAAATTCAAAAACAGATCAAAGTCAAATTTACAAAGCCGGGTCACGTATAGGAAGTAAATAACAGTCCAGACTACAAGCCAAGTCGCGATTTTACGGATTTTATTTTGACAGAAACGCATGTACTACGCACGAATTACTAACGTACACTAAACTTGCCTCTATTCTGTTCATAGAAATAACAATTCGGTTATTAACAATCACTGAAGTGTTAATTCTGTTCGACCAATAACAGCTTTCCTTATTTAAAAACCACTACTTGTATCCTTTTCTGACGCTTTTTTCTAAAACCCTTAAATATTTTACCTGATTGTACAATAATCAGGTAAAATATTTTTAAATAGCTAGAAGTTTTTAGCAACATATGCAGATACAGTTTGATACATTTTTTTTAAAGAGATAGCTCTAAAGTTATGTGTTAGAAAAAATTAAAAGTAAAATATCCGTTATTAAGCTGGATTTTTATCTATTGTGTTGTAAAAAAATTTAGTTTTATTAACAAAATAGTTACACCTAAGCCTCTTTTAAATAATAACAGAAAAAAAATTGGGCAACATTGTGAACAAAAGAAAATACAACCCGAAAACTATGGAAAAGTGACTCTTTTCTGAAAAAACTTAAAATGTTAAATATTTCGAAAACGATTAATTTTTGGACAAAATGTTACATAATGAAAATTGTTAGTTTTGATCTATACTAACACCTCTCAATGTATGTACGTCTACTTGCAAGTAACCCTGTATATATCAGATTTTAAATAATGTAAATTTTCAACTAAAACAATAAAAAAATAGTGAACTACCCTATTCAAGGAAATGTTAGCTACACTTTGTGGATCAGCATCTTTACATAAACAAAGCCTTATAAGATTATTTTATCATCATTAGATGAATATTTTGTTTTATTTTTTACTTTTACTCAGAGTATAAATCTAATATTTAATGTTTAAACATCCTTGATTGTTTGTTACAGCATTATCACCTAAAAATGCGAATCTTCCCTTATTATTACCATGTGGGCACTCTATGTGCGAAAAATGTGTTGTAACCACTATAAAATGTGAGGAACCTTTAGAATGCTGTGTATGCCAAACTCTTGTGGATACCACTTCTATCAAGATAAATGAAGCTGCAGAACAAATATGTAAACATTTTCCAGTAAATCATGCCTTGTTTGGTGAAATAGCCTTTGGTGTAATGCAGGTTAGTTGAGATTTTTTTAATTTTTTTTGATATTTTTTTTGTCATGACATATTGTTTCTATGTTTCTTAATTGGACAAACGATTTTATAAGATTACTGTAAAATCGTGAAACACTAAACACGAAACACTGATGTCAATGATTTATATATAAAGATAACATGTTCATTATATTCCAGAAACCTGTTAACAAGCAAAATGAAGAGGATCATTACATAAATCTCAAAGAAATAATAAGTCAATTAGACTGCCCTCAAGGTAATTATTAAAATGTAATAAATATTATACAAATTGTGCATACTTGTGTGTGACCATAACTGTATATAAATAAACTAATCATTAATTTTGCTTTCAGATAAATGTATTGTATGTCAGTCACTTTCATCGAAAATTTGTCAACAGTGTGTAAAGATACTTTGTGAAAATTGTTTCAAAAAAACACATTCTGGTTGCGTTGTTTTCGCAGATCACATTTTGCAAGACATTGGTAAGTTTTTCTTTCTCAATAACTTTATAATTAAAAGCTTCAGCTTTGGCCTGACTATGGAAATAATTTTTAATGATTATTCCAGAAAAGCAAATAAAACCAGAAAACTGCAAGACTCACACAGGCAAAGTTTTGAGCTATTATTGTTTCACATGCAGTAAAGTAATTTGCATGGATTGTATGATGTGTGGTACTTGCAAGAATCACAATAATACTTCATTGGAAGAAGTGGTAAGTAATTTCTAAATTTTACATTTTATGTTTTTTTTTATAGGATTCTGACACTAAGGAATTGTATTTAATATTACAGCAGGAACAATTTATGGAGGAGCTGTCTGGAATAATTCCCCAGGTTGATGAAATGTATAGACGACTTACAAAGTCTGCTGTCGTAAGTTCTCTTTGTATTAAAGAGCTCTTAACACTGCGCCGTAACACACAATGTTGCTGCATTGTGTGTTACGGCGCAGTGTTGCATGTTTGTTATGTTTGCACCGAATATTAAATAGTGTATTTTTAAAGAAATCATATTAAATTGACCTTAGTAGTATTTTATAATACTTAAGTATTGAAATTTTATATACATATAGTTCTTTTAACTAACTGTCTGAATTTGTAGAAATAGCACAAAATGCAACATTTTATTATTTTTCAACACTGAACTTATAAAAATCGATTACAACAAATAAAATTAGAAAATATTTTTGTAATTGGGATATTTTTTAAAATAAATTCTTAACTATTTTTCTAGGGTAAATAGATGGTCAAAAGTAACTTGAAATTGGTAAAATTTAGAAAAATACGAGTCGCTAAAAACAGAATTATCAATTTTTTATAGCAGCAAAAAATGGAATTGTCCTATCCTGTTCTATTTTTGTTTTGTTTGTATTATTCTAATGTGAATCACAATCATGTTCCGAAATTCGTGTAAAATGACGCGAGTAAGCGTTGAAACTATTACAACCTCTTAAACACAGGTTAATTAATTTATATTGGAATGTCAATATAAATTATGATTTGGTTTTTTTTTTAGGATGTCGGTAATCTCTTATATAAAAATAGTTGTGAAGATACATCATCTGAATATTCAAAAATAATTGAAGAAGTAGATCAAAGTTACTCCAAGTTAACAGCATCTTTACAAAAGCAAAGAATGGAGGCCATCAATGCCATCTATAACATAAAAAATACAAGAAAGGAGTCTTTGGTGGTTGCTAAAAATCAAATTCAAGAATATATATTGAAAGCTAAAAAATATCTCAATAAAATAAGTTATGTCACGACGAGCAACAGTAAAGAGGTGAGAATGAAATTGTTAATAAATATATATTTCTAGCGACCGCTCCATCCTTCATCGAGGATGTCATTTATTATAATTATATTTACCACAAACCTTCCTCGTTTTACACAACACGGTGTAATGTGTATTTTAATAAAAATACACCAACTTTCCGTGGAATATTATCTAACTGATGGTGAAAACAGCATCAAAATCCGTTTAATGATTATGAAGGAGTTAGAGGATATATATACAGACACACAGTAGTAACAAGCGACTTCAATAGAAACATTAAAATTATACAACATTTATAGGATATACAATAAATTTATTGTTCCAGATATGTTTGCCAGCTATATGCATTGAAGGCAAAGAAATAATTAATGGACCCTGGTATCTCCAGACAAAGGAACCTAGCGATGAACATCTAAAGTAAGTCATTAGTAGAAAAAGTAATAAGAACAGTAGAACAATTCAAATTATTGTTGTATTTCTATAATGTAATACAACAATGATTTAGTACTAACGTTAAAATGAAAGCCGTATCTAGCGTTAGATTGAACATTTTCCGTTTCCTGCAACTTCTGCATTGTTCAGTAAATGAACTTTTCTTAACAAATCTTCACATTTAAAAAAAACGAGCTCTCACAAGGTAGACGTTGCTGTGGTGGATTTAGTTCTCGAAAGAAGAAAAGGCTTATTTCGTCATAATAAACATTTTCACCGCGTAAATAAAAAATATTCCGCGAGCGCATCTTCCTATATCAAAATTTTTGACTTGACAGGTCCTAATGTCAAATTTTATTTATTTTAAAATAATGTTACCAGCGTTTTCTCCATAGTGCTGTACTAATATCGGTTTTGTTTGAATAGTTAAAATATTTTACAGTAAAAATATTTTTCATCTCGTTTTATTGATTTAACATTCATATTATTTTTATTTTAAGGTTTTTATTCATTTCATACCAATGACTAAGTTGATATGGAATGAATAGAAAATTTATAATAAAATATGTGGAGCGCGCTATTTGTGGTATATTTAATTCAGCTCTGTAAAAATATTCTTATCAGAAAAGTTTAAGAATAGAAAAGAATTGCTACTTATATAACAGACTTTGCAAAAAATATAATCTATAAAATTTAATATATTATAAATAAAACCGAAAGTTTTTTTAATAAGTCCGATTAGGTGATATCACTATTTTTGTATGGTCAAAAAGTTGCATGGTTGCAACACAGGAAGTGTCAAATTACTCCTTCGGATTATGGAACATACTTTGATATTATATAACCTTACGTGCGCATTTGTGTCAGCAATTCAACAAACTCACTGAAGTTTGTGTACCTACTTAATGAGTTCTATATTGTATTGATACCTTGAAATTAGCAGGTTTAATTGTTTGTTATCTGTGTAGGGCGACCATAAAGACGGAGCTGTACACGCTGAACAACGACTATGTAAAAATAGAGGGAAAAGCGGAGTGCTCGTACCAGTTAGTCACCACTGCAGACCTACCCCCGGACGCCATACCGCAGCCACCATCTGCACCCGTATATCCACCGGAGTTGCTAAAAGGTAACCTATATTGCATTTTAAAAAATAGTTGGAAAAAACATGTCAGTCGTTGGACTCACTTAAGAAGTGAAAACGTAGCTTTCTTTTTTTTCGATATCGTTTTATTTTTCATTTGTTAAAAGGAAGTATGTTTAGGTTACATCCTTTAAAAAAAATCAACTGTATCTACTTCGATAGTTCTACTTAGTCTCTTTATAAAAGAATAACGCTCTTTTCAGATGTTCGGCAAAAAAACAAGCCAGCAGTGAAGTCTGCACCAAAACCCTTCGCCTTCTACAAGGATGTACCAAATTACCGTTCTAAACATGGCTCACAATCATCTCTTAGCTCAGGTCGAACTGAAACCAGCAGCACTCCATTGTATGCTGCGTTGGCGCCAAAAGGTAATGCTGTTATTTACAAAACTAAAACAAAAAAGCACTAAACTTTTAGCCTGTGTAGACACCGAGAAATTCAATTTCTGGCAAGAGTTAGTCTGGTATGACGACCAAAATTGGTAATTATACCAGTTACACACCATTTTTTTAAATTCTAGACCCCCAAAAAAGAATAGGTGTGTCCACGCCTTAAAGTGAGGCACTTTTAATACAGCCAGTTGCACAAAGCTTCTTTAAAATTGGCATTAACTAACGAGTCCTTATCCCTAATGGGTCCATTAACTTTAAAGACGTTTCACAAAACGATTGACGGCCCATTTAAAGGTTCCTTAGCTAAAGTTCATTTAAGGAAGACATTAAGCATGTTCAAATAAAAAATGAATGAACTGAGAGAATGATTTCGCGTTTTGTTCACAAATTTGTATAAAAAACGCAAATGTCAATGTCACAATTGTCAAATGTGACATTGAAAGTACTATTTTTATGGAATAATATGTAATTTAAATTTTAAGTCTTAAGTTCGCCGGTACATACGCGCAGTGTTTCTCTTCCGTTCCTTTATATAATTTCCGCTCTAAAAATCTAAAATGTCTCAAAAACAAGTAAGAAAACGTGGAGCTAATTATACCCAGGAGGAAAAATCGATGCTGTTGGATCTCATCATGCAGTAAGTACATAAAATGTTTCTATTATATTAGGGAAAGCTACTTCTAACTTTAACTGCTGATTATTTGTAAGTAAAGGTATTTCCTTGTCTTGAGGTTTTTATAGTGATCTTTTTTTTTCAGATTTAAGCATATTATAGAAAATAAAAGGACAGGTAGCATGATACTACAAAAGAAAAAGGAGGCCTGGCATGCTATAACCTTTAAATACAATAGCAACTGCAGTAGCGGTCCTAGAGATACGGAACAGTTAAAAGCCTTATATGATAACATGAAGCAAAAATCACGCAAGGAAGTTGGAGAAACTAATGTAAGCAGTATCTATTTCATATTTTATAATAGTGAATTTATCATTAAGTGATATTAACTGAACTGAAATCCAAGAAAAAATCAAACAAAAATTTATTAACTCTCTTTTTTAATTCCACAGAAAGTTGCATACATTGAGGCAGGTCAAAGTAAAATATTAACGGAAGTAAATATCAACCAGGCTATACAAATTAACAAAGAAGATAAGGTAATCTACATACTAATACCAGAACTGGCCGAATCTCTGAAAATTAGGTTTCTTTAAAGTCTGTTTTATTTTAGATACAAATGCACAAGACTGGTGGAGGTTTCTGGAAACCGAAAATGACGGAAAATGAAGCGAAGGTTCTTTCTATCATACAAGATCAAGTAGAACCACTAAGCAACCCTTATGATAGTGCATCAGTATTCTTTAAAGGTATCTATTATTTATTCCACATAAATTTTACTTTTCTGTAACAGTTCAATGCCATATACACTCGCGGACTAATAATATGGCTAGCTTTAATATTTTAGGAGATATTCTAGTTTTTCATACCGACCCGTATTCTTAGTCCGCGAGTATACATTGCTGCAGCTGTACTATATACATTGTCCTTTTGAAATATATACAAATTAATCTTTTTTTTTTTTCAGAAGCTGTAACCAATAATGAGATGCAGATAAATGATGAAATTATTTTGCCTTCAATATTAACACCAACAGAGATGCCAGAAAATGTTGTGTCATGTATGTATATTATCTAAGTTACTACTTATGTGGTAGTTTGGTAATATTTATTAATAAATTATAGGATCTATGGAAGAGTGCTAGCTTTCCCTTTGGAGTTAGAAAATCAGACAGCAGTTGCTTCTGTGAAAACAAAAGTGTCCACCTGTCTTACATAATTATTTTACTTTTCTAGTTATATACTTGCACTAATGAAACTTATCTGATGTATTATGTGAAAAAAATGTTAGGTAAAATAGATGTTGTGTGCCTGCTTATGCTCAATAACTATAATGTGAACCATTAAATATTCTTTTACAGCTTTGGCAGGTCAGAGCGGTGATGTCACACCAAAAGCTGTTAGAAGAAATGTTCCAGTAAAGAAAATTGGTAGTTACTTGTATTAAAACAATATATTTTGTTATATTAGTTGATGTAATTTGTGTTATTTTAATCATTGCTCTTTCTTTTTTACAGTATATAAACAAAAGAAAATTAAAAAAAGCATGTCAGCAGATGCCTACAAGGTATTATATTTTAAGAAAAAATGTCAAAATGCAGATTTGGAGAGGAAAAAAATTATGATGGAGATTATGAACATAAGGAAGGAGCATAATTTAAAAATTGAACTATTAAAAAGCCAGTTAGCAGAAACATCTAAAAATAATGAAAAATGATTAAAATATAATAATATGTACATTGTAATCTTTTGTTTCTTTTCCTACCTTTAAAAAAATTTCATTCTATAATCATTATTAGTATAGCGAGACAAATAAATTCCTTTAGGTACAAAAATACTACAATCTTAACATAAATACTGATTGCACAGCAAATTAACCCGAGCGTCCATAGATAATACTTGTTCTCATAGCAAAATAACTATCCAAGTAGCATATATCCTAATAAGCACCTCAAAACAAGAAGAAGAAATTAACTGAAAGAAACTGTACCTACATAGCTATTATTTTGTGATAATTAAATGTCACCTATGAAAATATTCTCATCATAAAAATTATAATAATCGAAAAGAAGACTAAAGTTTAGATTATGGACCGTAGAGTTGGCTGACTGCGATTTTTTGGGAGAAGGTTAAAGTATAACAAGTAATATTACTTTTATACCAGAAAATACTTATTTTTATTAGAAAAGACTTAGGTTAGTGTCAAAATACTCGAATTAAAAATAAAAAAATGCAGTAGGTATAGTATTATATTGAAAGCAAGACCCGCCTTAATAATTTAATAAAAATTTTGGGGTAACTATTTGTATCTGATTTTATATTTTATTGCTGATCTCATTATGTTGTAGCTGTGGTTGTACTTAATAAATAATAAGATGATATGTCAAATAAAATGCTGTTTTATTTAGGTAAATGTTATATAAAAATAGAAGCTACATTTAAAAAAAAAAGAGTTAATAGCTATA
Source organism: Synanthedon tipuliformis (assembly GCA_947623395.1). Classification (NCBI taxonomy): domain Eukaryota; kingdom Metazoa; phylum Arthropoda; class Insecta; order Lepidoptera; family Sesiidae; genus Synanthedon; species Synanthedon tipuliformis. Next base: position 6,332,927 of record OX392417.1, on the reverse strand, counting down.
ATAATGTGCGTTAGTCATTATTGCTGTGCATTAATAAAAAAGCTTTACTTTTAAGAGAACACACTATTAACGATAACACTTCGAATAGCATTCTGAACTGGCTGAGGACCCAAAACTACAGGCGCTGCATTATCATCATCAGTAATGAGGATATGTATGTCATTAGGAGGCTCCACTTCATCCAACTCAATACAGATGTTGTGCAACACCACACATGCTACTATTACCTGCAAAACTGTAGATGTTTTATTTAATGTGATGCCTTTTTCTAGACATGGGAATCTACGTTTAAGCACACCAAAACATCTCTCTATGGTATTGCGTGTCGCAATGTGGCTTTTGTTGTAAGCTTCCTCTGCAGCATTTAGAGGGCGGAGAAATGGTGTCAATAAATAATTTTTATTGAAATATCCACTGTCCCCTAATAAATAATACGGACTATATTTGCCCATCTCAAAATCTGCACATATGTGAGAGTTATTGAAGATTGTTGCATCATGTACCGATCCAGGCCATCGAGCAATAATGTCCCTTATCTTTAAGGATGCATCGCACACCGCTTGGACATTTATAGAAAAGAATCCTTTCCTACATCTGTATAATTCAGGCATTAACCCTCCTCTGCTGACAATTTTCACATGTGTGCAATCTAAGGCACCAACAACCCGTGGGAATCCAGCAATTTCGTAAAAACTTTCAGCCACTCTTCTTAGATCTCCCCTGTCAGGCATTTTTATATATGTTGAACCAAGTGTGGCCAACTTGTGGCTAACTTTTTGTACTATGCGACACACTGTCGACTTGTGAATATTAGTTAGATCACCTAACACTTGTTGGAATGATCCAGTAGCAAAAAACCTCAAACAGATTAACAATTGTGTGCGGCCATCAATAGCTTTATTTCTTTGTGTTATTGATTCTAGATCCAACATATCACAAATTTGTAGCACAATTTCTTTGGAAACTCTGTATCGAACACGAAAATCTTCTCCGTCATGTTTTTCGAACAAATTTATTCTGTCTGGGATTTGACGCTGTGGCGTATCTACCTCTGGATCAGACAATGAAGACAAACTTGATAGTGACATGATAAACACTAAGTATGAAAACTACTGAAATGAATTAAAAACTGTTAAATTTTACACTAAAGACAGGTTAATGGGCGCTTCTTCCGTCATTAAAAACAAACTGTCAAATAAAGGTCCTTTAGAGCAAATATGGCGCTAATGTCGCTTTGTGCAACGCTTTTTCAAAGATAAGGTCTTATTTGACACTTCTTTAGTTAAATTTTAATGGAGCATTAAAGTTGACGTTAATGTTGCTTTGTGCAACACTTTAATGATTCCTTAGGTTTTTAAGGCGACTTTATAATTTAAAGAACGTTTCTGCAACTGGCTGTAGATCTAGTTATACCATTTAATGTTTTCAGAAAAAAACAACTTTGACCACTGTGTTAGCCATAGAAAGTTTTAGGTAGCTAAATGTTTGAATCAATTCTTTAACATTTAGCTACCAACAATATTAACCAATTAAACTTTAAAACAGGTGAAAGGAAGAGAAATAAAAAACCTGTGCAACAACAAGTATTTCCAATGCCTGGCGACGAATCATTTTCACTTAAAGAAGGTTAGTTTTCAGTATTTTTTTATTTATTTTCACGATAATTGCTCTGAATCATTGTTTAATTTGTTATATATCATTTTTTTAGTATGCTTCACAGAATTATTTACTTTGTAAAGCTAATACTTTAAGGGCCCCTTTCACCATCTGTCAAGTAGGCTAACCGTCATTTAAAGTCACCTGTCACCGGGAATAATTTAGCTGATAAACCTTTGTTTGTACAGTACAAGTGCCAAACATTAAAAAGAAAATAATAATAAAAACATTCCCCAACGAAGGATGTGCACTAAACTGAGTGCATAATTTACTAAAACATAAAATTATTTCTAAAAGTAACTAATCAACACTTTACTTGTAGTTGGTGAAAGAGGTCCTAATAGTTTTCTTATTTACTTTATGAAGAATATTTATGTTTTCACTTCACAATAGATCCATAAATTTTCTTTATAAACACTACAATTTGTTTAGCGCCAACTGTTATATCTGATATATTGAGTTATTTTTTATTGATAACTTCAACCGATTTTTAAGCAAAAAGCTATAGTTTCCTCTTTATTTAACATTTCAGATACCCAAGAATTGGTTTATATCTCTCACATTGTAAACCCACACAATTTTTTCGTCCAGAAATCAAGTCACCAGGGATTGGTGAAGATGTTGTTGATGGAATTCGGAAATTCCAAGGAGAATGACGGAGCAAGACCCTCCATGTCCCACATAGGACCAGGTAGGTCGATGAAATAGTATTTGTACTTTATGAAAATGACAATGAAAAGCAAAGAATCCATCCATCAAATGTATTATTTGATACGGAATCAATAAAAGCTGTATAAATTTACATAGAAATTTGTCAACATTTGTAGACATAGAAGAATATTTATCTAATAATAACTAATTGGAATTATTATGAATTTTCTAGTGAAATCATTAGATTTATTATCGTTTTCATCTGAATTTTGATGACTGAGAAAACAATTTCATCATGTATAAATGCCCAAAATATAAGCCAACTTAGGCCTATGTCTGACTATGTTTGACTAACAACTAAGAGACATGAATTTATGTATGTATGTACGTAATGCTAAAACATCTTTATTATCTTTATTTTATTATGCTTTCATAAGATGCAGCTTAACATGGTCCACTTTGATGGATGTTAAATGACTACCGTCATTTTGTTAGCTCTATTTTATTATTGGTCAAATAAAATACTTTTCTTTTAAATAAGCCAGCCATCATGTAAAATTTTTCAAAATTTTTTTGTCAATATCTAAAGTATACTTTTTGCACATAGCACATTGTTGTTTGACAACGGTGATATGTATTTCTGATAGAAATATCTTTTTGTGTGGATGAAAAAATTTGGTAAATGATAAAATTGGTATTGTGAACAGGAAAGTCGTACCTGATGTTCCAAAAGGTTGACAGCGTGTGGCAAAGGTGCCGAGTGATCTCCGTCGAAGGGAACAACTACAAAGTGTTCTGCTACGACTTTGGAAGCATCGAGACCGTTTCTATCAAAGAGTATGTCCTTTTTTTCTATTTACATATCGCATTATCATAAATACTAGATAGTGATTACGTTGAAAAATTAAAAATATACATTATATTACATTGTGTTATGTATATTAACACCTGAGAAAATATCTGACATCTTTATCGCTGAGACGACAGTGGCGCCCAAATTTTTATATATTTTTGGCGATCCCTCGGGAAACTTAACATTTTTCGAGGATAAAAAGTATCCTATTTGTTAATCCAGGCAATAAACATATGTGTGCCAAATTTCATCCAAATCAAAATTGTAAAGCCGTGTCTAGCTGTACAAAAATAAATGCATTATAAAGCATACCTACTCTTTCTTTTCAAAGGAGTTTTTCGTAAAATGTATTTGTAATGGTTTAAAACTAATTACATAATGGTAAAATGTATTTGTAATGTCGGTTTTGTGCTCAATATTCATACATATGGACGAAACACTAACCCCACAATTGGGGAACAACCTCAATATTTTAAAAATATAATAATTTGCATAATGCAAAAGTCAAAAATAAAATATATCAGGCGTCGTCTATTTATGTTAATTCGAAATGGTCGATGACACACAAATAAATGGTTTTAGGCTCCGCCTGATCCCGCCGAAGTTCGCCCACAGTCCCCCGCCGCTCGCCTTCAAGTGCCGTCTGGCCAACTGCGAGCCAATCTCCGGCGCCTGGACCGACGGCGACGCCAAACTCATACAGGACATCATTAACAAGTAAAACTTCGCAGAACCTCTAAAATAGTCCAGGAAAATTTACAACAAATCAAAATTTGAGGTCTTTAGGGGTTTAAAATGAAAATTATCCTGTCTTAAGTTGGACCAAATTACACATAGTTACGAAGTTTTATCAAAATCGGTTTAGTAGTTCAGTTCATTGGCGTCAATCAACGTGACACGTAATTTTATATAATATATATAATAGATGTGATATTAATAGAGAGAAGCCAGGAGAAAAAGTATGTTAGAAATTTAGCTTATTAAGCAGACTTGAGACAATAGCCAAAGTAATACGGAATGAACACGTATAGATGATTCACTAAATAATATAGAAAATATTTATAATAAAAATCACGTTGGTATGTGTGATGATACACGTGATGATAACGAAATTAAGAACTTGTATAATGAACATATTATTTTGTCATAACTGATAAAATTAGTAGTACATAATGTGTTCCGCAGTAAGCAGGCCGTAATGAACATACGACGAATCCTGCCGTCGAATGAGCTCGGCACGACGACGCTGGAGTGCGACTTGACCGCCTACGAAGACGGCACCAGTCTCGCGCACGCTCTCGTGTTCCACGAACGATCGCGTATGCCCCACCGCCTCAAGGTATTTTATTCCCTACGCACAGTTGTAGGTCAAGGGAAACAGTAAATTCGGACCGTCACGCCAACAAAGGTGCTTCACACTTCACAGTGTACGGTGTCAGAGGGCGAAAATAGAAATCTTGTATAAAAAAGTGTAATCCTAATTGAGGATAGAAACATCTGCGGTCTTACTACAAAAGATTCAGTAAGCACTGTTCAAACACATGCTTAGTTAGACATGCATTAAGCATTTAAGCATGGGTCAGCGAGCGTTTAAAATGTCCCTACCACAAAACCTTATTTAGCGCTTGTTTCGGTAGACAGTGTTAAAGTACGTGAATGTTATTGAATTATGGCAACCTTGGCAAACATTCATTCAGTCACTCGCCCTGCATTCATGTCGTTTTCATTTTACGCAGATCTGATAGGCGTATAATGATGAATTTTGGTTTTCACAATCTATTATTACGGACTATATTAATGATATCAGCAAATTATGAGATTGGAATAAGTAATAAATTACAACAAATACGTTAGATTATTTATAAAATTTCGTAATACCAAAAAATATTGAGCATAATGGAACGTAACTAACACTGACGTAATTGTCAAATGTGATCAAATGTAAAGTTTGATTTGTTAAAATTGTTAAATAAAATTTTTATTTGAGGATCCACCTCTAGCATCACATGGTAGATCATCCTTTATTAAATAAATAATCTTGTTACCAAAGTTATATATTCGAATGGATTAATTCTCTCACGATGTATTCTATCTCAAAAATTATCCATGTAATCCATATCCTCCATGTCAATTAAATTTAAAATATCCATACTCATTTATAAAATCAAAAGAAATCTTTAATATTAACTATACGCAAAACGAAATTTGACACAATACGTCAGAGGAAGAGAGGCCGTTAACTAGATAGACACTCATTAAACTAGCATATGGCGGTGGTTAAATTTAAATAATGCTCAAGCATTGTTAAACCCTAAACAATGCCTAGACACTCTTTTGTAGTAAAGTTTTTTTTAAACACGCGTTTTAAGCCTGATTAAAGTGTGTTTAATGTTTTTGTAGTAAGACCGCTGATGTCTACTTTCACTTATGACTTGCAGTTCTACGACTGACATGTTTTTATTTTGTAATTATTTATTTACAAGTCACATTTATTTTACATTTATTTTTAATTTATCTTTCATTATTTTATGACTAAATCTATATAGACACCGTTTATTTTGTATAGGGAGTTATGATAACAGATGCACGTAATCTCCCGTATAGACCGCTATCTCCCTAAGTGAAACGCTTTAAAAATACTTTAATTTTCTCAAACAGCAGTTCTTTAATGTGTAATTTATTTTTCAGTACCCGGACATTGTAACTCGCAGAGCAAAATGCAAGATATTCATTAACAATAATGATTACACGCTCAAGATGAAAGAAAATGTAGTCATCACCCACGTCGTCAATCCGGATAAGTTCTTTGTAAGACGGGTAAGCATCGTTTGTCATATTCAGAAAAAAAATCTAGAGTCCATTTAATGTAAGGGCCGATTCACTATGGAAAGCCGACTATGGCCTTTATATATCACAATAGATAACAATAAATATAATTATACAATCAATATAGTATCAAGCACAAAGTTTGTAATGCCAATTTAGCATTAATGTTTATTATTATTTCAGAACCATCTGCAAAACGTTTACGAAAAATTGTGTGAGGATTTAAAAAAGGAATATGGAAAAAGCGAATCAAAAATTTATTTGCCTGAAATCGGTAAGATAGTCGTACAAATTGTATGTGTTATTAGGAAATAAATAACACATAGAAATGCAATATTTGGTACACGTTTGTAGGAATGCCGTGCGTGGCGCACCTGGGCGGCGAGAGCGCGCGCTGGGAGCGCTGCGTGGTGCGCGGGCTGCCCGGCCACCAGCGCGTCACTCTCTTCCTGCCCGACTGCGGCGAGGAACACGTGGTGCACTACTCGCGTCTGCGCTACATCTCCGAGCCCTTCACCAGGTTCAGCGCCTTGGTAACTAGCGCCTTTTCTACTATGTCTGAAATGCAAAAAGATACAGATCTTTTTGCATCACGATCAAAAACTTGATCAAAAATTTGAGGCGATCACCTTCAAAAAGGCCTCTCCATCGCGTCATTCGGAACGGCTCTGCCACTCCCGTAATTCCGGTCCATTGACGAATCCCGAATTAGATCTGGGGAATAGTGGCAGGATACACTGCGTTTCGCAGTCATTTGGGCTGCCAATCTGACGGCACATTTGCTATTGTGTTTCGGTGAGTGAGTAAGGGATGACAGTGCCCATTCTCCCACGTTCACTTGCTGCACCTGTGGTGTTGCTTCTGAGTGTAGGCCTAATACATAGTGAGTGTAGGCGAACGAGTGCCACCTGGCCGGGATCACGCCCCTGAAGAAGAAGTGGCATCCCGGCTCAGTGACGCTGCTGCAGCAGTTCGAAGACCGCACGCTAGAGTTGGTGGTGGAAGAAGAGGGCCGTCGAGGGTCCATCGGCGTGGCGCTCACCACTCTCGACGACCCCACACCCGTCTGCCTAAACGACCTCATGGTCGAGCACAAGTTTGCGGTCACCTTTGGGTGAGTCCTTTGCAATTGATTTCAATCACCAGGGGGCCTAGCCCAGGTGCAAACGCTTCGTTGCGTACATCCGAAACGAAAGAAAGAACGACTGTAGAAAGAAGTGCTTTTTACACTTTGCTAGGGCCCCAGTTCAACTGACTACCGCGAGTAGTGAATAGAATAATAATTTTCAGGTTGCTAACTCATTCTCTAACATTTTATATTAAAGTTATAAAGAAATTATTTTATAAAAAGCACTCACCGGCTTCGCACGGATGTAAATTATATACACAAACCTTGTATAAGCACTTTGGTTTAGTCCAAATACTTGTATCGCCCGACGATAATTAGAACTATTATACAATTCCAACTATAAAATGTGCGGACATACGACGACGACCTCTTAATAAATATTTTTAATAACATGCCACCAAATGAATATGAATGAATGAGTACCTCTTTTTGCAACGTCACAGAGCACTTTTTACTATACGACTTAAATAGAAGACGCTAATACCCTTGTTTATCGCTTTTTCCATTAGTTAAATCCGTTACATTTAGAAGAAGTTAGTGGAGAAACAGACGGAAGCGGATAGCGAATCTATTTGGACTATTAAGCCTTGTTAGTTTAAGAAAGACAACCAATTATAGAACCTTTTCAGCTATAAATAATGAAAAATTGTTTGATGACTTATTCTTTCTTCAATAGTTACTTCATTGCTTAGGGTTACTCCTTTCAAGGTCTTTTACTTTAAAATTATACTATTTTTTTTTCATACTTGTCAATTTCAGACTGTTCAATTTCAAACGGGACTTTGAGAACCAAGTGAAAATAAAAAAATCACCCCTGGCCAAACCCAAATCCCCACCGAAGAATCCGAACCAAATAAAAATTCTACAAAAACCAGCCACAGTAGCACAGCAGTCCTCTGAAGCTGAAGAGGACGAGCTCGACGCGAAAGACAAGGGTCCTTACAGGTTGGAGGTGAAACTTTTGAATTATCAATCGCCATCTCTGATGTACATGTCGGTGGTGTGCCAACAGAAGGTTTTCAGCGAACTGTTTGAGAATATGCAGAAGTACTATTCAAAGCAGAAGAGCGATGAGAAGAGCGAGTGGAAGGTGGGCGATCGCTGTAGCGCGCTGTGCGCGGAGAGTGGCACTTGGCGGCGCGCCGTCATCCTCGAAATGGACGGAGACAAAGCGAAACTATTCTTCACGGACTTTGCGTGTACGGAGCTAGTGCAGACGAGTTCACTGCAAGTGTTAGCGGAGCCCTTCGTCGCCCTGGGAGACGCCGCTATAAAGTGCCACATAAGCGGCGTGGTGCCGGCCGGCGCCGACGACTGGCCCTCCATAACCAAAGAGTACCTGAAGGACATGCTGGACGCTTACCAGCAGCTGTTCATCACGAAGCTGGGCGAGTTCAAGGACAAGAGTATGCCGGTGCAGGTGTGGGTGTACCACACTACGGAGGGAGGCGCTCTAGAGCCGAACATCTCCGAATGGCGTTGTCTCAACTGGCGGATCATCGAGCAAGGACTCGGCATGCCCGACAAGTCTCTCGAGGTTTGTTGCATTTTTCATTCATTAATTACATCATACATGCCCTATGTCTCGAGGAGGAGGGCTAAACCCATTCTTAAAGTTGAATATGCAATTTCTAACATAGAGTAATGGATATTTGAACGCTAATAAGCATTGTGTGTAGTGTGTGTGTGTGTTTCTGCTGTAGAATCGTAGCTTCCAAACCGTTTTTTTGTTTTGTTTGAAAGCTGACGTGATCAGGGTTGTTCTTACCTATAATTTATAAAGATTTGTGCAGACGTTTGAAGACTATCTACGCATTTTGCAAATGACGAATGATTTTTCAAGGACTTCACTAGCTCCACATGTTTGATTTGTGGTATTTTTATGACACTCTAACCTTGATCATGTTGCTACAGCATCAAATAGTTTGCGGGATATCCAACTCGTCGACAACTTACAGCAATTATAGCGTGTTTGAGTTAAATAGAAAGTCAGGGGTTAGTTTATAACTTTTAATGAAAGCTTGATAGGGTTATAAGTATGTATTAGTATATTATGTAGTTTATAGTTAGCTGCATATGACGTGACCGTGACGTCAGTGTCATTGCGGGAGTGGACTCGACCGCTCGCCGCGCAAGTGTAAACGGAGCAAGTAGTAAATAAATAATGGCGAAAGCTTAAATCTTTTATTGACTTTACACCACAGTGAAAACCGCTATATATAAATAGTATATAGACTACTAAAGCTTGTTATGTCATATTTATTTTTTATTTTTATTAAATTTCAGATGGGTGCCGCGTTAAAAAAGAAAGAAGCGACGGACGACATTTCGCTATCATTTTTGAACATGAAGGGTTCGATAAGCGATTGGCTGCAACTGGACCCAGTAGCGGAACTGGTCTCAACGCAGCAAGGGACCTCTTCGTCGAAAATGATCTTTGTCACAGATTGGCTGCCGCCGGAGCCGATCAGTTCGACCGAAGTCGAAGTGGAAGTTATGCCCACGTAAGATCACTTTTGTCTTTTAGTCTCGATAAAACAGTGTGTGCTAGTAGTAGCGTACTTTGGCAATCCTGGATAAAGGGAAATACCATTATTCACGAGGCACAGCAGATGATTTTTTCTAAACATATATTATTTTTAACCTTTTTGCAATGATTTCAAAACTCGCACTCTTTTATTTCAATACCAAGAGGCCATAGCGTTTCACGTCATGCGACGTGATGCTTCTTCACTTCGCGCCATAAAAAGGTATGGCGAATCAATGATCTTCCCCATAGATCGCCAAAGTATTCCCGAGACTTTTGATCAGTAGTCGACTCAGATTATTAAATAATTTTAAGGTAGAGATCGCCAGCAGTACAACAAGTCTGAGCACCCCTGAGATCATCGCACGTGTTGGTTTAAGGAAATATTTGCCCATTAATGGATGGCAATTGATATATTCGCAAGTTTAAACATTTATTTTATACGTTGCAGATATATAGACAACAAGGGTATCATCTACTTCCACCAAATAAGTCAACAAACCACCCTCGAGATTATCCGCAATACATTGAACATGCACTTCGGCCGACCGGACCCCAAGGCCAAGTTTCAAAAGTGGACGGTGGGCGAGCCTTGCATCGCCATGTACTACCTGGACAGCCGCTTCTACAGGGGAACCGTCAAGGCCGTCGACTACGAGGCTTTGTCCTGCACAATTTACTATATCGACTACGGCAATGAGGAGGTGTGCAGCTTTGAGAACATGCGCAAAAGTATCGCCCTCCACGAGCTGCCGAGCCAAGCGCTAAAGTGTATGCTGGACCGCATACGACCACCCTCCGGAATTTGGGAGACGTTCACCCTCGATTACGTTCACAAAATGATTGTAGAGAAAACGTGTCTGATAAAAGTGAGAGGTGAAGTGAACGAGATCATGATGGTCGATTTAAAGTTCAACAAGGTGTCCATTAACGACCATTTGGTCGAATTTGATCTCGCCGTTTACACGGACGGTTCGCAAGCGATTAAACGAAAGTTTTTAAAGAGCTCCGACGCGGAACCCTCCGCCTCCACCGCGGACTCTGACCCCGATTACTACGTAGAGGACGAGAACGCGATCGGCCCCGAAGATGATTGGGTGAAATGCATGGACGAAGAGGACGATGGCGAATTCATAAGCTTCTTCATTTACGAGGACAACAAGGACGACGAGTTCGTGTGCAACGTGACGTTGATACACGACGAGGACTGGATCGAGTTGGCCGTAGTCGATGCGGACGAGGATCCCGCGTATCGGCTGCTCTTCGAGGAGATAGAAGCGGAGGCAGCCCGCAGGCCGCCTCTGGACGGTGTATATCAGAACAAGGGCTGCGTGGCTCTGAGTCAGGACGACGGCAAGTGGTACAGGGCGTCCATACTGCAGCACAGTGAGGAGAAGCGCAAGGCGAAGGTGAGATTTGTGGACTACGGTGACGTGCGAGTGCTGCCAGAGTCCGATTTACGGGAGGCTCCCTTGGAATGGGCCGAGCTGGAGGGGGCGGCGCGACGCGTCACTCTGCATGGTGTGCGCATTCAGTGTCCCGAGAGCGATCGCGACGGACGGACGGCTATATTGCGCAAACTCTACGACACTCTAGTGGAGAAGGCGCCGTTACGCGCCACTCTAGTGGAGAAGGCGCCGTTACGCGCCACTGTAGTGGACAGTACGAAGGAGGGCGTACCGCGCGTCATGCTCACCGACGCCGCGGGTGCACTCGCCTATCAATCTCTCATCGATGACGGTTCGTATGTAAAGTGTGATGCTGATGAGCCTACCGAACCCATCGAACCCACCGAACCTAAATAACCAGTGTGATTCATTATTTTACTTACGTGACTGACACCCGTATTTATAGTCGAGTAAAAGTAATTACTTGAGTAAAAGTAATTGCTTAAGCAACGATTTTTGTTCTATAGTCAAGCAAATACTTCAAGTAAGAACTGTCAGTAGTTAGAATTCTTAACCAAGCAATAGTCGCCGATTTCTCTACTTAAGCAATTACTTTGTGTGTTGTTCTGAGTTTGGCGTGTCGTTTTGTGACTTTGTGTAATAATTGAGGTTAAATTAATTAAAACGATAAATAATGGAAGATATAGAAACATTGTTTTCTAATTTAGATAATGTTGATAATGATATTTTGCAAGAAATAGAAAGAAATATTTTAATTTGGGAGCCTAGGAATACTAAAGTTTACTTTCGTGATGTGCACCCCTTTATCGATTTAACACCTTTATCTTTAAAGCACTCGTAGCATTCGTTTGTTTGGATGATAAAATACTATCATACTTTTGAAATATATTTAGAAATAAATCCTTTTCTATACTTGAAAAAGGCTTCTTTCTATCTATTTCCGCCATTGCTATTCAATATATGTAATATAAACAACGTGCTATTCAAAATATACTATCACCAACCAAACCAACAATTAACTCACAAAAAGACATACAAAAATAATAAATAAACAAAGAAAAGCACATGTACAACTTAGATATAATCCTGCTAATTTAAAAATCAATTTCTATGTACTAGTATTTGAAATGTCAAACTTACTACCGAAATTGAAAGGACTATGTTGTTGTCACAACGTTTTGTTTTTACAATCGATTAAAAATCCACCCGATTTTTATTTTAATAAAAGGAACCGTAATAAGTATTATTATTATATAAATTTATTTATTCTTTTATTGTACTTTATGTTAATTGCCCATTATTGCATATATATTAATAATTTTTCAAAATAAAAATCGAACGACAATTTTAAACTAAATAAACAAAACGCAACAAGTGATTGTTGCCAGTAAGAAACAATTTCCAATCGCCAAGTAATACTTACCGCTTTGCTTAGAGAAGTAACGTACATTACTTGACTATCGAATACAGTCTTGGTGTTAAGAATTCTAAAGGAAAGTAATTACTTAACTAAGCAATTGCTAAGTAACAAGTAATTGCTAGACTATAAATACGAGTGTAAATGTTGTGAAAATTACGATAGTTTTATCTGGTTAAAAACACACGAGATCCGATTTTGTGTTTGGTATCAACTGTATCAATTATATTATGATATATATAATTGATACAGTTGATACCAAATACAAACATATTATACTTATGATATTTTTTTTGTAAATTTAAGGACATTAGCTTTTTTTATCTAATTTCAAAGAGCTTTACATATAAGTAAGTTAATTACTCAATAGTTTCTTTTGGGATACTGATTTATGTTAAGAGTTATTGTAAATGTTTCTGTATTTCAAATAAACAAATGTAGACAAGTATTATTAAAATCGTTAATAAAATTCAAGGTTACAATTATCGCTTGTGAGCATAATATTATATTCGCAAAACATTACATTCGCAAAAAATTCAGCACAATATGTTACTTGAGTTTACTGTTTACTTTTCAGCCATATTAAAAGTAATAAAGTAGCAATGTCTTGGGTTATAGATATAATATTAATAGTAAGTTTTTATTTCAGACATGTGGCCCATAGTATAGTTAACACTGGTTTACACAGTTTATATATAATATTTTGAGAACTTAATAAGCCATTTAATTAATGTTGTCCCAAGTGTAATATTTTGCCAATAAATAATATTATGCTCATAAGCGACAATTATCTCTATTTGTCATTGTAATTGCCATTCCAAATAATATACGTTATGTTCTAACTCTTGTGTTGTGTTTGTAAGAGAAACTACCCCATATAAATAATAATCTTCGGAAGTATATAAAAGCCGGCTTTCTCTTAATTAGACAATTTCTGGATTCGACAAACTAAGTACTTGAAGAGAAAATTTAATAAACTAATAGTATAGTTTATTAAAGTATAATTTATTAATTACGCGCATTTATTGCTGAGAAGATTATTCTGCTATGCAGCAGTACTACCACATCTAAAGGGTGTCACTTGTACTACCAGTAGTACTAGTGATGCAACGTTGTAGCATTTGTACTACCAGTAGTACGCAAAGAAAATAAAATGGAAAAAAATGTGAATTTAATTTATTTTTTGTAAAACCGAGTGATGATGCTTGTATTGTTTGTAGTAGTACTAGTGATACAACTTTGTGGCATTTGTACTACCAGTAGTACTTCTTGGTTGCACTACTGTAACAGAGCGACTTCTTGGTTGTACTACTATAACAGAGGAATAATATCTATGAGTGAATAGGAATAATGATTTAAGGGTATAAGGTAAATAGTCATATAATTCTTATCACAGGTTTATTAATTTTCGATTATTATTTTTGTGGGTAACTCGGTCCACTAACGGGTCAACTCAGCCCGCGGGCTCAGTTAACCACTTGCTAAGGCTAAGGGTCTACTCAGCCCGCACCCAGTATGTACGCAGACTCAATATCCATTTAAAACTATTATTTGTCAAATTACTATCTATTTGTCCTTAAATTCTTACTCACTTATGCATAAGTTAAAAATTAAAACATGCGAGTGGTTTTTTTATTTCAAATTTATTAAAAACAAAAAAAGTGGGAAAAAGAAACATGATGTGTTTCTTTTGCTAGCCATACTTAAAACTAACATATTGCAATATTTTTTTTTTTATTTTGACAAGTTTTTGATATGCACTTTATACTTTTTAAGATTATGTTCAATTTATAATAAGAAGGAAATATTCGCTCAGTATCGTCTAAAGAATTTTCCATATGAATTTCTTGTTAATCTTGGTTTGGGACATAATGCCACGAATCTGACTGGCGCGCCTGACCCTTCAGCTATCTTCATTGGTAAAGCGAGTGCAGTACAACCGGATGCTGCAAATTATTACTTCACAATAAGTAATATATCCTCAACCACGACGTCAAAACTGTACCAACATCAAACAGCGGATCTAAATCTGGTGTGTGTGTGTGTATGTAATCTATAACATGGATGTAATTGAACCACTGGGAACGAAAATTCCCACTAGTTTTATTCTCACTAGTCTTAATTGAGAATTTTTATTCTCAGTAGTTCAATTACATTTAACCAATTGATGACTAATAAGAATTTAACAAGTGTGCGTAATCTAATGCCGGCGCCACACATTGGCTTCTGAGTTGGATCCAAGCTTGGATCCGAATTAAATGGCCAATCACAATGTTCCGTTTATTTAGGGGTTAGCTAGGGGGGGGCGGTGGGGGCGGTCCGCCCCGGGTGTCACCCGCTTAGGGGTGACACTCGACCGTGAACATCAGTAGTACCACATTTAAAAATTCGTAAAATGTGGCAGATTGCATAACCGCCACTAATAAAATATACTAAACGCAACAATTATAGGATACAAAGAAAGTTCCAAATTTTTAGGTGATTCTCAACAGGCTGTAACTTCGAAGAAAACGGTCATAGAGGCTTATTGTAGCTTAAACGGTCATTAAAAAAGGCAATTGTAGCTTCAAGTCTCTAGTTTTTCAATCCGAGCTTCAAATATTTTTCTCTTTATTGGTTTATGAGTAATCGTCAGAAAACCAACAAAAAAAAAATTTCAAAATTTTTTGCTTGTCTTGAAATTACTGTAAATTCTTGTAATGGTACTATATAACACTTTTAGAGAATTTAATTCCCTATAATTTGACCTCCTCATGAGCTCTGAACGATGATTTTTCACTGAGTTATCGTCGAAAAAAGCAAAAAAAGTCACATTTAATTTTGATAATTAATTACTCGGGCAATAATGGTCGTATAGAAAATTAAAGTAGGGTTTTTTAAACTGCAAAACATTTCCTACAAGCTGCTTAAATTGAATATTAATAAAAAAAAATTTTCAAACCGAAAATGTTGGTCAAAAAAAAGTGAAAATCTGCAAATTTCAGGATATTTGGTTAACTTGTAATAACTTTGCAAATAATGCAGTTACGAAGGATATTATCTATAGCTTCAAACTCAATGTCTTAAAAAAAACCTAAAAGTTTCAAAGTGCTGCGATTTATTTTTCTTAGTATCCGGAATGTTTAAAATTATGGAAAACAAGGGCAATTTTTCTTGCTAAAAATTATTATTGCTAAAAAAAACCTTTAAACACAAAAGTTTAAACACAATAATCCATATTTTTTCATTAGAAGCCTTTAATCATTAAAAAATAAAACATTTTTTTTTTTCGGAAAACATCGTTAATGTGTAGAAAAAAAATCTTGAAAAAGAAATTTATTTTTTATTTTTTAATGATTAAAGGCTTCTAATGATAAAAATATGGATTTATTGCTAAAAACCGTCTAAACTTTTGAGTTTAAACGGTTTTTTTAGCAATAATTTGGTAAGGGATAAAAAAATAAAAAATTGCCCGTTATCTTGATTTTCAGCAAATACTACGATAATTTTAAACATTCCGGACACTAAGAAAAATAAATAGCAGCATCCTGAAACTTTCAGGGTTTTTTCAAGACACATAGAGGTTAAAAAGCTATAGAAAATATCCTTCGTATCTGCAAAGTCATTACAAGTTATCCAAATATCCTTAAATTTGCAGAATTTTACCTTATCTTCGGCCAACATTTACAGTTTGATTTTTTTTATCAAAATCCAATTTAAGCACCTTGTAGAGAATGTTTTGCAGTTTACAAAACTTTACTTTAATTTTTTGTACGACCATTATTGTCCGAGTAATCAATTATTTATCAAATTAAAAAAATACTTTTTCGCTTTGATGGACGATAACTCTAATCATCGTACAGTGCTCACGATGAGTGTAGTTGTACGGAATTAAATTCTCTAAAAGAGTTTTATAGTGCCATCACAAAAAAAATATTACTGTTTTTACAGCGATTTAAAGACGAGCAAGTTTTTTGACGATTACTCATAAATCGCTAACGAGAAAAATATTTGAAGCTCGGATTCAAAAACTAGAGACTTAAAGCTACACTTTTCTTTTTTAATGAGCACTGTACGACCATTTTCTTCAAAGTTACAGCCTGTTGCAAATCACCTAAAAAATTTGCATTTTTTTTTTTAAATTATCCTTTAATTGTTGTGTTTAGTGAATTTGATAAAACATAAATTATTATTACTTTTATATTTTAATAGTTTTGATTGATTTTTGGGGTGACACCGACAATATCCGCCCCGGGTGCCACCCATGCTAGCTACGCCACTGAGAAGAATGTTTATCAATCTTGATCTAATGCTGCAACATCAAATAGTTTGCTGAACATCCTTTGTGTTTGGGCAAATAGAAAGTCTGAGGTTAGTTTATAATCATTTGTAACTATAGCTTGTACAACACATACACACATTGTTTTACTATAATTTAACTTACCTAGAACCGGACGATAGAGATTGACATTCTCTATAAAATACAGCCCCGCCGCTGTGCCAATTTTGTGCACGTCCGCTTCTTTGTTAGAGCCGTAATCTACAGAAGCAGTGTCTACTCCAATTCCAACGACATTTTTATAAGAAGTCGTCAACAGTTCAATCACTTCGCGACTGATGCCTTTAATAAAAATTAACCTTCGTAAGAATCTATACTAATGCATTGAAGGCTTCGAAAATACTGAAATCTTTCACTATTATAGGTATCAGCAAGTAATATTTTATAAAGTTACCCGGACGAAGTTGCGTGCAACAGCTAGTATTTCATAATATGTAAGCAGAAATAAGTAGGTATGTAAATTAATTATGAAATAAACTGTAATGAGATAATTTTATTTTACCTGGAAAATTGAATGCGCCGGTCACTTGATTGACTCCCATATATTTTAATCTATCGTTGAAATATTTGCTCCATCCATACTTAAATACAACAATACACGGCTGTGCCGTATTATCATTCAATAATTGATAGTCCAGATCGTCATTGTACAAAATGTAGTTCGGGTCATCATTCACTTTTGAACTCAAGTCTATTGTTATCACTGTAAATAAAGTAGGAGGTTTATTGGATTGTCTTACGCCTCTCGCTAGAGAGTATATGAATGTTCCTTTTCCTTGGTCTTACGACAAAGCGTTATAAGAACACTAGATACATAGATAAAATTACAGTCATAAACAGGACAGTTCTCTTGCGAGAGGATCATTGTAAAATAGCAATCTGTGCTCTTCCGGTTTCTGTGCGATGCAACAAAATACTGTGCAATGATATAGCCAGGATAGATGCTAAACTTATATTATTAATATTAAGTACTTACGCAGCGAAACAATATGTAAAATAATCTATTTTGTCACCTTACGCTTCGTAATTGTTCAAGATGTCTATATGCAACGTTATTCTAGTTCAATTAGGAGTTCAATTGATTGAACTACTTATTGGGAATTTTTAGTTTCAGTAGTTGGACCGTTTGTCTGCCTGCCGCAATTCCTACATTTAAAAAAAGTGGTAATAAAAAAATTGTAAGATTACATACAAGGAACTATAAGTGTCTCCAATGGTAATTGTCCAACAAATTTTCCGTATGATGAAAAATGATATGGTGCATCTATATGTGTACCACCGTGTTCACCTGCAGCAAAATTATTTGCTGCATACCTGAAACAATATTTAAAATAATATCCATATAACTCAAAAATACATAGAGAAATTTTATAGGAACAATCATCATCTCAGCCGCAGGACGTCCACTGCTGGACATACTTAGGCCTCCCCCATAACTTTCCAATGGGACCGGTCAGGAACAAAACTTATTTATGTATACATGACTTCTAAGATAGAGGACGAATTTATAATTAAGTAGTACTTTCCAACTTTTTAGGTAGGTATTAAAAGTAGCTACCTAAAGGACCTTTATATAATCAATACTTTCATCTAGAAAGGAGGTACTGTTCCTGAGGGATCATTCAAAAAATCTAACGCCTGGCAAAAGAGTAATAGCAATAAAGACGTTTCTGCCCAAATGACTACAAAACGCAGTGTGCTCTGCCACTCCTTATAATTTGTATAGATGTTCCATACTTAATTGTATAATAAGTCATATACCTACAATTATACATTGTATATATATATATATATATATATATATCTACATATTCAATATAATTTTATTTTAAATTAAAGAATTACTTATAAGAAAAAATAAAGAAGAGGGGAATTGCAGATTATCAAATAAATAATATACGATTTATATCTTACCATGTTCCGTCGCTCCTAAATAAGGCATCCTTTGAAGTAAATTTGAATTTTTCTGAAGTCGGCCAATATTGAGTGTTGTTGTCGAAAGGGTGTGTTAAATCAATAAACTCATATTCTCCGTTATAGATAATATTATTTAAATTTATGCTGCAATTGACAATCTTAGCCAACGATAGTAACACAATCACAACCGCGCGCTCCGCCATTGTATAATATCACTGACCTTTAATGAATCGAATTTAAACTTAATATATAGTATACGTATCAATAGAAACCTCAACTACGTGCTCAACATTAATATAAATATAGGTACATTGTTAAAAATTTATCGGAAGCATACAATTAAGTATTTAAGATAAAAGTTTAACTTGTATTGTACAGTCAGCGTCGTTTCATAAGTAAATAAGTATGTAGCAATCAAAGATTTGTAATATGTACTTAAAAAAAATAAGTGCAGTTTACAGAAGAAACCCCAGATCACACATACATACATAACAATAGTAATTTTATTTATTTTATTGAATTTTACCAATTTAAATCACTGACGCGCAAATATTCCCTATAAAATATGTACATAATATAACACGGTATTTAAATAAGTAGTTTTGAAACATCGAATATATGCGAATATACTTACCTATATGTATTACAAATGATGTTTTATTAATATTAATTAACTTAGTCAGCATAATATGAGTAATATAAAACACAGTCATATCGACATGTTTTCGAAAATAAATTCCACGTATAATACAGAAGATATCTGTACATATCTGTGTATACAGAAGATATCTGAAGATATATAAATACTTAACAATTAATTACTAAGCGTAAAAGTAAAACTCGGAGAGCGGCTGGACCAAATCAGCTATTTATTTATTTTTCAAAGAGACAGGTTCTTTATATAAAGAGAAAATTTGGGAAATATATCGGAAAACAGCTCGTGCAAAGCCGGGGGCGGGTAGCTAGTAGTATTCAAATTAGTTACTAGTTGCCACTAAGGTATGAATATTCGCTCTAATAAAAAAATAAGTTGAAATTAAAAGAAATTTAAAATATATTAAATTTTATTTTCATTCTTTAAAACAACCAGTAGGTACTGATGTTAGTCACTTAAGTATAGGAACTTCGTAGAAGCCTCAGTGACGTTGAAGCTTAGGACAGATGGCCATTAAACGAATTGGTGTACCTATACCTCTCTTTACTTTCAGAGGCATAACCAGGCCTGTACATTTGGCTTCTGTAAAAATACAAATTGCATTATGTCAATAATCAATAATGAATTTCTAATACCCACCTAATAATGTCAAATAATAAAAAAATGGTCAATGTAAATACAAAATGCCAATACAGGAAATAATGTGTATTGCGCCTCTCACTACTTTACTGGTGTTCAATATTTATACAATACATTTTAGATAGATAACCCCGAGACTGAAGGTTCTTTTTCATAGTGACCCTTTTCTTTTGTTATTTTACCGGAAGTCATAGTGACTAGTACCGTAACATAAGTTTAAATATAAACAATATTCCTTTTATTTTAGGTTTCAGCTTATTTATTTATATTAGATTACTAGATGGCGCCCGCGACTTCGCCCGCGTAAAAAAAGTAGCCTATCCTGTGTCCCGTTCGTCTAAATGATTATCTACCAAGTTTCATGAAAATCAGTTAATTCGTTTAAGAGTTATGAAGGAACATACATACATACAAATAGTCATTGCATACAAAACTTACACTTACATATTTATAATTAGTATTGATAATCTCTCGAATTTCGCATAATATACGTACCAGGTATGGCATCATCTAATTTGACATTAGTTAAAACATATAGACCAGCTTTAAACAAAACATCCGTAGTTGTGAAAGTCGGGACAGAGTTGGTATCCACTGAAGGGAGATCCACGCCTACACCAACTATATTTTTATATGACGTCGTTATCAATTTTGCCAATTCCACACTTAATCCTGCAATAGTAGGTACCTACAGATATTATGGGACATATGGTTGATATAAACCTCTATATAAAAATGTCAATAAAATTAAGTCGTCGCATCAAAAAATAATCAAAAATGGAACAGGCCCGTCCGCTGTACAATGCCCATTACATTACCCCATCCCTTCTTTATCCCTTATCCTTAATCGTTGCAGTGTCTTCTGGCGTTGATTGTGTTATAGGCGACCTTAACATAAAAAAGTAAAATTACACTTACCTACCAACGAGAATTAAACCAATCTTGGTTTAATCCTCCTTGTTACCTACTGACAAGTTCAAATAAATTTCAGTAAGACTTCTCGGATAATTTTATTCCATACTTATTACATTTTATAATACATAATATTTAGGCAACCGTAGCCTATAAAACTCCTTACCTGGATATGATGTATAATTCCCGTTTCCATAATACCGCTCAGTATCGCTATTATAATATTTAGACCAACCAAATTTAAATATTATGAGACAAGGCTGGTTCAAACGGTTAAAATAATTGTTTAACATAAAGTCAAGATGCCTTGGATATAAAACGAAGTCCCCTTTTCCATTTACTTGATCACTTATATCTGCTATTATCACTGAAACAAAATTAGTTTTTACTAATGTACTAGTTACTTACAAGGGGACAGACGACCTGGATAAGGGCCGCGGGTCGACGGTGGATCCAGGCTGCTACTGACCGGTTTTATTGGAAAATTATGGATCCTGCGGCTGATATGATGATGTTGATCACATTAATTTTCTCAAATATTTTAAGGTACTACATAATTAACCTAACATATGTTAACAGGTATAAGTAATACACTACCTGTGTGCCAAATTTCATCCAAAACCGTTAAACTGTTTTTGCGTGAAAAAGTAACAATCATCAATCCATACATTCATCCTCTAAAATTCAAGTTGACTTGGTTGGTAAAATCTTTGTTCGTGCTGCCAAACGGAACAACGACGCAGATGCAAAGCGCGAAAACATTTTATTATTTTCTCGACAAGGTGGCTCAGACTGGGCCATTATTGAATGGTCCATGAATGACGACAATAAAAGCAAATTAGATGACATGTTATTGCGATTGTAAGTTAATTTTCTATTAAACTTACAAGGTAAAATGAGTTTTGTAGTCGGTATAGCATCCGCAAAATAACCATGAGGAGAAAAGATGAAACGAACATCTAGACGTGTGCTGTAGCGCTCATTTTTACACGTGTCACTTTCTTCGTCGTACCTGTAAAGTTAAAACCTACCTTATCATATTAGGTAATGTAATATGAGGTACTATACATATGGTACCTACCTATACTACTATAAGTTGACAACAAATAGGTAGGTACCTACACTAACCGAGCCCGTTTGATGAGTTATATTTTAAGAGCTCTGTCTCAGTAGTGCCGGGTTCGATTCCCGGAACTTTGGAAGTTAACATTTCAAACTTGGATCTGGTTTGGATTTGGACACTGTGTTTCATAGTCATTTAGGCGGCCCTAAATGACTGTGAAAAAGTGTATGAGATTACTGCCACCAGACTGGCTGCTCAAATGACTGCGAAACACAGTGTCCAAATCCAGACCACACCCAATTTTGAAATGTTAATTTAAATGTTAATGCCCTGCTACTCCTACTAGATCCAGACCCGAGCCAACTTAGAAAAAGTTCATTTCTAAAGTAGACACTACCGGGAATCGAGCCAGGGAACCCTAGAACAGAACGTTAGACAAGCACCCTATAATCACTCATCCCATGGGCTCGTCAAATATAATATTGTCGTCTGAATCATTATAGTAGGATTAAATCAGGCGAACTTTGAATGTAAAGTGGTAATGGTATCCTTTACTTTTGAGACTACACTTGATTATCAAGGAGTGGTTAATAAATAAATCATCGAAATAAATAGATGTAGGTACGTACCATGCCTCGTCACGTAATAAATAACTTAAAGATTCCTTTTCAACATCATAATTGTGTGTTAAGTCAAAAAAATCGAATTCGCCGTTATCGAAGAGAATATTGTTCAAACTTTCAGCGCCACTATTAATAAATAAAGCAATTACGATTAGAACAACTAAATATTTCTTCATTTTTGCGTATTATAAAATGTGTGAGTGCAAGTTCTCCGAGTGTTTTTAGCTCAATATAAATAAAGAGATACATTACCTACTTATCTGACGACTTCGTAATTAGTTAAGACTATAGATGTTGGGGTTATCATCAATTAAAGTGCTCATATATAATATAAGTACGAATATATGACATGACATGCATTGGTCGGGAACGTCACCATACCAAGATACATGAACTTGGTTTTTCCGTGCGATAAAAGTTGATTAAGTACTAAGTACTTAATCTACTTAATCAAGTAATACCTACTGTATTTCATACAAACATAAAATAATGTTTTCATCAAAAAAATTATAGTGAACTCTAAACAGCACGATGACCAATGCTACTCTACCTCTACCTAAGTTCTTATATCTTAAATTTTTTTAACAACGACAAGTACCTACCTAGGCATTCTGAGGGCGATACCTAAAACCAATGCTACACAAGCGCCATTCTGGTCAATTTATATGTCATTATTTATTATTAGATATTATTTAATTGTTATACTGATCAATTGCAATTAATTAATTCATAGCGTAATCGTGTTATTTAAAAATTTACATACGTCCCGTGGGGGTTGCGTGACCCCTAGGAGGAAACCATAAAAAAAAAACATATTTAAACTTATAGACTTATAGACCTACAATTTAGTCATTTTACTTTTTAGGCTTGGTTTTTATCTTGGTTCATAGACGAATTGAAATTCAGAAATACTGATTATAATTGATAATAAAATGAGTAGAAAGTCGATTGGACCACCTTATGAGCTTACGCCAGAATTTTTGTCTGATTGAATCAGTATGTGAAGTTGTGAACTAAATGTTAGCCACTAGGTGACGCTGCTTGCTTCATTCCCATACAAATTCACCATTCATAGAGTAACTTATAATATAAATTCACGATACCTGCGTTTGTTGGTTCGATGCGTTTTAATCGAGTGCATTACACATGTGCTAAATTATAGAATATTACAAATAAAGACATACAATTTTTTTACGAGCGAAGAAACTTTCAAAAATTCCTGAAACTATAAATATTATCTTTTTGTAATTTAGGAATATATCACGAAATTAATGTGATTATAATAAGTTGACTTAAAATTTATTAAAATAATTGAAGTACGATTAATATATATAGTGTTTGAACCATTGAATTTTATAATATAGAACGGACAGTGCGAACAAAATCTGTGCAACAAACGCGGCAGTAGGGGCGCGCAAGAGGCGGCTAATGTATCATAGAATCGATGTCACCGTCATAGAGGCGACACTATTTATATTCTGCCTATTTCATTACGTGCCTATACCACTTACGTGATTTTTAGATAATTTTATTTTATGATTTAATTTATAATTTTATAATATATAAATTTTAGAATATTATATAATTATATATCAATATATAATTATAATTCATATACATGTTATATAATATATATAATATGATTAATATAACATAATCATATATAATATTTTTATATACTTATTTATATATTATTACCTATATTTATTATATATTTATATTATAATTATATATTAACATATATTTTAATTTATTGATTTGTTATTAAAATATATATTAATATATAATATATACAATTGTGGTATACTTATACAACCTTCTTACATACCCAAACCTCATTCTACGTTTATGAAAATATCAATATTCTCTTTTCATGTATCTGTCTTATAAATGTCTGTAAATTTTACTAGTCACATTAAAACCTTAAACTTAACTTGTATTAAAACCTTTTATTCTAAGGTTTGTCTTATTTCAACAATACACCTAATGTCACTTCTTAAATTTTTTTGTCTATGACAAATGACGCAAAATGGCGTCCGCTAAATATTTTGCTCAAATTGAGTTTTAAAATGATTATTTAGTTACTTACCGATGGAAAGTTATTGCTTTGCACTTTGATGTATTGCTTGAATTATTAGTGCAATATCGTAACACACACGAGGACATATTTGATGAGTTTTAACGTTATTTCGCTAAAAAACAAACAAGGGTTACAAGCAACAAGCAACTCAAGAGCTAGAAAGCGACTAAGTCATGTGTTGCCTGCCAACTGCAGTTAAACGGATCACTAGTGATGGGGGCGATAACTCCTCTTGTTATATCACCTCACTGGTTTGAACTAAGATTTTTGAATCTAAATTTTTAATGAAATACATTCTTTTAGTCTGGCAAGAAAGGGACACATGGCCCCAGTTTGACTATCTCTCACTTCTCAGATTAGTCCCTATGTAAGCCTCAATGAAAAATATACTTTAACCATTGGTAATACAGTTCATTTTTTAAAAGCAATTTTTTGAAGTAATTAGTCCTGTTATATTATCCAAGATCCTTGGTCTATTGTCAGTGTTTATATCTGTTCTGTGGTTTATTTATAAGTAGAGATTTTAATTACTAATAATCTATGTTTATATGTTTATAATTTGGTTTATATTTTAGTTCGAGAGAGTTAGCCAAAGGCAAAAGTATAAATAAAATCAAAATGTATTAAAATAAAAAGACGAATTTTAATCAATATCATTTGTTATCATGTTGAATAATCATAATCAATGTTGAAATAATAATATTATAAATTTAAGTAAAATCTACACTTGTGATATATAAATATAAAATAATCTAGATTGGGTGACTACCACACTAAATATAAATACAGTAATGTCTTTAATGAAAAAAACTCGAAATGATATTAAAGCCGCTGTTACTTCTTACTTAGAACGACGTAACTATCCGGTAAGCTTAAAACCTTTTTTATTAACTTTGGTAGGTAGTTAATTATGTATTTAGGACGTACCTATACATTTTATATATTTTTTTTAGGATATAGACATCGCTAATAACGGCAATACAATGAGTCTAAGTGCTGAACAAATGGTTGTTACTACTTTGGTACAATGTGAGGCAAGCCGTTCTAACTCTATATTGTTTTCATGTATAAACAATGACCCAAGCCAGTATGACGTCCAATACACCAGGTATACCTCAAATTTACTATTTATTTCATTATTAATACAAGACAACGTCTGCATCCTTCTCGGGGAAGTATAATTTATATGATTGTGTTTCGGGTGAACCTAACTTACAACAGACTTTTGTATAGATTATTTTGTTATGTTTGGACGAGCTCTAGCTAAATAGCTAAATCAAACATTTAAAAAACCTTTTAAACAAAAAAAGAAATCATGTATTATGAAAAAATATTAAATGTCAAATATAAAGGCTTTAATTCTACA
Source organism: Synanthedon tipuliformis (assembly GCA_947623395.1). NCBI lineage: Eukaryota > Metazoa > Arthropoda > Insecta > Lepidoptera > Sesiidae > Synanthedon > Synanthedon tipuliformis. Next base: position 6,306,886 of record OX392417.1, on the reverse strand, counting down.
TTAATAGACTGGTGATAGAAACTAAGACTTCCATGCCTTTTTAAATATATACATTATATAATATTGAGAACAAACCCTAGAGAAAAACTAATACTGCAATATAATAATTGACTACTATTAAATTTTCAGATTAGTAAATTTTATAAAAGATATCACCGTTGAAAATATCAAGAATGAATTGCTCGGACTGATCAGCCCGCTACTCTGCCATTTGTATCTAGAAATGTTACGCGGGGGGAACAGTGGTCCCGCTCAAATGTTTCTCAAAAGGCATTCAGTTTCTTTACCACAAAAGGATCTGTCCTACCACCAACCCATCGATGGAAACTTACCATCGGCTCTCTACAGACCTAACAGTCTTGAACAACTGTTCAATTCTTTACAAAATGGTACAATAGATAATGACACACCTGACAAAGACTTTATGAATCAAATTCTGGACGATATTGGTTCTATATATACCCTGCAAGATGTTGAAACGAGGCCTTCAATAGCAGCATTTAGGTAAACTTTTTCATTTATTCCACAAATTGTTTTGTTTAACAGAATATCTGTATTCAGATAATTCTAATTAGAATGTTTTAAAGATAAATATTGGATTATAATCGAATTACCAAAAGATACAGAAATTCATAATAAACCTTGTTATATATTACTTTTCAATTTTTAAGTAAACTAAACTTGAACTTGAATTTTGGCAAGAAGCTTCGACTTGAATTGTAGTTGACGCTTAATTTGGTTGCTGAAAATTTAGCTTTGCCTGTGGCCACTGTTTATTAGTATGGCAAAAATAATATAACACTTGTGTCTATATTCAACAGATCATGTAAATATGATGTATATCTGTCGCAAGATGCTCTAAACATGTTGAAGGCCTACCTGGCCAGACATGGACATGCACTCTTGATGCAAGTGTTGCAAACCTGGTTCCACATTGACGTAAATAATGATGCTAGCAAAAAGGAGGATGTGAGTTTCATTTCAATATTTTGCTTAATTTGGAACACCAATCTATATTTTTATGTAGCCTAGACCTTTTCTTAGTTTATAAGTTTTTTTATGTTTATGCCCGTGTTTTGCATCCATCCATATGCACATGTATGGATTTACCCATTACTTTTGAGCTCAGCTTCCTATGCTTGATAATCTCTTTTAAGAAAAATAAACTTATGATTTGAACAGGAGGATGAAGAAGATCAAGTGGAACAAGGAGTAAATGTTAATGAGAATAATTGTAAAGAAAAACCAACAGCAGCAAATGGTAAGTACATAAAAAACCTTCTAAACATTTTTGGAAGCAACTTCATTGTAATTAATTTCGCTAATACAACAAAAAAGCTTAGCTTTGTATGTAATCTTCGAAACTACCCATCCCATTTAAAAAAATATATCACCAATAGTTTAATTAATATTACATCGGATGCCACAGGCACTAGTTTTCTAAAACTAAAGATCTAACTTGGCAAAAGTAGGTATTTTTATATTTAGATGTCAGGCGTTATACCTTTTATTTTTTAATGCGAACGAAATCACGGGCACATTCTAGTATTGTATATAATAAAGTGATTTAATAGTGCTTTAAAATGTAAAAATATTTGTTTTATTACTAATGACAAGTAGTAAAGGTTAACAATTAATATTAAAACTTCTCTATAGGAAGGATTTATTTTTCTAAACAGTGGTTTTTATAAGTTAATTTTATTTTTAGATATTTTCTCCAAGTGTAACGGTCATGCAGAATATCAGAGTGTCGATAAGGAGTTGCGAGATCTACAAGACGCCATAAGGGGAGTAAAGGAATCCACAGCACCGTTAAAACTCTACAAAGTCGCCGCGCCTGACTCTTAGTGAGTTGTTTCATTTTATTTTATTAAATTGAAATTATGTAAGTAATGTAATGAGCAAAGTTAATGAGAGAGGCCACTATGGGTACTCGAAAAAAAAATGGGCTTCAAAATAAATGTCTATGTGAGGTATGGCTATGTTGTAGACACACGGTCACGTTTTTTACATACATGTGCAACAAATTTGAATATACCATAGTTATTTACCAAAAATTTCTTTGACACTAGTCATCGAGTGGTATGATTAAAAATGAGACGTATTTACGTGAAAATAAATTATTATTAATGAATTTCAAATGTTAACCAACTAAGCCTTAAACAGTTCTCAAGTCAGCTTTTTTTGTGATTGTAAAGATTTCCTTTTTTTTATTACTTTTTGAATGTGAAACTTGTGAGACTTTTTAAAACATGACATACCAAATTCAGATTGAGTACATTTCTGAGAGAATATAAACAGGATTTTGAATTAATATCAACCTGATCCATTTGTGATAAAATAAGATTGAGATGAACTGACAGACATTTTTTTATATTTTGCTATATAATTTCGTTGATTCACCTACTGAGACAGGGTTAAAATTATTTAAGTTGAACTAAATGGTAAACTGTTCCATTTATTTAAACTTTTGTGGAACTTTTTTTCCAAATAGCATTGAGTCAAAGTAAAGTTATTTCTGGTGCACTTTGCTAACGCTTTATATATCTACAGTTCTGCAATTATAATTATTTTTTCAGTTTAGTATGTGCAAAAACGGATCCATGTTGCAATGTCTTGTGCGGTGGATTCAGCAATTCAGAGATCAGATTATGGGATCTAGGACAGAAAAATGTAAAGAGAAAAATGAACCGAAACATTTCAGAAATTGAGCTCGCGTGCAATATCCAACCGGAACCGGATGTGTTTATCGACAACACCTTGTAAGTCATAAAAACTTTTTTTTTTTATATATTAGAAAAACGGAATTTATGTAAGTCATATCACGGGGTACATTCACATTTTTATATGCGTTTTCTTATTTTGGTCATTGATCAGAAAAAAAGTTTGAAATAGGTAAATAGAAATTATTCATATAAGTAATAATCCGTACTAATATTATAAATGCGAAAGTTTGTATGGATGTATGGATGTTTGTAACTCTTTTAACGCAAAAACTACTGAACCGATCACCATGAAATTTTGCATACACGTTGTCTGGGACACCAGAAAGATCCACAACGCGGACGAAGTCGCGGGCTAGTATTATAATATGAATGAATAAGTGTAATTTTTTGTTAATACCACATTATAAGGAATCCAAAAAAATCAACCTAAAAAATATTTCAATCTTACAACTATTTCTGACATATTTTTTGAAGAGATCAAAAAGAGTATTTAATCACGTATACCTATTTGAAATGAACAGACAGGTGGGGGCCGGCGTGGCTCTGCGCGGGCACTCGGGCTCAGTGACGTCACTGCGCGTTTTGCCCAACGAGCAGTTGCTCCTGTCCGTCTCGCACGACGCCACTATGCGCGCCTGGTCACTGCGCGACTGCTCTTGCGCCGCCATCTACAGGTTATTACCGCTCAAATACCATTCATTCCTCGTTTATCCCTTATTCCATTTCTTTGAGTCAACCGTAACCTACACAGATATGCATGCTATATCATTCTAATGTATCTCTTAAGGTTTACCCCATACATAAGCCATGTAAATCCAGTCTGCTTTTGACCGATGCTGGAAAATTACAGGGAAGACCTATGTCAAGCAGTGGACGTCTTACGGCTACATAATATGCAAATGATCAGAATTTCTTAATGTTGATGCAAAATATTTATTCCACAGCTGATCACCAAATTATAGGTACTTCTATTGTTAGTTTCTTATATTCATTATTACATTTTATATATGAAAAAAATTAACTATATAAAAAATATTCTTATTCCTTAAGAAATGTCAAACTAATAAGGTACACGCGAATAAGCGAAACTATATATTATCTCTTACAGAGGACATAACTACCCGATCTGGTGCATGGATATGTCTAAGAATGGTCTCTTCATTGTGACCGGTTCACACGATAAAACTGCAAAGTTGTGGTCATTGGACAGGAAATTTCCAATCAGAGTTTTTGTCGGACATACAGCTGATGTAACGGTACGTACATTTGTATTTCTATGTATGTAGTTTAAATTACATTATAAAATCTTTATAACTGATAACTTATTGCGATGCTCGAAAAGTTTTCTGCCAAATATGTTGATTCTAAGTAAGCTAGCAAATATTTTTTGTTACCAGAAGTGGTGACCAGATGATATGACATAGCTACCCGGCTGGATTAATCTGTCACCCTCTTTGTTGAAGTTGTTTAAGGATAGTTCTAATTTGGATTGATTGATTGGGCAGTGCGTGCAGTTCCATCCGAACGAGGCGTACGTGGCGAGCGGTAGCGCAGACCGGAGCGTGCGCCTTTGGGCGGTTTGCGACGCCCGCCTCGTTCGAGTGCTGTTGCATCGAGCTCCGGTCAGAGCACTCGCGTTGGCGCCCGACGGCCAGTACCTCGCCACTGCAGGTATTTATTTATTCAAAACACCAACAGCCTAGCACACTTAACATTCTAACCCTATCGCTCAACGTCTAGGTCCAATGTGCAAGCCAATTAGAGCTGAACATATGATTCAATTAGGTAAAGCAGACAAGAAAAGTGCTTTATCAGTTTCGATTACAAATTCCCTTCATTTAAAAATTCTACAACATACAAAGAATGTTCAATCTTAGGGTGATAAAGCACTTTATAGTCGAGTTTACATAAACTCCAAAAAATAAATTTTAAAAATTCGATACAATAAAATAGAATATTCTTACATTATTCGTTTGGCTTATTAAAAAAAAGACATTCACTACACAAGCCTACTTACTATAACTAATAGCAAGTTATTCAATAACAGTAAGCGATGAAATATTTCTTCACTTTTGAGTTTATAAGAAGTTTAGATATTATGTTAAAACAATGCATAATTAATATTGTGTTCTTCTGTAGGCGACGACAAAAAGATAAAAGTTTGGGATCTGGCAGCTAGCACTTGCATTCAAGAATACAGAGGTCACCATGGGACAATCACAAGTCTAGACTGGTCTGCAGTTGGCAAGTCCTCACTGACTAACAGAGTGGTGTCGGATCCTACTGGATCGTCCATGGATAATTCTCTACTATGTTCGGCCGGGATGGATGGAATTGTCAAAGTTGTGTGGGATCATCAAGCCAAGAATAAGTAAGTAAAAGCTGTATGTAATAGCAATCCATAAATTATATCCGCTGTTTCATTCCACAAATGAGTCCAATAGGATTTTGAAGAAATCATTAATTATCTCCATTGCTTACATTGGTGCAATTATATCATTATTAAATGCTCAATAATTAGAGCCTAAAGCCTCAATAATTAGAGACTGTTGGCTCAAACCAGAATCATAAAAATTCCAAGTCTAAGTACATGAAAATCCTAGCGGAACTTAGATTGAGACTAATTTCATTATAAACTCAATGGTAACTTTATTGTTTGTTTAGCAGTATACTGTTTTAGGGGGTGTCGGCGATCAATTCCTAATTCTTATTTTTCAAAATGAGTAATTTTGTAAATTATTATTAGTACGAATTCTTCTTTGTGAAAACTCTTAATTTTACTGATTCTTAATTTTCCGAATGCCTCATTTTCCCAATTATATAAAGTACGAATTCGGTTTTTTTAACACAAGTACAGTCATAATATATTTAATTCATAAAGATATTTTTATCTTTTTACACCTTTTTTTTATCAAAATCTATAACAGGGTAAGTCACATTTAATGTTGTTAACAATGATATAGTGTCTTTTATATGCTTATTTTTGATTTTTTAATTTTTTTTTTAAATTTAATTGATTATTATTTATAACGCAATGAGTTTCTAAGCAAATAGGCGATATAGTAAACTTACGTTCTTCATACTAAATGAATTTATTCAATCGCGTATTATTATGAATTTCAAAAATATATCTAACTGTACTTTCTTCTATGAAAAAATAGAATTCATACTAACTATAACAAGAAAAATGAAGCATTCGGAAAATTAAGAATTAGTATAATTAAGAGTTTTCATAAAGAAGAATTCATCCCGATAATAATTTACAAAATTTCGCAGGTGGAAAGTTAAGAATTAGTATTGAATATAATTGAATATAAAGTTAAGAATATAATTGGAACTAATCGCCGACACGTTGTATAAGTTGATTGCTACTTGATCGATTTATATATAGGGATGTGTTTGCATCTGAGTAAATAAAGCAAACCACATTTCTTGAAGTTAAAGTTACAATTAAGTTTTTTAAGAATAGTATAGTGCTAAAATAAAATAATTATAAATACTTACTACTGAGTTCAAAACACCATTCATATATATTTATTATTTACAGGCAAATATCAACGCAAGATGTGTACACATCTACGTTTAACACCAAGTGCTCATACTTGGTGGATGTCCAAGTGCACCCAGATTGGATAGTCGCCATTGGAACCAAGAGATGATAGCATAAACCAAGAGATGATAGAAACAAGAGATACAGTTTAGTACTTAACTAATTTTAAGAAAATGTAAAAAAATAAAAATAAACTGATGTTAAAGATTTCTTTATTATTGTTTTATTAACCTTACTTCACAATAAATTTTACAGTAAAATACTGTGAAGTTGTTTTAATTTTAACACAAACATGATATATAAATGAAGTGACATTATTGGTAATTAAAAATGTAAAACAATAATCTCATAATTTTTTGAAAAAATTCATCATAGTTTGTTGTTTTCCCTTTTGTGGTGGGGAGGCTTTTTTCTTTCCATTCTTTGTACCGTTTTGCTTCTTTTGGGAAATCTTTGTTGAGCTTTTTTCCTCATTAATTTGTTCTTCATTTTTAATGGATTTCTCACTTGCTACTTCCTTTTTAAAAAGAACTGACGATTGTTTTTCCTCTTCGACTTTTTCTTCATTACTTATTTGTGTCTCCATTTTTACTTCTGGCTCTGTGTCCGAACAATTTTCATAGACTACTTCTTTTTTAGTTAAAACATAACCATCTTCATCCATGTAAGTTTTGTCCACAATCTTTCTCATCTTTCTAGGATTATTTATACCGGACGTAATTTTGACAGTATTAACAGTAGGTGTAGGTGGGATTTCCTCATCAGACTCATGATCATTATTTGTCTGTTCACTTGCAAAAGGATCTGTATCACTGTCACTATCAGAAACTTGAAGTACTCTCTTGCGTTTCTTCTGAAGTTTTGTACTCTTTTTAATGTATTCTGTTGATTTTGGTGTAGTGCTTTTAGTTTTACGATCCTTTTTATTATTCGCAATCTTCTTTTCTTCGACTTCCATATCAATACTGTCATCATCAATGTCCATTTTCTCGTCTTTATCTTTGGCCTCATTCTTCTCAATTTTTATCACAGTTTTAATTGGTGTTTTATTGTCAAGGTTATTCTCTTTATTGGCTTTTTGGGCAGGTGCATTGTTAGTTTTTGTGAAAAATCCTGCAATACCTCTCTGTGTCTTGTTTATAGATTTAGTTTTATTATTACTGCTCAAATCTTTTTTTGGTGGTGATAACTCAAGTTTTGCCACTGGTTCTGTTTTTATTTCAGAAGTCTTATCAACACCTCCATTACTGACGAGAGTTTCTTTTTTCTTATCTTCTTTCTTTTTCATTGGAATCGTTTTCTTTTCCTGTGCAGAATCTAAGACTTCTTGACTAGCTGCCTTGAGCTTTCCAATTTCATCAGAACTTCTCTTGATGCAAACATCACCTTTTATCAGTCCTCTACACAGATTAAAATCTGCAAATTTATTAACACCTACAGAGGCAACATGGTCAGTAATATTAAGACCTTTGCTTAAACTATAAATGTGTTCGAAAAAAATATTTTTAAACTTGTCTCTAATGTTTGCGAGCTCTTTTTCTGGACAAACGCTTATGAGAACATTATTATCAGTGGTCAACCCAGAAATAATGTAATTTACATTCAAATCAATATCGGGATGTGTTTCCTTTATATTTTTATTCACTTGATTTAATATTCTTTTGCTTTCATTTACATGTATACACAACTCTCTACTTGCAGAAGTATAAGTTACCAATTTTTTTTCGTCTAAAATCATTTCTTTTACCAAACTAAAAGATGTTCCACCATCCATTTTTATGTTCTTACTATATACTTAGGTTTCTTTATACATTAGCAGCAATTACACTATTTATTAGATGATAATAAGAGGTTAAAAACACACAAAGCTTAAAACTATTGGCGGTAAACTGTAATGGTAAATATGGTATTAACTATTAATACCATATAACTTTATAATCTGTGATTAATACACAAAATTGTCTCCCTGATGATTTCAAATTTTCTTTTTTGACAGAATGTTGACAGACATCTGACTGACAAATGACAATTTCTACAAAGGAGTTGCCAGATTCAGATGTGAAACATAGAACAGAAAGAGATTATAATTTTATTTTAAACTAGCTGGCGCCCGCGTGAAAAAAGTAGCCTATCCCTGTGTCCCGTATGTATGTAAAATGTTTATCTACCACCAAGTTTCATGAAAATCTGTTGATAGATACATTCATACACACATACATATTCAATAGTCAATCAATACCTACATCTATATAGTAGATATTGATTAAATATGGATTAAATCACAAACTAAATAGTAGATACTAACGTATCAGACGGAAATCTGCAGTACAAATGCGCTGGACATGAGCTCGAGTACTTTAATTTCACCTGATTGGTCATAGCAAAATAGAACATTCGACTTCCCCGCCCCTCAGCCTCTCACCCATTTGTTTTTTTACGGGCTATTAGTCTTTGAATTTATTTTTAAGTAAGGAAATATCATCACAATTAAAACACAGTAAATAATGCATACATATTTATTTTTTAGGATATAGACAAACATAACATGGACTTAATATACGACTTAAGTAAAAACTAGAATAGAAATAAATAGAACAATAACGCCCGTACTAACAAAGTGTGCGATAAACTCGAACACATTACACTATAACACTGCACATCCACTGAGTCCTGTCACGAACTTGTATTTTCTGGCACACAGCACTTATAATACATACTTAATATAATAAATGTATCCAAAGATTGTTATTAATAAATTAGTAGATATATAAAAAGGCGGAAATTAATCGACGCAACAATATAAACAACAATGACCTTACAAAACAAAATGGCTTCCTCTCTTACAGACTTACAGATCGCTATAAGGCAATCAAGGGGAGGTGAAATGTCATGTTCTATTTTGCTATTACCACAGGCTATAAAATTCCTATGTCTAGTGAATTTTCCTTGAAGATTACCAGCCGTGGATTAAATACTATCCCCAGAACAAACAAATAAATATTCATCAAACTAATATGTAGTGAGATGCTAAAACGTTTAGAGAACTTAGCATTTTATTTCCATTTTTGTGAAAAATTTCATACATATTTTACGAAAATAAGAAAACAAAGAACTATTGAAAATTCAATTTTGAGTTGCTAAGTTCATAGAAAAATATATCATTTTTTCTGTGGATAATATAGATAGTATTCTATGGACAAACACTAGTCTAGATAGATAGAGAGTTTTTTAATCTTTATTATTTATTTCTCAATTTCTACTTATAAGAATATGTAATATTTACATGACATATTATTATCTTAGTTTATGTGTAACTAAAAATGTTCTAATCGAACATAACTTAAATAATAACCATTAATAATTGTGTTTGAAAATAAATGTAAGTATATACATATGCTTATGATGTTTCTATTTTTATTACATTACATCATTTCTCAAAGTTTTGAATGAATCTTTTCAAAATTTAGTAAGTAATGACAACAAATAAATTTATGAGTATTCTTTATTTTTAACAGAAGAATTTTGTGAGCGACGTCTTATTCATATATTATTTTGAATTTCAAAGAAAATGCCAGGGTAAGAAGCATTTGGTAATGTGGGAGTGGCTAACCTACTTCACTCACTTTAATACCACTGGATTACTCATTCACACCTACATAATAATATTTTTTTATAAAACATTGTAACAACACTAACAATTAGAAATTAATTATATGTAATTATAGATTTGCTTTTATTGCTACATTACCAACTTAATAATCTCAACTAAATAGTAACATAGCTAAATACTCATATAAAATGTAATCACACATAAAGTGCTAAATTGTTATAAAAAAACGTTGCAAGTAGAAATTGTCAAATAACCAAAACATTTCTAATTTAATACAAATTCATGCTAATGCATGTAAGGACTTCATAATATGAAGTACCTACCTACTTATGAGTTTTGTTTTTTTTTTAATTAAGGTTGACAGACAAGCTGATGGTCCTCTTGATGCCTACATCGCTTATAACATAAGCAATGCTGCATGTGCAGTGCTGACCATAGCTCTGGCATCCGTTACACATGCTTTTTATTTATTTAATGTGTAAAAATAGATGGTCTTCTGAAAGGGGTTGGTTACTGCCGCTAGATGGCTGCCCTAATATGACTACAAATCATATTGTGCTATGCCACTACTTAGTTTGTTATAATAGTGGTTTATATCATCCTCTTGACCCAGAAATATTTATGTAATTGACATAAACCTGTTTAAACTGTTTGAAGATAGGGTCAGTCAAGCATAGTTATTGAGAGTCATTGTAATTAAAGGTATGAAATTATCCTGTTTAGATTGCATTGCAGGAAAATAATTCAAAAAATAAACTTTAATTTTAAATCCAAACGCTAACCAATCTAAAGGCAAAACCAAACTATAGTCAGTAGGATATGAGATTCTCATTCATGCACTTAAAAATTTTACTCTTACATATTTTCTACTTTAAAGGGTGATCCTTACATAACACTGTAGTGTATTGTCACAGCATATGACAGTATTGCTAAGGCAATTAATTTTATTGTATTTATTCCTATAAATTTTCTGATATTTATTCAGCATAGCAACAATGTCTTTGGACAATATGTTCTGCACTCGGTGCGGGGATGGATTTGAATCAAATGAGAAGATTGTCAATTCTAACGGGGAACTCTGGCACACCAACTGTTTTGTGTAAGTACTTACACTGCGCATATACAGCATTTATTGCCTTTTCGAAATTAAAATGTCTTGGGTGAATATATTATGTCAATATTATTTTTTATTTCTTAGGTGCGCTCAATGTTTCCGTGTATTCCCTGATGGAGTGTTCTATGAGTTTGAGGGGCGTAAATATTGTGAACATGACTTCCAAGTATTATTTGCTCCATGCTGCAACAAATGCGGTAAGTTTATTTTTAAAAGCAGGATAAGTATGATGCTGTTATCATTTTAGATTTTTTATTTTTCTTCGTCTGGTGTTTTTTGTGTCCTTAGGCGACGATAACCACCTACCATCAAGTGGACCGTCAGTGGCGTGTCTGCCACTCTTCGTTATATATGACTATATATAACAAAACAAACAAATCTAAGAACCTTACTATTGATTATTAATATTATTATTATTTTGATTACTAGGCGAGTTTATAATCGGTCGCGTGATAAAGGCGATGAACGCGAACTGGCACCCGGCGTGCTTCCGCTGCGAGGAGTGCAACCTGGAGCTGGCGGACGCCGGGTTCATAAAGCACGCGGGGCGCGCCCTCTGCCACGGGTGCAACGCGCGCATCAAGGCCGACGGCCTGCAGAACTACATGTGCCACAAGTGCCACGGCGTCATCGACGGCGAGCCGCTGCGCTACCGCGGCGAGGTCTACCACGGCTACCACTTCACCTGCGCCACCTGCGGCGTCGAGTTGGACCACTCGGCGCGTGAGGTCAAGAACAGGCCCGGCTACGCCGCCAACGACGTCAACAACCTGTTCTGTCTGCGCTGCCATGACAAGATGGGCATCCCCATCTGCGGGGCCTGTCGTCGTCCCATAGAGGAGCGGATCGTCACCGCTCTCGGCAAGCACTGGCACGTCGAGGTAAGGCCTCTACATCCTCTTGTACACTATTGTTGGTTAAGCGACAATATAGAACTTAAAACACTACACAAAAAGGTACACAGTTCAGTGAGTCAGGCGCGGACTGCCTTATACTTTCGATCTTATTGCAATGATTTTAGTACTCACACTCGCCTTTAAGAGGCTGTAGTGTTTATTACTAAACGATATGTGTCAAATTAAAATGTAATATTGTAACACTATAATTTTATCTTTCATTATTATTTTTCAGCACTTCGTGTGCGCCAAGTGTGAGAAACCTTTCCACGGCCACCGTCACTATGAGAAGAAAGGTTTGGCGTATTGCGAGCAGCATTACCACCAGCTATTTGGCAACCTGTGCTATGTCTGCAACCAGGTCATCTCTGGAGATGGTGAGTATTTTAGTGGGATGCATGATTTAATTCTTAAAATCCAGTTTCAACTAATCTATCTAGTTACTTCATATTATCATTTTCAAGTTTTTGAAACTGTGAGGCTCCACTTGTGGATCAAACTTGAATATCATCCAAATTCTTCAAAATTACTAACATAACATACCTATTAAGGATGAATATAGTCAGGAAAGAAGTTGGAACTTTGGCTGCCTCACATAGAAACAGACTTAAAAACCATCCCAATCAGCTGACTACAAATAGCTACGCCCGAGAAGTTTAGTAGGAGTCTTAGTAAGTATTTTAGAGTTGAGTGGATATCAGCAACCCATTGCCAATTGATGATTGCAGTGTTCACGGCGCTGAACAAGGCGTGGTGCGTGCACCACTTCGCGTGCGCCGTGTGCGACGCGCCGCTGAGCACGCGCAGCAAGTTCTACGAGTACGACGAGCGGCCGGCCTGTCGCCGCTGCTACGAGCGCTTCCCGCCCGAGCTACGCCGTCGCCTACGCCGCGCGCACCACTACACGCTACGTCGTAACTGACCTCAAAACCTGACCTTTAATAACATTCACTATTATCCATACTAAATTATAAACGTGCAAGTAAGTAAAAGTAACCCTGTTTGTCAAGCGTTTGTGTTGTTTGGGTATATTTTAGCAGGCATTATATATTTTTATTTTTCAACGCGAACGAAGTTGGGAGCATCCGGTCGTTTGTTTAAACTTTGTATAAACATTTTCAAAAACCGTCTAATCTCAACTGTTGATATCAAAGTGTAAGAGTATTTATGTGCAATACTAATTGTCTGTCACAGGATTTGTAACAAATTGAAAATATATCTGGTGCTGAAGTTAGATAAGATTTTTTTTTATTATCATTATAGTTTAAAACATTGAAACACTAAAAAAATTATTACATGCCTTAAAATCAAAATGTAATTCCGTAAAGGTCCACAAGTTACTGATTTATGTTCTATGTGGGTTAAACCTTGCTGCGTTAGACGTAAAGACTGCTATTTTATTGAAGTCTTTTGATTTAATAGCAAATTTATTTGATAAAAATCTATTATGAAATAGAAAATGCGTAAACTTTTAAATAAGTTTTTATATTATTATTTTTAAAATATATGTAATAAAAATATAATGCGATAGATATGTAAAAAAAAAAACAAATAATTTTTAAAAACAATAGAAATATTACTTAAAGTATCGATGAAAATACATAATTATATATATAAGATATATCACATAGTTATATGAACTGTGAGTTATTAAAGTACAGTACTTTTTCCGAGCAATTTATATCTCGAATATTCTACTTTATATGCCACATTAATCGCATTTGGTGTAAGAAATTCTATATTACTATTTATTAAATAAATATAGTGTGTTTGTGATGTTAAAAAAAAAACCTATGCCAACTTAGAAATCAATAATAGCTTCCGGTTCGCAAATAATATTTAACTAGAATCACTCCAAGTGTTATTTTGTAAAAATATTTACATGTGAACACTGCCTTATATTATAAGTGTAATACAAATTATAATAATAAAATTAATGGAATATTAATATTTAATTTACCTACTAATGCAGTATAATGTATTAAGATGCGTGTGCTATTTTCTTTGTAGTAGGTACCTATATAAACAATTTAACTTTATTTGAATGTTGTTTTTTATAATTAATAATTGTAATAAAAAAGTAAGTGCCTTAATTTTAATTATATTTTTATCAGTGTAAGCATTTTATCAAATACTTTAAAAAATAAACAAATACTAACAAATTTTGTTTGGAGTTTTATTTTCATTTTAGGGTTTTGTTACTCGTAAGGGAATACATAAACTTATATGATTTTCTGATCCATCTGTCAAGATTTATGAGAACTTAACATTTATATTGTACCAATAATCTGCATAATGGTGATGAGTTTCAGTAAAATTTAATTTTCAAATAACAGTGAAGGTATGGAAACTGATTTCATAACGTTCATACCAGTGTTCCTTCTACGTAATATATTAGTAACCGTAGTAATATGTAACTAGCGTTCCGATCTATGGTAACCGTAGATAAATAGTGTATAAGTGTAATTATAGTGGATAAGTAGTAGGTACTTACTTACTGGTTAAAATTTTAACGGTAGAATACTTTCCTTACCTCGACACCTTTTTTGCATCTAGAGTTAAAAAATAAAAAGGAACTTTTGTAATGGGAATGTGTTTATTAATTTTTGTTTACAAACCTTCTGCTAATACTGAGGTCAAATAAATTAACATAGGTATTATGTTGAGGAAAATTCAATATACTTTAAAATCGGAACAAATGCAAATAACAGTTTAATAATATTATACAGTGAAAATTAAAATACTATTAATCTTATTCATAATAAATAATTAAAGTACATATTTTAAAAGTTTCAACAAATTATTTACTTCTAACTAACACTATTTATACACTTAACACTCATGCGCACAAAAAATAGGTATTAAAATTTTCTACACTTTATGAGCAATAGAACGCCGAAGAAAAGCGACACAGTCTACAAGCGATATATTTTTTCCAAATTAAAATAGTCAAAATCGCCTCTATTAGGTCTGGAGTAATACATAACAACAATATTATTTGTGTATTTACAAAATATATTTATGTGCCAAAGGCCCGACTATACAAATGCGCAACTCACGTTTAAAAATTATAGAACGAATCGTAGACTCAATGACTCGAATCATTTGATTTTGCCTATGATATCATTTTGAACTGTATTATGAACTACCGAGGTATTATTTTTATGCGTAGTTTCAATAAATTAAAGGAATCTCCACTAAATACAAAGAACAGATGGATACTCAAATAAATGTCAAAGTGAAAATTCCCAATAGATTTTTTTAATTAGTAGTCATCAGTGTAATTCGACGTGGGTCTATCTGTGCATTATTTGCAATTCCGAGAACCTACATTCTTTCTATTGTGAATTTTTGAAAGTCACGTTCGATTGCAAATTAAAAAATTGTAGAAAGAGAAATCGTAAGCGCGACACATTCACTAGCGGACAAGTGGCGCTATAGGGACTTAATTATCCTTCTTCATCCTGGTGCTGGTCATGCGGTAGATGATGGAGTCGCGGCCAGGGTCCATGTCCATTATGGCGTACACGATGGCTATCAGGGCGAAAGCGAACACGAGACTGAACCACAGGATGATGTTGAACATGGGCGCAAAGTCCGGAGAGTAATTGTCCTCAGCCTACAAAAACATTTTTTACATTATGTTATTATATTGAGTAGTAATAGAATAGTCAGGGCACAAGATTTCGGCTTTATTTTCTGTATTCCTTGTTTTCAATAGTTTCAAAATAATATGCAACATATATATTTTTTTAAATGTTAAGGTCGTCAGACAATCAGCTAGGATAGGATGGTTGTCGTGTTGAAATAATAAATGAAGTAAAGATACACAATTTTAATGAGAACTAGCTTTTGCCCGCGTCTTATCCCAGTATAAACACATTCATTAGGTATATAAAATTTATCCGGGGTAACAGTACCGGTGATTCTCTCCTAAGAGTATTTCGGGTTGTGACCATTTGATCTTATATTGCATAGTCAAACATTATCTATACCTACTTATAACATCATTCCGCTAAGAAAGGATTTTTAAAAGTTTCAACTTCTTACAAAGCAGACAAAGGAGCTCCCATTTCCCAAGAGAACCGTCGTAAACCATCGGTTCGGTCCCTTTTTTCTGATATGACTTAGGGCCGGTTCCTATATCCCAACAACGAATCGTTTTTGCCTACAAACGGTACTTATAGCCACGAGTCGTAAGGGTGACGCGTTCCTATATTCATCTACTTTACAAGTAACGAGTAGTTACTTGTAAACAGTGACGAATGGTAGACTATAGGAACCCGCTGTTAGTTAGGGTATACTAACCGCAAGTCGTGCGGCGGGCAGCGCGGGCGCAGCGCGAGCGGTACGGCGCGTGTGCGCAATGTCCGTCGTCACGGCCACCACCAACACCGAACCCTCGTACGCCTTCTCGAAAGCCTTCGCCAACTCGCCCAAAGCACCACCTATGGCCATTACATATCCCTCATTATTGTTTACATACATTATCTGGTCAGATAGTTTTACTACTTTTAAATGCAATTAATTACTCAAATGTATTTTATAATAAATAATGTATCATAATCGACGGGATCATATTATTTACCTCTGTGTTTAACAAAGTGTGGAGTGAAACTTTTTTTATTTTATATTTAGAGAAAGTTCCAAAATTATATAAAAATAATCCTGTTTATTTTTAATAAAGAAAGTGACCAAAAAAATAATAGATGAAAATCATCAGGCTGTATTCGCCTGTTAATCATATAATCTAAATGTTGTAATTGTAAATGAACAAATTAATGAAACTTATTACTAATATATAAAATTCAGTAATAAGTCGAATTCAACAGTTGATTTTACTGACTAGAATTATTATTAATCAAAACTTACACCTCTTTCATGGTCTAATAAATAGGAATAGGACTCACCTAAAAGTTTCTTGGCTTCCTTAGTTTGCAAGGAGTTTGGTCCATGGTAGTCCGAGAGCGCGTGAAGGGAACGGAACCGGAAGTTGTATAGATCCACTACATTATCTGCACTCACTGCGCCCGACTGCACCTGGGTTCATCCAACAATTGGTATGCATTACATCACTAATATGCTTAGATCATTAATACACAAGATTCAAGGTTTCAAACAAAATCACCACGAAAAAGTGTCCACTGGATTTTTTTATACTCATGTTATCACTTTCTCTATTTAATATCTGGTAAAAAGATAAATATAATGTAAATATTGATGGACTGATTTGAACCTTAACATTTAGTAATAATGGTTCAAGTCGTAACATTGATATTTGGCGGTGATATTCTACTATGCCACTTTTAGTGAAGCAACCCAGAATCTTAATTGTGTATTAATGATCTAAGCTAATATGGAAATAACTTTATCTCTGGAGAAGGAAGTGTGTTTGCGCGTGCTGCTTTACCTATTTACATGAGCTATGCCACATTTAAAAGCCAGATAATAAACTGTAAATGTCCGATGAAAATCTAGTAATCATCTCCACAATGTTTAGCAGTGTCACAAATGCGCTTAAGATCTACCCGTAGATTACTCTATAATATGGATCTTAATCATAACATATCATACGATTAGTTAAACCTTTAAAAATTTGGTCTCTTGAAGGCCTTGGCATCAGTTACAGGATGTTTAAAAGGGAGACTTTTATCCTTTGGTCAATAAGACCTCACAATAAATGATCACATAACAGGACTGAAAAACCAAGGCTTCATAACAATATAAACTCCCTTACAGAGGACCAACGTGAAATAATATGATTTAAAAGGATAGATGAAGCAAAATTTAATAAAATAGTATCGCTTAGAATGACAACAGTAAAAACCACTTACTCGTTCAGTAATAGTTTTCAGGGTTTGCAGTTCAGTCAGGAAATTATAGTCTTCCTCCACAGAATACTTCAAATGTTCTAACGTCAATTTGGTAGGAGAGGGTTTAATGTTACCAAACACATTGGAATACGACGCGATCTATAAAAAAATTAAAAGTAATTTAAAAAACTGCAGAACGTTTCCGTTTAACATCATTTTTGCATTCTTAAATAAAACAGTTGTATCAGTTTAATAAATCCATTCTTATAAAGCACTCAATAATTAAATATTCCTTTCAAATAAAAATATTTAGTTTGCAATGATAAATTAAAAAAATGTGCTTCAGCATTTTATGTTATTTTATATACAACCAAAATGTTCATATGGATTTAAATAGAAACTAAAAGAATTCTGAAAATATAATACGAAAATTCCACAGGAACCAAATTTTGTTCTAGGATCCTATATGTTAATCCAGGTAACAAACTATACGAGTTCCTAGTTTGATCCGTATCCGTTAAGCCGTTTCTGAGATTAATGTGCACAAACGCACAGACAAACAGATAAAAATTCTAAATAATATTTTTTGACCTCAGTAACAGTTACGATTCCATTTTATGTATAGACTAGCTGGCGCCCGCGACTTCGCTCGCGTGAAAAAAGTAACCTATCCTGTGTCCCGTACGTCTAAATGTTTATCTACCAAGTTTCATGAAAATCGGTTAATTTGTTCAAGAGTTATGGAGGAACATACATACATACATACAAAAATACATACAATACCTACACTTACAGATTTATTATTGGTATTGATTAATATATAGTGTGCAATAGTTATTAAATAATAGGGTAATGTAATATATACATACATCATCAATATCAGACAATCTGATGTTGACAAGTTTGTTGCCGCTATTAGCAGAACGCTGAAGGATCCTGTGCTTCACAGCATAATATGTGTCCGGTTCATACTCATCCACTACAAGGCGAAAATGTGTACCTTTAACGTTGGCCTGAAAATAATTATATATCACACATAACATGGCTAAAATTTTAACTTGGCCTTAGTCGAAAACCAATTTTTATTATAAAAACTACTCAGGTCCCTTATTTAGCAAGCTATAATTAAAACTAACCCCTGAATTTGCTAAGGAGTTAGGTATCCCACAGACTACTTTATGCTGCAGTATCATGTCAAGGTTGTCATGTAATGGAAATACCACCGAAGTAACAGTATATTAAATTTCATATCAGTCGAACCCGTGGAAGTCATCAATTAGGAAATGGGCTGATAGATCTTATGGCTAAGAACCACCCCAATAATGTCAGCTTTCGAAAAAAAACACGATCAGTCAATCCGTTTCGGAACTATGATTCCTCAGACAGAGACACATGTCTAGCTTATAACAACCTGTTTTTGCATAGGGTGTTAAAAGAGTAGGTACAGTAAAATAAGCAAATACCAACCGAAGGGCCAAGGTTAGTGACTCCATCAATATATACTTCAACTACTGCCTCTGGGGTATTAAACGGATCCGAAATGGTCAAGCCGTTCCATTCAGAGTTCTGAAAAAATAATTTAAGATGAATATTTACACACAACATTTAAATAATATTTTAATAAACTTGATACCTTTACGTACCTCCTCCACAGATAATCCTAAAGATGCAGACAGAACTTCTTTCAGCAGGCTCTCTTGAATTTTACTTGATCCAGAAAACTTTAGGGACCAAGGACTGTATAGGATACTGAATTCTCCTTCAGCGTTTAAGCCTATAATCGATTAATACATGTTACAAATATATATCAAGGAAAACATTTAATTAGCAATCACAATATATGCTAATTTATACATACCAAACACTGATAAAATAAGAGTAATCCAAAATAGACCCATCTTTACAGCCATTTTCAAGAATTAATGAAATACCAAAAAAAATGCCTGATCGTTTTCGTCTGTCAGTCATATGATCCAAGTGTTTCTATTTCGAAAAAATACCATAAACATTTATACACTTCGAAAATAATTTCGAGCTTTTTTTTTTAAAACTAATTTATAAAATGGTCAAATTTTAATCAATTAAGCACTTTTGTTAATTGTTACGTGTTGGCTACGGCCACAAAATAGGCCATAAACATGTTTGTGGTAATATTTTATCCATCCATGTCAAATCCAAGCGTACTAACATATTACTTTATAATCTGTGCGTTGCGTACTAGTTAGTTAAGTGTGTGGTCCAATCCAGATAACTTTAAACTTTGTCTTTAGTTAGACATATAACTTTATAATCTGTGTTTATAATCTGTGACATATAACTTTATAATCTGTGGTCCCTGTGTTATGTTATAAAAAACATAAAAATAATAAATTATTTATGTACATACATTTTATTTCTAATATAATAAATTTCTCTATGTGTTGAAAGTTATAGTCGTATTTGTTATGTTAACTTTGGTCAAATTGGTTTAACTTGCGATGAAGGAAATACGTTAATTAGATGAATAATTATGTATTTATTTTAAATAAAATGAAACTTTTACGTACATTCTGAAGAATGTTAATCTTATAATCCAATTGTTATGCTGTTTAACTTTTAAAAATGTCTAGAAGACAAAGTGTACAAAACAGTGACTTAATTCCTAGAGAAATCGATATCGAAGTATGTTTGAAAACATTAAAAATATATCAAAAATTAGAGGGAGACGTAAACTGTGTGGTATGGGATGCCTCCCTAGTTCTAGCTAAATATCTGGAAACAATATGTCGTGACAAACCCGAGTTTCTAAGTGGTGTAAAAGTATTGGAACTTGGCTCTGGACTAGGTGTTGTCGGACTTACAGCTGCTACTTTGGGGTAATCTTTATTTGATAATTTTATTAAAAAAAATTCAGTACGATTGTTAATTAAATAAAACACTGTGCTTGATAAAATTCCATTACTTGTACATTGCCTGCAACGCTAGTTTGATAAGTAACCAAGTCAAAATATTTTATGGCGGCTATATACTATCTCCAAGACACCTAGAGCCAAGCCGAATGCATGGTAGCTCTTGCTATCTCGTGTTGCCTTGGTCAGTCTCTTTTAAAAGTTTAAAATGTTTAAATATAAACTTTAAAATCACCCCTATAATATAAGTTAATATTTTTTAAATCAAAGCCCATTCTTTATAGAAGAATCTTGGTTAAAATGTAACTTTAAGAAGTAATTTTTATTTAGTATACTCTTGCTGCCAACTTTATAATTGTGGCAATGTGTGGCAAATTGTGTGAATACATGTGGCTTGTTTCTGTTGCAGTGCCCAAGTGACTCTTACAGATTTACCCGAAGCATTACCACTTCTTCGATTAAATATATCTGAAAATAAAAGCAAGATTTCTAGTATGGGTGGCTATGCTATAGCAGAATCATTGGTTTGGGGAGATAAAAGTTCTGATATACTCAAGGATGAGTTCAGTATGGTTTTAATGGCTGACTGTGTATACTATGAAGAGGTATATTAACAATAATAATCTTAATATGTATGTTCTATATTATAATTTATATGCATACATAATTATATATGTAATTATTTCTTTTAGGCAGTTGAATCACTCATTAAAACCCTACAATGTTTAACCAACACAATAATGAAAAAACCAACAATTTACTTGACACAAGAGATACGTGACACCGACTCACAAAAACAGTTATGGGATACATTTTATGAGAAACTGGAAGATGATTTTTTGGTACAAAAGATCCCGGAATATGAACAACATGTCAATTATAGAAGCCCAGATATTATATTGTTGAGAATAACTAAAAAGCGATAGTATATTTTCAAATTATATACCCCCATTTTTAAACAAACTTTGAAATATTTATTTGTATAATGTACATAATCTATTTAAAGGTAACTTGTTTGAATGTTGTTATAAAACACTATTTGTCACATAGCACGAAAAATTTTAATGTTTCTTATTGTATTAGAACATTTGATCTTTGTCTTAATAAAAGGAATTAGAGTAGTTTATTTATTTATTATTTTCTAAGATGAGTTATTTTACTTCTCACTTTACCATAATATACTATTATTTTTTTAGTAATAAGTAACAAACTAAAACTTGGTGATTTAAGATCCCACCCACTCTTCTCTTGCTCCCAGAACAATTTGGAGTTCAGATTGGGGAGCCAAGGACACCTACAATTCTATTATAATCCCATACTCTTGTATGGATTATAATGTTTATATTAATTAATAAGTAGTTAATTATAATAAACTACTTATGGATGAAGGGCAGAGGTAAGGAGGATCAGCTCGCATACATGGGTGTTAAACTGAAAAAGAGCCATTAAATATTGGCTCATAAATTGATTAGAATGGCGCTAGTGTAGCATTGGTGTTTGATATGATCGTAGATATGATCATATGATTGGTTCATAGACACATAGTTTAGTATCTACTATTTAGTTTGTGATACCTAGACACTATTATACTGTGTGTAATGAATTGGTTGGTTGCGTAGTTCATGAAATAACCGTAAATAAAATGCTACTAGTCCGTCACTCACCAATGCTACTAATACAGCGCTTTCGACAGCTTCGACTCGACATACACTTGGGCCTCCCTTCTCCCTTTATTCTCCGTAGATCACCAAACTTGGCCCACGCGAAAAATTTTTATATTTATTTTTGAATTTTATTACTGCATATCGTTAGATCATGGTTTGTACTTAATTGTTCGCTATGAATAATTGTTTGTACTTTAGTTGTTTATTTAAAAAAAATACTGTTTGGTTAGCCTCCTCAATCAAAATTATTAATATTTTCTCTCATTATCAGTCTATAAATACATATTGACGTTTGTTCTTCAATAATTTAGGTTTTTTCGAACATTTAATTTGATTGTAATCAAATTAACGTTCGTAGAAATTAGTGTTTCTAATTTTTGTGCGTGTTTTACATTGTCGCTTATTTAATAACCATTTATTTTGTCTATGGCATATGTATATAATGTATATATTCTGTGGTCTTACTTATGCAAAATTGCAAAAAGAAAATTAAATAAAATTTCCAAAAAGTTCACAAACTGTATAAATCTTGACATATAACATAATCTGTGGGTATAAACAATTTGTCGCAATCATGGATTTAATATAATAATAAGGATTTATTACTTGCGGCTAAAAAGCGGGCCAAGCAGGATATATAGAAGAGGAGCCGTGTGTCCCTTTCTAATAGGGTGACCATAAGAATTTTGTTGTATAAGACAAATATTAATGTTCTATTTATTTATTTTCAAGGAAAACTTACAGTGATATTTATACAAAAAATTACTAATGTATGGGTAGTAGTAGTTTCTTTTAATATAAACATAAATAAATAAACACATAAGCAATGGACGATTACTGAGAATTGTATCGATGGTTATTCGCTAAAGACACTGCCCATCTATCCCCGACGGTCTTGGAGATATCCCGCTATGAAAACTCCAAAAAAGTTGTATGGACTGTAAAAAATATATGAACGGGATGGGATACTCTCTATGACATTGTGCAAACCCTACTTTTCTATCCCTGATACGTTCCGACAACATTTTACTAGGTCGGTGTACTGAGCGTCCTGGTTAGGTATATTAACGATGAGTGGTATTTGATATTTTAGCTTTAAATATTGTAAAGTAAATTACAATAAACATGTAGTAAATATAGGAAAGTAAAGTAAATTGCGAAAACAATAATTTGTTTGTACAAAATGGAAAATGACTTTTTCGAATTTTTTTTTATACAAATGGTACGAGTTTTGTTTCTGAGGCGGCACGAAGTTTGCCGGACCAACTAGATTTACTAGATTAACATAATTGTACATAACCATATCCACCAACGTTACAAATTTATGGTTAACATAGTTGGTAGATTTATTATTATGTTATTTTTAGCTTACCTGTGAAAAGATATATTGCAATCACCATAGGATTCGCTCGGACAAACATACACGCAACACTTTTTCACCATTTTAACTTTAAATTTAATTTCTATGAACGATTTTAAAAAACAATATGTAAACTGTTATTTAAAAACACCGCCATGACATTTCATAGGGATGCCAGTAGAAAATAAAGTAAAAAAATAGTACTGAAACTATAAATATTATCTTTTGTAATTTAGTAATATATCACAAAATTAATGTTATTATAATAATTTCATTTAAAAACTATTAAAATAATTAAACTACAATTAATATATTGATCGTAATGTTTGATCTAAGATTTTTGAATCTAAGTTTTAAATGAAATACATTTTTGTAGTCTGGCAAGATGAAAGAAAGGGACACAAGGCCTTAGTTTGGCTATCTCTTTTTTTCTCGGTTTAGCCCATGTGTAAGGCGCAATGAAAAATATACTCTAACTATTGGTAATACAGTTAATTTTTTAAAAGCAATTTTTTGAAGTTATCAATTTGTTATATTATTAAAAAATCCTTGGTCGCAATGTGAACAAGACATTTATTATTTTAATTATGTACTTTGCAATACGTCTTGCATTCCACTATGGTTAGTCTTAGATATAGGCGACGGTGGAAGGGGTGGATCCACTGTGTTGGCTCAGATATGAGCCAAGGCAAAGCAAGACTACTTTCCTTCAGATTTCACTCGATTTTAAATATAACCCGTATTTAAATAGGGTTCAAAATTAAATAACAATATAACTAATAAATAAGTGAAGCATTGACAAACTTCACACCGTTGTCAATTTAGTACGAACTTCGTAAGACCAAACGCCATTTTGAAAAATTTCAAACCGAGCCGTGCCGGTTGTGTGTTGTCAATAATTGTGATTTGTGAAAGAAATTTCAAGGAAATACTCAAAAGTAAGTAAAATTTTTGTTATTTATGTTATTAGGAATCTATATTGATAATTTTTATAAAATATAACTATGAAATACATATTATTTTTCATAAATTCTTCGACAGTCGACTTTTGGAAGTTGGAAACTTTGTTTTATTCTTTAGATTTTGTTTCTTTATCTTACATGTTTCTAGTAGTGTTATATATCATCGTAAAGGAAATTTTATAAAGATTTTAGATTTTGCGCACACATGCACAAAACGAAATGGCTGACATTGCGGTACGTATACGCTGCTGCTACAGGATGTTACTTTGTACCTTTGTTTACTTTGAGCGAAGCGTGTATTATGAGTTATCTTATCGTGACTTATTTCTATAGAATGATTTAGAAATAAAGGTTTTTCTTTTGTCAAAAGATTTGAAAGATCGTTTATTCGTTTCATTTTAGTCGTAATTATTACATTTCAATTTTAACAAAAAATAGGTTCAGTACTTTTTTAAAATTTCTAAAAAATGCTATTGTAGTCGGTTGTATTTATTTTCTGTGATATGTTTTTCAGATAAAATAAAGGTTTTTCTATTGTCAAAAGATTTGAAAGATCGTTTATTCGTTTCATTTTTGTCGTAATTATTACATTTCAATTTTAACAAAAAATAGGTTCAGTACTTTTTAAAATTTCTAAAAAAAGCTATTGTAGTCGGTTGTATTTATTTTCTGTGATATGTTTTTCATATATATAGAAATGCAATAAGTCGGTCTGTGTGTGAAGTCTATATTTTTTTTTATAGAATGAATCCTGAAGAAACTGGCGCCTCCAACCCCGAGAACCCTTACACCAGCCGTCCCGTTCCGTTAATTATTGGCCCCGCGGTGCAGAGGACATCGCGGGGCACATTGGAGGTTACCGACCAGGTCCTATTAGAGAGGTCGGAAACCGGACATATTCGTGTAACTACCATCATGTCTCAATTATTTTTCTTTGGTATTTATAATTTATTTATTTTTCTCATCAAAACATATTCTGATTACAGCACTGGATGCCGGCTAACCTGGTCGGTAACGAAAATATGGAGGTGGTGCAGGAGGGTTCTCTTGCAGAGTTTGAGGTGGAAAGTGTGAGTACTTGAAAGTTTAAAATTATTTATAAAATTGATTGAGGGCTCATGTAGGTATATTGTGCTGGCTTTGCTAAAATGGGAAAATAACTATATATATATATGCATACTATAATAAACTGTAATAACTAGAAGGGTGTGCGTGCATTGAGCGGTTTTGCATGTTTTTGTCTAGGAGGAGTTAGCAATGGATGCGCCTCTTGCCGACTCTGGCAGTGAGTCGGAGTACGAGATAGCCGCCGCAGAGGAGCTGCAGGTGGCCGACCTCGACTCCGACTACGAAGCAGAGGCGGAGGAGGCGGAGGCGCACGAAGCTGCAGGAGATGCAGGAGAGGAAGTGGCGTGGTCGGGTGATTTTGCCACTTTCAGAGCGGAACGTGAGGTTTTCCAAGAGGAGGCTGGTCCCAAAATTGCGGGAACAACCCCCATGGATATTTTCATGCAGATTTGGGACGAGCCCCTCTTGGATAGAATAGTAGGGGAAACAAACAAGTACGCCGAGCAAGTTATCTCGGCGGCTTCAGAGGCGGGCATATCGGAGCACTCGCGCCTACGGAAATGGATGGCGACGAGTGTGGAGGAGATGTATCGCCTCATCTCAATCTTCATTCTAATGGGTATAGCCGTTAGGGGGCGCGTCGATGAGTATTGGACGACCGGAGTGCTAGGAATGCCGGAGTTCCGCAAATTGCTGACTCTGGATAGATTCTGGCTTTTAATGAGGTTCTTACACTTCGTCGGCAATAGTGAACTCACACCTGCCATTCGGGGTCAACAACGTAGAATTTTTAAAATTAAACCCATTGTGGATTATTTAAATGTTAAATTTATAGATGTTTATACACCAGCGCAGGAAATATCAATAGACGAATCGTTGCTGCTTTGGAAGGGACACCTTAGCTGGGTTCAGTGCATCCGTTCTAAAGCAGCACGATTCGGAATAAAAACATACGAAATGTGTGAAGCCAGAACAGGTTATTGCGCGAGGCTCATTATCTACGCCGGCAAAGGTACCTCTTCCACGGAACCTCTGTACGGTTTCACCAGTGCAACCGCTAAAACTGTGTTGCAATTGTTGCAGGGGTTTCTTGGCAAGGGGTACACTTTGTTTATGGACAATTACTACAATTCTGTGGCGTTGGCTAGATTTTTAAAGCATAATAAAACCGATGTTGTGGGCACATTGAATAGGCGACGACATGGGACGCCAGAGGATATAAAAAATGCAAATGATAGGAGGATGCAAAGAGGCGATGTGGTAAGTCGACATTGTGGTGACGTTTCTGTGGTGGCGTGGAAAGACGTGAAATTAGTCACCACACTGTCGACTTACCACAACAACGCAATGGTACCGGGACAACGAGCAGGGAGAACATATCCGAAACCTATTGCAATAAATGATTACAACAAGTACATGGGCGGAGTTGATTTAAAAGATCAAAAACTGTCCATGTACTTGTTGGAACGAAAAAGAGGCATCAAATGGTACATTAAAGTATTCAGACGTCTTTTAAATGTAAGCATTTTAAATGCTTACATCATATACTGTGCCAACATTGGACAACAGGCAAAAAAATTGACGCGCCGGCAATTCAGGTACACGCTTGCTTCCCAACTGAGCGAACGGTTCAATCGATGTGACGTCCAGCTGCGGCCACCCAGGAACGTATTACATGATCG
Organism: Synanthedon tipuliformis; assembly: GCA_947623395.1. Classification (NCBI taxonomy): domain Eukaryota; kingdom Metazoa; phylum Arthropoda; class Insecta; order Lepidoptera; family Sesiidae; genus Synanthedon; species Synanthedon tipuliformis. The sequence goes on along the minus strand of OX392417.1, from coordinate 6,279,553 downwards.
GTTAAATACCTCTTTGGGGCATTTTCCCGTTCATGAACACGTTTCTGAGGAGGACCGCACATCGAAGAACCAAGTTCGCTTCAGAAGGGGGCGGTGTGTACATTGTGCGAAAACCCAAAGACGTACTCGGACGAACACCATTTGCCGGGTCTGTCGCGTTTTTTTGTGTGTTGACCAATGTTGGTTGGAGTTCCACACAGTTGAATAGACTGTGTGGTGTGGTGAGTCTTAGGAGATCCCTACATCTAGCAGTGGAGACTGGATGTGATGATGCCTCTGTCTTGGGGGAGGCCTACATCTAGGAGTGGAGACACAGGATGATGATGATGATGCCTCTGTCTTGGGGGAGGCCTACATCCAGCAGTGGAGAGACAGGATGATGATGATGATGCCTCAATGTGCCCTCTAACTGAAGTGGCGTTTTGCTTTGTAGTAGTTGTCTAACCTAGGGGAGGCCTATGTCCAGCAGTGGACAGGACGATGATGATGATGATGCCTCTGCTTTAGGGGAGGCCTACATCCAGCAGTGGAGAGACAGGATGATGATGATGATGGTTTTTTTTCCTGTGTTGGTGTGCCTTGGGAGAGGCCTACACCCAACAGTGGAGAGACAGGAGGATGATGATGATGATGATGAAGCCAGCGCCTTGGGGGAGGTCTACATCCAGTAGTGGAGACACACAGGATGATGATGATGCTTTGATGTGCCTTCTAACTATATACCTGGTGGTGGCGATACTACTTGGGAGAAGCCTACACCCAGCAGTGGAGAGACAGGTTGATGATGATGATGATGATGATTCCTCTGGCTCGGGGGAGCTGGTGATGATGATGTTTCGATCTGCCCGCTAACTGAAGCCGGTTTGGATGGCTTTTTTGACGATATTATTTCGTATTTTGTCCCCTTTTTTTTTTAAAAAAAATATGTATAAAGTTTTCTCTGTTAAAAATTTGTATACCTATTCGTGGAAAATGTCGTCGATTGCACTGTTACCTTTATTTATGTATGTTTCACTGTTCAAATTTACTATATATGGCGTACTTGTTTGTTTCCCAAAATAAAACAAAACGAATTTTTTTTTCAAAAAAAATATGTATAAAGTTTTCTCTGTTGAAAATTCGTTTACCTATTCGTGAAAAATGTCGTTGATTGCACTGTTACCTTTATTTATGTATGTTTCTCTGTTTTCAAATTTACTATATATGGTGTATGTACTTACCTTCCCTCGAAAAGTGGCAATATCACACGTCATGTCCTTCGACGAAGATTTTGTATAAAGTTGTATATTTTTTTTGTATATTTTGTATTTTTTTGTATAAATGTATAAGTTTTCAAATTTATTATATATGGTGTACTAGTTTGTAATCTTTATTTTACTTTAGTTACTTTATTTAATTTCTTGACATATAAAAAAAATAAAAAAAAACATCATTATTATGATAATAATATATAATAATAAATATATATAAAAAATACAAGTACCTGATGTTTTTATTTTTTCGAAATTGAACAATCTGTATAAACAGAAGGTATATGATCTTGTGGCGCAGATCTGAGCCAACACAGCGAGCGCGGCACTAAGCGCACTCACACATACGCAAATATTACGTCTAACGCTTTTTTATTTGAATCTATGAAGACGATCTTGTTTTATTATTTACAAAAATATTGCTTATGGAAGTTTTTTGGTAAAGTAGACTGTAACAAGTTCTATTATTGTACTCTACTATGAAAAAGTTTTTGTGGCCATAGACAATGATATAATGTGAAAAAAAAAGTTGTAAAAAGAGGTTAGAATATTTGACTTACATCCAGTTTTTTGATGAAAAACGTGTATAAATCTTTATTTTTATATGATTCTTGCTGTTTTTTATGATTATGAATATATTTTCTTCAAATAATTGCAATCGCAACATCTGTGATGTACTTAGTAATTATGTTTTGAGATTACCTAAAAGAAAAGTTTTTGATGACGGGACAATGGCCGTTTCGTGAAACTATTTACGATTTTGTACATTATTTTATGAATATATCTTCAGCATAGAAACATATAATTTTTATATCAACTGATAGTTAGTTATTCTAAGGGAAATCGCAATAAATAAAAAAAGACTGCTGTGTAAAAAAATTTATAAAAATACATTTCTGACGCACTGTCGATTTTCGTGCGATGTTTACAATCAAATGCCTCTGGAAGGAAAAATAAATACTGTACGCATACATAAAAGGGCTTATAATATTCTTTACTTATTTAGGTCCCAGTAATAATCGCAACATTACTGTCTGTAGAGTAATTTTTAGAAAATAATTTAACATAAAGCAGTGCGCTGCGCGCGGCGCGCTGTCAAAATTTTACACAGAGGGGGGTGCGGCCAAGTTTGGCTCGCGGGTCGCCGCCGGGGCACACCAGAAGTTAAGAACGTTTTATAGTTTTTATTTCATATATTAACATTATACTTGGTTTTGAAAAAAAAAATTAATTTCTGTTTCAGGTTTGTTTATATATTAATGATTAATAATAGATTAACTACATATAGATTAATAATAAAAATACTTTGGCTTCACCGTCTATTATTATAATGAAGATGATAAAAATTGCAAACTGAAATCTAAACCGTTTTCATTCAGACAACAAAACTTCAACTATATCCTTACCGAAGTCGTGGGCACCAGCTAGTATAGTAATATATTTTTTAGCTATTTAAAACAACAATTATATATTATACCTACGTATAAATGTTTTCATATTGCTTAAATTTTAAAGATTAGTAAGTTTTGGTTAATTACTAAAGTACTAATCTGTTTAATTTAACTTAGACACTCCAGATTGAAAGCTAAAAACTTGGGTTACTTTGTAAAAGGTGTGATTTTTTGAACTTGGTGTTTATGTTTTCTTTTTCTTTTTTCATTTTCAGTAATGGTAGATGAGAATAGGATAAATATAACAAACTTCACGAATGTGCAATCTGCAAGTAACTCTTGGGTTATACGCAAATCCAAAAGCAAAAGATATCCTAATGTGATTTATTATTTCAATACCTTGACTGGACAATCTTTGTGGAATTTAAGTGAACAAGAGGTAATTTCTTTCAAAGTATATTTATTTTGAAAATTTTATTAATATCTTAACCTAATTGTGATACCTATTTTCCTTTTAAATTTGCACTGAACCTATGTGCAACCTATGTGCACTGAAATTGTAACTACTAATAAATCATAAATGCAAAGAGGGATAAACTAGAAAGGATTGTGTACATTAAAATTGCATTCTGTTCGGGAGCGTGTCGCTAGTTGTTGAAATAATAATGCTTATAATCTAAATTGTCTTTTAAGGGATTCACAAAGGCGAATGACATTGACGATTTGACCTTCACCGACCTTAGAACCTTGACCTTGACCTTTAGAATGTTTATATATATCATACTAAATCCGCACGAAAAACACAAACGTAATCCACACCTCAACGCAGTCACTGAGACACTGTAGCTCCATATATTTAGAGTTCTGAGGCGGCGGAAACAATTCAACAGGCCTGATAAATGTGGTTTTTTGTACTTTTCATTAAAACTACATTAAAAAAAAAAATAAAAAAATCAATACATTTTTTTTAAATGATATTCACTTATTATTCGGTGTAGGAATCATTTGCGCGCAATAAACCGTTTTCGCAACAAATTTCAATATAAGTCAAATTCTTCTTATGTTCTAACTTTTATTGTGGGGTTTCTACTACTTTGATGGAATTTATAAACAATACAATTTGTTCTTCACATGTTTAAGTATAACTATTTTTTTCAAACCAATTGCATAGACAGTTTCTTCTAACATATTTTTTTAAAAATGCAATTTTTTAGGATTGGCGTGTGTTTACACCTTAACATATTATTTTTTAATTGCAGATTCAGAAAGCGAAACAAAAGACCCAAATAAATGATCAACAAAAGGGGTTGCTAGAATCAATAATTCCTGAGTTTCCAGGGCCATTGGGACCACCCATAGACGTATTGCAGTCACTAAATAAACCAAATTGTAGTCACACAGTGACTCATAATGAAAGTTCGATTTTTAATAAGGATTTATCTCATTATCAAATGTCAAATACAGTATACACAGTGGTTCATCGCTATTCCGGTCATAAAAATGATAATTTAATTAAAAACAAAATGAATATGGAACAGCAAAGAAATAATGAAGGATATAGAGATTTAAGGGAGGTGATATTTAAAAAGAAATGTTTAAGGAAAAATGAAGGTAAACATTTTAAATAATTGAAGCCTCTAACCATTTAACTTAACAGCATTTAATGTATTTTTTTATAAACGCCTGACACAAAATAGGGTGTTATAGGTTGTGTATCTGTCTGTGGTTGTGTAGCTTCCAAATGGATGTACAGATTTTGATCTGGTTTTTTTTGTTTGACAGCTGACATGAGTAGGATGGGTCTTAGCTATAATTTATGAAGATCTGTTCAGGCATTTGGAGATCATCAGCCCATTTCCTATTTAACAAAGGGATATCACTAACATCGACAGGTTCAATTGATTTGAAATTTGGTGTACTGCTGTCTGCTACTTGGATGGTATTTACATGACATGATAAACTTGACCTAATGCTGCAGCATCAAGTATGCTGTCTGCGGGATATCCAACTCCTCAGAAACTTATATAATATATTTATAGCAGATATAGCATTTTTGGATTCAATAGAAAGTCAAGTTACTTTATAGTTTCTAATTAGAAAATAACAAAAAACCTAACAATATTGTTTTGTTTTGTAGATAACTGCATCAATGCTAATGTAGAGCCGATAAAATATCCCGCAGCATACAATTGTATCCCACAAAAGAATATAATTTTTGAGGTAAGTAAGTTTATTTATTTGCACAAACACAGTCTTGTTTACAGGATCTTAATTAATATACTTACAGCAGTTATAGCACAAAATAATAGGCGAGGGGGATTCTTATTTTTCCTATTTATATACAAATTTAAGATATTTTTATCGTGGTTTATGTGCCACTTTACTGGATAACTTGTGGCCATTTTGGCTTTAGCCTGTCTTCTTTGGCAAAAAACTCGCGAAAGTAAACAAGATATTAATTAATCATACACATAAATCATAATCAGAAATTGATCTTTCTCCATTGATACAATCGGGAGGATTTCTTCCCTTCTCCATATTATGTAAAGTTCACAAGTTCTCCATATTATGTAAATACTGAATTTTGCTCTATTTTAGGAATATAAAACCCTTGAAAAATTTAATTTGGACGTAAGTAGACTAACGTTGCTGGCTGGCGACACGTACAGTACTTGGTTCATGGTACTCGACTCCAGTGTTTTGCTACATTATGATGTCACACATATTGCTTTTTTAAAATTGCTTCTTCATTCGGGTGAGTTATTTCTCTCTTTAAATATTTTCTTTACACTGTACACACACTGTTTCACAGTGGTCTTCTGTGGAAGTGATTATTGACGTCAGACGGACTGTCCATTTTATAATTTCGGAAAGCAATATGTCCACTAGATAAAACATAATGGAAATTTATCTCAATAGTTTCATGAGTCATGACTACTCAACTGATCATCATGAAATTTTGCATACTTACACATTGTCAGGGATACAGAAAAGGCGACAGCGACAAACACAAATATATGGAACTTAAGGGAATGCACCCATACTACGTGACCGTTCAAGGGGGGAGGGAGGAAGGTCCTCAAAATACCACGCTTGGTTTTTGTCACATAGTCTGTTTTTACATAACTTTTCTCTTCTTGGTTATATATTTTTCACTTGTAATTATAGGGAATGAACGCACTCTTGGCGTAATACTCTTAGATCATTAATACACAAGATTCAAGGTCTCAAACAAAATCACTACGAAAAAGTGTCCACTGGATTTTTTTATACATGCTACTATCACATTCTCTAGTTAATTTATGGTAAAAAGATAAATAATGTAAATGTTTCACAACTGATTTTGAACCTTAACATTTAGTAGGTAATAATGGTTCAAGTTGTAACACATGTATTCATTTTAAGGAAAACTTTGTGCAACTAATTTTAAATATCACCTCAGGCTGTGAGTGCGGTGACATTCTACTATGCCACTTTTAGTGGAGCAATCCAGAATCTGAATTGTGTATTAATGATCTAAGCGTTTGACCTTCAACGTTGACCCTGGTCATTTGGTAAATGTGGTTTACACGAGTGTCGCTTCTGTTGTGGTGACGGGTCAGACGAGAGATGTCGGGTGGTGGTGCCGCAGCACGTGCTCGTGGAAGTGCGCAAGGCGGCGGCAGGGGGCGCCACGCGACTGGCCTCGTTGGCCGAACGCGCCTATCGCTACCTCAACCATCTGCTCGACCAAGACATCGCATTCATAGGTGAGCTTCCTTATTAGGAGATATTGCGGCAGTAAGGCTACGTTCACACGGCATTGTCCTGCACGTTTTTGTGCAGTATACGTCTTGACGAATAAATAGTGGCACATACATTGTACATAGAACCATTCACGCGTCGTTTGCACTGCAAAAAAACGTACATCGTTTACACGTTTAAACGAATACTCACCGGACTTGTCAAGCAAATCGAATGAACTTTAACGTATTCGATTTGCAGTAGCGCTGTCTTCTTCACACGCTGTTAATACGTTTTTTATAGAATAGCAACCGAACAAACGTTTAGTATAGTACCGTCTTCTAGTGTTCGCGCGTATTTTATGTTTTTTATACAAAATGGTTGACGAATCTTTTATAGATAACGAACTATTGAACGTGTATTCTTTTTGCAGGCCCCGAACCTACTAAGAATAACGATCCATAATTAAATGATAATATTTATGAACGTGTATTCTTTTTGCAGGCCCCGAACCTACTAAGAATAACGATCCATAATTAAATGATAATATTTATGAACGTGTATTCTTTTTGCAGGCCCCGAACCTACTAAGAATAACGATCCAAATAAAACACATATTATTAGATGCTGCCTAAAATTATACGAAGAAAATTTGCCTGTGGTAAGTGATAAAAACTTTGTGATTGATATGTTATTCTGAAATAGGTGTTTTAAAATATAATTATATATTTTTAGATACTTTTAACTGAAGAAACAAATATTATAGAAGAAACCTCACTTATACCCATATTTTCAATGCAAAAATTGAAGGAGTTCCTGAGTGCTGATACTTTAAATAAGAAAAATTATGCAAATGATTTTATGAATCAGGTTCCTGTTGCGTCAAACCGTTTAATGACTGATAATGTGGTGGATTTGTTAAAAGTTAAAAACAGTAATTTATTAAAAAATATAGATATCCATTTGAAACAAGATGCAAACGTTGTTCATAGTGAAGTATCTGTGGAGAGAGACCGTTTAACAGTTGACAGTGTGGTGGAAGGTATAAGAAAATTAAAAAATACAGACGACCAGCCCGAACAAAACTCTTGTTTAAATGTAGAAGATGTTAAGTCCCCAGTTAAGACGAAAACAGTTGCTAACGTGAAAGACGCTAGTGAAAATGTAAAAAATACAGAACAGCCACCGAAAAAAAGAACGATCCGTTTAAATAGAAATATAACACATTCAAATCCCTCGAGTAGCGGTGAAGTAAGGAATTTCAAATGGAGATCTAAAAGGTTGGTTAACAACAATAGCAAAGAAATGGAGAAACAATTCAAAGACATGTGCACTCAAACGCAACAAGACGGTGAACATAACAATAAGCAAGTTCTCGAGAAGAGCACACAAAGTCAGCAATGTGATGAACAGATAGTTCAAAGAAGTACTGTCGACTTTTCTTCTCTCGAAACAGACACTCGTATGGACGATAATATGGACAGCAGCGAGTCTTATTCGAACGTCTTCCAAAAAACATCCGGTGAAAATGTTGTTGTCGAAGAATCCTCAACGTCTGGTGTAATATCTAATAGTATTAGCAACATGGATTCAGACAGCGAACGGTGTTTCGAAGAAAACGGATCGAATTTAGAGATTGTTTTGTTCGAAATTAAAGATACAGCTATGGAGGAGCATTTGAGGACCGGAAGGGAAGAATGGCTGTCGCAATTCGTTCAAATTATGGAGGAAGTTTTAACACAAATCTTAGAAAAAGATCCTCCACATTTTGAAGAGTCGATGCCTCCTCCATGGTTGCTTCACGAGGCTGCCACTTGCATCTCTAGAAAGTTTAACGGGCAAGCCGATATAATGAATGCAGCTAAAAAATTAGTTGACCATGTACATAGTGTCAGCGATTATAAAGGTACGTTCAAAGATAATTGATTGGTCTCGTTGCGCTCGACTAGATAGAGCGCTATACAAAAGCAATAGCTCCGAAAACGTGGCAACTTTTTATTGTAGTGTGTGTAAAAAATCGTCACTTTTTATCACTTTTTACCCAGTTTTATTATATTTTTACACAGTTTCACTACGCAAACTGGTATTTTATTATGCCTAAAATTTAATAAAACATTCGGCACGTAAACATCACAGACAGTTTGCAGTGTGACTGGCTCGGGTACGCCGAATTCGGCGTACTATTTTATACCACATTTTACAAGTACTACGGCGGTATCTAGTCGAGCGCAGCGAGACCAATCATTTATCTATGGGTACGTTGTATTTATTTAAAAAAAAAAAAACAGTGTTGCTTTTACAGAATTGTCATTTATATATTTAATTTACACTTTCAGGCAAAATTGATGTCAATATGACGCCGATCGATTTTATGAAAATGTACAGCTACGGAGTACATATAATTGACACATTACAGGTTTGTTTGGCACGCTATTTTAATTTTAACTAAACATTTTGACAGAGTATGTTAATAAATATGTTCAAATAGCACTAAAATTTCTTTACAGTTTACAGTATTTTATATTCCATACTAAGTGGTGCCAGCGTCTTCGTCCGCTTTGGAAAATGAATAATATAACACCTCAAAAAATATAATGAGTATTATAACGACCGACATCTTGATCTCTTTCACGCAAAAACGGCTCAACGAATTTAGATGAAATTTGGTAGACAGACAGGTTATTACATGGATTAACATTTTTCTTTTTATCATGGAAAAATGTTAGGTTACCGAGGGATCGCTAAATATTAAAAAAATAGGCGCCATTGTCGCCGTGGCGGCGCCACCATCGTCACAGCGATATAGATGTCAGATATTTTTTCATGTGTTATATTTTTTATTTTACAATTTTACGTACGAAATCGCGGGCACATTTGATTATTATTTTTTTCAATTTTATTACTACAGCCTTTAGTACCTACTGTTCAATATTATATCAAATCTTGAGAATCCTTTATCAACTATCAATAAATTAAATTAATTGATCCAGAAATTTGCCGACGTGGCATTACTTCAATTTAAAAAAAAAATTAAAGACAATCTATTTTACAACAAATTTTATGTTTTAAGAGATCTCTGCAAATGTGAATTATTAAAATCAAAATGAGTTATTTTCAATGTACTTTCAATTATTAGACGCATCTTGATAACGACGAGGATCTGCAAAACGCGGCTAAGTCGCTAGCTAAGCTGTTGTACGACATTGAAAGCCCCAAACGCGACTTTCCTCATCTGTGCCACAAATCGCGCGACCAAAAGTCGCCCACACGTTTATCAGGTAGCTGAAATGCTTTTTAGAACCTTAGTAGGCGATAAATTATATTAAAGTTTTGTGGTTTCTTTTTTTATACAAAATATTAAACTTTGTCCCCCCACGTGTATTTCATAAGGACGTAATTTAAAAAAAACAATTCTGATTTTTTTTTGTAAATGGTGTCAAAAAATATTTGTTTTGAAAATCTAGTTAATACTATTTTGACTCCCAAAAATGATCATGTAAATTTATTTGTTGCCCATGTATGTATTTCTTATTCCAGTAAACAATCGCAGTCGTGGTGGAGACGGTTCATGTGATAAGTTTTTCGGGTTACCGCCTGCAAATAATAAACAAAACTATAAGAGCACTAAAAACATTCGGGAAATACCAAAGGTACATAATCACAAATTCGTAATGTAATCAGCATCAGCATTTTGAACCATCTAGTTCCAAAGTAAGCAACTTAAATGCTTGTATTATGGATACCAGACAGTTGATATACTACATACAATACTTTTTTTTTGTAAATACATACAATATTATAAACACAAAACATCCATGACTCAGGTGCAAAGGTTAACAAAATGTTAACACATAAACATTTGTTTGCCCCTAGCGGGATTCGAACCCAGCTAGGGTTACTAGCCACTAGACCAAACGTGTCGTAAACCGATGATAATTATATTAGCATAATTTACACTTTTCGTCTTTTTTCTAATTACTAATTTTCAAATTCTCAATTTCAGGTTGTTAATGATTATATTCCTTCTGTAGAGAAGAAAAAAAGTGATGAAATGTTTTTTTCTGCTTTAAATTTGAGAGAAAACGAACCGTCCACAAGCGAACCATTGCCTAGAGAAGCAATTAATGACTCTCCTAGTGAAAGTAATGGTTTGGTCATTCCTGATGAATCTCAAACAAATACTCCCCAATTGGAACAGGGTGCAAATAATAACGATACTGCTACTAAAGAGAAAATTGTTTTTAAAATAACAAGAACATTCAACCCATGTCCGGAGTTTGAAGAAAAATTGAAGCATAACTTAGGTTTACAATCAGAAGAGATTTACGCAGAAGACCAAAGCCACTCATCGGACAACAATGATGACGAATACGGATTTGATGATTCGTACGAAAACAACTCGTCCTTAAGTATGGATGAATCGAAACAATTACTCGATGAATTTTTCAAGAGTTTCATCAGAGACACAAAAAATACTTTAAAGATCTTATATGATTTCTGGTGAGCATGAATATATTATCGTTTATTGAAATTTGTGTAATTAAATGTAGTGTAAGATTTTTAGTCTCCAGCTTCGCACGTAAGTATGGATTTTTTTTCTGCAAAATTTAAAATGAAACCATAAATTTAATGCCATCTATTGCCGCCGAGTTTTAGTGAAGCTTTTATAGCATACTAGCTGGTGCCCGCGACTTCGTCCGTGTTCTGGATGAAAGGTACCCTATGTCCTTTCTGGTGTATGCAAAATTTCATGGTGATCGGTTCAGTAGTTTTTGCGTGAAAGAGTTACAAACATCCATACATCCATACAAACTTTCGCATTTATAATATTAGTACGGATCAGTTCCAATTGACGGTGGCTGGTATGTGTGGTAATGAAGGCATTTTTTAAATCATAAACCATAAACCCATTAAATTTTGAAGAAATTTTGATTTTTTTTTTTATATGTTAATATTAAAGGTAGTGTGAGCATTTTCTGGGTTAGCTCGCTCCATTGTCGACCTCGTCTTTCCTGCGCAGCTAGATGCTGGTGAAGAGAAAACCCATTATTAATAAATATTTAAAAAAAAAACTATTACAGATATCATTTACAAATTAAACTTCTAAAGTGTTTTTGTAATTTTCATTTTCAGTTGTAAAGTTACAGAAGAACTGAATAATAATTCAAAAGATAGAAGAACATCTACCAGAATGAATGATATTTCAAAGGATCTTAAATTGTATAAAAAAGAGGTCCAAAGTTTAAGTAGTTCTCTGAAAAGGTATTTTTTTTTTTCTAGCCATTTGGTTAAGCGACGCCAACTGTATATTAAAGCTAGATTTAGTGGAACTCAATACACTCGGCTATCATTTTATATCGAACTCCGATTTGTTTTGTATGAAAAATTTTTTTCATTATAATATTGTCCATTTTATTTATAATTTTTAAAAATATTTAGTTAAAAAAAAAAAACAATTTTTTATGTATAATATAAAAAAATCTTCCTCGCTTATCTCTAGCTATGTGAAAACCGATTTAAAATTTGTCTACCCATTCTCAAGTTATTGAAGCGTACACAAACCAACTTAACATTTTTAAATAAGAAGATTGTTTTGTTAAAATTTCAGTATATTTGAAAGAAACATCACTCAATTTAAAGCCGAGTTAAAACTAGCAGGAGTAAACGACTTTTTGCCAAACGAAGAACAGATCCAAATGTACAGGTAATATTTTTTAATTTTAAAATTATAACATTAATTGTAATTACAGCCCCACGTCACTATAAAACACACTATTCTATTTTTTTACGCAAAAACACTGTTTTTGCGTTGACTTGTTAAGTTTGACGTATGTAAAGCCGGGATACGAAAACCTTCGTCAGTTTTCAAATTCATTCCTTTATCAAAATCGTAGAGTCTTAGTACCTTATGAAACTAAAGCACTAAGCAGTAGACCACTGACAGACGTTTGAATTGAAATTTTGGCATGACTGACAATTGCCCCGGTGCAAGCAAATTTCGACTTTAAGGTGACGAACCTTTTCTTACCCCGACTGTACATAATAGTTAATAACTTACTTTGACGGGTTCGATTGATTTGAAATTGGGTGTACTGTTGCTTCGATGGTATTTCAATGACATGGTAACCTTGACCTTAATACGCGTTCTTCTAACCCCTCGCCATTCCCTTGCCCTCTAAACTAACAGGGTCCGCATCACACTTAAATAAAATAAATCAATAAACATAGATAAATGATTGGTCTCGCTACGCTCTACTAGATACCGCAGTCGTACTTGTAAAATGCGGCATAAAAATTGTACGCCGAATTCGGCGTACCCAAGCCAGTCACACTGCAAACTGTCTGTGATGTGTACGTGCCGAATCTTTTATTAAATTTTAGGCATAATAAAATACCAGTTTGCGTAGTGTAACTGTGTAACTGGGTAAAAAGTGATAAAAAGTGACGATTTTTTACACACACTACAATAAAAAGTTGCCACATTTTCGGAGCTATTGCTTTTGTATAGCGCTCTATCTAGTCGGGCGCAGCGAGACCAATCAATTATCTTTGTCAATAAATAAATATCTTCACACATTCCACACAGCACCATCTAGTTCCACACTAAGCAACTTAATGCTTGTATTATGAATACCAGACAGGGCCCTGATTCTGCATGCTAAAACTCTTATGCCCCCAGCTGAGATAACATAATAATTTATCTGTGTTTTCAGTGGAATAGTCAAATAAATACAATAGTATACTGTAGTTTTTGTGAAATCATATCGTGCCATAGATAATTGTCTTGGGGCATAAGATATAAGAATTTCATGACAAGCCAAGGAATGACATTAACGTATCTTGCCTTGTCAAGACAAGAGTATTTGCCATACAGAATCAGGGCCCAGGTAATAATTTAATATACTCATAGATTACTTTTTTGTAAATGCATACAAATATTATAAATACAAACATCAATAAATATATTCACACATTCCACACGTAACTTGGTAGAATAGAAGTTGTTTGTTTACAAAAATTACAGCTTCTCGTGACGGGGACTTTAGACGATGGTGACCACATGCCATCGAATGCACCGTTAGCCAATAACGATGCCACACTTTGACTTTGTTTCAGACAAGCTGTTAAAATGTGTATGAATCAAGCGAACATTCTCAGTGAGACTATCGAACAACTGTTAAGAATAACCACGTAGCGATGGTTTTTATTTTTTAATTGTTAAAAGGGTATTTACCAACCTAACATTTTATTATTTGTCTGTTTTAATCGAAAAGGACTACGTACTAGACTTATTTATGCTATTATTTTTAAACATAGGTATTCTTTTTAAGATATTAATATTGTAAATTATATTAAATGAATTATAAACTTCTCTTGATTCTATCTTTTACCGTATGTTGGCTATCGATTTGGTACTTCGGCTGTCAGAATATAGGACCCAAAATGTAATCTATGACCTCACGATTGGACTGATGACTGATGGCTGACAGCTGTCATTCTTATATATTTTCTGTCTGTCTCTCTGTGTGTGCAACTGCAATGTTAACATCATGTAATTTCTCTTGTTCTTATTATAAAAGTAAAATCTGTCTTCATTCATAATTAATACCAAGTTGTTTCATTCTAACATCGGCCATACCTTTCACAGGAATACCACTCACAAGGGTGAATTTGATGGTTAGTTTTTAAAAAATGACAGGGAGCCAAAAAGTACCAGCCATTATACATTCCAAAAATTTCTTTTACCCATCTATATTCGTCGCTTTTATAATTTACCGTGCATGGGTAGTTTTAAATGAAAAGCAACGAATGTAATATTAACTTTTATCATGATTTTATTTAGATTTATCATTACATACAAACAATTCAAAAGTACAACACTCAAATTATTAAACATTATGGCACTTGCATTATTCATACCATACATATTATTATCTATGTAGTTAAAAAGTAAGTACCTGAACACAATGTTTGAACGCGCTTGTTTTCATTTAATTATAAAATTATTTAATTGATAATATTAAAGGAATAAGATTTAAGTACGGGTACCAATGATGAATAGTCAAATGATTTTCTGAAAAAAATGTTACCTACAATAACGTAGGTAGGTAGAAATTAATATAAAAATTAAACTTCAGAATTAAACTTTACTGAAACTTTTTAGTGTCGATAGTTCAATAAATTCATGTAATTGAACTACTGAGACTAAAAAGTCCCAACAGTTCAATCAATTGAACTGGTGGGAAGATCAAAATTTCAAACACACAGTCGTGTAGGTAAGTTATTGGCATAATTATTAAGAAAACGAAGTCATACTTACATAAAAGTATAGTATATACTTTATCAAGTAACAACTAAGTACTAAGTACCTAAACAATTATGTATTGTTAAGGAAAGGAAGTTTTACCAGTTAGCAGTTTAACATACTTTGAACCTTTAACAACACTGTTTTTTAACACCAAGTAGGTATAATCTTGAACTCTTAACTAGTAGGTAAGCATTCCTTTTCTCGATCGTTTTCGAACAGTCTTTAAATCCCATATTGTGTCTTTAGGTATCTAGGTTTATCTAAAATACTTAGTTGCTTATATAATAAAAAAAAATATTAGTTACATAATGGAAGACTTTGTCTATAGATTTGTATAACTATTTCATTTGGAGAGATTGTTCATTTGTAAACTTTATAAAATATTCCATATCTTTGCTGCCCATAG
The DNA here is from genome assembly GCA_947623395.1 of Synanthedon tipuliformis. Classification (NCBI taxonomy): domain Eukaryota; kingdom Metazoa; phylum Arthropoda; class Insecta; order Lepidoptera; family Sesiidae; genus Synanthedon; species Synanthedon tipuliformis. The sequence continues at coordinate 6,264,475 of OX392417.1, read as the reverse complement.
CAATCTTCATCTTCCTTCAACTAGCAGGTACTCGTTGTATAAATTAGAGGAAAAAAATGACTAGTTAAAACACTAATTAGAATCCTTTGCCATCCATCATCGCCTGCGCGCAGTACTTAGGAAACTGTATAACTGTCAGCAGGAAATCGGTGAGACCCTGAAAATTATTATTATATTTTTAAAATATAAAAATTACATTTAATTATATTTATAAAATGGGCAGAACAGAACAATAATAAGAGCTTATTGGAATTTATATTCCCATCAGTTCTATCAATATGATCAAGTAGAACAAATGAGAAAGAAATCCCATTTGTTCTAATAATAGTACAAATGGGAATACTCCGACGCCTAATACGAAGAGCCGACCCACAAGGTTGACAGACGACCCGATAAGGGCCGACGTTGGATTCAGGCTGCTTCTGACCGGTCTTATTGGAAAATTATGGGGAGGCCTATGTCCAGCGTTTGTGAGCATAATATTCGCAAATTATTACATTCGCAAAATAATAAAAGAGCAGTGGAGAGATGCTGATGATGATGATGATGATGATGATGACGATGGTGATGGTGATGGTATTTTTTAAATATTGCCCATTGACCTATTCCTTCCTATTTCCTAATCCTAATCCTACATCCACTTGCAGCGTCTACCAACAAGTGGACCGTCAGCCTGTCTATCGACCTTAACATAGAAAAATATACAACAATGGAAATAATTATATGAACACGTTTATATTACACATTTAACATAATTTAGATACTGTTGTGAGAACTATGCGTGAATTTAATCGACCTTAAAAGCCTATTAGATTTAAGACATTGTGTACAGTTACTCGCATGTAGGCGCAACGATATGTATCTATGCAGAACTTTGTCACAGTTGCCCTTGTACCTCATATGTACCTACCTTCCACCTATGTAATATATGACATCATTTGATACCTATCATTTATTACTGGAACGTGACTGTATTTAATATTGGACGTGTGAACATACATCGCATGTAGGTACTATAGGTAATTACGTCACTTCAAATGTATAATAGTGGTAGAAAAAACGTATTATATCTATACATAAATTCTAAAATTAGCTGTCTCCGAAACTGTAGTTCGTTTTCATGAAAATCCCACAGGAACCTAACATTCTTTCAAACAGACAAAAATTATAAAAACTATTTCTTTTGACCGGTAACTTATAAATATTTTTTTTGAAAGAAAAAATGCTGTACAGACCATGTTTACGATTTTATTATATTATGTAGGTATAGATAAAGTCGATGTCCGCCTCTCTTCTAAATCGCCCAACTGATTTTAATACGGTTTTCACCAATGTAAAGAGCGACAAACGAATTAGGTATATAATTTACAGACACAAAATCATACCTATTTAAATTTTGTATGATAAAACCTCAGAGGTAAAACATATTTTTAGGTAAATGAATACGTGACTCATGTGCAATGAAAGTGTCCCTATATTTACTGAAGTAAGATAAGACACGAGCTCTGTGAAGATGCTTTGATACAATGTTGTGAAGCGGATATTGCGTAGATAAGGTAATAAAAAAGGTCAGGACGCGTCACAAAAAAGTCTGGGACCGTCACAAAAAAAGGATGACAAATTTATTGGTGGATTCGTTTTGTAAACTTTCAGTTTACAAAAAAAAGACTACTTACCTACATGGTTTTTTATAATAAAAAATATTGAAAGTTGGCGCCAATTACAAAACATAACTAGTATTCAGATATTGTTGGAGATCGTTATTATAAAAGTTAACCACCAAATTTCTTGGTAGTATTATGGTAGTATTCCTAATGACAGCAGCAATATCAGTTACTTAGCTATATAAAATGTTGATTGCCATACATATTATTATCTATGTAGTTAAAAAGTAAGTACCTGAACACAATGTTTGAACGCGCTTGTTTTCATTTAATTATAAAATTATTTAATTGATAATATTAAAGGAATAAGATTTAAGTACGGGTACCAATGATGAATAGTCAAATGATTTTCTGAAAAAAATGTTACCTACAATAACGTAGGTAGGTAGAAATTAATATAAAAATTAAACTTCAGAATTAAACTTTACTGAAACTTTTTAGTGTCGATAGTTCAATAAATTCATGTAATTGAACTACTGAGACTAAAAAGTCCCAACAGTTCAATCAATTGAACTGGTGGGAAGATCAAAATTTCAAACACACAGTCGTGTAGGTAAGTTATTGGCATAATTATTAAGAAAACGAAGTCATACTTACATAAAAGTATAGTATATACTTTATCAAGTAACAACTAAGTACTAAGTACCTAAACAATTATGTATTGTTAAGGAAAGGAAGTTTTACCAGTTAGCAGTTTAACATACTTTGAACCTTTAACAACACTGTTTTTTAACACCAAGTAGGTATAATCTTGAACTCTTAACTAGTAGGTAAGCATTCCTTTTCTCGATCGTTTTCGAACAGTCTTTAAATCCCATATTGTGTCTTTAGGTATCTAGGTTTATCTAAAATACTTAGTTGCTTATATAATAAAAAAAAATATTAGTTACATAATGGAAGACTTTGTCTATAGATTTGTATAACTATTTCATTTGGAGAGATTGTTCATTTGTAAACTTTATAAAATATTCCATATCTTTGCTGCCCATAGCAATCTTCATCTTCCTTCAACTAGCAGGTACTCGTTGTATAAATTAGAGGAAAAAAATGACTAGTTAAAACACTAATTAGAATCCTTTGCCATCCATCATCGCCTGCGCGCAGTACTTAGGAAACTGTATAACTGTCAGCAGGAAATCGGTGAGACCCTGAAAATTATTATTATATTTTTAAAATATAAAAATTACATTTAATTATATTTATAAAATGGGCAGAACAGAACAATAATAAGAGCTTATTGGAATTTATATTCCCATCAGTTCTATCAATATGATCAAGTAGAACAAATGAGAAAGAAATCCCATTTGTTCTAATAATAGTACAAATGGGAATACTCCGACGCCTAATACGAAGAGCCGACCCACAAGGTTGACAGACGACCCGATAAGGGCCGACGTTGGATTCAGGCTGCTTCTGACCGGTCTTATTGGAAAATTATGGGGAGGCCTATGTCCAGCGTTTGTGAGCATAATATTCGCAAATTATTACATTCGCAAAATAATAAAAGAGCAGTGGAGAGATGCTGATGATGATGATGATGATGATGATGACGATGGTGATGGTGATGGTATTTTTTAAATATTGCCCATTGACCTATTCCTTCCTATTTCCTAATCCTAATCCTACATCCACTTGCAGCGTCTACCAACAAGTGGACCGTCAGCCTGTCTATCGACCTTAACATAGAAAAATATACAACAATGGAAATAATTATATGAACACGTTTATATTACACATTTAACATAATTTAGATACTGTTGTGAGAACTATGCGTGAATTTAATCGACCTTAAAAGCCTATTAGATTTAAGACATTGTGTACAGTTACTCGCATGTAGGCGCAACGATATGTATCTATGCAGAACTTTGTCACAGTTGCCCTTGTACCTCATATGTACCTACCTTCCACCTATGTAATATATGACATCATTTGATACCTATCATTTATTACTGGAACGTGACTGTATTTAATATTGGACGTGTGAACATACATCGCATGTAGGTACTATAGGTAATTACGTCACTTCAAATGTATAATAGTGGTAGAAAAAACGTATTATATCTATACATAAATTCTAAAATTAGCTGTCTCCGAAACTGTAGTTCGTTTTCATGAAAATCCCACAGGAACCTAACATTCTTTCAAACAGACAAAAATTATAAAAACTATTTCTTTTGACCGGTAACTTATAAATATTTTTTTTGAAAGAAAAAATGCTGTACAGACCATGTTTACGATTTTATTATATTATGTAGGTATAGATAAAGTCGATGTCCGCCTCTCTTCTAAATCGCCCAACTGATTTTAATACGGTTTTCACCAATGTAAAGAGCGACAAACGAATTAGGTATATAATTTACAGACACAAAATCATACCTATTTAAATTTTGTATGATAAAACCTCAGAGGTAAAACATATTTTTAGGTAAATGAATACGTGACTCATGTGCAATGAAAGTGTCCCTATATTTACTGAAGTAAGATAAGACACGAGCTCTGTGAAGATGCTTTGATACAATGTTGTGAAGCGGATATTGCGTAGATAAGGTAATAAAAAAGGTCAGGACGCGTCACAAAAAAGTCTGGGACCGTCACAAAAAAAGGATGACAAATTTATTGGTGGATTCGTTTTGTAAACTTTCAGTTTACAAAAAAAAGACTACTTACCTACATGGTTTTTTATAATAAAAAATATTGAAAGTTGGCGCCAATTACAAAACATAACTAGTATTCAGATATTGTTGGAGATCGTTATTATAAAAGTTAACCACCAAATTTCTTGGTAGTATTATGGTAGTATTCCTAATGACAGCAGCAATATCAGTTACTTAGCTATATAAAATGTTGATTGAAAAAGCTCAGTAGAATATACCTATTCTTATTATTTTCTCGTACTTGTGTATGGTCTTGCTAGAATACCTATACGTATACGCCTATGTATCCTAAGCGACCCACTCCGGCTTCGCAAGGATTCTATCTTCCTTGTTTATCGATCTTTTCATTTATGAAAATCGCTTAGGTGGTTTTGAAGAAGTTAGAGAGAAACAGACAGAAGCGGACAATGACTTTATAACAGTTAGGTAGGTATCTATTTAAGTATATAAGATATAGATTGCCTAATAAAAAAGATGCTTAGGTACTATACAACGAGCACGCTTTCTCCACTGATTACCTAAGAACTGTAGGTACTGTAGGTATTATCCGTTAAATAGTGAACCTAAATCAAGTGTCAAGGTCGATAGTTAAATACCTACCTTCGTGTCTAATTTAGATTACACACAGGAAATTGATTTGAGGTCATGCCTTGTGGAGACAGACAGAATAAGTAGTTATGTATGTATGTAGGTTCGAGTGCCAAGTTTAAATTTACTTACCGTTAAAGGCTCTATGCATACTGTGAACGGAATCAGTAAAATGTAGAAACCAGCAGCAAACCCTGCCACCCAGAAACCGATGAAAATGAGAATGATGAGCCAAAGAACCGAAAATAGCACGTTGCCCATTATCTGTGAACAATATTTTATTTATTGTATATTTTTCCCATAGAAAATTAAACATTTGTGTTATTTTTAATTTGACTGTAGGTATCTAGGGTACATACATAAATTCTAAATTATGGTATATTCCACACTAAGTATAAATATTTATATTATAATAATAACGTAGATCGGATGTGTGTTGCCAGTGATACCATATGGCGCTGAAACGTGGTCTCTATAACTATCGGCCTCGTAAGGAAGCTCAATGTCGCTCAACGAGCTATGGAAAAGGCAAGGTTACACTGCGAGATCGAATCAGAAATGAGGAGATCCGTAGACGTACGAAAGTTACCGACATAAGCCGGCGGATCAGTAAATTGAAGTGGCAGTGGGCAGGACATAGTAACGAGAGCCGACGGCCGCTGGGGCCGGAAAGTTCTCGAGTGGAGGCCACGGACCAGCAAGCGCAGCGTAGGACGTCCACCCACAAGGTGGACAGACGACCTAATAAAGGCCGCGGGTCAACGGTGGATCCAGGCTGATTGTGACCGGTCCCATTAGAAAGTTTAGATATTTTATATTTTAAGACGATCCCTAGGAAACCTAACATTCGCATTTATATTATTAGTAAGATTAGCTTTGCAGTGGGAATACTTATACAAACAAATAGAAGCGATCGCACATCAGATCAGAGTTTCTTAAAAATGTGCGATTTATTCTGAGGCTCTAAATAAATATGTAGATATAAGGAAAGGGACGTCCATTGAATTTAAAATCGAATTACAGTGACTGATTGCGATAACAAATTCTTTCAAGTTAAGACTCATAAATTACATGTTCTCTTGATCCGTTTATTGTTTTAAAACGTAAAAATATATAATCTTATCTTCAATTTTTGCCCGGCGAAGATAATGTTTAAAACATTTCTTTTTAAACTCCAAATTATATATTAGATTGTACAAAGTAGGTGGACCGCGGGCACTCTGTTGTTAGTAGGTGTTGGCACTACCCGATTTAATCAACTCTTTCAATGACTGGGTTCTGTGGTTGTTGTTGTACTAAATAATAACGAACAATGTAAGACAATCCATAGGCAAGCATTTCTTGAGATTACAATGAAGTTTGTTTGGAAACTGTGCTAATGTTGTTTCACGTTAAGACTCAATGGAGCAATTTGTTTTAATTATAGCTTTAATTAGCGTTTTAAATTCATTATTTTTGCTTGTTATCCGCTCGGTCGGATTAACCATTAGGTAGTGTAGAGAATTGCCCGGAAAAACCGTCGTCACAGCGATAAAGATGTCAGGTGTTATATCAAGTACCTACTCATATATTTTGGCAAATGTAATATATTTCATTTTTCAACGCGGACAAAGTCGCGGCCACCAGCTAGTTATAAATAAAATTGTGAAGTAAAGTAGTGATTAAAATATACCATTAAAATATAATAGTTACGTGGCCCTGGGACGTTTGTGTAACTTATAACACCCTGTTTTTGCGTCAGGCGTTAAAATTACTAATGGTATTCTTTGGGACTTTTCTGAAAGAAAAACCTTCATTATCGATGAATTTGGTAGTAGTCATACAATAATGACTCACAATTCATTGGGTATGATATTAAGTAATACCTAGGTATACGTTTTACGAGTTTTTTAATTACCTAAGTACCTGCTAGACTGGTCTTACACAATAGACTAGTTTACTGTATAGGTATTCAATTGAACTGAGCCAAAACTGAGCGGCATAACGAGAATATTAATTTTATAGGTGCTTAGGTACAGCTATTTTTTGTTTTGACATTATAATAATAATTAGGTATATTTATTATCTATCATTATTGTCTTATTTTTAAATTATCTATTTCGCGAAGTAGGTATATAGGTACCTACTTAGATAGTGTAGGCTAGTAAGTAATAGTAGTCAACTTTTTTCGATTTCGAGACAATGTTAAAACAAGTTCCAGTTAGCTTCTAAACTATTAATAAAATATTATAAATATGAAAGTGAGTTCGTTTTTTATGCTTTCACGCCTTAACTACTCAACACGTTGTCTGGGACACCGGAAAGGACACAGGGTAAGTACCTACCTATCATCCAGAACGCGACCGAAGTCGCGGGCACCAGCTAGTTTTTTTTTATATTTTAGACGATCACTCGGAACCTTTTCATTCTACTAGGACAAAAAGTATCCTATATATAATATTATGTTAATACTGGCTAATAAACTATCTGCATGTGTGCCAAATTTTATCCAAATCTGTTTAGCTGTTTTTGCGCTATTGAGGGACAGACAACTTACGCAGTATACCTAAATGCGACAATATTAGTAGGACTAGGACACAATGTATTAGTTTCAACACTAAAAGATAAAATTGAAACTAGGCCGGATATACATGTTTTTGTAAAGCACTCGATGAATTTTTAAGGCGTTTATAGTCGATCGACGGCGTCCGTGAAGGATTTAGATAATTACGATAACGGAACTTACCGATACTATATATTTACGATACCTACCTATTAGGTACCTACTACTCGCGTAAGCAAACACGCAGGTAATGTGAAACGATATGATAATAACTGAACAATTTTTACGCTACGTACGCGAGAACAAACATTGCTTGTATGAAGTTTAAAATTAGATTATAAAATAAACATCTCTCTCACCGTTTCGTTTTAACTTTTCAAACAAATGCACAACACAAGACACTGCACCAAAATGACTCCGCGTCTGGTCGCGCGCGCTGCACTTGGCTAGTTTTTTTAATAGAACTTTGCTCGTTGCCTGCCGAGAGACGAATGCGTTGTAAAAAAATATTTCTTACCTCACACACAACCTTATCGGGTGGCGGAATGTTGTATTTACCGTTTTACTCACCAACTTGCCTAACATTATCGTAAAGTAGGATTCCTAACTTACTTACTACAAATAATGCATCATCAAAATAGATAATTCTCGCTACACTTGCCTAAATCCACGTTGAGGTTCATATTTTTTATGATAACTAGGTAAGTAGGTATGATAAATGGGCAAGGAATTTTTATATTATTATCTACTAAATAAGTACTAGTAGGTGTCAATAATGGTAGAGAAAAGATAACTCAAAAATTTGGAGTCAATCAAATCACGGGCTTATAGGTAATTTCGGTTGATTTGTTCGGTCGAACTACGTTGTCATGGTATGCAGGAAAGGATATAGGGTTAATAGTACCTTTCATCCAGAAAAAAGTACTACCTACTAGAATATTCCCGAGGGATCATCTAACTAAAGTGTAACAATAATAAAGATGTCGGCCGTATAAGCAATTTATATTATTTTTTAAATTTCAACGTGGACCAAGACGCAGGCGCCAGCTCTAGATCATATTTTGAAGTTTCAAATCAAGAAACGAATGAAAATTGCACAAAGATTATAAGATTATAATAGAAAAAGCACCTGCAAAATTACTTATTTATACTCCAGCCACTCTTATTAGAATAATCAAATAGCACAAATACGTGACATCATAATTTAATAGTTTCACGGTCACATTGTTTGTGCATCGTCTTGAACTGGAGCATTTATTTTGAACTATATCTCCGAAATCATGATTACCCACCAACGGGCTAAAACCCAACGACTTTCTAGCGTGGCCGTAGATAGTACGGGTCACGGAAATTTTATGACCAGACATCCGCTACCCACCACGGCTGTCCAGCACGGGAAGGACTGTGCTCCATTTCGGAACATCGGCGTACCCATAGATAGTATTGCTACTTGCTACCGTTCCGTTAGGTTGAGATACACCGGCCAACTCTGGGAACCTCACGACGGGCGGTAGTCTCCCTTAACATCACCACCCAGGGGCAAGGGCTTAAGAAGGGAGGCCAAAGGTGGCCAAAGTCTTAATATACGCTGTAATTACTTGTGTTACATACTCCGCCGTTTTTTATGATAATTGTGGGCCGACAGGCTGACGGCAAATTTTTTTTCTGGTAAGTTGTTATCGTCGCCTATAAAGTATTCAGTACTCCGAGTGGATACGTTAGGAACTTGATGCTAAAGACGTAGGTTGCAGGTCTATGGCTTAATATAATCACAATATTGTGCTGACACTATCTTTTGAGGGAGTGAATATATGTGGAGTAGTTTGTATCCATCCAGTTGATCGGGTTCAATTGAATGCTGAAATGCTGAAATTAAACTAAGCAAAAGAAGACAACGTGCCCTCTGGATAAGGAATATATTTTGTTCATAATAAACTTAAATACTTACTCTACTTAATAAAGACTTACCACGGAAATTACAACTATAAATACACTAATTATTATGAAAAAGTAAGCAACTACAAAAAAAGGTTTTTCAGTGCTTAAAAAATTCTGTGACGTACCTTAATGATAATTTTAATTTGCAAAACAATTTGAAAAGGATAGATGCGAAAGCCTACTTGAAATTTCCCGCCTTTTTCCTTGTGTTTTCTATTTAGTTTATGGTTTAAATTCAAATTCTGATTCTGGTTAAATTTCCGGAGATAATGGCAGTATGATTTTTTTTACCATGTCTCCATGTCTTGATATTTTTCTATGCAAAAAATGAAAAATACACAAAACAAGCGTAACTGACATTATGACATTATTATAATGCTATTACATGGCTATTACGATAGTGCAATAATTGCCATTACAAAAAAATACAGCAATCATAAATATGTCAATGTCAAATTTATGACAGTTATAGACATCAACCAACGAAACGAATGGACCAATCCCAATCAATTACCTTCTACCTCCACCTACCGTCTAATCAAGAAACGACTTGATGTTTTGAAGGTCGCCACCACTGGCGACTTCATTCAAGTTATCATAATTATCATGATCATTCATATTCATAGTTAATTTTCAAACCGTGGCCAATGGTAGTTGTCCCGCACAGTTAAACCCATAACCCCGTGTTTAGTTTCCTACCTCCCAAAGTACACCAACAGTTAATAAACATGTCTAAATTATACAAAGTTATTGTGAAAACAGCGGAACCATTTGTGCCATCGAAACTTCGTCCGTTATGGGAACATCCAGCTGGTAATTGCTCTATAATTCGTTGAAATTCCTCGCCCTTCGATAAAAAAGACTTGAGTTTTTTTCATTATTTCACAGGTCCCAAGACAATTTTCTTCTGGGCCCCTGCTTTTAAATGGGTACGTTAATTTGTTTACGGATGTACTTATATTAGTCAAGGTTAAGCTATTAATATTCTGAAACCTTGTCCAGGGTTACACGTTGAAGATTTGCGATGTCAATTTATTTATTGATATTTAAATCTGCGCATGAATAATTAAAAATCAGATTTCCATATAACATTATCATTAGATTAGTTGAGTAGTCAGTAGTTTTGTTCATTATCTCGTATACTACTGGTTCTGACGTCAATGTCATTCACTGATAAGAAAAACTCTAGATATTACACTGAAATGAAATTATTTTAATCTGATTGTTATGTAAACTCAAATGATGAGTAGAAAATGCAATTAAAAATTATTCAAGCACTGTTCTTATTTGATCAAATTAAAAAAATATATTTATATCCTCGCATATTAGTTATATTTTATCTTAAAATATACAAAAATATTATATGCATAGGTACTTGTGATAATTTTCCCCAAGCAAAAAAAGTTGAATTTATTATGTGTTGAAATAATGGAATATTACACACAGGCACATAAGTATTTTCATATGAAATATTGAAATTTGTCCATCTAACTTTTTTAAAATACTAGCTGACCTGGCGAACTTCTTACCGCCTTATTATAAAAATTCGGTCCTTACAAAATGTATGAGAAAATGAATTTTATTCACAATGTTTTAATAGTTATTCTGCTATTTAGAAAAAAAATCAACTGCAAAGATTATAAAAATTTGTCTAGACGTTCTCGTGTTATAAATATTGTAACTCACACAACTATCTTTTATATTTAGAGATAGATTTAACTAAAACATATTCTACTAAGGGATTTCAAATACTTTAGTTATTGGGTTAAGCTTCTACATAATATCTTAAATTAATAAATAAATTAATCATAAAATTTTTGTGTAAGGATGAAGTAAGAAAGCTTGCAATCTTTTTGCACTCATTTTTATCATTTTTTGTGATAACTTCTTCTTCTTGCTGTAGGTTGTTGGGTAATTTTGTATGGACCTTGATCTTTTTTTATGATAGAATCAAAAGTTTATCTAATGCCAGTTTCCAAGTTGAACTATACATCTGTCATAAACATTTATTGATCAGATTGTATGGTTGACTTGTTTAAATAATCATTCTTGTGTGAGACAAAACAACACTTATTTCTTGAGATTTAATCCCCTAAAATTTGTATGAGAACAGTGGTTAACTTAATGGTTTTTTTAACCCATTGCATTTTTAAAAACTTTAATAATTGAAATTCAGTGTAACTACAAACCGATATATTTTTTAAACTACATTACAGAAATTGTAAGGAGCTTAGAGCCTAGCTTTGAACTTTTGAGCATAAATAAAATTTTCGTTCATTGAAAATTCAGTTATTGTATTATAGCTCATAGTATTGAATTCAATACTATGAGCCACACGCTCATGCACACATAAGTTTATAGCAATACTATGCCACTCATTAAGTCAAATGTGACATTACCGTTGCACATTACAAAGCTTCCTACTTATGCTCTGTGAGACAGATTGTTAAAATCTGTCACCTAGTAATAACTACTTATACCATACATATAGGATCTTCACTCTCTCTTGTCATATCATCTGTCTTGTCTTCATGCTTCAATTTAACACTTTCAGGGTTTGGTGTTAGCTGGTTTGGGTGATTTGAATCGGCCCGTTGAAACACTGTCCATTCCACAATGCACATCACTGGCGGCCACTGGTCTCATATGGTCCAGATATTCTCTTGTAATCATACCTAAGAACTACAGTTTGTTCGCAGTCAATGTGTTTGTTGCGTGTACAAGTCTATACCAGATAGGTAGAGTTATTAAGCACGAACAGGCAAAGAAAAAATAAATCTAATTCAAAAATAAAGTAGGTACACAAATGAGTTATAATCTCAGTGGGTTATTTAGTTATTTATTTATAGTAGGTAGGTAGATGAAATTTTCGCTCAACTTTTTAAAAGATACCTAGAATTTCTTAATGTATTCTCAAATGTCATAGAAAATCTCTAGATGAAAAAAATAAATCAAGTAATAGCTGTTACTTAAAGTAATAGACACTTTACTTGATTAATATTTTAAATATCTAAATATGACCTAAATGGAAGTAATCATATAATAGCTTCAGTTGTAGATCAATCATAGACACTTGTTTAATTTAAATCATCAATTGAAAAGAAGGACAGGCAATGAAAATCTAGATTGCAATATCTGCAGTCTAGGCTTAGGTATTTATGAATGCTTCTGATATACGTAATAAAAGGTGCTAAATAATTGCCAACAGCAGTGGTTGAAGTTTTCACATTAAATAAAACCATTGGAATAAATAATAAAGAATGTTAAATGACGATATTATCATAAATATTATTATGAAATAAAACGGGAAGTTAACTTCCCATCTTATTACTTATAATCACCTTATAATAATAATATAATCAAATTTAATTTCATAATGATAAGAGACATTTACCTGAAAATTTTATGGTGTGCTTAATATAAAATCAGAATCTTGGATTTGGATCATTTTTTCTGTATAAGTTTTTAAATGTTTAACTTTATACTTATATAAAATGAAGAGTTAACGCTGTCAGCAATCTATATATTAAATTAATAAAAGATCCAAATACTTTTAATGAATTATACATACAGTGAGCTTGATAGATTGCTGCATCAATTATTTTTTTATTTGAATTTAATAAGCGCATTCCAATCTACTTTATAAAATGTGTTAACACAAGGGAAAGCTGTGATAACAATGAATGAAAGAAAAGATAGATTTGACCATCATATTGTATACACCATACTTAATTATACGTTATACATTGTTATATAGTAATGGGAATATTAAAAAAATGTTATAAATATCATGTCTATTTTTGTAAGACCATTTTTACTGTTTGAAATATATATTTTTTGACATTTTTATCTATTATTTAATGGCCTTCTTTTTCCTTATCTAATACAGTTTACTTTTTGTGTTCTACCTGTTCTTGATCTGAAATGTTCATAATTCATTTTCTAACCCATCATTACTTAACATTCGTTCTGTTGGTTTCTAAGCATTGTCTTTTAAATGCATGGAAAAATTTACAAGGCAAATAAGTATTTACCTACAATGATTAATGCAGAGTATGCCTGTAATTCTTGCATGACAACAGGAAACTACTAGTGCTAGTACTAGAGTCCTACTACCTGTGTGGTATATAATAAAAAAACTAAAGAAGTTTTTTCCTCATTGATCCATCGCGAGGTACTATCTAGCTGGAGGAAATATAAAAAGTATTAATTATTATTATTATTTTAATTTGTGTTACTACATTTTAACCGCAAGACGTCTTGATAAACATAATCATTGAAAATCAGTTGAAAATACACAAAAAATCGCAAGAAACGATCGTGCATGAAAGGTTCTTTAGGATACCCTAAGGTGGCTGGTGGATGGCGCCACTGTCGCCGTGGTGAAGCGATAAAGATGTTCAGAGGCATTTATTACTCGTATAATTTTGTTTTTCAACGCGAAAGAAGTCGCTGGCAATAGCTAGTTTGAATATAAAGAATGAACTATATCATTAGGTATGTAGGTAATCAAAATGTTTTCCTAGTTACTTAACCTGTAGTCTAGTTATCTACACTTATTCATGGAAATATCATCAATATGTACTTACGTAATAGGTATTGATGATTATTCTTATTTACGCAATAAAATTTCACTGATTTTATTTCTCACATAAATGTAGATATCCAGTAAGATAGGTAAGTACATACGTATGGGAAAGCGACAGTGACGAAGTCAAGACGAAATTATCTTCATGGTGGAATTATTCAACATTATTGATAGTGTTAAATAATTCTGCATTTTTATGCTGCATGACGGTAAGTAGGTGGTTACCGTCGCCTAAATGAAAGCAAAAGGGCTATTGTATGCAATATAGAAACAATGCACTTACAGGATAAAGGGTATGGGAGAAGGTGGGGTTAGGGAAGCATGGACACCTTTACTCGCGAACCGAAATAAAACAGTAGGTAGAATGGTCAAAATCAGTATTGACTTACACATTTGGGGCTAGTAACACTACCTGTTAACCAAACGGTCGTGGGTTCGAATCCCGCTAGGAAATGTTTCCTATGTGTTAACATTTTACCTTTGTACCCGAGTCCAGCCTGAGTCATGGATGTTTTGTATTTATAATATGTAGTTACTTATGTATTTATAAAAAAAAAGTAATCTAAGTAGTATATCAACTGTCATACTTCTTAGTTGCTTACTGTGGAACTAAGTAGATGGTGCTGTGTAGAATGTGTGAAGATATTTATTTATCATAAAACTATTTTTCTACTTATAAGTATACATCAACCAACTGCTGCCGATCTTAAAAAAAATTTCGTTATGTCTATATTTCAGGCTTTAGTCTTGGCATCAATCGATGAATTTCGTCGCCCAATCGATCAAGTGTCGACATCGCAGTCGGCAACATTGGGTCTCACAGGCCTCGTTTGGACTCGCTATTGCCTTGTTATTAAACCGATAAACTATGCATTGTCTCTCTGCAATTTCAGCCTCGGTGTTGCTAACAGCATACAATTTTTGAGAGCTTTAAACTATCAGAGACAGTTAAAAGTTGTAACCTAAAATGTTTCTTTGGCAATTTAAAATGACGACTTTTAGCCAAATCAGAAATTTAACTGATTTAAAGACGTAATTTTAAATTGATTCAAGGGGGTTTACCAAACTGCACTTGATCTTGAAACTGGTATATTTTAAGTTTATAAAAATGGGTACTTACCTACTATAAGCATTCCTATTAGACGCAGTGGCAGTAGGTAATTTTCAAAGTAGGTATTAAGTTTACTAGGTACTCGTATTTAGTTAATAAAATAATTTCAAAATAAAACAATATAAATTTTAACTCTAAAACTTCATTTTCATAATATTTTCATTGAATTAAGAATAAAATGTGATTGCCAGGCTGGCACGTCGACGACGATCACTTGATGATAGGTATGTGGCTAAGGACACAAGCCAGATCCAATCCAAGTAGGTGACTACTTACTACTTACTTGGATTGGATCTACCACGTATTTATTCTACTTACAAAATAATAAAATATACCAATTTCAAGTATCACCATATCTTTTCTGACTTGCCTTGCCCTATGTACCAAAAATTTACAAATCGAATTTATTTATTTTTAATTGTGCTAACATACTTAATTTAAAAACTTACCCATACCCACGATGAATGTATTGTATTATTTAACTACCTCTACTTCCCTAATATATTTTACGTAAGGTAACCACCCAAGTAGTCACAAATAAGAGACTAAATGTACAAAATTAAGTTTTTAGTAGTAATCGTGCCATATCTAGATTTTTTGTTTTTACCTATAATGTAACTTTAATCGAATACTTATACTTGAATCGAATAAATTAAAGTAGTTTGTAGATAACTATTAAATATGCATGATTTGTGTTTATTTGCATGTTATTGTTGTTATTAAATCTTATTTTTTATCAGTTTAGTGTTTTTATTTTATTTTATGTTTTGCTTCTTAGCTAGTTAGGTACGTAATGTACCAAAGTATCTCGTAAATTGCTGTTATTAGGTATACTTAAGTATGTGAAATTGCTTTTATTGTAGGTACGTTATTCTGAACAAGCTAAAAAATAAAACATCCGCAAACAAGCATTACATAAAATCATTTAAAAAAAAATCGTATGTATGAAATCCATTATCATCATCTCAGCCGCAAGACGGTCCATTGCTGGACATAGGACTACCTAGGGCCTACCCCATAATTTTTCAATAAGAGCGGTCATCCACAAGGTGGACAGACCTTGTGGATGGACGTCTGTCCACCTTGTGGATGGACGCCTGCGCTACGTTTGTCAGTCTGTGGCCTCTACACGAGAACCTTCCGGCCCTAGCAGCCGTCGGCTCTCCGTACTAAGTATGTGTCCTGCCCACTGCCACTTCAACTAAGTATGTGACGACACGTTTGGTCTAGTGGCTAGTAACACTAGCGGTTAACCAAACGGTCGCGGGTTCAAATCCCGCTAGGGGCAAATGTTTATTAAATTATCAACTGTCTACCATCCATAATACAAGTATTAGTTGCTTACTGTGGAACTAGATGGTGCTGTGTGGAATGTGTGAAGATATTTATTTATTTATAACTTATTGATCCGTTGGCTTGTGTCGGTCAGTCGGTACGGTAAATTTCCTCATTTCTGATTTGATCTCGTAGTAGGTAAGCCCTCTCTATAGCTTGAGTGTTGGAACTTCAATAGACATTTTTCTTAATTGAATTGTCGTTCGACATGCTGACGATCCACTTGATGGTAGGTGGCTAATGTCGCTACTCAAGCAACGTCACAGGATGGTCACAGGTCAGCACCTGTGCTGCCGACCAAAGTAGGATTAGGGAAGGATAGGGAAATGGGAGGAATCATTCCCCATAACATTGCTGTATTAAGTATTTAGTGAATCGTATATCCGTATGCCGTATACACCTTCATGATGATTTTAAATACCTATGAATTTTGACCAGCGACTGCTGTTAATGAATCCAAGGCTGGATTTACACAGGAGGCTAGTGCCAAAAATTCGTAGCTTGAGAAAAAAAAAATTGCGATAAGTATAAAAAATGCTTCAAAAGTGTGAATTTATAAATAAAATATATTTAAATTTCAGAGTTCGGCACGAAGTTAATAACGGCACTTTTTACGGAACGCTACTGTGTGCTTGCGCTCCACGCGCCACGCGGGGCCTGGCTCAATTATACAGTTATAAGTTGATAATATTTAAAAGACTTTTACTTCACTAAAAAAGGCCTCAATCTTGACGTGCTTCTCCGATTTTGTGTTAGAAAAATCCTTTACCAAGAGAAAATATATTTAGTTGTTAGTCTGTAGTGTCAAGTTATCTGTGACTAAGCTATTTTTAGCTTATCAGTGCACTGTGATTAATACGACGATGACATGATATGAAATGAAAATCCATCAAAATAAACCAACGTCCATTACCAACGTCATTCATTGGCATGTCATGATGACATGATGGATTGTACATAAAAAAAAACAGATTTCTTTCCTTTAGAAGTTATTTATTATATTAAAATAAAATTGCTAATGAAATTAAAATAACTGTAGTACCTTGTGACAAATTTTATTATTGAGTTCTAATTGGTCAATATATTTATTAATATATAAAACACACTTTATTTAAAAGGTATCTACCTAATAATTTTTTTTAAATATCTAAAAATTTCCTTTATAACTTTAATGTTTAACAATTATAATTTCTCAATCGTTATTCTTAGATGGCTGGCTATTTTGAAGAAATGGGCTGGCGCGAGCTAGAAGATGGTCAACGACCAGATTTTTTAGAATTGGCTAGATTTCTGAGGGATTATGGAATATATGGCCCTAGAGAATGGCCAAGGTCTGTAATATATTATATATTTTTATACCTAAAGCCTACATACCACAGACGTGGCTATAATAATAATAATATATATTATAGCCACGTAAATATAATATATCAAATTGTGAATATTATATCATAGCAATGTAATGTATTCGTCATGGTGTAAGATGCTAAAATAAATACCTAATGAGGTACTGTTAATTTCTGTATAATTATGTTCAACCAAATGCTAAATTTATAAATATAAGATGCTACATTATGTTTATCGGTCCCTAATTCCACACTTACTTGATAATATATAGACTAGCTCTGCTTACAAATAACTAGCCCGTGACTTCATTTAGATGGTAATAAACTATTGGTGCGCCAAATTTCTTCCATTTGGAATCCATAACGAATTTTCGTTTAGCCGTTTTTGCGTTATTTAAGTTTCAAACCTTCACATAGTATGTAATTGAAGTCACTGCACACGTCTATCGGTCAGCATATTTGCTAAAAAACCACACAATGGATTTTGATGCGATTTTCACTAATGGAAAGAGTGATCAACAAGGAAGGTTTTTGTATATCATTTGGAGAAAAAAAAACCATGCGAAGCTAGTTTATATAATAATACAATTAGGATATGTATAATTATATCAGATATGTTTCATTACAAAAATGTTAGGTTAATGAAACTGTTAGGGTGTGACTGTCATAGTTGCTGTAAACGGATTTGTTAAACATGTTCATGTCGAGCTGCACTATCCAACTCGTAAGTTCCTTTTATTTTATAAGATGACTAACATTTTCGAGAGGATGGCTAATTTTTATAAATTTATAAAGTTTTTTAGCCATAACTACATTTTCTCAGCTTGGCCACTCGCCTTGGAAATATAGTTGCACTTGTTACCCCTTGTAGACATCACTGAAGAGGAAAGGTTGTTTTTAGGAATGAACTCTCCTGCTTTAAGAAATGAAATAATTACACTCCTAGACCTATTTAGAGGAATGCAAAAAAAGGCAAATTTATATGAAAATACATTTGTTTGTACAATATAAGCTTTTAAAATTTGTTAAATAGAATCAATTAATTCAATTAAAATTTTTGCACATAAAAAAATTACACATCGAAAATACACCCAAATTAGCACCAGTCTTAATTGTGAAGAGTTTTGACCTAACCCAATGAAAATTGGATATTGTTCTAAACAGTGTTTGTTCCCATTGCCAAGGTTTAGGTATATGATTTACTAACGTTATTTATTTATTTAACAGATTGCCCCCACCAGCATCTAGAGAAGCAGTGGAAAATTTAGAGGAGATCACAATTGAACAAGAGTCTGACGATTGTAAATGTCCAATATGTTTGAATAAGTTTAAAGTTGGAGATAAACCAAAGAAGATGCCATGCCATCACATGTTTCACGACACTTGTATATTGACATGGTTGAATAAGGTATACTAGTTTTATTGATATTAAATTATTATTTGGCAAACACATTAGCAGACGTGATTTATGGTCAACTCGCAGGGGCTCTAGCTGGCCACCGTTTTTTAAAAAGAGCTTTACAATGCCCACGAACGAATTAAAGGAACATGATACATATTATGTAGAATACTCATAAGCAAATTATTCATTACCAGCTAATTAAGACAGTTTTTTAAAATCCATTAACTGCATTTTATTTATTCAATTAATATAAAAACCAAAGAAAATAAATTGCATTGTACTTTAATAGTAAATAAAAACATGTTAAATTTAATTTTCAGACAAACTCGTGTCCATTCTGTCGATATGAATTACCCACAGACAATGAGGACTACGAAGCGTTTAAAAAAGAAAAGGATCGCGCCGAACAGAGGGAAGAAAATATACGCGAATTACACAATTCTATGTTTAGTTAAAATTAATGCATTTGAGTGAATCAAACATAATGGTGAAGGGGTTACTTTCAATAAATAGCTGACACTACAATATGTTTTTTATTTTTATGCTTTTAATAAGATATTTATGTAAAATCAATTTAATTAATTTCGATAGGAGTGCAGCTAACGTAAAATGGAAAAATATTATTTATTTGTTAACGATACTGGCATTCCTTGAAATATATATTTATTTCATATTTAATTATAAATATTTTTTTATAATACTTGGCATATGTATATATTTATTTATATTGACATGAATATATCAATATATTTTGTCTATATCATTCAGAATGCTAACCTCCCCGTTTTAGTCAGATGAAAATTTTAAATTTGGATTTGAAACGTCATCAACGTTGTCATGAAAGGATTTGTCAATTTCAAAATTGTTAGTTGATAAATATTATTAAAATAATAAAAAAAATAGGTAAACAAATTCATTTACCAATATGTGTGCAAGGAAAGCGTAAGTATTTAATTATTTTAGAATGTTTTAGTTTGTGTTTTATGAGTGATACAGCAAATATGATGTATTTAATATAATGGTAGTAATAGATATTACATATTTATTTAATTCTTAGATTTAAATTTTTTACAAAATATAAAAAAGAATATATTAGGTAGGTATTATTATTGTAATAAAAATTTTGTTTCAGAGTTTGCAAATGTCCTCCAAAGATAAAAAAAAATTGTAAACCACCGAAGAGCACTGACTGTAAAGATGTTTCCGAAATTATCGAGGCGCTTACATTTGAGGCAGAAAGTTAGTACATAATTCAAGTTTTTAAATACAATATTGTAGCAGACAGGATAACGAGTACCTATGGAGAGTGATGACACCTTCAGGAAAATACAAAACGTGTCATGTACCTACACTTTTGAATTTTTTAACTATCCTTTGCCATCACCTTCATTCTACCAATATTATAAAAGCGAAATTTTGTGAAAATGGATGTATGAATGTATGTATGAATGTTTTTTACATTGGATTTGGATGAATATTTGGCACACAGATAGTTTATTAGTTGAATTACCTAAGTATTTATGATACTTTTTATTCAGGAAAAAAGTTAGGTCCCCTAGAGAGTCTAAAAATATAATAATATGGGCGCCACTGTCACTGTGGTGGCGCCACCGTCACCGCTGCGATAAATATGTCTGGCGTTATTTATTATACTCATATATTTTCTCAGGCACCAGCGACGTCAATAAATTGCACATTTTTATTTATTTATTTAAATAATAACTAACTTCAGAAAGGTCTTTCATAAAATAATTTCTCAAAATACTTTTCATAGTTCTAAAAGATGGTTGTTTCGTTCTTTACGTTGCCCTTTCTGGAGACATACAATTAGTTAATACAAATATACTTAGTTAACAAGTCTTACAAAGTTTTTATAAATTTTATAATAACACAGTTGCAAATATGTGTCTACTTACAGGGAAACAGAAGAGAGACGCTCCCAAACCGCCAAAATTTAAGACGAAGCAATTTAAACCTCTTTTTACAAGGGAACCATGTGTGCCAATGACGCCAGCGATGCATACAAGGTGGGTGACTTAGTTATAGGCAAATAGGTATACAACTTGCTGTTCATTGATGGCTTAGTTGAGAAAATGCTTGCTTTACAAGGCATTTGTATTGGTTCTTTATTAAAGACGCACTGCACCATACTCCACCCGGTCTCGTTGCACGAATTGCAAAAATTTTAAACAGTCATTTTAAAGGTCCAAAAACTGGAGTGATTTTTTTTATGTGTATGTGACAGACTGACGGTCCACTTGATGGTAAGTGGCTACCGTCACCTATAAGTTACGCTAGAGATGCGCTGCCGACCTTAGTCAGATCAAAGATGAGGAATTTAAATCTTCAGTGTGTTTAAATTTTTATCTTTTGATCATCCTTCAGGAACATATAATTTCTTTATGATAGACTGAGTTGTTAAGGTGTGAAAGCGTAACAAACAAACTCAGCTGTAGCATTTATAATATTAGTTAGGATTATTCGTTATATAAATAGTTGCAAGTATAGACTATAGGTATATTAAACAATATGTGTTACAGGCTGAAGTATATTGGACACTGTTCGCTTGAACCCCCAAGGAAATCCGACGCAAGGTTTGTTTTCACACTTTTCTAATTGTTATCATAGCTTTCCATAGTCCCCCTTTCAAATGCTGGGTCAAGGTCTTTGTGAAGATATGCACTATTAAAACTATGCCTATAACAAATTTGTGCAATACTAAGTGTCGCACGCGATTTCGTCCGCGTAACTTTATGTAATGTAGCTTTATAGTACTCTATAGGTGAAAGAATTTTTAAAAAAAGAATTTTTAGTTTATTCATTACAAACAAAAATACAAATCTCTTTATAATATTAGTATAGATATAGTAATGGCATTCGCTTTTATGTGGATTTTATTATAATACGTGTGAGAGAGCCTACCAGTTAATTTCATTTATTTTTACCAATAGGGAATACGCCGATTTTGATTTTCCGTCGACGTCTGACGAGGAGACCAGTGGAATACTGAGAAAAAGAAAGAAAAAAGAGAAATTCAAAAAGAGAGTACGATACTTTGACCTGTTACCTGGAGACATTTTATTGCCAGCGCCAAATCCTATAGTCAAGCATACGGCTTCTGATAAATCTATTTTAAATGTAAGTATAAATTTAAATAGTGACATATAATAATTCATCACTTTTAAAATTTTGTTTCTTAAGGTTTTGTCTTGCCAGGATTAGAACTTGGGACACTTGAGTCAGAGACTTTAACCTTAACCACCTTTCGCCCAATGAATTATTAGAATTTTAGAAGAACCATTGCGGTCGATGACTGCACACTTAGTACGTTAAGAACTTCTTTGTATTTTCTATAATATATTATAACTAGCTGCTGCCCGCGACTTAGCCCGCGTAACTTTGTAACGTTGTATTAGTAAAGATAAATATAAAAATATTTCCCGTCAGAGACATCTGTTGATTTAAATTAATAACATTATGTAAGTTCTTACCAGATGTCGCTCTCGCGTCAGACATCTGTTAATTTAAATTAATAACATTACGTAAGTACGCCTCTTTTCTGCAGCCTTGTTTGTTCCTAAAAATCTTACCAGATGTCGCCTTCATATTTAATTAAATTAAATGGTTGTTTAATACTTACGACTTCGCCCGCGTAACTTTGTAAATTATATACTTAAAACCTTCTTCGAGAACCACTCTATCCATTAGTGAAAACCGCATACATATGGACAGACAGACAGACACGCGGCGGAGGACTTTGTTTTATAATATGTAGTGATTCTACCCTACCCATAATAAATTTATTGTTATAGGTGGGCAGTCCTAAAACAAGTGGTGATGTGATTCAAGCAGAAAGAGCAGTAGCCAAGCCGGGACAAATGAAGCCACCATTGCCTCCAAAATCAGCTCACGAGTTAGTATTCACTGTTGACTATTTTAAATACTTTTGAGACATTTTGTAAATGCATTGCTTGGTTCACCGCAGGTTGTTTAAGCCTCACAGTGGAATAATAATAAACAAGGACAAGGAGTTTGTTCCCGACGTTGTACACATTCCAGGTCCGAGCAAATTGCCTAGGTAAGTCATTATAATATTAGTTAATTATGCCAAATAACGAAAAGTATATATTCTGTATTGATTTCATAAATAAAGTGTCATGCTCAGTTTGTCGTTTTCCATAAAGGTTCCAAGGTACTTGTAGATGTCATCGATAGATACCTTATTCGTTTAACAAATACTTCTTCTTGGGTTGTGATGTATTGCTCCGAAAAAAAAATGCTTATATGAAAGAAGAATAAAAATCTCTATAAGATGGTTTTATTTTTTTAATTACTTAAAACATTTGCCTCTAGTGCCCGAATCGCCTCCGGAACAGCAAGAAGAGTAGAATAGAATAGCACACACAAGACACACATGACACACACGAATACAACTAAAATTTATTATAACATTTTTAACATATGTTTACAGAGCGTTAAGACCAAAGCCATGTTGCAAAGGAGGGTAAGTTAATTTGTTCATATTTTTTGTATAAATTATTATGTATATAAAAATTTTCTGAGCCAGTTTTGGCTGCCCTTTAAATCCGGCTTAAAATACTACCTGAATATAACCTGATAATAATATTGTTATTTTTGATTAAAACATTAAGAATAATATTTTGCTTTTCTGAATAATAATATATTATCTGGTTTAAGTGCACCGTAAAGTGATTGTATATTTCTCAATTTGATTTGATATTTTTTTTATAGGAGATGTCATAGGAAGACTTGCAGCAGACCAAAATGTCGGCAAGTATTTTCTATGCCTTGTTTATATGATGCTTTAAATCCACAATGAAACGTGTTTAAAATGAATTGGTCCTTTTCAGAAAATATGCGGCCAGAAAGCAGAGACGTTTAATGAGACAGAGAAGGTGAGACATACCTATTTCTTTCTAGTGTTTCATCAAATTAAAACATTTATTTAATACACATGTATTACTGTACTACATGATCTTTATCTTCCATTTTTGGTATGAACCTAATATCCAATATTCTACAGTAAAATTTTATAAGCAAATTAAGTATTCTTCTTAAAGTGCCTTCCATTGGAGGTTAGCCTTCAGCTCTGAAAACCTGTACTTGTCTACATAGAGATGTCTATTCTTTTCTTGATTTTACATAGCCATCACTATCACTATCAACTATTTTGCCCATCACTATCAACTGAAGCAGTTATGCCCCTGGTGTTCAATTTGTCGCTTTTTGACGATTTGCAACAAATTTCTGGTCATATTTCATTACTGACTGTAAGCTAATTAAACTTATATGACTATATATAAGCTAATAACAAATAACATTTTCCTAATGTGTCGGTGTATAAATAAGTATGGACTGAAAGTTTTTGTACTATCTAATGTAACTGCTTGTGCTCCTATTTCTTTAATTTCTCCAAACTCAATTTCTACTGTAATCCGTACCTAACTTTGAAACGATTTTACTAGGGGTGGGTCCAACATAGCATACACGACACTCGGAGTGGGAGAGGGCAAGTCGAGGGCGAGAGGTACACAGAAATATCTCGGCGCAGATGACGATCCATGTGGAATGGACGATATACCGAGACCCGAACATGTGAGACCTATTTGCATTTTCTTTATTTTTTATTTTATTTAAAATGGGTTTGGCTAGCGTCTAGCCGTGTAGCGAGGGTGAGGCCTATGATGCAGCGAGCTCACCCAGAAGATGCCTATTCACTCGTACTTTGAAAGGATATGGGTTATATGAGCTTGAAAACACCGACAGGGAGTTCCAAACCTTGGCAGTGCGCATTATAAAGGATGTTTTATAAAGGATGTCCTTATAAAGAATTCGACAAGATTTTGACAAGATGAAGATGCTTACCAGCCGTAAGTCTGAATGTCCGATGGAAGAAAGGGGAAGGTCGTACGAGCTCGTGCAGCTCCTGAGCACACTCTCCGAAGTACATTTTATATAAGACACATATACCTATTTGCATGTGCCAACACAACTCGAAATTATAATATCTTGCTCTTCTGGATTGCTTGCTAAAAACACTTCATATTTATTCTAGGTCCGAATACCTTCGCACTTAAAAAAGGGCACGTTACAAACACATTCCTTGACCGTCTTACCGTGCACCAAAGACAAGAAATCCAACATTCATTATGGTATTTTGACTGGATCTTTTAACATGTACGATGGAAAATTTAGTAAGTTGCTTTTTTTTTAATATTATTTAACGTATATTGCAATATATACGTTAGATAATAATATAAGTATATATATTGCAAGTAAGTAGGTACTAATTGTTATTTTTATAACAGGCGGTAGGTCGAAAGGTAGACAAGCTCTAACAATGAGTGTGATGGCATATTGCCTAGCATTTCATTATCACCCCAAACAGTGGACTATGAAGCTGGTGGATAATCTTGTCGACGCTGGCGATCAATGGTTTGTAACATTTTTTATATATTATAAATACTAGCTGGTGATCGCGACTTCGTCCGCATTGAAAAATAAAATATAAATAAATATTCACACATTCCACACAGCACCACCTAGTTCCAAAGTAAGCAACTTAATGCTTGTATTATGGATACCAGACAGTTGATATACTACATACATACAATACTATTTTTTTGTAAATACATACATTTTATAAATACAAAACATCCATGACTCAGGTATAAAGGTAAATGTTAACACATAAACATTTGCCCTGCCCCTAGCAGGGTTCGAACCCGCGACCGCTTGGTTACAGCTAGGGCTACTAGCCACTAGACCAAACGTGTCGTGAAATATAACATCTGACAAAATATATGAGCCATACAATGCTTGACATCTTTACTGCTTTTTAATTTTTTGATGATCCATCGGGTTGAGTTATTGAGGCTTGAAAAGGTAACAGACAGACAGTGTACCTCTAACTTTCACATTTATAATTTTAATAAGTAGGTATATGGATTCTCGATTATTCCCAGGTATTTACAATGTCTAGAAAAAGTCCACGACCATTCTGCAGTGCAGGGCATGTGCGAAGTTCTACCTTTCGGCAAAAAGCAGACTTTGGTGTTGAATGGGAAACGAATGCAAGTTCTCTTGTGCGAACCGGACATTGTGGGGTACACGATGTCTCTAGATCCAACTGTGTATAACCTTTGCAGAGGATTGAAGGCTTTCTTCAGAGACAACCGTGCCGGTGTAATGATGACAAGGTGCTTATATGCTTATTTATTGCCTTAACTATAATGTGTTTCGAATCAAAATCAAAATTTTTATTTATCAATTAGGTTTCTCCAAGAATCTCTTATGAGTGTCATTATAAATTTAAATTTACCAGGGTTTCGGAAAAAAGCCAAGATCCTGAAAAGAAACTCGGGATACAATTCTTTTTGTCATCTTTAAAATAATAAAAAAGCAACAATTACAATCATTTCAATTATTTATAAACATAATCAAAGTTTAATCAAAACTACTAAACATAGTAGTAGTATTAAAAACTCCGAAAGAGTATTTTAATAGCCTTGCTTTTGAATCTTTTGATTACACTTTTGAATTTATTATTTATAGATAAGGCTCTGATTATCTCTAATCTAATCTAAGCTCTGACTAGTTTATTTTAAAACCGTATATATCAATAATAAGAAAGGTTTTAATGGTACGATTTAATCATGCTTTCAGAGTTTTAAAGGTGGTCATATGGAGGGATAAAATATGTTATTACATTTTCGACCCGGCCGGCAGAGACTCTAGAGCTCATTCGAATTTTTCAAACGGTTGCGCCGCACTTATAAACGTGCACGACTTGACGGCGGTGGCAGAAGTTCTGCTCGCACGTAGTTTGGTAGAAGACCAAAAGTTTGTTCTGGCACCCCTGAAGGTGTTGAGGATGATAGACGAACAAGCGGATGAGGATTTCGAATCGGACAAAGAGCTCACACAGGCTGAAAAAGCAATGATGGGATACAGGATACTGAACGAGAACTGCGCCATAGTTAATGCTAACATGCATCTGGGCGATAGATGTTTCGAAGATGCGAGGTTCCGTCAAGCACTGACGGTAGCTGTTATAGCGATGACTTACGCGAAAATTTCACCACCCAACACTTGGTACACTAAAACGTTGGATAAGATTTTACGCCTCGGAAACAAATTGTTCGTCGACTGCATACACCCAAAAGTGATGATAGATATCACCATAGACAACATTCCCAACGAAATAACAATAGGTCCGTACGCGTGTGAAATTATAATTTACAGGGAGAGAACGAAAGGTCAACTGTTCACTACAAAAGAATGCATATTCAATATAAGGAGTGGCCTGGAAGACTTTTTCAGTCACGAGTACAATAGTGGTATACTGGAATTCAACAACTACGCTCTTGCTATTTGGAGGCAAAAAGAAATGTACTACTTGTTCGATCCGTACCCGAGGACTAACGACGGCCTTCGTTCGGTTCAAGTAGGGCGCGCCTGTTGCATAATGCTGCTCAATCCTGGAGCTATGGCGGCCGTATTCACAAACAACTGGGACTATTTGCCGGCCACGACACAATTTCAAATACACGCCTTCAAAGTGCTCAAGTTAAAGAAAAAGGGACCAAAGGTAAAGTTTGCTTAACATGTTTTGTTTAAAAGGCGATAGGCAAACTGACGGTTCACCACTTGATTGATAGTAGGTGACACAAGCTGCACTGGGGAGCACAAGTGCACTGCAGAATTGCAGAAATTTGGAAGTTTTCAATATATTATTTACACAAACGATAAAATCTAATTAAAAGTAAATTTACGGTTTGATACGGTTGCACTAATTGAATTAGCGAAAAACGAGGAAGGTTTGTGTACATTTATTAATTTGCAAAAAAGAATTGAATCCATGCGAATACGGGAGCGGATAGCTAATATAATACTGGCTGTTGCACGCGACTTCGCCCGCGTAACTTTATAAAATATAGCCTATGTTATGTTACTCCTCGACAAAGTAGCTTCCAAACGGTGAAAGAAAGCTTCCAAACGTTTTCAAATCGGTCATCAAATCTTTCCTCTTTATAATATTAGTATAAATAGACAAATGAAATAATGTTTCAGATGGCATTAGTTTGCACTCTGAGTGACGAGCAAGTGCCCGGTGCGAAGGGGAAATCCAAAAGAAAAGTACTTGAAATGAGTCAGGCCAGAGGTGACGGAAAAGAAATAATTCACGATGTTATGCCCGATGAAACCTTAGACGAGAAACTGGAGGAGGTAAAACTAATTGTTTTAGCCTATTTATAGTTATGTACTTAATATAAGATATGCCTTAAGGGTAAATTGTATCTTGGCTTTAAACCAAAACTAACTAATAAAGCTTTAACCTACACTCTTCATAAATTGATAATTAAGTATGCCTCCTCTTTCCTTATCAAATATATAATTTTTAATGGTTTTTCTTAGCCTCAAATCGACGAGGAGAAAATGGGCGATATAATATCGTTGGTCGATAGTATCCAAGAAGATTATTTACCTCCTATACCTCTGCGGTTTAAAAACATGGCTCCAGAACCGTTTGAGCCGAAAATTGGTTAGTTAATTGCGAGTTTTTTAGTGATAAAAGCCTTAAAGGTTATTAACACCGTTATCAAGCACTTAATAACTTTCTATTTATTTATTACTATCAAACACAAGATGATAACCAATATCTGTAAACCATTAATGGTTGGTCTAGATATTTTATTTTACATATATAATTATAATAATTACATATAATAATCACAATTACCAAGAAGGTGTCTAAATCAGGGGTTAAAGGAGGTTGAATTTAACAAAGAATGGTTGTTTGTTTAGTGAATTTGGATTCGCCGACTGTGTCGGTGACTCAGGTGGTTCCGCCGTGGCCGAAGCCCCGCGATAAGACCAACGAGCCCCCGGAGCCTGATCCGGATCCAGAGCCGACTCCACCCCCCACGCCGCCTCCATTGCCGGTAATTCATTTCAACAAAACCAATTCATTTCAACAACACCAATTCATTTCAACAACACCAAGTCATTTCAACAACTCCAATTCATTTCAACAAAACCAATTCATTTCAACAACACCAATTCATTTCACCAACACCTATTAAAGCATTTGAATAAAACTTACTCATTTCAACATTTAAAAAAATTAAAATAGATAATTTCATTGTGAAGTTTCATTCCAAATTTCATTTACTATAAGTCTTATATATTTTTCGACGATAGACATCTTTATTATAGTTTTTAATAATTTTCCTTTTCTTATTTTCAGCCACCAGAAGGCGGCGTAGAAGAGGTATTATTAGAATATTAAGTTATTATGTTTACATTGTTATTATTTTTATATCAAGACAAAGCACGTAATGAGCAACAGTAGAAGCTTTTTGATTATATTTTCAAGACGGTAATGCAAAATGTATAGGTAGGTTTATGGAGTAAAATACTACGAGTATTTTACTTTCTTATAATAAAATTGTTAGCGTTGATCAGGCATGGGATTGAAATCCAAAAAAATATCCTAGGATCCTATGGGATCCTAGACGTGGGAGCCAAGTGGAAGAAGGCATATTTACTATATAAAAAACCATGTTTTATTACAAAATAAGATAATATTTCTTTTAAAAAGACCGTGTCTAATTATGGTTTTTCATTTGATATTTCACTCGATAGGTTTCTGAAGAAAAAACAATATTTTCATACAAAAAAATCGATTACGTCATAACTGGATAATGTATTAGGTCCGCCATATTCAGCCAACTCTAAAATGCTTATTAAGACTCCTACTAAACTTTCCTGAAAAAAAAAATCTTCATACGCGAATTTCCCCACACGAATAAAACCAGGTTCAGGACCTATACTTTAGATCCTTTTTAATAACCGTTAAATTTGAAAATGTGAATAGGAGGAGGCCGCCGAGGAGGAGGAAGATGAAGAAACGGCAAAGAAGAGGAAAGAGGAAGAAGCCCAGAGGAAGGCTGAGGAGGAGGAAGCTCGCAGGAAAGCGGAAGAGTTGCCGCCGCCCCTCCCTCCGCCGCCTCCATCGCCGCAGCCCGAGCCCGAGACCGAGGTACTCCTAACACTTATCACAAATATAATACAATAAGACATAATCGGTCTTACTACAAAAACATTAAACACACTTTAAACAGGCTTTGAACACGTGTTTAAATAAAACATTACTACAAAAAAGTGTCTAAGCATTGTTTAGGGTTAGACAAAATTAATCTGCATAAAATAAAAACGCGTGGCCACCGTTGCCATAACTCAATACCATTCACGTACTTTAACACTGTCTACAGAATCAAGCGTTAACTAAGATTTTGTGGTTGAGACATTTTAAACGCTCGCTAAATAATGTTTAAATAGTTATACATTGTCTAAGTAATTACGTGTTTAAACAGTGGTTATTAAATTGTCAATTGTAAAAGAATAATACAAAAAAAAATTATTTGCTTAAATGCTGTTGTCTCGTTTGAATTTTAGCTCGCGCCGGTAGAAATGGCGGAAGACGAAGTGCAAACATTGGAAGAACCGGTTAACGTAGACAGACGCGTTCTTCTAACTGAAGACGCCAGGTATAGATTCAAACTGAGAAAGATTCGCCAAAAGATGACAGCGCCCCTGACAGAAGACCAGTTGGAGATGACTCCGTCGCAGGAGTTGGCGAAGCCGAGCAATTTCAGGAGTCTGCCGGACGGTACGCAGATAGTGCGAGGCACGACCGCCATAACAGACAGCAACATGAACGACATACTGCCCTTCACAGCCATCATGGCGATAGTCACCTCATACAAGTATTCAATAAACACGTGGACAAGTGGATTGGTCAACTTTGTAGTTGACACCGCGAAGAAACTGCACAATAGTAAGCTGCAAAAGTTCCAATTGGCTCCCGTCCACATAATACCCAAGATTGCAATCGGACATCAGGTATGTGAGACTGAGATTTCTCAAATTAATTTTATTAAATATTACTTACTAACTGATGACAGTTCCTTCTGTAGCATAGATAAATGATTGGTCTCGCTGCGCTCGACTAGATAGAGCACTATACAAAAGTGATAGCTCCGTGAATGCGGCAACTTTTTATTGTAGTGTGTGTAAAACATCGTCACTTTTTACACAGTTTTACAGGCACGTACACATCACAGACAGTTTGCAGTGTGACTGGCTCGGGTACGCCGAATTCGGCGTAGTATTTTTTGCCGCATTTTACAAGTACAACGGCGGTATCTAGTCGAGCGCAGCAAACCAATCATTCATCTATGGATTCTGCATCTGTAAACTGAACATGGTGTGCTATGAAACTCTAATGAGTTTCTGTTTACACCAATGTTAATGTAAATGTAACATTACTGTATTAATAAATAAATTAAATAAATGTATGTTCTTCTGCGCAACGCACCTTGCGCATCTTTCACTTTGAAAAAATTCACATTCAAAATTTGTATGTGTATTTAGGAGTAAACTCCAGTCGTGCGTCAGAACTGACACACACACACACACACACACACATTTTTTTTTATCATTAACCCTTTGGGTTAAAAATACCTACCACGTGACTTTCGGTATACAGAATGTATTTTGTATACTTGCAGGCGTTTCACGCGAGCATAGACGTGGCGGGAGAGGGCCCCACTTGGCGGCTGGAGGAAGTGCTGTCGCGCAAACTGTTTAGCAGGTCCGATCGCGGGATGGTCACCACGGCCACGTACAGTTGCGCTGTGTTCCAGAGGTGCGGCCTCTTCTACCTGTACGACGGCAGCCCTTGCTCGCCCATGGGTCTCAGGGACCCGCAGAACAAGGGCAAGGCTTGCTTTCTGCGTTTCCGGAACTTGCACGATCTGGTCACCAGGTAGGCAACAATACAACAATCCCAGAACAACACTATACAGTAGGGAAATTAACAGTGTCCGCGTATCACTCGTGAGCTGCTCTCGTGAGCTGATGTTATTGTTATTATTTCGGTGAGTGAGTAAAGGATGCCGGAACCTATCCCTTCTGAAGAATCTTAACAATGGTCGGGCAGCGCACTGGCAACATTTGTGGCGTCGCTCGTGTAACAGGCGACGGTAGCCACCTACCATCAAGTGGTCACATAGGCAAAGGTAGCCGCCAAGTAAAATCAGTCTTTTTTTTTACTTAATAAAAATTACTTTCATAAATTCATTTTCTTATACCTACAGTTTTTATTCGCAAGTTATAAATCGTTGTTTAGTTTTGATAGTATTTTTTATTGTAAATCAAAGATGCTAAAACCATGCCTATAATACCTACTATACATAACAAATAGACAGATGTACTAATTCTAATTATATAATGATGTCACAATTATTATAGTTAGTGACCAATTTTCACAAGTAAAGCTAAACATTGTTTGATTTATTTTTTACAGAATAAACTTCAACAGAGATGGAAAGAAAGAAGAACAGCAGTTCATTTTGAGTAGAATAGTGGTGAGAAGACTCCTAACGGAACCGCGCACTAAGCTGCCAGAGGACTACGACTACCTGACCAGGTCGACCAAGTCTAAAAAGTCCAGACCTTCCGTCGTCACCACCAAGAGCTCTGACAAGCGGAGTTCCATCGAGACCACGGAGCCAAAGAGCCAAACCGCACTCGGCTACCAGCTGGTCTCCGGGGTTTACAGGATCGAAGGCACTACTG
This sequence comes from Synanthedon tipuliformis, assembly GCA_947623395.1. Taxonomy (NCBI): domain Eukaryota; kingdom Metazoa; phylum Arthropoda; class Insecta; order Lepidoptera; family Sesiidae; genus Synanthedon; species Synanthedon tipuliformis. The sequence goes on along the minus strand of OX392417.1, from coordinate 6,231,642 downwards.
CCCTCAAGAACAAGAAATGCTGTGCGGAAATCAAGGCCTGCCACTTTGTCAGCCTGATAGCCATGCTGATGGCGTCCATGCATCCGCTCAGAACCTGGGACCAGGTCATGGTGGACACTTGCATAGAGAAGGGCATGGAAATATTCGAGAAGGCCACAAACTTTAACGTGTGCGAAAAGAGAGTCATAAAGAACATAATATTGGACGGTAAATTTATAAATATAAACATTAAAAAGATTATTGTCATCAACCAGAATGAGGAGAAGAGGCTCGATCAGTACCTGAGGGCGGTTTTGAGAAGGCTCAGGTATGTGATAATAAGATATCCGGAGTGTAGTAATGTGATTTGTCACACCGAAGGTTATTATCACCTGTTCGACCCATATCCGCCTCCTTCTAGCGAGCCTCCGCACTCGGAGCAGAGCGACGACACGGACAAGGGAAAAGATAAAAGTGATAAAAGCGATAAAGATGAGAAGAAAAAAAAGAAAAAAGATGTTACGAAGGATTCGAAAAAATCTAGTCCGGTGGCCACGTGGACGCTGTACAGGTCTATAGATGCCCTAATCCATCGGATAAAGAAAAATGTATCGAAGCAAGCGGTCGATAATCCCGAGTTTTACACTTTCGAGCTGACGTCCATGAAAACTGCGCCTCGCCACTCGGCAATCAACTACAGACTGAGTCCGCTGTTTAAGCCAGATGACAATCCGAACGTTCCGTACCTTAAAAGAAGAAGAATACGTCCAACTGTCGATGAGAAAATGTACTGGTTGAATATCGAGGCAGTGCCTTGGTCTCGTATGATCCACACGAACGACGTGGGCTTTGAACGCAAGACACCAAAAGCGATGTGGAGGGACTGGGATATTGAATTTCCCGGTGACTTGTATTCGCTATGGGGCTCGGTACATCCCCTGGACTCTCGTTTCCAAGAGGAGAATCGCGGGAAACAGTATCTGGCGACTTGTGTGGTGGCCGTAGCCATGACTCAAGCGTGCAGCCTGAGCGCTTGGACCGCCAGCCTCTTGGACGGTATCGTGGAAGCCGGCGATCGATATCATTCGAAATGTCGCACCAAAATAGGCCAAAGAGCGAACCACGAGATCGGCGTCGAAGATTTGGACAGTAAATTTGACGATATGTTCCCCTATTCGTTTTCTGTTAAATTTGAAAAAGTTATATTTGGTTTTGTCTACAATTTACTTCCGGATCGATTCAACTTGAGCAAGGCGTTGTCGTATTTCTTTGAAAAATACAAGACGGGCATATTGACTAGTCCTAATAAAAATTTGTCGTTTGGGAGAATAGGTTCTTCGTACTTTATGTTCGATTGCCAGAGTGAGGGAGCTCCGATGTTCTGCCCCGGTCAAGGCGCCTCATATGTGCTTAAATGTGAGAGCCTAAATAGGTTGATTTATTGCATGGCTGTTACCCTAAACATAAGAAGACATGGACAACAATTTCATTTGTACAGTGTAACCATAAGTCTCACTGAAAGGTCAAAATAAAACGAATGACATAAATTTGTATAAAATTTTATCTGATTTAATTACACCTATTACACCTATACTATACATAATATACCTATTCACAATTCACAAAAGGTGCCAATGATTTTTCAGTAATGAAACATTTCAATTTATTAAGACGCTATTTGTTGCACGCGACTTCGCCCGTGTAACTATCTATAGGTGAAAGAATTTTCAAAATCGGCCCAGTCGGTAGTTTTTAAGTTTATTCATTACAAACAGACGAATCTCTTTATAATATTAGTATAGATTAGTTGGTTACGACTTTGTCTGCCTTGAAAAAAAAAATGCTTTTGCCAGGCGTTTTTAGATGATCCCTCGAGAACAGTAGGTACTTTTTCTGGATGAAAGGCAACCCTATGTCATTTTCGGTAAAATAGAATGTCGATTTATCGGTGCCGGACCCTCATTGAATAACTTCTTCTCGGACAAGTTCTTATTTGATTATGAAATTAAAAGATATAAACATATTTAGCGCCATCTGTTACCTGTTTTTAGTGAAACGTTTATTTCAATAACAATATTTATTTACCAAATATAAATTTGATATTTACATATATTTAAATATTTATGTGAACGATTTCAATGACTATATTTACATACAGTAGTAATTAGCGATTGATAAGTTGAACTCTCTTGAGAATAATACCCATCATTTTGTTACACAGGAAGTGACATTTTTTGAATAGGAATGAAGGGTCATTTTATTGATTCTCTAAATGGAATAATCATGAATAATTAAAATAGAGTCCAAAGTCTGAAGTTTGCGCAAACTTAAAAATAAGCTGAGCTTTAATGTAGGTAAATGTGCCGCCGTAACATTAGTCAGTCACAAAGAAACCCCATAGGCTTTCAGTATTAGTCTCGAAGCTATGGATAGACATAATGAGTACCTCCTAAATGCTGTTAAGTATCATGGCGCTATAAATCCAAAACTAGACTTTTACGATCACATTGTTCAACAGTTTATGGCAGCATATAACTATAGAATGTAGATTATTGTAGATGCTGGGATTTGCACTGTGACAATCTCAATTCATGGTTTGATGACTAATCCTCCCAATTATACTTATATAGTCTTTGACTAATCCTTACATATTGGAGGTCAAACAGTTACTGTAACAGAGTGGTTTTAAGTGACTTGTGTCACTACACTGAAATCAAAGTCACGATTTAATCTCTTCGGGTTCAGGATCAAGTTGATTGAAGTTGAAAAATGAGCCCCTGAATCATGACTACATGCTGAGCGGAGACCGGATACTTTAAATTGAACCAAATAAAAAAAAATTTCTTCTTCTGAACAACATTTAGAACGATGGATAAAAGTGATTGCTCTATCAGTCAGTATTTCACAATGTGATACTGAATAGGTACCTGTGTCTAACCAAAAAACTAGATGCATATTAATACCACAATATACTTATAATGCTTTACATAGGTACATATCATATTTTTTATGTTACATTGTTGCATACTATATCATATGGAGTGTTATTTAAATATAACATAATTTGACTAAGACAGATTGGTACATTTATTTTAGCAAAATAAATGAGTTGAGTAAACATTTGATTAACTGTAAAAACCTTTTCCATTTATGATAGCATAAGACATAAATATGAAATCAATCACAAAAAAAAATCCCTCCCTCCACTTGGCTCCCACGTCTAGAATCCCATGGGATCCTAGGATATATTTTTTGTGAGTTACTTATCAATTCAATTATATCAAAAAATAAGTACATATAGCATATGGATAGCAACAAGATTATCTTGTTTACTGTGTTAAAGGCCAAACATAAACAAAAAATAACCTAATTACTGTTTGGGTGTAAAACCATAATTTACAAATTAAAGGAAAAAAGAGTGTCCATTTCCTTAAAGCATGGCACGGTTGCTAAAATTTGTTAATTCTGTGTAAATTCCATAACCAATCTCACAAAACTTTCTATACATGGTAAGTTTCTTGCGAATGAAAAACTGTTCTAATTATGAAATAATCAAATTTTATTTAACTGTAAAAATCTTAATACATAATGTACTGACTACTGAAGTGACGACAATCAATGAGCTCTTATTCAAGATCTGGCAAATTTTCATCATCTGAATCAGTTTCGAGATCGTCGAACGAGGGTTTATAAGGCTTGTCGCCAGGACCCGCGTTCATTCCGGCTCCCATTGATTTTAACATTTTCTCAAATTCGTAGTCTCCGCCGCCTGCCACTTCTTCTTCTTCGTCATCCTCATCTCTCCATTTATTAAAATCTATTTTGAGATAGTGCGGCTTCTTATTCCTAGTCAACGATGGCCAGAACTTAGCGTCCTTCTTATCCTTGCGTAGAACCATTTCTATGCATCTTCCTTTATTTACAAAACCGCTTTTATCGGGTAATACCTGAGCGTGCAGTGAAATTGTTACCTCGTGTTCTTTATTGTCGGGCACGTTGTTACCTTTAAAATATACCGAATCGCTTTCAATTTTTATGATTGGGTCCTTTGATTCGATGCTGAATGTTAGGAAAATCTCTTCCTTGTTCTGAGCCCATAGTACGGGCGGAGGAGTAGGAGTAGCAGTTTCTTTGGACATTTTTACTTCAGATGACACAAGCGACAAAGCCGATTTGAAATATTTATTGATCAAATAAGAACTGTCAATTTTAAAATGTTTTAGATGAACTGTTAGTGAACACTAATTATTAGTAATTCAACCTACAAATACAAATTATATGGAAAACCACATTTATAATCACGAAAATCGCTATGAAAATGAATGACGATTGACGACTACGACTGACTAAGACTGACCGACCGCCTGCATTTAGATAGTTTTTAGTCTGTGTTTGGCGTCCGTCCGGTTCGTAAAACCATTCATTCATAATTTGATTAAGTCACAGAGTAACCAATAATTTATTGGAAGCAGATATTACTCCATATCACAGATTATAAAGAAAGACTATGTTGTTTCCCCTTTGAATTTTAAACCTAAAGAAGGTATTAATTAATGGAATCAGCAAAAGAAATTAACTTTTAATAATTAAATTTTAAAAAAGTTATATTTGTTTTACTACAACTTATATGAAAAAAAATTAGCATAATTTTTTCACTATAGGCAAAGACTATATAAGTATAATTGGGAGTAGATCAATGACTATAGGTAGTTCTTTTGTAGCGTTATTATCCAAAAATGTTTTATATATTTTGCACCAACTTTACTGTAAATTAGTATGGACACATGCAACATATATACTCTCACTAGAGAGTATATAAATGTTCCTTGCGCTGGCCACTAATTTGTTTAGTGTCCAACAGTTAGCTGATATTTTTTTGACGTATTTGCGCCTGCCGCGCATAATTTGTATCTGGCTGGTTTTAATAGGTACCATAGTATCTACTATTTAGTTTGTGATAGGTACCATTAAATAGGTTACATTACAATTACATTTTAAAACACAATAATGAAATGGTTCACGTGGTCTCAGGGAACGGTTTCAGTAGTGATGGCCAATTCGAAAAAAAAAAAAAGAGTTGAAATTCGCACTGATTTGATTGAATTGCTTTTTTACAATGTATTGTTTTGTTCCATCAAACTCTATGTTGGGATTGAAATATCGTTATAAATACCCACAACTCATTTATGATTTCCCGAAGTAATCAATTTTAAAATTTGGGTGCGATATAACAATATATAAAAATTGCGCCAGGAGGTCACAGATTATAAAGTTATATAGCAGGAGGTGCCCATGAGCGAGCGATAAAATATACTCTTCGATAAGAAGAATCTCTCTGGTTCTTAGACATCTATAGGGTAATAGGCAATGATATTATATAAAAAGAGGTAGATATGAGACTAGTGCCCTGGAACGGAGGCGTTCAAATTAAGACAATTGTTGTAATTTGATTTAGTCGCTTAACAACAGCGAGTGAAAGAACACGTGTGCTACTCTGTGTCATAATTATTAAAATATTGTCTAAAATGCCGAGTTGTGTATTCCGAAAGTGTAAAAACTATGGTATAAAAGTAAAAAAGGATAAGGGAGTTACATACCACACGTAAGTACATAAAAATCACATAAATTTTATACAAAATTGGGCGATCCAGTGCAATAGGGACAGATAGCGTGCGTCATAGATTAACAGTCAGAAGCGAAACCGTAGGCACAATTTACCGCGCTCTGTAACTATAAACTGGTGATGGGCGATTTCATTTCGAATTATATGAAATACTATTCCATTATATAAATATTATATTATATTAGAATTACAATATAATATTCTATATATACCTACTATAAAAACTTCATTAAAATTCCAATAATAAAAAAATTAAAAAAATTGGCAAATAAGTTGTTTTATTTAATGCCACCCCAATTATGTTGTTTATAGAGTCTGTGCGGAAATAGAATGGACGCGGCGTATAAGGGAACTACCATAATGACTTTATTATTTTTATTATATAAATAATTTTACCAATAAGTTATAGAGTAGTAAAAGTTTAACTAATTTATAAAGGTATCAAGATGTTTACAGTCGAACTATAATAACGTAACAGAGTTTTCAAAATAACAAATACGATAATTAAGCACAGTGGCGCCCTCAATTATTACGTCCATTTTCTTTCCGCACAGACTCTAATATCAATGATGTGACGCTTCTGTTTGCATCGCTCAGCTTTGTTTGGCTAGCGTACTTCAAACGCAACTCTTTACAGACAGCTATCTCTTTCCGTATCATACGTTCTGTATCATCTGTCACACTTACTAATATATCTCACGTAATAAGTATATAGCAGTATACAGATAAGTAGGTATGTACAAAGCGGAACATTTTTTAAAGACGTGCAATATGGACATGGGTTATCTTTACTTAAAAAATCATTGGTAATAGGAAATAAAGGATTTAAGAAAAAAAAAATGCTTTCATTAATTTTTTTATTAACACCCTACATATAATAACAACCGAATACGGAAAACTTTGACATAGAGATCATCACAATAATTATTACTAAATATTTTAAAAAGCAGTAAGTATAGCGTAGAACATGACGGTACCCTAAGTATAAGCATAAAATTTTGAATCTCTACTACAGACGATGGCAAGTTATGAAATTGAATAATAATATGCTAATATAATATTTTATCACAAGACCAAAATATATGAACATTTTTTTTATAATATAAATTTGTTCTGTAATTGTGTATCTATGTAACTGAACTCCTAAACGGCTGGACCGATTTTGATGACATTTTTTTCCCATGAATGGTTTGGACTTCTGCAATCCTGTCAGTACAATATCTATATAAATTAGGATATTGCTTATTTTTCAAAAAGTGTTTAAACTTAATTATTATTGATCAATTTTAAGCTATAAAATTTCATTTTGCATAGAATATAACCGGATAACAATGATAAAACACAAAAAATATCACATTTAAACTTTGTAAATATGTCCCTTTATTATCCGGTTTATCATTGTTATTGTTATCCAGTTATTAAGTATTTATACAAAACAAAAAATGTATAGGTTAATATTGATCAATAAAAATTAAGCTTTTTGAGAAATATTCTATTGTATTTATATTAAAATATTCCAAAATACCTACTATAAATTTTAAACAGTCGACTACTCTATTAAAACCACACCTGTCACGGTACTAAGGCAATATAGAACATCTAAATTTATAGATCAAAAAGGACAGAATCATTAATATTGACTTTTCTTCAGATAATTACGGCATGGTGCACACGATGTTTTAATATTAATAAACCACGAGGATATGGCCAATGGAATGAGAAGGGACGTGTGCATTCCCTTACTCGATACTACCAAAACGCATAGACTAAATACTTTAAAAAATCAGTTACCGATCATTAATGTCATTAATTACAACTTTAGTTCTTAAAAATAAAGCTGCGTATATCTAGGTTTAAGCGAGACGCATATTCTTTAATAATAATTAATATAAGTAAAATTTTTTCACTGAGTACAATTAAAATATATTCTAGTAATTTCGGTCACTGAAAGTTATTATATGTAACCTTCTTTTACGCCAATCAATTGTCAAACAAATGTAACTTATTTAATATTAATTTAAAAAAAACGTTAATCACTTTCTGCTTACAGCCTAGTAAATATTTTTAAATTTAAATTGAAACAACAACTTCAGCCGCTTTGGCAGCAATTCATTTTCGAACACATTACAAGATTATTAAATACGAAGCATTTACCCTTTCGTAGACATTGTGCACTAGGGTTGTTGCGGATATTCGCAATAATCAATGCTAATCTTTTGAGGATGCAGATATGGAGCTAAGACTTAAATCTGAGATTTTCCCCGGAAGAACATGCAGATGAATTATAAAATTGTTTCAATTTTCTGCATAAAAATTTAATACTTATATTAAAAAAAACTTGAAATTCATATCCCCGGGGATCTGCGGATGTTTATAATTTTGCACCCGCAACAACTCTGGTGTGTAAACCCATCTTTACTTTATCCGTCTCAAATATGATAATATTCTTGTGGACACCATTCAGGCACAAGTCAACTGTCCCATCGAATTCTCGAGAAATGTAACTAAAAGGCTTCTTTCTCGTTTTTGAAAATAATGAAATAAATGCTATTCTGGTTTTCCAATAAACTGTTACAGTCACACACTCATTAAGCGAAACGTAACCCTCGCGTAAAGCGGGATTTTACAATGTATTTAGATAACCACAATATTCAATAGATTCTAATTAAATCGAGTTAATTAAATAATTAAATAAATAAAATTAATTAAATGAAATAAATAAAGAGTGACTGTAAACAGTTGTTGATTTATAGATAAAGTGTAATACGACGTCTTTATTGCACCTAAATTGTTTGCTTGAAACTGATGACGTTGGAATACACCTGGGGGTGTCTATTATGGAAGAGCTCATACAATCTGAGCAGTGAGTGCTACATAAGAGCACTATAGCTCGGGTTGGAACACGACAGTTTCTTTGACGAGCGTGTCGGATGGCTCCCAGCAGCTTTGCGAGCAAGTGAACACCAGGACGGAAAGGAAGTGCAGATGGGAGAGGCGATTGTTGCCGGGGGATAGGAGAAGTGCATCTGCAAAGTGGGGTACCAGCTGCAACTCGCAGATCAGCGGGGACCCGCAGCGCGCGCACGCGTGGGGTCCCTGAGGGGACTCTGGGGTACCCGCCCAGCCGATCGGAGCGCCCAGCACTGGGGGCACTTCACGGGAATACCTGTCACACATATCATCAATAAGAGCCTCGCTTAAGCCTTGTTCGGACCACTTTAGTAATTTAGTTGTTTGTTTTTATATTGCCGAGTTGCATCAGTTACGGCTTAGATAGAACGCGTCAGGGCTCAGGGCTTTTCTATATTGTCACAACGCGTTTTAGTCGAACATTATGAAAGCCACGACACGAATTTCCCTTTATGACACGACGCGAATTTCGCGATGTAATCGTTTAAAAGAAGCCACAACGCCCTGTGAGCGTTTCCGGTCTTATTATTATTATTATTATCATCTGCTTAGTGGCTATTTCTGTCTGCTAGAGTACCAGTATCCCTTCGTCCATTGCTGAAATATCCGGTCTTTGAGCCTAACATATACATTAAATTGTAGTATGGCAGCCACAGAATGTTCAGAAGACGACACTCCACTCAGATCCAGACCAAGTTTGAAAGGCTCTGGCGTAAAAAGAAATAGCGGTCGTACCTGAGTATCTGTTCGGGGAATTCGCGCAGCCGTGAGAGGAAGTTGTGGAAGAGTCGGTCGCCGTGAAGCGGGGCGCTCTCCTCGTACGACTCCTCCTCCTCGCCCGGACCCCCGCAGCCTCCTCCACCCCCGACACCGCCCGCCACTCCCTCCGCCTCTGCGACAGATCGCAATCAAAATCATTTCACTTTCAATACTATACAGTCTGTCGCAAAAGTCAACCGACGATGCGGCTTAAACTTCAAACTACCTTTTTGTCGAAGTAATAAATTCAGTTCTTAAACATGTCAATAAATAGGAAAACATTGTTTAGTGCAATAGAAAACTTGTATTTAATGTGAAAAAGCTCTCGCACGCTTAGTCGGTTTTGCGATAGATTCCACTTGACTTAGAGCATGCGAAAATTGTACATTAACAATTTTTTTAATGTTAAACTCGACAGACGGGCTGAATGGTAGATGGCTACTGTCGCTAAGACAAGCAACGCCACTGGTGTTGAAAGTACGAAATACCAATTAGGAATTCTCCTTCAAAATGATTTCTTCATTTTGTTACCCTTAGCATATAGCTGTAAACGTGTAGAGTAAAGGAATTTTTGAATTATTTCAAACTATTTAATATTGCCTTAGTTACAAGCAGTCAGTTTTAATAACGCGTGCGCCACGAGGCGCGCGGCAGCCAAAAAAAGCCAAAGGCCTATAATACAGCTTAAAATATGTAAAGATGAGAAATGACTGACCATTATCTCTGGTGTACTTGTTGAGCAGTTCGGTGACGCGGAGATCTCTAGCCGCCGCCTGCCGCCTCTCCTCCTCCACGACCAAGTATTTCGCCACGAATTGCAACGGACCGCACAACAGCCGCTGGCGAATGTCCGCACCCAATTCCGCCGTCTAGACACGATTTCAATAAATAATATAAGGCACACATTACGATACTTAAGGGCGACTTTCTTTTTAAATATTAATAATAATCTATACTAATATTATAAAGCTGAAGAGTTTGTTTGTTTGTTTGAACGCGCTAATCTCAGGAACTACTTGGATATACTTTTGTGTTGGATAGATCATTTATCGAGGAAGGCTTTAGGTTATATAACATCACGTTGCGACTAATAGGAGCGAAGAAACAGTCGATAATGTGAAAAAAAACGGGGAAAATTATTCATCTTTGAGGGCTTCCGTTGCGTGCGCTGCGAAAACCGTTCGATACCCAAATGATTCCCAAAATAACTATTCCACGCGGACTAAGTCGCGAGCACCAGCTAGTATAGGCTATAATTAGGGGATGGTATCTACCTACTAACAAGCGGACTAGCCTGTATGACAACCTCAACATGAAAAAAAAAGTAAAAAATAATTACCTGGTGCAGTAAGGCTTGCAAGTCATTGTTAATCGCAGTGGGCGTGTCTATTGTTACAAGACCAGGCTCGTCTCCGCCTTCCAACTCGGCTGCTGCGGTTGGCACCCCGATAGCACCTTTGGCCCCTGAAATGACCACATAACACCACATATATTATAAATATTAAGCGAACTATTTATACATCTAAGCTTTTATAAAATGCGTTGCGCGTTTTGTAGCGCGCATGGGCAGTGCCAGATCTGATTTTTAAAAATCCATACGGTAACACAGATAAGTTCATATCCGGAGATTGTTTCTAGATGAGTCTGTAGATATACATACTAAAGTGTGTGAAATAAAAGCGTCCACCAAAGATCACTGAAAGGCAATCTCGCTATACCCTGATCAAGGGATCATAAAAAAAATGCTGTCAATATTTCAAGGATCAATGAACCATGTATTAAATGTATAGTATGTAAAAAAATTAATGTGCATTGTTTTAAAGTGTCTATATGGATTTCTATATATTAATTTCATCGTTACCTTGGACAGGAGACATATTGGCATTATGAGCATCGAACACTTGCAGGTTGCCAAGTGCATGCTCAACAGATTCAACTTCAAATGAATTACTTTCTTCATCTTCGTCTGAATTTCTAAAAATTTAAAAAAATGTATCTGTAGACAGTTAAGGTGTAAACACACGCCAATCTTAAAAATTTGCAGTTTTAAAAAAATATATGTTATACTTAAACATGTGAAGAACAAAATGTATTGTTTAGAATTTCCATCGAAGTAGTAGAAACCCCACAATAAAATTTAGAACATAAGAAGAATTTGACTTATATTGAAATTTGTTTCGAAAACGGTTTATTGCGCGAAAATGATTCCTGCACCGAATAATAAGTCAATGTCATTTTAAAAAAAATTATTGATTTTTTTATTTTTTTTTAATGTTGTTTTAATGAAAAGTACAAAAAACCACATTTGTCGAGCCTGTTGAATTGTTTTCGCCGCCTCGGAAATCTAAATATATGGAGCTACAGTGTCTCAGTGACTGCATTGAGGTGTGGATTACGTTTGTGTTTTTCGTGCGGAATTAGTTTGATATATATAAACATTCTGAAGGTCAAATGGTCAATGTCATTGGCCTTTGTGAATCCCTTAAAATGTTTTGAAATATTGTTGGATTGCTTTCTAACAAATATGTTATGTATATCCAATAAGATTTTCGGTATTTTATCTCTAATATATTCCGAAAAAAATGAAAAAATTGCAAATCGGGACACGTATTGGGAGGAAATTTGAAGGAAGCGGGGAATGGTTGACATCAGGCAGAATCGTGTTTAGCAGGGTCAGCAGTCTAAAAAGTTTCACTAAATGCCATTAACTGTTGAAAGCAGGCACTTTTTGAGATTTTTCCACCAGATTATAATGGAGTTTACATTATTTGGACCAAATGTATTTAAAAAAACTTACCTTAGCATACCATTAATAGGACTAGGAGCATTATCAACCATCATAATGTTGCCGTTGGCAGTGTCTCCATTGTCATTTTCATCCCATTCATCAGCACCATTGCACCAAGTCAGATTTGAGTCTGGAGTCGGCACAGCCACCACAGCACTACTCTCATTTGCTGAATTATCTTGCACCTGACTCCGAAGGCACAACCAGCTACAATAAATTTATAAATAATCAAATGAAAAGGCCATGCATATTGACAAAAATAATAATTAATCATTTATAAAAAAATGTATTGTATTCATACAAAAACTTTTCTAGATTTGTATAAAAAGATAAAAAGTTAAGAATATGAAACAATCTTTAGAAATTTAAATTTTTATTGTTTTTTGATTGTCGAAATTATGTACCATAAGCTAACCTAAAGTGATATATATGTTCAACTCTAATTGGCTTGCACACTATACCAAAATGTTGAGCGATGCGATTGGAGTGTTGAGTGTGCTAGGCTGTTGCTGTCTTAAATATAATAAATAAATAAAATCTAAAACTTATTAAATGTTTTTGAAAATAGCCTAGCCATAATTGCTTTGATGACCATTTAATGTCATCATTAAATTAATTATTATAATTAATTAATTATTAATGTCGTCAATTTTTCATTGGAACTATTATTAGGTAGTTCCAGTCCGAGGCTGACGGTCCACTTGATATTAGGTGGCTATCGCCACCAATAAATAACACAAGCAGCACCATAGTTGCTGCAAGTGAGCTGCTGACCATAGCAATGAGGATAATGGATTAGGCATTATAGGACTCTGGCATATCTTACTCACTTATTGAAATTTAATTTACCTTCTAACAGCATACCAGCTAATGCCACCTTATTTTTCAATAGATTTAGTTATTTCTTTTCTTTAAATATTCTGTCTTGATAGTGAAAAAGTTAAAAATGAAGTAATAATTTTTACTTATTTTTGTTGAACAAGAAAAAAAAGAGGTACCTTTCCGATTGATTCCAGCAATTGGGATTTATGCACGCAAAAACATATAACGTGCGATGAAAAATACTCTTCTCGAGTGGTGCATAGCACTGCACGATCAATAGTCTGTGTAATCCGCATAAAGGACATTTGGATGAGAACTGTATATTCTCTTTATACGGCCAGTCCTGAATCGAAAGCAGTTTCATTAGAAAAGATCAAATAAACAGACTTTTAATACATGTAATGATAACAGTAACTCACGGGGAAACCTCCAATTTTATTCACAGTATAATCAGTTTGTGATTGATTTTTATCTCCAATAACTTCTTCCTCATAGCCTAAATAAACCTTAGCTGTTGGCTTGGCCATTTTAATTCATGATCACTTAATAATGTAGTAATAAATAATAACGTCCATTGTAATAAAATTAGCCACACCACATTCACAACACAATCAGCGCATTCAATTGATTCAATCAAATTTTAGCCTTCACTTCACAAAATCAACAAACTCACTCAGCAAATCAATCAATCAATATCAACGAATTATGAATGAGTCCGAACCATAGACATAGTATACTTCGTAATAGACGAACAGAGAGTGCAAGCGAGAACGCAGTCTCTTATGACAAGAATACGAGTGCGAAAGAGATAGAAAAACAATACCCGATAGGACTAGTTTTGAAACCTTATCAGAACTTAGCAGAACACTGCGAATAGCGTCCTTCAGTTTTTGTGTAATTTCTCAAGCAATCCTTTTAAATTGTATAAAATTATTGTTACAATCAACAATGGGGTGTTGTTCAGTGCCTGATTGTGAAGTGAATCACAGGAATAATCCAAATAATGAGACATTTTACAGGTAAATACGATCCACACACTATCAATTTTAAACGCCTTATTTTCAAGGAAAACTAGGTTTAAGGAATATGGCAAATTGTGTAATAAATGTAAGATATCACGTAGTTTTGTGTTTTATATATATTTCTCACTTTCATAAATATAAAAACAAGATTTTGTGTCTGTGAATATTTCCATAATTTACGTAGTGATTGAGTATTTGAGTCATCGATATCGATATCGCATTCTTATTCTTTCTTATAATAAAAATGTTAATATGCCGAGTGTTTTAAAATGTAAGTAGGCAGTGGTTATATGCATAGTGAAGTATTTGATAATCTATGTTAATTTTATTATTAATAAACTATAATTAATGTTATAAAGAGAGAAGATTTGTATGTATATTTGTATTGAATAAACTCAAAAACTACTGGAATTATTTTAAAATTCTTTCACCAATAGAAAGCTACATTGTCACCGAGTAACATAACATAAGCTATATTTATAAACGCGGGCAAAGTCGCAACAACTAGCTAGTTAAAGATAAATGTACTTTTTTTAGATTTCCATTTGATTAGAGTCCTAAATAAGCCAAACTGGACACCTAATAAATATTCCACAGTATGCAGCAAACATTTTGATCCAAGATGTTTTCTACAGCGTAAATATCGCCGTCGCTTAAAAAAGGACTGTGTCCCCACAATGTTTGTACCGGTGTGTATATTTTTATTTATTTGTAGAATATGATTCATTGTCGTCGAGTCACTTTAGCATAATATTATCATGCTAGACACATTTCTTCGCATATTTTTCATATTAGGGCACAGTTTTGCAAGCAATATTTTAATGTCTCTGAAGGTTTGAGAGCAGTCAGGTCATGCATAAATAAACCATTATCCTTTTCAGGTCACATTGAAGCCCACAAGACCTGTATCAACCTATGTCTTTACAGACATTTCACTTCAGCCATCTACATCTCAGGCACCACAATTAACGCCTAGGAAGAAAAGACTTATGAAAAATGTGCAAAGTTGAAGAACAAGTTGTCTGAAAAACAACGAAAGATAATATGCAATTAAAAAGCAAAAAATAAAAGAATGAAAAAGAAAGTAGTTACCTTGCAGTCTTTATTAAATGAATTTAAAAAGAAGGCCAGGTTTAAAAGACCATTACAATGAAATTACCTTGGCGTGTAGCAATGAAACGCTACAAAATCAATAAAAATTTGATTAGGTATTACTCAAAATAAAATTCACTAGTACCTTTGTAGGTACGAATAAACGTTCCTAATAATTGTTTCTTAGAAAAATTACAACAAACCAAATATTTTTCTAATTTCATTTTTGTTAATAATAATAATACAATAGTAAATGTTATTGATTTTTAATATAGCAATTTATACTAACAACTTCTTTTATTTCAAAGCAATATCTAGTTTTCATTTTAATATTTTATTAAGTTTTTATGTTCAACTGTACAGAATCACCTATTGTGAGCGGGTTGTCTAGTGAAATAATAGGTATAAATAAAACATGATAACTCGCCCATAAACTCATGTCGATAACGAAGGGACATCTCTAAAATTCACTCACACACTTATATATCACGCACACTAAGACATTTCTGTTTTGGTGACGCGAAAAACCGGGGTCTGTTCGTCTATTACGAAGTATACTATGTTTATGGTCCGAACTGTGACTTCAACTGTCCGAATCTATCATTCCATGACATTCCATGATCAGTCCACAGTGCACAATCGGTCGTTCAGTCACAGATTAGATTGAATAACACAGAGGCTTAATAGGCCGTAACCATAGACTAATAATTGTATACCTATAAGTGCCTGTAATATGGTAACCATTGGTAACCACCCCGGGAAAAATGCCTTGAATTAAAAATGATATTGTTTCGTTTAAATACATCTTGTCGTTCCGACCTGTAAGCAGCCACGCTAAAACTTTTTATAATCATCATCATCTCATAAATAGGATTCAATTTTCCAATTCAGTAAATTCCCTTGAATTTTCCACCAGTTCGGTGATGCAGATTCTGTGAAGAAGAAATGACAAGAAAAACCAAAGGTTTTAGTAAGTAACCGACGTGCTTGTCGTCGTTCAATAAACTGATGAACCCCGATATCAACCATAGAGTAACTTATACATACTGAGAAATATCAACCGAGGTGAAGGTGAAATGTGGGACATGCTGCGCGCTCCACAAAAAAAAAAACGGCGGACTAAAAAAACAGAAAAATAAAACTTATAAATCAACGCACGTAAAACGCACGACTTATACTTATCTCAAAATGTCGGAAGATCAGAGAACAGTATGGCAACTAAATTAAAATATAATTTTTGTAATAAAGTCTGCTGCGGTTACGCAAAACATGGAAAGTAGGTAGATACCTACTTCAGAATTTTACATACCTATAATATGTGAATATGTGCTAAAACTATATAAAAAGTTCATTTACTTTACTTATATAATTGTTTTTATTTGTAATGTTGCAAAACACATTTGACACATTTTTAAATAAAAAAAAAATACATGTAAAGGTTTTAGACAGGCTGGCGGTCCATTCCGCGGTAGTACTCGTAGATGGGTACCGTAGTCAACGAAATAGTATATCTCTGGGAGCAACCGTAGTCAACTCAAGCACACAACTCACAACTCATGTCCTTAACATCCTTAATAGTCGTTTATTTTTCGTTGCTAGTGTGAGTTGCCAGTGATGCTGATGACATAATATGAGGTTGAAATTTCTAACTACGGGTCATAAGATATCATAAGATAGCTCTCGCTCAACCAGCTATGGAGAGGCCCGGGCTATGCTCGAGGTGATTCGAACCTGAATTGAAGGGATCCGTAGACGTCCATAAAGTTACCGACATAAGCTAGCGAATCAATAAATTGAAGTAGCAGTGGGCAGGACTCATATTACGGAGAGCCGACAGCCGCTGGGCCATGGACCGGCAAGCACAGAGTAGGACGTCCGCGGGTCGACAGTGGATCCAGGCTGCTTTTGACCGGTCCTATTGGAAAATTATGAGGAAGCCCATGTCTAGCAGCTGCGGCTGAAATGATGAAACCTTACATTTTTTCAGGATAAAAAATATCCTATATTTTAATCCAGGTAATAAACTATATGTGTGCCAAATTTCATCCAAATCTGTTAAGCCGTTTTTGCGTGAAAGTAACAAACATAATACATCCATCCTAACAATTTTTCGCATATTACTTAGGTACCTATTAGATATATACTTACATATATTTAGATAGAGATACAAGATATAAATAGATTACGAAAGACTGACGTCTCCTAGATATTAGAGTGAATAAAGTTAGACAAATGTAAATATCTAATAGATACACAAATAACTCTGCACTGACTGAACCTACTGCAGAGTTATTATAAAATATATACTGTGATATAATAATGCGTGATGGGCCGCGCAGGGTCATGTAAGTTTAAGTTCATACCGTTGTACCACTGGAACTGGAAGTATTCCCATTTGTAGCATTTGTATTGTACCTGTAGACGCGCTGATGAAAAGTTGTTAAGTATGTCTACTACTGAGCCAGGAAAACAGGGCATACATAGTTTCTAAAATAGTTTCAGTATTGATAAAACACAAAATACTAGCCTGCGAAGAGTAAAAAATATAACTGACAAAATATATGAGTACCTACCTACCTAATATAACGCTAGACATAAAATATATGCATTACTGCATGCATGCTTGCAAAAGTTGCAAAAATTCACAATGATTGGTCGAGTAGTTAAAGCGTGAAAGAGTAACAAACAAACTCACTCGCATTTATAATATTCTTAATTCTTATAGAAGATCTCCTCAAAATTACTGTTCTCCTTCTCCGATTTTTGTACGTTCACCGTTTTTTTCCTTAAAGTTTATTCTTGAAAAGTTGGAAAATTTCATTCTCCCTATTAATGCTTGCTTTTAGACAACGACAGTCACCTATCGTCTGTAAACCAAACCAACATCTGTCTGCCATACATCTTTATCATTTTAATTCAATCTAGACAGAAAGTAATAAAGACATCGCTTCGAATCTTCGATGTGACCCGATTAAATGTCGTATATTTTGTTGATTGCGTTACTTATGTATTGCAAACATTCATTTTCCATTTATGGGTCGGTCATTGCCCAAGGATTTACGCATTCGCTTCACGTGTGCGTGGGAGATCCCGAGTTGTGGTAACAATGGCATTGCATTTCTTCAACCAGACACCACTCAGAATTGATCGAATGTAGGTATCGCAGATGTGCACCATATAGTAGACGTTGATTATTTATTGATAGTGATTTAATATTTCAATTTAGTTTCTAGGAACTTTGAACGTAACGTTATTTATAGTGGTAATTTAAAATATTTAATCAAAAAATATTTTTTAAATATAGAAATGAAAAATAAATATTATACAATTTTATTTTTGGTAAGTACCTAAACCGTCTTTTTTAATTTGTGAAACCATTACTTAGTATACAAATTTAATTAATTAATTATAATTATAAATTCAATCATGTTTTTGTGAATTTTTATTAAAAAAATTAATTGATAATTAATAATTGTTGTTAAAAAAAGGATTTGTTCTATTTGTTAAATATGTTATGTTATGTTTATATAATCATTATTATTTTAATTTAAACTTAAAGTATCTTCATATATTCAATAAAACCATTGTAGAGTTTGATATAAGGATATTTTCTCGTATTTCTAAAGTAGGTAACTCTGTCTGTCGATCTGTTACATTTTAACCATTGTCAAAGATATAGAATAGGACATACTTAAGCTACCTTTCATATAAAAAAGAGTAAGTAAGTTTCACCTAAAAAAAAAACTATTCCTAGGAGATTATAAAAATAAAAATCTAACTCCTAGCAAAACTATAACAGCAATAAAGATGACAAGTATGACTAAGAAACTAATAATAGGTATATTAGGTCAAATGAATCTATGACAGTCAGCTCAGTTTTCTATTTTTTGCACTAACTCCCTAATACCCGTTGAAGGGAGTTCCTCTTCAATGTCACATTACGTAAATTGTAACAAAGATTTGTTTTCAGATTTGGAGGCTGCTATTTGCAGAAGCAGTCACAGTAAATCCAGCACTCTGTCCCACAAACAAAATTGCACCTCACAGGCGAGCTGTGAATTGGGATCGCTCTAGACCGCGAACATTTGGAGCATACTACGACCTCTTGACACCGGATAATTCACAAAATGATCCCAGTAGTTTACAAGAGAAGCCACAAGAGGATGATCCTGATGATTGTCGTGAAATAGAGGATTATGACGAAAGTGATCTAAGTTCTAGTAAGTGCTTAGTTAAGTGAGGACATTAGTTAGGCCACAATGAATCATGAAATGTTTAGGGCCTTTACACAGGACGTATTTTGATCGAGCTGATGACGCGCGTTGAACGCTCAGCAAACGCAAGGCAGTCGGCAAGTTATGACGTTTGCACACAATCCTCGCGTTTGTATCGTTAAGCCGCTTTTTCACTAGGGGACATTAATGACGCCCGACACGAAATTTTGTATCGGTACAAAAGCACGTTTGAAGGGCGTTTCATTTGCGATTGTAAAAACGCATACAATCTGCTAGTACGTACGCTCCGACGCCGCGACGCGCAAATAAAAAACGCCTGTCGTCAGCTCGTTTAAAAAACATCGTGTGCATAGGCCCTAATTTCTGGATATTATAAATTAATAGGTCATATTAGCAATTGTTTTCCATGTATTTCAGTTACACCAAACATAAATCGAAGACAACAAAATGACAACAGATTCTTCTTCGGTGGTCTATTCAATGGACAATCCGAATCCAGTCCGAATGTTCCGCCACCTCCTAGCAGACCGACGACAAGGCCTCCATATTCTACTTCAAGGCCTCCTTATCCTGCTACGAGGCCCCCGTATGCATCTGGAGGACAATTCAGCGACAATCACTATCGGCCCCCTGTCATACAATATCCCTCAGGTATTGTACCCCATCTTTATGATTTATTTACTTTTAAAGCACATAACATCAGATAGTATTTAGTTTTTAACTAGGTAATTTTATTTGTTTATTCAACAGTGATCTAAAAATATGATTTTTAAGTATCCTATATTGTTACCGAGAAGCCTTTTATTTTTAATCTTTTTGATGATAAAAAACTAAAAAGTAAATTTCATAAAATATTTCTTTTCAATAGATAACATCAAACCAGTGCACGAAAACGATTTTGAAACTCAAGCCACATATCGGCCAGACGTAGTTGGGGGACCATTGGGACATGTTGTAGGAGTATCTCCAGTTAGACCAACGAGATATCCGTATACCGAATTCACAACTCGAGCACCGTACGTTCCCAATCGATATGGACATGGACCAACGCAACCTACTGCCTATCGAAGTACCCGTAGGCCTAGACGTTTAAATAGTAATTATAACAATGGCATAATTGGCTCGTTTGTAGACTTATTATTTAAATAAATACTATATTATAATAATAATTATTTTTTATTTGCACTATCAGTTTACTTGAAAGAAAACATGATTATTTGGTACAATTTATTATAAAAGGAAAAAAATGATTTTCAAAAATAAATGGCCTCCGCTCAGCATGTTGTCGTAGCATGAGCCACGGCGCAGATGTTCCGCGGATGTCATACTACAATTTAATAAATTTGTATGATCTAAGTTTTGTGCACCGTTTTTGTAGAGAATTTTCCATTCTTTCTTTTTTATAAGTATACCTCATAGCGGTTTAATCGACAGGAACTAAGATATAGGCAAAAAATTAAAAAAAGGTAACATTTTTTCCCGTCTCTCAAAAGTTATGCCCACCCCTGGACTCATGGGACTTTTCAGAGGTTATTTGGGGAGCTAACAGGTACGTGTACACAATTTTCAGCTTGGTTGGAGTTTTTCCGAAGTGAAATGCTAAAGTTACTGCAGCGTGTAGAAATTGCCAGTAATACCATAGTACTAAAAAAATCTTTGTTCCTTTATAGCTAAGTCTCGAGTGGTGCAATTAAATTTTGGATGCAGATGATAGATATCTATAGCATCAAACTGTATTCTCTGGTGTTGTTATCATACTTTTTTGAATTACCTCCCCTCCCACTATGGAAGCTTTAAAGACGTATTTATGACAAAAGAGAACCTGTAAATAATCTCATAAAAATATTTAAGAAACCTTTCACCTTTGTAGGCAGAACCACGTTATTCGTCTGAGCGATCGTGACGTAATATTCGTGCATTTGAAAATATCAATTTTTAACCTTTAGAACAGTCGACGGCAGCCATTGTTATCCTGAGGTGCATACGGAAAATATTGTTTTAAATGAAGATTGACTTCGCCAGGAGTGCTAAAATGATCCAAATGAAGGATTGTCGACACCTACGTATAATACTTACGTAGGTACGTACCTATCTAATGGGGAGCGCGTGACAGACTCTGGCTAACGAGGAGTCAGGAAACGTTCTCACACATGTATTTTTGTTCATTTATATCGTTAATTACTCCAACAATATCTAGTGATGTCATCGGTACGTTCTTGACACGGAGTTAATGTTTTAGAACTGTGGAAAGGCACAGATGTGAACTTGTCGATACCATGGACTGACCTAGTGTTTCCATTTCAAGTTTATTTTTTACAGGCGTCCAATTTAAAAATGAATTATCCGTTGTTAATTTGGATTGCAGTGTTTTACGTAGCAGCGAAGGTGTATGGAGGTAGGTATAAATATGACTAAGTTAATAAAATGGAACAGGGACTGCCGAATGTGGAAATTTAATAAAAACAAATGCTTAAATTGTCTAGCCCGAAAAGGCAACATGCGCTCGAGAAGTTCTCATTCGTTAAGTGCCTGCTTAAATTTCCATCGTAAAATAAGGGCCAATATTATTTGGGATTCCAGTGATGGATTGTGGAAAGGTTTGATGAACCCGTTGGATGAGTGGTTAGAGTGTCTTAATTTTACCGGGTTCGATTGCCGGCAAGGTAAAATGTGGAAATGAACTTTTCGAAGTTGGCTCTGGTCTGGATATGGAAAGTAATGGCAGTAGGGTACACTGTGCTTTGCAGTAATTCGGGCAGCCAGTTTGGCGGCAGTGACCATACGGAGAACACCGTTAAATCACAGCATATGTGCTGTTTTGTTTCAGTGAGTGAATAAGGGATGTCAAATCCCATTTTCAATATCCCGATTTCTTTCATTATAACCCCATACTATGGTCGGCTGCGCATTTGCAGCACATTTGGCGTAGCTTGTGTTCTAGGCGATGGCAGCCTGTCTGAAGACTTCATAATAGAAAAATGTTCCATAAACTAAAACAAGGTCGTCAGACATTCTGACGGTTTACTTACTTAATGCTAGACGGCTGGCTACCGTCGCCTATAACACAAGCGACGCTATAGTCGCTATAAGTGCAATGCTTACCATAGTAGAATTAAAGATAAGGGATTCCATACTCACCGGAAAAAATAACAGTACCATGCTCTTCTGTATAACGTAGTAAAGAAACATACGTACATAACAATATTTCAGAAAAT
The DNA here is from genome assembly GCA_947623395.1 of Synanthedon tipuliformis. Classification (NCBI taxonomy): domain Eukaryota; kingdom Metazoa; phylum Arthropoda; class Insecta; order Lepidoptera; family Sesiidae; genus Synanthedon; species Synanthedon tipuliformis. The sequence continues at coordinate 6,209,197 of OX392417.1, read as the reverse complement.
CCATATCTTGACGCATTGCATGAACATAATTGGACGAGTGTACAAGGATATATTGAAGTACGTCCCGGTGCATTCCTCTTTTACTGGTTATATTACGCTGACGGTACCAAAGAGGACGCCGAGCAGAAACCGTTGGTTATATGGATACAAGGAGGGCCAGGACTCGCGGCGAGCGGCATAGCAAACTTTGCCGAGATCGGACCTCTTGATATGAATATGAAGCCTCGAAATCATACTTGGGTCAGTACAATTATTAAAATTACACTGAAATAGAAAGTGCTTGCAATATAACATTAACGTGTTAGTTACACCACTTATAACTCGAGAACGGCTGGACCGATTTTCATGATCTTTGTTTTGTTAGATTCGTCTTTGTCCCGAATAGCAGAATAACATAGAATAACAGAAATAGCAGAATAAAGAGTAAATTTGTACTGTCAAATCGATTAGTCTCATGTTGTGATGTGCGGGTGTTATTAATAAATATTATTTAACAATGATTTTGGGTGCGAAGTTCGCCGGGTCAACTTTTTAGTCATATATATATCTAATAAAAATAAACAAATATAAATTAATGCGAAAGTTTGTGAGTGACCATAGTAGTTTGAAATCATTCGAAGATACCTACCCACAAAGTCTTTATCATGAGTTTTATATAGCTATTCTCGTGGTTTTCAAGAAAGAATTTTGTTCAAACTTTTCTTTTTTTTCGTGACAAATACGTGGTTGTGAACCATCACAATTAATCACAAAACAATTGAACCAAGTATCAATTAACACATTGTAAGCTATTTTTCTAAATTTGGAGCCATGACGTGTTGTGTTTACGGACTATAGATTAATTAAGACGATTCGATGCGCAATACGAACGTTGCAAGTCGGCACTATCACAAGAATGGAAGTTTGATCGTCTGACCCTATTCACTTAGAGACAATCGTATGATAAAAAAAATACAACAATCAATCAAAACTAAGTTAAGCACCCAAGTAGCTTCTTCGAAATGCTAATAAACTCATAGAAGAGGATACCTGTCAAACTTAGCACACGATAACACTTAAGTACTTACTTGAATCAGATCAGTAGTAGATAAGACTGGACTTTTTACTTAGAAATAAAACAAAAATAAGGAGACAAGAAGTTCGATATTTTTTTGTTGGCTAATAGATTTTGCAATTTCAGGTGAAAGGACGAAATGTGTTATTGTTTGATCATCCAGTGTCAACGGGTTTTAGTTACGTCACTGATCCATCACTGCGCATTAAAACTGACCGAGATATGGGTATGCACCTTCCATTTACCTATTTAATGTATCAAGCAGATACTTAAACAATAGATAGGTACCTACTTGTTGATCTGACTGACTATCAACGCATAGCCAAAACTACTAAGTCAGCAAACTAAAGACTACTAAGTACTAATAAAAAAAATTTGGAAGTTAGGTTTATTTTATAAGTAAGCAACCCTAAGAAAGGTTTTTCAACTTAATGGTCTGTGCGAAACCTGGGACGCTAGTTTTATAACGCCGGCTTACTAGTATTAAGATCAAAGATAATTGATTGGTCTCGCTGCGCTGCGCTCGACTAGATAGAGCGCTATACAAAAGCAATACCTTCGAAAACGTGGCAACGAATTCGTACTAATAATAATTTGCAAAATTACTCATTTTCAAAAATAAGAATTAGGAATTGATCGCCGACACCCATTTTATTGTAGTGTGTGTAAAAAAACCGTTACTTTTTATCACTTTTTAGCCAGTTTTATTATATTTTTACACAGTTTCACTACGCAAACTGGTATTTTATTATGCCTAAAATTTAATAAAACATTCGGGATCGGCACGTACACATCACAGGTTTGCAGTGTGACTGGCCCGAATTCGGCGTACTATTTTATGCCGCATTTTACAAGTACAACGGGGGTGTCTAGTCGAGCGCAGCGAGACCAATCATTCATTTATGTATTAAGGTATTAGGTTAATACTTATTAATATTACTAGGACCGGCTGAGGCTACAAGAGTACAGACCGTGAACAATACGTCCCGTGAGTGTTGACTGTCCGATTAGTTGAACAATGACCTCAAAAGAGTGGTTGGCAAAGATGAATATTAAGTGGGCAAGACCGATAACTTATCATTTTGTAATAATAAGACGTTTGTGGTAATATATTTTGATATAGGTACCTACTTGACGCTTGAAGTGTTCAGGACGAAAGAAACAGCTATAAGAATCCAATTAAAACAGAGTATTCTTAAATGAAACTATAATTATTATTCAATTGATCAAGATGTATAATTTTTTAATGCTTTTCTTGTTTTTAAGCACTGGATCTATCGAAGGGTATCAAAGGTTTCCTTAGAATTTACAAGAAATTTAGAGAGACACCTTCTTACATTTTCGGTCAAAGTTATGGCGGTAAAATTTGTCCTCGTTTAGCGTTTTATTTACATACAGTAAGTCAAATTAAATAACTTTTATTATATTCCTTTAATGTGTGATTGATGACCTTTTTTTTTTGTTTTGAGGCAATTGAAAAAAAGCGTCTTAAAATGAATTTCAAAGGCATGGGTATTGGAAGCGCTTGGGTAGATCCCAAAGAAAGCTCATTAATGTATGCGGAATATTTCTATAACACGGTAAGTACGTACTTTGACCTACATATTTTAAATGGAATACATACATTGTTAATCTAATAGAAGATAGAGATATCTAATATCTAATAGAAGATGAATATCAAGACGACGTATTACACTGTACCTACCTACAATTTTTATTTTTGGTTCATTCCCATTAGTTCCGTTGAAGTGTAATTTTATCTATAAAATTTTACTTATGAAATTATGATGTAGTGTAAAAGATAAATATTGATCTATTGAAAGCTGTTTAAGATAATATGGGAAATTCGTAGAGTATAAAGTAGGTTATAAAGTATTTAATTGCATAAGGCGAATATAAGCCAAGTAAACTTTAATCGACTACTATTGTTTTTACAAATGATTAATACAAGAAATGTTTGTCTTTGAAGGGGTTAATTGATTTAATCACGTATCAAAAAGCTAAGGGTATAGCGAAGAAGCTCGCATACTTTTTGGATAGAAAAGACTACGAGAAAGCGGCGCCAATACACGGTGTGCTGCTTGCTATTCTAACTGAACGATATAATGCCGATATAAACTTGAACAACATCAATCAAGACAGTCCGTATCCAGCATTGGATAAATTGGCAGTTAAGATCAACAAATATGTTAAACCAGCCCTGTCCCATGTAGTAAACGAAACAATGAAATGGAACTACATAGCGGAAAATGTTTTTGAGGATTTTTATCGAAGCAGAAGTTATATTGTGCCATCGACGAAATTTTGTAAGTTTCTTATAACTCGTACACTTATAATTTGTTAATCTACTGTAGTGACGTAATAAGACTTAAGTGTAAGATGCGTCATTTTTCTTAAAACATTTTTATTAAACAATTGCTTTACAAGATTAAAAAGCAATAAAAACATGTTAGCGAATTCCCTTTACTCTAACTACTTAATTAAGTCTACAGTACCTACCTATATAGACTTCAAAACCGCTGAACCGATTTTAATGAAACTTTCAGACAATCTTCAGATTAGTCCAGCGGCTGTTCCTATAAAGTTTGGTAGCGATCGGACACGGACGAAGTCGCGGGAAAATACTAGTTATATAAACTTTTAATTATTAACGGTATTTTTTTATTTCAGTAGAATTACTTCTTAACAATACACAATTGAGGATAGCAGTCTATAATGGGAATTTAGATGTGATTACTCCGTTATCCGGTAAGTAAATATTAAGGAAATTAAAATACAATTTATAATATTGATATTTTTATAATAAAACTAATATATATTATAAGTAAATGTGGATTATGTGGAAGTAACTCTGTCTGTCCTTACCAACCGATCATCATGAAATTCCATACACGTTCTCAGAATCCACAACAAAACCCTATCCTATCATTCAGAACAAGAAGTATGTACTTAGGTTCCCGAGAGATAATCTAAAAATGTATGGCCATATATGGCGGCGCCACCGTCGTTAGCAATAAACATTACTCGTATTTACTCATACTTTCAGGTCTCGAATTTTTTATTTTTTAACGCTAATGCTTCGATTACATTATCAGATTTCTTACAGTCCAATCTAGGAAATCGGATAGTGTGATCGCAGTTAGAAACAGATCGGATTCGATTTGGAGAAATTGAAGGTCCTTCAATTTGATTTCTAAACACTACGATTTAGAAATCAAATTGAAACGTCAAATCGGATAGTGTAATCGCGAGCTCTCTACCAAGGTCTCTAAATTGAATCCCTTAAATTGAATAGTGTAATAGACGCTTAAGTCGCGTGCAACACTAGCATATTGGCATGTATAGTTTGGGTTCATAAATATGTAAGTACTTTTTGTATATTTTCTCAGGAGCCTCGAATTGGGTGCACAAGCTAAAATGGCCTGGTGCCTTGGAGTTTAAGTTTGCGAAACGACTCAAAATTCGGGGACACAGAAATGGTTTTTATAAAATAGGAAAACAATTGAGCTTTTGGTGGGTGTTCGGTTCGGGTCATTGGGTAAGTTATGAATATACCTACTTAATATGAATAAATTATTACGAAAGTAAAATCGATCGCGAATAGTGTTTTTATGCGCAAGCAGTGTTGAAATTGAGATGAAATAATTAATGCAGTTGCATTGGAAGGTATCACCAAATAGATGCGTCACCTATCCAAATAAAACTGTTAATTATAATAGTTTACAACTTCATTAGGTTTTTCCATAACATATTATTTAGCAACGTCTTTTTGTTCATTTACTTTATGAAAGACACTGGGCGACAATGACTGGGCGCGTTTTCGAAACATCTGCGGGTATTCGTGCTCTAAGAATTTTTTTTTACAGTGTGCTTAATTATAAAAATATGAATGTTGGATAGATATAAAATGATCAATTTAAATTAGGTCAGTGACGGCACATCTGATAATAATAAAAGTTCTTTAACCGGGTTACTTAGACCCAGTGTTAGTAAAAATCTTACAAAATCTATATAGTTAGTACCTACTTGGTTAGTACACATAAATATTACAGACACATATAGGTACACATATATCATGTTAGATAAGAAAATTTGTTTTTAGGTAGTACTAAGGCTTCGATTTTTGTAATACTCACTCATCAAAACACTGTCACTGTTTTGACTGTCAGCCACTAAGTACTAATAATTTTTGTACTACCAGTAGTACTTCTTGGTTGTACCTACTACTGTAACAGAGCGATTTAGATTAATAATTATTATTTTGGGTACAAATAATTTCATACACTTGTCATCTTGTCGTTTTGAATATGTTCAGTAATATTTTTCTGTTTGTTTTAGGTACCCGAAGACAACCCAGTGGCAATGCAGCAAATATTGGAGCACGTTATGTCGGATTGAAATTAAAATTCGATCTATTATAAGATTTTCTTTGTAATTGTATTTGTAACTTCCTGTTTATCTTGTGTTTTTATATCAGAGTTGAGACAAAACTTTTTATACTTTAGACAGTAAATAGTATTCACTTTTAGCATCAAAATAGTTTGGGCTAAACAAGCATGTGGTACATATGTATTAATTCTGGTTCTAGCTATATTATAGGAAACTTTGATGTTTTCAATATCCTTGTATAAATAATTGCAGTAATTTTACTTATCCATGCTAAAAAACAACTTATTAAAATATTAGATCCCTGTGACTTATAAAAGGAGTGGAACCTGTTAAAAAATTTGGATTAATTTCGCTACATATTGATCGTCAAGCCAAGGATTTTCTCTGTAATTGCAGTAATTTTACTTATAATTATACAACTTATTAAAACATTAGATCCCTGTGACTTACTTAAGGAGCGGAACCTGTACCTTTGACGCTTCTGACCCACCGTACCACCGACCATACCCCAAGTGGTACGGTGGGTAATAATTTTAAAAACAATACCACCAATTAATAGTGATGACTTGTGAAAAAATTTGGATTAATTTCGCTACATATTGATCGTCAAGCCAAGGATTTTCTCTGTAATTGCAGTAATTTTACTTATAATTATACAACTTATTAAAACATTAGATACCTGTGACTTACTTAAGGAGCGGAACCTGTACCTTTGACGCTTCTGACCCACCGTACCACCGACCATACCCCAAGTGGTACGGTGGGTAATAATTTTAAAAACAATACCACCAATTAATAGTGATGACTTGTGAAAAAATTTGGATTAATTTCGCTACATATTGATCGTCAAGCCAAGGATTTTCTCTGTAATTGCAGTAATTTTACTTATAATTATACAACTTATTAAAACATTAGATCCCTGTGACTTACTTAAGGAGCGGAACCTGTACCTTTGACGCTTCTGACCCACCGTACCACCGACCATACCCCAAGTGGTACGGTGGGTAATAATTTTAAAAACAATACCACCAATTAATAGTGATGACTTGTGAAAAAATTTGGATTAATTTCGCTACACATCTTAGAATCAAGGATCAAGCCAAGGATTTTCTCTTTATATAACTTTCTTGAATTATGCAAATCACGAAGATTTCTTGATGTTATGAAACAAAAAAATAAAGAAAAAACTTGTAGCCATAAATATTTTATTTCATAATATTCACAAACATACACAATTTACAGTAACAAATTATTTTATTATTTACGATACCGGTATAAGTACCAGGTGTGTAAGTATGAAACCGGAATTTGCCCATAGGTGGCGCTAGATGTCGATGCAGTTACCGACACATCACGTCAGCGGTGTCTTGTTATTGTATTGATATCCGACAAAGATTTCCAACTCACAATAACACGAGTTTCATTCAGTAGCATTAGTTTATTAGAGATAAACATGTCGAGTTTTGTGCCAACAAATTACGATTTGCGGACAGCCCTACTTTTCTGTTTTCATCTGAAGAAAACCGCAGCCGAATCGCATCGAATGCTTCTGGAGGCGTTTGGTGAGCATGCTCTCGGCAAAACACAGTGTTTCGAGTGGTTTAAACGGTTCAAAAGTGGTGATTTTGACGTGAGGAACGAAGAACGTGGAATACCACCGAAAAAGTTTGAAGACGCTGACCTGCAAGCCTTGTTGGACGAAGACGACGCTCAAACACAACAACAACTGGCGGATCAGTTAAAGGTGACCCGAGAAGCCATCTCCCTTCGGTTGAAAGCCATGGGGAAGATACAAAAGGTGGGGAAATGGGTTCCACATCAACTCAACGAAAGACAGCAGGAAAACCGCAAAACATCATGCGAAATGCTGCTCGCCAGGTTCAAAAGAAAGTCATTTCTCCATCGAATTGTGACTGGCGATGAAAAGTGGATATATTTCGAGAATCCTAAGCGCAAAAAGTCATGGGTTACTCCGGGTGAACCATCAACATCGACGCCAAGACCAAACCGCTACGGACGAAAGACAATGCTGTGTGTTTGGTGGGATCAGAAGGGCGTAATCTACTACGAGCTGCTGAAACCTGGGGAAACTGTCAATACTCAACGCTACCGACAACAAATGACCGATTTGGATCGAGTTTTGCGTGAAAAACGACCAGAATATCAACAAAGACAACACAAGGTGATTTTGCTGCATGACAATGCACCAGCACACAAAGCAAAACAGGTCCAGGAAACGATAGAGTCGTTCCGTTGGGAGATTCTTCAGCACGCGGCTTACTCACCGGACCTTGCCCCATCCGATTACTACTTGTTTGCATCGATGGGACACGCACTTGCTGAGCAGCGCTTTACTTCTAACGAAGATGTACGAAAATGGCTCGATGACTGGTTTGCCTCAAAAGAGCAACAGTTCTTTTGGCGCGGAATCCACAAATTGCCAGAAAGATGGGAAAAATGTATAGATAGCGATGGACAATACTTTGAATAAGTTACTTTGTATCATATCATTACAATAAACGTGTTTTTTCTGTACAAAAATTCCGGTTTCATACTTACACACCTATGTAAAGTTGTAGCGTGCGAATTCATCAGTATCTTGAAGAATGCAGGTTATCTAATAAATGGGTTTCATCTTAGAAAGCTTTGCTGTAGGTTTATACTAATTATTATAATCATTATCTATACTAATATTTTGAAGAGAAAATATTTGTATTTTTGTAATGAATAAACTCAAAAATTAGTGGACTGATTTTGAAAATTCTTTCACCTACAGAAAGCTACATAATCAGCGAGTAACATCTATATCAATACTAATATTATAAAGCTGAAGAGTTTCTTTGTTTATTTGTTTGAACGCGCTAATCTCAGGAACTACTGGTTCGAATTGAAAAATTCTTTTTGTGCTGGATAGATCATTTATCGAGGAAGGCTTTAGGCTATATAACATCACGTTGCAACTAATAGGAGCGAAGAAACAGACGAAAATGTGGAAAAAACGGGGAAAATTATTCATCTTTGATAATTAATCTTTGATTTGATCTTTCATTTCCGTTGCGTGCGCTGCGAAAACCGTTCGAGATACCCAAATGATTCCCAAAATAACTATTCCACGTGGACGAAGTCGCGAGCACCAGCTAGTATTATATAAGAGGCAATGTATGTATGTATGTCCCCTATGGACTCCAAAACTGCTGAACCGATTTTGATGAAATTTTCAGACAATCTTCAGATTAGTCCTGAGGGTAATTGGTAGCTATAAACAGACGCGGGAGAAGTCGCGGGCACCAACTAGTAGGCTATATTTTATAAAGTAATGCAGGCAGACTTGCGTGCAACAGCTATTTTTGTATCATTTATAAATTCAAATTGAAAATCTTGTGTCGACCCGATACTAACGAACTCGCATGCAAACAGTAGGTAAAGCAGACAAGAAAAGTGCTTTATCAGTTTCGATTACAAATTCCATTCATTTCAAAATTCGCTAACGCTTAGATTTGAAATAGGTATTGATTACTGATTGACATAATTTGTCATCGCTAATAAAGATAGCAATAGAAATTGTCACTTTGAATTTTCAAAGGAAAACATACCTTTATCATTCCACAACATACAAACAATGTTCAATCTTAAGGTGATAAAGCACTTTATTTGTCGAGTTTACATATAAAACGCATTTAAAGCACCTTAAAGCATTAAAATTAACAAATTGGTCTATAAAAAATTCGTTTTTCTTAACAAATTTATTAAATGCATTCTCTATATAAATAAGTATAGTTCGACCGCCTTGGCATTGATATTGACATTGTATGAAATATCGTAATAGAGAGACCGATTCATTTAGTAGTAATCAAATCGAGTAGGCATATCTAATATATAAAATTCTCGTGTCGCAGTGTTTGTTGCCAAACTCCTCCAAACGGCTGGACCGATTTTGATGAAATTTTGTGTGCTTATCGGGTAGTCGGTCTGAGAATCGGCCAACATCTATTTTTCATACCCCTAAATGTTAAGGGTGGTCCACCCCAAATATATTTTTTTATTTGTCGGGTCAGCTAGTAAATATATACTAATATTATAAAGAGAGATTTTTATTTTATGATTCAAACACTTGTATGTTGATAAAGTAGATACAATAATTAACAACACATTGTTGTTCTAATAGCCTATCGCAAGTCAAGCCTAATGAATGTAATACATTCTTTGGCGGTCGCAACATACTTTAATAATAACAATTAAAACTATTTGGTTTAATAGACAAGACAGATCAGAAAGTTACAGGATACTTCAATACACACAATTCATACTTGATTTATGAAAATGAAAATTTGGGATAACAATATTTATTTACCTAAATATAGCAAATCAATTATTATTATTATTATTATATTATGCCATCAAATTAAAATGTTGTTAATTACAAATGTGTGACTAAAACATATTCATATTTAAAAAATAAAATAATAATAAAAGATAACCTAATACCTATCTTTTTAGGACTTTAAAAAAAGTGTTTACAAACCCCTTCAAAGAAAATTTTAAAAATATATCGATTAATTTAGATTCAATATTTAAATAGCACATGACACTTGTCTGTCTGTAACTTCTTGACACTGACTATAATATAATACACAAACATAGCGATTAATATTTCTAAAATAATTTTATATATAAAACCAGTCATTAATTAATTATTATTAATGAAGACATTTTTCCTTCATCAGTCTATCTGGATATAAATAAAAACAATTATAAACAATTAGATAATAAATTGATTAATTACTTAACCTAACGAATATTTTATTTATTTTATGTTTATTTTAAAAATATTATTTAATTTCTAATTTTATATTTTGTATTATATTATATTTTTACAATATATTTTTTTTTAAAGTTACGAAAATGTGAACCCATTGTTTCGTAATGTAAAGATAGACAATAGGCATCTGAATAAGCCTATTTTTTTAACTCAGTAAGACCAAAACTTTGAGAGATATCTCTTATTTTTTACAATCGTAGAGAAGAGAATATTTCAAGAAAAAAAAAAATGTCTGTCAGATAGAAGTAGAAGTTGATTTATGTATTAAAATAGTTGTAATTTAAGTAGTACATAGAATATCGTTAGTCTATGACCGGACACACTCTATATAGTGTGTTAAGATCGTATTAAATTTATTAAACGATTGCAATTACTGAATACATACATTTATTTTAAAACTTATCCATTTTATTTTACATAAATAAAATTGTAAAAACCATTAATGACAAATTTGTAAGAAATACGAACAGAAAAAAACTTTAAAAATGAAACAAAAATATATACATTTAGGTACGTAAGTATTATGATGTTTAGTTTTAATTAATAAAATAACATCAATTACAAATTTAAATACAAAATATTTTATTATTGTTGTTTTAGCTGCAATAAGGAATACAATTATTGATAATGAAGTAATTTATATTGAAAACATTTCGGTGTTTAAGTATTAATGATATTGAAATAATTAAAATGGGAACAAAAAAAATGCTTGATAATATCTTTCACGTGTCTCTAGTCATTGGCAATTCTAGTTTATTCACTCTAAGCCCCTTTTGGAAGTAAGTTTTATTTGTAAAAAAAAATTGTTTAAAACATTTAACAGAAATTGTTTAAAATTGTTAAATTTAACATTTAACAGACCTTTTTTATTTAAATCCCACAGGACCCTAGCAGCCATAGTCACATTTATGTACTTATAATATAGTGTGGTCGCAATGTTAAAGTCCACACATTAGAATACAGTACTACACTCCGAATAAAGCAACAACACTGTACTGTACAATCTGTACATATATTATCTCATATAAATTATTATGAAAATATAAATTACAAAATGCCCTCAAACGAAAAGCGCACTTCTTTCAAATTATACATAAAGAAAAATGTGTTTGGTTGGAAATACGAGTTTGCAAATGAACATAGATATCTGTCTCAACAAGCAATTCAAATAGCCTGTATAATCAAGTAGACTGCTATTTTTGACATTCTGTAGAAACGTCACTGAATTAGGTTTTACAAAAAGATACAGAAAAATCTGTAACTTTTATCAAAATAGAAAAAAATATTACTTAGGTGGTTTTAAAAGTTGCTAAATACGAGTAATCGTGGAGTTGACACAATTGTTGGCAGAAATTTATGACAGATATACTAGCAAGCCACTAGGTCATAATTTAAAAAATTTGAGAAGTAATGATTTTCGCATACAAAAAAAAAAAAAACCAATGAGATCTTTTGTAAATTAGCGGTATTCCCACTATCACCAAGAACCTCGTCATCGAATCATCACTTGACGTATGGTTATCAAAATATACATAAATTTGCGGATACTTTTTATATCCGATATTGACAAATCCGTTTTTAACCGACCTCAACTTTTCTCTCTGTAGTTAATCAATTCTAGTTTTTTTTATTCGCACAATATTCTTTAGCTTAATCAATTTGTTGTTCTTATAATATTAAAACAAGTAGGTACCTAATAAAAGAGTTAGGTGTCAGCCCTCGCCTGGCCGTAACAAGAGTCGCAAACTCTCACCGGCTTGTTGTACCCAGCGAGTGCGACGCTCTTTTCGCTGCAGCCCGCGCAGAATATATGACCGCAGCCTCTACAGTGATGCTGAAATTACAACATACAATTATTAGAACAAACACACGAGCCGAGATAAGGATTTTATTAGTAAATTAGTAAAGTAGAATTATCCAAGGCAAGTCTTAATAAAGGCATTTAACAAGAATTATATAGGAAAACTAGCTACACGCTCCCGACTTCGCCCGGGTTCAAAATAAAAACTTTCCTATCTTTTAAGTTGGACCAAATTACACGTAGTTATGAAATTTTATAAAAATCGGTTCAGTAGTTTAGGAGTTCTTTGGGCTCAAACAACGCGACACGTAATTTTTATATATTACTAGCTGTCGCAAACGTTGTTTTGCCAAAAAAAAAAATAAAAAAAATATGGGGTGGACCACCCTTAACATTTAGGGGTATGAAATATAGATGTTGGCCCATTCTCAGATCTACCCGATAAGCACACAAAATTTCATCAAAATCGGTCCAGCCGTTTCGGAGGAGTTTGGCAACAAACACCGCGACACGAGAATTTTATATGGGTGATTCTACAAAAGTTGGGTAACTTTTGACCATATTTTGTTTACTGTAGTTATTGAATCAAATTTCTACAAATTCGGGTGTTTAGGATAGCTGATCTAATGAATATATTGTTCCAAATCGGGCCAATCAAAATAAACCTCAGGTTAACAAGAAAATAACGACTCACCAAGAGACTGATATTTTGACTGGATCAGCACGTGTATTACAAGGTAAACACAACTCTAGCACTGGTACAGCAATAACAGCCATAAAATGGTGCGGTCCGCAGCTAACTTCATTACTAACTTTAAAATTCTAACAGGGATTTCACCTTGAGTTGGTGATATTTGGCGAGAATTTCAAGTTTAAACAACACACAACGGACTGACGAAAAAAACTAAACACAAAGTTTCTTATTTTTTTAAAAATAAAGTGGAGAATATTACATTATGAAAGTTGTAGTATACATTACTATGTACTTCACAGATTGTAGTGAATTAATAAGTTTTCTTAAATCGATGATAATGTTTAACAGACAGTCACTTGACTGCTGGTTTTCGGGATTGTGACATGCCAAAGGACTGACTTTTTAAACATTTATTGTGTTTTTTTACTAACTTGTATTTAAAATAAAGAGCTGAAATTGGGTGACCAAATAAGGGACTTTTAATTATTTTAAAATAAAATGTAATAACAATAACATATAATAATACTTCGTATCTATTGGCTGATGACATTGAGTTACCCAATTTTTGAATATTCACCCATATATTAGATATTTAACAAAAAGTGACCAACTGAGGTAGCAATTGACGACATGTTTTGTCTAGTGGCTAGTAAACCTAGCTGTTAACCAAAATGTCGCGGGTTCGAATCCCGCCAGCTAGGGGCAAATGTTATGTGTTGAAATTTTACATTTGCATGTGAGTCATGGATGTTTGTATTTATAATAATGTATGTATAAAATTTACAAAAAAAGTACTTAATCTATAGCAACACAATACAAGCATTAGTTGCTTACTGTGGAACTAGATGGTTGCCGTGTGGAATGTGTGAAGATATTTATTTATCTATTTTATTTATAGACGAAAAGTTCATAAATAAGATAAATATGTGAAGTGGTCCAGAGAATCTCTTCTCGTTGGCGTTAGGAAAAGTTTACCTTTCGCCTGGTAATGTTGAAGTCCTTAGTGCAAGCGGTGCAAGCAGTGGCGTCCTTGTCGCTCGCCCAGTGAGGCGGCTCCTCCACCGCACCAGCTCCGCCGCCTGACTTCGCTTCCTTCTCCAATAACTCCACTAGCTGCAGTTTGTTCTCACTCAACGTTGCTCCCACCTCTTCCAGAGTCTTCTGCGCTTCGCTGTATTGATTCCTTAAAAGGTGTTGTTCCTCTTGTAATGATAAGTATTTCTGAAACCCAAATTTGTCAAAATGTTAATTAAAGTTATTTATAAGAAAGTTTTTTTCTTTCTCTATAAGGTCGTCATGCAGCTTGATGGTCTCCTTGACTTGATGGTATATTGTTACCGTCACCTATAGCACAAGCAACGTGACAGGTGCTGGTTAAGGGTTAGGCATTAAGATGTGATAGAAAAATGGGTTCTGGCATCCCTTACTCGCTCACGGAAACAGAACAGCACACATGCTAATTTCACGGTGGTTTTCTTTAAGAGGGTGGTTACTGCCGCCAGACGGAGTGCCCGAATTACTGCGAACATGTGCCAGTTTCAGACCAGAGCAAACTTTTAAAGTTCATTTCCAAAGTTGAGCCAGCTAAGAATCGAACGGACCTCTGAGCAGAGCGTATGTAACTCAGAGGTAAGTAAGGTTGCATTTGGAGTGAAAATTCCAACAATTTAGTATACTAAAATATTGTTGAGTAAATTATTCTACTCTGTCAATAAATTGAAACGTGTCATAATTATTGACTCACCTGTCCTATACATTTTAATGATTCAACCTCTTGTGTTAGCATTGATATCTTATCGCGGTCCCGCATCATTGATTCCTGTTAAATTACGAACAAATATATTAAGTTTGGCATTATTTTCAGATACTCATTTATGTGTTCCGTTTATATTGTCTATTTTTATGTAAATACTAGCTGGTGCCCGCGACTTCGTCCGCGTTGTGGATGAAAGGTACCCTATGTCCTTTCTGGTGTCCCAGACAACGTGTATGCAAAATTTCACGGTGATCGGTTCAGTAGTTTTGCGTGAAAGTGTTACAAACATTCATACATCCATACAAACTTTCTCATTTATAATATCAGTACAGATCTGTCCCACATAAAGGTCTTCTTAACTCTTAAGGTCTCTTACACTCTTCTTAATGTGAATAGATACTTTGTATTGGTAGTGTTAGGTGCCTTTAAAAATAGCTTCCTTTTTATGACATTCAGGTTTCACACGATGATTACCTTTGGCGTTAAGAGCCAGTGGTAGGTACCTACATGAAATCTAAAAACACTTATGATGTGCAAGTCCAATCGATAAAATTAATCGAACGTTTCGATAGTAGTGTGTTCGGAGCTCACTGGGCTGTCTTTTTATACAACCTTAATGCAATTTTGAGTATTATGTCAAGCAGAGGACATTCTCTGGTTGAGACGTAGATGGCAGAGTTCGATATTCCCAAAACAATGCTAATAATTATATGTTAAAATTTATTTTAATATAATTATTATGCATATATAATACATAATAAAATATTATTTCTAACACTCGATACTTACTTGTAACGATATTCTCCATTCGCGTTCAATCTTGAGATCGCCCTCAGCGGCTACCGATTTGGTTTCAGCGTTCGCTGCTTTTTGTCCTAACAATCGAGCACTCTCTTCTAAACTCTTTGTAACTGCCTTTTCTTCCTGCAACCTATGTGGTATGTGCGACAATTTCTTAGTGAGCGTAAGAATAGTGAGTTTTAATATTTATTGTCTGGATACTTTCTCTACGTTTCTCAAAATTATCATAGGAACATCACAAACACGAAATTGATGCCTCATTAGAGTCTTAACTAAGATGCTAAGTTAAGAATTGTTTGAATACTTAGTATAATGTAATGTCTGTTGAGACATTACAATGCATTCATTTCAGTCATACAAACTTGAAGTTGAGTTCCCAACTATTAATTAAGAACGAGCTCCCATTTTAAAGTATTCTCAGAGTTTAGTAGTATAGAGGAGTCTCCAGAGTCCCCTATGTCAGAGTACAGAGAACTTACGACGTCTTGGGGCAGAATGCGTTCACACATACATCTTAGGGATGTAAATAGGAGTTAAATATATGGAGTCGGCGACTTCCAGATAGACAAAATTCCAGCGGTAAAGCTGGCGCTATAATTATTAAAATTTATAAAAAACATAATTTAAAATGAGATGACTAAATGAAAAGCACTGAAGAAAAAAAAAAACAACACATTGAAGAAAGTCTTATTAAAAAAAATTAACGAAATTTCACGAAAAAATCCAGAGATGACAATTTTCATTAGTCATATCATATGATATTTTGTGAACACTAATTTTGTTTGACGAAAGATTCATGCAAACATAAGGATATTAGATAATGGCAAACCTACACAATAAATTAAAAGAAATTAAAACGGGAAATCTGTGGTTTTGGTCTTTTTGGTTTTGTAATAAAATGCAAAATTCGACTGAGTATGCTTTATTATAAATAAGGCTTTTACATAGCTAGGGCCTCGTTACAAAACTATTCAAACAAAAAAAGTATTACGATTACATATTATCCTAAAAACATTTGGTACTAATTTTTAACAAGCACGAATATTTTTTATCACAATAATTTAATCTCTATTACAATATCAACTTCAATGAGATCTGTATATTCGAGTACAAATAATATTATAGGTAACTAATTACAGTACTAATACTTTTATTATCACATGAAAAAAAATACAAAATAACAAGTGTCCTTTATAATATTAGTTACACTTATTAATTGTTGTAAATAATTAGAAATTATCTTAGAAATTAATATACTCATTTGTGGTCAACAGATCTAAGTGTAGATTATGAAATAAATATATGTAATAAAACATATTATTACAATTTTTGATAATTTTGCATAGCGGGCGTAGCAGTAACGGGAAGCATTTTACAAATAAATTTTATACTAATTCATCACAAAAATAGCTAGAAAAATATGCTTAAATAATGAATGATACTTTATCATCACCAACAATTTTTAACTATTAAATTCAAATTATTATTCTATTCACGCTTCTATTAATTTATTATTTAATATTAATTAGATTTCTTTATAAATAACAAAATCGAATTATGTTTTGTATTAAGATATCTTTTAGAGATTAAAAATTTCGATATACAGTGTGTCCGATTATGGACTAGCGATATTTTAGGTACATAAATTACAACTATTTTAATAATACACAAATAACGCTCAAAATCTGTCGATCTAGTAAAAAATTTAAAAGGATCATACGGGTTGCTTTTGCAGTAATTTTTAGAGTTCAATATATATATAAGAAAATGTGAATCCACTGTTTCAAGTAACAATATACAATATTGTTACTCTCCGAATAAACTTTTAATCTCAATAAGGCCAAAACTTTGAGAGATATGATTTTTTTGTACACAGAGAATTACTAAAAAAATCCAAAATGGCTGCCACATCGAGGGCAAGTGGGTAGGACCTCACTATATTGTGACTATATACTCACTATATTTGTGTATTAAAATAGAAGTAAATTAATGTATCTAGAATATCGCTAGTTATTTACCGTACACAACACATTGTATATAGTGGTGCTTTTTGCAACTATTGTTTGTGCAAAATGTCTACAAAGCACATAGTACAATATAGATTTGTGAAAATCTGAATTTCAAAATCCGTACCATAAGGTTAATTTTAAAATTGACATTCGAGCGATACACCAGCAATACTAGATGGCGTTACAATTAACTTGATATAGGTAATTAATTAGGGAAAATATTGAAACAGTTTCGCTACAGCAACGCCTGCTATGATACCATGTCTTTAACCACAGCAAGTAGTAAGCCAAAGCAACATTAGCGTTACGTAACAATTCCCCTAACTAAACAATATTTATATCTAACATAGGAAAATATATATCAAAATATGTATCGTTCGCGTTTTTTTATTATTTGTTTCATTGTGATGGTTTGCCAATATCGATCGAGGAATGTAACTGTGTCGATGGTGAATATATACGTTTTTCACGCAGCAAAGCAGTGCGTAGCTCGTACTTGGTGCGCGTCCAGTTCAGTGTTGCCAGGTGAATATAAATATCAGTTCAGTGTTGCAACATTTACTTAGACTTTTAATAATATGGGTCCATTAAATTCTAATATTTATATAGAGAAAAGAAGTTTAGAAAACTAGGCCACAAATATATGATTGATTTGGAAAAAATCTGGTCTTTGACAAAAATTGCAATCTTGCATATTGTTACTAATCAGTTTAACTTACAATTTAGATTTACTTGAAACACAGAAAAACTAAATCTGCGATTAATGCACATGATCTCGATTTAATTTTTTTGCCATTTTTTTGTTACATGAAAGTATTTTTTTGTATTCTCTTTTAATAAAATGTAATATTTTTTAATAGAATTGATTGAATTAAAAATTCTGGTAATTTCATAAACATAATCACAGCACCTGGCAACACTATAGACCAGTTAGCAGTTAGTACCTACTGATATGTAAAGCGTTACATGATACATTCAGTGGCGTTTTCGTTAACTCTAGGCACTCTTTTTTCACTTACTCTTTATGTTCTGTTCACATGTGGCCAGTACGTAAATTTATAAACGAGTATAAAACAGTATAACCAGTATATGGGTGTATAAAATTGTATTATAAAAGGAAACGCTTCAGGGTAAAATCAGAATAAGGGCTACTATACTCAAAACATTAAAAAAACCAAAGCCCATTTAATGAGTTTCATTTCTTACTATTTTACACACAATATTCTCCAAGAAAATAATATAAATCAATATCAACACAAATATCAATAACTTTACAATAATCGTGGAATGGAGTTACGATGAATGCATAAACAAATCGCTACTGTTTCAAGCAAAAAAATACTGAATGGATATTAATGAAATTTCAGTAGAATAATATATACTATATCAAATATACATATATTAGATAATATATATAACTTTTTAAAATACGCGGGCATAAACGAGTACTAGTACTATGCTATTTTATTTATTTACCTCGACGTTATTTTTAAAAATAAAATAAAAGTATATATATATATATATTTGCAAAATGAGTTTCGAGTTTTTAGCCGTTACGCAATATTTATTTTACAGTAGATCGTGTTAATATTAAATATAAATAATAGTATTACAATGTGGACCGTTACTTTATTATTGAATACTGGCCGCATGTGAACAGTTGCCTCTTAAGGGCGCCAAGAGGCGCTTGTGAAGATATTCTTAAAAAAAAAAGCAATAAACCTACTTCTCATCGAGCTGATGTATTGTGTTGCCCATTGACTCAGTCTTTGCTTCCAATTTCGCTATTAGCTCTGTTTTATGTTTCAAGGAACTTTCACATTCCTAAAACAAGGCCAATAAATAATAGCTTAGTTAAAATTAAAAAAAAAAAAAATTGTCTACAACAAATAATATATTGATAATTAATTTTAGTGACTTTGAATACATATAAATCCATGAGTAAGCGTAATTAGTTTATATCAGAGGATAGAATTGTGAGGTTCATATTATACATAATTATATCAAATACATATTACATATAACAATTTATTATTATTAAATTAAAAATGTGTAGTAGACTAGTGGCAACTATTATAATGACAAGCCTCGATTTATATTAAAGTGTTACATTATAGGTAATTACATATTATCATTAAGGGCTACAATATTATTAAATTTTAAAATTAAATTTTATTTGCATAGGAAATTTCGACATGAAACAATTTTAAAATGGAAGAAAATTTATGTAAATTATTTGATTTTTTTTTTAAATCATCTAAGAGTCCAAGAGTTAGTGGCGTTTGGACGTACCTATTTTACTTGAATGAACTGATGTTTTGTAATGTTTGAAAACTACTAGCCTAACGAATCAATTTGAATTTTCAAGACATGTGTGAGGTTTTTCTAAATTCACATTCCAGCTGTTTTATGGCCGACCTGAAACGCTATTTTAAAGCTTTTAATGTCAATCTAATATTAATTAATTTACAACGGATTTTTGACAGCAATCTGTTCAGGTACATACATCTCGAAAGACTTTTATCACTCAAGGCATGTCGTATACCATAAGAAAACTCTTTACAAATTTCTCTTTTAAATACAGACAATAAATAAATAAATAAAAACAATCATCAAAAGTATTTACAAGGAGATAAATTAAACTTTAAGTATATGAAACACATGCAATTTTTTTTTACTCTTGATCCGTTGACGTGACACGTTTGTCATTGATATGAGTTTTACGAAAAGGTGGTATTTCTTGGAGATTTAACTTTTTATTGGGCGGTCCGTCGTCCTTCGTTTTTGTACTCTTTTGGGCGATACTGTCCGATTTGAGTTTCTCTAATTTTTCACCTAGATTCATTTCGTTTGTGGTCGGTGACCTGAGGGCTTTCATTAGTTCGTTGTCGGGCCCTAGGAAGTGACTATACTTTTCTAGGTTGTTTAATATTTTGCCAATCTGTTGTGCCTTCCCCTGAAGCCTGGACACCATTTCGCCCTTCTGCGTTAGTTCCATCTCGCATTCCTTCCCGTGCGACAAGCATTGATAAATAGATTGTATACATTAGTAATATTTAGGCGATTTTGCAATAAAATGTAACATGTAGGTATTCAAATGAAAAGCAGATAAATTACATTGCTATGGAGAATTTTAAAAGCTATGCATTATTAATATGGTTTTTAAAAGTATGATAATATTAGAAAGTAAATGAAGACATATATAAACAATAAATAAGTTCAAATGAAATCTAAACCCCATGAAATTTAAAAATTGCAATGACATAAAAATATATGTAATACATAATAAAATGATATTAAACATGCGCCGATAATATAATTATGGTAAAAGTTGTTAGGTTTGTTATGGTTTTTTATGTTAAATGTAAAATATTTTATAAGTATGGTGCATAGAAATAATGATTACTAAATACTATAATAATAATAATAACGTTTTAATTAAGACATTAGACTAGACGTATGATAATAAAATTGCCAAAAATGGATCATATTTAGAGCTCGGAAATCGTTCACGTTCTTAAAGAAATGCGTTTTAAAGTCATTTAACTTATAAGACAATGAAGATAAAATAAAGGAAAATGCAATATGTACCTTTGTACCTATATGTCATTTTAGGCATTGACTAAAAAAATATATTAGTCGAAAAGAGCTCAGGAATCATCCTCTTACATTGTGAAATAACAGAGTGAACATTGCTAGATTAAAAGGCGACGGTATCCAGCCACTTAGGAGCAAGTATACCGTAAGCCTGTTTGAGTAACTTTACTTAAACATTGCATATAAGGCTGGTTTTAATTAGGACAATAATATAAAATAAACCATCAGCTAAGTGTTTTAGTTACACGCGTGTGAGTTATAATTATGAGAAGTCGTAAAAAATATAATTTAATAATTTATTAGTAAATATTTATGCGGCATGCATATTGATTAATCAAACTAATTATTGCGATAACCCGACATATATGGTAGTGCAATGTAATGATGGACGATAAACAATCGCGAGTACTACAACCCACGCCCAAACAACCTCCGCGTCTTCTTAACTAACAAATGCCTACAGAACAAAAACCTTCTGCCTTTGTACGCAGCGTTCAATGTCATTGAAATAAAGAGTTAATTCGCATTATGTAATTTGTAGTATATATTTTTTAATGAGACAAACAATTTAGAAAATAATAATTACTTCAACGTAGTCATAAATTTATAACTTTATTGGTGTCTTCTGGCGAAATAATTATGAAAATAGCAAACAAAACAAACCCCATTTTAACTGTTAGTCGCTATTTTTTCAATGAGTTTTCATTCAGTTCAGAATAATAGATTTATACTAATACAATTATACAAATGCTATAAAGTAAATCTGTCTGTTTGTCCACAAAAAAATCAAGGCGAAATCGTAAAACCTATTTTGTAGCCATAGATCGACTTGAGAGCCTAGAGAATACCAGACTACTTTGTTAAAAAAAAACCATTTTACTAGATAACAGCTACAAGAAGAAACGAATCGAAAGTGTCATTAGTATTCATTTCTAAGAAAAGTTTGCTTTGGTATTTAGTTAGTAAGTTTAGTACTGTAGGTCTTACTTAAGTACATTATAAAACATATTATTGCGTGGGACTATTGCGATCATTTGATATTTAAATAAGCATTTTTATTCACGTTTTTTTATAATTACAATTTAGAATACTAATTAGAATTAATTAGAAAAAGAAACTAAGAATCTACGGAGTAAAAAAAAAAATTAAATACAAAAATTTAGCCTTTATATTTCGTTCGACTCGAGTTTAAGAAAATTCAAGAAACATTATTGCCTACAAAATTTTCCCATTTAAATCAATTCAAATACAGTTAAGTGCAATGTATTAAAAAAAATGGATTATTCAGCTTGAATAGTAGCAAGTTTTAGTTCAAGGACGTTTATCGTAATGTTGCGGTGATTTCACTATCATACTTAAGCACTTTGTGTTGTCAAACAACGGACCGTGAAGCTATTATTTGGAAATGTATATTTGGCAACGATTGCGACGGAAACATTTCTAATTACTTGTTAGTTCATTTTTTATTAAAAATATTTATTGTGAGAAGCTATAATAATAATATGATAAGTATGTCAATATTTAATTTTTAAATGAGCCATAATGAATGTGTATTTATTTTGTTAGGTTATATGTAGGCGAGGCAGAACCTTTTGAGATTTTAAAAGTCTAATAAATTTTAATAAAATATTATAAAGCGTAACACAACTAAGTAAATTTATGTGTATTTTTTTGTAGTAAAATAATTATTCAATAGATTGAAAGCGAATAAATAAAATATTTAATTACTATAAAGGGATTATTATATTCTATTAGGATGCGGTGTGACTTCAAATGTTAAGTTTCCAGACATGTTTAAATTCAAATAACATTAATTAGGAAATAATAGTTATTAGAATTATTCAAAAGCAAAATCCGCTTTTAACTTAATCGTTACGTTTATAATAAGAAAACAAAAAAACTTTTTTTGCCGGAAATCAGACCACATCCTTTTAATAACAGAATTTAGAAAATTATTTCCAAATTAAAAATTGAAATATTCGAAACGTCATGCAAGCCGTCATCTAAATGTTATTGATAAGAATCAATAAGGAAAGTTAATTCAGCAAAACTACTCCCCTAAGAAAAATATATCATTAAACGTGCATGAAAAATGAATTACATATTATATAAGATTTTGTTATTACCTGCAACTTTTTGTACATCTCAAGATTGATCAGTTTTATGTCGTCGAGTTGTCGTCTCAGTGATATTATTGTGTCCTGTTTATCGTGAATATCTTTCTCTAGCAACTTCATGGCGACCTCCATTTCAGCTTTCAGTGACATCTGAAGATTGTTGAGTAGGTAAGACGTGAACAGGTAGCAGACAGACAGACAGACTTTCACATCTGATAAGATGAAATAATGATAGAGATCTGTTCCCACTGTCTGGCATAGTTTTTTCAGTTATTGCGTTAATCTAAACTAATATAAAGAGGAAAGACTTGATTATATGTTTGTCAAATAAGATACCTAACTATAACATTTCAGCTCATAAAAATATATTATGTTAATGGTTAAATTATGTACATTTTTTAAGGCAGGAGTAAGTATCTCTCTGCCTTCTCTGTTCTGTACCATCAAGACTTGGATTATAGAAATAATAATCATTCGTCCTATTAGTGAAGGAAATCTTCACTAATAAGACGAATGATTAGTCACTATATTTTTATTTATTAATACTATATTCTTATATATTAACTACTTTTTATTTTTATTTTATTTTTTAGTATTGAGTATGTCTTTCGCATATTTTCGATACTGACAGAGTGAGATGGGTCATACGATACACCTTTGTTCAAGTTTCAAATCGTTAATGTTTTTTTTAGATTTGTATATTCAAATATTAGAATGAAATCGTATAAGAGCCGTGTCTGTACATTAAATGTTAAAAAAAAACAATTTGTACACAAGGTCAATAAAGTAACTTTAGAATTTTTGTCTGTGTTTACAATTCATCATTTTAAAGTCAAGAAAAGTTCAAAGTTTAAAAGGCGCACTCAGCAATACCTGCAGATCTAATTCCTTTTGGAGTTCCGCATTCTTCCTTCTTTCCTCGTCTAAAAGTTTAGCCGATTCGCTGTCTTTATCGCCCTTTGTCTTATCAGAAGCGGTGCTTTTCACACTACGCTTCTCCTGTAAATTTGCACAACAATATTTAATGTACGTACTATATCATCTGACTCAACAAGGTTCCAAGAATTTTACACATATAATATTTAACGAACATGTGAGAATTAAAAATGTTTTAAATGAATTAAAAAGACACAGCAAAAATTACCGCAGTTAATTTTTTTATAAACAATCTTTACATGTATGTAACTATATCTAATATAATTAAGATTTTGTTTGATTGTTTGTTTGTTTGTATGTATGTGGAGGGTTTACTACTTTGACAGATTGTTATACGGTTTTCACTAATTGAAAGAGCAATAAATTAGGAAGGTTTGTGTACATATGATATACAGAGAAAAAAAAATCATTCATGCGAACCCAGATCGTTAGTTTCAAACACATATTTACAAAATGAGACAATTAAAGATAATAGATAAACATTCTAGCCAGTCTTGTACAAACATGTGTTGTATTGATCTTATTATTATTTCAGCACTAGAAAGCATAATAATATCGTTATACAATCAAATTAGTCAGCAGATAGCCTTAAAGCAGTGGAATGCAATTATGCGAGCCACACATCAGTTTAAATACAAGTAAACCTCGACGAATAGAACGAGGTTCTACTACCTAAACTATAGAACCTATACTATAGAATAGAACCTTTATATCGTCATGTTGTTTGTGAGTGATATATGCAAGAATTTTCTCAAATAAAATGATTATTCAGCGCCAACGAATGCCGTGTCAGGAAAACTACTTATAACATCTAATCTAAGTTGTTAGGATATTCTTCAATGGTAATGACCATGTATTTGTTATTTAAATTGTATTTAAATAACAAATAGTACAAATAACAAATAACAAAACGCATATCTCGACGGTGAAATGTCAATACCTCCTATCAAAAAAAAATTGGGAAATTTACTTTTATTTAGATAGCATTTCTCGACAGACAGGCTGACAGTTCACTTGATGGTATGTGGCTACCGTCGCCTATAACACAAGCAACCCCACAGCGCTGTCGATCATTATAATAGGATTGTGGATAGTAATTAGGATTTAGTTAAAAAAATATTTTCAGTGAGTGTAAGATAGATTTTCACGTATTTTGACGAAACCGCTGATCTAATATTTTCTTCCGTGTCATTATACTTTCTATATAAATGGATTCATTATTGAAATTTACATAATTTTGTTACAATTTTTATCTTAGTTAGAAAGTATTGTCACTTCGTCGTCGATACCTATTATGAAATCAAATGAAAATGAAATCAACTAGTGACCCAATTTAAAAATATTCACCTCTTCGTCAGACGGCAACTCTGTAACTTTCATCCTGCTATCTTTGTTTATATCCTGCCCTGAAGAATAACAAAATGGCACATGGTTAGACCGTGAATAAACACAGACATATATATTATGACACACGCCGCACAAGATAATAGGTATTTTAAAGGAGCGCGATGCAAAAATAACTCACAACTTTTTGTCCAAAACTTTGTTTGTCTCGTTTCACTTTTAACTTGTGCGTTTCCCATTGATGAGAACGTGCGTTAACTGTACACGCGTCCGACGACAACGGCATACTAATGCACACTAACACCACAGCATACTTATTTCGTACAGTAGGCCGACGGAGACGTCTAGACAGGGCAATCGTGCGGGGCGTGAGGGGTGAGGCGCGAGTGGGACGTGCCCAAGCTGCATACTTCGTCGTTCTTAGTAGCTTGGGATAAATATTCTAGGACTATCGCGTCTTTCAGATTTTAATTTATTATATAAATCAAAATGGTGCATACGGCATGTGCTGTAAGTGCGTGCAAATCTTTATCTCGTATAAATAAAGAACTAAGCTTTCACCAATTTCCGCACGATGAAGAAAGGTACTTAAGCACTTTTTATATTACTTAATTTTTGTGTCAACCCTTCCGTAATTTTTAAATACCCACACAGGCGGCGGTATCGCTCAACATCAAAGGCGTCGGCCTACTGTAGGAAATAAGTATGGTGTGCTAACACTGAGCATTAGCATTAGCGACATAAAATAAAACGGCATTTACACTTACAGTGTAATAAATAAAAGTGAGTCATCAACATCGCATAGACGACAGTCTGCAAGGTGTCTTATCTATTGCACAAATCGCTCTCAAGCATCTTGCTGAGCGTAAATTCTTGCTAAGATTAACATACCTGCTGTTGTTGGGGACTTTTCACACGTGCATAGTAATTAGCAGCGTCATAATTACAAGTAGCTAACTAATGCATTTTTCAATAAACTTGCTTATGAACCGGGCTTTATTGCAATGTAATTAGGGTCATATTGCGGCATATGATAAAGTTTACGTTTAATTTAAAATTACCGCACTGTTACTTTCACATAACATTTTTTTAAACGCGACAATGAGTTTTAATAAATTGTCTCAGCAAAAACAAAAAATAATAGTTAATTTAATTATAAATGAATTTATAATCTATGAAATTATTTAATTTAAGACAAATTAACATTTTTTTTTATTAAATGCACGAAATACAAATGAGTCGTAACAAATAATAATTACTTGTACCTTTGGGTAATCAATAAATTTTCTGGGCAGTAAAATGATTGAATGGACCGTTACATGTAGGTTATTATAAATAAATAGTTGACAAGAAATCTCAATTTACGTAAGAAAATTTTTCCTATTTATGGCGCGGTGTTTGTTGCCAAACTCCTCCGAAACGGCTGGAACGATTTTAATGAAGTTTTGTGTGCTTATCGGGTAAGTCTGAGAAACGGCCAACATCTACACTCTGGTGCAATGAAATCGCACATGTAAACATTTTTTTGAAAAATATGGTGTTATTTTTTTTTTATTTAAAAAGTCACATATTTTTTACAATAGGATGAAAGGTTATTTCAATACCTATTCAATGATACCATATAAGCGGTGATAAGTTTACCTTACTGCCGAAAAGGAAAGCAAAAACAACAAACCCCAAAATTGCTTACTTAGCGCACTGCAGTTTGCGATAGCAATTGCAGGTATAAAAAGGCCTGTTTTGAGTAAAACGTCATCATTTGCATTTCAACGCTCTACGTGAAAGGACGCCTAGTGACTACAGTTGCAACATTCTGAAGAAAATGGATACTACTCCGGAAAAAGCCGCTCAAGTCGTTGCTCTAATTGAAGCAGGCCAGAACCAGAGTGCAGTAGCTAGACAGCTGAATATTCAGTTCGTCGTGTATACCAGCGCTATCGGGAGACTGGTGGCTATGAACGGCGACGAGGATCTGGTCGCGCCAGAGCTACAACTCAACGGGACAACCGATTTCTCGTAACGACGTCATTGCGAAATCGACGACTGACTGCCGTTGATCTTGCACAACACCTTCAAGAGGTACGTGAAGTGGAAGTCAGCCGGTGGACAGTTAGAAGAAGACTTGCCGAAGGTGGCCTGACTGCGCGTAGGTCAGTAAATGCTCCTAATCTAACACCAGCTCACCGCCGCGACCGTCTTCAATTTGCACAAGAACATGTGCACTGGACACTCGACCAATGGAGAGCAGCCCTGTTCTCAGATGAGTCCAGGATGTGTCTTCACGGCAATGATGGTCGAGGAAGGGTCTATAGAAGGCCTACAGAGAGATTCTCCCAGTGTTGCATCACAGAACATGTGGCATACGGCGGTGGTTCGTGTATGTTCTGGGGAGGCATTTCACTCGAAGCGAAAACTGAGCTTGTCTTCATCACGGGGGCCAATATCAGGCGACAAACAAGAGGATTGACATCTCAGCGGTACATTGAGGAAGTTCTCCAGGAACATGTCGTACCATTTAGCGGTTTTGTTGGAGAGAACTTTCTCTTTATGCATGACAATGCAAGACCCCATACAGCTGCTATAGTACAACAATACTTGCAAGAGGTAAATATCCCCGTGATGGAGTGGCCAGCTCGAAGCCCGGACCTTAATCCGATCGAGCACTTATGGGACGAGTTAAAAAGAAAAATAAGAGGCAGAAATATTGCTCCAGCCAATCTTCTGGAGCTACAAAATGCGCTAAAGGAGGAATGGGAAGCCATACCACAAGACTTTGTCAAACACTTAATAGAGTCTATGGAAAACCGGTGTCAAGCGGTTATTCGGGCAAGAGGGGGTAACACTTCTTATTAATAAATGTTTTTTCACTACATTTTGTGATTTTTTTTTTAATAATCCCCAATTTCCGAACTTTTTAGTTAAGCAAAAATCCGCTGATAAAAATGTATTTGTTGTTTTTGCTTCTCTTTTCGGCAGTAAGGTAAACTTATTACCGCTTATATGGTATCATTGAATAGGTATTGAAATAGCCTTTCATCCCACTTAAAAAAAATATATATGTCTTTTCAAATAAAAAAAATAAACAATATTTTTCAAAAAATCTTTACATGTGCGATTTCATTGCACCAGAGTGTATTTTTATACCCCTAAATGATAAGGGTGGTCCACCCCAAAAATTATTTTTTTATTTTTTCGCAAAACAACGTTTGCCGGGTCAGCTAGTATCCTCATAAAACTATTGGCTATGACCGCGTACATTGTAATTACCCACTTAGCACATTCTACCAATATGTTACTTAATACCATTATCTTTAAAAATTATACACATAATAGCTTTTTTTATTTTAAGTAAGTAGATATACTTTCAACAGATAGTGAACCTGTTTTTAATTGCAAAAAATTGCATCATCTCAAAAAAGATTTCATCTTATGGGCAGTTGTCAACTTAAAGATTATGAAAATTAAAAATTTGAGCACAATTTTATTCACACCTAGCGAATTCAAGACAAACTGTGGTTTCTTCAACTATCAACATCAAACTTTTCATCTATCTTCTTAATTAAAAAAAACCCGTTCAGTAACAAAAGAGTCAGAGTTATTTTTGCATTTATACCATCGATATGAATATAAATATATTATTATTTGTAATTTTAAGTTTCTCTTAAAATATGTCACATTGAAAATTTCAAAGTGATATAAAATTGGTACAAACAACAACAACAACAACAACAACAACGCTCGTCGCGTCAAATTAGACGGCGAATGAAACCGCGAGGGCACAGCTAGTTAAATCTAAAATGTACATAAGTATAATACATTTATATTAATCAAATGAGTGCGATAACTTACCGAGAGCGTGTTTCAATTGGTTGTTTTCTTCGACAAGTTGTATCATAGTATTTTTAGCGATCGCCAAGTCCTCCTTCATCAGGGCGTTCGTTGTTGTCAAACTTTCCACTTTGCTTTGCAGATTCGCTACGGTCGCACTAAAAGCAAATTTTATCATTTAAATAAATGTACTTACCAACATACTATATTTTAAAGGGTTCGCAGGAATAAAACCAGTAATATCACGTCGATAAGTCGCGAAAAAAAAGTAATATAGACAATTTTCTTTAAAAAAAAACACTGCAATTTAATCCGATAAAAATCGTAAAATCACTTTTTTAAAGAATGAAAATAACATTACTAATTCAAGTCTAAATCAATAAAATCATCATAATTTTTTGGCAAAATTAACCTGAACCTGAATTTAAAGTATTAAAAAGTACACAATAATACAATAATTTGTTATTAAGCTAGAATTAGTTGGAATTTGGAATGAAAGTCGACAGTGAATCAGATCGTATCGTGTGTGTATTTTGTACTCACTTGAGATGCCTGTTGAGCTCCTCTATGTAATTCTTTTGGTCGAGCATTGTGTTGATGTGACGCTGTTTCGGTTCATTGTTCGAGTTGTTTCCGTTCGCGGGCAAATCACCAGACGAAATGTTACCGCGGAGGTACAGTGAGAAATCTATCACGCCCTGTTGGCTGTCCAAATCTTCCTCCTGACAAATGACAATCATTCTATTCAACAAAAACACACTATATCTGCTGTAAGTTGCTTAGGAGTTGGGTATCCCACAGACTACTTGGTGCTGCAGCATCAAGTCAAGATTACCATGTTATGGAAATACCACCCAACTGACAGTAACAGTAAATTTCAAATCAATAGAACCTGTGGAAGTTAGTGGAATAATCCCTTCGCCAATTAGGAAATGAGCTGATGATCTTCATAAATTATAGGCAATAACACTTTAATCACGTCAGTTTTCAAATAAACAAAAAAAAATCCGATCAAATGGCGTCCATTCGTTTGGGAGTTATATATTTTTTAAATATCTCATGTGTATATAATATATTTTTAAATTTGGTATAACAATTTGTTGCATTAAAATCTTGAATTTGAAATATGCAAGACAGTAAAACTTAGGTTAATATTTTAAGTAAGAATACTTAGAAGTATAACAGACAGCCAAAACTGTATACAACTTTTAAATATATTTAATTTTATGAACAAATTTAGTGAAAAAAGAGAAATTCATTACAATTAAAAAAATGACAATAAATTACCTTGACACACAAATTGCAGTCGACTACATTGAGGCCGACCAATAAACCGGTAATGATAACAGCTTCCTCGTTCAACATTAAAGCATGTGGCTCGAAATATTCCTCCAAGGTGTCTTCGCGATGTTCAAGCAGTATTCTTAGATAGTCGGCGAGACGCTTCTGCATCAGAGCCAGTCTTAGCCATGCTCTTGCTCGCCCCATTGCCGTCCTTTCAACACAAACACACACACTATATCTTGCTTGTTCCTTTTAGAATCTTTAAGCTCGAATATTCATTAGACTTTTCTTAGACATAGAGATACTATCATACAATGCTTAGCGTTTCTTTGAGAGATATGATCTGTAATAAGGAGATCCGTCGAAGAACCAAGGTGGTCGACACGGTCTAAAGAATCAGGCAGTTGAAGTGGAAATATTAGTTGTGCAGCAGATATGTGTTGGGAAAGACGAGCTTTGGAGTAGAGACCACAGTCGCAATGCTCAGTGGCCGACTGTATGTTGGACCAGTGAACGGTTATGAGGTGATAACCAGGTACAAAGTAAACAGAAACAATTTTTTTAAAAATTAAGAACATTTTTGAGAGTGATGATCCTAAATTCTTAACTGATATTTTTTTAGCATTACATTTTCATCTAATGTGGGGCGTAACTTTTTACGCTGGCACATAGTTAAGTAATACCACGTTGTAATACGTATGACATTACGATTTTTCAATACAGTAATCTGGTGATGTCATGGGGCTATTTTAAGGTTTCAAGCAATAAAACATACAATACTTAATTTGTACAGAAGCACTTACAATTATAGATTTTTTACTTTTTGTCACAATTATAAAAAAAAAATTATATATGCAACCCATTATCTCTAGAGCTAGTTAAACTTTTTTAAAAAGAATTATAAAATAAAATTTCTGTAAGTATTGTAACATTAACATACTTAACTGTTGGTAAGTCTCTAACACTTGCAGTGATGTCGGCCGCTTCCGGTGAATATTTCTCGACCATTTGTAGAATGTCCCATAGTTCCTTTTTTGGTCCAAGTAATCCCTATAACAATTGAACCCGTTAAATTGTTGTTAAAAAACAAGAGTACATATAGCTAAACAAAATAGAATAAAAATTAAAAACGCGGACACATTTAATTACCTTTTTTGGTTTGAGACCGTGACGCATAACATGTTCTAGGACAATGAAGAAATGATGCAAAGGCAGATGATCGCTGTCAAGCATCCGCCCGTAACGCAACGATTGTTCAATTAACTCCTTGACAATAAGCTTGGAAATGTTCACAAGATTGCTACGCTCTATCACTACAGGATCTCTCGCTAAAAAAAATAACAATATAATTAATATTTAAGTAGATGCAGGCCATGTTGCTTTTTGCAGTTATTTTTGCATCCCGTCTGGCAGCAGTAAGCACCCCCTTTCTTTATCTTTTACGGTTAATCCTACTATGGTAAGTAGCGCGATTGCAGCACCTGTGATGATGCTCGTGTTATACGCGATGGTAGTCACCTACCATCAAGTGGACCGTCAGCCTGGTTGACGACTTTAATATGAAAAAAAAATCTATTAGAATAAATTACGGGCACGAAATCGTGAGTAAAAATAATAGAAAATTATGTTATGTACACATATTTATATAGACATGTGATGTTGCTTTTGTTATAGGCGACGTTAGTCACCTACCATCAATCAGGTGGACCGTCAGCCTGTCTATCAAAGTTTAAATTTAAAAAAAATATATAAATATAACAAACAGTGTTAGTTTATGAATATTAGTTCACCCACCCATCAAAGAATGCATGGGATCGCTCGGCGAAGTGACCACCTCGCTGTGAGCGGGTCTTATGTAGGAATCCTGCAATTCCATATCGTGGAGTTCCTTCAAACACAACCACTCGCCGTCAACGGAGACGCGAAAGTTGCACAGATAAATCGTATCCTGTGCACCGGCCATTTCGCTCTCGGTATTGTCGCCTTGGTGTTGTTGGTGGGGCGAACGGCGTCTCAGCTCAGGCAAGGGTTCGACCCCACGGACAGTAGTCAGTGAACGCATAATAGGCAGCAAAAAAATCAGCAAGCGACACAAAACACACGTTAGAGTGAATCCTAATCACTCAATTGGAGACATTAGAACGCAATATACGAATTTCGGGTTAAATTGTGTAACTTTCTACACTTTTCAGAGCTCACAAAGTGATAATTCAGCTGTATTCTCCATAGTTAAGACACTTCATTAAAAAAAAAAACTTTTATAACTGACTAATAATCACTATAAATAGTAATTTGATGAGCCAATGTCGGTTTTTCCAGTATGTTCAGAATATTGATTTTCCAAGTGAAGTTTGCCCAACAAGGAATCAATACTAAGTCATGTGCTGCCATCTACCAAGAGGGGTGGAACTTTCGTAGGGGTGGTGGTTAGAAGAAATTAAATACGTGTTAAGAGTTCGTGATATTTAAATCAGATGTAGTTAGTTGCAAATTTTATATTATGCATGATATTAAGAGGTATTAACGGAAAGTATTTATTTTTAATTAAATATGAATACTATTTGAGTATCCATAGTCCTTACTAATATTACCTATAGATACATATAAAAGTAGAAAACTCTCTCTGTCTGTTACTTTTTCACGCTTAGAGCATACCTAGCTCAACTGATCTACATTAGATAAATTAAACATTATATCTATTTATAAGTAAGTGTATTATTGATATACATAATTATTTATGGTGTAAGCTTTCATTTAAATGTTTTTTTTTTTAAATATAATGAGATAATAAAGATTACAAAATAACAAACAAAAACTGTTTAAAAATAAACTGTATTATATATAGGTAATTGTAAGGTAAAATTTTAATTTATTTAGAAGCATTTAAAAATCCTCTTCTTTATGTTGTCTTTTTAACCCAATGTTCAAAATTATTTGTAACCATTTCCAACTTATGTCAAAATTAATTGTTAAATTGGAAGAGGTTTCATAAATATTATGATGGACCCAAAAATTGTGATTAATTGCCAAATTTTAAAAAAGTTGCCAAATATGCAAGTTTATAGTTACTTATTTGAATGAATTTTACAGTCCACATGAATAACATGTACTGCACATGAATACACTTGCTTCTTACCATGTGCCTCAATACCTAATCTTTTACAATGATCTTTTAGTTCTAAATACTTAGTATGAATCATGCTTTTTTATAATTAAGTTGACTAACATATAAAATAATCAGGTTCACCAAAAAAACTAATATGTTCTGAGATTTAATGTTTTTTTCATGTTAAGGACTGATAGGCTGTCAATCCACTTGATGCTAGTTGGTAACCATCACCTATATCACTAGCAACTCCACAGACCATAATAAGATGAGGGATTTTAGGATGGGCTCTGGCATCCCTTACTCAATCACCAAAACGCAACAACATACACACTGCTATTTCACGGTGGTCTTCTGTAAGGGGTGGTTTCTACTGCCAGATGGAATGCAAAATGCAGTGTGCCTAGTCACTACATAGAAGAATATACATAGTCAATAGATAGAATGTAGGTAGAAGTATGTAAAGTACGTATGTATATTAAAATATACACAAAAACACACAAAATATTTGGATTGTGATGTAACAAATAACAATACAAATAAAGGTAGCTTACATTTTTAGAATACCTTCCCAAGTAATCTATGGACTTTAATATGTAATTTATTAATACTATAACTGCGATACAGGAGTTTACTTACGCCTGGAGTTGTAAAAAAAGGATCTATCAGGTTTTGATAGTAAAAGTTCCGGCCATTTGTCTTCCCTTGCCGATGATGCAGTGGACGGAGATCTTTCGAATGGAGGCGCTCTAACCGACGTACTCGATGTAGAAGGAGAGATTTCCACATCTTTTTCTTCTTTTGAGGATGCCATAATATAATTTAATTTAATAAAACATTGCGATTACATATAAATAACAAGATGTAAACTTTAATGTAAATTGTAAACGCGTCAAACTCGTCAATCAAAGTCAAACTCAAAGTCAAAATCATAAGACAGCTATGCAATAAGCATGGCACAGAACACTATATTATAAAAAATGTCTCATATTAGGTCATATTCATAAAATTTATGGAGAACTAAAATAAAATTGAATTTACCACTCAATAAAAAAAATGATTGCATTGTAAAAGCTAAAAAAAATTCCTATATTGAAAATCATTCAATAAAAAATAAATAAATAAATAATCTATGACCCACGACATCCCACGATATACCGGCGAAATTGCTTCATATGCTTAGTAAAAGTTGTAACTAGATGGCGTTGACATTGACGGTTTATCGACAGGACATAAAAATTTGAGATTTTTGATTTCACAATTTGTTGTTCAAAGGCTAAACATTGATGAATGCGATTAACGAAACGATATTTTTTGGCTAATTTCTTACTATTATCCTGAATTATAAAAAATATGATTATTTTCAGTCCGGTATGCGTGACCGTGTGATAATATTGAAAATAAGTTCCGCAATTAATTTACAGATGGCGTAATTAGAGATGTATAATAATGTAGATATTATTATTTATTTTGTGGTTTGATTTGCAGCACGAAATGGTAAAGGTGGTGATTGGCCTTTAGAATCTTTACGCGGAAAAGAGAAATATTTTATCTTATCCGAATAAAGATTCTAAAGTTAGGAAAGAGGTTGGGAAACACTGATACCTATATGTCATTGATTCCAATATAATGAATTCCAAATGACATATTTGACAGGACATTTATATATTTGTATGTTTACACTTTAATTTTAATAGTTACAAAATTGGAACTTTTGCAACGATTGCCATTAAATTAAAAGAAGGAGATTAAGAGGAACTAAAGCATAATAAATAACTCTAATTTCAACCGTTACGAATTAAACTGCATATTATATACTTATTTTATTCTTACAATGAACTTGGAGTGTAGCCCAATATTAGAGCCACTAAAAGTACTAATGGTAAATCCTCTTTCGCCAGCGGCGCAAATGGTGATTGTAAAAATTTTATCTGGTAAAGTATTCGGGGATGATCAACTAATTGATGTAACTCTTTTGGTTTACTCTAACGAAACAACAACGGCCGAAGCTTTAAAATACGAATTGAACAAATGCGCCTTTAATTGTACTAATAACATTGAAGTAACATCGGACTTGCCAAGGTATTTAACTTTTCTTTATTATAGTAACGCACAGGTAATCACAAGCTGACGGTCTTGACTACGCTTATAACACAAGATGCTGTAAGTACGCTGCCGACCATAGTACGATTAAGGATTTGGGAGTAAGATAGGATATGGAAATGGTCTAGCTCACCGGAATACAACGGCACGCATTTCTAAAGTTGGCTCTTCCGGGAATCGAACCCAGAACCCCTGAGACAGAGCGCTAAAGCTCGGCCTTAACCACTCGTTCGACCAATGGATTCATAAATCTGTTATCTGTTGTATTTTCATATTTATCATATGCTAGCTGGTGCCGGCGACTTCGTCTGCGTACTACTAAAAATATACCTAAAGAATGCCCGACATCTTCATCGCTGTGACTGTGACGACGGTGGCGCTCAATTTTTTATATATTTTTACACGATCCCTCGCGAACCCAACATAACATTTCTAGGATAAAAATATCCTATATGTTAATCGAGCTAATATATTATTATCTATGTGCTAAATTTCATTCAAATCCCGTCAGTAGTGTACCTAAACGTAAAAGAATAACAAATATACCTACATACATCCATACATCTTCTGGATGGATGTATGTAGGTATCTGCTTAGCTGTGTTTTGCGGTTTCATTAGTCTGAAATTTTCATTACTATTCTCGTGTGTTTATCTCATCTAATAATGATTCGTTGTTGCTCACCGACTGTTGCTAATTAATAAATTATTGTGCCTGTTTCTATTTAGTAAGAGCTCATCAAAATAGTTTATTATTTTTTTATATTAAGAAACGCAGTATTCCCTGCCAAATGGAGAATATTAT
Source organism: Synanthedon tipuliformis (assembly GCA_947623395.1). NCBI lineage: Eukaryota > Metazoa > Arthropoda > Insecta > Lepidoptera > Sesiidae > Synanthedon > Synanthedon tipuliformis. The sequence goes on along the minus strand of OX392417.1, from coordinate 6,172,756 downwards.
TATTTATTTATAGTATTATTAATATAAGGATAAGGTCAAGATATTGAAATTTAGAGATTAAAATACAACCTCTTTGTACTCACAGCTATCAAATGTATGAAATGAATTTTTATAATAGGTTACACAAATAAATCTCTACATACTATTGGTACCCATTGGTATTGACTTACCTACTTCTTAGCCGCCGCACCACGCCGCGCCGGAGTTACCTGTTTTCCATTAACAGCGGGTTCCTATAATCTACCTACCATTCGTCACTGTTTACAAGTAACTACTCGTTTTCATTTTCCGACAACGGATTGTAACAAAGCGTTCCACAAGTTTTCTACAAGTAGATGAATATAGGAACGCGTCACCCTTACGACTCGTGGCTATAAGTACCGTTTGTAGGCAAAAACGATTCGTTGTTGGGATATAGGAACCGGCCCTTAACCATAACCAATACAATGTCTTTTGGCACGGTTACAAATGTCCCATCTACTCGTATGTTAAAATTTAATTCAACATGTAACCAAGTTTGTTCTATTGAAATGTGTTTTTAGGATTTAAAATTGAATACAAAACACGGTCGTTTATGTAGGTGTTAGTCTGATTATAATATTAGCATAATGTTGTAAACTTGTTCCGAGGCGAAAACTAATACATAGTTGGAATAGTTGGAGGTCCATAAGGGCATTAGAAAGCTTTTTAATGAAACGTCTACCTACATGTATGAATTATAGCATTTTTTAAAACAATTGAATTGTGTAGAAAAACACAGAATTTCTCAGTTAATTTGAAATTGGGATAGCTGTTTATATAATGAGATAAAGTGTTTTTAGTCGGGATTCTTGCTTTCATAAATGTGTATTCTTGAATAGTGTTTCAGATGCTGATGTATTTTGTTTCATTACAAATTTTTCGCAACCGAACAGTTTTGACCTTGAGATTGACACAACTGACGATCAATTTGATGCATTATATCTAATTATTAAAATAGCTCACAATTTAGAGGGCCCACTGCCTCAAAATGTCTCAAAAGAATTTACAGAAAAACGAAACGAGCTACCCAAGGAAATTAGAAAACCAATTTTTATGTGCGATGGTTTGATTGCGATGGATATTCTCAAGTCTTTATCAAAAAATATGCCTCCGGAAATATTTTTCTGTTCAACACCAATAACTAACATTGCCAAAAGAGTTTTGGGAGATCATTTGAAGGTATTCCTACAATTTTAAGTTTTTCTTTTGATAAACCATTAACTTTGAAGATGTGCATTTTTTTCCCGTTATATATTATAGTAAAAAAAAATTGGAAAAATTACACATGCGAAGCCAAGGGCAGTTCACTAGTTGTATATAAATTTGGTTGTTTGGTTGGTAAGGTTTTACAGGCTGCAAATTGCTAGGTTTTGCAGTTTTGCGGATGTTAATTAAGTGTCAAAATAATCAGATATAAAAATTATGAAAATTTGCAAACATCGATTGTCGATGATTGTAGGTATAATAAAACGTGATACTTTGTATTTGGAAGAAAATTTTCAGTAGTCTTACTGGTAAAATTACTCGGATCTAAGTTCCCAATAGTGAGGCTAACTAGGTATTTGGAACAGTTCAAACGTTTTCTGCAGTCTTTCGTTTAACTTTCAGGTTAGATGTGATGTTTTAAATGAAGTATATGTTTGGGCAGCAAATGATAAAATACTACACGTGGAAATGGAAAGCCCTTTAATAAAAAATGGACGCGAAGACAATGTCATATTTAATGAAACTTCTTGTAGAAACGATTTGTTTAGGACCAAAGAACATTTGGAATCTATAAAATTAGACCACACACAGTTTAATAATTCGTGGTTGAAAAACGAATTTATTGAAAGGGTAGGTATCAAACGTTTAAATAATTATATTACAGATTATTGATGTCAATTAAACAAAAAAAAAAAACAACCATAGTCTCAACTAGTTTACTGAATTACATAGTCAAGAAGCTGTTTAAAATGTAGACAAAATGTCTGGAATTCTTTTAATTGCCATATTTAATACAAGAAGGTACATATTCTGGCTGGCTTATAAAATTAGGATAACTTCTCAAAGACACATGAGTATGCATGTACTAGAAATTTATTATTTTTAAATAAAATCAATTTATGATCATATAAACTGAAGCTTATGCAGTTCTATATTCAGACATTCAGTCTACCATTTTAGACATTTTGTTATCTATTTCGTTCAAAAATCCAAACACGGAACAAGACAATCTAATCGTCTAAAATGCTGAACCGATTGTGATGAAATGTAGTTTGGAGAAAGTTTGAAATAATCAGAGAAATAAGCTACTTTTTGACTTTTTAAACAGGCGAATCCGTTAGAAAGTCAATAGAAATATATTGATTTGACTAGCAAAATCATTTAAGTTTAGCAAAAGTTATTTCTGGCTGCGCTTTAATGTCTTACTTTTAGTTTCTATTGTAAATATGTTTGTATACGAAAAATGTACAGCGCGATAAAATTTTGTAATTCTGAATTATATGATTTTCTATATGATTGTGTATATTCTCAGTAAGAAATCATGGGCGAAGTTACCTATCACGTTCGGTGGTATTAAACCTTAAAAGACATATCTAACATATATTATCTACCCTTATATATCTAACTTCAACTTAATATTATTTATTTGAAGATAGCGACATTCGCTTCAAGCAATCCGTACGGACATATTTTCAAAGCGGCTCAATTTGCTACAAATTTGAAAGAGATATGGTCGTCTCGTGTCAGTAAAAATTGTGAAAAGTTCCGCACAAATTTGGGTGTAATAAGTGATGGTTCTTTGGAAACCCTTAAAGGTAAAATTTAGATGTTAACATTGAGTACCAAAAATAACTACTCTAAAAATATTTTCGTATAAACCCTGCAAATTGCTAATGCGCAAGTATCTTGTCCATGTGACATCCATATGACGTCATCCGCAACTATAAACTCGCCGGCTAACTCGCCAGTGTTGCTACGGGTACTGAGTGTGTCACAAGATTACGTCACCAAAATGGCTGCCAGGCGCACTAGCGATTTGAAGAGGCTTATACCGGCTACACTAGCGTACGATTGTGAATAAAAGCAAACATTTCATTGCATATTAAGTAATCTTAAATTAGTTAGATACATATTCGTTTGGTAACAGTAAATGCATTCGTATCATATGTAATACAATAACCAATAAATAAATAAAATTATCCAGCTTAAGTTCTAAAACCTATTCCTTCATATCTTAACCATTATCCTTTTACTTTCCCGCTTAGGTTAGGTAATTTTATTTGTGTCCTAAACCCAGTTTTTCAAACTCCCCATAAAATAACTGGTTGAGAAATGCTATTATCTTATTTGTAGGATTGCCATACGTTTTACCTGTAATTTTAAATGGTGACTCTTGGAGTGTTAATAAGAAATACATAAAGGAACCACAGCTTCAACTCGAAATAAAAAGGCTGAATAAAGCTGTCAAAGAACACCACGATAAGGTAAGTTCTATAAAGCTTGTGTTGCATAAAATAATCTCATCAGTCAAAATAACCTCCATACGATTGGTAGATTGCTCATATTTACATATTTATATTACAATAATGTATAGGAAGATGTTAGAGATTCTAAATAATATTATATTTGATTGCGAAAGTGAGTTTGTATGTTACGCTTATAACCGATAGTCATGAAATTTTACTTACATTTCAAAAATATTAAAAAGGACCTTTCATCCAAACCTGTGGATCATATACATATAATATATTTAATATAAAAAAAAAAAAACAGTCTGACAAAAATATATTAGCAAAATAGAATAAATGTAAAATCAGATATAAACAGAGAACTGTTTTTAATAGTAATATTACATTGAAGTGACATTAACATAAGAAACTATTTCGTTTTGATGGAATGTAAAAGTGCTTGTGTTGAATTTCTTTTTTTTCGAAGTTTATTTTCGTGAACTTTCATCGGCATTGTAAGTACGATACAATGACGAAATTTGTACGAAAGATGAAAAATATATTACGAATATCCCGTGTTCAGTGAATTTCTTTGGAGAATTTGTTGATGTGCAATAGATAGGTACCTATCTATTATTGAACGTAATATAAGTTGAAATCTAAATATGGTTTTAGATTTTGCTGTAGAGTTGTGTCTAACGGACATTGAAATGACTTAAAAATTTTTTTTTAATTACAGTTCATATCTGTATGCAAAAAGTTTCTAGAAGAAAATGTAATAAATCAAATGTTCGTCCCCACTGAAGATGATAGCGAATCGTATCGCAATTCTAACAGTATACAATACTCCAACGATTAGTATAATAATAATCAACCAAAAATATTTAATATTTAATATTAACTCAAATATTATAAGGCGCTGTGGAAATGTAACACACATTTGAGTCTTGTGTGGGATACACATATTTTAATTTTCATATAATAAATATGAAATCAACCACTCCCTGTGCAGATGCAGGTAATATTTGTGGCTAGTTACGGATTGCCAATCAAAAATGGTATGTGGTGTCGGTTACAAAGAGTAACCGACACCACATAAATGTAATTTTTTTCTCGAGTTTTAATGTTTAATTTTTAACTTTTAATATTTAATAAATAAAATTAATTTAGAAAAGTTGATCTCAACAACATATTTTATTAAATTAAATTAGTTAATGACTTCTTGAAATTTTTTTACCTATTTGGGTTGGGAGCGCTTGGGCTTTAGGACTCCAGTATATTCTCCTTATTGAAAATTCAATAGTACCTATTACAAATAATAAGAAATCAATCAACAAAGTAAATATAACTAAATATATATTGTTTGTAAAGATCCTAGTTCGGTCAACCGGACTAACAACCGGACTACTGCTGCAAGAGGATCTTGATGATGGACGATTTTTATTTATATAGCACTAGGTGTGTCTTACTGACAATTTCCTTAAACATAGAGTCGTGAATATAAAAAAAGGGAAACAGGATATCTGTTTTCTTAAGTAATATTGTTGAAAAACGGCAGCTCTTGGAAGGATTATTCGAATGGGTATAGACAAACAAAGTGTCTGGCCTCCGTAATGGAAATTACATACCCCGGAGGTCGGAAATCAAATTGACAGAAGAGGTTAAACAAACGAGGCGGTCAGGGAGCCGAGACCGGAGTCCGTCGAATATTAATCGGTTGGTAAATGTGCTTTTATTTGTTTTTCCCTTGCCCCGCTTCGAGCGACCGAGCGCGAGCGTCCCCCACACAGATCAAACTAACACTTGTACAGGTTCTTAACAAATGATATAATTGACCATCCGTTACGGTTGTGGTTATGGAATAGTATTCACTAATCATTAAGTAGTTTTGTTGAAGTCTTCAATAGTGGACTTGAAATGTTTGTATATCTCCGTATGTCTCCTATAGACTCCAAAACCGTAGAATAGATTTTGATGAAACTTTTAGACCATCTGCTGATTACTGACCCGGACCAAGTCGCGGGCAAAAACACTAGTAATAAATAATTAATAAAAACGACATCCTATATAACTATGGAATTATTTATTTGTATAAAAATAATCTATTCTTTTATTTTGAAATTTATAATGCAACTTTTTTGCAAAATTTCCCAATAGCGTCAAAATCCCACATTCCTAATAGTACCACTGAGCCAAAACCACAAAATCCACTACTAGAGAGCCTATTGAGATCACTGGTCTACTGAGCGGTTGATTGACTAGGGCGCGATTTCACCATGCTCTGTTAGTATTTGACATCGCTGTTAAGGCCCGGCTTCCTAAAAATTATGATTGTTTGCCGTAAAACTGTAAGTAAACCAAATATCACATCAATGTAAAACTTAAATAATATTATATTTTAAACCATTTTCTAGTCATTGTCAAAACAAAATCACAATTAGTGGAAATTGACTCGACACTTTTATTTTTTAAAATGGAGTAATTTTTTTTCGATATTTTTTCTTTTATCTCAGAAGCAACTTTAGTTACATATGCAAAATAAATACTCATAGAAAGAAAATGAGGTTTATTAGTTATTCTCAAGACAAAATTTACCTAGAACGATTATTATTTTTCTCATAATAAATTAAATTTGATTTGAGACTTACGTCCTATGCAAGAAAAACAGAGAAATGGATCATTCGATATTCAACCTTATTCGAACCGTATTTGTGTTTGAAAGGGAATGCATGCGAGTGTTCCTCAGTACCGTGCTGTGCGCCAACAGAGAGCGTTTTGGGAGCGTCACCTTAAGTCATTTAGCGCTGTCACTCGCATACTGTAAACGTCTGTAAATGACTTAACAGCGATGTCAAATACTAACAGAGTATTGTGAAATCGCGTAGTGTAGTGTAGTTTAGTGTAGTAAAATTTCTATAAAAATGTGTTCTCTGAAATTAATGCAGGATTGTCTACTGTTAATAATGTTGGGCGGACAAGGTATACCTACTTACCTATATCCGCCCAAGGTAAGAAAAATATAAAAGTTATCACGTAATTATGCGAAATTATTAATTAAATTCAAAAATTAAAGCTAGAAAACCTTCTATTTACTGATGTTAGCTGTTTTCGTAGAGCGCAGGGAATCCGAATCAAACTCGTCTCATTAGTCCGCACCAGGAAAACTTGGATTAGTTGGCTAACTTGTAGGAATGAAATGCGCGAGCGCGTTCACTTGTGGACTTCGTTGTACATACTAGGTGATGTCGAAATTATCCGAATTCAGACCAAAAACATTCCAAAGTTAAAATGCCCATGTCAATATTTTATTACTTGTGTAGATAATATCTTTCAGCGGAATCATTTGGGTAGCCTGTCTCTTGACAGTAACAATTCCCTTACAATTATCATGAAATGCCAGGACTTCAGAAAGTTTATTGTCGCAAGTGCAAACTCATTGTTGTCAATCATGATTGTACTAAGGAATATGATATAGTGGCGACAAGTGGATCTGAAAATAATAGTACTAAATAGTAGAATCATGTCTTAACCAGGGAGAAAAATGGTAGAGAAAAATGGTGAACACGCGCGTCTAGTCCGGGTTCGGAAAACGTAAAAAAATTAGCATTACCGAGAAAAGAGCCGAAATGTGAATGCCTTTGTGAATTAAAATGAAATAGTTTGTGAATTCGCGGGACTTAAGTAGTAATTTAATAAAGCTAACGAGTTTTCCTCTATATACAAAAGTAATGATGAAGTGAAATCTGCAACAAGGTAAAGTAGGTACCTTAATAACAGAATGCAACGTAAAGTCAATGGCTACGAAGGCCGTATATCTCGACAAGGTGACATGCGACCGCCGCTGTCTCTAGATAAATGTTGCACTTAATACCCTTTTCAAGGATTTAACCGACATTACTTCTCTCATTTTTTACAATGGCCACGATTAGCGTAGGGGTGTTACAATGCCAGATTTAAATTTAAGAATTAAATTTTTTAAACGGCGAAATCTTTCCTCGTTTCTTACTACTAGCGACCCGCTTTCAGCTTCGCCCAGGAAAAAATCATACCGTGAAAAATTATCTAACGGATGGTGAAAACCACATCAAAACGCCTATAATTTGTCATCATTTTATTTTCATCATTTTCATTATAATCATTTTAAAAGTTATTAAGAAAAGTTAACTAGACAAGTTATCAAAGAAAAGTAACTTCTAGGATTGGCATTACTCGTAACATTTCCAATAAGTTATTTGGTTTGTGGTTACGCGCGTTTTGTATCCCTCGCCCCTCTCCCTTTCCTACCCCCTCGGCACTCGCGGAGAAAGGCAATTACCTACACACGACCACAGTCCACTATAAATCGCACAAGTGCACGCAACACGCATTTTGAGACGTCTCACTTTAATCCGCTACGAAGGACATAATCGCAGTTTTAATATCGCGAGTGAAGTGAACAACAGTGTAGGCACCAGCCAAGGACTGGAAGGTCAAAGTATCGCAGTTCCGCAGTGAGTTTTGATTTTGATTCCTTTCCATTTACCCCCATCTATCCGGTCCATCCGCACCGGGTGGTATTTTGCGCCACCATCTTTCTGGTCCAATCGAGCCGGATGGTTACCAGCTACCATCCTTCTTGTCACTTAATTATTCTAACGGAATCATACTATTAGCTCAGACGTCCTATAGGACGTAACCGACCTTCCGCCCTTATAAGAGTTGCCTTACAATAGTTATATAGGTATTTCTATTGTTATCGCTGTTATTATCGCTGTTATTAACGTTATTATCGCTGTAAAAAAAAAATCATTCAAAATATTGTAAAATTAATTATATATATACATAGTTTTTAAATTCATAGTACGCCGTAATCGCATTAAATTCAATTAAAATATTGTTAAGTTAAATTCGCAGTATATAATAAAATAATAATATTTATTTTATTATAATATAATAAAAATAATATATGGGGGTACCTGACTCATTTCTTAGAATAATTTACATATTTACATACCGCAGTTGTTTCGCGAATGAATGAGTTACCCTCATGCTTAAAATATTGTAACTAGCTGTATAGGTATTTCATGGTTATTCAATTATTTAGCCAAACATACCTACATATTGTAAATAATTGTATATTGGTTCTATTGTATAAGTTATCTGATTTAGTTTTTAATAAATATGTCTCAACAAGGGGATGCGTCGGACGATAGTGCAAAGGTCAAACGCGAAATAAGAAGATTAGAAGCAAAACGAAATATCCTATTTGAACGGGTGCAAACTAGCTATCAATACGCAACAAAGGCTCATCAGGACGATGAGGCAAAACATAAATTTCTTAGATCGCTAGCTACTATTGATGAAACCCGCTCGAGTTTTCAAAATATTTTAGACGAATGGGTTGATAAACAACTCACTATCGACCCGAACGCAGCTCCTAATTATCAATCTTTAAATTCAATGGACGAACTCATTTGTCATATCAAAAGTGTGCAATCTGAACTGTCAATCCAAAAACCAATGGTGGAAACCGCATCAAAAAGGGTCGTCACTTTGCCTCCGATAGAAATAATGTCATTCGATGGAGACATACGAAACTGGTCCTTATTCTATTCTAGTTTTAAGTCTATAGTTCATGACAACCCATCGCTGACAGATTCAGAGAAGCTTTATTATCTTCTTGGTAAGCTCTCCTCTAGGGCTCAAGCAGTCTTCGCAGGTATTACGCCATCCGCTGATAATTATAAAATTATAATAGACTCATTAATCGATAGATATCAAGATACGCGCTCGCTCGCATCTACATACCTAGATCAGATATTAAACTTTAAATCTCAAGGTCCAGCTTCTTCGCTAAAGTTCCAATTATTTATTGACAATTTCATAACCGCTGCAAACGGTCTTCGAAATCTTAAACTTAATAATTTGGAAGATTTTATTCTGTTGCATATTGGATTAAAGAAGTTAGACGAAGAGACCATTCGCGCATTTGAAGCGCATTCGCGAGATGTAAAAATTCCCGCTTTCCAAAATCTCATTGACTTCATTAAAAGTCAAAGTAAAATATATAAAAGCGCGCAGTCAAGTAGTGATAACAATATTTACAATAGACCGAAGAAACCGGTTAGTGGTCGCATCCCTCCCTTCCCGAACGCTTATGTTGCTAATACATCGCCGTACAAAACGTCTCGTAAATGCCTCTGTGATAACGCTTATCATATGCATCTATTTAAGTGCACTTCGTTTCATAACTTATCGCCTGCTGATCGATTTAAATGTGTAAAGAATAGAAACGGGTGTATTAATTGTCTCAGCCTAGAACATAAGCTGCAATTCTGTAATTCTAAAGGGAGTTGTCGTATATGTAATAACAAGCATCATAGTTTGTTGCATTTCGATAAACCAATTAAATATAATCGGGATGCGCGTGAGACGCAAGACCCGCAAATATCTTCCGTCCCTGTCACGCAAACAGAGACACCGCTATGTACAATATCGCTTGCGTCCTCACGTTCACTTCAAACGAAACGCGACTTTAATTATATAAGTAATAGTACCGTTCTACTTTCTACTGCACAAGTTATAGTTTTTGATATTAAAGGGAAACAACACATTGTACGTTGTTTGTTGGATAGCGCATCTCAAACTAATTTTATTACTGCCGCATGCAGCAAACGTTTAGGTTTAATTAGCAATAAGAATACGCATTTAGTAGTTAAGGGCATTGGAGGTGCAGAAAAGAAAAGCACCGGTTCAGTAAATTTTCGCTTTTATTCTAGATTTAATTTAAATATATTTTTCGACGTGTCGTCGTTAGTCGTCGATCGCATAACGGACAACTTGCCATCCGCTCCAGTCGACTTGTCCGCTCTTTCGCATTTACATAATTTGCCGTTAGCTGATAGTGAATTTTATACGCCTGGTCCTATAGACATATTATTAGGCGCTTCGATATTCCCGCATTTATTATTACCGAATATGGTACATAGCAATAATATTAATATACCGCCCGCTGTACAAACTATTTTAGGCTATGTTATCATGGGAGATGTGCCCGCACTCCCGCGCGCTCGCAGTAGTAATAGTATCGCCTGCTGCTCAGCAGTAGTAGACGATTCTGTAAACGACCTTCTTAAACGCTTTTGGGAGCTCGAAGAAGTCTCCGCCCCGCTCGCCCACACTCAAGAAGACAATGAGTGTGAGAACCACTTTCGCGCCACCACTGTTCGGGAGGACAGTGGTAGGTATACTGTGGCGTTACCGTTTCGTAAAGACGTCTGTTCTTTAGGAGACTCCTATAATGTCGCACACAGACGTTTCCTGTGTTTAGAACGTAAGCAACAAGCGTCGCCCAATATGCGTGTAGCTTATAACGCTGTTATTCGCGAGTATGTCGACCAGGGCTACTTGTCTCCAGTCACATATACTGACGCTGTAGATACTCCCACTTACCATATCCCGCATCACGGCGTCATCCGCGAGGATAAGTCCTCAACAAAACTCCGCGTTGTTCTCGACGCAAGCTGTAAGACCAGTACGGGTCTTTCGCTAAATGACATCCTACATACAGGACCCAATCTACAGGGTGATCTTTTTAATATAATTTTAAACTTTAGATTATTCGCTACCGCTGTATCCGCCGATTGCCGCCAAATGTTTCTTCAAATCGGCATGCGTAAAGAAGACCGCAGATTTCAACGCATATTGTATAGATTCCATCCGCAAGAACCAATTCGTGTCTACGAATTTAATCGCGTTTGTTTCGGACTACGGTCAAGTCCCTATCACGCGCTCCGCGTTGTACAGCAACTTATCACAGATGAGGGACTTAAGTATCCAGCTGCTGCTACAGTCGCTTCCGCAATTTATATGGATGACATTGTATTCAGCATCATGGACGAGAGCCATGCTATCGTCACTTGCAAAGAGTTAATTCCGCTGTTTAAATCTGGACAACTCGAGCTAGTAAAGTGGACCAGTAACTCGACAAAGGTCCTATCCGCCATTGCCGCTTCTCATCGCGCTGCTCCCGACATCGAATTCGATAAAACCATACCGCAGAAGATCTTGGGATTACGATGGGATATATCTAGGGATTGTTTCTACTTTCAAGTTTCTATCTCTAATGAAACTTGTTCTAAGCGTCTTATGCTTTCTACAGTAGCACGCCTGTGGGACATGATGGGCTTTGTGGCTCCCACCGTTTTGTACGCTAAACTTCTTATCAAAGAACTTTGGCTGCTAAAGTGTGACTGGGATGACACACCCCCATCGCATATAGTCGAGAGCTGGAAGAAGCTGTGCTGCGAACTCCCTAAGCTTAACTCCATTCGCATACCGCGTCACCTGGGTGTAGTGCAAGGTAGTATTGTCAACCTTCTAGGTTTCGCTGACGCCAGTGAGCGTGCCTATGGAGGCGTCGTCTATTTACACGTTAGTAACGAGAGCAGTAGCCTAGTCCGGTTGGTGTGCGCCAAGTCCAAGGTCTCGCCGGTGAAGCCTCTTTCTATAGCGAGACTGGAGTTATGTGCTACCGTGCTACTCTCTAAGTTGCTTCGTTTAGTATACGACAACTATTCCGTTCGCTGTAAAATTAATAAGACTTACGCCTTCACTGACTCCAAAATAGTGCTTTGTTGGATTCGCGGCTCTCCAACTCGTTGGCAAACATTTGTCGCAAATCGCGTTGTCAAAATAACTGACAACATACCAGCCACCTGTTTCCATCACGTGGCAGGTGTCGATAATCCCGCTGACTGTTTATCGCGAGGCTTAACCCCAAATAAACCAGTCGATCATCCGCTATGGTTCCATGGACCACCATGGGCATCGCTCAGTCCCGCAGAATGGCCTATCGAAGAATTCGATCATCACTCGTATAGTGACGTGCCAGAACAGAAGGTTTTCGCGCACCCCGTGTGCACGCCTGTAAGGCATTGCGCCTTATATGAGCTTGCTCTCCGCACCTCCTCATGGAGTAGGCTTCTACGAATCACTACATACGTATATAAGTTCGCAAAATTATTGCCTCGCCGCAGCACTATTACAGTGACCGCCGATGATATTCAGTTCGCTGAAAATAATATGCTGCGCGCTCTGCAAAGCCAGCACTTTGCAGAAGAATGTCACAAAATTAAAAATAATGAACCGTGCTCGCCAGTCTTTAACCGTTTGAGGCCTTTCGTTGACAACGGACTGATCCGCGTAGGCGGTCGCTTCGTCAACTCCGCGCTGTACTATTCACACATGCATCCAGCTATTTTACCGCGCAGTGATCATGTAGTGAACATGATCATTGATTACTATCACGTAAAATACCTACATGCCGGGCCAGAACTATTAATGTCACTACTGCGTCAAAGGTTCTGGATCTTATCCGCACGCCGCATTGTGTGACAAATGTGTAAGTCCACATGTGCAATAGATGTAAGTTAGTTTATAAGGTAATCTATTTTTAAGTTAGATTATAAGTCAGACTATAAGTTAGATCATAAGTTTCATGTATATTCTCTTTTCGCAACTATCGCATTGTTCATTTTTCTCAGTTAATTTTAAGTTAATGTAATATATTTTCGCAGTCAATATAAGTTAATGTGTAGGTCGCTGTATCTCGCTGATTTCCGCGCTAGGGGATATCATTTGTTAAAGGCAACCCTTTAAGGCCGGGAGGATGGTTACGCGCGTTTTGTATCCCTCGCCCCTCTCCCTTTCCTACCCCCTCGGCACTCGCGGAGAAAGGCAATTACCTACACACGACCACAGTCCACTATAAATCGCACAAGTGCACGCAACACGCATTTTGAGACGTCTCACTTTAATCCGCTACGAAGGACATAATCGCAGTTTTAATATCGCGAGTGAAGTGAACAACAGTGTAGGCACCAGCCAAGGACTGGAAGGTCAAAGTATCGCAGTTCCGCAGTGAGTTTTGATTTTGATTCCTTTCCATTTACCCCCATCTATCCGGTCCATCCGCACCGGGTGGTATTTTGCGCCACCAGTTTGCATAGTAAAAATTTAATATTTTATTTCGAGGCTGTATTGTATATGGTACGATGGCAATTAAAACTTGATGTATATGTAAAATGATTATTAAATACACTTGGCCCTTATTTACAAAGGTAATGGACAGCGATATCATCCACGAGATTAAACAATACCGAAACTTTGGGAAACAACCCCAAAGTTTCGACCGTAATCTAATAAGAACTTTATACCCGTGTACTTAGATTGGCTATCTCTGAAATCAAAAGTAAAGTTAAAACTCGGGGAAAATAAATAGCCGAAAGTTTTCTTACTGGTGTTTTGTTTACCCTTTCGCGCCGTAGTAGGACTTAGTGTCACATCAACACAGGCGGGCTTGCGCGATTTTCTGCCACGGCGGCGTCTCGGGTCTCTCTCCGAGACATTTATCTGTTCCAGCTTGCTTCTTGGATTTATTGACTTTTTTTCCTGCCTTAATTTCGAGAGATTCGGTCGATAAAATTGTCAAGATGAATGGCCTATACCGGTACCGGAACGCTAACGCTGCCCCAGGGAAATATCTTTTATGTTTAGTATTTAAAGTTGACACCGAGCTCGCAATGATCTGACATTACAGCATTTCATTTAATCTTCTTTTTACATGTGTATAACTGGAATGTGTAAGCGTTTCCGTTAGCGCTACATTTAAAAAAAATATGAGATAACGCATTTCAAAATATTTATATTTTGTTTTGCTAAGTATTTGATTTATATTTTTTAAATTTTAAACCATCCCTCGAGAACAGGGCTTTTTTTCTGAACCCTATGTCTTTTTCCAAATGTCTGACTATGTCGCTGTGGCCACGTGGTTCGACTGCGTAGTTCGATCGATCTGTATGTTTTTGCATCATCATGATGATCGGTTCACAAGTTAGGGCATAAAATGGTACAGACAGACAGAGCTACTTTCACATTTACAATATTAGTATGGATTCTTTTGTACGTGAGTATGGCACTGAACTCTTCCTGTATGTTGACATGACTTTACGATCGGCTCAAAACGTTTGACAAACTCTTTGACTTTACTTAATATTTTGATTAAAATGATTAAATATAATATTTGGAAGAGAAAGATTTGTATTTTGTATATTTGTAATGAATAAATTCAAAAAATACTGACCGATTTTAAAAATTCTTTTACCCATAGAAAGCTACATTATCAGCCAGTAACATAAGCTGTATTTGATAAAGTTACGCAGACGCAGTCGCGTGCAAAATTTAGTCTTTAAATAAATGTTGAAGTTAAAAATATATGTATATTCAGAAATAAGGCAGGTACTGAGAATTGTTCATTGAGGGTTTAATGGGGTAATAAGGTCTTAATCCTATAACATAAAATAGATTGCTTACAGTGGTGGCGGTGCGGCGGGTCGAAAAAATTTGTTTAAAAATTCAATACCGTCTATAACAAACTCGTTCTTAGAACATAACGGCCTGCGAACGTTCCCGTTTTTCCTTAATAACGTGAAAGAAATTGCTCGATTAGTGTAAAATGTAATATCTACTCTCACTTTACCTTATCTACCACATACGTAGTATAATTTGAAGTATGTCTCTCTGTATATCTGGTAACTTCTCCTAAACCACGCAACTGATGCGGTTTACACCATCAGCTAGACAATTTTTCAAGGAAGGTTATATTTACATATTAAATAAAACTTAAATTAAGTTTTATGTAAGTAGCAAAAAACAAAATTTGCAATCAAGTCGTCAAAACTGTTCGCTGCATCCCGGGCGAAGCCGTAAGTAGGAGGTTGCTAGTTATATAGAAATTTATTGTGTCCGTGTGTATATGACTGCACTCCTCCTAAACGGCTGAAATGGCGTTTTTTTGTGTGTTTGAATGAGCGCTGCAATGTTACTAATTCGGTTTTCAACCGATAAGCAATTAAGGCTTGTGTAGGTTTGTGCTAGTTACTTAAGATTTAATTAATTGTTGGAAATTTATTTAAAAAAAAAGACTCTTTTTCTAAAGTTTACCACCTTATATGCTAACCAAAACCAATCTGTTTTATTTAAAGCAACAAAAACCAATAATAAACAAGAAACGCAACAAAATAAAAAATTAAGTAAACATTTTCTTTACATGTATTCTGTAAATAATTTCAATTTCTCCTCTACCTTGAGATAGAAGTAAATCTGAATTTTTAGTATAGTCTAAATTTATCGGCATTTAAAATTCCGGCACCCATACTTCCGGATGCTTGCAAATAAATGAATTAAAAATTCCGGAAAAAGCAATAAGAATCTTTCAGGGCTGAGTGCTCCGCGAACCTTTCAGTTCTGTTTAAAAATTTAAGTCCATCAGTACAGTAGAGTCGCTCAATTTTATTTTACAAAATAATCGTGTAATCTAACGAACCACATAAAAATAAAAGTTTATGTCTATGTTTATTTGAGACGCGTCTTTTATTTGTTTTTATTATTTTCACTTATTGGTCGTCAGACAGGCTGACGTTCCACTTGATGGTAAATGGCTACCTTCGCCTATTAGTACAAGCAACGCTACACATACCGCAAGTGCGCTGCCGAGCTTTAGTAGGATTTCTTAATTAACAAAGTATTAGGAAGGAAAGGCTTCTGACATCACTTGCTCTCGGAAACACAAAAGCACAAGAGGGTGGTTACTGCCACCAGACGGGCTACCCAAATGACTGCGAAACACAATGTGCCGGACTTCTAAGACTTCTAAGACGGAGACAAGTTGCAAAACGAGATTATCTAACTAATGAGTCAGTGTCTATCGGGTGGCGCAGTGCGCGATGCAGTGTGTGGTTGGTGGTAATTAAAATTCAGATAATAACTCGAGTAAAGTCGCGTGGCTCATCTAGTGTATTATATACGTTTGCTTGCTTATAAATAAGAGCCAATGGTTTTAGTTCGTTAATAGAGAAATTCTCACTTTAACACTACAGGAAAGTACAGATCTAAAAAGGCCAAAACGACAGGAGATTAAAAGCATTCAATTTGAATGTAGGTACGAAACCTTTGTCCAGTGAGTTTCCGTAGGCAACCGGCCGTTAAATTTCATTTAATCGCTGGAAAGAAGTGCAGGTCTGGGCTAATGCAGATTGCGAGCCTCACCCTCAGGGGCCGGTTAATTTATTAGCCAACAAATTTTTATTCTTTCTTCAACTGCTCAACGTTCATTTATTTTTAAAGCTCATTGGACTTAGACTCTTTCATTCGTACCAATGAAATTGTACACTGCATCGGTTCTAATACCGCCTGGCAAATGATTACTTAATACAAGCGATCCGCACGGTTTTACACATACGGTAGTAATACTAAATCTATGGTTTTACATGAGTTCAAGTGAAATATTAAAATTGCCACCGATGCCTTTAATCTAATAATAAAAGTAACACAACCAATAGGTCAGCCAAAAAAACTTGTTTAAATTTAATTTATAATCGGCTTGAAAAGACTTAAAAATTTAATATAATATTACCAGGAATACATAAAGGCAAGGAGTGTATTACCGCGCCACAGAATTGAGGCTTTATTGATGACGTCATTATCTAGTGGGACTTAGTTTGCGCCACTTTACCCTGCAGCTTTATACCAGCTTTATACCTGTCTTCAGCTACATCTAGGTCAAATTGACCAAGAGAAAGAGTTTCTATTGAAGGAGTAAATTGTCTGTTCGATTAAAAATATAGTTATTGGGTAATTATTTTTAGTGTATTATATATATATACCTATGTATATGTTGACTATATTATAGTAATGAGGTATGGTGCCAAAACGTGGTCTCTCACGGCAGGACTGACTAATAAGCTCAAAGTCGTTCAGCAAGTTATGGAGCGAGTTATGCTCGAAGTTTCTTTGATTGAAACGCCTCATGATCTGTTGATAATTACCTGGATTACACTATAGGATACTTTTTATGACCCTGGAAAAATGATTAGTTCCTGTGGGATTTAAAAAAAAAAACGAACTACATCGCGTACGAAGTTGCTTGCATAGCTATAGTATGAACATACATAAATTTATGTACTTATATACTGATGTTTGACCCTTGCTTCTTGACATCTTTATCGAACGATTTCGGGATACAAAGGCGTGGAAAAGTTAAATAAATCCAAGGAGCACATTAGATAAGGGAATGGCTTTTGTAATGTCTTTGGGACGCCCGTAAATGCAACCGATACGCTATGGCTATAGATATTTTTCGGAAACATATGTTCATTTTATTGTTCTATACGAAGAACTGCTTTGGTAAGCACATATCGTGTAAGGGCAACTGTAATAAGTTTGGGTCCACTTGTATATTGAAAGCTACGATACAAGCTCGTGTTAACACGACTATATTACATGCGTTACGTTACGTAGGATAATATTGGCACAGCAAAAGTTTATTGTCTTTATTCCATAAAGTTTATGTACCATACTTACTTAAAATGATATTTAAAATAAATGTTTATGTTTATAATAAATAAAACATAAAAAAAACAACCACATCAATATTCTTTTTCATTATATGATTCTGTTAGTCAGAGCGTTGTACCTTAAAATTTATCTGCAATCGTTATTTGATTTTTTCTACAAACTGCCAACCATTTTTCGATAGATTTTCGAAGCCACAATTTCTATGCATCTCTGATGAGAAAAAATTTAAATGAACACTAAATTGAGATTTGCAATAAGAAATATACGAAAACCTCCAACATTTTTAGTGTCGTTTTTCCAATAAAAAAAGTTTGATTCGCATCTTAACAATATATTTTATCTAGGTTTGATGATTTCATTTACCAAAAAGATTTATATTTTGGGTTTAGTTGTCATCTCGCACGATTTTATTTGGTACGAAATGTGCGAAGAGCTAACTTTAAATTTCGTGTAACTTTTTCACTGCATAAGTACAATTTTTTTCCTTGTCAAACGCCCTTAGTTTTTTTCCATAATACCAAGAGGCAATCAGCTGTTACACCATTCGTCTGAAAATCTATACTTAATTTTATTAATCAAGTTTTCAAAGGTCTGGTATAAACAAAGCTATTATTATCTAGTATAAATGAGCTCATATAAGTGGAATCCTCATATGACTGCAATGCACTGCGGAATACAATGATGAAGCCATAAAACAACACAAACGTTTGGACGCGATTCACAGATAAATCAGACGCATTTGTACACGCGTGATTGTACACGAGTTGAGTTTCGATGTTTTCATCGCAACTATCAACTATTGTGAATGTGAATTGCGTGCTCACATAATGTAATTTGGCTGTCACTGGGTTACTGAATTTTAAAATGGAGAACTGCAAAGAAAACACACAAAAATTCCTGGAATTGTAATACAACACACCAAAACGTCCCGATCAGAATTATTGTGGTTCCTATTATTGTGAATTTTGCTAGTTTGGGCACACAAATTAATGTAGACTAACAATATTTAGTGATGATTCTTTTCGGGATGTCTTCTTGAAATGTACGATGCCTCTCATTATGTAAATTATAATTCTATTTACTGCAGCTTTAAATGGATTATGTGCTCAATTTATTACCAGATTTGGCCATTATAATGAGTTTCTAAGACAAGGTGTCTTTTGTCTTTACTTAATATGAGGTAATAATTTTGACAATAAGTTACCAAGAATTTAGATCCAGAGATAAAAGCAGTCTCCTATTTTTTCAACGAATTGAAATGTTGCTACAGAATAACATTAAGCACTGTTCAGCATGTAGCGACTAGATATACAACCTCTGTATCATATTAATTCTTTTCTTGTAAATCTATTGTAATTGTAATTGTAAATATATTCTCGTGTCGCAATCTATATATATTTGTTTATTTAATCACGTCCTACAAACAACCACAAGCACACTAAGTATGTATTTCGATATACACATAGGTATGAAATTATGTCAATGATAAAATGTAAACACCACAGCGTAGTGTAATAATGTTACAATTGACAGTAACAGTTCTGTATCTGAGTGACTTATGTTAACGACCAGATGAAACATTAATTACGCGAAATGTTGTGTTATTTGATTTTGACGCAGTATTCACTCGAATTTAAATATTTATAGCCGAACTTAGTCAACGACAGCCGCCTGTTAACACGTTTTACTAGTGTTTTACTCATTGTACCTAATAAATAATATTTAGCATAACAAGCAGCAAAACAAGCATAGCAATAACAAGCAGTTAAAGTTAATTTATAGTTTATTTTTATAAAGTTTATGTTCAACTTTTACTAAGAAATAAATTTATTTTCGATGAAGATCTTCCTGAATAATGGCTGTAAAACTAAATAAACATATTTAACTGTTTTTATCATCACCATTATAAATAGTTCTCAATTACTTTGGGCACACAGCACGCAGAGAACCAGAAAACTTTGAGAAGCTGGTGGTGGTTGGAAAAGTGGATGGCAAGAGGTCTCGTGGTCGGTCTCCTAGCTGATGCACAGACCAAGCTGTGCAACTCACAGGCTTTACAGTTGCGAAGGCGATAAGAAGGGCTGAGGACAGGGTGGAGTAGAAACAGCTGGTGGTTGATGCCACCAACGCATTTCAGAGGAGGCACGACCTTCAGTAATGAAGAAAGCGACTCTATCTGTCATCATCACCACCTCAGCATAGACGTCCACTGCTAGACATAAGCTACTCTCATATTTTCCAACAGAGAAGTGTGAGTCCAGCGTCGACCGGCGATCATTTCTATCTCATTGAGCTTTCATACATGGTTGGCTTTTTAATGACGTGCATAGTTAGAAATTCCGTACTCTCTAATTGTCTACACATAGGTTAGTCTTCATCATATGACTAGATTTGCAAAATAACCTAATCAGCATTAAGACTGAATCTCAACATGACCAGCTCTGCAGAAAGCTTATCTTCCAACGATTTAGTAGCAAACGGATTATAGTTATCAAAGCTATGAAATAGTTTATATACTAATTTTAAAATGTCTAGGTGGTATTTATTTATTTTTCCTTAAAAAAAACACGCTTTAATTACTATTAAAAGTTTATTTTGACTTTATTTCTTTATTTTGATTAGAAATTAAAACTGTTTAATTTTATGCTGAGATTGTAAATAGTTTTTTAAAAGTAGGTACTATTCTAAAGGAAATTAAGATGTTCGTAAAGCTGCATTTTATGCTTGAAAACCGCAACCCGCAGGTCGAAGTATTGATTTATCGGAACTCAACTTGTATAAGCTTGATAAAGTGTATTGAAAACTTTTATAGTGGCACAGTAGTCTGCTGATTGCTCTATTTCATCACGTTCGGTCGCTTGTGTTTCGTAAATTCAATATGAAAAATAAAATACTAAAGTATTACAATTGGATTAACATGTTATGAATGTGTCGCAGAACATTTTATATTTTCTCTGTTTCTCCGCTAATTTCTTTTAAACCACCCAACGAATTTTGATAGGTTTTCATTAATGGAAAAAGAGGTAAAATAGGAAGGTGTGTGTATATAATTAGCAGAAAAAAATTGCATCCGTCCGAAGTCGGGGCGTGTCGCTACTAGTGAAACAATAAAAGTGAAAAGTAACCATAATAAAGCTTTTATTATTTTGAAAAAAAAAAAAAAAATGTATAATTTGTTGATGTGAATTGAAGTGAATTTGTCGATGTAAAAAATAAAGAGGGAATAGGATCACGGAGACACTCACCGAAGTTGAAACAGACCTTATCCTTTTATTTCATGGTGGTCTTCGAAATAAGCTGGTTTCTGCCACTATGGGCTTCACAGTTAATGTCACAATCAGCTCTGCCATAACTTGAATGAATTAAATTACTTTGACATACGGCAGAAGAACCCTAGTGAGAATCAGCAGACTGAAGTGGCTGAATGGGCTGGTCACATCTTTCGCAGAGCAGGTAGCCGATGGGGTAGTCGAGTACTCGAATGGAGGCCACGAATTAGAAAACGTAACATGGGAAGTACCAGATTGCTGTTTCGAGCCGCCGCCTCGAGGGTTAGGATAGCCTTGATGATAGCCGACCTCCGATAGGAAGAGAAATTCTAAGAGAAGAGAAAAGCATGGGACGCCCTGCGACCAGGCGAGTAGACTACCTTAGGTGCATCGTAGGAAGCGGCTGTATGAGACAGCCAGAAGACTGTGTGATGTGGTAGAGCCTTGGGAGAGGCCTACTTATATCCAACAGTGGAGAGACACAGGCCGATGATGACGATGATGTATAAATTCAATAGAAAAGGAATAAACAGATGCCAGACCACGTTCAAACCTACATCTGCTGTTTTCTCAGTAAGCTATCTCAACTTCATTTTGATCAACTAGAACGCTGTGTTATTCCTTTGTTTCACAAGTCGCTGATAGAATCCCATTTCTGACTGAAAACAAATTTTCTCTTTGCCGTTTATTCAGCGTCAATACTTAATCTGTAGAAGGGAACTTTGCAAACGTATATAACTGACCAGTACAATGAGAGCTCTGAAGCTTTACAGCATTTTACTTCTCGTTGGTGTTTTAGAGTGGGCGGTGTTCGTGATTTATACCTATGTGCAATGCGATTGCTTTCCGTGCATTCTGTTAATCTGTGAAACTTCGTTCTCGTATGTTACATATATAATACTTATAGTAGGTATATGTTTACGTATGTTGAAGGTGAGCAAAATTTCACGTATCGATTATTCCTGAGTAAATAAATGTATCTATGGTAGGTATATGTATGTATCTGCACATGTATCTATGTACAGTATATACGGAATAGTAATTAAAGTGGAATAGAATTATATAACAATACCCCGCGCGGTCGGGGCGAGAGGTGCCTTCCCGTAAAATGGAGGGCATAGCGGAGGAGGGCCTTGGTGCGCTGATGAGAGCCCAGGACTCTCCTGCTGCTGTGGAAGACCGCCGCTTGGTCTTAGTGGGTATAACTCCCTCATCAGGGGGAGGGGAGTCCCACATAACCACACGGTCCCCCCAGACGGTGTGTGTATGCGTAACGCATTTCCTAGCGTCAAAAAAAAAGACAAAGTCGCTTCCCGCCGTTTGTCCCTCTATATAGGCTATAGATTTTTTAAACTACGCAATAGATTATAATGCAGTTTTCACTAATGGATAGAGCAAAGGAGGAAAGTTTTTATATATAATTTGTAGAAAAATCCTATCTTATTACTGACATGCTATCTTATATATCCTATCTTATATCTTATTACTGTCAGTATATAGTAGATATATTTATATATAAAAATTTGCTTATACTACAAACTTAACTAATTTATAAAAATGTAAAATATGGGCCTAGTTACCTGAAAATGAATAAATTTGAATTTGAATTAATGACAACACTCTATTTGAATATGTACCGATATTCATTTTCATGCTTATCAGAGGCCCTACTATCACCTCTTAAAGCTATGCAAAGACGATTGAGTGAGGGAGATGTCGCCTTACATCGTGTATTGCGCCATCTCGTTTACTCACTCGTTTTTGCATCGTTTTAAGAGGTGATAGTAGGCCCTCAGGTTTTGTCAGTTTATTACATTGATGGCAGGTTTTCACACTCGGTGGATCCAGGCAGCTTCTGACCGGTCCTATTGGAAAATTATGGGGGAGGCCTATGTCCAGCAGTGGACGTCCTACGGCTGAGATGATGATGATATTGATGATGTTTCACACTCGGACACAATTAACAAGTTAACAAAGTGTTAAGTTAACCAGATAGTTCTATATAGGTAATTCTAACTAAACTAGCTACTTCTATCTAGCTAGAAGTATTCTATCATAGACACAATTTGTATTACTAGTATGAGCAAAACGTTTGTAGGTAGTTGTTGTCCAGTATCTATTAGTAATCTGTCTCGTCTGACTGTAGATTCAGCTTATCGAGTGGCCTACACTCGGTGGCCGGCTCGGCACATGGTAACTGAAACTGATTTACGACATAGATTTATATAGTTTATTTATAGCTACAGGGATGGGTGAAACTTAACGCGCTTTATGGTATTTTTCCTTGCAAAGATATATTATTTCGATGTATTTTTCACATAGCAGAAGTACGGTGTCATTTTATTTAAAAAAATAAATATATACAAATGTTTTTTTATTATTGTAAGATTGTAGTATATTTTTTCATATTTTTTATTCGAATTCATTGGCTCTACGTCTCTAGTAAATTCAAATACAAAACGTCACAGTACCCATCCATTTATGCATACAAAGTATTTACTATTAGGTATTTAAAAATAATTAAATAAATATAGCAATAATACTAATAGTGTTTTATTCTAAACACAGTCGTAATTGTAAAATCTATGTCTATAAACATTACAAAATAAAGTGTTTGTTATTTTCTTTATGTTTTTCCGCTAATTTCTTCTAAATCACATCTAATTTTTATACGGTTTTCATTAATGGTAAGAACCTACGAATAAATAATAGGTAAAGGAAGGTTTGTGTAAGTATATAATAATTTGTTTGTGTAAAAAATGCAAGCAAAGCAGGGGGCAGTCGCTAGTTTGTTATATTAGTGCTCCCATGAAATCAACGTGACGCAAAAGTGCAGACTTGAAAATTTAAAATAACATTGCACCGAATTCTAAGTGAATATTTTAATAATTGCAAATGAATACATACAATTAAATTCATTTAAACTTATTACTTAATGACTTTAATATGATTAAACGACGTGTTTATTAGTGTGTTGCCAAAACAAAATGTTTCCCAACATTATTAAATCGCTTTACAGTCGAGTTCATTAATATGTTAACAATTTAGTTTGTATCACGTTTGATTGTCATAGCTTGTATAAGAAACTTATAAACTATGACAATTTAAAAAATAAACGTTGGTATTTTTTAGTACCTATTAGTACCTATTTTGTTTTATACAGATGGATATACAGGGCTGTTGTTGCCTTGATCTCGGACCCGCACACCACCGCTGCTGATGGTGGAATGCAGAGAGGTATTAGTGGGTATTCCCGGTGATAATTCACGTAACCGAGCGAGTCCAACACTCCCCCTCGTCGACCGCCCCCCGTCTACGAGGGATAGTGCGTAAACGTAATTTCCCCTCCTAAGAAAGGGGGCTCAAAATTTAATAAAAAATACGGCACGTACACATCACAGACAGTTTGCAGTGTGACTGGTTCAGGTACGCCCGGGTACGCCGAATTCGGCGTAGTATTTTTTGCCGCATTTTACAAGTACAACGGCAGTATCTAGTAGAGCGCAGCGAGACCAATCATATTTTAAATTCATATTGATGAAAGTCATAGAACGATGTAAGTTAAACACAACAAACAATGAAATTAAGTTGTCTTATTAAATATCAAAGACAAAATGTGAAATTCTATAACTTGATATTAATTTTATATTGTACTAAGTAATAATATATTGAATTTCATTAGACTGAAACTAATTAGTTTAATACTTGATATTAATAAGTCTCGAGATTATTGTTCAATTTTATTAAAATAGTATATCTTTTAATTAAAACTTATATTAACTGAGTGGCAACCAGACATACGGAGTACGCTATCTACATATCTGTGAGCAAAGTCTTTATGCGCTAATGCAAATGGTATAATCAATTTGCGAGATAACAGACAGGCGTATAAAAATAATGAGGGTGTTTTACAAAGAAGATAAGAATTAATTTGTTTAATTTATCATCGTGTGTTATTCAAATTAGCCTAAAAATGTATGAAACTCTTAATTAAACTAATAATATTTTTTTTCGTAAATACCTAGCTATTTTTCGCAAATCTTGTGCATATCGCACGATATGGTATCTTTTTCTAATAAAAATGTATAATATAACGCCTGATATCTTTATTGTTGTGACGGTGGCGCCGCCACGGTGACAATGTTGCCATTTTTTAATATTTTTAGACGATCCCACGGGAACCTAATATTTTTTCAGGATAAAAAGTGTCTATATAACCCTAATATAATCCAAGTAAGAAACTATCTGTATGTCAAATTTCATCCAAATCCGTTCAGCCGTTTCTGCGTGAATGAGTAACAAACATCCATTCTCACAAACTTTGGCATTCATAATATTAGTAGAATATTTTTCTATTAAAACGTTGAGAATTTTGACGCCAACAATATTTGTTGTTTTGCTAGAAATTTCCAATTTTTCTAGATAGATTCTAGATTCTTCTAAACGCCTCCACGCTGTCGGGCTATTAACGAGAACGCCCACAAGCTCTTTCAGTTTAATAATTGCAAACAAAACTAGCTATGCTCGCTATATTACTTATATACATTTATGCTTACCCATATGTTATACTTCGATGTAACAACTTGTGTGGCTATCGGTCGGCGGTCGACGCTTGCTTTTGTTTATTAAAAGAAGTGTTTAAAAAACAAACAATATTAAGAAAAAACATTCAGAGCCTTGATTTAAAATTGTTTTACTGAAGAAAATGAACGAATATGCTTGTACCTATTGCATTATCTCGACCGTATAAAAAACGATTTTAAAGCGAATTATAATGCATAATGCGAAATATAATGAATTTTAAAGTTACACTATGAATTTTGATAGCATTTCCATTAAAATTCACTAACTGATGGTGAAAACCGCATCAAAATCAATTACGTGGTTTAGGAGATGTATAGACTACAAATTATACCAACTAAGTAGGTATATAAAGGAGGTGTTTATCATTGTAATATTAGCTTTACTTACCTAATGTCTAGTACTCTAGTAGATGAGAAAACCGATTCGATTGTTGGTCGTAGGGGTCGTAGACATTTTATTATTCCCAGAGAAAGGCTTTATTAGCTGGTGATATTAAGTTACAATATGCCGCGGAAGACGGGAGCACACTCCTGTTACAACCTCTGTTTCTAACGTCTGGAAACAAGGTTTACATTACCTTTTTTTCTTTTACAAATTGGAGTTTTATTTGTTTTATTTTTAACTCAGATCAATAAGCTGGGTTTCGTTTAACAAGATTCCTATCACAAAAGATGTTATGATACAAAATTTATTATCTCATATTAAACGAATTCTTTAATTTTTATCAGATTGTTATTTAAAAATGAAACGAAAATAAATATTTACATTGATAACTTTTATAAAATGAGATAAAATTAATGTTTAATAATAGTTTAAAAAACTTTGATGTGAAAATTTGTTCAGTTATCTAAAGCACTGTACTAAAACTTGGCACCTCATGGACAGCTTTAGGTGGTGGAAACGCTTGGCTACATTTCAACATTGATTTTACTACAATCTTAATGTAGGTAATATTTATTTTAATAAAACATCTCATGGAATTAAAACTAAGCTTTTTCACGGACTTCATGGATACAATACAAGACATAGTATCTTATATTAAATGATACTCTTTATAACCAAATTCGACAGACAGCCTGTCGGTCTACTTGATGGTGGCCACCGTCGCCTATAATACAAGCAACGCCACAGGGGCCCTAGCCAAGAACCAAACCAATGCAAACGTTTCGTTGCGTTCTTACGTAACGAAAGAAATAAAGCCCGGTGATTGGTTGACGCCCACATAAAATTTTGACCAATCAGCGGGCTTTATTTCTTTCGTTATAAATATATATTTAATTTTTCTCATGATGTTCTCACATCCCAAAGATGTTATTTTTTATGTTTTTAATTAGTTTAATTTTTAATGGCACTATTTTTATTAAACATTGATTACGCAAGCGCTTTGCACGTGTATGAATTTCGAAGCAAAACGGTTTGGCTCGCGCAGTGAGTGGAACATGTAAGTAATCCAATAATTACCCTAGTTCACCGAGGCTCCGTTTTCATTGGTCGTAAACCTCGATGGTCCCACAACAACACCGGACCATCCTATTGAGCTATAAAATTGTATGTTGGTTTACTAAAATGTATACAATAACAAAATATAAAAGTAAAACCTATATGTTAATATAATAATTATTAAAAATATTATAAATGAAAAACTACCTTCTTTCTAGATTTGTAGTAGGTAAAAATTAGAATTAAATTAAAACCTACCAGAAACCTTCCCTTACTTTCACCTTAAAATTTAACCATTTAAAAATTTCTTTGCCTGTTCTAAGACTACTAACTCTGACGATAGTAAGCTAATGTTATTTTAGTATATGAGCGTAAATACCTTTTAAACTGGCTGTCATACATTTACATAAAAGCTTTGGATTTGATTTTAAATAAATTGTTTCTTGTAAAATATTCTAAAATATTTCAAAATAGTATTTTTATTTCTGGATGAATAAAAAAGTTATTTAAATTTTTTCTCATACTTGAATGCAGCGAGAACTAAAGTACATTCCAGTAACGTCCAATCTTTTATAAAGAGATAAGCGGTTTCGACAGAAAACTCTGAACGCGGGGATGTAAAGTAATAAACAAGTATTATCGCGGCAAAGTTGGAAACGTACCTTCATCCTCACGTGATCTCCTCAACAATAAGTAACGATAATACCTTCACAAATACGGATTACACTTATATGAAACTTTTACACCACAATTAAAATTTATCGCCACTTCTCAGGTCGTGTTCGTGTAATTCAGTTAAGGATTTAGTGAGAATATGGCTCTAGTGATAATAGTAGGTACAGTATAGTATACTATTATCACTAGAGTACCTACAGTTGGAAAATTATGAAAGCTACCTATCTCCACCAGTGGACATCATCCGTCCCAAGTTTTGGTGAGCCCCTTGGATCGGATCTCGATATAGGTATATCCTGATATAGATAATTCGATATATCTTTAACTAATATGTACTATAAATGTGAAAGTGAGTTTGTTTGTGTGTCTGTTTTCACGCCCTAATTACTCAACCAATCTTCATGAAATTTACACACATTTTCATACACATTTTCTTAGTAATAAGTTTTCCCCTTGTAATAAGTTTAAAATAAAAATCCAACGCCTGGCAAAAGCATAACAGTAAAGATGTCAGGCGTAATATTGTTCATATATTTTGTTAGGAGTTATATTTTTTAGTTTTTCAATGCCTACGAATCGCGGTCACCAACTAGTAAGTATATAAGCAGTAATATCGCCTATTAAACTGCTAGTGCAATCCGTCGATATCGTCCAACTACTTCGTTATGCCGCCGTTTAGACTGTGTCTGTATTTGAATAGAAATTCAGTGGTTAAAATTAGCGTGTGAGTTTGTGCGGGGATGTCCATTGCACGAACAGGTCAGAACAGCTGGCCGACCGCAATGTTTGCACTGGCCACAGCGACTGCAACCAACTGATTTTCAGAGCAACTGACACAGGAAATTAATATAAATTCCTATCGCATAAACTCCAAAGTTTGCTGTCACGCGGTCAGTGATGAGACATATTGTGAAATACAAGTTCTCTGTATGTAGGGCAACTTTAGTTTCATGTTGGCATGTTGATTCTTTTGTTTTGATTCTGTTTGTTACGTCTACTGTAGAATTTTGGATTCATTTTTTCATATTCAGTGATATATTGATATAGAAATGGTTATATTTAAATTTCGACAAATTAAGAAATTTGTTTTTGAATTTAATGTAAGTTTACGGAATATAAATTATAGCTTACACAAAAATCTTTAAGTCCAAATAAATAATAATAATAAATATGTGATGCTTAATTGTATTTTTCCAAATATTCGTTTAAATCTGAAGAATGTTCTTATGAAGCCGAAGGAAAACTCACATATATCTGTTGCACAATAACAATGTCAGTGTATAAAGAACAAGAGAATGCATCGTCTTGGGTCTTTGTTAAAATAATAACACATTTATAACCACAACAACAGTTATAAAATGTTTGTGTGTAGCGTGGAGCGAAAAACATCTCGAGTAATTAGGAACATCGGGCAAAATAAATTTTGTGGTCCGTGATTGCAGCAGCTTCTCCGATATTGCACGTTTGAAAAATATTTAAGTCATTTATCATGCCTGAACCGTCTGCTTCAGTGTCACCATTTAATAAAAAAGACTTTTTAATTACTTTCAATAAGTGTTCCGGAACTGTTTCAGTAAAATTTCGCTGTTTAATAAATGACTCAAAAATCTGCAGATAGCCAAATATATTATAATAACTAGCTGAACTCGTCCCACTTCGCTTTGACCGGACACAGCTTATACATGTATTATTATAATTATGTATTATTATAACCGTTCCACTTGCGGAACGCGAGGCGCGGGCGGGAGTTTCATCCCTTCGTGGTTGAAGTTCCTCGGTCACGCACGAAGCGTTACAGTTCCACCTTCCTTGTCCGAACTGCTAGAGAGTGGAACTCCCTGCGTCTGTGTTTCCCCAAAATTACAACCTCTGGGTCTTCAAACGTAGGGTAAATGGGCATCTACTAGGCAAGCGTTGTCCACCTTCGGTTTTTCCAAAACCCTAAAATATGTAATAATTTATTTCTAAACTAATTTATTTCAGTAGCTTGTATAAGAAATTTCATGCACCAAACTATGAAAAAGACGAGTTGCCGTACATCCGTTAGTAACTTACTTTACCCCTTTGCGGTGCAATTTCCAAAAATCCTCTCTTAGTGTTTGTTCAATTTCAAGTTTATCACCCCTGATTTGGTTCACTCCAAAGATATAATATATTATTTCGATGGTTCACTCAGAGTCACTCAGGACAAACGATAAATATAAGTGTAGAAGAAGAAGATAGAAGAATAATAAGAGATAGAAATAAAACCACTGTAAATTATAAAATATAATTTTAAATTCAAATATTTTATTGAAATATTGATAAAAATCCCCTTGAGAACAAATTGGCTGGGCCGAGATTCAATAACCTTTGACCGGCCGCCCTTTAGAAGGGGTCAAAATGAAAAAGATGCGAGAAAACATTCAGATTGATTATTTATCTTCATATAACACTAGCTGTGCCCGCGACTTCGTACGCGTCGTACTAGAATTTTTTTCTTATAAGCCGATTGGAATTTCTTATAATGCCGATTGGTAGCAAGCTTTCCGTAACCAAAATGTTACGAAAAGCTTGCTACAATACATTAGTTAAAACCGTATTAAAATATAAGCCGTATCTATGTAGGCCACCTACAATCAAATGGACTGTCAACTTGTCTGTTAAATTTAACTTAAAAAAGTGTATTGTGACGCACACACCTACGTGTCTACGTACGATCAATTTTGCGTTTGTTGCCATAAACGAGGCGCTTCCTATGAGCATTTTACAACGGATTCCCGCCTACTTAGAGGCAATAGTATCTCACAAAAGAACGAAATTGCTTCCACCTTCGAAATGAAACAGTCGCTTTGTCGATTTTGCGGGGCTCCTTGTAACGACACCTTTATTGAAAACGTACTTTTTGTGTTTCGTGACTTCATACGCCTTTTCTCCCTTTTCTTTATTTAAATTTCCTATTGTAACGACGTGGAGCGCTATACTATATAACTCTGTATCTATGTAGGACCTACATTGTAGGTTTATAAATAAAAATGATTCGCTAAATGTGTTGCTAAGCGCAAAATTCGAGAACGGAACCAAAAATAGATTTTTTCGATAAAACTTTGTTGGGTGTTGGTATCTGTGCCGCATTAACTTAATTTTTGTACGTAATTTATATATTGCGAGTATACGCCAACTATTATGGGTTAAGTCGAGAACTTTAAATAAGGTGTGTTTTGATATTAAAACAAGAAATAATTCACAAATGCGTAATTAAAATGCTTATAATAATAAATTTAAGCTTCAACGTTAACGAGCTCATATTATATTAAATTTAAATTTATTACACAATAAAGCACTATCCACAATGGAAATGTTTAAAAAGGGCCAATTAATTGAAAATAACTGAGGACATTTTCACACCATAATTTATGATATTCAGTGAGAAATTCATCTCCTTTTTGAAATGAATCTCTTTGCTCACGTTTAAAATGCAAAGGACTAATCGGTGTGAATTAGCGAGCGGCGTCAAATACGTATTCACCGTCAAATACGCGTATTGTTGCGTTGTCGGCTAACAAAAAAGATTAGCACATTTGCCGTTAACGATCCCGAAAACAGGGCTACATCACACAGCACCAACATAGGGCCGGGAATCGGCGAATAAAACGAAATAGCAATAAAGTAAATCGACGGGCCGAGCCTTCCCTACGTGCCGGATTAAATCAAACGCTATTCGTCTTAGCAAATTACGTTTCTCGGTTTTTATACATTCCACTGACTTGATGCGATGTTATTTTGTATCGACCGGGTATAGTACGTTTATAATAAATCTAATTAAAGATCACCTGTGTGCTTTGATCAGATAGATGATCATCTAATCTAAGTTTCGATAGCGCGCTAGGATTAATTGTAGCGTTGTTTGTGTTATAACGCAACGGTAGCCGCCTATCATCAAGTGGACCACAGCCCGTTTGACGATCTTAAATTAATAAAAAAATAGGGCTATATAAAAATCTATACTAATATTATAAAGCTGAAGAGTTTATTTGTTTGTTTGTTTGAACGCGCTAATCTCAGGAAGTACTGGTTTGAATTGAAAAATTCTTTTTGTGTTGGATAGATCATTTATCGAGGAAGGCTTTAGGCTATATAACATCACGTTGCGACTAATAGGAGCGAAGAAACAGTCGAAAATGTGGAAAAACGGGGAAAATTATTCATCTTTGAGGGCTTCCGTTGCGTGCGCTGCGAAAACCGTTCGAGATACCCAAATGATTCCCAAAATAACTATTCCACGCGGACGAAGTCGCGAGCACCAGCTAGTTACTGATATATCTTAGATTAAATTCAAAGCAAGGCTTCCCCGAGTAAATTATCTTCCTCTCTTGTCCCCTAGAAAGCTCTGTTTATTTTATTCCTGAGGTTTATATCTTTCCCTTCTTACATAGTATGTTTACTAACTCAACTTTCCAGGAGCTTT
Organism: Synanthedon tipuliformis; assembly: GCA_947623395.1. NCBI lineage: Eukaryota > Metazoa > Arthropoda > Insecta > Lepidoptera > Sesiidae > Synanthedon > Synanthedon tipuliformis. Next base: position 6,140,492 of record OX392417.1, on the reverse strand, counting down.
GTAGTTAGTTGATAGTTTTATACCTTACTATTAAGTCCTCGCGAACAATATTAAAGCCACGATAAAACTTAAAAACAAGTTTAATCCCGCTCACCGCGGACCCCGCACCTTTATTCCGGCAAGCTGCCTGCATAGAGTCTGAATTAGCTGGTGAGAATAAATCTCGGTAAGTATAGCTTTTAATATTATTATATTTTGTCTCAATATTTTGTCACTCTCAATAATACTTTTAAATTTTAATTAAAATTAAAATGTACAATGACGATCATAAGAGTTTCTTGTAGAAACTCAATTGATAAATAAATATTTTGATTTTTGATTTTTTAATTTTGTACTAGCTGTTGCCCACGACTTCGTTCGTGGTGAAAAATGCAGATATAAAGCCTGACAGACATACTTTTGTCAATCGTCGGTTCATAATTTTTAGATAGCTGGTGTCCTCGGCTTCGCCTGCGTTTAATATTTTAACTGTTAATGATTTTTTTTAAATCGGAAGAGTAGTTTCGAAGATTACCTACTTACACACAAACAAACATAAAACATTTAATTCTTTATAATATTAGTATAGATTCACATACAAAAATTGTATATTGTGTTAACTTCTTTAATTATATCAATTAGTTTTTGTTCTAACTGAGAAAAGGAGAAAAGTATAAAAAGTTTCAGATGAACGTTCATTACTGATGTTTTAGTGTGGCTTCAGGCATTTCCAACAACTTCCAACAGCTTTGGTAAAAAAAACAACTTTAGGTAAACTTACCGAAACACACAGCTTACGATCGACAGTTAAATATAGGCAGTGAAAATTAGAGGTAAGATAATATCGCAATACTCATTATTATAATCTTCGTCTATCGTATTGAGATTCGTAGAAATGAGTTATAAAAAATTTCCTTAAATAACACCACAATTTTTTTTTGTTAGCGTCTGCTATTTATGTCGACAGAAGTTGATTGTAAAGTGCTCTGTGACGTTTCAAAAGAGGTGTTCATTTATGCAGATTCATTCATGTTGTTCATTCATTCAGGTATGTATGATATTAAAAGGTTACCAGTCAGTCAGTCAGTTGAACGAACGCGTCCGCGAAGAGAGGTCGTATCTGCCATCAAGTGGACATCTTACAGAAGATTACCATGACATTACAGCATGTTTGCTGTTGTTTTTCTGTAAATTAATTTATATGATAGCGGAACCCATTTCTCTATGCCTTCCTTATTTTTTATCTGTAATTTTACGTTTGACACACGTTTGCAGGCGACATACAGGTGACGACACCTTTGGTCTAGTGGCTAGTAACCCTAGCTGTTAACCAAACGGTCGCGGGTTCGAATCGAATGTTTATGTGTTAACATTTACCTTTCTTCCTGAGTCATGGAGGTTTTGTATTTATAATATGTATGTATGTTATTTACAAAATCTATGAAGTATATCAACTGTCTGGTATCCATAATACAAGCATTAAGTTGCTTAGTGTGGAACTAGATGGTGTTGTGTGGAATGTGTGAAGATATTTATTATTATAATTATTTTATTTATTACTATAGTCGGCAGTGTATTTTCAACACCTGTGGCATTGGTAAGGCAAGTGGACCGTCAGCATGTCTGACGACTTTAAATTAAAAATAATAATAATATAAATTATACCTACTAAATCGCGAGTAAAAATAATAAAAAATTAAGACTAGATGTCTGTATATTTATATACATAACTCGGAGTTGAACGTTGAAGCATTTTGAAAGAAAAAAAAAACTTTCGTTGCCTTCATGAAACTTTGTACGTGCGTGTTTGTTAGAAGTTGTCAGACATCCCGTTGTTTCTGAGAGCTGCGGTATCTTCTCGTACTAATGTTTCAGGTGATTCCACTCGGCTCAAGTGTTCGCACCAACTTTGCAAGTATGAGCCGAAACGCGAAGTTTATCTTCCCAGCTCCATTCACAAGTTGCATTGCCGATGTGGTTCGGATAATGAGTTTGTCTTTTGATTTTGCGATGCGTTTGAGACTGCGCTTATTGCGTTATTTGCTTTTTGTTTATTTTTAGATTGGCTTTTGCAAGCGGGTTTGTCCACATGAAAAGTAAAAATTTGGCCTATTAGTTACAAGTTTAAAGAAAATTTAACATCTTATAAAGTGTTGGCGAACGATTGGCTCCCATGTTTTCTATGTATTCTATGTATACATTTACCAAAAGCTATATGTAAGTATAGGTATTTTTTTTTATTAGCACCCATAAAACAAGATCAGCTTATTTTTAGTACATTATGTTAAGTAGTCTATTAAGTAGACTATTGTACAATAGTCTGCTACACGTTTAAACCATTGCAAATAAAAAAAATATCCATTGTCTGTAATTAAATAATGTTGGTTAAGTATCAAAGAAATCTTTTATGCATTAAGGCATCTTCATAAGTGACTGAAATTTTTAATGAAAAAAGTTTGTTCGTGAGGAAATTCTAAATGCAAAATGTTTCAAAACGTTTTCTATCTTACCTAAGTTAGGTAGTTTTTAAATATGTGTCACCTCCTATATTTAATTATATTGAACTATAGCGAACGGCCCCGGCTTCTTATTTAGTCGTATACTATCACGAACAAAGTCGTATACTAAAGTTAGTTTAGTTTTAAGTTTATTGAAGTCCATACTCTTTCGATTAGTAAATGCTTATAGTTCATTTTGAATTTGAACGAATTATAAAATTAAAAATGGGTCGGTGTATTGAGCTTATGAAGTTTTTATTTCCAATAATTTAATATTTTTTTAAAAATGTGTAATGATTGTCAAAAGAAATTGAAATTGTAAACAGCAATAGATTGTTACTATTGTAAGACTGTCGACTGGTTTGAAAGTAAATAATGTACTGTAACTAAACGTTGTGTATTTATGAAAGTTGTCAATGTACAAACACTTTTTTCGGTATTAAAAGGAGCGTAATACGGCAGATTTTAGAGCAAAGGCATTGTGTGAGTGTGGTTCGCCAGTTCTTCGATTGCATTATAGCGACGGCAGCCGGCAGACATTACTGAAGCCATTACCTTATCTAAAGTCCCTCTCGGATTTATTTAGTTTTCCCTCGCCGCAATTTATCGAAAACCGTTCGATAAAGTTGTCAACAGGAATGGATCTGGTGCCAATTTGAGAACAGGACGTGCCACCAAAAGGTAAACGAGTTTCGTTTGTCGCGATTCTAAAGACTTTTTATACAGTAGGTATATTGATAGAAACAAAGTTGTATTATTGAATATAACTTTGTTTCTATCAATATACCCTCAAACTTTATCTCAATAGGAACAAGTGAAAAATGAAGCATAAGCGTTCTACATTGATATTGTTAGTAAAAAAATTCTACATTTATATGTAGTGGCACTCGACTGCGTTTAGTAGTCTGTCTGTCGAGCTCAACATAAAAAATAGGATTTCTCTGGTCTTGCTTATGTTGTAAGACGACAGAAGCCGCAGAACGAAAATTACCTATTAGCAATATCTAAAATCTGAAAAGGTTCTATAAATATTTTGTAAAATTTTGTAAATAAGTACGAATTTTTATTTTATAATAAACATGTAAAATCTTATATCGAACTTGCACTAAATAAGCTGGGATATTTCTTCCCTGATTTGCCTTCAATAAACAATCCACATGTCTGGATATTTTTTTTGCAATGATATAATATAAATAATTCCAAAACATAGTTCATTTTTTAGAAATAAAAAAAATGACGTGATGCTAAAAGCCTTAATTTACTTAGTGTAATGCCTCGAAAATACCACTAGCATATTCAACTAGATATATTTATGTTCGTTTGGTAGTATGGAAAATTATGAAATGAAGTGCGAAGAGATTTCGCCCGCAAATTGTTCCCACAATGTGGCTTAGTTGATAATATTTCCATAATTTGGAAGTCGGAACATACACACAGTTATGTTCATATTTTTTAAATATATTTTTTTTACTGAAGAGAGCCTGAAACGTTACATATCGGATATATTTTTACAAATTCATGAACAATTTATATTTCGAATTTCTTAATTATAATATAATACAATTTAATTGAATTCCTTAATATTTTTTTTTTTCATTTAATTAAGGTAAAATACAGTTTATAAAGTAATAAAAATTATAAATGTCAAAGCACAATTAACTAATCAATAAAATTATTAGGATAGCAATGAATGTTTTAAACCTAATAAATACTTACTCTTACTTAAACAATGAAATGATTCAAAACATTGAATCAGCATTAAATTTTTTTCCAAAGAAACACAATAAATTCTATGACGATAAGTATTTGGCTTAGATAAATGAACACAATGTTTCTACTCATTGAAAATTTAGTTTTAAAAATGGAGCCTTAGACATTATTTCAAATGTATTCAAATGTATAGGTGGTGTCCCAATATTATAAATACGAGGGTAAGTTTGTTTGTTTGTTTCGCTTTCACATCTTAACTACTCCACAGTTGAATATCTTGAAATTTTGCATACACTTTGTCAGGCATACAGAACAGGGTACCATAATCACCTAAAAATAAACATTCAATGCCTTACAAAAATATATGACAAGTAATGTTCGAATAAATGTTTTAACACCTAAGAAATAGAGGCGCAGACGAAGTTACTGTAAAAAGCTAGTCTAACATATATTTAACGTAGCTAAGGTAGTGAAGAGTACTATAATGCTTGTGGTAAGTATATGTATAGGTATATAGCTACAACAATTACAGGCACAATAAAGAAGGGGTTGATTCAATATTTAACGTTTTAGCGTTAATTTAGCCTGCGCCGCAGTTGGAAACTACAGTAATCCTCTTACTAAACAAACTTTGTTTCCTTACTTCAGTGTGCTATGGAAGACTCTTGCTTCTCCGCAGTATGTCGTTACCGGAATGGGATTGCCTTTCTGAACTGCAGGCCAATAATGCAGCATTAGAGGAAATAAGGTAAAAGCACCTACTATCGCGGTATGCAAAATCGGCATCAATTACCGAGGTATCCGATATTTTCGTATTTAAATTTAATAACAGTAACTTTAGAACGATACTATTTTGGACAAGTTCTAACTTGGAGTGTTTTACATCGAACTAATGGGCGTTGGTAGACATACCAAAGATGAACAGATAAAAAACGATCAATTTGTGCGACGGGAACGCAGAATCAGGTTGTGTCCATACAAGCAAGGGGCAATTCATGTAAGGGCACTCATATTTTTGTTTCGTGATTTTTAAGGTAAAATACTTTATAATTGACTACGGATGATGTTTACTTGTTTTTGCGTATTTCTAGGAGTATTATCTTTTACTTTTCATGGTAAAATTTTCAATAAACACATAATAACATTAAGAAATAAAACTCGCGGTGATAGATGCCTAAAATTGGAGGCAGCTTCTAATACCGAGGGAACACTCGGTAATGGAAATATTGAGGTTCCTATTTTGCTTATTATATTTAAATTATTTATTATCTCATTAGTAAAAATTGATCAATCTTCGAGTCCTCGTGTATTCTATAAACGAAAAATCTATTTTCGATGTATGCAAAATCCATAAAAATTCATTATTTTTATAAAAACTCATAGCACTTAAAGTATAATTTTGTACTGGGTGTCAAAAACGTCATAAAATATATGCAATATTCTTTTGAGAAAAGAATGATAATACGGCATATCTTGTCATTCAAAATACTGTTTTTCATGAAGATTTATCTCTATTTTTTCGAAGTGACACCAAAAAATCTTTCTGGTATTCTTGTTTTAAGGGTCGGAATTATATTTAAAAATATTGTATACTACTCTCATTACCGCGGCATACCTCGGTAATAGATTATATGAGAATCTATTAACGAGTGCAGAGTACTCGGAAATACAGTTTTCATATAAAATCTATCACCGAGTGATAAGGCAACCTGTATTCGTATTCGTATCGTGTTGTAGTAACCAGTGTCCAAATTTAGGGTTCCGTTAATGAATTATTCTTGATAAAAATATTTACAAATAATGTTTCATAACAAAGACAAAGGTTTTATCATGTTACTCTGCTGTGATTTTGATTTATTGATCATTAATTCATGACATCATAATCGAGGACATTCAGTTTTGATGTCAGGTCTGCTCTCACCCCACTGCTTTCCACTACGTCAAAGACTTTGCCATAAGTATAAGTTGGCTAGTCCCGACAAGAAACAACTGTAATTAATTTAAATTTCGCAGTAATTATGGAAAAGTTATTGGGTTTTTTGAAACGACATCCGACATTGAGTAGAAATCAAACCACAAAAGACTCAATACGAGCGTGGTTTGGAAGAGTTTACTCGTATATTGAACGTAACGATTTGCTTCAAGTTTTTTAGGGCCCAAGACGTATATTTAACTACAATGAAACAGCTTTTTTATGTTCGAAGAATAAGTAAGTTTTAGTAAAAAGAGGTAGCGTTTATATACGTGTTTATAATCGATGAATAATCGAAAAATTGATTTTATTGATTCAATTTTAGTTATTTGTGTAATTATTATTGTTATTTTTCTCATTATACCCAACTTACATAAATAAATATATCTATAGATTTAATGCAGTTTATTAAGTACTACAAGTGAATAAAATTTAACCCTGTAAAGACTGTAGATTAGTTTTAATAAGCAAAATATTATAAATATTGTTAATATAGGTGGAAGGTAACTGTGATAGTCTTCTTCTACATTTGTTCAGTTTCTTAATTATGATAATAATAAAGTTGATCGCAATGTTTTGTGTATTTTTTAAATATATTTTATTTTATACGGAACCATCAGGACAACAAGTATTATTTTTCTTCTATACTCGGTAATAGGAGCCACATACCGCGGTAATAGAAAAAACCTTTGAGCATGCCTCGGTAATAGGGGATGTCGACTTACTGTTTTAAAAAAAAAATTATAAATACTACGCTTCAAAATAAATAAAAAGAAGTGAGAGAAATCAATAATAAAGAGTCCCTAAAATGTTTAAAAAAATGCTTACTTGCCGAGGATAGACCTGATTACAAAATATTTCACTCTAAAGTCAAAATTCCCCGAAATACCGCGGTAATAGGTGCTTTTACCTTAGTGGAATACGTCGAGTTTTCTACAAACTAAGGTGAATCTTTTTCAGTTCTTTGTTATTCGTGTATCTATTATTCATAGCAAAAAAATAAAATAAAATAAATTTTTTTATTAACAGTTAGAAAAATCGTATTTACAATAACTATGATTGAAGACTCCTTTTAAGCGGAAGCCTGTGCCAGGAGCCTTCGCTCTTCCATAAAAGCTAGTAATAATATATATACTTAATAATACCTATATAACTTTGTAAACAAGAAAAAAGTTTTTTATTTTTAAATAGAACGATTGTGTGTGTTAGTGTGTGTGCGTGTGTGCGTGTGTGTGTACGTGCGGGTGAGTATTTGTGTGTTTTTATAGCTATATTTAAATTAGTTTCAATACTTATAACTGTGCCATAGAAGCCTAAATTTATGTCAGAAACTGATTTAGAATTGACCAATTCATGTAGATTTATTTTTTTATATATTTGACGAGACCATTAGTCAAGCGCTATGACTCAGAGGTCCCGGGTTCGATTACCATATTTGAACTTTTCTAAGTTTGCTGTGGTTTCAGTTTTTTAGTAGTGGCAGGGCACATTGCGTTTCACAGTCATACATTCGTTAGCCGGTCTGGCGGCAGTATCCCTTTACTGTAAAACCCAAGTGTGCTGTTCTGTTTCGGTCAGTTGAGTAACGGATTGCAAAGTCAATTTCTCTATCACTTCCTACCATCAAGTGGTTGCCGCTTACCATCAAGTGGACCGTCAGCCTACTGCGAAACCACAAGTAGCATTAAACGCTGACATTTCGGTCTTTCACAAAAAAGTACTCAGTATATCAACGAGTACCTGACAACAAATAGAATATGTATCCTTGTGGTAATTAAAACCGAACTGGTAATAAGCTTGCTAAGAAAGAAGACAGACAGGAAAACCCGGAATTTTATTCGGCTTCAAATTGGTCAGCTGTACAGAAGCCAAAAGGTTGCAACAACGATTTATGTAGATATGTGCATGTATTCTTTTTGAAAGCCTTACAAACATACCAGATCCAATACTCCATTTGAATTGAGATTACACGCTAGGCGACTTTGGACTTTTAGGCAGCTACGTTATTTACATAAAATTCAGTCTACGTATTTAGTTGAGTGCGAATAAGAGTTAGATGAAGGGCTAGGGAATTACCAACTTGAACCATTGCTACACCGACACCCTAACCCTTAATTAAGTTACACAGCTCCTTTTGTAAATATTACCGAGGTTTACTAATTTTCAGTTGGGAATATTTGGATATCGATATTAATATATTGAGGGTAAACAAAGCCGTACTGTTACTAAGTATACTTAGTAACTTTTATTATTACTTCCACTTTCGACCAATGTGTGTTGCCAGTGATGACATACGATGGTGAAACGTGGTCTTTAATTATGGATAAGAAAGCTTTACGAGCTTGAGGTGACTCTGCGAGATCGAATCAGGTGTGAGGAGATCTGTAGACAAACGAAAGTCACCAACATACTCCTGTGGATTAGTAAGTTGAAGTGGAAATGGACAGGATACATAGTACAGATAGCTAAAGGCAACTGGGGTCAGAGGGAGTGGAGTCCATGGATTTGCAAGCGCAGTGTCACTCAAAAAATGGACAGACAACCTAATAAGGGCTGCTGGTCGACCCTGGATCCAGGATGCACATAACTGTTTCTATTAGAAAATTGTGATAAAATATTGTACTATCAATACAAACCCATTGCTAATAGAAATATTAAGACTTTTTTTAAAGACACAGGCAGCGTCCAAGTAGTAAAGTTTAGTAAAATTTATAGATAAATAGAGATTTTAATACATTAGCGACCCGCCCCCGCATTCATACTGAGTTGAATTTTTCGAAAAATTGTGAGCAAGTTATCTAGTGAAATAAAATAGGTAATGAAAAATGAAACATGATAACTCGCCGCGCCGCCCGTACGAGCGAGAAAAATTCCAGCGAGTAGTCTAGTAACTCAAACCTTTCTTAGCGGATGCTTTCGTTATAAAACTTGTATGTTCCAAATTTCAGCTTTCTTGACTTAGTGGTTATAGGACAAACCATTTCATAAGTATAGATTAGAGATATGATTCCGAATGTGTATTCTGTTTAGAGAATTTTCAAAGAGAGTACTACTACTGCAACTGCAAGACATACACTTTATTTTATCACTCAAGAGCACAGTGATAAAATGATTTGTGCGTTTCATCACTCAACTCTTTATAAAAGTTCAATTTTAATTGTTGTTAACATTAACACCATATTGCGGTTCGTCTCAAAGGAAATAACTTTGTACGGCGACGAAAAAGAATTCATAAATACAAGATAAGCGCGAATGAATTCGCGTTGAAAAACTTCAAAGGAGAAAGTATTGAATAAATAAAGAAATCGACACGTTTTCGCGAACTCTCAAATTTATATAAGAAAATTTTATTCATATCCGGTAAGAGGGGACGGCTTCAGAGGATCTCGACATATGGACATGTTAAACACGCATAAGCTTCACTTATTATTTTCTTCTTTCTCTGTTTCACATGTTTCACCCGTGTTTTCTTAAGCGTACGAATCGGGTCGACCCGAATTCACGCTTTGGAGATTTCGCCTGTAACCAAATGAAATCATCAACTATTCCGCACAGGTAAATTTTACTTTTTCGTTAAGTTTTTTTTTTGTTGTTGTACACGCGAAAAGATTAAAAAGTTTCCTGACAACGTTGTTCGGGGCTTACGGCTCGCTGTCATAAGACAAGTAAGCTCTACTTTAAAAGCGGATTAGGGCCCCTTAAGTTTGTTTTAGGTAAGGAATATTATGGGAGACAACACCAAAAGAAATCCTTAACAGTGCACAGTAGGCTTTGAATATTCATCGTTATTACCAATGCCAAATAAAAGTTTTCTTTCGTATTTGTCTTATCGCTTTCTACTTGTTTTAATGACTAAGTTTAAGTTTTTATTTTGGCTTCAATGAAAGCAGATGTTCAATAGAAACATATGTCTAAGTTATAGATTTTACTGGTTCCAAATATTCATTACCTTTCATGATGGTATTGATAATGTGACGTTGAAGTTTAATTATTTTATTTGATTAATTTAAAAACGTATAATATAGTTAATGATTATCGAGATACGCACACTTAAAGATACAAGATGATTGTACGCGGACAAAGTCGCAATATTTTTAATTCACAAGTTACTGATGCATCCACAGAGTAATTGGAATAATTTGTAAAACACTTTTAAGTATATTTCCATTTTTTTCAATATTTGTAGTTTTAATATTTTTATTTCATTAAAGAGAAATTTTACTATGGCGGTAAAAGGAAAGTGCAATACAGTTTCAATCTGAGCCTTTTTATCCGAGAGGATTCCCTGGGAGAGACTACGGAGGCGAATCCGTGCCCCGTTCTTATAATTTCCTTGAATGGTGAACATTTGATTTAAGTACCGTCCCAGGGCTAACAACGACGCTCTTGGGACCACCCCGACTATTTTCCTTTTGTTTTTTGTCCCGTTTTTTAACAACTCCGTCTCAAAGGGATTTCTAAGAGGTCTCAACCAACGCGAGCATTCAAAGCAAATCTCGTGATTAGAGTCAAACGATTGACGTCCGCTTTGGGATCTCGTCACGAGATTAATGGTAACGATCGAAATGGTAATTACGGAAATGAAACGTGTAACTTATGCAAATGGTGGCGAACGAACTCTCGTCTTTCCAACTGATAGTTATGAATGTCTGTTTATGTATGCTGAAATTTTGTTTTACTTCGAAGTGTATAGTAATAAGAACTGCGTTTACACGAACTGTATCTGGTTCGCGTTTTCTGAACATTTCTGAACGATTTCTAAAAAAAAAAAACCTATATAAAATAAAATAAAATTCATGTGAAACAAAAAAAGTTATATAAAATTTCAATTATATATAGTGTGTGAAATTTTTCCTTTTTACGAACTTAGAGTTTTTCCTTTGACTATTCTTTATATGTTAAGGTCGGCAGAAACGTTGATGGTCCACTTGATGGTAGACGGCTACTGTCGCCTATAACACAAGCAACAGCACAGTGGCCCTAGCCAAGAGCTTACTTTTAAACTTAGTGACTAGTAGCCAACTTTGAAATTTTCCACTACTAAAACTACATAAAAATCGGTTGAATGATGTACCAGCGGAATCTTACCAGTCACTTTGTCATGACTTATGTCTGTGTATATATTACTTAGGATGGTTTGTTATATTGTCTCATAGGTTGCGTTGGTAGCGAAAAGCAAAAACAGGCCGGAGCGGAGATGATCAAGTTGACTCGCAGTGCTCAGCACAAAGGCTTAACAAGCCAACTTGCTCAGTTTTGTGCATACACAACTGGCTTGCTTTTAATCGGGCGTCAGCAAGTTTATACGAAGCGCACTTACCTTGCGATTTCAGTTGTGCATTGTTAAAACTACAATACGGATAACCGCGTGACTCAACTTTGTTCGCACGACGAGTAATTTACGTGGTGCATTAATGATTAACTTAACAAATTGTCTAAGTCTACGGTTGGAGCGGTAATTTGTTTAGAAGTTAAGCGTATAGTACAAGACTGTTTGGAGTAACATTAGTAACCGCTTCTACAAGCTGTGTTTGCATTACTTACCTCTGTTGTATAACTGCATGATTTATTATGTAAAATGCAGAGAAAACATGTTTTTATCTCCTACTAGCAATTATCAGCGACTCTATAAGGAGTCTCTAGATTTTTTTATTATTTTAAAGCCTAGGTTTTGTAAATAAAGAAACAATCAAACGTTATTTTTTATAATTCTTTTTTTTATTTTTCATGTTATTAATGAATATCTCTTTGTTTGAAAGAGAAACAACTTTTCTGTTATTGATATGTTATTGAGTTACTTTGCAATAAGATTCGTTTTAACACGTTAGCTGCGGCACCAATTTTTGCATACTTTCCGTTCCTGCGGCACGAGGTATAATCGGCCCGTACCGTGACCAGACGTTAGGGCGACACGCGGTCTATTAGACCCCACCTCCTTTTACAGACTAAAATCCATTTTCTGGCGCGAAATCAAAGATAAATAAGAATTTTGGTCCTTATTGATATAGACAGTGAATTGATGAACCCTAATCCACCGTCGCCCCGGGATCTGATGGCTAGTTTAGGAATTATTAGCAAAACAAAATATGGGATCTTATACACCTCGTAACGCACTGAAATAGGGCAAATTTTCGTTGCGATTAGTGATGGGAAAAATAATATCGACGTTTTTAAACTGTCTTAACTACGCAACGACTTGACCGATTTTGATCAATTATATCTCATTAGATCGTTTTAAGGGCAAAACCTGGCAAAACAACACAAAGCTATCAAAGGATACATTTTTTTTTAAATAATCTAAATTGTGCTTGAAGGCGCCATAAAGAAAAAAAAACCGGCCAAGTGCGAGTCGGACTCGCGCACGAAGCGTTCCATTCTATACCATTAAGAGGCACCTATTACAGACTTATTATTGGAAAATAATGGATTACGGTTTATGCATAAGGTTTATCTTTCTATTTGTATATGAAAATCTTAATGCGGTTCACAGAATAGAAAAAAAAGGCAACCAGAAGTAGAAAATAAACTGTCCTATTTATTCTGCCTCGGGCTTTAAAAATACACTTATTAGAACTTGAATTAACATTAAAAAATCAGTATCAATATACTTTTTTTATAAAAATCTCAATATATATGTTGTACTTATTTATGAGTGTTTTTCATTGAAACAGGGTAGACAATAAGATTTTTTGCACTGAGTGCACTGAGTCAAAATCTTTTTGGATTTTTTATCAGCTTCACGAGATGGTAAAAATGTGCGTAGTTTTTGGTAACAACCAACACATCTTCTCCTTTTTTCACCCTTTTCGAGGCAATGGCGTGCGCTTTCAGGTGCTGAAAAATAACAAAAATGTAAAGATAACGTAATAAAACTGACATTGTTACTTAGGTTAGATCGTAGATGAGAATAACAATGATAATGTAGGTATAACTGCATCAAATGAATGTGTTTGTTTTATACTTAAAATGTTGAAAGAGTAGGTAGGTAAGGTAGCTTAAATTCAGAATAATTAAAAGGAAACAATAATAAATAACTTAATAATGACCAAATGTCAAGCTTAGTTTATGAAAGCTTCAACACGTTGACTGTCAAGAAATATATCTAAGCATTACATTACCTGGGGTCTCATCGATTTCCTTTTTTATTAAACATGTTCGGCGCTGTAAAAGGACGTGCTCTCCAATCGACGTGATGCACAACACTGGTCGCGGGAAGCTCGCGTTGAGTGCGGTACGAGGTCAGGGGGGATATGGGACGTTTTAGCCTCGTTCCGCACTGCATTAAAATTATATTAATTCAGTGCGGCACGAGGCCTAAGACATCCGGTACCAAGGTAGGTACACCACCGAGTCCGGAACCATTAGTGATCTCAAATATATATTTATCTCTTTCCTACACTGGACCAAACCAAAGCTATGCCATTCGCACGACAGAGAAATTCACTTTTTTGCTTGCCGCACCACAGGGAAGTTGCATCAGGGGTGATTTAGGCCTCGCTTCGCACTTAACGTGTTAAATTAAACATACATTGTGACAACAATGTATAAATTGATAAATGGATAAGATTACAAGGGGTGGCCATTAATTCGAAATTAGATATAATATATGATTATTACGTACGTATGTTATGTTATGTTATGAAACATGTGTACCATATTAAAAACCATGGTATACAGTTGAAATGGAGGATTATCTTATCTAATAATAATCCATAAGACTAGAATTGAAGATACATTGAACGACGAGAGGAAATATTGTAAGGCAACTACCATGTCTGGTACCGATTACAGACATGTCAAGTTCTGTCAATCTGTAGTGGAAAAGATTGGCGTAACAGCTGAGCTTAAAATTTACAGATAGATAGCACGTATTTAAAACCATCAAGCCAAACATAAGTCAGACCATTTTTATCAACGTTTACAAACCCGTATTATCACAGTATCCGTTTTGTTTGGCTCATTGTTCCAGAACTTAGTCGATAGTGTATCAAGTGTGTTATTCATTTATAGTCTTTATTTATAGCACAGTAAGGCACTAGTGTGAAAAGTTCGGCCTTTGTGACCTACCGCACGTTATAGTTTGTCCTATTTTTGGTGTAAAAAAAGGACAGTTAAAAGCGAGCGGTGTGTTGCATCGCTGGCAGATAGCAGGCGACCAACGGTAGTGGAATTTACGCTCTTGTCGTAAGCTTCTGCATAGTCCGCTTGTGTGTAGTAGTTACACGTCTGTCTATACTTCTATACATCCGGCACATATGTGGAATGGAACGAAATCAGAAAATCTGGTTGAATTCACGCTGTAAAACGATTGAAGAATTGATGGGTTTTAGTGAACATTTACATATTTACTTATCTACATTCACAATATGAGTACTACTATAATAATAACCAAGATAGATATAATATTTAAAATTTTAAATGTTCAAAACTAAGAATTAAGTTTTTAGCTTTTAAAAACAATTACCCACAATTCGTGCTGCTGATTCTTTGAAAAAAAAAAAGCATATTTTATTTATTGTTTACTAGCTGGTGCCCGCAACTTAGTACGCGCTGTATGTAGTTCGTTTTTTGAAAATGTCACATTCCTAACATATTTCCAGGATAAAAGTATCCTATAGTTTAATATAGGTATAATCATCGATATTTACAAAGAAATATATATGCTATTTGTGGACAATGTATGAGATTTTAAGAGGATTTCTACGAAAGTTTTTGTCTTTGTACAACTGTCATAACAAACAGTAAAAACATTGAAAAGAATAATTTTAGTTGAAATACGTCGTGATGTTGAAAAATCGAGTACTGAATGAAGTAGAGCATTGGGTGGGGGTACGAATGATGGATTATTTTCATGTCTGGGTTAAAAAATCTAGGACAATACAAACAAGAATATCTTATATGCGAAACGAAAACAATGGGCATCAGAAAATATACGCATATAGTATATAATATATAAGTTTTATTGCTAAATTTGCTAACATTTTAAGCGTTTTGTAAATATCAGACGTGAATATTTCATATGAGAATTGTTGAGTAGAATACAAGTAGGTACTTTAGTGATTTAGTGTACTTGAGACGTAGTTACACCCTTTGTTGGTTTCATATTAGAAAATAAATATTTCTTTAAGTATGGTATGACTTTGAAATGTTTCTCGGCAAACACATACTTAGTTGGGTAACTGTGGGACCAACTCCTCAGCAACTTTTTTATTTATTTTATTTTATTTATTTATCTCAACACACATAGATACCTACATCACAACAGGAGCAACCCCAACTCTATGCATCAGTTCCCCTTACATTACATAAATTACGGTAGATATAGCGTGTTTGGGCTCATTAGAAAGTCCGGACTTTGAAATAATGCGATACTTAAATCATATTTTATGGAATAATATAATAATTTTCGGATAAATGTATAATAAAGTGTGTCATGCAGTGCGTTGTTTTATCGCAGTGAACGTCTGTGAAATGTATGTGTTTAGAGTACAGAGCCGTTTCAATAGAGTTATCTGTCAGTAACCGCCGGAGACCGTTTAGTTGGAAGCGATAATGTTCACATTCATGGTCGACTGAGTGCCATTCGCGCAACTATCATCGCCCATTCAGATTCATAGTGTTGGTCGGTGCAGTGTTAACCGAAATTAGATGAAAATTCGATATACCTACAACGATTTGTTTATTGCATCCATCTAAAAGAATTTATATGAAAAGTATTCAAACTTTCAAGGTTTGAAGAGTACTTTTTATCCTAGAAAAATGTTGGATTCCTCTGGGATTTTCTAAAAACGAACTAAAGCACGTACAAAGTCGCCCGCACAACTTGTGTATTAATAAATTGCAGGTTAAGTATATTAAATAGGTATATTACAAGACATAAATATATTATGTGTTGTAGGTACTACATACTATTACTCTTTTTTTTTTACCTACGAGTATACATAATTATTGCAAACAATAAGTATATGTACTAGTATATGGATCTAATATTTCGCTATTAACATAATTCGCTAAGACATCTAATTCCGTCTATGTAACATAATAACGGTATCTGTCATAAAGGATTGTATCTAATTTACTCGAACGAAGGTTGCTCCTTCGCAGGTTTTTTAATATAATTTACTCGTGTCTGGAGCTTATCTGTCTGAGGCGCAAATTAATTCTAGAATTCTTTTAAACGCGCATTTAAGAATATATTCACACTAATAATCACTAAGTAGTATGTAGTAATATGTAGTATTACATAATAAGTTTTTATTTTTTATGTTAAGATTGGCAGACAGGCTGACGGTCCACATGGTTGGTAGGTGGCTACCGTCACCTACAAGCAACGCCACAGGTGCTCCAAGTGCGAAGGCGACCTCAGTAGGTATCATGACTATTATTTGTAAGTTTTGTTTTTCAATATTATAAAAAGAAGTCGCCATCAGGTGTCTGCCTGTTTCTTTGCTGACTTCTAAAATCACCCAACGGATTTTTATACAGTTTTTACTTATGGGAAGAGTGATAAAGATTTGTGGTTTAAACCTCATCATCATACAACAGCATTATGTTTAAATGATATTCAATTATTCGTTTTAACATTTTACTATAACAAAATATACATTTGCTTTTATACGGTTTTTACTTATGGAAGAGTGATAAAGATTTATGGTGTAAACCTCATTATCATATATTATCATGTCATGCGTGTTAACATTTTACTATAACAAAATATACATATATTAATTCAATTTATTTATCTTAGATAAATAGCAATAAAAATAATTGTAAATTGAGATTTGATGTGGCGATATTTTTAACATGTTAGCAAAGAACGTGAAGCTACTCAGGGGCGTTCTTTGAAGCGCATTATCGCTCGTCGCGTCGCACTGAATGTACTTTATGCACGCTTTGTGAAATTATAGTAGTTTCAGTCAAACCGTAATATGAACCGAACCGCCACCGAGAAGCAGTTGTTTAAAATGACAAAGGAAAACTGTTATTTATAATATTTATACACAAAATACATTATGCTCTCCTCTCATAGAGACTCGTTATATTTTTTGAGATTAGATTAGTTTAAAAACTGTCTAGTAGTTTATCTAGACCACAGTGAAAAATTGCATGAGTGCCTCAATAAGAACCCCTTTAAATTTGTTTTCTTTTATAATTTTTATCTTTTGGAGAGGATAATACTTGGGTCTTTTGGAGTGGGCTCAATTTTTCATACCTCAATCTTAAGACAAAAATTTTGGGTTAGGTTTAATTGAAGAGACAACTTATGTGACAGAGACGTGCTTACTGTATCAAGATTCAAAGTTAAGTTCAGTTCAAGTTCAACTAAGTTACCTATAGTTATTTTTGTATGAAATTTGCTTACATCGAAATCTAAGATAGAAATATCGAAATAAGAAGTAAGATATAGCTTGCAAAAGTGGCAGTAGGCATGGCCTATTAATATAGTAATAGAGAGGTAAAATTTGTATGTTTGTTTTGTATGTAAATACACTCTGAGAAGTTATTAATGAAAATAGGTGTATGTTAGAAAGAGTATACATGTTGCTGAAAAAAATAAGTGGGTCAGTTCAAAATTGCTATTTGTAGGTTACGTTGAAAAAGAGAAAACAGGTATGCATGCAGATTATTTGTTTGTTAAGTATATAAAAGTCGAAGAAAACAACATTTTTTTGACGGATTATCGAGAAAAGCCTATTATCTACATGATGTTAAACAAGATGTTCAAATATTCGTATTTTTTTCTTCTTTTGATTATACGGATGCTTGTATTGTTAGATAGAAAGGAAAAATGAAAAGAAACCATGTAAAAACAACTTTAACTGGTTGTTATTAGCAATGAACTGTATGATTTTACGGTTTTAAATGTAGTAATTAAATTTAAGTTAAGGCAGGCAGTCAACCTGTCCCCCCCTAAGTGGGTCACGACCGTGCAGTGGTGGGGGGGCTTAACCCTCGGCAATCCGGACGGTTGCAGGGGCCGGTGGGGTCACCGGCCTTGGCTTGGCTGATCGGATTGTCGCTGGGGAACTAAGAAGACCCACGAGCGCGTGCTCCGAGCGGGTTCCGATTATCGGAGCTCGTGGCGGAGCATCAGATTGGAGGCTCCAACTGTCCGTTGGAGCTTCACTGGTCACCACTCGTTGGGAAGAGGAGCCGTACTCGGCCCACGCGGGTGCGGGCCGGTGAGAGTCGGCATCCCCGGTCCTTGTACGTCGGACCGAGGTATGGGTCTCGGTTCTGCGCACAAAGACCGGCGCGGGTCGCAGCGGGCGGATTTTCTCGGATAGCTCCGTCGCTCAGTGGTAGTCGGGCAACGCACGCGAAGACGGAGCTCTGCGGCAGGGAAGGACCGCCTGGCAGAGTACCGCAATCGTGGCTTTGTGGAGGGTGGTGAAGACCCGGTTTCTGGGGCCGGCCTAGTAACCGCCCTCTGCAGTCGTCCGGAAGAGTGAACACCCGGCCTCGCGACCCGGCTTAGTAACTCTTCCGCGTCGGCATCACGAGGTGGAGCCCGTTTCTCGGGTTGCCGCGATTGCTGTGGAAATGTCAGGTGGACACTCCTTTGGGCCGCCCACCCTCAATGCCGTAGAGATGAGCGGCCACACGAGCAGGGGTTATCCGAGGATTTCAGGTGGAAGCGGCCTCTAACCCTGCGGTAGGTTGTGCCGCAGATAAGAGGTTATGGGGTGCTTCAGAAGTGAAGCCCCTCGCTGACTGCCCGCTGCGAGAGGTGAAAATGGGCGGCAAGTGCCGCTTCGCCTGGGTGCGGCGGACATGGGGTCGTCCGCCGTATTCACAACACCGGGCAACGAGGGGAGACGTGCTGTGTGTTTCCGGTGCGTCTCTTCACTGCGCGGAGGTCACACTCCGCGCCTAATCGAGGTGGGGCCCGCAATGTGTGCAGGCTGCGTCTGGCGGGGGAGACGGTAGCGTGTCATAGCTTCCCTTATCCTCCGCCCATAGATGGCGCGAAGAAACACCGTGGGTTTTTAGTGGGTAGAAGTCCCACATACCCCACCGATCCCCCCATAGTCGGTGGGGATCTGGTTCGCAGATTTTCCCACGGAAAAAAAAAAAAAAAAAAGGCAGTCAACCTGTCTGACGACAGTAACCACCCCCTTACAGATGACCTTTTAATTAAAAAAAATGTTGTATTTAAAAATAATAAGAAATAGATTTAGCCTCAGATATAATTGATTTAAATATTCTAAGTGTGTGTGTTGCCAGTGATGACATATTGCGCTGAAACGTGGCTTCTAACTATGGGCCTCGTAAGAAAGCTCAACGTCGCTCAACGAGCTATGAAAAAGATTCTTTTCTTTTTATCAAAAAGGGTTCATTTTCTAAATACAAAAATAAAAACTTTTTGAATAGTTTTAAATCTTACCTATATCATATGCCGTAATATTTTTTTGTAATTGGTCCGTCTAATTCCTAAACCAACCCGCTTAATATAATTTTTTAGGTACCTATAGGATTTTCTAATAAAGTAGGTCGCTCGACGTACAAGAAATGAATTATTTATGCTTCCGTCTAAAATTCATAAAATTTATGAAGCCGTGTAAAGAATAAGAATAATAAACTGTAATAAATACTTTTATTAAAAGGCTAAACCTCATCGATTTACTGTTATTTGTCTATCTGTTAATGGGACTATATGACTTTATAGCAACTAGCAAAGGAATTGCTTTCTTGGAAATAAACCCATATCTATAGAGAAGTGTAATAAATAATGATATTAAACGTATTATCTCAGCGAAGCATAGTGTCCTTTGCGCCGTCCTGCCTAAATCTCCAATCTAAGTGTTATTTACTTTATATTTCCCCCGAAGGCTTACTGATTTTATGCTCCACTTTATGGCGCATCCGGTACAGGCTATAAAAATAGTCTTCCAACTGATTGACGACGATCCAAACATTCAAAATGAATAACCATTAAAATAAGTGATTTATGGTGGACAAGAACACCAAAATGACACTTGATTTAGTATACATATATTATCTTTAAAATAGATAGAAGTTTCCAATTAATGGAAACGAAAAATTAGATAAGAGGCTTACGTTAAAACTTATAGGAGCGTGTTGGAGTGTGTGTAAAATAAGTTGATGTAAATTTCAATGGTTGGTTACTATTCTAATACAATTGTGCAAGAGCTTTCATGTAAACAGACATGTGAAAAATTAACCAAATATGGACCTCAGATTTTTTATACATATATATACATATACATACGTTATACCCAAAAAGTAAATTTTTCAAACAAATAAACAGTATAATGTTTTTGTATTTTACTGTGAATATAAATACATGTTTTGAGAGGTTATAATTTTTTTTACACAAAGTACCTTACTCAAATGAATAAGGTATGCGTTGTAAAGATATAATTATGGGTAAACGTATAGTCAATGACGGACCTTTTTTTTTTGTCGAGGAGAAATCCGCTTAAAGATTCCCTACCTGATGTTAGGATGTTAGCGGCACTGGGAATACCCACTAAAACTCCCCGATGCCTCCTTGCCCTGTGAGCGGGGTGAACCGGGTTCTGCCGAGGCACTTAACTCCTATCCACCCCCAGGGCAGCCTAGCCATTACTGGCTAGGCTATCGCCAAAGAAAAGGATTGCCCGGAGACACCCAGGCAATACCCACGCGAAGGGGGGGGGGGGACCTTGTGCAGGCACACACAGCTAGCCAACCATGTGCGCAAGGTCCCCCTAGGCCATCTACAGAAGACGGGCTTGATATGCCCGCCTTCTCTAGACAGCCAGGCCTCAAGAAAAGTAGCCGCACTCGAGTGCGGAGAACACCATAATGGCGGGAGGGAGCCCGCCTCTCGAAAATCCGCACACAACTTGGTGTGCGGAAACAAACAACAACATAAGGCCGCACTCCTTGAGTGCGAGCTGTCTCCTTAACTGAGAGACCCGCGAGGGTACTTCCCGCGAGGGTATTTCCCGCGAGCGCTCCGCTACGGACTCCCGCTTGGGAGCCCGCTCGGAACGCTCGGTTGTACGCCTCCTTAGCACCCGAGGACCAGGCCAAGGGTGAGCCCCCCCACCGCGACAAGGTCTCGGCGTACCCAGGGAGGGAGTCAATGACGGACCTAGTTTTTTAAAGTTTAAAAGACAGAAGGAAAGAATCATTTATTCCTAACAAAACCGTTACGAGTTATGATAGTAACTCTTATTAAATTTGAGACACAACATACAAAATACTAACATACAAGAACCAAAAAATTTCTTTGGGAAAAATTAAATCCAATACTTATATAGTTAACTATTTACATTTTCTGTAATTAAATTTGCCTTCATGTAAAACCGCAGCGGATTGCTTGTATTAAATAATTTTGTAACACATACAAGGAGACATTTCTCGCTAAGTCAAAACAAATAAATTTTAACTGCTGTTTCCGTCTAGTATCATTTCGCAAACATCGAACATAAATTGACTTCCGTAACCACTGACATTTACAACGTCTAAAAGACCCCAAATGATATTGAATACTAAAACAATAAGGGCTCTAAAAATAAATTTTGTGATGTATAAATTAGAGGTTTATTTGTGAAACAATTGAGAGAGATATTATTGGTCCATTAAAAATATTTAACAACTTTTTTTGACTTTCTTTAATTGCTTCAGTACACATTGACCGAATGCTTGCAAAAGATAGTGATTTTTAAGCAACTACAAAATCACGGTAACAACATAAACTATATTTTATGTATTACAACCTGCATGTTGCGACTTTAATCACGATTTAACTTAAAGGCATGGGACATTTTGCTAACTAATAAATTATTAAAATAAGTGACAAGGTTACTTACATTTCATTTATACAACAATCCCTCGTATCTACCGTAAATATGTGTTCTGCTCTGGTGATTGCAAGGAAATTATTTTAATAATTCATTTAACAACATTACAAAACACTACTCGTACAACAGAAATTGCTTGATTGGTTTTGTAATATTTTTTAAAAAAACTGGGAATACCAGACATATAATTTAGAGCCACTTTTTTGATTTATTGATATCAATATACGCAAATATTCAAAGTTTTCCCCTGAATATTCGCAAGTGTGAAATTACGCAATGCTTTGTGATTGCTACCACAGATGCTACGAATTTTCGTAGGTATTTTTACTTCACATCTGTAGAATGAAGTTTGCTACGGGAGCTACGAAGAAGTTAAATGGCGTAGCGTTTGCACGTTTGTTTGAAATGGAAAGAAATGTAAAAAAAGAGGAGAAAAAAATTCTACAATTCGTATGAAACTTGGCACCCAATCACTAGCAATGAATATTAAGGACGTTTTACACGCAGAAAAGCAGCGTTCGTTAAATAAATAAATATCAATAGTTAATAATAGTATTGGCAGAACATATTGCGTTTTGCAATCCAAGTGAGCGTTGCTTGAGTTATGGAAGCCGGTAGCCACCTACCATCATGTGGACTGTCAGTCTGTCTGGCGACCTTGGCATAAAAAATACATGTGATTTAGTTGCTGAAATAATAAATTTAATAAATGTATGTTCAGGTAAGTTATTTAATGATGGAGAGAGTCGTGAGGCGGCGGGGCGTATGTCAGAGGAGGGCATCAATAAAGTCGCCACACAGATCGTGTGTACATCAATCACCCTGACATGACTCCAGTTGTTCGCCCAAATGGATTATAGGAAGCCCGAGCCCCGCCCGGCCGAGGTGAGTTTCAGATTTGCCTCGTGTTGCCCGCATGTAAACATTATTTGGGAAAGTGAAGCGGTGACATGCCAACATTGTGAGGAAATCTTCACTAACGCCGCGCTATCTTTTCGCTCGAGAAAAGGTTAGTGGGGCGACAGGTGGACAAAAACTTTTGTTAAAAGGTTGCACAAAGGGTTCATTTTTTACAAAATTTTTTTAACCTTTTGATACAATTTTTTTGTATGAAAAACTAATTTATGAACTGTGCGCAGATTTCTTCCAATACGAACAATATTGCACACTAAAAAATAAATATTTCATTATTCTTAAAAGTGAAATACTAGTAACATTTTCATCCAAAAACGAGTAATTAACTTGTACTCTCTTCATAGTGTGTTTAGTATTATAATATAGTACTCGTAGATGTGCTTCCGACTTTATGGGCGTGGTATTCGGAATAGCGCATAATCTATTGGAATGGGAAGCTTGTTTTCTTCTGAGATTAGCGTGCACAAACGCACAGAAAAATAATGATTTTTTTATGGTAATGTTATTGTAATATATTTTATTTTAATGATAATAAAGAGAACGTATTTACATGGTCGTCTACATCTGGCACATCTTTTTTTCAGAAATCCTGGTAATAATAGACTGACGTTTAAAAGTGTTTCTCTGAAATCCATTTAATGAATAAATAGCTGTTTCGCTACTTGAAACTACACGACAAAATGAAGAGAAAAACCAGTAAACTCCAATTAAGAGATTTCGTCCTTTACCCTGCAGGGAATCTAACTTGCAACCCGTGAGCCACTTAGTTAATCAATTAACTTTAAGTGGGCCACTTTTACTAATAATTGAACATTATTGTTTCTCATTATCATCAGCTCAGACGCAGGACGTTCGCTGCTGGACATAGATAGGCTTCCCTCAAAATTTCCTAATAAGACCGGTCAGAAGCAGCCTAGATCCACAGTCGACCCGCAGCTTTTATCATGTTGTTCCACCTTGTGAGTGGAAGTCATACTCTGCGCTTACCAACCTTACGGTCTCAACGACTGTCGGCTATGTGTCCTGCCCACTGCCAATCTAACTTGCTGATCAGCCGGCTTATGTCGGTAACTTTCGTTCGTCTACGGATCTCCACATTTCTGATTCGATCTTGCAGTATTAACCCGAGCATAGCCCTCTTCATAGCTCGTTGAGCGACATTGAGCTTTTATATGAGGCCCCTAGTCAGAGACCACGTTTCAGCGCCATTATGTCATCACTCACAACATACATTGGTTGAAAACCTTTGTTTTGAGATACAAAGGAATTTTGGACGAAAAGATGTCTCGGAGCTTCCCGAACGCTGCCCATTAAGCTGAGCTGGATTCGACGATTGACCTCCTTCTCGAAGTTTCTACCTAATTGGACTGTTTAATTATCGTATCTACAACAGTTGAAATGGTGCAACCAAGTGAAAACTAATTCGAGATGCATTTTTCAATGTTGACATGAATTTTAATTAATTTAACTTAAGACTCATCGACATTATACACTCGCAATGTAAAAATTCACAAAGTAATACTTAGACTGATAGTATAACCAATGCAAATTCAACATCGTATTAGATTTCCAATGTGTTAGTTTAGTATTGAAAGCACTACCTGAAGTGGGCCGTGTGAGTGGAACCCGCTCTGTTATTCATGAGTCGACTTGACCCGTCCTACGGGCTGTTTGCACGACGCACCATAAGCGCCCTATATCTCTAATATTACTGTGGATCAGTGTGCAACATCTGAATAAATATATTATCATCATAGTATCAACAGGAAAGTTGATATCTCTATTAAATTGTAAAATTTGATAGGGGCCAATTTATTTCATGCACTTAGTTAAGCAAAAGAATATTTTTAAGCAAGAATAAAAACTACTTAATAGGAATACAATTATTACAATAAATATGTAGTAAAAGAAATTTAGGTCTTACCCTTATAGTATAGTAAGAACTAGGTCTTAAAGTACCAAACGATATTTGATTTATTAATTTACGATTAACGATTATATTGATTAACGAATTAAAACTTATTTAATAATGGATATTATATTTTAAATTACCTATTTTATTTTATTTTCTTCGATGAAACATAACTATTAGTGTGGATTGCTAGATGTCCACCTCATTTCCTCGCGTCACCTCATTAGTTATTTAAAATCTATATATAATCTTTAAATTTCATACACATCGGCTCGCTCGAGACAGAGTGAGACAGAGAATGTAAGAAAGAGTTGAGAGTGAGCGAGATAGCCGAGGGAAGGAGATTGATTCAACAAAGGAGTGGTGGCTAATTTCTCGTCGTATCGCTTTAATAAACTCGATACGGTTCAACGCATTAATGATTATGTTCAAACAAATTTCCAAATGGCAAACTGTACAAACACTGTATACGGTGCACTGGCAATTATTTATGCAGTTTGTACACATTAATCGCCAGAGCATTACCTGTCTGTATTTATGCACGTACACATTAGTCAAACCAGCTGTTGAAGCTCGCTATATCCTGTCACTAGATATTAGTGAGGCATGTTATCATACGGGTGTAATATTCGTGTATTATCATTATGAATTATTGTTTAACAAATTAAAGTAACACGAGATGTTGTGCGATATGGATACGTGTAAAGTCAGTTTGATTTTATATAACGTGAAGTAGACCTAAGTAAACTTAATTAATCCAAAGAGTGCATATGCTTTTTATAGCATTAATCATTTGGACAGACCCCAAATGATGGCGAAACTCAGTGTGCTCTGTCTCTGACCAGAGCCAACTTTAAAAAGTTCATTTCTAATGTTAAAACTGCCGGGAATCGAACCCGGGACCCCTGAGACTGAGCGTTAAGGCACTCATCCGACGGGCTCGTTATATTTAGAGTTAACCATTAATCAATTGAACGCCTCCGTTAAGTATAAATACATTTTAATCTATCCAAAAGTTTAGTGCGGACATCAAAGGCTTGTTTGCTGAGCAAACAGGCGCAAATTACGCGGAGGAGTGATAGATGAAAAATCATTTCGACAAGAATTTTTCAAAAGATCCAATTAACCCCGGACACTCGAAAGGGTTTGCGGGAATAGAAGGAGCAGTGACTGGGCGAATTTTGTTAACGTTAAAAAGCGGGACGAATCTCCCAGTCGAACCTATTAACAACGGAATAAATTATGGGAAACCGTCCCGACAGTTCTCTGCCTCATCTTCAGACATAATTAAGCTTTTTGTTCTTTTTTAATACAAAATTTTTGCATACTACGTATCAACTGATTTTCGTAAGAGTATTCGTACACATAATTAAAGTTACATGAAAATGTATATGTTATCCTAACTAATATTATAAATGCAAATGGGAGTTTTGTTTTTTTGTTTGTTTGTTTGTTACGATTTCACGACTTAACTACATACTAAATCGAGCATCATGTATTTTTGATCACCGTGAAACCTAGAGGAAAAATCAACCCATGACAAAAATATATGAGCAATAAATATTGAATAAAAATATATAGGTATGTTTTCATACCTAAGAAGAAAGGGTGCGGATAAAGTCGCGGACAAAAGCTACTGAGTAAAAGCAAATATACACTCACAGAAGACTAGCATGATAGAACAGCACGTGTGCTGTTGTGATTTGGTGCTAATCTGTTATCATTAATCCATACACAGCGTACTTGCAACACCTGTGGCGTTGCTTGTGTTAAGCGAGACGGTAGCCACCTACCGTCAAGTGGAATTATCGTCAGCTTATCTCTCGACCTTTATATAAAATAAAATAAATAAAATGATCCTAAATACAAAGTGCCACCTTTTGAATTTACCGGATAATAGCGGAACTTTGTTACTAACACTAATGGACTCTGCTTTCATAGAAAGTGAAGTGAGCGACCATTTACATGGGATAAAGTTAAATTGACACGTTCATGCCGAGCCACAGTAAACCATTTGCCTCAATAAAAAAGTACCCAAATATATTTATGCAGCTCACTAATAACCCGTGAGTGCACAATGGACATTCGACGAGGATCAAGTACTCACGAGGGGAATATTTAATTTACAATCGTTCCCTTGACGAGACGCCGCTTAATACTTGTATTAATTAATCACTCATACATTTTAATCTATAACAGTAGTCACGTTTTAAAAAAAAGATCAGATAGAAAGTAATTTTTCATAGAATTGTTTTTACAGTTCATAATTCATACAATTCTTAATTGATGTTATAATTAAAATGTTTTTCAATATTATAATAATCATAATCAACATCACTATCATCACCATCATTATCACCATCATCCACCATGAGATAAGACGTATGAGACGAAATTTCTTCTTCTTCTTCTTCGGTCTCACTCTTGACAGAGTGGTCGTGGTCATCATTTCAGGTGTTGGTGGCAAGCTTAACAACACGCCGCCATTCCTCTCTGATGGCCGCCTTCCTCGTGCATTCCTGTAGTGACGATGAGCCATTCACTCCAGCCCTTTACGACGAAGTTTACTTATCATCAAATGGAAAAGGTACATATTTTTTTCATTTCATTGCTTCTTTCGTTTTATTGCAATACTTTAAATGAGCAAGAATATGTTCGATATAACTATCTTTCAATTCAACCTAGTTTAAATATATGGCATGGCATTGGCTGCGAGCGAAAAATGCTAGCGTACAAATTGTCCTGTTACATTTCCAAAAGCTACCGTCTCGAAATCGGCGCAACGAAGTTTCAAGATATTTATCAAATCATCTTTTCTGTTTCGATAAAATTGAATGAGGCAGGTAGTGTTCGGTTATGGAAAATATAAAAAAAATATTTGAAAATATAACAATTTTTTGTTTGTTTTGCGTTTGGGAATACAAAACAGTACGCTTATTATTTCAATGTAGTCTTTCATTAGAAGGCTTCACTGCCTCTAAACAAGAGAACATATACATATACCATAATTAAGTTATTATTAGAGCTTAGCCAAGCCAGGTCAGATCTGACCTTTTTCAACTTATTTCCAATTTCAACTGAGCAAAAAAAGTTGACAAAAACATTACAAGGAAACTAGTTTTTATGTAAAATTGGGCATGCAGGCTTTTTGTAGTTTAGTCTACTTGATTGTAGGTCCAGCGGGTAATCCTGTGAAGTTTGGTAGCGATCGGATGCGGGCGAAGCCGGGAGCGGGTCGCTAGTGTGTTATAAAAATACACAATAATAAAGTTGGTAGTAACAAGTCATTGTCAGTTGGTATGATGAATGAAGTGAAAAGAAATATATACCAAAGTACGCTATAAACATTGATTAAAAACTCGTTTCATTATGAATTGTGCCGTACCCCATTTACAAGAGAAAATCTAGATTTCACTTAATACGATTTTAAATGCATAACTACTGGGTTTTTAAAGTGTAGGTTGCATTACATTTTTAAAGCAATTCTTTTAATTGAACAAAAGTAGATAGATGGGTACTAAGAGAGAAACCATTTTATGTAAAATATTTCAGAAGCTTTAAATTTTTTTAAAAAATAATTCAGTAGCTTGATCTTTTATTTAAAGATAGATGTATAAATTGCACCCCGGGCGAAGCCGGGAGCGGGTCACTAGTAAAAATATATTTTTCTTAATACTTTTCCTTTCCTTCCCTTTTCCATCATTTCTAAAATACTGTACAGCTACGTATATATTGAAATGAGTGTTAAGCCTATAATCTAGGAGAAGGAAAAACAGTTTTTAGAATGTACATATTTATTGTGTTGTGACTAACAGCGTCAAATAGGTAGACAGATAGTTGACAATTTTAGGTTGGGAAGACTCACCTTTACTCTTTAATCGAAGCTCAAATTGCTTTTGCTTGTATTAAAATACAGAATTATTTGTTCATTGTCGTATACATGTAAAGGCACTTATGTGCTATACGATGTTTTGCTTGTACATTGTTTTGGTTTAATTTCCGAGCGAGTGAAAAAAGTATTCGTGTAATAGGATGCCACAATACGTCCGCAATGTTTTTAATTTTCAGTGACGTACCAACGTACGTATACAAATTACTTTTATGTATTCGAATCGGGTTATTCGTGTTTTAAAAGCATTTCATTGTTCAAAGCGCACAACGTTGTTATACTTACGTTTCCGAGAAAATAGAATGGTGCATCCCGCTTCCTGTGCCTTGGGCTGCAAAATGAAACGGTTGGGGTATCTACGTTTACATTGTTTACTTCAAGAATAACTGCTGTTAGATTCATATTTGTACTTGAAAATTGTAAGCTGTAGGTATGTGTTATACAAATAGTGATTTTGTTCTAGAAATATTCATTTCTTCATGTATAATATCTATTTTCTCATATGCATTTTGAGTTGTGATGTGATAAAATATTTGTTATATTTTAGGTGCTTCGAGAGGCTTCGAGTCCAGTCGTGCAATTTTATAAGGATATATTGCAATTTAAGTAAGGTTAAAAACAAACATTGATTTGTTCACTTTACTAATTTTTGTTAAATTTTTTGACCAAGTGTCTTGTTTCAAAAGAAAGAAACGCCAGTTGTAAAAAAAGCTCACTATTGAATATATAAATATTTTACAGAGCAATTGTATGTAAATGTTAAGAAGAAAAAGATGAAATTAATAAAAAGTTTTATTTCTCTCAAGCTAAATTGCGAGAAAAATACATAATATATAAAGAAAAATGACATTCTGAATCAAAATTTGAGGTTTCTTCCAGCAGGAAGTAAACTTAGCTGGTATAGAGCAGGCTAGATAGTTGCACTAAGAAAAAACTGAGCACTTAGTTAAGGTCAATAGCTCATAACTACTCTGAACGATCGGCAAAGAACGTTTCAAGAGATACTTTGTTTTATAAAACCATGAAAGTAGCTCTCGAAGAGACACTTGATGTTTGATCGGAAGTCTGATAGCTCTAAGTAAAAATGTTTAACGTTCTTCATTTCCAACGGTCAATAGAACTACGAGCATTTTATTAAAAGTTTTTTTAAATAAAATAAGGAAACAACTTTTTTTAAAGAACAGTTACTTTTTTAAAGTGCTTTTTTTAAAAAGTACTTTTTTAAAAAAAAAGTACTGTGTGGATTTATTTTTGTTTAGCTGTACGTCATCATCGTCACAGATATCTATTCTTCTATATATGTATATAATAAAATCATAAACAAGCCTTGTCTTGTACTTATGTTACCGGGGTAAAAAATAGTTGTTTTGACTATAGGATATAAACTATAGGATACTTTGTATTCTGAAAAAATGTTAGGTTCCTGTGGGATTGCAAAAAAATTAACTACAGCGTGTACGAAGTACGCTAGTATAAAATATGTAGAAGAATAGAAGAAGAAAATAAATATCAACATAAAAGCATTTCACAATGACAATGAATGATTTTATTAATAACAATTTAACGATGATTAAAATTCGCGAGATTCTCGAATATACTATATATATATATATATATATATATATAGTATATTCGAGAATCTCGCGATATATGTGTGTATGATAGACGAGGGATATGCAATTTCAGACACACAAAAAGATTTGATGTATCCTTGTTCTGGATGTAACATCAATCACACGGCACATTCTCGTCCTCGACACTCGTGAGGCATAAATAAGGCATTGAAGGCTTCCGACGTCGTCCGTATTGATGTATTCAACGCACAAACTGGTTTCCACTTATTGTCAGAAGCTCCATTTGTGTCACATAGAAGGAAACACAATAGTCATCACTTTTCGTTGGTAAATATTTTTATATTATATCATATCTAACATAATATACGTAATTGTAATACAAATTATTTGAAAATGCAATTAACTTTTCTTTTTCACTGTACCTACTAGTTTATCGACGCTCGACGTAAAGGGAAGACAGGCTGACGGGCCACTTGATGGTTGGTAGCTACCGTCGCTTATAACATAAGCAATGCTACTTGGCCGACTATAGTGGGATTGCGGATAGGGAAATGAGCTCAGGGGCCTTAGTCAAAGTAACAATTTAAAATTATAACGAAGTTCGAAAATAATAAAAGGTATGGGATTGACATATGCCGTCGCTAAATCACGTGACACATCCCATACTCTTTCGAATTGAATCGCTACGGAGCGAATGCCACTTGTCTAAAGGCCCTGGTAGCCTTTACTCGATCAGCACAACAACAATACTGCTATTTCACGATGGTTACTGCTGCCATACGGGCTGACCAGATGACTGCAAAATGCATTGTTCCCTGCCATTACTTTACAGAACCAGACCATGACCAACCTTAAAAAAGCTAATTCCAAAGTTGACCGTTCCAGGAATCGAACTACTATGGCGATGCGTCTTATCGCTATAGCACTATCGCAGTAACTAAGCACCGTTACTTGATTGGTGAGTTAAACAAATTATCTCTCTCAAATAAATACGAATCAGTTTGTTCAAAGAAGACTTGATATAATATAATTACAATGCTAACGATAATTGGTTAAAGAGGTTTACCAGCAAGCTTCTGAAACAGACGCTCGTTAGAATTAGGAAAAGAGTACACTGTCAGTGAACTCTGTATATTAAAATTACTTGTACAGATTGTTTAATAACCGAGCGATAGTCTTTGATCTTTGCTGATTGTCTTAAAATTTCCAAAAAGGAAATAAATTATCACTAGCTGGCGCTCGCGACTTCGTCGTCCTTTCTGGTGTCCCAGACAACGTGTATGCAAAATTTCATGCTGATCGGTTCAGTAGTTTTTGCATGAAAGAGTTACAAACATCCATACATTTATAATATTAGTAAAGATTTCCAAATACTCCCAAATTAGGTTAATGTGTATAACTAGTGTAAAACTTTTATTTCTTGAAACAGTAGATAAACGTTAATTTGAAAAGTTACTTAATACTAATTGCATGACAAAATAATTTCATTAATTGAAACAAAAGATAATTATTATACATTCAAATTCAAAAGAGGTTAAGTACTAAAATTAATTCATTTATTTCATTTACAATTTTCGAAGATGAGAAACTCGGTGACAATTGCTCGTTTGATTAATGAATAGTATAACAATAATTGATAAATGACTACATATGTCAAAGGTTTATAGGCAGTTTTTTATAACTTTAAATTATTATTAAAATCACTAAATCTAATCACTAATCAGAAATTGCCTAAAACTAAAAAATAAAATAAAAAATGGGCGCCACTGTCGCCATTTGATTGTGGCTCACCACGGATGTCAGGTGTTATTTAGGTATTATATTTTTCATTTTTAACGCAGACGAAGTCGCGGGTGACAGCTAGCTTGCTATATGTTTATGACGTTCATCTTAAATAATCAGGTTCTATTTAATTTTCATTGTGTATCAGTGTCATATATTTTCTCTTGTATTTGCCTAATTCGTAATGTAATCGTATTTACCTAATTCGTAATGTAATCGTATTTACCTAATTCGTAATGTAATCGTATTTACCTAATTCGTAATGTAATCGTATTTACCTAATTCGTAATGTAATCGTATTTACCTAATTCGTAATGTAATCGTATTTACCTAATTCGTAATGTAATCGTATTTACCTAATTCGTAATTAATCGTATTTACCTAATTCGTAATGTAATCGTATTTACCTAATTCGTAATGTAATCGTATTTACCTAATTCGTAATGTAATCGTATTTACCTAATTCGTAATGTAATCGTATTTACCTAATTCGTAATGTAATCGTATTTACCTAATTCGATAATGCCAAGGAATTTAAGTATCATACAATTATATTTTTGTGAAGCTACGTTTTTACTTATGAAGTGCAGTCCCACGGCTGACATGTTTTTTTTTTCTGTAAATAGAACGTTAAAAAGCTGCGATTTTTTTACAAGTTAATTAAAAAATAATAGTACCAATACTAAATAGTTGAACCATCAATCAATATTTAGTAAAAGTGCTGTCGGATAATACGTTATTAAAAGTATAACGCAATCCCATGTAAATATCTATGTATCTATACTATCTATGTATGTTTCAAAAACCTTATGGAGATTTTGTATTTAGCGGGAAATCAAGAACCGACTCCGGTTTCCATCAGAACTAATTAGTGGTTCTGTTATTAGAGGCATGCATATGGTTTAGCTTCGGGTATAATAATAAACATAAAATGAGTAAATACGAACTTTGGGGCTTGTAACAATGAAAATGTCACTTTATGAAATGGGCTTCCAGTTGATTAATGGCCGAATGGAGCGTTGTTCGGACCTTCTTACTTGTTTATTCATTTTGGTATCCCATGTCAACCAGTAACGATATCATAAATATCAATAATAATTGATTTACAAATATATACCTACATAATGCGACTTTAGAATTGAATTTAAGTATTCATTATTATAACCAAATTTATTTTATTTTTAGTTTTAATTCCTCATTATTTTTAAAGGTTTAACGAGTTTCACATCAAAATAAAAAATATGAAGTTTATTAAATATCTGAAATTAAAAAATAAGGTCTGCATTCCATCCCTTTCCCCTGACGATGGTTATCTCCTTATGCGACTATAGATACTTAAAAAAAATATATTGAAAAATATTGCAATTATATTTTTTTACGATATTTTTTAACAACGTTTATTAAAATGTACAATACGATTTTTGTTTGAGAAATATCTTTATACTGACGTTTTAGTCACCGATTACTTAATCAGAATTGTTAGGGATGAAACAGTTACAATAAATGTCGCAGGACGTGATAACAATGCGATAGACGGTTTATGAAACAGGGTTGGGTTTGATAAATGGCCTACGGTTCGATTTAGGTGTACCTAACAATCTATGTTTACACCGTTACAATGGTCACGAATTTAAAATGTTTGTTTAGTTAGTTTACAAGGGTAAAATTTAAATTTGTTATTTAGGATAGTCATTTTTATTTATTTATTTAAATTTAGATTACTTACATACAGCCATAAATTTAAAAAATATATTATAGATAAAGAATCATAAAAATTATATATTTACATTTATCTATTTAAATTCTTTAATTTCTAAAAATGTGGTAATGAGTTTTTTTGACCAAAACGCATATTGGAGTGGACTTTGCGGCGCTCGTACACTGAATCTATTATTTTACAAGTCAATTACTAAATTAGAAATTATGTGATTAATATAGGTCGCTGCCGGGTATGTTTCTCAGCTAACTTCTTTTTAACCCGCCAATCGATTTTGATATGGTTTGAATTAATAAACGAGGAAGGTTTGTGTACATTTTAAACTGAAGAGTCGCGGTGGTAAAATGTCTACGTATTCACCTACTAAAAGTTTAATAAGCATCTAGTTTTTAGACTTTACACTACTTTTTACACCATATCAGAAATAAGGATTTTTTTGAAAACATTTCCAATGAAGTTGTATTTCAATATGACGCAGGACTCGCAGGAGTAACGTTGGGAGTGATGTTTAAATAGGCTGCTAATCCCACCAATATTGAAATATCCGCGACAATATTCAGACGGAGCTGTGATCCGCTTTTATTAAAACAGAGTTTTATATAGAAAAAAATGTCCAAAGAGAATATTGTCTACAAACATCCGAGTGGTGGAAGGAGGTATGTTTATGTTTGTCTTTGCTAAAATGTCAAATTTTTTGAATGAAAATAGGAGCGGGTCGTCTACTTATTCTTATCTTATCTTACTTACTTACTTTTTACTTATCTTCACTCTATTCCAATAAAGTTTCTAGTGTCAAGACACGAATCTAACTTTGTGGATAAAATGTTATTAAATGAAAGGGAAATATTTTTTGAGAGCGTCTAGTATAATTCCCTTTATGTTGCTACCTAACGAGTATTAATGGTTTCGCCTGAGCCACCTTCCAGAGATTCTGTCATTTGCGGGCAATTAGGGCACCGCGCCGTTTACTAAATTGTGTAACATGATTAATATCTTTTTCATTATGTACTGACTTTATTTTACTTCGCTTGTTTGACCGCTTTTTTTTAATAAAGATGGTAATATTATTAAAAACTTCTTTTTATTAAAAAGGTTCGTAATCTGATTGAGAACTAAAAAGTCCGAATATATTTAGAGTCCGAATCCTACAAGAATAGAATACTAAAAAGTCCCAATATTTAGTTGAGACTTTAGTAACTAAAATGTAAAGCGCATTAGGATCCCACATTCCTAGGGATTTCGAAGGGAATGAAAATATAGCCGGTGCCGATATCTCTGTAGTTGCGGATTTTACGCTTCTAGGCTGAGTCAGCAGCAGCACCAGCTATGACCAATCTTCCATTAAGATGGGACGATGCCAAAGTATCCCACACATCCCACACAAATGGACGACCCATGATCCACGGAACTAGGTACATACTATCAGGTCTCTTGCCATCATCACGTATTTCGTTAGATTCGAGCATCGAAAGTACATTAATGTTGGCAAGAATTGTTCAAAATTGTCATTGCAACTCTGATCTAATGACCGCAATCATTAGATCTAGTTCACATGGTACAACTTTGTTAAAAACTTCGCCAAGTGTTCGGCTGCGAATAGTGCTAGTTATCTCACTTGACAACATAATAACTTAAAATTGGATTTTCTAAGCCTTCGGAGGAAACGTTGGCGCCGTGCCCACATCTACACTAAAAGGTGTAATTATTTATTAATTAAAGTTCTCGCCGCATACAAGAATATTGCTCTGGTGAAAATAATTTAAAACATTTTAAAACAAACATTATAACTTGGATCTAGTCCGAGATACACTTTTATTTTATGTTTGAGTCATTTGAAAAAAGGCGCAGCAGAAAGGAAGTGATTATTTTAATGGTGTCCCGGGAAGTTTTTAAAATGTTGACGTTAGTTTCGTCGTTAATGTAATGGACACGAAAATTTATATTTCTCTGATAAAATCCCGTGACGGTTGTACTGAAAATTAAACATAAAAAATAATGGGATTATTAAATTAAATGATGAAAGAGCTCAGATACCTTTTAGATCTGTATGAAGCCAAGATCAGAATAAGATTTACTTAGTTAAATTTTAGCTACAATCTTTGTAGGAACGATGTACGCCTCAGCGTGCCTTACCTTATGCGGCTTAGGCGTTCTTTATTGTCAGTAGCCACCTATCAAGTAGACCGTAAGCCCGCCTGCTACAATATAAAATAATAATAGAATAGCACTTCTTTTTTCTGGGAACCGAGATATCATTAAGCTCTAGTTATTTCACTTTCACAATGTTTATTTCGCTTATGTTTTGTTTTAAAACAATAAATTTAATGTTTTTTTTTGCATTAGTGCTCTGTCTCGGGGGTCCAAGGTTCGATTTCTGGCAGCGCCAATTTTAGAAACAAACTTTACAATGTTGACTCTAATAATATTTAACTACCCAGGTAACTTAAATCTAAAAAGAGAGGGAGTTTAAATTGAGTTAAAATTTATTTGAAAACACCTTCTGTACAAATTTTTTACGAAAAATTAGATTTTTTTAAAATTTTATGTTAATGTTAAGGTGTCCGACAGACATGCTGACAGTCCACTTGATGGTAGGTGGCTACCGTCGCTTATAACAACACAAGCAACGCCACAGGTGCTGCAAGTACGCTGCCGATCACAGAAGGATTAAATATATTTTTACAATTTTGTATTTTTATTCTACTTAAATATCACTTTAGCTACAAGAGTGTCTTAAGTAATTGAACTATTTCTAACGTTTTTTACTTTGATTCCATGCCATCCTTTCCTTTTGTATGATATATTAATAAAGTAGTCGAATGAAACCGAGCCCGTAGCAGGGATAATATACAGTAATCTGTGCGTTATTGCTTTGCGCCAGTATGGCGAGTAAATCCCTGTAAACAAAATGCTAACTGTCGTCGATATCATGCTTTATGATTGGAGTGCGTCGTAGCTAGGGGCAACATGAATTTCAAATCGTACCAAAATTGACCGCGGACCCTTCTCAAATACTATACCCACTTATCTACTTACATAATGCTGTAGATAGGTACCTATAATATAATAGAAGTGTTGTTCGAATCCATTCATTCAACATCGAGGGCCTCTGGACAATGACGTCTCCTTGTTATTGTGTTTTATTTTCCTTGCGACACCTTATTATTTTTATACTTTTCTTTATAGGAGGCAATATCGGCTGTAAAAAATGAAATGTTTCTTGCCTGATTGTGCGTAACGTCTCGGGCCGACCTCAGGGTGACGTATTTTTATTCCCTTTCAACTTGAGCGAGATTTTTGACGCTTATTTTAACTTAAAGTGATCGCTTGGCATTATTATTACATGTACCTTTTAATTCAACTTTTGTTGTGACTCATTTATGTAAATGATATTTTTTCGTAAGTTCCTAATAACGATAACACCAAAGAAAAGTGTATACTTAATTTTAAACAAGGAGTACACAGAGACGAGCTGTTAACTTTGACTTGTTTTGTAATAAAGCATGCAGTGTTGCCTGAAGAAAATAAGCGCGGTTTATGGCTAATATAACGTAGACTGCTCACGGCGAAGAACTTGCTTGCATTTTGCATAAAATCGATATTGCTTTATAGTGTGCTTCATGCAATACACTTTAAATAAATAGCTTATGTTATAACATCTCAAATTTCTGAGTTGACAAAACTTTAAAAAGGTGTATCTTACTTATACTTTTTTATTATTATTATACAGTTTACTTGTTAATAGTGTTAGTTGTTAGTGTTTTAAAAACTTTTAATCATCATAATCGTTATTTCAGCAACTTCAATTCACCGTCGACCCGCGGAAATTATCAGGTCGCCTGTCCACGTGGGTGGACGTCCTACGCTTGCCCGTCCATGGGTTGGGCACTATTCGAGAACCTTCCGGCCTCAGCGGCTGTTGGCTCTCTGCACCTACTAAGTATGTGTCCTGTCCTCTGGCGTTTCAACTTGCTGATCCACTGGGTTAACTTACTTTCGTACGTCTACAGATCTCTTCATTCCTGATTCGATCTCGCAGTGTAGCCCCGAAAATAGCCTTTTTACGAGGCCCATAGTTAGAGAAAAATTTTAGTGATAAAAATGAATCGTATCATGAATAAACCTAATATGACTTTGTTTCCATTGAAGATATTATTATAAACTGCTACAAAAGTATACTCAATGTTTTTGAAGAAAATATCAAGACTAAATTGCTGATTTGAGTGCGGTTGTCCATCTGTAGAACAACAAGTAGGTACGAGTATGTCCTTCCATTCCTACTTCTAGCTAACTTTGGATTATATTGACCGCTTTGGTTCTCGAACGGACTTAAGATCATATTATGAGGTTCATTTAAGACGAGGTTATAAACGACTTCGTCTAAAGGCACTATTAATGAATAAATAAATAATATTACGCGTAGATATTATTTAACTCTAATATTAACTCAAACACATGTATTTATTTTTAAATTAAAAATGCTTAGATGCTGTGTCGCTGCTACTATGGATTAAGAATGAGAAAGAAATTAGTTAGCGCTGACTCAAGGCTTGGTCCGTGGTTCGATTTCCAGTGGGGGCCAAAATCGACATTTCAATTTTAATTAAAAAATGATGCAGTTAGAAAAGAATAATCAGATGTTCATTCGTTATAGAGTTAAAGAACTATCCAGTACAGTTTTATTTTTATGTGATCACTCATCATTATGGAAAAGTGTCGAAGAGTGACAATGCACATTCGAATTTAAAAACTCGCCGGCTATATTCTGGCTCATCTATTAACTATGGTTCACTGTTGTAAGTGCATTAAAGTGTCTATGCAAGGCTCTAGGTATGCAGGTACCGTTCCCGCGGCCATTATTTTATGCAAAATAACCTTTGCAGCAGTATAATAATTTTAGGAACAATAGAGAATATTTCTTGTCCACAACTATTTCTCGAGTCGTTTTAAGAAGTTAACACGGCGAGTAATTTTTTGTGATTATTGTATATTTTATGTATAACTAAGGTCGCTTTATTTATTACCTTACCCTTATTTTTACATTACAGTCATAAGTGTATATAAGTACTCTAGCTTGTCTGAGAAGAACAGCGTCAAATAACAGCACGTGTGCTGTTTTGTTTCGGTGAGTGAGAAGGGGTGCCAAAGCCCATTTCCCTATCTCTTCCCAACACCTTATCCTTAATCCTACTGTAGGCGGCAGCGCAATTGCATGTGGACCGTCAGCCTGTCTGCAGACCTTAACATACTAGTTTTTAGAAATTTGAATTAGTAAATAACTTTATAAATACTACATAGTAAAATATTAATATTTAATTAAAACCTCTGACAAAGGTCACATATAACATCTATTTTTTAATTCTACTGTGTACTTTACACAGCAGGATTAAAAAATCTATTCGTAAAAATAGATCTGATATTTTTGCAATACCTACTCGGAATAAACAAATAATAAAATATTTAGGATATATTTTTATGCGCAGAGCGGTAAGCTTAGCGATCAAAAATAAAAACAAAAAGGAATATATTAAAAAATCTTGTTTATTTGTTAACTTTACATGAACAGCTAACTTCAACGATCATTATTACAGTCATTTAACATGAAAACGTCCAGTTTTACATAGACTAAATTATTTACAAAATGCAAAATACATTTCTTTCATTTAAAATTATTCACAAACTACCAATAGTAAATGCTAATCGTTCAAAGTTTTGACAATGTTTCCTTCCAATTTAAACTATTAAAATCTTTGGATTTTTATCTAACTAAAACTCTACAACAATGAAGGTTGATT
Source organism: Synanthedon tipuliformis (assembly GCA_947623395.1). Taxonomy (NCBI): domain Eukaryota; kingdom Metazoa; phylum Arthropoda; class Insecta; order Lepidoptera; family Sesiidae; genus Synanthedon; species Synanthedon tipuliformis. Next base: position 6,100,934 of record OX392417.1, on the reverse strand, counting down.
GTACAGTCAAGTGCAAATATATGTATGTGTTAAATAATTGTAATGGATCTTACAATTATGTCTTATTAATATTGAGATTGACGAAGAAAATGTCTTATATAAAATACTAGCTGACCCGACAAAAAATTTTTGGGGTGGACCACCCTTAACATTTAGGGGTATTAAAAATATATGTTGGTCAATTCTCAGACCTACCCGATAAGTACACAAAATTTCATCAACATCGGTCCAGCCGTTTCGGAGGAGTTTGCCAACAAACACCGCGACACGAGAATTTTATATATTAGAAGATGACCAATTACAAATGTGTCTTCGCAAATGTTCCAAATTTTCATTTTTATTTATAACACACGAGCAATAATATGTCACAAAAAATACACATTAACAGACAATAAGATTTGAATAGCAAGGTTTTGAATAAAATTACGTTTGTCCTTTTAGTTGAATAAGTATGAAACATTTCAACATATTAATTTTCTATAGCGCAAATAAATATCATTACCTATCTTTAATATATGTATGTTATGGAAAAATATCAGGTCATTTCATGAAACGATTCTTTGAATACATATTTATGCACTTGACTGTACATGAAAAATGTATGGTAGCATTATTTCATACAGTTAAATATATTACAAAGCACGCCGTATTGTCTTTATTGCAGATGGAAATAACGATTTATTTACAATAACTTATTTATGATTTTATTTTATCAATGATAACTATCGTTGTTACAGAAGCATGTTTTTAAAAAAAAAAAAATATTTAAACATTACCCATGTAAGTAGGATGAACATTTAAAACAAATTATCTTTTGATATAATAATAACATTTTATGAGTTAATCTTTCAATTTAACAGTGAGCAGCCTTTATTGAAAAAAAAAACATTATTATTCATATAATATAATAATTGTTAAGTATTGGAATGTTGCTAAAAGTATTTTTAATGTTGCTGTCACGTTTGAACTACACAATTTTCTAACAGATTTTTTATTACTTATAATAGGTACATATTTTACATTATATTACACGTCAATTAGTCATGTACTAATAATAAATACATTCAAAATTAAATAGAAGTCTCGCTCGGCCTTTGTGTGACATTTGGAAAATCAATAGAAGGCGTTGGATGCGGATGATACGCGATGTCTATTATCTCATGCGTAGGCGGAAAGTATATCTAATTGTAATAATAATCTGAGCAATAAAATATTATTAAAGCATTCTATTAAGGAAAAAATGTCAAGAGATATTATTGAAATTGAACTTATTATAATATAACAATAATTCGCCAAGGGTAACATAATTTGAAATGTACACACTGTTTTTGCAATTTAAACATAACAATTATTAGAATTAGAGCACATGTTTGTTTGCACTTGCCAATAACAATAAAATAATAATACTTATATGTCAGTAATGTATATTATTTCGTGTAAACATCGCGCATCAATAAAAAATTTAATATAAAAATCTTAAAATTTAGATGTAAAGAAATTAAATAATTTATATAAAAAATAAAAATGTAAACGAGATTACAAAGTAATCAGAACATTCTTAGCATAAAAAGCAAGAAGTGACAAAATACTTAGATTAAATTAACCTCCAAGGTTTTTTAAGGTATTTTAAGGTTAATTTTATGTATGTAATATTATATGCAAATATATATTAATTATATATGCAAATATTTTAGCTTCATTTTTGATCAATTTTCTAATAACTTTCTAATACTACACAATATGGTATATAATAGTATTTATTCTTAAAATAGATAAGATATGGCACATTTATCGTAAAATCTATCAGTCTTTCTTTAGAGAAACATAATTTTTTAACTACTTATTAATAATAAATTTCTACAGAAAATTCAATTCGAAATCAATCTTAAATAATATAAATAACATAGTAACGTTATACTTGTGTTTCATTCTCAAAGGAAAATTTATAACTTACACCCTCAGATAAAATAAGAACTAAAGATAGAGCCTCCACGGCAGAATGAAGCCGTAAAAAGTACGCCTTCGCCGTTTACATACACGGTTACACGTACACAAATGCAAGCAAGCTACGCTTTGCGTTATTTAAATATTTACTACTGAAGATGTCGAATTGTGTAGTGAAAGAGTCTAAAATCAAAAAACAAAAAGCAGGATGGAATCACATTTCACACGTATGTAAGTTAAGTTAACTTGGAAACTAAAATTGAGGTTATAGCTTGGAACACAAAATCTCAATACACTAAACCACCTATTAATTCTGTCTATAGGTCTTATTTTGTCTGATCTTACGACACGTTTTAATGCGGTAATTGCATATTCTCTATAAAAAAATAATTCAAATAATTTAGCATGGCTTTTTAATTATATAAATATATCTTAAATTATTCTTCTGTCTGTAATATAAGTGTTCTCAAATCAATAAATAATTAGCATTAAGTTAATAAATAATATGATACTTATATATCACTTTTGTAGCATTTATTAATTGGCACTACCACGCGTCACATATATGTGACATCAATACGTGTCAGCTGCAGATTAATAATGCTCCCAAGACGGTGAGGTGGACCGTTGACATCAGCGCGGCCCCCGATGATTGCGTTGACTCGTAATCTGGACATTGATAAACCCCACGGGAAATATTCAGGTTATGTTGGTACGGGAGATGAGGGTAAACCACAACACGTCAGCAGTAGAGGGGTAAGTTGGATATTGTAAATATATAATTAAGTTTTAACCAAATTTAAGCATAATGAATTCCTTCACAATTAACTCATAATTAAATCCAGTTAATGGAATATACAATATTGTTTTGTGAAAGGTAGTTTTTAAGAGTCCTCAATGGCGTTGGCCGTCTGGGCGGGGTGTAGCCCGCGCTAAACCCGCGCCGCATATCTCGATGTTTTGAATGAAAAGTTTGATTGATTTACATATTATGCTATGTTGTATTTAAAGTACAACAGATTCTTATTTTTTAGTAGAAAACAGTATAGAGAATTCAAGCCGAAAAATCACTGTTTGGTTAATATTTTTTATAATATAAAAATTTGGTGATACAAAAAAAAACCGTATGAAATGTTGTCTAAGCTTTGAGAAATTTAAAAAATATAAAAGTTTGATGTTACGAAAAAAAAAACCTTATGAAATTTTGTCTAAGCTTTGAGAATTCATAAAATATATTTTTTTCAATCTTTTTATTCCAGCTATAAACGAGGAGTACAAGAAAGTACATATTTGACGGCGCTTAGCATATTAAGCCAACATAATATAACAGACGTTAGGAGAGAATGGAAACAGCTGTTGGACGATCTCACCAAGGTATTTTAAAGCAGGCTCGACCTTCAGCAATGAAGAGGATGATTTTGATTGAACTTAAATCTTTGGATTGAACTGTGATCTCATACAAACTTCAACTTAATCTCAATATAATTTAAACTTTAAGAATTAACTTACTTATTTCTTAAAGCCTTACTTATTCAGTTTGTCATTTAAATAAAACTACGCAAACCAGATTTCGCCAATCAGTCAAGCGCCAATCGCCTTCTGAGATATATTATTATTTAACTAAGAATTTAATTAATAAGAATTAATAAGAATAAGAATTAATTTAATAAGATTTAATTTAACCTTAGTTGAGCAGCATTTAGGAACATAAATAATCGTTTAGCAGTACCTAATTGGTCTTACAAAGATTAATAATATGTCAATATAATCAAGGAACCAATATTGGGCGTAGCTTGTGTTAGCGAGTAAAGTTTTCTAACTAAATACAATCTTAAGTAATATACAGATAAAACTACTTTAATGAAAAATAATATTGAAAATTGTTTTAAAGATTGAAAACCGATATTAACTTACCGAAATCCTTCCACTCTTCAACTTCGTAGTCCCCTATGACTCTATTTTCAGCAGAACTGTCGCGCCAACGGTTTTTGTGTTTGCCTAAAAAAAACCGCACATAAATAATAATATATAACAAAACATTAGATAATAATGTTACAATATATTAGATAAGTCACACAGGAAACTTCTTACATTTTGTTCAAGGACCATAAAAGCAGGCTTTTCACGAAATAACACATAACGCCATAAAGGAAAACCCAAATCTACAACAATAAAGTGTACATTGGAAGTCAAAGCGCAAACAAAATCGCTTTTTCCCCACAATAATATTACTAACGATCCAATTGTACGGAAGCATTGGGCCGCGGCGGCAAAACCAATAAATACAAAATCCACCATCGACCTTTTCCAAGCGGCCGGCTCCAACCAGGATGAATGTATAAAGGCACGTGAGCTCCACTAGGCCCCGGTTTACTGTTTCCTAGCCACTTGTGCTCTTAAAGTAATATTAAATATCCCAATTTTCCAATACATCGAGTTCCAACAAGAGAGTTCGAGCTCATGAAAAATTAAAACCAGATTTTGCACAACTGATCGGGCGGGAAGGGTTTCATTAGAAACTTCGAGCCGTCCGCTACGACATTAATTATTTTGATGTTCGAATTAGTTTCGCTGAGCCAATTGACATAAAATTGATCGTCAGTAACTTCGAACAGGCTGCAGCCATTTACATACCTCTTTTCTTCTCTGGAAACGTTGGCACATAGTTTGATGTGGTGGTGGTCGTAGATGGGGCGGGAATTTCTGTACATAAATTGGTAATTATATTTTGTTATAGAACCTAATATTACAAATGTGAAAGTAAGTAATTTTGTTTATTAGTCTGTTGTCACGGTTAAAACACAGCACACATAGGGAATGGGGAATTTTCTAGGGAAAACAATAAAATATGTTAGATAGATTGTTAGTTTAAGTACATTAGTGTAGTATTAGTAAAAAACTTCGGAAAATTGTCCGAAAAAAAAATCGGATTTTTTTATCTGTTTTAGGATTGTGGGTATAAAAAATGATTTCATTGTTTTCTTGAAATTAAACCCAATGGGGTAGAAAGAAATAATGGAACTTTTCTAAACAGAAAGAAAAGTATAAAATAGATTTTATTTGGATTGCTAATCAAGTAAAATATGTGTTACAAGCATATATATTGTACATAGGTATAACAATGTAATTTTCTTATAAGCTAAATTAATACAAATTTAATATACCTACCATCAAGTCGTATCAGGCCATCGGTTTCACCAAGAGAGTTTTTCGCAACGCATCTGTACGAAGAAAAGTCTCTTGTGGAGACTTTGCGTACTGTTAACTTCATTTTTCGACTGTAGCCATCATCGCTTAGTGATGTTATGTATTTATTTCCTGTAAGTAATTTATGTTTGATGTAAACAGAATAAATGATGATGAAAACTTAAGTAGGTCTGTATATATGCCACAGGTTTCAAAGAGAAATTATTTAACTTTGGATGAAACTTTGTGCAAATTAAATATCTAGGCTGTGAACTAAGTAGGTTCTAAGCTTTTAAAATAGTTTTTAATGCAAAAAATTACCTGTCTAAAAATATTTACAGTTAAAATTTAACTTTTTTTTTTAAATTTTATTAAGTGTTGAATACAGAAAATCACCATATTTGACATGTATCTCGACTTTCCTATTGCATAATATGTAGATTTTGATAATAATTTAAAAAATCATTTGCTCTTAATTATAAAAATATCGCAACAAAACCCGCGTTTCCTAGAAGGCTAGCAATCTTCGGATATATTTCAAGCGCGGCCTATACGCATAGAGAGCATTGTGGTAAACAATCCATATGACTTATTACACATAATATGTATTAAACATTGATACAGGTAGGTATATATGCAGAATCTAAACGATGCATTAGTATATTAACGTGTGACGCACCTGATATGATCATGTCTCCTCGATCTGTTGTCCAATAATTGATAGAGGACGGATAAGCTTCTGTATGGCATTCGAGTGTCACGTCCTGTCCAATGTATGCGCCTTCCAGTTGATTGGGAATCGATAGCATCGGTGGAACTGTACATTTTAATAATTACATTTTAATATTCAACCCCAATCAATATTTCGTATTCAGTGTGGAACGCGTTCCGTGTCATTCCAAAAACGTGCTGATGGAAAATTGACAGAAATAAATATTAATATTTAGTGTAAAACTATTTCAGACATTTTTGAAATGAACTAAATGTGGGAATCCGTTGGCTGTTCTAATCTATTAGTAATATCCAGTGTAAAACTAAGTACGTATTCAAAGACACTTTTGAGTTAAACTAAATGTGAGTATTCGTTGGCGTAGAACTGCAAAACGTATTCGTTGGTAGCACGATTTGTATTCAGAATGTAATAAGTACTGACAGCGAATTCGTAAGGACAATTTGTTTAATCGAGCGAAAGTTGCGTGAACAGGTTCACGTGACGTGCTAGAAATGAAGAGAACTGTGAAGGCGAGGCGCTGAGATACGAGACGTGAATTAAAGGGAAGAAAAGCGACTCATTGGCTCGAGGGGGCGGGACGATGGCGGTGGAACAGATAGTATCGCCATTATCGCGTCCGTGCCGTATTCACGTCAGCATAATGCTCTAATTGGGCGCAATTACGGCCGATCCGGTGGAAGGCGCCGTCAGGTAGAGACGCCGTGTCCTCGTAAATACTCGTTAACGACGCCCGCCCCGAGAAAAATAATATTTCTGAACGCTGACTCCCGCCAAAAGAAAACGACGTGAAAATGCTCACGTACTTACGTACGGAGGAATTTGAGGCCAAGTTAATGGTGCGGGCGGAATGTGCGGCCATTTTCTTTCTTTCTAGATGAGAAAGTGATATTGGTACAATTTGCGTGGCTTCTTTATGGCCGCGAGAAACTGAGCTCCATGAGCCTGACATATTGCTCATTATTACACATATTTTCTTTACAAAATTACACTGGGTTGAATTCATACACTGAACCTAAACAGTAACTTTAAAATTGAGTCCTTCCGTATTACATTTTGGAGCGTTATAAAGGAAAGTTATTCAATAAGGTATAAAGTTTCATATGTGAAAGCGAATTTAATATATTTCGACGAAATAATTTAACGGTTCGTCGATATTTTAAACGAGAAAACAACTCAAATTTTGAATTTATAATGATTTGTATAATACTATGAAGAGTACTTCCTATGTACAAATACGTATGTGGCTGACGCTGAGTCTCATTTATCTGTTGTACCAATCGTAATATGTTAAGTATAAGTCACAAGGGGATGATTTATGTCCTGATAGTGTTGTAATTGGAAAAAAATCGAAATCAAATAACAATTCTGGACATTGAGAGCATATTGCGACATAATCTTGAAACTTTCAAGATTTCAATAACTGTAGACCATATCTAATAACATTGTAATAGGAATTCTTGTATACTAAATATTATATTTCACGTATCTCGGAAACGGCTTTAACTATTTGGATGAAATTTTGTGTGTAGATAAGGTTTTGCTTTTTAAGTCTATCTATATTTACTTCTTGTAAAAACTCAATTTTACACGAAATAAAGTTTTTTTATAACCATCTCGAGTTTGTTTGTATTGTTACCGATAGATGATAGTTAAATGTTCTCAATTTTTTTTAGATGGCGCCATATAAATAAGAATACGTTCGGATTACATCGTAATAATGTAATTTAACTATTATATTGACGATCTTAAGTCTACAGCAGCTCGGTTGCAAAGCTAAACTAGAAATTAAAAACTATTAAAAACTAATAACTATAGAAACTAATAATAAAAAGAAAGATGGCTTACATTGGACCATTAGCACAACTCGTTTGCTGATTGAAGGAGGTACACCATTGGATGCGATGCAAAGGTAAGCTCCCATATGAAGTCGAGATACTTTAGATATCGTGAGGTTTTCTCCATCAACCACATTCACTGAAAATATGACAAATCTAAATCATTTCTGTATTTACTAGAAACTTTGTAATAAAAAATTTTTAAGGAAATATTTATTACAAAGTACAACAATTTCGTGTTAACACCATTCAACTATAAAGCACCTAGTTTAGGGTTTGATATTTAGATTTATTATTGCTACTCGGTGTTGATTCGTGTAAATATTTCAGCTATGCGCGATATTATTGTACAATTTGGTCGCATTGTACGAAACAATCGATTCTACTTGTTGAAATTTCGCCGGAAGCCCGCCTTCCCGACCATTAATTCTAACGCATACTTAAACTCGAATAGAAATTCCTGTTTTACTGTTTTCTTCGAACAACATTCGTCGACGAGAGGGACTGACAATTTCCGTTGTATTTCGATTATGCAATCGAGTACTCGTGGTTGAGGCTAAGGGTGCCCCCTAAGCCTGAGGCACTCAAGTGCCCGCCGTGGAATCATCCACGTGATCTGCGAGCCTGTCCTTTCGCGCTCCGGAGATTTCTTTTTATTTAATCTATCTTGTTTCTTGCGAGAGCGCCAACATAATGACCGGCCGGGGCAACTGTTTCGACCGGATGTTTATTAGAGAAAATCTGTATCACAAAAATACATCGGTTTGTTTTCCTTCAACAGGAAATTGCCTCGAAGCTATCAACCGTTACTAATAAGAAAGTAAGGGTGATATGGAATTATGCATGGCTATACAGGGTGTCCCAAAAACCTTTACTGAAATTGAACTGTGAAAAGCTCTTTTCACTCTATTCTATTATTTCCACCAAAATATTATAACAATAATAGGCTATTATTATTTTACCTATATCTAATTTTTATTATTAGAGCATTGGGAAGTTTTCTGAATACTTAGACGTCAATGTTGTATAATGATAAAATTGTCCCTAGATAATTTTAATTTTAATTATAATTTGTAGAAGGCACTATAAAAAAAAGTTGATTGTATTTGATAGCAGAATCCTCTAGGAATATTAGTAAGAAAAGAAATTTGATAAATTAGTGAAATTTCTAGAAATACTCGTAACAGCAATTTCAAAAAACTAGATCTCTGAGATTATTAATAATATTTTCGATGTGACCGATCTTGAATAAAGTGAACATTTAAATGTATTGTATATTATTAATATATTTACAAAAAAATACATACCTGATTCTCCATTGCAGTTAAACTCTTGGCCGTCTTCCCTTCTCCACATGACATAGGGCTCGGGGTAACCTGTGGCGCGACACAGCATAGTCACGTTCGTGCCCTCACGAACAACCATGTCAGTTGACGTCATATTATCCAAAATTACCGGTGGAACTAATCAAAAATTAATATATTATACATTTTTTTTACACGCAAATTATTTATATGCAAACTCTACTTTAATATAAACTAACTAACCTACAACTTGGAGATATCCTTTCCTGGAGCGCATCGGGTCAGTGTTGACCTGACACATGTACCAGCCACGATCCACTTCTTGCACGTTCTTGATGTGCAGGTACCAGGACCGATGGTCGTTGTATGACAGACTTATACGGGGATTCTGTGTTATTATATTGTGGTGTATACTGAGTATTGTCTGTGTGTCCACTCTCACCCAAGCTACCTAAACCAGATATAGATTCATAAATTTAAACCGAATTGCCTTTACTGTCATAATTATGGTTTGCTAAAGTTCAGTGCTGAGTTTAGTTAAAATTAGAATTGGTTTCTGACTAGATTTTAAAGTATTTTAGAACTCTTATTAGAACACAATCACAATTACTTATAGCCAAAACGTCTGTACCAAGAATTTAAAATAAAATGCTATTTTTTGTGTTTTGTTTGTTCGACAGTATTTAGATTTTAAATCCGCTTTTTAAATCGTTTAAGATAACTGGAACAATCTATTTTTAGAAATAAATTCTTAATCACTGTGCTGTGAATTTGATTATTTTTAACCCCTGACGACCGACGCAAAAACTTCGTTATATATATATACTAGCTGGTGCCCGCGACTTCGTCCGCGTTCTGGATGAAAGGTACCCTATGTCCTTTTTGGAGTCCCAGACAACGTGTATGCAAAATTTACAACGCCATCTAGGGAATTCTGTTTGAAGCAATGTATTACTCTAATTCATCTAATCTCACTTCGAATAATGGAAAAAGTCTGTTAACAGATGGCACTACATGTTAGTTATAGTTTATAAAATTACGTGTTAATAAAATTAAAGCTGCTGCCCGCGACTTCGCCCGCGTAACTTAGTAAATTATGTACTTAAACCTTCCTCGAGAACCACTCTACCCATTAGTGAAAACCGCATTAAAATCCGTTGCGTAGTTTTAAAGATCTAAGCATACAAAGGGACATAGGGACAGAAAAAGCGACTTTGTTTTATACTATGTAGTGATATATATTTTTTATGTTAAAGTCGACAGACAGGCTGACAGTCCACTTGATGGTTGGTGGTTACTGAAGAGGGGAGAAAATTGCAGTCCTTCGGTGTGCGCATAATAAAAGAAGACGCGAAGCTTTTGTGCGAATAGTCCATAACGTAAGTCTGAATATTTTTTAATATAATAAAAACATATGGCAACATTGAAAATATTAACCGTTTCTAAATTGGTTAGGCTCATTAAGTATACCTTCTGCATTTATTGTTCGGGGTTTCATGTCTGCATAAATCTCTCCACTACACGGCATTCCAATTTCGCTAACTAGTCGTCCTGCATGATTAATAACAGGCGAATCGTGCATTCTGAGCAAAGTGATATTAAGTTGGCTTGTTAAAACTTTACCTCGTGCACCGCATGTATGAAGTTGTATGAAGTTTTAGGGTATGTATCCGTTTATAGAATTACAGTATGCGCTCGTTTATCATTCCAGGTGTCATCCAAGCAGACAGGCAGGGGTTGTTTGTTTCCTTAATTATTCAAAATTTATATTCTAACTTGACGAAAGTCTTCCATGTATTTCATATTTTAAAATAGTATATTTGAAGAGCTCGTTGTATGAGTTTTTCAGGTGCTTGCCTTAACGCTCTGTTCGAGGGTTCGAATTGGCAAGGTTAACTTTGGATATAAACTTTTTCAAGTTGGCTCTGTGGCCAACTTAGGGTGGCAGCAGCAGGGCACGCTGCATTTAGCAGTCAGTTTGGCAGCCCGTCTGGCGGCTGTAACCATCCCAATACGGAAGACCACCGTGAAACAATAGTATGTGTGCTATTGTGTTTCGGTCAGTGAGTAAAGGATGCCAGGGCCCATTTCCCTATCCCTATTCTTATTCTTACTATAGTCGGCAGTAGGCGATGGTAACCTTCAAGTGTCTGTCAACTTTGACATAAAAATGTATTTGATTTCGCCAATGAGTTATTTCGCAGTGCCCTGTCACAACTTTGACAATAAAAATTATACTTTTTGTTAATTTGTCTGCTATGCGACATAAATATCATCTACTATTTATGTCGACTGAAGTTGATTGAAAAGTTCTCTGTGACTTTTCAAAAAGAGGCGTTCATTCATTCAGATTCATTCGGTGGTATGATATTGAAAGGGTATCAGTCAGTTGAACAAACGCGTTCGCGAAGAGAGGTCGATGTCGTATGTCCGACTGTCCGCGCACGTTATAGTTTGAATTGTAGTTCTTGTATGTATTGGTCGGTCAACAATAGTATTGGCACTTAAACATAAAGTGGTTTAATTAATGTACCTGAAGTAGAAAGTGATAATATTTTAATATATCACTTTTAATATAAATTAATAATAAAATACTTTTAAATGAAAAATATTTCATTCGCATGCGATTAAGTGGATTTAAAAGGTTTTCGGTTAAACAAAATATAAATACCAAATATTTTGATGTAGTTTACGGGTTGTAGTAAAGCCGGTTTTAATTAATACTCGCCTTATATCCTCTTAAATCCTCGACAACGCAGGCGAGGAGTGCATCACGTCCTACTGTCACTGTTACGTTCGGTACCGGTTCCACGAAGCGTGGAAACAATGATTCTGAAACAACAGTATTATATTAAGATTTTCAACATAATTTACTTACGTTACGTATATCAAAATTTATGTTTGCATAATGTTTCAGTATATTCCACATGATAACCAGAAAGCGAGTTAATGGCAAGTCGCCCGAATTTATCTCGCCCGGGTCGGATTTTTTTTTACCTATTATTTTTATAGACAACTCGCCTGCTAGCATAATGTTTTGAATTTCAGTGAGTGAGTAAGGGATGCCAGAGCCCTTTCCCTATTCCTTTCCAACTTTATTCTTAATATTACTATATGTATGATCGGCAGCCAGCAACTAAGGCGTTGCTTGTGTCGACGGTAGCCACCTACCATCAAGTTGACCGTCAGCCCGTCTGACGACTAGTCGGCAGCACCTATGGCGTAATACTGCAAAGCACAGGCTGCTTTTGACCGGTCCTATTGAAAAATTATCGGGAAGGCAATAATAGACGGCCAGCAATAGACGGCTACGGCTGAGATGATGATGATGAACGCAAAGAAAATATTCGATTCATAATTCGTATAAGGACTAAGGACTAAGACTAAGACTAAGTGTAACTAAGGACAGTAATAAAAGAGAATAAAATATACTTGGTTCGTGAAGTCGCCAGTTTCGCCCACTTTTCGTTAGTTGGCATTTATGTAAGAAGCCTACACACCAAACACATACATACATATACATTGGTACATACGTACGAATTAGTACAGTATGATTCCATGAAGACATCAACGAAATAGTATATCTCTGTGTATTCCAGGTCGCTGGAAGACATAGACTGAGATTGAGTGGCTACGGTTGATCTATCTTTGTCTATAAAAACAAAAAGTTTTCTCAGTAAGTATATGTATATTTTAATTTAAAAAAGCATCTTCCCCGATGCAAAGCTTTCCTACGTAGATATAACGAATCTTATTTTATCATCATCATCATCATTTTAACTTGCTTTGAAATTTAATTTATACATGTAGTAACCTTGAGGTCGGTTTTTGGTTTTTTATAAAATAATTTTATTTTTGAATATTTACTGGGAAGTAATGTATTTTTAATAATTAACAAAAATGATTGTTTTTGAATTTTTTAAAAAAAAAAATACCAAACAAAAAAATAATCATCAAAATTGTAATTGTATTTAGACACCTTATCACAAGAAAGATCAAACCGTAGTACTACCTCAGTAAACCTATTAATTTATCGTCTCAGACACCTGTCGGAACGAATATCACCGTAAAATAAGATACGACGAAAGGTCAATACATAAATTTCTTAAGTCCATGTACTTATGAAACACTATGCGAGGACAAAATATTTATACGTCTGTGTGATAAATCATAAGAGCGCGAATTAATAAGTTCTTTCTCATTTTATTTGTTGTTTCCTCTTCGAGAGTATTCCTCAATATGAATATTTTCCACTTAGCAAATGGATTTGGAGGCGTTTGATAGAAATGAAATTTTTATTTCAAACTTTTTGAGTGGAATACTAGCTGAGTACTCAATAAGCTCTTATGTGGTACCAAGAGAAGTTTTAGGTTGAAAATATCCATATGTATTATTAAAACACTGAGAGGATTACCTATTCGTATCGCACTTTATAAAAAAATAGAAATAATAGATTTGTATTCTGTAATTTGGTCTGCATATTACTTTCTTTATTACAGTTTTCATTAGCCATCGATACTTTTTATAAACCAACTTCTTGGTTCAAACACTAGTGTGTATGTTCTTTAAATCTCATCGTTGTAAATTTATTCTGCAAACTATTGCTTCCTTCCTTCTGTTAGCAGTATTAATTTGTAAGAGTATTTGATTGAGAAAATTATAAAAATTTTGCTAACATGTTAGTTAAAAGTTATGATTTTAGTATTTAACAAATTTATGTTTAGTTTATGATAGTGCATAGCACTAACAAATCTTTTAAAATACTTTCTTACAAAATAAGATTTATCTAATACTAGCGGGTCGCCCCCGGCTTCGCGAGGATTTTTTGGAAAATTATATATGAAAACCTTCCTCCTATTTTCATGAGTGAAAAGCGCATTGTAATCCGTTGCGTAGTTTAAAAGATCTAAGCGTACATATACAGATGGACAGACGGCGGGAAGCGACTTCGTTTTATACTATACCTACTAGCTGGTGCTCGCGACTTCGTCCGCGTGGAATAGTTATTTTGGGAATCATTTGGGTATCTCGAACGGTTTTCGCAGCGCACGCAACGGAAGCCCTCAAAGATTTCACATTTTTTTTCACATTTTCGACTGTTTCTTCGCGCCTATTAGTCGTAACGTGATGTTATGTAGCCTATAGCCTTCCTCGATAAATGATCTATCCAATACAAAAATAATTTTTCAATTCGAACCAGTAGTTCCTGAGATTAGCGCGTTCAAACAAACAAACTCTTCAGCTTTATAATATTAGTATAGATAAATATATAAAAAATAATGTTTGCGATATCTTAGTCGAATTAGGTCCCAGAACACATACCAGACTGTCTATTAGTTCAGTCTGTGACATCGAAATAATATATCTCAAGTTCGCTGGTCTGTGATAACAGTTCTTGATTTAAAATAAAACAAAATTAAAATAAACCTGGTTTACTACACGTTCCATCCACAGTCCATTATAATAGTTTCCATAGTAGATTATAGAAAAATTATAGCAGGAGAACATTAATGTTATAAATAAAGCTCAATTATTACAATTTTTGTATGTGTATGTCTAGCTAACGTTTTATCTCTTTGTAATGTTGTAAACGGATTTCATTGTTAAGAGATAATCTAAAATCGATATATCGATTAAATTTGTTACCATTATCTATAAATTGTTTAGCAGAAGAAAGTTTAAAAGTTACCAAACATGTGTATCTATGGCAAATTATTGATTATTATAAATCCATTTAGTTCTAAAAAGACACATAGATAAACTATCGCTTTATGAACTATTCAAAGGCAAGACAATACCGATTGACTGATTGAAACAGGCGTTACCGATACACGGTAGCGTTTCATAGACGAATAAGCGTCAATGCTAATGTGATGAACAAGTTCATACAAGCGAGGTTTGGAGCCTGCAACAATCTATTTAGGCTAAACAACCTGAGACACGGAAAAATATCCGTGAATGATTGATGAGTGGGAACGCGAATGGAACAAATCCGTCCTGCGCCCATCAATCTTGGCGGAGCGAAGCGCACGCGGGCCCTGCGAGAGACGTCGCCGTCTCTAATGAAAGAAGAGCTTACAGAGCACATATAAACAATCGGAAAATGTTGTTTCTAATATCCTCCACAAGATAGATGGCTGGCGAAATGTGCTCCTTTTTAAACTATAACGCTCCTTTTATTCTTATTGAAAAGGAAACAATGAAGGTATCTCGTCTCGTACAATACGATGGAGTAAAAAGAACAAAACCGTAGAACAGAGACATTCGGTTTACTTTGTTTGATTACTGAACGAATTAAATGTGGGTTTGTAAGTAAACCAAAGTTTATGACAATGTCCCTGTCGTAATGTTGGTACACAAGAGTCGCAAAAGGTTATGGCTAAAAGTGGTTTAGTAAAGATAGTGGCATTTGACGAGAATAGAAAACTGAAAAAATGTACCGAGAAAAGCTTCAGACAAGTAACCTTTTAAGACATGTAAAGACAGCGATTCGCGGGATGAAACTTATCCATAACTTCCCCGAAAGAAAAGGACCTGTGCTTCTATATATTGAGTTTGTATCGTTACATAGTGTATATTGAAGTAACAATCTGCGTCTGTCTTATGGCTGTTAACTCCTAAATCACGCCACAGATTTTGAAGCGGTTTTCACCATTAGTTAGGTAATTTTTTAGGGAATTTTTATATATACAATAAAATCTAAATAAGTTTTTATGTACAACCAATTCGCCAAAAAAAAATTACATGTCTTACGTAGGCTAAACTTTAAGATATAAATGAAAATTATGTAGGTACTAGAGACTTATAGTTCTTCTAAAATCCTAAAAAAAAACTCGGAATGGCATATCTCTATATGTTGCGGTTGACTTGCAGTAACCATTTCTTTCATTAAAACTTTAAACTCTACATATTATAAACCCGCCATGGCTGTTTCTCGCTAACTACTTCTAAACCATCTAAATTATTTTAATTCGGTTTTCAATTATGGAAAGAGGGATAAACGAGGAAGGTTTGTATATAAAAATATAAAAAGAAATTGCATCCTGGGCAAAGCCAGGAACGGGTCGCTAGTTACGTGATAATTCTGTGTTAATGTTGATGAGATAACGAGTTTATTTGAACAGTTGAAAATTAAATATGATTAGGAGCGGTCGGCTCATCAAGGCGTAAGTGTTTACAGATGCACGTGACGGGCTGTGCTACCACCTACTGCCTACTCCCCCCTTAGCTACCCCAGTATTTGCCTAATTGCTACAGTACGTCGTGACAAAAGTCCGCATCGGGCACCCGCGCAAATTAGATTCTCTTTGGCTGCCCGTCGCGGTTCGGGACGCTCGTACTCACTTTACTTACCTCTTTCACCCTAAATTGACCTTCCCCTAATTGAAAAACGCGTCACAGACCCGTTTTGTGATTCCTTTTGTCTCTCATCGGTACTCTCCCACTATGGACACTCATTATTTTCGGAATTAGGAAGAAATTTAGAGGAAAGAGGATTTTTAAATGGTCAATTTTAAAACTAGAAATAGGCAGTCGAATTTATTTTTTAATCGAGGCTTCAGAGTTGTATCTTTAATTTACTTAGTAAAGTTTAATATATATAGAAAATGTCAATAAAGTACCGGAATAATTTTGAAAATAATTTAGTTTAGATATAAATAAACTTGGATACCAATATACCCTCAGATTTTACATGTTTGCATATCCTAAAAATGTCTGAAACATATCTGTCGAGTTAAACGACATGTTAAACAATATAATAACAGATTTTTTTTTAAGTAAATTATTTAACGAATCTGTCTAAAAGTTGTCTAAAAATCTGTCTAAAACGCCTATCTAGCGGCAGTCATCACTCCTTATCCATTTCTCTATTTCTTATCCCTTACCTTACTAATGTTACTAGCGCATTTGCTGGGATAGCAAATGCGCTAGTAATTTCTCGTTTTTAAAGGTACTCGTATTTAA
Organism: Synanthedon tipuliformis; assembly: GCA_947623395.1. Classification (NCBI taxonomy): domain Eukaryota; kingdom Metazoa; phylum Arthropoda; class Insecta; order Lepidoptera; family Sesiidae; genus Synanthedon; species Synanthedon tipuliformis. Next base: position 6,083,967 of record OX392417.1, on the reverse strand, counting down.
AGGTACGCTAGCCACCTACCAACATAAGTGCCCCAACACCCTGTCTGCCTACTTCCTTACATATTATTATAAAACAAAGTCCTCCGCCGCATCTGTCTGTCTGTCTGTTCGCGGTAAACTCAAAAACTACTGCACTGATTTTCATCTCACCAATGGATAGAGTGGTTCTCGAGGAAGGTTTTAGTATATAATTTACAAAGTTACGCAGGCGAAGTCGCGGGCAGCAGCTAGTTTACTGTAAAAAAACCTATCTAACCACTTACTCATAATATATTTGTGTATCAATATAGAAAACACACAAATTCACACAATACAATGCTAATAAAATCTTATAAATATGTATTTGATTGTAACCTAAATGTATAAAAGTTGTAAATTGAACTTTAACTGGTTTAGTAACGTTATCGGCATTGGCTTATTCATGACTATTGATTTTATGCAAAATGCAGCAAGATTCACTTAGAAGTGCCGGCTACGTATTGTGTGGTACTCTACACATAGTATCCAGCAATTACATACGTTGCCGGCGCGGGTGCTTGTAAATGGTTGCGAATGATGTTACGTTACGAGTAACTGTACGTTGAAATGCGACGCTTCATTTGGCAAAATTGTGAGGGAAATGGTCCCGTGTGTAAACATAGTACAGAATTAGCGGTTACACGGGAAAGCCGAGCCTCCGCAATAAGATGTTGATAAAGCCAATTTAACCCCAGATCCGATTTCTCGGAACGTGTTTATTATCAGTTGCGCCTAATTTCAGTTTTAGAATGAAGCTTCCTTTGTGTTACTGCATGGGCGAACACGTATCGAAACGCGAATCCTCTTTAGCTAACTTTAATTATGTATTAAACGGACTAATTTATGGTGCGAGTTTAATTAAGTAGAGGTATTGTTTCGTCCTTTAACATTGTTAGGGTAAGATTTTATAAAAAGCTGTCGTAATTGGTTTTTAATTGTGTCAGGGTAAGTAAGGTATGTTCCCAACTGCGTCTTTTTCCTGCCAAGGTTTTGATTTCTTGTTTATGTTTTGTTCACTTAGTTCTTATAAAATACAAAATATTTGAGAATATACATTTTTTAAAAATTTATTTTAATGTCGACAGACAGGCTGACGGTTCACTTTATATATAAATAGGTATAAATATAAATATAAATATTCACACATTCCACACAGCACCATCTAGTTCCAAAGTAAGCAACTTAATGCTTGTATTATGGATACCAGACAGTTGATATACTACACACAATAATTACTTTTTTTTGTAAATACATACAAATATTTTTGTAAAACATCCATGAGTCAGGTACAAAGGTAAATGTTAACACATAAACATTTGCCCCTAGCGCGTTTGAACCCGCGACCGCTTGGTTAACAGCTAGGGTTACTAGGCACTAGACCAAACGTGTCGTCACCTGTATGTCGCCTGTAACGCATAGGCAACGCCATAGGTGCTATAAGTGCGCTGTCGACCATAGAAGGATTAAGGATAAAGGATAAGGAAGGGATAGGGTAATGGGCTCTGGCTTCCTTTACTTACTCACCGAAACACAACAGCACATAAAATATGCTGTTATTCCACGGTGGTTTACTGTAAGGTTCTGTCGCCAGACGAGCTGCCCAAATGACACTGAAACGCAGTGTACCCTGCCACTACTTTCCAAATCCAGACCACTTTAAGGCACCTAACCTTACCTAACCACTCATCCAATGAGTTCGCCAAAATGCCTTTCTTTAAGAAGCCTTTATGATTTCTTTATATATATATCTATATAAAGAATTATTACGCTGTTATGATAGCATTAGATCTCTCCTGGCTCAAAATAATTTGGTGTCTCTGAATTGGAACAAACAAAACCCAATATTAAATGTGAAGGAACCGTTGCAAAGAATAGTGTTTTCGTATGGAGGTTATGAAAATATCTGTATGACGGTTGAGGCTATATTGCTGTTATAAATCAGTGGTGGGTGACACTGGAGCGTGGCGACGGCGCGTGTCGACTTGGTACCACGGCGTGTCGCGTCCGCATTGCGCGACTCGGTCGCGCGACACAGGTGACGCGCTATCTCGCCACGCAACACCACAGTTCGCATCGATAAAATACACCGCTGTTATTCCGTGATTCTGTCACTGTTTTACATGAACGAGTTTTAGTGCCACCTTATTCATTCAACCTTGACGTGAACACAGACAAAATACCAACAACACTAAATCAGAAGAGTTTGTATTGGTATTTCAAAAAATACTGTTATTATATCACTTGCGAGCGGATTTATAATAACATTTTTGTGAGTTATAACGACACTTTTAACCAAAAACTCGCGACTAATTTCATAGTGGCAAGGCACACTGACTGAATTTCACAGTCATACAATGGCATCATATGCATCATACAGGGAAGCTCTATGTAATATATGTATAATATATATAGATTAATTATGTACATAATATTTATAACTAGTGAACCGCCTCCAGCTTCGTGCGTTACCTTCCACGTTTATCGCTATTTCCACTAATGAAAGCTGAATGAAAATCCTATGGGTAGATATTATGACGGCTAGTTGGTGCCCGAGACTTCGTCTGTATTGGATACATAAATGAAAATATAATACTCAAATAATGCATGACATCTTTATCGACGCGACGACAGTGGCGTCGCCACGGCAACAGTGATGTTCATTTTTTTATATTTTTAGACGATTTCTCGGGGCGATAAACTATCTGTGTGCCAAATTTCATCCAAATCCGTTCAATAGTTTTTACTTGAAAGAGTAACACGCCTACATACAACCTTCTATCCTCAGACATTTTCGCATTTATATCCTACTAGGATTCCTGTGCAAACAGTGAATAGAATTCTTTATTTAGCTTGTGTTAGGTATATTTTGACACATTTGACATAATAATTTTTTTATTTGACATAATAATTGGTAATGCTCAACAATAAATGACGTGACATTTATTTCCGACGGGACCCATTTTAGAAGATAACAATTGAGGTTGTCCCGCGGTATTCCTTTCCCGATATCCGTAGTTTTAAGCATTTAGAAGGGGTTAAACCGCACACAATTTGTGTTTCCCTCACGTTATTGTCTGTTCAAAAGAATTTTCTTTGTTTTCACGACAGTATCACGACGTAAATATAAACTTCATAACTTTTAAGGCAATTTTCGGATTTACTTTGATTGACATAGTTTCGTTTGACCTACTTTAAAACAATTAAGTTCAGTTCAAACGTTGGAAAGCTCTTTGAAAGTTTTCACTGAAATTAGCGTCTCTTTTTAGTGATTGTTATTTATTAGATTTTGGTACTTACTGATTACCTATTTGATATTTTAATAAAAAAAAGGCTTTTTTGAGGTAAAACTTCTTTATACGCGTCGGGCTCTTTTTGTATGGGGGTTTAGGCTATGCTGGGAATTCAAATGAGTAGGTATATCTAGGGAAGATTTTTTTTGAATTACTGTTATCACGGTTATGACAGTAGGTATATTTTTGTGTTCGTAGGTATTTTCCCTATTAACTCTCGAATTAAATCAACAATATTTTTAAAGGATCGAAACCGAAATAACCGATTTTGTTGTGGGTGGCGTAAATCTGTTATGCTACGAGTAGCTGTAATAAAAAGCAAACAACGCGAGGTCGAAGTTGATAGATAACTGTAGAAGTAGCATGTACATTGTACATTGTACGATATTGGCTGCCAATGCTTTCCGGCTCATATAGCGAGATTGCAACCACAAGCGTTTCAGACCAGGGTAACTTACGATCACAGTCAAAGTGACGTATGCCCGCTACTAGCCAAGATTCGGTTATGCTCCTTGCACTAAGTTGCAGCGAGTTCAAGTATAAAACGCGTAAAATGTTATTGATTAATTTTATTATACAGTTATGAGATGTATGTAAAAATAATATAATATAATATTATAAAAGTAATTAAGTTTAGGTCAATAGACAGGCTGACAGTCCACTTGATGGTAAGTGGCTACCGTCGCCTATAACACAAGCAACGCCACGGTTCTGCAAGTGCACTCTCGATATAGTTTTGGATATAGAAAATTTGGGATATTGAATAGAGAAGTACTGGCGAATATTAGGGTTCGTAAAGTTGCATATCTGGGTCATATCCTGAGGGGCGAAAAGTACCATAAATATGCTCCATCTTATCATGGGGGGCAAGATTGAGGGGCGAAGAGGAGTCGGCAGAAGACAGATGTCTTGGTTGAGGAACATCTATCAATGGACCGGAATTACGGGAGTGGGAGAGCTGTTCCGAATGGCGCGTGATAGAGAGGCCTTTTCGAGAGTGATCGCCATCGTCGGGGTACCTGATAGAGCACTTAAAAAAGACACTCAGCATGAAATACACCAGTACAAATGCTGTTATTTCACATTGGCCTTCTTTAAGGAGGTGGTTACTGCCTAGACGGACTGCCCAAATGACTGTGAAACTAAGTCTAAGTATATATTTATATTGAGAAACAAAATAGTTTATGTTCTTATAAGGTTTAAAAGGTCCGATAATCTGTTTCATAAGACATAAAGTTATTAATAGACATTGAAGAGGAGCTGCAATGTACACATAAACACACACTCAATTACGTATACACTCACACACGTTAGTTCGTTCCAGTTGGCTTAGAAAGCAACTGGCGTAAACTTTAAGTAAGAGAAAATTTGCTTGAAAACGTTTTCCGTGACTAAAAGACCGTGCATAGCAAATAAGAGTTCAACAACATCCAGATATTTAAAGTAAAGATTGTATGTACTATTTAGTTGTGCAAACTCAACATTACTGAATGAATTATTGGGGTTGGCAAGAAAGTAATTTCGTTTTTTTAATGTGAAATAAAACTCAATAGCTAATGTTTGTCTATAATATACACAAGAAATTTTTTTTTAAAGAAATACACTAAATTAATAAGAACATTAAAAAACCGTGTGTTTGACACACGCACACACGTTAGATACTGCGTTTGTAGGTAATATGGTTTTTCTTATACTAGTAGTAATAAATTGATAGAATAAGGCCTATTGTTATTTAAAACAAAACTGTTGCTCAACAATAATTATTTGCGGGAAACAAAATTAGCTTATGATATTTTCAATAAGTATACTAACTACCCACTACTTCTTAAGGTCCACAGTGTAAATACTTCGGAAGCATCGGCATGTAATCACAAGACTCTTTATTTAGATAGAGTGTTCGATTGCGTTGAACATTCAATGCAAATCAGATTTATTGTAAACATAAAAACATATACCTTACCTATTTTATTCTAAAGGAGTGCCGAAAATGTACTTATGTTAATTCCATTTGTTGGTATATTGAAGTTAATAGCCCTCTTCAAACAAATAATTTGTTGTTTATTAAATCGATGAAGTCGGAATTTGAAATCAAAAGTAATCTGTCTGGGCGGAAATGCGGAAGGAGATGGATGACAAGGAAAATACGCGAGAGAATTCAAAAGGAAAGCAAGGTGGAGCGAGCGCGGAAAATTGGCTTCATTAGATGGAGGGACGGAGGGCGCGTTAAATTGGACACACAGTCGTCTCCGACAGCAAATCACTACATATTATAAAACAAAGTCCTCCGTCGCGTCTGTCTGTCTGTCTGTCTGTCTGTCCCTCTGTATGCTTAGATCTTTAAAACTAAGCAATGGATTTTAATGCGGTTTTCACTAATGAATAGAGCGGTTCTCGAGGAAGGTTTTAGTATATAATTTACAAAGCTACGCGGAAGAAGTCGCGGGCAGCAGCTAGTATAATATAAATAGATTAAGAATAGATAATATTATGCTTAATTCTACTCAAGTCGGCAACACACCTGGAGCACCTGTGGCGTTGCTTGTGTTATAAGCGACTTTAGCCACCTATCATTAAGTGGACCGGCAGCCTGTCGACTTTAACATAAAAATGTAATTATTTATAAGGCAATTTGTGTATTTGCAACTCATGATTTGTGTGCTACATTTTCATTGGCCGCGTGTATCAAGGACAGTCGAGGCGCGACCGCATCGAGGCCTACCAGGCAGCACGCTATTCGAATTTCATTTGCAAGCCAACACAAATTTTTGGACTCATTGATAATGAAAGTTGATTTCTGCTTTGTTTTCTATAAATAATAATTTGAATGACAATACCGATTGGTTTACCGAGCATCGTTATCTAAATTAATAATGTTATTTCTAACTAAATACGTTCTGGAGTTCATAGATAGGGAGCTAAAGTCCTTTTTTTAAATTGGCTTGATTTAGTTTTGAAGAGTGAGCAAACTACAAATAAGTTTAACAAGTCGAAACGTGTGTGAAGCAATCGAGATAAAAATGAGAAAACCCAGTTTACTGGGAATTCTTCACAAAAAAACTACTTTCCCTTAACAAGCAAAATATTTTTTCGGTAAATCGACTTGATAAATCGTTTGGGTTTTTCGCGATATTGTTCGAGTAATAACTTGGAAAAGTTGTCCTTTCTTTTGAAATACCTTTAACAACTTTTTTCGTAATTATTTTACCGCGAGGAAACTTTACAAAAGGGATTATTTGTGTGCTTAATTTTAGACTATTGAAAGTGTTGGGAATAAATCTAAAAATAATTATTTGCTATAATTAATTTTACATTAAGCTTTCATAAAATAAGCTTCATCGAAAGGAATTATTTCAATTTTTTTTTCGAGAGATAGGCTGAAGGTCCACTTGATTGTAGGTCTACCGTCGTCTATAAGACGAGCGACCCTATAGGTACTACAAGTGCGCTACCGACCTTAGTAGGTTATAGGATAAGCGATTGATTGATAAAATATATGGATGAAAGTATATTATTATTTAGTAATTACGTTTTTAGCAGACTCTTTTTTATATTAAGGTCGGCAGACAAGCTGACGGTCTACCTAATGATGGTAGGTAGGAACAGGTGTTTCAAGAGTGTTTCCGACTATAATTAAGTCTAAGGGATTGGAAAAGAACAGGAAAATGGAATATTTAATTTACTCAGTCACTGAAACACAACAGCACACGTGCTTTTATTTTACAGTGGTCTACTCTGCCGACCATAGTAGGATTAAGGATAGGGGGATTATGAGAGAATAGGGAAAAGAGATTTGGCATCCCTTACTCACTTACTAAAACACATCAGCACTCGTGCTGTTATTTCAGGTCTTCTGTAAGGAGTGGCGCCTTGAAGACCCAAATGACTGCGAACTGTCACTACTTGTCACTACTTGCATTTAATAAAAATAAAATACAATATACAAGAACCAGTTCTCAGTAACAGAGCCAAGCAATAAATTGAAGCATACCACTCGGCAACTCGCAAATAATCATACACAAGGTAAGTTCGAAACTCAAGCGGCGAAAGTTCAGCAGCGTCGAGTCTAATAGTAATTCACTTCGGGATTGCGGTCAAGATACAAGTGAACATTGTTTATTCCAACATCTTGCGAATATTTCTCCTTGTTATCGTCTCTTCTATTATACAGGGAATTTGTAACAATTACAATCCTATGTTCTAAATAGTTCCATGAAACCTGTTCCCAGTACAAAATGTTACAAGTTAGTGACAAATTCAAACACTTTTTAGTGTTGTAGTTCTTCACTTAACTTTAGTTCTTTCTTTTCTTTCACTTCTTTAAATAAAAAAATCACTCATTTCTTCAATATTATAGGTATATGTTAGGATTACATCGGCTAAAAGGCTGTGTCATTTTCTGTCAGAAACTACGTGACCTTAAAAAATCTTAAAACATAATTAATATCTTCCAAAAACGGTCATAAGTAATAATTGACATATTTCTGTGTTTGAAACCTATTTTCACTTTACTTAGTCGGGGCTCAAAATTCTTAATTAAGAGTTCAGACTTTGTTAGGAATATTTTATAACTGGGTCTCAAATGTTAAAAAAAACCTCTTTTTTACACAAAAAAATATTTTCACACAAAAAAATCCTTTGATAGGATTTTAAGTGTTTTTGATATCCGATACCTTTATTTCAATTGTACGTTAGACCAGACCAGATTTTATCAGTCCCTGGAACTTTCCTTTTTATTTTTATTTATAACAATATGGATATTCAATTGACGTAAATAGTCATACGGATGGATTCAACAAAATCCAATAATTCCCTTTTGAATATTCTACGCATTCAGCGGAAGCTAATCCGTTGAATAATGGGGTTATAGATATCTACGTTGAAGCAGGCATCGTGAAAAAATATGCCAATTGTTTGGCACAGTTAAGCTTCAGGCATTAATGTCTAACGTCGTTTAAATCTAACCTTTGTTATTTTAATTGCTTTTTCAACAACAAGTAGGTACGAGTTTACTATTGAAATACAGTTTATGTGACAGTAACTTCTTTTTTTGTTTGAAGTTTTTTTTATTTTATTTTAAAATGTTTTATCTCCATCCTCGTCGAAGAAGTATCCTACGTTCAAAAAGTAGCGTCGAATATTATGGATAAAACCAAATTCGTATATTGCCCCATTAAGGCGTAATATAATTATAGGAGACCGTCGACTCCAAAGATTGGCTACCGTGATGATCGCTGATAACTGCTTGCTGCGTACAAGTTTGCGATGATACGGAGTAGCTACCCAGTATCAATTTGTTAAGCTCGCTCTATTCAGTACTCAGTTTCTTGGCAAAACGCGGAGTGGAGCGCTGCCAAATGAAGTGCCCGTGAATGGTGGCCTTAAGGTTCCTCGCGCATCGAAACCTAACAGCAGCTAAATAGTCTGAACTATTTTTTTTTGTTTTAATCTTTTTAAACAACTTACTTTTTTTTTTATTTTATTTTATTTATTTTTTTTTATATAAATCTGCAATCAGTCCCCAGGACTATAAGCGGATTCGTTGAGGGAGTTGCATACATCTTTCTTTTAGAGAGAGTGGGCCAGCGCCCAATCAACTCCGTCATATTACGTGCTGTCTCTTCAGCCTGTTTATTTGGTTTGTGGTGTCCAGCAGCTGAGTGGCTAGACTATTGGGATGCCCGCGCAGGCGCTCGACGTGCCGCTTTTTGTATCTTGCGAGTTCATCAGAGATAGTAGGAATGTTCAGGTATTGATGAATTTCGTCGTTCTTCGAAAACCATGGAGCATCAGTGATGGTACGCAAAATGCAGTTCTGAGCTCGCTGAAGGCTGAGGAGGTTGCTTTTACTAGCAACTCCCCATATCTGTAGGCCATATGTCCATATGGGCCTCAACACCGCCACATATATCAGGAGTTTATTGTCAACCGATAATGTTGAGTTGCGTCCCATAAGCCAAAGCATGCTTTTGAATTTGGCCATCATCTGATCTCTTTTACTTTTGATATGTACTTTCCAAGTAAGTCTGCGGTCCAGATGAAATCCCAAGTACTTCACGTTGTCACAGTGAGGCAAGATTTCACTGCCCAGCTGTACCGGGGGACAATCACCTTTTCTAAGTGTAAAAGTAATATGGTGTGATTTGTGAGGGCTAGCGCGAATACGCCACTTTTTAAGCCATTGGTGGGTGGCATCCAGCTGATTCTGTAATTTGTCGCTGGCAGCTTTAGGGCTCTCATCACTTGCCAAGAACGCCATATCGTCCGCATATGTTGCAATAGTTACCTCCTTTTCGATTGGCAGGTCTGATGTAAATATATTATAAAGAACTGGCCCAAGCACCGAACCTTGCGGCACACCAGCTTCAATTTTGTGTAAAGAAGAACGAGCTTCACCCTGCTTCACCCGAAAAAGTCTGTCCCTCAAGTAAGATCTGATTACAAGAAATAGAGGATGAGGTAGACTCCTTTTAATCTTAAACAAAATACCCGGGTGCCACACGCGGTCAAATGCCTGTTGAACATCAAGGAAAGCGGCCGAACGAAACTGTTTTCTTTCGAGGCTCTGTCTAGCTGTCTCATAAACTCTATGAGTTTGCTCTATGGTGGAGTGAGATTTCCTAAAGCCAAACTGATGCAGAGGAATAACAGAACACTCATTCATAGCAGAGTTCAAGCGTGTTAAAAATATTTTTTCCCATAGCTTCGACAGGACTGGAGTCAGACTGATAGGCCTATATGATGGTGCTTCGTGAACCGGTTTACCGCTCTTGTGAATCATTATTATCTCAGATATTTTCCAGGCCATCGGAAAGTGCGCTGTTCTAAAGATTGCATTAAATAAACAAGCCAGGAATGCGACACATTTGCGAGGAAGTTCTTTCAAGATGATAGGAGTAATCAAATCAAAACCAGGTGCCTTCTTGGAGTCCAGAGTTCTGATTGTCCTTGCAATTTCCCTCGGTGAAGCTGGCCTGATTGGAACCCAATGTTGAGGCTCCTCACTCAGAGTTGAATACACATCTGCATCCTCAGCAAGTTGTTCGTTTGGTTGAAAAACGGCGGCTAAATGTGTCGCGAATGCTTCGGCTCGTTCATGGTCTGTTCTAGCCCAGGTTGAAGATGATTTGATTGGTGGATAGTGGTTTTGACAATGATTTAGGTTCCGAACGGCATTCCAGAGAGAGTATTCACCATGTCCAGCCGGGCTCATGTTTCTAATTGCGTCATCTATGGTAGACTTAGTAGCTGCTTTTAGTATTGTTTTGAGCTCCTTCGCAACACGGTTAAACTTTTTTTTATCATAAGGTAGCTGTGTTTGATGCCATACTCTTCGCAAACGACGTTTTTCAGTTAGCTTTTCTCTAATCTCCACCGGCAATGTCACCGATCGCGTGAAGTCAGGGCTGGCTGGAGTATTCAACCATGCTGCTATTTGTATCAAGTTGGTGAGCTTAGTGCATGCATCATCCACATCTTCACCAGTCCTAAGAGGGATTTTTAGATTTATATGCTCATCAATATATGAACGAAAACCTTCCCAGTCCGTCCTGTTGTTGTGCAAGGATAATGGCCTCCGCGTTTTCATTATTGTCGTGCTCAAGGTTAATATTACCAATATATGATCAGAGGACCCATCAAAACATGATTCTACGGAGGTATGTAAATGATTTATTCCTTTGGTTATAAAGAAATCTAATAAGTTTGGCAGTTTGGTAGTGTCAGTGGGCCAATAGGTGGGTTCTCCAGTAGAGATATGTTGCAGGTGTAGTTTGTCAACGCACTCCTTCAATTGTCGACCTCTAGGACAGCTATTTCTTGACCCCCAGTATGTGTGCTTTGCGTTAAAGTCACCCCCAGCGATAAAGCGATGTCCGAGTGTTCCAAAGTAGTGCTTAAACATGCTTTCGGATATTTTGTGCTTTGGTGGACAGTAAAGCGCTGATATGACAATAGGACCCTCACGACCTTCCAACCTTATACTGGTTGCTTGGATGCCTAGAAGATATAATAATTAGTCAATCTAAGAAGATTGATATATTAATAGAACAAATTGGAACACTAACTAACCTATTATCAACAGTCATCACACACTTAAGTTCACGTTAACGCCTGTTAAAATTGCCACATGGAATATAAACGGCCTTCCGCCGAATATTCACGAACTAGAAACTATAATAAGTGCTAATAAATTGGATATTGTATTAATATCCGAATCACATACAAAACCTGATAGAACTTACCAAATGAATGGATTTAACATCTACGTAACACCTCATCCAGACGGAACTGCTCACGCTGGTTCAGCAATAGTTATCAAATCTAGCTTAAAGCATAGCCTCATGGAAAACTATGTTTCGAATCACAAACAACTTACTTGATGGTGTTAATAAATTATTAAATAAAAACCTCTGACCTTTCGACCGCGAAATCGTCAAATAACGAAGCGACTGATGAACAATACATCAGATTGTTCTTTTTGTACGCTTTAAAATTTAATTTATTACGTATAATTTCAAATTTCGAACGTAATTTGCATTCAGTCTGCATTCATTCCAGTGAGTGGCCAGTGTGCATATTTAATGAACATATCAAAATAAATAATAAATAAATAAATAAAATATATTCACACATTCCACACAGCACCATCTAGTTCCAAAGTAAGCAACTTAATGCTTGTATTATGGATACCAGACAGTTGATATACTACATACATTACTTTTTTTTTGTAAATACATACATATTATAAATACAAACATCCATGACTCAGGTACAAAGGTAAATGTTAACACATAAACCATTTGCCCCTAGCGGGATTCGAACCCGCGACCGCTTGGTTAACAGCTAGGGTTACTAGCCACTAGACCAAACGTGTCGTCACCAAAATGAAACTTTTATTCTCAGACTGTGTATGTAGTTTTGTTTATTAAGAGAACTGAAAAGTGTAAAAATAATTTTTAATTTTCGAGTTCTTGTAGTTATCTATTATGGTTTCTTGCGTGCTTAGTAAATTTTATTAAATTCAACTTTATAGCGCAGACAATAGAGCATATATTAATAACAGCCTCTCTGGGTGTTTACTGCTCGCGTCAAAATGACATACAATACAAGAATGCTACAAAGGAGGCTTTTGTTAACGATGTTTTGTTGAATCCAAATGCGCATTTTTAGAATAAGCTTTTTGATATAATTTATCCGAATTGTATTATTTTATTCACATATTAAAAAAAAATCAGGCGACCTGATAGGGTAGGATCTTTACAAAAAACTCAAGCATTCATTGATCTCATGCAACCTTGATCAACACTGTGTAGGATGAATACTTACGTAAAGATAAATAGTGAAAAAAAAAATTAAGTTATTTATACAATTACAGTTATATACTAACCAGTCGTAAGCAAAATACACGCCAAGCTCGTAATTCGCACAACCAACTTTCGACGAAATACAAGCCGAAGTTTTCGTGTAAATAAATGGACTGTATATACATATCTGCCTACTTCGGTTCTTTATGGGGGCATTAGGATTATTAAGTTGAACTAATTTTACTGTATTGTCATGGCAAACATTAATTTAAAAAAACTTATATTAATTATTATATTAATGACCATTATTATAATATATCATTACATAGTATAATTTGTAGTAGCTTGCCTCATCTGTCTGCCTCTATATCTGCTAACTTATCCTAACGTTTTATACGAAAGGTTTATATGTAGGTATAGTATGTATAAAGCTTTTAGGTAAGTTTTTTGGTATAAGTTTTGACGACACGTTTCGTCTGATACAAACGGTCGCGGGTTCGAATCCCGCCAGGGGCATATGTTTATGTGTTAACATTTTACCTTTGCACCTGAGTCAAGGATGTTTTGTATTTATAAAATTTATGTATTTACAAAAAAAAATCTATGTAATATATCAACTGTCTGGTATCCATATACAAGCATTAGTTACTTACTACTTACTGTGGAACTAGATGGTGCTGTGTGGAATGTGTGAAAATATTTATTTATATTATTTAAGTAGGAAAAAAAACCAATATTTTTCAAAGAAGTAGCTGAAACTGTCCGCGTCTGAACGTTTCCCCGCAAACTACACTAAACCACCTCGGGAGCGGGTCGCTAGTAGGTATGTTATACGCTGTCCGCTTCGTCGTTTCTCCACTAAATTCTTTTTAACCATCCGACAGATATTGATACAGGTTGCACTAATGGAAAGAGCGATAAATGAGTAAGGTTGGTGTACATATGATTTGCATAAAAAAATAATCTATACGAAGCCGGGAGTGGGTCGCTAACATTTATTTTAACTTAATATGACAAACAGTATTAGAGAAATTTAAAAAATATAAAAGTAATAATAATTATATTAGACTAGCGACCCGCTCTCGGCTTCGCCCGGGGTGCTATTTTTATATTATATAAAAAAAAATCCCAGTTTATCTCTCTTTCTATAGAGTGAAAAAACCAAATTGAAATCGGTACACCCATTCTCGACTTTTTGAAGTGTTAACAAACCAACTTATAATGTTTTATAATTAATATTTTTATATACTTACGAGTATAAAAGATTATTATACCTATATGTAATTTGGTAATATTACTAATATAAACAATATATAAGATTTATTGTAAATAATCATATGGTAATATAATCATGAAATATAATAATAATATTGCAATACAATGACAATAAATTTTTTTTTATGTAGAGGTTATCAAGAAACAAATTTACTTTAACTTACCATCAGTAGTAGCCTGTGAGACGGTTACGAACAGCAGAAATAGAACTACAGCTGCTTCCGTAGAAAACAATAGCCGGTTACCAATCATGATGGTTGTATCAGTTCATCCCACAGACATTGTAATCCAATAAACTTTTAAGTTAAAATGTCAAAAACGATGGTATCATGGCTTCTCGTGTAACTAAGTTGGCCCATTCATTGGCTGGTTTGACGGGGATATCTGTTTAAATATTCATCGACGGCTTGAGTCGGTGGAAGCGGTGTTTTCCGAGTCGTATACGAGCCGTAGGATGTCGGCGCGGCGTGAGAAATTCTAGCGACAAGTTTTACTGCTAACTGTAGGCGCGCTGCCTGCGTACTGACCATACTTCGCTTGCTACAGCCGCTTTGTCTACGGAAAAAGCTCCGCCTGCAAGCGCTTGCGTAGCCCCGCCTCGTTCTCAGTTGAAATGACAGAACATTACCAGTATTTGTAACAGTTTGCGTCAAATTGATATAAATGGAGATGGTTTTAATAAAGTGTAATCGACTTTTGCCGACTTCGGGTCGCATTAATTTCGACCACGCTAAGACGCCCGGGGCAGGTGCGCCATTTACCAACCAACCGAATAACTTCCCAAATAATCTGGCGCTTAAATAAAACTTAATTATAATGAGTTTTTGACTTCTCACTTTTGAAGTCATTTAAAAAATGAAACGCATAATTTTCTCACGTTTATGGTAATTAGAGAATCTTCTCGGGTGCCGCTAAAGAAATTATTAACACATCAAATGGTTTGTCAAAGTTAGATGATAACTTTTCAAATTTTCGCGCTTAAATGTTTTGCAACTGCAGTGATGGTTAACTAAGGATTATTGCGTTATTAAATTTATATTATTATAAATTAATATTGTTATGAATTATCCATGCAAGGCGACTAAGAAAGTTTCTAAATATTATTATTACTCCAGTTACTACTACAGTTTACTGCTGGTGCCCGCGTCTTCGTCCGCGTGGAAAAAGAAAATATATACAAGTTATTTACGGCTGACATCTTTATCGCTGTGACGATGGTGGCGCCGCCACTGCCACAGTGGAGCCCAATTTTTTTATATTTTTAGACGATCCCTCGGGAACCTAACATTTTTCTAGGATAAAAGTCAGGATAAATCCTATATGTTAGTCCAACATGTAGGAGTAAGTATAAAAGTATTCAATACTATTTGTGTGCCAAATTTCATGAAGACGTTTTTGCGTGAAAGAGAAAAAACTGCCTTACATCCTCACAAACTTTCGCATTTATAATTTATAATATTTATAATATCTAGAATGATGGATAAAATAAAAACTGAAAAATATTTTTGCAGATTTTTTTTTTTAAATTAAGCCTTTCGGTAGCAGGTAAGCTGAGATAGTTATGCATATTAGATGGTCCCCCAGGAATACGAGGTGTTAATTTCGCTTCCAGTTTCCAGTTCAAATTTTTCGTGATCGTAAATGGTGTCATGAAAATAATAATTAATATGTACATATTTTAGTGTCACGGTATACCTCTATTCCGTAGTCATTAGCTGCTCTCTCTCTTACAAATGTCACGGTAAAATATCAGCAGGAATGCTGATATTTCGTTGCGCAGTAAGTCCACCTTGTCCGTGGACGTCCTACGCTTCGTTTGCTGGACCTTGGCCTCAACTCAAGAAATTTCCGACCCCAGCGGCCGGAGACCTTCGACAGTCCGTACTATGCGAAGTACTGGGAAAAAAAAGTCTCACTAGTTCGGTCAACCGAACTGTCAACCGAACTACTGGGAATACACCCGTCCTGCTCACTGCCACATCAACTTACAAAATTATATTTTTCTAATAAAAAATATACAAAAATGAATTTAATTCCTCACAAAAATATATGAGCAATAAAGACTGAAGAAAAAGGAGCGCGAACGAAGCTAGAGAAAAAGCAAGAGTGAAGTCGCGGCCATAAGCTTTTTTATTTAATTTTACAAATTCAAATGTATTATTTATTCTAACCGAATTCTTTAGAACATTTACAATAATGCAACGAATGAATCAGCGAGTGAGTCTCACGGATGAAAGCACCTTTGTTAATGATCCGGCAGTATTGTTCGAACCTTCCATTAATATAGTATGTAATAATAATTAATGAGAGCGATCGCCGAGTGATCTCTGCCTCACAAGACGGATTACATACAAATACATAGTTGAAAGGCTTCAAGACGTGGGCGAACCTTGAATAATTACCACTAACTAAATAATTAATAGATAGCAAAGTGAAGACAAAGATGAAACGATTTTAATTAAGAGCCAAGGTGCGCTAACGAGATCACCATGGAAATACACTGGATCGTGCCATATCAGATATCACTTTTCTACTGCGAAATATTAAGACGAAAACATTTTACTAATTTTCCTCTATTACCTACATCAATGTTTATATTATATAACAGAGTGAAATTATATAATACTAGGCGACCCGAACCCGGTTTCGCCCGGGATTCAATTTCTTACACGAACCTTCCTCGTTTATCCCTCTTTCTTTAAGTGAAAACCGAATTAAAATCCGGTTTAGAAGTAATTAGCGGGGAAACAGACAGTTCCGGCCTAATTATCTAACGGCCGACGATAGCAGTCGACTTGCGATCGCGTCTGCTGCCATACAAAAATGATGTACTTTAATTTTAGTTACTGTCCGTAAGAGTCCTTATCGCAAACCACACCTTTGTTATGAGTTACGTAATACCAAAAACACGATTTAGTGTGATATTGCACAAATCAATAGAAAGTTTTACCTGTCGCAAGTTGTTTTTTTCTGCTAACATGAAAACATTAATTAGTTTCTATTTTAATTATACTATATAATAGTAAGATCAAATTAAGCGGAATATGGGCAATCAGGTTTCAGAATATAATATTTTCCTCGTTTTTATTTAGGTTAATACCTAAATTTTTTAAATTACTCAACTTTGCCGTTAGATATATCAATCTTTTTCTTCACTTCTCTCACAAACAATTTCTTTGCTTCCTGTTATGTTAATTTGTTTTCTTTGAATGTGGTAATATATTTTCAGAATTTTACTAACATTATTTGTTTACACTATACCTCTAAATTATAAAATTTAATTTACTCAACATTTTCCTTAGCTGTGCTGCTTATTTTGATAAATTGTAACAAATATATTTTCAAGAATCCGGCTTAATTTAATAAATCAATTAACAAATTTTTCAAAGTAATAATTCATAAAAACCTTCTAACGAATATTTAAAAATTTAAAATATGTGTACCCACCCTACTTGCTCGGTCATTCTTATATTTATGTCGGCAAATAAATAAGGCTGAGCGATGATAAGCGCACGAAGAAGGCAGGTCGGTTATATAGGGGATACGCGCGTTTAAGCTTCGGGAACCCTTTTTTCCGTCTTCGCAAATCGTCGGGGATTAAGCCAAGAGAACTCGCACCTTTTCACCAATATTTTTTTTGGGATTAACCGCAAGTAAACTGCTATGATACAAAGTGTTTTGTCGCCGATCGATAACTGTTCTAGCCTATTGCGTTTCCTTTGCGACTTTCATCCTATTAAAATTAAAAATGCGTAAGTATGTGAAAATCTATGGATGGATGTTTGTTACTCTTTCACGCAAAAATGGCTTAGCGGAAATCCGGATCCGGATAAACGGCAAATTTGCCATTTACATAGTTTATGACCTGGGTTAACATATAAGATAGTTTTTATTGTTTTATTTTTCATTGGATATTTTCTCATATATTTATTATTATTTTTATTTTTATAAAAAAGTTTTAATTATAAATGTGGTTTGAAGGTCAAAGCCCGTTTCCCCATTCCTTCCTTATATGCCTAGGTCGCTAGTGTTATAATATTTTCTAATTATTTTTTTTCCTTTGTTCTATATTGTATAAGTTTGAATATCACTATTACAATAACGTCTTTACTTAAAGTGACAATATTTGACTATGTATCTAATAAAATCGGAATAAAATTGTTAAATTTGTTATTTTATTACATAAAAATGTAAAAACCGTCAAACAATACAGTACGGCTTAATAAATACTCGTATAAACATATGTTCCGGACAGGCTGATATATTGTAATAAGCATTCATTATAGGATAAAAATTGTTACCCTCTAAACATTTGGGGAAAATCTTTTTACATCCGACTAGGAGGAGTAACGTAGAAGTTTGTTCGTTTCAAATTCAATATATTATGGCGAGCGTGCTCTCGCTCAGCCGACACCGAAACTAACTCGAGCGTAGCTCACGGAAAATTTATTGTTTTTATAAGGAAATTTTCGTATTTAGGCCCCACGATGTCACTGAACTCTAAACAGTGGTATTAAAAAATTATATGGCAATATTTTGCTGGAAATTTTCTTTGGTATTGTAAGGCAGAGTCCACAGCGTTCCGCAGTCGTAAACTAGGCAAGAACCACATTCTCACAGAAGACCACCCTGTGTTTAGTAGTGGCAGACATTCTTGGACGATCATACGAGAAAAGTATTTGACTAGACTTTCTTAGACGGAAGTATGAGGTAACTGAATACACTAAGAATTTTATTAAGTTTGTTGAAAATCATTCATCCAATCACGCAGTCTAGTCATGTGGTTTGTGGCTCCAGAGTCAATGTAGGTACCACGAATCATCCGCCTCTATAGGGGTCCGTGGCGTTTGCCCCCAGTGGTCCACGCACCTATGGTGTACGCCCCCGATTTGCATAAATTAAATATCATATTGTTTTTTGTACTTTTCCACTTAGTACAGTAAACCACAATACAGTAGTGAATGCCGACAAAACACAGTTCCCAGAAGTTTTCTTCTAACTGCGAAAATCTTTCTTCAGGTGTCCTGTTCGTCTACAATTCCAACACCATGACTGCTTCTTATGACCAGAGCAATGTTTACAAAAACATTAAATCTAGATATAAAAAAAAAAATGTAGCTTAATTAAAAATATTTGTACGAACACAATCATGTGTTAACGTCAAAGGCACAGTTTTAGGTCAAAGTATTTTATCAAGCACATAATAACATTATTTGAAAAATCGTTAGCTTACCGTGCTCACGTTCGGGAGACACGTGCGCAGGGCACTCCCGAGAGTTGATCCCTCCTTCTGCTTAGATTAAATTTGTTCCTATAAAAATGTGTCCTCAAGTCGATAACGTCGAAAATGTGCAGATGTCGACGGCCAGTGTATGAAGCTTGCGATAGGGTTTGCGAGACGTGCCGGGCCTACTGACGCCAGGGACCGATCCCCGATCATGTACTCGCTTCAATAGAAAAAAATAAAACTGCTGAATGTTTGTACTTTTATGTTTGTTTGCGGTAAAATTGCAATTTCAACTGAGTCTTTTTTATGAGATAGAACGGCAAGCAAGCTGATGGTTTACTTGATAGTACGTACCAACCTCTAAACTCAACCAGAAGGAAGCAATGCGAGTTTAAGTAATATATTAATTATTTGACGACACGTTTGGTCTAGTGGCTAGTAATCCTAGCTGTTAACCAAGCGGTCGCGGGTTCGAATCCGGCTAGGG
This sequence comes from Synanthedon tipuliformis, assembly GCA_947623395.1. Classification (NCBI taxonomy): domain Eukaryota; kingdom Metazoa; phylum Arthropoda; class Insecta; order Lepidoptera; family Sesiidae; genus Synanthedon; species Synanthedon tipuliformis. Next base: position 6,064,368 of record OX392417.1, on the reverse strand, counting down.
AAATGTTTATGTATATAACATTTTACCTTTGTATCTAAGTCATGGATGTTTTGTATATATAATATGTATGTAAGTATTTACAAAAAAGGAATGTATGTCGTATATCAATTGACTGGTATCCATAATAAAACATTAAGTTGCTTACTTTGGAACTAGATGGTGCTGTGTGGAATGTGTGAATATACTTATTTATTTATTTATAAATAAAATGTTTTAATAAATAATACATTTAATATAAGTAACATATTTTAATTATTTATTGTATTATATTGGAACGTGATTAAGTCATTAATACTATTATGTATGCTCGAGATAAAAACTTATTTATTTCCCTGAAGACTACTATGCATCTTAAGTGGTATTATCGTTTCTTCAAGATATTTCTAATACATATTCTACAAACTTATATACCTATAGTTTTTAACTTACACAAGTACGTTGTACGCACTCGTGAACGCTGCTGGTTGTACGATAATATAGGAAGATTGTTGCAAATACTAAATTCTCCGAAGCTAGAGTTCAACAATACATTACAATTAATACTTACTTCAATAAAGTTATTTTATAAAACAAACAATGAAAAAACTATTTCACTAGAAGTAAACTTCCATCTTGTTTCTATAAAAAAAATCAGACTGCGATGCCGCTACTAAATATTTTTGATCTTTTGGAACTTTCAAATTAAGTCACATCGGTAAATCTATTTTCGAAATGGCAACGAAAGGCTACTAAAGAAATACACATAAAAGAATTTCTTTGCCGAATTTAGAGAAAGTGATTCGTCTTAACTTTTATTTTGTGATCGTGAAACTTGTACATTTAGGGGCTAAAAAATTTGAATCCAACTTTGAGAATCAATATTTAAAAAGTGTAAAAGTTGAAAACGAAATAAATCTTTTAAACTACGTTTTTTTATCGAAATTCTTTTCTACCCTTTCGAGACGGAATCCGTCATTATTGCATATTTGCTTCGCAAAATATTAATATTCACCGTAAGTATGAATCTTTTGTTGGGAACGTAAGATTAGATATGTAAGTAATATAAAAAAATCGTTTTGCAATGAAGTCGACATACCCTCACTTGTCGGTTCACTAATTTATCATATTTAATTTCTCAGCCAGTTACACTTTATATAATTATACAGTTTTGTATATCATACTTAATTTCTCAGTCAGTTTATGAGGAACTAAAGGTTAGTGATATAGATAAAGACTGTCGCAGATCGTTTAGGATGCGGTCGCCGGCACAGCAGGCCTCGGCAATTAGATTAGTGCTGATAGGGGAGCAAGCGGCTATTGTTTGCCGTGGTAAATAGACGCAAGCATCGGGAGGAAGCGCTAACAATGCCGTTCGTCCGCCGATAATGCTTGCAGCCCTGAACGATCAATCTTTGGGCTATTACAATGTTTTAGCGCCTTGATGTATTGTTTCAGCTTCAATAAAGTTTTGATGAATTTTCATGTTCTCGCCGAGCCTTTGTTGAAACTGAGGCGTCGGATATTGATGAATAATTTGACGCCTAAGTAATGTTGTTGTAATTATTCAAAGGCGATATCGCGTTTCCTCTTTGTTTATTAACAATCCACGGAGTTTTGTTAACTTTTTAAGCGTAGGCGGAATACGCATTTTTGTGTGGCTTTAATTTTTATTTACAGTTACATGGGTTATTTGTTAATCTATACTTATAAAGAGAAAAGATTGGTACTTTTGTTTGTAACGAGCTGTTTTGTCAGCGTAACTTTATAAAATACTAGGTGTTGCATGCGACTTCTATAGGTGAAAGAATTTTCAAAATCGGTCTAGTAGTTATTCATTACAAATATACAAATCTTCTCTCTTTATAATATAAGTATGGGAATATAAATAGCCTATGTTACTCGCTGATAATGTAGCTTTCTATAGATGAAATAATTTTCAAATTAGGTCCAGTATTTTTTTCTCTTTTTAAACTCAAAAACTACTGGACCGATTTTAAAGTAGAGAACACTGAGTTTCGCAGTCATAATTTTGGGTATCCCGTCTGTCGGCAGTATAACAACCTCCTTACAGAAGTAATTGATTACATAAGTTACAGATGTTATGTTTTTGTGTGTGAGTAAGGGATACCAGAGCTCATTTCCCTATACCTTCCTAATCCCTTCTCTTTAATCTAAGGTCTATAGACCACTTAGGTCTATAAACCTAAGTGTTCTATAGACACTAAGGTCGGTAGAGTACTTGCAGCACGAGATATATACTTACCATCAAGTGGTATATTAACCTGTCTGATGACTTTACATACATTAAAATAAGAAACAATATTTAAGGTATAATTCTATACGTAAAAACAAATTTTTATTTCGTTTGATTTGAATTTACTAAAGCCGGCTTAATCCGAGTTACTCGGAATATTTTCTGGAAAATCTGAACTCGGTTTGCATGACGTCAGAGAAAATGCTAGTAGGTGTCGAATTTTCTGGTTGAAATTCAAAATGCAAGTAGGGATCTCGGGAACGGTTTACATCACATAGTAGGCTACACGTGCGAGGATTCAATGAACAATATATTTCATCCTGCGCCATGATTCGCCGCTTAAACGCGATAGGGAAATCGTAAATTCAAAGAAAAGAATTTTCTTTATAGTCCCCTAAAAAGTTTCACACGAATTTCAACATATGCGGCAGCGTGAGAGCGAACGGCACCAAATTATAATGCCATCCGTTTTTCTAGACACCCTTTTCAAATTTTCTTTTACAATATGACGCGTATCATAATATGCGTTTTATTGGTACATAAAGAGATCTCTTTGGGAAATAAAATATGACCGTTTGTTGTGTTGTTGTGATATTTTTCATGTGCGCGCGGGACAGCGGCCCGTCGAGAATGTATTACGAATGGGTGAAATAAAAAAAATACTGAAAAATGTGATATTTGAGCGGAAAGGCAATCGCGAAACTATAAAAGTAACGTACTCGTCGGCACGCTACACTCCACCATAATATTTAAAGTCAGCAGTGTGGAATCTTGTATTTATTTTCTTGAAATCAACTACATACTACAGGGGCCCTTGTCAAAGTAACCATTTAAAATGATAACGAAACGATAACGAAGTTCGAAAGAATAAAATGTATCACGTTATTTAGTTTTTTTTTTTCAAACTACGTTATCGTTTCGTTATCGTTTTAAATAGTTACTTAGACTTGAACTGCTTTCGATCTATAACATCAAAGCTGTTAGATTAGGTATGTGTGATTAATAAATTTACGTGCAGACACATAATAATATGTGTGCCTAATTTAATGTAACTCCATTAAGCTGCTTTCGTGTTATTGAGGAACAAAAATACAAGCATCAGGTTATCTATTAGCTGTCAGTCAGATAGATCCCTATTTATTGTGAACTGGAAAACAATTTTAGGTACCTATGTTACCTACCGTTTTTTACGTATATTGTGAATACGCGATGTAGTCTGCGGTTATGCGAGCCTGACAACTCCCGAATCTGTTTTGGGCGGACACACGATAGACTTTTCAATGGAACCTTTTGTTCCTCAACGTAAAATTTTCACGCGGTTACTTTGAAGAAGATAAAATACTTTTTTAACTTGTTCCTTCATGCAAAGAATGTGGGCGATAAAGTATTTGCATGAATTATGCAATGTATTGGTATTATTATTTTTACAGTATAGTTTACCGTTATCGATATAACGTAAGTTCGAAATCTAATTATCTAAATAAAAGTGCAAAATTGGTCATATTAATATTGAATAATTCGGACCGGCAAGCGCAGCGTAGGACGTTTAGCCATTGGTGTATGTCCGCAGCCTTCCCCCTTGGACCTTTTTCTTCTGTCTTTTTCATGGGGGAAACTGCCGCCCGTCGTAAGGTCCCCAAAGGTACCTCCACTTTCGGTTACGCCGAGGTTCTGACAGGAAGCGTAGCCCATCCCGCGTTGGATAGACATCGTGGGCACCGATGTCATGCCATAACGTCCCTGAGACCCCGCCCATCAACGACCTCGCTAGAAAGCCGGTGCGAATCCGTCATAACCCCGCAGTGTCCCCTACACTGACGGGTGTCCAAGAGGATTTCCCAATGTTAAAAAAAGGTCTATCCCCAAAGTGGACAGACGACCTGATAAGATCGGCAGGTCGACGATGGATTCAGGCTGCTTCTGACCGTTCTTCTTAACACTAAAGACAACTGAAATTCTGTATATTATTAAAATAAGTTTTAAAATTGTAAAATGTCTTGGGATATTCACAGTATCTATAACTTCCTTTGAATTTCAGTATTTATGACATTTTTAAACTCATCATATTCCGAGTTTGCATACAACACAGACCGAAATCTTAAGTAAAGGATGGATAAAATCGCTATTAGATGGTTGTTGAGAAGCTTATTGCGCAGTGATAAATGACATGAAAGTTGTTAAATTGCCATAGAAAGAACATGGTCTGAAATTATGATGTTTGCACGTGATAACATAACAGGTATTACGAAGGCGCGCCTTTTGTGAAATATCGGTTACGAATGCTTTTGACAACTCGCAGTTATATTGGAGAAGAATGAGCGGGACATGACTTTTCGCGAATTCCGATTCGCGCTTGGTGAAAAGAAAAATGTGCATTGAAAATTATTCGATGTTCCTACTACTTTTATAGTCTACACACAGCTATAATAAACGAACGTTCTTTCTAATATTGGTTTCAGTAGATTGTTTTTTGGTTAAGGTCGTCAGTTACTACAAGTACGGGAATTTATTGTCATTTTTTACAAATATGTAAAGCATACAAGAAAAGTGCTTTATCAATTTCGATCACAAATTCCATTCATTTCAAAATTCGCTAAGGCATAGATTTGAAATAGGTATTGATTACTGATTGACATAATTTGTCATAACTAATAAAGTTAGCAATAGAAATTGTCACTTTGAATTTTCAAAGGAAAACAGACCTTATCATTCTACAACATACAAAGATTTATTTGTTATTTACTTTATTTGTTGAGTTTACATTTACGAAAATATACAATAGTATAAGTTTCTATATTGTAAATAAAGTAATTGTTTTAAAACACTGTGTTTAATTGACTGATGGTCGAAAGAGCCGACCGATCGTTCCATTTATTTTGCGTGTTTTGTAATATCGTGATTGATTTCGGTGCTGGCCCTAACGATACATGAAAATTTCACACTCATTAAATCACGTGCCGCGGGAGTGAAATGTTCGCGAGGACTCTCCTCCAATAACGGCCCAATAAATATGACTTTTGATCGCTCAATTAATACCTTTTTATAGGCGAACGTTGCACACATAATTTCATAAAAGAATCTAATTAATTATTGTATTGCGATAGTTAAAAATTCACCGAATTGCGTAGTTCTTCATGAGAGCTGTTCCTGAATTTGTAGACTTCAACTAACAAGGGATGAATTTGCTGTCACTATGCTGACTTATAGGTACTCTGTAATCTGCAATTTGTTTGTTTCTTTTTCTTCCTAAAGGTACTCTTCATTACTGAATGCTTGCCGTCAGCTCTGAAAACTTGTGCCTCTCCTGAACCAGAAGAAACAGACGTTCTATACTAGAGTTTCCGATCCATGTCATGATTTTACGTAGCCAGGATTTCTTCCGCCTTCCAGGATGCTGTTTCGAGCGTTTTGAGATACTGAGGAATTTTGGACGAGAAGATGCGCGAATAGTGAGTCCCTAATATTTCTTTTTGCTTCCATCTACTTTTGTAGTTCTTTTTGCTTCCATCTGTCAAATAAAATTTCATCAAATAAGTAAACCAAATTAATAGTAATAGTTACAAAAAAAAACACTGGATGCAGGCTTATGCTTATACTTATACTTATATAGGCTTATACTGGTGGTTCACAAAAGACGCTTTTGTCTATTAGTGAGAGTCTGTTGGAGTCTTAATAAATTAATAACAAAATCTTGTGAGTTATGAACTTAATGCACAACATTATAATAAAATTAATTTAGATAATTGACAGTAAGAAAATAAAATTAACATTTATATTTGCATAATCAAATTAAATGTAGGCAGCTAGGTATTAATTAAAATTATGAAATTAAAAACTGGAAAAAAAAAACGCAATTCATTTTTTTAGTATCTATGTGAGTTGTGTACGAGCTTTCGTACATTTTTATTAACAAGAAAAGCCAGGATGAAATGTTTGTTAAGAAAAACGGTTTACTAAGCAGATGGAACCATTCCACTAGGAAGTAATATAAAGACACGTACGAGTGTTTCTCTTATTTTTACTTGATAAATAAGGAAATTCTATTTAAAAGAGAGCACGTCTATACCTTTTCTACGTGCTAACAAATAAGTTAAGAATGTAAACTGTTTTTATAAAATTCATGGTCGAAACGTGGAAACGTGACAATATGAAATCAAATCATATGTATATTAAGGAAATTTATTTGAATTATATTCAGTGTTCTCATATCAGTCAAGTTGATTATAACTACCCATAGTTGTATTCGTCTTAGACAAGTGTCAAGTCAACTCTTGATACTCGGGATCACTCAGTTTATCATGTAAAGGACTTACAATCCTTTACATTTTGGTCCTTCGAGCCGGATAGTCCGTGTGTGAGGATTTACGACCCTTGCACAATTGGTCTATCAAATAAGATTGCAACCAGCAATCAAGTGACAAAAATATTATAATTCAATTCGCCTGTGAACAATCTTGGCCGCGAGTACATCAAGAAGACTTCGACGGCAAGATCCACAGCGAAGTGCAGCATTAGCACGTACAACCAAATTTCGCCTGTGAACAACCTTGGCCGCGAGTACATCGAGAAGACTTCGACGGCAAGATCCACAGCGAAGTGCAGCATTAGCACATCAACAAAGGAAGAGTTCCTGTATGTAAGAACTTTCCATATTTTAATAAAAAATGGAGAAATTATTAATACTCCTCCAAACAATGTTCATTGACATAAAAGGGATCCTGACTGATTGCAAGAAGGATTCATCGAATTATGAAGCTTCCGTAGGCATTCTATCACGTATTGACACTTTGGACATAATGTGGAAAGACTTTATGTTTGAAAACAAGAAACATGACAATGTGACAGAATTACACGCTACAAAAAAGGAAGTCAGCAATTCGACGCAGAAAAGTCGAAATACTAAACAGATGAAGTCATCTGATAAAAATGACAAGCCTCGCAAATATCATTCTTTTCATTTATCTATGCCTAGATGCAAGCCATTATCTAGGTCATTGCATAAGTGTCCTTTATGCAAGTTTAATCATGCTTTATTCCAATGTCGGAAATTTAAGAAAATGACAGGCACTGACAAACTAGACGTGATAAAGAAACGTAATATATGCAAAAATTGTCTATATGTTCATGAAAAGAATTATTGTAAATCATTAAAGAGGTGTAAAAAGTGCAACGATGCACATAATACGCTATTGCATGACGCAAGCGCATCAATGTCAAGGCCGCATGATTCGATCGCGAGCCCAATAATGACAAACAAATGTAACACAGAAAGCATTTTTACACGATCAGCAAAAATTAAACCTGTTAAGAACAACAGTAACGTAAGTAAACCAAACTGCTCATCAACTATTTCACTACGTCCTACATTGGATCAAGTACCAAAGAGTACCGGTGTTGACACGTCACAGCCATTTAAGAGGAGACCAGTCAAACCTCGCGACAGTCTTCCATGGGAACGTTTAGCATCGTCATTTAAGAAGGATCGTCGAGACAACGAAGTGACATTGGAAACCCGGAACACAAAGGAGGAAGACAGCGTTCATTCTAATGCAGTGAACAATAGTGAAAAGGTAGAAAGTAAAAAAGAGGAGTTGGTGTTAGACCTTACACCTTACAGACCTTACAGTAGGGATAATGATGCTGAAAAAATCTCAGTGAAAAATAGTGGAAAAGTTGAAAGTAAAAAAGAGGTGGTGTTAGATTTTACACCTTACAAACCTTACAGTAAGGACAATGATGATGAAAAAATCGCAGGGTTACTACAAGTGCAAAATACCTACTTTCGTGCATTAATGAGGGCAATAAATAACATCAACATAGATGACATGCACGAAAAATGGCAAATTGAAAATAAAATAAAAATGTTAGAGTCACGATGGAATGATTACATTGAAAAACAACATATGCAGATTGACGGAATATTAGAAGGAAAACCGTCGCAATATTATGACGATTTTGCACAATATGAAAATTCATTCAGGTCATCAACACGTCAATTGTATAAGAAATTATATGCTTAAGTGTGTAAGCCATTTGACAAGAGACATAATAACTTAAATATTCATGGCATACACCATTACATTATAACATACATGATGACAGTTATTTACATTGCACTAAAGATTGGACTGTTGGTAACCTGGGCTTCCCTTTGAAAAACATTCTTCTTGAGAGGGGAGACTCGTCGAGACGACAGAGGAAAAAAGGAAACTAAGCAACCAGGAAAAACAAGGCAGTAACTTTAGAAAGTGTATATTATATAATTATGCTAAAGTGTAAAAAGCAGTAGGTGATAAGTGAAAATGCAAAAGTTAAGGTGTCATCTGACACTAGTCCTGTTGACAATTAAGGACATTAAGATGATAAGCTAGGACTTATCCCTAAAATTGTTATCATGTCATATATTTAAGAAAACATTTTAGATGCATTTTAGGTTGTCAATTAGCATTTGTTATTATGTTACATTTTTAACAAATTGTTCGTTTCCATGTTTTGTATAATTGTTGATAAAAGTTACTTTTCTCTGGCGGCAGTATGTACGAGCTTTCGTACATTTTTATTAACAAGAAAAGCCAGGATGAAATGTTTGTTAAGAAAAACGGTTTACTAAGCAGATGGAACCATTCCACTAGGAAGTAATATAAAGACACGTACGAGTGTTTCTCTTATTTTTACTTGATAAATAAGGAAATTCTATTTAAAAGAGAGCACGTCTATACCTTTTCTACGTGCTAACAAATAAGTTAAGAATGTAAACTGTTTTTATAAAATTCATGGTCGAAACGTGGAAACGTGACAATATGAAATCAAATCATATGTATATTAAGGAAATTTATTTGAATTATATTCAGTGTTCTCATATCAGTCAAGTTGATTATAACTACCCATAGTTGTATTCGTCTTAGACAAGTGTCAAGTCAAGACTTGATACTCGGGATCACTCAGTTTATCATGTAAAGGACTTACAATCCTTTACAAGTTGTGTATGCAAAAACAGCCATTGTATGAAAACTAGTCTATTCATTCTATCTATAATGACAATTAGAAGCTTGATCAGAAACAGAAGCTGGCCGCGTCTTCAGTATCATGGTAGTATCTCAATAATGACATCTTATTTATTTGCACAAATAAGTCCATGAATTTCTTTAATACACAATGCCCTTATTTCTACTTGAAACTAGTTCCCTGGATACTCTGAAATTTACAATTCAATAGAAGCTGCACAAGGCTTTGCATGCCAATACGTCCATTTGGGACACATACGATCGACTTCCTATCTGAAAGATGAATGAAATCATTCAAATGGCAAATCCCGTTCATTTCAAAACCGCATACTTGTTATTTTCTGACGTAAAAGGAAATTTTAAACCTAAAGTACATTTTAACAAATAAAACACTTAAATACTTATGAATTTATTTTATTTTAAAAATCGTTTAAAAATAAACACTTAAAAAAACTTACAGATGATTTCTCAATGAATTGATTAGAAAACATTTCTTTCCTGTGAGATGATGTCCAAAAAAGCAGAATCGACAAATTTCCATAATCAATTCTGGGAAACCGGACACTGAAATGCAATCGCCATGAGACCATTATTCAATCGAAACGATATATCTCGTACCCCGAACTGGAGCGTAGCGATAGCTGGCTCCGCAAAAGTTGGCACGGGTGCCGCCCGAGACCACTGCCAATTTCCATTAGCCCATCATCCAAAACGAAAAAATGCACACGATCATTTTTTCATTCAATTAAAATTGGCCACCAACCAAATCGGTTAGACATTTACCACGTGCATAGGCGAGTCGTTTCAAATGTGTTCCCCTAAATAGATTCATGGGGTTCACTCGGTATATGAATCACAATACAGAATGTTTTTTTTTTTATATTCACACATTCCACACAGCACCATCTAGTTCCAAAGTAAGCAACTTAATGCTTGTATTATGGATACCAAACAGTTGATATATTACATACAATACTTTTTTTTGTAAATACATACATATTATAAATATAAAACATCCATGACTCAGGTACAAAGGTAAATGTTAACACATAAACATTTGCCCCTAGCGGGATTCGAACCCGCGACCGCTTGTTTAACAGCTTGGTTACTAGCCACTAGACCAAACGTGTCGTCAAAATTGAAAGCAAACATTTTGTTTTAATTTTCTTTAAAGCTACCATAACTTATTATTGAGAAGTTGACAAGCAGGCTAATGGTTAAATTTATAATACTATCGTCGTTTAGGGGTTTAAGTAACATCAGGAGGATGCAGCTATGTTGGGAATTTACCAGTTTTTTTTTATGAAATAGGTCGGCAGAAACAGTTCTACTTGAAGGTAGGTGGTTACTGTCACCTCATAAAATACTAAGAAAGATTTAAATGCTCAGTCAACCTTAATAGAACAAAGAACTAGCAAGCTCTTGAGTACCTTACTTACTTATAAAAAGAAAATGTGTAGTTATTTCAAGGTTTAAAAGAATAATTTTATTGATCAATGGTTAATACTATTTCTTAATTTTACTTAATTAAGTAAAATTCTATTTTATTAGCCCTTCACGGCGACAACATCACAAATCCATAAGTTTTCAATATCGTGAAGTTAACTCGGGTTTTGTTCCCAGTAACTCTTCGATCTGAATATCAAAAATGTGGAAGCGGTCGTCAGTAACCGAGACACGTATATCGGGACCCTATCACTTCGCTCTTTACTTACTTGCTCGGCGCCATCTGCACATTCTCTACCTAATCCAATAACAAATTTGATTATATAACAATATAGGACCTACCAGTTTTTTCCGGGATCTTTTTTCTGAAGAGCATAACAACATAATATTCACGGAAATATTAACGGAGCTGACAGTACTTAAGATATTGGACATCCAGTGTCGTGCGTATGATATGGCCACATTTAGCCATAATGAGTTGATTTTTTTATTGTTTAATTTGATTGAAGTCAAAAATATTCAACATTTACATAAGATTTCCAGAAAAATGACGAATTATTATTAGTTCGGTATTAGCATAACTAATTTAAAAATAAATAAATAGAAAAAAACCGAACTATTTTTAAGTAGGTCCCAGTCTCAGCGAACCAGCGTGCCAGAATACAAAGAGTATGAGAGATTGTCAAAATTAACTTTGCTACAAAGTACAGAAATACAATAATTTAACAAACTCTGAACGAGATGCTGTCAGAGAATAAAATTATGTTATTCTATGAATACATTAAGAATCACTTAACATTAAGAAAATGAAGAAAAATATTTTTTTTTAATATAACAGCAAGTGAAGCAATACCTGATCGCCTCTAAAAAACAATCATCAGTTGCGTTAAGTATATGTACTATAATTTCCTCATTTATTTTCCTAATTTGATTAGTAAATTAATGTGTTAGAATATTTAATTAATACGTTAAAGTTGCTTGTTTTCACGTACTCGTACGTATGGGTGAACGCGTACTAGAATTTGATTGAGAGTTCACACGGCTTATAATGTATGTGACGGTGGCATACATTCGCCGCACAACCGCGAAACCAATTACAGTTCGCTGTTCACGCCAAACTCAAAGTTTCGACTAAGATTATATTCATAGCACACATAACGGCCTGTACAATCGGAATAACGAAGTGACCTGAAGAGCTCACTGAGATCACGTCAAGAGGCCATTAAGGCGCCCTCCGTCGCGCCAATCTTCTTGAGTATCACATCCAACTCTTATAACAGACACTGTTGAAATTTCTATTTATTTTAAAGAACCACTGTTGAAAAGGAACAGAATAATACAAATTGATTTCCGTATTAATTAGTGATGTCAGTCATATTTGTTCCTCACAAACTTTGCTCGGGACACGCGTGATTGATGAGTATGAATTTTTTATGTATCGTTAACTCGAACGTATTTCATCAACCTTGGCATCGTACAAACACTGTTGACCAGTAATTTTCTCTTAAGCTTAAAAGCAAGGGCTGCTTTTTTATATTTAGGTCTGCAAACAGGCTGAAGGTCCACTTGATGGTGATGGTTATTGTCACTTGTCCCACGTTACACAAGCAATGCCACAAGTGCTGAAAGTGCGCTGCCGACTACAGTAAGATTAAGGATAAGGAATTTGAAAGGGATAGGAAAATGGGCTCTGACATCCCATACTCACTCACCGAAATAACGTTCTACGCTAGTTTTCGCGCAGTATGCGCTGCCACTACTTTCCATAATTATCCTCACCAGAGTCAACTTTGGAAAGTTTAATCGAACTCTGGAACAGACTAACCCTAACCATCATCCAACGTGCTCATAGCAATTCATGATTATAACAAATACCTAGACAAAAATAAATAAAATTATAACGCCATTCGATTCTTTCGTAAACTTCTGTACTTTCAAAACTTTCATGATTTCATTTCTTCAAGTTTCATTGGAGTAAAGGAGTTTCGCTCTAACTTTCCGTTCAAATAATTTTATTTGCTTTGCTTTGTAATTATTTTTATTGAAGAAGATAAATTTAAGGTTTAGTAATTTTAAATATCAACCCATTACCCCGTAAAATATCGGGATGTGTGCTGTTGAGTTTTGATATATGAATAAGGGATGTCAGACTTCGTTTCCCTATCGCTTAGTTCTTAATCCTTTACCCTTTATCGGAAGCGTACTTGTAGCACTTATTGGTTTTGTTTGTATTTATAGGCGAAGATAGCCTATCACCAAGACCAACCATTAGCTTGCCTGCAAAACTGTACACAGAATAAGTAAAATATTTATTTTTTACCAAATAAATAAATAATCGATTTAAAACTTCGTTAAAAAAATTTGGTGTTATTTTTTTAAATGAAGCTCTTCACGTGACTGAAATTTCAATATAGAACAAAGAGCTTACAAAATGGACGATGTTGAATGGAACTGTTTCAAAATCTATTGCAGCAGACGTATTGAATCAATAAGTTTCATTGGGTTAACTAAAACATGTTGGGGCGGACCATACCAACACATATATTCGCTAAGTAAGTACCTAGATGCTTCTGTTGATAGATCTTTTATCGGATTGTTTGGACATTTGCCCCTTTAAAGTTTTAAGCTGGTATTGTTGTTCCGCTCTGAACGCAACATGAATGGAAACACAGACACACCTTGTAAAAATCAATAAGTAGTCAATGAAAATTCTATTTTAAAATTCTATTATTCATTAAGAATTCTAAATTCATAGAACTAAATTCATGAGCAAAATACTCGTAGAACAGTATATTCTACGAGTATTGAATACGTATAGGTCAATCAACTATAGTTAAAGAGAAGTTAGCAAGACTCACAGTAATTTTTGCAAGGCTAAATAAAAATCTTTGAAAATATAAGGGTTTGATCTTTTTTTATTTTTATGACCATGTGTTAAGATTAGACAGCCTGCCAATTAATGGCATATAAGTCTACAACACTATATGTCTCATTAACGAAGTAGACGGTTAAAAATGGTATAAGCATAAAAGAACAACATAGTAGTATAATAGTAGCATAATAAAAAGAGCGATCAAAAAAGACGGTTTTTGTATATATTTAAAAAAATTCTTCGTGCGAAGCCGGAGACGGTTCTTCTAAACAACCTAACGAATATTGATATAGTTCTTGCATTTCACGAAGGCGAACGGGATTTACTTGTAGTAAACACTTGTACAGACAAGTGACACATATACAGATATGTGTCACAGTGTGCGTAAGATCGAAAGGAGAATTTAGAATAAAAATAAAATAGAATCCTACAATGCCGCTCGCAACTTACCGCTCCGTCAGACACGCACACTATCGCAATGTGCGTGTACACTGTTATAACCCTCAAATGTCCCTTTTAACCCTGACTCAAGCCTAAACCCCTCTCTCCTCGCCCTCAACGCTCCGCTCTGCGGTCACGGAGAGAATCAGTCTTCATCCAAATCTTGACCAGTTCAGACGCATTCTAGTTCCATTTCTATTTCTAATTCTTTAATCAATCTTGTGTTAACCTAAACCTAATTAAATTGTAATTCTAGTTTTATAGTGTGTTTAAAATAAAATCATTTTTTTAAAAAGACTTTTACAATTTCCCATATAACATTGGTGGCAGCGCAAAGGGATCTCAAAAGGTCCTCGGTACGACTCCGACTCCTTCAAAAGACAAACAATTGTGTTAACTCCAATCTTCTTTTTTATATAAAAGTGTTAATCCAGTGCAAAATCATACCAAAATCTGTGAAAGTGCTAAAGTGTTAAGTGCTCTCAAAATCATTGCTCGCAACAGCGATGCACATCGCCCGCCTTACCGCCGCATTCGCATACGTGCTGTAAGTCATAACATTAATCAAGACTAAATAAACTTTTTTTTTTCTCCCTGCTATTGCACCATATAACCTTTACAATGGCAAATCCGAAACCCGAAACATTCGTCCTAGAGGTCGACGACCGCCAACCTACTGGTAATAAATCAAAGACAACCTCACCGAAATATCCTACAGTACCAGCAGAAATAGACCTCAATATCTTATTCAAGTTTATAAGCCCATATGATGGCCAAAGGGAGACATTGAACGCCTTTATTACGAATTGTGATAATACCAATGATTTAGCTTTAGAACAACAAAAACCGATTCTCTTCAAGTATATCTTAAGTCAACTAAAGGGCAAAGCGGAAATTGCCTGCTCCATTAAAGAATTCAACAATTGGGAACAGTTAAAAAACTTCCTAAAAAATCAGTTTTGCGAAAGAAAACATTACTCTCATCTATTGACTGAATTGCAAGAAAGCAAACAAGGTCCGCAAGAGAATGTTAGCCAGTTCGCTCTGAGAATAGAGACGTGTCTCTCACTTCTACTTACCGAAATCTCATTATCAGCATCAAAAGCCAAAGAAACACCAGGCCGAATCGCGGCTATGGAGGATCTAGCACTCCATCACTTCATGATTGGACTCCATCCGAGAATAGCACTAATCGTGAGATGCAGATCCCCAAAAACCTTGAATGAAGCAATAAATTTAGCAATCTCCGAAGAACGTATCCAACAAACTATATATAAGAAAAATGTAAATCTAGATAATAAGTTTCCCAAACCAAAATCTTCCAATTCCCCATTCCGTCCTACTCAGAATCAAGGACAATTCCGCAACAATCAAAATCAAAATAACCTTAATAACAACCCTAACAGTTGCAGATATTGCAAAGCAATGGGCCACACCATTGAAAACTGTAGAAAACGAGAATACAATAATAGTCGATCTCCTAAGCCCAACTATGCTTCAAACTCGGGGTACAAACCCCAACAGCAATACATCAATTATGTTAACAATAACGAAGACTCTACCCAATATATCGACCCTATAACAAAAAACGATTAAGTGGCTCGTACCGGTGTCATACGAGACACCATTCATTCAAAAACGGCACCAGCCCATCCACTGAATCCGCTGTATCTAATATCACTGAATCCGCTGTATCTAATATCGCTGAATCCGCTGTATCTAATATCACTGAATCCGCTGTATCTAATATCACTGAATCCGCTGTATCTAATATCGCTGAATCCGCTGTATCTAATATCACTGAATCCGCTGTATCTAATATCACTGAATCCGCTGTATCTAATATCACTGAATCCGCTGTATCTAATATCACTGAATCCGCTGTATCTAATATCACCGAATCCACTGTATCCAAAACCACTGAATCCTCTGTATCCAAAATCACTGAATCCTCTGAATACACTGAATCAAATAATTGTAAATCTACCATACCCAACACTGAATCATCCGAAATCTTTGAAATTAATACCAATCAAAAAAATTTACTACTCCCTTATGTCCTATTATTCTCCGATATCTCCGAATTTCCCCTGTCGCTCCTTATCGACTCCGGGTCAGCAGTTAGCATTATAAAATCTTCCTGCCTACAAAATCTCCCTAAACTAAATAGAGAACAAATCATACTTAAAGGCATTGAAGCCAATAACACAGTTACAAAGACTCTGGGTCACTTTCCATTAAAATTCTATATCAATGACTCTTCAAATAAGTTCATAAAACACAAAGTCCATGTTGTAGACAAAATACATCTCCCATACGATGGCATTATCGGTTCAGATATGCTAAAATCATTCGGCTGCAACATCGACTACGTCACAAACAACCTTTATATTAAAAATATCCAGATTCCTTTACAATTCCATGAACCAACTTACCACATCCCTGCTAGATCCGAAATGATGATAGAATGTTCCGTCTCTAATCCTGAAATTAAAGAAGGCCTCATACTAGACCAAACCCAAATTAAAGACATTCTCATAGCCAATTGTCTAGTCAAAGTAAAAAGTAATAATAGAATTAACATAACCGTTGTAAACATCTCTGAATCTCCTAAATCCCTCAGTTCCAATCTAAATCTAACACTTATCCCTATAGACCCTATCCAATCCTCTGTAACTGAAAACGATTCAACAAATTTCCCAATAAATGCATTACAAACTCGATCATCATACGACCGTACTCAAGAAGTATTGAACCAATTAAGAACTTCACATTTAAACAGCGAAGAATCAAACTCACTCTATGACATATGTTCTTACTATTCCGATGTTTTTCATTTACCAGGTGAACCACTGACTTCAACAACAGCCTTAACTCATGAAATCAAAACGTCCTCTGATCAACCCATTAATGCAAAAACATACCGATTCCCTGAATTCCATAAACAAGAAGTTCAAAAACAAATAAATGAAATGCTTAATAATGACATTATCCAACCATCCTCATCTCCCTGGTCTGCACCCATTTGGGTAGTTCCAAAGAAACTAGACGCTTCTGGACAACGTAAATGGAGAATCGTAATCGATTATAGAAAATTAAACGACATCACCGTTGGTGATTCATATCCTATACCAAATATCAACGAAATATTAGACCAACTAGGTAAATCTAGGTACTTCTCCACCCTGGATTTAGCATCCGGGTTCCATCAGATAAAAATGTCAGCACAAGATGCACCCAAAACAGCTTTCAGCGTCCCTCAAGGACACTTCGAATTCAAACGCATGCCATTCGGACTGAAAAATGCCCCTTCAACTTTTCAACGTCTCATGAACACTGTTCTTTCAGGCCTACAAGGCATACACTGTTTCGTCTACCTTGACGATATCGTCATCTATTCCTATGATTTAAATTCACACATCAAAAACCTTGAAATAGTGTTCAAACGTCTTAGAGAATTCAACCTCAAACTCCAACCTGACAAATGCGAGTTCCTTCGTAAAGAAGTCTCATATCTCGGTCATCTTATAACAGATGAAGGTGTCAAACCTGACCCCAATAAAATCAAAGCTGTATCCGAATATCCAACACCTGAATCTCCAAAAGATGTCAAATCCTTTCTAGGTCTCATGTCATACTATCGCAAATTTATTCCTGACTTTTCAAAAACAGCAAAACCACTAACTCTTCTTTTGAAAAAGTCCACTCCCTTCAAATGGGAAAACGAACAACAATTAGCCTTCGAAACTTTAAAGAAACGTCTCATTTCTCCTCCACTCTTAATATATCCCGATTTCTCACATCCTTTCACATTGACGTGTGACGCTTCCAATTTCGCCATCAGCGCGATCCTCTCACAAAAACGATCCGGTAAAGAAAACCCTATATCCTTCGCTTCTAGAACACTAAATAAAAATGAAATCAATTATAGTGTTACCGAAAAAGAACTACTAGCCATTCTATTTGGTTGCAAAACCTTTAGACCGTATCTATATGGACACAAATTCCAAATAGTTACAGATCATAATCCATTAAAATGGTTATTCAAACACAAAGATCCCTCTAGTAAACTAATTCGATGGAGATTACAACTAGAAGAGTTCGACTACGAAATTGTCTATCAAAAGGGTAAACTTAACACAGCTGCAGATGCACTGTCCAGGTACCCAATTAATATTCTAAATACCTCTGATCCTGACTCTATTCTAGCCCAACCAACGTCAAATTCCCCAAATCTGGAAGACATTGCCAATCCTACCATATCACCAAGTGATCTAATACCTCTCGATGTCTTACCACAGTCTAGTCCCTTGAATCTTAACGACTTAGACTTACCTTCTCTGGATCCATCCTTAGAAGTAGGTTCTCTCCCGAATTCGCCTTTTAATCCAGAAATCATTGAAAATCCAATAACCGCAAATGAGGAAAATGAAACATTCTCCTCCCCTATTGTCGATAACAATACCTATTCTGATTTCTTAAATGCTATGTCCAACAGAGAATATACTTTTAATACTAAAATTCACGAATACGTAAATCCTTTACTATCCTCTGATTCAAAAATAATCATTATTCCAACATCAATCGACTTCGACGAATCAATTCCATACATAGAAGAAATTCTAGCCAACTACAACAATACAACTGAACTTCTCGACAAAGAAAGAACCTTATATTCCTCACTGAAAATAGAGTTAAATAATAAATCCTATTATTTCCTTTTCGTTAAAGTCCATCATTTCGATAACATAGAATATCCTGATTTATTTAAATCACTACTTTCCCTTAAAACTGATTTGCTCACAAAGCTCGACGAAATTCCCAACGAAATTGCTATATCCGACTTCAAAGATCCTTTCTATAAACCATCTTTTACAAAATTGTACAATATACTAGGATTCCTGTTCAATAATACTAACATATCTATTAAAATTTATAAAAACTCATTGATTTACCCAGTTCCCACTGAAATTCCTAAAATACTAAAGGACAACCACGACCTACCCATTGCAGGTCATATCGGCACTTCTCGAATGTACAATCGAATAAAAGAAAGATACTATTGGAAAAGAATGAAATCAGACATTGAAAATTACGTAAAAAAGTGCTACAAATGCCAAACAAACAAAGCACTCCATCAAACTAATCGAACTCCCATGGTAATCACTTCTACTTCCACCGCGCCTTTCGAAAGAATAAGCCTCGACATTGTAGGTCCTCTTCCGGAAGCCGGTCAAATAAAATTAAAATACATACTAACTCTTCAAGATGACTTGACCAAATACTCTATAGCCTATCCTATTTCAAATGCTTCAGCAGAAGAATGCTGTGAATGTCTTATCCATTTTATATCCCTGTTCGGAATACCTAAAATGATCCTAACTGATCAAGGAACTAACTTTACCGCCGAATTATTCAAGAAGACTTGCGAATTCCTAAAAATAAAACAATTATGGTCTTCACCTTACCATCCCCAAACACAAGGCGCTCTAGAAAGAAGCCATTCAACACTTAAAGAATATCTAAAAAGCTATGTAAACGATCACCAAACGAATTGGCATCGATACGTTTACACTGCCATACTCACTTACAACACTAACGTTCATACGACTACTAAATTCACCCCTTACGAACTACTTTTTGGCCACAAACCTTATCTTCCCGATTCCATTTATAAATCTATTCCTGACAATACATACCCAGAATACGTAAAAATGCTAAATCACCGCCTCAAATTATGCCACGAAAAGGCACTACAAAACATAACAAAATCTAAAGAAATCTCTAAAACCTACTATGACCAAAAGACTCGTCCTATATTATACAAAATTGGAGATATGGTATATCTCAAAAATCATGTAAGACTACGCAAAGCCCTTTCACCTGTCTGGAAAGGACCTTACAAAGTAGTAAAAATCCATGGAAACCATACTCTTTCCCTTCTCATAAATCGACGTCATGCCAAACACCATTATGACGAACTAAAATTAGCAACTATTTAAAGTTTATGTTAAGTTAAAAGTTTAGTTAAACAATATAATATAATCTTGTATTTTTAGTTTAAGTATTTAGGTATACTCGTAACAAATAATTTTAATTCTAATTAATAATTTCCCTTATTTCCAATTCTATACTTTATCATGTATTAATATTATTTTATTTTATTTCAGTGTGGTGACACATGCACACCCACAACTAATCCAACCAATAACATCAAGTCCCGGCCTATACTTTGACTATGTCGGGAAACTGAAAATCAAAAACGGTCATCTCGACGTTATCATTCCCATCGACATTTCCCACCTACAACTCCATATCGAAAACATCAAGTCAGTACTAAACGATGTAGAATATATATGCAAACAAAGTTCCAGTATGAACGATCTCGAATGTTACAATCTATTAGACCCATTAATTACGCGATACAATGATATCCTTAAAACATACAAATCCCTTAGTCACATATTAAACAATAAATCCAAAAGATCTTCCTGGTTCGGAGGCATTGGCTCCGTTCTTAAATATGTATTCGGCACATTAGATGAAAACGATGGCTTAAAATATGACGACGCTCTAAAAACCCTCTACTCCAACCAAAACAAATTAAAACTTTTAACCGAACAAAATATTCTCATGACTTCTACTACACTAAAATCTTACAACGATTCTATACAAAAATTAAAAACTAATGAAATCCTTTTAAACAATGCAATTGAAAGTCTTGCAACTTATTCTAAAAATATCTCAGACATCTCCTACAACCTAAGGGTTGACTCAAAATTAAATAATATAATAAACAATCTAGAAACAAATATATTAACTCTGTCCTTCCAAATGGAAGACTTAAACAATGCCATAATGTTTGGTAGCAAAAATATTTTAAGTCCTTCGATTCTGACTCCTACACAACTGTATCATGAACTTTCCGATAACCATAGATACCTAAGTAATAGTGTACAACTACCTATAAGTTTAGATTTAAGTTCAATACATGTGTCAATCAGTATCTCCAATATAAAGTGTTTTTACCATAACTATAATATAATATTCATCCTACAAATTCCACTTGTGCATCCAAAAGATTTCGACATCTTTCACATTCTACCCTTACCAATTCCTCATAATCCTGATAATCCTCAATCCTATTCTACACTAATTCCATCTCTTAGCTATATAAGCATTACTATTGTAAAATAAATAACTTTAATGATTGTAATATTATTAATAAGGAACTATACTTATGTAATGTCCACACCATTTTGTCAACTTCTACAATTCCTACATGTGAAACAGAAATACTGTCAAAAGCAATACATTCTATCCCCGAAAATTGTAACACCAAATTCCTACATGGTGATCTCAACATTTGGCAAAAACTTTACTCTGGTTCTTGGATATATGTAGTTTCCAAAGAAACCAAAATTTCTATTGACTGTAATTTATCCCAAACTCAAGAAATAAAAATAATCGGTACTGGTATGTTAAACCTACCCAAAAACTGTACAGCTTATTGTAATGATATTTACTTAATTCAGAATTATGAGTATAACATTAGACCAAAACTGATCCAATCAGACTTTCACTTAATTAACGATACATGCTGCAATATCGATCAATTTAAAGTAGTAAAACCCAAACTAGAACCTGTAAAATTAATGAACATAGACTTAAGAACCTTAACAGAACAGAATAGAATTAGTAACATTATGCTTAAAACATTAGATGAGGCTATCGAAAAACCTCATATCCTAAAATACTCCAATACTTACAGTGTTCTAATTTACCTTGTAATAATTGTAATTTTCATTATTGTAATTTTATATTTTTATAAAAATTGTAATTTACATAACAAAATCCTACAATCCCTAAATAAATCCTCAGATCCTAAAGAACCTACGGATACTGAATCAATATCCTTAGAACCACAGTCTATTCCACCTCCTCGACTCCGCTCAACCTAAACTTCATTTTCCAACCCTGAAGTTTCGTCTTTTCCGGGGGGCTGTTATAACCCTCAAATGTCCCTTTTAACCCTGACTCAAGCCTAAACCCCTCTCTCCTCGCCCTCAACGCTCCGCTCTGCGGTCACGGAGAGAATCAGTCTTCATCCAAATCTTGACCAGTTCAGACGCATTCTAGTTCCATTTCTATTTCTAATTCTTTAATCAATCTTGTGTTAACCTAAACCTAATTAAATTGTAATTCTAGTTTTATAGTGTGTTTAAAATAAAATCATTTTTTTAAAAAGACTTTTACAATTTCCCATATAACAACACGTTCAACCACAAGCAAAACGCACTCGCCTTCGTGAAATGCATAGACTATACCGTAAGACGTCTACTGAAAATATTCGTGTAAAATGACTACTTCAAGAACGAGTTGAAACTTGTAATAAGAACTAATGACGAGCTAGTGTACATGCATAAGAGAAAAAATTTTTGCTCTCTTGATCTTGATCTCTCTGCCTAATCGGGTGGTTTGAGAATCCGAACGAAGTGGACCACAGACTAACTAAGCCTGTCAATGGACTGGACAATATCAATCTTACTGACAATGTTTATAAGAGAAAAGGTGACCCCGTCAGACAGGTTATTGAAACTGATATTTCAATAATTTTGTGTGAAGACGACATAAATCACTTACTGAAACGACTATTGAAATTATTAATACTAAATTCATTATTAAGAATCTGTTACAGAAACTATACTTCTATGAATGGCGACCGTATATAGTATTACCACTACAGAGTATTCTAGAATAACAAGGAAAGTCGTTCTAAAAAGCATGTTGCCAAGGTTACTTTAATCTCACTTTAAATGATAAATTTTAGTTGAGTCGTTTTGATATAAATTAGTTTATTTGCAATTTGTAAACATATTTTCTTTATCTGACGTGAACTATCTGGCAGCAAAGACTCGTGAAATATGCTTTATTTGCAGCACATACAAACAGGTAAGTAAACTAAGCTCATTTGTCTACGAACTTTCAAAATGAATGATAATAAGTTCGTTTTGTTACGTAGTTATTTTGTTTACACGTAAATATGACGTGAACGCGAACTTTGGGTGTACTGTATTCCGATCGGTTTCCTTTAACTTTTAATGAGACCAACATTTAACCTTTTCCATCCATGCACTTGCCTCATCAAATTTCCTACGTGGGATATTCGTTAGTAAATCTCCGCTATGATCTCTTATATATGTGGGCGGGCTTAATTTTGTGTTATGTAATTTCAAGAAAACATCATATGACTCGATTAAGGCGTTATATTAGTAGCTCTGCTCAGCCATATTGAACCCACGCTCAAAAAAGGAAAGTATCTATCAAGTGGAAAGTAACCTTTATAATATTTATTGTTAACAAAATATACATTGATAGGATAAAGGATAAGGATGTAATGGAATGGGCTCAGACAATATTTCAGGCCTACTTTTATTTCTATTTGATCTTATGTAAGGTAAGAGGTTGCTTGGTAGCTTGCTACTATATATTTTTTTATGTTAAGTGGTCCGACTGGTTGACTGTCCCCTTCATGATAGGTGGCTATCGTCGCCTATAACATAATATGCAACGCCTAGATTTTTTTTAAATATAGAAAAATACTCTTACTTTGCAGCTGATTGCAGACACACCTGACAATTATAATATTGTTTGAAGTAAGTTTCAAGCCGATATGTAATTAAAAAGTCTTTATCATACTAGTTATACATAATATTTAATAGAGCTTATTACACTAACTTCTAAATATGAAAAAAAAAGTGAAATTTTCTAGTTTAAAACCGAAATATCTTTACATTAAAACTGAAGACACATCATTATGTTAATTTACTAGGCATGGAAAGTTATTTTTTTTAAATTTATTAAAATAATAGCTTTCGCCCACCACTTCGTCAAAGCCCCTTTTTCTCAATGTTTTACATTAAAATTTACAATCATTATAGTTCATATATTTTGAAGTGAAACTTTTTATGGGACACTATTGTCATGAGAGTTAACTCGTCGAGCTAACAAAACTGTTAAACTCCTTCGGTCTTACTACAAAAGATTCAGTAAGCACTGTTCAAACACATGCTTAGTTAGACAAGCATTAAGCATTTAAGCATTGGTCAGCGAGCGTTTAAAATGTCCCTACCACAAAACCTTATTTAGCGCTTGTTTCGGTAGACAGTGTTAAAGTACGTGAATGTTATTGAATTATGGCAACCTTGGCAAACATTCATTCAGTCACTCGCCCTGCATTCATGTCGTTTTCATTTTACGCAGATCTGATAGGCGTATAATGATGAATTTTGGTTTTCACAAGCTATTATTACGGACTAATTAATGATATCAGCAAATTATAAGATCGGAATAAGTAATAAATTACAACAAATACGTTAGATTATTTATAAAATTTCGTAATACCAAAAAATATTGAGCAAAATGAACGTAACTAACACTGACGTAATTGTCAAATGTGGTCAAATGTAAAGTTTGATTTGTTAAAATTGTTAAATAAAATTTTTATTTGAGGATCCACCTCTAGCATCACATGGTAGATCATCCTTTATCAAATAAATAATCTTGTTACCAAAGTTATATATTCGAATGGATTAATTCTCTCACGATGTATTCTATCTCAAAAATTATCCATGTAATCCATATCCTCCATATCAATTAAATTTAAAATATCCATACTTATTTATAAAATCAAAAGAAATCTTTAATATTAACTATTAAGTATACGCAAAACGAAATTTGACACAATACGTCAGAGGAAGAGAGGCCGTTAACTAGATAGACACTCGTTAAACTAGCATATGGCGGTGGCTAAATTTAAATAATGCTCAAGCATTGTTAAACCCTAAACAATGCCTAGACACTCTTTTGTAGTAAAGTTTTTTTTTAACACGTGTTTTAAGCCTGATTAAAGTGTGTTTAATGTTTTTGTAGTAAGACCGTTAGTCTCTTTCTTATTACCATTTACTCTAGCAACTCTCTCTCTCTCACTCGATTCGTGATTCGTTCGTTGTAGTTCGACACTAATGCGGCAGATGGCGCTTTTTGAGATATGTATTCAAAATTTAATTATTGTACACTCATTGACAGTTTTTGAATTACATAAAAAGTTTCACTTTTGACGCTGTTAGTTTTGGACTGACGCATATTTGTCTAGCGTTGAAACTTTTGTTTTTATTTGTAGATGATTCCTCGGAAACAGTACTTCTAATCTGGATAGAAGTACCCTATGTGTTTTTCTGTAATTCTGACAACGTGTAAGCAAAATTTCATGATGATCGATTGAGTAGTTAATGCGTGAAAGCGTAACAAACAAACAAATTTACTTTAGCATTTATAATATTGGTGGGGATGTTGGAATCGTGAAATTATAAATTATGTGACATTATGTTATTATAATATTATATATGTGACTTATTTTCACATAAGTAACTGCAATTTCTTTTTATAGATGGTATAAAACATTGGGAAGATGTTTATAAAACATCTACTCAATGTCCGGCGACTTTTTTCTTGTCCGGCGACGAACTATGGGATAGACTATCAGTACACATTCTTTTATCATAAAACCTATATTCTTATTTTACCCGGTTTTACTAAAAACTGTAAGTAGCTTACATATGTAGATGTTGTATGTTTGCGAGTGAACAAGCTCAGCGTGAACAAAAGTGATGATTCAATATTAATTGTCCGGTGGACGGGCGATCGTATCTCAATTGGCTATAAACAACGCGACCGTGAATACAAATAGGATATTAGAGCATTCAATATGTGAACGTATTACCTACTATGCACAGACAATATGCGAGATGCATTTTGAATTTCTATTTTGTAAAATCTATATGCGATATAGATACCTATGCAATAGATTATTAAATATTTTTCGATGAATTACTTTTGTTATGATAAAGGGCTGTAGGCTCGAATTAAGAAGCCGCAGAATTAAACTATCCGTGGCTGGCATTGATTCTAAAATTTAATTATAAGTAGGTATATAAGTATCAATAAATTCGTTGATTGTTGCTTGAAGATTATTAAGATTAAATGTTTCATTTATTACTAGTATGGTATTAGAATTATATACCCTCATCTGTTATTTAATGACGGCAAAGATTATCTGGTAGATGATACTTACATCATCATCTATCATCATCATATCATCATTAGTATCATCTACCAGATAATAAGTGACAGAGAAGCTTTGCGTGCGCTACTCCATGTAACAGATAGGGATGGCGACAGTTAATTATAATTGATTTTATTTAACAGCATCGTTAGGCTAGGGCAAACTATTCGCAATTTATCAATGTAAGTATCATCTACCAGATAATCTGTGCCATCATTAAATAACAGATGAAGGTAGGTATATATTTCTAATGCCGTATCTCAGACTATACTAAGTTATATATATTTACATGTTACATAATAAGTATTTCATTATATTATAATGTGATTGAAGAAACTACAATAATATTTTCGACTTTTTAATTTAAGTTTTAACAGTATTGAAGTCGTCTAATTAATTTTTTTTAAATAATTTTACTAGACCGTTTTACTTATACTTACCAATACTTTGTGTCACGGGTGTGGCAGAAAGTATTGGAAAAAATATCTCTTAAATATTGTATTTTGCGTGGGCTAAAGTGTAGGATGTTACTTCTTCACCTATCTAACTTTGTTCGTTCATGACATTAGTTTCATTAATATTATAATTTGTATGAATTGTAAAAGTGATGCAATATTTTTTATCTAAATGAAAAAAAAAATAACAACATATATCGGCCACTATCAAGTGGCTGTTAATTAAAACCACATGGTTTGTTTTAACCGCTTTATTTCGTAGCACCTAAGTAACCAGGCGCATCACATTATATTACATTTACGAGGGAAAACAGATGGCTGGATTTCATTACAATATCTCAAAGGCGGAGCTGGCCGAAGCTACGCTAACGGTTATCAATGTTTCTAGATTTTTCCTATAAGTATCACAAGATTTACAACATGTAAAACATGTATTTACTTTTAAACTTTATTACATGCGAAAATCTGTACCACAGTAAACTTAAAATATATAATTTATTTAAAAGCATTAGATTAAAGAAAATATAAATAAATAAATAAACAACATTGAAATGAAAAAGATATTCAATTCAATAATGTCGCTACTAGATGTGTTCCGCGGCTAGATTCTTTATATTTTTTATTATAGAGTGTTGCTAAAGACGCAAAATAGATTTTTTTCAACATACTTCACAATATACTTATATTTGAAATTTCAAACAACTGCTAGACAAAAAAACACAGTTTTACATATAAAGAAAAACTTTTTACATCCATTATGCAGACTTATTTTAATAGACATTCGTGTAATTTCATTAGTCTGTGATTTTTCCGATATCAGACCTCAGATAAAATTATAACTAAAGATAGAGCCCTGTTGATGGCAGAGTGAAACCGTGTATATATTTGGCTACATGTACACAAATGCAATAATTCGCCTTTACTGTCTGTTTATTCAGTGAACTGCCGAATTTCGTAGAGAAAGGGTGTAAAAACTTCAAAAAAAAAAAAAAAAAAAACAAAAAGCAAGATAGAATCACATTTCACACGTAATTAAACTTGGAAACGCATATTTTTATTAAAAATAAACAAAAAATTAGTTGAACATGAAACACAAAATCTCAATACAAAAGCCGCTTACGCATAAATGTTTAAAAAACCGGCTTCACCATATTGTCCAAAAAATTCTGTCTATAGTCCTTATTTGGTCTGAATATCGGAGCCGTAAGCTACATGAAAACGTAAGCCTCTTTCCAGTCTCGTCAGAGAACACAGCTCTTCGCTCTCCTCATCCAATTATAGCCAAGAAAAGCGTGAAACAGATTTTTTAAATGTAATAAGACAATCTGTGAATAACGATTTCCATTCTCAATAAAGATTAAATGTAGGTATACCTTTGAGTCGTCCTTTTTTAATGAGCGACTCCACTCCCATTCGCAGTTGCTATGACGTTTATTCTCGCTGACACGCGCCTCTATTTTATTTTATCTCTAAAAGCGTACAGTTCTTAATTAGCCTTCATTTAGTTGCAAGAAATTCTATCTTTTGAGAACAAACAAAGCTGGTTGTCCGTCTTTATTATCAAGTTTAAATTATAGTAATTAACTAACGAGAAAATGAGCAAAGCCTCTCGATGGGTACGGATTACATTACCTGAAGGTTTTGTTGAGGCTAAAATATCATAATTGAAATGTTATTGAAATTTGTTATGCCGAGGCAAGTCGAGGGGAATATTTTTGGGGGTCTATTTTTTGAAGAAAGATTTTATTTCAATAGGTACCTATTTTTATATATTTTAATCACTCGATGACGTCATGTGTCTTTTGTCTAATGACGTCATCAAGTGATTAAAATATAAAAATATTGAAATTAAATCTTTCTTCCAAAATAAATGTTTCTTTCTTGTCTTTTGTCTATTTTAATCACCGATGTAAAACGTGGTGTTATAATAAGTTTGACGTGTTGTGTCTCTGTATAAGTGTATCTGTCTATGGAACCATAATAGGCTCCTACACGTATGCACCGAATTTAATCGTTTTTTTTTGTAAGCTAACGTGATCGAGATGGTTGTTAGTTATAATTTATGAAAATGTTTCAATTGATATGAAATTTGCTATACTGTTACTTCGATGTTATTGATATTATTGATGACATGGTAAACCTTGATCTGATGCTGCAGCCTCAAGTAATTCTTATATTAAATTGATTTTGTCAAACAAGATAAAAATCGCATTAACCATTCACCATCCAAAAATTGGTGATTTGTTCGTCGTGCTAAGTTGAAATTATTAGCAGCTAGAGAAGTTTTTCTGAGCATCACATATTAGCATTTCCAAGCCGTAGCCGTCTGTGGGGTGGGCATTGAGGGGCGCTAAGCTCTCCCCCATTCTGTCGGCAGCCACAACACACGGCACTACGGCCTCTCATTTATGTAAACGTGAAAATGTAAATTAATTTCCTCGTTTATTTAATGAGACTTTTTGAAACACTTCCCTGGAAATTCTAACACGTAAGAAGAAAGGGAATCATGTTTGTGCCAAATCATTGGGTTTCATGTTACATCGTGGGCGGACATAGTCTTTTTATGTGTAAAGCTTGATCATTATATCAAGAATATATAATTTATAAACGAATTGCTATGTTTAGTAGTTTAACTTATTGTTCAAAGATACTTCTGAAAAGTACGTTTTCAAATAATAATTTCGAGTAATTTATGCTTGATATTTATAATTAAGTTTAACATAGATGTGGCGATGTTATAAATATAGTAGCATATTTTAATATAAACTTAGTTAAGACTACTAATATTAATATATTGGGATTAGTAATCCGCAAAATATAATACCGACATAGAGATATTGTTCCAAAGTTTTGTATTGTTCGTCTGTTTTACCAGTTCGTGTGGTTTTAATATCGCTCCTAATATGATGTTACAGTGTATCTGATTGTTAGAATTTCACAATTTTGCGTAGGTGTTTAAAAAGTTGATCGAGTGACATAAAATGAGTCGCTCCCAACTTTGCTAATATGTGCCCAACCTCTGTCATCTCGTGAAATAATGCGCCTAATATTTGAAAACTTTTTGAGGTAGCCACCCTCTACAATTTTAAGCAGTGACGATTTCATCCCAAAATGTTTCCAGACTTGATAGCGTTTCTTAAAATTTATCTTTTAATTTATATTAAGCAATTATTTAAATATCCTCATTCTGACCAATTTTAAAGAAGAACGTAGGTATGAGTTTTCATGTAAAGATAACATAAGATAACATAACACAAAAACATTCTAATCAGATAACTACAAAGAAAATATTACACAATCAGCTGACCGTAAAAACTTTGGGTAGTCACAAAAATTGGCATGGCGTAATAAAGTCGGAGTTCAGTGAGCGGTGTTAATAAGTGCGATCATTTTTTATCAGGCTTCCGAGTGAGGTTTCGCAAAGCCAAAACAATAAATCACTGGTGTGGCGGGTTGAGGCTTATTATTTCGGGCTACACACAACCGGTCTTTTCTGCTAACTAACCAACGCTCAGCGATACGATATTTTTCGTTTCTCCTCTTGTGTAACACGCCGCGGACCCCGTTCGCTTATTATTAATTAACTTGCCAGGACTCGCCTCTCGACCGCTCAATGTTTATTATGAAACAATCATAAACGCGTGAACTTTCCACATTAAAGCATTACCGGACTGAAGTGGATTTTCAAATTGAAATTTAATCAAAACAATATTATTAAGTAACACTTAACAACTTTAGGTAACTCCCGTTTGAAATGGTGTAAATAACAAAACGTTCATTACTTTTGTTTTCATCTTAAACATGTAAGATGAAGGCAGAAATAAAAGAATTGTTTAAAGAAAAATTTTTTGAAATATTTATACATAGCTAAAATATGAGTTCAAAATAATTAATTTTTTTCATAAATAATATTGTCTATACTTACTAATATTATAAAGAGAGAAGATTCTAGTATATTTCTAATGAATAAACCCAAAAGATACATTATCAGCAAGTAGGCTATATTTTAAAAAGTTACGCAGGCAAAGTCGCGTGCAGCAGCTAGTTACTTATAAAATTATTGTTAATTAAAACAACATAAAACAAATGACTTGTTGTGTTAACTTTAAACTATTATAGAATTTAGTTTGAAAATTAAGATTAATTTTTCTTTCGGATTTATTTACGATAAATATCTGCCTAAAATTATTATAAAAAATACCATTGCTGGACGAAGTTGTAGATGAAAGCTAATAACTAACAAAAAATATTATTACAGTTAGCAAAGTTGGCAGAGATCAGAGACCGTCATTTTATTACTTCATCTACATTCATTAGCTTTTGGTTTAATCTGGGGTAGACACTTCAAACATCAAGTTATATAACATTTTTATCATTAATATTAAAATATTCTTATTAAGAAGATGACATTAATCTATTTCATAGTCAAAATGGATGGCTCCTAGTCACGTGACGCGTCGCTCTACGATTACAAATGAATCTTGAATTTAAGTCTCATTGTTTGGTTGCATCTCTCTTTGACGTGAGGCATTTTAAAGAAGTCCAGCACCGCCGTGCTTACCTCATCAAACGGCCACTGCAAACCCACAAGCCATCTTGTCATTTACATTAAAAATGTAATCTTTAACAAGTAATTCATACCGCAATCGATTTTCCAGACATTTAGGGTTGAAACGAACAAAACCAATATATTTTCCGACACTTGAGCTCTCAGGTAATTGTGGTAGAAAGTTTTCCAACGTGAGCGCAATATTGATGAGGTTGTCGCAACTCCGGCTTCTTTTGACCGTTTCTGTTGCGATATACAGTACAACTACGAGTATTTATTATTTTATATAACCATTGACATATGAAGGTATAATTGTATTATAATTAGCATTATTGTCCGCTGAATCAACTGGTAGTTAATGCTATCATCAAACATATAATAAAAATATAAGGGAGCCGTGTTTGTATTTGAAATATATATAAAAAAAATATACGTTGAATTTATGTTACCGAGGTAAAAAAAATTGTTTTATCTGTTTGTCTGTGTGTTTGTGCACACAAATCTCAGAAACGGCTTAGCCGATTTAAATGCGGTTTTCACTTATGTATTGTAGCAAGCTTCCCGTAACATTTGATGTTTGTTTCATTCAAATCAGTTAACAAACAAAAAAGTTAATTGAAATAATAATTCTAGATAAAGCTTGTTTTAGATACATTTATACGGTAGCGGGTCTACGACTGTGCTACGGTGCTACAAAGTTACGTAGCTCGCCGTAGCAGCCATTTCGAACATTTTAGTATAGCCATTACATAATATTCTGTATGAGCGATGAAGTAAGATTTATCTGTTGTTGCTTTGTAAACACAACTTTACGACTATCATAATAATGTCCTAATGAAATATTATAATTATTTAAAGTGACTATGCTATCTATTATCATTGTCAATTACAATTATTATTACGTTTCGTATTTCAATTTATTATAACTAATGGAATTAGAAGGGGTTCTAGAAAATACTATAGAGTAAGTAATACATTGTTGACGCAAACATAGCTATATATCGGCATGTATCTTAATTGAACAAGAATATAACACTTATATTTAAAAGAATAAGAATACTACTATAAATATATTTATAACTGACAATAGTTACTAATATAAATAATTAATAGAATTTGGTGTTTCGATTTTCGGTTTCTTATTTCTATAGGTATTATAAAGAGGTAAAGTTAATGAGGTTTTTTTGTTGTTAGTTCTCGAAACTACTGATCTTTTTTTAAAAAAAAACCCATAGTTAGAATAGAAAGATCAAGTTCTATTGTAACTAATAGAACCATTCGCGGGCACCAGCTATCTAAAATCAATGATTTAATGTCGTGTTTGCTACATCATTTTCTAAAATTATTATTCTTCTTCCAAAAAAAAATTTAAATGTTCTCTCTAATAAAAAAAAAAAAAAAAAAACAGTACAATACTCTATCATCACAGGTATATTTTGAATATAATTTACAATTCACATTTGAAAAAGGTAGGATACAACCTTTAATTTTTATGTATCAGACGTTAGCAATAATTCATTGCGATCAAAACAACATGTACGTGGAAACCACAACGGTAAAATTTATTATGAGGCCGATTCGAAGGGTCGAAGGATTTTATTATTCTGCATACAATTCCATTTTCCTATCACAAATTATTCGAACGGTAGCGGTTAAGGTTTTGCATAACGTGCGAAAATTGCGCTTTCTCACAATTTATGTTCGCTTTGTTTCTTAGCGGGATATCTGGGACGTGAGTGGCCTCGCGCTTACAACTTGTACGTTTTACTGCACACTGCACTATTTTAACACAACACCATTGCATTGCTTTTGAATTGCAAACGTGTACATACAAATGTTTACTAGACGATAAGCATTTATCACTTGTAACTAATAAATTCGTGTAAAT
Organism: Synanthedon tipuliformis; assembly: GCA_947623395.1. Taxonomy (NCBI): domain Eukaryota; kingdom Metazoa; phylum Arthropoda; class Insecta; order Lepidoptera; family Sesiidae; genus Synanthedon; species Synanthedon tipuliformis. The sequence goes on along the minus strand of OX392417.1, from coordinate 6,031,356 downwards.
AACACTTGTAACTAATTGGATTTGGATATGCCGACGACAGCACAATGGTTGAGAGGTACATTTCCGACGCACGAGCCAGCACTCAAGAGATAAGCTCCCTGAGGGTAGACATGGTCTGCAGATTGGACCAGACCCTGAAAATTGTCCCCAACTGGGGTGACGCGAACTTGGTCAGATTCAATGAATCGAAGACTCAACTTTTTTCTGCGAAACGGAGTCCATTTGACCTGAACCCGTCATTCCGGGGAGTGTCTGTTCCAATCACAGACCACATGCAACTTCTTGGTGTAGATCTTAATGCCAATCTGAACTTTGGTAGGCATATCGAGTCCATTGCCAAAACGGCTGCCCGAAAATTGGGCATCCTTTCCAAGGTTAGGTAGTACTTCACTGCGAGACAGCTCCTAAACTTATATAAAGCACAAGTCCGATCCTGCATGGAGTACTGCTGCCACCTCTGGGATGGGTCTGCCCGATATCAGTTGGCTGCACTGGACTCGATTGAAAGGCGAGCTAAGAAACTCATTGGCGACGACTCCCTTGTGGATTCTCAACTTCAAAGCCTGCAGCATCGCCGAAAAGTAGCATGTCTATCAATTTTCTATCGTCTGCACCATGGAGAGTGTGCGTCCATTCTCTTCGATTTGATCCAACCGGAACCGTTCCACTTGCGAAACACGAGGCGCGGGCGGGGGTTTCATCCCTTCGTGGTTGAAGTTCCTCGGTCACGCACGAAGCGTTACAGTTCCACCTTCCTTGTCCGAACTGCTAAGGAGTGGAAGTCACTGCCTGCGTCTGTGTTTCCCCAAAATTACAACCTCGGGGTCTTCAAACGTAGGGTAAATGGGCATCTACTAGGTAAGCGTGATCCACCTTCGGCCGCATCTGCACCTAACGTGAGATCGCGGCCAAGCTTGCCTGCTGCCAAGCCAAGCTGCCTTGACTTATATAAAAAAAAAAATCCTATTTATTCAGCTACGAACGTTTACAATCGTAATTTTAGTAGAGCTACGAATGCTTCCAAGTATATGCTTTTCACTCTGCGAGTGTATGTCAGCGTTACTTTTTTTTAATTCGTGTATATTCGTGTGTGTGTTTTATTTGTATTATACTCTTAAGATATAAGATTCAACAGTAATATAACATAGGGCTGTTGTGGTCAAAGCTGTGTACGCCTATAACCCAAGATTAAAGACGTACAAGAATATAATAACAAAAAAGTTATATATATATTATATGATATTTATTAGTGGTGTCTTACCTCTACCACTGCATTCCGCGGCTCGAATAAAAACACCCATATCATAAAATAAAACACGTATATGTTTCGGTCCTTTATCCCCTTATCTTATTTTTTATTATCAACCTCGTTACACGTAAAAACAGCAGTGTATATACGTATGGTATTGCACTCATAATGGTCGACCGTAGCAACCTTCCATTAAGTGCAACGTCATCCTGCCTGCAGGCTTTAACCTAAAAAAAATTGTTTGCTAAAGAAACAAGCAAATTTATAGCCACTACGAGTATTAGTAAAAATGTGATTTGGTTATACAGATCCAAGCTTGAAAAGGCTCTCAACCGCGTTCACCGAATAAAAATGTGTGATTCAAAGTTTACGACATCCCTTCCCTTATCTTAATATGGCGATAGGTGCCGAATGAACGATGTTTGGGGGACGAAGGAATTTCTTTCAACAGTAAAATATTTGGGACTAAGTAAGATCAGTTACATAGTTTTACACATATTATTTTATCAGCTTCTTCATGGAATTAAAACAAATTTTAAATATCTAGACATCGACTTAATATAATTTAATACGCCTGTACATAGGCAAGATGGCATGTCGGACCCTTTGGACCCACAAGTTTTGACCATACCTACGAAAAAGTGCCCATTTTGCACGGTAGTTGACCTGATTTGAAAAAGGTATAGTCTAACTAACAATTTAGTCGATATGAATAGCGTGTGCGTCACGCCCTAACTCGTTAGCCTAACCGCTAAGTGCGTGCGATTTTAAAATCTATGAACTAAAAAGAAAGTTTGCATTGGCCGCTGCAACCTGACCGTCGCGACCTGGCCGCTTAAGCCGCTGGCAAATTGCGTATTATATTCTACACTACTGACCATATTGTATGTAAATATAAAATAAATTATAGTTCTTGCATTTCACGAAGGCGAGTGGGATTTACTTGTAGTAAACACTTGTCTGTATATGAGTGTGCGTGAGATCGAAAGAGGGTATGGTCAGTATAAAAAAAATAGAATCCTACAATGCTAACTGACTGCTCCGTCAGACACGCACACTATCGCAATGTGCGATAGTGTGCGTTCAACACAAGCAAAACTCACTCGCCTTCGTGAAATGCAAAGACTATACCTAATAAATAGTTACACATATATATGTATAACTCTAAAATGTGCAGAACAAATTGATAGTTGTTTATTATAACAGTTAGCTCGGCTATGCTGCTAAAGCTTTGTACAGAAACGGAATATGTAATTAACGAATGGAGCGACATTTTGTTAGAGGAGTAATACAAACTGACTATTTCATTAGAACAATGGACTTCTACTGTTATTTTGTAGTTCGGTATCTATTGTTGACTCGACTTTCAAACTATACCTTTGATGATATCATATTATGAAATATTATTATCGTCAGAGAATTTACATAAATTTATATTGAAATATTTCTACTTTAGAATTTTCCATCTCGTCCATAAATTTAATATTATCGTTATTAAAGATATATTTTTAGCGTAATAATTGTGAACGTCAATTCAAAGAGGGTTTCAGCTGCCAAAACAATGTTATGTTACTACAATTTTTTTTTAATATTCTTAAAACAATGATTATAAAATGCACTTTTATGTGTGTCAAACTGTCAATGAGGATAATGAGGAAAAATTCTTTTCTACTGAGATAAAACAATATGTTATTTCTAGTCGTATTGTTGAAATTAAATATTTTCATAATATTACCTTTAAATTATTTCTATTCAAGAAAGGTAAAATTGTTCAACAAAGTACACTTTTAATGTTTCAATATAATTAATAAACATGATAGGGATTCACATGATTGAGCAATATAAATTTCAATTAGTTTCTTCATTAAATTTACAGAAGGAGCCTAATAAAAACAAAACTAATTGAAGGCAGGTGTCATAAATACTTAACGTTTAAACTTAAGTGCTCTTTAGAATATTTTATTGCGAGGAAATTTCCCTGACGGTATTATTTTGCTTGAAACATAAGTTGTTCTCTGCAAACAAGGGAAGCACGTGTCGGATCAAACATCACCCTCGGGCGCTACAAATCATAATGCAAAAACCTGTTGTAGGTTAGACCAGACTACTCCAAGCCAATACTCAAGTAGGATACATATAAAAAAATTGTATTCGACCTCACACATTTTCATATTTTATTTATGGCCAATATTGAAGAGATGTTTTCAGAAGATTTACCTTTGTAATTTTACGGGTCTGATTGATTAAACTTATTTATTTATTGATTAAGTATCTTTTTCAAGAAATTTTAGAGATATTTTGACGACTCTGTGACTTGAAGTTCAGAGCCATTAAGATGTTGGTGTTAATGGCCATTTGACGACACGTTTAGTCTAGTGGCTAGTAACCCCAGCTGTTAACCAAACGGTCGCGGGTTCGAATTCCGCTAGGGGCAAATGTTTATGTGTTAACATTTTACCTTTGTACCTGAGTCATGGATGTTTTGTATTTATAATATGTATGTATTTACAAAAAAAAAGTAATCTATGTAGTATATCATTTGACTGGCACCATAAGATGGTGCTGTGTTGAATGTGTGGATATTATTTGAAATTTTAACGTAAACCTATCACAATGCGATGCGATGCTTTAAACTTTAAATCACAAATAGGTAACGGTATAGGTAAGGTAAGGGATAGGTGAATTTAGTCAGTTTCCCTTACTGACTTACCGAAACACAATAGCACACACGCTATTATATTATCATACCTAGTAGTTTTCTGAAGAGGTTACTGCCGCCGTCTAGCCTACATTTGTATTTATCTATCTAAAAATGTTCTATGATCCATATCTCAAGGAGTACTTCGATCTTTATTCTCATACCGACATCCGAATTTTATTGGCGAACAGTCCGTCAACGCTACGTGATATTTTCTTGATAAATCATCTTGACGCAAGTTCACGAATCCAGGCTCTTTACCGGAAAATCTGGAATTTACAATTAAGAGCATTTACTAAGCCTCTTAAAACTGTTCTGAATTCTTTACAGTATTAAATCGTTCAAAATCGTTATCTATATATCGTATCCTGTGTAAACAGCTAGTATTGCAAAAAAATACTTGTAGTAGGTACCTTCATGTCGAGAAAATTCATTAGTACGATTAAGGCAAACGCTCATCAATCTATTGAACATTTACTTAAGATAATTTCATTGTCGATTGTTTTAAGGATAAAGAAATGAGTATAAATAAATCTCAACATGACTCGTATACTTATGTTTTGTTTCTCTTTTGTATAGAGAAAGTTATTTAAAGTTTTTCCTTATATAAAATACGAGACAAAGTAAGCCGTCAATGTTTTCAGTTATTACAGACACTCGAAGGTTATCGTTACACACGTGCGAAGCAGAATATGTGATCATGATAAATGGGAAAACTGAAGCTAATGGCACTCGCATGTAAAGCCTCTAACGTGTCTTCCAGGTAATATGTACCATAACACACTCTCAAAGGGAACAAGAAACCTTTAGCAAACATTACCTAGGAGAGGCACGACTTTTTACAATATATGTAGATAATAACAAGACAGGGAGACAAACACGTTCTGTAATAATTGATGCATTGCAAAGATTGATTAATATATATTTTTTTAATAAGTAACACTAAGTGAGTAAATAATCAAATTTAACTTAATAACGACTTCGTGCTCTCAATTTTTTATCTTATATTGTAATGACGCCAACGGTGTGTCAAGAACGTATTTGGAAATCTGTTGATTTGGGCTATTATTTATAGTCGGGCCTAATTATATCAATTTACAATGGGCTTCTTTGAGTAAAAAGTGAAAAGTGATGAATACTTTGCCAATACATTAATTACAGTTAAAATTTATATAGGTTCTATAAAAGAACTAACTAAAACATGTTTGGTGTTTACAAAAACATATAAATTTGCGATAAATTAAAGAGGAACACACCTAAACTGCCATACACACACACATGGCATTCAAGGCATTGAAGGCCATGACGCCCTAACAGATGTAGTCCGCCCATTAAGCGCGTTTCACGCCCTCGAATGAAAAAAAAAAATTACAAAAATAAATCGAAAATCAAAACCTCAAATTAACGTTTTAAGCACAAAGAATTGCGTAAAACTTAATTTTATAACTGTAATAGCGTTTATTGTAAAGAATTTAGCGTAAAAAAAGTGCAGCGCGAGATGACTTTGCCTTTTAGTTTTTTGTTCAAATTGCAATTAGTGAAGAGTTTGCGAATCCTCGGCGTGGCGTCAGAGATTGATGACAATGGAAATTTTATACATCGTTAGTCAGGACCGCGTTAGGTGAGTTCGCTGTTTTTTCAGTAATCCTATCTGTGCAGGTACAAATTATTTGTCATGAACCGGGCAGGGCTAACTCCCTTAATCCACTCTCATTTGCTCGCCCACAAGGTTTTCGATGTTTTTTCAACGTTGTTGCTACGCTGGTTTGATTTACGCCCGATTATTCCTCAGGTAATGGCGTTCAGCAATTAATCGACGGTCAATGACCAATACATTTTGTCACCATAATAATAAATAACGAAAATCGAAAGCGATTACTCAAACGCGAGCGTAAAGAGACGTCAAACAAGTGGACCCGGAAAAATACTCGATTACGGTAACAATCAATTTTTATACCGCGGATGGGTATTATTGAGCTGGATTGGGAAGCCGGGCTCATTCGTTTGTGTTTATCAGTAGGGAAACCGATAACCCTCATTCCGCTCGGTGTGACGCAATGCAGAGATTAAAGGCTTAAGCGTAGTACTATGGCTATGCTGGTATGACTAGATCCAATATGAGCCAGCGTGACATGCTTCCGACACTCATACGTCAATAACCCAACTCAATATTTTGACAACAAATAATATTTGCTTAGCTCTATTCAATCAATGCAAGAATTAATTAACCGTGATTTATTTGTGCTGATTAATCTGTTCGAATACGAATTAAATATAAGTAATAGCGGATCATAGATCATTCTGTCCCGAGGTAATTTTGTCGTCGCTCGAGACAATCCGATATGACGCAGCGTTGATTTTTTTAATAGAGAGAGAAAAAGGGAGCGTAAATCTTATGTGCGCGTCTGGTTGACATAGTGTTACAGGCAGTTAATCCTGTGATCCGGGTCGCGAGTTCCTGGCTCAGCTGACATCCGGGTAACATCGTCTCCTTTGTCCCGGACCGTGTTGAGTCGCCATGTCACATGTGCGTTCCTTCGAACTTCAGAGATTTATTCGGACGAAAAATCAAATAACACTGCCGCTTTATCAAATACTTGCTACCCGCAGCTTCATCCCTGTAGAAAATTTTTAAGAATTATATAACGTCTATAAATCCAAATTTATAAATAACTAGCTGGTGCCCGCGACTTCGTCCGCGTTCTGGATGAAAGGTACCCTATGTCCTTTTTGGAGTCCCAGACAACGTGTATGCAAAATTTACAACGCCATCTAGGGAATTCTGTTTGAAGCAATGTAGTACTCTAATTCATCTAAAAGTTAACAGATGGCACTACATGTTAGTTATAGTTTATAAAATTACGTGTTAATAAAATTAAAGCTGCTGCCCGCGACTTCGCCCGCGTAACTTAGTAAATTATGTACTTAAACCTTCCTCGAGAACCACTCTACCCATTAGTGAAAACCGCATTAAAATCCGTTGCGTAGTTTTAAAGATCTAAGCATACAAAGGGACATAGGGACAGAAAAAGCGACTTTGTTTTATACTATGTAGTGATATTTACTGCTTCCATAGGACGGGCAGAGCTTAGTGTGGGAACAGAAAAATGTTAAAACTAAATAAAATCAATAAATAAATTTATAGTTTTGCCAGGCGATGGATTTTATTTTCAGTTGATTCCTCAGAAACAGCAGCTTAAAGGTGCCTTATGTCCTTATCGGTATCCCTGATGGCTTGAAAAGATAACAAACAGATATACGGAGTACATTTAATAATATTAAGTATGGATAATTTTAGCGCCCCGAATAAGTAACTCGGGGTCTAGATATGACCTAATTAAAAACAAGTGGGTATTTTTTTTTTAAGATAGATAACTTGATTTCCAGAAAAGAGTTCCGTCACAATATCGGCTTTACATTACCGAGAACTCGGCCTAGCCTATTGACATAGCTGATTTATTTTATCGGACCGACACAAACACCGTAATTTATTGGCGTTGATAATGTCAATTTACAGGAATACGTAATGAGTAATCATTTGCTGTAGGCCGATAGCTTGCCAAAATAATTCACAATATAAAGAGTTAAATAATTTTGTGATTGGATTTCATATTGCTGCCGTATCGGCCATAAATAAAGGTATATAATTTTTTTATTATTTTTTTACGCACACATGCTAACATAACACTTTATACTCTGTATAGGCTATATAACTTTGCTCACTGCGGATTAGGAAGACATCGTTTTACTCTTTAAAGTGATCGTCATTAGCATCTAATCTAGCATCAGCAGTAGGACGTCCACTGCTGGATATAGGCCTCTATGTCAATAATTTTCCAAAAGGACCGGTCAAAAGCAGCCTGGATCCACCGTCGGCCCTTATCAAATCTTCTGTCCACCTTGTGGGCGGACGTCCTACGCTGCGCTTGCCGGTTAGTAGGCTCCACTCGAGAACCTTCCGGCCCCAGCGGATGCGTCTTCTCTCCTATTACGTGTCCTGCCCACTGTCATTCAACTCTTTAGAGTAAAAATCATCATTTTAAATCATGATATCGTTAAGTAGTTATAAGCTTTTTTATAAATGTAAACTGACTTATGAATAAATATTTTAATTTATTATTAAAATAATAATAACAGAAAACTACGTATACCGTTTAAAATAATATTTCTTCCTCCAATTATTAAGAACTAGATGAAACTGTGAAGAAAAGAGGCCGGACCTGGCGTTAGTTAAAAGATAATTAATGAAAGAAAAGGCACATGAAGAAGAAATTGGAACGTTTCAGACTATTCGGTAAGTGCACGAACAATCTTTTAATTTAGTTAATTGCTAGTCACAGTAAAGAGGTTCAAGTTGTTCTTGAGAGATCACGAACGTCTTTATCCAATTTATTTAACGATGGAAGCGCTCTCATTAGAGATCGTAGTGGACTCCGGACCGTCTCGGCAGGCGATGGCTACCTACGCTTGGGTTGCATTGCATCTCGTTCGTTACTTCGTTTGCCGACATGTACCTATATCTACTTCGTTGGCGCTTACATATATTTTATACAGGAGCTATAAATTCGGCGAATCATTTTATGAAAATTCTATTTTAAAAGTCCTACTTGGTGAGGTTATTCTATAAGTATTTGAGACCAAGAAGAAGTAAACGGATGTTAAAATAGCTTTAAAAATAAATTAACCCAATTTGGATGAATACTTTGATTATTAAAAAGGAGACACTCGTTTCCTTTTTCGGTTTTCATATTTTTCATTTTCATTTTTTCAATTTTCGTTTACAGTTTCAAGTGTGGTTTATGAATAAGTATGATCAATCTAATGAGGATGGAAACATCGTGGGTAAACAAGGCGTGCAATAATTGACAGTAATGTTTGTGTTTGTTACTCAATTACATAAAAAACAGCTAAACACAGGTAGTTATTAACATATAGCATACCTTTTGTCCTGGAAAAATTTTAGGTGGTATTTTCAAAAAACGATCTACAGCGCGTACGTAGTCGCGTGCATAGCTAGTTAGTATCTACTACATATAAAATAAATAATTTTTTGACAATTTTAAATACAAATTCGAATAACAGTTAAAACGGAAAAAAGAAGGTGTTGGAGAGAAGAAGAAGGTGATGTAACGGAACGACCTTGCGTCCCAATACACTGTCGCAATTATTTAAATAATTATATTATTATAATTATCTTGTGCGTTCTCACGAACACGACAGGCAGAGAGAAAAAAAAAAGAAGGGTATTTCGGAGAAATATAAAGCACTTGTTTCAAGGATTGAAGCGTCGCCTTGCTCGCCTAAAATAACAAGTGTAAGCAATAAATAAGCTCAGCAGTCATAAATTTCGTTTTTACATGCGTGTCCTTCCTTGAAATTGATTACAAATAGCTTAGAGTGTTAACAATTAGCCACAAGAGGTTATGGGAATTTTAGACAATTAGGGTCTGTTATTTATTGCTTGCAATACGTGGCCGTTCAACACTTGTGCAAAGGGGCACATTCCGAGAAACGATAGAGATCTCTAGATGACACCAAACAAAAAAAGGTATAAGTGAAAGTTTACTGAGAATGTGTGGTTCCGTAGTTAAATAGCAAAATTAGTGTTTGATTTTTATTATCACACACTCATTAGGATATTTAAGGCAATTAGAGTATAGGATAAAATCATAATATCTCAGGCCAGGTCTTACTAATAGGTAATAGTGATAATTAGGCCTTATTGTTAGTATTGTTCTAGACTGTAGTAGGAATAATTAACTAGTAGTAGTTATAGGTTCACTGAATAAGTTTGAATTTAAGACAATAAGATTATTCTCTTTGTGAAGATCTATCGATTAAAATAATTAGTGTAGAAATAAACCATAGGTTATTCAATACAATAAAATGTTAATATAAAACTTGGGTTTTTCGTGATCACGGATCCCTGATCCTTTCGATATTTTTTTACGCCAAAATTTAAGGGCGTTACATAAGAGTAAAAGGGATGCAATTAGAGCCTTCATTAGAGTAAAGGAGAAAGGGCGGTTTTTGAAAGAACGAGGATCGATACATATGCGTAGGCGCAATAATTAGAGACGTTGATTGGTTAACGCCGAAATTTAAGGATGATACATAAGTGGAAGAGGGAAGCAATTAGGAATTTTTATTAGAGTAAAGGAGAAAGGGCGGTTTTTGGAAACGACGAAGATCGGGAATGGGATGGAACGCCGACGTAGGCGCAGTAATTAGGGATGTTGATTGGCTAGGGGTGGTTTTGGCGCGAGAAGGCGTGGTGAACAGAGGTGACCTGCAAGGGATGAAAACAAGAATACGGGGAGTTCTGTGGAGGCTCTTTATGAGGTCGGACGGAAAATTAATTACGCGGATCTTAGAAATTTCAAAGAATAGTGAGTTAGGATTAGCACTGTGTTAGCGTTGACGGGAGTTCGGTGGAGGCTCTTTATGAGGTCGGACGGAAAATTAATTACGCGGATCTTAGAAATTTCAAAGAATAGTGAGTTAGGATTAGCACTGTGTTAGCGTTGACGGGAGTTCGGATTAGACTCTTTAAGGAGTCGGACGGAAATTAATTACGTGGATCTTAGAAATTCCAAATAACAGTTACTTAAGATTAGCACTGTGTTAGCGTTTACGAGTTTTTCGCGTAGAGTCGGGAATTAAATACGGGAATCATAGAAAAATTTATAGTCAAAGTGTCGAATTGTAGTATTGTGATTTACAATTACAATACTTTATTTACAATTAAATTAGCATTGCGTTAGCTTTTACAATTAGAATTTGTGTAATATAATTAATAATTGTTGTCTTTTATAAGAAATTAGGTATAGGTTCTAATCATTATTAATAAATCGCGAGTGGAAAGTGAGTGATCGGCGCATCGCGACGGCTTGGCAGTACGACTCCGGCACCTGGAAGGTCTGAAGGGTAGGTCTTAGAGACCTCAAAAGGTGAGTGAGCATGATTATTTTATTATAAAAGAACTTGTTGATTGTGTTTGTATGTTCATTTAATTGAAAAGGGGTTTAGCGTGGTTTGACTAGTTATGACGAGATTTGTAGGGTTAACGTAATTCGTTTTATCTAGAATTCCTTTATGTTTTAATTTACTTGTGAGTACGGATTTCATCGACAATTCATATTCGTTAAACAGAATTAATAAAGTGAACAAAATAGTTTAACTGCGGTGGGTTTCAGTGTTACGCGTTGATGGTTTATAGTGTTTACTTTCAGATATAGGTGTTGGTTATTCTTAAGCTTTGAACCGGTTATTGTTACTAGGAAACGGAATTACTTATAATATTTACGAAGCGTTATTTGGTATTATTATGTCTAATATATATCGGAGCAACACCAACGTAGGAAAGGGTTAAGAAATAGGAAATGGCGTTGTAGGATCAAGCACAAACAAAGTAAAGGGAGGTTAATAGTATGAATCATGTAGTGTATAAGTAAGAGTAGAGCGATTTGAAGAACAGCAAATGGCAAATAGCTAACATACGAGTGAGTAGTAAAATGTACGGGAGTGAGTTTGTATTATTATTTAGGTATTGTTCATAGAATTGTGTGATTACTATACTGAGTCATTGAGCAAGTGTAATGGGTATTTCATAACAGCGATGCGTGAATAAGAATAAAGACAAACACAAGTAATTCCAAGAGAGGTTAATAGTATAAATCATGTAGTGTATATTAGTAAGGAGAGAGCAATTTGAGTAACAGCAAATGGCAAATAGCTAACGTACGAGTGTGAGTAGGAAATGTACGTGAGTGAGTTAGCATTATTATTTAGGTTTTGTTTATAGGAATGTCTGACAACTATATTGAGATGATGAATATGTTAGTTAGGTAATTAGCAACTAAGTGTAATAGGTATTTTATAACAAGGATTTAGGTTATACTGTGACACAGGCAACGTTGGGGTAAAACCATGAAAGTGGTAACGATATGTGAGTGAGACTAAGGAGAAGCACAAATAATGCCAAGAGAGGTTAATAGTACAAGGGAAATACCTCTGAATGTACGAGAATTTCCAGGACATAATATAAGTTTCGTCGAGTAACTGTAGTACGAGTAAGGGATAAACACATGCAACAACCAGTGGAGTCAGTGCGAAAGCGCTATGAGTACATAAATGGAGTTAGCTAGTGAGGTGTGGGCCTGGCAATACCCATACCATAAATTAGCTAACTACATAACTCTAAGCATTATTTCGAGTGATGGGCAACCCTTTCTACTTGTCATAAGAAGTAGCAGAAAGGCTTCAAATAGTGTGAAAATCTGATAGTGGGTGGTGTTTTATATTGTGGTTTAATAGAATTCATTTATATAGAGATTGTAGCTCAAATGAGTACAATTTCATTTCCATATATTTTAAATGGAGACTTTATGTAAAATATATTTTACATATAAATATAATAACTTAGACTGAACTTTAATAGTTTTAGTCATACAATCTTACATATATTAGACAATTAGCCTTAATACTGAAATAATATTACCATGGCTTTTGTCTTGTAATTTAAAATGAATAAACAAGCATTGAAATAACATCATAATATGGATTCTTAATACTGTATATTAAATGCAGATCTGGTTGTAACTCAACAGTCTGTATAAATATCTACATAGCAACATTGCAAATATGACAAAATATTTTTACAATACATGGTTATTGTAAACTGTTCCTGAATAATATCTACAGACTCAACTGAGTCGTAGCTCAACTATCCTATATATTTATTATTACAAGTTGACACCAAAGTGTGCGATTGTAATAAAATTACTCTATACTGAATATATACTGGCGATTAATAAGAATTGCCATGTTCCAGATATTATCTACAATACATGACTGGTCTAATCAGACAGTTTTATTAATTACTAAAACAACATACCTGCCAAGCGTTGCGCTTGCAGACCTATGAAACCTATACCTATTGTGAGGATACTCACTAAACCACTCCAATCTCAATATTGAATTGGAATTAAAATAATTATTTGATTACTGCAAATGGAGAAGCTCATGGTCAGCTAATACGATCATCTGGTGGTTCCCACCCAACGACATTATATTACTGAATTAAAATATCGTCCTTTCGAGTGACTGTAAGTAGGCAGTGCTTGAACATACGTGTTCTTCTTCGGCTGCAGCGTATCCAGTATGGCGTAATTCGGGAGGTGGTACCCGCATAATTGGGGCACATTGGATTAGATGGTATATTGCTGACGATCTTAGCGGCAGAACTAACCGCGGGGGAAGTGATTACCAGTCGAGGCCATTGTAGTCCCGTGCCACTAACCGTAGTTAGAAAGAGCGCGTGCTAGCAATCTTAAGTATCTGACTTGCTACAGATCATTCAAAGCGACATCCATGTTCCTGAAACCTAACATCATGATGATGGTGTTAATTGACCTAGAGATGCTCTCTGGTAAATATTAAACTACAAATATATGGGATTGGAGGATTCCTTACATCCTACCATTTATCGTCTTTATGGCGCACCGATATTGTTCCTGTTTAACGGGGGAAGGAGAATGTGGCTGACTTTCACGACTTGAAGGCGAATGGTTGGAGCCTACGAGTATCCTATAGCCTTTTCGTTGAAGAATGGGTTCCTAAATTCCTTTAGCCTTCTGGCTTACCGATTCACTAGTCTATATAGTGAAATCTAACCCAATTAAACTCAATCCCTTATCCTAATCCAAATCAATTTAATTATGTCTCATAAACTGACTTTTAAGATATAAATTCCATTAGCCTTTAACATTTATAGAATCTATATTAGAGTATGTTTGTATTTAATTTATCTAGCAATTCAGCACAAAGTATTACGTACCTCTATAAAGAACTAAAGGTTTACTATTGAACACAGTGTAGAGTACTGCCACTATTAGACGATCACAATGCCAATATTAACAATTAGAATTAGTACATAATATTCTTATATGTAATAATTATAAGTATGCAAGTATGTGTGTGTGTGAAAGGAAAGGTGTTATAGGGAAAGGTTAAATATAGCTCTGCGTAGCGTCGTAGACTTACGTAGCGTTGTAGACCTACGTAGCGTTGTAGCCATGTAAAGTATAGTTCGAAAAAAATATTATCAATTCAGCATGCATTCATATGCATACTTTCGTATTTAGGTTTAGTGTTAGTTATAGTTGGGGTTTAATTACCGAGTTCGGTTTCGTTTTCTAAAAAGGGGGGGCGTTACAGTGAAGAAGGTGTTTTCTCGTGTGAGGAAACATAGCAGTTTCCTCATACGAGAGTTACGTCACAAGTTTTATAGTACACAGAATAGTTTCACGAAATATTTTACTTATCCTTTACAAGTTAGAGTCGCAAACAAAGGGAGAAATAAAAAAGAATCTCCGCCAAATCTAAACTTTGAACAACATGAGTCATAGAGAAATATTACAGGAATAAAGTTATATCTCGAAGAATATCTTGTGTCGCCGCGTGCTCATGACAATGTGATATAGACAATGTCTTAGAAAAGGGTAAAGCCTCGTTTACTGTGATCAAGTAAACTACAAGTAACTGGCACACATTCTGTTCGATGCTACAAATTCGAATACATTAATCCATATACTTTTAGTTAGGGTTTCTTGGAGAGCAAGTTGACTACTCGCTTAAGCTGGCCTTTCACCATGAAATATAGTATAATTACTTACATTATATCCCAAAATATAAATTATCTTCTGCTATAGATGAACTGAGGGAACAGCAGCGGCGCGGAACGGTGTGCGAAGACAGGAGGTGAAATATATCTTGAGAATATCCCGGGAAAAACATATTAGTTTGGGATGTCAATATACATTAGATCTCATTGTAAATGGTTCCGTTTAAAAGTACAGTAAGCGATATTAATTAATATAAGTAATATTATGTTAAACTATATCCCGTAGTGAAAAGTGGCCTTAAAGAAGTGTTACAAGGTGAATGGGCCTCTGCCAAGTATGCGTTAGAAAAGGGTGAGCTTTGTCCTCCTCACGTCCGTGAAATATGATTTCGATAAGTCGCGTGCTATTGGACACGAATTCTTTTTATAAAACAATATTTTACAAATTCTTCGGCGGCTTTCGTGAGCGCAGTGTTTTCTTGTTATGTAATTCTTACTTACATAGGGGTAGCTTTAAAACCCATCCTTTGTTCTCGGATTCGAGAATACACGTAGCCTCGGATTTCTAAGGAACTTTCCCTTATTAAAGTATTTATTTTTAATTTTAATGTGTTTTTTTTTACTGACACATGCTTATTATTCCAAGTAATGGTTTTGCAAAGCTCAATAATTCCTACCTACCTATGTTTTGATGGTTGAGCATTTTAAAATGATTTATTTAATTCATTGCAATTTATTTACATAATTATCTAACACATACTTAATAATTGAGTAATTATTAAGCACACAAATTATTAGTGGTGCTGTACATATCACTGGAAATTTATTTGTATGAAGTGATTCTCCGACTAAACTACTTTATGAGGGACTAAACTGACAAGCTCTGGCTTCGATCGACTGCAATTCTAGGAGTAGCTTTAAGTTTACGGAATAATGAAATAATTATTGATATTTTTTTTACCTGCATCGGTTCCGGAAAATTTCCTTCATAGACAGATCCACTTTAACCACATGACCAATGGGTTCGTCATTGAAGAAATTTCCGTTTTTTCTTTTCGTAATATTCTTTAGTACAAAACACGAAATATACTTTATAGCTATTGAAAAATAAAATTACAACTTATCAATTGAAAAATTTTTAATAACTGGGAATCATGCAATATGAGGCTCTCTTTAAGTAATGGTACCATTTAATGGTAGTGTTCCAATCGGAAATTATTACGGCAAAGTATGTCTATGAACCAAGAAATCGGTGTTTACTCATTAATCCCCTTCATTAGGTATAATTAATGGGTATGTCGACAGACGAACTTCGATGAACCCATTAACAGAGACCCAAATACTTAACTGAAAGGCAGAAATGATATCGAGAGCGACGTCATTACGGCCTGAGGAATAACATTATTAATCACACGATATGATGCCAAGAAAAATAATATCGTCATGTGTTCTCGACACCGTGAGATTAACACGTCTTTCCGTGGCATTTCCGATCTCGACCGATACAAGCAAAAACAAGCTTCCCTAGCGTCGGATTCAAAAGAGAAATAATAAATGGTGCATAATATAAGTACTCGTACATAACAATGTTTGCTTATGTTCAGTATTTTTAATTAAACCAAAGTTAAAGGTGGTTTTTACTTTGCTAATTATAAGAGTAAAGATAGCCCAGTGGTTCGTAAGGTCGGCTGCTAATACGGCGGATCTTGTGTCGAATCTCTTTCAGGCTACACCAGGGCTGTGCCATTTTTATCACAAATTAAAGTATAATAAATATTATATTTTTTTATTACAGAAAAGTACTTGTAGTGGAATAAACTGTTCAGAAATTATGTTTTATGTCATTGTCGCTTCAAGACTGATTTTTTTTTTAAATAAGTAAATAAATACTGAAATATTATTAAATCAGCTTTTCTTAAATTATGTCTTTTTAATTTATTGAACGATTGCCTCTAAGTTTGTTCAATAACTTCACCTTTAAACCCCACACGAGTGGAGGTGCGGACAAAAGCCAGTCTTCCACATAAAGCTACTCTGAGTTTGATAAAGGTACCAGAAGTAGACTTTAAACCGTTGTGAATATTTATGACGTGCGGATATTGTAACTCGGCGAAACTTCCTTGCTGCGAGGCCTTCCATGCAGTGGGCGTCGTCTATTGTGTATATTCAGCTAAAACTGGTAAAATACGATGAGTTGCTTCAATAAATTTATACTTGCATATTTATGAGTGAACTTCTAAAGACTTGAGCGATGTGGAAATAAAAGATTCTCGTATACTAACTAAGATATCTGCCGCTGCAGGGCGTTAGATTTATATAACGATTTTTCAATAATTTACTTATTTATTTAAGTTTAAATATTTAGTAACGTTTTATAGTTTAAGGTGCGAATTATACTTACCAATCTGGATAGGATAAAGGATAAGGGACAAGGTAACAGAAATTGACTCTGGTATGCTTTAAACACTATAGAGTTACTATGTGGTTATTGCAGACGTCTTTTATATACAGGTTGAAGTATGCAGGCTTACTTAAATGTTTGCATAATTACAAGTATAAATTATGCTAGTTAAATCATAGTTTAATCATGCTTACGCTATGCACACTAGTTTTAATTTATGTTTATTTATTTGAACGTGTGTGTAAAGTATTTTACTTGGTTATTTCAGATCTTCTATAAGGGGATGACTACTTTAAAGCCTCATCCAAGAGGATAGTCAAAAATGAATTATGTCTTATTTTATAAAACATTTAACATTATGTTCATTTTATACCTGTCTGTGTAAGAAATAAAGATAATTCCTTTGTTAACATGACAACTTGTTTCAAATATAAATACAAATGGCTTTTGAAAATATACCAAATGTTTACTGTTTTATAAGTATACTAATAATTATTTTAATGAGAAAAGAGTTGCATTTTTGTATATGTACTTTTGTTTGTAATGAATAACTTTTGTATTAAAAAACTACTAGACCGCTTTTAAAAATTCTTTCACCCATAGAAAAAGAAGTCGCATGCAACAGCTAGTATTGTATAAAATCACAGATCAAAATACTGTCTAACTCTTGTAGTTCGTCATACTTTGTATATTTTTGTGTCTGAGTTGAATGGTCCAAGCCATTTTTCAACGCCGATTTATCTCTTCAAGTTTAGAGGCTATTCAGACAACGTCATTTAGATAGTGCTCCTCTTTGCTCTAACTAAAGTTTCCGTAGAAAATAAAAGTTAGCGTCCTTTATTATTCCTTTAAAACATTGCAACATTTCTTTGTAGTGACTGCTGTGGTCTGCTTTTTTTCTTAAAATAAATCTAATTTATTTTATTTAATGAAATCTATTTCCTAATCTAATGTCCATGTTAATCTAATCTGTCTGATTGCTTTTTTTTCTTTTAAGATAAAATTACTTTATATATGAACTTTAACTTTAATCCTTACATATTATAAAAGAAAGTCCTCCGCCGCGTCTGTCTGTTCGCGATAAATTTAAAAATTACTGCACCGATTTTCATGCTGTTTTCACCAATTAATAGAGTGGTTATCTATGAAGGTTTTAGATTATATAACATTTTGAACGCGGACGAAGTCGCGGGCAACAGCTAGTATATTAATGAAATCTTTCAGTCGTAAGACTGCACGAAAGTTGTGAAGACTTAGCTTATATACACTGAGCGTCACTGAGTGTGATGTTCATACGGGTTCAGTGCTTTTCCCAATCCCAAAATTGCCCAACAGTCCTAAAAAAATAACTTCAATATTAAGCATCACTGCAGTTTATATTGGACCCATCTTCTTCAGATTTGCTACTTGCATCTACTTGCTCATATATACACGCTTTCTGAATGATTGTCATTTGAGTCGTATAGAATCAAAAACAGCAATCTGTCAGTTTTACGCAATTCGAATTATGAATATGGTAACACTGTCTTTTTAAAATACTTTTTACTTATTTAGCCACATACATAGCCACAACATAGCCACACAGCAATATTCCACCAAAAACCTGAATGTAAAACCCATATAGGTATCAAATACAGCAATCTGCATACGTTCATTTGTAATAATGAAACTACTTTTCCTAATTACCGTTAATAAGTCAAAAGTCCGATTGCTGTTTTTGATTCTATATGACTCATTTGAGTGTTGTCTAACAAATGCAGACCAATAATATAACATAGTTGAGGTTATAGACAGTCAAAGATCAAGCGTATAGGTGCTTATGGGATAGCATCGTCCTCGTTCTAGTAATGACAAGATCGTTTGACTGCCTTCCGAATTCACATCGCGTGCGTTACTCTGAAACTTTTTACGATTATTACTACGATTTTTGATCCTCTCGCCGTCGACGACGAGCCACCTTCAACTCTGGCCCTTACATTTATTAACCGCTAAATGATAATGGCCGCTCGTGATCAAGAATTTATTCAGTACTTATTAGTTGAATGTCTAATATAGCATGGCCATTGTGAAGTTTTTAGATTGGAACCAACCAAAAAGTGTAGGTAATTACTTTTTTAAATCTGAATTTCTTTCGCATCGTCTTGTTGATTAAACTAGAAATTAATTTATTATATACTACTTATATATGACATAGTATAAAACAAAGTCGCTTTTTCTGTCCCTATGTCCCTTTGTATGCTTAGATCTTTAAAACTACGCAACGGATTTTAATGCGGTTTTCACTAATGGGTAGAGTGGTTCTCGAGGAAGGTTTAAGTACATAATTTACTAAGTTACGCGGGCGAAGTCGCGGGCAGCAGCTTTAATTTTATTAACACGTAATTTTATAAACTATAACTAACATGTAGTGCCATCTGTTAACAGACTTTTTCCATTATTCGAAGTGAGATTAGATGAATTAGAGTACTACATTGCTTCAAACAGAATTCCCTAGATGGCGTTGTAAATTTTGCATACACGTTGTCTGGGACTCCAAAAAGGACATAGGGTACCTTTCATCCAGAACGCGGACGAAGTCGCGGGCACCAGCTAGTATATGATAAAGATCACACAAACAGTAACAAAACTAAACAAATGAAATATAGTACTCAGAAAACAATGATGCGAAAGAGCCCTTGGTCGAGATTAAAATGGTAACAATATCTACTTTATTGGTTTTATATCAATATCTGCTTTATTGGTTTTATGTGTACAAATTCACTTTTATTATCTTCACATAGTAGGTATATTAAATAAAGTCGATTCCCAATATAAAAATATTGTATGTCTTTTTTAATTTAATCGAATGAAGATACAATAAAATATAAATAGTAAAAGTCTACTTCAGAATGAAATTTAATGCATCAAAATCAAAATAAACAATTTCCGCAATTTAAAAACAGTTATCTTCAGCAACAATAAGCGATAGAAAAAGTAAAATAGTGATGGCGTGGTGTGAATGAAGCGTTCGATGCAAGTTGGTGGAACAATTGCGACCAGTACATCTTTCGTACAGAAATCTATCTTTGCGATTTGTATAAATAGCCATCTTACTGAAACTGCTTTTTTTTATTTATTTGATAATCTGCTTATTAGTAGGAGATACGGCATTAGAAATTATACCCTCATCTGTTATTAATTTAATGATGGCAAAGATTATCTGGTAGATGATATTTACATTGATAAATTGCGAATGGGTTGCCTAATTAAATCGTAATTAAATATTTAACAATTAAATTTAATTGTTAAATAAAATAAATTATACATAGATTAATATTGGTCTCGCTGCGCTCGACAAGATACAGCCGCCGTACATTGTCAAATGCGGCAAAAGATACTATGCCGAATTCGGCGTACCCGAGCCAGTCACCACCCAGTCACACCGCAAGCTGTCTTTGACATGTACGTGCCGAAAACGCTTCTCTGTTATTTTCCACGCTCGTAATAAAAACGGAACGGGCTTTACTATCCACTGACAGTTTACCCACTGCCCCCTATTCCTACTTCACCACTTTTTAGTAGATTTTACAAGTTTTTTTATAATTGTCATAACTGGCGATCTACCTAAGTACGAGAGCAATTTTATTTGTTAGAACAAGCTATAATTAAAATTAAATGTACATACTTCACTTTATTATTATAATACTTATTTATAAGCCGTTTATAGGTATACATCAGCTTACATTTACTATAACAAAAATAGAAAAAAATCATAATTTACAAATTGTGCAAAGAGTAATTCTCCTTTTGCTTTTTGCTTCTGCTTTTTGCTCAATTTCTTCTCTAATTAATTCACTCAACTTCCTCAATTATTGATAAAATTATCAATAATTGAGGAAGTTTGTAGCAATGCAGTACGAAAAGGTGGGCGTAAGTTACAACACAACTTAAGGCGTAACATAAGTTTACATTGTAGCATTTCATATACTCTATAACTTTTCATATAACTTTTCGGAGCAATATAGCTTTACAATAAATAAAAGACACGGAGAGAGGCTACTGTTTATTGTGTGAGTGTGGTTGCGGGTTCGTGGTCCGGCTGCGTCGCGATAAAATACCATTGTTAACTTCCCAACTCGATGTAGTACGAGGACGACTAACTTCGCACTTACTTCCTCCTTCGCACGCCCAACCGCTCTAGTTCGGTTGTACGCGAAATGTTTATATTAAAATTCTATTTTATTTAAACAAGTTATGCATTCTATATTTGACTCTTAATAAAAGTAAAATTAAACGAGTTTTTTTAATTTATATTTATTTAAATAACACTTAAGGTAAAAGCACCTATTACCGCGGTATTTCGGGGAATTTTGACTTTAGAGTGAAATATTTTGTAATCAGGTCTATCCTCGGCAAGTAAGCATTTTTTTAAACATTTTAGGGACTCTTTATTATTGATTTCTCTCACTTCTTTTTATTTATTTTGAAGCGTAGTATTTATAATTTTTTTTTTAAAACAGGACGTCGACATCCCCTATTACCGAGGCATGCTCAAAGATTTTTTCTATTACCGCGGTATGTGGCTCCTATTACCGAGTATAGAAAAAAAATAATACTTGTTGTCCTGATGGTTCCGTATAAAATAAAATATATTTAAAAAATACACAAAACATTGCGATCAACTTTATTATTATCATAATTAAGAAACTGAACAAATGTAGAAGAAGACTATCACAGTTACCTTCCACCTATATTAACAACAATATTTATAATATTTTGCTTATTATAACTAATCTACAGTCTATACAGGGTTAAATTTTATTCACTTGTAGTACTTAATAAACTGCATTAAATCTATAGATATATTTATTTATGTAAGTTGGGTATAATGAGAAAAATAACAATAATAATTACACAAATAACTAAAATTGAATCAATAAAATCAATTTTTCGATTATTCTCGATTATAAACACGTATATAAACGCTACCTCTTTTTACTAAAACTTACTTATTCTTCGGACATAAAAAAGCTGTTTCATTGTAGTTAAATATGCGTCTTGGGCCCTAAAAAACTTGAAGCAAATCGTTACGTTCAATATACGAGTAAACTCTTCCAAACCACGCTCGTATTGAGTCTTTTGTGGTTTGATTTCTACTCAATGTCGGATGTCGTTTCAAAAAACCCAATAACTTTTCCATAATTACTGCGAAATTTAAATTAATTACAGTTGTTTCTTGTCGGGACTAGCCAACTTATACTTATGGCAAAGTCTTTGACGTAGTGGAAAGCAGTGGGGTGAGAGCAGACCTGACATCAAAACTGAATGTCCTCGATTATGATGTCATGAATTAATGATCAATAAATCAAAATCACAGCAGAGTAACATGATAAAACCTTTGTCTTTGTTATGAAACATTATTTGTAAATATTTTTATCAAGAATAATTCATTAACGGAACCCTAAATTTGGACACTGGTTACTACAACACGATACGAATACGAATACAGGTTGCCTTATCACTCGGTGATAGATTTTATATGAAAACTGTATTTCCGAGTACTCTGCACTCGTTAATAGATTCTCATATAATCTATTACCGAGGTATGCCGCGGTAATGAGAGTAGTATACAATATTTTTAAATATAATTCCGACCCTTAAAAAAGAATACCAGAAAGATTTTTTGGTGTCACTTCGAAAAAATAGAGATAAATCTTCATGAAAAACAGTATTTTGAATGACAAGATATGCCGTATTATCATTCTTTTCTCAAATGAATATTGCATATATTTTATGACGTTTTTGACACCCAGTACAAAATTATACTTTAAGTGCTATGAGTTTTTATAAAAATAATGAATTTTTATGGATTTTGCATACATCGAAAATAGATTTTTCGTTTATAGAATACATGAGGACTGGAAGATTGATCAATTTTTACTAATGAGATAATAAATAATTTAAATATAATAAGCAAAATAGGAACCTCAATATTTCCATTACCGAGTGTTCCCTCGGTATTAGAAGCTGCCTCCAATTTTAGGCATCTATCACCGCGAGTTTTATTTCTTAATGTTATTATGTGTTTATTGAAAATTTTACCATGAAAAGTAAAAGATAATACTCCTAGAAATACGCAAAAACAAGTAAACATCATCCGTAGTCAATTATAAAGTATTTTACCTTAAAAATCACGAAACAAAAATATGAGTGCCCTTACATGAATTGCCCCTTGCTTGTATGGACACAACCTGATTCTGCGTTCCCGTCGCACAAATTGATCGTTTTTGATCTGTTCATCTTTGGTATGTCTACCAACACCCATTAATTCGATGTAAAACACTCCAAGTTAGAACTTGTCCAAAATAGTATCGTTCTAAAGTTACTGTTATTAAATTTAAATACGAAAATATCGGATACCTCGGTAATTGATGCCGATTTTGCATACCGCGATAGTAGGTGCTTTTACCTTAATTCGAAAAAATGAGCCTATCGAAGGATGCACTAAACCGAGTGCATAATTTAATAAAACATAAAATTATTTCTAAAAGTAACTAATCAACACTTTACTTGTAGTTGGTGAAAGAGGCCCTTATTCTCTCTCTCTTTCTCGTTTAAAATAATTCAAGGTCAGGTATGCGAGACAAAATCCATTGCCGGCCTAATAAAACGCGCGTGTATATAAACTAATTTGACGGAATTCGTAATAAAAATTTACATAATGCGAGGAAAGACCATTCCGCAAGGAAACACAAACGACGAGAATTTTATTTTCATGCCCACATTTGCGCAATTTGTATACAGAATGTAAATTAGAAAGCGCCTTATTTCACCAACGCGGCAGCGCGCCGTCACGTTATTTGGTTTAGTGTCTCACTGTCGCTAAACGGGTAAAAATGTATGAAGTTAACTCCGTCACATTTGTTACCTTGCAAACACGCCTCATTCCATTTAAAGTAATATTATGACGAATTATCATTTCATTTCGGCGAGTTCCTTTCTTTGCATTTACTCACTTGTTGTTTATCTTTCTTTTGAAGAGATCCTAAGTCCAATTTTTAAGTAGTGTCAGGGCACATTACGTGCCGGCGTACCTCCACTTTCGGGTACGCCGAGGTACCGACAGGGGCGTCTCGCGCTCCCCCCCTATGTGGGCCATAACCTTGTCGAGGTGGGGGGAGGGGCTTAACCCTCGGCAGTCTGGGCGGTCGCAGGAGCTGCGATGCCCCCGCGGCACCTGCTTGACTAAACAGACTGTCGATGGGGACCAAGAAGGCCTACCGCGGAGTCTCCTCTCACTGCACGTGGGCTCCAGCCGTCTCTGGAGCCTCACCGGCCGGCGTCCGACCCGTATGGTGTACGCGCACTCGGACGCTGACCGGTACATGACGGCACCCCCGGTCCCTGCGCGTTGTACCGGGATATGGGTCCCGGTCCTGCGAGCGAGGACTGGTGTGGGACGCAACCGGCGGATTAACATGTTGAAGCGGCCTCCGACTCTGCGGCAGGTTGTGGCGCAGAGTAGAGGTAAAGGGGTCCCCGAGGTGAACCCCTCGCATATCGCCGGTTGCGAGAGACGAGTAAGGCGACACCTTGTCGCCTCGCCGGAGACGGTGGACCGGGGCGTACGCCGTCTTCACAACTCCGGCAACGAGTGAGACGTGCCGTGCGTTCCCGGCACGTCTCCACACTGCGTGGAGTTTTACACTCCGCGCTTTTTCGAAGTTTGGAGAGCGAAGTGTCGCTCTCCGCGACGGGTCCGTTAACGGATAACTGCAGGTGGGGTTCTCGGACGGACGTCGGTTCATTTTCCCCAGTCCCCTCCATTTTGCAGCGCGTAGGAACGCCAAGGTGGTTTTAGCCGGTCCGGCATAACCCATCGACCGCCCCGGGCCGGTGGGTATCCAATGATGGATTTCCCCTTGTCAAAAAAAAAAAGGGGGCGTCCGCGCTGGACTGCCGTGGTGGGTAGCAAGTGTGCCTGCTACCCCGCCTATCTACGGTCGCACTAGAAGGTCGTTAAGTCTTAGCCTGTAGGAGTCTACTCTGCAGGAGAATTTCCTAACGTTAAAAAAGGGCACATTGCGTTTAGCAGTCCTCAGACCTAATATCTTAACCGTTTGTCTGTGCGTTTGTGCACGCTAATCTCAGAAACGGCTCAACCGATTTGAATGCAGTTTTCACTGATGTATTGCCGTAACATTAAGTGTTTATTTCATTCCAATCGGTTCACAAACTAAAGTTATGCGCTATTCTAAATATAACGCGCACGAAGTCGCGGGCACAGCTAGTTAATAATAAACTGTCCTTAATTGTAAAATAATTTCTTCCCGTCTTATTCTTTTCGTATCATTAATATAATAGTTTGTTGATTTAATTGCATAACGAATTATTAAAAAAATAACAAAATTGCAAGAAAAAATATATTTCAATAATTTAAACATTTGAATAAATCTAACTAAAAAAAAATTCATTTATAAATCCCGTTCTGGGTTTTGTGCAAACCGCTGTGTGAAAAAAGTTTGACAGGAAACCAAATTTTGTGCGGCTTGTAATGTGGGCATCGGTCGACAGAGCCGGGATATGTCTGAATAATGAAGTGATCTCCCGACCAACTCATCCTAATTAAAATTTTAATACATTTTATATTTACGGATGTTAAATATATGTTTTTAATATTATATTATTGTATTATATTATAAAAAGAATTAAAGATTAGATTATTATTAAAAAATTTTTAAATACACAAACCTTCCACGTTGAAAACAAAATTAAAATCGGTGTGCGGTTTAAAAGTAGTTAGCGGAGGAACAGACAGATGCGGACAGTTTCAGCGACATGGTTGCAAGATATATTGTTTTTTTTTTCAACCTTTTATTTTTCAGAATTCTATCCCCATATTAAATTTCATATATTTATTCAGTCGTTTATTTAAAAATGCGTAAGTACATAACTTTTGTACACACAGACAGACAGATTTACTTTCATATTTATAATTTTATCAAAAATTGATAGCTTATCAAAGTGACAGCTTAGTAGGTATTTATTACATTAGACTTATGATTTTTTTTATTGTTTTAGCTGAAGACAGGCTGACAGTCCACTTGAGGGGTAGGTGGCTACTGTCGACCTATAACATAAGCAACGCCACAGGAGGCTGCAGCCTGCAAGTGAGCTGCTGATCATAGTAGGATTAAGGATTAATGGATAAGAAAGGGATGAGATGAAATAGGATACGACAACGACAAGTTTGGATTTCGGTTCAGCCTTCATCTAACCTAATGTTTTACTTATTAATGTGTAGAACAAATTGGATAACAGACTTATCGCACTTTCTCAGAAGAGAAAAACGCTCGCGCACTATTTATGTAATCACTGCCCACTGCGTCTGAAGAAATTAAGGTATTGATGATTTCTATGTGTACCTAACTGTTGTTGCGAGGAACAATAAAACAATTCTCTAGTTAGTTATTATTATATTAATTCAACAGTTAAGAATATCCGCTTTTCAAATGTTTATTTTGAAAAATAATTAATAAATAAAATCAATGGGTAATAACAATTTGAAAAATAAGTATAAAATTTGTATAAAAAATTGCTTCATATGCTCACAAGACATAACATCAAATTTAGTCTTATATGGCAAACGTATTCGAAGTAAGATATGGTAGCCCTCAATATATGCATTTCTCACAACTTAAATCTGAGTAAAGAGTTGATAAAATAAGATAGAGTCAGCGGCAATGTATCGAATGTTCAGTACGAAATCGGATTCGTATTCATTCACTCGTTCACTCCCAGTGGAGTGTATGAAAAAATATTGTGTATCGAATACCGCCGCGTCCCACTGTCCACTGAAAGATTTACAACATACCATTATTGCCCTATACAAAACATACTACTGACTAAGTATTAACTATTGTTCTCAATATATGCGACCGTGTTTTCAACAGTATTTTCATAAGGACACATATTGCTACTTTTTTTTTTACTTAGGCTTGCGACTTCGTCAGTTGCAGTTTTTGAAAGCATTGAAACATCTACTGAATATTTGTTGCTCATATACTTAGTCGTTGTCAAACAAAAATCTTACTGAAAAATTTCACACGATGGTTTATTAAAAAAAAAGTATTTTATTTTAAACTTAGGCTTGTCATACGTCAACTTATTTGTCTTTAAATTTAATAGTTTATTTATTATTTTGTTAATTGAGTAAATTTTGCACATAAAGGTCTTTAGACAAGCTGACTGTCTACTTGATGGTGACTCTCGCCTAACAACACAAGCAATGTTGTAAGTGCGCTAGGAAAAAAAAGTTAGCTAGGAAAAACCTCACTGACCGAGGTGTAACAGTAGAGATGCTGTAATTTCAGGATGTTCTTCTGTAAGGGTTTGGTTACTGCCGCTAGAAGTCTGCCCAATTTTTTCTAAAAAAACTTACAAATTTATGTTTTTTTTTTAAAGTACTTTTAAAAAAAAATATTTGATAAAAAGAAGAATTATAAGATTACTAGCTGGTGCTCGCGACTTCGTCCGCGTTCTGGATGAAAGGTACCCTATGTCCTTTCTGGTGTCCCAGACAACGTGTATATGCAAAATTTCATGGGGATCGGTTCAGTAGTTTTTGCGTGAAAGAGTTACAAACATCCATACATACATCCATACATCCATACAAACTTTCGCATTTATAATATTATTACTATTACTATTTATAAATTATAAATTATAATAATTAATTAATTAATAGGATTATTAAATTTTATGTAAAATACATACAATGTTTGCGATCAACGAAACTTTTGTTTAAGTTAAAACGATTGCTCTCATATTGCCTGTGTAAATAACGTAAATCAATACGTGACTCGACATATTTAAATTTATTTGACACACGTGATATTTTCTGTTTTTAAATCAAACTGAAACAGGTTTCATCTGATATTTGTGGAACCTGAACCTTTGTGAATGGGGTAACTGATTCCGCTATGTTTACCTCTTATTCGTGTTTGAAAATATAAATTACCTAGTA
Organism: Synanthedon tipuliformis; assembly: GCA_947623395.1. Taxonomy (NCBI): domain Eukaryota; kingdom Metazoa; phylum Arthropoda; class Insecta; order Lepidoptera; family Sesiidae; genus Synanthedon; species Synanthedon tipuliformis. The sequence continues at coordinate 6,003,379 of OX392417.1, read as the reverse complement.
TGTAACCAAATATTGAAAGCCTTTATTGTTAGTACCATAATATTAATTTAAAAAATAAATTGGAATGAGCTTTGTACCTATGAGAAACGACGAAGAATTTTCTTGTCTAAAATGTCTGAGTCTGTGTTACCAGTGATGATTTATGAAATTCTAGACTGTATATTTTTTAATGAAAAAATTAAAAATATATGAAACACGTGGATATCTTTTGATAAGACCAGAACAACTCCGCTGTCAAAAGCGTATTATACAATAATTTTTACAATTTTTATATACTCAAACTTTTCTCGTTTATCCTTCTTCCCATTAGTAAAAACCGTATCAAAATCGGTCTTGGTTTTTTACTTCAGTTAAAATTTATTAAGGTTTCATTATATACATAAAAAAACTTTCGGGGAAAGTTTTCTAACTGATGGTAAAAACCGTATCAAAACCAGTTGGATGGTTTAGAAGTAGCTATATTACAGGGAGACTGGCGCGGAAAGCGATTTCAAATTACATAATATACTATGTATGTAAGGATAACACGCTATATATTACAATCCTCCAGTATCGGAGTTGATGTATAGAAATCATAAGGTCCAACATATAACAAACATGAAATCGAACTCAAGATTGTAGTAACATCAACGTCTCAACAATATGATGGATAGTAAACAAGAAATGCACTGAACGAAAATAAACTGAACCAACTCAGGCTTAAGAGGAAATGTTGAGAAATATAAGCCAGGATGAAGTTTTAACAGCTCTCGACTTATCGACGAAAATAATCTTGGTTTGTTCACGTATTTATTTTGAATTAGACTTTGTTATAAGTCAACTTACGAAATTAGATTTGATTTCACCTCATGGTTAGTGGAGTTCTTAACTATGAGACGTGTACCTACCATGAACCATAAGATCCGAAAGTAGTCTGCGAGAAATTCTGCACTGCAAGAAGAATTTACTGTGATTGATGGGTAACTAATAGGAAAAGATTGTGTAAAAATTATTAAATAAATTTATCTATTAGGTAGTTTTGAATCAATAATTTCCATTATGATAGAAAACACATTAATTAATAAGTAATAATATAAACAAAGTCGCGAATTAAAACAACAATTGTTTAAAAAAATTTAAAGCTGTAAAATATTTTTCTTGAACTTTACTTATGAGAAAAATATATATTTCAATTATCGGATCAACGTAGAGCGATGCGTAATATGACGACGCGTTGAAATCGGCTAGTTTTCGGGCTTTTGAAGCATACACAAACCAACATAACACACACACATATATATATATATACCTAATAACAATAATATATATATTGTTATTAGGTGAACGTAAATGTTCTATGTAATCACAGCAGAGTTTCGTCCCTGCTCTCTTCGTTTAGTTAATACAAAAGGAAAACAGATTTTAGTACGCCACTCACGATGCGGACTAGTTTGTGAAGGTAACAATGTTGAGTGGAAAAAGAGTTAAAACGAATTGCACCTCATACCTCCGAGAACACACTTTTATTTTGGCTTTAACTTTTATAAGCCGTAATCTAATGAGGACATATAAAAAAAATACTAGGTATATTAAAATTTTCAATTTATGAAAGATATTACAAAAATAAAAGTAAAAATCATTAATGTTTAAATAACTCAGTTCATTGGGTGTAGGTTACATGACAGATCTTACAAAATTATTTGTAAGTAAAATTATTGTAGGTAATTTTTAATTAATTTAATTAAGTATTTATAATTAATTTTGTTTACAATAATTAATTAATTAATTTTGTAATTAATAAATTAATAATGCGTTTCCGGGAACGCAATAAGTCCGTCTGGCGGCCGTAATCACCTTCTTACTGAAGACCATTTGTAAAAATTTTAACTGCATGCGAAGCCGAAGGCGCGTCGCTACTATTGATTAAAGTTTTTTTTTAATATATAATAAACCATTATAGTAATAGTCGTATCAGAACATCAGATAGACACTAATTTAAAGTAATACAAACCCTAACAAATGCATTGCACATATAAATAATTAACCAGAGACAAAATGTTAACTTATTCATTCGGCGTTCGTTGAGAAAGATAAACACAAATGGAATGGTCGCAACTAAATCGGATCCAGGTATACACGGGCACAACAATTGAAGCTTATGGAAATCAGGACCCGTTGTATTTTACCGGATTAAATATACTAGCAATTAGTGCCGTCCCAGCCGCCCCGGGGCGGGATAGTTATTTATCGCGAGGTCTTAAGACTTAATTAAAACATCTTACCTGCTTTGAGTAACCGGAACTAAATGTGAATTAAATTTAGACACCTTCGTATGTCTAAACACTGTTCATATGTTTGTCCCGGATCGATTACTTCGTGACGTTATATGGGATCAAATCACAAAACATTTAAAATCATGACTTCATTTTATTTTCTTAGGAAAATAACAGATTGATGATTGGATTTGTGTGACTTAGGAAAAAACAACACTGTTTTATTTCTATGAAGATTTGGAAATTTTGGCTGACAGCGACGGTTTATTTAGATAGTAGTAGGCAATGTAGACCTTAGCAAAGACTCTGAAAGGAAAAGTGTCTAAAGTAAAAATAAGGAAATTAACTCTGGCATACCATACTTACTTAATGAAACATTAGTAGCCCAAAAGAACAACAACACTTATGAGCACTTATTAAAACTAGCTATCTTAATAAATAAACATGTTTGTCACAAATAACCAACCACCGCCAATTAGTATTCATTTAAAGACTTAGGTACTATTCAATTTCGACGCTACAAAATTTTGTGATTCCCGGAATTGGACACTTTGATATGGTTCGGCGAATTTCAAATTGAATAAATGGATGTTGAGTACTTACTCAATTAAAGTGGTAACTATATTAAAATGATTCAACCATTAATTATTAATATAGGTACCTTTTTTTAAAGTTGGGAAATCCTCTTGGATACCCGGCAGTGAAGGGGACACTGCGGGGTTATGCCAGATACCTACCGGCTCTAGGGGTAAATGTTTATGTGTTAACATTAATATAGGTGCCTAAAATGCGCAAATGTAAAAAGGGGAACTTACACAGAACTTGATATGAGTTCTCATAGATATATGAGTTGAGCTGGTGCTAACGACTTCGTCCGCATTGAAAAATGAAAAACATAAAACCTGATAAAATATCTGACATCTTTATCGCTGTGACAACGGTGACGCCTAATTTTTTGGAGTACCAAGTTTTATCCAAATCAGTTCAGCCGTTTTTGTGTGAAAGAGTAACAAACATTCATCCTCACAAACTTCCGCATTTATAATAAAATTATTAATAGGATTACAGTATCTTTTACAATTTCGTACAAGGTAACAGTTATAATAATATGAGTTAATTACATGGAGTTTATAAGAAAAAGAGATTGAGTATATTTTGTAAGAGTTGAAAATATTGAAACAAAGCATAAACTTATGAAGACTAATTTCAACACAACATCTTATGGAAATCAGGCACTAATGTTTAATGTTAAATTAAGTACAAAATTTTAATTGTTGCTTGTTAGCATTGTTGGCATTGCTTTAAAATTAGGGAGTTGTTAGACAGAATAAACATTTGACTTCACTGAAATGATAGGACTAAAGGCTTGTTCGGACTACCTAAGTAATTTAGTATAGTGGCGAGAAGTTTAGTAGCTAAACTACTCGCTACTGTCCAGAAATGGATAGAGTATAGTCCACAAGTGAGTGGGGTTTTGCAAGATGAACGGGTTGCAACGCAATAAAGTGAATAAGCTAATAAGCTATAAGAGTGCCTAGTGCGAGTTTTACTCGATCAAACGCGTCGATCGCGTAAATGCAATTTGTATGGCAATGAAGCAGCGCCGCCTAGTGGCTAACGTGTAGATCTGCTTCATTCCTATTGATATTTATGCGTTCGACGCGTTTGCTCGAGTAAAAATCGAACCAGGGACTAAGATGGATGAATAAATTTATTTGTTGAACTAAAGAAAGATTTAACATTCCACAAGCATTCATATTATATTTATATTTAGAATCAAAAAGTTGTTTATTCGTTCCAGCGAAACGAAATTTTGCGGCAGCCACCTTTATTTTTTTTATTTTTTTTTCTGTTTTACCGCAAGTGCTACTCGCCCGAACAAAAAGAACAAAATTAATTGACTCAACTAAATTACTTACTAATCTACTCGACTCGACTATTTTTTTAATGTTCAGACACGTTTACTTACTTACTAAATTTAATGCTACTCGACTAAATTACTAATCTAGCGCAAACAAGCCTTAAGACAAAGCGGCGAGTTCGGCTGAAATTTATTTGAGAACAATGTAGAAGAATATAAAGAGAGTTTGAATGAAAATTAAAAATCAGAAGCGAAAAGCATTAGCATTTGTTTAATCACTATCGGGGGAGCGGAGAGTGCTCGCGGCCTCTGAATGTGCAGCTGAACTCTGAACGGACTTACTCTGAATGTAGATTCGAATTAAAACTCCGTTTCTAAAGACTACCCTCTTGGGCTTAGAACAAGTTTCGATGAGCCATCTAGCGAATTAATTAAACTAATTTCTCGCTTGATGAAATAGTTATTATCTATCTGTTGAATATGAAGGATTTCATTTTAAGGGCTCACATTGAGTTATTACTCTTCAAACAAAGTTTATTAACGAGCTTTATTAGTGAGGTCCTTAGTAATTGATTCTCTTTGCGCAATGAATTATACATTTTGTTATGATGAGAACGGGTTTGTTTTAACTTTGTTATTGCTACAAATTCCGGTACAATAATACTGTCTATTACGAGCTATATGTTAGTTATTTCATTAAACACGATACAATATTGTTATTGCTTTCTCGATTTAAGTTATTAACACTTACTTAACCAAGTTTAGCTCTACAATATCATCTGATATAATTTTATCTAATGAATTGTTGTTGTGACACAGTAATATTTTTAAAAAAATTAGAAAGAAAGAAAGAAAGAAAAAGTTTTATTCACGATTACAAAGACACAACAATAAAAAAATAAAAAACAACAAAACAGAAATTTATGGATAAAAGAGTGTGTTGTGTCCTCGCAACAGTGAAACGGTCACTGGCTCAACATTGTGCAAGCACCTGCAGCGCTGATTTTCAGCCAGCACCGTTTCGGACTTACACAACATCGACGCTACACAAACGTAATTACAACACAATTGTTCTAAACACTATACAAACATATTTTATACAAAATACAAACATATTTAATAAATTACTTAGATATGAGATACTAGATACTTAGAAATTACTTAGATGAAAAATAAATAATGATAAATTAAACAATAGAAATACATAGATAATTAATAATATATTAAAACATAACAAAATACACAATGCAAAGCGCCAATTAACACTTATAATGAAAGAAAATAAATAAATGTTGTGGCTTATTTGTGCGGATAACAATGCTGGATAAAGGATTATGTTTTTTGGAGCGTCAACAGATAACCTCTAAGCTTGTGCTTAAAGGTGTACCTACTAGGCGCTCCTTGGATAGGAGGAGGGAGGTCATTCCAGCACTTAGACGCCGCAAACCTGAAACTTCCACGGAAGGCCGCGGTCCTGTGGACAGGCACAACAGCCACTGCGCCCAACCTGCGCACACGTCTCGGCCACTGCAGTTTCCTAAATAGGTAGGACGGCGTTTCATACCGTATCACCCCAAACAACAAAGTGGCGAGGTGCAGGCGCCGGCGCGCAGACATGTTCAGCAGGCCCGCGGTGCTCAAGTACGGTGTGACATGGGAACGAGGAGGGATGTGAAAGCAGAAACGAGTGCATGCGTTTTGCACTCGTTGTATCAACTTCTTAGAGCGGCCCGTAATGCAGCCATCATACACGACATCACAATAATTTAATCTAGACAATATAAGCGACTCGCAAAGCGTGACACGCAAATCGACACTAAGGTAATCGCGTACATTATATAGAACTTTAAGACGATAGAAGCAGTTGCTCACAACTTTGAGAATGTGACTCTCAAAGCGTAACTTGCCATCCATGAGGAGGCCGAGGTTGTTTGCTTCTATCACCCGCTCTATTGGTTCGCCCATGATAGCCACATCACTGTCGGCAAAATTAGTTAGTTTCCGCCACAAAATACTATTCTGTTGTATCGTTTTCGATACAACTGAATAGTATTTCGTTCAAAATGATCTCCTATGGCCTTAATAAGTTATGGTTGTGTGTTACATATTGAAACATGTTATTTCTGATATAAAAAATCGCCACTGTCACTTATAGAATATTTAAGGGGTTTAATATTATCTAACGCCGTATGTTTAGATAATGTCACATTTAGTTACGCGACTTCGCTCACGTAACTTTATAAAATATACCCTATGTCCTATCTGGTGTCCCAGACAACGTGTATGCAAAATTTCATTGAAATCCATTCAGTAGTTTTTGCGTAAAAGAGTTACAAACATCCATACATACATCCATACAAACTTTCGCATTTATAATAATAGTACGGATTTTTTCTACTCTATAACATTACTCGATAGCTATATAGATACTCCATAGTACAAAATTTCTCGCCAGAAAATCTTTATATATATAATTTTTCTCTAGGTCTATATGACACTGAACTCCTCCTAATTAATATTTGTTAAAATAACACAATGCAAAATGGTACGTGACAATAATACGTTTAAGGCAAGAGTGCCTATATTGTTACTTATGATTTACGACGAATCGCAGCCTCCAATCGTAACGATATTACCTAATATCCTGCGTAGGGTACCGTGGGAGGAAGAGAAAACAAGAGCGCGATCTGTAATTACCAAATGTAATTATAGATACGTTTAAATATATATAACAAAATATGTTTACCCAATTTATGTATTCCTCGTAGAATAATAATTAATACCCAATAAATTTAACTTTTAATCAATAAATCCGAAAATATACAGAAATAGATTCTTTGCTTTGTACATATACCTATAAAGTAAACTTTTTTTCCAGGGCTTATCTACCTTTTTTTTTTGCTTCACACCATACACAGATTACATATACATATATTCACCATTCACATATATTTAATACGGTGAACATTCAGCTAAAAAGATAGTCTGAATGTAAGAAACTCGTACCATACGCTATTAGTTTCTATTGTCAAATTGTATTCCGTCTTAAATCAGGAAAATAATTGAAACAAATGTGCTTAGGTGTTTAATGTAAAGAAATAAAAAATACTCTCCTCCGAAAGAAAGTAACAATGCCGACCTGGCATTCAGCCAAAGCTAAATTAGATAATGGAGTTTGCGTGCAAAAATATAGGAAACGGAGAACAAAGACAAATGGGGTCGACTCTGACTCTGAAATGCTGAAATAAAATAACAGTGCGAAGATTGAGGTTGTGTACCACTAAAGCCTTATGTCGCATCGGCTCTCGGCACATGTCTTCAATGTGGTTATGTTTCGAACGAAATCAATAAACCAAACCGAAAAATATCCCAAATTCCGTTCCGAGGCTTTTCCTTTTAATTATATAAATAATAATTTCCAAAACAATGCAGGGATTGAACCTCGGTTTCTTTATGATCTCGTAAATTATGAAAAGGTACTTAACTCAAAGGTAAGTAAGAGCCGAAAGACGTTTAATTTATCGAGACTTCAAAGAGTTTTCTTCTTATTTATTCTAACGTCCGCATTTCGAGCACAACGTCCATTAGTAATAATTGTACCGCATTTACGTTTTGCCCGTAAATTAATAGGCTTCGTAACAAAACAAGCTACGAACTTTATTTTTTGCTGCCATGAAAAAGATTTCTAATGATGAGATTTTTTAATGTGAAAATAGCATGATCAATGTGGTAGTCGTAACCACGTAGAACAATTAAGACGGTTGTCGCAAGAGTAAAAGACAATATTAGGGAAACTAGCTGGTGCCTGCGACTTCGTCTGCAATGAAAAATTTTGGATCATTGGATGACAATAAGGGTGTCACTCTGTCTCTGGTATACCGGGTTCGTTACCCAAACCCGAACTGGGGTCAATTTTGGAAATTAACTTTTCAAAGTTGCCTCTAGTCTAGAGTTAGAAAGTAGTGGCATGCACATTGCTTTTCCCAGTCATTTTTGCATTAGTATGTAACATTTCTAGTATTACTTACTCTAGTAATCAAACACAACATAACATCAAACGGTCTATTCCCACTAGTTCAATTGGGAGTGCAATCGATTAAACTATTGGGACTTTTTAGTCTCAGTAGTTCAATTACATTAACTAATTGAACTATCGAAACTAAAAAGTCTCAGTAGTTTAATTGACATAAAACGTATGCGGTGATCTTTACCGCAGTCATCAGATGATCAATGAGCATTGATATAATTAGATGCTTAGCTTGTCATTTTTGTCTATGTTACTCATAAAAATTTTCCGCAGTAAACTCTGAAATGTTGTGGTGAAATGGAAAAAATATATTTGCAAAAGTCACACTTACGTCAAAGCAGCTTAATTTTAAACTTTGATATACAGGTTCTATTTTTAATATGCTTTGTGAACCGACCGGACTAAATAATAACGTCGTGATGCTGGCAACGATGATTTATTATATCGCTTTCCTCGACCGCCCGAATGAACCACATGAAAAACGATCTCGGTTATTGCTAGCACAAACCCTGCAGTTGACGCTTTGTTTAAGTACAAATGACTCGCACTATGAAGTTGTTATTTCGCGCGACTTACGTTTTTACACCAGATTATGAGCAAACGCGCCGCCTGACACCCAACAAGATATGATAAATCGTTTGTTTTAGAGATCACTGCTCGCGAGAGCTTTGGCGGGGACAAACGGATCAGAGCTTTTTATTTTTTTTATTTTTTTTTAAACAAAAATAAACCCTATAAGCAATACATACAAAAAAAAATATACAATAGAAATAGTATTACTAAGTACATTGCCACCTACAGCACAGATAACCAACTACGTAACCTACAGAGTTTCTTAGTGGAAATTCCTGTAAGTTAGCACCCATAAAATTGCCGAACGTAAGTCGAGACGAGTATGCTTTTCGAGTTTTCTGGAAAATGCATGTTTACTACTATATATTTTACTATGATATATTTTCCTTGACTGTTATAAGAGCAAGTGATAGTTATTTCAATACGATACATGAAATTTCATACCGACCGGGATTCGAACCTATGTCTAAAGTATTTAAAGTCGAGCGTACTTCTCACAGCGCTATTACTGCTCTGTAAATTTAAACTAATATACTAAAAATCTACACTAATATTATATCACCTAGCGCTCATTGTTTTAAGAAGTATGCAGTTATTTACGCGGCTAGTTACCGACGGGGAGGCTGTCAGTTCATTACTACATATATACACATATGTAATTATAACGTTACAGAATGAAGGGTTAAGGAACAAGTTAAGGGACAGAGGAATAGGGAATAGTATCGCTCCCATAGTAGAGCAAAACTCCGTGTTGTTTTTGTTGGGCAACCGTAACGCCCTAATTGTCACTTCAATCCAAAGAAGAGTGCGAAACGCTTCTGATAAGGGTTTCTTTTCCCGACGATGCCGGAAATTAATTGTCACCGAACGGAAAATAGGGCGAAAGTCCAATTAATTATTAGTCACTTCATTTATTTAGCCGGGAGCAGCGTCGCGCAGTTTCTTTCTCATATTAATGTTTCAGAGCCGGACTAATCTTGGTTCTGCTTGAAAAAGGGGTAGAATATTATAATTTTTTTCTCCTTATAATTTCAACACCGTCTGAAATCTTACCTCTCTAATTAGTTATAATTTTATAGACGCAAACGTATTTCTGTCTGTCCGTCTTTAAAATTGTCATGATTAAAACCGTTTACCACCGCGAAATAATAGCATAATTATATGCTGTTGTCTTTCAGTGAGTGAGTAAGGGATGCCAGAGCTCATTGCCCCATCTCTTTCCCTTTCCCTTTCCCCTTATCCTTAATCCTTCTATGATCGGCGGCGTACTTGCAGCTTCTGTGGCGTTGCTTGTGTTATAGGTGACTGTAGCCGTCATATCAGCGTCAAGTGGACCGTCAGCCTGTCTGCCAACCTTAACATAAAAAATATATATAAATAAAACTTTACTATTAACTGCCAGGGAAGACTAAAATCTGTGAAAACTTGGAAGGTTAAACCAGATTATTATTAACCGCAATAATACCGCTTCTTTACAAACAAAAAGGTCTTAACACCAACTTTTGTGTCTAAACAAAAGCTTCTCTTCAAATCGGTAAAAGTTTGAATGAAATGTGACTTAACTCGAGGCATTTTCCGCCGTCAGCTGCGTGATCCCATCGCCTTCCTAATGTAACGAAATAAAAAATAACATTCATTTATTGACACAAAAAACTGATATGGAAGGCGCGTTTCAAATCATCGTGATAAAATCTTTTGAGGAATTTTTTTCGGTTATGCTATTAAAAATTAAGACGGTCACGATTTCGTGAGTATTCAAATAAATCGCATCAAAGATTCATATCTTTCACGCACTCTAATAGGAAGAAATGTATAATGTACGCAAAATGTATACTCAGGCCGAAACGACTATACCGCGAAAACATATTTTAGAACTATAGGAAACCCAAGGAGATAACACAAAGAATGTATACAAACCCGACCCGCCGACCATCATTACTTAATTACCAACTTAAATATATATTCAATATAATTAACAAGAGCTGAGAAGCAAGAAGTTACACATAAGTCCCGCTGACGGAACTATTGGGAAAAAAAATTCACTAGGTCCCTCACGGAATTACTTCAACGGAACTAGTGGGAATAAACCGTTCTTACCGCTTTATTAAGTCAAAATTGTGTCAAAATGTCAAAATTAATGCAATAAAATTTTGTTCAATATGTCATCTGAATACATAACATTTAAAGAGAAAGAAAAGGAGACTATTATCAACTTGTTCATTTGACAATACTTGTAATGCATTGCCACGTTTTTAGCATTATGAAAGCAAAACGACTTCAATATGATCGCACAATGCATACACTCATCGCTTTCTATTACCATAAGTATTTACATGGGAGCATGGGAGGCTTGGTTGGAGTGCATGTATTCGTCCGCGACGAGCGTCTGGGAAGTTAGCAAACAAATGTTATTAGCATTGCCTTAATCGACACCGCGGGAGCTTTGCGCGGAATAGTCTTAGAAATGTGTCGGTCTCGGGGAGCAATTTTCTTGCTTTGAGAATACCGCACAATTTGAATACTAATGAGATGATTATTTAAATTTCGTACCTAAACCAACGGAGAGTCAATCTGTTGTGTTTATCAATTTATTAAACGCTGCTTGAGCATCGCGACTGATACAACTTTCCACAACATCAACTTGTCATTTACATGCAAATTTGATATCTAGAACGTATTGAATTTGAAAGCGAGATGAAACACATTGTTTATTCAAATACGTAAACGGTACACCCTTACATTTACCGCCCTTAACCACTAAAATTAGCTAGACGTAACACGTACCGGGTATCAGTTTTTCATGATTCTTATCGCATTTAAAACAGTTATTATTTACGGCAGTCTTGTTGAAGAAAGTTTGAAAACTCATTGGTTGTACAAGAAACTATAGGTATGAGACACTTATTCATATTTGCTATTTAGCACGTTTTTATTGATATTATTAATAAATCTTTTTTTATGTTAAGGTCGGCTGACAGGCTGACACCTACAAAACAAACAACTTCACAGGTTCTGCAATAAAAGGATAGGGAAAATGGACTCTGACATCCCTTATTCACTCACATAAACAAACAGCACACGTGCTGTTATTTCACAGTAGTTTCCTGTGACTGCTAAATGACTACGAAACGCAGTGTGCTCTATTTAAGTAGAAAGAAGAAACTAAAGTTGGTTATTAAATAAACAGTTACAAAATGGTTGACGCTGCAGTTGCCCCACTTCATTGTGATATAACAAACATTTATTACACGTTAAGAGTCTCTTTACGTCTTTGTCGTTGCCAAGGACTTAATAAACGGTTTGCGAATACTACCCTACATACATACATATAGTGAATACAAATAACAAGGAGCGACGACCGCAAACTCTATCCTCAAAAGTAACTTATTTAAAATAGCTCTTTTGTGAGACATTTAGTAGAAAATATGCAATGTTCGAAGAGCCTGTAGGTAACGTACGCATGAAATTCTCCCCTTGCGTTTGACATTTTGGAAAAAAGGCAATATCGATGAATATTGTATTGCGTGACTTTAGTGTCGGCTTTTAATACTTGAGGGAAATTTTGCCCCCTTCAATCCTCTTTCGTTCCCCCACTATTATTAGAATTTCGCATCTGTGCATCTAAAGTTTATTTATGAGTTACAGAGATTTCTTTTTTTCAGCCTACCGATATAAAATGGAGTTTTTAAGGCAGGGTCAAATTTCAGAACTATAACAATTTTTACGCACACACTAACAAAATGGCGATACCTTTGTATATCGGTGCAATATTGCACAGAATTTTTTTATAGCCTCTCGTCGAAAACAAAACAGATTTTAAATTAGACAGTTTCCCTTAAGATATTGTAAATAATATGAAAAAAAGAAATAAAAGTAGCCAATGTACAGAACTTAAATGAATTAATATGTCTTAAAACAAAAGTTATTTTTCTGTACATTTTCATTACTGTGACGAGAAAGATTTTTACAATTTATTTTATGTAAAAATTATTATTGTCAAAATTTTTATCTAAATTACTATGATTTTTTTTGTATAAGCCTGCCCGCTTTATATTTAATAATTGTAGTATGTTATGGACTGCATTTTCATCTAACTTTAATATAAGAAGCCAAACTAGGTGACACGTTTATGACCTTGCCTAACTCGTAACCACCATGTCAGTGTAACCATATTTTGTTATGAAAATGTTTACACATTTCAAATTGTATCTTATTTGAATTCATTTATATATAAATATTATTTTAAAATTACAAGTTACTTTCTTTTCTATTTAACATTACTTGTGCTATATGTTCATGCTAATACCTTAGCTATTTACACATTAGTGAAGTCAGTACTAAGTAGCATAAATAATAGAAATAGAACTTCAGTTCTATTTTTTGATCTTAGTAAGGCATTTGATTTCGTAAATCACGAAATCCTGCTCAAAAAACTGGAGGGAATAGGTGTACGAGGAATTCCCCTTAGTTGGCTAACATCATATCTGACTAACCGTAAACAACAAGTTGAACTAAAAAGACTCAATAGAAATAGAGAACTTGTTTCCTACTTTTCTGAACACAAAGTAAATGAAGTTGGTGTGCCTCAAGGAAGTATTCTCGGCCCATTGTTGTTTTTAATTTATGTTAATGACATACCTAATATAACTAATTTTAAAAGTATTCTTTTCGCTGATGACATATCTATTATTGTAAGTACTGACATTAAAGGTAAAGATTTCAACCACGAGTGTGACATCAATAATACAATTAAATCTACTATAGAATGGCTTGACCAAAATAAATTGAAAATCAATTTGACAAAAACGAATTTCATTAGATTTGACAATGATAAAACTGCTAAGCTTGACATTAAATATGAAAACACTAAAATAAAGGAATTAAATGAAGCGAAATTTTTAGGTGTAATAATAGACAAACAATTTAATTGGAAATCTCACATCGATTATGTCTGTGAAAGAGTGAATAGATTTGTATATGCCATAAAATGCCTAAGAAAAATTACAAACCTTGAGACTGCTATTACTACTTACCATGCTTACATAGTTTCTGTCCTTCGCTATGGTTTGATTTTTTGGGGGAACAGTAGTCACCTACGTAGAGCTTTTGTTGCACAGAAAAAATGCCTGAGAGCCATGACTTTCAAGACTCAACGAGATTCGTGTAGGCCTTTATTCAAGGAGCTTAAATTACTGACTTTGCCTGCATTGTATATTTACGAGATGTGTATATTTGTCAAGAAACACAATTATTTATTTATAAAAGATTCACGTAGCAACAGGTATCCGGATAGACTAATAATAAACGAAAGAATCAAATTAGCTAAATTTAGGAAAAGTTGCTTATATATGAGCATCAAGCTATTTAATAAGGTTCCTCCTAATATAAAGTCTTTACCTATGATACAATTTAAAAGAAAATTATATGCATGGCTTACTGCACATGGCTACTACGACGTGAGGGAGTTCATGGATCGCAGATTTTGAGGAAGTGATGTGGATTTTACATGATATGAATTGATTCTATCTTTGTGTGCTTAGGTTGTGTGGTGATTTGGAAATTTGCATGCCCTTATAGGGTGGAATGTAGGGGAGCATTATTATAACTATTGTAACCTATGTTCGGCAAATAAATAAATTATTATTATTATTATTATTATTATTATTATTATTATACTTATACTTCAACCACATTATCTGTGTCTGACTCATTTTATCTTTGTCAAATTAGATAAATCTTGTTCATTATAATCTTAATTTTTAATTACTTTACGCAATCACACAGCAGTCAGATGTTGTAATCAACGTTAAAATTGGGAAATAATTATAAAATAGTTTGCAAGTATCGACTAAAACACTAGGTAAGGAGCTTAGCGGTGGTGCCGTCTGGGCTTTACCACTGACTATAAATAAGGCCCCGCTGGCCAAATATATCCGGCAACGAACTAATTGCTACAACACTTAATCCACTAAAATAAAATGGAGTTGGATTTAAATAGCTTCCTGTGTACGTATGAGATATTGGTTGCCATTTTATTTTACAGAGTAATCAGTGAAGGCTCCAAGCCTTGTGATATTGTATCTATAGTTTGTATTATACGTAGGTTAAATGGTGGTCGTCGAGGCTCTTCATTATAAGACCGTTCGTCGAGATGATTATCAGAACTATGATTGTCGAATCGACATCCCTATTGGAGCTTACCTCGCAAGCCAAGTCTATGTATGTGCTGGGTACAGAACACTCCATTGTACTACTTTTTTTTAAAGTTACATCAAAGCAGCGAACTTGAACATATATTATTTCGATGCATCAAAATAGCAAATATTCGTTATCTATATATTAAAAGTATATGCAGAGGTTGTAGAGTCAGTAGTTGTCTAGTGTTTGGGTATTAAAGTTGGCCACCCCCCAGTGGTCCCGCAGACGTGCACCCCGGGCACTGCCCGTCGTTTCCGACAAGCTATTTATAAATAGGACCTTGCTACACAATACAGGTACAACGATAGTAAGCCAACCGAACACTCTTACTCAATTAGTCTAGCTAGTTTTTTTTACGGAAAAAGGCATCGTTGATGGACACCGCAGTTCTGAGATAGAATTTTTCACCGAAATCAATGTTATCTAAGATCAAATTTTACCGGGATCACGTTACCTTCAAAGATAAAGTCTAGATGTTATCCAGGATAAATAAATAATAATAAAAAAAGTCTGCTAACTTTCATGTAAGCCTACACAATTTTTTTCATATTTGTAATATATACTTATAAAATCGTTTATGCTGACTATCTACTCACAGTGAATATCACAGTCTCTAAAGATTAAATTTAGACATAGGTTTCATTTATAACGTAAGCATTTGATAAGAAACAATTTTTGAAAATTATAAGTCCGTGCAAAAGTTCGAATTACATTTCCTAAAATGCAATACGAACTCATCGATCCTGAGATGAACTGCTATTTATCATCATCATTATCTCAGCCATAAATGTCCATTCCAGGACATAAATATCCATTGTCACAATTAGTGTTGATCCAGCATCAAACCGCGGACATTTTGGGGATAGACGTCCTACTCTGCGTTTACCGGTCCATGATCTCTACTTGAGAACCTTCCGACCCTATCGACCGGTGTTTCTCTGTACTATGTATCCGGTCCATTGCCATTTAGCTTACTAATCGGCCAGGTTATGTCGGTAAAGCTCATTTATCTACGGATATCCTCATTCCTGATTCAATCTCGCAAAATAACCCTTTTTAACGTTGGGAAATCTTCTTAGAGGGTATCCAAGAAGATTTCCCAATGTAGGGGAGTGTAGGCAGTGTAGGGGACACTGCGGAGTTATGCCGGATTCCTACCGGCTAAAACCCACGACTTTCTTTCTATCGCGGCCGTTGATGGGCGGGGTCGTGGGGACGTTATTACACGACTTCGTTGCCCCGCCACGGCTATCAGCGCGGGGAGGCCTGTGCTCCCTGCCCCTGTCTCGGCGTACCCGAAAGTGGAGGTACGCCGTCGCAAAATAACCCGCTGAGCATAGCACATCACAGCTTGTTGAGCGAATTCTATTATAACTTAAGGTGTAAACACAAGCCAATCCTAAATATTTGCATTTTTTTAAAAATATGTTACAAGAAACTGTCAACGCAATTGGTTTGACAAAAATATATGTTATACTTAAACATGTGAAGAACAAATTGTATTCTTTAGAATTTCCATCGAAGTACTAGAAACCACACAATAAAAGTTAGAACATAAGGAGAATTTGACATATATTGAAATTTGTTTCGAAAAGGGTTTATTGCGCGCAAATGATTCCTGCACCGAATAATAAGTCAATGTCATTTAAAAAAAATGTATTGTTTTTTTTTATTTTATTTTAATGTTGTTTTAATGAAAAGTACAAAAAACAAAAATTGTCGGGCCTGTTGTATTGTTTCCGCCGCCTCGGAACTCTAAAAATATGGAGCTACAGTGTCTCAGTGACTGCGTTGATGGGTGGACTACGTTTGTGTTTTTCGTGCGGAATTAGTATGATATATATAAACATTCTAAATGTCATATCGGTGAAGGTCAAATCGTCAATGTCATTCTCCTTTGTGAATCCCTTAATAGAATAGTTTATTATAGTTTAGCTGGAAATGAAGAATATAACTTTTTTATATATTTTAGATGATCCTTCGGGAACATTTTTTTTCAGGGTTATAAGTATCCTATATGTTAGTCCCGATAATAAATTATTAGTTGAAACGTTTTCGCGTGACAAACATCGACTGTAACAAACAACCAATATATCCATACATACATCCATCCTCACAAACATGCATTTATAAAATTATTAGGGTATTCGATTTTAATTCGTGCAGCAACATTACATACCGTTATTTTTATATCACCCTAATAGGGGTGTGCCCACACAAACGCCGATTAATCACAACCACCTGCGACTCCCCATAGCTATACTGAAGTTGGTATCAAGAGAGCACAAGCAAGTGTTGGAAAAATACGTAGTAAATAAGCTTCAATTTCTCTAAACTATTTCTTTTACGGAGTCATTAGGACGCCGTACTTAATAGAATGCACTCTGCGGCGATTCCCTCTTTAAAACATATTAACTTTATAGTCTTCCTTTGGAAGAGCTTATCGTAAATGTCTGTAGATTTCAATTAGCTAATGAAATTGGTGATAGACGAGCTAATAACAATTAAGTAGCTTTAAACTATAAATTTTATACTTACACATTAGCTTGTAATCTAAGTAATTTATACTTATATAACCGTTTGTCCTGAGTGAACTTGAAATTTTGAACTTGAACTTGAAACTTGAGTGAATCAATTTTGTCAGTAATAATACTAAAAGTATTTTTAGAAATTCCACTGCTAAAGGGGTAAAATGAGCTGTTAGAAATTTAGAAGCATGACATTTCATATATAAGTGTCTGGTTAGAAATAAATAAATACATATTTCAGCGCATTTGAAAATCTCTCCTCTATATGGGATTTGAAAGTTTCTATAGGAAGTTTTCCTTTTTATTATTTTTTAAGTAAGTAATAAGATAATAAAAATTTATAATATTACTTTATAAACAATACTTCCAGTTAGTAACAGCCTAAAATTGACCAGTTCTCTTATGTACAATCCGTTCTACAATACTATTAGAATCCAGAATGAATTTAGCAGAAACACCAGGCAGCTATTCCCAACAGATTCACCTGGCAAGTTTCCGATCGCACTGCAAACGGCGAGATACCTATAAATAAACAGGTGCAATTCCCTCACTTTCCAGTACCAATTAATCAATTGGACGGTATCGTGACAGATCTCTAATAACATAATACACTAAACTAAAACGTTACGTAAAAATATTTTTCTACTACTTTTTTATTATTGTTTGTAATGAATAAACTTAAAATCACTTGACCGATTTTAAAAATTCTTTCATCTATTGAAAGCTACATTATCAGCGAGTAACATAGGCTATATTTTATAAACTTATGCGGATGAAGTCGCTTGCATCAACTAGTTTACATTAACTCTTGGTTGTTTTCCTTTTATTTTATTTTTCAACGCGAATGAAGTCGCGGGCATCAGCTGGTAACGAATAAGTATATTTAGATACACAGTGAACACACATATACAATGACTATTGATTTAGTGCTCGGTGCACATATACATATATACAGATATGGCTCTGCAATCACGGCCTTTGACTTTACATAGTGGAAGCCGAAAGTACTTTCCATTGGATTGTTACTTACTCATTACACGTTCGTATTGTTTTATGCGTTATCAGTAACCTGTAAAATTATTACTTTGGTATAATTTGGTATAATTTACGCGTACGAAATTAACTTCTGCCATACGAAGTAATTATTATATTGATAGATTTATGAGTTACCGCAATATTGGTATGCAGTCGTAGATATTTATTTTGTTAAGTGTTATCCTGTATAATGTGACAATATTATACGTGATGTGATGGCACATTATATTCTAAGACAAAGATACCTAAAATTCGATATTTATAATAAATAAATATCAAAAAGTCTCTCGCGATTGCATGCAAATTATTTAAAAATAATTGTGATTTAAAAATTACTCGAAAATCATACACTAATTATCCTTCAATTTGTCTTAATAAGTATACCTACGAAAAAAAACAGTGGCACTCCAGGAGTGGCGACAGAAGTGAAAACTTGAACAATTACGTTTGTATTTTTGAATCGTCAGGAAAGTACAATATATGTACTTATATACAGATTTGTCAGTTTAATGGTTTTTCCCATCTCAAAAATTGTTCTTTTTTTTAAATTGTTCGGTTACACGTTACGGTCATTACGGTACTGTTACTATCTCAAAAATGCCTAACGCGCCTAAAGAAGTTTTCACTTCAACATATTTTAATTACAAAACAACGCAACAAGTGTTGCTAGTAAACATTATTCTGCTAAATTTCTAATTCAAAAGACAATAGGTAACTTATTAATTGATATATGTCCGTATCAATAAATCGTGCTATATTATATCATGACTTCTAAGACACTCATCACCGAAAACGCAAAAGATAATAATTTCTAATCTACACACATAAAATCAAATAAATTTTCACTCATACCAGCGAACTTGCTTGCAAAGATAATATGTAATTTCGATGATTGGTACATACAGTTCATAACATTTTATTATGAATAATACGAGTACCGTAACATCCTTTGTTCTAGCAATTCGATAGTGGCTAGAAGAAACCGTATTGAAATCTTTTCACACCAACTGGCAATAAGAAAGGTAATGGTTCAGAATTGAAACATGAGTAGGATATGGAACTTGTATTTCATAAATGATTTTTAAAATGGAACACCTACAATATTTCAGCCTTCAAATCTCAATAAATCGTCTAGGCGTGGTAACGAGCTCACTGCGGCGTAGTCTCTGCGGATACGTATTTTATTGGATTCACTGAAACGTTTTTCAAACCCAAAGGATTATTTACGAGCGTCTGCGCTCCTGCTGCAGAAATGCAGATGACCACAAAACAAAAACATACTTTTGTTTCTAAAAAAAATAAACCTATCGGAATTTAGCATAACTACTGTTACAATAATTGAATATATCACGACATTTTATTTTATTTTTAACTTCAGTAATCACCCCCTTACAGAAGACTACTGCGTTGTTAGGTGAGTGAGTAAGGGATGCCAGAGCTTGCGGAAGAGTGTCCGTCCGACCCTGCAACTTTGTCTTATAGCGGACGCGGAGGACGCTAAGAGGTTTTAGTCGCTAGGTCTACCCCACTACCACCTCGGGGCAAGCGCGGAGGACGCCAAGAAGTTTTAGTCGCTAGGTCTACCCCACTACCACCTCGGGGCAAGCGCGCAGGACGCCAAGAGGTTTAGTCGCTAGGTCTACCCAACTACCACCTCGGGGCAAGAGTCTGACATAACCCACCGGTCTGTCTCCAGGTCGGTGGGTATCCATGATGATTCCTCTTGTGATAAAAAAGGGATGCCAGAGTTCATTTACCTATTACTCACTAATCCCTTATATCATAATTGATTGGCAGTACAATTACAGAACCTATATAGTGTTGCTTGTGTTATGAAGACGGTAGTCATCTACCTTTTAAGGGAACCGTCAAACCTGTCTGTCCAGATCTGTGGGCGCCTACCAAAATTATTATCTGGCTCTAGCGTATTAAAAAAAGTATTTACTGAACAGTGTATTAAAAAAAAATTAAATAGTGAAATTCACTATTGAAATTTTCTTAATACGCAGTAAAGACTGCGGTTCATTTTCTATAAAATGTGCAATAAAATGAATATTTTAAATTTGTTCACCTTTTACGATATTTCACGGTTATAACGAGTGCAGTGACCGATTTAATGTAAGCTTTCTCAAATCGCTAGTGAATTCAGACAGACAATTTAGAGGTGAAGAAATGTCAAGTGTGAATTGGTTAAGAAAAGATTTGCGAGTACATTGAGAGATATAATATTTTTTACTAGACCATTTCCTTCTAATTATTCGAATAAATAAATAACACAAAAGCAACAAACGGAATGTCGCCAATAACAACAGAATTTTGACGGCAAACAATAAAAGAAAATTGCACTTTTTCTTGTTCGAATGACAATGCGGGTGGGTTTGTTTAATTTGACTGTATAACGAGTGCTGAATCACATTTAAGTTGGGAATTGCGAAACATTGCTTTAAAGAGAAACAACAAGCTCGAATCTACAAAAAAAAATAAGAGAAACGAACAATTCGTATTTCTAGTAGCGGATTACGATATATTATAATAGGCATAGAAATATATTTATGAACTAGCGACCAGCTTCGCACTGAGTGTAATTTTTATATAATATAAATGATAATTTTCTCCGTTTATTTCTCTTTCCACATGTGAAAACCTAACTAAAATCGGTCTAGCCATTCTTGAGATTTTGAAGAATACACAATAAACCATCTTAACATTTTATACCTATGTAAAGATATCTTTTGGCCGCGACTTCGTCTTCGTATATTTTTCTTAGGTGTTAAAACATTTATTGAATCTTTATTGCTCATATAATATAATCAGGCGTTATTATTTTTATTTTCAATCTTAGATGATCCCTCAGGTATAGTACTCCGGTATGTATTTATTGCTACAACACGTATGATTATTTATTTATTTCATGCAAAATTTCGTGATTATTGTTGAGTAGTTAAGGGGTGAAAGGTTAACAAACAAACTCTTTTTCGCATTTATAATATTAGTTAGGAAGACTAGGGGAAGCATTATGGAAATATAAACGCGTGCTTAATAAGGAAAGGAATTTCTGATTTTCTATTCTAAATGTTTATGAAAGAATTTTTTTTAAATCAAGTTAAGTAGTTTCTAGAAGATAAACAACAAATAATATACAAACGTACCTCGTATATACAAACAAACTACCCCTTTATAATATGTATTAGTACTTATAGATATTAACTTCAAGTTATTTCAAGATTCGCAGTTTCAGATACAAAATGTTACCACTCAAACCAGAAATCCGTTTATAACATGACATCACGAGTGTAAATATTCGAATGTACGTGAAATTCAAATTTAAAACATATATAATTACGTTTGAAAAGCGCAACTAAATATCGCTTTGGGGCTTCATTATAAATGGGAAACTCGTTCATGGCCCGGGGCACTCGCATTTCATGTGACACGGGACACAATGTTGTAAAAGATAAGGTGTTCCTTTCCAAACCACTGACTCCATTGTCAATCTCCTACGTAGTATGCCATCATGAATAGCACCGGCTAGCAGTGCTCGTATAAAACTTACGCTAATGGATTATAATGTCTTTTATCTGAAATATTAGATACTAAATTTATTAAAAATAGGTACTAAACTGACTCGCCCCGGCTTCACCCGGGATGCAATTTTAAAAATACAAACCTTTTTCTCCTTCCATAAGTGAAAAACGTTTTCGCGAGACTAATGCGCTACGACTGATTGGTCGCTTTTATAATTTGCCGTAGCACGGCACGGTAATACCGTGGGCGTCTCAAGTATTTTGCATCAAGTATCATCCACGGCATGCCGTTGCCGTGGATGATAAATTAAAAGCGTCTGCATACAATTACATATATTTTGCTTTCCTATCTTACCGTGACGGTAAAAACGTGCCGTGCCGTGCCATTGGCGATCATTGGGTAGCCGCCAGACGTGCTGCCCAAATGACTGCGTGGCACAATTGCAATCAATTATGTAGTAGTCAATTTGAGCTCTAGGAAAAAATCAAATGTAGTCAGATTGTGTTCTAGACAATCCAAGACCAACCCATTTTAATTACAATTTAGATTTTAATTCACCGCATATAGATCTTTTTATATATTATCACATGGAAGAGGTGCTGCCCAAATGACTGCGAAACACAGTATGCTCTCCTCTTCTTGCCAGCTCCAGACCAAGGCCGACTGTGAAAAGTTCATTTCCAAAGGTGAGCCAGCCGGGAATCGAACTTCCGATTTATTTATTTATTTATTTATTAAACAAAGCACACAGACAGAATACAATGAAATTCGTGAAAACAAGGATACATGTGTAAAATTATTAGCTAAATTGTATTCCTAATTTGAGTGCATAACATGATTAACTTAATACTAATTAAACTCTAATTATAACAATTAAGTAACTTAACTAACTAACACTAATTATTAAAAGTAAATAAAACAAATGAAACATTAGCTTACTTAAATATAAACCCTAATCTAGATTACTGAGAAAGAGCTTTAAAGCAAGCACCTTAACCACACATTTATATATTAGTTTAGAAGAACAAAATTCCAAAATCAAATTTCCTATCTTGGTATTATAATATTAACAAGGTAAATAATGATGTTGAGAACGATCAAGGTAAAGAAATGTTAACATAATTGTAACAAATTCTAGCCATATTTTCATGTCTGAAGTCAAACAATACACGCAGGCCTTAACATTCAGTCAAGCAATAAAAAATAGTACGAGTCGGTATTATTTTTGGCAAAAATGATGAATAAGTGCAATATAAATTAGACGGTTTAAGTTATTTAGTGAAAATGGCTTCCTTTAGATAGAGAAAATGTGTAATGGAATGCAATAACTCTTGACCGGGTGTGCGAAGAAATAACAGTGTGTCATATTTCACAACCCTCCAACATTTTTATAAAAGCGGACCATCTGCTTTTGACCCCTCATTCTTTTTGTTTCACGAATTATTCCTGTATAAGTGAAATATTAGTTTGATATAATAGCATTCAAGTGACATTTTAAATGACCATAAGTCACGATTGGAGTTAAACTCCAAGAAATCAAGAATCAAATCAAAGAATATTGTGATAGTATTTCATCCTCAAAATCTTTAATTAATTCTAATTATTATGTTTAATATCTCGATCGATTATTTATTAGTTATCTATCAAATAAACATAAGATTTTGAAGAAAAATAAAATATATTCAATGCAACAGTAAATTTTATGCGTTTGTAAACTAAGAGAGAGAGTGAGAGTGAGAGAGAGAGAGAGAGAAAGAAAGAGAGAGAAGTACAGTGAGTCGCAATGTCTCGTAGCAGTGCACAACTACCCTTTTTCCCGCTACTTCGTATGAAGTATTATTAACATTTTGAACATTTATTAAACTATTATTCCTCATAATTATATTTATGTCAGGTGTTGAATTTTTATTTTTATTTTTACTTGATCCTTGGGAATAAGAAAAGGTGGACCCTTCTTCAAAAAAAAAAGCACAAAAACAAAAACAAAATGTGTAAGTAATTCCAATAAAGGGAATTCTTTTTATTTAATGTGACTGTTTGAGTCTTTTCGGGTGAAAGCCTGTCCAAATACGATAAATAAAACAACGCACATACACACAACGTTAAATTCTCTCACCCGATACACAAATAGATTATAATAACAATTATGGTATAAAGTATAAGTCTAAAGTACTTTAGACAATTATTTTAAATTAAATGTAAATAAGCCGTCTAACATGCTTCTCATTAGATTGAGTGTCTCATATAAATAACTATGACCAATGTGTGACAAGATATGAATATAGACAAATGGGCTCTGGTATCCCTTATTATTTATAGTCACACAAAAATACGATAATAGGTAGGTACATGTTTTTTTTTCGTATAATCTGCCCTGTAAATACTGAATGCATATGCAGAAAAATTCACTAAGCTATAAATAATATACGTTTGAATAAATACAGACTATAATCGACGCTTCGTTTGTTTGTTCATTTCAAGTAAAATGACACTGGATTTGTAAATGTTATTGAATTAGTCGTACAGTCCGTCCGTTAGTCTCGTGATGTATTTTTACTCGAAACGCTTCCGTTGCATGGATGGCTGAAAACGTAATGCCATTGAAACTGCAATTTGCAATTCAGAATTGTAAATTCTATATTTATGTCAATTTGCCTACGTAATCTATACCGTATCTGTTCTTAACCGTTCATTATCATTTTAAATGATAACAGGGTAAAAAGAATTATATGTAAGAATTATATGTCGTGTAGGTGCAGTTTTGTATCGTTTATCTATTACCTACTCATTTGCTATTCCGTAATGTAGCAATTTGAGGTTGCCTGTCTATGAATATGCCTTTGATAGTCAATCAATATCCAGAAAATTTGTTTTTTCTTTATGTTAAGGTCGATAGACAGGCTGACGGGGCCACTTGATGGTAAGTGGCTACATACCACACAACAACAGCAACACAAACAACAATATAACACAAACAATGCTGCAAGTATTAGTCTGCTGACTACATAGGATTAAGAATAAGGAATGAATGAATGATGATTTGAATGAATAATGGCACTAAATAAAATAATTCCAATTTAGTTATTTTATTGTGTTATTAATAGATGGTTAGTTTTTTTTTATATAAATTTCAAGCAAATATAAAAAATATACTACACTAACCACTTTGATCGAACTTATGTTATCGAAATTTATACTCGGGTGAGTGTTCGGCATGTCTATAAAAATGGCGGGAGTGAACGTGTAAGGAATAAGCGTCACCCACAGTGTAGGGTGACTGCGGTCATTCCGCTAAACGAAGATCAGAATCGCAAGCTGTTAGCATAGAGATTGCGATCGAATGAAAGCCGCCCGAAGTATTCCATCCCGATATCGAAGGGCTCCCAATATTGCGATCGTACAAAACAACCCTCACCAACACTACCAACATCCCGCAACGGCACTGAGCCACCCTTTGATTTCTCTTATGGCCTAAAATGGAAAGCTCTATACTAAAATAAATCATGAACACACCTTGCAATAGGTGCCCCTTTTTTGCCTATTTTTCAAAAAGTGTTTAAACTTTATTTAAGCTAAGTTCAATTTTAAGCTAATACATAATTTTGCTGTTTTGTTAATACCCCAAAAACATCTCATTTCAATTTGGTGCCTAAAGACTACGAATAAATCATTTATTCGTAGCCTAAAGAGCCATTCGTCGTCACATGGTCTGTATTACATCATATTACTCAAACAAATTGAAAAATAGGCAAACTACCTATTGCAATGAGATATTTCTGCTTATGATATATAGAGAATTATGAATAGCAAGAAAAGGTACATCAAACAAATGTCACTGTGAAGAAAATGACACTTTCAATTGAAAGGGGATATAATGCAAAAAAAGTTAAAAAACGATCTATTATTTTGTTCGTAACTTGCTTTGTTATTTGATCGATGGCCTGTTGTCCATTAGACGGGACCTTTTAAAAGTTGTCTTACGATTTCGTCAACAAAATTGATAAGTTGTATGAGAGAGGGTTTGTTAAAAATATGACCTGTTTACTTTAACAATCATACGATAACTTTGTTATCTTTAAAAATCAAACGCCATGTGTGGTTTTTAAAAAAAAACTCGAGAAAGGCTAGACCGATTTTAATTCGGTTTTCACTTATCAAAAGAAGAATAAACAGGGAAAGTTTGTACAAAAATTGTATCCCGGGCGAAGCCGAGAGGGGTTGTAGTTATTAGTTGTGTATATAAAAACTGTTAGTAGCTTTATTTTTGACAGGTATTAGATATAGTGCAAAAGTGAATTTATTGTTGATTTTTTACGTTTCACACCTTGACTACTGCTTCTATCATCATGAAATTTTGCATACACGTTGTCAGTGTCAGTTTTCAGTTTTTTATTGATGATCAATAAAAAAGTACTGTTCCCAAGAGATCATCAATAATTAAAAAAAAACCACTGCCTGACATATATGACAATATGGAATGAATTAATGTTTTAACGCCTAAGAAAAGGCACGCAGACCAAGTCGCGGGCAAAATTGCTTTTAAAAAGATTATTTGAAATATAAATATTTGTTGTAAGCTACTGTTATTTCAAATCTTATTACTTATATATTGTGACTCTCACGTCCCCAAGACGTGAGAGCAGCCATAACATCTTTTCCAAGTGGCTCTGCAGGTGGCCTCGACTCCCTAACGCCACAGCATTTGAAAGATCTAATAAGTGCAGGCTGTGGTGAAGTCGGGGAAGCTCTGCTTAAGGAGTTAACATTGCTCATAAATTTTATGCTTGAAGGCAAGGTTAATGAACAGATTGTTGACATCCTGTATGGGGCAAACTTGTGCGCCTTACTTAAAAAAGACGGAGGTATAAGACCTATTGCTGTTGGAACTGTGTACCGCCGTCTCGCAGCCAAAATTGGCTGTAAGAGTATCAAAGAAACCCTCTGTAAGGAATTCCAACCCTTACAGTTGGGTTTCGGTTCACGTGGTGGATGCGAGGCAGCGGTACACGCTTTAAGAACTTTCCTAACTCAACAAGGAGGTGAAGTTTTGGTGAAGGTGGATGTGAAGAATGCTTTTAACTCTGTTGACAGAAACGTTCTTCTTCAACAAGTTAAACTCAAAATTCCTCATTTATATAACTTTATTTGGCAATGCTATGGAAAACCTACAAAATTAACTTACAAAAACAATCTTATTTGGTCTGAAGTTGGATGCCAGCAAGGAGATCCCCTCGGACCGGCTCTTTTTAGCCTAGCAATTCACCCAACCATCCAAAAGTTGAAGTCAAAATTTAATGTGTGGTACCTAGATGACGGAACGCTGGGAGGTGATATTAACACCACATACAGCGACTTACAGTTAATAATTTCAGAATTCGATAAGTTAGGGCTCACTCTAAATTTTTCAAAATGTGAAATTTTTGTACCCAATGTTTCACAACAGAATACAGTACAAAATATTTTTGAACAAATTGCTCCTAATATTAAACTACTAGACAAGAGATCACTTCGCCTCCTAGGATCCCCAATTCTAGATGATTCAATACAAGATTTTGTAGACGAGAAAATTCTAAATTTCCTTTCTGTTTCTGAACGATTAGAAAAAATAAACATACATGTAGCCTATACTATAATAAAACATTGTCTTTTTGTCCCAAAATTTATGTATACTCTTAGATGTTGTCAACTTTGGAATCATCCTTTTCTTACACAAAAACTCGACAACATTATAAGAGATACACTCATATCCATACTAAACACACCTTTTGATGATCGTGCTTGGCGCCAGGCCTCTTTGCCTATAAGGTTAGGTGGCCTCGGCATTCGCAAAATTTCTAGTGTTTCATTGCCAGCTTTCTGTTCTTCTGTATACAGCACTTCTAAATTGGTACACTCTATTTTAGCGCAAGCAATTCCTAATTGTCAAATATGTTATTTCACAGAAGCTACAGAAAGTTGGAAAATAGTCTGTTCGACAAAATTTCTGCCCAAAGCCCCTATTCGCCAAAAGCAATGGGACGATCCTCTCTGTATTTCGGAATTTAACAACCTGATAAATTCATCAAGTTCTAATACAGAGCGTGCTCGTCTACTTGCCGTAGCGCGATGGGAATCAGGCCTTTGGTTACATGCTTTACCGTCACGCAACATTGGCAATCTTTTAGACGACACCACTTTTAGATTGGCAGCATCCCTACGAGTTGGCGCTCCCTGTACAGTTCCTCACTACTGTAATTGTGGAGAATCAGTAGATCGGTTGGGCCACCACGGATTATCATGTATCAAGAGCGCAGGACGCATACCGCGACACGCCAGTCTAAACGACATCATCCGTCGGGCGTTTGTTAGTGCCGCCGTACCATCAGTTTTGGAACCTAACGGACTAATGAGAGACGACGGCAAGAGACCCGACGGCATGACTCTTATTCCCTGGAAGCTAGGAAGACCCCTGGTATGGGATGCCACATGTGTGGACACCCTCGCTCCTTCTCATCTTCCAGAAAGCACGTCACAGGCTGGTGCTGCCGCTTATAAAGCCGAAAATCTCAAGCGACGCAAATATGTAAACTTAGATAGGGGTTACATGTTTGTGCCGCTTGCGGTAGAGACCATGGGTCCGTGGGGTCCAGCCGCTCATGAACTTTACAAGGAGCTGGCCAAACGGTTGGTAGATGCGTCGGGTGACCAGAATGCTGGCTGTTACTTTGCCCAGAAGATAAGCATATGCATTCAACGGGGCAATGCCGCCAGCATTTTGGGCACCTTTCCGTCTACCAAAGGCTTAATAGATTTAAATTATTTATAATTACATACTTTTTGAAAATAGTTATTTAATTTTTAAAGTTTTTATATTATTATAGTGATTAAATTTATTGTAGTATTTAGAATTAGATTTTATTGTTATAATATTAAGAAAATAGTAATATAGTATGTATATAGTATTGATTAAATAAAAAAAACCATTATATTATAATAAATCACTATATTGTGACTTGCAATATCTATTTTCATAAATTGGATGGTGGTGGGGCCTCTCTCTCTTTATTTATCAATATTTTCCGTACGACGCCGATCAAAATCAGATTGTAGATACAAGATTAGTTCCGGGAGACGCGAGGCGCGCGGTACGCGGCATGAAGGCAGTGAGGTTGCAGAAGGTGCCAATATATTTCCTGACGGCTGAACGCTCAGGTAATTGTGGCTGAAACTTATCTCAGAGGGCGAACGTGATCAGAATACAGAGTGTCTCATAGGTCTTGAGCAAATTATAAATGTTGTCTTCGATGTTAAGTCCCGTGTTGCGAATGAAACTAGCGCTATAATAATAGACCGACACTGAAAAGCGACATTGACTTTTATATTTTATTTTTTTAATTTTTAAGTCTTTTACCTTACAAAGGCATGTCAGTATTATTATTATCTTCTTAGTGGCTATTTCTGTCTGCTAGAGTACCAGTATCACTTCGTTCATTGCTGAAATATTGTGATCGCCACGTAAACTAAAGCTCTCTAACCTATACCTATCACGTTAAGAAACTGAAGTACTTTTACCTTACAAAGGCATGTCAGTAGGTCTCATTGTTACACTCGCTTCGTACAGCTCAGATGACAATGACTTCAGAATGACACAAATTGTGTACATACTATATTTATGAGATTGGCGAAATATATAATATTGTTTTCCGACTCTTATCGACGGGGATATCTTCAAATTATTCGATACAGCTTGCTCGTTAGCTAAACGACCTTGGTTATTTCAACAACTAATCAAACAAATAGATACTGTTCTACTTTATGGACTTATTGATTGTAAGAATGAAACATATACACACGATAGAGAAAGAGTAGATACGTGAACATTAGTTTATTCAATTTAGTGAAACGTGTTCATGAAATATTTTTAATCTAATTTCATTATAGCGTTATTACTATCAACTGAAATAGGTGAGACTTTTAACATAATTAATATTTAGTAATTCAATTCCAAAGGAAACATATAACTATAACATTGTTTAATGCTTACTGTAATGCTACTAATATGTAACTGTAGTTCATATGAACACTAATGATCTAGCTGAGCAAGACGACTTATTTTTTCTTGGCTATCAATATTTTTTATTATTTATACAGTAGAGAAGCAGTGTACAAATTATAAGCCTATAAGCCCCATGGATGGTCCAAGCATTAAGCATTAAAACAGTTGCTTTAAGGAAGTATTTCTAAAAATAGTGATGTGAAATTATTTATTCAAATAGATATCTGTATGCATAAAGTAATGTTATGAATTTGGGAACCCAAAACAAATGAATATACATAATAAAATAATAAATAAAGTTTTTATTTATAACCTTACGCGGAGGGATGCAGCAGAAACAAAACCTATATATGGTTATTTCTTGACAGCTGAGCTCTTAGGTGATTGTGGCGGAAACTTTTATCGGATGTCGAACGTGAGCGAAATAGCTATTCCCGCGAGCTCACCTGTTTACAAAGAATTAAATACATAACTAGAACATACCCAACTTGTTTGAAGGACGATTCTTTTAATATTTTGACAATAAACTTGATTTCTCATAAAAAAAACCCAATTGTTAACCTACATAGTATTCTTAACTAGTAATAATAATTATAATAGATTCGTATGCGGAGGAAACATGTTAGTGTGTTTTGAGTGTGTGTGAGATCCTTCACACCCTAAGTGCCACGTATATCCTAGAAGTGCATTGGCATCACATGTCTTTAAAGATTTCTAGTCTCTTTAGTTGATGTTTTCGGACATAATTTTAAGCATTGATCATTAAACTACTCAACTTTTGTTAATAGTGCTCAATATGGGGATATAGGTCCCTTTAAATATAAAGTTTTCTTTTCACGGTTAGTTCAGCTAAGCGAGGAGAATTGATTGAGAACAACTTTGCATTTACAGCCTTTGTTTATCAGTTGGATCCAAGTGGAATCGCTCTTCGGCTTTCAAACTAATCTCTCGCGGAGTCGTATAACTTAGTTAATAAAAAACGCATTCTGCCGCGTAATCGACACTTAGGTATTCGTTGTAACTTACTTAGTGAATCCTAAGTCATTATCGAAACATAATATAACATTATAATTTTGACATTTTTAAAATACAAAAGTAACTTTAGAATACGTTTTTCATTTCTGGTAAGCTATTAAATATTTTAAAAATAAAATCACAACATCTGAAGATATACTTTCCAGGCAATTGTCTATCTGATAACATTCTGATAAAAAAATTCACATAGAACCAATGTTTGTTTTTCACCTAAACAGACTAACTAAACGCTCCTCTGACTTGAAATTTTGAAACAACGTTGCATTTTAACAGAATCTGAAGTATGTTTTTATACAATTGTCAAAACGTTTGGTTGACATAACCGGCAATTATAGAGTTGGCTATTACCTCGGGCAACAGATTAGCATCGCCATACAAAGAGGTAATGCAGCCAGCGTGCTTATAGAGACCTTGCCTAGGGGACCGAAGTTTTATATTATTATAATAAGTAAATATATATAACTTAGATTTAAATGAAATATTATTTAGTTAACTATTAAAGAAATAGTTGCTTAGAAAAACAATAATTATATATAATTTTAGAGCAAAAATTTAAGAATTAAGTACCCTTTTTAGATAAAGGTCGACAAGAGGCAAGAAACTGTCATATACCTATTAGTTATGTATCTTTGTCCAAATTAAATAATAATGCCATATAACATGTTGTTATATAACACGTCTACACATTAGTTAACATTGTTGACTAACATTGTAACATTAAACAGTGCAATGTAACATTTGTTTCAGAAGCAAACGTTGTATAATTTTGTTATGTAACATAATTATGTCGTCCACACCTTAGATGGACTGTATATCGTTATACATTATAAAACATGCTATAATATAGGGTAACTACGTTTAATATTATAACATATTTTGTTATATAATCTGACCGTCGAGGGCACAGTACCTTTATGTATTTCGTTATGAAATTTAGGTATCATTGCATTTATGTTTTCTTTGTGTAAAAGACAAGTAATATTATGTTACATAAAAAATTGTTTAATAGGGACAGCAAACATATTACTTTTCTATCAACAATTATATTGTGTTTTTGGCTTTTCCAGTACTTTTATATCAGATACAGCTTTTAGCCTCGCGCACCCCAACATAGCGGTTTAGTATCAATAACGCGTCATTTTATCACATAAACTATTGAGGTCAACAACTGAATTAAGCCCACGGTGATTGATCAATAAATTAATATAGGACTTTTAATTAAGAGGAAAGAATAGTACGTACTCGTCCATACAAAGAGAATTTTTTTTCCACTTCGAATATTTTCCAATCTCCATGATTTTTTTGTATGTTATTGACACAATGAAGGGCTATCTATTCCTTTTTAAAAAAATTGCAATAGATTCAAACTTATAGGCAATTAAACCATATGTTTTATAAAAACAATCTATATTTTTTTTTAAAAGCGAAACCTATAAACCTAGAATATATTATTATGCTGAAACGATCGACATGAAAAATCAAACTGATTTGTTAAGATTTAGTTAATTAGTGAAATCTATTTTCTCCCGAAATCTTTTCTACCTTTTATCATGTATTTTCATAATGTAATTGATTTAAAAAATAACATTTTCATTGCTTCATCAAAACAGGCATTTTATAAAATTATTTTTAACTAGTGATCCGCTCCCGGCTTCGCCCGGGTCCGATCGCTACTAAACTTCACAGGAATACCCGCTAGACTAATCTGAAGGTTGTCTGAAAGTTTCATCAAAATCGGTTCAGCGGTTTTGGAGCCCATAGGGAACACACACACACTTCGACTTTTATATATTAGAGATTACGTATAACAATGCAATGTAACCACATTGCACCCAGAAACTTAAATGTAACGATAGGTAAGCAAACCTGACTAAGTTTCTTGCGTCCGAAATATGGGGAGTGATTTAAAATACACGATCTTTGCAGCGTTAGCTTTCAATAAACTCTTCAGCAAAAAGCTTAGTGCAAACCGCAAACATCAACTTTGAAAATTAACTTTCATTAATCCCAGTTTGCCATTTCCAGACTGTCCTAATTATTTTTCTCACTAATTAGTAAATACTATGTACAATATGGATTCAATAAATAATTGTTTAAAACAAAATAATTAGTTTGTAATTCCTTGCATGAATCTGTAAATCAAATTATTCTTTTTTTTATGTAAAGATCTTACTTTACATAAAAAATTAGATCTTTACGTAAAGATCTATACGTAACGTTCATATACCTAGTACTATCACGGTGATATCTTATTTTATTTTAACTCATAGTATTCTCTAAATATGACTTCAATAAAATCAACTGATGTTCCATTGATATTTTTTGATTCGATTCCTATTTAGTAATTTCAATATAACCGTATCCATGTTTTGATGATGAAATAAGTAGTATAGTTAGTGACGACCATCTTAAAAACCATTGAAAGACATTATTAAAATGATAAATGTGAAAATAACGGAAAAAGGCAATTTACAACGTATTTAATGTTGTATAAAATCTTTTAAGCGCAATAAAAATTTGTGTAACGGATTCTTTATCATTGTAACGCCATAAAGGTAACTTATTATATTCAGGAGAACATTTGTTAGCACGGAGGTGGTCTGCTTTGTTTCTGACTTGAGAAACTTTGTTTTCTTCGTTACGTTATTCGCTTTGTCGGAAATCGCTATTACACTTTATGGATTGGTATTCGTTTCCTTTTGTATTCGAACGGAAAGAATTTTGTTGATGAGACACAAACTTAGTTACTTTCATTTCTTCCGATTGCTTTTGTTGACTTTTTACCTTTGAGAAACCTTTTCACTTTCACTTATTAGTTACCTACTAGGTGTAATTAGAGGGATGTTATTGTTTATCCGAATGATGTTCAATCTCTGTTATTGTAATAACAGAGGGCGAACGCTCAAAATAACTTTGAGTTATCGGAAACCACCCACGCCTCTTAGGCGAGACTGAGCGTTCCAAACGGGCTCCCGAGCGGGGGCCTGTAGCAGAGCGCTGTTGGTGTTGTGAGCGTTACAAAGCGGGCTTCCGAGCGGAGGCCTGCAGCGAACGCTCACGAGAGGGAAACCCTCGTCGGGCTACCTCTCACCGTGGAGTTTTCCGCACTCTTTGAGTGCGGACTTTTGGTGAGGCTGTCTAGGGAAGGCGAGCCTGTAGGCCCGTCTTCTGTAGATGGTCTAGGGGGACCTTGCGCACATGGTCGGCTAGCTGTGTGTGCCTGCACAAGGTCCCTCCGTATGGAGATTGTACTAGTGTCTCGGGACAATCTTCACGTTGGAGTTAGCCTGGTCAGCAATGGCCCGGCTGCCCTGGGGGTGGACCGGTGTAAGATGCCCCCGCAGAGCCCGGTTCATCCCTATCATGGGCAAGGAGGCACCGGGGAGTTTTAGTGGCGTATTCCCAGTGCCACTATGATCAGGTGCTGGGCGACCCCCACATATCCTTACCGTCTAGCCAGCGGTAGGGAATCTGTAAGCGGATTACTCCTCGTTAAAAAAAAAAAAAAAAAAGGTGTAATTAGAGGGAGCCACCACTGGTCAGTTTCCTTATGGTCTAGTCAACACTCAAATCTGACTGACATCTTATTCTATATACATATAGATTATTAGATCAAAATGAAACATGTTTCAGTCTTTACTTATAGCCCAAATTACTTATAGCCAATAAACAAGACATTTCTAAGGTTATAATTATTAGTAATATTACTGCAACTGGGAGCTAATATTAAGTGGAGCCGTTAAAACGGAGACAGAATCCGAGAGTATTCTTGAAGTAGCAAGTTGAAAAATAGCTAGCATCATAGCGTAGACAACCCAACGACGACCTAACAGAATATTAGCAGTCTGAAGTATTGTGATTTTATTTTATAAAGAGTAATTTCATATAAATATAATTTGTTATGCATACTTATATAACAAGCATTAACTCTAAAATAATAAATTATAATACTAGCGACCCGCTCCCGGGTTCGTACGGAGTTGAAATTTTCAAAACTCCTTTCTTAGCGGATGCTTAGGAACTTACGTTATAAAATAAAGCTACGTATTATGTTCCAAATTTCAGATTTCTAGACTTAGTACCTAGTTTTGGCTGTGTGTTGATAGTCAGGACAAACGATTTTATAAGTAGTTATCGTGTAGATATAAATTAATTATATTACATTACACTGCCATATTTGACAAATTAACATATTATACATATATATCACAAATTGAAAGCTAATCTGCATTACAACCAGTGGTGATTAAAAATATATCCTATGATATAAAAAACATCTTTAATACAAAACGAAGTCTAACATAGTTTAGATACTTCTCTAACATAGAGAACACTAGATTTTCTCATACTATTACTCCCTGACATTAATAACAATAAACAGGATACATTGAGTTTCCTCTTGGGGCGGGCGAAATCTCTTTTCGTTCAATCCCAGTAAGAATGCATGTCTGCGCATTCATTGCCAAGAAAACCGAATTTGAAGCATCGCCGCCTCTTTGTACTAGAATCCTTCCCATTTTTCCACAAATATCGGAATATTTAAATGCAGTATACGAAGTTAAGTTTAAAGGTTATTCGGACGGTAAAACTTAGCACATCTATAGCATCCTCAAACACCTTGCTCTTAACAATCTAAGAGGAGGATCATAGTATTGTTACGTGCGGGGTGGTAAAAAAATGCCGTTTACAGTCGACAAATAGTCATAACAGTATCTTACTTTTTACCACAAAAACCGCTAAAGTACAGACCGTATATTATTTAGTACAGACAGACATAGTAGGTACAGACAGGAACGCCGGAGAAAGATATATTATTACTATTAACTTTTACACGGGCAATTGCGTAGAATAGAGCTAGACCAATAAAATATTAGGAATTTGCAAACTTTTAAAGTTATCAAACGAATAGTCTATTTCCTATAACATTTAGGTATATCTAATAAAATTATACACTTTAACATTTACTTACACTAGAAAAGAAATAAACGATTAAAGAAAGTTTTCTAATTGACATATATTTATTATTTATTCGTATTTTCACACTGACCCGTGACCTAATCGAAATAAACGTTTCCACCAGAATATAGGTACCGCACACTTCTAATAAAAATCACACTATTCTAGAATAGCCAAGGTTTGTTTGTATATGAATTTATTTTTCTGTTTTAAGTATGAATTTTGCTTGGACATGTGGACTCTACTATACGATTTTAGTAAAAATTCTTTATGAAAAAGATCGTTAACGCTGATATTCAAATCGGTGCCCAAACTCGATCAGAACCGCCATTGTTCTATAGTATATTTATTTACATGTGTTTTGTCACACCTTTTTTCCCACGACACGTTATGTTAAAGTTATATTACTTAATACGTTTGTCTTTATTCATGATTTCACTTAGATTAATAGATAGTTGTCATTGATATAATTTAAGGTTACAAAAGTTTGATGGTTGTAGCTTAATTCGACAAATTAAGAGTGATTTCCATAATCATGTAGGCAGCCCATCTGGAGGCAGTAACCACACCCTTACAGAAGTCCATCGTCAAATAACAGTATTTTTGGTGAGTGAGCCATAAAAAATCGACTATATTTTTGTTTTTAAATTTGGGAAATAATTAGATACCCAAAAGATTCGGGTAATATATACTATGAATGGAAATATTATACACAACAACTACCCAGCTTTATTTATTAGGACATTATACACAATCATTACTGTCCAATTGTACCTAAGCAAGTTAACTTCTTTTCCAGTGCAGTGTTCTTAATTAGACCAATAAACAAACATTAAGTTGTACCAAGTAATTATTCTAGAACGGTGAACTAGGCTAATGATTGTAAGCATTTGTCTTGTAGTGAACCAACTGAACGCGGAGTCAGTCCGTTCTTATGGGCTAACTTGCCGGCACAATGCCTTGGAATGTGCGAAGTAAACACTTAACTGTAGGTTTACTTGTCGTAATGCAGTCTAAGTTTTCGTTCGCGGTCTACCACCGTTCTCAGCGCTACGCAACCTCCGCATACAAACTTTTATCATTCTGTTTTAATGCTTATCAAGTCAAACGTAAACTCTTTGTTATTTCTTTCATATCTGATTTGACGTTCTATAATGACATTTTAGATTTTAATGTATCCTACGAAGTATTATTAGTTCGTAGAATGTATCAAAGAATGGCAGACAAGCTGGCAGCCTATTTAATAGTGGGACGATATCATCACAATATATGAATGATTCAAATGCGCGGCCAACCATAGTAGTATGTGGTAGTATTATGTATTAAACAATCGTTCTATTTAAAAATAAAAAACTTTTTTCTTGTTGTAAAAAAAATTATATTGGTATTATTAGGTATATATATTATTACTAGCTTTTATGGAAGAGCGAAGGCTCCTGCCACAGGCTTCTGCTTAAAAGGAGTCTTCAATCATAGTTATTGTAAATACGATTTTTCTAACTGTTAATAAACATTATTTTTTTATGTGACAGAGATAATTCCACTGAATTAGATACTAGTAGAGCAGTGATCCAGATAATACTTGTAAGTATTAAAAAATAATTACAAACTATTTAAGGAATAACTTTAAAATTCTAATTAGAATACAAGGTTAACTTTTAATCGCTCACTTAAGATAATTTTAGAGTAAGAATAAATAACGACCCCTTCTTAATGGTCGGTGAGTCAGGAAAGTTGGAAAGTAAATGGTATTAACATCGTCTAATCACTATCA
Organism: Synanthedon tipuliformis; assembly: GCA_947623395.1. Taxonomy (NCBI): domain Eukaryota; kingdom Metazoa; phylum Arthropoda; class Insecta; order Lepidoptera; family Sesiidae; genus Synanthedon; species Synanthedon tipuliformis. The sequence goes on along the minus strand of OX392417.1, from coordinate 5,965,580 downwards.
GGGGAGCTCTCTGTCTACTCCTCGGAACAAGCTTCGTTTTGGAGTTTCGCGTAGACACCGTTTGCCCATTCTGCGTGTCTTCCTTGAATGCAAATAAGCATTCGGAACGCCCCTACAACTCTAAGGTGCCCTTTATTGAACATGTTTGGCCAGATAAAACGCTATTTTGGCAAACATTTACTCTACCCATTCCTTCGTGCGCCGCGCCTGTGATATATTTATAAATTTATTTTCCCTATTGTGATGTGAATACTTACGTTTTAAAATATCTGATTTACTATATGAATTTATTTCTAAAGAATACTTTTAAAAATAAAATTTCGCCTTTTTAATATTTACCTTTAGTGATTTAGTGATTTAGTTTTTTGTGATTTTCATACAAAATCACAAAAAACTTGTATAACATATAAGACAGGGCACACTAACGTTTCGCAGTCATTTGGGCAGCCCGTCATGACGGCAGTAACTAAAGAACACAGTGAAATAACAGTACGTGTGCTGTCATGTTTCTGTAAGTGAGTAAGGCATGCCAGAGGACATTTCCCTATCGCTTCCCAATCCCTTATCCTTGTTTCAACTGTAGTGGTAGCGCAGTTAGAGCACCTGTGAAGTTGCTTTTATAGACGATAATAGCCCCTTACCATCCAGTCGACCATATTCAGGTTGGCAGACAGTCGTCTGCCAACCTTAATATAAAAAATGTTTACATGTGTACATAAGAATTATCCTAACCTAACCTAGTTAGATAAGTGACATTTAACTAGGAAGTCAAAACAAAGTTTAAAATTGATGAAAGAAGGTAATTAGCTTAATTGTTTTATGTTTTAAGTTCAGATAAAGTAAGTTTTATCTCAGAGAGAGATAAAAAATCATGAAAGTATGCAAATTTAAAAGAGAAGGCGAACTTAAGCGGAGCTGTAAATGTAATTAGATTTTCGAGTTTACAAAGACAAGCGCTCAGGTTGCTAGATTTACTGGCTGACCCACCTCCCGGAGGAGAGCGATAAATGAGACGCGATACTAATTATCCTATAGGTAGAGGCGTAACATCGTTCAGGTACTCTAAATCTTGTTAGCGGTTGGCGCTGACTAAATCTGTGATAAATGTATACGCTGCCGTAATTTACCTTCGTGCTTTGAAACTAGCTAATTTGATTGCGTACTGATTTTGTTAGTCCTTCCGTGTCGTCATCTCATTATCGCTACTCTAACATTCTAAGTGGCTAAGGATTATCAGACTGATTATTTTCATCAAAGTCAAACTGGCTGACTTGACTCAGACTTAAACAGATTGCTATAGCAAATGCGCCACCGTTTTTGAAAACAAAATAAATAAGCGACAAATAAAATCAGAAAATGTCTTACAGTAATCCTTTTTTGACTGCAATTTTTAGAAATAATACATCAATGCCAAGTTTCAGCTTCATACAATTTTTGAATCGAGTAATTATTTATTGATTACCAGCGACCCGCCCTCGGATTGGCACTGAGGTAAATTTTCAATAAATTCTTTCTTAGCGGATGCTTACGTATACAATAAGCCTATGTTCGAAATTTCAGTTTTCTGAAATTGTAATTTTGCTGTGCGTTGATAGTCAGGACAAAAGATTTTATAAGTATAGATATACAAAATCACTGAATACTTACTTGGTATATTATAGGTATAGTGCGATTGTTTAACAGTGAGTATATTTTCAGAAATAGATGCTATAGATATTCTAGTACACGTGAAATGTTAACCAGCCCAGTCAGGGAGCAGTGAGCAAACAGAGCATGCGGATGGAAGGCATTAGACGTGAATAATTGCGGCTATCACTTGATGGCGACTGACTAACGTACGGCTCATGCAGCCGAGAAACAAATCTTCACTCAAACCTTGTTTTAATTAATATTACAACTCGACGGGATTAATTAATTACAGTAATTAATTAAAATGACACGGTGTGCATTACGGTTCAATTCGTGTGACGCTTCGACATATGAATTTTATCATGCAAAATCTAAAAATCTCGAAAAATTTCTATCCAAAAGAAAATTTTAAAAATGTTCTTACCTACTAGATATTTGGAAATGTCGGGAAATTTTATTGAATTCAGCAAATGTTTTGTAGAAATTATAAAAGAAAGAAAATAATCATTTATGTCTCACAACAACACAATTAAACATAACACAAGTAAAATAAAATAAAAACAAATTAATAAATAAAAAATCACCTGAGAAAATTGTAACTTGATTGAGAAAAAGTGTGAATTGTGGCACTGGCCACAACACTGATATTCTACCAGAGGGCGGTCGGGTCACAGGCCAGTCAGCGCCCAATACAGCAGTTATTTTATGAATTTTCGCATATATGAAACTGTAAGTAAGAAACACAAACTATGTTAATAATTTAATAAATATATTATATATATTTTACAGATGGTAACTCGTGTAACTGAGGCAAGAGGTTATGTTATTTGAGCATTTAGAGGCACTGTAACCAAAATAACCTCTGGGGGGAAGCTGAGCTAAATTTAAAATTGGACAAGGGTTATGTTGGCAAGCTCTATGAGTCTATGACGTAATGTTGCCAGTTCCCAAGAAAGTTTGGTCAAATGAATACTTGAGCGTACCAATAATCTCTAAGACAATAATTGTAGCATAAAGCAAAGGCATATACCATTCATAGCATAATGGCGTCATTGAGGAACGTTGTAACATGAGCTCTCAATGGTATGGGTAAACAGCACTGAGTACATAACATACAGGCATTACATAGAGTACTTTTTATCGGGTAGTGCCCTTTATTAATAATATTTCTACAATATATTCCTTATATAAATTATTTATAAGTGTGTAAACACTAACATTAAAACAGTAAGATTTTTAAACAGTAAGGGCCTCTTTCACCATCTGTCAAGTAGGCTAACCGTCATTAAAAGTCACCTGTCACCGGGAATAATTTAGCTGATATACCTTTGTTTGTACGGTAAAATTCCCAAACATTAAAAAGAAAATAATAAAAAAAAATCGCCTATCGAAGGATCCACTAAACCGAGTGCATAATTTAATAAAACATAAAATATTTCTAAAAGTAACTAATCAACACTTTACTTGTAGTTGGTGAAAGAGGCCCTAAGAGCTCCAAAATAGCCATCAACTTGTTTTTCTAATAAAAAAAATCGAAAATAGGCTAAAATAAATTATTGACATATTTCCATCATATTTTGTAAGTTACGATGCATTATTGTTTTTTTTTATGAACGAGCTCCTCGGTCATTAACTTCATAAGCATTTAAAATATGCCTTTACTTTACAATCAAAAGTCTTTACCAATTTAGCCCGAAGACTTCCCTACCAAAAAAAAACTTAGGCTTGAATGTTTAAACAATTATAATTGTTTAATTCCAATAATTATTAGACAAGTAACTAAAACAACTTTGAAAGGTGATTAGATTTTAACAAGTGAATAGAATTTTCAAGTTAGTACAAGTGTTTTTGTATTTTAGTACTGGACAAGGTGCGCTCGTAAATAATCCTTTGGTGCTGGAAAACGTTTTCCCAAATCTAATATAAAATACGTATCCCCAGGTAGTGCACCGCACTGAACTCGTTACCACATCTAGACAATTTATTAGGATTTACGGGTTTGGTACCACCGTTTTAGGCCATCATTTTAAACGTAACTGCTCTAAAGACAACTTGTTCTTTGTCCTCTTTTGTCGTATTTTTCAGGATTTTAAAGTTTTAACAGAGCGTGTCCGCGTAAAGTAGACCTTGTGAAAATACACAATGAATTCTCAAATTATATTCCGCCATTCTTATATGGGAACGAATAATATCGCGGCATATTGTATGCGATTTCCAATTATTGATGTGTGCACGCTGTTTCACCGGTATTGCATCTCGTATTCTCGAGAAATATTCGTCGTCGCTTCCTATATTCCTATAGGTAGGTATTCGTAGAAATTCCATCTACACAATATGTGCTTCCAACTAAAGCTACTTTATTAGAAAATTTTAGATTTTACATTGAAATCAATAACTCATCAACTGAATTTTTAAATTAGCTAAGTAGATAAGTTATAAGTTCTAATAAATAAATAAAGGAATTTTAAAACTTTATGGATATCGTAATTATTTGGTTTAAGTATTGAGTAATAGTGGATCCAGGCTACTTCTGACCGGTCCTATTAGAAAATTATGGGGGAGGCTTAGGTATGTACAGCTGTGGACGTCCTACAGCTGAGATCATGACTAAGTAATAATATAATATAGTGAGAACACAATAAGCCATTTAATTAAACATTTTTAATCACGGTAGTCCCAAATGTAATATTTTGAGAATGTAATGTTTTGCGAATATAATATTTTGAGAATATAATAATTTGCGAAGGTATGTAGTAAGTAATATACAGCTTTATTTATTTGTAAATGTCGAGTTTATCGAATTTATTTAAATTTAATTAATATTAATCAGCTTGAATAAGTATAAGAGAAGAAGAGTTGGTGATACTTATAATTCTTAATTTCTTACTCCCTTTCTAAACATGTTTAATTCATCAGTGTTTGTATTTCCATTGCTCATTATTCGTATACTATTATTATTCGTAATAAATGTGTATACACGTAGTATATCATTTATAAAAGTTTGTGTAAAGTTTTGTCAAGTTTGGTGAACTGCATGAATATTCACGGATGTCTGGGGATTCCTCACGTGCAGCAGTGCTTATAGCGCATGCTAAGTGCCGACAAGTGGGCCAACCTGCGGGTAAATATTACAGAATATGTATGTAAAATTGTATGAATTTAATAGAAACTTTAAGGTTAACGAAGATACAAAAGTTTTAGATTGGTAATACCTTTTTTTTTGTTGACGAGGAGAAATCCGCTTACAGATTCCCTACCGCTGGCTAGGCGATAGGGATATGTGGGGGTCGCCCAGCACCTGATGTTAGCGGCACTGGGAATACCCACTAAAACTCCCCGATGCCTCCTTGCCCTGTGAGCGGGGTGAACTGGGTTCTGCCGAGGCAAGATTGGTGATACCTATAAAAAAATTAAAAAATCATTATCACAAACAGATAAATTCGGTGCAAAACAGTTCACATTTAAGCGGACACAGTTCTCGTATGAAACAAACAGTCGAGGTTTATGCAAATTGGGCTCCTTTGTATTTTGCAGGATTAAAATATAGTGGGAATTAGTTCCGTGTCAGATATCCGGTCGGTGCGGGTTGCGGGGGCAGCGCATAGCGGAGGGGGACGCGGGCGGCTGGATTTTATTGTTCGCTACTTTATTTGATACATTGTCTTGTTTTATAGTAGCTTCACCTAACCCATCTATACAAAGTTTTCTTGCTTTGCTTTTGCTTTAATCTTTGCTTTAATAATAAAACTAATACAAACGTAAAAGCACATTAAAGTTGTTAAGTATACACATAGGACACTAATATTATAGTATAGGTGATTTTTTTTAAGTATAACCAAGAGTAATACCATTCTAAAAAAACTATGACATAACTAATTTTAAATTTTTCTTTTTTTATTAATTATCAAGTAGGTTTGCGTACACTTTTTTACCTTATTGTAAAATACCAACAAGCGAAGAAATCTAAGTAAAGTAGGTTACGACCTAGTAAGGCGAAGAATTTGTTTTATAAACAATAAATTACTATTAATGCACAGTAATATAAATAAATAAATAAATAAATAAATATTCACACATTCCACACAGCACCATCCAGTTCCAAAGTAAGCAACTTAATGCTTGTATTATGGATACCAGACGGTTGATATACTACATACATTACTTTTTTTTTTGTAAATACATACATATTATAAATAGAAAACATCCATGACTCGGGTACAAAGGTAAATGTTAACACATAAACATTTGCCCCTAGCGGGATTCGAACCCGCGACCGCTTGGTTAACAGCTATGGTTACTAGCCACTAGACCAAACGTGTCGTCGAAGTATTCATTGTGGTAGCAAAATTTAGAAGTAAGTATTAGAAGTAAGTATTCATTGTGGTAGCAAAATTTGATATAATGATCGAAAATTCATATAAATTTGGTATACATCATGATATAAAGGAATGTTTTCAAAGCCACGCTTTTATTTCGCAGACTAATGATGTTGAACGATGCGACGGACTCTGCATATTCAAGATAGCCGACAGTGGCGGCCATTTAAAAAAAATGGTTTTCTATTCATGCCCCCTTTCCTCATGAAAGAGTTCCTTCGTTATTCAAAGACTTTTAATGGTCTGTGGAATGATGCCATTGAAGAGAGTACAACTATCTATATCATAATATACAATAAATAACTCAGTAAATTTCGTCGCTTACATTAACAGCTTTTACATCTGTGACTGTGCCTAACTAATCACTCGATTAATAGTAGAACCAAATTGTGAGCTTGGTAAATTTGTAAGTATTCGAAGTTTTTTATATCTGTATAGTCCTTAGAAAAGCAAGATAAACTAAGCGGAAGAGAAGCTTCTTAGAAGCTAAGTATGAGGTTTATGAGCATTGTTTTTTTTAACTTTTAAAAGACTTGAAAATAATGACCACAATGGCGAACATCAAAACTTGATCTCTTCATTTCATGTATCCTAATCCTAATCAATACTAATATTATAAATGTGAAAATTTATATAGGTATTTGCTAGTCAATCACGCAAAAACAACTGAACGGATTTTGTAAAAATTTGAAACACAAATAGTTTATTAAGTGATTTAAAATACGAATATAGAAGGTCTCTAGTACTGACCACATCCACGTATTTTAGTTGTAATAAGTTAAAAATATTCCAATAGTCATAACGTTTATATTAAAAACTTCAGGCGAGATATCTTAATTAACAGCTTCAATTCAAAATCCGATTAACGAAGCGCATTCAATAAACTTTTTAAAAACACTTAGTGTCGCGTGCAGATTCCTGACTTCTGATAGCTGATAAGGGTCAGTGTGTACTTTATTGCGCGAAGTGTGTCTTGCCACATAGCATTGCTGATCAAAAACTGAAAATATTGACTGTAATTGAGTCAGTAAATAAAGTTAGTGAGAGATGAGGTGATCAAATCGTACATTCAGATTAATAGTCATACTCAGCTTTAATTGCGATTTCAGTTAGTGAAATTCCTTCGTTAACAAGGAAAGAGGGTGATGGTCTTCAAACGCCTGATTAGATCTAAGAACAATTCCTATCACGTCAGCCTTCAAACAAAAGAAAAACCGGATGAAATTCGGTTCATCCGTTTGGTAGCTACGATGCTACAGATAGATACACAGACATACACGTCAAATTTATAACACACCGTTTTTACTTCAGGCGTCTGGGGTTATGTGACATAGTAATAATGCCGGTGTTGTTGCGGTGTAAGCCGAGAATATTTCAGCTCCGCAATTAGCTGTATTTTATCTTTACACATCCTATATTTTAAGAAGTAAATCAATGTTACTATAACTGAACTTTATTTTACTATGGTTTAAGTTCTGAAATAAAAAATTATATTTTAATACATAATAATATTTCATTCATAGGTATAAAGTAGAAGCGAAAATCCGGATCAACGACGATTCGCTTCAATAATCTGCACGTAGTCGTTAAAACTTTTGATTCATAAACAACTGTGCCTTTGTTAACTATAAATAATCTTTTTCCGTGAAGAACCGTTCGACGTTATTTTACCTACTAAAGCTTATCTAAGATTTACTCAAACATTACTCATTGTGCAACAAATATTTATATTCATTGAATGTAACTTATTCTAATTATACAAAATGCAAGCTTTATTAACTCGAGTGAAATTATTGTTCTCATGCTGTTTTAATTTATTGTTCATTGGGTAAATTTTAAAATTACATTATGTTTTAGTTTTCAAATTATTTGTTATAATTGACTAGTAAAAACCGCTATGAAAACGCAAAGTGGGTCTGATTTCAAGAAATTCATTAAAAGGAGATTCCGCAGTGACTCGCATTGACTTTTTAGGAATTTTTTGAGAAATCTATCTATCTATCTATCACATTCGCACATTTAAAAAAATACCAGAAGAAATCTAATGTTGGCAAAAATATTTGAATTTGTAATAAGTTGAAGGCCGCTGCTGGGACTGAGTGTAAGTCATGGACCGGCAAGCGTGACGTCCACCCACATGGTGGATGTCTAGCAGTGAACGTCCCACGGCTGAGAGATGATGAGATATTTTTTTTATTAATTTTACTAAATTTTATTGGAACTAAATATATATTGAAACCAATACTGAATTTACTATTAGGTTCTTCTCGAGGGAATTAGGGCGATGTCTATTTTTAAAATGAATGGTTTGCATTAGTAAAATGGTATTACGATAAATGATCTGTCACTTAAAACTTTCTAAAAAAGCATTATATTTGTGAAATATTAGAACGATTTGATGTTACGAGCAAAGTTCCTTAGCCCGTGTCGACGCGGGGGCGGATTTGGCCCATGAGCGTTTCCCTTTATAAAGAAATTTGTTAGTGTTGTTAACATAGCGGCGTTAAAATAATTTAAGGGCTCAATAAAGTTTAACTACCAGAGCAATTGACGCGTTCCGAACCGAAGTTAATGGGAGTCGGAGCGTCGATCCACTAACTCCCCATAATAACCTCAGCCACTTACTCTACAAGTCTACAAGTAGATATAAATGTACTTTGAACTTAATAAAACTTTTCCATTTCATAAAAATATTCCGTGACGAATACGTTGACGAGTTAATAGCCTAAGTTGTTAGTTTTCTGACTCCTTTAACTCAGCGAAATCGACTGTGGAAACAAATTTAACTTAACTTACATAATGTCTTTGGTTATATATATTTTTTAAATTTGATGTGTTTCATTTTATTGGCACAGAACCTCGACGGCGATGTTTATGTCACTTCTTTATAGATTGAAAATGGTTCCGCGAATATTATAACAATATTTTATACAGCTCTGATTTTTAAACAGCTCTTTTGAATTAATTTCTTGATTACAAAATGCTGCTCTTGTTATTTCTGAAAATTAAATTAATAACAATAATGCAATATGTACTTGTAAACAATATGTACTTCACAAAAGAGCTTCGAAGAATTAAGAAATCATGAAATATTTTTTTATTTTTTAACGCTTTCTGCATTAAATAAAAATAATAAAAATTGCTTTAAAAACAGAAAGCTCCTCGTAGCTCGCGTGCAAACTATACTTATCATATCACTCGGTGATCGTGATTTTGTTTCAGCCAATCGTTTTCGTAGTAACTTTATCATTACTTGTTTTTTTCATTATGTTAAGGTGGGCAGACAGACTGTGGGTATAACACAAGTAAGTGTTATAACACACAAGCTACGCCGCCTATAACACAAGCTACGCCATAGGTGCTACAGTAACATTAAGGATAAGGGATTGGGAAGGGATAGGGAAATGGGCTCTGGCACTACTTGCTCACTGAAACACAGTAGCACAAGTGCTTTTGTAAGATGTTCTTGTGTAAGAATTTATTACGAAAAAGTACTAAATAAGCACAGTAATTTATTAAAGATAGCAGACTGTCATTTAGACTGTCAATATAATATGTGGTAAGCACGGGATTAAGTTTTTAGGTCTGAAATAAACTTCGTTAGCAAATGAAGTTTTATTAAGCTAACAATTGTTGTGAATATGTATAAGTCTGCGTTCTCATTTCAAGATGTGGAAAAGCCAGACAGTGCGGCACCAGCTGATTGCGCAAAAGCGATATGATTCCCGTGAAACTGGTACAGAAATGTGACGCAATCAACTCAAATTACTTATGTAGTACTTTTATTTATTTTAACATAATTTACTTTAGTTTAGGTACAAATTACATCGTTAGCTGCTAAAAAAAATTATTACACCCAATCGAAAACGGGGCCGGGGCCGTTAGTAAGAGATAAAATCGAAATCAGAAAAAACTGCTTTTATATATAACAAGCTGACCCGGCGAACTTTGTTCCGCTTTAGAGGCAATAAATGAGCAGACTTTTGATTTTATCATGGTCAATCTTTTATTTGCATAATTAATGTAAATTAAAAAAGCAAGTATTTAATTTACGGGAACATGGCGTGGGACGTGACATAAAACGTGGTATAACAAAACGCAACTGAAAGCAATTTATCAGTAAAAAAACAGTCTACCCGTTCATTTGTTAAAAATGGTATAACAAAACAAAACGCAACTGTCAGCTAAACGTAATGTAGTCTATGGTTAATTATGCAATTTATCATTAAAAAAAAAAACAATCTAGCCGTTCATTTGTTAAAAGTGGTATAACAAAACGCAACTGTCAGCTAAACGTTATGTAAATAAAAAAAAATAAAAAGAAAAAACCAAAAAGATAAATAAAAAAAAGCTAAATAAAAAGTATCCTATGTCCTTCTCCTGGTTCTAAGGTGGTATAACAAAACGCAACTGTCAGCTAAACGTTAATGTAAATTATGTAAATAAAAATTAAAAAATAAAATAAAAAATAAATAAATAAAAAGTATCCTATGTCCTTCTCCTGGCTCTAAACTACCTCCCTGCCAATTTTCAGCTAAATCGGTTCAGCCGTTCTTGAGTTATAAGTGAAGTAACTAACACGACTTTCTTTTATATATATAGATTATATAGGTATACCTACGGTGGTCTATTTATCTTACAGATACCAAACCGTTAAATATATTCTATTAATTATTACTTATGTCATCATAATATATAAATCATCGCCCACAAAAGCCTTATTTATTTTAACTATACCGAATTGTTACCTGACTAATACCTCCCTTTGGTGTAGTAAAAGAAATGAGCGGTAATTATTTCTGTCATATAAACTTGCTTTCTGAATATTAATTAACTTCTACGTTTAACTAATTGCTTTAAACTAGGACACTTGATATTTCCAAGAAACAAAACAGCCAGGTACCAATTAAAAGAATGAAAGTAATTAAAAGAATATCTACTTTTCAAATTAAATTATTCATTATTAAAATTTTTGCAAAATGAAAATTACTCAAATGTGAAACAAATTCAAGTCTGGATCAAATGTGATTAGAGTCTGTACAATCCACATATTCTCTCTGTATCCACACTGTTGATGATGTGGGGAGCCTTATTTGAGTACTCCGATAAACTGGGTCGGTTAGAATCCGCCTTTGGGAGGAATAATTCGACCTAATAACAGCCAGCTCACCCAGTAACATTCGTATGTACGTTGCCAATATATTCGTCATAGTAAACTTGTTCTTTGAAACTCCGACTGGACACCCAAACGGCCGTTTTCACAAAAAAAATGAATACTACTACCAATACTTTTAATGAGCTAATGTTATATCACACTCTATTACAAGCAAGTAGTCTGTATATTAATTGAGGTGCCAATTGAATGAGTGGTCGAAATGCTTGCCTATACTACTTGTTGTACTATTATGTTTTCTGTGCTTTAGCGCTCTATTTCAAGAGTCCCAGGTTCCATTCCCGGCAGTGAATTTCATTTAACTTTGGAAATGTACTTTTCAAAGTTGGGTCAATCTATCTTCTAGCAAGTGGTGGCAGAGGGTACATTGAAGTTCACAATTATTTGGGCAAACCGTTCGGCGGCAGTAATCACCCCCTTACATGAGACCACTGTGAAATGACAGCATTTGTGGTGTTCTGTTTTGGTTATTGAGTAGGGAAGGAATCTCCTTATCCCTTCCTAATCTTAAGATTGGCAGCGCACCTGCAGCGCCCATCACGTTACTGCAGTGAGTTAGGCGATAGTAGCCACCTACCATCAAGTGGTCTGATGCCATTTAAATTAAAAAAAAATCATAGAAGTGAAAACTTGGACAATTGCGTGTTTACTTTTGAAACAATCGTCAGGAAATATTTTATTGTGCAGGAAATACTTTTAAATGAAGTATTCTTTTATTCATTATTAAAAACTAATATTAAAAAAATTATACTGCCCACTACTAGTAAAAAGAGTAAGCTCTCAGTAGCTCCTCTATACTGAAAATGTTGACGATCACAAAGTATCATTGACTAGTGATATATCACAAAATAACTGTATTAACCGATTTATTACTGCCGTAAGTGTATGTTAATCAGAGAAAAATATATAATGTGATCTGAAAATGTAGTCATAAATTTGAAAAAAGTTTTTTCACTTGAAACTAGTTAAATTACTTTGATTTAACAAGTGAGACGAGCGGGAGCAAAAATATTTCACAGAAAGACAGCACTTTTAAAGAAGTTCTTATTCGTATTTGCCAGTTGACGTTGTAGTTGATAACATTTTTATAAGAAAATCTCATTTATTTTTATTATACATATTGTTTTACATGTTTCACAATTATCTCGATGTTTCCTTAATAATATCAGTATTCCTTAGATATGGAACTTGTCCAAGACATGTGACTAATCATCTCTTTGTCTAGATAATTAGCTGTTATTTAATGTTCCATGTTCCTTCGTATTGGCAATAAAGGTATGTTATAATGATATACAATTTTTAGGAAATTAAATACCTACTAAAAAGGAATAAGACGTTAATTTTGATTTTCCACAAAACTTTGTCTGATTAATGTGTTTACAAGTAGCAAAAGAATGTTTTTTTTTCATGGTCAAGCTGTCTCCATTTTATCCAAACAGTGATTATACAATCAAAATTAAAATACATCCACACATTAAACGCTAGTTCAGGCGAAGGTCGTTGTTCTTTATATGGGCTAATAACACTGCAATCATTATCATGTTTTATATAACCCAACCAGCACATAATTAGAGATACCAGAGCCCATTTCCCCTATTCCTCCCCGATCCCTTATCCTTAATCCTACTATTGCTTACCCAACATCAAGTGTACCGTCAGGCTTTCTGTACCTTTACCATGAGTTTACAATGACCGCACACGCTAGCGAGAGCGTAAAAAATTTGTATGAAAAACTGTCAACTGTCAATGTCAAATTGTCAATTTTCCATATAAATATTTTACGCTCTCGCTAGCGAGTGCAGTCATTATAACTCATGGTAGAGGTACTGTTAACCTTAACATAAAAAAAAAAACTAAAACTAAAATGCAACAAATACCTATATACTCATTGCGACCTGATTAAACTATTCACTGTTATTAAAATTAATAATCATATTAAAGTTAATTTAATAGATAATAGTCCCTACTGCTTTAATCGCTTTGATTATAATATGAACAAAGCAGGTCATGCATATTATTTTCTCGACTAGGAAAATACAAACGCAAATGAAATTGAATTGAAACAATTTGCCGACACAGGACGACAAGCACGTGTATCATATACACAACCACGTGAATCTGAATCAGTGAGAAGAAGTTGGAATTCCGTTCACAATGGTAGCTTGTTTGCTCCTGAAAGCCAGTAAAGTGGACAAGTGGCGCAAACGAAACGAATCAGGCCTCGCTTGGCTTCTACTCACTTGGCCACCCTCCAGTCTCTGCTTTAAATGCACTATTTATCGAGTGCAATACAACCAGGACTTATCGCAATCACAAGTTCATTTTCTTTGACATTCAATACTGTTTAAATAATGCTCTTTTGCATTCTTTATGCAATCATTGTTTTTATCCATGGTCAACACAAAAATTAATTTCCAAATGCTGATATCAAACAATTCTCTCAACCGGTCGTTGTGTTTGCCAAAGAGTTATTGTCTTAAACTCATCTTAAGCAGTGGCTCTGATAAATCAATGGCTCAGAAGATTGCATTAAATCGGGCCCAGGGGAATTCTCATTTTTCGCACTAAATCCAAACAACACGGAACACGCAGTTAGTGTCCGTGACGAGCGTGAATGAATGGCATCGCATTTTTCTCGCTAACTCCGCGTCGCCTCGCCAATAAAACATTCATGAATTCAGAATGTTACTACTCAGTATTGCGTGGATGGGGTGGTAATGCCTCCGAAGAAAAAAGACAATTTTAACAACGATTTGCAATCTTCAAATGAACATATAACAGTACACCTATGTAGAAAATATGGACGATATTTTATTGTATTTCATGTTTCATAAGAAACGGAGAGCGGTTGTCTATACAATATTTGTGTTTACAAAGACACAAAGGAGGTTACATACGCGTATGTGTTCCAAACATATAGGGCGGGATTGCTCTGTCGCCGCCGGCGGAAGTGCGGCGAACTATGCTCGGCTCGGGGATGGAATGCGGACAATTTCACAAAAGCCCACCAAGTGAGTCGTTTGCCGTGATAAGCGTGAACACTAATAAATTCGTATGTGCGGAAGATGATACTGACAAAATATCTGTTACTTTTTTAATTGTATTTTTAATATATGTTTGGTTTATTATTATTAGTTTTAATTTATTATTTACAAGATGAACCCGGCCACGTTTCGTTGCGGCTTGCGCACGAGATGTGCGCGATACTGGATACTGTTTATATATTTTTATTTTATTTTTTAAATAAAAGTAACATGAGCAGTTATTTTCCAGTGAATCTCCGTTTTTAATTAGTATCGCATATAATGTATATTTTGTTATACATTTAGAAAAAGCAGTAATACAGATACTTCAATTTTTTCATTTATACCTATAGATTTGTCTATATTAAAAAAATACATGTAGTAATATCTAAGACTGAACTAAAAAAACATTGGCTCGAGAGCAAGTACCTACGAGCATTTTCATCGCAAACATATTTAGACGTCAGATTGTTTTTTCTGATCCATCTATGTAGTGATCTCGCATAATATTCGAGACGGTCTTGAAAAATAATAAATCCTAAGAAAGAAAAGGTTTCTCTCTGTTCCTCGAACAACAGCTACGTTTGTTTTTCTATTTTGTAATAGGAAAATATAATAATAAGTATAGACTAAAAATATAATAATAGTATACTTCGAGTATACTTCGAGTTGATCAATCTATCAACTCGAAGAAAAGGAAGAAAGAAGAAGATTACTACTCAAATATTCATCGTTCTCCCTTTACAAATTCTTTTAAGAACTGTAGTAATTCGTTTTCTATATATTATTGAAACTTTACGCCGCTTAGAATCATCGAAATAATCGTTATTCCTGGCTACGGTAGCCACGTAATTTAATGATACAACCAGGCGTATAAGTAAGTCGAAGTGGCAGTTCGCAGGTTACATTGTAGATTGTAGGAAGTGTCATCGGCCGCTAGGGCCGCAAGATTCTCGAGTGGAGGCCACGGACCGGCTAGCGCAGCGTAGGATGTCTAACCACAAGGTAGCCAGACGACCTGATAAGGACCGCAGGTAGACTGTGGCTCCATGTTGCTTCTGATCGGTCCTTTTGGAAAGTTAGGACGAAGATCCATGTCCTACGGCTGACATGATGATGATGATTGTTGAGTATTGAATATATAGCGTATATTTATCAAATACTAGCTGGTGCCCGCGACTTCGTCCGCGTTGAAAAAGCAATATATCGCCTGACATCGTTATTGCTATTATACTTAGCCAGGAGTTAGTTTCCTTAATTTTAGATAACTCCTCGGGAGCAGTACTTTTTTCTGGATGAAAGGTACCCTATGTCCTTTCTGGTGTCCCAGACAACGTGTATGCAAAATTTCATGCTGATCGGTTCAGTAGTTTTTGCGTGAAAGAGTTACAAACATCCATACATCCGTACATACATTCATACAAACTTTCACAATTATAATATTAAGGGTGCCCAAGACATCGTCCGCGTTCTGGATGAAAGGTACCCTATGTCCTTTCTGGTGTCCCAGACAACGTGTATGCAAAATTTCATTGAAATCTTTTGCTTTTTGCGTGAAAGGGTTACAAACATCCATACATACATCCATACATCCAAACAAACTTTCGCATATATAATATTAGTAGGATAATATTATATTATCAAACAAATATATAATCTAACACTCAATAAAGCAATTTATATTGAACAATAACAAATTGTGACAGAGATTAAAATCAAATATCTATCAGACAACAAGAGAAGGAACGAAATAATAAAAATAGGTTTTAGTGTATTTTCTTGAAGCAGCCGAGCGGGAAGGGGAACCAATCTCTGAGCCGTTTTGTTGGAAATAGCTTTCCTTCAATCTGCATTTTCTTGCTGATTTACTAAACTTTCATATAGAAGGGGAACTTTCACCGAGATTCGTAGCGGGCCAAACTCAGCCTGTCCATACACATTACGCTATTTTAAACTTCAAAAATGAATTTGAAAAGCTATATAAATTATCTATCTATATAAATTGTTTTTGTTTTATTTTTATTTATATAAAAGCGAAAACTACTCAATGACTGAAAATTATCAGACTTTAGAAAGCTTTTTGACTTTACTTATATTAAAATATTTGGTCACATAATATTTTCATCAATGTAACAATTCGCAGGGGGAGTGTTTTATAATATCTTATAAACGGACTGTACCTATTCCTATAACCTAAATAACCAACCTTACCTAAATAATCTAAAACCTTCCTCGAGAACCACTCTATCAATTGGCGAAAACAGCATGGAAATCGGTGCAGTAGTTTTTGAGTTTATCGCAAACAGACAGACAGACAGATGCGGCGAAGGACTGTTTTATAATATGTAGTGAAGTGATATTTATTAGTAGGATATCCTTTAAATCTGAAACGGCTGTGTTGAATTGTTATTATTGAGATTTAAAAAATAAGGATTAAACAAAAGCATTTTAGACATAATATTAATGGACGTGTAAGATTTTATGAGCTTAAGCAAATGTGTGAAAGTCTCTTTATAGTAATTGTAATAACAGGTTAATACACTCTTTAACAACTGTCGAAAGTCTAGTGCAAACGAAAGAGGATTCCTCTTTAAGAACGTGGGTCGCATAGGGGTTAACACGGAGTGGACCCGTGTCACGTGACCAGAATGTCAACTGGCTGGCGCCTGCGACTTTGTCCGCGTGAAAAAAGTAGCCTATCCTGTGTCCCGTACGTCTAAATGTTTATCTACCAAGTTTCATGAAAATCAGTTAATTCGTTTAAGAATTATGGAGGAACATAGTCGCGGACGCCAGCTAGTTAATTAATGAAATTTTAAATTCCTAAACCAAACCAAATTTTCATATAGAAACTGCCAGGGGCGGGACGGTAGTAACTCTTATTTAATCTGAGGTTAGGTACAGATAATATAAAATTATATAGTATAAATATATCTATTATTACGTAACGCTAAAAAATCAAGTCCGTCAGCAATTGTCCGACTTTTTTAAATGCTATTTCGTGCCAAAGCAGACAGGTACCTATATTGAATGAATTCAAAATGGTTTTGTACTTCATTGTGTTAAATTCCTTAATAAATAAACGGCGAATTAACCTCCGCTTTCCATTAGTGCAACCATAACAATGACTCTCGAGTCTCGGAGTCAGCTTTGACTGCGAACTTGCCTCTGCATTTCAGCACTAATTTCTCAGTTCTCATTTCCTTACAGTATTGTTAAACTTGTAAAGTTGTTTTCTCATTCACTACTTACTTGTCATTTGTATTTCAGGAATAAATATTTTTAACTTTACCTAAGCATTGGGTGCTATATTAATTTTTAAAGCTATTTTTCTCTGCTTATTTTCTCGGCGTATTCTCCACAATGAGCTTTGCTAACTTGGTGAATACGTTACCCAGTTACTGTATGTTACTAGAACTTTATAATGTTAAGAAAATTGCTACTAGTATCGAATATGCAGCTATACTGAACAGGCGACTTCGGATATATTTTGAGCCAGGAAGAACTCAAAAATTTCCGTGAATAGTAAGGCCAAAGTTTCTCTCACTCTCTCTCAATGGGTCTTCGGTCTTGAAGGTTAGCCGTCAACTTCCTGAAGCAATCTTTCTTTAGAGCCAACTGGAATAAGATTTGTTCGACTTTGGTCGAATTGCTTTGGCAATTCTAGTTCACTAGACCAGGGGTGTTTCTCCACCACGACTTCCATCTTTCCCATCATGTTTAACTAAAGCAATATGTGGCTTAAGCCGAAGTACTAAATAACTATTTCGAGCTGCCGCCTCGAAGGCTTATAATTTCATATGAACATGATGGTAGCCAATCTTTGGTAGGAGATGGCACCAAGAGAAGAAGAGTTTATGTGTTATTGAGGTTCGAAATTGAATTTAGAAAAAATATTGAACTCTTAACGGATATTTTTGTGTCATAAATTTAAACCATTAAAACTGGTAACGCGTGTGAGGAGAATATTTAAAATTTCCTATTCTTTTAAATACAGTGTTCGTTCTGCAGCCACTTTCCATGGTAAATCAGCTAATGAACTAAACGTGACTCGAATGTGCGGATTTACTTACAGGAAAAATCTGTCATGAAAATTGCGGTTAAAACGAGTTAAACCGCCTACGTCTTGATGCTATTCAACAGGTTTCCAATTTTATTTTTAAATTGCCTCCAATTTTATATGTTATTTTAAAAACTTATAGAATTTCAGTTCCTGTCCTTAAATTTAAAATTATACTTGAGCACTAAGAAACACTACTACTACTACTAGAAAACACAATTGTGTGTTTAATTTTCTCTTTGCCAAACATTCCTCACTGTTGTAATTATAATCGTAGCTTATTCCTATTCGCAACGGTTGCGATTAGTGACGTGGTGAGTGATAAGTTCAATTTGAAACAGTCGTATTATGAACAGCAAAACTATCACCAACTCAACATTTCGGTTCTCATGCCTATTGTAACGTGATTTAGCTGCACACAGCCATTTAGCCATTTATATACTGATGTGGTGACCTACAAATATCTTTTGTTTGTACGTATTGAAAGTAAAATGGACGAAAAAGGATAATTTTCACCTGACACTTGAACAATGAAAATATCTATGATCTAGACGAAAAAGGAAATCTTAGCAAAGGATCCTAATTAACTATGCTCTTGATTGCAGTCTTAAATTCAATTATTGATACTGTATTTTTTTTAAAAAACACGCCGTTCAAAATTGCTAGTAAATTATAAACTTTTATTTAAGTAAAACGTGTGAAAGGAAAATCATGTGAACTACATGTCATTGAAGGGCGGTAGTTTTGCACTCACTGCTGAGAACGCTGAGGTGGTAACTGCATTAATTATCGCCATGAATAAGTTCTCTGTGAACTACAGATGTCGTATGACTACAATTTTTTTTTCCTTTTATACTAAACTACACAAGAGAGCATAAAGGGCACTTGACATTTTTGAAACGAAATATTCAGTTTCCATAACTTTAATTATAAACGATTTTAAAGTACGTATCAAATATAAGTAGCAGAAAATGTTTCTTTATAATGTGTGACGAACGGAAAAACAAGCAGCTTATAGACCAATGCAATTTCAAGGAAAATACAGTTACCGTGGATAACGAAAGTAAATAAGTAAGTAAATAGGCAAAAAGATAAAGTAAGTGAGGCTAACTTAACTAAGAGATTAGAAATTGAGAATAGTAAAGATGAAGTCAGATGTATTTTTAAAATATGATCTTAGTGTAACATTGAATTTTGTAAAGTATAAATATGTGTGACGAACACCAAGCTCAAGTGATTGTATGTTACATTCCACGAACAGACAGGCACTCGTTTAAGTATATAAGATGTTGCTGATATAACATTATAGTCATACGGAGGAAATAGGATAGAGAATAGGGAGAATAGAATAGGATAGAATAGAATAGAGAGATAATATGAATGTTCCTATTTTTGTAAAGAGGTTGGTTAAGATTTAGAATATAGCTGAGTGAAACAAAAACATCCAACTTTCTATGGTTGCAATCATGTTTCAAGGAGTTGGTATAGTATGAAATGGTGTCGTTAGAAACGTTATCCTATTTTTCGGGGTGAACAAACCAAACTGAGGCGTCAAGGCGGCGCGCTTTGGCGCGGCGACGGCGACATGCCGGCTGACCTCCAAGCCATTACTTGATCAAAGTATCTACTAAAATAAATCCGCTTCCAAACATAAATTACCATTCTAATATTTCCACACAATAACACAGAACGAGGACGTTTGGTTTTGGTTTGGTTTGGTTGGCAACTCTTTGGTTTCTTCAGAGAAGCCTGTATCCAGGCGTTACAAGTCCGCCATTTGACTTTAACTCTTGAGAAAATTTAAAACAACCTTATTTTCACAATTTTTAGTCAAGTAAAGTTGAGTTTCACACAAAAATTCTTAAATTTTTTTTATGTGAAGTATGGAACATATTAGACAGTTGATTTTGTTACATTTTTTAGATTTAACGCAACCGTTGAAGGCCCTTATTAGTAGTGCAGTTAGTAGTACATTTTTTTCTACATTATGTATGTATTTAAGTACTGGACTGAAGTTATAACTGAAGGTGGGTGAGTAAGTAAGTAATGCGAAAATATTTCCCCTGTTCCTCTCTTATCAATAAATAATTCTTATAAACAAGTAAAAATTATTGATATTGAGAGTGGATACTTTTATATAATGGTCTAAATGTTGAAACTGACATGTGACTCTGTATTGGTTTCTCTTGAATTGGTCAAATCTCTTTAATTAAATAATGAAATATTCGATGCATATAGGTACCTACTACATATTACATGTTTGAAATGGATATAAATATAAAACAACCACGAGGGGAGTTTTCAAGTACAGTGCAACGGAACAGTTATACTTAAGAGTAACATTATTTCGATGCTGTGGTGTCCACACGTAGAACGACCGACGTCTACATTCAACAACAGTACGAAGAAGAGTAGTAGGTTAAATGTGTGGTTCTTCAACAATCAATTATATAAATAAATTTGAAAGTTTGACTTTGACTTTGACTGCAAAAGCAAGTTTCATAGGTTTATTTTGAAACTATGAAACTTACTTTTCTGGCTAAACAGTTTTATTCTGAAGAGTTCACGTCATGATTATTATAATAACATTTGTAAATTATTGTGATTCTTACATCTTCATGATTTCTACATAATGAGGAGCGCCGATAAATGCGGGATCTAGAATGCGGCTGACCGGTTCTACTGAAAAATAATGATGAAGGCCTATTATGTCCAGCAGTTAACGTCCTAAGATGATGATTAGTGATGATTCTTACTATTATTTATTTCTCATCTCTTTTTTATGGGCTTAGAATGGTTACCAAATATTTCACTTTCTGTGTTATTCTGTCCTAATTTGTGCTTCGTATGGTAGCTTTCGTGATAAAAATTTCTAAAAATGTTCTATCATTTTGATTTAAAAAAATGGTTTCAATTTTATAAAATCTTTTTTGGATAACATATTAAATAATAATCGAGCACGATAATATTCATATCAAGCTTAATAATATGTCAGTTTAGAAAATATTATGTATCATTGCACTACTTTGACCACTTGTTACGAAAAAATATACTATGCACGAAGTCCGTCGCGCTGTTCAGGGCAGTATCGTTGTCTTGCATGATACGACAATAACATTATACACATTTCGCCCTCAGCCACTCGTTATTCTAGAATTCTCTGATACAAATCCTGGAGGAGTACGAGATTAAATTTCTAAGCACAACTATGTTGTGAAGTGTCCAACCGATGCATTTTTCATTCATTTTTCTGGTTAAAATAATGTTTGGCTACAACTCTAAACTCTAGAAAAAAAAACTCAAAAAGAGGCATTGTTGTTAATAAAAAAATGCAAAATTTTATTACGTCATCTTATTCAATAGGTATAACGAATAAAATAAGAAGTTCTGTAAGTGCGCTGCCTAGCATAATGGGATTGAGGATAAGGGATCAGAAAGGGACAGGGAAATGGGCTCTGACATTTCCCTTTCACTGAATCACAGCACACATACTGTTATTTTAGGTCTTTGGTAAGGGGATGGTTACTGCCCCCCATATAGCTACGGCCATGGACCGTACCACGCTAGCGTAGAGGCGGCAAACGTAGTGTGCCCTGCCACTACATTTTTTTAATATTTTTAGCTAATGGCATAATTAAATATTTAAAGGAAAAATAATGCTGTTATTAATGAAAAAAAATGCCTTATACTTTGTTTAAGCTAACACTGCCAACTTCTATTACCTTCACAATCTTTATTAGATTTTTTTATTTTTGTAATATTTATTTTTACAATTTAATTTCAACTATTTGTACTAACACACAAAATATTTTGGATACAAAAATTTAAGCTACCTAAAACGCAAATAACAAAATATGCAGCAGCAGCATTATGTCATTATTGACAAAACTACAGTCACATAGAAACCGATGGAGCCGCGTTCAAAGCCAACTGTGTGAACTTTCCACGTTTCAGCTGCGACACCGTATAACATGACTATTTATACTGAAAAAGATGTAGTTTATTTGGTTATTGGTGTTTGTCTTATTTTATGATGGTGTTATTCGGCTTCGAGTACAAAGGCTATCGAGACGGCTTGTCTGGCTGTTCCCGGTTTTCTCAGCGTTGTTTATCTTGGGGTGTAGCGCGGCGGAGTGTGTCACCCCGCGGCAGTGCCTCCGCAACCCGCCCAGAGATGGGACGCTCGCTCGCCGCCCAAGCGATTACGACATCGCGCGCTCGTAACACCAGACACAGGTGAACCTGTACATTCTCCTAACAAACCCATACATCCATCACATGTGATTGCGAAAAAAATGACTCTTTTTATACATTTATACTGTGTTATATGGATAGCGTTGTTGACAACCTGCTGCAGTACCACAGGTGAGTTGCAATTAGCATTTTTATCGAGTTTCAAACTTGTAAAAGTTTACGACCAGTTTTTTTACATTGTTAGTCGAACGAATGAATATTGATTGGAATTGTTGTAGGCGAATATAAATGTATTAATTACATTTACATGCAAATGTATTTGTTAAATCAGAATATTGTTGAATCGCTGCATTAGGTTTTATGACTCCATAAGTAACTCCATTTATTCATATGTTAAAATGATCAGATTTTTCCATGAAAATTATGTTATCTGATGGAAAAAAAATATCAATTAATAATCTCAGTGTTAATAACCTAAATTGTTTACAGAAATTATTAACTAATCTTTATATAAAAATGTAAGTTTGTTTGTGTAAGCTTCAAAAACTCGAGAATGGATAGACCGATTTTCATTCGGTTTTCACATATTTCACATATATAATCTAGAAAGAAAGATATACGGTTAAGATAACGGATATATAAAAATATGTAAATTGCGGGTCGCTAGTTGTATATAATTTAAACTTCGGTCTCTAAAGCAGAGTACAAAGCATGTTGCATTACCTCGTTGCATAGCAGGGCTATACCCAGATACTATACCTACTCTGAAGTTGAGATTCATTAGTTTTGTTCAGATTCATAACAATCAAACTGATTTAATTTAAAAAAGTAAGTATAATTGTACTAAGAAAAAACTTTACATCAATACCACATTATTATTCTTCCTATTATCATTTCTTATGATATGGCTAATAATTTAAACAAAGTAACGATATCCACTTATATATTCTTATTATTTACCAACATATCTCATTATTTTTTCCACTGGCTCACCCGAAAAGATTTAATTTAACCGATGAGGTTACCTTTCGCTGAAGGTAATTGTGTGCCACGTCAAGTGTAAGATTTATTCAGAGGGTTGGGATGAGCTCTTGTAGATCTAACTCGGTTAACAAGGGGAAGAAAAGAATCACAAGGAAACGAACTAGGGACGCCCGACGGCGGCAGTTGCGACGGGGTCGTGACTCATCAACAAAAGTCCAAGATGTTACTACAGTTATGGATGACTTAAATAAATACTCCAATAAATTATTAGAGATGAGGGAGTGACTAAGATTCTTGAAATTTCCTATTTTCATTTTCTACTAGCTTTTGTCCGGGACTTCGTCCGCACTCGAACGGATCTGAAAATTACACCAAAATCGGTTTCGAATTGTTTTTGTTTTATAATATTTAGATGATTTGAACTGTATTACCATAGTCTATAAATACATATTCAATCAACATTAAGTACAAGTTATAACTAAACTACCAATATCTAACTTAAATGCCTAAAGCACTTCAGGTTTAGGCAGTGTAAACCATTTGAACGTCTTATTATTGTTTGTCTTATAACATTTAGATATTTGACCTGTATTACAAACATTCTATAAATACATATTCAATAAACATTAAGTAAATAGAAATTTTATTTCATTCTCAGTTCATTATTGTTTAAGATGAGGAACTAAGTAAATTGCTCGTTTTTTTCGCGTCACGTAAAACAAAAAACTTCGCCCAAATTGGTTTTAAGATTGTGAAACTTTTTTCATAAATCAGTTCCTCGTAATAACTGGCTGTTTTAAATTATTTAAATTATCCTCGTTCAATTTAGACTACGTTATTAATTATGTAACATTTTTTTCTTAATGATATTTCGAATATTTCGAATAATTACTGATAGGTAATATCTGAAGTAATCCATGTTGACAATAATTATGTTGATCCTCTGGCCAATGGTTGACAAAAAAATCTGTGCTGGGTGTCAAACCGTAATTGACGAAGGTTCAATCAGTTATTTATTAGCCATGTTTTTCTTACTCGTTCAGAACAAACAAACACCGTTACTTTTATGTGCTACGTAAACAGTTTAATTTAATAATCCGTGGGCTTTTCAAGAAAAACGCATGAGTTTATATTAATAAATTGTGTTTTCTTCTTAATATTCAAATATATGGAATACTAGTTGGCTGGTGACCGCAACTTCTTAAGCGCTGTATTTGTTTTTTTTATCCTACAGCAACCTAACATTTTTTCAAGATCCTATATGTTAAAATCCAGGTAATCATAATACATTAGTAAAAACCGCATTTAAATCGGTCAAGCCGTTTCTGAGATTAGCGTGCACAAACGCTCAGACTAACAAAAAACCTAACGAATTTTAATACGGTTTAAGAATATCATTGGTTTACACTCACAGAAAGAAAGAGAAAAGAGAAAGATCTGAGTATATATAAAAATTGCATCCGTCCGAAGCCGACGTTAGGTCGCTAGTGTGTAATAAACCAACTGTCACTACACCCACAATAAAAGTCCTTGACTAGTCAATAAACTCTCCAATAATGAGGTACTTTGTTATTCCGTTTTTGTGAACTCCGAGTAGGTCATATTACATTGAATGTATACCCCTGAACAGGTTGCTTTCAATCAAACCTTAATTTCAAATCTAAACAAAGTGCTTTGTTAATATTTCATCGTTCAACTTATAATTACAATGAAAAATGTTTCATTTAATTCCCGTTAAAAAGTAATAACATTTTGTAAAAGAATATTCATTTAAAACAACACTTGACTACCAATATTGGGTCGTCCATTGCGCCCCATTATTTTGTGCTAATATGAATATTTAAGTGACTCACTGTAGCCGTCGGAGCCCGAAAATATTGACTATCATATTATGGAATAAAGATAATAATATGAACATGAAAATACAGAGCATATTGCGCACCACATGTAGAATTTTCAATATGTCTAACGCCAGAAACCACCCTTATATCGTAACTCAAAGAAGAGTAAAAATCCAAAATCATCTGAACATTGTCTGAAAAATGCCACAATTATAAATGTCGCTGAAACATTGTCTCCAACTATGGGCCTCGTATGAAAGCTTAATGCAACTCAACAAGATATGAACAGAGCTACTCTGTAGGCGATATCGAATCATAAATCAAAGATATCCGTAGACAAACGAAAGTCACAGACATAACCATATACGGATTAGTAAGTTTAAGTGGCAATGGGCTGGGCATATAGTACGCAGAGCAGACGGCTGCTGGGTTCGGAAAATTCTTGGATTTAAACCATGGACCGGGTAGTCCATAAATAGTTAAGATTGACTGACAACTTAATAAGGGCAGCGGGTCGACGCCGGATCAAGGCTGTTTCTGACCAGACCCCAACTGCAAAATTGCGGGGGAGGTCTATGTCTCTAGTGGACATGCTGATACCACAGCATACTTATTTCTGAAATTTTTACGCGAGCTTTCAATCACGTGTTGGGAACCAACACGAATTACTTAATCCTCATGTCGTCACTTACCTTTTATCCTAATTTGTATTATTCATGGCACCAGTACGACCCTCTTGTGGTTGGAGTTATCATATAGGCGACATTCCAACTAATAGACTATCTACTTGTAAAAAGGAGCCCAGGTGAATTCGCGGGCAAAAACTGGTTTACTTATAAGACAATATAAATTTATGATGTTTCTGCGTCGAGTCCTATTCACTTATGGTTAAATTGGAATTAAGGGTTGAAACCGGTCTTGTTTAATATTTACCCACGCAGTGACCCCTGTCACCAACTACCCACTGCCCCGCACTAGGATCCGTGAAAGTACTGATTGATTCCCCTTGTCACTAGATACTCGTATATAAAGTTCAGTACAACCACTGTCGAACTAACGCTAAGTTTATTTGTAATTTACGCATAGTTTGACCATTAGCTATCAGTTGCCATTAAGGAAACCTATTAAGTGGCGGTAAACGATCGAATATTTCACGTCCCTCCTGTGTTCCGTGAAAACTTGAAAATTTGTTAATTATCTAAATTAATTACTTATAGACGATCGTTAATTTTAACGGGAGTTACACGGGTACAGAACTTTACTGATTTATAGAACCAATCTACACAATATGTTTTATATTCTGACTATCTGTTGCATGCGAATTCGCTCATGTAATTTTATGAAATATCTATGTTACTCGCTGATAACGTGGCTTCCTATAGGTGAAAGAATTTTTAAAATCGGTTCAGTAGTTTTTGAATGCTTTCATTATTTAATCCTTGCGGCGGCAATGGCCCAATGGCGGACGAAGTCGCGGCCGCTAGCTAGTAGATAATAAAAAAATACATACTGAAACATTGCTACATAACTCAATTATCATGTACACTTTTTGCTAACTTTTATACTATTACAACACGTAAACTAAGTTATAATAATATTTACAAATTGTACATAGTATTTAGCTTCGGTCCCCTATAGACAAGGTCCCAAGCATGCTGGCTGCATTACCTCGTTGTATGGCGAAGCTAATTTGTTGACGGAGGTAATAGCCAGCTTTGGAAACGCCCGTTATGTCGATCATACGTTTTGACAAAATGTTAAAAAAATTAAACGCGTTGAGACCTCATGGACCCAGAGATTCGACTTTGAATTCTCTCTTTGAATCTTGTTATAGGTAATCATTAATTCTCATTGTATTTACTAACGAAAATAGACGTAGAATAGGTAAGTGACGTGGCTGCCTTAACAGAGCATAGTTACTATTGTCAATTATTCATCGTTCCCCGATAATGGAACAATCCTGTCGCAACCCACGAAGTGAGACTGTCAACGCTTCACGTAATAGCGCACGATCCTGCGCCGAGCAAAAACCCCATTCTACTTAATGTGTGGATGAGACGACAGAATCAATTAAGTGCTCGCCTAACTTTATTACTTTTAACTTCGAACTATGACGAGTGTAGAATTCATCCTTTTGATATTACAAATTCAAATCGAACACTGCGTTTCGCAGTAATTTGAGCAGTAACCACAGTGAAAAAACAGCATACGAAAACAGTTTCGATGAGTGAGTAAGGGATGTCAGAGCCCATTACCCCATTCCTTCCTTATCCCTTATCCTTAATCCTTCTATGGTCGGTTGCGCACTTGCAGCACTTATGGCGTTGCCTACGCGTTACAGGCGACATCAAGTGGACTGTCAGCCTGTCTGTCGACCGTAACATAAAAAAAATTACAACCGTTTGCATTCCGATCTAGGCAATGTTGTTTATGACGAATTTAATTACATAATCAATGCTAATGTTATAAAGATAAAGAGAGAGAGAGATAGAGCAAATTTGCTTAGTTAGTATAGGGCTACGAAGAAATTATAGGGTAATCCCCGGAATCAACATAGGTATGTAAAGAGGTAGGTATATAATTTCAGATGAACATAAACTACATGTAATGTCCTTTATAGTTCCCAAATCGAAACCCCGGGCGAAGCCAGGGTGCAACGGTCTCATCATCAACATCATCATCATCATCTCAGCCGTAGGACGTCCACTGCTGGACATAGGCCTCCCCCATAATTTTCCAATAGGACCGGTCAGAAGCTGCCTGGATCCACCGCTGACCCGCGGCCTTTATTAGGTCGTCTGTCCACCTTGTGGGTGGACGTCCTACGCTGCGCTTGCTGGTCCGTGGCCTCCACTCGAGAACCTTCCGGCCCCAGCGGCCGTCGGCTCTCCGTACTATATGCCCTGCCCACTGCCACTTCAACTTACTAATCCGCCGGCTTATGTCGGTAACTTTCGTACGTCTGCAGATCTCCTCATTTCTGATTCGATCTCGCAGTGTAACCCCGAGCATAGCCCTTTCCATAGCTCGTTGAGCGACATTGAGCTTCGTTACGAGGCCCATAGTTAGAGACCACGTTTCAGCGCCATACGTCGTCACTGGCAACACACACTGGTCGAAAACTTTTGTCTTGAGACACTGAGGGATTTTGGACGAGATGTCTCTAGTAACGGTCTAGTAAATTATAAAATACAAGTATAATAAACTATTCTGGAGTAAAAACCGTCACTGTAAAAACAAAACAATACAATGTTTTGTTTTAAGACATTGGACGAAATTATAATATTTTTTCTACACCTCCAACCTTAACATAAAAGTAATATTAAAATAATGACAGTGACATTAAAAACTTGATTACTGCATGCTCGTACGCTATCATAAAACACATTTTATTCCCAGAAGTGTGTACAGCGACATACACGTTATTAAACATTGAAAAACTTTTAACAGCGACGCCCGCCGTAAACTTTCCCTCCATTATTGTATCAAATAACATTAATTAATGTTGCTTTTATAAAACACACACATACACACCGTCTCCTTCATCTGAAAAGTGTTCAAGTTTAAAATTTAAGCAAACTGATAAGTAAATATATAATAATAATGCTTTCTCAATATTGGTTATAATATTTGGTTTCAACTCAGCCGTAGGGAGTCCACTGCTGGACATAGGCCTCTCCCATAATGTTCTGAATTTTGAATTTTGAATTTGTTGACCGTTGAATTTTCTTACGAAGCCCATAGTTTTAACGCCATGTGTCATTGGCAACACGCATTGGTCGAAAACTTTTGTTTTGAGATACTTAGGAATTTTGGACACGAAGATGTCCCGGAGCTACCCAACTCCTTCTCGAAGTTGGCTCTACCTAATTGGACTGTTTATCCCAAATATATGTAAACTCAACTTGTCAATAACTTCGGCAGTTTGATTCCCTGTTACTGGGCACAACATGGACATTATCCATAACTCAATTAAGTTGACCAAAGGGTAAAAAGACTTTGTTAACAATAGCTTAAAACAGAACAACTAGCGTTAAAATGCGAGAGACAGACTTTCATAAAATCCTGAGATCCGACTGACCTGTATGTTGTAATGTACGCCCTGTACATAACTTTTAATGGAAAAGTAAAAGGTCCGAAGTAGTTACATAGTTGAAAACTACTTGTAAATTTATTATAGATGTTTAAAAGTGCAATTTTATTGCAGGACGGGAATTACCTAGCGGGCAAAATGTAGTTTCTGTAGCGCCAATTGACGTTCCAGATGGTAAGTATTTTAAAAGAAATATATAAGTAATAACCCTCAGACCAAATAAGAACTATAAACAGAATTTTGCGGACAACATAATGAAGACGGTTTTATTAACTTATGTGTGCTTAAGCGGTTTACTGATTAAGATTTTGTGTTCCAAGCTTTAACCTCATTATTTGTTTATTTTTATAGAAAATATTGGTTTCCAACTTTATTTACGTGTGAAATGTGATACCATCCAACATTTTATTTTCTGAAGACTGATTTTACACTCTTGTCACGCAATTCACCATTTTCACTAATAAATATTTTAAAAAGACGAGGCGTAGTTTGAACGCAGTTGTGTACAAGGCGAAGGCGTAGTTTTACCGGCTTCAAGCTGCCGTCCACATAACAGGGCTCTATTTTTAGTTCTTATTTTATCTGTGTAATTTATTTATTCAAATTCTTATTTCGAAACTAGCTGAGCCCGCGGCTTGGTACACTTTTTAATAACGCCTACCTTTTTTGTTTGTAAACCGATTGGATTGAAACAAACACTTAATATTACAAGAAGCTTATTAGTTATTACATTACATAATCAGTGAAAACCGAATTTAAATCAGGTAACCGTTTCTTCGATTAGCGGTCATACAAACAAAGAATTTATTCTATTTTTAAAAATAAAATTAATTCTCTTCTTATCTATTCCTCCTTTAAAGTATATAAAAATTCTTACCCATACTATGGTAACGATCAAAGTGGATCACTGGCATAGCTTTGAGATTAAATCTCACAGACCCTTTTCGTCCTACACTTTTTAAGGTCGAATTTTTTAAGGTAGATTCGCTAAGGTTTTTTAACGTCGTGTTTCTGATACATTATTTTGCCGGTGAAAGAGTGATACCGCGACAAACCGCTATTTGTCGTTGGTGGGACGCGAATAAATCACGCGCCCCTATTCGAAACGGGTGTCACAGTAAACAGAATTAGCCAGTGTATTCTCTTTTTTATATACAAAAATATTTGCAGATTTTGCAGATTTTTTATATACAAATTTTGAAAATTTATGTTTGGAAAAGTTTAATTGAATGAAATAAAACGAGTTGATGTTTCTTCAATTTAAAACTTATTTCTATAAGTTTTAACTATATATTCTATTCTATAAGTTTCAAATTATTTTAAAAATTATAGAGAAAATATATACTTACCTATTCAAAATTAACTTTTTGAATAAAAAGTTTATACATAGGTTATAGGTTCAACAGGAAAATGTTTGCTAGTTTTATTAATTCTATTGGTAAGGTGATAGGTTATAACACCAATAGGTTCTATTGGCAAGGTTGTTACATCTGAACTGACAAGTATGAAAGAGAAATATAAGGCTTTGAAATCGAAATAGATACTTTTTCGTTATTTTCGTAACTACATAAAAAATATTGGAAAATAAAACAGAAGGTTAAAAAGAAAACATTTAAAATAAGAAAGTGCGAAAAAAATGAATATTTTAGTTTTACTAGATTTTACTAATTTAAAAAAATATATCACCAGTGATGATTTATAATATTATATAATTAAACTATGTTACTAGCAGTCAGTTATAATCTACAACTACTTGTAAAATCGATTGTCCTTACTGACTATCAACGCACAGCGAAAACTACTTAGTCTAGAAAGCTGGAACTTGTATGTTTATTTTATAATGTAAGAGTATCCCTCAAGAAATGATTTTTAATAATTTCAACTCCGTGTGATGCCGGCGGCGAATAAGAGGCTTGCGGGAATCTACACTCTTTTAATATCATTTTAAATGAATCTACATATACAATTTATTAATATTTATTAATACAGAGGACAGGGTGGATGGCTGCTTTAATTACTACCTAGATAAATTAATATCCCTTGCATTACAAATAACAAAAAAATGTGGAATCCATGCATAAATAAATAGATAGACATTGAATTATGTAGATAGATTACTTTATAATGAAATAAGTTGTCGTGAAAAAGTTTGCATACCGAAGTTCCTATTGCTGTTTATATTGGCAGGGATGTGGGAGGCAGACGCGCCGGCACCTACATGTTTGCTTCTCTTTTGAAAACAACACAAATTCTATAAAAACTTTTACGACAAATAAGAGTGTTTACAGGGTTATTTTACTATCTTGTTCTCTTTTTCAGAATCTATGTATCCTAGATTTGCTGAGCCTATACCGAACGTCACAGTCACGGTAGGAAGAGATGCACTTTTAGCGTGTGTCGTTGACAATCTACGAGGGTTTAAGGTAAATTATACTTATAACTTATTGAATTTAAGGGACGCAGTATCAGTATTTCTTACATATTCGCGTCATTCAATTACGCTTACACATTCAATGAAAGAATTATTGTCAAAAAGTTGAGTGTAATTTACATACAGTTCAATTATAACTCAACTTTCGTACCAAAACAAGTTCGTTAGTCATAATAAAAAAGGTTGCATTTAGGCACGAATCGTTTCCCAACTTCCTCGTGGCTTCACATTGGTTTGATTGCACCAATTTCAATTACATAGCACATCATAATCATGATATAAAGGAGGTTGGCCAAGATTGGGGATTTTATATGTTAATTATTTTGCATGATTTTTCAAATATTAATTTTTAGTCATCGAAAAACAATCAAAATTGTCTCAAAATCAATGCTTAATAAATTGAATTCTGAATTGGTCACATAAACAAGAGAAAATTAAGAGGAGTTTATGTCTACATCTATCAAATGAGAGGGAAAGTCTGAAAGATGATTTTTCTAATAATTGAATATACTCGTAGCCACGAGTAATTAGCTAATTCAAAATATAATATTAATGTAACGGTATAATATAGATATGTGTATAACTGTATAATTTGGGACGAATACTGTTAAACGATACTGTTAAACTTTTATTTTGATGGTCGCACTTACGTATAATCCGTACTAATATTATAAATGCGAGAGTTCGTATGGATGTATTGATGTTTGTAACTCTTTCACGCAAAAACTACTGAACCGATCACCATGAAATTTTGGACACACGTTGTCTGGGACACTAGAAAGGACATAGGGTCCCACCTTTCATTCAGAACGTTGAAGTCGCGGGCACCATGTAGTTAGATCATATTTTTTATGAAACCCGAGATAAACTAAGTCAGACGCCTTATCTATTTTGTATTTAAAAGAATGTATGTAAAATATAATTTTCATTTTAGGTTGCTTGGGTACGTATGGATACTCAAACGATCCTCAGCATACACCACAATATAATAACACAGAATCCCCGTATAAGTCTGTCATACAACGACCATCGGTCCTGGTACCTGCACATCAAGAACGTGCAAGAAGTGGATCGTGGCTGGTACATGTGTCAGGTCAATACCGACCCCATGCGTTCCAGGAAAGGATATCTTCAAGTTGTAGGTAAAGTTGATCATGATAAAAATAACAACAAAAGGAGGTTTAAGCAAATTACAATTAACAAAAAAATAGAAATACTTAATTTATTACTACGCTGTCGTAGAGGACAGTTATCTATATAAATATCTTCCGATATAGATAGGTTTTTTAAACTGTCCTATTAGCCCAGTGTATACGTTTTTAAGGCAAAATGACGGAATCCATTTATTATTAATGAATTTTAATGATTTTTTTAATTTTTTTTTTGAATGAATTATTTGAATGATTGAAAAGTAAAGAAAATGACATCCATTTATAGCCAAAAAAAGCGGTAATTGTTAATAGGTAAACTTTTTACTTTGGATTAAGTCCAAAGTAAAAAGTAAAAACCTAGCAAAAAAATCATTCAAATCCGTTCATTATAACCAGAAACTTCTTTTTTTTTTTAAGAAAATTCTTTCCTACCTAGAAGGCAGCAAATATTCTTTTATATTATATTTATTTGATCACTTGATAAGGTTTTACCTATTCATATCACTTTTGAGATAGGTACCTTTGTGTACAGCATAGCATGCATGCCTGTGCTTAGGTAGTTAAGTTACATTTGTTTACTTACGCAGTACCCCCATCAATCATCGATAACATGACGTCAACCGACATGGTGGTGCGTGAAGGCTCCGACGTGACCTTGGTATGTCGTGCCACCGGGTACCCGGAGCCTTATGTCATGTGGAGACGGGAGGACGGACAAGACTTCAACTATAATGGTGAATCAGGTATGTAGCACAGTGACGTCATACGACTTTGATGTAATTATTGTTTGTGCTTTTGTGTTTACAATCCATTATATATTTTCATCATTACTCATATTACACTGTCTTGTCTGTCATTTATTACTAATACTTAGGCCCCGTTTAAATTGAAGGCTAATAACCTAAAAGATGTTAGTACCTGATACTAAAGTCGCATTTTTAATTCCATGGAATTTTCACATTTCTGGGTGTTACCAGGCGATGATGATTCCCTCATTATAATTATCGGCACAAATAAGATACCTTTTCTTAATTAACATTATTTATTTTTATTGATACATACGTCCAAATATTAAGTCCATGCATATAATAATTATATTTTAAATTGTGTTTCTCTTTTTCAATGTCTTTTGAAACTTGTTTCCAAATGCGTTTCAAAGCTTTGCAAATAAAATTGTGCTTGTTTCGGATGCTATCTAATATTTTCTGTTTTTTGTTACTTAGTTTTTGTTCTTATTTGGATAAAAAAGATGGAACCTCAACCTAGCCCGTCACGGCAACGCAGTGTTATCTTATTTTATAAGAAAACTATGGAATATAAATAACAATATATAAAAGAAGGTAGATTTATCTAATAGCAGCAGGGTTAGCGAAGGGCATAGAGTGAGTAAAATATGGCAGCATACTGAAATGACAGCAAGCTTTCCTCGAGGGATTAACCATTGGACTCAAGGCTCTTTCGGGAAAAGGAAAAAGGTTAATTATTTGCCATATTGGTTGTGAAGAAGGTTTTATTGATAAAGGGTTGCTGGTATTTGAGACTAAAAAAGGAATGGAGGATTATCACAATTAAATATTAATATATCCTGAAGTGATGGAATAGTGGCTTAAAGATATTCTAACAAAACTTAAGCCTATTTAATTCATATTTAGTTACAAAGATACAAATGATACTGATCTAATTATACAAAAGATAAGGCCATCTGGGGCCAGAAACATTGTAAAAATCTGAAGAGGTCACTACTTGACTGTACTTTGTGATGCAAGGAATTGTTCTACGACAGTTAGTTGAGCGTAGCATAATTAGCTGTAGTAGTGTCATTCATTATAAACACATTATTTGGCAAACACAACTTGTTCTGTATAATAGTTGTATATTCAGGCAAGGTTAAGTTCAAAACAATTAAATTATGACTAAAGAGAAAAGAGAAAGACAATAAACGTGTTGTAGGCAATTTAACAGCAAAACATGAGCTAACTCCGAGAGCTTAGCACAATAGAGTTAGCTTGGCCATACCTTAAGGAAAATAGTTAAGATGGTTGAGGTAAAAAAAAATTAAGCGATAAATAATATAGCTGTTTCTAAATGGATACGTTGCAAGGCTCATAATTAAAAAAAAAGAAAAGAAGGTAATTATGTACTGATTGACCTAATTATAAGTATCGATACCTAATATCTGCGACTCGTTCATAATTCATTTTGAAAATAGAAAATAGACAGTTACGAAGTGTGTTATCTGAATGAATAAAATTTTTACTTGCGTTTGTTTTTTTTATTTATACCATATTTATACATAATAAACTTATAAAATTCCCGTTAAAATGTTTTTGATATGTGAAAAAGTGACAACTCTCTTTGTGCTGTCAATATTCCATGGAATTGAAAATCCAACTTTAGCAACGTATTGTTAAATCTGATCTCTTTTTTTTAATAAAGGTCATTGGACAGGCTGAAGTTCCCCTTGATGGTAGGTGGCTAATCACTCGAAGAATAGGCTCACCAAATTTGAAATCAAAAGATTTCAAATCGTTATTTTCATTTCATTATAATTCATCATTATTTTAATTTTTTCATTAACATTATTTATATGAAAGTTTACTTTTAATTGTTACGGCTTTTATTTAACATGGTGGTTAACTGCATTTACACAGTCTAAATACATATTTTAAGTGTAGAGTCACTGTATTCTCTAAGACAGCTGTTTTTAACCAATGAATGTCATGTTGATTTGAATATTATTGCCAACTGTTTAACATGGTAATAGAGTAACCGCATTGTTTGTATTGTTGACAGTTAGTGTTGTGGACGGCGAGACACTAACCATAACTAAAGTGTCACGCTTACATATGGGAGCTTACCTGTGTATAGCGTCGAATGGGGTGCCACCCTCTATTAGCAAGAGGATTATGCTCATGGTTCAATGTAAGTGTATAAATAAACATACAAATTTACATACACATATATGTTTAAATATACAATATAAATCATGAAATATATAATACATTAAACTTTTTATGTAAAAAGTTCACCTTATAACAAGTGGTTAACATCGTGTATAACAAAAGTAACGCCAGAGGAAGTAGTAAAATACCTAAAGGGGTAGGTAATGTAAGCCAGGAGAAAGATATAGGGGAAAAAGAGGA
Organism: Synanthedon tipuliformis; assembly: GCA_947623395.1. NCBI lineage: Eukaryota > Metazoa > Arthropoda > Insecta > Lepidoptera > Sesiidae > Synanthedon > Synanthedon tipuliformis. Next base: position 5,929,482 of record OX392417.1, on the reverse strand, counting down.
ATCGGGTCTAACTTCTAATTAAACAATAAACAATTTCATTTTTAGTTTAGTGTTTTTTTTTTACACCATAGACAAAATTTGTTTAAAATTTAATATTTAAAACTTTTAGAAATAAATATAGGATAGGTAACTCATCAAACAAGATGCTGCAGATTTTTTTACAAATGACACCACTTAATAAAAGAATGTGCATAATGGAACATTTTCAAGAGTCAGTGAGCTGGTAAATGAAAAAATAATTCAAGTAAATTGTCTGGACTAATCTTGAACAAAAGAAAAATTCTCAATCTTTATATAGAAATTTCTTCAGTTTTATTATTAATGTAATATTTTGATATATTTTACTGATAACGGTAACATGTAAACAAAGACTATGTAATACCACTTGTTCACTTTGTTTTCTTAATGTACCTAAATTACTTAAAGTACATTAATATTATAAAGAGGTAAATAGTTTGTATGTTTGTATGTAATCTTCGACATTAGATTCGAAACAGGCGTAGGCGTAGGGGAAGCCGTAGGCGAACACATAGGCGAACACGTAGGCGAAGCCGCGGGCACCAGCTATCTAAAAATAAATATCTGACGCTTGGCAAAAGTATCATGTCTATTGTCAATGTATGCCAAGAGTTATATTGCTTTACATATTTTTGCAGGCGTTATATCTTTTATTTTTCAACGCCGACGAAGTCGCCGACACCAGCTACTGAAAATAAACTCATTTAATTAAAAATATTTTTGTGTACTCAATGGATTTTGGTTTATCTGTTTCATATTTTCTATTAGTTCCGCCGATGTTATCAATTCCCAATCAATTGGAAGGTGCATACATAGGACAAAACGTGACTCTAGAATGTCACACAGAAGCTTACCCCTCATCAATCAACTACTGGACTACTGACAGAGGAGATATGATCATTTCTGGTAAGATTTTGATATTATTACATTAAAATTTTAACATTTAAGAAAAATTGATTATTTTTGAGATAAGAAGAATAAAAAAATTTTTGTCTTTCCAAAAAAAAATCAATTAGGTTAGGTTTCTTCTGTGTTAACTATGGGAGAAGTAAACGATTTAAATATTTTTATGCTTCATAATTATATTTTGATCCATCTATATCTATCTATTTAACATTCTCGTAATTCTTATTAGTTTTCTAATAAGATAACCTGTTAAGAAAACCTGTTAATCTGAGCATTCTTTAATTCTATACAGAATATATACACAAAACCTATAATTATAGAATACGAAGAAAAAGGTAGGTATACAAAGAATTACTTACCTTTTCCTCTGTGAGAAATTTTCGGGAAGTTATTTTCTATTATATTACAAAAATACTTGGCCTGAATATTGTCTCGGCAACATCTCAAACATTCCGTACCTATTATCAAAATATTCCAATCACTTCTCATTATTGACTTTTATATTATCTGTTATTTAGTCTTTACATCGCAACATACTTTATCCGTTCTTTTCCGTATTGGTTTCTGATTAATGTGATGTATTAAAGAACAGAATTTTATAATACGAAGTACCTATTCGGATTCGCATGATGATACGATTTGAAGTTATATAAGCCCGGAGTATGAAAATTTATGGGAGTAAAATCAAATGTCACATATCACACGTTACGCGTTACAGGCTACAATATGCTTAAATAATAATTGTATTTATTAAATTATTTATTTATCTTTCGTAAGGAATAAACTCAGAGTAAACTCCAGTCATGCGTCGGAGCTCGGACTTTTTTAAATTTTTTAACGATTTTAAGAATTTAAATGTTTGTAATGTTATAACCTAAGATAATACATATTATCTACTCGATCCTTACAATTAACAAATGCAATTTTTTTATATGTACGAACAGACTATACCTAACATGGTAGCAGCGTTAATTGCTGAAGATGCAGAAATTACTTGACTAACATAAAATAACAAAAGCTTTTCGATGTTAATATCAAAATATGGTACTGAAATATTATATTAAAGTAATGACTTATCGCAGAATATTTTAATTATTTATTTTTTATAAAAAAAATCTATTTGACTACCATTTTCGCAGTTGAATGCGAATGTTCTTGATCGCATAACCGCAAGAGACGGGAAAGTCATTTTCTAGAGCGTATATATTTCCGCCGAGTTTCGCCAGCAGTACGACATCCAATCCGATTCATATTTGCCATACTCTGTAACGAAAAATTTTCCTATATTATTCTCTTGGATATAGGAAAGTTTATTCGCTTGAAATGAAAGTTTTTCGATTAATGAGAGTACAATGTAAAAAAACCTATTAGTTATGGCATTTCAGAGGGGAACTACAAAAGGAAATCGTAATTAAAATTCAGTCAATGGTTAGCTCGTTCTATTGAATCATTTAACTGAAGCCTCATGTCACGACATTGGTAACCGATCATCATAAAATTTATATAATACTAGAGGCCTGCTTGCGGCTTCGCACGGTTTTTTTTTCAGCAAATTATATACAAAAACCGTAGATGGAAGAAAAAAGAAAGATTAGTGACTCACTATCCGGGCATAGACTTCATATACTGAGTCCAATGAACTCAGTATCATTCAGTCGCTCAAAAGATTTGTTTACACGTGACTCGTTAAAAATTTTTGACACACTCAGTTTTTGTGGGGAAAAAAAAACAATACATTTGTCAACTCTCTCTGTCCCGGAGTAGGTTCTTCATCTTCACCTAAATTCACCTCATTTCTTCCGACTCTGGAAACACAATAGCACAAGTGCTATACTAAGATGTTCTTTTGCAAAGGAGCGTATTTTTCAGCTGGACTAAGTAGATGACTAAGTGAAACGCTTACTTTCCGTCTCTCCTTATCGTTATTTGTCTATGCTAATCTCAGAAACGGCCTTTCTACTGTTTTATTGTAGCAAGCTTCCGGTAACATTTATTGTTTTTATTTTTATTTTTTCATTCCAATCGGTTTACAAAGAAAAAAGTTACGCTCTATTCCAAATACCACGCGTACGAAGTCGCGGGCACAACTATTAAAAAATAGGTAAATTCGCTAGCGTTTTGTAGGAATACCGTCAGCCGGATACTTGTTTTACTTTTACAACAAAATAAACAGGTTTTATATTTAAGTAGAAATGGAAATTGTAGGGGGCAAGTACGAGGCGTTCCCAATGGACAGTGGTTACAACAAATTTATGATGCTCAAGATACGGAACATCACTAAGGAGGACTTCGGCTTCTACAAGTGCATAGCGAAGAATTCGCTCGGGGAAACGGACGGCATCATAAAACTAGACGGTAACTTTTATGTGTTTTCTGGATAAAGGTCGTTCGATTTCGATAAATTTCAAATTTATGACGTAACGTAACTAACAATGTAGAAAAAAGAACTAAAAAAATACCTACATTTTTTATTTTTATTAGAGATTGGTTTGCTCTTGTCTAACAACCAGATGTGTAGCGAGGATGAGGTCTACGATGGACCCAGAAGATGCCTATTCAATCGAACTTTAAAAAGATTTGGGTTATATGAGCTCGGAAATACAGACGCCAGTTATAGGGAGAAAGAGTATACTTTTAGACTTTTCTAAGAGAATTTTAATGAGTAAAATTTCTTTTAAAAGTTTCCCCCGGCCATCAAAGTTATTCCTAAACTAAAGTTACTTTACTGAAGAAACGAAGTTACCACAACGAGTATATCGGCGTTGTCAAACAAAAATCTGCTGTGTGCACTTTTTGAAATTCTAACATTTTGACCTTAGTGAATAGTTTTTTAAACAAACTTCATAAATTCGTGTAAAAAAATTTAACGAAAACTTTAAGGAGAAAAACAACTGGCCTTTAACTTACAAATTTAAAAAGAACCTCTGTAAAACAACTCATTTTCCGCATAGAATTCGTTAATATAATTTTTGCTCAATTTTCAGAAATACCAGCTCCACCGTCAGCCTATACCACTACACAGAAAACTGTATTGGACAATCAAACAATCAGGAAAAAAGGTAAATTTTTAAATTACATAATTGTATTTATAAATACTCGAAGCAGACTCAAAGTCTCACCTCGCAAATATATATTTTTAAATATATTACCAAACAGGTATAATATTATGTTAGCCAAAAAATTTAATAAATACAAACATTTGAAAATTCTATGCTCCGTCAAAAACACTATTGAAAATGTTTTTGTTGATTAAGATACGAAGTACTAACAATTACAATTTAGATCCAAAATAGCCTTCAGAAAACATTTATACAAAATTTGTACAAAGATACCATATTGTAAAATTTATGAAAACAACTGTTTTTCCTCTGGCTTGTGTTTTTTATTGGATGTGACTTTTTTTAATCGTTTGAAGTAATTGAGACGCATGTTTACATTGGAAATTGGAAAATCCTAATTAGTTTTGAAAAATTCAAATTTTAGTTGTTGAAATGTATCTGTAATGTATCTAGTAATCGTTTTTTTTTTCTTTTCTTTTCTCATAGGGTTACTTCAAGTAGCGCAATCAAACGATGCAATCAGCTCTAACTTTCAAGGTGAAGTCTATGGTGAACAAATGAGAGATTTTGGTATGTACATTATAATTATGTATACACGACACAATTAATAAACACTCTTAACACAAAATGCTATTCCCTATTTAAATATTTCATTATTACAACATTTTACGAACATTATCAATAAATTAAAACATAACATTCATAACATTCATAACAAATAATTAAATTTCGCACATATTTTAATTATAATTTGTCTCTACTTTTAATTATCGCATGGTGTTATATTAATTTGTATTTATGTGCTCCAATTAATTTCTCTGTAAGTACGTAAAACGATTTTAATTTTAATTTTTTTATTATTAGGTAACTATTATTATAAGCATCGAAACATTGTTGCATAGATTTTGTAGCATTCTACAATAATAGAAATGATAGTTTTATATTATTATGTCTTGTGCGAATTAGATGTTCACTTGCTCTACGGTATTAACGCTTTGACGACACGTTTGGTCTAGTGGCTAGTAACCCTAGCTGTTAACCAAGCGGTCGCGCGTTCGAATCCTGCTAGGGGCAAATGTTTATGTGTTAACATTTACCTTTGTACCTGAGTGGATGTTTTGTATTTATAATATGTATGTATTTACAAAAAAAGTATGGTATGTAGTATATCAACTGTCTGGTATCCATAATACAAGCATTAAGTTGCTTACTTTGGAACTAGATGGTGCTGTGTGGAATGTATAAGTATTTATATTTATATCTTTAAAATATAAAATAACAACAATTACACTTAACTATATACTAAACTAACATTGTGAAGAGAGAATATTTGTATGTTTGTAATACTAGTACACCGATTTGAATATCCTTTCATATATAGAAAAGAAAGCTACATTATCAGCGAGTAACATAGGCTATATTTTATATTTGTTACGCGGACGAAGTCGCGTGTAAAAGCTAGTCTATATATAAAGATACGCGAAATAAGTCGCGGAAAAATGTAGTGCTATTATATTTTTGATTTTATTTCAGATTTCGATGACGAGGAAAACTCTTCTACTCCCAAAGAACTGCACACAGTATTATTATCTTTAATAATTTGTCACATTATTATTACTTTCAGAATTAACCTTCTCTCTTGATTAATAAGTACACTAAGAAGTCGTGATAATTATTCTAATCTACTATTTATGTTAACTTCAAGCTGAATAGACAATAAAAAATGCATTTTATTTCCGCTACATATTTAAATGATTTTGAAGGAGCTTCACTTAATCTGTATTGATATCTGCATTGGATCTGCATACCTAAAATTACTACAGATAGAAGTCATCTATAGATTAAGCATACCTGACATTGCTACATAGTTATTGGGTTAATTATTATTGAACAAACATAAACCATGTATTTATTTTTGAAATCAAAACATCACACCGTCATTTTCAATGCGAAATTGTTGAACCTTTGTTAAGGCGCTTGCCTAGTGCCGTTACGGCTAGACCAAATTCTATCTGTAAATTATTTAGAATCTCTGCTACAATACCTTTTTTCCTCTTTGCTGCGCTTAATACTAATGTTTATGTGTGTTCATTATATAATATATGATATTAATTTGCTGTAAATGTTAGCATTTAGGTAAGTAGTCAAGTCTACACTTAGAAAAATATTAGACACGTTTTGTAATGAATAAACTGCTACGAAATGAACTGCCAAATAACTGTATGATTTGAAATAAAACAATGGCTAATTATAATTTTGTCTTTTAATTTAATTGATAAGCGAAACCTGGTTATACAATTACACATAATTTATACATAACATTTGTATAATAATAATTTATAATAGAATAATATTTTCAGACAAATCGTTGTAGACATTAATTTAGTGATTCGAGTCCACTAAGAAAATTTTAAAATTATTTTGGATAATTACCAATAATACTGAGTACTTACCGACAGTTACTTTTTCATGTGAAGGCAGGCAGGCTTATAGACCATTTGATATATGACTATATAGTCACCTATTAACACGAGCAAGGCCATATGTTTTTTTTTTTATAGAAGTCAAGGCATCGCTTGCCCGCGAGAGGTAAGCGCTCACATCAAGTGAGAGTAACAATCTCACTTGATTTAAGGTGCAGATGCGGCCGAAGGTGGACCACGCTTACCTAGTAAGTGCCCATTTACCCTACATTTGAAGACCCCGTGGTTGTAATTTTGGGGAGACACAGGCACTCCTTAGCAATTCGGACAAGGAAGGTGGAACCGTAACGCTTGGTGTGTGACCGAGGAACTTCAACCACGAAGGGATGAAACTCCCGCCCGCGCCACGTGGTCCGCAAATGGAACGGTTCCGGTTGGAATAAATTGTATAGAATGGACGCACACTCTCCATGGTGCAGACGATAGAAAATTGATAGGCATGCTGCACTTTGAAGTTGAGACTCCACAAGGGTTTCGTCGCCAATGATTTTCTTAGCTCGCCTTTCAATCGAGCGATTGAATTGCAATATCTGTTTCAAACGAGCTGCCGATTTTCATAGGATTTAAGATCAGGGACTAGGAATTCATAGAGAAATGGATTCTAGCATGCTTTACTCACTCACCGCAACACAGCAGCACACATGCTGTAATTTCATAGTAGTCTTCAACAAGGGGTTGGTTGCTGCCTCCACTCGGTTTGCCGGTTAAAGTTTGGCCAGACAAGATCTAATTATCCGAAATTGATCCTGCTAAGAATCGGACCTGTGACTCCTGAGACCAGTCAATGACAATAATAATACAGCCATATATATAATTATTTTATGGGTAAAGTACAGCTAACGAGACAAGATAAGGAATAAAAACAAACTTAAGGTTCATAATGTTGTTTTGTTTTTATAATATTTAAACTAAGAGTAATTTTAAAAACAAAAACAGTAAACTCTGTTTTTGTTTGTGTTTTGTCTGGAAAATGACAGGTCTACATTGAAATCACTAAAGTTTTCAATTTAATTTATTAATTTATAATTTAATTTATAAATTAAATGGTAGTGTAACGTGTCCTTAGGCGACGATAACCACCTACCATCAAGTGAATCGTCTTAATAAATAAAAAAGCCATCACCCAACGTGTACTATATACTACCTATACATATTAGACATATTAGCACATAGGGTATATACAGCTATATATAGCTGTACTAATATGTAGTAGGTTTAGTGTGGGAGCAGCAATATCCTCTCGCTTTACCAAAAAGCTCAGTTAATATATATATATATATAGACATAGATATAAATATAAACAGAAATCACTTCTGACGGCATAAATCAATGAACTTTCTATAAATATATTTTATTATTAATTCACCTATATTGTGGTTGATAATAATTCATACTCTTAATGAGTCTGTTTATTCAATAACTTTTAATTTTATCTTTGAACTTCGGGCGGTTTCAATCAGAAAAATGCTTTATTGTTTATGAAGGTTATATCAATATATAAAAGAAATACTTAATGGAAAATAATATATCGAGTAAACTCTGCATCATTCCTACTTATACAGAGGCTGTTTCTTTATATTATGAAATTGCTGTTTATATGTAACAATGTAAACTTAATACTTTAAGTACGATATATATGTAAACAGTCAGTTATACAGGATTACTTTCATTCTTTAACGCTTAAGAGAAATATACGCGGACGAAGTCACGAACAAAATCTAGTATGACATAAAGAATTTTTACGTTATATAACAAAAACATAGGTAATCTATAATATAACAATAAGAAAGCGACTGACGATCTTTTAATAGAGAATGGCTAACAAGATTAGGTACTCGCGACCTTACAAAAATCTTATCACAGATTCTTTGAAAAACCTCGTGTTAAAAGTACAAGACAAGAAATGAATTATCTCATTCAATGAGTATTAGCGCAACGACCAATCTTCTAAGTGACGAAACAGAATCGAAAAACTCACTATAAGCCAAAACTGAAAGGCTTCAGTGAAGTCCGCACAAAAGACTTTACGTTAAATATGAATGCCCTGTGAAACACAAAGTACGTTGAAAATGGTTGAAGCTCCCATTTAAATTTTTCCTTCTTTGTTAAGTACAATCAAAGCAAGACAAAAAGGTTATTTCAAAATTGAGAACACTGAAAGGAGAATTTAATAATAAATATTATACTCAACCCGTTTCTTGGATTTCTTCGTGAAGCAAAACAGCCTGAGAATTATAGCAGGCATCAGAAATCAAGTTAATTACTTTAGGGTCTTTTTGTATAGGTATTATTAGTCAGGACTTATATCTTTTATTTTTCAACGCGCAGAAAGTCGTGGGCACTAGCTGGTATGTACTTAAGTAAATATATCTAAATTTTAGATTTAAAACTAATAATGTTTTAATATTAGTTTGGCCGAAAGGCGACTGACCAGTGGCGGATTTACAAATTTGCCCCCACATAGGCTATTCAAATTTTGTCGCCCCTACTGACTCCTGCAATTCGAAACTCTAGTAACTAGATCACAATTATAATAGGTACCTAATATGAAAAAAAAAAAACTGATGTAATAAGATACTCCAAGTTAGTCACAGTATCGGCTCCCGAGAGGAATGCGAGCAATTTCTGGTCACTTGAATAATAATATTTTTTTTTTATTATTGTAAGACAAAAATAATTTTTTGGCCAAATTTGCCGCCCTAGGCTTCAGCCTACTCAGCCTTCTACTGCGACTGACGGTCCTCTTTGGGATTAAGGCATAGGGGTTGCAAGTGCGCTTATAACTTTGATAGCATAAAGAACAAAGTATAACTTAATATTACTTAACCAGTTAAATAATTTTATCTATACCAACATACAACATGAGCTACTTATGGTATTCTTTTGTAAGGTATTTTACCAATTAAAAAAAAATGCAGCTTCCATTTGTTTGTGTCCACAAAACCGAAAACTAGCCGATAAATTGTCTTGAAATTTTTCTTACGCAATATTGCATTTTAACAAAAGTGTTTACATATATTTTTTTAATTGGAAAGTTCGAACGGGAACTGAAAAAAATACCCACAGCATAGTAACTATCTGTGCCACAGCGAAGCGTGGTCGGGTTCAACTAGTAACTTATATAAAAGATAAGAATCAACAGAATCCTGTGAAAACTAAATGCATTTTTAATAATAAGCGGATTTTTTACCAACTGTGGTATGTTTTTAAATTAAAGAGTTTTTAACATCCACTTTATTTGTATTTCGAAATCCTCATTAAATTTTCTGGCGCTGTGCCTGTAGCGTCGCAATGCCTTCAATAACGGAACCGATCTCTGTTGTAGCGTACTGAATTGCAAAAGAACCACTACTGGAAACAAACATTTGTAAGCGTTTAACGAACAAACGAACACTATTAATTACTTTGTGCCTTTTAAATTGAGAGACTTCAAAACAACATTCAACTAAGTACTAAGTTTATCTTATCACAACGTACGACCTATGTGTGACTTATGTCGTTTAAGTTGTATACTTAAGATTGTTCTATTTACATCTTTCATTAGTATAATTGCACTAATGTATATATTTATACATATTATATGTATTATATTTTAGTTCAAAACAGTTAGCATCAGAACAAGTCGTGTCAAAGTTAGAAATTGATTCTAAACAATAATAAAAAAATTCAATCAAAATGTATAACAATGATCTCTACGTATACGGTGACCAGAGCGTCCAAGTACCTGCACATTTGAACTTCGGAAAGTTTATGTTAGACAGATTAAGAATGTACGGTGACGAAGTAGCTTTGGTATGTCATGTTTTTAATTTTTTTTAAAGACCATCACCTATAACACAAGCATCACCTATAACACAACCATCACCTATAACACAACCATCACGTATAACACAACCATCACCTATAACACAACCATCACCTATAACACAACCATCACCTATAACACAACCATCACCTATAACACAACCATCACCTATAACACAACATTCACCTATAACACAACATTCACCTATAACACAACATTCACCTATAACACAACATTCACCTATAACACAACATTCACCTATAACACAAACAACGGCTCAGGTGCTGCAACATAATGTACTGCCGACAACAGTAGGATTTTAAGGATAAGGAAATTGGGATGGGATAGGGATAGCACACATGCTGATGTTTAATTGTTTAAAAATAAGATTTAATTTCGATTAAGTGTGGTTTAACATATTTCCTTAGGAAAATGGTGAAACTGGAGATAAGTTAACGTATAAAGAGCTGTTACAATATGCGGTTGATCTGGCCGCGGCTCTCATAAAATTAGGGGTTGGAAGGGGTGACACTGTTGCCGTCGGATCTGAAAAACGTCACGAATTCGTTTCGACAGTCCTCGGCATAGTCTTCACTGGAGCTACATACACCCCTTACGATTTAAATAGCGGAAGAGGTACGCTTTTATCCTATTAATTGAATAGTTTTTTAATTTTACTTACTCTAGTAATGAAAATAATTATCTTTTAGTTTTAGTCATATGTGTGTTCCAGCTATTGTAAATAATAGTCATTCGTAGGCTATTGTGCAGATTAATGTACAATGACTTTAGAAAATTTAGTTTTTGTACAATAACATTCATTATGTAATAGTACATAATTCTATTTTTCCTTTTATTCCAGCTGTCCTAATACATAAATTAGACATAACGAAACCGAAATATTTCATTTGTTCCAAACTATTTTGGAACACGTACAGCGATATATTAAGAAGTTTTGATCCCTTAAAATGTATTATAACATTGGACGATGGTCCCGAGACAGCTATTTCAGTGAAGACTTTAATTTCGGAACACATTGATGTGAAACGCTTCGAACCGTCCAAAGTTCAGGGACAGAGCGACGTAGCATTTGTCTTATATTCATCGGGAACCACCGGCATGCCAAAAGGTGTTTTACTCACGCATTTGAACTGTATACTTAACAGTTTACCAAATGAGTAAGTACAGTTTCAATAATCCTAAGTAACTCTGTACAGACAGCTCTGTCTGTCTGTTACCTTTTCACGCCTTAAATATTCAACTAATCATAATGAAATTTTGCATACACGTTGTCAGGTATACAAGGTATAGGACACTTTTCATACAGAAAAAAAAATTTTGAACGGCGTTATAACTCATATGAACGAGTACGAAGTAATACAAATAATCACAGCTAGTATCATATTAAATTTTAATTAAATTAAAAATTTAATACAGCAGTTACACAGTTTCCCCGAACAGATTGTACACGGTTTAAGATTATTTATGTCAGAGATAAAACTTGAAACCTCTAAACATGTCTAGCTTTTCTTACTTCGAAAGTTAACGTCTGTTTCAGCTTTAAAGATGAATCTCTGAAAACCGCTTTTATTTTCGGAGAATGGTACCACAACTACGACACTTTTATGACATATAAATTTCTATCGCTCGGAAGAAAACTAGTTTATATATCCGATGTCACGCCAGAAAGGTTTTTAAGATGCATCGAAAAAAATCGAGTCAGTTAAAAGCACAACTTTTATATTATATTTTTTTTATATTTTATTCTGTGGGATTTCGTACAATATTTATGTTTTATTTTACATTTCAGGTTAACATAGCTTTAGTAGTTCCGTCGTTAGTAGCTTATTTATCTAAAGTCGATGGAGTGGAAAAACAAGATTTTGAAGCATTAAAAATTATATATTCCCGATCATCGCCTTTACACACAAAAACTATCGAAAAAATCAGACAAAGGTATCTTTATACTTTTTTATAATATTAATTGTGTGTGGCTACCGTCACCGTAAAACATGCCTAGAGAGTAGGATATAGGATAAGGGATAGGCTCTGGCGTCTTTACAGAATATACTTACTTATACATATTTATACAAAGTTATTACTCATGCATTATATAAAGTTATAGGTTGCAATAGTAATTGAAACCTTATTTTCTCGAAGGTTCCCCAAACTGAAAAATATTTTACAAGGATATGGAATGACTGAGGCCGGCGAATTAACGTCCGAAAGTTGGGGCAATAAAGGTCCTAAGGCTGGGAGTGTCGGGAAGGCATCGCCTGGTATTACTTTGAAAGTAAGTATTTGATATTGATTCGATGAATAAATAAAAACGGAGTCAGAGTTGTAGACTACCTAATTGATTTTGATAATAATACATAAAATCTTTGTACATATTTTATTATGTCACTCGGTATATGAGAAGTGGTCGGGTTTTTTTAATTAATAATATTTTCAGATAGTCGATCCAGTAACCCGCGAAGTATTGGGCCCAAACCAACGCGGTGAAATTTGTTGTCGAGGTCCTGTTATTTTGAAAGGCTACATAGGTATTGATGCTAACACTTACCTGGATGATGAAGGATTTTTAATGACTGGAGATTTGGGCTTTTACGATAAGGACGAATATTTTTACATCGTCGACCGCCTTAAAGAAATAATTGAATATGATGGATACAAAGTAAGTTATAAAGAAGTTGCATTTTGTGTTATGAAAATGGCTTTTAGGAGCAAGTGAGAAAGAAGGTCAACTAAATGGTTGGTTACTAGCAATTGCTGACTTTGATAGGACCAACGGTAAAAAAGAAAGCGATAATTAAGGTTTGGCATGTACTTAAACACAAAGTATAACAGCATAAGGAAATCCTTATTCTAGCCTTTTTCAGGGGATAAGCTGCTTAATTTAAGATTCCTATGCGCAAAAGTGCATTGTCAATACAAAAGAAGCTAATTTTTTATTATTATTTTCTTTTTAATGTTTGGGACTTTTACCCTACAAACAAAGGTATATCAGCTAAATTATTCCCGATGACAGGTGACTTTAAATGACGGTTAGCCTACTTGACAGCTGGTGAAAGAGGCCTTAGGCTTATTAGCTTTAATTATTGAGCTTTTGTTTTTAATTGTAAATATAATCTGTGACAGACTAGACTAAAAAAGTATTCCTTAAATAACATGTTTTTTTTTATTTTATCTGTATATAAACTTATCTGTATATAAATCTCAACTCATAAATAAAAATTAAGTATTTTTTCTTTTATAATAGAAACTATTTTAATTCTCACAGCTATTGCACTTTATACAGTTTACATCTTAAGTCGGCCGTGCAATCTGGGGTATTTGCAATTGACCAAATGCGGCCGTCCGCAATCACAGCTCCGGTCACAGCTTTGGAGTGTTTATAGGCTGTATGTGCTTGTTATTTGTGTTATAAACCAAACTTGGTCGACATATTTGATTCAACATATTTTAAACACAGGCTTTTCATCATTATTATTCATTTTATATCTTTAAAATATTTTTTTATTTAATATTAGAAAATCGGCACATACTTAATTGAAAAATAATTTTAAAATGAAACTGCATGTCGCGAGTTCCCATTTGGTTTTATTTCGTCATGACTTGACAAGCGGTAATTCAATTTTAAACTTACAAACGGGATGCAGTAAAAATTTAATTAAATTAAAAGTACACGTATTCTGTTAACAGGTAGCTCCGTTGGAACTGGAAACGATATTGTTGCTTCATCCACATGTACGCGAAGCTGGTGTAGTCGGTAAACCTGTTCCAGACTATGGAGAGGAACCTACGGCGTTTGTTGTAAAGCAACCAGGCTCAAATGTTACGGAGAAGGAGCTTGTTGATTACGTTTCTAAAGAGGTTTATTAAACAAACTTTACTTTTATTCTTTTTTTTAGCGCTATGGGACCCCACGGACCCAGATATTTGACACCGAATAACAATCCATTAATAACAATGTTTCAATAACATGTGGGTATCATCAACTTTATGATGTGTTTCAGGTGGCTCCATTCATGCAACTAAGAGGTGGCGTCAAATTCATTACACAAATTCCTAGAAATCCCAGAGGAAAGATTTTGCGTCGTCGCTTAAGAGAGATGTTATCTGAAGTTAGTTAAACTGTTTAAATCACTATGAATATTAGATTCATTTTATAAGTTTTAACTAGTGTCTACGAACAATTAGCAGGCTTATTTAGGATGTAAGGCTGACATATTAAGTGTGATAATATTTTTCATAAATACTCATTAACAATTTCCCATAAAGATATTAGACTCTTTTAGACTCTTTTCCAGAGCTTGATTTTTCTATTCAATATTTTTTAAGTATATGATAATGAAGTAAAATTATAAATAAACTATATTTTAAAGCAATATATTTGATTAATTTAATTTAATTTCAAGAAACCTTCCTTAATTTAGCCAAAGGGTATACGCAAGAAACATTACGCTCCATCATTTGCATTGACAATTTTTAAATGAAACTCCTTTTACATTTAAATTGACTTGTTCTACCTCGAAGCAATTTAGCTCGTAGCTCTTCCCGAGAATGGTCCCTGCGGCCTGTAATAGGTTCCTTAAAAGGAAATCGAGTTAAATAGAAGTGATTGAGTTAATTTTGGAAAAGCTTTATTTTCTGAGATTAAAGAATTTCGCCTTGGTCCCAATTTGATTACATTAAAAATGGGACAGCTTTTGTATGTATCCTTTTTGCCATTTTATGTTAAGGTGCTTGGAGTCGTCAATGGAGTTGGTCGTCTGGGCGTAGTGTAGCCGCTACGCCCATACTGGAATTAGTTTGGATGTTTTGAATGATAACGTTGATTGATTTACATATGCTATGTTGTGTTTAAAGTACATACAACAGATTCTTAATTTTTTAGTGTATATAGATCCAAACGCCGTACCCATTTAAGAGCAGTAGGTAAGAATTCAAGCCAAAAAAAACCATAGAAATAATATATCTCATTCAAGTTCGCTGAAAAAAACACTGTTTCCTTAACATTTTTTTAAATATAGAAGTTTTGGTGATATAAAAAATAATTGTACTAAATGTTGATAATTCAACATTATCAACATTCAATTATTTTTTCAAGCTCTTTAGTCTAGCCATAAACGAGAAATTTGACGGCACTAAACTTCTTAAATCAAAGATAGGTAAACCTTGTTTATAAAGTCACAACCACGTTCAATATTGAGAAGCAGAAAATAGACGCAAACGCCTTCATTAATGGTTGCCACTTCACAAATTGGATCGCTTAATCGTAGCAGAGAGGAGTAAGTGAGAAAGCATTGGCAGGGGCGTCGTAATTGCGTCGGAGCACCTTTGATACGGCGTGGAAATAGAGCAATTAAGTCCCTTGAGTCGGGAGTTTGCCTTAATTTTTTAACTCAGCTTGCGTATGTGTTTGCATACAAAAGGTACTTTTTGCTAATGAAATACTAGTCCGTGGTTGAACTATACGTTATAAAAACCTGCCATTAGAAGATTTAAAAGGCATGGAATAATTATAAAGTGTTTTCATGATAATTTATTTAATTTAATTTATTGGTTTATTTATCTTACTCAATTTCAATTTGGTTAGCTATAATTTTACGTTTGCTTAACTCTAAAAGTTAATCTAAGTAAATTGCGAAAGCAACCGAAAAATAGGGTGCCCAATATAGGTAGTTACCTACCTATATACTTATATAGGTAGAATATATATTTTGTTGTACAAATTGCGAATTGGGTCATCAATACACATACGCTCAACAATTACTCCAAATGAATGGTAGTGTAGGTAGATGACGCTATTACATAAATGAGATATCATTTCAACTGGTCGGAGGTAATGTTGATGTACTGTCATTTACTCGAACTTAGGGTAATACAAAATCAGTGAAGCCATCGGAAATGTATTGTAACTTTACCGCAGCATTTGACTATGGTTTCAAAGATTATTATTATTATCATATTATATTTATTACAAATAGTATAACTTTTATATATTATCAAAATATCATCATCGCAGGACGTCCATTACTGGCTGGACATAGGCGTCCCCCAGAATTTTCTGATTCGATCTCGCAGTGTAACGCCGAGCATAGCCCTCCCCATAGCTTGTTGAACGACGTTATGGTTATTATTAACATATTGTTATTATTATGTTTATTATAACTTAATTGCAAGACACAGGATAGGCTATTTTTTCACGCGGACGAAGTCGCGGGCGCCAGCTAGTAGGTAATATTTATAAATGTTACTGTAACTATTCATATCCTATGAAGTAAATCCGTTTAGTGGCTACATTTAATTAAGTAAGTAGCTCCTAAACGTAGACGGACGGTCATCATACCCAATCTGAACGTCGAATAAGTAAATGTAATAAAATAAATCCAGTAAACCCTTGTAACGCTCTCGGATTTAACGTGGCTTACTCACGCTTATAAAAGCTGCGAAATGCCTTCCCATATGCCTACAAGGCAGACGTCCAAACGATTCTCTTACGTTTTAACTGGCAGGCCTACAAATATTTTTATATTAGAATTTGCGGAACGAGCAAACAAAGTGTGTCTTCTTTTTTGTTAACAATATTGAATAAATAAAAAGGTTAACATTTTAATTATTAATTGATTTAACCATTGAATGGGATTTAATTTGAGCAAATATTTTACAAGACCAAAAGTAATTTCGCGGCTTTCGCTCGCATGAAAAGTTTAATAATTATGGATTTAAAATATTGAAGAGTATTTTTTTTTTAAAGTAGTTTCGGAAAATACGTATTAATTTACAAATTTACTTACTCTACTTTACCTGCAAATTGATTGAATTACAAAAAAATTAACAGATTTTTATTTTAAAATATATTTTTATAAGTATTTTGAACATTTAAGTTTTAGATAAGTATGTAAGTAATTTTTGCAGAGAAAGAGCATCTGTCTATATAACTCTGCTTCATTTGGTTACTCCTTTAACCTTTTCACTAACCTGGGGTTTAAGTGGGTATTTTACTTTTATTTTTTCAAGTTTACAGGCGATTCCTTAAACTTAAAAAAAAAAAACAAAAAAATCTAATAGAATAAAGCGAACACCAACAATAAAGTTATCACTATGTGTAGTGACAGAATAAATCTTGAAACACTCTTTGTATTGCAAGCTTTTTTCAACCCCTCTGTATATGCAATACTTCCGTTCATCCCCCTAGGAAGACATTAAGATCGTTCCGCCATCTTTAAGGTTTGGCCCCCGCATGCCACTTGTAATAAAATAATAATAAATTATGTTTATAAAAGATTTTACCTTCTATGAAAATGGAAGTTTAGAAAAACAGCAAAAAGTACTAGTACCACTGTACAACATGCACATGTATACACGCACGCAAGAGGGAACTTTCCAAAATAAATTATCGTTTAAGAGCAAGTTGTCCATAAAAATATAACATGACAATTCGCCTACAAGCAGTCGAGTAGTCACAACTGGGCGAGTAGTTCATTAACTAATTTTGACACAATCACACCAAAGTCGAGTTTAAATGATCGACATTATTAACAAAATTACGAAGTGACAATTTTGACTCTGCTAAGTCAAATAGAATTCAGTATAATAACGTGTTATGCACAACATTGTGTAATATGCTGTTCACAACCCATTGGAGAGAAATGATCGATTAAACACCCAGCGGATGTTATCATGAAAACTTTAACTCTATGAAAGTTGGTACGTTCAGTTTAGAAGCGTTAAATAAAACCGACGACGCTCTTCGAAGACGACTACGAGAAGTCATCCATCAACTAGTTCCGCTATTATTAAAATAACGAGGTTAACTCTCAACAAAAGTTTGAAAAAAAATCGCACATAGAAATTGGCTGTGATTAATATGGCTTTTAGGGACGACTCGCTCGACTTAATCTGAACAAGAAAAATCTATAAATGGCTTAACTTTTAAACAAACTTTTTGCATGCGAGTTTATATTTTGTTCAAGCATTTGTAACATATTTCCTCTGTAAGTAATAATTCACTAATAAGTAACATATATTTTCTGCGAATAACATAATATAGTGAACATGTTTATGCAGTAGTATAAAAGTCAGCCATGTAGTGCGACAAGCATTCAGATGCAAACTGTTATTTCATTTATTTACAATCCAACTGATATGGAAAAAATATTTATGAGAGTAAGATATTATGTTTACATGTTTGTATTATGAATATTGGTAATGGCGGCTATGTGGTAATGAAATCAATGCGAGTTGTACGTAGTGCAGATAAAAGTCAAATGAAGCAATATGTGTCCAGTTTGTAAGAGTGACTTTTGAATGAGGCGTATTAGGTCAGCAGACAATTTAACATTTAATTTGATAATAAATGAGGTTCCGATTGTGATAGAGGATCAGGGATCAAGATAGGGTTAGGAAACACAAGAAGAAATCTTACTCACACAGAGGCAATGATATTAATATATAAAACGAGGTAGATATGGGACTAGTGCCCTGGAACGGAGGCGTTCAAATTAAGACAATTGTTGTAATTTGATTTAGTCGCTTAATAACAGCGAGTGAAAGAACACGTGTGCTGCTCTGTGTTGACTCTGTGTCATAATTATTAAAAGACAGTCTAAAATGCCGAGTTGTGTATTCCGAAAGTGTAAAAACTATGGTTCCAAAGTAAGAAAGGATAAAGGAGTTACATACATACCACACGTAAGTACATAAAAATCACATAAATTTTATACAAAATTGGGCGATCCAGTGCAATAGGGACAGATACCGTGCGTCATAGATTAACAGTCAGAAGCGAAACCGTAGGCACAATTTACCGCGCTCTGTAACTATAAACTGGTGATGGCCGATTTCATTTCGAATTATAGGAAATACTATTCCATTATATAAATATTATATTATATTGTAATTCTAATATAATATACTATAGAACTAATATTATATTATATTAGAATTACAATATAATATAATATTCTATATATATTATATTGTAATATAATATAATATTCTATATATACCTACTATAAAAACTTCATTAAAATTCCAATAATAAAAAATTAAAAAAATTGGCAAATAAGTTGTTTTATTTAATGCCACCCCAATTATGTTGTTTATAGAGTCTGTGCGGAAAGAGAAAGGACGCGGCGTATAAGGGAACTACCATAATGACTTTATTATTTTTATTATATAAATAATTTTACCAATAAGTTTTAGAATAGAAATTTAACTAATTTATAAAAGTATCAAGATGTTTACAGTCGAACTATAATAACGTAACAGAGTTTTCAAAATAAGAAATACGCAGTGGCGCCCTCAATTATTACGTCCATTCTCTTTCCGCAAAGACTCTAATATCAATGATGTGACGCTTCTGTTTGCATCGCTCAGCTTTGTTTGGCTAGCGTACTTCAAACGCAACTCTTTACAGACAGCTATCTCTTTCCGTATCATACGTTCTGTATCATCTGTCACGCTTACTAATATATCTCACGTAGGTAATAAGTATATAGGAGTATACAGATAAGTAGGTATGTACAAAGCGGAACATTTTTTAAAGACGTGCTATATGGAGATGGGTTATCTTTACTTAAAAAATCATAGCACAGAGGAACATATAGGCAAGTATGTTGCTAAAATATTACACATACATACTTATATCTGTTAATTATGTGAAACATTAAATTTTTTTATATAAAAGTGAATAAATTAAAAAAAAATAAGTTATATGTCATTTTTCTCTTTTATATGTCATTTTTTGGATAAACTTGATGCACTTGTACCGTGGCCCTGGTAAAAAATACAACATTCAATATAAATCTATACTAATATTATAAAGCTGAAGAGTTTGTTTGTTTGTTTGTTTGAACGCGCTAATCTCAGGAACTACTGGTTCGAATTGAAAACTATATAACATCACGTTGCGACTAATAGGAGCGAAAAAACAGTCGAAAATGTGGAAAAAAAATGGGTAAAACTATTCATCTTTCCACGTGGACGTAGTCGCGAGCACCAGGTAGTATAAAATATATAGATCATACTCAAGTAAAAGCTCATCTAACAAAACTAGTGAAGAAACAACTACATAGTGTACGTACATAGTTGGAGTGGGTATATTATTAGACAATCGGAACGTCTGATAATTCGCTAGAACAATCAAATTTATAACAGTCCCTCGGTCGACACTAGGATGACCAGAATGGGTCTGGGAGGCTGACGTTTTGACTCGGTGCCCATTGTGTATTCGCGGACGAGGGTCGTGATTTATAGGAGGACATCTACGACAAACAGCCCGGCGCGGTCCGTCTGTCGAACACTCGCTCCCATGTTCAACGGATTACACTGATTTATTTAATGTCTTACACTAAATAAACAACACTTTTTTTTAACTTAGCTTAAGTAATTATGTCCTAATAAAAATAATAACCTCTGATGCAACTGTATACTCTCACAAAAGCAAAAGTTATGAAAGCCTTTTGACACTCTTGTAGAAAATATTTCTTTATTTTATTAAGTCACAATTTCAGCTATAGCTGCTTCTACACAAATTGAATGATCATTTACTTATCTCAATAAACATTCCTTGTTTATACGTATGTATGTATTTACTTATATGTTCTACAATCGCAAAACCTATCAAAATATACAGACTTGAGTCATACGTTAACTGCTGAAACTGTTAAAGAAACTATGAAACTTAAAATTACATATTATATTCTAAATATAATATGTAATTTTATGTATAATGTATAACTTATTTTATTTTATAATTATATAACTTTTGTGTCCCGAATTTAAAAATTACAAATTTGGTTCATATATTTAAAAAAGTTATGACAGTTTCAAAGAAAAAACTGTAAACTTCATTACTTTTCTTGAATTTATGTAACCCTTTGAAATAAAAACTATATATTTGCAAGCTTATGTAACCTTTTTGTAACATGTACCGTGTAATAAAAATGGCTAAGTTGCGAACTAATGTCACAAGCTGTTTTGTGACTAGACATAGTAGGGAAGGTCGCACTTATAAAAGAAACAAAAATCTGAGGCAAACAGATGCCGATTATGAATTCGTTTCAGCGAAACTGTGCAAGGTGAGGTCACGAGGGACAACCGTGTAGGAGAGAGGGATGCTGTGCAACTAGCATGTAGTTTCATCTCGCTGCTAATTAATTGGATTACGGAGCCTCTCCCATTATACGAGATGGGGGCTATTTAGTGAATGGATTTTGTTCGCGTGACAGCGTAAATTCGGTTTGTTTTCTGGTTAATAAATGTCTCTGTACACATAATTAAAGCGAAATTGTAGGGTATAACGCGTCGTAACGGCGCTATATAGCTTGCTGCTATTATATGACAATAGGTACCAAATTAACTACACGAACTAGGCTTGAATTAAATTTGTTTGACATAACATCATATAATATGGACTTTCTGAACATAATATGGGTATTCTCTTATTTGATCTAATTTTGCAATACATATATTAATCTATTTAACCTGAGTGATGGAAAAGCTATGACAAATATACTAACCTAGACAAATTCATCTTCATAGTTAGTTATAATGATATCTCGTGTACAAATGTTATATTTTCTGAGCACATGTTATATTTTCAACACACTAAAACACTTACTCGTAAGTTCAGGGACTATTTTAATTTATTAGGGTCCTTAAGTATTTAAGGGATCAGAGCTCTTTACGAAAAGGTTCCAGATTCAATGTAAGTTCATTGCGTGGTTTTTATACATAGCAAAAATCTTAGTGCAACGGAAATGATAGATACCTTTTGTAACGATATACCTATATAGTTTCAAGTAGGCAATGGCAACTTTCATTTGTTTAATAAATAAGTTAATTAGTTTAATTTTTCGCCTGCTTATCACAGTGTAATAAGGAATGGATGCATAGCATAATGTGCAAGTCGCAAAATGTGCACTTACTGTAAGTAGCAAAGACCATAAAATTGCGTGAGTATAAATATCAATGATTGATATAGAGTTTGAAGTCAGAAGTTTAAATATAGGCTGATAATAAAGAGATTGGTTCACAATGAAAGTAATATATTTTTTTTGAGTTTTATGACAACAAAGGAAAGTATGAATTTAGTAGTTAGTAGTACCTAGACGTACTGGGGACCTCTTAAATGAGCGTAATATTAAGTCCATTATTTCGTTCTGTGAAATGGACTGGCAGTGAAATAGGGCGAAGGGCGAATAAACGGGCTGCTGGAAATGAAGACGCCGTTTGTTCATAACCAGCTCGTTAATTCCATTATTACAAGTCAGAGGAGCGAGCGAACCGGTAACAGATGTGCCACTTGACTCGTGAATCTGCAGCCTTCGTCTTTCAACAAACTTAACAATAACTAAATTTTCCTAGCGGTCGCTTAATTACAAATAATGGATAATTTAAAAAATGTACTTTACACATAATGACCATGCAAATTTATTCTAATAATTTACTGTCAAGCCTGCATTGGAGTAGCTGTTGCAAGTGACTTCGTCCTAGGGTGAGTTCGGAACAACCCCTAAAATGTGCCAAGGCTGTGTTGCAGTATCAGTACATACATACAATAACAATAATTTCGGGAGTAGTAGTAACAATGAATATGTATAATTGTATTTGTATGATAATTATACCCAATAATAAATAAGCAAACAGAACAAAAAACTCCGGGACTCCGGGAATGCCGACAGAAGTGAAAACTTGAATAATTACGTGTTTATTTTTTGAATCGTCAGAAAATATTTTATTGTGCAGGAAATACTTCTAAATGTTAAATGAAGTGTTTTTTATTCATTAGTAGTTAGTAGTATATACAGATTTGTCGGTTACACGACTACACAGTTACACGGTTAGGTTAGGTTAGTAACAGGTCGTGAGTTCAATGGTTTTTCCCATTACAAAAATGCCCAACGCGTTTTTTTTTATAATTTCATAATTTGTTTTGCTAAATTAGGAACCATTATAATATCTATGTAAGAGAGTCGTGTTTCTGGTGTTCGAAAATAATGGTCAGATTTTAGTAGTAGGTATTATTGTAGTTTGAAAGCACATAAGGTGCTTTCTAGTTTTTATCTTACTTACTTTCCTTACAAACTATTAGTGGAAAATGTATCAAAGATTTTCCAACATCGTCATAAAATTATAGAGCAGAGAGAATTTCATGAAGATAGCGAGGAAATGATAGCTTAGTTAGTGGAAGTTCTCGAACGTAAAACTTTTCGAACTGTGTGTGTATTAAATATAATTATAACTCAATAACTTCTCAGAAAAGGTAGCTCTGGTTGGAAAAATATTCTCAAAGAAATGCGAAGTTCGTCGTGTCTAGGATCCCCACAATTTTTAATGAAAATAATGTAAACTTATTTCAACTGTGGCAATAATTATTCAGTGATATCACATGTACCAGTCTTAAAAAGTCCGTTTTTGTTCTCATGTATGTCTTGATTGAATTCTGTATGATGATTATGAAGAGACAATAGCGCATTAGTTTGTTTCGTTAATCTTGTTACTAGGCACGACATATTTCTTTGTCTACATTTCCATTAAGTATTACGTTTCATACCTGATATGATCTTGCAATGTCAACATTTCAAGAATCGAAGTTTTGTCTAAACCACCTAATGGCGGAGAAATAATCGTAGGGATTTCAGTTTACAATAAATAATGGAATTAACACGAAATTAACAGGAAGCAAACCTCACTACCGAAGCAACAACTAGAAACTAGAAGATGTTCAACATGGGCACAAAAAAAAGCAGAATGAAATACTAGCAAATAATAAACGGATGTGGAAAAAATATATTGCGACAGTGGCGAGCAAATGCAGAGTGAAAAATTACAGACACGCCCGATACCATCCACATAATTGTTTGACGGAAGAGATATTTCACTCCGCACTAATTACTCTGCGTGCGGTTTTTAATGGACCCGTAAATATTATGTTCGAAAATACTACAAAAAGTTATAACAGATGATATAACAAAATGAAATTTATTAAATTACCTAGGTACCGAGCGTTCACAAACGGAATGTTCAATATTGATTTCTCATAAGTCCATAGCCTCCTCTATAATTTATTAATGAACTAAATCGTCGTCATAATTTTAACTTAGTATATATCGATATAAGTAAATGTTTGCTTTTCAGTTCAAAGATATAAAGCCATTTCTAGCAGAGTTGAGTTATAATTTACATTGTTGTTAATTTGACGAGAATTGAAGTATTAAGCAAATTGTAAAACTTTTGAAAGATTTGCTTAGGTGTAGTGACAGGGCACACTGCGTTTCGCAGTCATTTGGCCACCCCGTCTGGCGGCAGTAACCACCTAATAGCAATAGCAATAACACAGAAGACCACGGTGAAATGACAGCACGTATGCTGTTGTGTTTATTCATTCATATTTGAAATATTTCAAACAATCATTGCCTCATAATTCTATCGATTGCCCCCAAGTTAAAGAGGACATGCTTCACAACTTTGTATGTCACATTTGTACAAGCTAATTTGTTTGATATCAAACTTCATATACGAGTAGGTACAGCTGTTTACTGTCTAATCAAAGCAGTTCCACTCATACGAACATACACGCTTTATTGGGTGATTGTTGATCCTTTTATAGGAATGCGCTATATTCCTATTCGAAGTATATTTCTATGTCTGTTATGCTAGTCTCCTGAACTAAGTACTAAACCGATGTTAATGAAAAATTATCACGGTTTAACCTAACTAGCTTTAACCTCATTAAAGGACGTAGGTTCCTTATTAACTAGAGCACTGAATTCATATGGTGAATTGCTGAAATGCCGATCTGCCTAAATGAGTAATCGTTTCGAAAGACGCGTACACTGTGTTATGTGCATACCTAGTGACAATAATTACTATGGCATACCTAACAGTATTCCTGATTGCCTATTATTAGACAAATAAATATGATTTATACGACAATGACGAGCCCATTAGTCGAGTGTTAGCTTGCATTAGCGTCTAACTCATGGGTCCCGGCTTCGATTCCTTGCAGGACCAACTTTGTCCGTTGTATGATGTGTTATACTAATACTAGTTACTTTGAGGGCAATACAATTGCTGTGTTTAGTCTTGGCTAAAAAATGTGTTTTATATGAAACATAATTATGACATAACTGCATAGTGTAATTGATATATTTATAGACACTATATTACTGTTAAGAGTCTATTTAGTAATCGAATATAGAGTTAGAAACGTCCGTGTCTCTCGCTTCGACATAAATCCTTAGAGACGAGGGTTCTTGGCTACAACAATATCTGGATGATGCAATTAATTCCAATCTACGGACCTGCCCTTAATCGCCTTATTGATGGTCACTCACGCCCAAAACTTATAATTGAATTTAGGAATATTAAACAACTTGCCAATAGCAATCTAAACAACATGATACGACCAAGAACCTACATAAACAAAAGGAACACTGTAAGAACCCCAACTAAATTCTGCCACACACTATCTGACCGCACTTTTACGGCTACTGCATAATGTAAGAGCAATCATTTCTTCTGCCTTATGATGTACGAAATTGATTTGACATCGGGGTCAAATTAGTTGCCATACTTATATATATTTCTGGCAAGTCACGTCTACCGTTTATGCGAAATCGATGCGAACGTTCTATGTTATGTCTCCGTCGAATTTAATAGGCGAAGAAATGACTGTGGACGAAAAGCAATAAACTAGAATAAGTATTCTTACATTGACCGATAAAACTTTATTCGTAACTACTTCAAGACGACGAAAGACGCGACGAACGTAATAAGTTCATGGCATTACGTTTCAAAATAGAGGATAATGACATCGATTACAATGAAATTCAACTTCAGCTTGAGTGTCTACTTACTAACTAATAATAGGCAAGTAACTCGCTGTCAATTTAAATTGCTTCAAAGTGATTTATTGGTGTTAAATATTTTTATGTTTTGATACGGTAGGTAGACACATTTTTGAATGGGGTAACTTAAGTGTCGTGTGATTCGAATTTACATTTTCTTCATTAAAAAGAGCCATATTTTGGTAACACAAAAACAAAATGCAAAGAAAAAATAATCAAAATACCTAAATGTCCAATAACTTGAATAATTTTTTTTCTAGATCAACGATTTTCAACGAAAAATATTGCTTAATTAATTAATTATTTTTTATTTTATTTTAGGAAAACTTACAGGTATTATTACATGATAACAGTTTGAATAGATAGCTTACACCTAATAAAAAAATTCCACTTATAGTAAAGTTCTTTAATATTGAAATGTTGTGATTCGTTAATAAGAAAAGTACCATAACTATACCTAATGAATTTTCCACTTAGTGGGGACGATATAGGATCCAGTAGTATAGTATTTAATGTCGTACAGTGTCCATTATGACTTACAAAGCCGTAGGGATGCGATATTTCAATCCAATAAGGCGGATAGTTTCATAAATAATTGAATAAGTTGTAACAGGTAAGAGGCAGTCGCGCGTTACGATCACCCCGAGAGGCAGGAGAAATCTGCTCGCCCCACTCGCTGCCGGCTCCCAACCTGAAATCACACAACTATTTTATTACGCGAAATGAATTTTTAATCTGTTTGTGACTGGTTTCGGGGCATCGAGAAAATGAGAACGAAAATTTTTTTTTTTTCTTTACTCTGGGTTGTAAGTAGATAAATATGAAAATTGGTCCAGCTGTCATTGATTCCTAGTTAGCGCCTTCGTCCAGGTTGAACAATAAAATATATTACGCCTGACAAAAAATTTATATGAGAAATTAAATTTATTCAATGTTAAGGCTGGGTTGCACCATCTTACTTTAACTATAACCAACGTCGCAACTTCAGTTAATTCGCACTCATTTTCGGCCGAAAATGAGTTTTAGGCCGAAAATGAGTTGCACCAGTTAACCAGCTATGATTATTTGTTAACTGGTGCAACTCATTTTCGGCCTAACCGTTATTTTAACTCAAGTTGCGGCGTTGGTTATAGTTAAAGTTAGATGGTGCAACCCAGCCTTATTGTGGTTATTTTGTTGAATATTTATTTTTATATATAATCTCTCGGCAACAATACTCCTTTGTCTGAATGAAACATACTGTATTGGGCGTTTTCCCACTCACTAGCCCGGCACCGGCACGGCACGGCAGCCGGCGCATGTATGAAAATGTATGGCTCGTTTTTGCACTTACCGGCGCCGGCGACGGCCCGGTGTTGACTCCCGCCGTTGCCGTCGCCGGGGTAGCAAGCTTCCCAGTCGCTGCCGGCCCGGCTACACTGCATGTGTTTGTATATGAATTGTAGCCGTGTGCGTGTGTGTGAGTGCGCGGGGCGGGTAGGAGGACGCGGAGCGGAGAGGACTCTTTTGGTTTGACTCAGTGGAAAAACGAAGCCTCGGCGCCGCGGTGACTGTCCGGCCATGCCGATGTCGTGCCGGTGCCGGGCCGGCTCATGGAAAACCGCCCACCCCTTGATGATCGGTTGAGTTTTTAAGGCGTAAAAGGTAACAAATAGATTTGCTTTAACATTTATAACTTTCACATTATTAATAAAACCTTCCCACTTATTGTATAATATTTAATTTCAATAATGGAATGAACGAAGCCACTAAATTATTAATTGGGTTTGTGAAATTGAAAGATAGGTAGATAGGTATAACGTTAAGCTTCGAAATGGATAAAATTCATTCTGCTATTGAAAAGTTATCATTATAATATTATCTGTACATCATTAAAATATAAACTTGAGCCCGCGTCATATTTGAAATAATAAATATGTAGATAATATTAATCCTGAATGCTATTAGGGACGGCAAATTACTTACTGCCTCTTTTGATGTAATTCATACTCCTTTGTGATGGTACTCACTAGCAACCTCCCAAAGCCGTTGTTTTCTCATAAAAATAACCTGTAAGTAACTGTATATCATGAGCGAGGTCCTAATTGAAAGTTTAATTAGCTAAGTGCAAAACAAGTTTATAGGATCATATATTTTCAGAGATTTCTCTTCCAAAATAACTCGTGGATATTGCACACACGGAATTATAATCCTTTGAGACAGCTAATCTCTCGTGTGTATACGTGTATAGTGACCATCAATGATTAAGTGTAATATTGTAGATAATTGTATATTGTGTGTTGTTTTATTCATTATAATTTAAGCAATTTTCTACATATTTTTGATGTTTTTTTCTCAGAGTTATAGACATCGCAATAAAATATTATGAGCCTATATATAATAAATTAACCGTATGCCTCTTCTGTTAAAAAAGCTCCCAAAAATATAAAAATTAATTGCACATATTAGGCTTTTGTTTAGAAAAAAATATGTTATGTATGGGATTAAATAAATTAATCCTATTAATCCTAAGAACATACATAATACTATTGCAAGAACATACATTTATTTCCATCAAGGTTTAAAAAGGTGTTACAAAAGTGTGACTGGTTTTCCCGCGGGTCTGAAGTAAGATTCTATCAGTCCTAATGCGTAAAGTAATATATTATTAAAACGATGCGACGCTTCTGCTTCACGCGTATTGCATTACCTACGCTTCGGTGCGTGGGGAAATGTCTCAGGTCCCAGGCGAGTTCGACAATCGATAACCTTATAATTTATGCACTACAACGTTCTAATCACACGTTCAGACATGTCTGACTTTATTTCAATTTATATTAAGTTCATTAGTGTGGCTAGGTATTACCGTTTTTTTATGTTAAAGTTGACAGACAGGCTGACGGTCCACTTGATGGTAGGTGGCTATAGTCATCGCTTGAAACACATTTAACGGATTAAGGATAAGGGCAATCCCTTTCACCGTGGTATTCTGTAAAGGGCTGGCTACAGACGGGCTACCGAAATGATTGTGAACTTATTTATAAAAATAATAATAATAACTTTATTTCAGACATTTGTGTCCATAGTCTTTTTTTTTTAATTATAAACTAAATTATGTTACATATTATACAAAAACAAAAAGTAAAATAAAAATAAAAATTAACACAAACTGATTATTATCATTTTCTATTAAGAGTGATATGCGATTTCACCCAATGTTTTAGTATTGGGCAGTCCACCTTCCCAGCAATCACCTTCAACAGCGTGTCTGTGCTGCCTAGCACCCTAATCATCAGGGATGCTATTCTCATTCTTAATATAGCATAGAAATCTGCAACTCTTGCATTGACAAACATCCCTGATGCACTACAGTATCGCGGCAGCCCCAGAAACACTCTGAAAGCATTGTTGTATTGGACGCGTAGGGCATTAAACGATTTTTGAGTGTAGTTAACCCACAGGCTACATGTATAAAAAGACTGACAATATGTCTTAAGGTGTAAACACACGCCAATTCTAAAAATTAGCATTTTTAAAAAAATATGTTAGAAGAAACTGTCAATGCAATTGGTTTGAAAAAAATATATGTTATACTTAAACATGTGAAGAACAAATTGTATTGTTTATAAATTCCATCAAAGTAGTAGAAACCCCATAATAAAAGTTAGAACATGTGAAGAATTTGACT
Source organism: Synanthedon tipuliformis (assembly GCA_947623395.1). Lineage (NCBI taxonomy): Eukaryota > Metazoa > Arthropoda > Insecta > Lepidoptera > Sesiidae > Synanthedon > Synanthedon tipuliformis. The sequence continues at coordinate 5,899,681 of OX392417.1, read as the reverse complement.
TATATTGAAATTTGTTGCGAAAACGGTTTATTGCGCGCAAATGATTCCTACACCGAATAATAAGTCAATATCATTTAAAAAAAATGTATTGATTTTTTTATTTTTTTTTTAATTTAGTTTTAATGAAAAGTACAAAAAACCACATTTATCAGGCCTGTTGAATTGTTTCCGCCGCCTCGGAACTCTAAATATATGGAGCTACAGTGTCTCAGCGACTGCGTTGAGGTGTGGATTACGTTTGTGTTTTTCGTGCGGAATTAGTATGATATATATAAACATTCTAAAGGTCATATCGGTGAAGGTCAAATCGTCAATGTCATTCGCCTTTGTGAATCCCTTAAATAATGTTATTTTAACGTCATCAGAACAACGCGCAAACCTGCGGGCCATCATATTACATCTCACTGCCAAAGCCCTTCGTTCCCTCGCAATATCTATATCGTCCGACAAATCCTCCGTAACCCAGTGGCCCAGGTATTTGAATTGACTCACCCTAACAAGTGGGGAACCATTCAGTGATACGGGTGGTACAAAGTTGTATTATTATGTAACATGATTATCTATACTAATCTGATTACTAATATTATAAAGCTGAAGATTTTGTTTGTTTGTTTGAACGAGCTAATCTCAGGAACTACTGGTTCGAATTGAAAAATTCTTTTTGTATTGGATAGATCATTTATAGAGGAAGGCTTTAGGCTATATAACATCACGTTACGACTAATAGGAGCGAAGAAACAGTCGAAAATGTGGAAAAAAACGGGGAAAATTATTCATCTTTGAGGGCTTCCGTTGCATGCGCTGCGAAAACCGTTCGAGATACCCAAATGATTCCCTAAATAACTATTCCAAGCGGACGAAGTCGCGAGCACCAGCTAGTTATAATATAAACGTTCAACCGTCGGCGAACTCAAGTCGAAACCAGTTGGGCCTGTACTTCTAAGACTTTCACTTATGTAGGTAATTTATTAACGTGGACGAAGTCGCGAGCAAAAGCAAAAGCTATTAATAAATAACTTAAAACTAGGGTTGTGGATTCCATTTAAATGGAAACCTTTAATTTTATTTATAAGCCCTAGGATTTTATTCAATGCACATGTAAGTTTGAATGAGGTTCGCATTCCAGTGTTATTCGAGTTAGTTGGGATTATCCCATGTGCCGATACGTAATTTAGTGGAAAAGGTTGTGACCCTGCTAGTTTGTATTACCCCGACAGTGATATAGGGTATTAAGCTCCCTTCCCTGTCTCCCTTAACGCGTAAACAAGACAGAACCTTTCTGCGTATCGCCCTCAGAAAGGTTAATAATTTAGGAGACTAAGCGGGCGGAGTTGTTCGTCTATTTTCTTCTCAAACTAAAATTGTTTTGTTTCCATCAGCGTTGCAATCCTCATGAATTATGTATAGACTGTTGAGGAGAACGGATCTGACTTCACTTTTCGTTGGCTGAAAGATTAATTCGTTACACATGATAATGAAAATGCTGCTGACAAATTTGATTAATATAACAGTACGAGATCCGACGAGAAGTCGTCCTTAACTCATCTGTTTACCAGACGAAAAATATCTTATTTTTTTATATTATTATACAAAAATGTTAAGTTGGTTTGTGTACGCTTCAAAAACTCGTCTAACCGCGTTCTTGGTTGGACCGATTTCAATTCGGTTTTCACATATGAAAAGATGTGAATAAACGGAGAATAAATTATAAAAATGGATGATTACAGATGTAATTTATAAAAAAAACTAGCTGCTATTGCTGCGTCCTTCTCAACGCGTCCTCCTTGCTTGTCTTTGCTTGTTCTGATTTTCAAATTATAATTTCGATAGTATACCTATAGTCCTGCGAAAATCCGTTCATAATGCTTTGAAAGGTAATCGAACAGTTCGACATATGATCGACCGGGACATCGTCGGTCATATGACCAACGATGTCCCGGACGGAAATTACTATTTCAATGCTTTGAAATTTGAAAATCAGAGTAAGCAAAGATGTGCGACAAAAAATCATTAAGCCTCATAAAGTATACAGTTTAATAGACAGTATAGCAACTAGTTTTTATATTATTTTTACTAAGGATTTAGGGGAATCATTAGCATAGGTATTTAAATAGGCAGTTGCGACATATTTTCTCATAGATAGATAAAATATACTTTCCATCTGGCAAACAGAGATGGGTGAAGAACGACTTCTCTTCGTATCTTTGACTTTAATGGGTGTGATGAGGATTTCTTCGTGTTGTTTTCAATCGAACTATACTGTTTAGTACAATGTGATCCAGTTGATTGTCAGTGTCACGAACGTACAATGATGGTTAACGAAGTGTAAGCCGCTTTGCAAATTCGATAAGTTAGGTGAAATCGCGTGGGCTCGTCCCATATAAAGCCCGGTTTGATCCTATTAACGCACGGCTAACGGGAAGGATCTTGTCACAGTGCTCCTGGTTGATCCCTGAATAAACCCGCCAAAGGATTTACCCCATTCCATTTCTGTTTTTACAACTTATTTTGACTTGAAAAAATAGTTACAGCGTCTATTATGCATATAATTCCTATGGTAACGAGCCTATCAATAGATTCGATTTTTTTTAATCTCTTGAATTTATCAAATTGAAAAAAAATTGAAGAAATCTATCAAATTTTAAATTAAATTAAATTTATTAAAAAAAAAAACTCTTGTTCCCCGTACATAACCAACTTACATAACCAGCATTGGGAGAGGACAAATAATTCCTACTCCAAAACCGGCTTCACATCTGTTACGTCTTATTTTATAAAATACATACTTTTCACCGCAACTTCTTCTGCGCCACTTTTTCTTAAATCTTAACCTTTATTGTTCTTATATTTTAGTCAAGCGTTGAATTCTATTTTTATTTTTAGATGATTCCTCGGAAGCAGTACTTTTTTTTTCTGGACGAAAGATACCCTATGTATCCCTGATAACGTGTATGCACTGATCGGTTGAGCAGTTTAGGCGTGATAGCGTAACAAACAAAAAAACTTACTTTTACATTTACAGTATTAATTAGGGTTTGTTCGGAGTATTCTTAATGATACTTGTTACGCAACTAATATTTTAATTTCGTCACAATTAATTTTGCTAGTTTCTCAATTAGTTTAGTTTATACTTAAATGATCAAGCAGATGTACTTAAAAAAACGATAAAGAGGCATATCTAATGATTTAACATTCACGGTGTTACCAATCTAATGATAACATTATAACATTATTACACGGGATTGTTGTAAACACGCAATTGGAAGGTACGCAAATGATAAATTGATTTTCATTATACACCAAACGACCGAATAAAACAAGCAGGTAATGAATCACTTTCCGTTAACGCATAATGAACCGCGCATCAGATTTTGTTTGCGTCAATTTCTAATGTTTCAATGATTATTTACAGATTTTTTCTGATTAAAGTGACACAAGTCAACTTTCCTCCATACAAACGTTTTAAGATTATTACTCGGCTGTTTTAAGTTTAATTTACAAAAGTAAGCATTTTATCGATTTAATCGATCGTTGCTATACAAACTTGTAAAAAAAGTATTAATTTAAAAGATAATATCCTTGAAAAATCATATTTTAACACGTTTTAATGCAACATTGAGGGTGTTTTGGCTTTTTTGTACACTAGAGTGACCTATCCACCCTCATAGTTGCATTAAAACTTGTGTTAAAACGTTTGTATGGAGGAAAACTGACTTGTGTCACCTTAAGTGCGGTAGACAGTTCAAGGTAGTGTCGCCTAGAAATACAATCTATAGACACCAAGTGAACTATTCTGGCTTGTATATTTAACTTTAATATTTGTATAAAGTATGTAATTAGGAAATAGGACTTCAAGAGCTGAGGATTACCATCCACGTTGAGGATGTCCAATGCTAAGATGGCTTTTTTTATGTTAAGGGCGTCAGACAGACTGACAGTTGAATGACTAGTCGTATATTAACATAAGCATTCCCACAGTTGCTGCAAGGATAGGGAAAACGGGCTCAAGCATCCCTTACATTACCTATTTTATTTAAAAATATAACACATCGGTTTAGTTTTGACTTCAAATATTACTAAATAATGTATCGTACACACAGATAGTGAAATAGATATTGATATTCCACTATAAATTTAAATAATTCAATATTGTATAGGGCGGACTCGAAATGTTCGCTCGATGGGCGTAAATAAAGTTTGGCTATTAACACGTCAAAATTGCTGTTTAACAAGAGGGGAAGGCATTGAATGGAGATTAAACAAGATGATACGGGAATCAGGCCAACTTCCCGATCACTTTATGATATTAGTTAATATGATATCCCAAGCTAGAAAATCATTCTGAAAACTCGTTATAATTACAAAATACGCCGTGATTTTGGACATAATTATATTTAAGGTTATTTTATATTTTATGTTTTTTTATGTTATTTTATGTTACTTTAATCCATATCTAAAAAAAGGAAAAAAAAACACCTATGTACCTATTTATCTATGTATCTATCTACTTTTCAACTAATGTAAGTTCATCTTAAAGCAACGAAGTTTTTTAAATAAACTTATAATTTCTAGAGAACAATCGATATCGAAAAAAACCTAAGAATAAACTTATTTTACGTTGCCTATAATAACATTTCAATTACCTGGAACATTTTAAATGTATAAATTAAAATAGCTCTTCATCAATTACGTCCAGCGAAGCCGAGGGAACATAACGTCGATGCCACTTTAATAAATTGACATTCCGACAACAAGAGGTTATTTTATAAATACTCAAACTAGTGTTCGATTTCAAATGCAATGTTATGTTAGAAATAAAAGCGAAGATAGCACTGAATTTCATGGTCTCATGACGCCTAGGGTACACACGTAAAGTAATTTTATTACTGTTCAACTGGAAAGTGCTTTGATAATAAAATTGGTGTCTGTAGAATATTCAATCCAGCCTAAAAGAGAACGAATAGATGTTACCTACTTGTTCTTAAGTGAAAGTCAATATTGCTAAAATTGTGATTATGTATATCTATGTTGGATAAAGCTAATAAAGAGGCTAATTATATGGGAACTTGTGGCGGCAACTCATTCCTTATGCATTCAGCGCGCCTTAATGCCTTCATTACCAGTTTAAAGTATTAAGCAAACTTTGAAGCTGGGAGATTTCACAGAGATTTCTTTAAGTAGTATTTAGTGCGTTTTCTCTCGAATGCGAACAGGAAACATTTTGCGAAAACAATTTTCGTTTTCTCGGAATACCACGAATTATATAATCGCAGTCTCGAATGACAATGAAAAGATTGCTTTATTGGCTGTGGTTTTGTATTCAGAAATTGTAAGTAGATGAATTAAACTTTATAACTGCTTAACTTGCCTTAACGCTCTGTCTCAGGGGTTCCGGGTTTGAATGCCGGTAGGGTCAACTACAAAGTTGACCCTGCTAAAAATGTACTTCCCAGCTGCTTAATTGATTATATACAATTTAAAAAAGAAACAACGTGGACTTTTTAGAACAAAAATTCAATAGAGTTACACAGTAGCTACTTGACTTCATATAATTAATTTCGCCTTTATTGTCCTCATCTTAATAGATGTCAGCGAAAGATGTTGGGCTTTTCGCAGTCATTGGGGCACCTCATCTGGCGGCAGTAACCACCCCTTACAGAAGACCACCGTGAAATAATAGCATTTGTGCTGTTATGTTTTGGCAAGTGAGTGAGGTCACTTTCTAATACCTTATCCTTAATCCTTCTATGATAGGTAGCGTACTTGAACCTGTGGCTTTGCTTGTGTTATAAGCGACGGTAGCCACCTACCATCAAGTGAACTGTTAGCCTGTCTGTCGAGTTTAACAAAAGACTTATTCCGTTAACTTTACAATTGCCTCACATCTTAATCTTGTTTAGAGAAGACAGTTATCCTGTAGAAGTAACAATAAGACACATGTTATTAACTAAATACAATATGACTTAAGACACTGCATTGGGGGAAATATTTCCCCCTTAAAACGCAATTGGAAAGTGTTAATGGTCCAGTATTATAACCATGCTTATGAGTTTCATTAGCGCCAAAGCCGCGAACGATTCATGTGAGAACGTGCCTTTATTAAAAGCGACGTGATTGTTTTGAAAATTACTCTTTAAGTACGAGGTGGGCGTTTCGGGGCTCAATGCGAACCTATTTTTCACAATATAATTGACATTGTTACACGCACTACTTTTCGAGTTGCGAGAGTACACTGATCGCCAATTAAATCTCTTTTATTATTAATAGTTATTGGAAACAATTAAAAAAAGGGTTGATAAAATTGGAAACAGAAAATATGGGTTGGTCTCAAACGGTCTAGAACGCAATTTGACTATGTATTCTATTAAAAAAATCAATAGTTTTGACAAAAAATTACGCAAATATAATACCTTAAAATGGGTCTGAAAGTCTGACTTAAGTACTTAAGTAATACTTAACGAACTCTTTTTAATTGTTAATAATTTAGTAAGCTTCTACAATTATGAAATCATAATCATCCTTACATACTTAGTAATATATAAAACAAAGACGCTTTCCACGTCGGTCTGTATATCCGCTAAAAAGATAAAATAAAGAGATAAATAAAATTGTAGTTTTTCTAAAATCCTAGAGAAAACTCCGAGATGGCATTATGTCTATCTGTTATGGTTGACTCACAGTAACCATTTCTTTCATAGAAAGCTACATTATCAGCGAGTAACAAGGCTATATTTTGTAAAGTTACGCGGGCGAAATCCCGTACTATATATAAATTTGTTCTGTCCATGTATATGTGACTGAACTCCTCCTAAATGGCTAGATTACTTAACCAGTAAAGTGTATATCTATGTTTATATCGTTGATAAAATTGTAGAAAATAGAATTTTCCTAGATGTCGTGTTAGGTATGGGTTTATGTCAATAAGATAACACAAATACTACCAAAGAGCGGATTTCAAGTTTATTTGGAAAGTAATCCCCGGAACAACAGAACCTATTTCAGAAATTCTTTTACATTTTTCAAGGTATTAGATACTTATTATTCCAGATGGACATTGATTGCAACCAAGCTTTTATAAATGTAAAATTGAAACAGGTGATAAATCAAATTATGACCAGTTTGAAATGCTAATTTACATAGCCATAATTTGATAGCTCTTTAACTCTGCATAAATATTGATTCACCCAAACGTTAGTTAGTGATAAATGCATAATACATACTACGTTTTCAAAAAAAAGTAATGCAGTGAATCTGTCATATACTTATGTATATACATATATGATATATGTATATATAATTGTTTATAAACTCCTTTGCAAGTTGAGAATATTTATTACTTACTTAGTTAAAAATAATTTCCTTATTCAGATTCAATTCACAGTACTAAAAACTAAAGATCAAGTTTCACTACTGTCAACACTAATTCAAGCATTTATATTTTGTTTTTAATTTCCCAAGAAAGTACCTAGTGTTTTTTTTATAATATTATTTATTGCGATCGTCAATATGACATTACAAAAAGTGGATGCAAAAAATTTGGCCTACAGTACGCTGTAATTTATGTATGACGGCGCAAATGCCAATTTATTGCTGAGTAATGGCGCCGTTTGGAGATCTGCAAATGGGCTAGTCGAATAAGAAGAGAAATGGTTCCGAACGTACTCTGCTAAATGTATTTATAATTTATTCATCCACTATGTAATAAACGCGAATTGTTATTGTGAGAATCATTATTATATTTCCTTCCAGGACAGGTTTCAAAAGAAGGGTGTAAGTAGTGATGGCAGGGCACACTGCGTTTTGCAGGTATTTGGGCAGCCATTGTGGCGGCAGTAACCATCCCCTTATAAAATAACATAATAACAGTATATGTGAGTGAGTAAGAGCTGCCATTTCCCCTCCCTTCTTTTTCCCTTATCTTTAATCTAATAACTTTAATAATCTTTAATCTAATTTAATCTAATACATTATTTTTAACCTTATTTAATTTATACTATATTAGCACTCATTAGGAACTGAAATAGATGTAAATGCAGATTTTTTAACTTGAATTTAAAATGAGCAATTTAACTTAATTCTATTGAATTCAAAACTTTAAAGTATTGTAATCAAATAAATTAAACATTTTAAGATTTTATTTTGGTAAGTAATTTAACCGCGTCGAAATAAAAAACAAAATCAAAATTTATAAAAATATAATTATAAAATTAAATTCTTGCATCAACGCAAAAAAATAATAAAATAAAAAAACATTCAAGAAATAAGTTACTTGTATTGTTTCGACTTTCATATTTGACATTTTGGAGGCGAATTTTTAAATTTCCACCTGTGTATGTTTTTGAACATTGCTGTGAAGGACACACCGCGGTACGAACTTTATTACACACTTTTCTCTTTACAACAAGAACTTACAACAAACTTTACAACAAATCTTTTCTCTTTATAATATTAGTATAGATTGAAAACGGAAATAAATTTAAGATACCTAAGCTGTTTCTGCATTTCAGAAATTTAATACTAGAGATTCTTAGATATTTCTGAATCAGTTGTTATTGATATTTATAATATGATGTCGTTATTCCCTGACACGGGATACCAAAATGAGTGAACAAGTAAGAAGGTCCTAACAAAGCTCCATTTTGGGCCATTAATCAACTGGAAAGCCCATTTCATAAAGTGACATTTTCATTGTTACAAGCCTCAAAGTTAGTATTTACTCATTTTATGTTTATTATTGTACCCGAAGCTAAACCATATGCACGCCTCTAATAACAAAACCACTAATTAGTTCTGATGGAAACCGGAGTCAGTTCTTGATTTCCCACTAAATGTGCAAACTTTATGAAATATTACCAGATATTTACGTATGGGTTTTTATGCTTAACAAGTCATTTTTGGATAATCATTTTCAGTTTGATATTTCTTGAGTAAATAAATTCAAAATGTTACTTATGTTGCAATTAAACAGGGGTCATTTTCCAATTTCTCTAAATCGAAAAAGAGATCAAGATAAAGGTTATAATAGGTTATAATAGCTAAAATTATTTTTACCTGACTTTTTGAATTTCACTTATCGTTGATGTTCTATCGATGTGAAAATTTGTATTATACTGTTACGTAGATGATATTTCTGTGATATGGTAACATTGACTTGGTACTAAAACATTAAGTAGTCTGCGGCATTTGATTGTACAACTTACAGCAGATATAGTGTGTTTGGGCTCAATAGAAAGTCGGGGGTTAGTTTATAATTTTTAATTATATAGTTTGTTTTCGATACTGAAAGTAATAAAGCCGGCTGTGTAAGCGACTACTGTCCCACAAGCAATACCTAGTAAGTACGCTTCTATACTTGATAAAGGGAATGGATAAGCGAAGGAAAACATCATAAGTATGTATTCTTATTTCACGGAGATTCTTCGTAAAAAGGTGAATCGCTAATAACGTATAAAATAATAATATAAAAATATTTACCAACGGGAAGCGATGACTATTGTGTTTCCTTTTACGAGACACAAATGGAGCTTCTGACAATAAGTGGAAACCAGTTTGTGCGATGAATACATCAATACGGGCGACGTCGGAAGCCTTCAATGCCTTATTTATGCCTCGCAATGTCGAGGACGAGAATGTGCCGTGTGATTGATGTTAAATCTAAAACAAGGATACATCAAATGTTTTTGTTTGCCTAAAATGGCATATTCCATATAATTAAATCTCATATAAGAAACTGACTGATCATAAAAGCTGTTAAGGGAAAAAGCTCCCCTAATCCTGAAATTGAAATTCGTTATAGAATACCTAATTGTTAAGAAGAATTAGTAGAGGCGCGCTACCCGTTCTCGCGCGCCGCTCGCCTGTTGGCCTGTTGGCCTGTTGGCTCGTGCTCGCTCGTACAAAACGGCTCGGCGCGGCGCGACTTGTGATATCTCGCGCCGTAAGAAGCCACCATTACAGAATACTACCGTGAAATATCACATAATTATGCACATGCACATATCTATTTCTGTATGCAATAACACTGCAGTATACAAGACATGAGCTCAATTTAGAATTAGATCCCAATCGTCAGAAATACTAATGCCCAAATGCTTGCACGTAATTACTCACGATTTCCATTAGTAAGCAAATTCCCAATCGATACTATTATAGTTAGAAGCTATATATGAATATCACCTCGTGTGTGTAGTGTGTGGATTATATTGAAATGAAATAACCCGATTGAATGCACTAGAGAATAATTTCGTAATGATTTTATATACCTACTGTTGTTATTTAGTGACTAATATTATATACATTATATACATTTATATAGGTAAAATTTGAATATTGTCAATAAATATTTATTAAAACAGATATCTATTATTACGATGATTCAAAATTACTCATCGATTTAAAAAGTCTTTCATCAATACTTAAAACTAGAATTTCAAGATAGACATAGGCTATAAATATTCCAAAAGTAAGATTCAACACTCAGCGAAAGTATAATGGTATCCAAGAGGATTTCCAAAAAAATCAATATTTATCCTAAGAAACATTAGTCAAATAGAAACGAAAAATAAAATTGAAAGGTAACATCTAAAGAAAAACAATAATTATGTAATACCAACAGGGAAAAAATACATTTCTCCTTAAACGTATTTGCCTACGAGGTTCCAGATTACGGACAGTATTTATCTTGGAGATAGCCAAAGTCAAGAAGCAATTTATTCACCAAAATGAAGTTTCAAATTTTAATAGACCGTACCTACTCTGGCGTTTAGATGGTACCTGCCTTTTGCCCTTTGAACTAGTCGTTTCTGAGTTTACTTTTCTAAAGTAATACAGATAAGGAAACAAAGTTGATTAAAATTCTTGTTAAGTTATTACTTATATGAAAAGAAATTAATCTGTCTGGATTTCCAAGATCTTCTCAGATATGATTTTCTAAGAGAATAAATAAATCGTGTTTCTTGTTAATTATTAATTAATAAATTGTTCTGAACAAAACGAATTAGTGTTATTGAAACTCTCATATGTATACATACAAGCAATAAGTAGGTACCTATATTGACTCCCGGCATTATATACTTTTGCCAAGTGTTGGATCTTTATCTTTAGATAGCTCGCGGCTTCACCCGCGTGGAATATTTAGTTTATGTCATGAAATTCTATCCAGAAATAAACAAACATACAAAATTTATCTCCTTGCAATATTAGTATTGTATTGTATATTTGTAAAATAAATAAATAAAAATATTATATATAATATAAATTATATGTATATATAATAATATAACATTATATGAATTATCTTATATTCTTACGTTCATACTTGACTACGTAGTTAGGGCCGGTTCCTATATCCCAACAACGAATCGTTTTTGCCTACAAACGGTACTTATAGCCACGAGTCGTAAGGGTGACGCGTTCCTATATTCATCTACTTGTAGAAAACTTGTGGAACGCTTTGTTACAATCCGTTGTCGGAAAATGAAAACGAGTAGTTACTTGTAAACAGTGACGAATGGTAGATTATAGGAACCCGCTGTTAGTTAGCAAATCTATTCACACTCCAATTAACTTGAACATAATAACGTTATCAGGTCTTCTCTTTTCTTATTTTCTTTTCTCTTTCAGACATCTAAATGCTGTAACACGTTCCTCAATATCATTTTTTCGTGCAAAAACAGCCCATTTTGCTACACCTACCCAAAGAAAACACGGACTCTAATTAATTAGTAAGCGTTTCTTTACTGAAATCTCTTTTTCATTTGCCATAGATTGAATACGAGTCTTTTATGTGGACTATACCGATTTTCATTAAGAGTTTATCCTAAGGATTTCGTCAATATGTTATATTATCACTTATTAGAATGGCTAGACGTCGACCAATAGTGTGTCGAGAAAATAAGCATTATGCTTCTGCTATTAAGTAAAACTACAGAATAATCTGGGAGGTAAACAAGATTTTCATACTAAACCTTGTCAGGAATAGTCAGGAACTAATTGCAATTATTAGTATTATTACCTACTCATACTTGTATATTATTACGGGATATTCTATAGAATTATCGTTGGTGATTATATTAAGTACCTATAAGCTAAAACAATAGAATTTTAACTAAATAGTGCAGTAATTGCTACTCGTTCATCGTGAGGCGCGGCCAGGAGCGTATCACTACTTAACTAGTTTAATATAAATAGCAATATCCCAAAAACCAAAGGTGGTGGCTGTTGCCCACCTTAGGTATATCTTTTGAGATTTAAAACCAATTATGCTGTAGGTATGTTGTATTATTCCATGACCCAATAGCATAAAGAAGTGGCCTCTTGTTCTAGTTTACAAGTAGGTATTAGTACTGGACGTGGGTAAACAAATTTCCATCAAGAATATACGATTATGGAGGGTGGCTTAAGTAGTCCGCTACTTCCATTTCATATTGTATTGTTTTAAACGTTCAAAGAACTTATAGGTTTTTAAAGATTGGTTTTAAATCCATATCATACATAATACAATAGATATACATATCTACGAATAACAAAAATTTATGTCTACCGATTTTCGAGAATTTTGTTTTAAAAGTGGGATCTAAGGAAAAGCTTGTGGTTCTTGTGTTTTCTGACATTCTTAGCAAATTATACCGTAACTGAGTTTAAAAAATGTGGACATAATATCATTGACGGATATGAATTGGTGATGAAAAATGAGACTAATTATAAATGTGAAAGTTTGTATGGATGTATGGATATTTGTAACTCTTTCACGCAAAAACTACTGAACCGATCAGCATGAAATTTTGCATACACGTTGTCTGGGACACCAGAAAGGACATAGGGTACCTTTCATCCAGAACGCGGACGAAGTCACGGGCACCAGCTAGTATTATATAAATATAAAATTTGCTACTTAACTTTAAAGTTTATAATTATTTAGCTGACGAGATCAGTCTTTACTGAGAATTAATTTAGGAATTGCATAACACGATGGAACTTTGCAAATTGAAAAGTTTAAAAAGAATTAAGTAATATATTATTTCCTCAAAGATTTACTTTGAAGACATAATGTTTTGAAAAGCGATTTTCTTTTTACTACAAATTCGTCACTGACCGATTCGACTACACTACTTATTACCTACCTAACTAATACCTACCGACGGAGTAGAGGACATTTCATCAATGTATCTAATTGCGGTAGGTAGGTACTTTGAAAAGCTCTTATACCTACTTTGAATGGGCAAATTAAGTTGACACATAACACTGGTTACAATGATTTTATCGATATTGTTCATATAAGGAATAGACATGGTAGAAAATGGCCAATCTTTATTATTATTCTTCATTAAGCACGGTGAGTAAACTATGTTAAATTCAAAGAATAGTTAACTCATATTAACTCAATGAGACGGTGAATCATTTTTTTGAAAAAAAAAACGTTATAGTTATCATCGTCTCTAGTTAAAATTAAAACACACGAGAGTTGCAGACAGTTATAGCAATTTAAAAAAAAATGCAAATCTTACAAACAAGCAAATAATTCGAAATTCATATTGAAGTTGAATGCCGGTGCATTTGTATGCACGTGGAGAAAACAAGTCCATTTTCTCCATGAGAACGAAAGCTAAGATTTCCCCGGGCGCATAATGCAGTTTGACCTCGACATCCTGGGGCACATCTACTTACCAAGTTACCGTACTATTGACTCACAAAATTCACAATCAATTTATTTTTGTTTTTACTGACGTTTATTTTATTTTTATTTGTTTATTTATACATTATTAATTAAGGTTTACAGCTATTATTAGGTGGCATTTACACTTCTGCGATCACCCTGGTATAATATACATAAATTATAATTATTTATTTATTTAATACTTACTAGCTCCTCCTTGACTCATCGATGCCTACTACGCCCGAGTTGCAAATCATGGTAAGATAACCTGGTCTAGCAGTACGCACTTAAGGTTCAACATAGTCTAAAAAAGTAATAACGTAGTCTAGGAAATCAACTAAGCATTTATTACGTCAACATTTTAAACGTCTCTCATAAAGTAACAAAAAAAAATACGTTTTAAAATTATAAATCTCAAAATTATAAAAAAAATCCAGACATGGGAATTGCGTACTCTTACAAGTAATAATTATTGGGTAAGAGTATGCGACTACGTCGATAAGAGTACGCGGGTGCTGCATTACTTTTTTTTTTGCTTGTAATAAATTAAAATGAAAACGAAAATGAAATATTGGCTTGAAAACTGCCTTTCTCATTTGGTAATTATGTTACTCACCTATAAATTAATTGCATGTTATACATTTTTTTATATTCAGATAAGACGTCAAATATATTATCTGTCTCTTTCTAATGACGCGACAGCTCGCGATCCCTGCAGAAGGACCGCTACCGACCGAACGCGTTGTTTTCCCTCCCCGCTATCCTCGCGTCGCCCGCGTCTCCCACCCAATATTCAATGTGTTCGTTGAATATTCGCGAAATCGCGATGTGTGCATGCATTTAGTTCGTTAACCCGTGTTGTGGAGATACGCCGCGTCGTTTTGTTCTCGTGAAGCATTTGTTGATTTTGGTGTTGAAAACAATTATTTTTGCTATGAAAATAGTAGGTAAGTAACAAATATAACTTTATCTACATTGAAGGTTATTGTGGAAGCTATGGGACGCGACGCGGCTGTTGTGGAATGTCTGTCTGTCTGGTCTGTCTAAATAAATATAATGTAATATCATCTCCTTGGGTACTTGAGGGTAAACAATATTTTAAAAGTATTTACAACATTTGAAATTGGAACTCTTTGGCTGTAAAATACCTACAGTTTGCTTCATTTGTTTTATTAGAGACTGGGTGACCGAGCTTCGATTGAAGGGTTAAAATTTTTTTACATATAAGAAAGTCTATGTTCCTCGTTTAGTATTAATTATTTAATAAGATATTAGATATTGAGTGGTATTATGTTATTTAATAAAATGACGACCATTATGCACATCACAGTTTTTTTATTGTTACTTTTCTTATTCTATTTCACAGTGGAAACATAGACTATGTTTTATTTCTAGAAGTGCTAACTTAGCATCCAGTAATATAGTACAAAATGAATATCACCTGCATTTTTTCGCAAAGTCTTTTGCAAATGTTGTTCCAAATAGCTAACATAAAACATTATTGTTTCTACAACCTTCTCTGTTCCAGAAACTACAGAATAATGCAGGCATCAAAACCAATTGATCAAAACCTAATAAATAAACAAGTAAAAGAAGCTGAGAAGAAGTCTATTGTACTTACAATATTAGAGAGGTGTAAAAAAGAAGTAACAGGTTTAGCTGTTCCCTTGCAAGATTACGAAGATAGAGTGTCTTACTACACTTCTTTACCAATAGGCTATGTAAAATATGTGAACAAAAATGAAGGAACATTTG
Organism: Synanthedon tipuliformis; assembly: GCA_947623395.1. Classification (NCBI taxonomy): domain Eukaryota; kingdom Metazoa; phylum Arthropoda; class Insecta; order Lepidoptera; family Sesiidae; genus Synanthedon; species Synanthedon tipuliformis. Next base: position 5,884,272 of record OX392417.1, on the reverse strand, counting down.
TTGCAGACAAGGACATACCCGTTGATATTTTTGATCGCATCAGAATTCTGGATTGTATTAAAACTATATATGCAAGTGGAAAAACAACAACGTTCTTCGATTTATATGAAGAAATAAAAAAAAGTATTAAACAAATTCCAGAACTACAAGAGTTCAGATATTACATGTACCTAATGGGTTTTAAATACAGGGAGACATTATCCTCTGGCCTAATAATTATGGAGGACCCTAAATTAACATTCGAGCGATATCACTATCTGAGTAAATTGAAAAAATTGAGAAGTGCCAACAATAACTTTTATTACATAGAAGCGAGAGTATTAAACTCAAATTTAACTTTCAAAAGGCCTTGGTCGTTAAATGAAAGTAACAGTTCTTGGAATGATCGAATTTTCTTGCATGTTATTTCAGGCAATGCATACCACACTGGTATGATTATCTCCCCAGTGACTGAAGATGATTTTGTAAAATGGATAACTAACATAGTCATGCCAACTTTGACTAAACCAAGTGTTGTTATATTAGATAAAAATTCGTTAAATTGGAACACTGGAAAACTAAACACTCCCATAACTGAATACCACTCCAAAATCGATATGTATAATTGGTTAGACAAAAATAATATTCCTTGTTCTTCAGATATGCGAAAACCAGAACTATTTGAACTGGTCAAAAGGTTTGCAAATATAAGAAAAGGAAACAAAATTGATGTACTTTTTAAAGCCAACGGTCATGACGTTTTGAGATTGCCTACCAACTATTACGATTTGTCTCCAGTTGAACTTTTATGGCAACATATTAAAAAAACAATAAAATGCAAAAGATCGATTTTACAAGATAATGATATACTTGAAATATTAGAAACTATTCCTAAAGAAACATGGAAAACTTTCGAGAGCACCATAATTGAAAAAGAAAATGAATTGTTTCGTATTGATGCTGCTATGGAAGAGAGTTTAGAAAAATTTCAAATAATTAATACTGGATCGGCCTTTGAAAGTCGTTACATTTTTGATTGTGATAACATTGGTCATTAATAAACAAACCTTTGATTAAAATTAGATCGAAAATGTTAAATTTTTTCTAGAAAATAAACCAAATCATATAAATAATCATTTTATTTTGACTTAATCTCTACATATTATAAATTGAAGTCTGTCTGTCCCTGTCTGTCTGTTTCACCGGTAATTCCTTCTAAACCACCTACGGATTTTGATACCTGATAAAAACACCTACTTAGGTTAGGTGGCTGCCGCCGCCTACATCACAAGCAACGCCACATTTACTACAAGTGCACTGCCGACCATTATGGGATTAAATATAAGGCGATTAGAATATGAGGGAAATAGGCTTTTCTAGAATCTATTACTTACTACCCGAAACACAAGAGCACACAACATGCTGAGTGAGTTGCGATAAGCGGCGCGAACAACTTTTTCAAAAAGGTTTTATTAATACAGGTATAGCTTTCTTCTTATTTTATCTTTCTTTGGTTTTTAAGGACATTTTGATGTTCACAATAGATATTAAAAAATAAATAAAGTAACAAGTAAAGTTAAAGTAAGATTTTATTTTCATTATAGGTATTCTGAATGGATATGTGATTTTCATGCATCCGAAAGCGCCGAGAATCCTTCTTGGACTGAATTCGAGAGATAGTGCACTTTACTTGCTCTCTTTATGCAAAGCCCTACGCATTCAAAACGTTTTCAATGCAAACACGGTATTTGAAAATACAATTTTAATATTGGCGAATTTGGTAATAAAAAGTTAGATAAGAGATTACACAAATAGACTGGGCTTGTGTGATAAAAATAATTTGACGTTTTTCTCGAATATTATAAAAACATGGACGATTTGAAGCGCAATTTTCATTAAAGACTTTAATAAATAAATAAATGTTTTGTAGAATTTTTTTTATTAAATTAAAATATAATATTAGTTATTTTACAAAATTTAGTTAAATATAAAATCACTAGTGAAAAGTGCACTGCAAAATATGGCAAACTAAAATGTTTGCATTTGTAATCTGTCGTGATTTTGTCGAGAGAATTTGTGACTACAAACAAAAACATGCCGTTCCATTCCTCTGAACTTCCTTGAGACCGGACTTGCTAAAACTAAATAATTCCTTACTAATATTATAAATGTGAATGTGCGTTTGTTTGTTTGTTACGCTTTCACGCAAAGACTACTGAACCGATCACCATGAAATTTTGCATACACTTTGTCTGGGACACCAGAAAGAACATAGGGTACCTTTCATCCAGAACGCGGACGAAGTCGCGGGCACCAGCTTATAGAATAATATTATAGAATTTTCATTTAAACTTGTAATTAAAAATTACATTTAGGTAAAATAAATAATGAAGTAGATTCGACAATTTTCCGACGTATGGTTAATTGTTTCGTTACGAAACGTGTTTAATTTTCATTTGGCTTCGGCATTGTCAGCGGTAAACGATTGGTGGGATGCTGAAATGTAAACGAATGGTCATATTATGAACGAATGTAATACACGTAAATGTATAGCTACAACACTTTTATGCTTAATGTACCTATTACATCTATACATGGTATTAATTACCTAACTTAAAGTAGTTACAACTGTAGAGGTCCTTCTGAAGAAGTAAACTTATTTCATAAAATTTAACAGCTAGTAACTATATGTACTTTATATTGGACTTGGAAATTCAGAGGCATATCATATAGGTATATATGATATACAGAGAAATCGATGCGACTTACCTTATTTAACCTCTGACGCCTCCCAATTTTTTTATAAAATTTCAGCATTTATACTATTTTTATGTCTTCCATTGTATGTATACCAAATTCCAGCATTGTTTGCACAATCCAGCTTCAAAATATACAAACAATAGATTGTTTGATGTCAACGAATCGACCCTACAATTCGCACGAATGCACTTCTTTTGAGCAGAAAATTGTGAACGAAACGAAACGAACGAGCGCAGTGAGACCAATCATTAATCTAAGTAAACTCCTGTAACTTTAATTTTGTAAATAATAAAAAAATGATTTTAATGTAAATTAATCCTACTAATACCAATGGATGTTTGTTACTCTTTCACGCAAAAACGGCTAAATTGATTTGGATGAAATTTAGTACCTACACAGATTACTATTACTGGGAATAACATATAGCATACTTTGTATCTTGAGAAAAAATGTTAGGTTCCTGAGCATTAAGAAAATAAAAAAGTGGGCGCCACTGTCGCCATGGCGGCGTCACCGTCGTCACAGCGATAAATATGTCAGATATTTTCTCAGCTGTTATATTTTTAATATTTTTCAACACGAATGCAGTCGCGGGCACCACTAGTATCATATGATCTTCTATAACTGATTTAGTTAAATCAAAATGTTATTTTTATTACCTAATGTCTATTCTATTCGAATTAAAATAATCTCCACAATCCCTACACGTCATAAATAAATTAACATTCGTTACCTTTGAGTATAAAAAGATTCTTGAAACTTTTTTTGAACGAAAATTTTATAATCTCCTATATCCAATAAGCCTCGAAGCAAATTTCAAATAAAGAGTAAACAGTTAAAACCCAAGGTAAAAATGTGTCCCTGAATGCGACGTTAGCACTAAGCCACGTACTTTTCATGTAAATTTTAAGCTGTCGGTTTTTGCGAGGATTTTGACCAAATCTGAATTGTCGAGACAATTTTCAGAGTAAACAACTGATAGCTGTTGACATCGTTCGCAATCTATGCGTAATAAACCGAATAAGATTTATTTGAAACTGGAGACTTAAAGTACCTACCCTGTGTTGTATTGGAATATCAAAACTAAAGTACTAATAAAGAGAATCTCATATTTACCACAATATCCTAAAGTACAATACCTAAACACAATCTACAAGTTTTCTATTTGACTTAATTCCATGCTTCTTACATCCTTCCCAAGATGGGGTAAATATTTCTTTAGAAGATAAATCCTCTTTAGGATAAAATTATCGCTATATGAACCTATTTTTACATTGATATAACATTTGAGTCTATAGTACGGACACGTATGGATATGAATGCTGGATGTGTGTGGATTTACGAGCGAAAGCCAATTCTATACCTACGCTAATTTACATACAATTTAATCGGCAGTTATATTATTAGAAGGTATTTTTTATTAGCGAAGGGTTTGCTCTTGGCCAGCATCTAGCCGTGTAGCGGAGATGAGGATCATGCTGGAGCGAGTTCACCAAGAAGGTTTGGATTATTATAAATATGAGTTTGGAAACACAGACGCCACAGTATTCCAAACCTTGGCAGTGCGCATTATAAAGGATGTACCTACGGTTTTAAAACGCTTGGTCCGAAGAGGGGTTTCGAGTTTCGACAAGATGAGAATGGTAACCAGCCGTACGTCTGAATGTCCGATGGAAGATTGCTTAATGAAAAGAACAAGCTTATATTAAAAAATGAATTACCAGCATTAATATTCTAACTTTAGTAATAATACTTTCCGCGGAAATTCTCGGCGCTAACCATTTCACATAAAGAGGTTGTTCAACAGAAAAAGTTGGCAAATTTGTCTCGCCCGAGGCACACATTATCTCTGCTCATATTACGTTATAAATGTATGTGATTTAACGGAAGCCATTCTGACTATTAAGATGAAAAGAATACCTTTGTTAACTTTTATTGTTTTGACGTATGAATACAAAAGAGAAACTGGTCGTAACCAACAATCCGCTAAACAAAACAATCAGTTTTGTTTACTAGCTAAAATGCTGATGGAGAACCACATGGCTGGTTGTTGGCCAAAAGCTAACCCATCTCTTATAAAAAAATAAAAAAAAACTAAATTTCATAAGTACCCCATATATAAATATATTATAATAATATAATAATCTAATTTTAGAGTGACCTAAAAATGTTCGTTTTATTTGTGTCAAACAAAATCTAAATATAATCTGCATTACTTATCATCAGAAATTAAGGTACCACCATATGAGGTCACTTCTAAGTTATAAATTTCATTAGAATTATTAGAATGAATCTCAAAATAAAGTGATTGTATCTGAGTAAAAATAACAAAGCATACAGCTACATCAAACGTTTTCAACATTCATAAACTCAAGACCATAATTTACTTCAGCTTTCAACGTTTTAGAGCAGATTTATACCATTCATTTTTCTAAAGAAATCTTCACAGATCTCTTAGCTCTTTAGCATGAGACCTTTGCACAGAGCTTTGCTGCCGCGTTTACGGAAATGAATAAATTAACTCGAATTTGAAACTACGTGTTATTTATTTTATTTACCTCGGAACAGTATCTACTTTTTTCTGGATGAAAGGTTCCCTATGTAGGTGCCCTACGTATGTCCTTGTATGTCCTTTGTCCTTAACAACATGTTTCCAAAATTTCATGATGATCGATTGAATAGAGGTATGAAAGGGTAGCAGACAGACAGAGTTACTTTCATATTTATAACTAGTGACCCGCTCCCGGCTTCGCCCGGATTCAAAATAATAAAATCCTATCTTTTAAGTTGGATCAAATTACACAGAGTGGAGTTCGAAGTTCGTCGAGAACAAACATGTGACGAAATTTTTATATATACTAGCTGAACTAGTAGACGTAGGTCTAAATGTTATGGAGGAACATACATACATACAATACCTACACTTACAGATTTATTATTACTAATTATTAGTATTTATGATAAGATTCTTACACCTTGTACAGGCTATTTATACCTATTTTAATAAATTTTAATAAAAACGAATCAGTTTCAATCATGAAATCGATAAGTTTTGTTTGTAAACACATTCATGAATGTTTACATTAAAGTGTAAATTAAATTGAAACCGAGACATTGTGCATTTCATTTCCATCAAAATATATTCGAGGCAAATTGCATCATGCTCTTCTCGGGCGATAACATTTTGAGAGCGCTCTTCTGTTCAACGGTAACGAAACTTTGTTGTTGCTTCGCATTGCTTGCATTTTAATAAGAATAAGAATGTAATTTGTATAATATTTAATTATGTAAACAGATAGCAGTAATAATACTTGCGACGTTCGTTGAATCCTCACGGAGCCAATCTCGTAAGTTATTCCCAATTTAATTTTGCATAATATTTATTCTTGATATATATTATTTTGGTTTTTTTAAGTTTTTATATTATTATATTGATTAAATTTATTGTAGTTATTTCTTAAATATGTAGTTATTAGGTTATATATAATATATTTCTCATCTATATGTATTACTAATATTAAAAATGTACAGTTACTTAAGTATTTTAAATTACATGTAAATTATAAAATCTAAATAGTGACTACTAAGTTAAATTTTATGATAACTTATTTTTTACATTTAAATTTCTGAAAAGGCCCGACCACCTGGAAAAATAAACTTATTTTGTGTCGCAAATTATGACATTATGAGCTAATGCTCGGAGTTTCTTTGGTGGATATCAGAATTTATAATCCTATAGTAGAAATTCTGAAATTCGCCGAAGAATCAAATTAAACAAGTTGAAGTAGAAGGCTGACATCTTGTCGAAGAGCGGATAACCGATGGGGTAGAAGTTCTGGAATGGAGGTCAGGATTTGGAAAGCGCTGCATAAGACGCCCTGCGGCATCTCTGTGGGTAGACAGGTGACTGTAGCAGCTAGATGCGAAAGACATAAGACCATCGCGTGGTGTTAAGCCTTGGGAGAAGCCTACATCCACCAGTGAGCAGAAGAGACACAAGAATAGTATTATAATATCATTGTAGTTAGGTAAGTTTGTTAGAACGTTTTATCTAAATGTCTAAATCCCATTTTTTTTCACCTGGTTTCTTCAGACAGCAGTCCAAGTCATCTTAGAATTAATGACGATAGATCGGATGAAGACAGCGATCAATCTGATGACGACAATGGTATGAGAATTTATTACATAATCATTTAGCTATTTAAGAAAAGTTGGTTTTGGCAATAACTTAATAGTCAGACCTACAGCGGCATCTGTGAACGGACAGGTGCAATACTTGTATAGTCTGTATACTATCAAATAATTTATTTATCGCACTGCAACTTGAAAATTAATTGACATGTTGTATTAATAATAATACAACATGTCGTTCATTTAAAGCCATATATTATATTGTTTTAATTATATTATTAGAAATTTTACATCCAAGAAGTCGCCTGTCCAAAATTAACTATCGCTATCAAAATAAATGCCTAGCTCAAACAGTAGTTACAGCCAAAATTTTGTAGTTAGTTTTATCAGTAGTCTGAATCAGTTTTATTTACTGCTTACCTCATTATTCCTGTGATAACGGTGGTGCGTCCACATTTTTTTTGGGTGAAAAGTACCCTATGTCCATTCCTGTGTCCTTGGAAACGTTTATGCAAAATTTCACGATGTTCGGTTGAGTAGTTAAGGCGTGAAAAGGTGACAGACAGACAGAGTCACATTATACATTTATAATATTGAGTATTGATTTAAGTAAACTTGCTCCCAATGTCGCAGTATTGAAGAATCCCACCAATATTGTTACTTCTTGATTGTTATCTACATAATTGAAGGATGCATTCTTGCTCAATAATATAATTTGTTCAACGTTCGAATCACTTATTGTATATTATTAACAAAAATGGTTTAATAAATATTCAATTCATATTTCAGAATACAGGAATAGAATCAGAAGCACGCAGGGTTTCGGCGATTCAGATGGTTTGTTCATACATTTATGCTTGATAAGATATAATGTTTAAATGCTAAACTTCACTTATTTGACTACTTACCTTATCTGGCTCCTTCCCAGTACCATAGTTAAAGTTAGTGTGGTGGCAGAGAATACAGAGGGGCGAAAAAATATAGGTAATAATAAATAGAAAAAAATAATAATAACTCCTTCTTACTCTTTCGTTCCTCTTGCGGCTTTGAGACACTGGGCCTGTGGAATCCCAGTGCGCTTCACCTCATCAAAAACCCAAGCGCTTGATCGAAGAAACTGGCCATGACAGGGCTGGGCATTACCTCTCTCAGAAATCAAGTATAGCAATCCAGAGACGTAATGCAGCCAGTATGATGGGTACCTTGTCACCTGAAAACAAATTTAATAAAAAGTATTAATAATGATTTATATACTAACGACAAACATTTTATTTGCTTTAGAGCCTGTTGTGCCTAAAAGAGAGCCAGAAGTTCAACGTATGAAGTCAGCGAAGGACGATGAGAAATCAGATAGCGATACAGGTAATCATATCACTTTAGTAAAATAAGATGAGTTAAATATTATCAATTAGGTAAAATATAATTGTAGGTACTAAAATAATAAAAACCCGCTTTTATTATTGTCTAGCCTATAGCTCTAGCTAGCCTGCAACTTTTTACGAGCGGTTATCGTATTACTTATATACTTGGTATTTCAGTATTCAGCTACAATTTTTTTTGTTTATAAACCGATTGGAATGAAATAAACACTAAATGTTACGAGAAGCTTGCTAATACATTAATGAAAACCGTATACGAATTGGTTATCCGTTTCTAAGATTAGCGTGCACAAACGCACAGACAAACAAACAAAAATTATAAGTAAAATTTTACAGGCTTTTGGATTACAGGCAGGGCAGGCAGGATTACGCTGCGCTTCGAGGACCGCAGCTTCGGCTCTCCGTACTACTTACACAGCATACTTATTTCGTAGGATATAAGTATGGTGTGCTAATTATATGTCTCCTGCTCACTGCCTTTTAACTTTTAACTTAATTAAAAGTACATCAAAGCATATTAAATTTTGATTATTACAGATGAGGCTCGATACCGTTACAAAAGGGGAGCTACCTTTCCTTCGAAGAACAAGAATAGTAGGTTAATTAAATTTGATACCAAGATTTCGAGATCTAAGTACCCACAGGCATCAAATTAATTAATTAATATTCTTACAGGTAAAAAAGGAGGTAGGGCTAAGAAGCGAAAGGGAGCGAAGAAAACATCACATCATTGAAATATTTAATTAATAACTGTTATCCAAACTCGCGTTCCTATTTACCGCGTACCTAATATGTTAAATTCTATTCTATCTTAGATTACAAAAACAAAACCATTTGTAATAAATTTTGGTTAAATAAAACAGTTGATATCTTTACACATTATCTCCGAAGTCTATTTCTTTCAAATATAGCTCCTTTCAACCGCGTCCAAGTGAAATTAATGAATTATTCATGACCGAGATTCCCACTTCGTTCAATTTTAACTTTTACCCAGTTTAGGTATTTGATTAGGCTGAGCTTCTTTTTATGTGATTGTTATATTGATTTGATTTTAAAAACCAAACGTGACGTGTTATTGCTACTAAATTATGATTCTGTGATGCAAGAACCGAATTCAAAAGTGTGCTATTCAAATTTATATTATCCAACTTTTTGCGTAGTTTGTAATAATTAATACCTAATTATAATTGATAATAATTAACAGTGTAATAAATTTAGACAAATAATTGTCTGGCTGGCTATTTAAGTATATTGACAGGCAAGAAGTAAAAAACTGGCTTTCTACTTATCTATTAATTTTATTCGGGGTTTCATATAGGCAAGAAAGTCTCAGCAAAAGAGATAAATAAAGTTATTGATTTTGATTGTTTAACAGAACGTAGCCTACGTGTAAGTATTGGTTTGAAAAATACCGAAAAATTCTGAATATTTTTCACAGAAAGATGACCAACGTTCTGGTTTAACTTCTGGAGTTCATGATGACAAAATGAAAGCCATAGATAGTTGAATTGAATCCAATAACCCCAATAGAATAGAATTACATATCTACATTTGAAGAATAGACACGATAGACATTATACAAATATATCCCACAAAAGAGTATGACTAGATTAGTGCACTTATGAAGTCCACTAATTTAGTCTTATTACCTCATATAAGTATCTCCTGAATCCTGAGTTAATCGTGGCTTTCGAAATTTAATCCTAAATTATGTCTTTCGTTCTAAGTGAGTTAAAGCTTTCACATTATGCAAACTACATGATTCCGGAACTATAGGTTTAGAATTCGGGAACAGGATTAAAGTCTATGAGCGCTTTGATCGAATTCCTTCCATTAATATCTATAGGTAGGTACTAGCCGCCAGCTCCAGGCTTCGCTCTTATGCAATTTTTTTCTGCAGACTATGTACATATACACAACACAAACATTAATGGTTTGTGGGACCACACAAAAATTTTTATTACAATTTATTTCCGTTTAAGATTTCCACATCCTTGAAATTATACATCATAAAAACAGTTGGGTGGGTAGGTAGGTACCTAGTTACGCTTATCTTCCGGTTATTTTACCATTTTTGTTCAACTTTACCCAACGAAAATTATAATAACAAAGTAACTTAATATACAGACTGTTTAAAAGAGACGGTATTGTTCCAAAGTCTACCTAGGGAGTTAATTAGCATAGCCCGGTCTGTTTTTCTTCAAGCCAAGTACTAAAGACAGCACCGGGATGCTGTTTTCCGGTTCGCCGCGCACCGCAAAGTCGGCGTCTGTTCACTCTTTGACTAGATTAAAAGGTGCAATTTAAACAGATCTTCTCGCCGTCCGGCTAAATCCAGATTGCGGGTTAAGGTCCTACTAAGACCCGATGACTTTGCGCGCGACGAGCGCGAATAGGCGGAGCCCCCGCACCACCCGCACCTACACCCGCACTTAGAGATCGCGTGAAACGAGTCAAAGACTAAATGAAGTAGAGCGGTAACATTTGACATTGAACATATAATGCCTAACTTCACAAAGCATTTTTGAGGTGCGTCAGCAAAAAAACTGATTAACTTTTATTTATTTATATATTTTAATAATATTATTTTATTTACAATACTAGTTTTATATCATATGGGGTGTAAATAAACAGCTAATATTTACTGAAACCAACTACATATTTAGCAGATAATAATTAACGGTAATGAAAAAAAAAATGATTAAAATCGATTCTCAATCAGCGGGGATATAACGTAACATATAAAAAAACAACAGATAGGTATGTAATATTTTATCAAAAAAGCTTCTTCTTCTTCTTCTTAGGTTTAAAATGGCAATGCAACTCATTTTAAAATGGCCATTATCATAAAAAAAGCTTATTTAAATACTTAACATCAAAACACAAATTAGAAATTTAAATACATTTATTGTGATCATTGCTTACAAAGTTTTATGTCCATCCATATCCATAACATAAGTAACATGCACACGTTTCCACGCCACCAGTGAGGTAAGTAGTGAGTGTACCTATTTGTCGCGTTTTTGTTTTACGTGGTTTCCCCGGTAGGCCTATTCCACGATATATTGTGACTTAGACCTGAAAAACTAAGTGTGTTGTGGGGAAATATTTAGAATCGCTTGGAAAACTTTTGGGGGTATTCGAAGACTAAATTAGTTAGAAATGGATGTTAGTTTTATAAAAATATAGTTTTTATGGTGAGGAAATCTATTCACAAATAATTTTATAAAGATTTTATTTAAAACGTAACCTAAATTTGTTTATATTGTAAATCAATATTTACCAGATATTTACATACCAGGTTTGTTTGAACTATCAGCATCAGCATCGCCACACGATTTCAGTACAACAATAAATTTTCATGGTTTAAAACTGTTTTCGTTTTTTATTTTGTCGAACTTTTTTAAGTATATATATATATCGCTCCCAAACACTTTATAGGCCTTCTATACCACTGTTATGTACATATTTGTTTGTATTGTAAACAAAGTTAGTATATTTTATAAAATCTTTATAAAATTAATTTCCTCACTATAAAAACTAACACCTTTATAAAACTAACACCTAACACCTATTCCTAACTAATTTAGTCTTCAAATACCCTAAAAGTTTTCTAAGCCAACCCGTGTTGTGTATACTATAGACCTAAAAAGAGCCTATAAACTAAGTGTACCATACATTTTGCTTTTATTTTTTACGTTACATTTTATTGGTTAAACTTAATGAACTAAGTTTGACAGTACGTGAGTGTCTATAAAATACTAATATATAATTTCAGATTTTATACAAATTTATTAAGTTTTTGTGAATTTTTGTTTACTAAATTTACTAAATAATAAACTACTCGTTTATTTTCAATTTAACACGAAATATGGTTATGACCGAAGTTGTTTTGAATTAAATTTCCTACAATTTTGTTCTTTATCAATTTTTCCCTAGGATCGATATTTTTCGATTTAGACTCCAAAAAGAAAATACAAATCAGATTCTGATTTCGAGAGTGAAATGTAGAACTGCTATATAATGATATATTGTTATCTCATCTACACGCCTTTGCCGACCATAGCAGGTGCAAAACATATTTTTGTTCAAAAGAGCACTCAGCTGAAGTCATCGACCAAGACTTATTTACCAGTTCCTTGTGGAATAGAATATGCCAATTGATTTCCAATGTTGCATCTCATTCGTCAAGTTTGATACATGACGTTGACAGCAATGCCGTAGAACGCTACAACAGCATTGTAGCGAAATTTGTGGGTGGGTAACGCATAAATTTTAGTCTCAAAGGATCGTATCAAACAAGGTGCAACGCTGCTGTCGTGTCGTATAACACTCACAAAGTTTTATCTTCAGCATATAAGTCCATTATGGGTAGTAGTCCAAAAGGCAAAATTCGTCTTTTAGAGCAAAGGCGTTTAAAAAAAATGAAAATGAGTACCAAATATTTAAGAAAAAAGAAAAGACTATTATTTTCTAAAGGACAGGATTCAGATTATGGTGAACAATGTATAAAACCAGATATGTCACCTGATATGTACGAAAGAGAGAAGGTGACATTCCTTAAATATTTACATAAGAGTAAAGAAGAAAGAGACAGAATACAGAGGGAAACAATTCTACAGAGTGGATCAAGCGAATGGATGGAAATAAGGAGAAATATACTCACCGCATCAAATTTTGGCAAAGTTATTAAGAGACGTGGGGACATAAGTTGCTCAAATCTTGTCAAACATCTCTTGTATAAAGATTGCTTAAATCATGTAAAAGCTATAAAACATGGACGAGACAATGAAAAGATAGCATTGGAGCAACTGGCTAAACAAGAAAATGTGGAGATAAAAGCATGTGGATTGTTCATTGATGATGAAATTCCTTATCTAGGAGCTTCTCCTGATGGCATCATAAATGAAGATATGATAGTAGAGGTGAAGTGCCCAATTACGGCTTTCAAATATGGATTTGAAGAAGCTGTAAGCAAAAGAAAAATAACATTTTTCAAGAAAAATAAATCTGGTCAGAATGAAATAAATAAATATCAAGATTGGCACTACCAAATTCAGGGTCAACTCCATATCACAAAAGCGTCGAAATGTTTGTTTGGACTATGGTACGGTGAAAATAACCGCCTTATCATAGAAATCATTGAAAGAGATGATAAATTTTGGGAAGATGTTACGAAAAAAAAATTAACCTCATTTTATTTAGATTGCGTACTCCCAGAATTGGTCGATCCAAGACATACAAGATCAATGCCTATAAGAGACCCGGATTACATTCGATATGCTATTGTCCAAAAAAAAAGGAAACAACAGTCGAAAAAAAAAATATTGCAAGAGACAGCCATGAATGATGATGATAATATATTGATGACAGAGGAAATGACAAATAGTGATAATGAAAATCAAACAGAAAATATAGACATCGAATTGAAAGACTCTAAAGGACAGGATTCAGATTATGTTAAAAAATGTATAAAACAAGATAATATGTGTCAGCCTATATGTACGAATCCTAACGAATATCGATCCTAGGATAAAATTAGTAAAGAAAATTGTACAAACCCATTTTTCTTCAAAAGTTACTGGATTATAGTCAGATTAAAATTCTGAAAATTGTAGTTGTCTTTCGCCAAGTATTTGCCGAAACCCTATTTCTGTTTCGTTATTGTTTTTCATTTCGATGTCTATCTTTTCTGTTTGATTTTCATTATCATTATTTGCCATTTCCTCTGTCATCAATATATCATCATCATTATTCATGGCTGTCTCTTGCAATATATTTTTTTTCGACTGTTGTTTCCTTTTTTTTTCGACAATAGCATATCGAATGTAATCCGGATCTCTTATAGGCATTGATCTTGTATGTCTTGGATCAACCAATTCTGGGAGTACGCAATCTAAATAAAATGAGGTTAATTTTTTTTTCATAAAATCTTCCCAAAATTTATCATCTCTTTCAATGATTTCTATGATAAGGCGGTTATTTTCACCGTACCATAGTCCAAACAAACATTTCGACGCTTTTGTGATATGGAGTTGACCCTGAATTTGGTAGTGCCAATCATGATATTTATTTATTTCATTCTGACCAGATTTATTTTGCTTGAAAAATGTTATTTTTTTTTTGTTTACAGCTTCTTCAAATCCATATTTGAAAGCCGTAATTGGGCACTTCACCTCTACTATCATATCTTCATTTATGATGCCATCAGGAGAAGCTCCGAGATAAGGAATTTCATCATCAATGAACAATCCACATGCTTTTATCTCCACATTTTCTTGTTTAGCCAGTTGCTCCAATGCTATCTTTTCATTGTCTCGTCCATGTTTTATAGCTTTTACATGATTTAAGCAATCTTTATACAAGAGATTTTTGACAAGATTTGAGCAACTTATGTCCCCACGTCTCTTAATAACTTTGCCAAAATTTGATGCGGTGAGTATATTTCTCCTTATTTCCATCCATTCGCTTGATCCACTCTGTAGAATTGTTTCCCTCTGTATTCTGTCTCTTTCTTCTTTACTCTTATGTAAATATTTAAGGAATGTCACCTTCTCTCTTTCGTACATATCAGGTGACATATCTGGTTTTATACATTGTTCACCATAATCTGAATCCTGTCCTTTAGAAAATAATAGTCTTTTCTTTTTTCTTAAATATTTGGTACTCATTTTCATTTTTTTTAAACGCCTTTGCTCTAAAAGACGAATTTTGCCTTTTGGACTACTACCCATAATGGACTTATATGCTGAAGATAAAACTTTGTGAGTGTTAAACGACACGACAGCAGCGTTGCACCTTGTTTGATACGATCCTTTGAGACTAAAATTTATGCGTTTTCCACCCACAAATTTCGCTACAATGCTGTTGTAGCGTTCTACGGCATTGCTGTCAACGTCATGTATCAAACTTGACGAATGAGATGCAACATTGGAAATCAATTGGCATATTCTATTCCACAAGGAACTGGTAAATAAGTCTTGGTCGATGACTTCAGCTGAATGCTCTTTTGAACAAAAATATGTTTTGCACCTGCTATGGTCGGCAAAGGCGTGTAGATGAGATAACAATATATCATTATATAGCAATTCTACATTTCCGTTTCTCTCGAAATCAGAATCTGATTTGTATTTTTTTATTACCATGCGAATGGTTTTTCTTATGGTCATAATCTTGATTTGAGTTATACATTTTCTAAAACGCAAAGGGTATTTCGTATCCGTCTTCAAATGTTCAATTTTGTTGCACAAATTTCTTAGAATGTGATTGCGACATTCGATTTTTTGAATCGTAACATGCGGATAGGGTCGGCTCTGTAGCAGTTTTGAGTATGTGCTTGAATCTCCGTCTGAAACCATCCGGCCATAGATAAGGTTATGCATCTCAATAGATGTTTTGAAACCTTCGACAAGAATGGCAGATTCCATTCCCGTCGAAGAACCGCAGTAATTTTTGTAACACACGTGCTCTTTTGGGTCATGTCCTTTTTTTTCTGCTTGTGCACAGATGCAGCAGTACTTATTTTTCACTCCGAGAAAAAGAATCTGTCCAGTTCGCTTGCCAATAATTGCTGCTGCACCAGAGAGAGCTGCGTAATTTTTTTTATACGTGCGCTTACTCCAGCACCCATCCAAAATTACGTCGATGACAGGTGTGCCATTTTTGTCCACACGCCCTTCAGCAATAGCTAAATTTCTTTCCATTTCTGCGGCTTCGTTCATTGTGTCCAATGCTATCTTTTCCCAATGACTAGACAGATTCTTGTGACATTTTTGGTATGTCTTTTGGGATATCATTGGTAAATCTAATGCTGCCGAAAATTCTTCAAGCTGCGAATGACCACAGCCAATTGAAATCGTCCCCGCAACAGCTCTACGATTTATATCTAAGTCGTTAGCGGGTTCATTTTTTATATAAAATTTTTGGTTGCACAATTTACAAAGCAATGTAAATTTGGATTGCAACCCTATTTGTTTCTCGCTTACGATGTCTATGGATATAAGGCCACAGTTAAAAGGGCCATGGTTTGATATTTCCTTCAGTCGGTCATAAAAATATTTTATGTCCACTATGCGTCTGCCTATAACACGTGGTAGCTGTGGTGGCGTCGATTCCCTCTGCAACAGTCATCAATAGGTATTATTGCACATTTTTAGTAGAATAATCATGTACTATATAAAAGTCAGCAAAGTGTACATCATATACAATATGCAGGTTCCGTCAATTTAGTTGATAGGGTGAAGATTACCTAGTTTGGTTTTTCTGAAAATCTCGGAAATGTATTTTCCTCGCATTTTGCATAGTTTGTCTAATTATTATGGGGCAATTTTACATTTTTATTCCAAATTTCAAGTCAATCGATCCAGTAGTTCTCGGGTTATCCACTAGAGAGATAAACACATAGGAAAAATATCTTCATTATAAGGATAACATTTTGACGGAACCCAAAAATGCTTGATATAATACTCATACTAAAAATGTTTGATATATAATATACCTACCTCTATTTCCAAAATAGTATCTATTCCTGGTTCAATTTGTTGTCGAGTGTTTGAACATCTAAAAATAAATACATAAATTCATAAAAATAGTGGTCAAACAACGAAAATTTCGACAGAGCTAAATTTTGGTGGAGATCTAGGTACACCATTAGAAATAAAGTGTCAAAAGTCCCCTCCCATGGAGGTCCTAAAAAGCTAGTCGGGTTCAAAGTAAGTTTTGTCAATAAAATAGCATAGACAAAAAACATAGATCTTCTACAAAAATGGTTCTTATACTTTTTTTTCTAAGAATTATCATTCCTGAGATATCGCGATTCTAAAAGTTGAAGGAGTCACGTTCAACTTTTAGAATAGCGATAATGAGCTCTGTCGGAATTTTCATAGTGCGGTAATTTTTGAAGTAGTGTATCTCGGGATCTGTTTGACATACAGCTCCCTGTAGTTACACTCAAAGATGACTTTACCGTAGAATGCACTTTTCAGAAGTTATAAGCGAAAAACTGAAAAATGTCTGAAAATTTCGAGCTTTTTCGAGCACCGTGCAGTTAGCACAGGTCTTCCGAAACTGCAAACTTGGTTTTAAACTATCCTAACAACATTCCAAAAAATCAAGACTGTGCAATTTATTGCGACCTAACGCCATTTTTTTTTATCTTGTATGACTAATTATGAATAATTGTATGACTAATCTTGTATGGGTTAATTAGTAAATAAGGAAGAGTTAGTAGTTAGTAAGGATAAGGATTTTTTAGTAGCTGTTGCCCGTGATTACGTTCGCGTGGTCTTCAATCACATATAAAAAATATTGATAGGTAATTGAAGGCTAAAAATTTGAGATTACATGTATTTTTATGTGAAAATGTATAAAAAATAATAATAAAAATATTAGGGGTCCATAGTCTACTACGAAAATTATAGTTTCGGCGTGTCCATCCGTCTCTCCGTATGTCAGAGCCTTCTGACATTATTTTTCAAAAGAAACGGTGAACTGGATTTTTTTTGTACGATCGAATGAACATGGTACATATACGTTTTTTGGCTCAACTTTGCACTATCCTATCGATCCATTTTTTTTCTATAAGGTTTAGGATCTGAGTACTTACTTACTTACTGAGTATAAAATCACAAAATGCTGACAGATTCAGGTGGAGCTTCAGGCGCAATCCTGAAAAAACGTTTTTGCCCTATATCTTGGAAACTATGCACTTGAGGACAAAAGTCATACGGATCATTATTGTAGGAAATTAAATTTCGCATCATTTTTTCTTGTAATTTTCTTTGTAAAATTTACCGCGATTTATGGCTCATTTAATAAACACTTTTTCTATCTCGGCCTATAACTCTTATAATATTGGATTAATCAATAAAATGCTTCTGGTCATTATTAAAAATCGATCTATTCCTCACAACTTTTGTTTGAAACTTTTTCTTCTAATGTCCATACTTTTTGAGCTATAGGACTGTACAAATGCCGACGCTCGGCGGGAAAGAATGTACGGAAAGCGCTCTAGCGCTGGGAAGTATACAGGGCGTCCCACGACTATTCCACATGGAGGGAAAGTACCTCGAATATTGTAGATGGAACATTTTACTGAAAGAAGACATTATTTTAATTTAAAAAATAATTTAAACTGCATTCATAGATTTTTAAATAATTACATGGTTTAACCGGGAATCGAACCCGCTACACGAGAAAAAAAATTACGCTGTAGCTTTATCATACCGATCGAAAGGCTTCATTATAAGGGTTATTTTTTGCTCAATAACATAGTGTCAGAAATAAAAGGAAGACCATGAATTTTAACATTTGATGTGAAATTTTGTTCAGAAAAATGAAAAGCTAACATTGCCGTAAGGACACAACTGACATTATCATAAGTACCTATTTCTAATAAATGTACCCACTTGAGAAGTACGCATTATTTCCCTATTATAATATAAGTGCATGATAAAATGATGTATTGATGTTGTTTTGTAACAAAATGTTGTATTTTTGAACATTTGATAAATTGATTAATTTTGTATTAAAAATGTTAAAATTCATGGTCTTCCTTTTATTTCTGACACTATGTTATCTAGCAAAAAATAATCCTTATGATGAAGCCTTTCGATCGGCATGATAAAGCTACAGGGTAATTTTTTTTTCTCGTGTAGCGGGTTCGATTCCCGGTTCAACCATGTAATTATTTAAAAATCTATGAATGCAGTTTAAATTGTTTTTTAAATTAAAATAATGTCTTCTTTCAGTAAAATGTTCCATCTACAATATTCAAGGTACTTTCCCTCCATGTGGCATAGTCGTGGGACGCCCTGTATACCTACCATTCATGTATGTATGGATGGATATTGGTTGTTTGTAACTCTTTCACGCAAAAACTACTGAATGGAATTCAATGAAATTTTGCATACACATTGTCTGGGATACCAGAAAGGACATAGGCTATATTTTATAAACTTGCGCGGGCGAAGTCGCGTGCAGCAGCTAGTAATAAAAACAAATTTGAAAAAAATATCGTTACTATTTCAGGTAAGGAGATAAACTTTTCATTTTTAAGTACATATTCAGGGATAGTTTTTCAAAATTTATTTGTTGAATTTTTACCATTATACTATATGCATACCTTGAAATTTTAGACCTTTTACCCGGTAGTTCAACATAAAACGTCCTATAGTTAGATCAGGATTGCGCCTGAAGCTCCACCTGAATCTGTCAGCATTTTGTGATTTTATACTCAGTAAGTGATCCTAAGCCTTATCGAAAAAAAAATTTGGACTGGTAGGATAGTGCAAAGTTGAATTCTTTATTTACTGGTAATATTGTAATATTGTATGCACCATGTAGGTATAATTATAATGTATCATACTTACTTATTATAATTTTTCTCCGACACTGCTAAGATATTATTCTCATTATTATTCTCATTATTGTTCTCATTATTATTCTCATTATCATTCTCATTATTATTCTCATTATTATTCTCATTATTATTCTCATTATTATTCTCATTATTATTCTCATTATTATTCTCATTATTTTTTTTCTTTCTTGACCTCCTAAATCGAACAGAAAAAATACATATTATATACTAATAATTTACATAGTTATACAAGTAGTAAACATTATATATAATAAAATATTTACTTACATTACTTCATTCATTTTTCGAGCTTTTACAACTCTGGATTTCTTCACCTTATTTATCTTCGGCATTTCAAATATAAAAATATACACTTATTATATACACTACCACTAAATACTAAATATAATAATATCCTATTATGTTGTCCAATATTGTCCATTCATGCACAACTATTAAAAATGTCACTTGAAAACAGTGTCATATCTGTTATTATAATGCACAATAATAATATACGAGTCGGGAATAGTCGAAGCCGGCGCAGCGACGAGACGCACAACCCACCCGTACGACGATCAGCTCTATACTGCCGCCCGTCGCCCTCGCACGGACCCGCTAAGTCTTTGTTTACGTAAAATAAGATAAATATGGATAATGGCTTCAAAAATTATTATAATAAATAATTATTCTTACAGTTTATAGGTCTAATCCATACCAATATTTTAAAAAAAGAATCATGTAAATATTCCTTGTGGTTTAAAAGAAGATACAAAATTTCAGCCAATAGCGACTTCACTTTAGATTTTTTTTTCACATAGTAGTTAAACAGTTAGAACAATATTATACGTACATTATATAGATAAAATATCAATAAATAGCATATATTTTTTTCGGAAATTTATGTTGATTTATGAAAGAGGAGATAGCCTCTGAACATCCGGTTTTGGCTCTTAGTATCGCCTTAAGGCTTTTTCCTAAAATAAATGATCACTTCGATCAGCATACAAATGCTCTGTTAAGATGGCCTCAGTTGTTTTTTGTGAATTTAAATAACTTTTTTCCGCAACTTTTTCATTTTCTTTTGTTTTGTAGAGGTCGCCACACAAGCTGACGGTACTTTGTGGTCACTTTATGGTAGATCCACTGTGGCCTGTCTGCTGATCTTAGTAGAATTAGTGATAAGAAAGAGATAGAGAAATGCCCAAATTCACCATTTAGAAAGCATCCCATAACTATTATTGTTTTTCTCTTATTAACTTCTAATATTATCTATTACCTACCACTCATATTTCTAATATTGTTTTACTGTAAGAGTATAATAACCATATAATATTATCTCCTTGGGTAACTCAGCTGACATAAATGAGTAAATTATTGTGTAGTACCTATCGAAATAGGTCGCCTAGACACAACTAGACAACACACAACTTAGACAACAATTAAAATAAATTAAAATCTATTGAATAATCTATCGAGATGTTTGCAGCTTCAAGGCCGAACATGCTCTTTCATCATTTTCTTTTATACAAATTCAAAAAGTCAACATTTATATTCGTCGAACTAACTAAAGCAGTAAACAGGCATAATTATATCTCAAAGTAGGAATTAATTTAGACGCCGTGTCGCACATTCTAAGCTCGCCGCTCTGACTCTCAAAACTTATAATTGAATCTCCAATCCTTAATTGAACAGTAACAGTTAAAGTCCAGATTAATAAGGAATTATCCTTGACGGAAGCCGTGGAACGTAATAAATCCCATTGAATTGAGTTTCTTGCCAAACGAATATATAGTTTTTAAAAAATAATTATTAAATTAACTAAACTCTTTCACCAACTACAAGTAAAGTGTTGATTAGTTACTTTGAGAAATAATTATATGTTTTATTAAATTATGCACTCGGTTTAGTGCATCCTTCGATATGCGATTTTTTTTTATCGCAGACCCTAAGAACCACTTTCATCATTTGTCAAGTAGGCTAACCGTCATTAAAGTCACTTGTCACCGGGAATAATTTAGCTGATATACCTTTGTTTACTTGTACCTACGGTAAACATTAAAAAGAAAATAATAAAAAATATTCGCTTATCGAAGGATGCACTAAACCGAGTGCATAATTTAATAAAACATAAAATTATTTCTAAAAGCAACTAATGAACTCTTTACTTGTAGTTGGTGAAAGAGGCCCTTAATATAATAAAATCTAATTAACTTGTAAGGTAAGTAGAAAAAAAAAATCAAATGAGTCGAAGAAACCTACAATAGCTACTCAGGTTACGTAGTACGTAGTACCTACTTACTTACCTATTATAATGCTGACAAAATAACTGACCATAAAATAAGTTAATTTGGTAAAATAACCGAAGTTCGCATCTCACTACGCTCTCTGAAGTAAGTTTGATAAATAATAACATAGTCTCGACAAGAAAATGTCCAAAACTAACTCAAAGAACGCGAACGTCACAGCAGTTATAAGTTATATTATAACCAAGCTAAGTACCTGCCTAACAGTTATACCTACCTACATAACAGACCAACAGTTATACCTACCTACATAACAGACCAAAGTAGGTACTTTTCCGAGATGGACTCTGTAACTAAAGACAAGTTTTCTCAATACTTTTATAAACTCTGTGTCTACGCTAAGTTATAAAAGTTTGGATAACTTTCTGTAATTACCTAAAGTTATTTTTACTAACTTCAGCACAACTATCAAATATTTTTTATATTAGTATTTATAAACGAACTAAGTTACAACCTCCGCATTTAATTGTATCAAACAAATCGAGTCTCAAATCAATGCAAACTTCTAATTCTAAGAAATCAATTTGGAATATTTGTCTTACTTAAGTACTAACAAAATGTTTATTTAAATTTTCTTTATAATAATAACTTTAAAGTTTCAGGTGAACTTTCTTTTAAAGCACATGCGAACATATTCATGGGCCCTAGATGGACCCTAGCCAAGAGTAAACGTATAATCGTAACCAATCACCGCGCTTTATTTCTTTCATTTCGTAAGTAGTACGCAAAGGGAGCGTTTGCATTGGTTTGCTCTTGGCTATGTATGACCCCATTTAGATGCAAGTGCTAAACTTATGTTACCATTTATCATTATAATATTATAAAATGTTGAGACCTAATTAATAAAAATATCTGAACAGAGAAAAACAATGTAATTTGATAAAAAAAAATTTGCTAAATTACAATAAAATAATAAATCCTTTATATTTTTAACATCGAATGTTTTTTTTTATTTCGCCACACTGCCCACTAAGTTAAAATATGTAAGGGAAACTTAAGTATATTAATATCATAAGCAATAAAATGAGCAATGCGAAAATGACAACTAGGAAAAGCTAATTAGCTAATTCATTTATAAATTTAAAAAAAAATTTATAAGAAACTACCACAATATGTATTATAATTTTAAATTTGTCTCACATAACAAATTTATTGTCACTCTATTAGAAAGGGACACATAGCCTCCGTTTAAGGCAGCCTTTGTTTAAGACAATGAAAAAATATACTTTAAGTGTTAGTAATACAGTTCATTTTAGTAAATGTAATTTTTTCAAGCAATCAGTCCTGTTTATATTATCCTACGTCCATGACTACACTAACCATCACTATTCTACATTCTATACAATATTATCTGCTGTCACTGTCAATGTCAAATATCAGTTGTTATGTCCCATTGTCAAGTCAATATAAAACTGTCATTCATCGCATCAAATCAAAATAATAATAAAAGTTGTAACAATTCCGCTTACAAAATTTCAACAAACTTATAAGTTGTTTAAATTTTCGCACTATTATCGAGAGCAGAACCTATTATTATATTAATGAGTTATTAATGTCGTGTTTTGAAAGTGTTAACTTAAATGATAACTCATTAAACATCGTTACATCATGACATCTGTTTGTTTTGGTATATAACGTTGTTAGAATATTAATTTTGTCTAACTTTGAATATAAAAAAATCAAAATGGAAGGTGGAGAATGGCGAAGTAACATTGTTAGCCAGCTACGCACTAGAAATAAATATGAGACTGCGGCGTTTCAAGACTTAATTTCTTTTCGTAAGTAACATAACCTGTAAAATAAGTTTATAGTCTATCTTTATCTTTATTGACTTTGTTTACTTAGTATTGTACATTTTTAACACAGTAATATGACAGTGAGTTACTAAGGCCAAGTACGGTAAATAATACAGAGATAAACATTAAATTGATACAAATAATTTTATAAGAGAAGATTAGGAGGATGTGTTTTTATTAAGAAACATAGGTTAATAATTGGTCTCGCTGCGCTCGACGAGATATTCTAGCTTCTTGGGTGAATTTCTTTTTATGAAGTAGTCCAACAGACAGGCCAATGGTCAATTTGATGGTAGATGGCTACTATCACCTATGCTACAAATGCGTTGCCTGATCATAGTAAATTTAGGGTTAAGGGATTAGAAAAGGATATGGCAATAGGCTCTGGTATCCCTTACTCACTCACAGAAACACAACAGCACATGGGGTGGTCATCTGTAAAGTGTTGGTTAATGCCACCATATGACTGCAAATCGCAGTTTGAGCTGCTCCTACTCTCTTTCTTTGAAAATTTCTTTTCCTAAAGATTCTTCACCTTTCAGAAAGCAGACTTTTTGATAATGTAAACACACTAAAAAACGAAAATCTACAATTGACATTGGCCAATGAACGGATTAGGTTTTCTAATACAGACAGTGTGCTGGCAGGTGGTGGTGAGTTTAAATTCATTTAGTATTTTTAATTTTTTTATGTCATTGTTAAGTATAAAACATAAATACACATTAGATATGGCAAACAGGACTCAGTGTAAGCTAAGGTGATGAATACACGCTACACAAGGGCACTGTTTTCGGGAAAATTACTAGTTCTATGGTATATAACTATTATGGTGACAGAACTATAAAGAAGCGATTGCCATACATTCTAAATAGTTTGCCCGAAGACATAGCAAAAGAGAAAAATAAATGTTAAAAAATAAATTAATGAAATTTTATTTAAATTCATCAATTTAATTAAATATTGAATATATATAAATTATTAAAAATTTCATTACCTCATATATTTATGCTTAAGTCATTTATACTTATTATGATTCCTACTTTCCAGCTGTAGACAAACTGCTTTCCACTTTTATGAAAATGTAAATATTATTAAGTAAGATAACTTTTTATGTATAATAAATAAATAATAAAAAATAAGTAGTTATAGTCTATGTCAAAAGATATGGCTAAGGTGGGTGACACAATTTTCAAAATACAAAGCCCAATAAAGGTAATATTTGAAAGGTAGCCCTAAAAATGTATACTTATTGTAAAAAATACAGTTTACCCACAACTTACAGTAAAGTTAAATTTAAAAAAAATCTCTCCAATTATGTCATTGTTACCATTTGTGTGTGTTCCGCATCATTAATATTTTATTTAGTTTTATAATCTTGATATTTTATTTTATTGACCTAATTTATTAATAATAATTAATAACAATGAGTGATAGTGCTGATGAAGGAAATAATTGGAACATCGTATGTGCAGGTGTTGAACAATTGGGAATTCAACGAGGTACCTACAATCTCAAATGTGTTCACTTTATCTAATAACTTTGAAATTTTATTAAGTTTCATTTGCCTTAGAATATTTATATATATATTTTTTTCTCACAGTCTAATCTTCAATCAGTCCTCAACTTTATTTTTATCAGATATTTTACAAATAATGCCCAGGAGGAAAAGTTTTCCCAATATATTCATAATTTTCCTTAATTTCAATTTAAAGAGAGAGGATATGACATCTATTTTAATTATCTTATATAACCCGTTGTAATTAGCTTTGTAGCGAGCTGAATAGGATGGTTTTTTTTTAATTATTTTTTTCTGTGTGAGGTAGTCAAAGTTACAATTTCTTTCCTGACTATATTCATCTAAAATATTTTATGAACTTCATTGTTGCTGATGAACCAAGGTGCATTGGTAAGAGTTTTCAATATAGTATTTTATATATTTTTATTAATGTAGGTCTTTCTTGTTTCCAGCTGGTAATAATGAAAAAATACAGGCACTTGAACAAAAAATTTTGGCTCAACAAGAAGAGCTTACATCCTTACATAGACGACGAGGTGAAAGTTCACAACAAATTATAAGTTTAAATGCAAAAGTACATGATTCAGAGAAGCAGTTGCAAGTAAAAGATGGGATGTATGTATTGTTGCAATAATTTATCTGTATTGTATTATATAAAAATATAGTGTAGCGTTTGTGGCGATGCTCGTGTTATAGGCGACTGTAGCCACCTACCATCAAGTGGACCGTCAACCTGCTTAATAATATCTAACGCCCTACGCAAAAACGGAATATTATAAGATGTGGTATCATTTTTACTTACATCATTTTACTAACATAGACATTATTATGCTTATGAAGAACTTTTTCGTTTATTCATGAATTATTGGCCGGTAATGATACCGTTTCATAAGCGAATGCACTGACTTTTTACAGAATCGCAGACTTCACAAGCGTGATAGCGTCCCTCCGAGCCGAAATAGACTTGTACGAAACTAATATGAATGAATTAAAAGAACTAAATCAGGTACTGCGAGATGAACACCAAGCGCTACAAATGGCCTTCACCGCTATAGAAGACAAATTGAGAAAAGCACAGGTGAATACACTTTTGGTCTTCACATTTGATTAATGAACAATTATAGTGGATTTCTGTTATAACGACGGTGAAGGGATCACAATATTTCCGTCGCAATATAAGGAAATCGCTACAACATACATAGATAGCAAGAAAGAAAGAAATGCACGACTAGACTAGTCAGTTTTAAGTTTTCCTTTAGTTAGTTAGATCAAATTTAGTATAATGTGTCTCGGTTTAGATATTTATTGGAAAATGAAACAAATATGTGCATTTTGTATATTTGCATTTTCGATTTAGTCGTAATTTTTAAAACAAACGTGGGTATGCCATGATTTTTTTTTGCCCATCAATCTTTTTATATTAGTGCTGTCCTACTACTCATTTAGCTTTAAAAATGTGCACATAGAATTTCCTGCAAAAATAGAGAGGTGTTGCAAATCAATATATTAAAGTACTCAAAATATTATAGTAAAAGTGTGCTATAATATTTTGGGTAGTAATTATAGAGTTATTTGTTTACATCATTTACAGCACATCACAGGATATTTATTACGATGTAATAATAAAGTTTATTTGGCAATTTAGTTTTTATTCGTTTTATAATAAATAATTTATAAAAAAAAATAGTTGTTAATGTTGATATATGAGTTCCTAACAATAAAACATTTTCACATTATTATTTGGCAATTCATGTTACTATTATAATATTGTTTGTTTACACAATGTTACAATTTTAACATAGTAATCCCAGTTAGTTCGACACAATTTATGCCTACCTCCGAATCTTGATGTTTTTATAGCTTCATTTATATTGTGGCAAGTTGCCAAGCCAAATCGACTTTTCGTGCGTTGTAATATTCAGTATGCTTCATTACTGATTTCAATATTATACAAATTGTTTAGTAGCCCGCCTCCGTCTTCGCACGGATGCATTTTATTCTGGTTTAATTAGAAAAAGTAACCGGAGTAGAAAAAGTAAAATTTAAAAAATATATATTTGAAGACCGGCAGACAGGTTGACGGTCAACGTGATGGTAGGTGGCTACCTACCATCACCTATATAATACAAGCAACGCCACAGGTACTACAAAGTGCAATAGTACACAGCTGACTATAGTAGGATAAAGGATAAGGGATTGTGAAGGAATAGGGAAATTTGTCATCTCATTGGTGCTGTAATTGGTGTGTCAGCCGAAATACCCTGTAAATCTTATATCATAAATAATTTTAACACGTGTACTGTTGGTGTATCTTAATTAAATTTAAAAAAACTCATTATTAATTTACACAATGAAATTGAACCTAATTAAATCGAACCTTGGTTATTTAGTAAACTAGATATAATATTATCTAAGTCTGTGATAAACACCAAAACCACAGTATCATACATTTTAAAAATTCTTCACTATTTGAAAGCTAAATTAGTACGATTTACTAAAGTTATCGTTTTTTTATAATGTACCTAATATTTATTATTATATTATTTAATAATTGTTTTCGCAGCAACCTGTATCTATGAAGATAAATGCTTTACAGTCTTCATGTGATTACAGCGCTCGTAAAATATTTTTATGTTTACATCTAGAGTAACACCAACTCAGTTGAAACAAAAACGTCCATTGTGTCACGTGCTCGTCGAGAATTTTATTCACTGCCAAATTCTATACGTGTGAATGAAAGTGCACTGTATACAATCTTTAATGAATATGCGTAAACTATTTAAAAAGGTGTAATTTTTTTTTTAAATAATACTAATAAAACAATACGAGTTGTGTGATAATAAAATATCTATGCTCAATTTTCAATATTCCAGGACGAAAATCGAGTTCTGCTCGACAGGCTCATGAAGTACAAGGCGAAAGATGCTGACAAATTGAACGAAGAAAATGATCACTATATCAAGTAAGATTTGAATAATTGATTATATTATATTTTTTGTACGTTTTGTTCTGCATGATTTTGTTGACTTGTGTTTTAGAGTTGATAAGAAATTGGTTTTTTTTTTAATGGCACACAGCCTGGTCACCGCTTATATGCCAGCTAAAAAAATTAAATATACATGGACATGACATGTTATTTTTTATCAATAATAACTATGTAACAACTGAAATATTGAACGAGATCAATTCACATTGAAGCGCAACGCAATTTCAATAGGTTTTTTATTTACCAGTCTTGTATTTCAAATTCTATGCAATATTGAAATTTTCTCTTATTTATTTAACATAGGTTAATCTTAAGAATTTCTTAGCCACTTTCCTGACCAGGCCTACAGAAACAGAACATATAATATTGTCTTGAAACAATACCTCATTTCAATAGCCTACAATCTTTTTTTGTCTCCCATCGTCAATTTAACAAGCCTTTGTCTTTATCATTATAAGATTATTTTTGTTTTTATATTATTATATTATTTTTATTTGTTAAAAGATTGATGGTAGGTTGCTACCGTAACCTAAAACACAATCAACGCTACAATCACAATCAGTGACTTGCGACCGTAGTAGGATTTGGATAAGGGATTATAAAAGAACAGGGTAAAGGGCTCTGGCAACCCTTTCTCACACACTGAAACACAGAAGCACCCGTGCTGTTATTTCACGCTGGTCTTTTGTAAGGGGATGGATATGGTCAAGGACTGAGAAAAGCAGTGGGTCCTGTCGTTATAATATAACTAAATAGTTATTATTGATAATAAGCTGTTATTTCATCATGATTCATTCATGATAAGTAGATGCAAAGCAAAACATACAGAATAATAAGCCCTACTGTTTGCAAGTAGTATAATAATTTGAAAATCTTAGTCTCGGCTTTAATGTGAATTGACCTCTATTTTTTAATATGTATGTAAATTTAGAAAATTTGTCCTAATAAATTGTAGATCGTTCACTGCACTGTAGATCTACATCTGTAGATTATTAGAAATACATTAAAGGTTGAGGTAAACGGAGCCTTGGGATGAAAATTGATCATAATGTGTTATGCACCCTTCGGTTATTATTTGTCTTAACTTGGGGGACTTAAACTTAAAAAAATAAATATTAATTAATATTTGTTGATTTGAAATTAGTATTATTTTGTTCTTATTTAAATTGTTTAAAAATTTTTAATAACAATTTATCAAACTATCTAAATCCTTTTTGCAATAAATTGTGTCGAATTCCAAAATTCAAAGCTCAACAGAGAGTTTCATCCCAGGAATTGTTTTTGTTTAGTGGTGACTTGACTTTGAATAAATTGAATGATGTGGTGGTTTTATTTATTTGTGGTGAACGAGTTATAAATTTATATTAACATGAAAAACGAAGAATAAAAAGGAACAAGAAAACACTTTCATTTGTACAATGCGATATATAATTGTGTTGTCATCATTATAGTAATCGTGTGTGTGTCACGAGGATAAGCCAGCTTGCATAATTATTTATCCTCCCTTTTTTGTTTTTGCTTCTTTTTGTTTAATTTGTTCAACAGGTCAAGCAACCCTACCGCGTTTTTCATCAACACGTTTGGTAGAGTTAGTTTTGGGTGAGTTTGAAATAATGCGAATGAGAATGTGGTGGTTTGAAGGCATTGTGGTGTTCATTTTGAACATTCCCTCATGAAAATGGCCTAATACATGTCTTAACTGCACTCTAAAAACTGACCCATACTTTTTCCTTGTTTTTTTTTTAAAAAATATGTTCAGTGTTCACTGTAAAATTGTGGTTTGATGAAAGAACGGGTACTTTTTTTTTTGTTAATCATTAAAGGTTTGGTTTTTGCCCATATAAAGTCGAAGTCGTCATTTAGATTTCCAAAAGCTCAAGTTTTCGTACAAACATTCTTTTCGTTTTAATATACTAACGACATGCTAATATAAATTGATCTGCTGGTATGAGTCATTCGAAATTACTTTGCGCTTTCAAAATACTTAAAGGCGACTAACTTTTAGTTCTAAGCAAGCTAGCTGTTTCCTGCAACTTCTCCCGCATGAAAAGCAGCAGGTTGGAACCACAGATGTCACGTAACAATACTTATCTAGCGATACAAGGAGGTTTGATATGAGGAAAATGAAATGTTCTATCGTTAGTACTATGAAGGGAAAAAATAAATGAAAACAAAAAAGAACCACTTTGTTTTATAGTATATGCCTGTTTTTATATTAAATACTAGCTGTGCCCGTAACTTCGTACACGCCGTAGTTCGTTTTTTTAATCTCACAGGAACCTATTAATATTTTTCCAGGATAAAAAGTATCCTAAATGTTAATCCATTTAATAAACTATGTATATGCCAAATTTCATCCAAATCCGTTCAGCATTTTCAGAGATTAGCGTGCATAAACAAACAAAAATTTTGAAAAATATATAATATACTGTACATTATATATCACGGCTCTTTTATGATTTTAATATAATATGTATACCTAGATTAAGTAGCATGTCGTTTGTAATTAAAATGAAATATTATTCTACATCTATTCGAATACTTTTATTACTGTTGTTTAACTTCAGTGTGATTTTCTCTTTTTTAGTTCCCATATCAAAAATGGGAATCTATCACAGTGTGTTTGATTATCACGAAATACAACTATTCCATTGTGTTTGCTCATTTCTATGGGGTTTGAATCTTCTTAATCCTAAAAATATCTTTGGATCCCATGGGATCCTAGACGTGGGAGCCAAGTGGCAATGTTTTTCACTTACAGTTTTAATGGCAACCGTAAGCTATCCCCTACAACTATGGAGGTTTGCTGGTTGAATTTATTGAAAAAAGAAACCACGATTGTTTTCTGTTTCATACCTAACATTGGAACAAAATCATGCAATCAAATGCCATACATATCATACATAAATACGTTAAAATCAATACATTAATAATAAGTATACCGTTGCTATATTGTACATTACATTTTATAATGTAAATAAGTTAATTTTTGCATGCAATTTTGCTAGTCTGATCGAAGAAATAGCATGTCTGCGGATGTTATAAATTATGCATGTTTACAATACGGTATTACTGGCAGTATAATATTATACAATGGTGAATTTTCTGATGAATTTTCTTCTTCATGCCTACTACGAGTTTTTACCAACATACTTCGTGCCGCAGATGCAAAATTCATACGCATTTAATGTATAAAATGACCGTGCGCATGGTTCGGAGGGGTTGTCTATGTGTTACTTTATCCAACGGATGCAAGAACTTGCAAACAATATCCCTTCTACTGTGACGGCCTTCTTTTAATGGGCTATCATGTGAAATCTATGATTACAATTCGTACCTTTAAGAGACCGCAGACAGACCTTTGGCGTTAAACAAATCGGCTTAATACTTGTTAGAGGCTCTTGAATCTGGCAATAAACTGATAGATTTATTTCCCGCAATAAATTGTAAATCAAATGTAAATTTCCTAATCGTCATATATTTCGTTGGATTACTATGAAAATATATATTTTAAATTATAGAAATACGAATGGAATTTAGCCTCTGGCACCAGTAAATCTGCGTTTTCCATCATTTGTATGGACTTTATAAATGCTTTTATGCTGTGAAACATAGCTCCTTGGTGAACGTTTGTTGGTACTACATAATATATTAAATATACCCTTACAAATGTAGGTATCGAAACGCAAACCAGACAAAATAACCCACACACTGGGCTCTCGAGTTCCTTAGTTTTATGCCTCTATCATATATATATATTTCCCCCATTATACAATTTAACTATAAATATATGAGTACATTCAATAGTCACCTTGTTCATAGTCCACGTAATACCGTGTGTCGGCTGCTCTATAAATGCCTCGGTTACGCTTGCAACATTGCTGCAACAATTAACGCATGGTTTGGAAATAATGTAAAGATTATGTACGGCATAGTCAAGGAATCTTGCTGATTGCAGTTATGATTGCAATGTGGGATAATTTTGTGTAATTTTTTTTTTTACAGAAAAAAGACCGACAAACTCCGTAGAGATCTAGAAGAGGCTGCAAGAGAAGGTAGCAGTAGAAGTAGTATCGGATCTGTGAGTTCATTAGAAGAAAAGCTCGATCTGGCATCGTACTATACCACTGTATTGCCTTCTAAAGTAGCGCTCAGATTTGTAAGTACATAATAACAGATTAAAACAAAGCATAATCGACAAAATTTACATTAGTCTTGTGGAAAAATTAACACATTAAGTTTTACGTCCGGATAAACAATTTGTATTAGATCAGTAATGAACCAAATTTGAATAAATAAAAAAATACTTTGAAAGTATTTTAGATATAGCGCCTCTTTCACCATCTGTCAAGTAGGCTAACCGTCATTTAAAGTCACCGGTCACCGGGTATAATGGAGCTCATATACGTTTGTTTGTACGGTAAAAGTTCCAAACATTAAAAAAAAAATTCGGTTATCGAAGGGTGCACTAAACTGGGTGCATGATTTAATAAAACTTAAAATTATTTCTAAAAGTAATTTATCAACACTTGTAGTTGGCGAAAGAGGCCCTTAACCTTATTATTTTATTGTAACTTATTTACAAAGTCGTAACAAAAAATAT
The DNA here is from genome assembly GCA_947623395.1 of Synanthedon tipuliformis. Taxonomy (NCBI): domain Eukaryota; kingdom Metazoa; phylum Arthropoda; class Insecta; order Lepidoptera; family Sesiidae; genus Synanthedon; species Synanthedon tipuliformis. The sequence goes on along the minus strand of OX392417.1, from coordinate 5,851,460 downwards.
TTAGAAAATTCTCGACCGTGTCGACTATATTATATTTTATTTCTATTGAAAATAAGATTTTTTTTAAGGTTCTAGTTGTTCTGCACAGTAATTTTTGATGGAATGTAACCAATCGTTACATATTTTGGTAGAAATTAACAGCAATTAAAAACATTTACACAGTAAAAAAAAATATAGAACATTAGGTAGCATGTAGCCTAATTTATAACTACAAAATATCAGTCTTCTAATATTGACAACAGTAACATTTCTGACTCCTTTGATTGGTCTGTTATGTTTGTAAAACATGGTTCGTTATCCATCATGAAATAGTTCTTTTATTTATCTAAAACAATGTTTCAAAAGGAAAATCTTATACATAAATATTTCCACTTCTGTCGAACTGTTTTATATCTTTATAATAATTTGGTCAGGACGCTCACGACGGAGAGGTGAACGCCGTAAAATGGAGTCCGACGGATAAAATAGTTGCGACCGGTGGAGCAGATAGAAAGGTCAAAATGTGGGACGTTTCGAAGAGTAAGTATTTTTATCGTACTGTATAACACATGCTTTTTATAGAAAATGTAAACAAAGCTACTGTATATTGGACAAATAGTCCACTTCATGTTAAGTAGATACTGTCGTGTATATATAAACGTATGCAACACGTTAGCGCCGCCTGCAAGCGCTTTGTAAAAAAATTTAAAACTCATACAAAGATAAAGGATAAAAGAGTGTAGAGGAATGTGGTATATTTTTTGCAAATTATATGAAAAAAAAATCATAATTTTTGAAATTTTATCTTGGCGCCGAAACGCCCTGTGAGTGGTTGCAACTCTGATGACGTCACACGCTAGTAAACATCAGATATCGAGTAATAAATAGTGTTTATTCACTTAATATTAGTTATCTGTGTCATCGTTCTGTTCTGTTGTGTGACGTCACACGTATCAAAGACCAGCGACAATACAGACAAAACAGCGTTTTTGGCGACGTTTTACGAAATTTAAACATTAACATTGATTTTTTTATTAATAATACAGTAGATTTCCGGGAAATATCAATGTAGTGTCCTTATATTTTGTAATAAGGAATAGTTTAAAACGATTTTCTAAAATTAGTCAAATACCGGACAGGATTGTTTTGTTTTCCAGTGGGTATGATCGAAAGCCGCGGCTCACTGGTCGGTTCAAACGCTGCCGTGATGTCGGTAGACTTCGATTCAACTGGCGCATACATAGTCGGAGCTTCTAACGATTTCGCGAGCCGCGTTTGGACCGTCGCTGACCAGAGACTCAGGGTAAGTTACACGTGACCGCATGTGACGTGTGTTTCGGATATGTTTCTTTTTATTTATTTATTTTCAGATTAATAATGAAATTTAAGATAAAAATATTTCGATTTATTTCAAATTAAATAAGTGCAAATTTAAGAGTATGTTTGTTACCTATACTATTTTTTTTAAAACTTGTCGATAATGTAAACAATAAGTTATATTAAACGTCAAACGTGCAATCGTGCAAACGTCAAATATAATTTCAGTTTTTAGTGAATTTATTTAGTTTTAATGATATGAATATATTTTCTTGCGATGATAAGAAAGTTAATACTTTATGGAGGAAATCAAATTTCATGGTCTAATGTTTTAGAAATAATGACTAAAAGTGTTTGTTTACACTATCGACAATTTCTAAACAAAAAAGGTATAATTTTTTTTAATCTTGTTTTGTTATCAATCGGAAGCAGAGAACACGTTAAGACTAAAATAGGCTGTGAGACATACATAGCCTTTATCACAGTGAGCTAATGTGGCTTTCTTAAATCGGCACCATAATGGTTTAAAATAAATTATTCACAAAAAAAATTTTATGATAACAATGTAAATATATTAAAAAAATAAAAAGCTATAAAAGTCACAAGTGACATTTTATTACCGTGGCGCTTTAAAAATTATATGTCCCATGCGAGACCATTACGTAAACCAGTTTAATTATTATTTAACTGCTGAGAACACAGTTGAATGTTTTAATAACGTGTATCTACACGTTATTAGAACATAATCGTAATCTAAGTGAAAATAATTCATCACAGCGACCACCCACCCGGCTTATATTAATTCCAGTTAATGAGACGAGACATGTCGGGGCTAAGCTACTGTATCACATTGATAATATAATATAATAATATAATATATTCACACATTCCACACAGCACCATCTAGTTCCAAAGTAAGCAACTTAATGCTTGTATTATGGATACCAGACAGTTGATATACTACATACATTACTTTTTTTTGTAAATACATACATATTATAAATACAAAACATCTATGACTCAGGTACAAAGGTAAATGTTAACACATTTTTAAACATTTGCCCCTAGCGGGATTCGAACCCGCGACCGCTTGGTTAACAGCTAGGGTTACTAGCCACTAGACCAAACGTGTCATATTTTTTGGTTTCGTTTTTTGTTTTAACATAAAATATATAGCTAAAGCATATTTCTGGCAACACTAAACACGGGTGTTGTTAAATTATGACATGTTGATCTCGTTCAAAGGATAAAGATGAAATGATAGATAATAATTTTTATTTGTTGTTGAAAGTTTGTTGAATAATAGTGATTAGAGAAAGATTGCATTAAAATACTATGAGTGATCCACAGTAATTATAACATCTACTGTCTTTTTCGACGGTAAGGAATATGCATTACGTTTTCTGTTTTTGACTATAATATGTAGCAATGCTAAAATATCTAAAGATGAAAAGCCACACGGTTATGTTTCGCCATTATTTGAGTATTACTTTAATTCTTCGCCATCATCAATTTTATTGTTATGTCTATTCACAGCAACAAACTAAGTGGAACGACTAATATACTTAAAGCTATGGAATTAATTTGTATGAGCAATCATGACGGAAAATATCGACTTCTGCTATTTAAAAAGTTTTAGGGTCTTAATAAATTAATATTAAACCATTGAACACAGTAAAGTACAGAGGATCAGACAAGCCTGAGCCCTTTATTATATAAAATAATTACTATATAAAGAAAAATAAATATTGTACATAATTTAATACTATGTAATTAGTAATTAGTCTAGTATTAATTATGACATATTAATACACTAATTAGTGGGGTGCTAATATATGACTTAACTTTTGAACTATTTGAATGGTGTATTATTATGTGTTTTGATTATGACTGACAATCTCTTTCTCCAGTGTCTTTCTTTTTCTCTCTCCAAACAAGGAATGGCGTGGGTAGTGTTTATTCTAGTAAATACAAAGTTATAAATATTAATTTAAAGTTATAATATTACCATGTTACGTTATCAAACTTGTCCTGAGGATTACAACACATCAAAACTATCTGTGTGCCAAATTTCATCCAATTGTGTTAAGCCGTAGACAAACCGACAAAAAATTCTAAAAACTGTTTTTTTGACCTCGGTTACATATAGTACACAAGGTGTGCAAATTGTTATCATTTTCTTTTTGAAAAATATTTAATGTGCAGACACGGCTTGTTTACGGTTTTATATAAATTTATAGATTATATTGTCTGTTCATTGCTATTTATAGACATTATATTAAACAAATAATTACTTATTAAGAATTTAATGCGCAATGAAATTTCATTAATAATTCAATAATTAAAATTTTTACGACCTCGAACTATTCCTTTGGCGTAAATATTCAAGTACTGAATTGAATTGATTATATCTTAAGATGGCTAGTGTAATTAAATGCTTAATTTTCATCTAGTCTATCTAGATAATACGTGTTGGTTTTTAGGTAGTCGTTTTGCTTGATAAGTTGCAATTAACATTTTGATGTTAAATAATTTCAAGCTAAAGTTAGATTACAATGCGAAAAATGCGACTTTTATCTCACTTGAAAACCAAGACATAAACGGATCTAGCATGCATGATTAACTTTTTTATGATTTTGTGTAAATACTATCGCACACTTTTGTTTTTCGTATCGGGTGAGGTAAGTACATTTTTTTAATGAGTTAAATGCACATAGTCTAAAAAGTTAAAAGGTGCTTTTGAGCGTTTAAAAGTTTACATACATACTTATTCAAATAAAAGAAATTATTAAGTTGAAAAATGTCTTTGAAATTATACAGTACATAATTGGTTACATAATTGAATGTATAAAGTGTTCGGATTAACAATAATAGCGGACGTCAGTTCGGACAATAATGTGGGACGAGGAGGGAGGTGCGCGGAGCCCCGCGGGGTCACGAACACGAACCTCTATTAGTGGATTGTTAGCGCGCGTCGGCGCTTCGTGATCGCCCACTGATCACTTCCGACATCCTGCGAGGATATTCGCCTCTCGTCGCCCGTTTACACGCATTGTTAAACGAAAAGACGTCCCGTTTCATCGCCTCATATCTTTAAGATCAAGACGACTATTAACGCATATATCGAGGTTGAGTTTCCGCGGAGTTTCTCACATACATTTGTATGGCGAATCGCACACTTCACTACCGGTATCCAAAAAAAGTAATATATTTTTTAATAGATTTGTTATCCTCGTAAGCAACCTTTTTATATAGGTTGCTATTTTCGATTCCCATGTCCCACTAATTCGACCAGCAGAAGTCGGTACCGTCCTCTAATTTACATTGGTCGTAATATTCTTTACAAAGGCACCATGATGTAATTTATTATGAATGCTTTATTTTAATTTAAAAAAAATTAATGGTCCTTAAATTTCTGTTTTGATTACCTACTCAAGCGATACATTAAAATTATTAAAATTTACTATATCAATCATCAACCAGTTTGTTACATTGTAAGTTCACAAATTGGAGGTAAGGGTTATTATTCACTCACCACCAGAGTCGACACCCACTTGATGTTTTCGAATACTCGTCTCGTCATCCCAGACCCTTGTGCAATCACGCGATCGGGACTTCAACGTCAACAAATTGAAGCGACCGCCCACTCATTTGCGGACTAAGCGCGAAAAAATAAACTGGAAGAGCCTTGTAGGCGGAACTTGTACATATAAATGATATTAAATACCCTACACTCACCACACAGACGAGTGTACTTCGCGCGTTGATCATAAATCAATAACCCCCGGGGTGCAGCAGATGTATTTAGTCTTTATGCCTTAATAGATAGGCAATTTACCACTCGTGTATGTGTCTAAGCACCTATTTGTACCTCAATTAAGTGATAGATGACGTTGACATTTTATTCCCTATAGTGCTGTTTGGCTGGCTCGTAACTAGCGCTTATTTTATTTATAGTCTAGGTACTGACAGGTGTTTTTTGTTTTTTTTTTTTTTGCATATGTGTTCTAAAAATGCAACATTTATTATACTTATTTATTGGCTTGCATTATTTTGAGCAATCATAAATACATTCTTTTGGTCGTATTTAAATTACGTACCGTATCTTAAGTACAGTAGTATAGAATGCCGATCAAATTTCTAGAGATATTAAGGGTTATAATAATTTTCAAAATATTTTTACAAATATTTCATGAAATTAATAGGTTATAATTATAATTCGCATTACTTACACCCTAACTTTTATATATTTACATACTTACATAGAAAATCTGCTCTCTCTTCTTTATAATATTAGTTACCTATAGATTTTAAAATATTGCCTACATGTACATCAACTTAATTTCAGTATATATAATATAAAGACAGAATAACTCATAACATGCAAAGGCCAAAAACAAACAGATCCCTAATAGTATCGCATTGTGTATTGCTCTCTCTACTAAAATATCCCACATCCAGTTTCACTACGGCCGTGGTGATAGTTTCTCTGTTTGCTTTTGAGTCGGAAAACCATCTGCGTGACTCGCAGAAGGATTGCGATGCAAATAAGAGCACAAATTACACTGGCAACATCCTTAGTCGGCGCCGGCCGATCGTTCCGTAATGAACAGAAATCGATTGCATTGTGAGACGAACGCAACAATTTTGTATGCAAAACTGATTTACGATCCGTTAAGAGATCCCTCAACAAACTCCTTAAACGTCCATATCTCGTCATTACGTCCCTCCAATTCGAGAATAACTTACCCCGGTTAATGTTGATTTTGCCCGTAAAAGGCGTCCGTGCACTCGACACTGTAATCTTTTTTAAATTTATCGTGTATCAAAGTTGCCATTAATATTAAATAGCCAATAGCATTTGTGCCCAGCCAACGCTTTGGGCAGGTGGGGCTTTAAATAATTTTTCAAATTACCTCAACTATCTATTCAATTCATCCCTTTCAAATAAATTATAGCTCCTTGTACAGAGTTTCAAAATGTGGATATAAATGTAGTATATATTATAATAATTTAAAATTGCTATATTATTTTCTATTCCATTTTTTAACGTATTATTTAAATCTGTTAAAATACGAAATATATATTTTTATTTAAATATATTTATTAAAAATTGGCGTCAATATCGCCGTGGCGGCGCCACTTTTACACTGTGCGTTAATACTGCACTCTGCCATTTATAATATACGTACGAGTAAAATGTTTACTATAAAATAAAAGAAGTGTGAAAATGCCGTTACAACACACTATGCGGCTTTATATTATATTTTATAGTCGCAATTAAGTCATAAAAGCCGATAATTACTCAGAAATACATCCGCCGATGAATAGAAAAAAATGGCTATTTTGATGCGATAGTGTTTAAAATGCATCATATTCACTACAAACTTTTAACATTCCTTCTTATGCCATACATTTTTATACAATTCACTTTTGCTATTATTAGGCAAGATGCCTATAGTCAATATATTTTACGTATTTTACATACATTAAGTATATTTTACGATCTAGTACTGCTTTTTAATGTAAGAAGTCATTGGCTACAGTTCCAAAGCACAGTATTTATCGCGTGGAAGACTTAATTATTAAAATGTACATTATTATTAAAAATACGTCTGTTAGTTTATTCTTCGGCATACAAACGCTTGATGGGAGCTTATTATAATTATTATCTACAGCTATTGTACTCGTGTTTAGTGCGTGAGAACAAACAGCCATATTAATAATTAACGACGAGTCCGTGTCAAAGGTTTTATTCACATAATCTTTGTTCAGAGGTTAAGGGATAATTTAATGAAAACGATTCTTTGACAGAGTAGGCTTAGCGATTGATATACCTACTCGTTATCCATCTTTTCATTATGTATTCTCTTTAACAAAATTATTAAATATCTTCACACATTGATTTTTATCGTATGTTCTCTCAAAGCTTAGGTCTCCGTGGCACTTAAGTAAATAAAAAATGTATAAATATTTAGGAAGGAAAGTATTATAAGTCTTCATTGTTTGCGTTTACTTTCCTTTTCCCAGCGAAAGTGTGTGCTGGTTCATGTTTAAAGCATTGGATAATGCCTCAACCTGCAACAATGGCACCGCTTTTTTAAGACCTACTAATATCTTACCCATTCAGATCTAAGTATACCTGCGTATAAAAATGAATAAAAGGAAGAATTCATTCTGCGTGCCACTTTTTTTTTCTGTAAATTTATTGTTCATTTAGTGGTCATTGCGCTCTTTGAGTTGTTACCCGCGTGACTCATTTATTGTAATACTTAATCAGATTACATATTTCATGAGAACCATGAGCCCGACGGGCCAATATTTCATTTGTGTCGCGATGCCAAGCGTGAGATACTATCTTCAACTATTCGTTCAATAAGTGGGAATAGCAATGAGTTAACATGAAAGGGGCCGATATTGATCGGGCCAAAGGATCTTCCCTCAACTTGTCGAGGGTTTTCAAGGACGTTCCTTTTACGGTCCTTGGAATATTTTATGTCTTCTTCTTATACGCCTACCGTATTGTGAGTGATGGCTGCCAATCTTCAATATTCCGGTTCGCTTTGTGTGTCGTTGTTTCAGTATACACTCACCCGGGAGGCAGAGCTTGGTGGCCGCTTCTGTCGTCCAATTTTATGAATATTTCATGTTATTGTAAACGACTTTATCTTTGCAAACATTGTTGCGTACGCTCTCTTAGCTTTATGTGCCTATAAAATTCTTTGAAATAGTCACATTGGCGACAAGCAAAGATTTAAATAAAATTGTGTCCAAGTCCTAGAGTACAGCTTGTCATAAATCTTTTTTTTTTTTTCTTCTTATCCTGTCGTTACGTTTGTGGTGGAGTTTTTTATGCGACTATTTGTCACAAGTTATATTATCAAGTCCAACAACAACGATTTGGAGCGTCATTCGCGCGTCGCCCACCCAACTTCACGGCGAAACATTTATCATTATTGCAAATTCTTAAGTCGAATGAGTGTAATGGGTTTAAAATCAGCATCATATAGATAGCATATCTATACTATCTAGAGACTTATAGATTGCAAAAATTGCTTTGATTGTTGTATATATTTCCTAAATACAATATGAATTATATTTATAAAAACAGAGGGCGGATTTTGTATGTTTGTTTATATGTGAAGGAAAGCACTGCATCTATGTATTTGAAAAATATTTACACTAAGTATTTGAAAGGTACCTTATTTTAGATGGACATCTTTACATAGTATAACTTGAAGTCGCTTTCTGCGTCTGTCTGTATGGCCGCTAACTCTTTCTAAACCACGCAACGGGATAATGATGCGGTTTTTTGAAATCAATCAAAAATAGTTCATGTGTAATATTATTAATAGAATTTCAATTTTTTTTTAATATATATATAGTTTTTTTTCTATAAATTGTAAATTAAAGTTTCATGTACCTACACATACTGCCATGCCACCTTTAGTAATTAATAGAACATAAAAGTTTTAATAATGTATGTGTACCTATATCTTAAAATATATATAGCAGTGTTCCTTCTGCAATCGTTATCTGAATCTGCACTTCTAAATGTGGCAAGAAAAAGGCAATTTAGCTAGTAATGGCAAGTGTGGCTTGAGTGTTGTCGCGTGCCGTCGTCTGCGCAGGCCGATGTAATCGCGAGCACGAATGCCGGCCAAGACGTGAGGCGTGCCCCTTCACACGTGATTGTCTCACAGAGAACATTTAGTGATTCCATCTTCAAGATGTGTGCAATGTTTGCCCTTTTCACACCGGACAAGATTAACTCCAATCTCTAAGTACAATGTAAATGCCGACATTCACATTCTTATTTAAATGTGCTATCTTGACGTTTATTTTCAGTAGTTTCTAAATTCAGTTAAATTGTACTGTTCGCATAGTACAAATAAAAAAATGCTACTTATAGTAAAGCCAAGGAGACAGCTCATACAGTTTAAGCAAACCTGGCCTGTTCCCTCACACGAAGCAGCCTTTTGACAACCCTCAAAAGTTTGTATACATTCTTTGCGTTGAGTCATTGGCCTTGCTTTAGTTATCAGTATTAGCATGTCATTTAATGGCATGTTTCATGGTGGTCATGTTGGTACTTTTCAGGATACATAAAAGAAATAAAAGTATTAATAATTTTAAAAATTTATTTATCGGTAATGACAAATACGAACGGACGGAATACAGAATACAATTAGGTACTATTCATATTGTTTTATTGTTGTATGTATTAACATCTCTGAGTTGTATGATTTATAAGGCACTTTTATAAGCATTATAAATTAAATTCTGTTTACATTAACACATTTATAGTTCGTAAGCTAATTAATAAGTTTAGGTATTTATTTATATTAGGAATTTATCAAATAGGTATATTTCGTTGCAACATAAATTATGTAAAAAGAAAACTATGCTAGATAAAATAAATTACGATGTCGGGACGGCCGTCAATCCATCGTTTCTTGACTTAGGTCGCACGTTCGGTTTAACTACTTAAAAGGTACTGAAATGTTACTTTTTACTTAATCACTATAATAAAAATCAGGCTTAAACTATTTATTAAAGATATGGTACAATACGTTATCGGACGTCCGGAAGTGGATATCCGACCGTAAAGTGAACGAATGGGCGACGTGATCTCGATAACGACCCGGCCGCGGTCCCGTCGCCGACGCAATAGGCGGGGACAAGCGAGCGTCTCTATTCACACTATGCCTTGCAGCTCACACTCATCCACACACATGCACGCTCTTCTGGTCGTCCCCGCCTGTGCGTCGCGCGCGCCTGCGCCCTGCACCCGTACGTAGCGAAGTGCGCGGGAGCGCTCGGATCTAACCATTAAACAGCCGCTATCACCGTCCCACACTAACCATCCAGGTGGGACAAGACGGAGGCTTTTAAACTAAACGAAATAAACTATTATTGCGAACGCGGATCACGTCGACACGACTACGATGACTTAGAAGTGCCTCTGGTGCGCACGGGAGAAATTGGCATCGTAGACCTTGCAGAGGGCCGAAGGCGCATTGGGTCCGGGTAGGAGTTCCGCTGCCTTCGCGGCCGCGCGCCGTCGTTGCCAGCTGCACGTCCACGCCGCTAGCACGACTAGTTGAGCTGCCAGGAAAGCTGCCGCCGCCAGCATCGCTCCTGCCGCGTTCACGCATGTAACGTCCGTCTCTCTAACGTATACGGTGTCCTCGGTAACATTCTTAGCGCGTTGCTTGTCGAAGCCAAACTTGTCGGTGATTTGAATCGTCTGCACAAGAAGCATGTCGTCGGTGGGCGCCGCCGGTGTCGAACGCCTCTTCCTGCGTCCGTAAGACATGACAGAGCGCAGCTCGTTTGGTCCGCCGTCGCATTGCACCGGCTCGCATGTAGGCATACACGGAGTCACTAAGGCTCGGAACTGAACCACTTCGGACGAAGGGAACTTGAAAGCGTCGAAGTGTGACAGCAACATCTGAAATTGAATAAATTTAATTGAAACAACCGTATTTTATTGCCATTGACTCCACGTCTGGGCTCGTTAATGTGGAACTGTGAATAATTTCAAAGCAGAAGATTTATTTTAATGTCATTGCAAAACTTATCTTGTAATTGTGTTTATGACATGATTTAAAGACCGACCGCCATTTCTAAGTATTGAAAGGAGTAACTATGGACACATTTTATATTTCCGTCGTATTTTGCAAAAGCTATTGGTGTTAATTATTACTAATGTTATTTAATGACGTCATTAAATTGGATTTCTCTCACCTTTCCGCTAGACGTCGATTTGAATAAGGGTCCCATAATGAAGTGGTCCGTTGGGCAGCCATCGCTATCAATAAGAGTAATTTCACTGGAATCGACGCCGTCCATTGCAACCAATTCGCGTACAAATATTTCGAACGGTGAATTCGGATCCATGATTTCGAATCGGAGTGCCTAGAGGAGGGAAATCATCGATTAGTCTGCTGTTTTAAAGAAATTAGAAAATTTAGTTGAGAATAGAAAATATTTCCTTACCAAAGGATCTCCAACTTCGGCAGAAGCGATCACGTCATCTCCGCTTCTGTCAGTAATCCTCATAGCTACATTGGGTGAGTCAACAATGACCTCCTCCGACAGTCCCGTTTGGATGTCACCGTGAATTCCGAGGTCGACCTCATTTGCTACGGTCTTGTTAGTCAAGTCATACTGGCATGTCACCGCCAGGCCAAGATCAGACGACGTAACGATAGTGTCATGATGTTGGATAACGACATCATTTAAATATCTGCAAGTTTCAATGAAAAATTACCATTTTTCGTTTTGAAAGGCGCTCAGTTAACATGATTCTTTAAAAAATAAACTCTTATTACATTGTATGAAAAAGTAATAATATTACCTGCCGAGACCATTTTGTTTGACATTGCATTCAATATTATTATAACCCATATGCAGTTCAAATTCTAGACTTTGTTTAACATCGACGACACACGAGTTGGGACTGCCCTTAGCATAAATCTTTCCGTCGAACAACTTGGAGGTTTGAATGCGGGCAACCATGTCACCGGATCGGCAATCGATGGACACATTATAGCACGAGGACAATTCATAAGTTGCAGCTTCGGGTACTTCAAGATAGGGGTCCTGAAGAAAATAAATCGACGTTACAGCGCGTAGTAGTTACAAAAATATTGGAAGTTTAGAAGTTTGGACTAAAATATTTACCTGAATATCAGCAAGAGTAGCGCGAGAATGATGCGAGAGTCGACAAACATGATCTCCGGTATCACCGTGGTCGTATGAGTGGCAACGGAAAGGAGAATTGAGACAGAGTTCCCTACATTCCTCAACTGTTTGTACATCCTGGTACACGGAATCGACTGTCTTCAAAATACGCCCTCCCATTTTCTTGAATTCGCACAACTTAGTTGGTTCCTCGACGCAGTTATTTTCCAGGTAGTCTGTATCTGTTGAGAAGAAAACAACAAATATTTTAGTATGAATTGGAAAACTTAAATAATTTAATCTCACGATTTATTCTAATATGTACTATACCTTCATTCGGTTGGAAGGAGTTTGTTCCCCCCAATGTAATACGGTCCATATCTGACAGTACACACTCTCCGGTCTTATTATTGTAGTTGGCAGATCTGAAACAACGTTACACGTGGTTAAACATATGCGAAACATTTGTTTTTGCATTCATTTTTACTGTGTGAACTTTCTCAAGAAGTTAAAACGCAACAAACAAAGAGTGTGTTTGTTTTGCTTCCAGTGTTTAGACGATTCAACGATGTAATCTTGCTCATATTAATGACAGTAACTTTCATCTAAACGCATTTCAAATTGCATCGAACGTCAACATACGAACATGATAATTTAACATTATAAATATCGCGATTTAGTAGGGAAACATATGTGTTCGTTCATAAATAGTCATAAGACCATTTCTTATGTGACTTCTCTTTTGTTTGCGTATATATTCACATAAATTTTAAAGTATATTGTTTAGCGACTCGCTGACTTAATTTCACATCTGAATGCTATTATTGTTAAGTGTGTACCAAGTACTCCTTCAGTTTCTCAAAAATTTAAGGGGCAAACCAAGGCTAAATCCTAAATTTGCACTTTTTAATAAAGACGTTACAAGAAAGTGTCAACGCAATTAGTTTGAAAAAATATATATGTTATACTTAAACATGTGAAGAATTTCCATCGAAGTAATAGAAACCTCACAATTAGTCACAATCACAACCTCACACCTAGTAAATTCTAGTATCATCTAGGAAATATTGAATGTCAATAAAAGTTTAATAAATAATTGCAAATAAATATGTTCCCCAAAGACAAAACCTTCTTAAGTAGGTACGTCATGCAACATTTATTGACCATTCGTAAACGACATCCTTATCTTAGTTAATCTTGGTCAATATTTTCTCTTAATGTTATACAATTTCTATATCAGATGACCCTCTCAGTAACCTGTGGGAACGCACTTCCACAAAGGATAGCGCAAAATTTCTTTTATGATCCGATTGTGCTTCGTCTACGATCACGCTTATTCTCAAAGGGAGTACGTACCAATGTGAATCTGATTACTTATGTAACTACAGTCAAACACTATTTTTTTTTATTAAGATGAGCTGAGCTGGGCTTCGCAAGCCATAAATTTGGACATTATGGAAAATAATCGAAATATTCTCTATGGAAACCAAATTAATTACCATGCATTAGTGCAAGCGTCTCGCCGTTTCAATGCGAGTATTTTTTTTTTAAATTCCGGTATCTTATAATATTGTGAAGGAATACACTATAAAGCCGAATATTTATATAAATTAAGAACCCAACATTACTAACAAGGATTCAAACCACGGCCATAGAAGCTACATAGGTACTTGTTGATTTCCATAAATAAATATGTTTTGACTGTCACTTGTTTTATTATATATTTTATGCATATAAGGACTATAACGTTGGAATTTAATTTTGTTCATGGAAATCTTTCCGCTCATTCTATGTCGTCTATTTTAAATCTCGATTCAAGATAAAAGAACATACGGTCGAACATTTTCAAAGTGACCCTTGACTACCAATTAAACTGCACTTGTCGTGAGTACTAAACTACTCACTTAAGGCTTAGTTTAAAAGATAAGTTTCATTATAAAACGTTAGTTAAATAACAATGATATCTACTTTGCTTACATGTTAAGGGAATCTCTGAATACCATAGCCTACATTTTATTGCTAATATTCTACGTTTGCAAATCGGATTCACAATAATTGTGTATTAAATTAAAATAAATGAATATTATTTTGTTCCATTATGAAGCTTGATTTTATTTTAGTCGTTAAATATCCCTAAAACTACATAATTATATTATCGTACAACAAAAATTGTTGATCGTCAAGCTGAGACGACAACGCGGCAAAAGCTAGTAGCTAATGTAGCGATAGAAAATTATCTAATCGCTCGAACCTTAGATGGACTATCGCGTCTTGTTTAATCTTCAGTTGACTCAAAGTAACGGCCAAGCTCGCTGATAGATATTATTAAAACTGCTCTTTATAAGTACTAGTGTCCCAGTGCCGTTCTTTCGTGTTGTCGTGTCTGCTCATTAAGCAGTAGTAGTCTGACGTCCGAGCAAATGCATCATGTATCTATCTAATAATAACTTTTGCAATTTCTTAAGCCGTAATTTCCTCCTTATGTGCCGGCGATAAAAACTCTAAATACGCTATTACACAACAGTTAACATCGCTATTCTCTTAACAGCAGTCGGATATAAAAATACGAAATAATTAGTAAAAGTCGTTAAAGCAATTCGCTATGATTTCTTATTATTGCTTTGTACGTATCTGACAGCTGACTACTTGCGTGTACATATATTGTGTTGTACGGATAGAGGCTGTATAAAGACACAGCTCTGGTGGTCCTTAGTATAGTAAGCAAAGAATAGGCCATTTATAGACCATCATTTCTATTGCTTGTAATTTAAAACCCTAAGATCCCTCGATAGCTTCGAGGCGTACCTAAATACGGAGAGTAACGAATTGTACAGAATGTTTATACTTCTTTCCGCGCAATAGTTATACACATTGAAATGAGGCTGTTTCGGTATTCCCACAGTAAATAAAGTGTTCGCGATGTCGGCTAGCGTTAACGAGATCCTTTTAGATGGCCGGTGAAAATAATTTCGAAAACGATTCGAAACGACGAACAACGTGTGGTTTATCGGTTATTGTATCGTGGAAGTAGGAAGCGATAGGGCAGTCCGCTCCCACACCGCGCGGCGAAACCGCCCGCCACGTCCGAGGAATATTTGCCAAATGTCGTGACTGTCGACGATCGCGATGTGCGCCGCCCGGGGTGCGCCCGCGCCGCCTGTGCCGCCCGTTCGCCTCAATGGAGATACGACGATTTGTACAAAACGGTACACGTGTCATACGACGTGAAACAACATTAAAGTCGCGCATTTCATTCTCTGACGCTCACGCTGAAAACTTACAGTTATATAGCTTCCCGAAATATCTGGACCGCGGACCGCCGCATTTGCATTGAGACATATACTACTATTCTCTCAGTGTTGCCTCAACAATACAATGAAACGGTTGACTCATTACAAGATGTACGGCCCGAGTATAACCAGACAGACGCATTCACCATACGTAATGCCCTTCAGCACGGCAGTACCGAATGTGAGCGTCAGAGGCGGTACACTATTTATGTTAATGATATCAAAAACCGTACAAGGAAATAACACAATAGGACAGTCGTGTCTTGCTGCATTAGACGTTCAAGACGCAGACCGTGCAATTGGACTCCCTACTTTGTATATAATGCTTGTTTGTAGAATTTAGAAACGGAACGGCTACCAGGAAGAGGCCGTGACTTACCCACCGAGGTGCACAGCTAAAGATGTGCCGCGAGACGCACCATCTAAGGCAACTTGATGAAGTCTGATTGACTTCGTTATCGGGCTTATACATAAATTAACTTATTATGTTTCTTATCCATCTAACAAGATCGATCTTGTTTACGCGTAGATACCTAAGATGGCAGTCAATTAAATTTAAGTTGCAACTTTGGCGATTTTTTGAAATTTGTTGTCAAGTAAAAAATTAAATAATATAGGTACTTAACTAATGTAATGAAAATCGTAACGGAAATGGTAAGGGCTACCTTACTATCGTAGACTACCTTTCTGTCGACTTTAAGGTCGCCGGAATATACAAGTTTGACAGAAACGAATAAGTCATGATCCGCTGTATTACCTAGTGTCTGATCTTGTTAGTGCAATTGTAGTGTTTAATGCCCACGTTGTGCCCACAACAAAAGTTCAGAGATCGTTTTCTAACCTCTTATAACTCCTTTAGAAAACTACATTTACAAATAATAGTTTTGTAGCGACTCCAAAGTAAAGTCTTCATTTAATGGATGCTTTGAATGCAACATTATATGACAATATAAATAGAGAGAATAAGGTTTGACGTATAAAACCTTCTATAAGGCTAAGACATAGTCGTCATGACGGAATCGCAGGAAGATCTTGACGGAATGTTGAATGTTCACTACGTCGATTTGCGACGGGTTGTCTCACAATACAATGAGTCTAGGCAAGACAAGTAATATTTTATCATTATGTCTTATCTTAAAACAGACTTAATTGATACTAACGATGAACTTTACAATTTAATAATAATATCTTATTCAAAATTTCCTATTTCGACCATGATAGAAAAAAACATATCACAATGTAATAAGCTTGAAAATAATAAAAATAATATATTTGTTTTCCCTTTTAGAAATCATCTTGCTGTGATTATACTTTGAGGTTCGGCAGTTCATCAACATATTTAACGTCTAAATAAATTCAGTAATAAGAACATAAATAAGTTAACAATTTTAATTGCTACATAGCCTTTGAATGCTATCGTAATTCGAAAACAAAAATACTTTGTGTAAT
The DNA here is from genome assembly GCA_947623395.1 of Synanthedon tipuliformis. NCBI lineage: Eukaryota > Metazoa > Arthropoda > Insecta > Lepidoptera > Sesiidae > Synanthedon > Synanthedon tipuliformis. The sequence continues at coordinate 5,834,736 of OX392417.1, read as the reverse complement.
TTTAATTGCATAAGAATTGCACAATGATACCCCTGGATTGTTAATTAACCATTAGATTATACGCCGTTACTCCATGGCTCGGCACATTCTCTGCTTTATATGTAGTTACTTTATACACATGATATAATTATTGAAGTAAAAGATAATGACGTTTCATTGTGAAACAATTAAATGATTCTTTGCCGATTGGTATCGTTTATTGTATAAAAACTTTTGTTGCATGAGAAAAGTAGAGAGCTTGATGGAAAACATTCAAGAAATTCTAGACTAAAACAAGTAAAACAAAAGCAATTAGATGGTCGCGTGAAGAGCAGAGAAAGCCGTGGGTCATGACTCATGGCTTACTTTGCCCGCATTTGTAATTCATTACGGGCGTTTTCTTTTCAACAGGATATTTCTCTACAGGAAATAATTCGAGCTAAAATATTGGAAGAATATTCTAGTACTGCGCAAACCGTTTTCCCGTGTTTTAAATTGAATTGACTTTCATACACGTCTGACTACGATGTATAAATCTTATTCAGTTTTCTTCCTGATTCAAAAGCTTGACAGAGTATTTTGATTATGGCAATTCCTTATAGTGGTCATAAAAACAAACCAATAGTAATATTTGAATAAACATGACGCTACTGTTTCCATAAAATAGGGACAGAAATATCAAAGCTGTCAGCGAAGAATGGACATGATTTCAATAAATTCTCACCACTTCGCTCTATTGTGGTTTACGCATACATGAATAAATTTAATATTTATGCTTATATGAAAAATGTGAATCCATTTTGCACTGGCAGTAAAGAAAACGTTTATTTTTTACACAAATCATTGGCATTTTGAACTTGGCAAGTAATTCTATTTGTAGAATGTAAGACTGACCTGCAGACAAACTCGTTTTCTCCGAGGCAGAGATCAAGACACATTTGTCTTGAGCCGACTGTGTGTGTCCTTTTGCCGCGACCCTTCAAATGGTAGCCACGGACGCGATCGAAACACCAGGCTCTTTCACACGGTCTAACGCCCAAGCAAGATTTTTGCGCGTAAATCGTGAACACGGGAAATTGTGATTTGGTCAAAGCCCCTGTAACAAATTAAAGTTTTAATATTTAGCACATTAGTTCATGTAATCTTACGCACACAAGATTAGTTATTAACATTGCATTGTAGTGTGTTACTGTGACGAGGTTCTTGAACCTAATCTGAATTAACAGGCATTCAACCATTGCGAATTTATGATGATCAACAGATCGCGAATTCATACGCGAATACGGTTTAGTAATTGGATCCCGGCGCTTATTTCCCCGAACTGAAAGCTCATTGCTCTCGGCACGCCTTAATTCAATATGGCCTTTAATATTTGCCCTCGTGTGTCTAGAATCTAGCACGGTACATTATGATGGATTCTGCTAGGCTACACATAATTTTAGTTCCTTATAATTTATGAGTAGTGTGCATGTTGTTTAATTTACTGTTTGATTGTGTGTTTTTATGTGTCTCGATTATCTATTACTGTTTTATTATTGGAACTTATAACTCCATCTTTTGTTACTTTTTTACTTGTACTTGTGTAGTTTTAAAATTTTTTTAATTAAGATATTTATCGTAATGAAATAATAATAATTTACCCCATATTCGCTTGTCATGTTACATATTCCCTTTTTTAATTTCAAATCGTTTATTTTTTTTGCAATCTTTTCAACAATTGTTTTTTTAACTTTTTGTTTATTCCCTTGGAAAATCTTTCCGTTGGTACCGTCCCTTTGCCCGCGTCCCTCAGGATGGTAATGTGTAACTTTTGACTTTTCTGTATGTGTATCTTTTGTCCCTTTCTGTGCTTCTGCGTACATGTATGCTCATGATAACCCGTTGCAAAATTAATATGTGAAAGCCTATAACAAATAAACTCACTTTCGCATTAATTAACGAAATTTTGTTAGGATTTGGCACAAGAATATTTCCCACTTCCTGCAAATGTATGAATGGTTTTATTGAAACTTAAATTAGATAGAAGTGCAAAAAATTCACACTTCGCTTGTCTGCCAACTCACACCTCGCACGTTCAAGAAACGAGAGTGTTCACTTCGTCATTGTGTACAACTCACTTGCTATGTGTCCCAGTTAAACCATATAAGAGCGCACTCGTTTGTGCCGTTACTGTTACTTTTATACGTCTTTTATATTTAGCACAGTCATGTTCCTTAAACACGTACTGTATCGCCGTGCGAAAATGGGAGTTTATTAAAACTAAATTACATTTTTAAAACATCCATTGACTCCTCCATTACGGTACTTTATATTGCATAGTTCACTTTTTGCTAGTATTAATTTTATTGCAAATGAATTTCATTATATATTTTAAATGCGTGGAAATAATATCCATTTCGGTTGTTCTTTATGTTGGTTTTTATGGCTCGGCAACAATTAAACTGCGGCTAAATGTATATTGATTTTTGTGAAACGGAAACTCACCAGGCAACTGGTCTGCATCCGAGCTGAAGAGGACGCACAGTCCAGTTTCGTAGTTGACGGCGCGGCAGGTGTCGTTGGCCTGACACTGCTCCAGGCAGTCGGTCAACATGAGTGTGCCGGGGATGTCGTCCAGAATGTGAGACGGCGCCGAGAAAACATACCTGTGCACGCATACTTACGATAAGCCACACGAGATATTCGATATCTTCATTAATTTCATCGTGTTCTTATTCCCATCTATTTTTATTTTATTTCTGTAAAATTTTATCTACACATCTGCGGTCTTTTGCCATTTTAAGAGACCCAACCCTACTACTATGCAATAATTACTTTTGCCTAACACAAGATCAGAGCCGGATCTAGATAAAGTATTTTATAAGCAGCTACGCGTTAAAAACTCCAATTAACTGATGAATTTGTTTGTAATTAAAATATCTCAGCAAAATTATTGTGTAACTAGCTGTTGCACGCGACTTCGCCCGCATAACTTTATAAAATATTATAGCCTATGTTACTCGCTGATAATGTAGCTTTCTATAAGTGGACGAATTTTTAAAATAGGTACAGTAGTTTTTGGGTTTATTCATTACAAACAAACATATAAAATACATTTTTTTCTCTTCATAATATCAGTATAGATTAGTCACAAATACTTACCCTGTGACAAGTTCGAATCCTATCATTTCTGGATCACATTCTTCGAGTGAATTTGCGGGTGCTGAAGGTGCCGAAGCACCACTGGGAGCTGATGGTGGAACACCACCCGAGGCAGTTTCTGGAACAGAAGCCGGTGCGGGTGGCGATTCTGATGAAGGCTCTGGGGCAGGTGGTGGTGGTGGTGGCGCTGCGGGGTTCTTGTAGTCTTGCGGTGCAGCAACCACTGCCGGTTCCGGCGAACCGGATTCTACGGCAAGATTATCTTGAGGTGGTGCCTCGGCTGCCTGTCTCAGAGTGCCCTCGAAATTTTTAGCGGCTTCTACAGCGTACGCTACTGATATTAAAATGAATAGCAGCCGCATTGTACCGCCAGAAGAAGACCGTGGCAACATTAGTTATCTGTAACAGAAGAGAAAACATTCATTAATCAAATTTCTCATTTGATAATTTAATTTGACTTAATTTTCAATACTATTAAAATTATTTTACATAGTTTTCGTATTCATTGGTTTATTATTTTATTATAAAATAAGAGTTGACAATAAAACTAAATAAAAAGATAGATTTTTATGCTCGTATTAAATTAATATAAAGATTCCAAAGAGGTTAGACTGTATGATTATATTCAATAATAATACAGTCTAACCTCTTTGGAATAACTTGTAGCCAAGTATAAATAATTACTCACATAAAAATTTCAACTTATCCCACTATGTAAAATATAAATGTCCTATTATTTTGTTAAAGGTTGGTAAATGGCAACTATTAGATTTAATGTTTGCGTTAAGGGGCAAATCAATCGTTGAGAAAAAACTGAAACTCTTATTCAAGTTAATACTAAATATTCCAATTAATCAATAACTGTGGGTATGTGGTCAATTTAGGTTTGTGAATTCACGTAATTATTTATATTATAAAAAGAGTTAATTACATTTTTAGTTATATTAGTCACGGGACGTATCACGTACCAACTGTGAGAATAAACGGTGAAACAATTACGATCTCTATCTTAGGGCGTTAACTCGGTAGGTAATGACTCCTAATTGTAATTAACTTGCAACTGCACCGTAAAATAAGACACATAAATTCACTACCAGAACCACATGTCCATGTCATTACGTCATAAACTTACGTAGTTAATAATATTTTAAGTGCTTCGTACATATTAGTGAAGGAGTTTTGTTGTTTCCTTATTATCTTTCTCCCATTATATTTAATATTCACTTATTAAATAATCATGAAATGCAATTCAATTATTTTTATTGCACTTAGATTTGTTTCACGGGTGTCAGGAATTTAAAAAAAAAAACTTTCGATCGTAAATTGAACGTTGCCCATCAATTGGTTAATTGCAAGTGCGGCGATGAAAAAATTATTCTCTTCTGTACTGTTTTAGTTTAGTAAGCTGCCTTTTATTTAGTAAATCTTTTTTTGTATTTTATTATAACTTCAGTTGCCGAGTTTGCTGGATAGGAATAATCTTAAGAGATAAATTGAGGCTTTAACAGAACTTAATTTATTCGGGGTGATCTTATAAAAAGGGTGATTGCAGTTACTCAACGCATTGTTCCCTGGCAATACAGTCCAATTTAATAGTTTTTATTTTTTACATAATATTTTGAATTTGGTGTACCTAGTAGAAGCTCCTCACTAATAGAATACTTGGAATAACTATGTCAGTCAATCATTAAATAAGAGATTAAGTATCAGATCGGCCCGATCATAAATCGAGATGGTAAAAGATCACAAGCTCTAATTGTATTTCTAAGTGTAATGGCACAATCATGAAATCAAAGCACGAACAGACAACATTTAATGTCAGTGCAAGTCGTTAATGTAAATTACTCTTAAAAGCCGGTGTAAGATCTGCTGTCACATTGTTCCTATTGTAATAGTCAGTGATTAACCATTGACAATCGACACCAAAACATTTTAATCAATTACTCCATAACGCGCATAGTCAAAAGAGACATATATCTTTGAAGGCATAGATCTCCTAAACGAGTAGTAGGTACCTACTTCAAATAATCGCAAAAAATATATATATTATGTGTAATACTTATAGTGAAGAAAAAAATCATGGTTTATTTTTCTTTTATTATTGTTTTTGGAAGAAATTTCTTCTAACTTCTAAACCCCTTAACCGAACTTAATGATTTTTTCACAATGTTATACATTTTTTTTTTTTTCAATCAGAAATACGGAACAGCAGGACAAAATTAGTGTCACGCGCATTTACACCGGAGTGCAGGCGATACTTAGTCAACCCAACCGCTATACTGAGAATATTTTGTGGTCTCTAATCGTCAATCTTAGTCATATGTTTCTGATCTTATGAATTCCGACAAGAAACACATTTATATAATTCAAACTAGTCGTTAGGTATATGTTTTATTTCTAAATTGATCGCACGTCTGTAATTATTTTTGTTATTACGCCGCTGTCTGTCCGGAGATGCGGACTGGGCGCAAATTGAATGATGGGCAAAGAAACCTTACTCATTCCAGGCCCGGGGCCTGCGGCTCCCGGCGTGATGGTAATTTGATCAGCATGTCTATTAATAAGAATGCATTACGCGTATATAAGCGAACACCCTTTTCATCTTTTTTTTTTTTTTTTCAAACATATTAAACTCGCTTCTGTGGTGTTTCATCGTGGTCGGACGGGGCAACAAAATTCATACACATCTACGTTTAGAAATCGTGCATAACTGCACACTGTTTCGCGGACTTGGAAGATCTGATGTAACACAGTGACAAATGTTCTCGTGCACAGCATCTTATAGTTTTCTAGAGTAAACATTAAAACGGAACATAGCAAAAAGATAGTGAGGTAGACAGGTGTTATTTGTCATGGTCTTCGCTGGCAAAGTTCAAACAACAAAGCATTAATAAATAAGGCTAGGCGTCGGCTTCAATGGCGCGAAATAACAGGGATTGCAACAAAGATGCTTCTCAGAGGTGCTTGCATCTAAACTTTGGCGTAACTCAAGCTGTCTTTGACCTACACATTGAATGGTCGTAAAAGCTAACAAGAGGTCAATGTGACAGATTGATGGCTAAAAAGTTGTGTAGTATCTATCTTAGTTTGCTTAGTGTAGAACGTCATAGATATATAAGTTGATATAACAAACAATTTAAAGTTTATGAAGTTTAAAATGGATTTGATGAAATTTAGTACACTGATAGAATGAATTTCTATTAACATAATATACATGGTGGGATTTTTAACCGCACCTGAAAAATACTTTAAATACTGAATATAGCAAATTTTACTCAAAATTAAAATTTCTTTATTAAAAAAAAGCAAGCAAAGCAAATCCTGGGATTAGAACTTGCTATTATCCGAAAAACAACACCCAATCGATAGGATCAATTATTATGATGAAATCTCTCCAAAAACATGGTAAATTAATTGAAAGCAAAATCCTGAAATCTACACTTATTCATTTATTGGGACAAGATAAGTCACTTTTACTCAAAAGATCAAAATAAGACGAAATTGTTAATCACGTGTGAATACAGAAATATCCTCTGATTATTTAATTAACCCAATCGAATCAGACAAGCTTAGTTTATCTCTTTAAAATTTTACAGTAAAGATCCCTAGTTGGCAATTTGTAATCAATGTTGCTTGATGTCGCAGGTAGGACCTCGTTGATTACCGTTGAGAAAGAGCGATTTGTACAACGTATAAACTCATCACAATAACATGTTGACCCGCATAGAAAGGTCGGGCGCCAGCAACGTGGTTCTTGGAAGTGGGTCGTTTACCTGTACCACGCTACATTAACTATACCTAAGCAAATCTAATTCAATGTACACGTCTGAACTAACTTTCATTAAAGTAAAGAGATCCAATGATTAAGTTATTCGTAACTCTTTAGATTTATCATTCATAAATTTATAAAATGAAATTTCTCGTGAGATATTTGCATAATTTTTTGTTCTATTTTTTTTTTGTCGTTTCGTTTCTTCCCTGTAATCAAATACAGACATCATGCTTGTATTTAAATGCAATAAATTTTTATGTATTAAATGTACAGTACAGGTCTAGTGTAGAGTAAGTAATAAGTATTATTTTGTAATTTTCCCGGGAAGTAGGTAATTTGGTTTCAATGTTGTATTTATGGAAAACTAGGTTTCCATTAGACGCATTAACTGTCCGATATATTAATTAGAAAGTGGTATCAAGAGTGTTCTCATGTTGGAAAGTATGTAACTGCGAATGTGAGGCACGTTAAGCTTGCCCGAAGCACCGATCAGATGGGGTCAGCACATTCAATGAGCCGGAGGTGCACAACCCGCTATTTACGTTTCACCATAACAATACTGGTTGGCACTCTATAGATATCGTCTTCTTTGTCTTGTCCGTGTCGTAAGAGATAGTCTCATATAAACAAATAGCTGCGGTTCATCTTAATATCGTTTGCACACAGTCATGCCCTTAGCTTATTTCGTCGAAGCAATAGTTTACGTTCCATCAAAAGAACTTTGAAACACGTCGTACCTCTGTTTTTGGTTTTGGAAATATATAGGGAGACAGCATCATAGATTTTGTTTGTTACAAATCAATTACATAATAAATTGTCATTGATTGACGTTATATCCACTTCGGACGACGTGGTCTGCCAATAAAAATAAATGTGGAATATAGATTTGCAGTAGCGTTTCAAAATCGTGCACATTTAGGTTGTTTAAACCTCGAAATATGGAAATTGTTTTAGAAATTAGAAAAATAAGCCTTGTGAAAATTAACTTTATAATACTTGATCATAGCAGGATGCACACTGAAAGCTAAGCTACTTAGTTTAGCTTAGCTCGCATAGGTGACGCAGTTTTTTTCTTGTGCAAGTATGTTTGCATAGTTTCAATCTGCACACAAGTATGAAAAATTGCATCAACTATGCGAACTAAGTTAAACTGAGTTAGGTTATCTTTCGGTCTGTATTCATCGTTAAATTGTTGATACAACTATTATTACTTTTGCTAAAGGCCGTTTATTACAAGTGTTATAGACTTATAGACTGTAATTAAAATTTGACCGATTTTATTGTTGTGTTATTTGCCATCTATGTAAACAAAACCGCGACCGCTACACTCGTAGCTACGCTACGACATCGTGATAGCATTTACATAAAGTGCGGCCTTTTGTAGCCTAATAACAAGAAATTGTAATAGTAATTATTTTATAACTCCATTATTGTAAGTCTGTCCCTAACAGTAACACGTCCTTGTTTCTTTCCATACACGTTGTCGACGTGAATTATTTTATCGGCAATTAGCGGTTTTGTCATGTTACACTTAGACATAAAGATATTTATTTTTATAAATGTAATTATCAGTATCACTAAGGTTAAGACACAAGACTACATATAAAAATCAACTATCCCATTATAGTTAAATCCGTTCTTGTATAAATTTAACTCATGTTATTAAGCTAAGTAAGTATGAGTGGACTTCTTACACTCCACATACCTATAGCGGGGATATAAACAACAGCCCGTTAAACTAATTACGGTAGCTATTTAACTGAGTCTTAGAAGCCTACTGCTGTTAACTACTCTTTTCTGTCAAGCCTCAAATGGTAAAACATAAATTCCAAAGGTGCGTCGATGGGTCAAAGTACTCAATTTATATTGCACATTAAAATATTATTTAAAAAATAACTGTGCACTCTGATGAGAGACTTATGAGCTTACATTATAGCTATTATAATATATTGCTAACTATTATTAGGTATAACTATTATTTTATTATTGTTACAGCTTATTTATTTTTATGTAATTATACTAAAAAAAACTTTAAAATGATAGATAACGATTTACTTTCAGACCGTGAGTAATGAAAAAACTTTTTTATCTTTTTCTTTATACCGCAGTAGTTATTAAATTTGTTTTCTTCGCACATTTCCATTTCAATTTTTCCAAAAATAAATATTCTATATTATAGAATACTAATCAAATGTCAGTCAGCTAAAATAATGAAATTATTCACTTCTCATTGGAGTCATTTGGGTTCTACTCGTAGATAAGCTAGATAACTGAAAGGGTTAACACGAACGCTTCTGCTCTTAACTATGTATCAATTTTCCTCCGCTGATTGGATTGCATTCTTTCGTATCACTAATCTTAATAACGAATCAAAGGGTTATTTATAAAACACTTTCGCCTATATAGAGCTGCGCGCGCACAAGGCACGAGCGTGCCTAACCTAACGCTGACAGTAATGATTACGAGCGCTGGCAGGCAAATTAATATAGCGCGGGTAATGTACCCGCAATTGCATAATGTGCGAACAGTAACGGGTACCACTTTGTAATAATAAGTTAATTTAATATAAATACAAAAACTGAGACTAAGACATTCCTTCGGCGTATGAATAATAACAACGGAGCGAAACGCGAGTAAGCTCACATACCGGACGATTTAGCGTAAAGACCTAATTGTTTTCTTTACTTGCGGATCAACATTTTACACGAGTAGTCCTTGGCACCATAATTATACCAGAGGAATGCTTCGGTTAAGAAAACAAAAGAGCACACGAGGGCCTTCTTTTGTCAATTAGGTGCATTTATTATAGCTGTTTAAGGAGACGCAAACAATGTTTCAGACACTATATTATTACAAAGTATATATACTATATATTTACAAAGTATTCATAGTTTCTCTTTTTTGTATGCTGAGGTTTAAATATAGCAGCGCACTCGCGAATGACTTGAACAGATATATTTGAAGACACTTAAGAACCACGCACTAGTCGGTTTCACTGTCTTATCGAGTGTTAGTAACAAATTGTTTGTTATCTTGTCTGTTTTTATGAGTCGGATGAACCTAGGATGACGAGGTTAGTGGGTTGGCGCGCGAGCCCCAGGCCAGCCTGCGCGATTTACACATTAATGAGGGAATCGCGGTTTCTCCGTCCTCGATCGGTACATCACAGCTCGCTACCGCCTACGTGACTCTTGACTAGCCGTCGTGTGATTAATTCTAAATTGTTCATTTAACTCTTAAATGCGCTCTCTAATTGCAAACGCGTTCCGATGTTTGAGACTAATTTAAAATTTTCCGTCCATTCGATCAGTGTAATGTGTGCCTTCATTTCGGAATGCGTTTAAATTATAAATAGAAATGGGATTAGTAGTCAGCACTAGGATTGAACGCGATACCAGAACGGTCCATAGTGTTGATGAATAGCGAGAGCTTAGCCCGAAGGTTCCTTACGAGGCAAGCACTTTGTACTCGGGCTCATTGGCAACGCCGCCGTTAGCGCTAGTCATCTGACAGAGCCCTACTCGCCGTAACGAATTGAAAAATTGAACCACTTTCCTTGATATTGCTCTAGGCCTCACATTCCAGTGGGCAGGTGGAAATTGCATCGCTTCATTATTTGCACTCGTCTTTGTCTTCGTTTTTCCGAATCGTTTAAAATCGGTGGTACGCTTATTTAAATAAAATGCAGACTCGAGGACATGCAATAAATCTCCAATGGAATTGTTTTGTTAAGAGGCCGTGGTATCTTAATTATCCATAAAGGCTAAATATAAACTACCCGCATCTTAATAGCATTAAAAAGTAAATGTTAAAAAAGAGCAACTCGAAATTGAAATACAAACATGCCTGAATAGAAAAAGCAAAAAGACGCCCGCCGCATAGACGTGTCGCGACATAAAATAGGTACCATTTTTATGTAATTCGAGAGCAATACGTACAGTTCACACGATATTAAGCTTAATGCAGTTTTACCCGCTGTTTGTAGCCGATTTTTGTATAAAAAATGGACTGATCGTGTTCGGAATGACTCCACTAATGATCACTGCTGTGTAAAACGTGCGATCTCATATTACTAACGTATAATTCCGGCTAGTTTTCTTTGCGATTAATCATGCTTACTCAATGAGAGACTAGCGGCTAAATCCTATAATTTTGCAGCATTGTTCACGGCAGTATGGACTCGGAGCGGCAATAGGAAGTAGGTTTTCGGCGCAAACGTCTTCTCCAGCTTTCTTTCAAGTGACTCCTCGCTGCTCGCTCGTTTGCGTAAATTAACATATCCGTCGCAACAATTAGCATATTAGTTACCTATTTATAAAATAATACATAGGTAAGTATTCTTTAAAAAAAAAGGTATAATGTAAACTGCTGTTCGTTCGCTGCGAACACTGCGACATCGTAATTTGTTTCTATTTCTGCTCACTCGCCCTTTGTGGTGGTGAATGCAATTACATTAATTTTCCCTGCCTTTGATTACTTTCAAGGCAGTTTTAACATTTTTTTTATTGCCATGTAGTTTTATTACATAATGATACATTTTGCAATTTACCTCATTAGTTCTAGTCTAATGCATCGCCATACACCACATTAAAATTATAGTCTCAGGTGTCAGGCTTCGCACATTTAGTTCAGAAGGTCGAGAACATTCTATTGGTTTTTATGATCAAGCTTTTTTGTCAATAAATCTCTATTATCTGTCTCAACAGTGAAATACTAACACATTTCAACGCTACAAATTAATTGAATGCCATAAACAGCGCGCTTTACCCGTCCACAAATTATGATAGCTGCCAGCAACAAAGATAAATAGCCCTAATTGACCCGTCTTCTTGTTCCGTGCTAATATATATCCCAACACAGATAACCAATTCGTTACAAATACGTTTACTTAAAGCACACGCGCTTGTATCCGATTTATCTTGGTCTAGTTGTGGTAGATTCACCTGTTTGATAGCATCGATTTGTGCCATTAAAAGTTACTTTATAGTCTGTGTAGTCAAGTTGAGGTTCGTAAATTTCGCCTAATACTGGTTTGTATCCTGTCACATCCCTTGCAGGCCTGCAACAGCATTGCCACCTGTTCCTGTGCGCCCACTCAACCGGTTTCCCACAATAAGTACTGTTTAATAGTGGAATATCTCTACTGTCAATTTATACAATCCTGCCTTTTCTATAATATTGATACCTTTGAGCAAAAATATTCTTATCTGTGCTGAGTTAAATTTTCTTTTAAACTTTTGTATTTTTTTTTATTGTTTTAGCGTTTGTAGAATTCAGATCCCAATCCCTATCGGCAGCGCACTCGCAGAACCAGTAACGTTGTTTGTGTTATCTGCGACGGTAGCCACATACCATCAAGTGGACCGCCTGTCTGTCGAGTTTAACATAAAAGCATTAATGTATGTAATTATTAAACATACAAATTGAAAAAAAGTGCCGCAGAATAAAGCCATGTTTTGTTTTTACCGTCCATCATTACTGAAATTAATCAATTAATAAGCTCGCGTTGCGCGCCTTAATAACATTGCAATTTTGTTGGCAACAATTAAAGCGCACGTCACGCTCCAATTGAATGTCAAGCCAATTTAATAGTGTGCAGCGGAAGGGCGCTCAATGGCATGTCAATTGCGATGCGGTTCGCTTGCCGAGCTAGTACGTCTGGTAAAGTGTACTGCTATGCGATATTTCAAGCGGCGTTGTAAAGCATCTCACGCGTGAGTTGATCGGGCATTTATTGCCGCTAATGGTTTTATATGGCCCATCTCGTAAAATTACCTATGTCATTCGGTGTCCACTTGTACCGAACGTTGACAAGATTGATTTGCACCGGTCCGTTTTATTTTAGAATTCTCTTTATTAATTTAGTGCCATAAATCGATTATTATCTATGAAGAGATTTACTGGTACGGTCCGAACTAGAAGAATGTCAGGATTGTGGCCAGTATAAATCTAACTTGTCGGCTCGTTTGTTCTGCATGATCTCGTAAGATTCATTTGTTAACGCGATAAATTCTTTCCGAGCGGTTTAAACAATTATTAGTAGACAGTAAATTTTTCATAGAATTTTTCACATTAATTACAATTTTTATTTAACTTGTACTTAATGCAATTGACATGATGACGTCATTTGGCATGGTTGTGGCTTTGGTCGTGCAGTAAGCTGTAACGGCATCATCAATCATCTGTAATTTGATTTCTATGCTCAATTATTGCATTCGTAGAGGTCGAGCCAGCCGCATACATAACCGGCGTCTTTGAAACTTAAATCACTACGCCCGGTTGTATATCCGCGCTCAATCAAATCAAACATTTCGTTACTTGAAAGTCTAAAAACCGAACCGATACGAATGTGACAGATATTTTTAAAATACATTAGTAAAAAATAAATTGAAAACTTTCAATTATTGAGGCCCACTAATACCTATGACCACAGAAAACATAATACTATGACCCAAAGTGACTTGACTACCGCATCACGAACTCTATTAAATGAATGTCTCACAAAACAACTCACAGCAGTATAGCATACAACTTGAAAGGAACATAAAAATTCAATTCAGATTAAAATTGGTGACTGTACAAAACATTTCACCGGGTACTATTACATTATAACAAAAATCGAAACTCAATTACATCTCACACAAGAGCAATTCCCTCGAACTTTTCATGCCGTGATAGTGCAGTAACGTGCCACCGTTTTCATTGTTGTTGCCGGATAATGATGTTTGCGAGTACGTTTGTCGGCGTGTCTAGCGCATTGTATCGCCGACAGAAACCGGACGTCTGATGACACTGTTTCATTGTGCTTGAACTAGTTTTTTGTTGGTGGCAAAAAAGTTTTGATCGTGTCTAGAATAGCGCACAGTTGAAGTGCGGCGTGACGGACGGTGTCGGCTGACGGGTACGCGTCGGAGACGCTGCGCTTGCGCCGAGCACACTGATAATCAACCGGCGCATGACAACAACGGCGCACGCGCTTAAGTCACGAACGTCCGACGCCTGGGGTGACGCCGCCGACGCTATGCGCGTAGTGGCAACCTTACAGACAACAATCTACACTCGTCAAACTAAATGGTGTGTATGATAGTTGACCTAACATTGGAATTGCAGGTCAGCATTGCTCGCACATAGAGCTTTGATTACATGTGAACAATCTCGGAATATCCAATTAGGCAATGTAGGGTCCTACAAGTCTAGCCAAGAGGAGTTACTTGTCAAATATATATGAATTAATTATTTTGCTTTTTCTAGTTGTTTTTTAAGGACTTACGATTTGGCGCAACAAATAGCTTTAACACAAAACTTATTATATGAAAACCTAAAAGCCAGATGAGAATGTGAATTTAATACATTGTAAGATAAAGCGTAAAACAGTACTGTTTGTGTTGCGTCTGATAATATTAAAACGTCTGTTACAGACAACAATCTACACTTGTCAAACTAGCACACATCATTAAACTATAACTTTTGTACGTCTGAGCACATAAAACACCGAAATGGTCGTAACGCATTATTTTATAATAGCTTTTATCATACGTACGGCGCGTAAGCAACGCAGCCGGATTAGATCGTGAAATGTTGAAAAATTTTACGATTCGAGAGTTTCATCTAACTTTTGACCTTACACATATCTTAAACCTCAATTTCAGTGTAACATGTTGCGTATGATGATTCCGACAAGTCCCATAATATCGTACTTACTATATGAACATATGACTTCGATTTACACGTGACAGATGCGGCTATTTACCTGCAACAAAAAACAAATTCGAATCACACATCTATCTCAGTTGCGTATCTGGGTCATAGGAACAGAACTGCGTCGTAGTCGTTGCAACGAGCGGCGTGATACTAATCGTCCATCACATACGCACTTTCTAAACCCTCATCCATCATGATGACATGACAGACGCGGACGGGTGCACTGCCTACAACGAGACCACGTGTTACTTAACGATTTGCTCAATGGCCTCATCAAGTTAACATCACATCTGTGAAAAGCATCCAAACTTATGCCTTTCTGAGCTGCATTATTAAGTGCATCTTGAGTTCCAATTTTATAAACAATACTACAAACTAACTTTTATGAAACTAAATCTGCTGTTAAATAATTGAACTTTCAATGTACTGCAGCTATTTTATTTAGCCTCTTCCATTCATATCTAAAGCAGCTAGTGTTCTCAAATCTCTTTCGTTTTTGATTACTGCTATGCTATTATAATAGTCGTCGACATTGTGATTAGCTTTCTCATTTAGAGTACACCTCCTTATGTACATTAGCCAATTGCTGATTGTCATGATTTCATACGTCTTCGAAGATGTCTTGAAACACGCGAAGTTCTAACAATCCTTCAGTGTTTGGGAATACTCCAAACCAAATAATAAATCAGAAAAACTCGGGAATTTGAACCTGCGTTTGTCGTGTCCGCAGTTGAGCGTATGATCCCACCGGGTTATTACTGCTTCAGGCGTCATAACTTTGGCAACTATGTAAATGCCAATAAAATGTTATTCGATATAAAACAAACGATGGTTATTTTGCAAATCAGATAAAACAATGTGACGTTGAACGGTAATATCTGTAAGCAGTAAAAACTTTAACTATAGAATTAGAAAGCACATTCAACAAACTACTGCAGGTAGTGGCATTAGATTAACAGCGTCATAAAGCACTGTTTTGTCGCGTTGCCGGACACGACGTCTAACAGTACTAAGTATCCACTTGTCGTAGGTCAGCCGAGACCATACCGGATTGCATTTATGCATTTATCTAGGCACCGCAGTGCTACGCAATCCACGCACTTAAATAGGATCTGGTATCGAGCTGGTGATACATCCTTCGATATGGAATGAAATATGAATAAACGATCGAGTCTGCGCTTAGAATTTATGATCTACGATAAGACGGTGCGCATGTGATTGTGAATGCAAGGAATCGAAGGGCAATTAAGCCGCATTAGTAAACATGTGTTACACAATGGTTCTCCTATACACGGAAAGGTGCGTAACTGTGGGAAATGTTTTGAAAGCAATCGCGGTGTCGTCCTCTCGCATAGAGGATTCTCGACCGCAAGGAATCTAAAGCCCACCATAATGACAGCAACTCGTACGTGATAGATTCGATTTACAGGTTTAGTTCAATCTGCAGAGCCGTGGCACACAACACGCAATTTGCGTTGTGGCTTCACAAGGAATCGAACATGAAGTACGCGGTGTGCGCCGCTGTGCGTTTGAAAACCGTGAATCGTAACGAACTTACTTCCGACCACAAGTTAAATCGACGACTTATACCCGGCTTCGCACGCACGATTTAGTTTCAGTTTTACAAACATATAATAAGATTTATCATTACAAGTAAGTTTCATTATAACATGAAACATATTCGTTCATTCTCTAACTTTTTATAATGCTGCGATTTTTTTTATTAAATATTGACATGTAAAAGATGAATGCTCTATTTTGTTAGAATTTATCTTGTTAAGATAGAATTAAATTTTATTACGAGAAGCTGAACTATATTTCTGTGTAGCGTTTTACTTTTTTGTATTGAACGATAACCCTAAAAGATTTCGTTAAACATAATATCCTTGTGTTGTGTGCATGTTTGTACAATACGAATCGAATTATTATTATCTATCGAATTTTAACTTCTGAATAGAAATTCAACAATTGAATGAAATTTCATTCATTCAATAGAAATTCATTCACAATATTTAACTTTATTAATAAATATTGGATCGGTATTATAATAATAAAGGATTAAATTATAAATGTTCATAATGAACTACCAACGATTGTTCAGTTGCACGCAATAAATAGTTGATGTCCAATCGAAAGTGATAATTCTAATAAGTATTGCGGTTACACGATTATGATAAGTAAAGGCATCGATAAAATTGATTTTATTAGACACGCAACATACATTTGTATTATAAACTGCGGCATACCTCAACTACTTGTTATTTTGTTTGTATTACATTTATAAATTAATGTAATGAGCTATGTTTAATTCCTAATCACATAGATATTGATAAACTAAAGACTAGTATGTGTTTTGAAACTAATGTAGTGAATAGTAATAATTAGCGTCGTCATTTTAAAGAAAAAGGTTGGAGCGGAGTATGAATTGCCTAATAGAAAAGGCGTTCTAAAGAATGCATTTTATATTACAGCAAAATATTTTTTGATTTATCGTCCTCGTAATATAATAAACATACTTTTCTTAAGACTTTACTGTGCATTTCGAAGGTTACGACAACAAATCCTAAATATCGGTTTTAACTAAATTCAATGTCTGACAGCTTGGCAGTTATTCAAATAAAATAATTAATAAAAACTTGCATGCATTTATTTAATTTGTCAGTGATGTCAAACAGGTGAATCAACGTGAGCCTATTAAAGTGTCGTTTGACGCCGTAGGAATGTTTCAGTCCGCTCGAAATGAATTTATCACTTACATTTCGCTGTCATATTAAATTCTAACGCTACGCGGACAACCGTTAATCCAGATGCAATAGGAATTAGGAAGACGGTGATTGTATGTGGTGGATGTAGATGCAATCTGTCGGATCCCCCGCCGCTGCCGCATCGCAATGACGAAATTACGTAAGACATGTCGGTAGCTACTAATTGGTAGGCCATCAAGCGAACGCCACTTGTATACGACCGGTCCGAGGCTAACGGTAGGCACCTGTAAACTCGTTATCGAACAAATTCATACACGCAGCAATAATGCTTTAAACCACATAAATATTAGTGCAGTGATTACAACTGGGCAACTATGAGCTTCGCTTGCTACCTTATCTGTAATATTTATTATTAATGCTGATTACAGATATTTGTCTTCACTTAACATTTTTTCACTTAAACATTAATGTTATTTTCTTTCTTAAGACTGATTGTATGAGAAGCAAAAGTCACCTAATAAGCGTCATTTGTCTCTTACTCAAAATAATGAAAGGGACAAATGTTGCTTAAAAACTTATTAATTATTTTCTCTAAACATATAAAAAAAATTAAAGCACCATGTTTTTTCGATGAGCTTGTGTCAGAGATTTAATCCTAAAGTCAATTACAATGCTTTTTTATACTCTGTATGCGAACTAATTTAGACTAATAAATAATTTCCTTCGTTGCAAATATTTTATTACACAATGACTTTCTCACCGGTGTTCTACTGTTCAAATTGATTATATCCCAGCAAAGCAAAAAACGCATCCCTTTCTCGCAAATGACTGCTTATATGAGAATAGCTATTGAACTTGCGTTGTTGGTGGCATATTTATTGGCTTCCATTGCACACTTTATGCATTCGTTGTGTTTTACGCCGCAGATCTATTCTTTTCTTTTATTCGTTCCATTATTTATGTGCCACCTTGCGTTTTAAATGAGTTATTGTATTTATGATCGTTTTCGATATTTACAAGTGATTACAAAGATAAAGAAGAACTGCTTATTGCAAGCATCAAATGAATGGATTCAAATATTATGTTGTTCATTGTTGGTAGGGTGTAGTTGCTGTCTGTTTGCGCATAGAGATTTCGTGTAAGGGAGTAACTACACTTAATCGGCTACATTCGCGTTTCGCTGGACCATTTTGGTTAAACTTATACAGTTTCTTCTATCAGCCGCGTATTTTTATTATAATGTAAATATAATAAGAAATGTAAGGGAGTAACTACATTTATTCAGCCAACGCTTTTGTCTACAGAAAGCAGCAGTTTTATATGGAGATGAGTACGCGTCCTTGCATTTCAGAAAGCTGAACGGACGCGTACGCAACTCCATACAAAAATGTTTTTTTTTTTGGTACAAAAGTTGAAATGAATTGAATAAATGTAGGTACCTACTCCCTTTCATGTCTTATTTATTTTTACAATATTATAATAAAAATACGCGGCCGATAGAAGCGGAACTGTACAATTAAAAGGCAAATGGAGCTGGATTTATGTTTAGTATATTTACTCCCTAAGACAAAAGTTCTGTTTAGTAAATGGCTTGAATGTTATGTGTGTTGTGAAAGGTTTTGGCACGTTTCGTAGGCGGGTCGGGGTCTGTGGCGAGGCGCGATTCAGGACGTTCGGGCGGCGCCGCGGCATCGGCCGCCGGCAACCACGACGCCGCCTCCGCCTACCGCGCACGCTGCCATTGTTGTGCATCCTTGCGGCCCTATCGCACCCGCATACGATACCATACCCACCTCCAATTAAAACTTGCTTTACGATCCGACTAACTTTGTTCTAATGAAAGAAATACCATAACCGAGAAGCGCATAAATACAATTTGAATACCATCGTGAAATCGTGCCCGCTCCGCACCGAAGTTTGTCTACAGTAAATTCTCTTAAATCGCGTCCATTACTGTAGCGCTTAGATTGGGATTTCGTTTGTTTTTCAATGACAAAGAGTGATAATAAATTCGTAATTTATCCGTGTTGAGTGGCCATAAGCAACAATCACAAGACGATTGTCTCCGTAGGTTCTCCGTTATTGTGGCGCCGTCAACGGAGGTCGTTTTGCACGCACCATGCAAATGTGTAGGCGCGCACTGCGGGCCATCTACGTCACATTAACTTAATATGTAACTGATTGACTTCCCGATGCGAGGGAGCGAGTATGCACTCCTGTCCCACTGATGGCGCATGCAAAAACACTAATGTTATAACGGTATATGCGATCTTATAGCACGTAGCATCTATCATATTTGCCTACACTTTTAATTCCTAGTAAATCACGCAATCGCTTTCGATCGAAGCCTAAACATAGCTCCATCTACATACTGTTTATTGCTACACTTAACACTATTGTTCGCATTCATTTGTGGAGTTCCAAACCTCAGAAGCCTTCCTTTTTCTTATATATATAAAATATCTTCTAAGCTCATTGATGTAAAATTCTCAATGACTTAAAGCTGTCCCGTATCATATTAGACAGCTTACTTACATCCCCCATACGATGCTTGAATTTACAGGCGGTAACAGCTAACTAACATCTCATGGACCTTCAGCTTACTATGTTTTGTCCATTTCTTTCCTTTTTGTTTACTATCAAAACCTAGACAGAAATTGTGTAAGCTCTCTCATACTTCACTGATTTATAATTAATTTTGTTTAAAACCATATGCACAAATACTACTCGAGAGTTTATCAGATTTTTTTCTGCTTAACAATAGTTAGTTAAGCGTCTACGTGCAACGTCAAACCTAAAAGTAAACCTACATACTCGAATAATAAGATATGTTTTAAATGTAACCGACAAAACATTTAGGTCGAGATTAATAGATAATGCTCGTGTGCACAAGCGTACCGTTAACTGAGCGCCGTCAATTGATGCAAAACATTACCAATTAAATTAAAAGCCTATCAATCACACATTCATGTGTGTACGCTACAGACGGACAGCAGTCGGTCACTCGGTTCCTACGATTGTTTAATTACAGCAGCGGTCACGCCTCTTCCGCTCAAATTTGAATTTGTGCCGCGCCAAAACAATTACCCACAGAAACCGCGTCTAATTTCATTTTGTTTTGAGTCTTAATGATTAATGACTGCAATAAACAGCAATCAAGTGTTGGCTTGTGGACCTAGACACATCATTCATGCGATCCGACAATGGTAACGGTTCATTGTTTGCATGATAAAAACTTTTACTTACTTAGTTTTGTTTGAACCACTTATTTTTGTTGGTCTACGAATATAATCGGCGGAAGAGGTTCCGTTGCTCGTGGGAGGTTCACATTGCGGACTATCGCGGCGATATCATCTTTTCGATGCGATCGCCTGGCGAACATGCCTGCATTGACTTTTTAGTGGACAAAATACTATTAAATTTGAATGCAGTATTTTTCTAAACATCGTGGGTCATTGTACCAGAAGAGGCGTCATGTCATCAGTAGCCTCGCGCCTACCGTTATCGGCAATTGATCGAACGTTTACGAGGCTCGTTTGAGCAGATCATTGCTCTATTCATCGTGATGCAGTGTTATCGCGGCCAACTAGTTAACTGATTTTATTTCCTGTTTATATTAATTTGTCTCGTTTCTGTGAACTAATATCTCACCAAGTTTATGTGTTTCAAATGACTTATTATAGTATTTTTTTGTTAGTATAAGTAAGACAACTTTTATTTCTTTCACTACAACATTAGAAATTGATTCATCGTTTCCTTAGTTGATTTGCAAGGAATCGAATGATTTATTTGAGACAGAATGACTTCATTTAGTGGGAAAGTAATAATGAAATTAATATACCTACGTCGTCAGAATCGACTAATGTTCATTTATCTTAACATTCAATTTATATCTCAATTTAATTTGATAAATCTTTTGATTAGTAAATTATTTAGATAGAAACAAACATATCTTGCTCAGAAGTAGATTGCATGTCAACCATTCGACAATTCCGCTTTTCAAAGTGGACATTTTACATGCTCGTACAAGTCGTAAAAGCATCGTGGACATTGTGAAGCGTAAGGGTATTAAAGTAAAATGTGTAATTCTTAGCTCAAGTCCAAGTGTACTAAATAACTTTTTATTTTCGACTTTGTTTACTAAACTTGTAATATTCTATTGCACGTAATAACCTAATATAAATTTCCTCAGAGATTCCCTACCAGCTACCAGTCGGCCATTTGGGAAATCCGCTTCTAGTACAAGTCGTAGAAACATGATCGACGTTGTTTTTATGGTGTCGCGATAGTTTTACCGGAACAAGTTTGCACGTAATATGTGGAGCGATGTATTGCGGCCGCATGATGAGACGCGAAACGATGTCGGCTCACAATCCCGTTGGGGCGGACGCCATTACCGCCCACCTTCATCGCGCACGCGTAGAAAAACCGACCCCAACATAAAGATGTCGCAGTCTGATAACACTAGATGGACACCCGACTTCGCCGCCTTCAACTGACGTTTATCTTTCTTTCGAATCGAGTGCTTACCACGAATATCCAATTATGTTCTCACAGAGCCTGTCCGCGATCATATTTATAGCTACGTATCCCGGCGTCCTTTGCATGCAAGGTGGCGAGCTGGCGGGCCTAGCAACTTTTGCGGGCGCTCAAACAAAGATCGTAAAACACACGGGAACGTGAACACTCGTGTAGCGGCTACTTTTACAAACCAGAAGAATCTACGTTATGTACATTTTAATGTCGAGATTATAACTACCGTTAACGAGTGCACTTAAACCTGTTTGATGGATATCAAAACGCTCCATCTCACATATATTTCATATTTCTGTATGAACTTTCAATTCAAACATGTCAACTCTGAAGAAATGTCATTTTTCTCGCAACCAACGCATAATAAATTATTTTTATTACGCTCACGTGTGGCATGGCATGGTTAATCCTTTTACTATAATATAAATGCTTATTTAATGGATTTGGGTTTGAAACTATTTAGAAGCGTATTTTTGTTAAGTTAACAAAAGCAAGTTCGATTATGATTTTTGCCCGATTTATTTCATCTCATGTATTATTAATATTAAGAAATGGTATAAATGATTTCTTTTGGACATCGAAGTGACCGTTGATGTAATATGCCCCATTACCCTCTGATGGCCTCGCTTCTGTTCTACTGTCTCGATCATTACGTGACCGACATTATCAATTTATTTTTATCAATATAACACAAATCAATCTATAGTTAATAAAAATATAATAAATTGAATAAAGAAAAAGAAAGGTTTTTTGATGAAATACTAAGATTGAATTGAAAAGTAAGTTATAATCTTGATAATATTTAAATGTGATTATTAAAAGTTGATGAAATTCGAGTTAGGAGAATATAATGATTCTTTATCATTATTATACCTTTTCGAGGCAGACTCTTTAAACTAATCGGGATATTAGAGTCAGCAAAAGTTGAACGTGGAGATCGCTAGCGATACGGCAAATAGACGCATTAGCTCAGTCAACAGCAAATGTTAGTCAACAGGCCGGGCTAGGAGCGAGCGATCGAGCTCGCTATCACACACAATAATGAGAGGGTTAAAGGTAAATTGTTATCGAACAGTGAATCTATACAGGTCGGCTCCTATTCATTGTCAATTAAAAGCCCTTGGCGAAGATCGCGACCGCCCTTTGCTTGTTCTTAACTTTGTACAACGATTGCTTCCCGATGCATTCCTTACGCCTCGGGGTTGGATGTAGCTCGGACATTTCCTGTATTACTTCTTGTATGTTCGCTCTCGACTAATCCTTATTCCGAGTGTTCGGTAAATTAACATAAAATCTATTTACAATGGATCGTATCTTGATTACAACAAAGCAACAGTCAGGAAACGTCGCGCGCAAATCATGAAGCGCAGGTTCATACACTTGTACTTATTTAAAGATAACATTAGTGTACCTCCTACCAATTTCTTATCGAGCAGTATCATGAACGTCCCAAAGCAAATGTTGATCTTTTTCGTAATACAATATTGCAGCTTGAGCTTTGAGGTGACTATTGCAATGTTTAGATCATTAAGATCGATACAATTGTTTAGTTAATTAAATTAAATACATAAAATTAGTTACAAAAGTTTTTATTAGAGCTTTAAAGTTATACAACAATTTAAAAAAATTGTACAATGAAAGAAAATTCTTGTGAATATATATAATGATTTTAAACTTTTCGGATACTTCGAAAAAAAAAAAAAATATGTTCGAATAAGGCTATGTGTTTAATTTAATCTAAATAGAATAAGAACAGTGAAAAATGGGCGTAATAAATTTAAGTCTGAATTGAATGCGAGCCAAGCAAAGGGTATGATCAATAAAGTGTTTGTTATTGATTGTATTTTAAAACATAAATTACATCTGATAAGCTCCTTGTAATAATTCACAGTTGATATTGTAGAAGAAAGTTATCTTTTTAATCTCAGTAGAATAAGCCAAAATAATGAACGCGTCTTGCAATAAGGGTATATATTAATGCCACTATATTTACCATTTATACCCCCGAGGCAGCGTACAGTAGTTTAGAAATTTCTTTTATTTCCCTATTTATTATTTCTATGAAGCAACTATTTTATAGACGTTAATTGCATAGTATACTAATAAAGAAAAATGGTTCTACGGTGGATCCTACCTACCAGTAAAGTAATAAAAGTATACGATTAAACGGTGTTATTTATAGGAACATGTTGGTACGAATGTTTCAGTGGCTATGAACAACTTTATTAGGCATAATTAACAAACCGGTGCTAATTAGCTTACGATGCGTGAACGGCGGAAAAATAGCTCTAATATGTGATTATTAGTTTACACATAGTATACTACTTGCGAGAACATAAACTTCTAAAAATGCGTCAGTCCAAAACTAACAGCGTCAAAAGTGAAACTTTTTATGTAATTCAAAAACTGTCAATAAGTGTACAAAAAAATACATTGCAGCAAAGAAAAATTGACTGGAAATTATAATAAAAATGATTTATAATAAAAATCAAGAAAAATCTACAGACTATCCCGAATTAATTACTACGGAAGTTTCACTCGTACGTACTATTATTTACATATACATAAAACTATATACATATACGTACAAGTGAAACTTCCGTAGTAATTAATTCGGGATAGTATGTAGATTTTTCTTGATTTTTATTATAAATCATTTTTATTATAATTTCCAGTCAATTTTTCTTTGCTGCAATGTATTTTTTTGTACACTTATTGACAGTTTTTGAATTACATAAAAAGTTTCACTTTTGACGCTGTTAGTTTTGGACTGACGCATACATTTTTTGTATCTTCATTGACAATAACTGAGAATAAAAACAATATTAAAAATTTTTTAATATGAAATAATTTAATAGACATATACATATATATATATATATATATATATATATATTACATATACATAAACATTCTACATTAAGAAAAGAACTATATAAGTAATTAATATGACTTATGTTAACGAGTTAACTCTCATGACAAAACGCTAGTGTCCCATAAAAAGTTTCACTTCAATAAACTCACCAATGTCATGATATCATTTGCCAAATCTCTTGCTAGATCATGAGATATGAAACAACTCAGTCCACTGAGTGCTAATCCTGCTTCATATTGATTCTGAGCATTTAAATCTTTCCTTATCATATTTGTAGTGAGCATAAGTAACTCTGAGTCTGCATGGAATGATTGACTAGCTGCTAAGTACCCGATTCTTTTGTAAGTGAATTTGTTTGAACTCATCACCTCAATAATATTGAATATAGCCCATGATATGTCATATCCTAACATTTGAAGCTAAAATAAATGTCAATTTAATTAATAATTACAACAGTTACACTTACAAATTCGATCTACTTAAGACCTAAGTACTTACGTATGTCAGCTTAGCGACAGCGTTAGCTTTCTTATGTTATGTTATCTTGTCGTAGTTCCACTTTAATTTCTTCCATACATTGTGCTATGTGCTATGTACTTGGCCTAAAATCGAATATTATATAAAAAAAAATATAACATTCAAAACTTATTTACATGTTTATTAAGTAAATAGTAACAATTTCTGATGTGTACCTACCTCGTTATCTTTATTATTCCTTATACCACGCACTAAATCGGTGAGATTTTTATCGAACATTCTTTCGAAGTTCCCCTTTACTTTCTTTAGTGCCATTTTATTGAATTATTTTCCATAAACATATAATTAAAAAATAAGGACGTTGAACACTTGAAGCATGACTGTATTATCTTAAAGAAGATAAGTTTTACACAACACTAAATTAAAAATAAAATTCAGGATTCGCCAGGCAGTCATAAAACCAAACTTTGTCATTTGTGATTTGTTAGTTAAACGTCAGACAGATGGATGACAGTAATGTCATCCATCTGTATATAGTATGATAAGATCATACTCTATAATCCGTAGCATATAGAGAATGAACTATGTCTGTGTAGTACTCATTTTTTCCATAATATTAATTAGTTGTTCTGTATTTATCCAATTTATCCGACACAGACTGTCAATGTCAACAGTGTCACTGTCAGTCAACATCAACAATTTTCTTTCCGCCTCTCTCACTCTGCTAGAGTGAGAGAGGCGGTAATAAGAAAGAGACAAGGAGTTTAACATCTGTGAGTTTAACAGTTTAACACTTAACAGTTTGTTAGCTCGACGAGTTCACTCTCATGACAAAAAGTTTCACTTCAATAGTGTCCCATAAAAAGTTTCACTTCAAAAAATTTAAATGTTTCTGGTAAATAAACGCGCGGGCATAGTTTTCTTCCTTGTTATTTTATTATAAAAAATAACACGCTATTAGCTAAGTTAGCTCAAAATATGTTTGAGAAAATCCTTTCATTACGAGTAGGCAAGTATGTATCGATATTTGAGTTTTTAACACAATATTATATGTTGCATATTTTTGATTACCAAATATAAAAAGATATACTAGCGAGCCACTCCTGGTTTCACCCGGGGTGCATTTTTTATATCTTTACATTTTTTTATATCTCTTTTTCTATGAACTTTCATGATTAATTATTTTTTGATAATTATATGTTATTTTTTTTTTGTAATTGTATCCTTTACACATGAATTACACTTTTGTAGTTAACACACAAACAATCTTAAATAGCGTGTTTTATAATACCGTTTTTGGATTGTAAATTGGCTAATATTAATGGACGCAATTTCACAATCGTCTAAAATTATTATAAATAAGCGAAGGCACTTATCCTACTCCGTGGTTTTCGCAGTATACCTAATAAGGCGGGTCGTAACCTAAACAATATGATTAATATCATTTCCATTCTCAAGTGACGTAGCGACAAATTAAAAGTTATTTTCACCATTTCTGTTTAATTGAATAAAATGTTGG
Source organism: Synanthedon tipuliformis (assembly GCA_947623395.1). Classification (NCBI taxonomy): domain Eukaryota; kingdom Metazoa; phylum Arthropoda; class Insecta; order Lepidoptera; family Sesiidae; genus Synanthedon; species Synanthedon tipuliformis. The sequence goes on along the minus strand of OX392417.1, from coordinate 5,808,034 downwards.
TGCAGTAGGTATGTTTTAATTTATTTTAATCTTTTTTTTTAGTTTTACAATATATAAACATTTGTTAGAATTCAATTCATAGAAATCTTAGTATTTGAATTAAAAAATAGTTTATAATATTAAAAACATTTTAGGTATTCAAAGACTGACGAAGGAAAACATGCTTAATTAAAATGTATGTGCGAGAATGTGAAATATCCAGGGATGTAGGCCGCATCACTCTGCGGCAAAGGAACGGTAAAAAGTAACAGGATGATAATAATATTACGCACAAACCGGTCCAATGATTTTGGCAATCTTGGAGCATTGAGGAATCGAGTGGTATTTATTGAAAAAAAAAACATAATAACAGAGTTACAAATTGTAATTTGAATTGGTCATGTGCCTCAGACATATTATAGACGTGTCATTTCGCGTATTTTTCATTTTCCAAATGTGTTATAATTATAATGAATTTCTTGACTGTGACTATTGATCGTTTTATAGACAATAATCTGTATCCTTTATGTTATACGTGTTCTTTTGTATTATGGGTTCATTTCAAACCTTCCAACACAATCATAATTATTTTTTCTTTCATTATATTAATGTCATATAATTGTCATTAATTTTGTGGTTAAAATGCCTTGGTTGAATCCTGGGTTTGATTTCTTGAAGGACTTGTGTGGCGTTTCTTGTGTTAATAGACAATGGTGGCCACTACTATCTAGTAATGACCTTTATATTAAAATATATATACTATCTAGTAACGACCTTTATATTAAAATTCATCGCACATTTTTTTTGACCAAGTCTAAACCTGTTTAAGTCACCGGAAATGTATGAAAACTAGGAATTGTATACAATTCGTAGGAAATTAATTAGGAAATGTGTAAATAATTTCGTGGTCGTCTATACATAATACATATAAAATAGTGCTTAAATATTAAAAAAAATATACTCTTAGTCCTAGTTCAAAATAAACAAACATAACAACCACAACACCGCAGTAAACAGTCTAAGAGTTTACGATCGACTTGCATACAAATGGATTTACAATGGCCAATAGAAGCGTGAATAAACGTTCGCTCACTAATTAATGGATTTATTACGATTATCGTTCGCAATCATCTTTCAGACTATCTCAATTACATTAGATTCGTTTGAACCTTTGTACACTTACTGGTGTTTCGTAATAGTTACATGAAATTTTGGTAATGTAAATTGCATTATAATGGTTCACGCTCGTTTACTTGACTGTTTGCGGGACGTTACGCACGTATCTAAAGCACCGCAATAAATAACTGTATCCATGATTCTTGTTTCGAGGCAATGACATTTTTTTTGGGGGATTTTGTTTAAATTTGATATGTTTTCTTTAAGTTTAAGTGATGGATCGTTTTAAAAATCGCGTGAACAGTGTATCTTAATCCATGTTCCAACATAAAAAATAAAAAAAAGCACTTTTCTAAAATGCATTTGGTAATTTGCTACAAAGTTGTAATGTGTCTGTTTCATTTCGTTTTCCCTATATTCGTTACCTTTTACAGTTGAACTAGTTTAATAACAAGTACAATAATGAAATTTCAAACAAACCACCGAGAACGTGTTATTTTCCCTACATTTGCTGTAAGTGCTTCCTCAACGGCTAATAAGACATAATGACGTGTTATTTCTGAAGATTCACGAATTCCGATCACAGTAAAGTAAGGTACGCGAGGGGTAACTGACCTGTTGGCTCCGAGACTTCACTCGCCACGGCCCGACCTGTGACCAAACGAAAAAAAAAACTAATTACACAATTTACACATACCGCATGTAGGCAATTATGATGGTGCTGAATTATAGACACGACTTGTAATCACCCGGTCACCGCGCGAGTTCCACGCCACACATATAACCGTGCTTGCGCTTGTAATTCCCTCATTCAAGTACTGAAACCCAGCCACTTCTTCGTATCGGCGTGTAATTACCAACATTGTAGGTACACTTAGAGTTTCCTGGAATGTTGCACTCGTATAATACCGACGAATACTGCGAAATATTTGCATACCTACATTAGGTTATTTCGTTTTTGACGCGATCTCGTCCTCTGTTGTGCTTATACACTTAGCAGGATCTGAGCCGTTTAGTGATTTAACTGTTTTGTAATTGATATTAAAGGAGCATTGCGAGAATAATTAGTAGGTAATTTAAGTATTACTAGTAATTATGCAGTTTTCACAAAAATATGAAACTGTTTGTTTAATTGGTAAAAATTAATTATGTTGTTTTCCAGTGCCTAAAAAATATTTCGTTTACAGTCAAATATTCATGTTTAATGGTTTAATCCCAACGTAATCGAAATAATCGTCGGTTTCTCACACCAATGCATCGAAATTGATTACTTCCGAAACCACTTTTTTAAAGTGCTCCACCTATGTCGGACCACTTTATCGAAAGCTTTCCGACGCGCAATTAAATAGCTATAATTTAGAATTTCATTCGCTCGTACAGCAGCTACTCGATACCAAATTTATTTGCGATATATTAATGTAATTCCCATGAAATCTAATTTGAGATCAACTTTGTAAACATAATATTGTCAATACTTATGTTATTGAATCGACTGCTACTGCTGGCTTTAATAACTTTTCTGTAACATACTCGTACGTTGACATAAATTTACTTACTATGGAAGTGGTTCAGTTAATCTTAGTTTTTATAAATAATGTTGTTAAGAAATAGTAGGTACTACCACAGTAATATCCAGTGAACTTTAATATTTTTTATAGTCCACGATCATTCCTTGGCTCTTAATTAATAAATCCAATAAATATAATTATTTAAATTTTATTTTTATAGATACCATAAACCGTATTTTATTATTGCCATAAACCAAATTGTAACAAAATCTCTTTGAGAATTATTTTCGTATAACAAATTCATACATATAAACATTCGTATTTATATAAATAGTTATTAATATTGGGAACTAATAAAGTAGGCACTTTTACAGTATTATTGTCATAATGTCTAAAGCAATTTTATTAATACTGGAAAGCTTATTTATTATTCATAAAGGTTCTGTCTTGTCTGTGTTCAACACCTTCCCATGAGCTTGTTTTATTGCCATTTTAATACTGTGTATTATGTATTCTATAGGGATCCCGTGGACATCGTTGACAGTTTAAACGTTTGTATGAGTTAAGAGATGCGGCGAAACATTGAAATCAACAAATTTCATTTGTAGTTGTGAATTATCCTTTTGCAAAAGCCAGCATACGCATTTCTCATAGTTCCACCTAGTTCTTATTAGATATTGTGATCTTATTAGAATATATCTTGATCAGTCTTCCTTCTAGTTCAGGCAACTCTTAGGAAAACATCTAGGAAACATGTTTAGGAGAAACATCTTTCTTTATACAGAACGATACTGCCCATCTTATTTTAAGTCCACTCCTCTTATCAAAAGAAAAGTTGGGGGAACGATAAAAGGAAATGACAATAGACAATAGAGTCTATGGTGATCATGAAAATCAGTTAATTCGTTCAAGAGTTATAGAGGAACATACATACATACAATACCTACACTTACAGATTTATTATTAGTATTAATTAATATGTAGGTCCAAGCTAAATGTATGAGCAACTAAATTGATAGTGACACATATAGATTTGAAGTTAACGTAAAATTTCCAAAAGAGAAAGTATGACAAATTCGCTGAAATGAGAAGTGGAGTCCGCAAAATGGAATAAGTACAGAACTAAAGTGTTGAACTGTTTGAACCCTAACGAGAAAGTCGTAACATACATAAGATAGTTTAAGTATTTTTCCTTTTCTTTGCTAGTATGTTACATACCAAAAAATGGGCCGAAGGAAACATTTCTTTTTATTTTTTATTAAAACCTCAACCGAAGAATAATGTATGTAGGTACTCTAATATAAAATAATATCTAAGTCTCTATCTAAATTATTTATACTTTTCTCGCGTGATTTAGTATAAAACGTCTTAACAAATTTTTACAATTACAACAAAAATGGCAATATTAACTTGACTGCTAGACAATAATAAAAATGACTTACTGCTCAACTAATCCCTACAAATAACTAATAGAGCAACGACCCCGTTCAAATTATACGCGTGCGTCACCTCGCTACACCCGCACGTCACTTAGATGGAACACTTGCCAGTTATCTTGTGCCAACTCAATTTCATCAATCAGTTCCATTAATCAAATCGAAACACCTACATTACGTCATTGAACTGCTCACTGTCCCACGCTTTGAGACGTCAGATTCATTTTACAGTAAAAAAAAAGTTAACCAACCGTATCCTAAATGAAAGGTTCCGACAATATAGCGACTAGTATTTTTCAAGCAAGTACCTACTTAATTGGTAATCATTATAATTCAAATTAAAGGATAGGCTTATTACAGTTCACTTTCTTGTCTAGGGTTTCATTTTTTTTAAACCATTTTGTAATTTAATTAAAATTAAGTTTTTTTTTTTTTTTAAATCTTGCAGTTCCTGGGTAAAGGTACACTCGCCTTAATTATTAAAAAAAAAATATAATTTTCTCGTAATAATTTCTCGTAAAAATAAACCTTTCTTAAAAATAACCTAAATCCCAAGCAGAAGATCTTTTCAAAGTTCATTAAATTAAAAAAAAAAACAGTGAAGGCTGCTTTTCAATTTTTACAAGAATTCGAACAATTTAGTACCTAATCACATTGAAACTCGATGTCGTGTCTATCTATATAGTCTATGTATACTATGTGAATCACTATATGTATCTGTCTTGTTAGTCGTGTCATGTGAGAAAATATAACCAATTTCTCATGCAATATATTTTTTGCCATCTTTTTTATCATGTGTTTGGCATCAGTAGCATGCGAACAAAAGTACAAGATGTGTCTTTTTTGTATCATAGTCATAACTCATTATTTGTTTGGACAGATAAACAGCGCCATTATATCAGATACGATTTTTTATTGTGCTCTTAAATACATGTAACTGACAGGATGCAAAAAAATCTAACGCTTTCATATTATAACAATCCACTGTCTTAAGTATATTCGTTGCGGAGACACTAGCAATTTAAAAATTAAACGTTTAATTTAAAATAAACCTGCATAGGTTTATTTTTTCTACGCTAAACAATTACCAACAACATATTGTAAACATATTGTAACATGTTTATGTCTGTAAGGTATTACAGACACAAAACATAATTAATTTTAAGTTCTAATATTAATTTTGTATCGCCTTAAAGAAAAGTCATTGAACAAAATTGTTATTGATGTTGCATCGTGTTGACCACAGAGCCGTTATGCATACCAGTAATGTTCTCGGCCTTTTTGTCTCGATTAGTTTGACGCGCAAATTGCGGCGTTTGCTCATCGGTGGTGATGCGGTTCGCGTCAGCGTGGACGAACCGCCGACCGCCCTCCGACACCTCGCGAGTCACGATACCTTCCTATCCATCAAAGTCAACAGTGAACCGAAACCCGAAATCTTATACACATAGAACACTGTTGCTGTAACAGCAGCATCCATTACGACAAACATGAAGAGTCAGCCGAATGGCTCATTATATTTTACTCTCTTATCCGACACGGAGCCTGAGAGGGTCAACCGGGTACGCAGTTTCTTACGTGAGAACCGCGAGGAAGTGTTTTATCGCTATTACGTAAAGAAGCCATTACCGGAGACGCCTCTTGTCTTTCCCCCGACCCTGCCGATACATGCGCTGTTTAAAACTAATCTCGAGCAGTAAATTTGCATTAGATACAGCGGCTTAACTCTGAGCATGGGTGCTAGCACGTGACTTCGTGCTTTCATGTTATCTATAAGTAATCAGATGTGTTCGGTTTACGATTTCAACACGGCTACATATCATCTAATTTAATGTCTAAACAAGAAATACGTTTTTATGGAACACCATAATATTGTCGATTTTATTGCCTCCGATCGAGTTGGACTGTTCGTTTACCGATATCCTTTTACAGTCTGCTGTAAGAAAAGACAGGTCGTCAACCTGTAAATATTGACTCGTCTTGCGATGGCACACGTTTTCTATACACAGTGTAACTTTTTGTGTCGTATATATGACACATTTCATAAAAATTCATTCTTCATCTACTTTTTCGTAGGTATGTTTGTTGCAATTGGGATGAGAACATTTTTGCATATCTGCAGGCCGTCTAGATGTTAACATAAAAATTAATATTTCTACTTGGTGGTATTATTATAAGTCTATTTGCCATCTCTTACAAAACTCCACTCAACATGTACCACTGGCTTTCTGGTACCTATGAAATTTAAATAAAATTCAAATGTTCATAAAAATAAGAGTACAGAATTATGCTGGAATTATGGCGTATACTGCATGTCTAAAGCGAGTCAAAATAAAATACGCCGGTATTGCTCCCACGCAACCGCGTTGTTCCGACCATATATCGTCACCTGTCTATCTATGCCTTCTTCTCTGGCTGTGTATGTTTTACCTAGCAGGCTATGAAAAGTTGATATCGAAAGATCCTAAACAACACCCAACAACAATCACACTGTGAAAATGTTCAAACAAAACACTTTTAGAACAATAGAGAAATAAACCATGTTCCATTTTCCACCTCCGCTAAACTTGAACTTTGAAATATTCTTCACCAGACACGATTTGCTTATCGATTTTGCGCGCATTCTGTTCACCGTTTGTTAAATTCTGTGTTTCAGAATCGAATTTTCCAAATATCATACTAGTTGATTCTAAATAGAGCTGTAAACATGAGGCACCAGAGCGTATACTCAAAGTTGAACGCACTCGTCAAAAGTACATTGAAACAGATTTGTGTGACAATGAATTTGGTATAATTCGATTAGATTTTGTAAGTAGGCTATCGACCTGTGGTAGCTCGGTTGACGAACAGCACGCTCATTTGGACTAAATCTAGAGCTACGTGACGCCACGCGCCTTTTACCGCGACCGTTCCACTGGACTGCATCGCTATTGGGAGATTTCACACTGATGGAAAACGTGATTTTGTCTCGAGCTACTTTGATTTCATCTTTCGTGGAACGGTTTCGGCACGATGCCAATCAATAAATAAAACCATCATAAATGAGAACAATAATATTTATTAAGATACTTTATCTTTGATGTTCTAACAATGAAATTACATATATAAGCTAAGCTAAAGCTAACTATAACCTAAACAGGAACAATGAATGCAAACGAAGTAACGCAAAACATTAAACGCATCAAAAAAATACTATTCGCGTCAGCCTCTAGTATAAAATACGTAAATCACTTCTTTTGTCCCTGTAGATAGACCAAAAACTACACCGAGAAGATAAAGTGTAGGTAATCTCAGAGACAGCAGTTAGCTAACTAAAATAGCAAGAAATAAAAAAATGTCATCAAGTACTGCTATCGGAACCGTAGACCGTAAAATCCAAATCAACAGGACACTTGCACAGTTATTGAATTAGCACCGGAACAAACCAATGACCGAAATAATCTTCTCCGAAAAGTTAATGTCACTTTCTTTGTTTTTATTGTTAACCTTGTATCTTCGTCGGCAGACGACAGAAAATTAATTGAATCTTTTATCAAATAATCTTATAATTGAATGATATTAGGGTTGGGTGAATTGCGTATTACGATGTGAATATGGTTTAAGGGATTCTAATTTGCAAATCACAGTGAAGGCATACGCCGTGACCGCCTTCGTCCAACGTAACTGTACCGCTACCGTACGATACACTCCAACTGCCGGCTACCACTCCTCAATACCCACCACAGCAACGGGAAAAGTGAGGTGTCGATATTCACAACCATTTTGTTTCAACCAAACCACACCCAATTTCCTGTAGGAACCGCACACCAGAACGTAACCGCAATAGACAAATCAAGACTAGTACGAGTAAGCCTCCATGTACCTTTTAGGAAAGTAACTCAAAAAATGTTGTCATTCGCGCGTCTGATTAAGTATTCTAAAGACGAACTACTTTTTGTAGGATGTCCATACTTGGTTTATTCGCTATTTGTTACCAAGTGAAATCGTTGAGAGAATCTTTTCTTTTCCTAAATGCGAACCGTCTCGGCTCTTGTTCGGGATCCCACTGTGACAGCCATTATAATTCCAAGCGAATGTGGAAGTGTACAAAGATGGCTTTGTTCTCTCTATTAATATTTATGAGTAAATGCCTTATTTTGTACACACGTGGGCCAGTGGATACGCACGATACAGCCAGCCTAATTGGATGTCTGAAGGCGCGAATTTGTTTCACTTTGATGGGGATTTCTTAACATTTACATCGTGAGATCTATACGTGGGTTTTATAAGGTTTTAAGTTAGAAATGTAATGCTCCGTTCATTTTTATGTATTCTTTTATTAAATCTCAAGATTAACCGTTACATTCATACTAAAGCAACCTTAGAAGAAAAACGTATAAGAGATGGTTCTAATCCTACTTTCTCTTAACTAGTTTCTTGTTGCCACTATAAGAAAGTAAAACCCGCTATGTCAGTGCCCCGTGTCCTGTTGACATACAATTGATACAATCCACTGTGATAATTTATTCTGGAATACCAAACGATTTCTTCTTTGAATGAATATTTATCTACTTAGCTTTTTGACCTCCATTTTGAATATCTAGGTACTATTTGATATATTTGATATTGATATCGTTTTTAAAATAAGTTTGCAGGAATATGTTATTTTCAATACATACGTAAAGGTATTGAAATTAAAGAATGCAGACCACAAAGATGAAGTGTGAATAAGCCACGGCTGTGTTTACACACGGTGCAACATTGCCGACCCCAATCCTTATGTTTGCCGTATGTGGAACGCGGGAACGGTAGTGTGACTGTAGCCAGTGTCAGACCCCGTCCTGCCCTGAACCTTTGCCATCGGAATGTTTTCACTTCATATTCACATGCGCAAACCAACAGAGAGACACTAACTGCCTACAACTTGCGTTGTACCGACACTACTTAAACATACTTGAACTAAATAAAGAAACTATTGATTATATAATTTTAGCAACTAATTTTTTAATACTTTTTATAATTTAAAAAAAAGCATGACCATGACCGTATGCAAAAACTTCGAAACGTCAATCTTCAATATCAATCACTTATGTCATCTCATAAGGTTAATATCAAAATTTTAAAGAATAAGTACTTTAAATTATTTTTTACTTAAATTCAAATAAAAAAAATCTTTTTTACGTTTATTTGAGAATAATTATAATCGTGTTGTTTAACCATGATTTTTAGACTAAAAAACTTTTTCTTTTTTTTATTTACTTGGGTAAAACTTATAATTTGAAATAAAAATCAACTTATTTCTCTATAGTGAAGTAATAAGCATACTCGTTATTAACGGTCATTTATTACGATTACGAGAGAGAACGGAATGAAAATAAGCAATCACCTTGTTGCGTTGACTAGGAACATGGCTGGTACACTTTCAGGGGGTCCTGCTTACGACGGCGAAGACGTCACGTTTCCTATGTTAGGAATAGTTTATTGAAGTCATGATGTGACCTTAACATTGTAGTTTACGATTGTCTCGTCACTGGTCCGCGCACTGACATTTCAATAGGGAAGGTGAACGCGGGTCGCGGCGTGAGACGCGGCACGACGCCGAAGACGCCCGCGTGGTCGTCACGGCCAAACATCCCAATACACCCACGGCATCCTCTCACTGTCAACGCCGCGCCTATTTTTCATCGCTTCTATTATTTATTGGACGAAGCTGACTTCGCATCTGCCACATAAATCAGCCGCCTATCAACCGCTTGACCTAGTCAAACGGCAAAACTTTCCGTTTAACCGGTGATATATTGTTCCCGCTCCACTGACACCCGAAGAGTTCACCGTGAAAACGCCAAATTGACGTTAATGCACGTAATATTCGCGGCGTACGGTTCAATTTCTCGGGTTACCCGCGGAAGCTTATCGGCGTCTGTCTCGTATTTTCTCGTCGCCGCGTCGATTGAAGGTGCTCACGATTTAACGCTCGTATTAATGCATTATTCAGAGGGGTTTTCATTAGACTGTCGCTATCGGTGCAGTGGATCGCGCTCTCGTTAAAATGTACGGATGGCATGACGGCTGCTCGTATTGGGCGCGCGCCTGACTGACACACGCGAACACCTATCACCACTGAAATCACAAAACTGCTAAAACATATTTGCCATTTTGTATATCCTGCATTCGATTAATGTATCGTGACTCTCCTATTCTTTATGGTGCCTATTATTTATCATGATTTCTCGTGTGCCGTTCTACATTTATATTGGTTGTAAAAACATGAAATGCAAGGCCATAAATCAAATTAACTATATAATACAACTTGAAGCGTTAATAGGAAGTTGAAGGGAGTTCATAAACTCACGCAAGTGTCACGGTCGGCGATTGGATGAAGCTTGTCTGGCATGCACGCGAGAACAAGTAGGTGTACATTAACATTATGTCAGTCAGCTATCCGATCGAAACAATTTCTTGTTTATTTGAGATTTGTGTTAAAGGTTTACTTCTGTATTTATTCAAGTGGCACTTGTAATTCTAACCCTGAGCAAAATTAAGCTATTACAAGCATTTAAATAGCTATTGGAATCTGATCAGCGCCTATAAAGGTTCATTAAATAGCTGGTTAAGGTGCACTGGTTGTAGCGCAACCAGTTCGAAAGAAAACTGGTGCGGTACAGTGGACAGGTTTATCAACCCCACGCACGATACACATATGCGGACATGGTATACTTTCGTTGTTAATTGGCTCATATCCCGTTTGCGTTGGCCTAAATTTTATGTCTCCTTAGCCAGAATGGCTACCAAGTCTAAGTACTACAGGAAATTATCGAATAAGATCCGCTCTTGTGGTGTTGCAAAAAAAACTTCAATTATTTTTTAGAAAAGCTTTTTTTGAAGCTGTCTTTGATTGATAAATTAGTGAAAACGTTTTATATGTATACGAGACCAGTTGCAAACTGAGAACAAATTGCTCGGTTCAAACCTGACATGATGTAGACAGCCTACTTGCGAAATTGCCAAGATAAGACGCGATTGATAGAGCATTGTTGAAATAACACGGTCGACTACTCTCCAAGTAATTCCGTTATGTTTTAATTACCTTGTTGACGCCCCAGCTACGAGTGTGTCAGGCGTTGTCTGGAGCACCTGCAACAAGGCGACATGCATATTAATTTTCATATGAGATGATGAGTACTAAAAATAACACTTTCAATTTTATGCACGTTTCGTAGACGCCATACTTGGTCGTATTAACTCGCAAATATTGCGTTAGAGATCTACGAACAATGTATTTATATATTTATATATAGAGAGAGCGTTTTCAATTAAAGGATGGTTGGTTTATTGATATAATAGCGTAGATTTGCTCATGGAGCCATGTTATAGAGTCCAGACACGCATGGCGTTATCTGGATGGTAGTGTAAGTCAACGCGACGCCTATTGCAGGACAGATGGGAGACGGGATTAGATGTCTTTAAACGAAGTTGCGGACATAAACTATTACGCACCTGTCCGGGCGCGTGCTCTTATCGATTGCACATTTAAATAAAAAATATCACCTAAAACAATTTATGAGGAGATTGAAATCTGCGCTTATTTTGATTCACGGTAAGCGTTTTTGTTGGTCTTGAAAGATGAGTTAGTAACTTTTTTACACATAGGTAAAATCAAGCGACGACTACCAGGTGTAAAGAAATTCTATATTTAAATTTAAAGCTCAGTTTAGTTATTGCCAATTATTTTATACTAGCTTTTGCTTGCGACTTTATTCAATCTATATTTTTATCAATTTTTTATTTTTATTTTTAATTGAGTCCTCGAGAACAAAACTTTTTTCTGGATGAAAGTTGTTTTTTGTGTATCCTTGACAACGTGTATATATGAAATTTCATGATGATCGGTTAAGTAGGTACTGTAGTTAAGGCGTGAAAGCGTAAAAAACAAACTCACTACATGTAGCAATTATAATATTAGTTAGGATTTTACCAAAATATCAAAGTAAATATGAAGTTTAATTTTTATCTGCATTGCTCAAGTAATGGTTTTTAGGAGTGTAAAACATATAAGCACCGTTGATTATTAATAATTCACTTATGAATTAGATTGACTTCCGGGGATGTTCTTTGAATTATAGTAAAAACTGCATCAAAATATGCTTCGTAGTAACGTTACGAGCTATTTCGGTCTGCAATTTGTGCATTACATCAGTTATTAAAAAAAACTGAATGCATATAGTAAAAATGTGACGTGCATGAATGAGTTAGCTTGTTACTAAGCGAGTGTGAACTGAAACACCGACCGTGACACTCATGTAAACAAAGCGCCACACTGACCGGGTTAACCTTGAATGGTAAATGTGCGCGAAGTTTCGCCGAGGAAAAATATGCCATTGATGCAAGCAGCAGCGTGCGTGCCACGGATAACGGTGACCGCGAGCCGAATAAGTAGTTTGTTATGGTACGCGGAATGATAATGTTCTGCGAGACTTGTCACGCGATTCCACTCGCCGGTGCACTGTACCTGTGGTGTCCGCACCGGACGCGATGTGTAGACCCACTTTCTAACCTCGTGCCCTTGAACTATGCACCACGTGGTTTATATCATTTTTTTTTTCTATTTTTTTTTTTTGAGGCAGTTATTTAAGTATAATAATTGTCGCCTATAGATCTGCATATACTATCTATTATAATGTGTGTAACGTCTCTTAAACCCAGCTTGTCCTATCATACATACAATTTGTATTGTTCATAGTATTGATATACCTATATGTCTATTCTCCTCACTATGCTTATTTGCTTAGCTTTTCTGAACAATTCAACTGATTTAGTGCCGATTAAGCTGTTATCGTAGATAATTACTCCCGGAAGTTTTTTATATAAAATATATTCTCACATTGAATATATAAATATAGCAGAGAAAATTTGATATATTAAATTTGTCTTAAAATTGAACTGTCATTTATATAGCTTATGCTAGCTAAATTTGGGGCATAGATAAAAATTGGGCTCGTCTTTTATAAAGGTGTATTAAATCCCCTTTTGTCATGAATTTGACGTAAACAGTTTATCGGCAATAACTACTTTGACTCGTCACATCAACTACCTATATTAATTTCAGTAATATTAATTGATTTCAAATACAAATGTTTTTTTTTTCCTGAAGTAAAGATAGCATAGTATATTTATTTTCCTCTTATTGAAATGAGTATGTAAACGGTCTGTTATGAATGGAAGAGAACATTAAAATCATACTACCGATTACCGCGTGCAATGCTGTATAGCATTTGTTTTGTTTTATAGTAATGAATGCAAATGATGCATATTTATAACATACGTAACGGTCAGTCAGCTTAGACCGTTTCACCTACATTTTATACTTAGCAAAACTGCGTGCGTATGATTACGATATTGTTTCAAGATGACTATAATAATGTTTACATGTGGGAAATTGTTATTCTGTTTGACTTTCTAATCGACTCAATGCGAACAAACTTGAAGAGTACGTTAAAAACTATTGGGTGTTTGGGCACCAATTAAAATAATAATTTTAGAAATTTACAGTCTTCTGCAACAGTTAGAGGATGCTACGATGAACGTTAATCACAAGAGTGCTGAAACGACGGACAGCGGCTCGGTCGCTACGCGATTAGCGTCTCTGGAAGTGCTTTAGCCCACAAAACACCTCAATCCGTTCTTTGTTTACGTTAGCATCGACTCGCCTGCGGACCTTGATCGCATCCTGAACGCAATAAAGCTCGGAGCAAGCTCACGACTCCGCAATGTCTACTCTTTATCGCCCCCGCCGAATGCGGTACAATCTTAAACGTATTTTAATAACTTCCACCCGCTGGTCGCCATAATGGGCTCGCCATGCAAATGCCTCTGCCCATGAAGAACCGTTACATACCGATACCGATGGTAACGAACCGCCCTGTGAAATAAAGAAAGGCAATAATCTCAAACGGGAAAACCAATCAAGCCGTAGGCAATCCTAATGGTGGCAGGACGTCACAGGACTACGTTAAAACAAACTGTAACAGAATATACTAAAAAATGAATTTTACGCCGAGTTCTTCGAAAGAATTTCGAGTATCTAAACTGAGCGCAAAGAAAGTGTAAGTTACGGCAACTATTACCGGGTTGAATATATCTTTAGATCGAATGAGGTGCGATCTAGTAAGTAGAGATTCTCGTGTGGATTTGAAGTTCCCTTTCATGTTATCTCGAGGCGCTTTCCCTGTCGCGACTCTGTGCCTGACATCTGCACTCTTCCTTTCAACATCGCCATCTCTGGCGGAATCGCAACTCATCATCTTTTATCCATACACAAAGATTAATTTAATATGTTAATGTTTTGGTAACTTTATTAATTGCATCTGTTTCAAATTTTTTTCGAATAGAGGTCATTCTTTTGCAGACTTCCTTACACCTTTTACTTTACAAAAGCACCGACATCATCTAAAGCTGCCATCTACTATTACTTACAAAATAAGATTAACAATTTTCTCACGTCCGCATCGAGATCGAGTTAGGCGACGACAACCTCTACAAAAAGTAAGTTGGAAATCTAATAGAGTTTGCGGCAAGCCGGTTATTTGTGTTATTTTTTAGCGTTTCGCTGACGCTGAAGAGAAATGCTATGTAACGCTCGCGAACGAAGCAACCTGACATTACTGTAATAACTCGGAACCGCCCTTCTGTCATTACTCTGTACACTTTCCTGGGGTAACTGAAGACGGAACGCTTTTTATTTTTCGAGAACATAATTCTTTACAATTGCGTTATTCGTGTCTAGGCGCACATCTAATGTTTGCTCTGTGCAACTTCTAACGAAGTTTTAATGTCGGTTCTTACCCGTCCATGTAATCATTGCATTTATAATTTGAATATCGGTGGGAAGGTTGCCTAATAAGATAATATAACAATCGAGGTGTTTCCACGAAGTAGTAACAAAGTAAGCACGCAATAACAAGTGTCTATACATCTATTTATCAACGGACAAATGAACTCTCAACTAAGTGAAACTAAGAAAAAATAAAAGATACTGGCGATTTTATTCACATTAAATTATACATGTAAAGCGTACAAGCTTTTCATTTAACCACAAGTTAGTAACTACGCAGGGAGAGCCTAATTGATCGTTTAACATACCTAGGTATTCAATGTGTATCAATGGAAGGGAATGCGCGATGATAACAACCGATAATATTTCAATTTATTGTATGGGTACAGAATAAATAGAAGACAAGTTATCGAAATAAAATTCATTGAAATAATTAATGCTTTATAAACAAGAAGAAAATCTCATTATTTACATAAACTGTTCTTTAAGATATATTTTGTGAGATCTATAAAATAAAGTCGCGTTTGTCGGTTTGTCCACTTAATTCTCGCAAATTATCCGACTTATTCACTTTTTTAGTTTTCATTTACTTTTATGTGTATTTAATAACTACTTATCGTATTTTCTATTGAAATTAAAAAAAAATGTTTTAAAATTCGTGGAAACGACGTCCTCAAAAAATTATTTAAGCTGACTAAACAATTTAAGTCCTACTATCACGTTTTTTTTTAATATTAATACGTTTATATTAATGGAAAACTTTTTATTGTAATGGAAAATGGATATTTTTTAATTAAAATTTTACACATCAGATTTTCCATTTTAACATTAAATTTCAAGTTGAACACGTGCAAACAGGTCTTAGGTAGTATTTTTATAATATTGTACATGTAATAGTCTCGTTTTAAGCCCACAATACAAACATCATAATTTTATGTGTTCAGTATTGTTAAACAAACATAATGACTTAAGTATTTACACGGATCGTAAATAATGATATGTAGGTACAGCTTAATAAGCCTGAAGCACGTCGTGTTTAGGAGAGTTGCAGTAAAATAGCTCATATAATGTAGCAAGGTGTTACGTAATTGCAAGAATGCGATGGCGTGCAGCCTTAAAGGACGTGTCGAGCAGTTCCTGTTCGCATGCCCACCGTATTTATTGTAATTACGTCGCGGTGCGGCCGACTCCCAGCCCATCTCATCTTATCGATGAGACGGGAGCGCTCGCCTCCCTCGATACCATCACACCGTCTCGAATTATGAACGAGCCACTTACACTTTCGTGCAAAACCACACCCGACACTCGATGTCAATTTACCTTATCTCGCCGTAAAACGAGCGTTTATCAGATAAAACAGACATCAAAATATCGGCGAGAAGCACAGTGCCCGTTGCAATTATATTTATTGAAAGGCATTGATTAGAGTGGCACCGGCAATAGTTTTCCGATTAATGCGCGCGATCAGTTCTAGGTGGGTCCGTTTGCCTTAGTCGCTGTATCGCGCGCGCAATCGTAACTTCTTCCCACATAATTGGCGTGTGGGCGCGGCGGTGGCGCGTTATCCCGATCGCCGCCCACCGACGACGAGGCGACGCCCGATTAGATAGCTCTGCCCCCGACATCCGACCCGGACAGCCCGGGCTACACCTCCTGGCCCGACGCACTAACTAGGTGCAACTTAAAAACACTCTTTATCTCATTCAAAAATCTCGGCGACAGCTACCAAATTTATACACTAACGCCCAGTCTGAACAAAGAAAGTTGGAGAAGAAAAAAAAAAGGATTTTTTTTGAAATGCCCATGATATCTAGGTCTCTAGCACACCCAGGTAAGAGTGTTCATCATAAGAGTGCAGTGATTATTATTTCCAAACATGAAATAGAAAAACGTTCTAGAAACACTTCCGACCGGGATTGAAACCTGTGTCTACAGTTTAGGCATCTGAGCCAATCACTTCTTAATCTTAGAATATCACTATATTCCGCACCTTTTTTTCTTTCAATATAATGCAGTGATTTAGGGGCGGCCTTTAGTACCAAAAAATACACACAATTTAGTTACCGACCTTTTTTTATAAAAAAGGATAGAGAAGGATATTTTCTCAGATGTGGGACCAGGGAGCTCGTAGTAGAACATTCGGTCGATCAAAATAGGTGTAAAGAGAGTAATCAAAGGCCGGCCTGTGTAGTTTTCTATTAAAAATACTTACTGGGTCTCCCAATCAATCTTAGTAAAAAATATACAAAATATCTTCTAATGTCCTAGACTTGTGTTAAATAGTATAAAATTAAGTCACAATTCGCGTCTGACTATCCACTCCTTCAAAACCACTCACCAGATTTCGATGCTTCTAAACTAAGGGAAAGATCGATAAACGAGGAATGTTCGTGTAAATAAAAATTGCATCTGTGCGTAGTCACAGTGATCTAACTAATAATATAAATGCGAAAATGAGTTTCTTTGTTACGCGTTCACGCCTTTAAATGATGATAAGACCTTATATCCGGAAGAAAATGCTGCGGGGACAGCATTTTCTTCCGGATAAAAGGATAAGCGCTGGTAAGAATGTCATGGTTATATTTGGCTTGTAAAATTGTAATTAAAAATTTCTTCATTAAATTTTCATAATATAATGTGATCAGATCACGCTGTGCAAATATGTTCAAGCAATATAAATTATGTTAAGATGATATTGGTACATCGATATACGTGTTGATAAGCCAGCGCAACGTGAAGTAGGAAGAAGTAAGCGCGGCATACTTTAGCGGCAGTACTCGGCTAAATCGAATCAACTCTCATTAGCGATAACAAGTGGCGTCGATGGCTCGTTACGCAACAAGAGACGGCTTGTGGACGCTTCATTAATTGCGTATTGTCTAAACTCCCGTGGCAAGCGATCACATCGCTTAGATGTTGTCTGAGCGATCTCACGACGTCCGCGGACCCATTTCCGCCCCAACTCAACTTATGTATGGACATGTTTAATAATAATACACTGTGAAAATTAATCGGAAGCATCGATGATGGGCGGGCACGTTTATGCCGCCAGGATAAACACAGATAATCGTCGAGACCGTTAACTTGATTTAGGGCGTCGGTTCCGCCTTTACTCGGACTCGAAATGAACACTTCATTATTTAATTCATTTACGAGTGTTGATTTTATTGTTTTATATTACTAGCTGAACCCGTGCCATAGTGCACGCGCGCGGTGCTGGACAATGTTTATATCAGCTATCTGCTAGTGAAAGTCCCGTAAAAATCGGTCCTGCCTTTTCGGAGAGTAACCGGAAAAAAGATAGTTTTTTTTTTAAAGTGATATATTTTTAACCGGTTATACTTTGGTATATATTTAGTAAAAAGCAGTTATTTTTACATTACAAACAGAATTTTGTTTATTTTATACAAATTTTAAAGATTATCATAATTGTTGACTAAAGCGCCACAATATTTATGTTTACTCCACATGTTCATTCACAAATAGAAAAGTACAAACAAATTACTGAGTTCATTTCTCGAGATGCTAGAGCAGTTTTTCTAAGAATGTCCTTGTAATGGAGCTCCTAGCTCGGCAACTAACTGCTCTAAGAAAATTATTGTATTATATTTGCCTCCTTGTTAACGCAACGGATGTCTTCAGGCCATTTGGTAAACTTAATGCCGTGTACTTTCATGTTTTGAAACGTTTTCATGTTAAATACTGAATAAAATATTCAGAGGCCGGGTATATTATGGTCATCGAACACTGCTTAATCTGGTTAAATGGTTTAGTTTTGAGTGCTCTAGTAACGGGTTATTTTATCAATAACACAAGTCTCTGAGACCGTTGTAAATAAATGAATGGGCGCATTTTATCGAACGCAATATGGGTGACGTTAATTGACGAAACGCGGAGTGGAATGGTGTTTGCATAGGCTGATTTATGCGGGCGCAAATCGGTGCTCAATTTGCATTGGATCTATGTAAAGCGCCCACTCGGACACTCGTTACCGCGATCGCCGCAGTCCTCTTGCCTTACCGTCACGACCATACACAACAAACTATGTATTTCTATTTTTATAAATTAACGTTCATCTACGAATCCAATGTGGAATTTTTATATTTTATTGGAGAGTAGGGGTAAGGAGGACCAACTCTGTATAAGAGAACGTGTCCGTAGGCCACCATTAATTAGATGGCGCTGTAGTGGTATATTATTTTACAGTGGTTTCATGAAATACGCAGCATGTACTAAATATTTCCACTCAGCATACTCCACGTCGTTCAAAGCCGCTTATTTCGTACCAAACCCCAATGCAACCAAAGTTAATGGCCATTCTGGTCATAGAGTATACTTTATGAGTTTCTAACTATTGCTTTTCCAAGATACAAAACATGGATGAATGCAGCTAATATTGCCGAGTGAGCTCACTTCATACGATTGTATAATTTATACGAATAAATCTTACAATATTCGTCTATAGTGTACGTGGTAGGTACAGTGGCTGAGATATAAACAAGAGTTGACAACTTGTAATTTAATGCGATGATAGGACGACTAGTCGGTGGCTGTTACCATGTTTCCGGTAAACTTAGTACCAATGTTGGAATATACGACCGGCAGATAGAATCGTTGCATTGTCTTCGCCTTTACACATCGTTCACCGTTAAAACCTCAGCTTGGAATTCAAATAAAAGTGTAGGGAACGTTGTAAACCACCGCATATGGATTAATACTTATCCGTTGCGGTGCAAAGTGGCAAATGGCATTCTAGGTTTGAGCCATTGAGACACTCCAAATATGTAAGTAAGGAACATACGTCGTATTTGGGTCATGCGTTGCTTCTCGGTAATAGAGGCGGCACAAACTTGCGAGTTACACCGCAAGTAATCTAACAAGCTCATAAAACGCTCTAAGCTAATTTGTGGGTTCTGCATTCCTGACTGCGGTCGGTCACATGTACATATATACGAATACGCCAAATTCAGTTCGAATTGCTTCGTTTAACTATACTAGTAAAATATGTAACTAAAATGATAAAAAAAAATTAAAAATGAAATAAAAGTTACTTTTGTACACTTGTAAAATGTGACAATCTAACGATTTGGCATCGGTTGTGTTATGTTATAAGAGTAATATTAACAAACGCAATGTCATGTCTGAATCAAACACTAAACGCCAGAGTTCATTGATCATGCGAATGAATTTACAAAGTTATGTTACAACAGTCTGCTCAGCAAAGCGGGGGGAATGCGTTTGTGATATACCGAGTGACTTGTTTCGCGGAATGATCGCTGATGTTTCTTAGCTAATAAATCCTAGGTTTCAGTTCATTCGCTTCATACTGTTCTTGTGTACTTAGTTGCTTAAAATCATGTCTGTACATTACATTAAAGTAAGATGAAGACTTTGTAATTTTTATTCAGTGCTGGTAATTCCTAGCTACTTGGTTATGCTGAGACAGTTAAACTAGGAGAATGAAATAATCTTTTACGATCAACGCGAATGCCCATTTTCGATAATAAAATTAAAAAATTACAAGCTTTTAGCCGACTCATTTCCGCCTTAATTAAGCATTGTAATAGTTACAGATAATTGATGCCCCTTCAAAGTTCTCATGTACACAGGGCACCTACATGCGTTCATAAATTAATGTGAACACATCACGCTATCTTCACCCTCTCCGTTCTCCTAATGTATGTGAGAAATCCTGTTGATAATAGACTGTGGTTAGTTTTATATGGCTAATTTCATGCAAATAAAATCAAATACCATCCAATGTGCCCTACGCTTTAATCATTTATATGCCGATACACGGTGGCAGTAATATTTGAGACAGTATGCAATTTACATACAATCACCTCTTGATCAAACGAGACTTAAAAAAATGTTTTACAAGTATTATTAAAGTAATGATGATAATATGGTTTTGCATTTGATATTTTTTGTCTGTTTTTAAATATGTTTAGCACATTAAGACTATAGTGAGATTAAGGAAGGGATAGAAGAAAATGAGCTCTGACATCCCTTACTCATTCACCGAAACACAAAAGCACACATGCTGTTATTTCACCATGGTCTTCTGTAAGGGGGTGGTTACTTCCGCCAGACTACTTTCCAAAACCAGACCAGAGCCGGGAATCTAACCCGGATCCTCTGAGGTTAGGCAAACACCCTAACAACTCATCCAACGGGCTACATAATACGTCTCGTTGAAACACTACGATAATTTTCAATTAAATAATTAATCAACTCCACATAACGGCCAACTTTTTTCTCGTTCGTTGGCAAATTGACACGTTCTAATGAGAGTTTCGCGTGTTCTCGTCTGGCGACGACTAGACGCATCGGGGTTTCATTCGCGGTGTTAGTTTTTCGCGAGTGGTGCGATCCCGACCGACCGTGATCAATAGGCAGCATTGTGCTCGTTGACGCCCGAGCTCGCGTTGGTTGCATAATGCGTCAAGCCGTGGGAGCGTGCGCTGAGCGGCGCCGTTATGCGACGCACGCCACCGGTACCGTTCCATTACTGATTTTATTAGACAATTCGCGTGTATCGCCCGTAATCAATTTGAGACCGGCGCAGGCGTTGTAGGTTGCTCCACTTGCGCCGTATTATGGAGCATAAAACGCTTTACAGCCACGTTCTCCATTTAAGCTCACACGGTGTTCCATTCCGGCTCAAAGGGGCAATGTAAATCTCCTATATTGGTACCCATAATTTCGTTTCAGTGTTATCTGGGACGTTTCATTACATCCTAGTGTGTAACGATGGTGTTATAGCGTATAATTCAAATTTACTTGTTTATTACGTTTTGAATGTTCCGTCGCACGCAACGGTTTATTCTTATAATGTGTAATTTAAATCTGTCAAAAATGTTTTACATTTTCTTAAAATTAAATGTTTTCTATATATTTTATATATATAATTCTTCTATAAAAGTAATAAAATTTCGAATATCATCTTAGTTAAAAAATTGTATTTTTGAGTTAACTTATCTTTTCTAAATATTATTATATTTTTAGTTAACATAAACACACTCGTATAGTTTGAAGAAAATACTCGAAGATCGGTTTATTAATTTTTCTAGAATTAAGTAATGTTTCGCGATTGATTTTTCGAAAAGTTTAGTTTCGTATCTTATAGTGTTGTATCAACTAATGTACTTCCTGGTTTGAAACTGACTATAGTCCGTTACGTCTACTTAAAGATAAAGCTAATATTAAGCCGATGATTTTCATTATTGGTCACAAAAAATTACTCTTTTTATACGACACCTCGATGTGGTGTAAAAAGCCATTGTGTTTAATGTCGTCTAAAAATATTCAATAGTCACGTAGTTTTCAATTTGCAAAACGGTACTCGACTAACACTATCTCGTGAATTCCATTTTGTCACTTCATGGATTATTTAACAGAAAAATAGCAATTCAGTACCATCCTTACTCACTTTTTTAAACAAGCCATAAACAGTAAACAGTATAAAAAGTGGATTAGTTGCCAGTAAATCAATATTGAAACTATTTGTATAATAGTTACGGGATTCTTTTCATTGCTTTGCTATTTGTAAAATCATTTATATTTTTAATGTGGTCATAACTAAATAACTTTTCACCACCTCTGAATTTATGTAACGCGTTGGTAACGTCTGCTGTTGTACCCAAAACATTCCAGGTAAAATGTCCCATTTGGGCAATTATTGCTGTTTTAATTAATGCACTATTGTTTACTATTTTTTTTTATAATTAACCCCAGAGAACGTTATGCAATTCTAAATAAACAATTATTGTGAGAATAACTAAATTAAAACTAAATGAGTTTTGTTTTAATTTGTTTACTTGTGAGCAAGTGTTTATGTTTTCAAAGACCAAAAGGAATATGTGCAACTACATATCAATGGACATGCAGAGTCCACTATATATCCGTGACTTTATCTTCAATGATCTGGATCCAAAATATTTAATCCATTTCAATAAGAAAGCAAACTGTTTAAGGTCAATATTAATTGGACATTAATGGCTTGACCGCGGAATCCCAATTCGATTCTGTCGACGAAAATAAAACAACAGGCGCAGCATATCAATATTTGGACATCGTATCCGTGTCACCGATGACTCCATCGGGCACTGCGCCCACGCTGTATTGTCTCCAAATTATACAGGTTTTTTTTTTGCAAGCCCACTCACCTCAAAGAAATTCATAAAACTGCCAAATTTAAGCTATACAAATAAATTTTACATTAGTTATTTTTATCGAAAAAGAGAGGAACCAATAAAAGTTAGCATCTTCTAATTTATTAAAAATACTCTAAAGCCAATGAATATAAATTTGTTTACAAAATCTAGGACATTCTAGTCAATTTGGCGAATGGCTTTTAGAACTGTATAATATGTTAGGCAAATATGAAATTATTAAAGCTAACGGAGTTTCTTACTGTTATATGGGCGCTGATTTTTTTTGTACACTTATTCAACGTCATAATTATTTAATTATACTATAGACACATATTTATGTTTATTGCTTAAAATATTAAAATGCATCTTACAGTAAAAGTTTCTCCTGTTTTTAATTTACCCAAATTCATAATTTACAAACGTACAAGACTCAGCAGGACAATATATTTAACAATAATTTATCGTATATTTTAGTAAGTAGATCTTAACGCTAATTGATAGTGTTATGATACACTCATGTTTATTTTTTGTAAGAGTCGTTTAATTATTCGGCCGTTAGAAACGTGATATCCACAGCGCAACGGTATTCTACTTGTAGTGTTCGATTCTATCGTCAAATCGAAAGACAAGGAAAAAAAGCCTTTTGTATGTACACCTGTTAAAGGAAGAGTTGTTAAAAGTGGTGTCTGTGGTGCACCCGCAACGCGCTCGCTGCCGGTCGTTCACCCGAAGCGACGTAATTAAAATCCTTCATGGAAAGCACGCCTGATGGAATCCATCCTGACCTCGCGCACGACCGCACAGTACCGCCCTTTAAACGTTACTTTATAAATAGGAGCAGAACGGCACAGCCACGGTTCGACATAAGTAAAATCGAGTAACGAGAAAATAAACCAAGTTCACAAACAACACCTGTACGGCACAAGTCATACAGGTGTAAGGCACAAGGTTTTTAACGTGTATCCGTTTTTAAATTTGCTTCCATAGTTGTACAAATCTGATAACAAAATCAGATGGGGGATAGAGTTTGATGCTGTAACTACATATCTATCTTGTTGATGCTTAAAAATTTTTTTGGTATACTTGAATTCGTTGAATATCTACATATAATACGCATTAATTACGCTCACAGAAATTTTCTCGTAAAAATGGGATGTGATTTTTTTTATACTCGTGCCATCGCCTCGGTCTTTTTAGACAAAAGAGATGATTACACTAATGTCTGTCCGCTGTAATCACATGCAGCCAAATCGAATTTTCCATAGAGTAATCAGGAAATCGGAACGTAGCCTCTCGCCTTGTGCTCGATAGTTCGGCATGGCGTGTCACCACAGCGGAGTGCGGTCACGAACGCCCCACCGCGTCGTTCTCACGTGATCCTTCTTAATTATAAATCTCGGCGCACCCATAATGGGGTCAGCGAAACTTTAGGGGAAATTGGCAACTTTATGGGTTAGTCCTTTTGTGGAAAATAAGGTCGTCACTATCCAATGGAACTAGTTTAGAGAATCTTTGTATTAACTATTGCTTACGTTTGGTATATAGAGTTATTCTCATGCGCTCGTTAGATTCGCATGCGAAATTCACTTATAATGAATTCATTAATGTTAATTATTATTATTATTTCGGTTTTTTTATTTATATATTTCTATTGCTACTACGTCATTCTTCATGTTACCGATACCTAAAGCTTCGAAGAAATATTTTGCAGTAAAACTCTATGGATAATGTAGATATAATTACGAACACAATAAAAGAAAAATTAGCAAAATCAATCGTGCCGTTCTCAAGTGATGATTCGTCATACATAATTGAGTTTTTATGATCATCTCCGGACAGTATGATCAACTTAAATGTTTCCCTTCATTTTAGCCGTCAGATTTACATCATACGCTAATAATTATGCTCTAACATTTATTAATATTTTATTATTAATAGACTGGGTGACCGAACTTCTCTCGGGCCAATGACAGGTTTAAAGTTTTTTACTTGTAAGAAAGAAAGTCTATGAAACATTATAGCAAAAAAATTCGAGAATACTTGAATATTATAAAACGATCAAGCGGTATTACGTTTGTAACCGTTCCATTAAAAAAAAACTACCTTTTAGGTATTTTCTCGAAGATAAGACCCTAGATTTTCGTCAAAATCGTTAGAGCCGTTTACGAGATCGTCGTGACATAAGAATTCCGCGTTTAGAGTATTATAAGATAATATTATTAAAATGACCGATTAAATTGGATTAATAATACTTTAAAATACTTTGTTGAGGTAACTAACAAATAAGACACGTACTGCGTGTGTGTTTCAGTAACAAATAGCTCACAGATATAAATAGTGGTTTGAATGGTTAGGTGGTGCAGCAACAGTGACCCTCGGCCTCGATCGTGCGCCCAAGATCGTTTGTTATACTTTCCTACCTCTCGAAGCTACCAGTTTCGTGGGCAATTGCTGCACAGATCTATACAGACAGAGTGAAGGCTTTAATCGTGTTATATTGTCGTGGGAAAGGGTATCAGAAATAACGTGTCAATGTGTAGT
Organism: Synanthedon tipuliformis; assembly: GCA_947623395.1. Taxonomy (NCBI): domain Eukaryota; kingdom Metazoa; phylum Arthropoda; class Insecta; order Lepidoptera; family Sesiidae; genus Synanthedon; species Synanthedon tipuliformis. The sequence continues at coordinate 5,782,488 of OX392417.1, read as the reverse complement.
AATCTTAAAACGAAACGTTAATCCTTGAATTTATTGTATTTTAGCGTTGATGGTAGCGCCCAATAGCGTTGATGGTGGTTTAAAATATTTTATTAAAAGTATTATATTAAAAAAAAAATACTTCTAAACACCAAATATTTTAAATATTTTTCAAAGCTTTTTCCCCTTTTTTATCAATTAAAAAAAACAAAGGTTAATTATAAAACAAATTTAATTGTTTTTTTTTTTTTTAAATTGTCAACGATTAGTATAAATATCTATTATAATGTTTCGCGTTTTAAAATATTCTATAGTAGCGTTAGTTGGAGCAATGTATCCCGCAAGTTAATAAAGTATACCATAACCAGTGAAGCTCACGGCACTAGAGGTAATGATATTTGATACTCTGCAGCAACTGCATCTCAGTATGATTAATTGATATGAATGTTTATTCACGCTACTGAAGTATTAAAAATACCGGTAGGTACTGAGTCGGTGTTTCTTGTTCAGCAATAATATTTAAAGGATTTTAAGAGGCATAGTTTATTACTAAATATTGAGTGCTTGTTTTAAAATTACTCAAAATCGACTTAGAATTTAAATATGAAGAGTTTTAATTTTTATATGCATATTTTTAAAGCATTTTTTTAAATGAAAATTGAATGCTAAGTTAATTTTAATAGTAGTAGGTACCTAAATAAACTCAAAATAGAAATTTGTGAAAAGTTTGGTATTAACGATTACAAAATAGAAAATTTGTTCTCTAATTTTGAATAACACAAAAATATAATATTCGTATTAATGGGATAATTTCATCATTCGTCTTTTATTATATAGGTAGGTAGGTACTTGCAAAATTGACGACTGTAGATAAATTCAATATTTGGAAAATTGTTTCCTATATTAATTTTAAAACGTTTATATCATTTTAAATATTTTCCAAAAAATAGTAATTTAATAATAACAATATATTATTCCAAATAAATAATATTATGGTATAATTATAATGGTGGACTTTTAGGGTAGTGCAATTAAAATTGCTAAAATCGTCAAGTCAAACGCAGAATATTATTTTTTGTAGCGCTTTAACTGTGCGACTCCCGTTGATGTCTTTTGTAAGGACTAATAAATCTTTGGCTGATAAAACGTAACAAATTGTGCTTGTTCAAAATGTTTTTTTTTTTTATAAGAGATGAATAAATGATAATAATTATAATAATATGATGATAATTAATATGTAATAAATGAATTATATTATGTATATATGTATTTGGGTAAAATTGCAAGAAACTTTTTTTTTTATTTAGATTAAACAATTTTCTGCACGGTGAAGATATAGTTTTTCAGATAAATTATAAATTATCTCAATAATTATAGTATACGAATAGGTATAGTAGGTATACTATAATTTTATACTAATAAGACTAATATAATAGATTAATATTTTAAAAGTGTTGTCTCCAGTCTATTATTTTATATTAATTTTTGATATACTTTTTTGTCGAAGGCTACTAGTTTCTTTACTTTATATTATTTTGAACTTCAAAGAAATTGTAGGTACTATAATAAAATTGATGTTGTTTACAATTGCCAAGGGAATAATACTCTAATATAGCTTATCTGAAGGTTGATTTTATTTTTTGTATAAAGCTTCGGTCGAGCATTAGAGATCGTTGGAATTTACTGAGTGAATTTTTTTCTGAAGTCCTGGTATATTTTTTAATCTCTTGTGACATTTTTTTTATTTAAGTTATTAATAAGAAATGAAACTGATAAATCTTCTTACTAGAGCGCCAAACGCTTTGACGCTAAATATAGCACATTGCCATTTTTACTACGAGTATGCGCATCGGAGCTTATCGCTCGCATACACGATTGAAGACAAGCGCGAACGATGAACGCAAAAACCTTCGTTTATAGCTACTTTAACGGTACATAATATAAGCTAATCATTTTTTATATATGATTATATTAATAAAATTACGGTTTTTATAGAAAGAAAGTTTTTAAATTTAAAAAATTATGATAATATATTACGCTCAAATCATTTGCAATATTTGCGTAACAATTATAACCTTATTCAATTTCTACATATTAATGTTAAATATTTATGTATCTTCAGGGAATTATGTATTATGTATGTATTATGTTTCAATAACTGCTTATTTTAATATTATTGCAGAGCAAAGACCTAATAAAGTATCTCTATCATAAACTATTGATAAATAAGTATTGGCTAGCAGCAAGATAAATCTTTTATGGACCAGTTTATTGAACAGGATACACTTGCATGTCCCCAAGTTACCCTAGCGATCTGAGCAAAACATTTCCGCCTGGAACATCCGAGCTCTATAAATGGTGCACAAAATGTAAATAATGTTTACACCGACAACAACTGAGCACATACCTAGCAGCTGTAACCACGTAAAGCTGAATACAGTCGATGCTTGCTTCACGTGAGACAGTTCAAACAAATTCAACACCCGGTTCATGAACTTTTCACTGGTTGTATATCACAGCCGGGTCGCACAGTCCTCGAATTGACGCGCGCACAGCGTTGTTCGCTAGCCTCGTCTCGCGGCCACTCTCAGCGAGACACTGAACTTGCTGGAGTGCGCCCCAACGGTTATAACATAACACGTCTGACGTAACCTTAACCTTGCAAGAAGAAGAGGAACGAGCCGCCGAAGGACGGAGAGAGAGAGCTATAGGCCCGAGAGAAAGGGAGAGATGGTGCGCTCACCGGACGTGCCGACGGCGCGGGCGCAGCGCAGTGGACACCGACCATTCCGCTTGCACTCATAACGTATGCCTTTAGCTTAGCGCACCCTTATACCTTTTTTAATTCGTTCGACTCGTACTAATCTAAAAAGTATGTCATGACTTATATAATTATAATAACTTATCAGTTAATTTCTACTCATCTATAAATTGGTTTTCATTTTCCAATTAAATTTGACAAGACCGTTGGATGGTGATAAGGGTGCTTACCTCAACGCTCTTTTTCAGGGTTCTCGTTTGCGATTCCCGGCAAGGTCAACTTTGGAAATGAACCTTACAAAGTTTGCTCTGGTCTGAATATGGAAAAGTGGGTAGCCCTTTCAGAAGACCACTGTGAAATAACAGCACGTGTGCTTTTGTGTTTCGTTGAGTGAGTAAGGGATGCCAGAGTATATTTCCCTATCCCTTTCCAATCCCTTATCCTTAATCCTACTGTAGTCGACAGCGCACTTACAGCATCTGTGACGGTGCTTGTGTTATAGACGATGGGAGCCACCTACCATCAAGTGGACCGTCAGCCTGTCTGCCGACCATAACATAAAAAAAATTACCTATGTGAAACAAAATTGCAAGTTCGTATTGTCAAAGTTAACAACGGCGACTTTTGTTTGTGACCTCTGCTATAGGTCATCCGGACCTACCTTAATTATTCAGTGCTATTGATGAAAGCTTCTTTGATCTTTATCCCGTTTCGAGATTCGTAATTTGATAAAAATATCTGCACTTTCACTTAGTGTCGAAGAATGGAATGACACATTAGAGTAAGTTTTTTTTAAGAAAGAAAGCTCTTGTGCTTTGTAGTCTATTTATAAATCGCATTTCATGAATACCTTCAACGTTACTATAGCTTAATTGTTTCCATACGCAGTGGAATGTTCTCAGGATGATCTGACTCTAGATTGTTTGTTATTTTTCCCATCATATTTCCCGGCAATGTTCCCATTATGTCACGGGATATAGCGCGGCTCATTCATTTGCCAGTAATTAATAACTATACACCCTCATAATTACCGGTCCGGCTCAATTACACAATACTTAGACTCTAAAGATTGATGTATGTTTATCACGAGCAAACATTTATCCCGCGGCGTCGTCCGTGCTTCATGCTTTCAATGTCGTTTCCATGATAAATTCTAGCCTAGATATCGATCCGCGACCTGAATGCAAATAACTGTATGCACTTTCTGTAGTAACGCTTTGCTCAAAAAAAAGTAGTTAAAAATGCTGGCCCCGTTTCCAGAGTGTAACTTAACAGTGCGTGCAAGCTTTTCGTTTTACGCTGTGTTAAAGCTATAAAATACGTTCAATACACTGATGCATCGACATTAATCGCGTATTGTCTGTAATTGATACCGGTATTAGGTACAGATATCAATTTACGGTATCAAATTTGTTAACACTAAAAATTACGAGTAAAACAGTCGAGTAAAACATTTTGAAATGTAAAATTTTAATTGAAAAAGATTCGGTTGTTTTGTAATTGGCAAACATCAACATCGAACTCGAAGTTGATCGTGGAGAGAAGGAACACACAAGATTTTCTACAGCGTAGGTCTGTGTGTAAATATTAAGTCTTATTTCATGTTAGACACGGCTGTTGAACCGAAGCCATGTTAATGTTTTACACTCCGCTCGCTTTTATTGTCTTAATATCTCTTTGCGGCCGCATTTATCTCTTAAACCCTTAAGACTTAACTCTCAACTTTAATAACTTCCTATGGTTCTCTGAAATAAATGTGATTTATATTTCAATTGATTGCCGCTCGCCGAAGCTTGATTATTTTAATGGCTTGAACAATAGAGACATTCATTAACGTTGCTAATATTTACTTATTGTTGTGTTACTAACTGATTATAAAATTTCAATTGTAATATTTTTCATTTATATATTTTATGTGAAGATCAACCAGACAAGCTACGGTCTATTTTATGTTAAGTGGCTACCGTGTCTATAACACAAGCAAGCGTAGTAGGATTAAGGATAAAGGCATTGGTAGGGGATAGGGAAAATGTGCTCTGGTATTTCACATATTAAATAAAGTATATGAAAGTGGAATATTAGTGTCATCAGACGTGAGAAGAGACTTTTTATTTTATACAATGTAAAGATTTGCGAAAAAAAATCCGTGCGAAACAGTTATATATGTACCAATAAACCCCATAAATATTCAATGTTCAAAAATTCAATAGACGAGGAGGGTGAAATTCAAAAAATGTACTCAACAATTAAAATGCACATACATATATTGAATGAAATTGAAGAGTTCATGAATGCTATTAATAACCACAAGATGTAAACAGAATTAGATCTTGTTTTTTTTTTTTGTTTCAATTTGCGACCGATCTATTCTACTTACTTTCATATTCTACTTGACGGGTTGTAAAATGATATCTTCTACATAAGAATGTAGACAAAAAATGCATCCAGGATTATCATCATGTGAATGAACAATTGAGGTACGTGTGCTAAATGAAAAACGAAGTTAGCAAACGACTCACGCTTGATTGTAAACTAAGTTGACAATTGCAAATTGGATAAATCTAGCATTTATTTTTTATATATTAATCTGACATTTTTATATATAAAAAAACATTCAGTCTTTACTTTAGTCTTGCATATAAAACATCTGCTACACAACGCTTATTACATACATCACCTTATCAACCAATATTTTCTTATGTTGGTCGTGGAGAAGTTGCGATGAGCTTATTCTCGTATTAAATAAATAAGAAATATTTTAATTATAACTGTGATTAGTAACTATTAATTTTTAGAGCTTTCTATAAAAAAATATGTCAAAGAAAATAAGTATACAAAAATTTATTAGTACCACATCTTTTATTATTTTAAAAACACTATTGAATAATAAATTTTAAAAGTAATATAATATTTTTAGATGACGAAATCCTAATTGGATCTTAATTGTATTTTCAGTGTTGATAAAGATTTAAAAATTAAAAAAAGTTAAATGAAAGTAAACTCATATGGCTATTAATTGCTATTAATTCATGTTGTCTATTTTAAAGATAATTTTATAACGTAAACTATTGATATTGATCTATTGGAGATTTATAATTATATACAAATTGATAATTGTCCTAATTAAAGGTCTATTTCATATCTTAGGTTTGCATAAATACATTTCGTATTAGTTACAATTTATATTATGTGATAGTTTTATCCCATTTTGAATGCAAGACAAATTAAAATCAACTATCGGCTATCGTAAGATTATCAGAAATGAACCTCATATGAATGTAGGGAATGAGTACATGTGTACCTACATAACCTGTAAAACCAGCTATTCACCATTACCATTATACGCTATAGATAAAATTTATGATTTAATATTCTTCGAGTTTTATCCATAGTTTATTTACAATTTATAACTGTCGCGTCATTTTCTTTCGTTTAATTATTAACTTATATTCATATGTGCATTACAGATTAACAAATAATCATACCTTGCTTCAATAAATGAACTATCGTCATGAATATATTTTTGTTTGCTCTTCAAATAAAGACTTGGACAAATTGAAACAAAATGTCGTCCATCTGAAGACTATAAGAAACGAACCTCATATGAAATCAACGTCTGCACAGCAGCAGGATCTAAAAGAGCCGTAAGTATGGTAGAAATAGAAGAGTGAGGAACAAGTCTTATACTCTCGCACACCGGAACAATATTGCGAGCGTGCAATATTATCTATACCAGAAGACAACCGTGATATAGCGAAGTATAGGAAATAACACCTTCATGCAGTTTATCACTGCATAAGATAGTAACTATTAAACGGAGGTAGTCAATAGAGGCAACTTATATTTTGTTTTATTTTAATAAGTTTTTATTGGTTCCCAAGTTTACGATTTATTTTTCTATTCCACATTACGTCCAAGAGGATTTTCCAACGTTAAAAAAAGGTTGCTTGCCTTAATGCTCTGTTCTAGGGTTCGATTACCGGCAGGGTCAACTTTGGAAATGTACTTTTCAAAACCTGTGGCGTTGCTTTTATTATAGGCGACGGTTGCCACCTACCATCAAGTGGATCGTCAGGCTAACTGACAATAACATAATAAAAAAAAACGTATATTTAATTAACTGAATTTTTTTAAAAAAAATTCGAATATCTATGCAATCTGCAGCGGAATATATTATTTATGTTCATTTCCTTTTTTACTTCCTGTTCTTGTATCATTTTCATTGATGACGTCTCCTTTCACACGCTCTAAGCCTGATCGTCTCTCGCCTGTCGTAAGAATATTAATCAAAGTAACAGGAAATGCTTTATAGATCGCTTGTAATGGAAATGTGTACATATAAGTACAAATAATAACTGTTAATATTATGCAAGAATAAGTTGAAGACTTGCTTGAAATTGTTCCTACAACATATTATGTTTGTTAATAGTGTAACACAATGGGAATATTTGTTAAAAAATCTTTTATAAATATTATACATGTGTTTGGCTTAAACTTCGGATTGTTTTGTCAATATGAATCAATGTATATTAATGTAATGTTTGACGAGCCCGTTGGATGAGTGGGAAGGGTGCTTGCCTAACGTGCCCGGGTTTGATTCCCGGCGGGATCAAAGTTGGTTCTGGTCTTGATTTGGAAAGTAGTGGCAGGGCACACTGCGCTTCGCAGTAATTTTCGGCAGCCCGACTGGCGGCAGTAAAATAAGCATTTCGGTGAATGAGTAAGGGATGCCAGAGCCCATTACCCATCACTTCCTTATCTGTTATCCTTCTATGTTCTGTGCTTGTGCTATTAGGCGACGGTAGCTAGTTACTTACCATCAAGTAGACCGTCAGCCTGTCTGTCAATCTTAACATTAAAACCGCCCCATGACGCTGTACAAGGAAAGAAAAAATCCTACTCCAAAACCTCCCAATGCTGGTTATGTAAGTTAATTAAGTAAGGGAACAAAAATGTATATTGAGTGTGTATAGAATATAGATGTAATATATGTACGTACCTGTTAAGTTTTGTCAACTATAACTGTCAAAATATATATTCAAAATGGTGTTACTAATTGAATATTTATCAAAGTAGAGCACACTATTTTTTTTTTTATTATTTTCCCCAAGTCTTATATAGATCAGTTTATAGAATTTTTTATTCTCATATAAAAACAATTTTGTTCACTTATCTATGAGAACTTAATAACTATGTATTTACAACATTAAAGTCCATCGGAGATAGTTTATTTAAGATTATGTAGTGCTGGTCTGTATATATTCTTTTAATTTAAGCTTAAAGCTACACATGCTATTACAATTTTTTAGACCGTCAGGCAATGCATTGTATATCTGTGCTCCCTCATACAATATATTTTTTTTACCGTACTGTGTTCTAATTTTAGGCAATTTAATGGTATTTCTATTTCTAGTGTTGTATTTGTTAAGTCTTTTTTGAAAAGTGATTTGAGAATTTATACTATTTGTTTCTATTTTTCTAATTAACATACATATCGAATAATTATATAGCTTTTTTAAGTTAAAAAATTTAGTTTTATCATAAATTAATTTTGTAGATGTTAAGTAGTCGTAATTAAAAAGAACCTTAATAATTTTATTTTGAGTTGTTTCCAATAGACGAAGATTAGTCTTTGCAGTTTGTCCCCAGACTTGAATTAAGTATTCTAAATGTGGTTTTACAAGTGTATTGTATATAGAATACCGTAGTTTATATGGGACACACTTTGCAATGTTTCTTAGTGCTCCAGTCAGAGGAATTATTTTATTGCGAATGTATTCTATATGTGCCCTGAAAGTCAATCTATTATCCAAAATTAGTCCCAAGTACTTCTCTTTGTTGGATCTCTGCAGTTGTTGGTTATCTATTGAAAGTGGCAGAAAATTGGGGATTTTTTTGTTTTTAGCTGCAAATATTATAAAAGAAGTTTTGCTTACATTAATAGTAAGCAGATTTTGTTTTAACCATTTATTCAATACATCAAGATCGCTTTGAGCTTCAGTGATAACACTGTGAATTGTATGGCCAAAATAAAAAAGTGATGTATCGTCTGCATAGAGTGAGATATGCCCCGTCAACCCAATATTACTTATACTATTCATGTAAATAAGGAAAAGAAGAGGTCCTAAGACTGATCCCTGTGGAACTCCGCAGACAATTTTTGCAGGCTTACTTTCATAATTGCCGATTTTAACAATTTGGTATCTGTTTGTGAGATAAGATTCAAATATCTTGTAAGCTTTAGCTGTTATACCAATGTTATTTAATATGTCCAGTAAAAGTGAATGACTCACGGTATCGAAAGCTTTTTTCAAATCAATGAACACTCCCAAGACTACCTGTTTTTTATCGATATTTGTTTTAATTTTAGTGACTAGATCAATGGTAGCTGACAGTGTGTTAGAATGTGGACGAAAACCGTATTGATGTTTATAAAGGAAATCTATCTCTGTTAAATAATTAAATAAACGTGTAAATAATACTTTTTCAAATATTTTTGATAAAACCGGCAAAACCGAAATAGGTCTGTAGTTCCCGGGATCAGTCTTAACTCCTGCTTTGTATATAGGTGTAACTTTAGCAATTTTAAGGCTATCCGGAAAAATTCCATTCTCGAGACATTTATTGATACAATTTGTTAAATTAAAAATAATCAGTTTTTTAATACATTTTATAGATTTTGTTGTTACTTTATCAATTCCTGAACTAGTATTACTGTCTAAATTATCTATAATTTTGCTTATTTCGTCTTCTGTACAAGTTGGTATTTCTGACAGAATAGAGTCTTGGTCATGATTGAATGTGGTTGTTAATACATTTTTAGGTTTGTAGTTATCTACTTGTGTTATTTTCTTAGCTAAAATAAAGCCAATTGATGTAAAATAGTTATTGAAATTGTTGCAAATTTCTGTTTCATTCGTTATTAATTTATTAGAAATGATTAACCTTGGGGGAGCACAGTTACATTCAGTCTTATTTTTAGTAAATTCATTAATTAGTTTCCACATTTTCTTTGGGTTTTTGTTACATTTATTAAACGAGTCGTAATAAAATTTCTTCTTTTCTTGCTTGATAATATTTTTAACCTTTTCTTTAGCAGCAAAAAATTTCGCTTTTATTTCTTCACTTTCTGCATCTCTCTTATAAATACACCATAATTTATTTCTTTCATCAATATAATTAAGTATTGTTTTATTAATCCAATCTTTCTGAGGCGGATTCTGAATTTTGTATTTTGTAACTTTAGCATCTTCTATTTGTTCCTTGATAAAGTTCTCTAATGTATCATAGTTATTTTCGTTATTGGTAAAGTTCTTGCTTAGCATATTGTTATATAAATTAGTATAATCTATGGCTTCATATCGTGTCTTTTCTCTAAGAGAGGTTTTACATTTCTTTAATTCTACATATATTTGTTTGTGATCGGACAATGTGGACTCGATTACTGCCATGTGCATTTTCGACTCCTGGATATTCGTGCATACATGGTCAATTATACTTTTCGTATTTTTAGTCTCTCGTGTACAGTATTCCTCATTTACATTGTTTATTATGTGGTAGCCAGATTCATATATAAGATCTACATATTCATTAATTTTACGTTCCTTTTGCAGTAAATCTATATTAAAATCTCCAAGCACAATCGTCTTCTTTTTAATTTTTTCTAGAAATGTAATATAAGTGTTGAGGAATTCTTTGAAGTTTGTATTTGGAGGTTTATAGATCACTCCAATGACTAAGGAATGTTTTATTAAATTTATCCACAAAAAATTATTACCTTGTACATAATTTTCCTTAATAATTTCAAATTTAATACTCTTATGAATGTACATGGATACACCACCTCCTACGCCATCTGTACGAATACAATAAATATGAGAGTAATTAGGAATATCTAGTAGATCTGCATCGATTTTAGATTTAATCCACGTTTCAGTCAGTAATACGATATGTACAGTTTGCTTAAAACATTTTAGGATACACTTCAACTCATCTAGTTTACCCGGTTTCACTAAACTACGAACATTAGCATAAAATATTCTTAAGGAAGAGGAAGACGTGCATATGCTTTGGTAGCTATTTACATGTTGGTAGGTAATATTTTCTAGTAATGAATTATCAATATTATGATGCGCAGAAGTATTTTCTGGATTTAGTTTTTTGTTTTGGTTTCAGTTATCTTAGGAATGCCCCTTATGTATTTTATAACAAGATTAGTCTCGCCATTTTCCCTGCGGCGTGATAATTCTTCTCGTAAATCCTTTACAAAATTCATCTGCATTGGTGTCTGATCGTTGTAAATATGTATATTTTGATTAGTTAGCTTCATTTTGTTTTTTAATATGTATATAACGCTTTCCCGTTGCTGGAAGAACACTTTGAGATTTCGTGTTTTATCAGGTGTAAACTTGCCCAAACGCATTGTTTTCACGGGGATAGGGCATTCGTTGTAAATAGTTTTGAGTAATGCGTGTGCTTCTTTACAGTCATATTCTCGTCTCGCAGTTAAATACACTCTGGTGCAATGAAATCGCACATGTAAAGATTTTTTGAAAAGTATTGTTTATTTTTTTTATTTGAAAAGACATATATATATATTTTAAGTGGGATGAAAGGCTATTTCAATACCTATTCAATGATACCATATAAGCGGTAATAAGTTTACCTTACTGCCGAAAAGAGAAGCAAAAACAACAAATACATTTTTATCAGCGGATTTTTGCTTAACTAAAAAGTTCGAAAATTGGGGATTATTAAAAAAAATCACAAAATGTAGTGAAAAAACATTTATTAATAAGAAGTGTTACCCCCTCTTGCCCGAATAACCGCTTGACACCGGTTTTCCATAGACTCTATTAAGTGTTTGACAAAGTCTTGTGCTATGGCTTTCCATTCCTCCTTTAGCGCATTTTGTAGCTCCAGAAGATTGGCTGGAGCAATATTTCTGCCTCTTATTTTTCTTTTTAACTCGTCCCATAAGTGCTCGATCGGATTAAGGTCCGGGCTTCGAGCTGGCCACTCCATCACGGGGATATTTACCTCTTGCAAGTATTGTTGTACTATAGCAGCTGTATGGGGTCTTGCATTGTCATGCATAAAGAGAAAGTTCTCTCCAACAAAACCGCTAAATGGTACGACATGTTCCTGGAGAACTTCCTCAATGTACCGCTGAGATGTCAATCCTCTTGTTTGTCGCCTGATATTGGCCCCCGTGATGAAGACAAGCTCCGTTTTCGCTTCGAGTGAAATGCCTCCCCAGAACATACACGAACCACCGCCGTATGCCACACGTTCTGTGATGCAACACTGGGAGAATCTCTCTGTAGGCCTTCTATAGACCCTTCCTCGACCATCATTGCCGTGAAGACACATCCTGGACTCATCTGAGAACAGGACTGCTCTCCATTGGTCGAGTGTCCAGTGCACATGTTCTTGTGCAAATTGAAGACGGTCGCGGCGGTGAGCTGGTGTTAGATTAGGAGCATTTACTGACCTACGCGCAGTCAGGCCACCTTCGGCAAGTCTTCTTCTAACTGTCCACCGGCTGATTTCCACTTCACGTACCTCTTGAAGGTGTTGTGCAAGATCAACGGCAGTCAGTCGTCGATTTCGCAATGACGTCGTTACGAGAAATCGGTTGTCCCGTTGAGTTGTAGCTCTGGCGCGACCAGATCCTCGTCGCCGTTCATAGCCACCAGTCTCCCGATAGCGCTGGTATACACGACGAACTGAATATCGGCTGATATTCAGCTGTCTAGCTACTGCACTCTGGTTCTGGCCTGCTTCAATTAGAGCAACGACTTGAGCGGCTTTTTCCGGAGTAGTATCCATTTTCTTCAGAATGTTGCAACTGTAGTCACTAGGCGTCCTTTCACGTAGAGCGTTGAAATGCAAATGATGACGTTTTACTCAAAACAGGCCTTTTTATACCTGCAATTGCTATCGCAAACTGCAGTGCGCTAAGTAAGCAATTTTGGGGTTTGTTGTTTTTGCTTTCCTTTTCGGCAGTAAAGTAAACTTATCACCGCTTATATGGTATCATTGAATAGGTATTGAAATAACCTTTCATCCTATTGTAAAAAATATGTGACTTTTTAAATAAAAAAAAAATAACACCATATTTTTCAAAAAAATGTTTACATGTGCGATTTCATTGCACCAGAGTGTATTTGTTATTTATTTCAGGTATACCCGCTATGATAACATTAAGTTGACGTTGAGTTCGATCTTGCAATTCTAAGGCCATGGTTTCATAATCGTAGTGCAGCGGGATTTTATTTGTGGAGGAATATTTTTTAGCGACATTCAAGTCACGATGCACGGACGATTAAAAATTCTATTTGTGGCTCTTACCTTACGCTAAATTTGTCGAAATCTTAAATTATAATTAAACCAACTTTCTTTAATAATGCACAAGTTTTTAAGAGCGCATGTTTACTCTGTGACAGCTGACATTTACGAGTGTTCGCTTCCAAATTTGACATGCCCGTATTAAAATTTAAAACCTTTTATGTGTACTCACGGTCTCAAAAAGTCGTCGATATTTTAATTTGACCTGATTAACGATCGCGACTTCAATATAAAGTCCGTTGTTCATATAGCTATATATTTATTTATATATACAAATATAATACTAGCGACCCACTCCCAGCTTTGCCCGCTTTGCATTTTTTTATATACACAAACTTTTCTCGTTTATCCCTCTTTCCACAAGTGAAAACCGAATTACTAAAATATTAGAGCATATAAAGTTTTACTGAATGAAATTGATAATGTGAGTCAGCGAACTTGTGTGAGTCAACCGTATCATATAGAGATATATACCAACGCTAAGTTTCCTTTAGAGTCTTAGAAGAACTAAAATTCTCTAGTCCTACATAATTTTTACGTACTCTTAAGGTTATTTTAGTCTACGTAAGCCGTTTAATCGCTGCAAAATATTGTTTTTTTTTTTTCTATTTACATAAAAATTTAATTAGGGTTTAATATAATATATACATTATACACCTTCCGTGAAAAATTATTTAACTGATGGTGAAAACCGCATCAAAATCAGCGTGAAAAGAGACTTCAAATTATGCTATGTAAAGAAGCATGTCTATGATTAAGATTTCTCTTGAGATCTCTTATTTGCACGGTACTAAAATCTAAACAAGCATTTTAGTCTTAAGTCTGTAGAACCAATTTTAACAAGTATTAGGTTTTCATACTTAAACATTAACCCTAGAGATATTATCCATCTTATTGCCAGTTTTATAATTTAATTTGTCATCGTAATCTTAACTCATCAATCTAACTCCGTTCAATTCAATCGTAACAACTTATTTGTTAGAGATAAATTGATATTTGATAAGGAGTGACTAAACGCATTAAATATTTTTTATATCGGAGTATTCTAAATTAATTACGGCAGATAATCGAAGCATTCATTCGCTTTAGTTTTATTTTGCAACATATAAATTAGTTTAAAATTGGAACAATTCGATTTATTAGGTTGTAACTTTTTATACCTAGTGTGAGCCGTTACTGTTTTTTTTTATTATTTCGAAATAATACTATAACATAATTTAGTAAAATCAATAGAAATCTTTATTAGTTACTAGCTGGTGCCCGCGACTTCGTCCGCGTTGAAAAAGCAATATATCCCCTGACATCGTTATTGCTATTATACTTAGCCAGGAATTAGTTTCCTTAATTTTAGATAATCCCTCGGGAGCAGTACTTTTTTTCTGGATGAAAGGTACCCTATGTCCTTTCTGGTGTCCCAGACTACGCGTATGCAAAATTTCATGGTGATCGGTTGAGTAGTTTTTGCGTGAAAGAGTTACAAACATCCATACAAACTTTCGCATTTATAATATTAGTATTAGTATGGAAGTATCTATAACAATGAAACGCTGAATTCGGTGAGTCCTATTTTTGTTGCTTTTTGCGAGTGATAATAAAGCTGACGCTTTAAAATAGAGTGAATTTGTACTTGAGCCTTCCTAAAATATGCCTTATGTATGTAAATATTGGCACAACGCGTCGATTGGTTTCTTACGTTGTAAATTTGATAGGATCATGTAAAGTTCGCCGGTTAAACATTTCTCCTTGTGGTTAGCAGCAATTAAGTTTAAAATAATTTTCTCTTGCGAGCTTGATACGCAAAGAGAACCAGCGTCCATTACACCTAATTGCAATGTAATTATCGGCTATTGAAAACGGTATGCAAGTGCCCCGTGCCGGTACTTATACAGAAGGCTTTGTTTCGCATTCTATTCGCATCAACAGTAGCCCATAAAATTATCTACATCGATTGTTATCTCTATCACATTACTTATCTACTAATCTATTTTTTTTGTTTGATATAATAGTTTTCTCTTAAACAGTCGACATGTATTTTTCTAGCCAAATTTATTATTCCCTTTCAAAATTACTGGGAAAGGGAAGAAGAAGTATTGTAGTCGTAATATTGGTAATTTTTTTTTGGTAATGTTTTAGAAAAGTAAGTATAAAAAAATAGGTTCAAGGTATACAGCGATTGAGTAAATTATAACCATTAAAATGATTAAAATCACAGCGGTGTATATATATCGGTTTTAAATATAAGTTTAAAAGTAACAATCAAAGTAAGTAACAACAATAAATTTTAAAGTAAAGTAAGGTTTTAAATATAAGTTTTTTAGTTTAAACGTAGTCGTTTTTAATTACGGTCAAAGTAATACAATCATAATAAACAAAATTGACCTTATCAAGAAGTAAACCTTACTTTCGCTATTAAAATTCAAGTATAACCATTAAAAAATCATTATAATCCATAACGTTAGCGGTCTACGAGACTTGTAATAAATGTCTAATTAATTATCTTCTAGCGTTAGCTATAATTAATTTACTTATAAGCCGATGAAAATGAGTAAACCTTTATAGGCTGCAATAAATCCTTTGGGTATGTTTTTGTCCTTTGAGTCGACATTTCTTTTGAGGGATGGTCTCAAGAAACAATTTTAACGAGTTCCTTAGAAATTGACGTTTAGAAATATTTGTAAGGCGGTTTACACATTAGTGGAGTTCAAATTTGAACCCATCTCATTCTAATTTATGTTTATTTATATAATTAAAAATTAATAGATTAATGTGTTGCTAAGCGCAAAACCTGAGATCGACTGGAGCAATTTGACTATTTTCGTTTATTTTTTTCCAATATTCGTTATGAAGAAAATAATTGGAAAATTGTCCGAAAAAACGTATAAACCCAATTGATTCTCTTTTTCCCAACCAAAGTTTAAGCTGACAAACAATTCAATCCAAATATAGAACAACGTTTGTCAGATCAGTAAATACAAAATAAATGTATCTTAATTCAAAAAGAGTCTCTTTTTATTTTACTATAAGTACTAGTTTGACACATTTTTTCTATCTACAAACTTAAATTAATTTTGTAGCGGAATTGATCTTGTTAATAAATAGGTTCGCCAGGCGTTACCGAATAATCTAGACCAATATGTGACGATAGCGCATCGACGGTTCTTAATGATTTTTACATGAGCAGCTTTTCTTGTTGCTATAATTATGATTCAATTTTTATTAGATAACATAATTATAGTTAAAGATAGTTGTACTATAACTATATAATTATAGTTAAAATGTAGATAAATTCATGTAATGTAATTCCTGAATGAGGTTGCAATCATATTCATCGTCCGGACCGTTAGATGTCGCTTACATTGCTACTTTGCTACCGTATTGTGTAAGAGAGTTGTCTAGGGCTGTCTGGTACGCATTAACTAGTTATTGTACAGACTAAAGAACTTTTGTATTGTAGGCTTTGTAACAAAATCCCGAATGTGTCGGACGGACAGTATGCACACAGCACAATTCCGCCGATGTCCGTGTTTGTACATTATTGTTTGTGTTATATTCAGTTGGGCGTAGCATCGAGCAAATACTCGACTCACAGCATAAGTTATGGGGACAGCAGGGTTAGCTAATATTTCACATGAGATATATTTTATTCGACTCTTCCGGTTTTCAGAGCACAAACTCCGTTAGTTCATTGGTTAAACAAGGAACGGTTTCTGTTAACGTTTGCGAGTACATATGGCCCTATTTATGTTGGAACGCTTTCGATTTACGATGCGAAAGGGTACGTAACGTATAAAATTTTATTATACTGTTCAGTTGTATACAGTATTGAGATCTTCAAATATAGTAGTTAATTAAGACAACATATCTAATTCGTTAATTAATTAATAAGACATTAAGTTTGTATTTGGATGACTTTTCATATGAGTTACAAAATTCATACTGGGCTATTGTTTAAAAAATATTCATGTAGTGTCTCATATAAAATTTGGATCGCTCGATATTACTTTAAATTTCATTCACTGTTATTCCGTAGTTCGCATGATACCTACGCAATTATGTCATCTGAAAAAAAAAGGTAGTGAACAATAGATAATCTAGATAATACAACTTGTTTGACAAAATTCTCATAATAACGTTAATTCTGTTGCATTCGGCAGTTGATCCCAATGCCCAAAACAGTTATTCCAATTGTATAATCGTGTACAAAACGTGAACAATTGAAGGAAGTGATTATGTGTGCCCACGCTCATTTGAAAATAATTCAGTAATATGCTAAATTAGTACTAAAGCAGTTATTGCCCAGTGGGACAATCACTCACTTGCAAACATTGCAAATGCAAATTGGTTGAACCGATTTTAAAATTTCATTCAACATTATCTGTGAGTTACATAGGCTATAATTTATTTATAAAAAATGTAAGATTCTAAGAAAATTACAATAATGTCATTATATTTTGGAAAACCATTGATGTTACATAAAATTAGCCATAAAAGAATGCCAAATGCCACATCCATACATCATCTAATTGGCATAAACGAAAATCTGTCGAAATGGTAATAACTCAATCGTATCATGCCGATTGGACGATAGGCTTGATCGTGTATGGCTGGCAATGCACACAGAAGAAGCCCATGCCTCGATAGTCTACACGTTATATAATAGACGCATTGTCGTACCAGTATTCAATTAGCTAATAAGTTGTTTTCGTCAAAGATCATGTCAGAGAAATTGTCGAAAGGTCCTGTTGAAAGTTTCCCATTTCGATGCATATGAGGGAATACAATTTCACTTTTCTCTCGTGCAGTGTAAGCGACATTCTCATCACGATTGGGGCCGCGCGTGCTAACTGTTCCTATGTGTGGACAATATAGCCGTTTCCTCGTCTAAACCGATGTAAACATTAGCACTCGAATGTGTTTCACATAAAAACGTCAGCAATATAATGCGTACGAGTGCGTAACACACTATCACAATAATAATATCTGAATAATTCACATCACCAATGAAAATATTAAATGAATATACGTCTAACTTGCACTCGTAAACGTGTTTTTATTACTTACGTGTAGTACTTGCATTCAAAAGAAACACATGTAGGTACATTAAAGAAGAACGCACAACATTGAGTTCAAGAATAAAAGTGTTACTTAATTGTTAAAAAATTTGAAACAATCTAGTTTTTTTTTAGCGAACGGTTGCTCTTAATTCAATGATTGTGTGTAACATGAATGGTGTAGTTCATTATTGGAAATAGATTTCACGGAAATTTTGCATAGATTTTTATAAATCTATATCGCCTTATAACGTTCTACAGTGAGTACGGTCATGAACTAGCGATATTCTATATAAGGTACATACTATTTTAAGGTATAGTGCACACTATACCTTCATCGATGTGGTCTTATTAATAATGAAGACCTATAGTTTCGGGAAAAGTTCTTTTTGAAGTACGTACGTTATGTAGATCAGTACATTTTGTAACTACCCTGGATCTTTAAAGCATTCGTCCATTATTTATCAAGCCGCGACTGAAATAAGATTATAATGAGCTAACTTGTGCCCCTTTATTACGTCACAAAAGCTTCATAAAAAGTTATATTGTCCACTTAGCTTATGATTGTGTGCACATGTATCCTATGTGCTGGGCGAAGCTTATATCTATAAAAATCTAACCTCATCCAAGAAGTGGGCGCTGTAAAGATAATTAACGTCATCACCTCCTGTTACTCCATCCCTAGGAGTATTTAGACAGAAGGAATTGTATAATAAACGACAGGAAGACTGTCTGAGCTTTACGAGCGAAGATGTATGTTCTATTGGCAATAAACGCATTTTAACAGCATATTGCTTTAGGTTTAAAATTAAAGCGGCGGTGGACGCTCACAACTGTCGGTAACCAGAATTAATTAGCTGTGTTCCGGAATAATTTCTCATTAATTTTAACACGAACGACTGGGGAAGCTACGCGCGGCATTTCCATACTTTGTAGATGCGAGGTTCGGAACCGAATTACCATATGCAAAACGTATATCACACTTGCACTGAATGCGCTGCTGCATCTGACGCGGCTTCACACAATCGTATCATGTGACTTTTACTAGAATAGAAACCATACCACACACGCAGTGGAGAATTAAAATTCTCACCGTGACCCTGTCTCATTAAAGGAATTTCTAATGCAAATATTATTTTGTTATTAGCTTAGGCTTGTGGTATCGCTTAACCGTCGGATAATTTCGCCTAATGCCTAACATCTATTTTAAAGTCTAGTTGCGATTTAAATATATGCAGTTGCTTGTGTGGGCACGTGCATTAGTATAATTTGCGATCGCCCGCGACTTCATTGGCGAACATTTTTATTAGTCTAAAGTAGATTGATTTTTTTATTTTTATTTTTATATCCCAAACTGACTCGATCCTACATATTAATCGTTGAAGAAGAAAAAAGTATTGATCATAATGCCGTGTTGTCACTAATCTTGAAAGGTAGAATATTAGTTATTGAATAATTTTAACTTATATCTTTGACAGAATCTATTTATATAATTCAGGGTCTTAATATAAAAAGATAATATAAAAATAACAGAACAGTTTTCATTTTGAATTTGCTTTAAAACTCGTATGTTTTTTAACCAATGTAAAACTTTTTACTTTATTTCACACATAATGTTCCCCTATGTAATAAATGCTGAGCTTTCAGAGAAATTTCCATGATTATACTTTTCCACTAATACTAATACTACGTGCCTATTCAAATATACAATTTATGATTAATATTATACATTATTGTAAGGATTACGTATTTTTAAGTGACTGTTAATTTTACATCCTCAATTCCATGTCTTCATAAACATTGAATTTTATGTATCTAAGCTCACAGTGCCTCTAATAAGTATCGTATTTTATTTTCAGGTAAGTACCACGAAGCTGAGTTAACCGCTTTGAGTTAATAATCCCTATTATCTGAGTAGGTAAGTTATATTCTATAAGTCGTCTCATTTAGTCCAGATCCTTGTCGAAAGGATCAACTAGGAAAACCAAAAAGGCTACATTCAATTTATGATATTGCATGTCATTATTATTGGAATAATCCTATAAAATCATTTTCTAAATTTTACTATCCGTGTCTGTTTTTCTCTGCGTATCTATACCAATATTATAAAGCTGAAGAGTTTGTTTGTTTGGTTGAACGCGTTAATCTCAGCAACTAATGGATAGTCCATTATCGAGAAAGGCTTTAGGCTATATTTAATAAAATACGCGGACGAAGTCGCGTGCTGCAGCTAGTGTTTTATAAACTGCGTAATTTGAATGCGGTATCCACTGTTAGGTATTTAATGATTTCTAAATGCAAGTGAATAATTTTCTATAGGTACTTATAAAATCGTTTGTCCTAACTGATTATATTAAAGCACAGCCAAAATTTCTAAGTCTAGAAAGCTGAAATTTGGAACATAGGTTTACTTTATAACATACTGGCTGCTGCCCGCAACTTCGCCCGCGTAACTTTGTAAATTATATACTAAAACATGTACATTACCATTAAAAAAATATTGTACTGATTTTATTAGAATATCTTGTGCCTATTAGCCTCTATAACTGTGACTTCGATTTGATCTAAAAACTATCTTGCGTTAAAATTCGAATTTAAAATCTCATCACAGACTGTGTTAAAATAATCAGTAGTTCGATCTGGAATTGCTTTTGCAAGCCCTACCTTCATAGACCAGATGTCTGAAAACCAAGCCATTTTTACTTTACTTATGCTTACACTGTATTCATTGTAAAAATGACTGCAGTAAAGTTCCAACTACAAAGTAAATAGTATGTTGCAATGATTTTTAAAGAGATATATCCGTATCGCCGCTTTTCTCACGGGTGTGCGAATTAGATTCGTACGGCGTGTCATTTCCTTGAAGACTGCTCACGCTTTTATTCGAGTAACACGCACCGTTATTGCTCGGACACTAACACACTGCGCTAGACAAATTCACTCCACTTTCCATTTTTCGTAGCAATATTCTTGGACACAGACACAGACATAATAAATGCATGTGATTCGAGAAAAGAAATGTGGAGCGCCCGGAATCTTGACTTCAAAGGAATATATAATAACATTTATATATATAATAATATATAATAACTTTATATAACTCACATAATACACAGTTTAAGTTTAAATAATTATTTTATTAATATAACATTGTGACATTTAAAAACTTTCTCAAAGGTGAAATGACAATTGAAAAATGTTTTGGGAAAATCATTTAAATTTCAGTCTATAAGGGAAATAAACCATTTTGATTTGTTTATAAATTATAATGTTACTTATTATATTATCATAATAATATGTGACGGAGGTCTAGAGATCACTAATTGGTATTCTATTCAGACATCCGAATCTTTGTCACTTCAGAAGATATTTTCGCTTTTAATTTGATTTACTTATACTTTAATTTATTACTTTATAACTCACACTTTATCTATTTTTGAAAGCGATTACTTAAGTGTGTTTATAAATAGTTTTATTGGGAGCCAGTTAGTTGCACCATGAATAATTAAATATAATTCAAACGCCCATCATAAATATACAATAGATGCAATTCAAAGGTGACACTAATCTGGTTGCACATGAACACGACACCAAAATAAAAGAAAGCGTGAGATATCGTCGCACAGACGGTGGCCACATGTGGAAAAACAAATTCATGACTCATTCGAAATCTTTTATATGCAAAAAGAGTAAAAGTTGTTGGAAACACACGACAGACCGGACGTTATCGTTCTCTTGTAACTGGCCATAATACAGGCGCACATTGTCTTTGAATTAAAAAAAGCCACTAGAACAGTGGTCGTCAAAGAGAGGCCCGCGGGTCGCGGATAACCCTAAAAGAGAAATTCGCATGGTCCGCTACGGCTACTCGTACATGTTTGATAACTAGTAGATCGCTCTGGTTTCATGGCCTTTCTTGAAAATTCTATTTTAATAAATGATTGTGTATTTGTATTACTATACTAGCAACATGCTCTAGCTACGCATAGATTGATTTAGACTTTAGACTGGGTAAATAATGTTAATTAAGCCAGCAGAAAACGAGTAACGTAAGTACAAAGGTTTGTAATTTCACTCAAGGATTTTTTTCTAAATAAGTAATAAGAAATTCTATTATTCACAAAAACAAAGGGCCGCAGCGGATAACAACTTTGTTTTAAATAAATGTAGACATTAATTTGGTATTAAAATTAAACCTACAATAGTCTATACAATATTGTAAAAGTGTCTGTTTATCTATTATTATTTTTTATGAACACATTGTTAATTGATTTCTTAGCTTATAATGAAACTAATTATGATATTAGCAATCGTAATTACTTTATCCCATGAAAAAACAAAAAGAATGACACACAAATTGTAACGAATATTCTTCATTATTAAATATTAAGTTTATTCTTTCTTTTAATTTCTTGTCCTATAAAAGAAATATGTAAGTAATATAGATCATTTTTTATTCTATGACAAATATAAAAATTGATTTTACTAACGTTCACATCGGTTATTGGCAAGAATATTCAGCCGCGTGTGCACATCGTAAGTCTCAATGAAGTCAAAGATATTTATCCGTTAAGCCAATAAGGGACAACGTCTGGGTCATTATTTACATTTCAAATTAAACTCGGACAAGAAGCTGCATTTATTCCCACGTATGTATGATCATGAATAGCGCTCAATACAAAAATACAATAAATAAACACGCAAAGCATATATACAAAGCATGTATGTAACTATGTATGTGTTTAAAGTCGCATACAATTTAATTGAAGTTATATTAAAAACATGCATTAAACGAGATGCATTTTTATTGCATACAATTTTATTAGTTTTATAAATGTTTCATGGAGAAATCAACTGACATTCTGTATAATAGTTGTTTTTTAGCGATTGCCCATAATCGAAATGGTCGGACACAACTCAGACCTTATAGTGTGACAATGTTCAGCTGACCTTATAGTGTGACAATCTCCTGTCGTTTGTCTGTCACGGGAGACGATCTTCGCGGTACCATTCATTTGTTACGATATCTCTTACCCGCTTGCCTTAATTCAACATCACCTTTACATTCTAAAGTACTTACAACTTTTAAAGGCCCTAAGCATTCAACCAACGACATACATTGCAGTAAATACTAATTTAAATTAGAAACATTTCACTTTGAAATTCTCTCACACAGTACCTAATCTAATCTAAGTGTCGATCATTTATCTTTAATGTCTTATTTTATTAACGCTCGACGCAAAAGCGGGGAGTCGTAGCTCCCAAACAAATTGTCTAGTTTTTTGTTTTGATAGCTGACGTGACCGCGGGGCGGGTATGGTTCCTAGCTATAATTTGTGGAGATCTGTTGAGGCGTTTGAAGACCATCAGCCCATTTCCTAGTTGAAAAATTGATTTCACTAACTTCCACAGGTTTGATTGATTTGTGGGTATTCCTGGGGATAATTTCCCCTCCATAAAAAAGGGCTTACTGCGTTTTGCAGCCCGATACCAAAGCCCATTTCTCTATCACTTTCAATCCCTTATCCTTAATTCTACTAAGGTCGGAAGGGCACTAGCAGACCCAAGATTGGCGTTGCTTGTGTAAATACGCGACGGTAGCCACCACCTACCATCAAATAGACCGTCAGCCTGTCTGACGTTTTTCGCTTTCAAAAATATTATATTATAACTGTAATATGTTATGATTGTAAATTGGGAATAAAAAGCGGTAAGTAACATGATCTCTGAGGTCAACTTTAAAGAGAGAGAGAGAGTTGCAAAAAATATAATCCACAGCTAATTTATCCTAATCATCGGGTTTTCATCATAATCAATAGTTAATCGCGCATAACCAGTTTATAATCGGGCCCATATTTAACTTCCGCCAAGAGTTTGTAACCTTGACCTCGCGTTATTTATATGTTTTCTCCGGAGCTCACTTTGTGTGATGTATCGTATTTAGGTCACAATTATACCATGAGAAAGTCAAGTGCATGGTGTATTATTAATGTATCCTGTCTACAAGTGCCAATTACAACGTCGCGATAGTGTTCACAGTTCGATGGCAAGTAATAAATAGAAATCAATTTGTAAGAGGAGCAGTCTGCAAAAAAGCCGCTAACCGAACTTAACTTTGTGGTGTAACGCGACTCATTCATTACTCGGGGACGTGCGGTTTTGTTATTTAATGAAACGTTACCTAGGAGACTCTGACCGCAATGGAAACAGTGCAAGTTGTAGTTTTTTTTTTAAGTATAATTTGGATAACATTAGTGCTTCTAAATTTTGTCGTCTTGAACGTGTTTTTTATATTAATGTAATTCTTATATTGACGAAAAAAATTTTTTTACGAGGGGTGAAACCCTATGAAAAAATGCTGTATGCAATTCAAATGTGCGCAGGGTTGTGTGTGATTTGTACCCACTAAAAAACCCTTGGGATATATACGACCTGAGAGGACTTTGGAGCGGTCACCGGTCTTCAAATAAAACTAAGAGTCCATGTAAATTACTCGGAAGTTTTCAACATTTATAGATATACCACTCTCCCAAAGAGAACGTTTACAAATATAAAAAAAATTATCTCCAAAGAAAATAAGTAGATACTGAAGTCGATCTTCCCATGAATCTTTCAGAATCCCTTGCAAAAGAGGAAACCTAAGATTACTAATAAATATCAGAATAGGTTAAGAAATTAGAAAGAAAAAAGTTTTAAAGTGGAACTCATTTCGCGTTGCGTGGTATACCTAGCTCTAAGTGACGCGCGGATGACCACCTCTGACGAATGTCAATGGCACGCCGACACCGTTACTCGATCTCGGACCAGCCAAATTAATTCGCCAATGGACATCCACATCCATACAGCGATTGATTCCTGCTTTTATCGGCTTAATGAGTAGCGTGTTGCTTCGCAACCAAGCCCGCTATCGTCGATCTCACCCCACGCCCCCTATACCCTGACAGCTATCACAAATCACTAATGCAAATAGGCTTGTCATTCATCTTCTAAAAAGCTTATTACACTTATTGTCTATGGCTGAGATCAATACGGTCAAAGACTTAAGCGCAATCCGTTGTAAACAACACCTTTAGAAGTTTGTTTTAATCTAAGTGAGTAGGAGGTAGATAGATTTATTTTTGTACAGTAAAAACATACATTATGTTTATATTTGTTTCTATTTTTATTTTGAAGTCAATCAGTGGCTACTAGTTATACCAAACAGAATAATAACTAATTTAAACAATTCGCCCATTAATTGAGATTTCCAATCTTCTATATATATAAAAAGGCGATGTGTGAATGTATGTATGTATGTATGTATGTATGTTCCCCGTGCACTCCGAAACCGCTGAACCGATTTTGATGAAACTCGGACAATCTTCAGATTAGTCCAGCGGGTAATCCTGTGAAGTTTGGTAGCGATCGGAAGCGGGCGAAACCGGGAGCGGGTCGCTAGTAAACTATAAAGAACAAATATTCGTGTAATTAAAATATTTAGATTAAAGTGAATCTTAAATAAATTTACAATAATATTCTATTCTAAAAGTTTTAGCTTTAATTTTCTCATTATTTCTCTTTCTCAAACAATTAAAGATGCAACTAATTATGTTTCTGCGGTCGATCAATGAAGAGAGCCAGGTATTTTACGACATTGATCATCAAAAATGAATAAAATGTTAATTTCTTTATATTTTTACTCGCCACTAAATTAACCCTAGACCGGCTGCAAGTTACAGTGTGTGTGCCCTGCGACTACTACATATCAAATTGATTGTGTAGCTTTTATTTCAATCAAAATGTTGATTTTGAAATGGTTTAAAATAAATTGAACGGAATAAAATTTATCATTTTATATCGAAATATGTGTTAAGAATAGGTAAGTATTTTCATAGTAATTTATCCTGCATCTGTTACAATCGCTTATGTTGTGTATAACCGTACATTTTGTTAATGTTTGCTAGAGTGCCGGACCGCACGCTGTTAGGTGTTAAAAACACAATTTGCATAGCCCACTGGGGTGCAAAAAACACTCGTTTGTCTTTTCAATTGACATTCGTGAAATGAATTGACCTTTAAATCATAAATAATAACACAACAGCGTGGCGCTACCGAGTCCGGCCAAGCGCCACACTTTTACTTTACTTGATAAATAACTATGGCAACTTCATTCGGGTTTGTTCATTTCTCATATTGAAATCGTTCATTATTTTCATTAACTTCTTTTATTGTGGCATGAATGTTGTTGATTAGATCTGATGGTTTATACTATCAAATAGGTATAATATTTCGTGGTTTCATTTTCGATACAAATTAACAGGTAGTCCTTTGACCTACAAGGCAACACTCGCACGCTTTAAGAATTTTATATTTATTTATTAATTTAGTATCGAATATTTATATCGATTAAAAATTAGTATTCGAGCTCCTCACTATAGGTACGTCGCCATGACAGTTCATTCTTTTTCCGTGCGAGGCAACGAGCGCACGCGCTCCTACCTTTGAGTTGTTAATAAAATAAAACTATTTTCAATTTTCAATGTTCACGATGCCTAAACGATAGTTCGACGAGAAGATGGAATATTATTTGCAAAAAATGGAAAAATTGAGAGATAAACATCGACATAAACGTCGGCGTTTGGATTTGTTTAGATCTAAAAAATAGATGATGTTCAAGGTAAGTGCCAGTGCCTTATTAAGATGCGCGGGGCCCGTAGCAAATTATGTAAAATGGCCTTTGGTTTGAGTATTAGGATCTCCAGTTAAGAGATTACGCGGATTTCAAATGTTAAAATAAAGCGTATTTTCTCTAATTTTTCTTAATATAATATAAAGATAATTTAATTGATACTAAACTTTTAAGTACATATATAAAAAGAATAATATTTGAACAATATTTTCTGAAATGTTCATTTCAAAATATTGAAAATGGATATATATGTTGAGATCTAGTACAAGGGGCCGCCAATGCGCGGGACCCGTATAACCATTGCTACTTTTGCTACGTAGCTAAACCGGCACTGGGTAAGTGGTGTACCCAAAATCATATTATTGCTAAAGAATCGTACAAATACTGTTCAATTTGAAAGTACCTTATGTTACGATGATTTGACATAGATTCCAATTAAAACTCGGCAAAACTATTCCACCTACCTGCCATAGTTTCAAAAGTGAATAAGGCGTAACTATTCATGTTTTTTAGGCAGGTTATAGATTCAAGTTATGAACTATTCTAATTTTGCCATAGATTCTAATTAGAACGCGGCAAAACCTACCCGCCATAGATTCAAAAATGAACAAGGCGTAACTATACATGCTTTTTATGATTACTTAAGGCCTAAAAGTTATATCGTTAATTAATGCATAATTTCAAATTAAACTAAGTATTCATTAATTCTAGAATACTTATAATTTCTTTTTTCTTCTGAATAACATTGTGAAATGTTTACGTATTCAGTACCTGAGTCATATATAAATAATATATAATTCCTATTATTAAATTAAAAAGGTTACATTATTATATACTTATATAATGCTTTTTATGAAGGTTATAGATTCAAGTTATGAACTATTCTAATTTTGCCATAGATTCTATGTAGAACGCGGCAAAACCTACCCGCCATATATTCAAAATGAACAAGGCGTGCGTATGCATGTTTTTTATTCAGGTTAAAGATTCAAGTTATGATCTATTCTAATTATGCCATAGATTCTTATTAGAACCCGGCAAAACCTACCCGCCATATATTCAAAATGAACAAGGCGTACGTATCATGTTTTTTATGCAGGTTAAAGATTATGAGTTATGAACTATTCAAATTATGAACTATTCAAATTTTGCAATAGATTCTGATTAGAGCCCGTACCAGCCATAGATTCAAAAATGAACAAGGCTATTCGTGTTTCTTAAGCAGGTTATAGATTCAAGTTATGAACTATTCCTGTTTATTGTCATTTTACTTTTGACTTGGCTATGTCGGCATTGTTGACAAGCGACATTAAATTTAGATGCAATTAAAATGCTCAGTGACGGTTGTCGCATTCTAAGTGATTTGCATCATCATAAAACCCAGGCTAGGATCAAAATGATCACACCAGGGCCAGGTAGGGTTTCTTGAACCTCATTCAAGAATGTGAAAGACGTTGTTCGGTGTCACCAGAGAAAACTAAAGCTTCTAAGACTATTGAGAAGCAGGGATTGCAGATCAAAAAGACAGTGCCTCCGCCAAGGTCTAATCCGGTTGCTCCCAGCACAAGTGGATCCCGTCAACCATTCCAGGAAAACTGGACTGGGCCTTCTCGTTACTCGACAAACAGGGGGGGGCGAGGAGGCCACAGGAAGTTACCCACGTCGTAGAGACGACCAGTCGAGACGACCCCGTTGGCACAACTTGGCGTACAAGAGAAAGTCACGTGCCACACAACTTCCTTAATTAAGATACATGCGGATTGTGTTTAATTTTTCTATAATTGTTGGCTAAACATTACAGACAATGTATTTTTAGCTGTATCAATATTCTTAGCTGGGTTCGTTCATAACCAAGGCGTATAAATCAAAAGTACCGCGTCTATAGTGGTCATCAAAAGAACATCATGAAATGTACATGGGTGTCGATAATTTACTTAAACTATAAAAATTATTATTAAATAATAATAATAATAATAATAATAACAACTTTATTTGTATGAGAATGTGAGTAGATATAATGATAGATAAATATACAACACAGTCCTAGCACACTCTGTCGTAATTACGACGTACAAATTTTTACTTTGATTTTTGTAATAGTTAATTCTTTGTAAGAATAATAATAATAAATTGAAATTAAGCCTAATGGTACTAAAACGTTTATCTATCTTGAATCTAAAATTATTAAATCGGTTTATACTAAAGACCCATTTTAAAATGGAGGATTAACGGACTGCCTGCAAGTTAATACAAAACAACTTGTTTATGACTAGGAGTCAATCTATCGATATAGAATCTCGAAAATACCTTCGATTCGAGTACATCGCACCAAATTCAATTTAAACTAATATAACGTACGACCTAGGGATAGCACCTAGGTGTTTTACCGAGATAGTCAGACAAGTCGTATCACACTTACGTGGTCGGTCTGCTTGACGACATTTGTTGCTTAGCAAAAAGCTATGATGAATGCCTTGGTAATGTTCAAGAGACGATAGCATAGTTTGAGTATTTAGGTTTCGTAGTAAATTACGATAAAAGCCAATTACAGCCACAACAAGTGTGCAATTTTTTATGATTTGTATATGATACCAATAAATACCAAATGACGGTAAACATAATAGATAGCCTGTATGGTTCAAAGATTTGCTAAATTACCCATTGTCACCATCCGTGAGTTTTCT
The DNA here is from genome assembly GCA_947623395.1 of Synanthedon tipuliformis. Taxonomy (NCBI): domain Eukaryota; kingdom Metazoa; phylum Arthropoda; class Insecta; order Lepidoptera; family Sesiidae; genus Synanthedon; species Synanthedon tipuliformis. The sequence goes on along the minus strand of OX392417.1, from coordinate 5,752,995 downwards.
CAATTAATAGGCGTCCTCGTGATGCTTGCCCAGCAGCACGCTATGGTTGACTGTATATAAAAATATTAGAACGACTTTTTGTCGCTAAGAACGACTTTAGCGACAAAAATACATATTTTTAAAACAACATAGTACATTTGAAGCTAAAGGTAAAACTACCAAAAAATATTTTAAACAACCTTAACGGGTGGATTAATAATATTGACAAAATAGACAGGCCTATAAAAAATAAATAAATTAATTAAATAAAAAATAAACGAAACCTATGCTATGAAAATTTACACTGTTCTCGGAAAAGAGTGAACTTCAGTTCCATATTAATTATTTAGAACTGTTGTCTTTCTTGGCTCTTCAATGTTTTGTAAAAGATAAGTCTAATTTTGCTATCTTACTCCGCGTAGATAACACTATAGCTATTAGTGTCAATTAAAACAATATTATTAGTTATATAACCGCATTATTAGTTATGAGCCGCATAAACGCTGGTATACAATTCCAGCGTTTGAACACACTGTGTCGTGATATTTAGCAATGATGCGAGTCGAGATAGCTGTGGCTATTTGCCTCGCATATAAATACGAAGGTCAATATCGAGGCTGAAAAAGAGTCACGCAGAGTGAATCCTGAATCAGTGAATCACACAGAGTGGGATTATCAGAAGCTTTTAATTGCATCGTTAAAAAGCTCGGCAACCCAAAGATTGATTTGTTTGCTTCTTGCACTAACGCCAAATGTCTCGAATAAATGTAACTTGAAGATAGGATTCAGGCACTATTAGTGTGGACGTATTTGCAATAGGCTGGAGTGAGAAGTTCTTTTACGCTTTTTCCCCATTTGCTTTATTATTAAACTGCATAAAAAAGATAAAGCTACATATATATTAGTATTTCCAATGTAGCCTGTACAGTCTTGGTACCCTCAATTAATGAACTTATCAGAATTGTTTGAAAGTGGTGCGTCCTGCGGCACGCTTAATATAGTCACCGTTCAACCCTGTCATTTTTCCTTGGCAATAATCTAAGTTCGGATGACTGTATCAAAAGGGCTAATGAAAGGAATATTTAGAATGGGACCGTCCTTGCCGAAATACTCAAGTACTTTCAGACTGGGTCAATTAAGTTTAGAAAAACTAAACAAAAAAAAAAAAAAAAAAAACTAGTCATTTTAGTGGCTTTATGTACGACATACAGAGTCCAAACGTTTTCTTTGATTAAAACAGATAACATTAAAATAAAAAGTGACGGAGATAAGATTGTAATATACAGATATGATTATCAAGTCAGTTTTGTGTTTGCCCTTTTTCCGCGAAATTGTTTCGATTTGTCTGGCCACAACAATGGTTGACTTGTCTATGACTCGAGACTTAAGATCTTCGAGTATCATGATGACTCTTAATTATATGAAGCGTCCCCACAGGGGCGCGCGCGACAGCACGCGTATAAGTTTCAGCGTCCGCGCCGGCCGCGTCTTCTGCGCGTCTACGTAATCCGCAAAATTGCTGGCTGGACTGCGTCGTCTTTTGCCAAATTTTATCATAGACCCCTCATACAGGAGTAAATCTTGCAAAATCCGTTTGTTTGCCGTCCAATAATAATGATTCAGAATTAACTTAATCTTCCTTTAATGATCAATTGTATTGAAATAATTTATATTATTGAGTTTTTTGTATAAAAAAAAAAAAAAAAAGACATTGATTTTTCACTCTTCGTATTTCATTTATCGTGTACAGATAAACTCACGATAAATACCGACAAAACTCAATCTCTAAACATCTACCTGTTAATTTGTATCGAAAATGAAACCACGAAATATTATATATGATCAAACGAACTTCTCAAGTGAAGTTCGATCAATATAATATGAGTGGTTTCATTTGAAGATACAAATCACCCACCCACCCCTATCCCAGTTTTGTAAAATACGGAAAGAGTGAAATTATATCGTTACTTTAAAAGAATGAACTGTCATGGCGACGTACCTATAGTGAGGAGCTCGAATACTAATTTTTAATCGATATAAATATTCGATACTAAATTAATAAATAAATATAAAATTCTTAAAGCGTGCGAGTGTTGCCTTGTAGGTCAAAGGACTACCTGTTAATTTGTATCTTCAAATGAAACCACTCATATTATATTGATCGAACTTCACTTGAGAAGTTCGTTTGATCATATAGAATATTATGTTGCATGATAAAACCGTTCATCAACAAAATCAAAAATACTTTAAGCGTTGATGACAAAAAATGTATAAGAAATAAATTTTATCCAACCTTTATTGCGTTGATGTTTTTAGGTGTTTCTTCGGGAACAGTAGTAATCCCTTCGAAGGACCACGAGCCTTTCAATCCTGTATGAAAGCTATAGCCATTCATACAGAAAAAAAGCGCGCACGTAGTCGCGGACAACAGCTAGTACCTACTAAATAATAATGAAATATGCAAGAGTATTTTTTTGTTTCAATTGTGTTGTACTTGCATAAAAACCGTCGACGTACGAGGCGATACTTGACATCAGCACGCGTTGACGCTAGTAAAAAGCTTATATTACGATACGAGCGCTCCAGATTCTAGTCACGATTAGTCCTAACTGGCGGGGACTTCGACGAGGCGCCACCTAACATATCAATTAAGTAAGTTTATTTCCATCATCGATCATCCGCCATCCACATTTCCACCGGGGTCAATATCTTTTCGTGCACTCACTCCGCTTTTGCACTTGTAGCTGTTGAATTTTAATCAAACTGGTTTTTATTTTTTTAATTATTTTTGCATCTACATATATCGCAGTCTCCACCGTTGGATTATTATTCAATGGGTTGCAATCTTTTTCTATGTAATAAATAACTCGACTTCTTTTTGCGTTAACAGTTTCGTGTGGGGATATATTAATACAATGAGCTGGTTGGATGATAGGCTCTCGGGGCCAATAATATGTGGGTATGCGCACGCCGTCCAATTATTGCTAAACGCCGTGAATTTATAAATCATGATGGTGCGGATAAAACAACCCGCTCGGTCCGGATTACGGTGATGAGTCATCGTCGACTCTGTTGCGTGCCCTTTGTCAATGCTATCATCCATAAATACCATATTTGCATTCGACTACACTTACTTATAAGGTGGTAATTTTCTTTTAATGGCCTACGAGCCACCAGATACTCGTTTAAAATGTTTAACTGTCGCACGAAAAATAAAAAGCACCACCACACAGCACACAGGCCCGCTATAAAAACGAATAGAATAAGTTATAAATATCTATAAATTTTTTAACGGTTTATATGTAGGTAGTTGTTACTAAGGGATAAAGATAAATGTAATAAGTCAATATTATTATACGAGCAGTTTAAGCAGTAAATTTTACAACTACCGCGTTTAGGCGAATAACAAAAGGCCATAAGATTTTAATGCCAACAGATACAACATTAACCCAAATCAGTTGAAACCATTGTAAATGCATGTCGTACGGCAGCTCGACACTGGTAGCTGGTAGCGGATAGTCAGGTGTAAACTTAGCGGGTTTCGTTCTACAAAATACATCGCCCAGTGTATTCACATCTTAAATTTTAGCTTTATTTTTAAAGGATTTCATAATATCTGTAATATAATACACAATCAAAGGCTAAATAGAATCAAAGCCTACGGCCATCAAACGAAGGGGCATAAACATAAAATATGTTCAAAAGTTCAATTATCAGTGACCTTAAATATATGATACATATGTATTGTATTTTAAAATATAGTCGCTGTCCGCCTCTGTCTTTTTCTTTGCTAACTTATTCTAAACCACTCAATAGATTTTGATAGTTTTTCAGTAGGTAATGGAAAAAGTGATAAAAAAGAATGTTTTTATTGTGAGAAACTATTACAGGTAACATGTTATATAGCTCACCGCGGTGTATATTTCTGATACTTTTTGTATTTTTATATTAGTGTTGACGACTCGAATGGCGCCGTGTTAGTTCGAGTTATTTCTTTAATTATACATTTTAACAGTTATTAAATGCAACAATTTAATTTTAAAGGACCATTAAACTGGTTTCTCTTTAAAATTTATTTCTAGTTGAGATATCTAAATATGTAAGTATTTTGTAATATTTTTTTCACGCAAAGGTTCCGTATTAAAGCCTTCAATTTATTAAACGGCTGGTATATAATTCTGACTTAATTTGTAGTCGTCAAACTTCTAAATAATTTTTCATACTACACTGTCTCGGTGTCGTTTTAGAATTTTGATGGCATTAAAAAATCTTTTGCATTATGTTTTATTACGTGGCCGATTTAATTAATTGGTGATACGTCGTCCTAGTGGGATTAAAGTTGTGATTGGTTCAGCAAAAACGAGGGTTCTAATATCGAGGGCGGCGTAATACAGATAAGCAAGTTTACAAACGGCCTTGCGTCGCGTCCTTGCCATCCGACCGAAGAACCCTTTTATATAACTTCTTCTCTTTTCTTCAACAACAAAAATTATTTTTTGTCTCACTCTCGCAACGGCCTCAACCGCCCCGCGACCGATTCGCTGAGTGATAAATCGCTCGCAACGACAGCACTCGCATTGCTGTTTTACGGGACGGGTTTATACTCACGCTCGTTTCATTTTTATTTACAACTGAATGGAAATACCATCATACTTCGGCGCTTTAAGTGTATTAATAACTAAAACCATTTTTAGCCCGATATATTTTTATACAGAGCAAAACGACGCCAGCAGTTTTGTTACATTCGTTGTTTTGCGACTGTGCATAGTTAGGCCGCGTTTTCACTTAGTGTTCTGAACAGTTCTGAGCGAGCAATCGTTCGTTCGTGCGTAAATGAAAACACCTGAGCGAGCAAACGTGTTTGTTTCAGTAATGATCGTTCAGTGTACGACGTCTGTGGCGAGCGAGCTGTTGATCGGAGGGCCTAGTGCGAGTTTTAATCAACTCGTTGAACGCTTAAATGTCAATTTGTATGGAAATGAAGCAGCGCTATCTGGTAATGTGTAGCACTTTTTCAGTCCCATACAAATTGACGTTTACGCGTTCGACGTATTTGATAGAGTAAAACATGCACTAGGCCCTCTGTGCATTCGCTCGGTGGGTCTCCGATCTTTTACCTGTTCTGAACAATTGTTTGTTGCCTCATTGAATGAAAACACATGTTTTCTGTTTCAAGCGAGCTTCGGTTGAACATCAAACATTTGCTCTGAGCAAAATGTTTGCTCTGAGCACTAGGATGAAAACGTAGCTTTAGACGAACATCCGGCAAACCGGATCGATTTAATTACATTGTTATACAGTATATATGCGCCCACAATAAATTGTTAACGGTGCTCTATATTTAAATGTGTTGTAAAAGGCTATTCTTATTTACAATTTGTTATCTGATGAATATTTAGTAGGGCGAAAGGAGTAGGTGCGGGGCCTAGGGAGGCCGGCGTACGACCGCGGCCGTGTTGCGGCCTAATGAGGAAGACCCTTATAGAGGCCGCGTCGTGTTGTCTCGTGTTAGTAAATCTCTAATTGTACGCAACTATGTGGTTAATATTCTAAGCGTTTACTTCTATCCAATTAAATAGACCAGAAAACGTTGCACAAATGTCCATTGCTGGTTCCATTTGAAAACATTTGCCTAATTTATTTGCAAAATTAGATAGAAGCACACGCTTCACGGGGAATCCCCGAGAAGACAGAGCGATGTACAACTATTCTTTCCTTCGTCCTTGTCCTTGACAGCGTGATCAGATCGGGAATAAATATATATAAAAACTGTGGTATTTTAGTTTATCTACGCCTGCTCAAAAATGATTTAGTAAAAAAGAACTAAAGAATTTAACTAGGATAAATGTTAAGGGATAACGAGAGGATATGATGGGCTCTGATATCCTTACTCACTTATCGCAACACACGAGCTGTCATTTGACGATGGTTTTCTGTAAGGCTTCTGTCCTGCCTTTTTTTCAGGCGTTAAAATTTTCGCTGGTAACTGACTGACTGGAAATACGCTGGAAAAAAAAGTGAATCAGCAGCGAGACATTAGATATAGTTATTATGTAAATAAGTGAGCTCAATTTCCCTCTTATTATTTAAAAAAAAACTTGTCTTGGATCTTTTGCAATAGCACAGGCAACAATGTGAAAATTATTCCTACTTTTATTTTGCAGTTGCAGCGCGCGTATATTAAAGGGCATTACCATACCCATTAATTCTTAAAAGCTTGTAAAGTTGTGAGCTAAAGAATGTAGAATAATGACCCTATCAAATGCCAATAATTAAGCAGTTACCTAACAAAGAGAACAGTTAGGTACTTATTAAGTTACGATTGCCTTCTACATTATTCGACCTTAATCAATTTACTTTATTGCATTATTTTAATTGAAATCTAAAACATGTTTGAATTCAATTCTATATTTTTCTCGATGTAGTCATTATTTTACAAGTATTTATTTCGAGCCCCACTTTGTACAAGAGTATGTTTATTTGGGACAAATTGTATCGCCCAGAGATGTGATGTCAAAGGAAATAAAGCTACAAGATGAAAGAAATAATGAAGAACAAATAAGTACGCATACACATTAAAAGAAAAGCTTTTGACATCTGTATCTTTCCCTGTTTAACAATGGCTGTAAAACCTGGCCCCTAACCGAGATCCACCGAGAAAAATTGGCTTAAGTGCCAAAGGGCGACGGAGACAAGTATGACTGAAATAAAACTAAAAGATAAGAAACAAAACTAAAGTAGTCAACATTCTCACTCGTATTGACCCTCACTAATGGGTCTGGGCAAGGCATATGTTAAGGAGCAGTGTAAATAAATGGAGCAAGTAAGTCACGGAATGGTATCCAAGATACGGAGTTAGAAGACAGAAGCGTCAAATAAGAAGATGGGAAGACGATATGCGTACAACCTTGGGGCCATATTGGCCAAGATTGGCTTCAGCTAGATAGAGATCAATGGAGGCAGTTGGAGGAGGAGGCCTTTGCCGAAAGGCAAACCAAATTGAGGTTAAAAAAAATGTAACAGAAAATTTTAATTTTAGCGTTTGTGCTGCGATGAATCTGGGTCCAAAGCTCCGCTGATGGTACGCCAAACGCTGGAGTCTCGTTATCCCTAACTCATTTAAAGTGTTTTTCTAATTCATTTGTGAATTAAGAATTATGATCAAAAGGAAACCATGTGAGGAAACCTAAAAAAACCCAGAAGGCATAAAGGTATTCAAAGCCTTGAATCTTGCTAAAGTATTGGACATTAACTAATACCAGCAAGCAAAACAGTGCTGCCTAATATACACTGTTATATTTTAATTATGCCTAAAAACGTCTTAAAATAACGCAATGGTAAGATACCTTTTGTGAACATAAATTGTATACAGTGTTTTTTGTGAACTGCTTAAAATTGTTACGTACGATTGAATTGAAACCGATGTTTATTGTAATGAACTTTGTAAGTTTTATAGGTCAGTTGGTGAGTATGGTCAATACGGTAGCGGACTCATGTTAATACTCCTATTTACGGCAAGCTCTTCGCATACTCGCCAAGCTGATTATTCGCGTCTCACTGAATAATTAAATGCTTATGTAGGCTAATCAATACACAGGTTTAGTTAACCATGCAGGTGGTACTTCGCGTTTAGATGAACTTTAGAAATCCAGAAAATAAGGCATAGCAAGTTTAATTCCATGGTTCGCAAAATTATTCAAATGGTAGTAGCATCAGTGTCAATAGCAAAGACATTTTTAGAACATTTAAGATTATTATATTTTAAAATGTAAAATATTTTTCATCGTGAAGCCTATATCCTTTTTCAATGTTAGGTAGTATTAGGTAAATAATTCCGTAGTTAAATCAGATAGGATAGAATAGTTTGAAATATCGAGTTATAAGGTTTGATTTGTACACTTTTTCTAATCTGTACATGTAAATTAAAATCTCGTTCTCTGAGACAGTATTCGAACTTGATGGTTGTTAGTTTCTGAATGAATAAAAAATAAAATAACACCAAAGCTCTGCTGTCGATTGTATTATTTAATTAGTATACTTGCATCATACCTGACTCGTATATGACTATTAACCTGACGTAATAATAGAATTGGATATAATAGAGAAATATGCTCATCACCATGCACCGCGGAATCCCTAATGCGATGATTCCCTCCTTTGTGTGTAGCGCATCTCTAAGCGAACCTTTTAAGGCATTACGCGTGTCGCTCTGAAATATAACTACAAGTCACGAGAAAAGCGATAGCGGGTGCGATGCAGTAAACAAAACAAAATACGCCTGTTGCCGTGTAACATTAATCGCGTGTGTGTCTCGCGCATTCTTCAGTAGACGCGTTGCTTCGGGTTATTTAATCTGCGCTGCCAACAATCCACCATGATCTCCCCCTATATCTTCTCCAGTGAACTAACGCTCACCGGTCGGGCTTTAAAGTGATTTATAAATAGACCGAACCACTAACTACTTGTTGTCTGACACTTTATTGACAACCGTTTAACTTGGTTTGCACTTTTTAATAAGAGATGACATCACTCGATTATAATTAAATCGTCGTGAAACTATCTGTGTTCATCTTTAACTTGAAATTAATCAATTTTACATTTTTTTTCTTTTAATTTTTTATTGCGTTGCTATATTTTACATCCTTGTCTGCTTAGTGTAGGTCTGTTTTTATGGCAGCTGAGCTAGCCTTAACATGTCTAAACATTTTTTTTCTCCGATAGCATGGATTTTGAATCATTGTAAATTAAAATATACCTTTATTTAATTTCTCCTATGCGAAGCCAGGCCAAATGACTAGTATAGATATCGCTAATAGGTATTGCACCTACAGATTTGTTAAAACGTTCAATTTTCAAAGCGAATGGCTGCAAAGCTTTGCAAAAAGATACATGGTAAGTATCTAGACTTGGGGCAATTAAAACAGAGAGTTAATTATTTAGCTGTGCGGTATTTCTTTACTTTTAATATCCATCATAATATATCATGCACACACTTCGTTTTACTGGGAAATGCATTATTGCGAAACTTGTACCCACATAAACTACGCTATAAATCATTGCTCACCACTAAAGATGTACGAGAGAGTATCCTTCAAAGTAAGTACGCACTTTTCATTGAAACGTACATATGTAGATATCAAATGGATTAAATAGGATTAGTCGTAACTTATTTAATAGCTGACAGTCAAACTGAACGACGTATAATTTCTTAGAGACAGTACTCCCGACTAATTGCATAATGGCCGGAGTGATTGAGTGTGACAGCCAACCAGTGTCTTAACCCCTGGTTACGAAATTGCTCCTACGCCCAACCACTCATACATCCAATAAATTGCACCTTTTTATTACACCAAAGCCGACACCACGTTACACGCACTTCTCTCCTATTACCTTTTTGCAAGTAACTTTAATAGTTAACAGTGTCGGCGTCGACCAAATGTACTCGCATATATCTTTTCACATCGAGGTGGCAGCCATCTCTTAACAACGAATTTCTCTAAAAGTATGTTTTATTTTCGTTTATATACGAGTTGGCAACTCCGAACGGCTCGTTCGAATATTACAGATATTTAACGGTCATCGAATTGGATAATTACCGTGGACTTGTAATGAGCGGTGACCAGACGAGGCGTTCAACAATTTGAGGCTGAGCATTTTTTGCGTGCTTTACGACGTCTACGTACACATAAAACATAATGTTAATAGTGTTAAATTGCACTCGCATACCAGTAACAGTTTTAAATTGCTATCAAATAAAGAATTACCACTTCAACAGGCAGTTAAAGCCGGTCGGTAATCGTGTGTTCTCTACAATCTACGGGAGAGAAATGGATGACATCATTCGCGGATGAGTTCTGTTTTTGTCTAAATATTTTACGCATCGGATTATGCTAATCGATATCGATAAAAATAAATTATTAATTAAAACTTACGATTACAGTTATTTTACCTCTATCAGTGTCATTTACCTGTGTACCGTTGTACGACACTAATTATTGATAACGTACATTTTTTTCAATATTGGCATGATTTGTAGCAAATCCACTAGTCTGTCATCTGCGCTACGCATCCGTCCATAGCCATCCCCTCTCTTAAGGTCGTCGGTCTAGCTGGCATCTACCCCCAACGACATACAGTTAAGTTAAACAACTAATACAATCCTATAATTTGTACACAGAAATCTACTTCAATGTGAAGATCTTATGCAAGTGTTTGTTTCTACTTTTATGCAAACATCTAATTTAAAATTATCCAGTTATAAAATCAACCGAAGAAATAAAAATTAAAAAAACATGTTATCGCTTGTGACATTATGCGTAGGCTTAACACAACAGGTTGGGCCCGCGGGGGCAGTTTACACCCCGAGTGTAGTGCACGGAGCGCGCCTACATCGCTGCAGGGTAGCGCATTCTGTTCCCATTATTGTTCCACTAGAGCCATATGTGCAGCGCTTGAAGGGCCTCGGTCCGTCATTACCCCACCAACCCGTGATCCGCTCGATATAAATCAAGATAATACTAGATTATCCTAGAAACATCGGCGAAACATTGAAGTAATGTGCTCCTAGCATCGATTACATACAACCTAATGTCGTAATTGCACATTCATTGTACCCAAACGAAATGTAATTGGGTTTTCTTCCGAGTGAATATTGCACAGAATGCGCTCGTATTGTGTAATTTTATGAAGACTCCAGCAAATGAGGACCTGTAAGAGGCTAATGTGCGCGCATTAAACTCAGCTTTTAATCATACTCGTTCATATTTTTTATATGTTTTGGAACTGACAGAGAAACAATTCGTTAGATTTTGTCCGCGACTTTCTACGCGTCCTTCGCGAACAGTACTTTTTTACGCTTTAACAAAAAAAATCCTTTCGCATTTGTAATATTAGTTAGGATTATTGAATTTTGAAGAACTCAACATTGAAGATTAAAAATGGTTTAAGAAATTAACATCTTACGGAAACAGGTATACAATTAAATAATACGTGCATTTTTAGTGTACCTCTAAAAAATATTTTTATTATATCTGATCACTTATAAGATGAACTTCAAATTTAAGTAACGACTAAACAACAATATTCACTATTTTCATGCAAAGCTTCCCATTTCCAATATAAATTCAATAACATTTCTTGTTTCTGTTAAGATTGTTGTACCATATTGTAATTACTACCTACTTTATGTTTATGCGACTTCATTCAGCTTATGGCTGATTTTATCGTCACAGCTTCCATCTTCAATCACCACAAGTCTATCATTACGTATTAGCTGCATGCCTCTCAGAATGACTTCAACACATTAACTGAACTATAAAATGCTGATTGCTATTGATACCGAGTGTGTTACTGTAAATCAGAGTGTCGTGCGCGGTTTCATGCGATGGATATCATTGAAAAATATGTACCGTGCCGTTAGACGATCTTAGTTAAAATAATACAGTTGTATGAAGTTTGTAACGTTGATAACCTATCGCCCCACAACCTCGAAGCGTTTGGTGGAGATGCGGCAAGCATTATCGTGTCTAATCAGGTTCGCACGCGGCGCGGTGGCTAAATCATTCGATTATTGATTTCCGATGTCGCGGTCGTGATCGGGCGCGGGATTCAACGTTCGGCGTGACAGCGCGCCCATTGTTGAAGCCGACGGAGCGAGCGATGGAACGCTTGTAATTCCGGTACTGCTATCCAAAAATTACCAATCCAATCTGCAGAGGCCACTGTTTGCGTACAGCAACCAAGGTGGCTCAGTGCGTCTCGGCCTCGCGCTGGTGCAATTTTATTATATAAAGGATAGTGACAATTAATATGCAATGGCCAAATTTCAAAAGTTCCTTAAAAACGTGAACTTAATTTCACACGATCACACGAAAATGTCATCAAAATCGGTTGTGTGCTTTAGAAGTCCTAAAAACCACGTCAAAGCCTATTTTAGTTAAGAACTAAGTGTACAAACAGAGACGCGAAAAGCGACATCATTTTATTCATCATTTAAGATTAAGACATTTGAATAGCCGCTACGTACTTAATCCATTTTTTGTCTTTTATCCCGCACTTACCCTGTTATATTGGACAATAAGGTAGGCGATTTCTCGGCAACGACGTGGGAACGTGGGATGGTAACGAGCTGTCCCTTGTCGTTATTAAACCCTATTGTTGTGATGAGCCTTAAAACGCTCGACTTGTACCAGTCTTTTTCTAATGTTAATAAAGTACTGAAACCGCACTTGCCGTGGGATTCACTTTCTTATTGCCTCTGATGAGCACGATAGTGAACTCTATTGTCGTTGCTGTTAATAAAAGTAGGTAGAGAGGTAAAAGGGCGCGCAGTGAGGATGCGCCTACATTTGCATAGAGAATTGGGTGCGCACGCTTCAATATCGTCTCCCGGCGGATTTCTCACGCTGCATGCCCGCACTTAAGACGTTACACCGACTCTCATTCAAACTAGCTCACTGTTCGTTCTCCATTTATCTCAAATTAGATGGGAACATTATTATGCCGAGTCTAAATACATTATGACTAATCTCCCTCATTAAAAATGTAACGATGCAACTTTATGTCTTGTATCAACGACACGTCTGCCTACCTGGTGTAAAAAAACCTCAGTGTCATATTTCATTTTCTTCGTAAACGGTTTTATAATGGGTAGTTTAGGGTAGCTACCTATACATTTTTAAGACATCTTTAGTATATAATAAAGTGGCTATCCGTATGTTTGTACTGTAACTTTAAGAAGATAACATTTTTGGAAAAGAAACGAAAATTGAAAATCGAAATCTTTCGGAAGTTCCCTTCGGATCCCCCAAATGACTTCGAAGTGTACCGTGTCACTACTAAAACGGCTTGCACGGGCTAAGCCGCAAATGGGCGCGGTGTTAACGCACATCGTATGAAGGTATGTGTAAATAACGATTGCCGAAATAAATATAGGAAGCTTATAATTCATTATACATATAAATTGGGAACTTGAAATCGTAAAGCGCTCTCAGACCGGTGATCATCTTTAATTATTAAAATACAAGGTTGTTGGAATTCATTTGTCAGTGGATAATTATTATTGTTGAGCCATTGGTAACGGGAGAGGTACAGTCAAGGGCAAAAATATATGTACGTTTCCAAGCGGCAAACATATCTGTACAATTGAGAGGCCAGAAATATCTGTTCTATAATTCGGTCAGAAATATGTGAGCATTTAAAGGGTCAAAAAGATCTAGACGTTCACGTAGCCATAAATAAATGTACAATGTCAGTCAAATATATCTAGGCAAATAGGAGTGCATAAATATCTGTACAAACAAACAAGTTTTCGTATTTTGAATTATGACAATCATCGAAAAGAGTACCATTCTGTCATATGATCTGTTTGTCCCTTTCATTTTGATTGGGGCGTCATTAACGTAATATATCTTTCACCTTTCATTCTATTATTTTAGATTCTGCTTCACAGCGTTCACAGATATCATATACGATTTTCACATGGCTTTTCTCGTGAATATTATATTAGCGTTTTTTCAATGCTAAATTTATGTCAGTAACATATTTATACTAGACGTAGCGATGAAACGGAAGATATTTATTCGTAATTTAAGTAATTATACAATATTTGTACGAAAATCTTTCGATTACGCTAATCTATACTAATATTATAAAGCTGAAGAGTTTGTTTGTTTGTTTGTTTGTTTGTTTGTTTGAACGCGCTAATCTCAGGAACTACTAGTTCGAATTGAAAAATTCTTTTTGTGTTAGATAAATCATTTACCGAGGAAGGCTTTAGGCTATATAACATCACGTTGCGACTAACAGGAGCGAAGAAACAGTCGAAAATTTGGAAAAAACGGGGAAAATTATTCATCTTTGAGGGCTTCCATTGCGTGCGCTGCGAAAACCGTTCGAGATACCCAAATGATTCCCAAAATAACTATTCCACGCGGACGAAGTCGCGAGCACAGCTAGTGTATGTATAAATGTCTCTTTGGCGTTAAAAAGAACTCTTAGGTTTTTACTAACTTAGAGCATTTAATAATTAATCACTTGTCTGCAATGAAATCCTCCTTCAAAAAATATGTCAAAAATATGAAGATTTTAATACTTTGAATCTATTCCCGTTGGCTGATTTTTTCTATCACGCCTAGATTTATCGATATGAATTTTTATTAAATATCAATTTAGGTTTTTTGAATTAGTTTTGTGCGTCAACATCATAAACAGTATAGTATACATGCAAATAGGTTTTAGCGAGTTGTAAGAGAAAGAAGGAAAGTGCCGAAAGTAAATTTTATGGCAGTACACATGCGCAATTGGCTCTGTTCATAAAAAATACATAAACTACACATAAAATACTTAAAAAAAAGTAGAGAATATGCAAAACATCAAAATATTTGATAATTAGATTTGACAGTCTTGACACGCTCTTTGTTCTCATGTATATGATAGTTTCATGTATGGATATTTATGCCCTCCTATTTGCCTACAGCCTACACATATTTGACAGACATTGTACATATATTTATGGCCACGTGAACGTCTAGATCTTTTTGACCCTTTAAATGCTCACATATTTCTGACCGAATTATCGAACAGATATTTCTGGCCTCTCAACTGTACAGATATTTTTGCCGCTTTGGAAACGTACAGATATTATTGCCCTTGACTGTACGCGCACCTAAGTGCTTATTAAAAGTGTTGGGCAAACAGGTGCAATCTTCGGCTGAGAGGTGTCGTAACCACGTATCCACGATTTGTAATCGCAACTAATTACTAAACAGCATACAATCTTAAAAAATCATGTAGGTAACGGCATATAAATTTGTATAGCCATGAGCTATTCTTAATAATTATGAATATTTTTTCTGAGCATAATTTCTCAATTAAAGTATTTATGTATATTTAAGTATTACTAGGCACCACGCCCACGACCACTGACGTACTCCCATGACCCTGTCTGAGTAGAAAAATTAAAAATATAATACCTAAATAACGCCTGACATTTTTTCAGGATAAAGTATCCTATATCTTATTCCTTGTAATAAACTATTTGTGTGCCAAATTTCAAACAAAAATTTAAAAAAATATTAACTTTCTACTTTAGTAGAGGTAATTAAATTCGTGCATCAGTTTAATTGGACGATTATAATAACGAAGGAAATTCATTTAAACCAATTCAAACATCCTTATTAACATAATTGAGTTGTCAGCCTATAGATAATACTCACGCGTGTATTTATGACAAGAAAATGAATGTTTCATTAGTCAATTAAGATGAATACAATGCATTCGTTGGCCCTACGGATAAAAAGCAGTAGCAGAAAAATTAAATCGCTTCTTGTGTTCCCATAGAGAGACCCTCATAAGAATGTTATTCTCGGTTTGCTTTTTCCCCATACACACACTACACAATAGCATTGTTTAATTTTCTTCAACATTTCATTTAAAAATAAGCTTGGGCTCAAACTTTGGGATTCTTCAGTGTTCAAACTATATTATTACTAAAAATTTCTTATCAATTTGTCAGTTCGTTTGGAATTTTATATGTAATTCTGCTGTGTCTAGACTTACATATTAAATATAAGTCCTAATTATCTAAATTATGCCTAAGTTTTAAGCCATATTTGACGTCCGAAAATAGAGAATCGTCTTTATTATTATGATGACTTAGATAAGTGTCGTCATCTTATGTCACTGTCCATTGTGTAAATTTAATTAATTAATCTATTACACAAATAAATTTACCAAAACAAAACGTATACTTAAATGACTAAACAGGATCAAAATCTGATGAGTAATCGGCAAGTAGTGTCTAGTAGTCTAGCAAATACAGATGCGGATAGCGTCTTTGTTTTATATATTTGTTTTATATTTATACTGTTTTATATTTGTATGTCTATTAACATGCAGATATGCTCATGTCTTGTGCCAACTCGAGACTGTAGTTAGAAGACAGTTGTAGCGCACGGTCAACAGGCAAATGGTTCCCATGTAACTTATTCCATGAAGTCGTCGCCAGGCTCTGCGACCGTGCGCTTAGACGTCGGACCCTTGTTAGTTGCGGACATTTAGCCTCCTATTACTGCTACCCAGCAGACACGACTGCCCATTCGGGCTCCATTATTCTGGCCTCTAAGGCATATTACACGTATTACTTTTGACAATCGACCAACCCGCTTGCGACAAATTTTCAACCTCACTTCTCCTTCATTCATATAATGGAATTGCTTGACTAAATAAATTCTGAATTTTGTCTTGTTTTCGTGTTTCGTTTTACGAATCGAATCTCAACGGAATAGTAGCTTTTTCAAATAAGTTTAGAAGTTAAGATACAATCAAACTTAGCTGAGTAGCCGGCATTTGCAAAGTGTTGTCACAGTCCTTATTAAAGACCTCATGACCTCATGAGTCACCATCTTGATACCTTTGTACTTTTCGTACTTATTAAGGATTATAATAATAATATGTATATTTTTTATAAATCTATAGCTTACATATTATAAAATCGTAACCGAGCAGTGTTTATACATTAAATATCTTAAAAAAAAAAAAACAATTTGTACACGCTGTAATTTGAATATTTGTTTGTTTGTGTATGCGTTTGTTCACGCTAATCTCAGAAACGGCTTCCCGTAACATTTGTGTTTCATTCATCGGATTACATACAAAAAAGTTATACCGAATACCGAAATACCAAGCGTATGAAAATCACGTGTACGATTTGCGGGCATAGCTAGTAATTAACATATAATCTACCATTAGTTAATTTATCTTTGCCAATTCAAAGGGGACAAATAAAGAATAAATTACGCAGTTAACAATTAATTATCGACATAACGAATCAAATTAATGTGTCTAGGGCAGTCCTTGGCGCTGAGTCCCAGTATGGCGGCGCACCTTGTTTTTCCAACCCTCTATTTATAACTTAAGCCTACCCAAACAAAGACCAGATCAAGCAACTTACTTTCAATTATATGATTTTCTCATTTGCACATCCAATTCTACTTACTAATTCATTATAGTAATTCTATTATATTATCGAGAGTCTAAATTGTTTTATTATTTAAATTGCTATATCGCACACCAACCAAACATGCGGTCACTTATTCATTTTATTTTTAAGATTATAACAGAAAATGCATTCAGTGTTCTCCATTCAATTATTAATGTACTTTTGCCAGTCGTCGACGCTTTAAATAAAATCTGTTAGCAGTTACTTATTAAAAATGAATTGCTTAACTGGCTACCCAAGACATGATTGATGATTCTTTTTCTGTTTCCTAAGAAATGGCAAAAAGTAATATTTAAAAAGTAAAAAGCCTGTATGTTATACAGTTAATTACAGCAGTTTAGATGTCAGCCCCAACTATAAAATAATAGACTGACGCGCCCAGACTTCGCCCGATAGCAATTGGGGGGACCTATGTTACCTATATTATACCTATATTTTATTACCTATATTATTACCTATTATTACTCTATTATTACCTTCCACTTATATTAGGTTATTATTTTATTGACTAAGATGAACAAATCTCGGGTATATGAATCAATTCAATGCACACACCGAGACAGCCGTTACGAATGCAGTGGAAATTGTTGAGCCAGTAAATGTGCGTGAATATTGCGTAGCGGTCCAACGAGCGGAGGAGAGGTTGCAGCGGCGACGGCAATGCCAGCAATGGCGAGGATGACTGGCGAGGCGTATAGTGAGTGGCTAGCGGTCCCGCAAACCGATGGCATCGCGGTCGTGCGCCACCGCTCACGGCTGCCGCCGGCGCTCGCGTCGCCGTGACTTATGGCCCCCGCGCGAACTACGATCGTCCGATTGAATAATAATATGCGATTCCCGTGCACCGAATTTATGTTTAGGAAGTGAGCAAAGTGTCCCGTATCGACAAGCGCATCGACCGTGCCTCGCCCGCCCGCAATTTCCAGCCGCCCGCTTGTCCCTAAGGCGCTGATGTACGGCGCGATACCTGATAAATAAATTTTCGTGGAGGCGCTGTTCCCGCTGGACGTCGGCACTCCATCCCCCCGAGCCGGGCCGACCCGCCCCGCACCCACTACTCGCCACGGCTAACTGTCGACCTACGTCACGATTCACAGCTATCATTTCGCTAAATTTCAATATTCCGTTGACCCCTTCTGAACTCATAATAAGGAACTTGTTATGTCCCTTCAAAAAAAAAAATCGTTTTACCTGATTCAGAAAAACGATTCGACAAAACTTTCTATTAACAATAAAATCGCGCGGACCGACGACATTGTTGTGTTTTTGTCGAGTATTAGACATTATAATGTCTCGTGCCAATAAAAATGTCACGACAAAGTTCAACGTGCCTGTCTTCTATTATGCGCAACTCGTTTCCGAATGACACGCCTGTTAATATTTTATTTCCTTTTGCCATATGAAACTAGAGAAGCACGTCACCAGCGAGTAAACCACATTATTTTCTCACTTGATAATGTTACAAAATTAGCTCAGCCGCTCGGCAGTGCCAGTTCATCATTTGACCACTCACTAAATTGCTTCAAGTTCAACGCACTGAAATTTTTAGAAAATTATGGCTTCACACGTCTGTCTAATGTTTTCACTTTGCCTTGTAATCGTGACCGCGTACCTACTGGATCGATGCATGCTGGAATTTCGAATAGTTTACCGTTATTATTTGTCGGCTCACTCACTTCTAATGTAAACCCGTCATTATGTCTTAATTCTATGTTTCTTCCATTTTAGCGTATTGTGTATATTGTACTGTGATCGCCAATCCTTTTTTTATTTGCGCTTCAAATTGAGAAGAAGAGCACTTAACAATAGTCACGCACGTTACGAATCTCATTACGTTACTGGAAACTAGCAATGTTCTATTCGCGATAATTTTCACGTTCAAGAGATATAATTCACGACCGAGAGGCAAAAATTACTCATGTGATTCTTGTGTAGTATATAAAGTAGCAAAAACTATGAGGATTTCTCTTGGTACAGTCATCGGACGGTCGTGTGGAAGTGGAATGGACCATACGACCAAAAAACTTAATTCCTACGTGTAATGCGTCCGAGATTATAGAGAGAAAAGCAAATTATACCTATTCGAAATTGGTAGCATCGATCGTAGAGCTGCAAACTAAAAGTCATGTATCTAGACACACGCCTACGTAACTTGTTTTATCACCGAACTGATTCCTTATTCGAAAAGCACGTTTAATTGTACTTTTTATATCGAAAATTCTTTACCTTTTTAACGTAATAGTTATAAATATAAAACGAAGGACCCCATTGGCGAGTTTAAAAATGTTAGCCCTTCATATAAACTATTTCAGGATTAAAGCTATCTTCCATTCTGAATTTCATCAAAATCAAGATGAAACAATACTTAATGTAACGAGTAATTTATTTAAACGAATCAAAAGCTTTAACCATGTTTGCCGTGGGACGTTTACTGAACTAACTCACTAGCTTAATATTTATTTTAAGTGTATATTTATTTATTGTGGCAATGCAACATTAAACATTAACACATTTAAGTGCGTGTCATTTTGAAATAAATGATAGTTATTTAGAAGCTTTGTACTTAGCGTAATTCATCTAAAATGTAACGTAGCAGAATAGCTACACGACTCCCCTATACAAGATAGGGATACCTTTGCAGGAGCGGCCGAGTGCCTGTCCCAAGGAGAGCCCTTCACTTTAGATAGCATATCGTTCCGTAAGCTCTATGTTTAAGATAAATTTGCGGCGTACATCACGTCTGCTCCTTTTAAACGCGAGCGTTTGTATTGATGTTAATTAAAGTTGGCACGGAGCGAAGCGGTCCGCGAATGGGCGGTGCGCTCCGGGCACACAACTCATAATTACCGACATTCGGTCTATTTCGCTAATACACCACGTCGCATAAATACTTCCATACCTACAACACACAAATAGTTTGCGACCGTAGTCGGAGATTTATCGCTAAGACCACGTACGATGCGCCCGGTTACCCACTCTTGTCACTTTACGAGCGATTGTCTCTCTGCCCGCCCAAACAGATCGACAATTATGACGAAACCGCTATTCACTGTTTGCAGTATCAGAGGTTCATTGTTTAATGAAAATTATAGAGATCCGTCCTTTATAGCTTCATTGATTTATGTCCTCGCACAATAATTATCTATTTCATTTGATAATAGCTTTCTAGCGCCCACCGGTTTAATGAGATTTTAATGCTAATTTCCACCTATTCAATGGACAAAAGTCGTAATCGAGACCTTTCTTGTGATGTTAAGATGTCTTTATCTTTACGAATAACTTCCTTATATTTGATGCTAAACATGTTTGTGTGTCGTCGATGGAATTTGTGGGATTCACTTGATGCCCATTTAGAAGATAGTCATTGTGTGTGAGATTACAGTATCGGTCGGTGTTTCATAGTCGTATCGTAGCAACTTAGCATTATCAAAAGGGCCGCAGGCGTCATGCTCATATCGCCGAGGACACGCGGCGGTCGCGGAAGCGCCTCTTGAAGGCAAAGGCCCCGACGGACGAACAGCGATAACTCAACTCTGCATACTTCAAATACAATCGTGAGGATACACCGCTGAAAACGCCTTTCCCTTCTTTGTACTAGACCCGATACTTTGATCGTGCCTATAAAGATATATTGTGGTATATTCTATCATTGTCCTAAAATTAGCTCTTTTATTTTTATTCTTAGATATCGTTAATAATAGTAAAATTTATAAAGTGCAATGTGCTTAGGCATATAAACGAAAGGAAAATATTAATATTGGCCATTCCAAATTTGGTCAAAGTATAAGTTAGACTTGAACCTTTTTAAAAGTATAGATTGTTGTGTTCAATTCCAAACATAACTACAAAGATGAATTTGTATATTCTAAAGAGAAGTTGTTATTTTGGGAGATACATAGAAGTGATCTATAGAAGTGATATAAGTGATAGAACCTAAGCCATCTTGAGTCATTTTTATTGGTAAAGCTAATTAATAATGATTAAGCTGAGTTAAAGGGACGATTCAAGTAAGTTAAATCATGCTCTGCTTTATTTACTGTTACTCAGAAGAGCGTGTATTGACTTAGAAGTCCGGTCAATTCCTTACATAACAGGAAGTGGATGTGGTAATACTTGTTGCGCGAGGTATAACTAATTACTTTTACATTTAGGAGTTATTTATTCCATTTTTCTTATTGCATCACCGTCAATTCGTACAAGTTTCCTGAACCGCATGAAATGCCGAACGAACGTTACATGCCGATTAAAATTATAATATTAAATGCCTTTAGTAATTAAGATAATTATCATCCGGCGTATATGTACCTTTAATAATGTAGGAAATTTACGACATCCAACATAATTTAAATAGGTGTGAAATAAGTGAATTACATTGTAAATTATTATCAATATTATATCGTCCTTCAAAATGGGTAAAACAGTAATTTCTTAACACTAGTTTATTTTTTTAATCGAAGAGTAGCTACAAAATTATGTAATTTATGTGTAGGTAAGGTGTGCTACCATGTAAAAAGTCGTTATTTGAGAAAGATCGGTGTGGGCAACTTTCGTAACGTGGTATTGTGTTATCCCTCGAAGTTCAAATAAATCTATACGTTCTATTCTGAACATTAAGAGAGATAGGATTTTGTATTGTTTATAGATGGACGAAATAGGTGCCGGTGCAATCATAATATGAGCATGCGTTGGACATCGTCCATATTCGTGAATACTTTGCAAATGTTGAGTGTTTAATTTTCTCGTTTACATTGTTATGGAGTTAATATGTTCAATGCAGTGTTGCAATGGGCCGGGCGTAGCGCGGAAGCGGCTCGCACCGTCGCACGCGCCGTTACTGTCTACGACCATTACGCGACCACTCTTAATTATAAACAGTTACCGCACACCGCATCGATTGCCATCCATCCGAGTCCTCAACAAAAGGTACATCGACGCACCATTCGCGCGCAAACAGGTCATAAAATATTATTCTATAACAATATATTCAACATTAACACACGTGTGAGAGTAAACCGATATACTTACTAGAAATCCATATTTTTATTGTTATATAAAATTATTGTAATCATAAAATATGTTTCATTAGGTTATTTAGAGTGTATTTTTATATAAAATTCTCGTGACACAATTTTATACTGTTATGCCCCAAAATCTGCTTTAGAGATAAACTGTAAAAGCAAAAGCACAGACAAAATATTAAAAACCAATATAAAAGCCATACACAATTTCATAGTTAACAGTATTTTCTGTTTTCATAGTTAATAACCTTTGTTTCTTTAAAACTTGAATAAGTATATCAATTTTACAAATGCCTGCATAATGATGATTAATAATGAACTTACTAGACTTGTTAAATGTTTTAAAATTTTACAAAATAAATAATAAACTAAATAAAGCAAAGTGTTTTCCAAAGCGATTAAGAGCTGTAAAGTTTTCCATAATTGTTTGTTATGTTAATCGCGTTGTGATGGGGTGGAGTAACATTCTGATCTCTCACATGATAGCGGGCGGCGCCGGATGCAGCGATAGCGTCGCCCGGGACCGCACTCCGTCCTCTAATTACGAACACTATCGTATCAAGTGTTCCGCGAATGTGCACGCAACTTACAAATACGCATTGTCTCTTCCTTTGAGCTCTTCCGCCTCCCTTGGATCTTTATCAAAACTAACTGCAGAAAACTTGGAAGATTCATCTTATTTTTAAAGTGAAACTTTTTTTCGCGCAGTGACAGTAAAATTTCAAGGTCAAATTTTGTGTGACGCTTCAAGACATAGTATTATTTCTGTCAAAAATCAATGGACGCTTCAGTGTAACGATCACGTAACGTAACGCTTCTTGTAATGTTCATCCAAGTAATAAATAGTAATCTATGTGCCAAATTTCATCTAAGTCTGTTTTTTGCGTGAAAGAGTAACAAATACTACCCAAATACATCCACGCAGAGATATACTATTTCGTTGGTCCACCCTCACAAACTTTAACATTTATAATATTAGTAGGTATTAGTTGCGCGCTTTATTTGGTGCGGCGTTTATTATTATGGGACAATAAGTGTAAAATATCGCTTTTCTCGGCGTATGCTTAAAATGTTTAATGCCTTTAACAATACTAGTTACGGGACTAGTGAAAGGCGAAACTTTATCTCGCAGATCCGTGGAGCAATAATTAGATGCGTGCATGTAATAGTTGTAGGTTTGCTCTCCCGACCACCCATACGGCCGCCTGCGGGTGTCGCGTCGGCCGCCACAGCTCCTGACTCTCTTGTCTACACACCGATTCAAGGAATTGCACCCATTTAAAATTAATTAATTACCCATCTTATTTCTCGTACAATTTGCACTTACTCTTAACGGCGAATGTTGAGGTTTAGATGTCTGATTATTCATCTCGTCTCCTCTGGGAAAATGGATGCCATTATTAATATGTTGGTTTTTTTTACAGTCCACTTGATGATATAGATGGCTACCGTCGCCAAATAATACAAACAACGCCACGTGTTCTACAAGTGCGCTGCCGACCATAGTTTATTTAAGGATACGGGATTGAGAAGGGATAGGTTACTGCTGCTAGACGGGCTGCCCAAATGACCGCAAATTGCAGTGTGCCCTGGCACACTACAATTTTAGATCCAGAGCCAACTTTTAAAATTTTGACACTGCCGGGAATCGAACCAGGAACCCCTGAGACAGACTCTTAGTGGTCCCAGGACCTCTGATAATAACTACTGAGTTAACTGTGCGCCTGAATCCAAGGCAAGCACCCCAATCACTCATCCAACGGGCTCGTCAATGTTTACTTTGTATGGAAATATATTTTAATGTTCATTTAATTGCAAAGTACCTACACTCATTATTTATTTTATGCAATAATTAGTTCTTGACAAGCAAGCACTCGTAAAATAAAGTATGTACCTAACAAAATCAAACTAACTTAAATGATTTACCGACGCATAGCCCGCACCTTCGGCTTTAAAAA
Organism: Synanthedon tipuliformis; assembly: GCA_947623395.1. Taxonomy (NCBI): domain Eukaryota; kingdom Metazoa; phylum Arthropoda; class Insecta; order Lepidoptera; family Sesiidae; genus Synanthedon; species Synanthedon tipuliformis. The sequence goes on along the minus strand of OX392417.1, from coordinate 5,729,041 downwards.
ACAAAGCTCATTAAAATACAGTTACAACGTCTAAAGAGGCGGGCGTGGTCACTCATACCGCGCGACAAAAACCATGATAAATTACCGTCATGATCCTGAGAAGTTCCTTGACATCCGAAATCGAAAAAATCTGTTTCAGAACGACCTCTCATAATCGAACTTATCGGTCGTCTCATTGTTTCGGCACCGAAATAAATCGTAATACGTTTATTGTTTTTTCTTGTCGATTCTTTTTTTATTCAGATGCGCCCCATGACTGATTTGCTGGGCAAGCGCAAACAATCCACGATTATTGACAGTTTCACGCACATTGTCTCCTGACGATTAATAGTGTTTTAAACTTATCTATCAGGCCTCTTCTGACGTCATAATTTAATTTAATGTCAGTTTGTTTAGTCTGTCTATTGCGATTAATTTACTTTTTGAGTAACATTAAGTTAAAGATCAGATTCGGAGACTTGCCTAATTATAAACAGCAATAATGGTTCACTCACATTTCAAATAAAATAATATGTTTAAAAATGCACCGACGGAAGTTACGTTTCGGTTGGTTTATTTCTCGAAGACAAACAACCTCAGCGACTATACACACAAGAGTTCAAAAAGTTAAATTTTTGGCACGTTGATTGCCCTGCCTTGTGCTCGGCTACGCTCCGTTAATTTGATGTACAGAGGCAGATGCCCTGCGCCGATAAGATGGCGCGCTCGAGCCTTCCGCACATTACTGCGGATCCCAAACCCTGAGGTTAGAAATCAAGCGATGAACTGTTAGCGAATATGGAATGATCAGGATGATTATATGTTAATGATAAGGCAAATAAGTCGTGTTTTAAAATGTTATGTGTTAGAGTCATTACATTACAGTAGTATGTTTTATAAGAATAAAGCATACTATAAACTATACTATAAGAAAGAAGTTCATAAAGATATTAGTTGATTAGCTTTTTCCCACAACATCGTCTGCATAGAGCTTTAAGTCACGATTATTAAGGGGTAAAAGGTGTGTGAGGTTTTTTATTCGAAATAATGAAATATCGCAAATAAAAGAAAAATTAAAAAATATAAATTTAGATTAGATTTTCAAATACTTACAGTATTGTATAACTTCTTTTAAATAAAGCTCTTACGTCATGTCTTTACGTTTTTACTTATATACATAATTATGCTTAATTAAATATATTTTAACATGACACTTGTACCACAAGTGTGAGAATCAGGTGGAGGGTCTCTTGATTTGCATGTTGGACCAGTAACGGGTTGTGAGATAACGTTTTAACACTCCAGATCTTGCTTCAGATCAAATATATTAATGCTCAAGATCATTTCTGAGATCAAGAGTCCATCGTGTCATAAAATACAAACTAGCTACACAGACTGTTAAGAAGATTTTTGTTGCATGATTTATTTTTATCGGGTTATTTTGGGTATAATATTCCAAAAAAATAGAGCAGCTTCAAGTCGCTTTATTAATAAGTAGTCCATCAATCTTATGCTATTCCGAGTACAAGAAGTCAAGAACCTTTCGCATATTTATGATCAGTAGTGCCAAGGCGCCGGCAACGTGAGTCACATTAGACACGGTGAGACGTTGATGATAGTTCTACCGAAATTCGCCTCGGCTATTTTCTTCGTACTCCGTGTTTTGCCAGCGACTTCCGCCTAGAGGTCGCTCGTTTATTTAACTCACCTGTTATATATAAGGTGCCAACTCCACCCATCAACTGATTTAGGATTCATTCACCGCGTCACGCTGAATGCTCAGGTGGACTGCTCATTGTCTCACACACCGCACAAAATGCGAATGCTCCTTTGTTCGTTACAATTTACCTACAATGTAATCCAAAGCTGCCGTGCATGCATACCGCCGTTTTTTGTCTATTCTAAAAGTGTATATTTGAGAGATCAGAAGCTGAATCTTCTTCACCTACCATTCATAAGCTTTCTCTGGGCTTCTAAGCATCTACAATCTACATTTATAACTTGATACTCCTTGTAAAGTCATAGCTACACTGCACATTGTAGTCTAGTAACTTGATATTTCCGGGCAGAATCTAGTTAGAATTTCCGTGCGTTATGCTATAGGTAGCCTAAAAAACCCAATGTGTGCAAGATGACTACTAAAATATATTTAAATTAAAGTTGGCTTTTCGCACATTATTATCTGTCATATAACATAAAAACTTGATAAATAATCGGGTAAGTTTGTGTTTCTATCATTTCCATAACTGTACCTAACAATTTTATTATCATATAAATTCGTGGGTGCCAAGATGGGAATAAATCAAATATATAGTAACTTCTTCAAATCCCAAACGTATGGAGGATAATAGTTAAAATTGCAGCAATTGTTTAACGTGCCTACATTTTTTTACTCGTGCACCCAAATTAATGTAGTGCAAATTTAAAATTTATCATGAATAAATTAGCCAAAATTACATGTAATGAGCTCTATTTCCTGTCGACGATTATTATAAGATCATAAGTCAGACAACTTATTTAAGAGTGCGCTGTAAAATACTTTCTCTTTATTGAAGGAAGCGCCAAGATTGGCAGTGTACGAGCGCAACTCCTGATCATTACAGTACGCGTACTCATTCGAGACGTGTAATTAAAGAGAAACTAAAATGTTCTTAATATACGTCTAGATCAAAAAAGAATTATTATCGGAAGTCCACTCTCACATTGTGATCAATAAACGTGACAATGCACAACACTTACGAGAGATGGTGATCAGTAGGTCTGTAGTTCTGTACCTCATAGTTTCATAATAGAAACTGTCCTTGCTTATTGTTTATCTTTATTCGTTGCTACAATAGGCACATCAAATAGTTTAAAACGGCCATTGCAAGCCGGAACGGAAAGCAATGGCACTAGCAATGTTTTTACGGTTCCCGATATTCAAGTGCTTTTAGAAAGTCTAGAGAGACATTTTGCGAGTTGGGTTTACTCGTAGAAATCCTACACCCTATTATTGAAACGTTGACCTTTCAAAACATGAATTCCACCATGGACGCGAACCATCCGCGACTCGTGAATGTTCAGTGCTCTTAACGTTTTGATTGGCCTATAGATAAAGTGCATTATGTAAACACATCGGAGACGTTGTTTAACGGAGGTAAAAACAGATAAAAACATTTCTCGCCATCCTACTACTTAAATTATTATAAATGCGAAAGTTTGTGAAGATGGATGTATGGATGTTTGTTAGTCTTTCGCCCAAACACGGCTTAGTTAAGCTTGGCTTAGTTAGTTAGGTCGAATTAATAAGTTTATTTGGATTCAATTTGACACACCGATAATTTATTACCTGGATTAAAAAATATGATACTTTTTATCTCAAAAAATGTAAAAAAATCGCAGCGATAAACATCAGGCGCTATAATATCAGGTGTTAACTTTTTTATTTTTCAACGCGGACAAAGTCGCGGGCACCAGCTAGTAGACTATAAAACACCATTGACAAGCCACATAAAAATTATTATATCCAGTTTAATCTTGCACGGAGTAGCTAATTCGTTTTATGTTTATTAATCAAGCCTTCAAACCGTTGAACGGGTTCACAACTTCACGTATGATACATAAATTTTATTCGGCTCTCTTTTAACAAGTGACATCTTTATAGATAAAAATATATTATGCACAAACGTATTTACGTCTTTTTTACTCGTTCGAAATGTTAACCGGACGATTAGTCATTCTGTTATTGAATGGGAGTAATTTGTATTTTTTGTCAAGCGAATCCATTTTTGAAATGTGTCGGCCTGCAAAACGTGGTCATAACAAATGGTTTCCCAGATTAGCGTGTAAAACACAACATTACTTCTAATGTTGGTTGCGTGAATGAACTCCTAATGCCTTTATTAATCGACGTGACGCAAAAAAATTGTTTTAATATGCTAAGATTCGTGCATGAACACATTTATCCTATAGCACTACTGTATTTTATATGTATTCAGCATATTTATACTATGTGTATCAGTATATCGTATCCTCACCTTCTTTGGCAACGTCTGCCGCCGGGGGGAGGTGGCTATTGAGCGACTTGAAGGTCAGGGAAAGGTTGAGGTTACCAGGCCACGAGGAAGATCACCCATGAGATGGACGGATCAGATTAGAGCAGTGGATGGCTCATCGTCACTACAGGAATGCACGAGGAAGGCGGCCATCAGAGAGGAATGGTGGCGTGTTGTTAAGCTTGCCACCAACACCTGAAATGATGACCACGACCACTCTGTCAAGAGTGAGACCGAAGAAGAAGAAGAATCAGTATATCGATGTGTATATTATATATTTTTTAAGTTTTACAAGCATTCTTAATAATAACGATTTTTGCCTGTCATATTGCTCTCACACTGCAAATGTAATGGGTACATAAACTGTCAAATTCTAATGTAATCGGACAAATAGATGTTTGTAAATATTTGTCTTTCGCAAATTCTTCCTTCTTATCAAACATTTATGGGTTCTAGATCAACATGAACTAACGCCAGTTTTATGTAAATGAATAATAACATTAAGTGGGATAAATAATACATATTTCTTTTAGTTTCACTTGAAATTTGAAGCTCAAGTCCAAGGGACTATAGTACCTACTTTTATTATCTCAATATTAATTTTAACCCGGTTCCTGCAAGAGGTGATCTGACAAATTGGAAAGTGACGCAGATCAAAGTGGTTGCAATCTTTTTGGATTGCTGACCCCTAAAAGCAACAAAAGTGTGCAACAGTCCATTAATAAGTCGAATACTTTTATTGAATCTACATAAGCAGCATTAACTTTTTACCGCATGATCAGTGAACGCTAATAAATGTATTAATATAACTAATAATGCCAGTTAGAACGTGATACTGTATCAATTACTTAGCACTCGCACGGTCTCAATATCGCTATTATAAGTGCATTAGACAAGGTGGCGGCACGCCATAACAGCATTACCACCAACTATAACACGGTCACATAATTTCTTGACCGCCCAATTTTGTTTTACCGCATTCTTTTATAGCTTGTCTAAGCAATTTTACTTGAGCGTGCGAAAACGTTGCTTTTATTGACATGAAAAATTCAATTTTATGGTGTATCAATCTCCAACATGCTCCAAAATTCATAATTCATAGATTTTTTATGTGCATGCAGTATTATTTTTTTTGCTGTTTTCACTTTTTTGTACATTATACCTACTACATAAAATGTTAGCACTAATTTTATTTGTTGTCTATTTATAATTAACATCGTCCTGTGTGTTATTTTGGTGCATTAACTTTACTAGTGCAAAGTTTCATTATAATCCATTCAGTAGTTTTTGCGTGTGAAAGAGTAACTTAAACATCCATACGTGCTTACCCACAAATTTAAAAATTTATAATTACCAGGTTTAGCCCGTAATTTTGTCAGTCTTTATACCATATAGTTATTATGTATAAACCATATTACTGTAAAGTTTCATTAAAATCCGTTCAGTAGTTTTTGCGATAAAGAGTAACCAACATTCATACATCCTCACAAACTTTTGCATTTACAATATTAGTTGGGCTAATAACATTAAAAGTTTGTGTTAAACATTAAAACGTCGAGTCAAATGCCTACTATATTATTTAATATTATTTTTAATATTACAATATTATTATTATTCTCGATGGAAATGCCGTAGTAGCGTATTATTCCTATTGAGCATTGAACAAGTTCATTGTCGTATATCGCGTTTGTATGTAACAAGATACAAGTACATTCTTCACTGAGACCACCAATGTCTTGCTCCAGTTCGCAACTGCAGATGTTTGCTAATGTATGAAGGGAATTAATAATTTTCGTGTCCCTCAGGTCACGACCCCCCAGCTCCCACACATAAATCCGGCGGTGGTTGTCGCGTCGTGAGCTCTCTTCCGCGTCCTGCCGCGGAATGCACTAAGCTACCGAACCGCAAGCTCCGTGTTAGCGCTATAATTAATAATGGGAAGCCCTCCGTACGACAAACACTGACCAAGAATTATTGACTTGAATATCTCATTATGCTTTGCATTTATAGCTTTTCATGAGTTCGTTACGAAAACTCATTAAACCACATCAGTTTACGATACGGCCACTTTTATATTATTTCTTAAATTGGTCTTATCGCACAAATATAAAAGGCATTGAGACTTATTTTAACCACTCTTTAAAGCGATCAAATTGAAGTCATCATTTTAGTGTGTTATAAATAAGAAAACGTTTGAAATTTTGAACTGGTTTTGATAAAATTCGAAAAGCTGTTCGGCGGTACGAAAGCTCGCCGCGACAAACGTCCAAACTCAGTAGCGATCCGCTACACCGCATATTTAGTTAAATGGATAACTGTAACTCTGCTTGTGTTCAACGGGATTATACAAGAACTATTTAATCATCCCGTATATAAATTCTTCATGCAAATATGCGCATTTCAAAGTTGACACTAATCAGATAATTATAAAAATTAAATTCATAAATTTGGCAAAACATTCGAGAATAAATATATGTAATTAGGAAAGACATATAATTATTACATATATAATTCACATTACACACTTGCTATTTAATGTCCATACTTTAATAATATTTACAAACTAATAACTAAATAAATTATACCTAAAAACAAAATTCAATACAAAAATGGACCCCGCGGCATTGTACCGAGGACGCTGGCAGCATTTCCTCGTTGAATGGCCAAACTAATACGTTGGCCGAGGAAAGCGCCAGCTCTCCGATCTCCCGTCGCATCAACAAGCCAATTAGGAAATCAATTTGAATATTAATTGTATCGAATTCATCTTGTCTTGTACGCTTAAAAGGACTTTCGGTTCGTTAGCTTAAGTAGCGTAGTAAATTAATGTTGAAACTATACGTAAAGTGCTTCATAGAAAAAATAATCCAATTAATCTGAAACCAGCTCGAATTGGAGCTTTTTTTTTTGATTTGTTATTATTGATTTTTAATACCCGATATTAGGTATTACTTGATAAGCTAATTAGCCTTTCGAAAACTATTTATAATACGTTTCAATCTAGAGTTGAGTAATTGCGGAATTTATTGAGAAAATTTAGTTTTAGTACCTACTTCGTTACAGATGGTGGAATCGGATCGAGCGCTGTTTGTTAAATTGACCAATAAATACAGTGTTGTTTGCCTACTTCTGAAATCATCAAACACTACTTCATATTGCCGAAGACTGATTTCAAGACATTATTTATCATGTTTTAACAGTCCCAGTTTTATAGGTTAAAGCTATAAAATTGGGACAGTTAAAACCACGGCTTCTTTTGTTAATTGCACCCGCGTTAATGTAACGGTGGGATTTTTCACAATTACAAGTGATTATCGTAATATATATTGCGTTCGAGTTTATAGCTAATAACTTAAGTACAGTTTAATAAAATAATTATCGCCTTTGAGAAGCTTGATGACACACTTCATTATTTATTGGTATAAACTGAATAATTATACGTTTTCATATATTTTAACATGGTCAATGATATTGCCACGCATTGTGTGTCCGCTTGCATAGTTTATTGTAAGAAATCCTAAGAATGTCTTTATGTTGCCAACCTTGGGTTTAGGAAAAAAATTGTTCAATTTAAAACCTACATATAACATACATATAATAACATGCTTATTGTGTCTCTCTCATACGTGTTATTAGTATGAGATCTGCTGCATACATACAATCACATATAAATATAAAATTGGAAGTGCAGGATGCAAAGATAATCGTGTCACACAATATCTAACGCGTCGCAATCACGCCAGTCGACGAATTAATATGTGTGAACTCTAATAACGGGGTTGACTTTGTTTTTAGGTTGACTGTTCATTGTTATCTTGACACATCGCCGTTACTTCAGCGCAAGTTCGTGCTTCTCAATTAATAACACGCGCCTTTATGGGTTGATCTTTGACTGTTATCGCTTTACTAGCTGTTTCATGCGACTTAGTCCGCGCAACTTTTATAAAATATAGCCTATGATACTCGCTGTTACTGTATCTTCCTATAGGTGAAAGAATTTTTAAAATCGGTCTAGTAGTTTTTAAGTTTATTCATTACAAACCGAAATACAAATCTTTACTCTTTATGATATTAGTGTAGATTAATTTACTTGTAAAGTCATCATCTGTTTCACTATCCTGCGGTAAATTGTAAACATTGTTTTAATATACTACTATTATGTCAATCAAAACGCCAACCTGTCAAATGGTTTTGAGTTATGGATGGATAATGTAGTTTTGAGGGCACAACTGTATCTCACAGTTTAAATTCTGAGCGCGCATTTCTCAGGCATTGCATACTGTTCGAGGAGAATGTCTGAAACTAAACTTGGACATCTCTTATTCATACTTCTAATGAATCCGAGTTGTCTGAGAGACCCCATTTCCAATGTATTATTTTTATTTTATTAAAACATACGCCAAGATCAGCGAGAGCGTCGTCAGTTCGCTGTGCTGTCGAGATTTTCGTTTAGTTTTTTTGTCATTTTTTTTGTTTAAAACATCTCAAATAAAAAAGTTATTTGCTGCACCACTTTTTACTTGATTACTCGAAGCCCGTTGCCAATTTTTCGCTCACATCTTTTGTGGCAATGACGCAATTTCAACATCGACATAATAAAGTTATATTATATTGCATGAAAATAGAGACGCGAAGAAATAAAACGTAATAATCTCACGGGGCACGACGACCCCAATTTTCTGTTATAAGATTTAAACGAAACCATTCATCTATCCATTCTGTATGCAAATTAATATCCATTTAATTACCCATCTCCAGATAAGAGGTCTCGGCTTTATCTCGCACAAAACATCTGCGGCTGGGAAGTTGTATTACAATATAAATAACATTAATAATAATCCATTTGGCAATTCTAATTGCAGTCATTTTGGGAAATAATTACAATATTAATAATATAATTAATATTTTACCTTTTTTTTTCGTTTTTAAATATAATATAATCAATAACCCTTACATCTTTTAAGGCCATACATTTACGATCTTATTTTTATTTAATTAATAAGTAATGTTTATGTACGTACGTATTACACATACAAATAATTTGTTGTAATTTTCACTACGTTTTTTCTATTATACATATTAATAATCATAGTCTAGCAAAAAGTGTACATCTAAGAGCCAGCCATTTCGTTTGTCGTCATTGTGTGTGGCACAGAATACCATAATAGTACAAGCTATTAGTTAAATTGTCACTGCTTTAGTAATTTAGATTTTTGATTATGATATAAAATAGGCTAAATATCTTTTAAATTTATTTTTATAAAAACCAGAGAAAAAAGAAGACTTATATTTGCTTTCGTCTGTACGAGTATTTTTTTGTTGTTTGGTTACTATTTGCCGTTATTTTAGTTTCAGTGTATATTTTTGTATAATTATGGCGCCTAAAAGATATTTTCTTCACAAAAAAATAATTAATTGTGTATAATATTCATTTACAACCTTACCTAAAGTATGAAATGTATTTTATCCTCTCTAATATTTTTCAATTTAATATATTGCATTATTTAATATAAAATTATAATTTACTGGTTTAATTGCTGGAGTGAGACACAATCCATGCTATAATATGTCAATTACTTAATGAAACGTTGTTGAGAGTAATCTTCATCAAAAAGCGTGTTGCTTGGTTTAATGCATAAAGTCTACATCCGCGCTTCCGCGGCGGGTGTCTACAGACGGGCGGCGCGTAGCGGCAGCACTGTCTAGTTTATTACACGGAGTCCAACCCCTGTCATCATATCGCGCACACTGCTATGATTTAACCGCCACCTGTCCTTGTTTACGTCTTTTGATAACAGCAAGATACGGAAGCGTCGGAAGAGCGTGCGATACTATGTTGCTTGATTGCGACACCGCACGGCGTTAAAGCTACCGCACAGATAAAACTCGTAATTTAATCTGAGCCACTCTCTTCGCAACTTTAGGTGGTGTGGAGTAGAAGAGTGCAAATGTTATTACATTTGTTTGACATTTAAAATTCCACTGCCATGTATATTAATTAGTAGTATTAATTAGTACCTACTTCTTTTGTATTAATTTCTCACATAGTTACAACAAAACAAACCAGCAATATAACATAAGACAATATTTTTGTCTAAACCGTATCAAATTTATTATCCGAAATTTTCTTCTTGTACTTCTAAAAGACGATATTGAACTTATAATGAAAAGCATCATATAAGTCACAACACTGACTTACTATAATCTTACGCAGAATTTTGTTGGCGCGTAACACCCCCCCCCCCCCCACACACACACACACACACACACAACACATACTATTTTCTTTATTATAAGTTTACTGTTTAAAATTTTAGCTTTTGTTAGTCAAGCTATGCTTAGTTAGTATAAAGGCCACCAAATAACTCTATCTGTTAACTTTAATTTATAATGAATAAATAAATAATTAAAATATAAATTGCCAAACGTCAGCGATGATAAGGTCTAAACTAAGATTTCTCATTTTATTTACCCCAGGACACTGGTTACGGTGCAGCATAATAACAAGATCTTTCGGAAAGGATTACAAAACACTGATAAGAACATGTTTTGTATAATAAATGAGCTACTTCACGAATCCGGCTCCGATGGTGGAAGTTTCGGCAATTTAACTGACCACTGACGCACGGTAATTGAAATATAAAAAGGGGGCCAATTTATGTGATTAGGCCCTTCACGGTATCATTATTGCCGTACTGTTATTCGTGTAATCTACGAGGACAGGGTACGATTTATCTTAGTCCCGTGTACAGTAGGCAAAGTTAGATTGTTCGGTAAATGCATTTGATTGTGTAGCCAAAGTAATAAGTTGTGTATTTCTGCGCACCGCACCACAACTGGAATCACTAATGAGAGAGTGCAATTCAAATCAACTGATTTATAAGGAGTGAGTTATTCCGCCGGCCGCACGTGCGATATTTATATATTCAAACGGCCACTCCGATATTCATAGTATTGAGATAAGTGTAACGAATGTATGATACGCACCCTACGGGACTACTATATTAGATTCCAACTATAAATTTGTCATAAATTCGTGATAATAAATGAAGGAAAATATAATAGGTATTCTAGCTGGTGTCCGCGACTTCGTCTACGTTGAAACAGAATATATATGAGTAATATAACGCCCGACATTTTTATCGGCAATTTTTTTATGTTTGTAGACGATTACTCTGGTATCTAAGATGTTTCCAAGTTGAAAAGTATCCTATGTAATAATCCAAGTAATGAAATATCTATGTGCTAAATTTCATCCTAATCCGTTCAGTCGGACTAAAGAACATCCATCCTTACATCCATCCATTAATAATAATATAAGTATAGATTTGAGTATGTAAGTTGGTATTTGAGCAAGACTCCACCGGTTGGTCTATGCCAGCGATCTGTTCGCCGGGTACGGGAGCGATGTTAGCTTATATTAGCTCGTTAGAGTCTGTAGAGCTTGTCCGGATGGTATCGCTTAACCCCCCTCAATTAGTGTGCCCTGACTATCGCCACCAATAACCCGAAACTGCTTATAAGCGCGCACCGCATTCGTGACGCGACGGACGAACTAAATGAGTGTTCTCTTAATTAGCCGTTACTATAAATTTTAAAAGCAATGATAAGGTCCCGTTGCGCGCTTACTGGGAACACTGCTCGCCGGCTAATGGCGCCTCGCGAATTAACTTTAATTAATTCCTCCTCGCCGAACACACTAGCGGGAGCGAATTTGGCAGAAGGCATTGAGAAAATGGAATGCCGTTATGTTGAGAGGAAATGACGATTTGAGGCGCTCAACTCGGGCCACTATTGCCGAAAGATCGGCGACTGATTAAAAATTGCATTTTGACCCGTACAACACAACGGTTCTGTCGTTTCTTTTCCTGCATATATGTTGGCTGTTAACTTTCTTTACTTCATTTCATATCTTTTTTAAATCTTTCCTGGTTTTTTTTTTCTAATTCCGGTTAACATGTACTTAACTTAACATTAACTTAGTATTCTATATCCTTCCTTCATCAAAATAATATATCTTTGCAACCTTCCTTACATAGTAAAATCTGAAGTAATCCACTCAATGGATTAGTTGATTTTTCACGGAAGGATTTATTATATTAAACTAATTAAGTTTTTCTTTAAGTTTAAAAAAAAAAAACAATATTTTGCAACCAAGTCTCTGTCTGTCTGTCTGTCTGTCTGTCTGTGTCCAACGGATTTTGATACGGTTTTCACTGATGGAAAGAGGGATAAACGAGGAAAATTTGCGTGTATAAAAAAAATTGCATCCCAGACGAATCCGGGTGCTTGTCACTAGTACTTAATAATTTATTAGTTCAATACCGTTACCCATAAGAGATTTTATGGATTTTCCGATATCTCCAAGTCGGGTTATTAATATTCAGTTAAATTGTTAATATTCTATACGTGGGTATTAATATTCCATTATTGCTAGGATGCTCCAATCATATTATGTAAAGTTAAAATTATAGATTAATAGTCACCTCTATCTTTTTTAGTACCTACTAAATACATATGTTTAAGCTCTCCTAACAAAGATCTTTGTAACTTTTTTCTTGACCTTCCCGCTGAACACCTCAAATGTAATTTTATCATTTTAAAGTTGGAAACACAATAACAAGAAACTCACATCCGTTAAAGGTTTGAAAGGCTTTAAGGGACGAACTTTAGCTATAGATAGAATATTTTCGATGTTATGGTTGCGCCTCATGCGCAGGAAACACGATTTGTACAATTACTTTTACACGCCATGAGAAAACATGTCAAAGACATATATATAGTCATAAGATATAAATACTAAAGAGTTTGTCTCGAATCGTAATTATTAGTCATACTTTCCTGTTTCATACGTTTAATATTGTAGACCAGCTTTTTTTTCCTAAAGAATATCTCACCTTCATAATCCTCACACCTGATTTTTTATATTTTTTACTATATCCATTTTATAAAAAGAAAAACGTCGTAGATGTATCCGAATAAGAAAATATTTGTTACTTTTTGTTATATATTAACCATTTATTTTACTTCAATGAATTATTATTTTAATATGATTTTCTCTATTGTATGCTAAAATGAAATTTCAATGCATCTAATCTTTTTGAATAATTTAGGTCAAGCGGGTATATGTATCATCCCACCTACGTAGAAATTATTATAAACTCGCTCAACGAAATGGTCGTTAGGGCGGGCGGGAAAACTAGTATCCAACGCCCCGCAATTAACAACATCCGTATGAAACAAGTGCATACCTGTGTTTCTCTAGCGCCGTACGTCCACTTCCTTTGTTTAGTTTAGTTGCAACATACTATTTACTGACATAAAAGGAATGAAAACGTGTTTGTTAAATTTGGTCGATAACGGAGGTTTTGTGTGCAATTAAACGCGGAAAGAACAAACAATCTTTCCACTTTTAGAAACATCGCGACACGTGAATGTTTTTACAAAACAGCTAAATACTTTAAAATATTTGAAATCTTTTAGTCTTTTCGTGAGATACTGTGTCAATCGAGATAAGAATAAAATTATTGTTTTTTTTTTCTTCATAATATATAAAAATAATAAATTTCAAATGTTCGAGATATTTTTAAAAGTGAGCTTGTTTGCTTATTAAAGACAAAAATATAGACACAAAGTAAAAAAACATTCGTATGTGAAAGTGAAATTAAATTAAGTTCGTAACACGATCCCTTAACATTGAAATTACTTTTTGTTATTAATTTATGATTTATACATAAAAATCTTTCCACTTTTAGTTTGAAGACTTTGCAACTTACAAATATATTATTCTAAGTGGGTACTTCGTATTTAAATCATATTTTAGTCGTAATATAACATGTTTAAGGTATACTATAACATTTGCTTGGCTTATTCCATATGTATAAGTATAATAAATCTTTTATTCAACTAGAGACAGCGAATCAAATAATATAGTATCTGAAATAGGTAGGTACTGTTATTTGATGACAGACCATCAATGCATGTAAGTGGCTTATATCTGGTGTATCTTTAAATGAATTTATATAGATATTAAAGAGGTTAATACCTTTGACTACAAGCGGTGTAACTCCGAAGTAATTTCTCGAGATACTTATACAGCTGTAAAGCTAAATAAAGCCAAGTGTAACAATCATCCTGTAAATAGGTAACAATAATCGTTCGTTGCTGGGCCGCACGCGGCCATATCGCCGCCGGGAGCCAAGTGTAAACTGCTGTTGGTGGCTGTGTCGGTAACGACCACCAACACTTTATTCGCCACTCAACAAGCCGTTATTACATTTTCAATTTAAAGACAATCTACTAAACAAAAGTTATACAGACTTTTTCAAATATCAAATCGTGTTGTCCCAAAAATTAAAAAAAAAGCTAATAAATGAATCATCAGCATCACCTTAGGTATACAAACGATGTAACTATAATTTACCCTTTGTCTAATTTGATATATAATATTTTTTTTGCAGCACACATTGACGGGTCATAGCGGTAAAGTTATGGCTGCAAAATTTCTTGGTGAACCATCAAAAGTGATCACGGGTAGCCACGACAGAACACTTAAAATATGGGATCTCAGAAGTCGTATGTGTGAGTATCGATTTGTTGTTACTATTATTATACTACAGATTTTGTAGTATCGTAATGTGCTTTGAATATAAAAGAAATAATGTCAAACTAGCTGGTGCATGAGACTTCGTCCGCGTATCCTACCAACTAATATTATATGCGAAAGTTTGTGAGGATGTATGTTTGTTACTCTTTCACGCAAAAACGGCTGATCCAATTTGGATGAAATTTAGCACACAGATAGTTTATTACCTGGATTAAGATATAGGATAGTTTTTATCGTAAAAAAATTAGGTTCTTATATCCTATAGATTAATCAAGTTAATAAACTATATGTGTGCCAAATTTCATTAAAATCCGTTCAGCTGTTTTTGCGTTATGAGGCTGGTGGGACTCACAAACTTTAGCATTTATATTAATAGTGAGGTAATTTAAGTTCTAAAATAATTTACATCGCACTATTCCTACGCCATAAACGATCAGCATTCGCTAGATATTGACAATCGTGACATTCTCGAGGACTCCTTTTATCCCGTTATGATGTTTCCAAATGCCACTCTCACCTGTAAAACAAATTAAAAGTAAGATACGCCAAAGCTCTTTACTCTGAACTCAGTCATGATATGAGCATTACTTGATTATGCTCATATCATGATACATTATTTATTATTATTAAATTATGACAGTATATCTACATAAAAATCTTCTCTGTTTATCCCTCTTTCCATTCTTCATTATCCTTCTATTCTTTGATAAAAATCTTATATGTTAAAACCGAATTAAAATTCGGTCTACTCTTTAGTTACACAACCAACTTAATATTATTTTATATATATATATATATATATATATATATATATATATATATATATATATATATATAAAATACGTACTGTATTTATTTTGAGCGGTGTAGGCTAAAATGCGACCCTTTAGCAATTTCCTTTAGCAACTTCCTTAAGCAATTCATTCATTAGCAACTTTGTCCAAGAAGAATGTTACGGTTACTACGAATCAGGACCAGAATTCGAAGCGAAATTGCAATCAACTTTAATTAATCCTTTGATAGTTGCTTTATACCGCTATCGGATTGGGAAGTTGAGCATAGTGTGGTCCAACCAAGTCCAGCTATAACGAAGTTGACCACAGCTACCCGCTGCCAAGGAGAGTTGAATACATAAATAGGATATACCATAAATCGAATGATTGCAGCGAAACCAGATAGGAAGCTACTGGTATAATTGTTTTCCTACATATACTTAAATACATAATAAGAAAAAAGATTGTCGTTTGCATACTCATTAAAAAACGAAACTAATATTCAAAATTTAGTACCAGCGCGCCCATTAAGGTCAACCTAATTAACGGCGTTCATTTACCAAGTGTCGCCAACATTAAAAAAATAAGACAATTTTCAAGAAGTGTGTTTAATTAGTCTAGTCTAAATTCAGGAATTAATTGAATCGAGAAAACGGTTTTACATGCCTCCGGATATCGTAATGATTTCGCCGTCTCTCTCTCTCCATATAAATTAATTTATTAATTGTAAAATTTTAGTACGATCGATTACCTGAGAAAATTCCATTGACATTAATGGAGAGTTTACCTACTTTCTCCTTAAGACGATAAAATGTTATAAAATCAATTTAACTGTTCTTTTTGCAGTTGGTTTACTGAGTTACTTACACCATCTTCAAAGCGATTGCATGTAAATGGTTATATATCAAATTTACCTAAATATAAGTGAAACTTCTATTAATTGAAGACAGATTACTGTATAGCGTAATAATTTGTGGTTCAATTCTTCTAACGGCTTTATATTTTTTTTATATATTTAATTATTGGACGAAAATGTATCAACTTAAAGTAACTTTAGGCATAATTTTAATTGAGAAATGATAAATTTTAATTATTTAATAATAACTGAACATTTGATCTGAAATATCTGAATTAAATAATATCTCGTCTACTAACTTGATGATAGATTAAAAGGTTTGGTTACATTAAAATTCAACTACCGAGCTGTCAACCCTTGGCGATCCGAAAAAATGAACAATATTTCTTTATTATCCAATATTTTTATTTGTTCATTTTTTGCTAAATCACACAGGTACAGAAACAAAGTTCGCGGGTTCATCGTGTAACGATCTGGTAACATCAGACGGCGCCGGATCAACGATCATCTCCGGGCATTATGACAAGGCCATTCGATTCTGGGACATACGCACCGAGATGTCGGCCAACCAAATCATGCTTCAGGGCAAGATTACCTCGCTTGATCTTAGTAGAGGTACGCAACAAAACCTTCATTTTTAATTTACGTTTTGTTACATCTGTAATATTACGACTTCCTTCTCTGTATACATAATCATGTATAATGTATATTGTTAAATCTATCGTTAAACTATAGAACAAAAACATAATTCTTGTCAGACATATAATCAAAGTTCTCAATCTCCATCCATCACTCCACTGTGCCGAACCTCTTAGTCAGTATGTCCAACCATACGGAGGGGAGTACCCATACTGTTTCAAATATAACTTATCATTGTGAATTTCTACTAACAATGAAAAACATCAAAAACGAATAAACAATTTCAATAAATTAAAAAATATCTTAAAGAAACGAAACGATTCCCAATGATAGCAACCAACGATATCTAATAACATTTAATTGAGATGACGTTAGAAATATTTTATACAAAAACTTTAACCATTCTTGCATTGACGCTCTATTGGCCAATGGTGTAAAATATAAAGTCGTTTTACCATAACCAGATTTGAAGTATAGAAATGCTACACCAGGCATATTTTCCTCGAAAAATGTCTTTGTTTTAGTATATGTAAGCGCACGTTTCATGCAAGTAGTTATTACCCTTCACGGTTAGTACGTTATGTCCTGTCTATAGATAATATTAAATATATTTTTCTAGAAAATACTTTAGCAAAACGCCTAGTGATACATTATTGCAGTCAACATCGACTTGAAGATTAGTATCTTCACTCAGAACTCAGAACTGATTCAAAAGAAACAAGAGAATTATTTAGTTAGCTGTAAATATTCGTAGGCACTTAGTAACGTTATTGCATTTAAAATGTATGTTGTAAATCTTTAAGTAAAATGATCGCACATGTGTTGATTAGAAATAACGATAACTTGCTATAGCAATGAAAGAAACGTCATATAGAATCCAGCATGTCTAAAAACATTATAATTTTCAAAGGGATATGAAATTATACCAATCCGCAGGGGTCTGATAGGATGAAGATTGGGAGACGACGTCCACCCTGAAATTCTATTGTAACTATTGGTGAAAGATTTTTTTTAAAT
The DNA here is from genome assembly GCA_947623395.1 of Synanthedon tipuliformis. Taxonomy (NCBI): domain Eukaryota; kingdom Metazoa; phylum Arthropoda; class Insecta; order Lepidoptera; family Sesiidae; genus Synanthedon; species Synanthedon tipuliformis. The sequence continues at coordinate 5,711,137 of OX392417.1, read as the reverse complement.
TGGATGTGTAGTTTCGAACATTACCTCCCACAAACAAACTTTAACTCTTTATAATACCTCTTAGTAATAACAATTGTACATTAGCAGAAGCAGTAGTGCAGGTATTAACTGCTTACCCATCAGATGCTTAATTATTACGAACTATAAAAGGATTGTTAATCTTGATGATGATACGAACTTAATTCACTAATGGAATGCGTCGCGTAAAATAGTTTTATCGTAATTCCTTCCAGCTGAGAACGTGAGGTGTACGCAGTGCCCGTTTCCGTTACACGTCCGTTCAATCCCTTTTTGTCAGTAACGGTCCGCGTGGCAAACGAAACGCGGAGATTGATACCTTCAATCAAACGGAGTGGCGGTACGTCACTGCGTCGGAAACTGATTAAATCACGTCGATTTCGTCGCCAGCGAACTCGATCGATGGACAAATGAATAGGGAGACGATTCACAGTTAGCAGTCACGGTCGATCCAGATCCGTCAATGCTATCGATCATCTGTTTAGTCGAATGAGGATGTGATGCTCGCTTTTACTAATATATGATGTTATTTAAAATTAATTGGTATTTTACTCGTATATACAATTTGTAGATATTAATTTTATTTTTAACTCATAAATTTTATTTAGGAAGTAGCAATAGTATTTTATAAATTTTTACAAACTCTAAGGTTATACAACCACTGTCTCTGTCCAGTTAAATGCTTAAATTCATCATAGAATATAAAGGCTGTAGCCAATATCCATTTTCTTTCCTTACAACAACTTTCGGTATGAGGTTATCAGTTCCGTTATTACATTCAAGTTAGTAACATGATTACTCATGTCACTAACTTAATCCTATACTTATTGACTAATTTAAATGGTCTTGGGATAGGTAAGGTGGAAATGAAAAGTTGTTGTCAACAATCAAAACTGTTAGTTTAAACTACATTATTTGTAACATATAGAGCGATGGTTGCAAGCAACCGAATTTCTGGGACCGCGTTGAATATTTTCTTGATGAAAAGTACTTTTGTATTTTTGTATCCCTGACAACGTGTTTGCAAGTTTCATGATGATTGGTTGAGTAATTAAAGCGTGAAAGCGTAACAAACATAACAAACTCACTTTCGCAATTATAATATTAGGCAGGATATTACATTACATACAATATATTATTATCCAATGGCAGTAGCCAGCTGTTATCAAGTAAACCGTCACGGTCTTATAAGATAGCTACATATATTATAATATATACTTATTACCGTAAAATTACTTTAAAATATTTTTTAATCTAATAGTTCAAAACGACGATTCATGGATATAAAATGACGTGAAAAAGAAAGCAAGCTCGACCATTAATGGCTCGGTTACATTCAAAAGAACATGAGCCGACCGCGACAACCGTTACAACAAAGCATTCAACAAGACAAACTGACAGAGTGACCCTTCAGGCGACTATATTTAAATTCAAATCCCTCCGATGATGTATGTAACTCTGTGATGTATGTACAAATCATTAATCAAAATATAACGGAGGTGTTTTATTTTAATAGAAGGCATTTCGATTATGATTGCTGATTCGATGTGCCCATAAAATGCTACCTATTATAATGAATTCATGAGGTTGTTTACTCTGTTTATGGAACTAATTCTTTATCGTCATGTTTGTTTCAGACAGCAACTATTTGTTAGCCTGTGTTCGTGATGACACCATCCAGTTAATAGATCTACGAATGAGTACAATTGTTAGAAGTTTCAGGTCAGTTTAAACGACTACATTATTATGCTTGTAATTTATGAACTCGATGAATGTATGTTAACTAATATAATTGAATATTTGTGCTTATGTTTCATTAAGTACTTTTTCTGTTATATCATTAAAATACAGTAAAAATTTTAACAAAAATCACCGATTGCTTAATTATTTTATCTTTATTTTGATAATCGTTTCAGTTATCATTGTAATAAAGAAAATAGAGAACGAAAAGTCCATAAAGTACTAAAACGGTTAAGTGTCTTGTCATTGCTACCTCTTATCTAGTTTACTTACTAGCTAAAGCTAGTATTAAAAACTACCTTGTAATAAAAAATATACTGAAATACATTTTCTCTCGTTTACCTCTTTAGGAGTATATATAAAAGTAACGGTCAATTATAGCTTTGGACTATCTAAATACAGGCTGATGGTCCACTTGATGGTGGATGGCTAGCGTCGCCTTTAACACGAGCAAAGTCACAAGTGCTACAAGTGCGCTGCAGACCATAGTAAGATTAAGAATAAAGGATGGTAAGGGCATCGAGAAATGGGCTCTGGCATCTCTTACTTACTTGGTCTTTTGAAATTAGTATTTACTGCCGTCAGATGGGCTGCCCAAATGAATGACACAAAGTGCTGTGCCAATAAGTCTTGATAAAAAGTAAAAATTATGATTAATATTTTTACTCCTATGTCCAAAAGCGCCCCAAAAGCCAAAAGTGAATACATTAACTAGTTAGGAAGTGTTGAAAAAGTGATTGTTGAATGTATTTTCAGCCACGAGTCATTCAAGGTTGGCTGTGACTGGTCGCGCGCGGGGTTCGGCCCGGGCGGGCGGCAGATCGCCGTGGGCGGGAATGACGGCACCGTATTCATTTGGAGCACGCACTCGGGCCGAATAGAAGCCACACTTAAGGAATATTCGTAAGTTTCATTAAACTCATACTTTTTTATTAGATGATACTGTGGCAGCGACTTACATATGTAAATAAAGACTTAGCATGAAAAAGAACGAACTATTTATAGTTTCATTATGAAGAAACTAGATCATTCTACTTAAACCTAAAGATTACATATAGAACTTTATAGAAATTCGACCGTAAACAATTGTGTCTATTGCATCACATTATATCAGAAACTTGTTATAAAAGGCTCACGTGTTAAAGTTCAATTTGAAAAGTTCCTTACATTAATTAGATAGTTTCGACTTAAATTAATTAAAGGCTGTTCGCCTTGGCAACGCTAACTACAAAAGGTAGAAAATAAAATTCTCTGTAGACACTAACAAATGGGCGAGAATATCTCGCGCTAGAAATTCGATGTGACTTAAGATTTCTCGCACGCAAAGCAAAGCCTGCTAATGCCCGGCCACTTCTGCCTATATTTAATCGTGAACCGCTGGTAATTTATATTTAGGTCGCCTTTATAACTGTGGACCTAACATTTAAGTGCATTATCTATGTGAGTATTTAGTTTTATTTTATTACCTCGATACCGTACACCATTTGCTTACAATAGCGACGTGTGTTCGTATATCTCGCTCGTCGCTACCCCCCACTATGAGAGCCGCTGCTTCCAAACTGCCGCTAATAAACTTTCAGCGAGCACATTTCTGACCTTGAATTTAAAACTGGAATTGTCTCGCTCGTGACATCGTTTAGTTTCCTCCTAACATTTTGCATGGACAATTGAAATCGTGAGGTCAACATTGGCTCGGGCCGTCTCAACCGTTGCAAATTTCTCTTTCCCATACCGCACACTGTATATTTAACTGGCGTTAAGCTATCTCAGCACCTGCTTAAAGCCTCTAAACGACTCCGGCGTCGAGAAATCGTGTAGAATTATGTTACCAATAAGCCATTGGGAGAAACAGTTAAAGTGCATTGGTTTCGCATTGTGGTAGCGGGTCGGCCACAAATCGCAACAATGTATGTCGCGGGGAGCCTTTGTCCACACACGCCCGTGGGGCCCATTCTCCGCCAGATCCGCGCAAATGCGCCCGTATTGTTCGCATGATTCGTGACGTCTCACCTTAATGCATGCCATGATGCAATCGCACCTAATTGGCGCCCGGACACCGCGCACAATAGAATAAATAATCTGCCCGCAACCAGGACAAAAGAAAAGACGGAAACATTCCTGCGCATAGCTTTAGCTACCCGCACAAGAGTGTTTATGCTTTGTAATTGTTGTCCTCAAATGTTCGTTTGAACATGTAAAGGCGCGCGGTCATCTGTTGCCTTAACGCCGTCGGCTCTAATTCAATATTGAAACAATCATTACTACGGTTTGCACTTGCGGTCAGATCTACCGTTACAACATAAAATATAGTTTTATTTTCTTTGGTTGAAATCAATTTGAGATCAACAGTAATACCGTAGAACACGATGGGATAGATAATATTGATTGCTTTCCCTTTGACCCTACTATTGTTTCGCACATTCTCCCCTCTAAACCGCGAAAGCCTATCATGAACTTAATAAACCCTGGGTGAAATGAATACCACTCACGCTGTTATTATACTACATGGTGCTGCGAATTCCATGAACAGCTATTGCAGTGACATTTTTAGTAATTAACTATAGGTACTGATGGTATCTATTTAATGGTAATCTAGTCATGTTTCTATGATAATTATCAGAACCACCAAGCCTGCGTCTACATATCTGACAACAGTTTCAACATTGGCTTGCATTGAATATTCTATTATCTCGGGCACAAGACTCGAAAAATGGAAGCCATGACATCTTAGTCCAAAAATATATATTCAAACCAAAGGAACTAAAATAAGGTTACACATTCACCAAAACTCTATAAAATAAGTTGTAAATCAAAAATTAAAAATACACTCTGGTGCAATGAAATCGCACATGTAAAGATTTTTTGAAAAGTATTGTTTATTTTTTTTATTTGAAAAGACATATATATATATTTTAAGTGGGATGAAAGGCTATTTCAATACCTATTCAATGATACCATATAAGCGGTAATAAGTTTACCTTACTGCCGAAAAGAGAAGCAAAAACAACAAATACATTTTTATCAGCGGATTTTTGCTTAACTAAAAAGTTCGAAAATTGGGGATTATTAAAAAAAATCACAAAATGTAGTGAAAAAACATTTATTAATAAGAAGTGTTACCCCCTCTTGCCCGAATAACCGCTTGACACCGGTTTTCCATAGACTCTATTAAGTGTTTGACAAAGTCTTGTGCTATGGCTTCCCATTCCTTTTTGTAGCTCCAGAAGATTGGCTGGAGCAATATTTCTGCCTCTTATTTTTCTTTTTAACTCGTCCCATAAGTGCTCGATCGGATTAAGGTCCGGGCTTCGAGCTGGCCACTCCATCACGGGGATATTTACCTCTTGCAAGTATTGTTGTACTATAGCAGCTGTATGGGGTCTTGCATTGTCATGCATAAAGAGAAAGTTCTCTCCAACAAAACCGCTAAATGGTACGACATGTTCCTGGAGAACTTCCTCAATGTACCGCTGAGATGTCAATCCTCTTGTTTGTCGCCTGATATTGGCCCCCGTGATGAAGACAAGCTCCGTTTTCGCTTCGAGTGAAATGCCTCCCCAGAACATACACGAACCACCGCCGTATGCCACACGTTCTGTGATGCAACACTGGGAGAATCTCTCTGTAGGCCTTCTATAGACCCTTCCTCGACCATCATTGCCGTGAAGACACATCCTGGACTCATCTGAGAACAGGACTGCTCTCCATTGGTCGAGTGTCCAGTGCACATGTTCTTGTGCAAATTGAAGACGGTCGCGGCGGTGAGCTGGTGTTAGATTAGGAGCATTTACTGACCTACGCGCAGTCAGGCCACCTTCGGCAAGTCTTCTTCTAACTGTCCACCGGCTGACTTCCACTTCACGTACCTCTTGAAGGTGTTGTGCAAGATCAACGGCAGTCAGTCGTCGATTTCGCAATGACGTCGTTACGAGAAATCGGTTGTCCAGTTGAGTTGTAGCTCTGGCGCGACCAGATCCTCGTCGCCGTTCATAGCCACCAGTCTCCCGATAGCGCTGGTATACACGACGAACTGAATATCGGCTGATATTCAGCTGTCTAGCTACTGCACTCTGGTTCTGGCCTGCTTCAATTAGAGCAACGACTTGAGCGGCTTTTTCCGGAGTAGTATCCATTTTCTTCAGAATGTTGCAACTGTAGTCACTAGGCGTCCTTTCACGTAGAGCGTTGAAATGCAAATGATGACGTTTTACTCAAAACAGGCCTTTTTATACCTGCAATTGCTATCGCAAACTGCAGTGCGCTAAGTAAGCAATTTTGGGGTTTGTTGTTTTTGCTTTCCTTTTCGGCAGTAAAGTAAACTTATCACCGCTTATATGGTATCATTGAATAGGTATTGAAATAACCTTTCATCCTATTGTAAAAAATATGTGACTTTTTAAATAAAAAAAAAATAACACCATATTTTTCAAAAAAATGTTTACATGTGCGATTTCATTGCACCAGAGTGTATCTTAATCGTCATTAGTGATTGATAGAGCAAAGAGAGAAATGCGCATTTAATCAACTATCTCAGTGTTCTATATATATTTCACAAATTAAGAGTTGGCGAGAACGAATCGGGTAAATGTTAGTACGTTATTCGTAGTCGGCAATAGGGCACGATGGTTCCGGAAATGTTAGAGTTAAGCGGCGTGACGGTCGGTGCGTTTGCGCATTTGTATGTTATTTGAACGTCGCTGTCTACGCCCAGCATGCGGCCCTTGCTTTATGCACACAAAATTAACGAGAACATGTGCGACATGTACCTTCGTACCCACCGACGTATATCTATTAAACCCTTACAACCCTCACATGCCACAAACAACTCTATGTACATAAATTTTAGATTCGACTTGGGTCTGCAAAACATAGCTAAAGTATGCTGTCCTGTAAGGTAATTTCAATTGCGATATTTACGGGACGAAACAATTGAGGAGTGTCATTTCAAAAGGACTTATTTCCACCTTATCCGATTTTTCAATAAATCGAATTATGTATTGGAATTAAGTCGGTTTGTAAAAGAATCTTTTGTGCCTTAGATGGTGTGAGCAAATTACGTGGAAATAAGCGTATTTGTTCTGGACACGTGAAATGAAAGTCAAATGTAGAGGAATTAAACATTATTGTTACAAATAATTTTATATAGAGGTGCAAACGAATACGAAAAATGGATTCCAATCATTACTTCATTTTTATTCATAAGTGGTAAGTCTATTGAAATGACACTCCTCAATTGTCAATACCGCGGAATTTTCATTGATACTTTGTTAATATTTTGTTTTTTGTTTGAGGTGTTATTGTCCTCTCCATTCAAGTTCTCAACTCCGCATTCAGAATCCCAGTATCCTGGTCTAGCATTCCCTATTTAAACCTGAAGTGTTTTGATACACTTAGCTATTGTTGATATTAGAAATACCGTGATTTATTGCGAGGCAGCTCCACTCAACTCAGATATCCCTATCATTGAATGTATATTATTCTAATCCGTCTAAAGGAAACAGTACAACTCCAGTTGTTACCTATAGCGAGATGTTTCAGGTGCCACAGCTGTCTGCTTCCTCAGAGTATCTATTGATAAATAAATAGCTGTTTCTCTGTTTCGAAGTTGCGTTTTTTTTATATAGGTACTTTCTTATCTCACGGATTTAACTACACTCTCGCGTGTACTCAACCCAATAATTTTCGTACCTAATAGAATTTATTCACTCGTAAATCAAATTATTTCGTAATGAACATCGTTCTAATATAATCGCGGTGCATGCTTTTTGTAGCGGAAAGGCGAACGACCGCTGCGGATAGATTCTTGAAATTACTTTATTGGGTAACTCGTTACCGAACACAGGAGGCGTGTAGTGCAGCTTGTGTATCACCTTAGGGGGGGATGTTATATTGTAGTGTTTCAAATTCTTTCAAAATGTATACAACTTAATTGATATCACAAAATAGTTACATTGAGATTGATTGGATTGATCAATCTCAATGTAATGTCTGATCATTGTATTAAAACCCAAGAAAATAACAAATTTTATGATGCATAGAATTTCATTGCCATAATTATTAGCTGGCTTTTTTTCTTTTTGGGTAAATTGGCAGCCGTTTTTACAGTAGCTCCACGTTATAGAGTTTTTCAAGTTTCTTTATATTTTTAATCTTTTAAAAATATTTTCTTTTCTCTTTTTTTATCTTTTGATATCTTTTAATCTTTTCTTTATATTCTTTATATTTATTTTGTTAATCATTTGGGTATCTCGAACGGTTTTCGCAGCGCACGCAATGGAAGCCCTCAAAGATGAATAATTTTCCCCGTATTTTTCCACATTTTCGACTGTTTCTTCGCTCCTATTAGTCGCAACGTGATGTTATATAGCCTAAATCCTTCCTCGATAAATGATCTATCCTACACAAAAAGAATTTTTCAATTCGAACCAGTAGTTTCTGAGATTAGCGCGTTCAAACAAACAAACAAACAAACTCTTCAGCTTATATATTAGTATAGAAGTATAGATTAAAATTTGTAGTTAAAAATATATTCAATTCATGTTATCATAACTATTCATATTCTTACTAATCACTTGCTGTTCTTGCTCGTTCAAACACCTAAACATATAATATTATTTAAATTATGCAATTAATTTATTGTAGCTAAACAGAAAAATTACAGTTTGCACATTATTATCACCGCTACCAAGCATGTGGCAGTGAAGAAGAATTAAAAAATTAACCAAACAAATTTAATTCTAATAGGTACCTAAAAAGATATATTATTATATTATAAAGATGCAAAGATATATTATTTCGATGGGTGACTGTAAGTATAACATATATATCTTAAATATAACAACTAAAATAGGCTAAAATCATAGTCATAGCAACTGTCAAGTCACTTAAGTAAATTACTTTAGATTTATTTTTATGACTGAGCGTATATTACTAAGGAAACAATGAGTTGTCCCCGATGGCAGATGGTGGTGTTTATGTGTTTTCCTCGTTCCCATATCGGATATATCCTCCGGGTTCGTTATAACGCGACCGCTGCATTGGGGAACGGTATGTGTAAAGTAAACTCGACGCTAATTCTTGTTTATGAGTTGCCATACTCCGCACACGATACTGTGTTAAGCCTTAAAGCGGCGCCCGACAATCAAAACTCCATACAAACAAACCTCCATTGTGATAATCGGAACCTGTAAGTAATATGCGATAAATTTTCATCTAAACAGCTTTTATAAGGAAACGTTCCCACAAACGCGACGTCTCAAAACGCTTCGCTGTCACCTTAATAACCCCAAATTGGTTGTATTTTTTGTGGGTCTTGTTAAATGATGCGCATTAAAAAGTTGAGATGTGTATCTTCAAGTTCCAGTGACACAGATTTGTATGCCAACATAATATTTGTAATGTACGACCATATTATAGAGACGGCGCACCGTACTCGGTGAAGAGACTGTGTCACATTCTGAGAAGCATAACGGTCTAAGTTACTCCTAAATGTAAAATAACATAAAACACTCCAGATTCGTGTAAATGTGTAATAAAATATATACAGACTAGTTTAATGGCTGCTAAACTTTAGATTTCCTCGCTACGACCCAATGAGTTCTCAGGCAATTTACCCAAAAGATGGCAGTTCGTTTGTATGTTGTGATGGATTTTCTTGTATGCTAAGATTACTAAGAATATAACTAGATTCCATAATTATTTAAATATTAGGTTATGAAAATTTCTTTTAGGCTCCTTCAGTATTTTCCATCTCCACGCTCTAGTTTCCAAGATAAGGAAATTCTTCCTATTCCTTCCGGTTTTCAAAGGTCACTAAGTATACACATGTTAGTTATTTTATTGAAATTGGAATGCCAAGAAGCCCTAATATCGGTTTTCTTTCACTCTGGGCCTTACGTATGCCAGCGATTCGCACGTTGAATAATGCATGGTGGCGTGAATAAATCGCGCGTATCATACGATCGATCTGAATCGGTGATAATTTCAAGTGGACTATTGTTTATTTTCTCAGGTCTGCAGTCACCGCGGTTTCATGGCACCCGCAGTCGGGCCTCCTGGCATCGGTGGACCGCGGCAAACGAGGACTCATCTGGGGAGATATGTGACACGCGTGGGAGACAGCTAGTCCTCCACCCGCTGAACAGGTTAGAGTAATACCTTTGTACTAAACTAACAGGAACGTGCGGCGGCTAAGATCATAGGTCGACATATTGTATTCTATCATGACATGCCCTGGTTCGGTAGGTGTTTGATTATTTTGAGACGTCGGCTCGGCCACACGTAAGCCTCGCCTCGTATTCAGGTTTGTCCGCCGTAATAAATTATTCGCAGTTATAAATGGTGGTCGATTGTGAATTATTGGCTTTGGCATAAGTATGATAAACTGCTCTATCATATACCCCCGGTGTAATAAGCACACGAATGCAAAATTCTATACAAAGTCGTAGGGGTTTTTCTCTATTATTTTCAACAGTATATATGCGTTGGCTACTTTAATAATATTAATAGGGCATCTAGAGTGTACTAGAAAGCATATTTCAAAACTGTCGAGTGCTATTTTTACATTTCGCCATTTAATAAAAGGGTATATTTTATAATAATATTGCATGATCATAAATCTATGTCGAAAGCGATCAAATTAAGTATAATATACTAGCTGGCCGCGTTATACTACTAGCCCGCGACTTTGTCAGCATTGAAAAATTAAAAGTGTAATTACTGCGAAAATATATGAGTTATAACGCCTGACATCTTTTAATGCTGTGACGACGTTGGCGCCGCTACATTTTTTTATATTTTTGACGATCCCTCGGGAACCTAACATTTTTCTAAAATAAAAAGTATCCTATATCTTAATCCAGACAATAATCTATCTATGTGCCAAATTTCATCCAAATCCGTTTAGCCGTTTTTGCGTTACTCAGCAACAAACATCCAAAAACCCTAACATACGAACTTTCGCATTTATTATATTAGATTAGGATTATTATGATTAAAATCTTGTTAAATGATTAAAAACTGAGGCCTTCTCTACTATTCCCAAAACCGAAACTGTTTTCGTAGCATACTTAGAACACAAGAAAAAAAAACTCTAAATTGCACTTAATTATAACATTAGGTCAACAGTAAAGAGTAGAGTAGTAAGTAAAGAGGCCCGTATAAAAAATCCAAAAACATGTCTTAATAAATCACAGGTGGGTCAGCATCGTTTAAGTATATCTCGACAATTAACCATACAAAACATCATTGTAACAAATTTGGGTGTCGTACAATTGAGGCACAATGCAAGTGAAAGCGTTGACTTTCGACTTTCATTAAGTTTTTCTATAAGTTTTATGTATGAGTTTGGTCGGCGCACGAAAACGGCCAGACCATATTGTCTCGCGACATGAATTTGCCCACCTAATATAACACTCTCGAACGGACCTGAGAGAGAACAATTGTGAATAGAATAGAACTCAGTAGAATTGTGTATCGGGGGCGGACCGCGACTCCTCCTATTCGCTTGATTAGATTACTCGGTACACGCGCTACGGACCGTTCACTAACCGCTTGTCGCCAAAATGAAGCGGAAAATTTAATACTCCCAATTTTTAGTACGTGATCCGTATCGTTATATATTTTTTTCCTTTTTCACTTCCACCAACGAATTGCTGCTGGTGGTCCACTTTCGTTTACAGCGAGCAGCGAACGCGACGTTACAAAGTGTTGGTTATATTGCTCCACAGACAAAACCAATCATCAAATAACTTTGTCTCGGATACATTCTAATAATAGATTCGACAAATTGAGTTTTTGTTTTATCAATCAGTCGCGTTGCCGTTCAATTCAAATAATCGGTCTGCGAAAATACTAGTTTTTTTTTTGTGTTGGTAAATAAATCATTTTTATGAGGTAACTTAATGTGTCTCCTAACTGTTCGTTCGAGTTGTTTAGTTTTCGTTTATGCATAATATTAATTTTTTTGTGTGTATATGTCTCGTACGTTTGTTTAAATTTGTTATTCGGATGCTTAAAAAGCATATATAATAAATTAGTTAAATGATTATAGAAGAGAAATAAAAATCGATAAAGCCCATTCATTTATTATTCCGTTATGACTCATATTCGTAAATACTAGAGTTTTTTATATAAATTAAAATGTTTCAAAACTGTAGTATAGTATACAGTTAAAAATAATATCCAAAAGTAATAGGTATATATTATACGAGTAATATATGTAGTTATATCATATCATTGATGAATCGCTGATTTCATGACTTAACAAATGAAATTGTATTATAATTGTTTTTAACGACATGTAAATTTAATATATTTTCTAAAAAAAATATCTAAACATACAAATTTTCGTGTTTATATTATTAGGATTCGTTAGATGCAAAAAAAAAGTAGAATAAATCGATTTGAAAACCACGAACTCAAATGTTTTCTCACAATTTACACGTAGATATCTTTATTACAATTTTATGTGTGTCGTTTATTTTATTATAATACAATCGATATTATACAACATTGCGATCGTTTAGTCGTATAATTTAAAAACATTTGAAGTCAAAAATATTATAAGCACGTTGTTAAATGTCTTACAATATCATTTTAAATATTGATTACTTATTAAAATATATATTTATGTTGTTACTTTATTTTGAAATTTAGTAGTTTTTGAATGATTATAATCAATGGCAACATAATAATTGTTGTAAATATATAATAATTGTATAGTTAACCTTTTTTATAAACATACTCTTTTTTTTATATATATATTTTTAAAGATTTAAGAATAAAAAGAGTAAGTTGTATGGTTACCAAGTATAATAGGACTCGAATAAAAACATGATAGTAGTAACATCATTATTTCTTTTTAATAATTATTTTTACTAGTTTCCATTATCTTCCAACAATAATAAAAAAATATAACTCGTATTCTTTTTATAAATGAAGTGTGAAAGGCAGACTGACAGTTCTCTCTACAATTGAGGCGAGCGAAATGAACTCTTATATGCTGGCATTCCATATTTCTGCAAGTAAGCCCAGCAGCACTCATGCTGTTATTATACATTGGGGTTGGGGCATTTGTAAGAGGATTTTTTACAAGGTCCAAACATCCCGCCTACACAGGTCATCACTGCGGAGTGCGGAACGCAGTATGTTCTGCAATTGCGAGAGAAAAAAAATTACATATGAAATCCTATTTAATTTATTTCATTGAAACTGACGATACGATGAGTACTATATCAATCTATTGTCTAAAATGGGTATATACTTGTCCTGTTAATTAACTCACCAAAAGTTCATTCATACTATTATTATTATTATTATATATATAGACTCGGATTCTTCATTGCTGAAGGTCGTGCCCGCTCTGAATTGCCTTGGTGGCATCGACCACCAGCTGCTTCCACTCCACCCTGTCCTCAGCCTTTCGCAGAGCCTTCGCGACTGTAAGACCTGTGGGTTGCACAATTTGGTCTGTCCATCGGCTAGGAGATCGACCTCGAGACCTCTTGCCATCCACTTTTCCAACCACCACCAGCTTCTCCAAGTTTTCTGGTTCTCTGCGGGCTATGTGCCCAAACTCTTTTAGAGCAGGTGACGGATAGTCTGGTCCGAATCGCAAGCTGTTTGAGGATCGAGTTGTTTGATTATAATATAATAATTTATTTTTGTTTATATTACATTCTGAAAAAATGAAAACCATAATATTTTAGAACTCATGCTTATAACAAGAACGACAAAATAATAAGAATAAATGGCAAATAGTAAAATTGTAAATAATTTTATAATGAACGGTGATATAATTTACAATTATAACTATAGGATTTTATTATGTACCCAAATCGCGACAGACGGACGGACTGTTATTTAGCTGAAGCTACAGAATATATTAACAATAATAATTGTCCACCTAGCTAGACGTATAGGTTCGTTTTATAGACGGACTAATTTGTAGTGCGTGTCAATATGCAGCCACGCTCGATGCTCACAGATAACTAACAAATATTTAGAAGGTAATAAATTGAAGCCGTAAAAACATGTATTTAATCGTCTCCGGCTATTATGTACTTCAAACAAAGAATGTTAAACGAAACGTGTTGGAAATAATTACGATATTTGCTGACGCATACTGTTAAGATGTCGTCAAATTGTAATTTTAAAATAACGTTAGTTTACGGTGCGCGCCTTACGGTCGGTACCTGTTATGCCGAATTCACTCATAGTGTAATGCTGTATGGCAGTGGTGCTCAAACGGTCGATCGCGATCGAAATTTTGAGTAAATCTCGGCTAATATTGGCCGATGTAGGGTCGAACGATCGATTCACAATTTTGTTTGATGACGACACGATTGACATAACTTATTGTTACTTTTTTATGTTAGTATAACCCCCTGCTGGTGCCGAAAATCTGCTTTATCAATAGAACGCACGGGGTTTTGTTACAGAAAACGGTTTTACTGCGAAAACGCAACGTCTTTTATTTCTGCCAATTCTTTTGGAAAATTCTTCCAGTGACCTACGCTATAATACAGCCTACGTACACATATAAAGAATAACATATAAGGAAAATAAGATTAAATGTATGGGCTGAATAAGGTCGATTTAGGAAAAATATAATAAGTTGTCGTGGGATGAGCACGTAACAACCCATACTTGCGTTTTCTACCGCGAGTCGATGGGTCGCCATTTGAAGTCTCAGCACCAGTGGTGTATATTAGGTAGTGATCTCGATCATTCACGCTCGGCGACAACGCGACATTCACTTGGCTGTCACTGCCAATCACAGTCTCGATTTTCATACATAATAATGTCTCGGTTATCAACGTTACGTACTAACAGGACTTTGAGTTTTTTTGCCTGTTAACTAATTAGCAGATCTGATTTAGTAGTTATCAAACTTGCTACTGAAACGTTTGAATTTGAATTAGTTTTAGAGAACATGGGCGCCACGACTCGGAGCCACACGATGATATTCGCAAGGGTACCGTTACGTTACACGATTTCTATACAGAGGATCGAATTTGAGTTACCGTTCTAGGAATAATTATGTTTTTTTTTTGTGTGTGTCCATTTTAAGGCCGGTAGTCGACACGCAACATCTCGAGTGTTGACCGGAGGCGGCCTAATGGGCGCTATTAGCAAATCGCTCTGTGAAATCGGCAACAATGAGCACGGAATATGCTCATTGCTCACTCTCATTCATTAAAACTTTTTACCAAGCGTCTCGTTTTCAATTTGTGTCACATTTTTTTTGTTTTTGCATTTCTAAATAAACGGGACGATTCGCCTTAGGGCCGTATTATCGTGATTGAATTGTCTTCGCGCATTCATGCACTATCATTAAATCATTTGCGCATAACATTTTAGTAATTTGCTTCGAATAGCCTATAATTACAATTTTGTGTTCTCTTTTTTGGGCGATAATGAAAGGTTTTACCAATGAGTTGTTTCAACCGGTTTTTTTTTTTATAATAACCAAAACGTTTATAAATTTCGAAGTTACTTTAGTTTTATAGCTTTTTAATAAGATGCACGTTATTTTAGCATTATTTTTGATTTTTTTTTTTATTTTTTATTATTAATGTCATTATTTTTGTTCGCTGAGAATAATTTAATAGTGAAGCTCACTTTCTTTTTGATTTTGTGTATATGTAAAATTAAATTGGACTTAACAACACTGGACTGAACAAACACAGTAGTAACGGTAGGTTATGTTGAAACAAATATACCCATAATTGTCAAATATGTCATATTCTTCTAAAATTACCTTTAGACTGCGTTGAACACTCGGCACATTTTGTATATGCTTGTAGTTTGTAATCTATATTTTTGTGCTGAAATTGATTGAAAATTTGACATAGAACAAGAGGAATACTGATGGTGAGATCATCACGAATGTTTGTTCATTGACGGCTATAAAAAGGTTTCGCATATAACAGACGAAGTAGGTACCTACGAGGGGGCCGCCTGATATGCACCAAAGCCTTAATGCAAAGTTTAGTCGGCGCCGGCGCCACGCCACACTAGGCTTGTTAAAATAATCTAGTAACGATGTGTATATACGAGATATCAGATTCAATTTGATATATAACATTGGTGCACAAATATACGACCGGTATCATTAAATAACGGACAGTCCACGCTTAACCTATTAATTTCAGCGCACTTCTGTGTAACTAGAACCTAAATTAATGTTATCAGACACCATCTGATTTTAATGTAAATAGCGCAGTTCAACGCCACTGAGTGCAGATGTTTATTGCTGCATCGCACCGACTATGTATTAGATCTATTACTTAAACTCGGCGTCTAGTCGCTATATTTTTCAAGCAAACATAATTCTCCAATTAATTAATCGAACTATCTATGTCATATATTACTTAGGCTGGCTTTCTCTTCAATTTTACCACTTATATATAGGCTGAGGCTGCTGTTTCAATTTAAATTGTCTGAATTTATTTTCACCGTGATCTATATGCTCAATGGAGAGTGAAACCGTTGCAAATAAATAAAATAACCTAAAATGACTTTTAGTGATTTCTTCTTGTAAAAAAAAATCTCTTATATATATATATATAAGAGTCGCATTCTTCATTGCTGAAGGTCGTGCCCGCTCTGAATTGCCTTGGTGGCATCGACCACCAGCTGCTTCCACTCCACACTGTCCTCAGCCTTTCGCAGAGCCTTTGCGACTGTCTCTTATATATATTATATAAATGTTGAGTTGGTTTATGTACGCTTCAAAAACTCGAGAATCGGTCTACCCAAGACCGACTTTAATTCGGTTTTAACATATGGAAAGAGCGATAAACGTAGAAGATTTTTGCACCCCAGGCAACGCCTGGAGCGGAACGCTAGTATAATATAGAACCAAAGGCGTAGCCAAAACTATATTTGACAATATGTACACTATTATTTATTTGACATAAATACATGGCTCGTAACAAGTAATGTTTTTCGAGCCTCCTCTGGTAGCAGTAGTCCGGTTGTTAGTCCGGTTGACCGAACTAGTACAACTTTTCAGTAGCAGTAGTTACCCCAAAGCATTTTTTTTTACTTGGGAATAAAAAACTGATAGTTTGTTTCTCAAGAAGTTTAGACGCTTATTATGGATAACACACCAAACTATAATTATTGCGACAGACTAATGAATAAAGGAAGGAGTCTAATGTTGGTTAAACCAATAAAAAATTCTTCTCTCAATAAATGTGAGACATAATAATTTGCCCTTTTTTTTAACAGGCGGTGAAACAGGAGGAAGACGAGGTCGAAGACGACAATGGGGAAGTGTTCGAGTTTTTAAAGGGTATCACCACAGATATATTTCACAGGTTCGCGTAAATTTACACATTAATGCATCTGATTTTATTTGTCTTAAAAAACTGAAAAAATACGTCACTCGACGAAGGCACCGCACATCATACATCACAACACACAATGAAGGATTGTAATTGTATGTCGAAATGTAACACCAGGTAATCAATAATGTTTAGATTAGGAAATATTATCTTATTTTAAATCTTAATGTGATGATTTATTCCTGTTTATTCCTTATCTATAATATTTTTTAATTTTTGATGTGTTTTGTCTGGGTATGTTTTTGAATGAAAACAATAAATATTTTAAAATAATGTTTTGATGGCTTAATTATAATTTTATTATTTGTGTCTGTAGCAACATTATTTCGCTGAATAAGTAAAGAGAGAAAATGCACATTTTTTTTCTTTATGTCGCCTCAGCACACCTTCCAATCCAATAGTGTGTTTAAGGGCCCGCGCACATTCAAAGACTGCACGACAGAGTATTTCAATTTTTTAAGTATTTTGTATCATTCATTGCTTTTAATATCATTCAAATTTCACTGCTACAACATAAAATTTAAATTCTTCGCCGTGCCGTCCTTCAGTGTGCGCCGGCCTTTAATCTTTATAGAGCTATATATTTTTAAACAAAGGTCTGCTCTATGGCAGTTGTAAATGTGTAGTTGTGAGGGGCGTTAGCATATCCCCAATTGTACAATGTGTTAAAATAAAGCATAATGATAAAGTTACATACATATTGTTGGAAATATTTTTAAAAGACCTAATCTTAATGTGTGTCTGTGTGTATATGTGTACGTTAATTATAAGTTGTAAGCTGTCCAGAGTACTGACAAAATGTGGATTACTTAGTCACAGCGCTAGAAAAATGTAATGGTCCCTGCACACGATGGGTGAAAAACGCTTTGGACTAGCATTATACAATTTTCTTTACAAACGAATACAAGCTTGACATAAATCTCATTGGATGTGTACTGTGCTTAATTTGTGATGATTAAGTATCGGCCGTAACGATTATATCTAGACTTCCTATTTTACCGCCATTCCGAAAAAATAATACCTAATAATAATGAAATTTGTACAACAGTGTCTAGGAACCGAAACGACCGATCGAACCCTAAAATGTATTTTATAGACGATTAAATTGTCTCGAACATTCTCCGGCTTAGATTGTAAGATCTCTTCCGTAATAATAATAATAATAATAATTTGATTCGATTCCATTCCTAGCGATCTTGAAGTTATATTTTTACACACGCCTTTCAACATTACAAATGCGCAATGCACATGTTATTTTCTGCGAGTGAATGTCGAATTAGCTCTTGTTAATTATGTGAACTGCATAATAGTGTAACATTAGTAACGTCAGAGGCAATTAGTTAGAATTACTCTATGAAATGCACTCGACAGATCATGAGAAATCGACACTAACAACAATAGGCACTGCGTTTAAATATGATTGAAAGTTGCACACGTACAGTCGCGTAATAAGGAGTTATTGATTGGTCACAAATTAATTATTATAATATAGACTATTTTAAATGTGTTTATTAAAGTTAACAATTTACGAACAAATTTTGATGTAACAGTTTTTGGAGGGTAACAATTACATTAAAATCATATTTTGTACGCGAGTGTATATACCCGCGTAGGTACGCGCATGCGACGCGACTGGATGCGATCTCGTCAAGCGATACGACCGCGCAGCCTTTTTAAATCATACACACACAATCGGTGATAAATAAATGATGGCCGTTTACCATTATACACAACATTATTATTACGTCTGACGTAAGTCGGTTCCACCTGCGCTTCCCGAATGCTTCTCATTAGCAAACAATGAACGGGCGTCGGCGGTAGTCGCAGGCGTGTCTACTCGCGATCAATATACTGTTCGACTCGGTGAATGCGATGCAATACCAGGATACCGCGGGATATGGAAATGCCGAAATTGCCGCATTCAAATTTCGACACATATCTCACGAGACGAGTGACTGCTCGAATCCGATGGGTAAATAAAGAATGCAAACTATTGTCATCGCTTATTATTATTAGTTTTTCAATTATTCGCGAAATCTCAAATAAAACCCTGTAGGTTGCTTGCAGTCTCGAAAAATGTCCGGATTGAAATTATAATATATTATAACGGGATTGCATTCTCTAGTTCGGTCGATAAGAGCGTACGGACGGACGCGGAAAGTCGATACATCCATAATCCCGTGACGTGTGTTTTGACAGCCGCAAGTTCTCAACCACTTTTTGCCAAACTCTTTTTGCTCGCCTTCTTATTTGACAGTACAACGACCCCGCGTCACATGCCCGCCGTTGTTTTCCACTTATAATTACGCACCACCACATAACCGTCCGCTTAATTACCCGAAACTACCGGCCGACGGTATTAGGACGATCAAAAAACACCACTGTCGTTGCTCTTTAATCTTATTACGCTCCGAAAACCGTTGACATACCCACAGCAAAAAAAAACTAATTTTTGATTGATCGCGAGCGCTTATATTTTGTATATTGCTGTTCTAATAGCGGCGCCAAGACTCTCTATAAAAACAATATCTCTTGCCAGTAATTCGTGTCATACATTGAAGATATTAAAATTGAGTTCTCTTTTATTTTTACAAATATATTTGTAACGGAGCTTTTGATATTATAGATAATAAATCGCTAGCCGCATTAAACTAGTCACATTTTGACTTTATACTTTAGCTTTATTTAAAGATAATGTCTAGCTTTTTTTTTTATTAAAATGTTGTTCACGATTCGGTCGGAATTTGTAATCGAGTAAATTAATGTAAATGATGTTGTCAGAATTTCTCTAATATAATGGTCACACTACGAGCAAGTTAGACTTTAAAGAAATTGATACGAAGCAAAAATATTCAGAATTTATTGGTGAAGTCAATAGGTTACCTTCAAGTCTGTTGCTTACGTACCGTTCGGTTAGAAAGTGTGCACAAAAATCAGGATACCTACTTGCGGATATCTGTTTTGTCATGCAACTAGGTTGGATAACTAACACGAACCACATTTATTTCTGTTTGCTTACATATCATTTGCTCAATTTCTCTAGCTTTTACAAAATGTAAGCTTATTTGGTGCCGAAAATGCCCAGCGGATATTATGAATTCTATATGTATTGGAAATTTCGAAATTTTTTGTTATTATAATGTAAAAATGTCATTTACACTTAGATTAAATGATATTCGCTGTGATTTTTCTAGGTGTAGCATAAAATATGTAAGAAATACAGGCTTTTAATTCAAACTTGATTTTTTTTATCGAGGGTATTAATGTTGTTATTAATAATACATTAAAAAGAGTCAAATAGTGTATTAAAAATAGCTTAAATGCGAATGAGAAGTGAAATGTGCCTTTTATCGGGTAGCCAAGCGAAAATTTAATGTACTTACGAATTATGCATATAAATAGCTTAAAAAGTATATCATAAAAGTTATATTTAGCTTCATTATTTTCGCATTTTTTACTCAATATACTAAGAAAATGATGTGTTACTAGATGTCAACTAATTAGTTAATAGATTTTATTAAAATTATTATACATATATACATTTAATTATAATTAACTATAGGTTTAAAAAGACTGTTGTCAATATTTAGTGTAAAGATTACGTTACAATTACAAGAACTGGATTATGATAATCACATAATTATACCGAGTAATGTTGTATTAATTTTAAATGGTTTTATATACTCTACAAATCGGACAGTTTGACAGTAATCCGATTTATTATTTCGTGTACAAAAAAAAGTATAAATGCCTCTAATGTAATGTAATGTAGTCACATTATGAACATTATGAGCAGTTTATGCGGCATTCAAATTTGTAAACTTTAAATATTTTTATATGAATTTATAATAAAGAAGGTCTTGTGCGACGCATGGCATAATACAATTGAGAAGGCTGCGTCACTTTTTAACAACTATCCAATTTGTTTAACAGTTAACACGTGAAGTAATAAATAATTTTAAGTACTTTTTTCATTTTTATTGTGAAAAATATTTCTGAATTAAAAATAAATATTAATTGTCTACAATTTGTATTAGTTTTATTGTGTTATATTATACCTCCTTGGCGGTTATTAGATCGCGCACAGCTCGGAGCTCATTCAAAAGAAGATTCATTACGTTCGTACTAGAAATAATAACGGTTACAAGTGATTTATTCGGGTGAAGTTATTAACACGCGTTATTACCAGAGAAACGGCGGTCATCACCCATTGACCTGAGCGTTGTGTCTAATTGCACTATCCACCCCTAGGGTATACGGACGCTCGTTGGCGTTAGTCTAGCCAGCAATGGCTAGGCTGCCCTGGGGTGGATCGGAGTTGGTGCCTTGGCAGAACCCGGTTCACCCCGCTCACAGGGCAAGGAGGCACCGGGGAGTTTTAGTGGGTATTCCCAGTGCCGCTATGATCAGGTGCTGGGCGACCCCCACATATCCCTTCCGTCTAGCCAGCGGTAGAAATCTGTAAGCGGATTACTCCTCGTCAAAAAAAAAAAAAAAAAAAAAAAAAGTATACGGACGCAAAGCTACTGATACCTACTTTCATTTTAAGAGTTGCGATTGTGGTTTTTTTATCACACTTAGGTGGGTTTTAATTTGTTTTAAAGAGTCACCAAAGACTGAAGTTCACCCCGCATGCGTTTTTCTATAATATTTATTATTTGTATGTTATAAAGGTCACAAGCAACGCCACTGGTGATATATGTACAAGTACTCTGCCGGCCCAAGTGGGATTAAGTGTAAGGGAAACACAATACTGTTCCGGGGGTTGTCGCGACATACGGGCTGCCCAATTTATGTTTACGAAACGCAATGTTTCCTGTTTCTAGTAAAAAGTATGTATTTCATAAGTAAACAATACTTAGAGATATTTAATTATGCAATATAATTGTGTGCGCGCGATGAGCCATTGTATGTTTTTTTACACTTTACGACTTCATTTTTTTTATATCACATATCATGGTTATCTATATATAATTCAAACAGTACAAACTCATTTTGTACAGCAGTACAAACTCATACAGGTGGTTAGTTTTTAAAAAGCTGCTATTTTAAAGAGCATTTAAGCATTTCGTCAAAAATAAATTTATTTAATAGGTATGATGGGCAAACTCAATTATTTTGTGTCCAGCGCAGGCAGGTAGACATTATGCCCAAGTGTATAGCATGTGCATCAAACGCAAAGACTATAGTTTGGTGTCGCATGCAAATTAATGTGAGCTAGTTGGAGAAGGGTCGATGTTCGTTGGCGGCGTGTCATCGCGCTGCGCCCGCGCATTGCGCGTGCCTGCCTAATGGCCGCCCGCCCTTATTATGCCGGTAATGGCACAATATAGCCAATTAGTCTAAGGAGACAAGATTTACCACCGCGGGAATAAACCAACTCGCTTCGTTTCGCAAACCACATTACGCTATTATCCCTTTGCTTTCACATCCAATAGCAATAAAATTAAATCCTGAATGAATTAAAAACGGTTTCAACTGTCGCGCGATCGTTTATCGCTGCGACTTATTTTTTCATTTAACAAGCTCAGTATCTATGATATGCACTTATTGAAATTGCAGTGATTGGTTCGCCCCGCTATTTTGATGTCCACCTAGCAGATAACATATCGACAATGACTTGGTTAACGCTTATTAAAGCGCAGCCATATTTGGTTGAGCAAACATCAGATTGCCAGCTGCTCTGCACGTCATTCTCGACTCCTCCCAATCGAATTACAGGTGTATATTATTCATTACTCTATCATATCGAGATAACATCTCGACAGAAGCGATTGAATGTATATTACAATAGGCGGTGTGTTTTGCTCTAAACACACCAATATCAAATTTCTCCAGCGACCGTTGCCCGTTGCGAACCGAAAGCAAACTGATATCTACACAAGTGTTGGTTAAGGCGAAGGCTTAGCACAAAAGCGGTATTATCGTCACCTAATTTGACTTTTTTAGAGTATAATTAAAACATAGATAAAAATACAGTGCGTAAATAGACTACATATAAAAAAGTTTCATCGGGTAGATTTATACCAAAAATCTATATTAGTTTCTGAAAAAAGTTGTAAATTACTGACCAAATACGTTTGATGTAATAAAAATTTTCAGTGACAACTACATTAGCTTTTAAGCTTATTTATTAAGTTTAAAAAAAAAAAAGATTTTATTTCATATTTGACACAATATTTAAGAAAAATCTTCCAATTTTAAATCTATTTGGTTATCTTCGGGAATCTACAAAAATTTGTTGTGCAATTTTGCACCTTAGGTAATTGATAGGTTATAAGGTTGCGCTAATTTTGCTAAAAATTGTTTTCTGTCTGAGGTTAGTCCTTGTCTTAAGCGAAACCGATATTCAAAATAAAAATAACAGTATTGGCACATCGCGTTTGTATTAGTTTATTTTTATTTTTTTTGGAACGGTAAAAACTGAACAACACAAACCTATTATGTTGAACAAATTGGACATGGCATAGCAATTATAGCGTGCAATATTTAGGTAGTAATTACTGAGGTCGAGGATCTTATAATTGACATGTGTACAAAGCGGCGAGCGGCACCCCGTAGTGACCCAGTGAGACAAATGACGCCAGCATTGGTTTGGCATCATCAAACTATAAACCACGTATCATCACTTCGACACGCTCACCAACTGAAAAATTAATAGGTAAATAACTCAATACTAAAACGCGTTCGTATTCCGTGCAAAAGATCAAATACAACAGATGAAACTAGTCACCGTTATAACCTACGTCAATCTCGGATAGTCAAGCTATCTCCACTCATCTGTTTTAGCTGTGAAAAATTAGCAGCGAGAGTACCTAACCTTAAAAAAATATTAAACCGATAGCAAGACAATAATGTTATGTTTAATAAGGATAATAATTCAGCTGTCTAAAATACTGTTCGTAATTGTACCAATCTTAAGGCGCAGGTGTTGAAAAGAAGTTTTTTTTTTGTCAAAGTTATTACGAACATTATTTTGTTCTATAACTCGAGGCGGCTCGTCTTAATTAGAATGTTTGCGTACCAGTCGAACCACGCGTGGGCTCCGGGATAACGGTCTACTTATTAGCTACACTTGCCTCCCAATCGAAAGACCGATTTATCATGTAATGGCTAAAAAAACATCTGCGGACTCAACACTATTGTCCGCTTGTTTTTAGACTCCTGCAAAAACGCCGTTTAACTACATATTTTTCTCATTACAAAGACGACAAAGACGTCAAAATTATTGTAATTATATTTACAGTAAGTTCTAAGTACTATAGATGTCTATAGTATATAGGTATTATATACTTTACAAGCGATCCGCGCCGGCTTCGCACGGTTTAATTTTTTTCTGTAAATTATAAATTCTGCAACCTTCCTTGTTTATCGTTCTTTCCACAAATGAAAATCGTATGTATGAAAATCTTTTTAATAGTTTAAAAAAAATAAGTGGAGAAACAGACAGAAGTACACACGACATAAACTGCATTACCTTACATCTCAAAAACTATTTACAATACCTCTAATTAAACATAAATGCTGCTAATACACTGCAGCTGTGTGAGCACACCGACTTAGTTAGTCTATAGTCTTGTGACCTAAAGGCCTTTAAGTCAACCGGACCGACAGAGATTGTTCTCGGGCTCAAAATATTATTCAATAGACAAGATACTCGTATCTAACTTTGAACCTAAATTTATCCTTCTAAATTGGCATTTCCAAGGCACGCGTTTGCAAGTTCCCTTCTAGTTAAGCGATATATTTGTTAGCATACCTAACGCGAGAAAACGGAATACATATTTCTGCCGGCTGTTAGCAGCTGACTTGACGAATGCTCAAGTTCTCAAGACAAAAGCGCACCGGATTTGAAGTAAATCGACAAGTCGTGACCGCGTCGTTTAATCATAAGCATCAAAGCTAATTAGACTAGGTCGCGAACCCCTGGGACCAGTAATGAAAATCACAACTGAACCTAGTTGCGCTGGAAAATTGCACTTGGCATCAAATTCTTCGATATTAACCGACGGCTCTCCTAGAACTGGTTGTCAACTCGCCACGAAATGGCAATTAGGTTTCACTTTGGGCAAAAACATCACTCGTGCATTACTTAACGCAGCGTATGAAGCCATTAGTTTATTGTATACAACTCCTTGCATAATAACACGGAAATGTTTGATTGAAGCGAGTTAATCATCAACGTACACATCGATCAAATTAATGACGTTTGCAATAAGGTAAGGACTAGCCGAGAGTCGCGAACACTATTCCCGAGGAGAAAACCGCCATCCCTTGGCCTTGCCGGACTTTAACAGAATGAGTAACAGCACTCTCGCAATTTACAACTAGCTCTATAATTACTTTCATATAAAGACAATATTGTTAAATCAAAGAAGGTCAGAGAGATCGGTCGCTATATTAATTCGCCGGGGGATCTGTTTACGATACTTATTATTCAATAATAAAACTGTCGACTGTGGAAAATTATATTGTTTCATTAGTTGTTGTTTGAAGTCACGTATAGCGAAAGCTTTAGATGTTGTTAAATCAATTCACCTCTGCTCCAGGGAATACTCAACGAAACCGTCTAATGACTTACGTTTGCAGTTTCGAGGTAAACCGTTTACTTGTTTTAATGGTGTATTTATAATGGAAATAGAAATTCTCTGTGCTTTACAGATGAATCAATTATAGCAATTGATTCATCTGTATGAGCGGGGTCTCAATTGCTCGTAGCTATCGTTTCAAATTTGTGTCCAACATTTTCAGTAATTTTAGTAAATCTTATGTCTTTCATACATACATTAGTTTAACTATAATGCTACAAACATTAGTGTTACTTTAGTGGCCTCAGTAAGTAAGAGCGTGCTTCTTGGCTTCGTCTTGGCGATATCCCCAGTGAACAATTGCTTCTAACAGGTTGTGGGTCAAACGTAAGTACGAGTAGGTACATGAGAAACATAAAGTACCAGCTTAAATGCATTCGCAGACACGCCGTTGTCATCGCCAACGATTTATGCACTCAGATTCTTCCCTGTAGGTCAGCAGAGCGCGGCGCGGGGCGGGAAGCGAGCCCCGAGCATCGCCTATTGACCCCCGCCAAAGACTACCTGCCTCAGCACTTCCCTCAGCATTGTTTACATACACCGCACTCACAACCCTATATAATTTGACCCTATCGTGCTCGGTCAACACTGTAATTTACACCATCTTCGCCGGTGTCATCGGCCTGGGCTTAAAATCAGATACCCGTTGCCTTAATATTCAACACATTATTGTATTATGAAGTGTCTTTTCTACAAACTGCTTTTGTAATGTTTACGATATTTTTGTAATAGGTATACAATTATTTCAATTGTCGATAATCATAACCAATAAAAGGTAAGAAATCTCATTATAAGCGGAAGCTACACTCCTAACGTTATTTGCGTAATCTTTAGATAGCCACCAATTGCTTATAAAAAAGGGGTCAACAAAGCTTCACCAAACATTGACCGCTCTGATATCGGGAAGTGAGCTTCATCTACGGCCCTCTCAACTTCTTCATCGGACGTGAAGCGCTTCTCAGGAACAAATTTCTTCAAATTTGGGAACACATCATGAGAATAGGGGGATAGCCTATAAAAATATAGATATAAATTTTTATGCTTTCCTTCATCATCGTATACCTACCGCTGGAGAACCCCTAATGTATGCCATAAGCATTATAAGCATTTCCCAGGAACTTCAGATATTTTATAAGTCTCGTAAAATTTTTGGGTAAGAGTATTTTACCGTCTTTCTAGTTTTAAAAAGTATTTGAAAATATCTGTTTTTTTTTTAATAACTTTTTGATTAATTTCTAAGGATGGTTAGTTAAAAAATTCTAAAAAATGTTTCACGGTAACACCATTGTCGTTTTTTTATATTTTTTGTTGTTTTCAGTTGCACGCGCTCAAAACCAGCCAAAAGCAACTGTTCACAAACTTCAAATAAAATGCGTTACAAATTAAATACAGTATGTAGGTATATTAGTTACCTTACTACATATTAAGAATCTCTTCAACGAAGACTCGCTTTCAAATGTAGGTAATAATATGATACATACAATAGTCCATATATCCACCGGCGCCCACTTCCCACGCAGGCTGAGTTGACCCTGGCTGGCTGGTGCGTACCTACCTATAGGTACCTCCCTGCTAACGTGCGCACAACACGACAATCCCTGTGTACTCCAGCTCAGTACAAGTCCACGCTAATGTCCCCGTTATCTGTCCGCTCCCACCAACCCTCCCACCCATCGCAACTTGCGACTTTAACCCTAAAAAAGGTCAACTTACCTACTTAGTTGAATCGGTCCAAATTAAAAATTTAGGAATAGATATTTTTTATATGAAACCGGATATTTTTTCATTTAAAATTTATTTTTTTATTTTAAAGAGTCTTAGGTGCAAGTACATAACAAGAAAGTACTTAGGTGAAAACGCGTTGAATAAAATTAATTTTGCAAATTTTTATTTCAGTACTTTTGCGTAAACTTCATAAAACGACCACTCCATTTGATGTTCATTGTGTTTCGTTGTTTGCATAAGGGATTTCACATGTCATTCTCACATTTCCTTATTCTTCATCCTATTCATAGGGATATTTCTGATCCGAATAGATACTTTATTTGATATTTTATCATCATTTAATTTTACTCCATCAAAATGAGAGCTAATATGGTGTTGACAAATGCATTATTTTTTCAAACAATATCTATTATCAAATCAAAAAAATTCAAATCTAAATCGCTTCTCCAAGTTTTTTTATTATTATTATCCTTTTGTATTTTGGGGCTTTCACCTTAGAAAGGTATGTCACCTCCATAAGATTTTAAATAAGTATCTACTTTTTTTACAATTCCACGGTGCCTACTAATTTGTTTCTTTTTAAATTTGACATAAACTTTGCCTGTATATTTACAACAGGCGCTTTGATAGTAGGTACTATTAAAGCTAATGAAATATTCGATCGAATCAAGTAAATGGAATAATATATTTACGGTATAAAATGCGAAACGGGAATTTTTTATTTATTTTGAAAATCATTAATGCAAAAAAATACATATTATGAAAGTGACTGTATTCCTAATATTCCTATTTCTTTTTGTTAAATTTTGTTTTCAGTAGCATGAAACGCATGGGTTAATTTTTAAATAGAGGTAACTATAAACTTTTAGCAAAAGTTAGGATACTTTTACTTAAAATCCAGCCTACGTAAGTATAATCTATAATATTGAAATTCACAAGAATAGCCTATTCATGAGAATTTCATAAGAATAATTTAATTTTGATATCACAACAAAGTCCTCTTATAGCTATTTCTGTTACAATGCAATGTTGTATGTTCGCACCAAGATTGTTATCATAGGAGAATCACGCTAACAAGTAAACGTGAACTGGCAATGGGAGTCGGGACCGTTGGTACCGAATTCAATACAGTGCGGAAGCGTTGTGACTGTAATCTGCCTGCACCGCGCCCGCAGATCGAGATATTTGCTTGTATGCAAATGGCTGCCCTTACCGTGCGACCGCGCCGCGAACAACCTGATGTGATAATACTGAACAGCCTCCATATAGAGTGATACGAACACAACAGATACACGTGTAGATAAGGACAATTGTCGGGCAAAACCTAATGCAACAAAAGGACAACCCGTAACATTGTCGAACTGATACTTCAATTTTACATTCCTATTCTATATGTATCTTACTCCTATTAAATTTTATCATCGTGTTTAGAAAATATTGTTATAAGTATTTAGGTATATTGTCTTCTTTTTATGGCATGATTATAAATTCAAAATTTAAGTCCCTTTATTGAATTTTGATTGTTGATGAAAGAAAATTTCGTTTTCAACAGTGAAAAAAATCTCAAATTGTACAAAAATGGTAAGTTACAAAAAATGTTTCAGAACTTTCAGAATGACTTTTTTGGCTAAGATTAAAATTTTGATTTGTAAATTAAGTAACTTAAATTTCCTGGGCTATTTTGTATTCAGTTTTTTATATATTTGAATTGGCTTGATTGTTCCACTCGGTGCTTATTAAGTAGATACCTAAACTGTAAACTTTGTTGATGATCTGATCTGAGATCTAATGAAAAGTTTGCACACATTGCTTTGAAATTTTAGTCATTTTTTCGTCACTTAGGTGCTTTAGTATTTTTGGACCTACTTCATTTTTTTATAAATATTTTATTTCAAACATCGGTTTTAAGTTGTTTATATTTAAGTATGACTGCAAAAGTACAAACGCTAATGCCTACTGACACTTCTCACATTTTCAATTTTAATTTCTATGGTTTAACATTGTTGTAAAAAATTATTTTCTTATAAACAGTTGGTGGGCAAGCTAAAGACATTTTTAAGAATTTTTGTCACCTAATTAGGGACCAAGGACGTTGTTATAACAGGACCGCTTACATGAAAAAAATTCATTTACGAAAATGAACTGAGCTTCAAGCCTATTAAAGCCTATTTTATATTTTATTTTCTACTGGTATCCTTTAGTGACATTACTGTAAATGTCCATGTATACTGAACCATCCGACTAACCCGCTTGGCAAAGGCTAGGAATTTTTTTATTGGTGTTTTATCGGTCAATTAAGAAAATATCGGTCCGGTAGACAACTCGCGGCTGCGTCATTATCAAATAAATTTTTGAAAATGTAAAATCAAATTTTTGAGGTCTTATTTATTTATGTAAATAATTGGCAGGCAGGCTGTCATCCCATTTTTCTGTAGATGACTTTATTTATAACTTAAAATATTTGTATGTTGTATAATACTCATAGACTCAGTTAAATGTAATGATCACACATGGTCGAAATAAAGTTTATTATTTTTATAATAGATAATAAACACTGAGCTATAGATAATTTCATTCAATAACCCTCTAGACCACAGACATAGATTAGTACTCTATACGGAAGCTTAAATCTCATAAAAACCAAGTTCTACTAAGTCTTTAAAAAAATTGTTTTCTATGTTAGTTTATAGTACTCTGTTTTCAATTGAGTACGTCATTGACAGAGATGTGATGTCTCATGTCATACGAAAAGATTGCTTTGATGTAATAAGTAATTATAATAAAAAATGGTGTCCTTTTACCAGCTGGCATGGAATTAATTTTCTAAGTTTCATACTTTACATAGGTACATCATTACTGATTACTTCGAACTTCGAACGTATTTGTGTGTAATGGCGACTGTGTTGGATTTAATTAGACACTATCAAAACTCTATAGATAAATATTTTAACAACAATGATCAAAAGGTACGACGTACAATATTAATTCCAATAATTAGTTATTAAGTACATCTCAATTTTTTTGCTAAACAGTTCCTTTTTTCATAATATTAAAATAAAATACATATTTACGCATGATGTACTGTACTTACTACGTACTCATCGAGATAATAGCCGTAAGCTTTGTTTATAGAAAAGATAAGTCTCACCCAAATAAATCAAAATGTCGTTTAGGTACATACCTACTTGAAATTTATATTTTTTTCGTAATTTTAATAGTGGTTAAATTTTAAGTAAAATAATAGTAAATAACTTAAATAAAATAACCTATATAAATAATTGTAAATGGATTATTATTACAAGACTTATCCACAATTACACTTGCAAGGTACCTACTTATAGTTACCTATAGCTGATTTCTTTCTTTTACTTTTTTATTTCTTACATACACAGAAAATATATGAGTTGTGCCATATGTGTCATATATTTATATTCATATGGGTGGTATGTTTATATAGGTTTTACCTTATCAAAATGTCTGTACTATTTGTAACATTTCATTGTTTTTTATTTAGGTTTTAAAATCTTTAACAAAATTGTATCACTTACCTGTAACGGTGCAACACCTTCAAGACACTGGTGTTGGGAGAACAGTGAATTCTCTCCGGAAAGACAGTGGTCAAGTGGGAACTGCCGCTCGATCCTTAGTGGCAAAATGGAAGTCTATGGTAGCAGCCGAAGAGAGTGACAATGATTCCGATTATAACAGCCAAGGTAATATTTAGTAATTATAATGTGAAATCTTATTTTTATTATTTCAATTTCAAGTTTTTATAACACAATCAAGATTATTGATAATTAACACTTCAA
The DNA here is from genome assembly GCA_947623395.1 of Synanthedon tipuliformis. Taxonomy (NCBI): domain Eukaryota; kingdom Metazoa; phylum Arthropoda; class Insecta; order Lepidoptera; family Sesiidae; genus Synanthedon; species Synanthedon tipuliformis. The sequence goes on along the minus strand of OX392417.1, from coordinate 5,679,904 downwards.
TAAAATAAATATAATGTTAAGATAGCCTTGTTGTTCAAGTTGCTTTAAAATAACTAGATTTTGTCCACTCATCCTTATTCTTAAGTAGACTTGAGAAAAAATATATAGTATACTTACTGTACATATAGTAGGACATCAAAATATCTTTACAAATATGATATTTGTCTCATTTTGCTCTTTCCAGCTACAGTGGATTATCGTGATAGTGGCAGAGGAGGTTGCGATGAGAATGTGGAAAAATCACGAGGTAACCCTGAACCATCGTTAAAATCTCAAGACAAGAGACAGTTGAAAACGGAAACATATAAGCACACAAATGGACACCACAACTCTGACAAAAGGAAATATCAAAGCAGTGAGGTTAGTTGATTCTGTGGCTTCGAATAGTGCTATATAAGGCAAGTGGCATTAAGTGGCAGTAACCACCACTCATCAGAAGGCCTGCTGTGATTCCAATCAATCCAATCCAAATAGCAAATCAAATCTACTTTACTTTCTCCATGATATGTGTTTATTATATTCTCCCAGTTTAGATATCTTAGTGTCATGCTGATCTCCAGATTCTATCAACAGTCATTCTTTACATTGTCATGAATTTTCAAGGTTGAAATAAATTAATCAATATTCATTAATGCTGTCCTGTAACATTAAATTGCCATCATATTTGTCACCTCTTTCTTATACTTCCATTATTACTGGGCCCCCTTTTGTGAGAAATTTTACCTTCTATGGGAGTAAGAGTATATGTAGTATGCAACTTTTTTTCTAGGAAGAAGAACCAGAACCAAAAAAAAGTAAATATTCCAGCTCTAGTGAAAATGATGACTATGTCAGAAATAAAGATAAAACGAATTCGCAAAGTGAAGATACTGACTATTCACACGATGACAATAGTGATGATGAATCGGGAAGTTCAGAAGAAGATGTTAAAGTTAAAATAGAAAAGGAATCTCCTCATGATAAAGCCACTTCAAGACATTCGTCGAGCTCCAACAACGAAGGTCATAAGTTGGAACGCTCAAGTTCAAAACACTCCACTGTCTCTTCTGACATGAAGTCTAAAAATGACAGTTCCGAGTCAAAGATAGATAAGAAGTCATCAACAAAGTCTAGCAGTTCTCATCACAAAAGTTCTAAGAAAGATAAAATAACTACAGACACAAAGCATAAATCTGAACAGAAGTCCACAGATAAAGATAAAAGACACAGAGATGAGAGTGCACATGGGAATAGTTCCAAAAAAGACAAATCACATCACATCGATAAACAAAAGGATCATTCAGACAAGCATTCAAGTAAAACAGAAAAACATTCAAGCTCTAGTCATTCTCATAAATCGGACAAACATAGTCAATCCTCAGAGAAGGAAACTGCTAATAGACATAAATCTAAGGATAAACATAGTTCCTCGAGTAAAGAAAAGTCAAATGAAAAGAGTAGTTCTAAAGATAGAAGTAGAGATATTCAAAAAGAGAAGCACTCATCGTCGAGTAGTTCTAAGTCAAGAGACGGTGGTAGCAAAGACAAGCACGGTAGTAGGAAAGAGAAGAGAATGGAAGATGGATCAAGTTCCTCAAAGAGCAGTAGTAAATCTAAAGAAATACCAAAGAAGAAAGCTCATATAAATAATGTAGAGAGCGACGATGGCATCGGCTGTGAATCTGGTTAGATGAATATTATTTTTTATAAAATGTCTTTTTTTCTTTTTAACAAATTCTTTATATGTTTATTAAATTGGTTTCAGGGGCAAGTTTTGCTGAAGCATTGGGAATGATTAGCCCCGTCAAAGCAAAAAAGAAATCTACCTTAAAGGATATGTCCTCACCAAAATTCAATGATGTAAGTTATGTGGTATAAAGTTAACTGAGCTGAGCATACTTGTCATGCTGAGCTCAGCAAAAAAAAAATAGAGATAGAATTTGTGCTATCATGTTCAATTTTTGTTTAGTTTGTATTGTATTGTTACGTGAATCACAATAATGAGGCGCGTAATCGTTGAGTGTTAAGCGCTCTTAAGTGGAGTACTGATGGGTTGCAGTTGAGTCCGAGCGCACTGCTGAGTCCGAGCGCGAAGCTGACGCCGCTGCCCGCGCTGGAGATCAGCGCGCTGCCCGACATCTCGCCCAACTACAAGCCGAGGCCGCCGCCGCGTCTGCTGCCGCAACTGCCCCACTTCAGCGACGACTCCATGAACCAAGTCATTTCCAACAAGAACCAAAGGTGTGTTATATATATAGTGCTCCCGGCTTCCTCGTTTATTACTCTTTCCTTCAGTGAAAGCAGTATCAAAATCAGTTGAACAGTCTCGAAGTCGATAGGTCGTTACATCAAGAGGTCTTGTTGATTGTTGATAGGAAGAGGTATCTCATTAGAAAGGGAAATATAATATTTTAGAAGAGAAATTTTTCTAAAATATTCAGGTACAATTTCTAATTACCACTTAAAATCTTACGCGAAATCTGAGACAGATTGATTGAAACTGCCCTCTTTTGAATCCCATTACCTATATGAAATAGCAGTTGTATATCTAAACATTAGGGATCAGCTTTTGTTAGGAATGTTCATAATTTAAGAATGTTGTAATTTTAGAAGAGTGTAAGTGAATGTGTATGTTGTTTTTGGAATACCTGTTTTACACGGATACAATATTTTTCTGCAAATTATATACACAAACTTGACTCATTTCCAAAATTAAAATCCAATGCCAGACAGACGCAGCCAGTGACTTGTTTTATAATAATAATATGTATGAAATTATATAGGAATAGATGATTTCAATTAAACTGTGTTTGTAATATGCGAATTTCACTTACTATTCTTTGGTGTGTTAAAAATGTTTTAACTAAGTATTACATTTTATCTGACTTTTTTCAAATGAAACTTTCAGAACTAAAGTGTACTCTGGTAATAAGGTGTACGGAAAGTTGCCCTCATTGTACGAGCTCTGTGTCACGATTCTACAGGAACATATTGATGGTGAGTTCACATTAAGTATTTATTTTGCCAAGAGGCATTAAGAAAATCGAATTTACTGTTTTACCCCTTTTCCAAATTCTCCTTACAAACTGCCCAAGCCTGCATAAAAAAGTTTTTACTTTAAAAAAAGATATGTAAGGTTGTAATGTTGCAAAGAAGGAACTCACGTAACAATAATACGTAACGATGACTTTTCAGCTCTCGAATTCACTGGCGGCGTACCGTACGAAATACTGAAACCTGTCGTGGACAAAGCGACTCCACAGCAACTGTTCAATCTCGAACATTTCAACCCCTACCTCATGGAGGACACCGATCACCTCTGGGAGAAGCACTGTCAGAGGCAATTTCGGAACAAGAAGCGAATGGAAATGGAGACCTGGCGGGAAATGTTTTTGGTAAGACGATTTCGTTATAAAACGCTGGAATAGTGGAATCATCTTTTACATCTTTAGTGATTACTAGTGACCCACTCCCTGCTTTGCCCGGAACCTTCCCTGTTTATCCCTATTTCCAATAAGTGAAAACCGAATTAATTTTTATATCTAAAGATTGAAAATTTAAACGTCTTTTTATGTATTTATGTAATTAAAGGCTTTTAAGAGTTAATTTTAAGAATATTCTCGATCACCCCAACTTCTCAAGACATTTATTGAATAGGATGTGAACGTCAGTTTCGTAGTTTTCCCGGTGCTCTAGCTCATAATATGATAAATGTTTAACTAACAGACTTTGGTATCGAATTTTTCAGAGGTGCCAAGAGGAACAGGAGCATAAATTGAAGTCGCTCACAACTAATATAAGAATTGCTCAAGAGGCGAAGAAAGCTCCAATAAAACAAACCAAAATGGCTTACGTCGACAGCGTTGTTAAGCCACCGAGGAATATCGCTAGAAAACAAGTAAGTGTATTGTTAATTTTACTAATACTACAATGGGATTATTAAAAATGATACAATTTAAAACTTAGTTTTTTGTAATCTTAAACTATAGTCTGGACCATATGGATTGTCAATAAATTTCATTGACTTGAGTTCGATGGGCACCGTTCGGGAAGCTCCGAGATATCTTGTCCACAATTCCTTAGTCAATCAAAAGTTTTCAACCAATGTCTGTTGCCAGTGGTGACATATAAGGCGCTGAAATGCGGTCTCTAACTTCCTCGCAAGGAAACTCACCGAGCTATGGCGAGGGCTCTGCTCGGAGTTACACTGCGAAATCGAATCAGAAATTAGGAGATCTGTAGACATACTAAAGTTACCGACATAATATGCAGTCGGATCAGTAATTTGAAGTGAAGTGGGCAGAACAAATATTACGGGAAAGCCTTAGACCGCTGGGACTGGAAAGTTCTCGAGTTGAAGCCACGGACCGAAAAAACAGCAACCTGATTAGGGCCGCAGGTTGACGGCTGCTTCTGACCGGTCCTAATGATGGGAGGTCTATGTCCAGTAGTGGATGCTAGTGTGTGTACATCTTAACAATATTAGTAAAAGGCCTTCAGTTTATGTGAGTGACGTGACGTGATTTGCAGGCGGTGCACGGGACAGCGCGCGCGGTGGCCGCGAGTCCGGCGGCGCGCGTCGCTTCGCTCGCAAGCGCTCCCAACGTGCTCAAGAGTGGCGCCTCGCGCTCCGCTTCGCTCGCTGCGCCCGCCACCCCCGTTTCGCTCGCTTCCCTCAACCGACCCAAAAAGGCGCCTCTCATGCAGAAAGCGCTGCAGTTCATGCGAGGACGTAAGCGATAATTATCTCAACGGAACCTCGTATACAACGCCATCATATATCATTTTAATATTATATTTGCTAGTTTATATGAGAAATTCGCTTCCGGTCCATTAAGAATCCCAAATTGTCTGTTTTTTATTTAAGCCACCTAACATCGAGTTTACCATCAGCATATCTGTCGACCTTAAATGTGCGGCTTACATTAAGAATTAAAAATTAAGTCAATTTGGCATTCAGTTGATTTAGGATTCAGTCGATTTAAAATTCAATCTATTTGGGATTCAGGTGTATTCACATTTCAGGCAATTTGGGATTTGGTTGTAATGGACCGGAAGCGAAATTCTTTATTTTATTATTGTGTTGTTTTGTACGTTTATTATGATGTTTAATTTAATTATGCTCACACTTAGTCAGTTCCCAGCATTGTTATAAAAGAAATATCAGCTTAGCGTCAGTTCACACCGAAACGCGTAGCAATACAATGTAGAATTAATTTACTAAACAAAAAAGTACGCAGTTCAGTGAGTACGCGAAAGTGGTGTCGGCGGCTTTAGATTTTTTTTTAAATTTATGTTAAAGCGTACAGACAGGCTGACGGTCTACTTGATGGTAGGTGGCTACCGTACCCTATAACAGAGTTAAGGCATGCGCCCAAACCATCATTCAACAGGCTCGTCAAAAATAGCTTCACGAGGCTTTGCGATACGCATCTTCGCGTCGCGTTTCGGTGTGAACTGACCCTTATACAGAAAGCTCAAATTAGGGTCAATATATGGTTGGTATCATTTGCCATATTTAATCCACACTTGCAAGCAAACAAATCTACTCTAAATGCAAGTGCAAAAGCGATAAATTATCATTCGGTAACCAAACTTTCTAAATATAATTTTCTCCATGATCAAATCTTTATATCAGTTCTTAACTGTTGTAAATAGTTAGATAGGTCGTTCTAAACTAGTGTTTTAACTTGCATACTTTACCACCCAATTCACGAGAATTTAATGTGTATAGTCATAATTTTACTTAATTGCAGTGATCTGTAATACTTCGTCTTTGTAAATACGAATCTTGAACATTTTTAGATGTTTAATTTTAACATAAACGTGACGCGTATGTTATTTCGTATATTAAATTTAAAAACACATTTAGTGTCCCGCTTAGAAAATAAATTTGGATGTTTATTTAGTGTGTAGGTAGACAAAGCAAGAGTGCCAAGACAAATGATAAAATTCTTTGCTTGCTTTCATTTTATTTTAAAACGTGTAAATTACATGATAGATCCATTTTCGTAATTGTTTTTTAATATGAAAAATTAGAATGTTTGTACACTCGTGACTCGCGATTTTTTTTTATTTTTTATTTTTTTGCCTGCTTGTGCATTCATATGAAACTTTTCAATTTCTGTAAAACATAAAAAAATAGTCGTTGCTGCCCTAGGTTCCTACACAACCTGCTAGTAAATTTAGTTGATTTTAGTCCTCATTGTACATTTAAATATAGCCTAGCTATAGCCTGGTTATGAAGGCTATTTTCAATATGTATTTCAAATCCCTTCTGCTACTCAAACTTATTTGTGATGTGAATTAGTGTCGTGCAAATCTTGTAAAATTTCTTGCAGATAATGTCCATTTAAAAAAAAATATACTTAGGTAATTGAGATTTATGTGGTCGTAGGAGTTGTTAAAGGGGTCGTTCGATTGCTATGAGAGTCAACGCGAAAGTTAGAAAAGAGGTGCTGTTTAAAATGCTCCTTTGTACAGTCGGCATCATATAAGTAGCAGGCACGATGTTCACATATTTTATTTAAAACACCCTAAGTGATAAGTATATTCATACAACGCTATAATTACAACGGCAAATACTCAATTTCCTTCGAAACGCTACTGGAGGATATAGGAAAAGATAATGGGTACTCACGGTTCAATTCGGTGTTTTTTGAGCACAATATTCACAATAATTTCGGAGAGCAATTTCGAGCGCGCGCGCCGGCCGGCGGTCAATTTTTTGAACTGTCAGTTTTCTTTTTGACGTCACGCGATGTTGCCAGCATCGCGTGAACATCCTGGGGCGGGGGGATGGCAAGGCACATCCCTAATCCTGAGTGAGTGGGCTGAGCGGAAATCGTGCAATCTTGAGCACAGGTCTCCTTAATGTTCCGTACTGAGTGTCAATATCCACCACCCTCACGATGCCATCCTTCCCTGGTAGGAGGCGCGTGATTCTTCCTCTCCTCCATTGGAGCGGGGGGAGATTGTCTTCCTTAATGAGCACGAGTTCACCGAGTTGAGGAGGAAGGGTGGAGGAAGAAAACCATTTTGAGCGGGTTTGGAGTGTATGGAGGTAGGATCTGGTCCACATGGTCCAAAATCTTTGCGACATGGCCTGAACGAGCTGAAATCGCTTGAGAGCTGATAATGGCCTGTCATCAAATGATGATTCAGGCAAGGCAGTGAGCGGACGGCCAATTATAAAATGACCGGGGGTCAATGTGCTGAAATCTGAAGGATCTGAAGAGAGCGGGCAGAGAGGTCTTGAGTTGAGTACGGCCTCAATTCGGGTGAGGATCGTTGCAAACTCCTCAAATGTCAAGTGCTGATCTCCAACTACGCGATAGAAAAGTTGTTTTGCACTTTTTATTGCTACCTCGTGCAAGCCACCGAACCAGGGTCCAGTGGGCGGATTTAGTAACCAAGTAACGTGCTGAGTCGCGAGCGTATGGGTGATTGCATCGTTGTTTAATTTCAAAAACTTACTAATTTCTTTGAGCTGATTATTAGCACCAACGAAGTTGGTACCACAATCTGAGCGGATAAGAACGGGAGTACCACGGCGTGAAACAAATCTCTGCAATGCAGCGAGGAATGCTTCTGTGCTGAGTGAGGAGACGGGCTCTAAATGAACCGCCTTCGTTGAAAGGCAAACACACACACAGAACCATGCCTTCAAGAGTTTTGCATTCCTTAAAGTGCTAGATTTTACAAAAAACGGGCCGGCAAAATCAATTGATACTTGACTAAACACGGGCTGAGGTGTAACCCGATCTGTGGGCAGATCGGCCATGACAGGAGGCCTGAGCTGAGGTCGACAACGAAAACATTTTATACATTTGAAAACGCAGTGTCTTATTACGCGTCGAGCTGATAGTATCCAGAACTGTTGTCGTAGTATTGCGTGTAATGTGTCAGCGCCGGGATGGCAGTGTATTCTGTGGTAGTGGTTAATGATGAGATGTACTAGTGGACTTGAGCTGGGGAGTATGAGCGGGTGCTGTGCGTTATAATTAATAACAGCATTTGAAAGTCGACCTCCAACTCTGAGCAGATCATCCTTTATGAAGGGTGAGAGACGTTGGAGGCGTGATGTGCAGATTTTACCAGTTTGGAGACGATGAATATCCTCTGCAAACTCATTGTGCTGAACGGACCGAACCCAAAAGAGAAAAGCTTCATTACGTTCGCTAGCTGTCAAGGGGCCGGAGCGTCGTTCAACGCGTTTGTGCTGACAATTGAAAGTGAAACGTCTGATACAAGCCGTAACACCAATGAGCTTATCTAAAGAGCTGAAACTTGTTAGAAGATCAGTGTCCAAATCAGGGACTGCTATGTGGGCCATCGCCTTCTTGGGCTTAAGGCCTGGAAGAGCTTCATGGAGTGAAGCATGTGGCATTTTTGGCCATGAGTCGGGAGGCTCCTCGAGCCATCCAGGTGACCACCAAAGGTCATGGGCTGATAGTGATTGTGCTGATATTCCCCTACTTGCGCAGTCTGCAGGGTTGAGCTGTGATGGAACATGTCTCCATGTGAGACTGGGTGAGCTGGTTGTAATTTTTGCCACTCGGTGGGATTCAAACACTTGAAGTTGGTGAGGTGGGGTCTTTAGCCATGCAAGCACTATAGTGCTATCGGACCAACATACGTGTTGTGTGATGGACATGGCTGCGGAGAGCTGAGCTGAGACACGTGCCATGAGTTGAGCTAAGAGAGTTGCCGCTGATAGCTCCAACTTGGGAATCGTGAGTGGTTTCCTTATGGGTGCGACCTTCGACTTGGCGATAATGAGACGTATACTGGCTTGCTCATTTATATTATTCTCACGAAGGTACACAACGGCTGCATAACCTGCTTCTGAGGCGTCTGCGAACCCGTGAAGAGTGTACACGGAAGTGAGCTTGTGTGGGCTGATGTGCCGAGGAATGTGAATTTCCGAAATTTGAGGAAGATCGGCTAAGATTTCATGCCATTCCTTCTGAACGTCATCAGGAGTGGGATCATCCCATCCCAGTTTGAGAAGCCATAACTTCTGGTGGAGGAGTTTAGCGCGCATGATGACAGGGGTTAGCCAACCGTTGGGGTCATAAAGTGATGCTATTGTGCTGAGAATGGTTCTCTTTGTGATGCTTTCTATCGAGGGGAGAGAAATCCGATATGTGAATTCATCCGATTGTGGAATCCATTGAACTCCTAGTATTTTAATGCAGTTGGAATCTGGGCTGAAGTTGAAATCTTTTGGCATGTCACATTGATTTTCTGGAAATTGTGCGAGCAATTCGGGCGTGTTAGAAGTCCATTTGCTGAGCTGAAAGCCTCCTAGAGCTAGTAAGTCAATTAACTCATTTTGAAGTGCCTGAGCTGATTCTATTGAGTCATGACCACAGAGTATGTCGTCAACAAATATGGATTTTCGTAGTACATAAGCTGCTGCGGGATAGCGACCTCCTTCATCCTCAGCTAATTGGTGTAAAGTGCGGATCGCATGATAAGGGCTTGACCGTAAGCCATATGTGACCGTATTTAGGCTGTAAGTCAGTAAGGGATGGTCTGGAGATGAACGCCATAGTATGAGCTGAAAACGTCTGTGGTCTGGATGCATGTTAATATTTCGAAACATCATGCGAATATCCGTGCTGAAAACTACAGGGTGAGTTCTAAAACTCATGATAATGTCGACAATGTCCTGCTGAAGAGCTGGACCTGTATGTAAACATTCGTTGAGGCTGATACCATTTGAGCTCCTACAGCTACCGTCGAAGACTGTGCGGAGTTTAGAAGATCCGGACTTAAATATGCCGTGATGCGGAATATAAAAGTGGGGCTGATGAGCAAAGGTGCTGGGGTGACATAATGACATATGTCCTAATTTAATGTATTCTGCCATAAATTCATTGTATTTTGTGCGGAGGGGCGGGTTTGATATAAGCTTCCTTTCCAGATTAAGGAATCTGCGCAATGCAATAGCGTGAGTAGCTCCCAACGTCGGAGCATTTTCGAGAAAGGGCAGAGTGACCATATATCGGCCAGTTGTATCACGAGTTGTGGTTGAGCGGAATATTGCCTCACACTGTTCATGCAAAGGGCTGGTGTGTATGTGAGACTCTGGTTCCTCTGACTCCCAGAACCTTTCAATATTTCTAAGAATATCATGGTTTGGTGCGTCAGGCTGCGAGCTGATAACATGTGCGGAGTTTACTTGATGCGAACGAGCTGAATATATGCTTTGAATGGGTCCTATTAATGCGAAATCAAATATCGTGCCGAAGGCTATTGGCCTGCCGGGGCCTAGGGAAACCTTGGCACCATCTAAAACTTGCCCTAAGACGTCTGATCCTAACAAAAGGTCAATTTGAGCTGGTGTGTAGTATTCCTCGTCGGACAAGGGGACCCTTTTTTGACTTGCGACATGCGCAAGGTCCGGAACTTTTTGCAAGGGTAAGAATCCAGTTACGTTTTTTAAAATGTGAGCTGAAGTTGTAATTTCAGGTGTGTGTCTCTGAATGGGCCTACATACTATATTAATACATCCCATTGAATTTTGTGCGTGCTGATTTCCTATACCTGATATATTTAAAGAGGTTTTTATTGGTGGTATTTTTAAAATTTGAGCCATGCGGTGAGTTATGAGAGTGAGCATGCTGCCACAATCTAACAATGCTCTTGCTTTGTGAAACTGACCATGTATATCCGCTATCTCTAATAAAACTGTTGGCAATAAAATTTGTGTATTTGAGCTGATTGCTTTATGCTGTGCTGAGTTATCATAAACATTATGTGCTGATGTGTCTGAATTGTGCTGAGAATGAGATAAATTTGAATGGGCTGAAATTGGTTCGGGATGTTCGGCTATTGCAGGAAGTAGTCACAATGGGTCACCGCGAGAGCGACCTCTATTTGGTGAACGAGACTGATCACGTTGACTTTGAGAACCGTGAGCATTATGAGAAACATGAGCTGATGGGTGTAGTCGAGCTTGAGCTGACCGTCGTTGGGGCTGATCACGTGATTCGGGCTGATGATGATGTGCTGGTGAGATAGCTCTAGGGCGGTGAAGAGAAGTGTGGTGGTTTTCACTGCCACACTCCTTACAAGCTTTAGACGATTTGCATTCGTTTTGGAAATGAGGGCCGAGACAACGACGACAACGATCATGGGAGTTTATGAAGTCCCAACGATCTTGAACGGGTTGATTTCCATATTTGGAACAAGCTATAAGCCTGTGACCTTTTGCCCGGCAATATGGACAATAAAAGTTTGAAGGTGAGGCGGGACGCGTGGTTTGAGCTGAATACACAGGAGAGTACCTGCGGGTGGGAATTTGGTCTTGGTGGTGGGGTTGTGATTGTCTTCGTGAAAAATTTGGGTTGGTATGAGCTGATTTGTTTTGTATAACGAACTGGTTGGGCTGCGCAGTTCTCTCAGTTTCTACGCAGCGTGCGTGTTCTTCGAGGAATATTATCAAGTTCTTTAATGTGGGCAGAACTTGAGAAGAGCCGTGTTTACGCTCAAAGAGTGTTCGTAACTCCCCCTTCAACTTCCTAACAACTATGGAAACGAATACATAGTCATTTTGCATGGGCAGATCTAGATTGTTCAGTGCGCATTGAGCCGAGACGAGTGGTGTCAAAAATAATGAGCGGATCTCTGAGCGGGCCGTTATGTTGGGCAGACCCAGAATTATGTCTACAAACCGGTCTATGAGCACTCTTCTGTTTTCATAGCGCTTGGTGAGTATGTCTAAAGCTACAGTGTAGTTTTCATTGGTTATTTTAAGGTGAGACACCATGCTGAGCGCCTCGCCTGTAAGACTAGAGAGCAGATAGTGTAGCTTGACAGCATCCGTCAGTTGAGCAACGTCATTGGTCAAACTTCTAAAGATTGTTATGAACGAGGGCCAATCTTCAATTTTTGAGCTGAATTTGGGCATTTCTATCTTGGGCAGAACCGCTGTTTGTGTAGTGGGAGCATGTGATGTGTGAGCTGATGATGAGGTAGAGGGCTGATTGTTAGCTTCTATTATTGTGCTGATTCGCTTGTTTATGATTATTAATTTAATATAAGCCTCGGAGGCCCTGTCATGGTTTTCTGTATAATATGCCACCGCTTTGTCTTCTATACCATCATCATCCAGGATTTCATAAAATACCTCATCCAGTTTCCGTTTCCAATCCTCTAATTTAGAGAAACGAGCAACAAATTCATCGGTGACCAAATTTTTGTCATCGACCTTCAACTCAACCCCAATGCCATGTGTCTGTTGTATGTTTTTGAATGCCTCTCTAAATTTAGCCGCTTGAGATCTAGTTGGCATTTTGTGTTTTTAAAGTTACTATGTACAGAATTAAGAAAAAAAAGAAAAAAGACAAAAAAAAATTAAAACGAAATATCACTATATACAAAAACTTATTATTATAATTTTTTTTTTTTTTAACACTTGTGTTTGTTACTATACAAGTTAATTGCCTGACAATGTCTTCAAAGAGCTGATTTGTCTAGCTGAGCTGATATGAACACTTAAACAAAATATAAAAGTTAACTATTGCTAGTAAAACATATGACCTCCGACTCTGTCAATATGTATGCGCTGATAAAACTTAAAATTTACAAATTTTAACTAAAGCAGGTGTGCCAGGTATATTATTATTGTCTTCAAGGTAAAGTCTGAGTGTATACTTTCATGTTCAAAAGAGAAAAATTGAGAATTAAAAAATATCAACAGGCAAACCCACATACAAGTTATTGTATGCCGCTTGTGTAAATTATATAAATGTAAATTTAAATTATATAAATTATATAAATGTGAGCCGAATGCAAGCAAAATGATAAGTAATAAATAAATCCTGTTTAGTTATGAACAAGACTCAAATATAGCATTAATGCTTACAATAAAAAAAATTAAAAAAATAGTCAAATTTATAACTACACAATTGATGAGTATGTGCTGATTTAAACTATATTTGGTATTTAAATCTTCAAAATAATAAGATTTAAACAATAATGAAAGTGCTGATAAGTGCTGATACTAACTAATATAAAGTGTAAATAGTTTAAATAGATTGTGCAGTTACAACCGGCAAAAAAAAAACCAATTGTGCTTACATGAGCCTATTAATATATATTTTCTATTGTGTTTTATATTGTATCCTATCTAATCTTATTTTATTTACCAATGACAAGTTGAATTATGTTCTATATTGAAGTAAATTATGCAAATTACTAATTTACTTATTATGATGAGCGGAGTGGGTACATAAGTATAACATAAGTATATGGAAATATTCTTTTTTTTTTTTTTTTTTTTTTTTTTCAAACAATATAACAACGATGCAATCACTATTATACAAATTGTAATTTTGTATATACGTATTCACGAGCTGAGATCAATCAATAATTATAATTATAAATCGGATATTATTTCAAATGTAGGTAGGTACTCAGTGGCGAGCGAAACGTGGACAATGGGCTGATTTTTCTAAGGGCTGATTCAAAGGCAAGGAGGACCAAAAGATGGAGGATATAGGAAAAGATAATGGGTACTCACGGTTCAATTCGGTGTTTTTTGAGCACAATATTCACAATAATTTCGGAGAGCAATTTCGAGCGCGCGCGCCGGCCGGCGGTCAATTTTTTGAACTGTCAGTTTTCTTTTTGACGTCACGCGATGTTGCCAGCATCGCGTGAACAGCTACTAATATTGTACGTAACAACCGCAACCCAAAGTATAATGTAGATCTAACCATAGATGAATGATTGGTCTCGCTGCGCTCGACTAGATACCACCGTTGTACTTGTGAAATGCGGCAAAAAATACTACGCCGAATCCGGCGGACCCGAACCAGTCATACTGCAAACTGTCTGTGATGTGTACACGCCAAATGTTTTATTAAATTTTGAGCATAATAAAATGCCAGTTTGCGTAGTGAAACTGTGTAAAAATATAATAAAACTGTATAAAAAATATAATAAAACTGTGTAAAAAGTGACGATGTTTTACACACACTACAATAAAAAGTTGCCGCATTCACGAAGCTATCGCTTTTGTATAGCGCTCTATCTAGTCGAGCGTAGCGAGACCAATCAATTATCTTTAGATCTAACATAGAAAATTAACTTTATCGCAAAAGTCACAGTTTGGAATTGTGACTACAATAAGCGTGAAAAACAATACCAAAAAACTATACTATATGACGCTGACTGTATAGTACAGTGTGAAAATTGTAATCATCTCAATTTTAGTCATAAAAATTAATTATAATTAATACTTAGATTTGCATATGAATCTATAGTATATATTTCGTGGTCCTCAAAAATGTTAAAAATAAATTACTTATATAACGTAGTTTTATAATTGAAAGGATATGGAATGGTACCAAAAGATTCGGGTTGCTGTGATATGATGGAAATAAAACATTTACTTAAAGTGATGTGGGTAAAAATGTATTTATTATATACCTATGTGTTTAGTGAGTATATATTTACATGTTAAATTTACAATTATTATAATTCATTCATTAATTCTCTCCAGAGTGTGAAAATAAAATAATAATAGCCATCCACACCATAAATATATGCAATAGTATTTTTATGCAAGAATTAAATTTATGAACATAAAATGCCATTGTGTGTTAGTTCACATAATATTGATTAATTAAATAATACAAAATCTTACAAAATACTTCTGGGATAGATGACCTGTTTTATGATAATGACGCATTTTAAAAGTAGACTTCAATAGGCACGTCATACAAATCGTTTTATACTAGTTATATTACTATGACTAGAATGTAGACTAGAATTAGTTGAGTAAATTATTTTTTAGTCTTGATTATAATTATAATTTTACTGAGATAAAATTTAATACTGAGATAATAAATGTTTGTTGTGTATAATTACAGATTAGTAAAAATCATATAAGTTTAATATGTCTGTCTATATTAATTATTACTTATTAGTATGAATGAAAGATTTGAGCGAGTGAATACTTGAAAAAACATTTCAATACTTTGATATGTTAATATTGATTGTATAACAGTTATACTATAACTTATTTCTCAAATCATATAAAAGCCATTTTAAACTGAACTGTGAATGTTGGTTACTTTGTGAAGTTTAAACATTGTATTTTTTTATATGTAATGACTGTAAAATTAAACTTAAAATAAATAAATAAATAAGCATCACACAATTGTTGTGGTTTAATTGAATCACCACCCAATTGATAAATAATACAAATAAAATTACCTTTTCTTAATACAAAACAACATCAATATTTCTAAATTTCGATTTCAACTGCTTCTCATAGTCTGTATGAATGATCCTTCGACATTGGTATAAAGCCAGAAAATTTAAATTTATATAATATTCAGATATTATATCGACAATTACAGGTGAAACATTTCTTATTCGAGATAGACTTAAAGCCTGCAATTTAACAAAAGAAGGACTTTTGAATGTCAAATGCAACGCTTTCTCACTAAAGTTTTCATTGTTCCAAATCTGCAATAGCTGTATTTGTTTCAAATTTCTTAAAGCCAATAGTCCAGCATCAGTCAGATTTTCACATCTTCTTATGGCTAGATCTTGTAATAACTTACATTGTGACATCAAATGCAAACAATCATCATCAACTGCATGACCACCGTAAATGTGAAAAGTTTGTAATATTTTCTGTTTGTTTCTTAGTATCTCCTTAATAAATTCAACATTTAAATGTTGTATTTTCTCTATTAATATATGACATAAATTATTGCATTTCAATAATGTATTGCAATTGAATAAACTAAGACCAAAGTCGGATAAAGATAAAGTATTGAGTTTTTTAAATCAATTTTCTGCAACTTAGTCCATTGTTCTAAATCAACTTCAAACTCCTTTCCAATACGACACATGATTAGCTCTATAGATATTAGGTTAACACATTTCTTCATTATTGATTGTAACAATGGATAACTGTATACATATCGGATCTTCAGTCTGCTTATAAATTCACCATGTGTGTTTATTATTTGCAGGATCTTTTCACTCTCTTCCTCCTGTCCTGGCTTTCCCGAATATATTATGAGGAAATTTTTCCACAGAATAATGTCCCGTGTTAATTTTTTCCATCTTGTACAAACCCCTTCGCATACCAGTAATGTTTCTACTGGCAAGTATTTAAAAATATTTTGTATAAGCTCATTTGGAAGGATGTTGATAAGACCGATTCCTTCGTCTTCTTGTATTGACATCTTTGTTCTGAAATGATAATATGTAGGACCTGTAAAAATATACTTAATTTTTTTATCAAAGCCTATTTCCTATCCCTTATCCTACTATGGTCGAGAGCGCACTTGCAGCACCTGTAGCGATGCTTATGTTATAGGCGACAGAAGTCACCTACCATCAAGTGAACTGTCCGCCACTGTCGACCTTAAGATCAAAAAAAGGATGATATATCAGGAAATAGTATTTAAATGGAACATTGTACAAATTTTACTTTTACACAGTTTAAGTAACCCAATAAGTTGAATATTCAGTAAATATAGAACATTAACAGCATAAGTAAATTAAAAGCTTACCTTTGTTTTAAAACTTGTTTAAATTTGATCGAATACAAAATTGCGTAGTATGTGTTTAAAATTGCAAATCATTTTTATATGCATAACTATGTACGCAGTTATTTAAAAATATTCGTCTATTCAACTCAACTACGCACTTACTACACATTATATTAGATATAATTTACGAACAAACTGTCAAACCATATTCACATAATAAAACTAAATTTACTTTATAGATAGATTACATATAGATATAATATAAAAAAATAAATAAGAATAAAGAATATGTACAAATGTACAAATTGTTGTTGTATGGTGAGCTGCACTGTGAGCTGTGACAGTGTGACACTGACAGTTTGTTTTGACTTGGGAGTATATAGTGTTCTGTGGAATAATTCTGATTTGTGAAGTGATGTGCCATAGATCGGTTGTATGCACGGCTGGTAATCTTCAAGGAAAATTCACTAGACATAGGAATTTTATAGCCTGTGGTAATAGCAAAATAGAACATGACATTTCGCCTCCCCTCTCATCGCCTTGATTGCCTTATAGCGATCTGTACTAAGAGAGGAAGCCATTTTGTTTTGTAAGGTCATTGTTGTTTATATTGTTGCGTCGATTAATTTTTGCCTTTTTATATATCTACTAATTTATTAATAACAATCTTTGAATACATTTATTATATTAAGTATGTATTATAAGTGCTGTGTGCCAGAAAATTTAAGTTCGTGACAGGACTCAGTGGATGTGCAGTGTTATATTGTAATGAGTTTATCGCACACTTTGTTAGTACGGGCGTTATTTTTCTATTTATTTCTATTCTAGTTTCTATTTAAGTCGTATATTAAGTCCATGTTCTGTTTGTCTATATGCTAAAAAATAAATATGTACGCATTATTTACTGTGTTTTAATTGTGATGATATTTCCTTACTTAAAAATAAATTCAAGGACTAATAGCCCGTAAAAAAACAAAGGGGTGAGAGGCTGAGAGGGGCGGGGAAGTCAAATGTTCTATTTTGCTATGACCAATCAGGTGAAATTAAAGTACTCGAGCTCATGTCCAGCGCATTTGTACTGCAGATTTCCGTCTGATACGTTAGTATCTACTATTTAGTTTGTGGTTGTATGTAATACTACTATGCTACTATGTGATGTGCAGTATTATATAGTATTAAGGGATTCACAAAGGCGAATGACATTGACAATTTGACCTTCACCGATATGACCTTTAGAATGTTTATATATATGATACTAATTTCACATGAAAAACACAAACGTAATCCACACCTCAACGCAGTCACTGAGACACTGTAGCTCCATATATTTAGATTTCCGAGGCGGCGGAAACAATTCAACAGGCCCGACAAATGTGGTTTTTTGTTTTCATTAAAACAACATTAAAAAAAAATAAAAAAATCAATAAATTTTTTTTAAATGACTGACATTATTCGGTGTAGGAATCATTTGCGCGCAATAAACCGTTTTCGCAACAAATTTCAATATAAGTGAAATTCTTCTTATGTTCTAACTTTTATTGTGGGGTTTCTACTACTTTGATTGAATTTATAAACAATATAATTTGTTCTTCACATGTTTAAGTATAACATATATTTTTTTTCAAACCAATTGGATTGACAGTTTCTTCTAACATATTTTTTTTTAAATGCAAATTTTTAGGATTGGCGTGTGTTTACACCTTAATCAGTCTGCCATACGTACGCGAAATCTCGTACCGCTACGAGATTTACAGTGTCTGTACGAACTAACTTAAAAAGTGATAAGGCGCTAGTGTAGCATTGGTGTTTGATATGGTTAAGTAATATAATATCTACAGGTCAGTGGATATTGAAGTAAGGGCAACAAACGAATGTTTTCTTTGAAGTAAGGTAATTACTGATTAACAAATATTTGTTATTGCTGACATAGCTCCTTAGCTATAGCACAAATTGATTACATACTATCAAAATATTTAGTGAGGATAGTTAAGCTTTCTTTACCGTTATTTACCTACGTAGTAGCTATACTCAACGTGTGGCCCGCGGGCCGCGGTAAACAAGAACATAAACATTTTTGTTAAAACTTCTTTTTTTTTTTTCATTAATACATCGTTAACTTGGGATTACGTTTAATTAATAAGACCTAAATAATTTTAGTTTGCGGTCCTCGATAAATAGACTGAAACGTGTTTGTGGCCCCTATAAAAAAAGGTTGAGTTTATACTCAACCTTTTTTGACCTATACCTATCATCGATTCGTAATTAGATTTTCAAAAATTTACTAATTTGACAAAGCAAGCAACTACTTTAGAGGATACTAAAACACCGCAAAAATGATTTTTTTATTTTACTTTATTGTTTGAAATGATTGTAATTCCTAATCACTCTAAAGAGTAATTTGGAACGCACGTTTATCTAGAACACAATATTTTGGAACGTGACCAATTACGTGTCTAAAAGCGCTGTCATTATTTTGTTCTTGATGTTGTCATTCTCGGTATAAGGCCAATATAAGGCGAATTCAGGTTGAGTTGATATGGTTTTTGTCCGGTCCTGATATCAAATTGCAGATAGAAAAATGTTATTAATGCCCATCATTATCCCTATCTTCGCTGCATTAATAGATGGTATACTATCAAAAAGCGTTGAATTAACGTTTGAACTACCCGACAACGCTATGCAATGTTTTTATGAAGAAATAGAAAAGGATACTTCTGCCTCTTTAGAATATCAGGTACCTATAAAATAATATTGTTGTTTTATTGCGCTGTCAGATATTAATTTAACGCAACCACAGTAAAAATCTTTTAATAGATATTATACATTAAAACTGCTTGTAGTAAAAAGCTATTATAACCTATTTTTTTTTTTATTCTAAATCTATATAAATAAAAATCTAATGTAACATGTATGACGGAGCATCACTTAAGAACGGAACGCCCGTTTTTATTTTAATTTTTTTCGTTAATATGTATCAAAGAAATTTTTTGTAAGTTATAAATTTGGATGGAATTTCTATATGAAAGAGCAAGGACTGTGGTCCACGGTCCTTGAATCATATCATCATGCTATGAATTTATTTCTATTCAGGTAATTACTGGTGGACAGTATGACGTAGATGTAAAAGTAGAAGGTCCTAATAAACAAATATTATATCAACAACAAAAGAGACAATATGATTCACATCAATTTACTGCTCAAAAAACAGGTGTGTAATTTTGGTAACTGTCATGAGTGTCTTCAGTGTAGCTTCAGAATAGTTTCAAAGTAAATATTTATCTAAAATTTGCAGGTGTATACAAGGTCTGCTTTAGCAATGAGTTCAGTACATTCACACATAAAATTGTTTACATGGAGTTAAATGTTGGACCTGAACAACAACTTCCTGGAGTTGGTGAACATCCAACAGTGCTTACACAGGTAAAACTTTTCACAAAAATCAAACAAAATAATAATATTATATTGGAAAACCAATGTAAACTTTCATATGAGGCTATATAAACTGATACAGACATAAAAATAAATAAGTAGATAGCTATAATTAGATTTCAATTTTGCAATTTTTCAGCTGGAGACAAATTCTGAAGAAATTCACTCTAATTTAAACAAAATCATTGATCATCAGACTCACCATAGATTAAGAGAAGCACAAGGTCGCAAAAGAGCAGAAGATTTGAACGAGAGAGTGTTTTGGTGGTCTATGGGTGAAACTTTGGCTATAGTATGTGTTGCATTTGCTCAGGTCATGATATTGAAGAACTTCTTCAGTGATAGACCTACTTTATACCAACGATTGTAGATTTAGAAAAATAAATAGAATATTAAAGTATTTATGTTATTATTTACCTTCTTTATATTTTAAGTGTTGTAATGTACACTACTGCAATTTAATATGTTCTTATTGATTGTTTTGTAATTTGTATTAATTATTTAATTATATTATTAATTATTCAGACTAATTATTTAATGGTCTATTAATTTAATGATACTACATTAATTTATTCTTAACTAGCCCACCCAGCTAGGTCTAGTGCTTTAAAGCTCAGTGACACAGAAGAATTATAGATATTTTAGCTTTCCTTAAAGAATATTATTTAAGTTGGAAATCGCAACACATATCTCAATTACCTTACCTTATCCAACCTTAATAACAAAAAGTGTTGTGTAAATGAACTAACTTACATTACCATCTGTTAGTAACTTATAACATTTACAACCCTTTGTCCAATAAAAAAAAATTAGGTCATTAATATTTATTACCTACTAAATTCTGTAGATAGGACAAATTGTCAAACTAAATCTAATATAACTGCTTTTCTTTAAGTGCCTATTTTTTGCAAATGAGTTTTATTTAACAGTTTTGAAAAACATTTGTTTACACCATATAATAAGGGTATTATTTTTTATTATTAAAAAGTAAAACAAAAATAGTATAAAAATATATTTATTTTCTAAACATAAAATTTGAATGGTTAGAATAATATATTTATTCAATTGAAAGTGTGAAAAGCCATGATTTCAATACAAATATTATATTTTCAAGGGTCTCTATTTTTTGTGTTACAAATTAGAACAACACAAGCAATGCAAACACACCATTGACTAAAGCGCAGGGATACATAATAAGGGGCCTTTGCTCAGAGTCTCCGGACATGGTTACAAAAAGTCTGCTTGCTGACAAAGCAGACCACATAACTGCTACTGCAGATAAGGTCAGGCCCACTGTACCTTGCAGGCTTATAAAAATACCTAATCCAGCCAATACGACCATTGGCAACATGCAGTAACCTAACACACTGGCAACACTAAATACTGTAAATACACCTTCCGAACGACTCATTAGAGACAACAAAAAATACATTAGAATAACAGACATTACAGAGAGACCATAAACATAGCCAAAGTGTGATTTATTACCAGAGAGGAAGAGACATATAGCTAATGCTAAACAAAAAGCAATAGGGCCCGCAAGATCTGTATCTTTTAACAAAAAATTCGCATCATCAGCTTTCGATTGGCCATGGAAAGGATTTAGAACTGCTAAAGTTTTCTCTAATATTCGGTCTGGATATATTTCCAGTTCATCTAATAGTGGAGGTTCATCAAATTCATTTGCTTCGGGAATAGCATCTTCCGGTAAAGGTGCCGGAGTGAATATGTTTGGATTGTAGTACTGGTTGTTGTTGGCGGGATATGAACCATGTCCCTGATCGTATGAGTAATTCTGTTGATCCGTTGAAAAAGTTTGGAAATCTAAAAACAAAAAGAAATATTTCAATTAAAATAAGGATATTCTAGGTACATGTTAAATGAAAATTTTATATTTAATCGTAGGTACCAACCTAAAGTCTGGCTTGCTTCTCCAAAAGTATTAGACGTATTGTATGAAAAATTTTGATTGTTAGATTGGTTTGGCCAAGAATAATCGTTTGGATTGTTGAAATTAGCCATTACCTATAAGTATAGAATAAGTTTTGTTTAGAATGTAACTTCTTTATGTGTTCACTATTATAATAACCAGTTGACCCAGTTGTAAATGTCTAATCTTGTTTTGACACCACAATTAATCAATTAACACATTAAAACAATAGCATTAATGTAAATAAATTATGAATTTATGACTTATTTTATTTCCCTAATTCCACGTCTTTTCCCCTTGGGTTGTGGTTGCAGTGTTGCCGTTTTATAATTGAGAAATATGCTAACTTTTTCCCAAAAAAAGAACTTTTTAATGGAAGTTTTTAAAGTTTTTATTATTAATCATTAAAGGAGAACACGATCCAAATATTAATAATATAATCAAAATCGAAGAATATTTGTAAATTTTCTTCGTCTAAAGGAATTTTCCTTCAACTACCGATGCCAATGTCGAACTCCTTGGGGCCTAGACAAGTTGCATTCGCTCCGGAGCGATTCGATTCGAAAGAATAAAATGTATGGGATGTGTCACGTGATTTACCGACGGCATATGTCAATCCCATACATTTTTTTGTTAACGAACTTCGTTATCGTTTTTACAATGTCACTTTGTCTAGGCCCCCTGATCTGTTTTAGCACATGTTCAGGAATATAATACTCATGACAAAATTTCCTGATCTTTGGAGGCTATACGGGCCATAATTAACATGCAGAATTGAGTTTAATATATTTAACGACATCCGATTTCTGAGTTTACTTTTAACCAAATGGCTAAATATAAAAAAATACCATATTCGTTGGGTTATGGTTCGGAAAACAAAAAATGCTAATACTAACTGAATTTTATAGGCTAAGAAGAAAATATGTCAAAATTTAGCATTAAAATGCTAAAACGGCAACACTGTGGTTGTGAAGACTTGTCTGTCAGTTTAAAAGGCTGTCATTGCCTGAGGTCATTCACATCATTCCTTTGATATATTTGCTGTCAATGTCAAAATTAATTCTAAAACTGGGCTGTGTTCATGGAAAATTGGAAAATAGAGGTAAGGAGGACATGGATCACAGATTATAAAGTTATATGTGACATGGATTACATGGAGGTGTGAAACTGAAAAAGTGGAAAGCTAAAAAAGCTTAAATAGTTGGTTCATAAATTGACCAGAATGGCGCGTGTAGCATTGGTGTTTGATATGATTGGTTGGTAGCATAGATATAAAATGCTACTAGTGCTTCATACCAATGCTATAATAGCGCCGAGCATATTCGACGGACACTTTCTCATGTATCACTATCACTACATAGTATAAAACAAAGTCGCTTTTTCTGTCCCTATGTCCCTTTGTATGCTTAGATCTTTAAAACTACGCAACGGATTTTAATGCGGTTTTCACTAATGGGTAGAGTGGTTCTCGAGGAAGGTTTAAGTACATAATTTACTAAGTTACGCGGGCGAAGTCGCGGGCAGCAGCTTTAATTTTATTAACACGTAATTTTATAACATGTAGTGCCATCTGTTAACTTTTAGATGAATTAGAGTACTACATTGCTTCAAACAGAATTCCCTAGATGGCGTTGTAAATTTTGCATACACGTTGTCTGGGACTCCAAAAAGGACATAGGGTACCTTTCATCCAGAACGCGGACGAAGTCGCGGGCACCAGCTAGTATAGTATATAGTAATTTTTTATATTTTTTTTAAACTTAAATATGAATTAGCTAACACTTTTACCGGTTGTAATTTTGGCATTGTTCATTTTAAATAATAGCTACAAATTTATGGTCATTTATTACCTAGATAAAATAGGCCTGAAATAATTGTAATATATATATATATATATATACACATATAATATATATATATATATATATATATATATATACACTCTGGTGCAATGAAATCGCACATGTAAACATTTTTTTGAAAAATATGGTGTTATTTTTTTTTTATTTAAAAAGTCACATATTTTTTACAATAGGATGAAAGGTTATTTCAATACCTATTCAATGATACCATATAAGCGGTGATAAGTTTACTTTACTGCCGAAAAGGAAAGCAAAAACAACAAACCCCAAAATTGCTTACTTAGCGCACTGCAGTTTGCGATAGCAATTGCAGGTATAAAAAGGCCTGTTTTGAGTAAAACGTCATCATTTGCATTTCAACGCTCTACGTGAAAGGACGCCTAGTGACTACAGTTGCAACATTCTGAAGAAAATGGATACTACTCCGGAAAAAGCCGCTCAAGTCGTTGCTCTAATTGAAGCAGGCCAGAACCAGAGTGCAGTAGCTAGACAGCTGAATATCAGCCGATATTCAGTTCGTCGTGTATACCAGCGCTATCGGGAGACTGGTGGCTATGAACGGCGACGAGGATCTGGTCGCGCCAGAGCTACAACTCAACGGGACAACCGATTTCTCGTAACGACGTCATTGCGAAATCGACGACTGACTGCCGTTGATCTTGCACAACACCTTCAAGAGGTACGTGAAGTGGAAGTCAGCCGGTGGACAGTTAGAAGAAGACTTGCCGAAGGTGGCCTGACTGCGCGTAGGTCAGTAAATGCTCCTAATCTAACACCAGCTCACCGCCGCGACCGTCTTCAATTTGCACAAGAACATGTGCACTGGACACTCGACCAATGGAGAGCAGTCCTGTTCTCAGATGAGTCCAGGATGTGTCTTCACGGCAATGATGGTCGAGGAAGGGTCTATAGAAGGCCTACAGAGAGATTCTCCCAGTGTTGCATCACAGAACGTGTGGCATACGGCGGTGGTTCGTGTATGTTCTGGGGAGGCATTTCACTCGAAGCGAAAACGGAGCTTGTCTTCATCACGGGGGCCAATATCAGGCGACAAACAAGAGGATTGACATCTCAGCGGTACATTGAGGAAGTTCTCCAGGAACATGTCGTACCATTTAGCGGTTTTGTTGGAGAGAACTTTCTCTTTATGCATGACAATGCAAGACCCCATACAGCTGCTATAGTACAACAATACTTGCAAGAGGTAAATATCCCCGTGATGGAGTGGCCAGCTCGAAGCCCGGACCTTAATCCGATCGAGCACTTATGGGACGAGTTAAAAAGAAAAATAAGAGGCAGAAATATTGCTCCAGCCAATCTTCTGGAGCTACAAAATGCGCTAAAGGAGGAATGGGAAGCCATAGCACAAGACTTTGTCAAACACTTAATAGAGTCTATGGAAAACCGGTGTCAAGCGGTTATTCGGGCAAGAGGGGGTAACACTTCTTATTAATAAATGTTTTTTCACTACATTTTGTGATTTTTTTTAATAATCCCCAATTTTCGAACTTTTTAGTTAAGCAAAAATCCGCTGATAAAAATGTATTTGTTGTTTTTGCTTCTCTTTTCGGCAGTAAGGTAAACTTATTACCGCTTATATGGTATCATTGAATAGGTATTGAAATAGCCTTTCATCCCACTTAAAATATATATATATGTCTTTTCAAATAAAAAAAATAAACAATACTTTTCAAAAAATCTTTACATGTGCGATTTCATTGCACCAGAGTGTATATATATATATATATATAAAGAAATTAATGTGATTATACGTTGACTTAAAATTTATTAATATAATTGAAGTAGGTACAATTAACATACAAGTGTTACAACTAAAAATTTTTGAATATAAATGTTTAATCAACTACATTTTTTTAGTGTGACAAGCACAGACATTGATAAGTAAGATAAAAAAAGAGACATGGTCTCTGTTTGGCTCTCGACTGTATAAGGCGCAATGAAAAATATACTTTATTGGTAATACAGTTTATTACCTGGATTAAGATGGAAAAATGTTAGGTACACGAAGGATCGTCGAAAAATATCAAAAAGCGTTTCAAGCTATGTTAAAAAAACTGCAATTTATACAAAAACTAAAAGAAATGTTAATTAAATAAAACATAAATAAACAGAAAACAAGTATTTATTACAGAAGTAAAGTAGAGGTACCTACTATAGGAAAATTAGATTTTAACTTAATAATGCGTCACTTAACCTTACAATGTAAAAAAGCCATGATTTTCAAGAAATAATTAAAAATACTGCGATTACAATGTCTTAAAATTCTTACAAATAGTGTTTATGCAAAGAGCGCCCTAAAGAGACACTAGAAAATGCAGCCGAGTGGGTCTAGGTCTAGAAAGCGAGTCCAGCGTCGGCGTAAGTGGTGAAGATCTTCTCGATGGAGTTGGCGTACGCCGCAGTCCTCAGGTCCAGCCCCAGGTCGAACTTCATGGCTGTCCTCATTATGGCCTGGAAACGAACAATCAATTAATGCCTTATAAACTTTCTCCTTAGAGAAGCTTCGTACATACATCTACCAATAATAGAGATTGCTGGCTGTATTATTGTCATCAATATCTACCAGCAATTGTTCTAACCTAAGCAGTAATGTACTATTCAGCTTTTGTTTATATAAAATATCAGTTTTGTATGGAGGTGTGTATGTGAATGATAATTACCCTGGCAGATCGTTCCATGGTGTAGTCGAGACCGGAGTGAACGATGTCCTTCTCCGAAGCTCCGGACACTCTCTTCTGGAAAGCCTCCGAAGGAGTCACCGGGATGCGGCCTCCAACGCGACCGAAACGTCTCTCCAGTGACTCTTGCACGGATTCTAAACAATTGTAGGAAACACATAAATAAGTGCACTACTGTACTAGTATTACTAGTATCCCCCCTAATACTGCTTGAGTACTAGGTGGCCTACCTGTCACCCTTCTAAATGAATACTCCAAGGGAATAACAATGAATGTCACTTTTTTTGTGAAACTGACCTTTTAATGTTACCTGTTAGTTTTTTGTGTATTATTATTATTAATCAGAATCGAGTAAAATATGTAGTCAGCTGTAATAGCTCAATTTGTTTGTTCAATTGCAAGAAACAATAATGTCTGCGCGCTGAATGTCAAAAAGCGTCGTTTGTGCTTTAAATAGCTTTGTTTTGTCGCTAATTTCAGACTTTTTGTAATAATTACTAAAATTTTATAAAACTAAAGCATATTTTTTAAAACTATAGTCAAAACATATCTTTATCTTTACTTTATATATTACTAGCTGGTGCCCGCGACTTCGTCCGCGTTCTGGATGAAAGGTACCCTATGTCCTTTTTGGAGTCCCAGACAACGTGTATGCAAAATTTACAACGCCATCTAGGGAATTCTGTTTGAAGCAATGTAGTACTCTAATTCATCTAATCTCACTTCGAATAATGGAAAAAGTCTGTTAACAGATGGCACTACATGTTAGTTATAGTTTATAAATTACGTTACGTGTTAATAAAATTAAAGCTGCTGCCCGCGACTTCGCCCGCGTAACTTAGTAAATTATGTACTTAAACCTTCCTCGAGAACCACTCTACCCATTAGTGAAAACCGCATTAAAATCCGTTGCGTAGTTTTAAAGATCTAAGCATACAAAGGGACATAGGGACAGAAAAAGCGACTTTGTTTTATACTATGTAGTGATAGCAATATGTTGTTGCAATATTTATCTATAGAAAAAGAGCATAAATTAAATAAATACAGAATTTTAAACTATAAAAAGTTGTTTTCCTCTCCTTTAAATCATCTTTTGATATTCATTGTTTTTCCAGAGAAGTCTTCATAATATTCTAGCAGATAATACATAATACCCAGCAGATTCTAGATTGCCTTATAAAAAAATGTGTTGTTTTGAAACCAATTGTTATTTGATGGAAATGCGTATTAGCGTACAGATTTGAACGGGACTTTGAAATTGAGTTAAATCTTTAGTTAGACAGTCGGATTTGAACGACTTAATTTTACATACCCAACAAATGGTAGTTGGACTCGCGCTCGTATTTGAAGGTGAGTCGTCCGTAGGAGACGTGGTTGAGGTTCTTGAGCCATTCGAAGAAGGAGACGGTGACACCGCCTGCGTTTATGTACAGATCCGGGATCACCAGAATGTTGCGGTCGATCAGGATCTTGTCAGCGGCCGGAGTCGTGGGGCCGTTGGCTGCCTCAGCGATGATCTGATGAGCAAACCAAACCCTTATTAGCTCCAGACAATAATTATGACCATCTACTTCACAGTGGCCACCATCGCTTAAGGTTAAACTAGTCGGCTTTACCTCAATACAAACATAGAAACATTTATTACTCCGCTGTATTATGCTTAATTTACAAAAGTAAGCATGATATCGATTTATCTTGTCGTTGACTAGGTTCGTTGCTGTACAAAACAAACTGGTGAAAAAAAAGTATTAATTTAAAAGATGTGATCCTTGAAAAATTCCATATTTTATACAAATTTTAATGCAACTTTGAGGGTGAATAGGTCACTCTAGTGTACAAAAACTCCAAAATACTTTGAAATTTTACCTATCTACCAGTGCATGCCGTTTCAGAGATTAGCCTGAACAGACAAACAAAAAATAATGGTTTTCTATTATAAGTACCGTATATATTTTGTTGATATATTATACATTTAGTAAAAATCAATTATTGTGACATTACAAACAACACTTCAATTATATTTCTTAGTATAGATTTGTGTAGTTCACTTTCTTATCTATTTATAAAGGAGATAAGTAATAATAAGTATTCACTATTCACAACAACATTATTGAAAGAAATAAATGGATTCCTATAAAAATAAAAATGATATAATTCAGTTATCGTCTTAGGGAAATCAATCACAGTCATGTTTGTATTTTAGCGTCATTTCCGCTTATCAATAACTTTATCGTCGCCCAAATTGTTTTTTTTTTTTAATGTATTTATATTTTTCGATCTAAAAATGAAGAGTGATTTGCTGCAAATATGAGTTTTATTAAGTAAAAATTTTTGGCTAAACTTTCATTTCTTTTGCAGCACTTAAGTTGAGACAGGATAAGAAGCAAATTTTTATAAGGGACAATACTAGTTTTTTAAATTCTTTGTACTACAACTAGTATGAGATACGTAATGTTTGATAATTTTACAATGATTAAATAAAGTTTTCGAAAATTTATATTTAAGTAAATTCAATATATTCAAAAACGCTTAAGAGGCGGCTGTTCAAAAATGTTTTAGTACTTATAACTAAAATAAACTCAAAGTAGTTTGAAATCTATGTTGACAAGAGTACGATCAATGAACGTAGGTACATAAGGGACATTACTGGAAGTTTCTGGTGTTCAAATATAAGGGCACATTATTTTGTATGTCAGGCGCGTCATATGCACGTATTGGCATACTTTGGAGTGTAGAAGTGTGGGTTACCTTGGCCTGTATCTTGTGCGCGTTCTCCTTGTGGATGACCTGCTCGATGGCGGCGGGCACGAGGATGTCGCACTTCTCGTAGAGCATGTTCTCACCCTCGTAGGGCTTGGCGCCGGGGAAGCCCACGATCGTGCCGTTCTCGATGCGGTAGTCCTCGAGCGCCTTGGGGTCGATGCCGGCCGGGTTGTGGATGGAGCCGTCGTGCTCGATGATGCCCACGCACGTGGCGCCCGCGCGCACCAGATAGCGGCACGTGTGCAGACCCACGTTGCCGAAGCCTTGCACGATGAACGTCTTGCCGCCCCATCCGGGAGTCGTGCCTGATCGCAAACAAATTCCGATTCATACTTCATAACTCACTTTAAGCAAAATGTTGACTTTGTACCGAGTTGAGCTTTTGTCTATGGCGTAAGTTAGGACGAAGACAAGTTAGGAAGTGGCTTACAGGTAATTTTTATCCACGATTACTTGATACTCCATAAATCCATACTTAATTTTATTCTACTAACTAAACATACTGCACTATCATCTTTTACTTGCTGAGCTATCTTCTATACTTATAAAATCGTTTATTTATACTGACTACCAACGCACAATCAAACTACTAAAGTGTAGCTGAAATGTAAACATCCGTTAAGATCGGATTTTTGAAAATTTCAATTCCGTGCGCGAAGCCGGGGTCGGGTCGCTAGTTTTACATAAGCATTCTTCACAAACTAAAGAGTCGCTTCAATATATAAAAGAAATTAGAAATTTTAATACATATTTTAATATTAACTCCCCTGCAGTGTTGACCTGACCTACTTTTGCAGACTACAATTAAACCTATACCTATTAACTACTTGTATGATTAGACTACATTAAAACTAAAACTGACGTTTTATTCTAACAAAATTAAAAGTACTAGAGTGCAGTATTACATTACACATAGTAAGCTAGTATAGACCATAGTAATATTAAATTTCCTGATGTTATTTTCATGTCTGTAAGCGATCTATTTTCATAGCCCTTCGACCGGACGTTATTTTTATTTTGTACTGTACTAAGTATTTCGTTCGTTGTTGTGTAGTACTGGTAGCAGAAGAAAAGATATATTTGAGTGAAATTAAATTACATAACTTGAAAAGAAGAAACTTTTGAACTATTCGTTACTCTAGGTCACAGAGATATACATATAGACATTTCTTAGAAATTAAGTGGTATTGTTAAAACTAATATACTTCTGTAACTATTAATATGACTGAATTGAATACCTACTTAAAGCAAAATTGTTACACGAATAAAACATATTAATACTTTTCATTTGCATCTGTGTAAATTTTACAATAATAAAAAGCATAATGTGCACACTAGTAGGTGTGTATGTGTACACTTCATAATGTTGTGTTAAAAAAATAGCTTATTAATGTTGTAAATTGTCAGTACTTACCAATCATACTCATATAGTTGGCTTCGTTGATGAAGTTCTCCAAACCGTGGAATACACCCCGGCCAGTGGCAGACACTCTTCCGTGGATACCGCCCTGTTGAAAAAAAAAGGCTAGTCTTAAAAATTTAGACTTTAAAAGGCTGGATTTTCAAAACTTCCATAACATTTTCCCCCATCTCATCTTAATGCAAGCGTACTTGCAGCAGCACCTGTGGCTTTGCTTGTGTTATAGGCGTTCAAGAGGACCGTCAGCCTGTCTGACCTCAACATAAAATAAATTGCCGCAAATGAAACATGACTAAAGATATCACAACAACGACATACTACGTGTAACATAACATCTTTAGGTGATAGCAAATAAAATCAACCAACATTGTAATGATGATCTATCACCTAAAGGTGTTCACAATATGTGCAAGGCCTTTGAAGAAGCCTTAGCTATTATAATTACATTACGTAACACTGCGGACACGGCCGAGAATAGCACGTGGAAATGTGGAGCTATCATACACTGTACCTACTTAGATCATTCATTTAGATTTATAAAATCATAATTTATGATCTAAGTATGAATCGAAATTTAAATAGATGAATTCTCATCCAATATGTATCCTGAAAAGATATAACGTACCTGGTTGATGGGTTTTCCAGTGACGCAGGCGTGCGCGTTGATGTCCTGGAAACCGATGGTCTTGGCGTAAGTGTCGGCGATCCAGGACATCTCACGCTCTCCGGTGCCCATGTCAGGAGCTGGTACATCCACGCCGGGCCCTGAACACGCAGTGAGGTTTGTTAGTCGAGCAACTAGTTGTTTGTTGTTAATTTATATTAGCAAAATTGAGCAAAATCATATTGGATAAAATAAAATTTTTATAACCCATTATGGTGGTAATTTCGGGCTTTGTCCAAAAAAAATAATGGTTCGCTTATGCTGAATTGAGCTGAAATAAATATAGTTACTCTACACTAATCCAAATCTTAAGGCAAATGCAGGCGGAGTTAAATAAATCGAGTAAAATATTTTCATACAAAATCCTGTGTAAAATAAATGTTATGGTGCCTACGTACGTTATTCGCTTCTTTACATTTGATAGTTTATACAAACAGTGACATAATTCTTTAAACTCACAATGTCAGTTCAAACATCGCCATAATGTTATTGTATAAGTCACGAACTCCTAATTTATAACATAAGCTCTTATTTGCCATATTTGTTTGGGTTTCAATATGTCCACTTTATAGGCTCACATAGGACAGACGATTATTTGCTATTTGCTATTACGTTGAAACATATTACGTTTTTTTATTAAGAAATTAACAGCAATTTTAGATACCCAGTGTAGCGATATTTTTGTTGCAAAAATTACAACTAAGTATTAAAATACAAAAATACAGCTCAAAATCTGTCGGATTAGTAAAAAAATAAAAAGGGTCAAAGGGATTGTGTTCGAAATAATTTAAATGTAGATTTTCAGTTCAAATTTTTTTAGAGATAAAGTGAACCTATTGTTTCGTTATGTAAACGATATAAAATATTGTTACCTTCCGAATAAGTCTATTTTTATCACAGTACGAACCAAAACTTTCGAGAGATATGTTTTTTTGTACACAGGTAGTCTCTCTCTATATATCTCAAGAAAACCAGAAACAAATAGCTGCCACATAGAGGGGAAGTGGATTGGACCTCAGTATCAGTGTATTAAAATTATGTACCTAGGTATAATATTGCTAGATCATGAAGTAGCAATGTCCGGTCATGACCGGACACACTGTACATGTGTTACATTTACAATATTATGTACACGCAGTACCAAGGTGTTAATAAAAGATTTTTTCTTAAATTCTTTGATTTAGGGTAGTTTATTTGAAATCCCGTGAAGTTAGTACATAATATGCCATTATGTGCGCCTGTGATCCTTTCGAAGAGTAACGATGAGCGTCGTGGTCTTGAGCGTGATTGGTATAAGCGTAATAAATATTGGCTACTTGAAATTATATTGTAATACCTACCTATATCATGCTTTCTACCTCGGCGACCGCTAAAACCGGTATCAATGTCACTGACATTTGAGCAGTATTAGTAAAAATATATATAAAACATTACGTCAGCCATCACGCGCTCGCAGCCACGCCCCCTCACAAATCTATCTTTTGTTATATATAATAATATATTTGTTAGTGTTTTGATTATATTTGAGGAACAAACGTTTCTTTCTTTATTTCTATTTTAAAATAGCCTTAATAGGCAATATACCTATATATACATTTAAAAACTTTCAAGTGTACGATTTTATTATCGCGTTGATGGCATAAATATACTTATTATAGTCTTTGGTTGATGGTAGGTGAGCAAGATAAATATTTTGTACAATCTTGTAATTTACATAATGTGTCGCGTTGCCGACCTTGAAGAAAGCTACTAACAAATACAATACCTACTTTATCAAATGGTATCGATAACGAAGTACCTATATTTAATTTGTCGGCATGTATTTGTGGCCAATTCGGTGTTAGCATACTCAACACATTATCTACTTAAAATAATGATAATGAAAATTATAGTCACGTGGTGAAATTAATTAGCAGATAAAATTTATCAGAATAATGCCTTCTTATACTAGGTATACTCGTATCAAAAAACGTGCACCTATTTTTTATGTGTATTTTTTTATATCTTGTTGCTAGCATTGCGCGCGAGTAGGTATAATTTCCGACGACGGAACACGGAACCACACGGAACGGTTATCGACCCTGACATGATTGACACATTGTATTTAACCCGAGTATAATCTATAATTTCGATTTTCTTCAAATGATGTAGGTATGTTTATTAAATTTAATCAATATTTTAATTAATATAGGTATTATAATTTAACCATGACTTGTAGCAGTTATTAAATAAAGAACCAGGCATTTGAACGAAATACCTACGTTTCTGGCTTAAAAATATCTGCGATGAAGATTGAACGCGTAATCTGGACAGTAATTTAGTACCTACAATCTACATGTAAAAAACCGGTCCGGATGCAAATGGTTGTGAGGATTCCGCTCCGAAAAACTAAATTAGATATGATATAATTGAGATAATGATTTCGTTCAAAGAAATAGGTCGTCCGTCACTTCTTGCCCGTTCGCTCGTTTTCGACCAAAACATTGAAATTTCGTTAACATACCTACAATTCCGTTAATAGTTACGGAAAAATCCAGTTAACATACAATTATGAATAAAAAATACATTTAAAAAAACTAATTTATATGCTTAACAATACAAAGCGCCACCTCTTTATTCAATTGACATGGTTATTTTTTCGTGGAATCCTAGAAAGTTGTCTTTTAAGGATCTTACCAATGAATCCCTTCTTGGCGAGTTCGAGCGTGAAACGGCGCGTGATCTTCTCGAGCTCGTGTTCGGAATAGTCCTTGGGGTTGATCTTGATGCCGGCCTTGGCGCCACCGAAAGGTACGTCGACGCAGGCACACTTGAACGTCATTAAGGCAGACAAAGCTTTCACCTCATCGCGGCTCACGTCCGAGGAAAAACGAATACCTGCAACCAATTCATTAATTTAACGTTACTGTTTCAGGTCCAAGTTGCGAGTGATATTTTATGCCTCTTTAGTTAGAGGATACTCCACAGATATAGCTTTTTAAGTAGAGGACATTTTTTACGATAAGTTCGTCGGACAGGCTGACTATTCACTTGATGGTAGGTGGCCACAGTCGTCAATAACAACTCCACTGGTGCTGCAACTGCGCTTCCGACCATAGTAGAGATTAAGAATACGAAGTTAGGAATGGATAGGGAAATGGATTCTAACGTTTCCAACATGTTCACTGAAACACCATAATATAGCGCTTAAACTTCTGTAGTCATAAGGGTTTATGCATAAGCCACTTTTGTTCTATTCATTTTTAATAAACAGTAACTTGTTATTGATAATTATGAAAAATAGCTGTCGACTCCGCCATCCGTGTTATCTTTTTTTATATATTTAAAGTTAAGTCAACCAACATGTCAACGACAAAAATACATACACGATAAGTAAAATTATATTATAAAAACTATAAATTAGAACAGATGTGTACACATAATACAAAATTATTTTTACATAATTATGGGTGATTGTACAAAGCAAAAAAAAAATTATTAAAATGCTTTCCAGACCAGTTGTCTCGCAAAATATTCGGAAACGGACATTAACAAAAAAAATGTTAATGTTTGTCTGTGCCAAAATAAATGAAACAGTTTCCAAAATTAGCCACTTCTGACAGCGTGACGAAAAAAATCTATTTACTGTAAAGCATTTTGTGTTCGGTATAAATAACTACTCCATTCCTTGTGTAAACTTTATCTACACAAATATTATGATTACGAATAAATATTATTACAACTTACTGGTGTGTATATGAAAGTGAAAATGTTGACATGTTCCACTTTATCTATACTTGTATTCTATTTAAATGTCATATGGCTAAATAACAATTAATATGTCACCAGGCAATTGATATAAATTAACATTACCTACTCTACTGGACAGTTTCATAACATTGGAGTTTATATTTTGTTTATTTAAGTATCCAAAACAAAATATAAAAATCATATTTGGTTGGATATAAACCTATGTTTACAGCTCATCACGATTCTGCTGAGTAAGAAGTAATAATATGGTGCAGACACTTAATGTTAGGTAGTTAAGATTGAATTGAATTGAACATACGTGTCATTTCAAGAATTAATGGTTGCTATCAACTGACAAAGCAGGATGTCAGGATTTACCAGCTTGAAAAAAGTAGCCTATCCACGTCTAAATGTTTATCTACCAAGTTTCATGAAAATCAGTTAATTCGTTTAAGAGTTATGGAGGATCATACATACAATACCTACACTTACAGATTTATTATTAGTATTGATAAATAGTTCGCACCTTCGGCAAGACAAGGGCATAACTGCACTTTTTGTAATTTTACAGGAGAGCCATTTAAAGTTTATTTTTCTGCATTAAATATCTTATTCTTCTGCTTATAGGTACTACTTTGAAACTATTCTTTTTTTTGCATCAAATAAGCCATACTCTTGTGAATATATTTTTTAAATTTAATAATGTTTTTAAGACACTTCTGCGTGTTTAACTCATTTTATAATTTTTTGTAAGTTATGCCCTTGTCTTACCGAAGGTGCGAGTTGTTGATGTGCCCGCGACTTCGTTTGCGTTGTAAAATGAAAAACACCAAGGCGACAGTAGCGCTCAATTTTTTTATATTTTTAAACAATCTCTCATGAACCTAACATTTTTTCAGGATAAAAAGTAAGTATTCTATATGTAATCGAGGTAAATAGTAACAAACATCCATACATTCTCCGAAACATTCACATTTATAATTAGAGTAGGTTTCAAATTTATTATTCCAATTAATCCATTTCTATATCCAGGTAATATTAATCTCAATCGCTTGTACTAGATAATTATTTCAAGCTTAATAAGTAAAGATAATTATATTTAATTATTGTTAGAGATGATGAGTTTTCTTAGACTGGTCCAGTCTATCATTCTTATCACTGGTGTAGAACGTTTGACCATTGAATTCTTAAAACAGCAATTATTACCTATTTTATAACTCACATACCTAACAAAATTTATCTTTATATGAAATTATTAAACAAAATAGATAACACACATAATCTGTTATGACCTTTCTGATGAAATTTTCATGTA
This sequence comes from Synanthedon tipuliformis, assembly GCA_947623395.1. NCBI lineage: Eukaryota > Metazoa > Arthropoda > Insecta > Lepidoptera > Sesiidae > Synanthedon > Synanthedon tipuliformis. The sequence goes on along the minus strand of OX392417.1, from coordinate 5,643,585 downwards.
TTTTTAATAACCTAAGTCCATGAATATTGGCCTAATGATAAAATGTGTGTAGAGAATTTTATTGTCCTAAACATACCTATTATTCTTTTTTTTAACATAAAATGAATGTATTATTAAAATTTAGTGTTATAGTTTAATTTTCATTATTAAAAAACTCTGTTTCTCCACTATTTCTAAACCACCAAACGGTTTTTGATACGATTTTCACTAATAGAAAGAGGGATAAACGAGGAAGGTTTGTGGATATAGAAAATTGCATCCCGGACCAAGCCGGGAGCAGATCGCTAGTTGAAGATAAGAAAACTATACCGAGCCTAATAAAATAATTTAAATTAAGCTGTAAAACCTACCAGAAAAGACCTACCTAGACGAGACAAGTACATCAGGATTATTATAGCAACAAATCAATAACATTTAAACTACAATATACCCCCAATGTTAACTAACTAATATTAAAGACCAACAAAACGAAGAATAAGTCGTGATCGTGAAACGTGACCATTTTTCTGAATTCATCGCAAAACATCGTCGCCACGCCAGTCTTTATGATATCAATTTATACTATTGCGCTAAACATGAAACATACAAAATACCTAACAAAAATATTATCTTGGTACCTATATCTTATAAAATATTGTATAACTGCATTATGGAAGGCACGTTCTGACGCACTGTTACGTCACAGCCCCGCCTCCAGTTGCTAGCATAGTAACATAAATTATTATTATCAAAGTTGCCAACACAGAATGGCTATGTTATTTTTATCTATTTTCAAAATTTACAGCATTTTATCACGTTGCGGAATTTTAATAGGAAAATAGACATCAGCTAAAAATTCAGTAAGTAATATTATAAATGCGAAGTTTGTGAGGATATATGGATGTTTTTTATACTCATGCAAAGATGGCTTAATGGATTTGGACATTTGGATAAAATTTGGCACACAGATAGTTTATTACCTGGATTAACCATATAGGATACTTTTTATCCTGGAACAATGTTAGGTTCCCGAGGGATCGCCTAAAAATATAAAAAATTGGGAGCCACCATCGTTACAGCGAGAAAGATGTCAGGCGTTATATTTTTCAACAAGAAGAACAAAGTGTCTTATTATTATAAATTATTTTATTTGTTTATTATTTACCATATTTATTAATTAAATGAAATATTTATTAATTAAATTATTAGTTCTTTATCTAGTTATAATAATACTAGCTGTTGCCAGTGACTTCGTCCGCGTTCTTGATGAAGGTACCCTATGTCCTTTCTGGTGTCCCAGACAACGTGTTGCAAAATTTCATGGTGATTGTTTCATTACTTGTTGCATGAAAGAGTTACAAACATCCATACAAACTTTCGCATTTATACCTAATATTAAAGTACGGATTATAAAGAGGAAAGATTTGATTGTTTGTTTGTTTGAACTGAATAGGCTCCAATACTACTGGACCAATTTGAAAAATTCTTTCACTGTTGGGAAGCTGTATTTTCAGTGAGTAACAGGCTATATTTTATAAAGTTTAATATAATTGTGTTCATAGATATTTCTATCATAAAAAAAGAGGTCCGTTATTGACATGAAGATTAATACCATACACAATGTATTTATTCCATCAATGTACTATGACTTACTAGGACCCATTGACACAAGCAATAGTAGACATGTCATTATTTCATGGTGATCTTCTGTAAGGCAGTGGTCACCACCAGATAGGCAACCCCTATTTATGATTGCAAAATGTGCTACTACTTGCCAGATCCAGACTGGTGTCAAATTTGTAAGGTACATTTCCAAAGTTGGCCCTGCTGGGAATTTAACTCAAGACTCCTCAAGACAGAGCACTAAAGCAAGCACCTTAATCATTTGACCAATGGGCTTGTTAAATCTTACAGAACAATGCTTAAAAGACAATATTAATTAATTGCTGAAATATAAATATGGGCTTATGTTTATAAATTGCAGAGTTAACATGAATTACAAATTGGTTTGTTGGTGAAAATTTTGATGTTTTATAATAGATTCATTTAATTATTATATGCCTACAATTATGAATCACATTTAATTAGTAAATTAGCCTTTCAAAAGCTATAAAAGTTTAAATGAAATTATCTGCAAATATACTGCTGAGTTTATATTCAGATTAAACAGCTGAGGTTATATTCAGAATAATTAGACATTTTAGCTACGTAACGTAACATTTCGGCGGTAAGATCACGTGTTCTAATGTTCTATAAATACTACTTCCACACTACTAACGAATTTTACACAAAAACCCAAACATGTTACAGGCAGTTACAGGTAATGAGGTTAAGGTACGACTTACCTCCCTTAGTGGGTGTTCTGTGTGACGAATGTTGAGCACGGTAGCCTTTGATCATTTCGTAATCACCAGAATCGCGTCTCAATGGAAATTGAATCTCAATTATGTGATCACATGGCTGCATCAGCTTCAAAATTCCGGCGACTTTCTTCTTCTTTTCATCAATGGAAACTCGAGATTTCATGTCGTCTACTAGCTTATCTTCGATCACCTGGCAGGCTCGATGGAAGAAATATTCCACCATGTCGAAGAATCTCGGATTCCCACTTGTCGGTATATCTTTGAGCCTTTCTGGTATTTCATGGCTTGCGAAGGTGCGGCAGCATACGTTTATTGCAGCAGGCGTGATTTTGATCACGTTATTGACTGCTTCATTTTGAATTGTGTTTTTTATGGGCGGAACTATTGTCTTGGCTATATACTTTAGGTGTAACATTGTCGTAATGCTGTCTGTCTGTCAATTAAGTACAAGTCGGGTTAGGTATCGGGTCGCCCTACAAGGTGTATAATTTACACGAATTTACTTAAAATACATATAATAAAAATGCAGCGACGACCCGCCCCGACTAACTTCACTGAAGTAAGAGAAGGATGAAGATAAGAACTTTGAAGAAGTGATTATGAGAATTGAGAACTGATGAGAACAGTTTTGGTTATGGTTGTAAATTTGCCGTATAAATAACGTTATAATGCAGATGTTTTATCCTATTTCTTCTTGCGGATATAGATAGAGAGGCCCGAGAAAATCTATCGAAATATGACGTTAAGAAGTGACAATGACATCAGAACTACTGTCAATTGAAAACCACAGGATAGACAAAACTAAACTTCCATCTTTATGGAATTTTTGAATGTTTGAGACGTAGAACTTCCGGTAAACACACAGATTAAAAAGAACGTTGTTTTAGTTTACCTCTATTGTCCATGGTTTAGACATACCCAGTAAATAACGCAAATTTATAATTATATAGCCATCAATAAATGAGTACTGATTTACCATTGATGTGTAATGTAGGTGATCTATTAGGTATGTACTCATATAAATTATATTTTAACCCAATATTTAAATCATAAAAATATGTTGAACATGAATCCATTTTGTCCGTTCTTTAGTTTAGAATTCACTTTTTAGCGAATTTCTAATCTTTAAAAATGACAAGTCATGCAAGTTTCCTCATGTTTTCTACAAATGTAAATATATTTTTTCAAATTACACGTGACAAAGTTTTCAAGAGTACAAGCCCGACCGAGAATGCGAACGCACTGAACTAAAATTAAATTATCCACTTTTTATGGACATAAAATAATACTTAATATACTTACACTAATTCATCTTCTTTGTATATAAATTTCTTCTGTCTGTGACTGAACTCCTCCTAATTGGGTGAACCTATTTTAATGAAATTTTTAGTGTGCGATTTAGATTTACAATTGAACCCGATAGGTGGCGTAGCAATCGGATTACGTTCGAGTGGGACAACGTCTGCTGGGATCGCCTAGCCTAGTTTAGTAATATTATATAAATCTTCTAAAATACTCAAATACTAAATTACTACGGTACATAGATCATATGGTTATATAGTGGCTAGTAACCAAGACTAACCAAGTAGCTGTTAACCAAGAGGTTGCGGGTTCGAATCCCGCTAGGGAAAAATGTTTGTGTGTTAACGTTTACCTTTCTACCTGAGTCATGGATGTTTTGTATTTATAATATATATATAGGTACATATGTACTTATTTACAAAAAAAGTAACATATGTAGTATATCAACCATCTGGTATCTTGAAACTGGTTACTTTGAAACTAGATGGTGCTGTGTGGAATGTGTAAATATATATTTAAAAAAATTAAATATTTAAAATTTAAAAAATAAACATGTTTCACGGGAAAATTATGGGAGAGGCCTATGTCCTGTGGGTGAGATGATGACATGTTTTCACAACAAATTACTAATTAAAATGCGGAAAACGATAGTATAAAAAATATTGGAATATTATTCTATCTAGTTAGTACTATAGTGATAATTTGCTTTAGATATTATAGCTACAATTGAAATATTTTTTATTCGAGTCTACCCCCATTAAATTTTAATTAAGTAAATATAAACCTAACTTGTAATAAGTTTAAATATAAAATAAAAGGTTAACTTTCAAATACTTTCACCTAGTTCACATTTTTATTCATGATCAAATATTTTACAGAAAGATATAAAAAATGAATGCCATCTTTAAAAAGGAGGTATATAATAATATAATATGTATATATTTGAATTAAAAGTTAAAAAATGTAGGTCTAGTTATCAATTTTTCATAATACATTTCTAACATCAATATGTACTAAGTATATATTATTTTTCTAATTAAATTGCTTATACACTGGCATAATATCGATACTCTGAAGAAATGACAAAATTCTGGCCAAATCAAATTATTCGGCTTAAAGCTATATACATAGATGTATTTGTTAGTTTAGTAAATTAGCTCGAGATAAGGCATATTGCCTTGTTTACAAATTGCCTGTGCCAGTATATTTAACCATATTAATATAATAACCAATGCATTTGATCCGAGGTTACCTTACAAAACTGTTGTTTAAAGATAAAAATATTAATATAGTTTAGATGTATACTGGTTGTGAATTCAATAACTTATTATTTATATATTAGATATTGATATATTATACCTAATTTAAAAAGATAGTTAAGTAAGTATATATTATCTATGAATACAAATTGTAATTTCAGTCATTATTTTATACATAGTGTGGCTAGTTTGTCTATTTTTCTTTATAATAAGTTAATTAAAACAATAACACGAGTTTAAGGGCAAAATATTTAAATCAAACTGAGAAAGGCATTAATAAATAATGTAGCAAGTGTTGCCAGAACGAAAGCTGAAAAATGTAGTGAAAATAATTCAAGAAACAGCAAAAATGTTCTGTGTACATACTAAATATATCACTAATACTGGCTACGCTAGTTTTAGGAAACCAAGTTCAAATAAAGAAGCAATGTGACTATGTTAGAAAATCAGGCAAAATTGTCAATATGAATTGCATTTGCTATTGTGAAGTCGTGAAGTAAAGGCCCTATCGTCAAAATTAGTCAATCGAAAAAAAAAATTGTTACTCCAAATAAATTTTCATAATTTATGTAAGTAACGCAATAGATCTGGCAACACAAGCTTACCGGTCAAACGTCGTGAAAACAATAAAAGCATAGGTACGTATGGTGTTACAAAGTACATAATAATATAATACAAAAAAACCGGTTAAAAGTTCATACCACCGTAAAAATTCAGGTACCAACTGAATATTTAAAACTAATATCAACTGCACATCAACGCCAAGAGATATTTTATAGCTTAACACGTATAACAAAATCAACATAACAGAGAAAAAAAAAAGATAAAACAAAATCTATTGGACAAAATAATTATATCACTTATTGCATTAATTGTAGCTGAATTTTATATTGCATCTCTATTAAAGTATAAAAATATATGAAATCATTAATTATTTAAATGCAAAAGGATTAAATTTTAATTAGGAATGTTATACAGGCTCCTTATATGAGTTTTTTTTGCAACAAATTACAATAAAGGTGGAATTCGGTTCTTAGCAAACGCAAGACGACTACGCGCCTAAAAATTGTCGTATCGTAGATAGAAAATGAAAAAACTATTACTGTAACCGGTCTAGGAACCTCTTGAGTAGTGTAAATTATAATATAAACTTTCAATGAATTTTTAGTTTCATTTTACGGAAGATACAGGTTCGAGTCTCAAACAATCAAGCACTTCACGATGACGCATGTCTCTCCAGTCTCAATTTTACTAAAATCCTTATTTTATCAATCAAATACATGAAATTCTTAAATAAAAGAGACAATTTATAAATTCTAAACTTTGTACATACACAGTATAACGTTATTATACAATCGTGAACACATTATTAAAATAATAATACTCGTAAACATCAAAATAGGCTGCATTCGTTTCATTTTACAAAAAAACATTTTTTACAAAAACGATATCAAAATAAAACAAATCGTACTCACAATGATATTATATCACAGACACCTAACACCTAAGCAAGATAACATTAAATCTACTTGAGGTAAAACTATACATAGATCGTATATTAAATGTTTACAAATAAATATTGAAGCACACAATTTAACGAACATCATTCAAATCAATATTTCCAACTGAAACTTGTCACATTCACATTTATCTGTACAATCACTTGTCACGCGTTCAGACTTGAAAGTAATCACTGACCGTTCCTTCACCGTTAACACTGCTTTTGGGATCCCTATTATTGGCAATATTGATTTTCTCGTATCCGGCCGAAGAGTCTGTTCTCTCGACGCCAGCTACTTTCTCGTACGGTGGTTCCTTGGCCAGGTCAAAATACTTCACGCTCTCATAGTTCGGATCTTTCTTTGATGTCTTCGAACGAACCGACTCGTATTTGGGGTCTTTACACCGCAACGACTCGTAATTTGGATCGTGCATGTTGACGCTCTCGTAATTTTGGTCCTTCGGTCGGACCGACTCGTAATTGGGGTCAGACTCGCTGCCAGTGTTGTATAGCTGATCGTGCGGCATCGACTCGTAATTTGGTTCCGTGGAGGCGGTGGGTTCATTGTTGTTGCCGACCCATTCGTATTTGCTCTTCTTGTTCACGGCCGAGTAAGTCGGAGGTATCGTAGCGTAGGTTTGGTTGCGGAGAACTTCGTAATTCGGGTCCGAGTCTGACGCGTTGTCTTTCTTCAGAATGTGTTCGTAGCCGGCGTCGCTACTGATAATACTGTTGGGGCCGCTGTCGGAAGCCACGTGGTTGAGTTTGTGCAAGTTGTTGTTGGCGAAACTCTTCACTTCTTTGACGGTTTCGTAACCGGGGTCCTGAGAGGTTCCCTTGTGCGCTATGGTTTCGTAACCGTGGCTCGCGGATTTATTACGATCTATTGTCTCGTATCCGGGGTCGTCTCCACGATATTTCTCTCCAGTATTCGTTAAGTCCTTAGATCTCCTGACAGACTCGTCTTTCCCTTTGGCTCTCTTCATGACCTTCGCATACATATCGTCGAGATTCCGCGAAGGACTCTCTGTGGTTCGTTGATCTAAGGTCATGCTATCGTTGACTTCGGCCGAAGAGTAGTCGCTGTACGCCGAACCTTCTATAGAGTTATACAGATTATCGGTTCTGTTCTCCTTCTGATCTATGTCAAAGTTCAGCTCCTTAGCGACGAGGGGTCGAATGGGATCGCCAGAACTAAATCTGTGTTTTTCCACTGGATAATTGCATCCGTAAAAGTCGGATGAGCTGACGCAGCTGTTGTTTCGTTGATGTTTTTCGTTGAGACTTCGTCTGAGCTTTTCTTGAGCAAATAGATCACCTAGAAATAAAGAGAAATAGCACCTGTTATTATAGTAATCTAAGAAATTTAAATCTACTTCGGTAACCAAGACATCGTCAGACTAATAATCAATCCGTGTTGAATGTATTGTTCATAGACACAATAGAATTAATTAACACAATCAACAGAATCTGCTTGTATAGATAATAAATTATTAATTGATGACTTAAGATGATGATCAACAGCTATTAAGACGTAAGTATAACTTTAGACCCATGCAGGCAAATCTCCCTTATGTCCGTTTTCACCAACCGTCACTTAGAGTTAGGGAATCCCGACAAACATAAGGCATAACATTTAGCGGCAAAAAATGTATTTTGGACTATTTTTATATAAAGGGTGTCCCAGAATGTTTTTCGTTTTTGAATTGACCAATACGCCCCAACCGCAGGTAGCAGAGGGAGAGGAGTGGTCTCAAACGCTTGGTCGACTTGTTAAGTTTAGTAGCCATGAATCGTTTCACGGGACCCCAGCGCGCGTTTTGCGTGCGAGCGTTTTATAAAAACAACGATTTGTTCGCCTCTACAGGACACATTTTAATTTAACAAGCTTAAAACATGTGCCAAGTGCCAATTTAATTAAGCATTGGGTGTACAAGTTTGAAGAGACTGGGAATACAATGCCGGACAAATCGTCTGGGCGCAAAAGAACATCAAGAACGTGCATGAACGTCGACCGCGTTCACCAGTCTGTTATGGACGACCCACGACAGTCGTTAAGATTGCGCGCAGCTTCTCTTAATTTGAAAAAATCTACAGTTCATCGCATTATTTCGAAAGATTTAGATTTTCACCCCTACGCAACACCTTCTTCCAGCAAGATGGAGCCACTTCTCATGTTACAAATGACTCATTAACTGCTCTTCACGATTTATTCCCTGGAAGAGTGATAAGTCGCCGAGGAGACATCAACTGGCCACCGAGGAGCCCTGATTTAACGCCTGCTGATTTTTTCCTGTGGGGCTACCTAAAAAGTAAAGTTTACAATCCATTGCCGACCAACCTGAATGTTTTGAAGCAAAGAATCACTGAAGAAATCAAGTCTATTCCAAGAGCGATGCTCCAGCGAGTGATTGAAAATTTTAGGTCCAGGCTAAATGAATGTGAACAAGTGAATGGTGCGCATTTGAAAACGGTTGTTTTTCATAAATAAACTTCAAGAACTGCTATTTAATTTAACAATAAATAAAAGGAGTTTTAATTGATATTGTTGTTTTTTATTTAACATCTAAAAACGAAAAACATTCTGAGACACCCTTTATCTTTACCATGTTTATGGAAAGTTAAAGATAATAAGTTAAGATAAGACCCAGTGGGGGACGCAATTGTGCCGTATTGTTCGCAATAAATTGTACATGTACATTACAGCCCAACGTGACAGCTCAAGAAAATTTGCTTGATTGCTTCTTGCTTTTCTAATTGCTTTCTTGAGCTCAAGAAAAAGAAAAAAATACATGTTGATACAAATGGGATGCCTGTGTACGAAGTAACGGATCATCAGAGAGCACATGAATTGGGCACAAAGTATATTTGGGTACCTGTGCTGGAGATGCGGTGGTGATGGCGATGTGGGTCGGAGTGGGGCTGCGCAGGGGCCGCAGGGGCCGCGTGGGAGGCCGCGGGGGCCGCGTGGGGGACGGCGGGTGGCGGCGGGAGGGGAGAGTTGGCCTGACGCTTCTCGGGCTTCGGCGAGCCGAGGGCGCCCGTCGAGTTTGAGCACGACGACGACGACGCTGTAATCAATTTCAACCAAATATCACAACTCACAAACACTACAGCAAAATCTATGGTTTAGAGAGGTCTTAGCAGAAAAGCGTTATATTCGTCGCCTAATTTGACTTGTTAGAGTAAACTTTTTATTTTAGGGCATAAGAAAACAAAAAAAAAAAAAACAACATTGAATCCGTTCATTATAACTGGATTCCGAGATATAAACCTAATTGCACTCGACTAAACCATTAAAACTAAGACCAAACCATTAAAATTAAGAAGACTTTACCTTGTCGGGAATGTGTTGAATTGGAAGTGGATGGCACTATTTCTGGAGGTGCACTTCTCCTGTGAAATAATATTTCAATTAAAATTTTACCTTATATCTAACTTCTGAACACCTGGACCGAATTTAATGTTTTCTTTTCACAATATAGAAAATTTAATTTCTAAAAAAATATTAATTTTAAAATTACAAAAAACTCGTTAACACGGAACAGCAGGACGAAAACAGTGTCGTGCGCACGTAATTGTTGCACCGGGGCGCAGGCGGCAGTCCCCCCAACCGCTATGGAGAAAATTCTAAGTGCGTGCGATTTTAAAATGTACCAATTAAATCAAGATGTCATTAGTTGCTAAGTGCGTATGTACACTTAAGATAATACCTGTCGTGGGGCGTGGCGTCGGCGATCAGGTCCGGTCTTTGTGCGGGCGGAAGGGCGTGGGAGGGCGCGGGGGGCGGGCGGCGGCGCGGGGAAGGAGCGATCTGCGCGTACGTGTCCGACCCTTCGCCCGCGCTCGCTTCCTCGATCGCCGCGTACATTTCATCTGATACAAAAATACAGTTCATAGAACTAAAAGCTTAAGTGGTCACAAAGCTCTTAACTGGGTGGTCTAGTAATTATTAGTAGTATGGGCAATTAGTTTGACCAGCAATGAGTCAGTCAGTTTAAATGGTGACAATTACAACGATGACTTAATGTGTTCTCACTAACCGGAGTCATCTGATACTGTGGCGTAGTGTGGTTGCAATTGTGTCTTGTTACTTTGTGCTCGAATATTGCTTAGAGGTTCTCGCACGGAGATGCTCGTGTAGCCCTCTGAAAATTGACAAATTATTTCATTTTAACAGAGAAACTTTACTAAACATAGCTTTTCCATTAATTAATTAAACGCATATCTCGACAACGTACAAGTAAAAAAGTTGATTCATCATCAGCACCAGTTAGGTTAGTATTTCATAATTTTCCAATAAGACTGTAAAATGAATAAATGGGGCAAAAATTATTAGAATATATTGGAAAGCATACTAGTGGAATCTGTGGAGTCGCCGCTGAAGTGCGCGTTGGATTCGTGCGGTCGAGGCGACGGCGGAGTGATGTAGGGCAGCTCCTGACTCGACGGTAACTGTCCGCTTATTGCCACAGACGCTGATATCACTACAGATTCTGGAAATTCACCATTATTCATACAAATACATTTCAAATATTTCTATATCAATGGGTGTCTTTATATGTACATTGTACATGTTTGTTTACGGAGTGGATGGTTCAACAGGGAGCCAAAAGAAACTGAAGGAAAAATTTCAAATTTAAATCATTCCAATAAAGATTTCTAGAAGTTGTCCACTCGGTGGTATATTTTTTTTCTACTTTTAAAAAAATATTTTTCTGTTACTATCCCAGTTTCCCTATCCTTTCTTAATTCTTAATCCTACCATGTTTGCAGCACTTGTGGCACCTCCCATCATTTGGACCGTCAGCTTGTCTGGCAACCTAAACATTTAAAAAATCTATTTTTTACCTGGTGCTGAAGATGTTGCCTCCCGTTCGTCAATTTGAATTTCGCTGTCTGATCTTTGGTCTGGTGTTACTTCGACAATACTGTAACGTCAAAGAAACAAATTAATGTCACTGCACAGAAATCTATGCATATAATATATTATGTACAAAAAAATCAGTAAAATAGTTTGTTCATTGAATGTCTTCTTCTTTGTCGTAGACTTCAATGGTGAAGGAATAGTTGAAATTTTTACGTATTTCATTTCCATATGAAATTTACACGCGAATGAAGTCGCGGGCACCAGTTAGAGTACATAATAATAGTACTTATAATTAAATTAACTAATTTTTTATTTTTTCCTTATTGACTTACATGTTATGAGGTTCGTTTTGTAGTTTAGCGTATGCATGCTCATAAGAATGATCGCGGCTTGTTGACGCTGTAACGACGTTTTTATTTCCTGGTAATAAAAAAAAACACATGAGAACTAATAATAATAAGACAGTGGCTGAGTATTGAACATAAAATATTAAATATTACATACGGGGTTGTACGGGGCGCATATTGAAAGTTTTGCGCTCTCATATAACAGGTTGAATTTCAAATTGTGTATTTTTTTAAACACATCAAGCTTGTTATTTATTTTAAAAATTTGTTATGTTTTATCACACATTGAAGTTTGGTGTCCTCAGTAAAAATATAATTCATGAGAAAAGATTTCAGAGTGGTCGGCCTTCAACTGCGACCACCTTGGAAAACATAGTTACCACTAAGCCGCTAATTGAAGATAACCGACGCATCACCATATTGTGATTGATTCGAGGACATTTGGGGATCGGTATGAGTCAAATTCAAGATGTCGCATTCTCTTGAACCATATGACAATGCTTCTTTGCACAAAATTCTTTTCCGAAAATCATTGATTTGATAAAAGGTTTAGCTTTTACAAAGTCAGAAGAAGCTGTTATGGTTTTCAATCAGCACGTGGAAAACATTCCCACAAATTAGTTGTCCCCGTGTTATGAAAATGTGTAAAATGTAAAGAAGAGTATTTTAAATTTATGAGAAAGCAAAACTTTCAGTGGAGCATATAAAAATAAATATTGATAAATTCCTATCTAAATAATACAGATTAATTAGATTAAGACTTAATAAGAACCAGACTGAAATATAATTGTGTTAAAAGATAAAAATAATTACTAAATCAAAATTGTTATAGATAAAAAAACGTATCTAATATAGATATAAATTCGTTATATAATATTATCCGGTGACATATATAAAAATTCACAATGAAATATTTTTGAGGGCAAACAAAGGAAATATCAGAACTTGTGTGCATTGGTATGTGATTAATACACTATATGTGATTATAAAGCTTGTAGCCATCCTGTAGCCAAAACGATAAAAAAAATTAACAAGACTCATATTAAGAAATGTTACTCAGAAGCAATTGCTTTCAACGATTGCGGTACAACGGTACAAACGATTTTTATAGACGAATTATTCTGTCTAATCCTTTTATTAGCACCTGTGGCGTTGCTTGTGTTATAGACGACGGTAGCCATCTACCATCAAGTGGACCGTTAGCCTGTCTGTCGACCTTAACATAAAAAGAAGAGACAAATTGGGTGGGTCTGTGTAGTGGATACATGTGTAGGTCAATGTGTGCACAATCGTTGTCTGAAGATATTGTATATATCAACGAATTCGAAGATACCATATATACAAAAAAGAATCGTTTAGATATCGAGTGGTGTAATTAAATTTCGGATATAGATGACAGATAGCTATAGCGTCAAACTGTGCATCGCATACCTTCGTCTAAGTTGACCGTGGCGTATATTTCTGACGCGGTATCGCCACTGTCGTGTCTGCCTACCGGATGTGGTATCTCCGGTAGACTACGTTGACTATTTTGGGTTGATGCCCTGTTGGGGAAAGTCAATCAGATGAACAAATATATTTATAACTTTTTATTTTTAATCGGATTATCGTAATCGTAAATCAATGTCTAGACTCTAGACGACACACAATCTTTAGTTTATCTATTGTACAGAAGGGTATAAGTACATATATTACTTATTTTAGCCACAATGCTGAAATTTATCAATATTCATACATACTGTCAACAGAAGTTGTTTAATTAACCCAGTCACTCAAGACATCTTAGGTCGCAATAAATTGCCCTGTCTTGTCTGAAAATATCGCGCTTTTTCGAGCACCGTGAGGTTAGCACAAGTCTTTCGAAACTGCAAACTTGGTTTTACACTACTGGTATCTATCCTAACAACATCCCAAAAAATCAAGGCAGTGCAATTTATCGCGACCTAACGCAATTTTTTTGTCTTTTGTTTATTATTTGTTATAATAATGTCCCTGGTATAGCCACTAAAAGTAATTTATGTTGTACAGTAAACTTTACATTTAATTAACTAAGCATGCAGTTAGTTGAATTATGCATAAAATGAAACTACATTGTGGCAGCTGTATCTATATCTATTCTATAAACATAATAAAATCGTAAACGAGCAGTGTCTGTAAATAAAATATTTAAAAAAAATCACAATTTGTAGTTAGTATAGTACATAACTAAAATACCTATTTAGTTATGTTACCGAGATTTTTAGAATTTTTGTCTGTGAGTTTGTGCTGCTAATCTCAGAAAAGGCGTAACCGATTTGAATGTTTTTTACTGATTTATCTAAGCGTGCTTTCCCGTAACATTTGGTGTTTGTTTCATTCCAATCGGGTTATGAAAACCGCGCGTACGAAATGTACAGCTCTAGTATTTTTTTTGTATTTTTAAAAATTTTAAAAAGTATTTTTTTAACATTAAGCCGGCGCAAATTGGAGGACTGTAAAGTAAAGCATTTTTTTTTCATATTATTTGCGGATTGCGTATCCGCGATATAATACCTATGTTGTTCTAGGCTAGATTTTTATATGTTGTTCTATTTAAATATGCCAATCACATAAATTTGTCCTTAATTTTATTATCAAATTATATGTTAGAGGCTAAAACGATTTCCTTAATAAGATATCTAATATTATTAATGAACTAATTGTCACTAAACAAGTATAATAACAATTAGATTGCATTATGTATGATTAATAAATAAATATTTAAAAATAATATATACCCATAGATAATAAAGGGATTTATTACAAATCTAATGAATTTAATAAAATTCTTTTAATTCTAATTTAATTCTGACACTACATATTTACCCTTCATACAGTATTAATTTTGTGTTAGCTTCTAAGTAGAGCACTATAGTACTACAGTCCTCACAGAAATATCATTTCAAATTTATGGATGCTGGTATATTTACTTATAATACTTATAGGTAACAATAAGCTTTGAAATAACCCATTTTATTAGTAGCTTTAATACAATGGTGGTCTTCTGTAAGGGAGTGGTTACTGCCGCCAAACGGGCTATCCAAATATGTGTGAATCACAGTGTGCCCCTGCCTTCCCAATGGTGAAAAAGATTAGGCATCAAAGTGGTAATTATATTGTTATAAGTTATTTCTATATGTAGACTATTTGCTGTTTATTATTCAAGATTTATTTAATTAGTATAGAAGATATAATATTAGTTATCTTCAGTTTGACACAATCTCAGTCTTTGGTGCAGTCATCACAGAGATGTACATAACTATTACACAAACTTTCAAATCTGCTGTTTTGCTTTATAATAGATAGATAATTAATGCATAATATAGAAAAAACAATTAAATAAGCAAAATTTTACACAATAAATGATATGATAATGAGTGATTGATCACACATTATTTCTAAAGTTAAAAAATACGCTATAAACTTCCCTAGAAGATAATTTGTATTCTTATAACGTTTCTTTTATAAAGTCAATACCTAAATAATCAGCACCCATTCTTATTACTTTAAGGGTGAGCTCATACTGGAAAACGGCGCGGCGGGCACTTTTTCAGATAGCAATAGATAATGGAACTTATTCACTACATTAAAAGGTACACAGTTCAATGATTCATGTGAAGTGGTGCGGTGCAGCGTGAAGCCATCACCATTCGCGTACTCACTGAACTGTGTATCTTTTAGTGTAGTAAATAAGTTCTATATTCTATTGCCATTTTAAAAATTGCGCGCCGCGTTGCTTTTCTGTGTGAACTGACCCTAAGCCCACGTTCAGATGTTAAGCGATCAACGCGCGCAGAACTAGCGGTATTGGCATAGCGTACACATGGTGCGCGAAAATCAGGCGTTGAAAACGCGCAGCCAAATACTATCTAATCGCGTCAAAAGTGCGCGCTAGCATAGCGTTCAACACGCGCTTTACATAATACACACATTGGCCTTGAATAAAATGCATGTACTTGTAAACGTGCGTTAAACGCTTCTCATGTGAACGGGCTCAAAGAATCACTGTAAGGACTGTATCTAATATTAACTAGGTATATTAAATTAGTAATGTTATTAAATAACAACTATACATAAACATTAATTTTAGAAATTTTACATCCAGTCCTGGTGTTAAATAAGGGCCATGCTTAGTTTGGACTAGAAACAAACCGCTTAATAGACGCTGGAGTGGTTGGAGTGGGGGACGGTACCTCCTCATCAAATCTGATTTTGACTACACCAGCGGTGCCAACCAACTCACTTCTGTTAACAATGTAACAGTACATTTTGTACTAGGAATATAACAATGGTTTTAATTGGCGCTAAAAATTCTGATTCATACAGGAAAATTGTGAAGCATTAATTAATTAAAGATGAACTCACTGTATCTGGTTAATGGATTAATCATAATTATAGATTTGATAAAAATAATGAATAATGTCATGAATGGCATACCCTAGATATTTATTTACTCATAATACTGTTTATGGAATGAACTACTAAATATTATATTCTAACATTTTTATCTAAATATAGATAAACATTAATTGTGTAAATGTAGTCTTTGACAAGCAAGGAAAAATACTAAAACGAAAATTTGATTATATATTAATTTACTGTAGCAATAGCATATTTTATATTATGATTCCCCGTGACTTTGCCCGCGTGACTTTGTAAATTAATATACTAAAAACGTTCCTCAAGAACCACTCTATCCATATGAAAATTGGTGCAGTTGTTTTTGAGTTTATCGCGAACAGACAGACAGACAGACAGATGCAGTAGAGGACTATGTTTTATAATATGTAAGGATTACAACTGAGAATACAGTAGGATCTCTGTAAGTCAAACTTGATGGGAGTTATCAATATTTAACTTATCAAAATTATCAAGATTTGACTTATGTATTAAAAACTTTTGATGAGCTCATTTTTTTTTTCTTTTATTAGAGATGGGTTTGATCTTGGCCAACAACCAGCCATGTGGCAAGGATGAGGCCTAAGATGGAGCGAGCTCACCCAGAAGCTCATTAATTGAGTGGTTAAGTTAAGTCAAAGTTAGTTCTGGTCTGGATGTACAAGGTATCGAGTCTGTCGGTTGTAAGATTATACCATAATACAAGAATTTATTTTGGGGGTCATACAATTGGTATGTTTAGTCTTTTAACAAAATGAATGAAACATTCACTGAAACAGTTGAGACCTTAAAGAGACGTGAATATAAATAAGGTACTTTATTACAATTTATACTTACTTTTGATTGGAGTTTTTGCACCCACAAACACATATAGATAGTGCTGTTATGAGAGTGACTAGCACCCCCACACTCAAAGCTACTTCTACCAAAGTATACATAACAAGAGTTTATTAATTAAATGACTTTCGATAGCACGTTGAATGATTTGCCATTACAAATATGTATTATGTATTTTCTTTAAGGAGATACACCTTATGCACACAACTTTCTTCCATTTGGCTGAAATTAATTTGAATGTAGGACACTGGTACGAGAAATCACTTAGCGGTTATGTCATTTACTTGCATTAGTTTTAAAATACGTTACTTCGCGGTGAATGTTAATTTCTATTAATACAGAAGATCCATACGATTTAACATTTCTGTCTATAATAAATTATTACAAATAAACATATCGATACGATACATATCGTATTCGAAAATAAATTTCATAAACATTGCGATGATTGCTATAAGTACGTAAATCGTAAACTCCTAGTCACAGAATAGTAAATACAATACATAACACAGAACACTTATTAAAAAAAAAACAAAGGGAACATTGTTAATATGACATTGACAATTTTTAATACAAATTTACAAATATTTTCAAGATACTTGACTTGACTGACTTGGACTGGACGGACCTGTTTTGGAAAACTAATCAAAATTATGACTTGACTGAACTTGACTTTACTGACTTGAATCGGGATTTGCTATTTTTGACTTTAATTTCAATTTTACCCTTTTTTATTTTAAAAAAGGGTATTACGAATTGCTATTTTTACTAATGACACTGGCAAAATCATCGGAGAAAATCTGATGGAGCCAAGACATTAAAAGAAGAAGAACAAGAAATATTTTCAAAATATTTTACGCTCTCACAAGCGTGAGGTGAGGATAATAAACTCTACTTTTTAACGATCGGTTACATATAGGTTCGGATATAAATAAAGAGAGTCGTCGCTAGCTCTGTCTCCATACCATAATAAAGCATTAAATAGTGGTTCATAAATTGACCGGAATGACGCTAATGTAGCCAGAGTCGGAAGATAAATGCTATGACGCAGCCAAAACTAAAACCAAAATGAACCGAAAAAATTTATAACTATTTACTTAGTAACTACATAATTTATACTTTAGAGCCGTTACCTTCTTTATCCTTTTCTAATATTTTTGTCACTCTCTTTAAAATTTACACTCTGTCTACACTAGCGCCACTCTTATTTAACTCCTTCAACGGACACTTTTAGATACACAGAGCTTGTGCTTCTTTTTATCTATCCTCCTTGACATGACACTTTCAGCTTTTGTATTTAAATATCAACAAACAAAATGTCATTGGTTTTTATTTTCCCGCGAACTAGTTTTAATTTGTGTGTTTGATATTAAGCTAAAAAAAAACAACTAAAAGTATCAATATTTATAAACTACATTAAACACATTAATTAGAGTTGTCATAAATTTCATGTGTGTTATTTTATTGTGTCATAATTATAACCTTATATTTGTCGCCGGTACGGTATGGAAACTAAAAGTGAAATTTTTTCACAAAGATTGATAACAGCTGTAATATGGAACATTGGACTACAATCTTTTCTCGCTATTGGATTGGTTTTCCTGATGCAAATTGATTTATTTCATCCGCTAACATGGATAACTTCAACATTTCACGAAATATTTGGTTGGAAAATGATAATAAATGTAATGCTCCTGGGCTTAGTTTCATTCTTTCAAGCATATATTTACGGGACATATTACATGGCTCCGTTACCAAAATATTTTACAAGATTCTCAATGTTTTTGAGTATATTTAAATTACAAAATATGATGTTTATCATTTTATATGCACTGAGTGGATATTTCACGATGGGATTGTATTCATCACTCGCCAGAAGCAACTTTACAATACTCAAAAGTCAATGCCAGAACTATGACGGACAATGTCTTATGGAGCAGAGCTTGTTTCTTCAACTGGGTGGTATGTGGATGGGATTATACTATTATTTGAGTGTACACATATTCGGAACAACAACCTTAATGTTTCCACATATTTATCAGGATAAATTTCAACAGATCAAATTGGCTATAAATAACATAATATCGATGGGAATAAAAAAATCCATATTACCAGTTTTATATTACTGTATATTTTACTATCTATGGGGAAACAAACCTAGAAGTGTCGTGTCAGATCTCTACAGTTTATATCTTGAAAGTCCACCGTTGGATAATATTACGAATTTATTGAAATCCGGTATTTGGATTGGCCTCTGGTTTTACACGAGTCTATTTTTCGTATCAATATACACAATGAGAACAGTTTTCAACATAGTACTTACTGAGCCAATGAAGTTTCCAATAGAATCCCAGAGTCAATTGACTCTGCAAAATGCTCTGGCACAAAAATCTCACTTCAACGGACACTTGGGTGCACACGACTTAAAAGTATTGTCAATGACAGATTTAGAAAGGAGATTGCAAATTTTTTCACTATCCCAACCGGGAGGTCATACGAAGAATTGGAATGGAATTTTAGAGAAATGTTTGAATATAATAAATGATTTTAACAAAGAAATAGAAAATATAAACGGAGAAGCTAAAACTCCAGTTGAAATAGGTATTTCATCATCTAAAACAATTAATGCGACTCCACAGAATGAGTCATTTTATTCTGGCAACTTAAGGAATTTGTCAACATCTCCCAAGTTGTACGAATTGAAGGATCACAACAGAAACAAAGTAGAGGACACTTTTGGAGATATCGTTAAACGGGAAATCAACAGTTTTCTTAATAAATTGTGTCAAAAACCAGGCATTAGTTACTTTTTCGGAGAACTAATAGACACTAAGCTTAAATTCGTACTAATGCAATCTCAACCAGTGATATGGACCTGTGAGGGCCTTGCATTTCTTGTTGCGGCATCTTTAAAAGAAGATAAGTATGGGGTGGTACAAAATGATTTGCCTGTAGTCATTTCAACAATGGTTAATCTTAAACAAAACATAGATAAGTTAACTAAACTCGGCATGGTCCCTAGAAAACAAATTTTGAATGATGTTTTTGCCATAAAAATGAGATCTGCTCTAATTTCATCTGTTAAACGTAGCTTATATAAAATTGTTATAACTTTCTCAGAGTGCATTAATGAAATTCCGCTGGATTACGATGTTAGAGCTGCAATTGAGCCTTTCTTATTGTGTGTAGAGCCTTAGTTTTTAAGTTCTGTAATTTATACTATTTTAATTTTTTACAATTCATGTACACTAATTAGCTGAATAAAATTTTAAACTAAGAAGACATTCTGAATACTTTTAATATTTATTAAGAAAATGTGATTTAAGTTGATTGTTTAATCTGTAAGTGAGTATAGCTTTTTTAATAATAAATAAATAAAAGTCAACAATGAGAACAAACATATTTAATAAATTCATCTAAAACTGACAATTAAATTGTGGATTTTTATCTATCACATTCTTTTGTCTATGGCTGTAAATACAATTGTTTTCTAAATTCTAATAAACATTGACTTACATAATGTTACTATTATTTTATTTATTTAGGTATATAAATCTCCAAACAAATTTTATGATTACAAACAATATGAATATTATGCTATTCATAAGTAAAGTATGGGTGGAAGAACGCCTAGGCCAATATTAATTTACTCTTATAAATAAACTGTTTTTTTAATAAATTGCTAGTGTTTTTTTAAATTAAATAAATTAGGAACTATTAAGGAAATGTAATGATTTTATTAAGAGGCCATCATCAATTGTATGCGATTAGAGCAAGGTATCTTCATCGCGTAGTTCACTGCTCAGTAGCAGAGACCGCTGACTCACCCCTCCTAGTAGAGCCGTACGCTCGGCGGACGACGTGCCGGACTCGCAACTTAAAGATGCTGGAAATAGGACATATATTAACAAAACCTAATGCTGTCTTTTCATACTGCCTAATGTATGAAAGAAAGGTTCGATTTTTTCAAGTTCCTTTTTGTGCAAGCTAATCCCTCATAAAGAGGGTATGGTTGCTATCACCAGACGGGTTGCCCAAATGACTGCCAAACTCGGTGTGGCCTGCCACTTCCTTTCCAGAGCCATCTTTGAAAAGTTCATTTACAAAGTTGACCCTGCCGGAATTGGACCTAGGAATCCTAGGACTGGGCGTTAAGGCAAGCACCCCAACCACTTTTCAGACAGGCTCGTCGAATAATCTAATTGCTGTTATTTCAGTCGTCACTGAAACCCAACACAGCAAATTATGTAGGATTGATAATAGAGAGTAGGAGAGTAGAGAGAGAGAGAGAGAGAGAGAGAGAGAGGGAAGAGACAGCAATAATATCGCGTATTAAGTGTGTGGTACATACGAAGGGTTGTTTACCGTCGGGGCTGGGCTGCGGGGTGGCCGTGCGCTGCGAGCGAGGGTCGGGCGACGCCAGCGACGCGCGCGCCCCCTGCCCGCCCGCCGGCGACTCCGGCATCGACACTTGCAGACTCAAGCTCTCCCTGCAACACAACTCACCCTCACCACCATGGACACAGTTATCGTCTAATGCTAGACGTAGGCCTCCCTAATCAATCCTAATCATTTTCGAAATGGACCTGATCAGGAGCAGTCTCGATCAACAGTCGATCCGCGGCGACGCGATGGCTCATTGTAATAAAAACGGAGCGGTGCCCGTTGTCGTATAAGAGGCCTTTAGTAGGTGTGATTGCTTGCCTGTATCCGGATGTGGAGGAGGTCTGCGAGATCTCGCTGTCGTAGGAGGTGTCGGTGAGTCCGGCCGAGGCGGGCTGCAGTAGAGGCGGGCGCCGCAGGGGCGTGGACTCCGCGCCGGGGGAGGAGCACTCGTCCGACTCGGGCCGAGAGTATCTGCTGCGCCGGAACTTGAAGGTCTTCTTGGAGGGGCCGTGCGCTCGATGCAGCCGCGGCCTCTCCTCGGCGCCCAACGTCTCCGAGCCCGAGCCCGGCGACATGGGCGACAGAGGCGTCGCGCACTCGCCGCCCCCTTTGCACTCTGAAACCATCGACACTAGTCAGTCATACGTTATGCGGATATCCTAACGACTGGCGGTAGGGCACACTCAGAAGACTCATGTTATGAGTTAGCTCTATTTCGATTATTTTCTCAGGGAATTCCATTTTTATTAATCTTGATTGCTTTTATTCGTAAGTGGCTAAACCGAGAATCATTCAACTATCTAAGCATCTAATAATGGCGCCGTTACTGTATCAAACAAAAGCAACACATTCATGTGCCTACCACTTTGTAAAAGAATAGAATAACCAACCTGATGTAAACTTCAATTCGACCGACGAAACAAATCGTAACTTATTCGTTTGCGTTGTTGCGTATGTCGTGCTGATCATCGGCTTCTGATCGCTTCCATAGTTGTTCATCGATCCTGTACGAAAATAATATCAACATTAAGAATGTTATTTTACACTAGTTTGGAAATGGCTTCATTATTTAAAAAGAAAACAAGCGCCTGTACAGAATACGCGTATCAGAATTGAAACTTCTTTGGCGATCAAATATATTATATAAGCGGTAGATGTCATGCGGAAACATTACTAGAAGCATCACACTAAATTCAATCTTGAAATTTTATTCTCATTGTTGTAAACAAGTTTCCCTTCAAAAAAAGAGTACGTCAATCGACTTCTCTGTACGCACGCTTAAGCTCTTTAAGCTTTAAATAAACTTTTTAAACTTGATGTTACCTGTATGTGAATTGTTGGGCACGTCGCCGTGGCGTCCGTTGTTGCCGAGCGGAGCGTCCAATGTGGGCATATGCTGACTGGCGGTCGAGCTGCTGGACAGCGACTCTGAATAATTTGAAAAAGTGCATGAAAACATATGCAGTGCAGAAAATTTATTGAAAGGCGCTAAAGGCAAGTGTCACCTCTCTGAGCAGCTAGCGGTGCGGAGGGGTGGTCGGGGGTGCGGGGGGCGGCGGCTCGCCCGACCAGCATTGAGATGAGAGAGGGCCGATGCTGCTGGTGCTTCTCGTGCGAGATGCCCCCGCGCGGGAACACTTCCGACGACCGCTTGCCCGTCACGCCAATGTTCTCCGCCACTTGCTCTGCGGGCATCATCATCGTCATGATCAATATACATGTACTCGTAAACAGTATACAGTAGCAAATATCCGGAAACATTATAGGAAAATCACTAACACAACATCTTATAAAATTAAAACTCATTATAAAACCTAATTTATTAAAATGTATGTTTTGTAGTTTTATTTTCAAACTTACCGAATCTGTAGTGGTCGTGGGAGTCGCGCATGGCGCGTAGCTCGCGCGCCAACTCCGCGAGCAGCGCACCACGAGCCCTCGCCGCTGGCAACTTGAGGCCGCGGATGCGCTCGCGCACCACGAACTGCATGTGCCGCTCGTCGTCGCCGATGGGCGGCTGCGTCAACTTGTGCACTATGAACGGCTGCAGCAGCACATATAAAGGCGTGCGGAACGTCACCACGTGCTCCAGGAAGTTCCACAGGTGGTGCGCTGCCTCGTTGCGGCGGCCGAGTTCTCGCATGGCGCGCGCTATTCGCCCCCATTCGTTGCACAGCTCGCTCGAGAAGCACGCGCACAGCACCTTGAGCGCCAGGAAGGCGATCTTGTAGAGCGTGTTGGAGAGCTTGGTGGTGTTGCGCGTGTCACGGCTGCCGGTGAAGGTGAGCGAGTTGGCGCGGGCGTCGGCCGCATTCAGCTTGGCGTTCACGGCCGCCAGTTGTCCGGGCGCGGCCGGCGGGCACAGCGCGCTCACCACCACCGACACCATGTAGCTCACGTCCGACTGACGCAACGGCGGCACATCTGCACACACGCCCCACATTTGTTAGGCCACGGTCTAGTATTATAAGCGTATTGTAGTTGTAGCGAATTAAGCTTAAGTAATCGCTTCACATCTGAACACCAGGCACAGCGTCGAGGGTTAATACATATCTCGGTAGCGAACGACGCGCGACGTCTCGGTAAAAGCAATAGTCGACAAACAGTGTGCTTATATGTCATTCTGTACTAGACACAGAGTGAATTGGTCTATTGTATGGACTATGGACTATTGCAATACAGAATACAATTGGTTTGATATTGTGACGATTATTATGTAAAATAAATAAAAGTGGATCATATCCTACCTTTTCTTCCACTGCCAACGCGCAAACAAAGAGGCATGAAGAGGTTCATCAACATATTTTCAGTTTTCTCTGCGGTTTGAAATATTGGGCTACCTCCGCACATTTGCTCCAGTGAATAGTTGTCCTGTAATTTATAATATTGGGGTTACAAAAAGCGGGCATCAGCTTGAACGTAATAAGATGTGATACTGACCCCCGTGTTGATGGCCTGCAGTGCGATGAGTCGCACGACGTTGCTGCAGAAGGTGGAGGGCGGCGGCTGCGACATGAGAGCTGCCGTCGCCGTAGAGAGCGCCTCGCTGCTATTGCTCTCCGACACTATAAGAGCCTACGAAACGAAACCATTACACATACACCTTCACTCACATTACGTCGCATTAATGTTAGTGGTAAATAAAACGTAGATTTTACCTGCACTGTATTAAGCAAGGCTTTCACTTGTTGCCAATGCATGATATATGGACATCGTATCATCGTTTGGTATACACCGCTCAATAAGACAGACGCCGAATCCCAATCAGTGTTTCGCTGAAATAGTAAAATATAAACACTTTTTAACTTTTCATCTACATAATACTTTTCAATAAGAAACGAACTAGAATTGGAAGATAAAAATTTCATCTGTCATATTATTTTATGTTGGTCAAATTATAAATAATCTTTGATTCAGGGTTGTACTGAGACAATAGGGTCATTCTTTGTTGTTTTTTCTTTTAGCGCGTGCATGTTATCTATTGCACTTAACATATTAAGGGAGCGGCTGAATATAATCGAATTCGAAACCGAATGCCTGGGCACATTTTATACGATACATACCCTAATACTGGGCTTCTTGGCGATCTTGAGGAAGACTTTGTCGAGCCGTCGCAGGATGCTGGAGAGCGCTGGGCGCAAGGCGTCGTCGGCCCAGTCGGCCGCCGGCAACACCTGCGTCATGTAGCGTTGCAGGCCTCGGCAGCCCATTGACTCGGGGTCGTACGGCGACACCTTCAGCAGTGAATGCGCAATTTCCGCCAGACGCTGTTCAAATTAAAATAATTAATAGTCAAATATCAGTTATCAATTATACCAGGGTTTCGGAAAATAATAACCAAGATGATGATGATCCTCAGAAAACAAACTCAGGATACGGAATCATTTTATCATATTTGTCTAGTACCAACAACGCCTGGAAAATCATCCCAATATACTTAAAGCCGAACTGACACAAAGAAGCTATTCCAAACGATTAAAACGCAAGTATATCTTGCCTTATTGATCGAGTCAATAATTTATGAGTAGATGCCTTCATTGGAAAATACAATGAAGGCATCTATGGTTATGGTAGATACCGACTTATGGTAGATACCGACTGCAAATACCAGACCAAGACAAAAAAATCGCTCTGCTGCTATTATTGGTTCTGCGTTGATGCGTTGGCTAAAGACAAACGATCATATGAGTACAGAATATAGATTACAGCGTGTGACTTAGAGTCGAGGAGCTCCAGTGGTTTGCCTCCACTGCCGCCGCTGCCCTTGGAGCCGTTCAGCTCTAGCAGTCGCCCGCTAGCTTTGTCAATGAACTCTCCCACCAGCGACAGCAACACGTCACGCGGCCGCCGATACTCCGCGCGCACCAACTGATCCAAAGTTACCTGAAATGCATTATCCTAGGAATTGAAACTAGTGTCACGAAATTAATTTCATCAATTTTTTAAAGTGTAAACATCACGTTTTACAATGCATGCATTAATTTCATGACACTGATTCAGTTTCACAACATGTTTCGGTGTGATTGGACCCTTAGAGTATGGAGTCAATAAATTATGGAGTCACTAAAGTATGGAGTCACTAAAGTATAGAGTCAATAAAGTATTGAGTCAATAAAGTATGGTGTCAATAAAGTATGGAGTCAATAAAGTATTGAGTCAATAAAGTATGAAGTCAATAAAGTATGGAGTCAATAAAGTATGGAGTCACTAAAGTACGGAGTAAATAAAGTATGCTTAACAAAAAAAGCCGAATGATCCCAATGACATGGTTTAACGCTTTATACCTCCGAGTCCTCGGCGCCCGAGTAGTCCATGACGGGCGGAGGTCTAACGCGCGAGTGCGATTCCTCGTCGAGCAGGTCGAGGCCTATGAAGGGCTCGACGGGTGGCGCGCGACCGCACCCTCGCTGCGACGACCCCTTGTGGTCCGGCGACGTGCGGTACGGGCCGTTGTACGACCTTAACACCGCGATCATCATTTAAGTGTTTGTTTATGTAGCAATAAATTGAATTTTACAATTTTATTGACTTACTTTGAAAGCCCCTCGCAATTATTGACGAGGGTTTTTATTGCGATCGCCAATTGCTGTATAATTTCCTTCTCGGTCTTTCCCTCCTTGTTGTAAGCAGGAAGTTGGATTTGTTTTATGTAACACGGAAGTATAGCCTCCAATATTATCTGTGAAATTTCATTGTAATAAAGTAAAAAACCAACAATTTCTTCTTGATCTTCAGATGTAAGATTCTTGTAAACATTACTTTGACAAGTATAACATTGAATACCATATTTAAAAGGTGATATTGCGAGACATTCAATATTGCGCTGCGCTATTGAACCTTTTGCGTAGCGCACGACAATACCGCAGCCGATCAACAAATTAAAAAAAATATTTATCTAAAATAAAGAGATGTCTCGGCTAGGTGGTGGCTTACTTACCAACATTTGGTAACCTCGTATGCTTTCAGCGGAATAGGAAACAACCATTACGCAAAGGCTGATGCAGTCGAGTACATTCACCATCTCCTCTTCGTCTCGGTAGCAGAAGTCGATCGGCTTCAGTGGCTTTTCCTCTTTGATTAACTCTGCAATGTGCAGAGGGTCCGGTGACGGCGTTTCGAGGCTCATTAGCAAGTTGAAAAGGCAACTCGATTGTACCTGTAATTGTTTGTTAGTTTTGTATGGTTGTTAAAATATATGAACCTACTTAATGGGAAAAAATGAAAAATTGTAACCACTTTGCAAACTTGCAAGTATATTACCCGTTATCCGTAAACATTCTTTTTTTATAAATCTGATATTCACATGCTTACTTTTGCTTACAAAAATTGCTTTATTTAAAGCTGATTGTAAGAGTCGTCCTAGAAAAGTCAGTCTCGTCTAGTTTAGTTCTTATTTTATAAGTGTATCAACTACACCAAATAAGCAATCAAGTATACATATTAATACATATGACATATCAAAATTATAAACGTAAAAAACTTACTTTACTGGCGCACCCATATTCGGAGTCTTCGTGAGTGTCCAATATAGCCGATACGGAGCCAAACATTTGTAATATAAACGGTTTTCTGTTCAACAAGTAGAACTGTTTCACGGCATACTCTATGGTCGTGGTCACCAACTTGTTTGTTTGATGGTTCGAATAAATTTGAAGTAAAGTTGGCATTATTAGCAGATAACTGAAAAACAAACTGTTGATATAAAGACTGTTTGAACGATTATCCTCTTGGAGGCAGCCCAAATCGAGGTAAAGGAACATAACAAAGCATAATTAAGACCTTAATTAATACATAACATAAATGTATAACTCACCCGTTGGTTGAAAATATGCTTTTGAAATTGAACGCAGCATTTACGAAGGTGGCTATAACGTATCGCAATATCAAAGAGTCTTCGCTGTGAAGCATCAGCGCTCCGTTGAGTACGTTCAAAAACAAATGAATGTCTCGCGAAGAAGTAAAATTTCCGGCCATAGCTTCAAACATACGAGCTATCAGACGTACCCACCTGCAATATAAATAAGAAAGTATATAAGAATTTAATGTTTAAAAAAATGAGATTTTTATAATAAATTAGAAAGCTCAGAACTGCAACTGAATACTAACATAAATTTATGTAGGACATCCAGTCCCAGTAGAGTTGAGCCGAGTGGTCCGCGACTGTACAGCGACAGATCCGCTTCGAGCGCTTTGCGAGGGAACGATGGAAGCTTCATCAGCTCATCGTGAAGGAAAACGACTCGTTGAACCACCTGGAAGAGTTTATGCCTTTCTTACCACCGTCTCCACATGTACCCTTTGATAAAGGATACACTAGATTCAGGGTCTCAAACAAAATCACTGCGAAAAAGTGTCAATTGGATTTTTTATAAATGATGTTAATTTCTGATAAAAAGATGAATAATGTAAATGTTTTCATGACTGATTTGAATCTTAACATTAATAACAGTTCAAGTCGTACCATGTGTTCACCTTACGGACAACTTTGTGCAACTAGTTTGAAATATCACCCCAAGCTGTGAGTGAGTGCGGTGATATTCTACTATGCCACTTTTAGTGAAGCAACCTAGAATCTATAGTGCATCTTTTATCAAAGATTTTTTATTTATCTATTATCATGTACCCCATGTAAACATTACGACCTTATAGATGTACATATCTCTTTCGTTTCGTTTCTGCTCGAGCCCTATTATACGCCCTGAAGAGCCAAAGTGCTTTTTCTCTATATCCATTGGGTTACAATACTGCTAAGTAACAAACATTTACTATGTAACAATTATTAAAATGCAACAAAGTGTTCTACGGATAATATATACAAGGCTTTTCACCTTGATAGAACACTAGCTGCTGCACACGACTTCGCTCGCGTAACTTTATAAAATATTTCCTATGTTACTCGCTGATAATGTAGCTATGCTAGATATGAATTTTCAAATTCAGTCCAGTTCTTGAGTCTAGGACCGGAAGTTAAAATTTTACTTTATAATTTTTAAACAGATATCTTTTTACTAAATAATAGTTACTCGTAATATATAAATAACTTAGTATTAAACAGATTACTTGGCCTGCAGTTGTAAGACTTACCATGTCGACGTTCTTAAGAATGGCCCAAGTCAACATAACTTTGCCGATTTCGACAAACTTGTGCAGCAATTCTTGGTGTTGCAGTTTCTCGAAAGCCTCGTCGGGCGGCATATGGACCAGTCCCACTTGCGGATACTGGGAACGTTTGAAGAAGTAATAATCGCGGATGTAACTTTGCGGATTGTGGATTTGACCTGAAACGTTAACCAAGGCTTATTTTTATTTATTTCCAACAGGCGAAGGTCTGCTACGGAAACACTCTCTCTCAAAGTTGACTTTTTTTAATACATAAAATATGGCTCTTTTTAGGTTTAGCTAATATTATCACGTGCGTTGTTTTTTATGAAATAGAAAAGTTAGTTTAGTTTATAGTTTTCGTTTACTCACGTGTTTTGAAATCGACGAGAAAATGTTCGTCGTGCAATTTATCAGGAATTTTAAAAAAGCTTAGCGACTCTCTTAGTATTTCACAGAACTGCGTGTCCTCTTGCACCGGGAACTGTGTAGGGATAAAGCTTTCGTTGTCCGCTGAAATATATAAAAAAATATTGAACTGCCTATATGACATCAATTATATGGAAGTATCTGAGCTTGACATAAAATAATTCAATTTAGTCAACATTATTCTTATATGTTTCTTATAACATTCTTTCAGCACGATTATGATACTTACGTGGCCCATGAACGATGATTTTCTTAGCTGCGGGCACATTGGCGGTAAGCAGAATAGACGCATCGCACTGCTCTTTACGTAATATCTGCTTTAAATCTTTAAACATGATGCCATGTACACTGTGGACGACCTGGAAAATTATTACATTTACTTAGTTACCCACTACAGGCTTCGCACGTTCTTCTTTCTTTCTATTCTTTCAAAATTCTTTCTCATACATCGCCTTTTACATTGGTGTAAACTATAGATAACGGAATGACATTATTTTATTACTAATGGGTGAAAACCATTCTCAACTACTTGTACATAAGTTGCGACTAGCATAGATTCTCAGTCATTCAGTTCTGTACGCTGAAGGGAGCAGCAGAACTATGTAAATTAACCATAACCATAAACGGGGTGTTATAAGTTCGACGTGTGTACCGTCTGGCTCCCAAACGGATAGACCGATTTTGTTCTGGATTTTTTTTGTTGAAAGCTGACGTGATCGTTCTCAGTTATCCATTACATGGACTGACCTTGACCTGATATTGCAGCATAAAGTAATTTTTGCTGGACAACTAACTTCTTAGCAGCAACATCGAGGGTTGGTTTATAATTTTTAATAGTCAGTTAATTGAGTTAGAGAAGAATGAGGTATTACCATCCAGAGGATAGAGAGGGCGGCGCCGATGAGCCGCTGGCCGTCCTCGTGCGGAGTGCGCACGTAGAACATGACGTAGCCGATGATGTAGTTGTAGAGCGCGAAGGCGGCCTGCTGCGGCAGCCGCGGGATGAAGCGGATGAGGTGACGCAGCAGCTTGAACATCTCGTCCTGGTGATCGCGCGTCAGTCGCTCCAGCACGTGACGCAGGAACAAAGCCGAGTCCTCGACCAGGCAGCCCCATATCGCCTGGCACACACACACACTTTTAATAAGGAAACAGACAGACTGACGTACCACTTGATGGCTAATAAGGCAACGGCCACACGTGCTGCTGACTTTAGTATAATTACTAAGATCTTAGTAAAATTACCTAGATGGGTTGATGAAATTTAGATTATTATTTAGAATTAAGATTTTGCTGGATAACCGGTTATGAAGGTTTCTTGATAAAAATATTTTTTTTAAATAATTCATTTGACTGTCTCATTAGTCTTTTTATTAGTCTGGTCAGTCCAGCATTAGAAATATGTAATCAATACAAATTTTAAAAGCACTTAACTGTAGCATAAACATAATATAATACGGCTCGAAGGACTGCAGGTCAAATGCCTGGGTAAATGTGAGTAATTCACTCCAAAATATTTTTAATCAAAACTATTTTCTCCTGTTATGATTTTTATTTGAAAGAAAGAAAAAAAAAACAAAACGGAAGAGAAATTAATACCTGATAAGCCACTTCATACACAGAACAGCCATCTTTAGAAACGGCCGCATCGTCCAACAAGGATACTATTTCAGCAACTGCCGAACAAAGCACAGAAGGGAACAGAGCAGACGCCACTTGTGTGTGATGCGAACCGCGAACCCCTTCCACCATTTCTTCGTCTGCTGGAGCTGAAAATCATATTATGAAGTGTTTTACAACGTTTTTAAATCTTTACCAACTTAACAATGACTAGCTGTTGCACGCGACTTCTTCCGGGGTCTTAGCGGGTGTGTGTAGTCATTCGTTTCGTACAAACTCAAGAGTACACATCTCATAATGCGTGTCATACGTGGGACCAGTTTGTCTCTACCTTAAGTAATTATAATTAATTAATAATTGAAAACAATTAATACGTTCAATATGATCGTCGGCCGCATGGTCTAAAGCGGGCTCCCTCGCCGCTTGTCTCGTTATGGGTATAGTCGTTATGAGGAAACTTTCTCTTTCGGCTTTCTTCTTGTCGTTTCGTTGTTGAAGCGCCCTCTTAATAGCTTCAGTTTGTTGTTTCTTGCGGGTTTTCGTCGCTGTTACTAGGGAACGCTGGAAAGACAAATAAATTCTTTTTCATTGAGAATATTATATATCGTTTTTGTCGACAAAGTAAAGGTATTCAAATATCGTTGTTTGCTAGCGGATTGCTAAAGGGTTTCCAAAGCGTAAGTAGAAGGAGTGTGCAACTTACATGTCGTTCTTGATTGAGGGTCATCTCCATGTCCTTGTCCTTGGCCTGCGGGCACCAAGGCGGGTCCACGACGGCCAGTGATTCGATACCGATTTTAGGTGAAGGCAGAGTGAACTCAATGCCTGGCGGCGGCACCTTGAAGGTCATGGAAGCCCCTTCCTCCATGCGAGGCCACACTTGGTAGCGCAACTTCCACATCACTTGGAATCGGAGAATAGCGTTGATCCTGTGATACGAAAGGTTAATTGTTTATGGCATAATATTAGGTTAGACCGGACAAGTGTGCACGCGCCACTGTGTTGCGTTGTGATGTGTTCAAATCTGTATGAAAACCGGAACGAAGAGTCATGGCAATAAATTATCAAATTGTGCATTTTCCAAGAGCTACGACTGTATTGATTAAAAATATCGTCGGAAAGTGTATGAAGATGACACACAAATGTCAGAGCACTTTGCGACACGATAAATAGAAATCCGAATTTTATCTACTAGCCAACTTAATGTTCAGGGGCTGATGGGTTACAAACCTGATGGCTGGGTCCGCATGCTTGAGGTCTTCGTGCATGACGCAAGAGGCGGCGTTTGGCGCTCGCACTGCGGCCAAGATGAAAAGCGCAGCCGCGCAAGAGCTCAACTCGCGGTCCTTTTCCAAGAGTAACTGCCACGCCACCGCACAGCTCTCCGCAAACTGTTCCGAGCTGAGTGTTGTCGCACCCTTCACCAATGCACCCAGTGGCGCATGGTATGCGTCACGGACCTGCGACCAGTCAAGCTATGCTATAGGTGTGTCATACATTTGCATCGATTAGATATCCGATCCGCAACCCATATCCGCATTAGCAAGAATCGAAGCTAATCTTTTGCATATGCGGATATGGATCTATAGTCCTAAATCTCGCAGATTTCCCCAGAATGAACTGTTAAAAGTTTCAGTTTTTAAAGTGAAGACT
Organism: Synanthedon tipuliformis; assembly: GCA_947623395.1. Lineage (NCBI taxonomy): Eukaryota > Metazoa > Arthropoda > Insecta > Lepidoptera > Sesiidae > Synanthedon > Synanthedon tipuliformis. The sequence goes on along the minus strand of OX392417.1, from coordinate 5,611,024 downwards.
TCTTTGGCGCGTTGGGCAATTCTGGTAAGAGGTGAGGTGAACGCTCAGTGAACGACGCGTTCAGTGGCGTTTAATGCTGAAGGATTTTTTTTTCACATTTTTAGTATGGGGATAAATCACTGAACTAGTGATGTGCTTTTTCTTCATCCTGAAAATGTTCAACCCAAAATATAAGAACGGCGGCGTAACGGACAAATTTCAATAGGTAAAGTAATATGATTGGTTTGTCCACTTACGTGTCCTTTGAGGTACTTGAGTATCGGTGGCGGTTCGAGGGGCGGGAAGGGCACGGTGGCGGGACGCGTCACGGGCGGAGGCTCAGTATGCGTCAGTTGCTCGACGCCCGCTGCGCGATACGCTAAACCTATACTCTCCATTACTGACCGATCAATCCTGCAAACGAAACATCTATTGCATCTAGATCTATTGCATATTTAACGACTTTGCACGCGTTTATTAATAGTGTGGTCTACAATACCTGTCGCTGCAATGTTCGGATGGCTTTCGAGTACGACGTCCGCGCCTCCCTCCTCCGATACCTTCATCACTACTCTTAATATTCACCTCCGGGCCAAATTTCTCACCGTATACCTATAAAAACAATTTGCTGAAACCCTTAGTTTTTAAAAGTGGAAACCTCACAGTAACACCTAAAAACGCTGTCGGTTCTAGGGTCGTCGGGTTCCATTTTTTCAGTATCCAACACCACATTCGTTCCAATAATATCTGAATTTAATAACTTTACTTTTTCTTAGCATAGAGAGAAGTTCGACTTACCTTCTGGACAGACTTCATGAGTCTTGCACTAGCCCGCATGTTACGTCGGAAACAGTATGGATGACAAAAGTTCTGATGGCAACACACGTAGTTGAAAGAATTCAAAAATTTTACCATCGTCTGAAAAACACATTATAATATCAGTCATCTTATGCACTCTAATTTGATTATTTATTATGATTTTACAAACATGCTTTACATTACTTATTTGCTCCTTAAGAGTTCTTTGTAACCTGTGCAACTTGTTAATACTGATACTGATCCATTAAAACAATATTTAAAACATTGAATTTACACAAAAATAATTTGTCAATCAATTTTTTTTTATTTTGCATATAAATGTTGATTTTGTTTGTAAGGATGTTCGTGTTATAAAAGCTTTTATAAAGGATACACTACATCCAGGGTATCAAACAAAATCACTGCGAAAAAGAGTCCATTGGCTTTTTTTATACATGCTTTCACTTTCTCTCGTTAATTTCTGATAAAAAGATGAATAATGTAAATGTTGCATGACTGATTTGAATTTTAACATTTAGTATAATAATGGTCCAAGTCGTAACACGTGTTCAATTTAAGGACAACTTTGTGCAACTAATTTGAAATATCACCCCAAGGCTGTGAGTGAGTGAGGTGATATTCTACTATGCCACTTTTAGTGAAGCAACCTAGAATGTAGTGCATCTTTCATCAAAGTATAAAAGGTAATAAATCACCTTGAGCCAAGGGAATCCCTTGTTTGTATCCGGTGGGTCGGTTGAGTTACTGTCTGGGCTGTCGGGCGGATGGTCGTGGTCGTCCGACAACACGCCCGGACTCTCTTCACCGCCGCTGTCCACTTCGTTAGGCATTATTACTGTACCTGCGTTCGGTTTCACGTTCATACAACGACAATTATTGTGATGATACATAGAATGAAACGCTTTTTTATAATATGTCGAAAAAGGTGTTGTAAGCCATGATTTTTGCAAATACACTGATGATACAATTAATTAACAAAAAAAAAAATTCAAGAAACATTTAATTGGAACGTGCAAAACAAGTGGTAACATTGTGGAAAGATAAGTGATGAGATGTCGCAGTGCAAATATTTGAAGTTTAGAATTAAAAAATGAAGAAACATTAAAGTATAGTGCGAATGGTTTACCTGTTCCCGGGTAGACCTCAGATGTGTCGCTTCTGTCTGAAAGTGAAGATACTTTTCTTCTACTTTGTATAGAATCTGATCTGCGAGTTACAACTAAAAGAAAATTGTAAAATAAATAACTTTGAAAACTTCAAAAACTCATTTTTATGGATTGTATTTTCTATCGAATCTATCTATATCGAACTCACTCTAAAATATACAGTTTAAAATTTGTAATTTTAAGAGTAACTTTTAGAGCATCAAGTAAGAGAAACCAAGTAAGATTAAGTGATAGGTAATAGTAAAATGTCAAAAGAATATGAAGTACATATGTAGTAAGTATTAATTTTTTGCCAAAGAAGCACTCTGTTATCGTTCAATAATAAATGCTCAACATTACTATGTTCGAGTTTTTTGCTTCACGATAGCAATATTTGTGAGTCTTAAATATTTTTCTTAGAGTTTGGGTTCGTAGAATAAAGGGCCACTGGATTGTTGCATTTTTGCAAGAACTGATCGAAAAACTTCACTAAAAAATAACAAAACATAAATTTGGAAGGAAGAAATTAACTTTTGAAGGAAAACGACAAATACAATGCATCTAGAAAACCTAAACCGATTTCCTCTTTTATAACACATTTTGTATGCTTATTTCTCGAACAAATAAAAATCCTGATATTCCTTCCTGCACACAATTTAGATAATTCACAAGTCACTACAGTGACCACTGATATGCAAATAAGTAAGATTCTTTTATCCATATCCATGTACGGCAGAGAAGTACTATACACAAATCGTCATTATAGAGTGTGTTTGGTTGTTTGAATTGGTTTACTGTATGCATGGAGACAAAATTCCGGTCTACTCGAGAAACCAGCAAACCAAAATGTCTGATAATGTAGTCCCCGCTTTGAGTCTTCCTCAGAGTCTAGCGAATAATATGAAATTATCCTTAGACTCAACTCGTGTGTATGAGTGTGTGAGAAATACTAACAGTCTTCGACGTCTCTGTTGTCCTTCTGGCGGAGTTTGATGGAGCGCCGCTTGAAGGAGCCGTAGGCGGAATGCGGCGCCTGCTGCGTGTTGCGACGATGCATGCCGGGCTTGCCGCGTGAACACAGCCGACCCTTCTTGTCCTCACTGGCAGCCACAGGGACCGTTTCTGGCAACTGACAACCAAATCGTACATATCATATTTGACATATTTGACGAGCCCGTTGGACGAGTGGCTTAACGTTTCAGGGGCCACGGGTTCGATTTCCGGCGGAGTCAACTTTGGAAATGAATTTTTATAGATGGGCCTGGCTGGAAAGAAAATTCAGGGCACACTGCGTTTCGCAGTCATTTGGGTGAGTGGGTAAGGGATGCCAGAGTGCATTACCCCATCTTATTCCTTATCCTTAATCCTTCTATGGTCGGCAGCGCGCTTGCTGCACATTTAGCGTTGCTTGTGTTATAGGCGACGGTAGCCACCTACCATCAAGTTGACCGTCATCCTGTCTGTCGACCCTAACATAAAAAAAATATGGTAAATCCCCTGAATCTCAGCATACGCTTAGCCTAAGGGTGAAATACACTAATAGTTGGTCGAGCAGCAGAGCTTACTGTGACGTTGCTTCCGCCTGATACGTTCTCCGGCTCGTGCAAGACGAAGGAGATCTTCCTCTCTGTGTCGGCGCCGGCTATGGACTGCAGACTCTGGGCGGAGGCCTGCGAGTGGCCCATACTGGACAGCGCCATACTCCACCGGCGATTCGCTTCCCTACACCAGACACACCCTTCTGAAACCCACACCTCGTCCAGAATCCCACACGGGGTCGCTTCTATTCTCAAACCGGATTGTTATTTCATCTCAATTCGTTTGCGCATGCCAATTTAGCCAAGCGAATAAGGATTTCATGTTTACTCTATATTCATCTAATCTATTTCGTTACTTAACAGGGCTATTGAAAATTTAGAGAACTCGACACAAGGTGAAGCGTACACTGGTTAACGGATTTGTGTTATATTTTAAATTTATTAGGTATTTACAGTAACTTTAAGATACTCGTAGCATACCATGCATTTTACTTGTGCCTTTCGCACTTTTACCGGTGTAAATTAAAAACGTTAGATTTAAATTAGGTTTAGAAATTAGGTGCCAGAATTTGTCGATAGGTGAGAAGTCCGAGTACTAATTTTGGGATATCGGTATCTTCTGTAGTGAGGGTGGGCGAATTTCTTAAAGGTGTAGGTAAGTATGGCCCCTATGTACAAACTACACGCATGCGCGCACTGTGCTGTTTGCGGGTAACATGCAATATTATTGATCCAGAACACATACTCGACTGGCATTAATGTGTGTTGACTGCTAAGAGCCCTGTTAAAACAAAATCTGTATAAAAAATATGCACATTTTACATTTCACTTAGAACGAACGTAAAATAATCAACTCACTTATTCTTACACAACAAACGTTTCCGCTTTTCCATCCACCTTCGCGAAACATAAATAACAGAAAATAATCATTGTCACAGGGAACACATATAACAAGTACTCACCGAGGAACAGTGAAACACATGTGAGGTACTACATACAATACGAAACTGTCACACAAACACAATGGGAAACCAAGTCAGGGTGACATTACTCGGAAATCAAAGTTACATAAACAAATCATAGTAAGTAAACGATCATTTCAATCGAAAATTACGTTAAGTCCGACCTTTAACAAATAATATATTATATTTCAAATCTTGGTACCTATATCTCTCATAGTGACTGTGAAAAACCTTTATTTAATCGAACACATTAGGAAAATGATGAACATGCCACTTCAGCGAAACTAGTCCTTGCGCAATATTATTTTATTAAAGAATAAAATTAAACTAAATGGGCAAATGTAACAAAATGTACAGAAACTGGCCATATCGGAGTGAAAATTCTCAAATAGTTTTGCACTTTGATGGGGAAAATATTCGGCCGTCACTCTCAGTGGCGTGTAACTGTATGAAATAAGCGCCATCTACCCGAATTAGTACGTATTTTTTGGTTCATAACAAGCTTAACTTCGTCAATCGTTTTTTAAGATGTTTACATATGGCGATAAAGTAATTTCGTAAGTCAATAGCGGTAATGTATGATCCAATTTTCACTTGTGACGTCCTAAGAGTTTTTTTTATAATTTCCAAGAAATTTTTCCGAATACTTTAATCTATGGAAGAATTTTTTTTGGAAGTTCAGACAAGATAACGTGATTTTTGAGAGAAGTACGTGTATGGCAGACGATGAGAGTGGAGTGCGAAGTATGTGGGCCAGGGTACCTGTAGACGCGGTCCCAGGGCCCGCGCTCCTTGAGCGACGAGCGGCAGGTCTTTGGCAGCGCGTGGTAGGTCTCGCGCAGGAAGGCTGTCACCTCCAGCAGAAGGACGCAGGCGACAAGTCGAAGCGCGCGCGGGCAAGACGCGCCCGTCGCGACGCCGAGGCGAATGCTCGCTGCAACCGATACACTTAATTGTTAAATAGTCCCCCATACAACCACGAACAAAATGCGTATATCTTGAATTCATATTTTAGTAATTTGATAAAATTGAAAATAATTACATTTAAGTACCTACCTACCTACATAAAACAATTTTCGTTACATTTATGTAATACAAATTATTTTAATAATACATTTTGTGTTTTATGTTACAACTAGTAACCAAAAAATAAGCGAAATTTAATGATATGGCTGATTCATTTCAATGTAGCGTCTTACTTATTTGTAAAGAGATGTGTTTTTTGCTATTTATACTTTATCCTATTAGAGTTGAAATATGAACAAGTATTTCATGGGTGTAATGTGGCCACTGACGGAATGTCACATTTTCATTCACAAATCTTTGGCGAGCCATAGAGGACAATTAAAGAAATTTGAAAAGTTATCGATATAGCCCAAAGAATAAAACAGCAGAAATGAAAATATCTAGAAGTGAAAAAAGTGGAGTACTTGTTCAGCGCAGCACAAAAATATCGTAAAATATGTATTTGTTAAAAAAATGTAGAGTTTTACAATTCGTTCATTTTCACCTTCATCGAGGAAGTCCTCTTCTTCGTCTTGCTGTAGCAACTCTCGTTGGCCATCGGGATCGTTCACCAAATTTTTAACCGCATCCAGATGTTTGCGATCTTCTACCAACATATCCTCCAGTCTGTTGCCAATTGCCTGAAAAAAAATATAAATGTGTACATACTGATAAGCGAATGGAATATTGTTTTTGAAGTAAACAATTCTTTAAGCGTGTTGGGCACTTTTAGTATCTAAGAAAAAAAAAAGACTGAACTCGATCCTCAAGCTCTGTGACGTTTAATTGTTTGAAATAAGCGTCATCCACCCGAAGTGTAACGTATTTCTTGGTTCATAATAATACTATAGTTATTACAATAATGGTGGTCTAGTTCAGCAGTATGGGCCGTGAAAAATAGAACTATACGAACACCCCGACTTTTAAACGAAGAAACAAAAACCTACTTACAATAATAGAGTACAAATTATTCGCGTAATTATTTATATGGTACGCCTTAAACAATAATTATAAGAATATAGCTAGTATAGTGCTTACTTCTGCCCATTGGTAAAACAGCTTGCCAGCCAAACGTTGACGCCGTAATTGTGGTATGGACGAGGCTAAAAATGAAGGAATATTTTTTTTATCAGATCAGATGCATAGATTCTAACGTGCAGTCCTACAACTGACAGTTTTTACACATAATTGAAATGTGGAGACGAGTTATTATAATATATATTTGGCAATAAATTCTCACCTGAACTTTTAGCCATGTTCGACTTGAGCCAGTAAGGCCACTGCCCCTTGTTACAATTATGGACTAAAAACGCACATTCTAAAAGAATCGCAGCGCGTCCAACTACAACAGTGTGGGGCTGTAATAGAAAAATGAGTCGTATGAGATGTAAATTAAATAAATTACACATACTGTACTATATAATGTTCAACTGTCTAAAGTATTTAATGCAAGAAATATGGCATCACCAGATCGAGCAGAGCGGCCATGAAGAGAGCGTCAGGGGTGCCTCCAGGCTGCGTGGCGTCCAGTAGAAAGCTGAAACGCGCTATGCCCGCGTATAAAGGCGCGGCTGGCACCAGTCGCCTTCTTTTCAACACCACCACCTCCGACTCGCCGCCTCCGGACCCGCCCTCGGCAGACCCGCGCCGCGACATCACTATACCAAACTAGCCACTATACTTCTTATACAACTTCAAAGATTTTTCGATATTTCTGTTCACTGAGCATGCACATGTTCTTTTAACTACGTCAATAAGCCGTAACATTTTTTTTGGAATGCAGTTTATTATTACATACTTATCTATGTGTATCTGACTGACTAGTTAATACCTCATTTTTTTCCTTTTTATCCATTTTAATTATAATAGGGATTCAAATTATTACTTGTCATGTATCATTCTTGCCCTTGGTGCATACTTTAAGCTCGACTAAAGTTGTCGGTTAAAAAAAAATTTTATTAACGGGCCAACTAGGTGGAGAGCGTGGTTTATCAGTTGGCAATAAGACACGATTTAGATGTCTTTTTGCATGAGGTTTTAATTGTTTATATAATATTATTTAGCTTACTAATATTATAGTCATTTTTGGTATAAATAAATTTCTGTCTATATTACTTCCAAGTTGATTTTGTTAGACGAAAAATTATAATAAATAAATTATTAACCGTACCAATAATTAATTACAGGTAGACTAACAATCAATCATAATATACAAAATAATTTTACTTACATCCGCCGGAAGTTTCCTCAATGCTCCCATCTCTTTTCTTTCCCATTTTCCGAAAGGCGAATCTATTTAATCTATCTTCCACTCTTTTTCTTGCCCTAAAATGATATTAAACTCACTGTTAGTATGCGTAAATTCAGTCAAGTGAGTGATTTTTGACTAAGAGCTTCTAGTAATTTTTTGTTAGAATTAAAAATTGAGGTATAATTCAGTTTTTAGCGACCGCCACGCGCTATTATGCGACCATAGTTGCCTGACTTCAGCTTGTGAATCTCTGCGACCAAAGTGTACAACACATACTGCTCAGTTGTACTTTCAGTTTTTGGATTATGTCGGGCCTTTTAATTACGAATAGAAAAAGAGTTATTCGATAGAAGATGATAATATCACATTAAAGCTTATGCCTCCGAAAAAGCGACTCCATTTTCACATCGCGAGGAGAACAGAAGAATTATCAATAAATAATTAATTCTATCAATATCCTGTAAAGAAAATGGTCGCCATTTTGATATTTTTACGACTCCTATACGACTCGGTCGTAGGCGCCAAGCGACTCTGGTGACGCGGTCGCATAAACCCGAGAGTGTTTCATTTTAATTCATGTTTTAGTAGTGAGTCGGCGTCACTTATGCCGGGTATTGGTACTATGTATTACCTGTTGAGCGTGTAGCCGACACGGCGTTTGACGTGCACGGGGCGGCCGTGCGGCGGCGCGAAGTTCCGAGCCAAGGAAGCCGTGCTGCCCGACATTGGTAGCGATTCGCCCGAACCGCCTCCGTTGCGAGCGAGCGGCGCGCCCATCGGTGGTTTCTGCCGGAACCACTTCACTGCAACACCAAACCATTTAGTAGTTTATTTATTTAACCTTACACCATTCTACGGGGAAGAATCCGGCAACAAACCTCGATAGTTGCTCGAAAATAATAAATCATACAATAACAAAAAAAAAACATTAAATATAAATAAATATACATTTGAATGTCAATCCGCATTTTTGTAAGTAAGATAGTTTGTTACGTCATGGACCATCAGCTCTCAATATTACTAAATTTTTTGAAGACGGAAGGTGGAAATTGTATATACAACCAGCTGGTGCCCGAAACTTTTTACTGCTGTTATACTTTTGCCAGGCGTTGAATTTTTATTTTTCCCTCGGAAACATCACTTGTTCTAGCTAGATGAAAGGTACTTTTTTGTATCTCTGACAATGTATATGCAAAATTTCATGACAACCGGTTGATTAGTTAAGGCGTGAAATAGTAACAGTCAGACAGACAGACAGACAGACATACTAACCGATGCCACTGATGTGGAACTTAGAGGGCATCGACTTGGAGTGCGTCATGGTGTGATGCGTGTGGTGCGGGGTGACGTCCGCTGCGGGCGTGGGCGGGATGGTGCGTTCCGATTGGCGCGGCGTCAGTGGGTAGCGCCGCGTGCGCACCGACAGCGGCGATTGCGACGCCGATTCATCGCCGCATTCCGTCTCGAGGAGACTCTGGCGATGGTGACGTTCAACATATTTTGCATATACGTGATTCATCAAATGCCTAGTTCACACCAGTAAACATGTTCGAGAGTTAAAAAGACTCTATGTGATTGATCAATTGATCGAGCTTCGATGTTTTACAGAATGTTAATCACGTGATTAATGGGCATAAGAAAAATAGGCAACAGTTTATGACTGTAACAAATATTACAAGTGTTAGGACCAAAGGTAAGTGTAAGTAAATACATACGTGTGGCGGAGTACTAACATGTGCGCCGGTTGAAGAAGTGCTGCGCTTCTTGAAGGTGAACTTTTTGTGACTTCGGTCGTCCGGCGCGCAGCCAGAGTCCGCGCCTGTGTCTGAACCGCGTTCGTCGTCAGTGCTCCGAGCGATGTGCCTATATCACCCATCATTCAACATTATCCACTTTAATACAAATGAGAAAAGAAACGGCGGACTTAAGGAGGTTCTTAAGGCGACTTAAAAACGGTCTAAGGCGGTCAAATATAATTCGAAAACAAAGATGCCGCTTCGGCTTCCGCTCATAAAAAATCCTCACGGAAAAATGGGATTATAGGACAGATGTATTTCGTACTGTGAAGGATAATTGTATAGAAATGAGAGAAAATTAAGTGTAAAAAAGTGAAACTTGAACTGAGACCTGATAACCCTGGTGGTCTGCATATTGGCTTCCTTGTGATGGGCGTCGGGACGCTCTGCTGTATCCAGGAGCGCACTGAAAGCAACCACGCGATATTCGCCTCCGTGAGCCTCTCGCACGTAGTTCAACAAGTGACGGATCTCCATGTATAAGGTCTGGAATGAACGGACAATTTTCAAAAAGCTGGTTGTTTTCTAGGTGACTTGTGACACATTAGAGGGCTGTTGTATGCAGAAAACGCAGAGTTTTCACCTAGGATGACAGGAAGATATAAATTAATTTATAATGTGGTGTAAATAAATGACAAGGAATATTAGTAAATAATTACAGAGTTGTCAAGCATCTTGAGCTCCTTGTGCATCATAGCGAATCTGGTGACGAGCACCCTGAAGGTAGACTCAACGATGAAAGTCTCTATGAGCCTATTGGCGTTTGCGCCTTGATTCGCGCCGAAGTTAGTCGCGTAACCCATTTGTAGATTGCTCATGTCCGGAGATTTAGTCGTGTTACGCTTTTGTTGGTCTGAAATTTAAAAAAAAAAAATTAACTTCGATGCGATCGCTTATTTTTTTAATGAAACCCACTCATTAAACATAAATTCAAAAAGATTCGAAGCATTGAAAGCACTAAATCAAAAAACTTTGGGACAGGAAAAATAGGCTAAATTTGAATAGTCAGAGTTCTAACCGACATTTTTTTGTCGAACAACTGGTGACATTCTGCTAATTTCTGGTGATTTCTCAGAATTACTCGTATTACCTTATACTCATATAACAGTTGTTTTAAATAAGCAATAAAAATATGCTCACTCATAGGAGAAACCATGGAAGCAGGTTCTGTACAAAATCCAATAGCTGAATGAAGATTATCGAGGACTTCTCTGATGGGTGCATATTTAGTCATTTCCTTGAGACGTAGAGTGAACTTAGACAGACAGGAGCTACGAAGTTGTCCAAGCGAGTTGCGCGCCTGAACGCGCAGACACTCCGCTTGGGGTCCGCGAATTGCAGAACTGCAGCCGTGCGAGCAGCCCAGCTGACGCAGAACTCTGAGGGTCAAAATACTTTGATCAGAGACCGATAAATAAATTTTGACATGACAACCATGACAGCATCTCAGTCAGGATTTTTTGGTTAACCCTAAAGCGACTCAAACACTACGCAGATACGGTTAGATGTCTGTATCTGAGCGTATATCTTTTAATATCGCTGTCTATGTAATTTAATGAATTACTAATAGACACAGCGCAGATAATTTATAGTATCTGGAGACAAAACCGATATCGAAAGATGTTGACGATATTATCTGCTTATACAAATATATTATCTGTAAATCTCGATTTGTCGTTTAGAATCTTCTTCTGACGAGCTGTTTAGCAATTCCAGAATTTTTTCTATTACCTTAAAATAATGTGCATAATCATGTAATATGGGCAATCTATGTTTTCTTCATCCTTTGTTTTTTCCTTTGTGCTATCCACGTTTGTGGAGTCTTGGCTTTGAGCGCATGGTAAACCAGAATCTCGTCCCTGTGAAAGACATTAGCTCGGTAAAAATATACTATAGAAAGAAGAGTAGTACCCGATTAATCTTGGAAAATTTTGTGTGGTTGAAACAATATTACCTTATTGTCTTTCTCCTTATTGAACTCAATAAGAGGATCGACGGAGCCTGGCCTAAGCTCGTCGGAGTTATTATTTTGCCAAGTCTTGTGAACACCAATCTCCATCAATGTGTCTACGAGGTTTAACATCACTTCCATCACACGAAGAGTTATGAAGAAGCTGTCCATAGTCGACACTGAATATACAGCCTATAAAAAGGGATGGTTCTGTCTGTACATTGAATATAACTCAGTACGCATGAAGATTCAGGTAATAATCTTTTTCTGTATCTGTTTTCGGGTCGTAATATAACATACCTTAATTATAACTTGAAAATCAATATCGCCTTCACTTGTAATATAGTGTAATGATCCAGGAGCTTCTTGTACTTCTTCGACAACATATGTTATATTGGAATCTGTTTGGGACCTAGTGAGGCTCGGTTTTCGTTCCGGACTCGGTATATTATGTTGAGAGCCTTGCATGCTCACCGAATCTATTTGGGATTCCATAGACCCCTGAAATAATACAAATAATTTAGGGATTTTTTTTTTTAATTTAGGGATGTTCTTTCTTTAGAAGTGCTCTTTTTAAACCCCGACGCTCGACGCAAAAACGAGGTGTTATAATGTAATAACTTCCGCAGGTTCAGTTGACGTGAAATTTGGTATACTATTACTTCGGAGGAATCGAAAGGCATAAAAGAGTATTTAGTAGGTATGGCGATGACATAGTTATTAGTTAAGTATTCTGTGCTTTACCTGTCTAGTTTTAGAGAGATAGTCGGGAGAAGGGGTCGGAGTATGTTCTGTGACTGTTATAATTGGATTCTTCTTCTTTTGTAAATTGAAAGGGATTGCGCTTGCTAGGCCGTGAGCACGCTCAGTCTTAATTTCGCCAATATATCTGCAATATTTATAGAAAATATCAGATAACAACATTCTTAAATGTCTATAAATATTTATTTGGAAGTCCCATTGATTGAACTTTTATGGTGCTATAAATGATATATTTTATGTATTGGGAAATTAATATCATGCGTAACTGGTCAATACTAAGTACATTGGTGTGTCGTATTGATTTAAATCAGCTAATTGATATACTTAAAGCAATTATTTATAGAAAGTTTTAATATAACTAAAGTCTGTCTAACTACTCGTAAAGCGTTAGATACATCGTAAAAGTTTAAATTGCAGAAAAAGCAAGAATTGCGTTAAAATAAGTGCTATTTGTATTTTGTATTGTGTCTATTTGTAATTTACAATGCATTGCTAAATGGTAATGTACATTTGTTGATTGAAAAAATAAACGCAGATAGGAAATATCAGTGCTCTCATCAGACGTGCCTTATTGCCTCTCAACAGAAATGCTTCGATTTCTTCATATTTTTTGAAGTCCCGTCATTTCATCCTTGGCTAAAGCGACCTGGCGTTTGATCTCAGGAGCACAATAATTCCCATCACTGCAGATTTCTCATGCCAGGTAACAAAACTCGTCCATTCCTTGATTGTTCTGGGTTCTTAGTCGATTGGCTCTATTTGCCACCATTGATTTGGTTTTCCGACGATTGACTGAGAGTTCCAATTCGTTACTCTCTACCTCAAGTCAAAATTGTCTTCATGTATTCTACCTTTCTTCTACGGATGAGGTGAGAAGTACAGCATCGTCGGCATACTGCAGATTGGAGATACATTTCCCACCAACAACGATAAAGTACTAGCATGTTGTACAACCACTTTCAAGAATATCCAATTATGTCATTCGAGTTTTTAAAAATTTAATTTTGAAATCTGTATATTGAAGATAATAAAACTATTTTCTTCCTTTCGGAGCTTTTTTATCCGCCGAGTTTTAAAACATTTTTTGCATGTAGTAATATTAAGATCTACACATTTAAAATGTTTACTGATACATTGTAAATTACATTTTCGTCTAACCCTTTGCATTCCAATAAATATCGAAGTAAGCATTGCGTATTCGATATTTATACACTATATGTGTTACGATAAGAGCTAAGTAGATTACAAATAAAAATTGTAGACTAGGCGTAAATAAATAGAATGCCACAAACGTTTCAGTATCGGACGGCGTTGGCCTACGACTACATAAGGAAGCGTCTACTGTGTTACGATTACGAGTACATCGCTGTCAAACTCACCCGTTAGAGGTTAGCTCATCAATCAAACAGCTAGCGACCGTATCCGTTATAAGTGTATGGGTTTAAGCGAAAAACGAAGGGAGAAAGAGAAAAAAAAATACAATTGTTTAAACAGGAAATGTCACAGAGAAATCGTGTTATAGTAGAGAGTTTAACATGCTGTGCTGTATTATATAGTCTTTGTGGAAGGAGATTAGACATATTTTAGCACACGAAGTAATTAAGCTTCCGAAATATATTTATATTATATTGAAATAAAGATATCAAAGACATGGCATCCTATATTATAAAAATAGAGAGAGAGAGAGATTAATCAATCGATACATTTTTTTACAGAATATAGTCGAATCAAACTTTCGCTGTAGTGTGAGATTTTTGTAAATTTTCATTCATAAGGAAATTGTTTCTTGATCACACACAGCTAATATTTGATTCGTCTTCAATACATTTTATTTAGCTACACCTATTTGAATAAAATAAATGATTACTTTAATTATTGAACGAATTTAATAAAAAAGGTGATTGGAAGATTTAATGAGTATCTTACCTAAGACTTGGCATACTTTTCCCCTTAATAAGATTACATGGATGCAAATCTCCAGTGACTCTAGGAGCTATAGGTGGAAAATGGCTTCCTAGCGCCGAGTTAGGCCTGTCGTTTTCATTGTCCAGACTCCTGTGATATTCCTAAAAAGGACAGGAGACCGATTAAATAATTTGTCCCCGAGTCAAGTGAAAAAATACTACGTTAAAAAAATATATAATATCTACAGATAGCCTTCTTACTGCTGTATGGAATGTGAACTTATGATCTTCGTGTCCGATTTTCTCTAAAGCTTTTTCGGATTTCGAAAGCAACTTGGTTTCAACGAAAGCTTTCAGGTCAGCCATTTTCATCTTGCGTTTGACTTTCTCACTAGCCCTCCTTGACATCACAACGTCTTCCTCTATCTTGGGTATGGTGGTTGAAGGGATTTCCGCTAAAGGTGAAATATCCTTCATTTCGGGGACTTCTATGAAATTTTTTAACGAATCACGTTTCTTCATTTCGGGACTTTGATAGATGGAGACTTCGATTTTTGGAATAGGCAAGGAGTTGCTTCGCTTTCGAGGTTGTGTTTGTTTTGACATGTCGTCGCAGATATCTCGTAATCTGTATTATTTCAATGGAATTATTAGTTCTTAAAGTTTTTTTTTTTAAAAGAATACTCCGTTCATTCTCTAATTAATATCCCGTACGAACCTGTTGTATAAATAATGCAGAGCCCAGTAGACACCTTCCTCTTGCCACTGGGAAGTAAAAAGGCAACGCAATGTGGCGACATCCAGAAAAGTTGCAGCGGAAACCTTACGACAAAAAAATAAAAATGTTAGGACCAATCAACAGCAAAATTTTAGGTTTTATCAGAGGTTGAGGTCCAAAATGAAGACTTTGTTATTATTATTAGTGACTTAATTCTTAGTCGTACAGTGCATATTATATGATTTTAAAACACTTACATTTCCCTGTTTTGCGGTCGGTTTGCCAGTGGATGTGGGAGTGCCTTTCGAGCCCTGTCCACCGCCACCACTGTCTGATAGAGATTCTTTATCGGAGGAACTAAAAGTAAAAAAAAAAAAAATTGTAAGTTTACAATTGAATCAATTAATCTGCCTTTGATTTTCATACAAATTCATTCAGAGCAGACTAAATATGCACAGTACAATAATAGGTGGCGCTAGTTGTCTATTTGATGTTACCTACTAGTTTATTTTAACAAAGTTAGTTAAAAATAGCTACATTTATTTAAAATTTAAACTATTATTTTAATATATCTTGTTAATTCTTTACCTCATCTTTGTGATTTGTGGCAAAGGCTTGATTCCAGGTAGAGTTTGTTTTGCTGTATCAGGTTTACGGACTTGGAACAAGCTCGGGTCAGCCGAGTACACCGTATAGGTCTCCTTGACTGTGCCACCGTAGTTTTGTTCACTTGGCACCCGGTAAATGTACTGGAATTCAATATAATTTCTTATATAAAATATGCTTATTTAAACTCTAGTGTTGTAAAGGCGTATACTTAAAACCTAAAAAAATTTTGTGGGGTCAGAGCGGTGAGAAAGGGATGTCAGGGCTCATAACCTAAACCCCTCCTTATTCTTTAGCAAAGGTCGGCAGTGTTGTTTGTGTGTATATGCGATGGAGCCACCTGCTATCAAGTTGATTCTCAGTTTGCCTGCTAATTTTTTTTTTTTTCATTAAATCTGCAATTAGTCTGTCAACTATAAGTAGATGAGCCTAATTAATGCCTGCTAATTTAAACATAAAAATTAGCCAGTCAGTCTTAACTACAGAGGAAAGAATTTTCAATGCTTCCATAGAAATACAGAAATAAATATTTCTGACCACATGTTCCTCTTCAGTGCTGGAGCTTTCTTCGGGAATGGTTTCAGGGAATATTGTGTCTTTTGGAGAAGACACCCAAGGTTCATCTTCAGTACTTGCTTGTTTCGACGGAACCTCTGATTGCGATACAGATACTGTTTGGCTTGGAGGGCTCCCATTCACTGTGCCTTCTTCTTTGGAAAATTTCCCTGAAATATCAATTTTACATGGAATTAGGTTAAAACGACCTCTTGAGCATCACTACGATTTTGTAATTATAAAATATGGAGAGCGAAAATATCAAAATCAGGGATACCCTCATGAAACCCTACCCATTTAACTAAGTCATCGTTTGATAAAATGTAATTAAAATACTCACGTCCCAAGAAAACATCTCCATGTTGAGGTCTTTTACTGTATTTCCCTCCTAGTGGCTTAGGTTTGGGTTTAACGAGAGTAGTAAAACATGGTGATTGAGGATGTCTGAATTCCCACAACGCTTGCCACATCTTAAGACCATTCTCTAATCGATAATTATTTGTGAAATCAGATTCTTTCAAATGATGTGATATTGGAGCAAATAGGAACACAAAAAGCTGAAAATTTGAGAATTATAGAAAATTATAGTTAGGTAACCTTCTGTAAGGGGGGGTACATCCCCAATACCGAAACCGCAGCAGGGACAAGCAGCATGTATAAATAGATAGTTAGAATAGGGATAAATAGATGGGCATTCCACCCGTAAAGGAATGAAAGAGAAGATGGATGAAAGAAAGAAAAAGTATGTAGAATGAAAGTGCGAGAGGCAAGCAAGCGAGAACTGGTATGAATGAGTAATTGTAAACATAGGCTTCAGCGCATGATGCTGGAGGGTTTTAAGAAAAAAAAAAAGGAGGGTACTGCCGCCAGATTTACTCCCCAAATGACCGGGTTTTAACCCTCTCGGGAATCGAACCCGTAACCACTAATCCAAGGGGCACGTCAATCATAAGCTTTTGTGCAATAGAAGAAAATAAAATACGTACTGTTAAAGTTGGTATAGAGAATAAATAATGAAATGGATTTGAAAAGTATATTCCATTTTCATAATCATTGTCTATGCATTCATCTGATGCATCGAGGATAATCCAGTGTAAAGTGTATAACAATTTTGTTTCTACATTTCCAAGGGATTGCATGTTGTCTTTTACCCTGTAAGAAGACACAATAAAAAAATAAAAAAATTTAAATTTCTTTAGATAAAAAAATACAAATTACTTAAAACCTGAAGTAGGTACAGGATAATTTTCCACAATCAATTTAAGAATTTTAATTAAATATTTATCTTACATGTAGCATACATATTTAAATAATGTTGGAATGTAACATGTTACATATTATCTGTAAAACTTGTCGAGCCGTGGCTCTCAAATCTGTCGGCCTATGGTGCTGAGATTTTAATTAAAATTTATATGCCTTTCTCTAAATATTAAAACTCACTGTACCTTGTATGTAAAAGTGCTGCTAGAGAGTGCATCACGTGAGGCAGTGCTGCTTGTATTAAACGCCATCGTGGAATAGCTTCAATAGCCTCAGTTAAACTGATCGACAGGCCAAATCGTAGATTTTGCACCAAAACTTTTTCGAATGACTGTTGGTTACAAAATAAATAGAACATTTTAAACATTTTGGATGGGACTGAATATGTCAAAATGATGAAGCTGATAAAATTAATAAGGTGAATAAGGTAATATTATTATTATATAAAATCAAAGCAATTTATACAGAAAAATAATACTTAATACGAGTGTTATTACATATTAATATGGTACTTCTTATTAGTATATATAAAACAAAAATATAACTCACCTTACAGGCCTCCTTTAATTCCTTTGATAGCAAGACAGATAAAAAATATTCATCATATATACTTAAACAAGTAAGTACTAAATTATATTTACATTACGAAAGTTATTTTAAATTTTTGAAGCCCTTCTAAAGTTCTCAACTTGTATTATCGATCGAACAAATCAAATCAAAATAAACTTCACATAATTTTCATTTCAAAATCAAATGTTTTCAGCTGACAGACCAGCTGATTCTATTGAATGCAGTGATTGGATGATTGGATGATTTCGGTCGGTATGTCATTTGTCAACAAGATAGCAGTCACTGTCACTGTCACTGTATACCGCATTTTCTTCAAACTTGGGAAACTTGGTTACAAAAGACAAAATCACGCAAAAAAGAAAAAATGTAAAGAATTACTATTAACAGTGGCTGAGTAGGCCAGCCTACTCAGCCTTCTAGCGGCAGATTTTAGGTGGCGGCAAATTTGGCCAAAAAAATATTTTTGTCTTACAGAAATAAAAAATATATTATTATACAAGTGACCCAGAAATTGCACGCATTCCTCTGGGAGCCGATACTGTGACTAAATTGGATTACATCGTTTTTTAAATATTATTAGGATTGTGAAGTAGAGTATCGAATCGTCAGTAGGGGCGGCAAAATTTGAATAGCCTACTGGCAGCAAATGAGTAAATCCGCCGTAAAATGTAATTTATGGTTTTTAGCAAAAATAGTAGGTACTAGTAGATACTAGTACCACCTAGTACTATGTACTAAAAATAAATAAATATAATAAATGTAGATAAAACTACATTTGAAATTTGAATAAATATTTAAATAATCATTATAGCGCCGATTTATACACACCTAAACAAGTAAAAGAAGAGAAATATCATATCGGAAAGGAAATTGATAGGTACAGTACCTACCTACGTATACCTACTTATAATCGGAGAATGATCGGAGATGTCGTTTAAAAATGTTTAATTCTTATACCTACATCATGCCTAAATCTAAAACAATCTAATTTAACTAATATTTAAATTAAGAAAAATAAAATAGGTATCTAAGTACAAGAGAAAATTATTTCTATAGGTACTTACCTACTTAGGTACGCTGTAGTTGCCCTCAGGCAACTACTTATATTTCGAGTTTATATCAAAGCAACTCTATACTTTATATATCGAGTTGGTCTTTCCGAAATAAAAATTAACCTATAGGTACAAACTTTAACGGGCCAAATTTTTTTTCTACTATTCCGTTATTTCCACTTAGGTACGCCCATTTTATTGAATTCATGTGGCTGTAAACGTTTCTGATATCCATTATAGTGATGTCATCGGCAAAAGTGACTGATGTAAGCATAAATAAGGCATTCATTTATCGGCAAGTCAGTTACTTATATAGGTACATAATAATAATATATTATGTCGTAACTCGTATTACAGTAAAAATTTCAATAGCTGCTTCTATTTTGCATGATAACACATAGATCTAAAAGCAGCCTTTGCTATATTAATCCAATAAGTTCTATAAAATGCTATAATAGTGTGCTATAGGTATATGAGATGATTACACATCCGTAGCTTAAATTTGTTTTCAATATTCAATACCAAATAAAAACTAAGAAAAATCGGTCTAAACTTTTTCAAATTTTTGAAGCATACACAAACATAGCATCTAGTAAGATAAAATAAAACATAGCATCTAGTGAATTCTAGTGAGCAGTGAATGAAATACTATGTGCACATTTCACTCTAATACTTTAAAAACAGGCAACAAACAGAAACATACAAAAAAAATTCACTAACTATAAGACTATTATACTACTTTACACCTAAAGTAATTATACTAATTTATATATCAATTTACGATCCTAAAATTATACTTACATGATGTCCAGGTGCTCGTTGGCAGAACTGTGTAGTTTTAATAAAATCCAACTTTAAATCTTTTCCAAATGATTATAGTACGAAAATTAAACAAGTTGAACTTTTGTACCTTTATTTACCTTTGTACCTTTATTCTTTTACTTTAATAATATCGATATTTTATTTTTGACTAAATCGAGGTTTCGTTTTCTCCTCTAAAAATTGAGCATATCGAATAATTTTTACACAAATATTTTCAAGAAGAGCGAATCTATGTCCCTATAATTTTTTTTTATCTTAAAAATCTTTCAAATTTCTTTCATAGTCGTCTGATTAGGGTGACAAAAGGGGCCATTTATTACGATTTTTGAGAAGTCATATTTTCTTATGTAATTAGTTAGTGAAAAAAAAAAACGAACCTAGATTTTATGACAAAAAATTTTTGCTCTAGAAGGATTATCCAGGGAGAAAACAGCGGAATACATTTGTATGGAAAAACGCTGGTAGCGTACCTAC
Source organism: Synanthedon tipuliformis (assembly GCA_947623395.1). Taxonomy (NCBI): domain Eukaryota; kingdom Metazoa; phylum Arthropoda; class Insecta; order Lepidoptera; family Sesiidae; genus Synanthedon; species Synanthedon tipuliformis. The sequence continues at coordinate 5,590,855 of OX392417.1, read as the reverse complement.
CCTCTTAATGATTCAAAAAACATCGAAATACTTAAATGGCTGTGATATTTTTGTCGAAATTGTCACACGTATTTAGCGTTTATTTACAAAGGCCAAACAACGAACAGAAAACCATGAAAACATTTACGTATACATAGACATTTTGTTATAACGTTAAGTGATAACAAAAGATTTTAGACTTTATGCAAAAGACATCAAGGTTTGTATTAAATATAACTTATTGCACGTTGAACAGTTTAAAATTCACATATATGTACTTATTTAAAGCAAATATTTAAATACTTACCATGCAGGCAGCATCGTGAACTTTCCCTAGCCGCGGTCTGACGAAGGGTGTGGTTTGTCTCCAGAGAAAAATTTGGACGGGAATGGGAATTACTTCCTCTTTATACGAATCATCTTCACACAATTCCTTTACTTTCATCGTGATGGCGTTTCACCATCGGTCCCCTGGCAGAATTACAAAGAAGTTGATAAAAAATAATCCTATTTTTCTCTTTTTTCTAAATGGAAGACATTATTTGAAAAACATAAATACCATAAAGGTATCTATTTATCTGCTTATATTTTTTTTATTTATGAAATTTATCTATATGAGCAGCGAATCGCACATAATTAACATAATATTAATGACATTTAAAAACTATGAATAGCTTTCATATTATTAAATCAATTCTCTTCTGATTACCTAATATCTACATATACATATATTAAATTTTTATAAAGCTACATACAATTTCTTTTAATAGAATTTCTATGATATTTACAAGTAACTACGACTCACCTTATTCTATTCAATTTGACGCGTATTTTATGCGAGGCGAAGACTAATGACCGGTCACATTATTGCAGGTTTGAGGGAAAATGTTTACATAGCAGGGAGTTTAGTACCGGGTGTTTGACGGCGAAGGAAAATGTAAAGGCAGGCGTGTAGTTATCGGCGGGAAAGCCCAGCAGAGAGTGAGGCTTTTGCGCACTCATATAGGGCGGTAGGGTTGCCGAGTTCATAATAATATTATAATCGTATTTTATTGTCGTCAAAATCTCTTTGTGTTTAAACTGATGTGGTGTGTGTAAATTGTTATAAAATGAAATTTTAACATTTGCGTTGGAAAATCGACTTTTTTTTAAATCCTACAATTAGTATATATTAATTTAATTAAAACCTAACAAAAATAGTTATATATTGCTATAAATATTTTAGTATAGTGGCAGGGCACTGCAACACAGTCATTTGGGCAGCTTGTTTTCTGTAAGGGGTTGGCAGTAACCACCGTCCTAAAGAAGACCCCACTATCTCTATCCTTAATTCTAATATGGTCGGCAGCGTATTTGCAGCACCTGTGGCGTTGTTTGTTTGGCGACGGTAGCCAAAATAAAACTTAGATATCATTTGTAACACTAGGTATAAATAATAAAAAAAGTATTTTAGTACAAAATAGATTTTCTAATAAATACATATAATATAAATTATAACTAATAATCAGGAAGCCTTGATTTAGACGTTCTGATTTGTATCAATGTGTCAGCCCTACACAGATTACATTGATCTGTGCGCGCAGACTTTGTGTCGGTGAACGAGCAGCCTCCCGTTGTTATGGAAACGCCAACATGGCGGCTTTCCTAACAGCTGGAAATGTGGGTCATCACATTCAACAGCTCTCATCTCGCTCTCATCTCACCCTCTGGTAAACACTTGAAATTTAACTCTATCGCCAACTTCTACACTTAATATCTGCCTACTTATTAGCATTGAGATTTTCAATATTTTTAATGAAGGCGTGCCCATCTCTCTCTAAACTCTAGATTTATTTTACGAGAGGGAAAGAAATCTTACTAGCCATAAGATTGCATAAGATACCATTCATATACTTAGCATAAGTACCCTATGCATCCAACCAGGTGCCTAAGTGGATTACGAAGCTCCATCATCCACATTAAACATGCATAGGTCATACATAAGTCATTTTAAATTTTTATCCATTAAAAACGTTCCAGTAAATTTTCTTCATATTAAAAATAAATAAATAATATAAATATTAAAATTATTTAATTTAAATTAATTTAATTTAAATATTTAATTTTCATATTAAAATATAAATAAAATAAAAATATAAAATAAAATAAATAGATTCTTATTATTTTTTATAACTTTTTACACAGTTAAATAAAACTGCTTCAAAAGGCGATTCCTATTAAGGGCGTTCACGGAAAGTATTTCACGTGTAAGTATTTCGAAAGTATTCACTTAGTTACCTAATATCAGTTACGTGGATAATGTGGTATCCAATTTACTATAGTCGCTTGGGGAGCGGCACTAAACATTTCCTTCTTTATTGTCCGTTTTGTCTATAACAACGTAAGTAACAATGTCACTAAACTAAGTAGATTCTGTTTTATTTCGTTCACGCCTTTGTTTACATTGTATCGCATTGTTGCATTAAAAATTAATTATATTTCCCTCATTTCATTTACTGTTGTTAAAGGTGAACGGATTTTTAAACGCATAATTTTGTGAATAAATTAATATTAACTAAGAAAAGCCGCAATTATATTAATCTGTGCATCAGACTGATCCACAAGATTAAAATCGCTCAGCGAGCTATGGAGCAAATACGCTCGGAGTTTCTTCAGCGCATAGGATCAAAAATTCAGAAATTTGCCTAAAAACCAAGGTTGTCGGTATAACCCAGAGAATTAGTAAGTTGAAGTGGCAATGTGCCGGTAACATATGTTGCGGAACGAATAAACAAAAATTGTGATCTACTGCCGTATAAGAGGCCCCATAATATTCCAATTTAGTCTGATACTATAACAATGCATAAACTTAGTAAAATTAGAAGAAGAGTATCCGGGCGAAGAGGGGGCACTATATACTCAACGTTTTATTTTAACTGAGTGATTTCATCATTAAATTATGAAGATCTGTTCAGGCGACTGAGAAAGGGAAAGGGAGGGATCTCACTAAATTCCATAGTTTCGATTTAGAAGAAATTTGGTAAAATGTTACTTCGGTGGTATTTCCATGACATGTTAACCTTGACTTGATGCTGCAGCAACAAGTAGTCTGTGGGATACTCAACTCCTCAACATCTTACAGCAGATATACTTAGAGTGTTTGGGCTCAATAGAAGGTTGAAGGTTACCTAGTTTTTAATTTTAATTAGAGCTTGTGGCAATAGAATAAGCACTAATACTCCAAGATTTTTAGATATTCGCAAAACAAAAAATCCTGATAATTGATTTTTCGATTGGATTGTGTCAGAGAGTGTCCCCTAAGTATAAAACTAAGTTTGTGTCGTAAACTAACTAAACTTTTTTCTCTATTGTTTTAAATAAAAAAGATCGGGAATTCCATCGTCTATAAGAAAGGTCCTTACTATTTTCAACGTAAAACTCACCGTTTACGAGATATTATCAAAAAAGCGTTTTTCAAGATGGCGGCTAACGCGGGCGGTTTCAGACGACACAAACTTGGTTTTATACTTAGGGGACACTCTCTGACACAATCCAATCGAAAAATCAATTATCAGGATTTTTTGTTTTGCGAACCCATTTTTGGAGCTAAAAATCTTGGACTATAAGCACTAAATAAATTTAAAAAAAAAGTATGGACTTTGTTTTAATTTATAAATCTCGATTTTTCATTTTGAAAAAATTTATTGATAGTATGTTCAAGAAAAAAATTTATTGATATGGACCGTCCATCTTTTTTCTTAAACATTGTGTCTCATTCTGTCTATTTGCAGATATTCAATACAAGTATTCGAAATTCAGAAGAATTTCTGCTCAAATAATCATGTTTGTGGAACGCTATTGGTTGGGTGGGACCGAAATAGAACAAGCTGCGTTATGGTGATGAACGAATATATATTTTTTTGTGTAGGTAGAATAGATTGTTATGCAAATACGTGTTGCTTGTTCCATAAATATCGTCAGTTGCAATTGAATATTTTTTTAATTTTCGTCTTCCCTTCATCCAGCGTCAATCTGGCATACATGAAATTAATAAACAATTAGGTATTCTATTAAAACAAAATATTTTTTCTCTTGTCTATGATGTATTCATATTGACAGTTCTTGAAAAAACACGTAAAAATACACATTTATAATAAAGAAAGTTAAAAATGAGAAACTTAGAAGGTTAATCTGATTTGAATTAATATTTAAATTAATACTGTAATACTCAGTTTAACATTATGTAATACCTATTTATCTTTATAGATATGAACTCTGATACCTCGGGAGACCCTCAATTAGCAACATACTTAGCATTACACCTAGTAGCTCAAGTTTTAGAAGATGCTTGTGCGATAGCAAAGTCGATTCAAGAATCGGGTAAATGTTACATTAATTAATCTGTATTTTTTTACTCTTACGACTTTTGCAAGAATTCTTCTCCACCTATTAGCTAGTAGCAATCAAAATGTACCACAGATTGGTATACCGGTCTAAAAGGACCATCCTGCTGACAACTATTTTTAATATCTAATCAGAATCCTAAATCCGTTTTGATCTGACAATTTTTGTCAATATATAATATAGATCTAATTATAACTTTTCGTTTAGCGGTCCAAATCAATATTCTAACATATTTAATATCACTTTAGTTAGCATATGATTGTACTTAGGTCCACCAAGGTATTATTTGTCGAAGTTGAAGAAAAACAATATTAGCAATAAGCTAGAAATAAACGGTGAAGATTTATCTTTTACTGTAAAATCTGGAAGTGATATTATGAATGAAAATAAGACCGAAGCGGTTGCCAATATAGTCGCTACATCGACGCCAGAAAAATGTTCAGGTAAAATCTGATACTCGAATGATAAATTATTTAATTTTATCAATTATGAGTTTATTTTAATATGAAATTGATGTTTTAGTGGATCACGTTTCCAGTGTTAATCATGAAGTCAATTATCTTGGTCAAGGAGATGGCGATGAAATCGACATGGTTAGTTTTAATACTTAAATACATAAATATCTAACAATAATAACCCTAATTACAATAAACGTATAATTTTAGCAAAAATGCACTTCAACATTGATCAATAATCTTTTTGACATGAGCGAAGTAGAAACAGTTCCATGTGACAATCTCAATGAAACAATTTTCATAAAGTCAAAAAATTTTACTAACGAATCGATAATCAAAACTATGGATTCTTGCGTTGAAAAGGCTATAAATATCACATATGACGAAGAAGATGAAACAGTTAATTCTAAACCAGAAAATGTTGAAATGAACTCTGGAAATTCTTCTGTTCCATTATTGACACAAACTTATATTACGAGTAAACTGGAATTACAATGTGACAACGAATCACAGGAGGGCGAAATTCTAGAATATTTAAAAGAAACATCCAAAAAGATTTTGGAAGAGGTAAATGACAGTGATAATGATAAGAAAGATGAGTGCCAAGATACGGATGTGACTACTTACGAAAAAACTTTTCTGACTTTAAATCGTAAGTTATTTTTGTGTTTACTTACTTAAAATATGAAATTTTAAAATTAAATCATTTAAACTACAACCATATTTAGGCGATTATGATCAATATTCGGAAGAAGATGAAAATCTAGTGATACACGATTCAAAAAGCTTAACATTACAAGAAGTAGAATTATTGACTGCAAATACTTCAAACGAAAATCTAACGAATGTACCAGAAGCAGCGCTGGTAAATATACCACATTTATTTAAAAATAGTGGTAGAGCAAAATTTAAAACTGAATATAATGTTGCAGAAACCAATGGAGTTAGCTGCAACTTCAGCTATATCCGCAGTCGCCAGTGGTTCACGTAAGAGCTCTATCGCACAAAAATGTCGAATAAAGGGAGCTAAATTCTTGGCATGTCTACGAAGCTGGTGGAAATGCAGATCACACGAAAAACGGAAGGTATAGAATTAATTATATAACCATACGTTTCCATAACAACATCTGTATCATGTAAATAAAGGTTCTTAAAACTAAGTCTCTCAGGCTCGTTATCCAAATTGGTCGTATTCCAAATTTATGCAATCGTTTTGTACCTATGTCGCCTTTTTAATACAATTACTTAAGTAGATAAGCTAAATTTCTGTAAATACAAATTTGGATAAATTATTAGACACGTATATTAACAAAATAAAAAATCGTTGTAAATATTTGCTCACAAAATAGTGAGAAAAAGCACGCACTAAAATGCAAGTTTTTTCCGTCAAATATAATTATTACATACCGTAAACTATAAGATATCATAATAATTTTATTAATAAATAGCCGACTGTACATATATGATGGGAACGAACATAGACATCTTTATTTTTTAAGAAAGCTAGACTATATTTACTCTCATTGTTTGATGAAAGTCGTATTAAAATTTACTAAGAATTGGTAACAGTCTTAGGTTTTGTTTATATTAGTACGATCTGAATGCTCTATGGTATCTTTAATGCCTTTGATGATCTTTGATGGTTTGGAATTAACAAATTTTGAATAAATGACCAATCAGGGTAGATGAGAAGGCCTGAAAAAAATCTCAAGTTTTGTTATAACAATTAATTAAGTTTTGTTATAACAACTTATAACAGATGCGGATATTTAACGTGGAACCTGGGCTAGTTTCTACGTCTTCTGGGATCTGTGGTCGCCGTACTGTTAGTCTCTTGGACCATAGCCGCCTTCGTTCGCCTTCACCATCGAGGCCTCTCATTTGGAAGTTCAACACTGTCAATGAGGCCATCGTCAGTTCTTCAAGTTGGAAAGATTACATGTTGGACATGAATCCTAATGAGTGTGGCGAAAAGTAAAACTACTCCCTTCTTTAATATTTAATTTTTTACTTATTTATTGTGATTACTTATTAGCTATTGGTTTAATAAATGCTTTCAATTAATCATGGATTTTCTTTTGAAATATTTTGTTGATCATGTGGTATGAGTAACACCACTTACGTACATCTCTACCTTGAAATAATCTTTCTATATTTGATTATGTAACAATCAGTACACTGTGTTTCTGTACCTTGTAAGTAATGCTAGATCACGTTATAATCTTTTTCTCTTATCCTTTACCCTATTTTGGTTCTGCGCCTTGAGATTGCGTGGGTATATTGCAGTGCTTGGCCTTGAGTAGGTATGGCTAAATTCTATGTAATGGGTTTTTAATGTTTGAGCTTATTAATGTCTCATGTATACATAAATATAATTGAATATCGAAGATCGAATCGAAGATCTATATTGCGATCGATAGAAATAGTTTATCGTAAATGTAGATTTGCGGTTGCAATGGTGATTAGTTGGGTACTATCAGGTGAAACAGGTGAAAACACATCGCGTCTCACTCCCACTCGAATGAGGTTTATGTGTTCGAAGCGGTCGTGGCGCCGCATCGGCTTCGCTGAAAATAGAACGGTTACAGATTCCTGGGCTAAATCTCAAATATCCAGACGAGTGCGCCATCTAAGCCAGTTAAAACAGTCCGGCGAAAAGTTGCCGAGCCCCACTTCTTGTCTGAACGTCTGCCAGTGAAGACCGGGAGGGACATCTTAACACCACACAAAATGGTGAGTCAACTTTACGGCAGTGGAATTGTGAAAAGGAGTACAGTGATAATGGACTTTAATTTAGTAGTGAAGCCTCAAAAGGTTTACTTTACGCGTAAAATAATTGGCAGACCGGAACTTTGCAAACGACTCCAGAACAAAATTCGATCATAAATTCAGTGCTAAGTATCTTTACATGAGTGAAAAATTTAAAGAAATATCAATACACGAACGCAAAACGTTCACATTATGGTTAATGCGTAATCGACAATGATAACAATACACAACATAGCATGATTTCATACATGAAAATAATGTTTTTCTTTTTTATAATTTTCAGAGCGATCTCAGTAAGAACGACGTTGAAAGTGAGTATCAAAGAATATTATTTATTTTATTGCTACTAACGTTGAAAATTCAATACTAACAGGTTTAACTAATGTGTAACATGTATATTTTAATACATTATTAAGTATAATACAATATTTTACAATATTATAATACATTATTTTGTAATGTATATTTTAATATATCATAATACACGTAATAATTTCAATATAATACGCAAGTTGACACTTTTGGGCATATTTTTTTTAATAAATTACAAAGCAACAAATATGTATGTAAACAGGGAATATAACAAAAATATATAAAGAATATTAAACAAAGTTATAGAGTAACTTAAATAAATACATAGAGAATATATCTTTATGTTATATTCACTACATAAGATAAAGTATAAGCACTATTCTCATATAAGGAATCGGTTGCTATGAGATTCGGCGTTTCATTCTCTCAGCGCCAGCCGAACATTGCGCGAGCGTTGCGATCCAAAATTAAACTTGGGCGTCACGTGATTGCGCTCGTCCGCCCGCCCGCCCAAACAGAGAAACTCCACTCAAATTTCACTGCAAGCGAGCTCCACATTTTTGGCACGAGAACTAATTTTATTACATTACGCATGCTGGACTATGGTTACGACGCGGATACGTTGAGATGAATTAATAATGTGGTCCTCAATATCAAGGTCAATCAGCTGTATCTAAGTTACATCCAGGTTATGCTGTTACATCTGTTCTTGTCAACTATTGACATTTAAAAAAAAAATAAACTTATTTTTAAATTTCATTAAAAATTCATTCTTTTATTAAATCTCATTACGAAATAGAATAAGTAGTAAAAATATTTTTTATTGTACTTTTTTTTAAATAAAATAGTTCGAGAATTTCAAACAACAGAACAGTTGATAGTTGGCACCTGGTTAAAATTGGGACAGTTACATGAGAGTTATAATTAACTTGTGACTCAGACGGTCACCGAGAATATATCGAAATGCTGCGTGGAAAAAGAAATTATTCTGGGCAAATATGTTCCACCTACACAACTCTACACCTGATACCTGTATTCTTTATAAAATATTTTAAATCTTTATCTTTTTTTAATTTAAATACATTAGATCAAATTTTTCATGACGTTTTAATTTGATTTTAGCTTTGTTGCTCGTACTCAAAATCCAGTGGTTATCAGTACAATTTCGTTTCAATATAAATAATAATAAATTTCTCACATTTTTAAAACAAGTCAACTTCATAAAGTGTATTGAATTTTTTTCTATTAATCTAATTTAATTTTTGTCTGTTTATTGATCCCTATTGTTTTAAGAAACGTTTTCGTGGTGTTTATTCATTGTTTTCAGATATTTTAACTGTCTCAAGACTCCTGATCTGATTAATTTTTATAAAACTTATAAATCTATTAACATTTTTACGCTTAATTATTTTTTATATTGTAAGGATTTGGTTTTTTATTTCCATGCTTAATTAATGAGTTTAATGCCGATTGAAATGACAATGGTCTGTACTTAAAATAAACTTTAGTTTGACTTTCATGAATATTATGTTATGATGATAATTACTTACTGAAGTTCTTTTTGTATAATAAAAAGTCCGCCTATTTCCATACCTAAGCTATAACCATACAAGGCTTCTACCGATTATTTTATAATAAAGAATAAGAGATAAGATGGAAATAGAAGAAAAGGTTCTGGAAACAATATTACAGAGAATAGAATAGTGAAAAACTACTACAGAATATTTCGATTTATGCAGTTCCTCTTGCTTGAAATCGCTACAGTCTCACTTGGCTTTGGCTGTAGTGGATACATTGTTTACTTTGATCGATAAGATCAAACTTAATCATGTTGTAAAACATGTTATTATATGTTGTAAATATGTTATTGTAAATATTTGATATTGCACCAGAAGATAATTGAAAACTTATAGGAGTTTTTTTAAAGCTACACAAGCAAGGACATAAGGACACAAATTCGATGCCGACCTTATTAGGAAAAGGGATAAAGATAAGGGATAAGGTGTCCTATAAGGCACATGGGCTCTCACTACCCGTAACACAGGATTGCATGTAGTATCATTTAATTGTTTTCTGATGTACTTACCTAAGAAACAATATGTCAGACAGACTTTCCACATTATGACTGTGGAACGCAATATCAAGTCTAATATTACTACCACAAGAAAACTATCCTTTTTAATCCACTAAAAGAATGCACATTGAACATGTTGAAATGCATAAGTAATGATTGAATGTGTTATTTAGGGGCTTCCTTCGCCTTCTCCATCTACGATTTCGATGGCAGTGGGAAAATCGACGCCTACAATCTCGGAGATGTGCTGAGAGCACTCAACTCCAACCCCACACTGGCAACCATCGAGAAGCTCGGCGGCACCAAGAAGAAGGGAGAGAAGACCATGACTGTAAGTATGGATTTGATGGCCAAGAATTACAGAAATTCATAAAAAAAAATCATTGAATTTCTTATGGATTCATTTTATTGATAAAATTGATATTATAAATTGATTTCATGGATCTTTCACTGATAAAATATAGAGTTGACTATATTTTATCAACAAACTAATAAAATTTTCTTGTAATCTTCATTAAAAACTTTTACACAACGAATGTATTGTGACTTATTCTGACAAGGCTATTTGATAACGTTCCTTACAGGTAGAAGAATTCCTTCCCATCTACAGCCAAGCCAAGAAAGACAAAGATCAGGGAGTCTATGAAGATTTCTTGGAATGTCTGAAGTTGTACGACAAAAATGAAAACGGTCTTATGCTTGGCGCTGAGCTCACACATACTCTTCTCGCGTTAGGTAAATTTATTTTCATTTATAATACAACAAATCAGGTATAAAAAAATGATATACTTAATATCAAACAATAAATTTTTATAGCTAGCGAAAGATCTAGGATTTTAAATTTATCATAATGGCAGACCAATTAATATACAGAAAGTTATTATAAAAATAAGTCTAATATCTGAATTAGTATATAATATTAATTGAAAAAAGGCAAGTAATAAAGTGAATTCTAATGTTTTGTTTATAAAGTCAAATGTTTTGTAAATTACTGACAATTTAATACTTCTAAGTAAGTATATAGATTATTTTTAAAGTTGAAAAAGAATTTTTCTCAATACGTTTATCAATTAGTTGCCAAATTGTATAGCTTACAATGAAACAGTACTTAATATTCAATGTTCATACTTTTAGGAAAATTTACAATGAATTGGCATTCGATGTGGCATAAAGTCGTATAAATAGATGATTCGTGAAGCCAAGACTCTGCGATGCTCCACGACTATGAATGTTTTTTTTATTTCGGGATTAAATTAGACTTTGTTATGATCATTATGACTATTTTATCATAATACTTGTTTTAAATAGTTTTTCTTTAAACTTCAAAGTCTATAATTATGTATTTAATGGTTGAGAACTATATTATGTTCATATTAACTAATATATATTTACATTACAGGTGAGAAACTAAACGACAATGAAGTCAATGAAGTCGTCAAAGACTGCATGGACGCTGAAGACGATGACGGCATGATCCCATACGCACGTAAGTGTCAACTTGATTTTTTATTAGATGAACCTAATAAATCCAGTACACTTAATGTAATTAATGAATAGAAAATTTACAATTAGTCCTTTTAGTTTTTTTTAGATTTGCTTGTAAACATACACTTTTATTTTTGAATTGCACATCAGTTGATTTGACCCCGTTCCTAAGAAAACAGTTTGCAAACTGAGTTTTATACTATTTTTATGTTATTTATTATGTACATAATAGTATTTAGAATATTCCAATCAATAATACGATTATTCTCCTCTGAATCGGAGTAAAAAATACATGCACCTTAATTCCAATTAATATTTGTGTGTTTTACCCTCGTCCATTTACAGCATTCCTGAAGAAGGTGATGTCGTAGAAGATTCAACATCTCGTCATATCTTTAGTTATAAGATCGTAAGTGATATAAAAAGTAGAGTGTCGCTACCGCTGCTCTTCGTACTCGCTTCCTGCAGGGTTCATGCTTATAAAATATTTATGTTTCTAAGTATTTTCTCAACGCTATTTATTTTAAATGCTTCTTCATACAAATCACACAGTCGCCTAATGTTATTTTCTTTACACAAAAATAAGCAATAGTAATGATGTTATTGATGTTATTAATTTATGTATTGATCTATCATTTTTGAATCTGGTGTCTAATTTTGCTTTTTCAAAATTTCTAACATTTCATAAATTATAGTAGCCAATTGAAAGATACAATTTCTTTCAAGCTGGTTTCAATAATTACATCGTCGAGTAACTACATTTATTCAGCTCAAGTTCATAGAAAAAAACCTGTTTTGTATCTCATCGGTATATCATACAACACTGGTATTTCTATATGGACTAAAGCTGATATGAGCTGATTATGTGTGTTACTCCCTTATATGGTCGTCGAGTAATGCGGTGTTTGTGGATATTCCAGCTTTCCTCCGGAAAATGTGCGATGGCTGGGGCTTCCAACCACCGGCGGAGGAGGGCGCGGAGGGTGCACCCGCGGAGTAGACGTGTCCTCAACAGCTGACGCCGCCCTACCGGCGCACGCCATCGCCCTGGCCACTCGACACACCCCGTACAATGCCATCTTAGCTACGGACACCCTTTTTATACGATGCAACAAACTTTTGTACAATTTTCTATCAACAGCTGTACATACTAAGTAAGATTAAATTACTGTTAAAAACACGTTGTACGTGTCTTAAATTTATTTATATTTATTTAAGTAATACTTTAATTAATGAACAAAAATACAAAAGCCGTAAATTATTTTATAATAAACACTTAAAATCTCTAGTCTTGTGTTATGTTCAATTTATTTAGTAGATAGTGTGGCATTTGAATTGAACGCCTGCAGGTATAAGATAGTTAGGTGCTAAAAAGAAAACATGCACGAACACAATAATCAGCTGATTCTAGTACATAACAAAGACCAGTTATTTCGGTTTATCGCAAGAGTTTTAGGAGGTGGTTTAGTAAATTATATAGATAGGCGACCAAAAGTTTACATCCTAATAAAATTTCACATTAGTATAGGCTTGGATCACAGATACCTATATAAATTTGTTGCTTTTACAATAATAAACTATGGTTACTCGGTCATTTTAGCAGTAATATATTTCTGGTCGATTCATGGAGTGAATTTCACCCACCTATTTAATATGATAGTAAACACGGGAGAGGTTGGCATTGCAAAGGTTTTTACAGAATTAAATGAAAGGCTCTATTTAGTCAGATTAAAATCCCCCATTTGACTAAAAGAACCAGGACAATATTGCGGCCAGACTGCTGAGAAGATTATTCTGCTATTCAGCAGTACTACCATCTCCAAAGAGTGTACAACCAGTAGTACTAGTGATACAACGTTGTAGCATTTGTACTACCAGTAGTACTTCTTGGTTGTATGTACTACTGTAACAGCGGGCTAAAAAGTGTGAATTTTTGTAGATGATTGCCTGATTACATGATTCATTGAAACTCTTAACTCGGACTTAATTGAATGGAATGGAGTGTAACATAGTCGCACTTTTAATACTACTACAGAATAAAAGTCCCATAGGATCATCTAAAATAAAATAAAAAACTAACGCCTGGCGAAAGTGTAATAGCAATACAGATGTGAGGCGTTATATTGCCTATATATTTTTAATTTTTCAACGCAGACGAAGTCGCGGGCACCAGCTAGTAAATGTATATTTTGATAGCATTGTAACAAGGGCTGCTTGAAAATAACCTCAAGTTACTTTAAGTTAACAAAACCTCCATTAGGTTGGCGTTCAACACAATTACAGAACTCTGAAGTCAAAAGAACATGCACAAACCAGCATTCGGCAATAATTCTGCAATTCTGCAATTTATTGCGTTATGCAATAAGGTTTCTCCCGCCAGTGTTTGTATATGTATACATGCAAGTATTTCTTTATCTCTATAGTAGGCCATGAAAATAAACATGATCCGCGGTTGATATGATAACCCATTGTCAAAAACTTATGCTAGGCAGATAGGTTCTTGTGGTGGCCATGATAATCTATTTATGGAATGAATTCCCAATATATTATGAAATGAAACTGTCATATCCTAATACATCTTCATACATTAATCTTAATCTGACAAATGCGAGTAGATGTCTCGAACTATCTAAATTTGAAGTTGGTTTACGCTTCAAAAACTCGAGAATGAGTAGACCGATTTTAAATCGGTTTTCACATGTGAAGAGAGAGATGAACGGGAAAGATTTACATATATCTGCACCCAGGGTGGAGCCGGGAGCGGATCGCTAGTTATATGTATATAATAGCGACCTAGCCATAGTGGGATTAATAATAATGAGCTCTGTCGTCACTTACTAACTGAAACACAAAAGCACATATGCTGATATTTCACGGTTGTAACACTCCCTGTGTTTACTGCCGCCAGACGGGCAGCCAAATGACTGCAAAATGCGTTGTGCTTTGCCACTATTATTCGGGTTTCGGATTATATCGTAGCTCTCTCAAAGGTTCACTTAATTTGGTCGTTGGTCGTTGAACGACACGTTTGGTCTAGTGGCTAGTAACCCTAGCTGTTAACCAAGCGGTCTAGGGTTCGAATCCTGCTAGGGGCAAATGTTTATGTGTTAACATTTACCTTTCTACCTGTCATGGATGTTTTGTATTTATTATGTATGTATTTACAAAAAAAAGTAATGTATGTAGTATATCAACCGGCTGGTATCCATAATACAAGCATTAAGTTTGGAACTAGATGGTGCTGTGTGGAATGTGTGAATATAATTCCAAGTAATATTTTAGCAACACAGCAGTTTATTTGGCAAATTTACTCGTATATCTACATAATTATAAAGTCACGTCTGTCTGTTTCTCCACTGACATCTAAACTACTCGAGGAAGGAAGGTCCTCGAAGAGGTGTAAGATATCTAAATAAACGACGAAGGTTTAGTATATAATTTGCAAAATGAAATTGCATTCTGCAATTTTAATTTTAAATAATGCACTTCATAAACTCAAAAAGAAAATTTGTAGGCAGAAAATAAACATGCTGACGAACACTTCAAAAGTAATGCTTAAAAAGTTGTATGCGACATTTACTTATGCTTTTTTTTCTAATATTATAAATGTAGACAAAAATACAGAAAGGTAATGATGAAAATTAGTTTGCGAACCCTTGGCTTGAGTATTAAATTAAACGGACAATGCTCGTATTGAAACTGGGCCATTTAAGGGTTACGTTTGCCAAAACCGCCCCCTCGCACTCGGGCCAAAGAAAATGGCGCGGAAAATGTTTTGCTCGGCATCAATACAAACGATTCGGACGAGTTCGGCTCGCGTTCGCCAAGTCTCGTATTCGTATCAGTGAAGCTGTAACAAATGTTGCCAGATACTCAACTTGGTCCACAGAAAATGGTAAGTATATTTTACTCTTAAAAGTATAAATTAAGTTAAAATACTATTAAGCTGAAGCTATAACATAGGAAAAGTATATACTTAAAAAAATGTAGGTTAAATGTTTAATTTAATTATTTAAATGTGAAATTATTATATGTGTGTCAAAATAAATTGATTGCTGTTGCTAATTCTGCTGAAATTGATGCCGATGAAAAAAAGGGATGTTCCACAAAAAGTTCAAGGATTGCTTATTCGTATTTTAACGCTTCTCATGCAACAATACATAATTTTATAATATGTTTCTTGTAAAAATCAGTTACATAAGTAAAATAATAAAATAAAACACAGTGTAGTAAAGTAACACACGAAATGTACGAGTATAATATTTACTTCTGACATTTTTTTCTGAAAATTATATACGCAAACTTTTCTTTAGTGAAACTGTTTCAAAATTCATTGCATTGGGTTAGAAGAAATTAGCGTAGACGGTAGAAACAGACAGAGGCGTACAGCCACTTTATTTTATAATATGTAGGTATAGATATAGATATGATCACTATCTTACATTACTAGAATTCCCTACATATAAGGTAAAATTTTTATCGACTAAATGTAAGTTAGTACATAATAATATTTTCACTTTCGTAAAGTGGCAACACAGTCCTCAGCGCGAGGCGAGGTTAGACGACATCTTTCTTTGCACCGGCCGGCAGTTGATTGTTTATCTCGCTTGTAGCTACTCGTCAGTGATTACTCACTCTGTGTTGCCCCTCTACCTACTCGTGTGTTTACGCTGTGTAATTTAATTAGTGATAAACTTGTATGGTGTTAACTTGTGTCCGAGAATTACTAGAAATTTCAATGTAAGTTAGGATTCATTTTATATGCACATAAATCTTAAAGAATTAACTTTTATATTATTCTATCTTACGTATTTACATGTTATTTAATGTTAGATTTAATTATATTAAGATATTGTTTTTCTTATAAAAATGCACACTTTATTTTCAGCTGTGGTGACTTGTTAATATTTGAAAAAATATACGAGAAAAATAAACGATAATTATGGCAGATTTGAAGGATTTACCGGCCGTTAATAAAAAGGATGTTGATAAACATAATACAGGTAAGAATAAATTATATATTTTTATAATACCTATAATTATCTATCTATAAGTTACATTTTAATATTGACTTATCTATAATTTATTATGATTTAAATTAGGGCATTATCTTGCTATCAGTTTCAATGCTTAAAAGTACGTGTGTTTAATGTTACGATAATGTTTTCATTATTTAATATATTAATATTTTATTTATACTATTTATATTAATTCCGAAAAAATTCAGGGCATTGACGAGCCTATTGGTCGAGTGGTTGCGCCATTGATATCCTATGTATCCTATGTATGCAGAGATAGATCATAATTTTTCGGTATTTTGTTCACACAACAATTATTATTATTCAATGCGACGCAAATTGAGATAAACACCGCAATTTCAAGGTAAAATTCTATAACAGGTTCTAAACAGAGGATACGTTTACTTTTTTTTTGTGAGCAGACCTAATGTTAGCGTTTATATTCATAATATTACAAAATGATCAAAGAGCCTAATGAGTTACATTTTATTTGTATGAAATAATATTGTATCTTATAATCACTGACATATTCATTGAGATATTCATACATTGATTTGTATTAAGTATAAGTCTACGCTGTCTACGTTCAAACACTGAAAACAGACAGTTACCATATCTACTTTTACTATCTATACCAGAGATATACTATTTCAATGTCTATACAGGTGTCTAAATAATTCCAGTTTTCATATTTTGAATTGCATTATATTATCCTACTTAATTCCGGCGATTAAATGAAAGTTCCGTCAAAATCGCTTCAGCATGAATTTGCATACTTTTGTCACCTTTTGTTGTAGTTTTAACAGAGTAGGTATGTTTCTAATAAAAATTTAAGTGAGTGCTCGCCATAAAAACTTTCTTTAGAAAGAGTAAAGTTCCGTTTATAAAAATAAATCGACACGTGTGACGTGTCACACATTTCGAGAATAGTTAATCTAAAATTGTCGGTCGTAAAACAGGGGTCTTATCCTGCCGACGATTTGTGGTAATTTTCATTTAGAGATAAACGTGGGCGACGCTAACCGACACTAATTTCCCCAAACACTTGTTATATGTTCACTTTCTTAAACAGAATATGGTGAAACAGTTGTTTTCGTATATTGTCCCAGATTCTAGCATTCTAGTTATCTATAAAGTATATCTATATCTATATATACATTTTGAAGAGTATGCCCGGATCTTCATCACTTAGTTCTTCCACCACCCCTTTGTCACGAGAAGAGTATATTCACACTTACGTTGACCAATTCGCACGAAGCGCTTTGCGTCTTTTTTTGTTATGCGCACAGCGAGGGAGATAAATTCTCTTCCCTCTTCAGTGTTCCCTGAAACCTCCAACTTGGGACTCTTTAAGAACAGAGTGGATAGGGCCTATCCACTCTGCCTCGGATATCCAGCCTATCCGATAGGCTTTTAGCGGGCAAGCAACTTTTGATTAACGACATCGTCCGCGTTACTTTATAAAATATAGCCTATGTTACTCGCTGATAATGTAGCTTTCTATGGTTAAAAGAATTTGTAAAATCGGTCCAGTTTATTCTTTACAAACATAAATACATGAAAATCAAATCTTTTTTATAATATTTGTATAGATTTTAAGGAGATCATTGCATCTCTGTGCAAAACCGCGACGCGAGCGACGAGCTATAGTTAGTGTGTACATAATTTGTTTAATAAACAACAATACGCAATGATATATAAATCTATTGTTACCGAGCATGAAGTTTTATTAACAAATTGTGCTCGAAGTTCGTAACACATTCTAGTAATAATTATCAATTGTCCTGACGTGTTTATTAAGGTTTACTGCAGATAGCAAGTTATATTAAGGTCAAGAATTAACATAAAATTTATGTACCTACTACGACCGCTAACAATTTCTACTTACTACAGTTTGCAACATGTTTCAGTAAATATTCAACTTGGTGGATAAGTTCAAACATTGATAAACTAAAGATTTGAATCTATGGTTTAAACAGAGTTTAAACTCTGTTTAAACTTAATTGCGCTATCATTTGTTTGCTTTCAAAATTATTTCTATAGAAATAATGACTCGTTATCGAAACCAAAATATTTGTAAAGTGTTAGCTGTAGTAGAGATTTAGCAATAGCATATCAGCTGAGACCGTTGACCGTAAGCCAAATTGTAAATGCAAATAGACCACTCGTAGGTGGCTTTTCTAAGAATAAACAAATACTCCCAAATAATAATGATCACTTTATTGGTTTGTTTTGTGTTCTACATTTATTTATTTTCAATTCGATTTTAGAACAATTTCGATAGATAGATGATATAGGTCCAGTAAACATGTCGCTTGAAAGGGGGATACCACACCTTGCAGTAAATCTGGCAGTCTGTTTTGCTTTTTGCTGATTTTGCTTTTGCTTTTGATGTTGGTTCAAGTTTGAGACCTAGAGCGTCGAACACAACCTTGTCAGAAATCGAAAAAAACCGCGAAATTTTT
Source organism: Synanthedon tipuliformis (assembly GCA_947623395.1). NCBI lineage: Eukaryota > Metazoa > Arthropoda > Insecta > Lepidoptera > Sesiidae > Synanthedon > Synanthedon tipuliformis. The sequence continues at coordinate 5,571,915 of OX392417.1, read as the reverse complement.
GACTTTACTTTAGATTTTGGCGATTTTAACGTTAAAAGACTGCAAACGGATGCAATTCTTTTTTCAAATTATTTGCAAAAACCTTCTCATTGATCATTCTTCCATTAGTGAAACTTAATACCGTATCAAAATCCTTTGGTTGGTTTGGAAGAATTTAGCGGAGAAACAAACAGACGCGGAGAGCGTTTTGAAGTTACTTGTATCATGTAAAGAGCGACAGTTTAGTATTTTAAAACGAATGCCAGTCGCGATGACAGTAAACTGTAGGGGTGCAAGGTCTAAAGAAGGAGACAGTTTTCGCATTGAACTCCATAATTTCAATAAAAAGCCGGTGCCTGATACAAGTCGCGCCGAACCTAGACATTAGATCTCGTGCATTTATGCTAATTACAAACTCGTAATTAAGGGAACTTAATAGCTTAATTAAGTAATTTAAATCATGCAATATGTAAATATATTCTTTTTTAGTTATTTTTATATGAAAATAATTTAGAGTTTCTTTATAATATAGATAATACCCAACCCAACGATTTAGCTATTTTCGTAGAAGTATCAATTAATTTTGTTATAAACTCTATTATTATAATTATTATGTTGTTGAGATCTAGAATTTGGTGCAACTGATATATAATATAATAAACTGTTAAAATAATAAATAAAATAATTCCCATACTAATATAATAAAGCTGAAGTTAAACGCGTTTAAATTTTGAACTACGCGACGGAGTTGATTTTTTTTGCTTTTGATAGCTTAATTCTTGAATAAAGTAAAAAGCATCACGTAAAAAATAACGCATAAGTTAGTTTTCAATATAAAGTAGGTACCTATATTTTAAATGTTTTCAAGTCTAAGTTTAACAAAAAAGAAAAAAAAGTCGCGAAATTACAGTGAGCGCGGGTATGTAAGCTCTTGCGTTTTTGTAGTCTATGAAAAGCAATGTCCAGCTGCAGTACCTAGGCTTGTATGTCGATTTTTGACTTTTTTTTTATTGAGTAGTTGACTTAAGGCTATGGCCGACGCAAAATTTCAAATTTTCAATGACGATTATTCAATAGTTATACATGTATTTGCTTCAAAAAAAATATATATTGTAGGTCAAACTTTCATCTTGTCATTTTAACAATATCAAAATAATTAGGCAATTAGATATTTAAAAAAAAAATTTTTGTAAGCAAGGTGTGTTCAGTTTTCAATCGACCTTTCTGGGGCAATTATCACGCGATTCAATCCATTCTTTTTTTATTAAATAGGTATCAATGATTTCAAGTCAATTTAACAATATCAGATTTTTAAGTATAAAGGGACTACAATAAAATTCAAATATCATGATTTTATCGAGCACATTGTGCGCGATGGGGCGTGCCAGTCAGTCTGCGCTCTGCAGTAGCGCCGGTCGGACGTGGACTCTGTGTTTATTTGTTTCATGCTAGGTTCGTGCAATAAACATAGTTAAAAAGAACTATTAAAGAGAGAAGGGGACTTAGTTTACATTTGTCTATATTGTGAGAATCAAGTATTCGTAATTTAAATATGTTAAAACGTTATTAATATAGTAAACATGTTTTGATAAGTTTCACTACCATAGATCTTAATAAAATTGTGTTGGTTAGATAAGACCTATCATATTATTATTGTGCATACTATGATAGTAAACAAAATGATTATAATATGACATTTCTAATCTAATGTTTCTAATATAACATTTTATTATAATTTTATAGTTACGTCACACATCAAACTATTATTTTTCCCGATGTTAGATTCCTAATTTTCAGTTCAAACGAAACATGAATGTTCCCTTACCCTAACCCCACATGTGACGGTTCGTTAGATAGGCCTTGACGAGACATATCCAACAGTACTGTACCCTCACATTACCTTTACCTTACCTTACCTTACCCTCTCCCCACATGTGACGGTTCGTTAGATAGGCCTTGACGAGACATATCCAACAGTACTGTACCCTCACATTACCCTTACCTTACCTTACCTTACCCTAACCCCACATGTGACGGTTCGTTAGATAGGCCTTGACGAGACATATCCAACAGTACTGTACCCTCACATTACCCTTACCTTACCTTACCTTACCCTAACCCCACATGTGACGGTTCGTTAGATAGGCCTTGACGAGACATATCCAACAGTACTGTACCCTCACATTACCCTTACCTTACCTTACCTTACCCTCTCCCCACATGTGACGGTTCGTTAGATAGGCCTTGACGAGACATATCCAACAGTACTGTACCCTCACATTACCCTTACCTTACCTTACCTTACCCTAACCCCACATGTGACGGTTCGTTAGATAGGCCTTGACGAGACATATCCAACAGTACTGCACCCTCACATTACCCTTACCTTACCTTACCTTACCCTCTCCCCACATGTGACGGTGATCGGGAACCACTGGGGATAGAGGGGCGGTCTCTTCGAGGGGTGGCAATTTCTCCCAGGGGTCCACACCCCGGGATCGTCGCCCTCAACCCACCTTCCACATCGCCCCCCCTCCATACAAAACCACACCTCGATGGCGATTTTGCACCCATAGAGGAGGGCGGTCGACCCGCCGCGGAGGGTCTCGAGTCCGGGGGGGCGAATGACGAGGAGGGGGCTAGGGGGGATAGGGGAGCGCGCAGCGCGACCCGCCCCCCCGGATCCCCTCCGAGGAATTCGCGACCCCCCGGACTCGAGGGCCGCAGCGGCGGCAACGGTCACCGGAGAGCCGCGAAAGTCCATCCCACCAAGACTCAGTCACCCCAAGCCGCCCCATCTCACCCGTCCATCCCAGTACGAATTCGGAAACGGTTCGATATAAAGCCGAAATACCGCTGACCGAACTACTCACATAACCAACCGGAAAGGAGAGTAGGGAGGTCTAATTTTTTTAGCCGGTCGTAAAGAGGGTCAAAAATGAGGAATGGGAAAAATATAAAAAATTCGATCCACCGAGGTGGTAAAAAGTTGGCGAGGTGATCTCGAAAACTATGAGGGATAGAAAGGTGGCGTTTGCGGATAGTCATAGAGGGTGATCGGTAGTTACCACAGAAGGAGTCATCCCCGCCCCTTTCATACATTTTTTTTAAACTCCATACAAAACAGGATATCTCCGAAACCATCGGGGATAGAGGGGCGGTCTCTTCGGAGGGTGGTAATTTCTCACAGAGGTCCACCCCCCCGGGACCGTCGCCCTCCCCCACCTCCTCTCCATCGCCCCCAATCCATACAAAATCAAACTTCGATGGCGATTTTGCATCCATAGAGGAGGGCAGCGGCGACGGTCACCGAAGAGCCGCGAAAGTCCATCCCACCAAGACTCAGTCACCCCAAACCGCCCCATCCCATCCGTCCACCCCTGTACGAATTCGGAAACGTTCGGAAACGGTTCGATATAAAGCCGAAATACCGCTGACTGAACTACTCACATAACCAACCGGAAAGGAAAGTGTGGGGGTCTAATTTTTTTACCCGGTCGCTCCATGGAAAATATGGAAAATTCGATCCACCGAGGTGGTAAAAAGTTGGCAAGGGGATCTCGGAAACTATGAGGGATAATAAGGTGGCGTTTGCGGATAGTCATAGAGAGTGATCGGTAGTTACCACAGAAGGAGTCATCCCCGCCCCTTTCATACATTTTTTTTAAACTCCACACAAATCATACAAAACAGGATATCTCCAAAACCACCGGGGATAGAGGTATGATTTCTTTTAGGGATGGCAGTTTGTCCTCAAGCAGCAGGTCCGTCCCCGGGATTGAGTCTTCCCCCCCCCATACTGTAAACCCCCCCGACCGTAACTCGGAAACGGCGTGACGCAGTCGGGTCGTGTTTGGACTCATCGGAGACGTCTCTTCGAGATAAAAAATTTAAACCTTCCTCGAACCCCCTCGGCCGTAATTCGGAAACGACTTAACGCATCCGGGTCGTGTTTGGGCTCATTTAAGACATCTCGGAAAGACAATTTTTTTTAAGTAGACCAAAATTAAAAATTTGACAATTCCGGTCTACTCAGTGGATCATGGTCAACCGTTACAGGTAGACCTCCCGTCTTGGGTATCATTTGAAAGGTCTCATCGAGGGTGACCTATTTAGACCAACGCCTCCCCTCCCCCTCCCCTCCTTATTTAGTCCCAATTATAATTACACAATTTATAATTAATCAATCAATCATCACGATTTACAAAACAAAGACCCAAAACCAAACCAAAACAATTAGACATGGCAAAACATAACACAAAACAAAATACAACCGCGCCCCCGCGGGCTGCTTGCAGACCGCGGCAGCACGCAAAAACTAGTATATATATATAACCCAACCTATATATATATATATAGGTTAGGTGATTATATATATATATATTAGGTGATTTTTTGATATATATATATAAACTAAATTAACTTTTCATAACATATATTTATTTATGGAACATTATAGCATAAATTTTCACTCGAGTGACTATTGTGGTTTATTTTTTAGTATACTTTTATTCTACACAATTCTTTATCACATTATTCATTTCATTATATATTCGCAGTGAAAGTGAATATATACACATAATTACTCAGCTGGACGCCAAATTTCAACTTCATAAAAATATAAAAACTTTGGCCGCATCTATTTGTTATACTCAATATAAGTCTATGGTAAGGACGCTTGCGGAGCGCGGGGCGAAATAGCTGTAATTCCCGCCTGTAGGCGTGGCCAGCCAGCCCGAAAAACGATTTTATTTTTGCATATGCCATAGGCTTAACATTCTCAACGTATATTTAGAAATCGAATTAATTCTTTTAATTTCTCTAAAATTAATTTCTCCTAAAATTGTGGGGTCATTTTGGAGTAACCAATAGTACAGATTAAGTCGATTCTCAAATTATTGTTTGCTTTAGTTTTTACCGTATAACTTATTGTTTTCACCCTAGTATACGAACTTTATGTTCACACTCACAGTAATATGAATAATATGACGTAGGTTTCCCATAAAAAAAAAACCATGAAGCTTTGGACCACACACAACTAAACTACAACGAAGACAAGTAACAAGTACTGCATAGATTTAAACAAAGTTGTTTATGATGGTAATAAAAATAGTAATTACATTTCACACACACTTTCCCATTACTTTTTTTCTCTGCTGCATACAATGTGAATGAATCGCTTTACATTCGAGTCATGGTGTAATCCCTAAATTCCCACAAGCCAAGATAGTAGGAAAACATACAATGGAAATTTAATGATGGCGGATGGTAAAAAGTAAATGATTGCTGATTGTATTTTGTATGCGGCAAGAGGTTTTTGTAATATTCAAGTAGCCACCTATTTACTTGGAATGTGGAATATGAAATGATATACATTTTTGTATATATAAATGTGTGTGTTTATATATTTGTAACATCAGCCTTTTTATATATCGGTATAAATTACTAGCTGTGTCCTGCAGTTTCACCCGCTTAGGAATCTAAGGGTTATATAGGGTGATGATATATGTCTGTTACCTTTTCACGCCATAAATACATTCTCGGGCAATCATAACGAAATTTGGCGTACACGTTGTCAGGGACACAGGAAAGGACATAGGGTATACCTTTAATCCAGAAAAAGAGGACTGTTCCCGTAGGATCATCCAAAATAATATTAAAAAAATAACTGTTATAACAACAATAGGGCAAGCGTTATATTTGTTATATATTTTTTATTTTTATGGCACCAGCTATTTTTCTATATTCTGGAAATAATGTTTATCTGTTGTTTAGGGCTTTAACTCTAAGGTCCTTTTTCACCAACTACATGTAAAATGTTGATTAGTTACTTTTCAAGTAAAGCTTATTGGCGAGTAAATGTAACGAGTATCTTGAGTAATGCTACTAGAAGTTGGTGAAACTCGTACGCTTTCTTACCGGTGACTTTAAATGGCGGTTAGCCTACTTGACACTTTACTCAGAGATGGTGAAAGAGGCCCTAAATAAATTAAAGTAGGTTCGTTCAGAGACAAAGGAGGAACGGAGTTGTGTCGACATTCTATTGTTATTATGTTAAAACCATAAACACAATTAAAGTCACTTGCTCTCGTTAGAGTGATAATGCGAGATGTCTTTGCCCTGTATATCAACTGGTCGCCTACGGTGATGATGTGTGTTTGTTCATATGCTAAAGTAAATTACGGATTAAGGGATTATTGTTATCATGGTTTTAACTTTACCTTATATGGTATGACACTTTCTAAATAATTACTTATTTTAATGTATTTGGAAAACATATAGGTATTAGTGAACTTAAATGATTAAATAATACACAACAGAGAAATTGATAAAAGTTATCTTTAAATACTATTTACAGGTATTTGTATAGAATCTTGCTTGAAACTAATATTATCAAAAATAGAAAAAGATATTACCTTCATACTCAAACAATTTTGCAATAAAATTGGGAAAATAATTTACGAAGCATTATAATAATCAAAACTAAGAGTTTTTATGCTTTAAATTATAAAATTTAATATAAAAAAATATAAAAAAATTATATACCTTAGATGGTAAAAAAACAAAGTGAAAAATAAAATTAATAAAAGAAATAAATACATAAATATGATTAATTAAAAGATTGATTAAAGACGAAATAACAAACAATTACCAACAAACAAAATTTTACATAAATAAACTGTAATTAATTTATATAAATTGTGTAGTTAAATGAATAAATATTATGAAGTAAGTTCGTATGTTTATCAAATGTATATATACGTATACGAGCTATAAAAGGTAGGTACATATGCAGTTAAAATAGGTTATAGGCTTAATTACAGATTTGTTGGATGCTAATTGTAACATTAACTCATAGATAGTTGATTCATCGTCGATGACCTCGCCATTATTGTCTATCCCATGAAACGGCCTCTTATTTATCTAAAATATCAATGCAATCTGCTCTAGTCAATGTGGTGTTTCAAAAGTGGAATGCGTCCGAGCTATGGGGTTCAGAGTTTATCGTTGATCACAAAGATTTATGTCTTTTCCATAATGCTTACATCCGTTTACACTTCAAAGGAGTCTTGTTAGAAAGGACGTTAAAGTTTTGGTCCATTTGAAATGGTAGCTTGTATTTTTAATTTATTTTTGGAAGCTGTATAGTAAGTGGAATCAATTTGTGCAATAAATGATACAAGTTTGAAAAAGAAATGTATCATTAAGAATGGGTGAGGTTTGGCTTTTGAGTTTTGGGTGCGCCGGTACGGGAGCTGATCCCGAAAATACAATGCGCTGATTAATGAACTGTAAATCAAACAATGGCTTCTTACAATCGAAACTGTTACCTTTTTTGATAGATGACTTGTATTTTTCTTATTGATTGCCAATAGGTAAAAAATAACAAAAGTTGGCCAAATTAGTTTTTGTATAAGATGTATTAGAATCGGGTTAAACCATTAAATATCGCTGTTTTCTTCTAAATAGAACCTAATTTTTGTAATAATAAAATCTAAATTATTATCAATCTATATTTATTAGATGTATTAAACGAAAGCAAATACCATAATTCACTGCAATTTAGTGATGATTTCTTTCTAGCATTAGGGGACGATTCACATTGAGTTAGAGCATCTCGCTCTTAATTGTTAAATTGGCGGACGGGTTCGGGCAACACATCACATCCCACGTACGAGTACCAAATACCTGTCACTGTGTTAAGCTTGTTTTATAGTTCTGCTGCTATCAATCTTCTTCAATTAAGACTTGCGGAAATTTCGACACAATGATAGCAAAAATTGGTTTGTCCTAACTCTATGTAATGTACGTTCATATGAGGCGACGCTCAGTGTTTTTTTTGCAATTTTGTTGCATATGAGTAAAGAAATCAGGGTCATTCTCATTGATATAGCTCGTAGATAAGTTCTTATTTGATAAGCTGTAGGTAAATATTTTAATTTTAAATCTGTCAAGGTTGTTTATTTAAAGAAATTATATATTACTTTTAATCGAATACAAAAATAAGAAAACAGAAAATGTGCATATTCGTATTAATCTAGCGACCAGCTAGATCAGCTAGGCTTCATTCATGGAAATATTTTTTCATGTGCAAATTATATACTTAGAGAAACCTTACTCGTTGTTTAATGGTTTAGAAGTTATCGTAGAAACAGACGGAGGCGGACAGAGACATTATTTTGAAATACTTTATAATAGGTTTTTTTTATCATTACTTAAGGCTTACCATCAAGTGGATCGTCGTCGGCCTGTCTGGTCTGGCGACCTTATAGAGTTTTATAGAGTACCTAGTCTTGTATATATAATACATTAACACGGATGAGTATAATTATTTGTATCTATTAATTAAAGTGATGATTCATGTAAGTAAAGCAAACTCATAAATTAGCAATAAGGGTTCACCTTACACTACCAACATGCCTTATTTTTCTTAAACAAAATCTATTCCAAAAAATTCAACTAAGTAATGATTATTTTACATATTCTTCATATGGTATAAAAAAGTAATTTAGCTCATTTATTCCGAATTTGGACTGAGTGAATGAAGCCGATAAATATCGCCAACCGAAGCAAATTAGTGGACGTTAGTGGACGTTAGTTTCTGCGGGTACAATCTAGTTGCGTGTAGTCTTCCAATTAGGCAGACTCGACAATTAAAAGTAGTTAGTTTTAAATAACGATGCAAAATAATAATTTTTAATTCGCAGTTTATATTATCTTTTTCAAATAGGATAGGTGTGTGTTATTATTATATAATTCCGCAATAGCCGATATTCATAAAATTTGGTCTTAAGAAAGTTTGTACTTATAAAAAGGACATGGGCTATCTTATTTTTAAATTCATTCTAATGAAGCTGCGATAAATAGCGGATGAAACTCGGTATGAGGTTATCAATATAGGAATTTTACTGAATTTATTTGTAGCTAGCTAGTGGACCGTCAGCCTGTCTGTCGAACTGCACATAAAAAAATGTATTTGTGTCATAGAAGACTTCATGTTCTAGAAAGCGCTTCTATTTTATTTATTTATTCCCAGTAGCAGAAGTCCGTGAGATTAGCAAGATGAATACACATTTCTCACTGCCGTGAGGTCGCATACAAATTAGAGTATCTGTGCGCTTGCACACTTTTTCAAGCGACACTATTGCGAGACTCACATTAGGTACATATGTACGTGAATAAACATATTACGTAAACCTTTCGTGTTGCCGTTCCGCAAGGACGAAATATTTAGAACCTAAATAAATAAAATAAAAATAAATTATTATGACAATTTTTTAAAATGTCATTTGTATGTAGAGAGTGATCTCGGGATTAACTGCACCAATTTAAAAAAAATGGTTCACAATAGGAAAGGTCCATTATTCCAGAAATAGTATTCTGTTTCAATCCTTCCTTGTATTTCAATCTGTGCGAGGCCGGGAAGCGACGGTCAAGTCGTTTAATCCCGGTTTAATCCAAAAAGAAACTTCAAAAATATGCTCTTTTCTACTATAAGTTAAAATAACTAAGTAGTTAATAATTATATATCTACCTAATAACGTTGGAGACAACCCAGAAAACTGTGATGATAACAAAATGGGAGGATATAGTTTGATGCTGTAGCCACCCACACATAAGTATTATATCTCATCCACATTCAAAAGGGTATAGCGGAATAGCCTTGGGAAAAGTGCTCCCAAAGCCTGGGATTTGAAACTAAGACCAAATTATACTTTATTTCCACCCTCCCACTACCCCTCAGGGGGTTATTGGGAAGCTAATTATTATCAGCGAGTAATATACTATAGGCTATATTTTATAAAGTTACGCGGACAAAATCGCGTGCAACAGCTAGTATGTTATAAAAGCGGCCCATGTCTTGAAAGTTGCATTATATTGTAAACATTAAAATTGTACACAAGACTGGCGGTTCATTTTATCGAAATTATTTATGGATAATAAACAAAAAAGACATAGGGTTATCGCCTTATCAACGGTTGCAGCGCTAAGGTGCTTCGTGATAGGAACGCAAGGTGCGTCGACACAGCCCATATATCCACTGTTAGGTAAATATTTAACAGTTTTGTAAATCTAGTGATGATGTAACTGGCCACACTGGTTGGCCTAATCATGATGACGACATCCGAAGGTCACCCCGCCCCCCTCTCCTCACCCCCCCCCCCGCGCTTATTATTATGACTGTATTTTTATGCATTCTGTCTCAAAGAATTCTTTGTGAATAAATTGATTTATCCTCTCTGTTCCTGCCAACATAATAAAAAAACATAAGTTTACGTTCAATTTATTAGCAACTGCCGCCACCGTAATTTGTAAATTATATGCTAAAACCATCCTCGAGAACCACTTTATACATTGGTGAAAACAGCATGAAAATCGGTGCAGTAGTTTTTGAATTTATCGCGAACAGACAGACAGACGCGGCGGAGGACTTTGTTTTGTAATATATAAGAAAGTAGACAGATAATCATATATCTCAAATCATATATCTTACATATAGGTATCATACATCTTATCTTAGGACATTATATCCTTCTAAAATAAGACATAGAATACTTATTTTTTCCAGCATTGAATTTCCATGGGACAATATACTTATTTGCAGGTCCCAAGTCAATGCCTGTTCTCAAACTATTTAATTTTAATTCGAAAAATATTTTAATAACTCAAATTTAATTAAAATTTCGACGCGATTTTTTTAAATTTGAAAGCGAATAAAATAGGACCCTCTAACAACGTAATTTACTTTTTTTTTCTTGTGTAACTTGTGCCTACTTATGTACCTACATATTTACCATATTTAATAGAAAATCTAGTCAAATTTTACATTTCTTTATTAAAACACACCCAAGAGTTTATAACAACTTTCTCCAAAGGGATGATCTATTAATAAGACACTAGTTCGTGTCTTCAAAAATTATTATTAGCCTCAAAACAGATTACACGTGTTAACAACATAAGATATCAACAGAGTATAGTTTGTGTTTAGATCAATGTAATAATATATACAGTTATTAATATCACTTTATTGCTACTGTAAACACTGATCTCTATTACGCTTTAATCCAGGAGTAAACAGTGAAACAATACATACTATTTTATGTGTTTAGAAGTGAATTGTCTTTTGTTTTAGAATTATTGTTCTCGTGTGTGCGACTATTTAATTACAATATAGCGACACTGGCAGAACCAGTTTGTTTTGATTTCTTCAGAATACTTCACCAAAATCTTACTTAATATCATCAATTTATAAATAAATAATATTAATAAATATGTATAAAATAAAGTTGCTGTTCGCCTCTGTTTCTGCGCTAACTTTTTTAAACCAACTAAAAAATTTTTATACATCAGTATTATAATGGTGCACATGGTGTGCTTTCCCGAATTATGTCATTACTATGCCAGGAAATAATTTAATGTTTTTTTTTTTTATTATTTTTTTTCCTTGAAAAAATAATAAAAAATAAAAGTTTATTTACAGACGAAAAGAAAGAAAGAATGAAAGAAAAAAATATATATTGGTATTTAATTAATACTAATAATAAATTTGTAACTGTAGGTAGGTATTGTATGTAGTTATGTATCATATATGTTCCTCCATAACTCTTAAACGAATTAACTGATTTTCATGAAACTTGGTAGATAAACATTTAGACGTACGAGACACAGGATATGCTACTTTTTTCACGCGGACGAAGTTGCGGGCGCCAGCTAGTAATATGATATAAGAAAATTGTTATTTATATTTTGTTTATATTATTCAGTCTGACGGCCCACTTGATGATAGTACAGTCGCCTATACTATAACACAAGCAACGCCACAGGTATTGCTGTTCGCTGCCGATTACATTAGGATTAAGGATTATGGGGTTAGGGTGGGATAGGGAAACGGGCTCTGGCATCCCTTACTCACTCACCGAAATACAAAAGCACACATACTGTCATTTCACGGCGGTCTTCTGTAGGGAGGTGGTTCCTTATAAATCCAGACTAGAGCCTAAAAAGTTCATTTCCAAAGTTAACCCCGCCGGTAATCGAACCAACGACCTCTGAGACGGAACGTTAAGACAAGCATTCTAACCACTCATCCAAAGGGCTCGTAAAAATTTAATTTTGCACAAATCGTTCACTGCATTTACGTTATATTATGAGACTTTTGCCCTATTTTCGATGTGAACAGTAAACGGTGAGATTTTATCGTGAACGCTGACAATGGCACTTCGGCTGTTTGGTTCAGCAGTGCTAGAGACAAGAGACTGCGCAAAGGCGACCGATGTAGCTACGCTACATTATTGTGAATTGAGGTCGATGGGGAGAAACAATTTTATATTAAATATACATTTACAAAGGTACATACATTATTTTCAATTCACCTCTTAATTACTAAAAAAATAATAAGTAAAAAGGTGGTTGTTCGCACAAAATATCGAATTTTAGAGTAAAATTGTATTGGCTGTAAATAAAAAAAATCCTTTCTAACTGGAAAGGAAGTTTTGCAACAGAGTATAAAATAAATAATTAATTATTATGGTTCCATATTAAAATTCTTCACCTGTACGTAATTATGATTTATTTTTTATTTTAGATATCATTTACTGAACTATACATATAATATTTAGATAAATATAATTATAATAATAAAATTTGTTAAATTAGTCTTATAAATCGGTCTGCATTCATTTTGTATTCAGATTGAAACACTACTGAGGTGCCCTCTATTTAACAAGATAACTAACTCACTTAGCGCCATCAAGCGGTTCAAGCTAGAATCACTATGTACTTTGTAACCGTAGTAATATTTGTAACAGTAGAAATTCCAAATTAGAGATAAAAGTTCCACCTACAACCAGGTTTACTATAATCAGCATAGATGGCGCTGTTTATTTTAAAGTGAAATTGCTTCGTTCTATTCTTTAGACATATAACTTTATAATCTGTGGTTCTATTATTGGATATAAAGTTGTATAACTGAATAAAATAAGACCTATCATAACATTTCAGCCATTGTGCTTTTTTCATTCGTAAAATATTATTACAATGGATTTAGCAATGAAAAGTAAAATATAGCTTACCTTTACACTATATTACCACCTACTTAGCTGTTTTAAGTTTTTACAAATTATATTATGATACCTTATATTATCATACCTTATACACTAAATATTAAAAAAAATATTTTGTAACAGTTGTTTACCCTACAAACCTTAAACAACATGGGTTATGGGTTGGTAGCAGTGAACTTTCGATGGTTGGTAGGTTCTAGTATATTACATAAATATTTAGGTACCTACCTACGTGCCACTGCCGGACACAAGCAGCTCATTTTAGTATTATTTATGTGACACTATAGCTAACTATTAACGACATAGCATAGATAGCACAACATTTTAATGTTTAATCTGATGAGTGTCCTCCTCCCAATCCATTAGGTAACAGTAGCCACCATACCATCAAGTAGATTGTCAGTGACTATGCTCACCGCCTCGTCGACTCTTCTCTAGTAAACGGATTCCCTCTACCTACCGAGCTTTACATAAAAATATAAGAACCGAACCGAACCGTTCGAATAATTGGGGTATAATAGCAAACGCCCATATCTACTTTTAGTACATAGGTGAGTGTAATTAGGTTTGTAATCGTTCTCAGTAAACATTAAAGCATTCAAGTTGTTTTTGTATTTGATAGTAGAAGGACGTATCGCATATTGATTGGCCGATAAAAGGACAAAACAGCATACATTTTTCAGGCCTGTGTAATACGGTTGATGGCACGCACGATGCCTAATGAATTAAGACACGCGATCGCAGACACTTCCTGGTTGAGTTTGTTTCAGACAAAGTTGCCAGCTGAACACCAGTCAATTGAAAAATAGTCTTGTGTCAACGAAATAAATATTGAATAATTATTTCATCACAGTCTCTATGTACCTATCTATGTAAAAAACACATACTTACTTACGAGGCTTTAGGTAGCTATCTTGCTTCACATATTGAAAGTTCGTATTTTTGGATGTTTGTTACTCAATTACGCAAAAACGGCTAAACGGATATAATACATGAATAAAATTACCTGGATTAACACTTCTTATTGTGTTTAAAAATCATAAGAATATGGCATTTTCTCTTACATTTGTAAAGAAATAAACTCGAGAACATGTTTGTATGTTATATTGTTAATATGTAGGTATTCATTATTCACTTATTGATATCACTATAAACCTCTTCATTAAGACTGGCATTTCGTCATTATATCCATATTGAATTCTTTGGAGTAAAAAATTATACTTTCTGCAACATTTATTAAACGACGAAAATATCGCAGATGCTGCATTCTGCGAAAGTGACAATGAAGGGACAAATATCAATTATATCCTTAATAATTATAATACCAAGTAAACATGTAAAAATACTTGTACATTTGGCACCAAAAATGACACCTTACCGGAAGTTGGCAACATTAGTTTTGACTGACACTGCGTTCTCAAGGACACTACAGTAAAGTGGTTTATTGCACTTTGTTGACTTACAAAAACACGCATGTCAGCAAGATTTCTACGCACGTAGATTTAAATACCTATAAGTAGATAAATGTTATACAAATATTGTTTGACATGTTTAATAGTACCTACTTATCTAATAAAAGACCAAAATATCTACTAAAATTAAAAGGTGGTTAAATACATGGTGCTCCCCAGAGATAAATTGCCATAAATAGATAAATAAACTTATGCTTATCATTTTGATAAATCTATTTAAAAAAATATATTTATAAAAAGATAGTTTTTCGAAATTTATTGCGAAGCTTGCTGTTAAGGCTGTTATAGTTGTTGCTGTTAAGGTTAATAATATAAAGGCGTATAAAGGAAATGCCAATTTTGAGGCTCGTGGCATGCCATTGCAGTATTATATTTATTTATTGTACCTACCTATTGACTTTGCGAACTTCAACTTTTACTGAAACAGTTCACGTGTTTATGAACGTATATAAAATGTTTTCATATAAGTACATTATGCAGTTACAGGATGCGTATATTATTTAATTATCTTTTCAAGTGTTACGTCTGACTATGTTAAATTTTATAAACCTTCATATAAAATGTGGATTGTAATACTAATTACAAATATTTTTATAGTATTTTTTATCTTTAAAAAGAATCTGTTAGAACTTGTTGTCAAAGATATAAACTTAAATAGTCTTTTTTTTTAAATTTTATATACAGGATGATAACATTCATCAAACAAACAAATCATGTATTTATTTATCAAACGAAATATTAAGTGTTGTATAATGATTGATCTATTATAAGTACTTAAATGTATACAAATTTATCGCCACCTGAATCAAAGTGGCATCAAATATTTACCCTATGAAAGAATGTTAAACAGAGTGGACAAAGGAAAACATTAGTCAAACCAAGGTTACAATAACGATAAATAAACATTGCATGTGAAACTAACATTATTTTATTAGGTACGTGATACGTGTTCATTCAATCTGCTTTTTAAGGTTTTAAGCTTCATAACAATTATGTCAAATATTTTTAACTGTACCTATGTTTTTTTTGTTACAGGTATGTTATGGCGGTGGACATAGTATTAGGTATCATATTATTTTAAATAATATATTTATATCTAACACCTTATATGCTTATATGCGTAAGTTATTATTTTTATAGTTATATTTGGCTCATCTCAATAATTTAATTACATACCTACATATTTTATGAAATTCGATTTCGCTATAAATCGATATCCCTTATTATTGCTATAAAATGTTACAATATATTTCAGTACTTATAGGCCGTGACGTAGTAAAAATATTTATTTATAGCTACGTGTGTGGTCACTCAAAAAATACTACAGAAAAGCTACTATTCGTAGCAGAAAAGATATCGTAAGTGCTTTGCTATAATCTACATAATATATTAATAGCTACGTCTGTACTGGGATTTATACAAAAATATGGAAAACTCTACATTGTTTATGAAAGAACAGCGGGTTACTACGATAACTCGCTTCTTAAAAGAGAGAGATAATGGATGTCCTATCGCACGAGGTAAACAAGGATGCACGAAGGCTGAAGCGTCGATAGAAACTCAAATGAGCAATGTTACCCTTGTGTAATAAACGTCCGATGATGCGCGCGCATCGGTTTCAGCGCGCAGGACTCACCCTCATCCAGAATTACAAACATTTAGACACGTGGCCTTTGGATTTTATTTTTATATCTGATACAATAGAAATACTATATATAAAAATGGATTGCTGAATGTATGACGTAGCATCACTTGAAAACCTGTGAGAACTTGAATCACTTGAAATCATTTGAGAACAACCATTTTGCTGACTTTTTTTGTTGTGAGACAAGGTTTGTATGAAAGAATTTTTTTGTAAGTCAGTTAGTCGGTTAGGAATCGACGGAAAATTTGATTGGACCTGAATGGTTTAGATTTTAGATTCACGATTGGAGCCGATAGGTGGCGTTGCAATCGGGTTACTGATATAATAGTGTCTCTTCAACTCTTCACTGCCGGATGTAAGGCCTCTCTCAAGGCTTGCACGGTCTTTTGTCCTTCGCGTACAGCCGCTTTCCTCAGTCTTTCAGTTTTTCAGGCATCCCACGCTGCGCTTTCCAATTTGTGGCTGTTATCCGCAGATCAGATCAGATAATTAACAAATAATAGTATAATAAGAATAATAAGTCCGCTAGTACAAATATAATTTATCAATAGATAGAATAATTAAGCTGTTTAGCATTGAATTTAGAAAGAAGTTTTAAAGCGCATATTATACCAATTATTTTCTGTCAACATTGATCATTGCCAATAATAAGTTCACCAGTAATTTAACTATCGTCATAATAGTTCAATCTAATGAACGGTTAGTCACAATAAGATCGTAATGTGGAACTTGTTAAGTGGTTAAATTGATGCCGTCTCTGGACGTTTAGGAGGTCTTCGTGTGATATTCAGTCGCCGATAGAGGCCGTAAGCGTCGTCACATAAGGCTTTGCCGGCGGCCAAAGCGGAACACACCTTTTTGGAAGTACCAAAATTTTGACAAAATATTCAATTGTACCGGTGTCGACTGGTTGTTGCGACACTGTGATACCTGATTATCGTCCTCGAGGTGAGTACATACATCCAGTTTGCAAGATATTACACACTGAAAAGGCTTCAGGCAAATGTAGTACGAATGTTCCTCAAGTATCGTTCGATATCACTCTCTGTGGCCAGCAACAAATAGAACACGCATTTCTTATTCAAAAAGTAATTTAGAAATCGACCGCTTATCATTGTCACAGTTATATCACGTTTTGTTGTAACGATATGTTACAAAATTTATTGAATCCACATGTTTTTGCTGCGTAAAAGCGATGAGAAAAAGGGTATTTCCTTAAGCCGAGACTTTCCGTGAATAATTTACTGGCTTTTACGTAGTTGAGTGTTTTATGTTTTTCTTGTTAGACAACAATTTTATTTGGTTCTTTTTTCATTGATGTTTTTTGTCATATAAAATTATCATTATATCTCATAGATAAATTATGTTAGTTATGTTAGTAATAAAATTTTATACCATAATAATGTGGTACTGCGCATATTTTAAAGACACATATTATACAACAGAATATAACAATTTATCAACTTTTAAATTATCTTATAGCTTCCAATAAATATATCACAAAACTTAAGTATGCTCGTATAAATACTCAAAATGTAAGTAACATAAGTTTCATGAATAAAATTTTTGCACAATACATTTATTCAAATGTGTATCTAATTCTCAGATAATGCTAAGAAAAAGACTATGTAGGTAATTCGCAATTCACTTAGAGTGTACTTAGGTATATATTTTCTTTAATAGTAACAAGATTAAAAGACATTTTCCAAATAATTAGTTTAGTTTAGTCTCACAATTTGTGTAAGGGAGTCGTAGATACTCTTTAAAATTTAAGACTCACCTACCAACGACATTAAGTCGTAGGAACAACTTTGAAAGGCTTAGGGCCTCTTTCCCCATCTGTCAAGTAGCCTAAACGTCACCTGTCACCGGAAATAGTACGGTAAAAGAAAAAATTCGCCTATAGAAGGATGCACTAAACCGAGTGCATAATTTAATAAAACATAAAATTATTTCTAAAGGTAGTTACCTTAGAATGTGTGAAGTGAAGTGTTGATTAGTTACTAATCAACACTTCACTTGTAGTTGGTGAAAGAGGCCCTTAGTCATAATGGAAAAAAACCATTATCGTTTCTTCGCAACGAAGACTTGGTTTTACGTTTATATAAGTATTTCTTCTACTTATCTCTACTATTGTGCTGAGAAGACTTCTTTACAATGTCATAGTCAAGAGTATCTTCACTTCATATCATAGGAAACCGCTCCGTATGATATAATACGAATACTTACAACCTATATTATTATTGCAATACAATATCAAGCCCACCAAAAAATAAATTAAGTAAAGCCTAAATATTGTTTTCATTTTGCTTCGTATCCACCGATAAAATTCTATGGACCTATTTTTTGGCTATAAATTTGAAATCTGCGGCAGATTTTCTTCTTTAAATACCTACTCATTAAGATTATGTGTTCCAAAATTAAACTGTAACCTCTAGAATATTAGGATGATTAATTTAATTTAATGTACGAAAAGCGACTCATCGCACTTAAAATATTTGGCGTGGAAGTTTTCATCGCACTATATTTCTATACATATCTAGCTAATGCTCGCAACTTCGTCCACGTAATAAAATGAAAAAACCTGGTACGCCTGGTATCTTTATCGTTATGATGACGGTGGCGCCAAATTTTTTATAATTTAAATTTTTTCAAGATGTTAATCCAGGTGATCCGTTCAGCTGTTTTTGCGTTATTTAGAAACAAACATCCAAACTAATATATTAATAGGATAAACGTTTGAGGATTTAAAAATAGAATGCAACCAATATATTCCTGGCAACTATTCCTAACTTTAACTAGGTTTTTATTTTTCTAGAATAAAATAACGTAAATAAATGACAATCATGACACACCGTTGTATAAACAATCCAAGCCTACGATCAATCGAACTGCGCGGTCGTACCACTACGCCTCAGCCTAATTTTATGGAATTGTCTGGAATTACCAGTAGATTTTTTTTGCATTTGTTAGCCCCCCCCCCCCCATTCTTGGGGAAGGTTAAGTGTGAGCTATTCATCATCACGTTATGGCGCTGCTACAATTTTTTTTTTAGATGATCCCTCAGGAACGGTACTTTTTTATGGATGAGAGGTACCCTATGTCCTTTCCCGTACCCTATGATGGGTTGAATAGTTAACACGTGAAAAGGTAACAGACAGACAGAGTTACTTTCACATTTGTGATATTAGTATGGATTGTGTAGCGTTGTGTTTGTTTACTGTTTATCTTTGGAAGATGTCACTGTCATCCAAGTGGGTACGGAGTAAGTTAATTTGGTAGATGAGTCAGATTACGGAATACATTGAAGCAATTGAATCACTTGACGGATAGATAGCAACACTACATCGCACAGACACCCACGGCCCACTTTTTTTGGACGCAATTAGGGTTGTAACAATCGATAAATCGGACTATATACGTATAGTATAGATTACGTCTTTGTTCTTTATAAGGATAAGCTGCGTGGTCGAAGCTAAATACACATAATAGCTCTGTTGATGATTACTTATTTACGATGTTCGTATAAGGAAAATCTTAAAATAAGGAAATACGGAATGCTCAGAAAATATTTTTTTAAGTCTTATTATAAAATTATCCTTCACAAAATAGGTACTTAAAAAAATAATTAATACTACTAAATAAAATAAGGAAATACGGAATGCTCAGAAAATATTTTTTTAAGTCTTATTATAAAATTATCTTTCACAAAATAGGTACTTAAAAAAAAATTAATACTACTAAATTAATTTAGTAGTATTAATTATTGCAAAAATGCGCAAACATGTTTAAGGTTGTAATGTTCATTTTGATTAAATTTTTTATTTGTAAAAATAGTAATAATTTGACCTAAATACCTAAATAACGTTTGTCGTCATAAAGATTTATATTCATGGTCATGAGTCATGACAGACTTGTCATGAGCGTCAAGAAGCTATTTGGCGTCATTGTTAATTATAATCAATTAAAGTTATTTATGGATTTTCTATACAACTTATTTTTAAAAGCTATTTTTATCTCTGTTATTTTAGATTCCATTTTTAAAGTCTAATTTTTAAGATCTCTGAACTTTAGTCATTTCATTATGATTAATTATAAATTTTCTTTCTGCTTCTGAGACGTAATGTAGGTATGAGACTTAGGTCCGGTTCCTATATCCCAACAACGAATCGTTTTTGCCTACAAACGGTACTTATAGCCACGAGTCGTAAGGGTGACGCGTTCCTATATTCATCTACTTGTAGAAAACTTGTGGAACGCTTTGTTACAATCCGTTGTCGGAAAATGAAAACGAGTAGTTACTTGTAAACAGTGACGAATGGTAGATTATAGGAACCCGCTGTTAAAGTATGAGAACATAACCAGTTATTTAAAACGATTCTTATTCAAGTTTCATAAGTAAGTAATACACGCAATTTTCCCTAATTCAATATACCTACTGTTTTCAAGACACAGTATCTTACAAAATAATTTTACTTCTGCAACTTTCCGATGGTGAACCAGAGAAAGTATAATGACATTTGTCAGAAATTTTACGTTTACCTACAGCTACTTAAACGGTAATATCTGTAAAAAGTAGCGAAAGTTTCCGATATTTTAATTTGTTTTGTGTTTCTTCTTAAAATATGCAAAAGCAGTTGGCGTTTTTTGACAAGAGCAAAGTTTATTTACGTCATTTAACTGTCATTCGACTTTACGATAATCGTCTAACGTCATTATCTATGTCTTTATCTTTTGAAAAGTGTAAGTCATACTTTTTGTCATGTAACTTCGTTTGTAATTATTATTTCATAAAAGTAATACCAAGTTTTATTTTACGTTCAGAAATGAATTTTATACATATTGGGAACTTAAGTCTATAGTTTCTATCATGCTCAACTACTGTGTGTCCAAAAAAAATATGGATACACCGTAACAATAGAACATAATTTTATAACCATAAATACATAAATAAATACTAATATTACAAATGTGAAAGTAACTCTGTATGCCTGTCTGTTACCTATTCACGCCAAACTACTCAATAGATCATCATTAAAATTTGAATACCTACACTTTGTCAGAAAAAGACATAGGGCACCCTTCTATTTTTTTGCAACTTCTGACTCAAAAAGAACTGTTCTCGAGGGAAAAATCCAACGCATGGAAAAACTATAAAAGCAAAAAGATTGAATAAATAAAATTGTTCATATATTTTGTAAGGAAAGGAGCGTTATATATTTATTTTATTTTTAAGAATTAACTTCTTACACATGAAGTTATCACACCCATTTTTTCTAAGACTTTTTTAATACCTAGGCTTTAGAACGATGCGAGGCGACATTCTTCATGTAGATCTTGTCTCAACTAGAAAAGGATTAATTACTACCAAGTATAACTTTTTTCTATTTCATCATATTCAAGAGGGAAGGCGGTTTCAATTTTGTTATGTATTTTGAGGTTTCTGAATTTGAATAAAACCAAATAAAACAAATTCCCCAAACTGTCACGTTTGCCTGTTTATTCTTAACTGATTTTTCAAAAACACGTTATGTTGCGGTTTTCACTGCGGTTTCAATTAAACAGAATGAAACGAAAGTCGCTATCCGTGTCAGTCAGCATTGGACTTTAATGGGGTTTTTCACTGTTACTTGAAGATTATCACTTAGATGTTTTTTTTTTCTGAACAGGTACTTTCTAATTCAAAGCGTAAACATAAGATAAAAATAGAAATTTTTGTTAGCAAGTAATCAAATGAAGGATTTTCGCTTCAACTATTTGTGCAATAAACCATAATTCCGTACTTAGGTATATTAAAATTACTATTTATTCAATCGCGAAATGGGACGAGTTGTTATTTGAATTATATTTTCTTCGTTCCATTAGTTGAATCCGTATCAAAAAACGTTGTGTGGCGGATAGCAACTTTATTTTATAATATGTGTAGATTTAAAAGTTAAAAGTTCTACAATATTTACAGTAGGTACCAAACAAGTAAAACTAAAAAAGAAAAAATCATCTTAGTTGATCTAATGGTAATGTCTATCTACATGGTAATGTTATTATTTGTAGTAATCTCAAACACTTGGATTGATTAGATATGTCTGTTTGAAACGAGTTGATTGACCCACGTGACGTCTAAGGTAAATGAAGTGTCAATGACCTAGTCTTGCAAAAATCCACTTATGAAAGTATTAAGACAGCATATTATATCGTGTAATGTATGTATGTCGAGATATAGTACGTATTGTGTGCTGTGGTAAAATCAATTCACCGAAGCGGTAACTTTATAAGGCTTCACGATGCCGGAGCTTAGCTGCACTCTTTGAAATGGATATCCGGGTTAAAATTTGTGAATATTTTATTATTTATTAGCTTTTGGTCGCGGATTCGCAAGAGGCTAAAGTTAAAGGCACTAGTGTATTTCATTATCAACAATTCAAACTTATATATACCTTCTTTTTTATAAACTTAAGATATTTCATGTAAATATTTAAAATTGTAAATGCATATTGAAAAAATCTCTTTGTAAGTACATTAATTATTTATTATTTACAATACAATTATATAAACTTATTTCAAAATATATATTTATACTTGGGCATAATTTGTAAATTGTAACCCAGAATCAGAGTTCCTTGCTCATTTAAAAGCCGATCATTTATAAAAATCAATATAGATAAATAATTTTGTAAGTATGTTTATAGGTATAACGTAGTTTCCGGAACCATTGAACTTACTTGAACTATTGTTTTACTAATTAAAAGACAATCGTAACCTGGATTAGCTATCCATGTTATTGCCTTTCAAATCTGACGGGCAGTAACATCCCGCTTCTCTACTAGCAATATTCCGTAGCAAATTGTCAATTTCGGGGACATACGAGTAGGTATATATACTTGATGTTGCTTTTGTTTACAGACGTCAGTAACCACTTAACATCAAGTAGGTATACAGAGTAAACTGTCTGCGTAGGTACCTACATATCGACAATTATTATTAAAATTTTATATTAAAATTGATTCTTGGTAACATTACAAGTAATATAAAGTAAGGTCGCTGTATATAAGTAAGTAAATAAGACGTTATTATAATTGAGATTTCATCATTTTTCAAAATATTTATTATACTTAGTATTAAATTAAATAATCAAAAACAAAATATAAAACGACTTTTATTTTAAATAAATCAATAAAATACTTAATTTAAATAAATAATTCCTTAATGATTCGAGAATTCTTTAATACTTTATCATGGCCTAAATACCTATCACGTAAAAAATTTATTAACATTCTGTCTTGCTTATAATTAATAGAATTTTATTGACATTCCACAGTATTATCAATTATGTCGAAATTTCCATACCTAGGTGTATCAAGACTTTATAGAATAATCTCGTTCTCTACTTTAATTCTAGTACAGGTTACGATAAAACCGTTCAGAATATAATCAGCAGAGTCACAGCACAGCACACTTTGTATAAATCACATTCAATATTTTTGGTCAAAACTTGCTCGGCGAACTACATTCGTTTGCGTAGTTCTAACAGTGTATTTTTATGTCCCGATGAATGTCTCGACAATATGGCAAGTTGCCATCGGAAATACATATTTGTTTGATCACTCCGTTTGCGTCTGCGATGGTATCACTATCCAATCCTCTGCGGAAAGAATTCAAAAGGACGCGGATTGGTTTGTGGTGGTGGCGTAGCTGGCATTTCGTGTTTCGGCTTTAGCAGCCACGGACTGTCAGTGTTGTGATGGTGGACACTGACTTTCTTTTGGATTCCACACGACGGAGTCAAATGCAGTTCTGGCACCTGCCCTTTGGGGCAGACAGGCGGTCTTTCGGCTTTCGGCTGCATATCTGTAAAATAATTTAATCGTGTTATAAACCATTTTATAAATTAAAAACAATGGCGAAACAAAAGAATGTTAAACAGTTACATAAGGTTAATCAATAATTTAAAAAAAAATATCTTTTTGGATTCCTAAAGTTTTCTTCTTTAATTAATTAGCATTTGAAATCCTCAATTGGTATTGTAATTAATTAAAATATGAAATTTATGAGTTTATTTGAATAAACAATAAAGAAATTTGCATTTCGAAATTTAATTATTTTTAATAAATTATAATTATAGATGCTCATTTAACTTAATAACATAAATAACTTACTTGTAATGTTCAAATTGATGTTCTCTAAACGCGTACTAATTTCGTTGACGCGCCTTATAAACATTGGATGGAAAAATTCAGCTCCACGGTCCGATATGAAATGCGGATTTCATAGCTTTCCGCAGCGGTTTTATATCAGCCGGGCGATTCTGAGTCACATTTGGCAAGAGAGTTTCTCTATCTGAGACCACGTCATCGCAGACCATTGACGACAGATTGCATGACGCCAACGAGTGCTCCGAACGTCGCTCAACTTCTTAAGACATAACAACGTACCCTTTTATTATTATCTTCTCATGAAATTCTATTTACGCAAACGGAACGCGATTGTGTACGACATTTTATTCAAGTGGAAGTTTATTCCGATATGAATTGATTGACAGTCGCTATTCGCATCTTTCTGTTTTTTTTTTTAATATAAGATAGGTACGCACTTCTACGTAACTTATTTTTTCTCCAAGAATTATAGAATTCGTTCCGGATTTTTTTTTATAAATGCTTTATGCATTTAATTAAGTTTATCAATAAATTTGTATATTTATAAAAGATTTTAAATAGAATATTGTGGGCTATTCAATCAAGAAATATATTTCGATATACTTAATGATTGACACTCGCTAGTCATACCCTCTCGCTAGCTGTCTGTTTTTTTTTATATTTTCAGTTGAACGTAATTTTATTTTTTACACAATTTTCTCCAACAATTAGAGAATTCGTTTCGGATTTTTTTATAGGTATTATGTTAATGAAATTTATAAATAGCATACATTATTGTGGGCTATTCTAGTTCTAGTTAATTTAAAAAAAAGAGATTTTATATACTTTCTTATAATGGGCGGCATACTTATTACATATTAAACTAGTGATCTGCCCCATGCTTCGCACGGAATTGAAATTATCAAAAATCTTACTTTTATTTTACTTGCGGTATAAAACAAAACCTTTGTTTCAAATTTCAACTTTCAAAGTCTTAGTAGTTTTGGCTGTGCGTTGACAGTGATAGGACAAACAGTTTTATAAGTTATAGAACAATCCTGAACAATAACCGCCACTCGGTTTATACTATTGAGCTTTGTAGTGAATTTTATCTGTTGGCTGAAACCTTGGAAAATTTCATAATCTGCAAGTACCTACTCAGTCGCATGCTCATATTAACTCCTCGAGTCTCATACGCGTAACCAACTCATAACTCTCGAAGGAGAAAAGTGTTCCTGTAGGTAATATTCATTGTAATTACTGAATACTGAAATATCTGCATAAACGCGCAATAAATTAAGGTAGATAATATTAAGTTATAAAGATATTAAGGTGAAGAAGTAGGTATTATTGGTTTGGTTTAAATGAAGTTTGTACTTATATTTCCTAAAAATACTTCTGTTCAACCATTTAAAAATACCTACAATTATTTAATTCAATGGAAATAAAAAAAAAACACAATTAATAAATAAATAAAATAATTTCCTTTGGTTTAAATGAACTTTGTACTTATATTTCATAAAACAAAATAATATATACCTTTTATCCAAAAAAAATTTTTAGATATAAAAAAATTAAATTATTTACAGTTATTATTTACAACTTGGGTCCCTTAGCCCATGGTCCAAGCGTGCTCTGTGGCTATGCCTTGTTGTATTCACATATTCACATAACTAAAATGTTGGAAAATTAAAATTGTTAATGAAAATGTATTATTTACAATTATTATCCAGTGATTTAATGACAGCTTATGAAATATGTATTTTATTTACTAACTTCTTTTCGTTTAAATCCCTCCTTCATCTTAGTGTAAATTAGAAAAACCCGACATGTCTACGATACCTACTTGATAAGATTATTTTTCATTCGTAAAAACCCAACTCGTATCACGCGAAACCCAGAGTTCATTTAAGTACTAAAGGTCAAAGATACCTTAGTGTCAGAAGATTTAAAAATTAATTCGTCAATTTGAAATACTCGTCCGTTCCACCTATCCCACACCTATCCCTTCTAATGTAGTATTGGGAATACGCGGTAGGGTTAAACAGATTTTAATTTTTCATTTATCCCTACCAGTGGGGATGAATGAAAATTCTTAATCCACTAATGACTACTGTGTATTTACATACATTTTTTTTAATTTTTTTATACTCATATATTGTAATGAATGTCACCAAGTCATTGTAACAATATTGTTATCCTTTCCTAAACATAGGCAATTGTTTTAATAGGTCATAAATAATGTTAATGGTATAATGAATATCCATAGAGCCTATCTTTTACTACCTCTTCCGGTATAGGTACTATAAAATTTAATGGTTACTTGTTACACTGTTATTCCATTAGAATAGAAGTCTTACTTCGTCAAACTAATGACTTAAGTTATGTACCTAATTGGATTGCGAAAGTTTCCTTCGACCGAGAAGTAAATATCAAATGAAGGTCGGCGTGCCCTCCTAAAACAGGCTAGTTCCATGGGAGTGTCGGAATGTTTTACAGCACAGTAGGTACTTAGGTACCTACAATGATTTAGATATATGTGAGTTTTATGTCGAAATGTAAAGATAACTCAAAAGCATTCGTGTATATTTTTAAATACCTACATTGTATTTATCATATGCTGTGTCATATATGTTCTATATTAATATATAATAGGTGTATAGGATAATCTTTACCCAATAGCTATCTTGACGTTTAATATTGAATCACAGATGGGGATGACTATACTATCCCACCCACATCCCAATTCGTAATCGAACGTACAGAATATAGTACTATATAATAAGAACAATATATTAATTAAAACTATGTATTTGCTTTATTTAATAAATATAATTTTATTCTGAGTCATATCTAAGACTTTCATTCTTGATTTGAATACATAAATAAATTGTTTTCTTTACATAAAATTAACTCTTTTTGTCATTGTTACTATTACAAATATATATTTTTAAGTTAATATATCTGCGTATTTTCTATTTATTTTATCTATATTTATTTCATTCTTGGTTTGAATAAATAAATTGTTTACTTTACATAAAATTAACTCTTTTTGTCATTGTTAGTATTGCAAATATATTTTTTTAAGGTAATATATCTGCGTATTTTTTATTTATTATATCTATATTTATATCTTTTATGTTATAAAATAAAATAGTTATCATTTTCTGTCTGTGTTTCGGCTAACTTTAAAATTTATTGCACTGATTCATCATGAATCATTATCATTTAGCATTTATCATAAATGCTCTTCACGACACACACTCATATTTGTTAAATCAGCAATCCATATAATAGTTGGGCTTTATATGTAATCAACCA
Source organism: Synanthedon tipuliformis (assembly GCA_947623395.1). Taxonomy (NCBI): domain Eukaryota; kingdom Metazoa; phylum Arthropoda; class Insecta; order Lepidoptera; family Sesiidae; genus Synanthedon; species Synanthedon tipuliformis. Next base: position 5,544,305 of record OX392417.1, on the reverse strand, counting down.
CTTTTGCGGTAGGTAAATTGATCAAAGATCACTCATCACACAGTATAGCAATAAGCAGAGCGTTATATGCGTTGTACTTAGTTGTACCCAAATGCTTTTACGTCATAACTTGTAGAGAGAATTGCACTTGACAACAGGTAAGTACGTCATACGCAATTAATTGTACATTAAGTAGCTACTTTTTTGATTTCATGATTTATATATGGGAAGAATACCTACGTGTCAGGGATTAACTCGATCGTTGTATTTATAGTTTGAAGACTCGTACACATCGTCCTATCACCGGAGGATGTCAGTGAATTTTAATCTTTGAAGATTAATAAAGATTATAAATAGAGAAGTATGGAAACACAGAACGCGAACCGGGTAAGCCTGTTGGCACCTGAGTTAAGAACACACGCGTGGTTTTAGATGTAGCACTTTGCACTTTATCATAAGTATATTAAGATGAAGTTACTTATACTTAATCAGAATTTCAAGTTGAGATTAAATTAAACATTAGTTTCACAATGCCACAAGCAAATACTTTAGTATTAAGTATATATTTTTATTTATTTTGAAATGTAAAAAAAAAATCACATCTCGCTATTTATATGAAAAATTACAACTTGTCTAAAACTTTATATTTAATTTATATAACAAAATACGATGAAAAACGTCTCAAAAATTAGTTCTCACCATTAGAATAGTACCGGAAAGCGATCTTGACAACACTTGGTCGGCTTTTTATTAATAGTTTCGCTACTAGATAAAAATATAAACACGTAAACATACACCTGAAAATCTCGTTGGCTTTGCTTTAGTTTGATTATGATTAATGATGGTTGTATAGCGTGCTTGATGATGTGTCAACAACAAATAATACTTGCATAGGTACTTCTTGTGATTGGTTAAAGAAGTTTGAATGAAAACAAAGCTTAGGATTATAGCCATTAAAGCCTTTATTGTTTAGTAATTTCCACTGTAGGTATCAGTTTTTTTTATTGGCAAATTTAATAGAAGCCACTTTTGTCGATTCATTGTTCGTTCGCGTGAATGGTGGCCGCTGAAAAGAAAGTGTGTAGTAGGGTATAATTGAATTGGGTGTTAAACATTTCTTTGGCAGTGGAAATGCGAACCGCCGAGCCACGCCTCAACTTAGGTATTAACTTTATTAAGTAATCAATTGCACAACATCAGTCAGACGATCGCGATAACTGAAACGAAACTGCGTAGTGCCTTTTAAACTATGGTTTATTAGTTGGTGACTAATTGTGTGTTATTTTAGTTTTATTACAGTAACAACCTTGAATAAAAATCCTTAATCTGTCCTAAAGTCAAAGCTACACTAGTGAAATTGTCATTAAGTATATTAGTCAGAAGGCCTATCCCTTTGAAAAAATTTAAAATTATTTAATTTGTTGTGGGTTATTTTTTCGTCAAACTACATATTAATTACATAGTTAGAATTCAATTTGTACATACGTAATTTGCTTCGCAATATATTTTTTAATATTTAATTTTCAAAGTTATAATTTATTCTGTAGGTAAGTATATCGTAGCAAGTAAATATGCAACTTTATGGCAAAACTAAGTATAAGGTTTAGCAATATTTTATAGCTATTTGATGGAAATTTGACAGGCAATTGTTGACAAGGACAGGGTAGTCACGCTACGCGGACGTCTACCCCAACGATGACGTATCTTTACTTTACAGAATTACGTTTTATTGATTTTTAATCATTAATATTTCAAACGTAGGATTTCCTTCGCATAGCAAACATTCTAGAAAGATAACTTAACACAAGAAGGATTATGTTATAGTTAGCAAACAATAACATATTTAGGTTACTATATTTTGTTATATAAACTCGACAAATAAAATGCTTTATCACCCTAAGATTGAACATTTTTTGTATGTTGTAGAATGATAAGGTCTGTTTTCCTTTGAAATTTCAAAGTGACAATTTCTATTGCTATCTTTACAATAAGTAATCAATTCCTATTTCAAATTTAAGCAATTTAAGCCTTAGCGAATTTTGAAATGAATGGAATTTGTAATCGAAAGTGATAAAGCACTTTTCTTGTCTGCTTTACTTACGTGTTAACAATTGTACGTTGTTAAAATGTAAAAAATGTTAAATCGTCACTAACGACATTTAAGCGAAATAAGGAGTTACTTTCTTTTATTATACAAACAGAAAATTTAAGTTAAGACACAGGAATGGATACTGACATGAACAAAGCAATGAATGTAACCTTAAAATAAGCCTCATACTTGTACAAAAGTCTACCTTAAAAAGAACCATAGTATTGTCACAGATTAAATAATAGTTAAGTACTTTAATGCTATGATGAGTGAGATATTCTAAAGTCCATTTGCTAAGCCACAACTTCTCTTACCCTTTATCCTATCAAGGTTGAGAGAGACCCATCCGATAAGGATTTTCTTAGGACAAGCTTTGCTTTAGAGCGTTTCTTAATAAAAGTTTTTCCTAAAAAAAGAAAAAAGGTTTTTCTTAGAAAAAGCTTTTCTTAATGAAACGCACAACTTTTTTTGTTGACCATCACTAGTCTTCACAGATATTATAAAAAGCGAATAATGTAAAATAGTTTGAGTTAATGTTGTTGACCTAGTGGCCGAGTTAGTGACATGTTTGTATCTGGGAGTCAATGCACTGAGTTGAACAATCGGGAACGGTCACGTATTTGGGTACCGCCTACCGGGTAACACGGAAGTTAAACGCCTAGTAGGGCCTGAGCCAAGAGTAAACGTACAGTCGTAAACGCTACTCTCACGCTGCGCTACGCTGGGAGAAAGCTTTATGATTGGTCAAAATTTTATGTTGACGACACAGAACATCATTTAAAAAAAATGTATTTTGAAGACTTTAAACATGGTCCCAATGTTTCTTAAAATAATATATTTTAATTAGGTAGGTAAAATATGATATTTTTTATATTGTAAAGGGTGCCAGGCAGGCTGACAGTTGACAGTGGTCCGTTAGCCTTGACAATACAATAAATACCAAATACACTTACACAATATATTTCTTGTGCAATACAATACGCATCAATACTTGTGATTTTTTTTTTAAATTTTCTACAAAATAAGACTGATAATTGAATAGGATGTAATAAAATTTTGTGGGTAGTTGTTTTTGATAATGTTTGAGTGGTCGGGGCGGCCACGGTGACAGCAGAGACGTCGCCGCCCCACGCCCGTGCCCATATCATATCGTGCTCAAGTATTTTTATTTCGCGTAGATATTACTTGCCAAAATTTACCAATTTTGTTATATATCGCATCCAAAAAAGTTGAATTACGATACTTTAGGTAATAAAGTTTAATTACAAGTCGATGATATGCAGATATAGTCATAGATGCATAGTATCTATCATGATCGCTATTTATCATTGGTGGACAACTCGTATTTCTTCATTTCGGAAACCTAAACCCAGCGGTGGGATAAAGTAGAGGTATATAATATACGTGCTGATACAATTCAATAGGCATCATAAGTTACAGCTTAGTTATATTTTTTATATATTACCTATATTAATTGTAAGACTAGCATTGCTAGGTTTAAGAATAGCTGTGAATCGTTACAGCTTCTCTTAGTAATAATATGTAATTCATTTGATAATTTACATTTATAGAGGTCTGACAAGTGGTTGGTTCTGAACAGGATAAGGTTAGAAATATCATTTGGTATTTCCAAAGAAAGAGAATTGCGGTTAAATTATAATTTAACGTGTTTAAAAGTTAAAGCTCATTTGAATCTTATACAGTTAAACGGTGACTATTACTCGCTAAGCAAACAACATAGTATTCAGATAGTATATATAGATAATGAAACTACAAAGAAAGTTGTCGAAATACTCATTAACGAAAACTTATTTCGGTTATCTAAGTAGAAGTAGATAGAAATCTTATTCATTAAAACTTGGTGTACAAGACTCTGAAATTTTAGTATACAATAAATTAAACATAATGTAAACTAATTTATAATTTTATGTAAAGGCTCCAGCGGACACCCGTCCACCGAGCGCTGGTCCAGTTGGTCCAGTTACTCCAGGACCGACACAACAAGCACCACGACCGCCTCTAAATAGAGCTGATTCGAGGTCTAACATAAACTTCCAGTCGCCAAGACCAGGCGTTCCACCTCCTCAACAGAGACCACAATTCCAACCTGGAGGTCCGCCAATAAATTCCCAACAGTTTGCACCTCGACCGGGGACGCCAGCTCCCAGAGGTCCGATATTAACTGCGCCACCAGGACCGCAGCAGATTCGACCACAACCTCCCCCGTCACGTCCGTCTGGACCTCAAATAATATCTCAACAACAAGGTCCGAGGCCTTTGCAATCACCTACAGCTACACAACCTCCTCTTAGGGCTCCTCCACCGAACACACTTCAGTTCGGTCCGAGGCAGCCCCCTCAATTTGGCGGTACAACTACTCCCGACGGAAACAGACCTCCGATTCCTCAACAGTCAAACGGTGCGTTTGTCGCTGCAAGACCTCAAGCACCTGTTACGACAACTGGTCAATTGTCTAGACAACCATCTCAGGGGTCTATAAAAGGCCTAGATACATCCAATTCGAATCAAAGTAAAACAGCCAACCTGGATAACCAAAGCATTTCTAACTTAAATACCGATAAACCTGAAAATGGAATTGAAAATCCCGGAGCGGCTAAAGGGAGAAGTTATAGTATTGCTGCAGCACCGGGTGCGCCAAGTCCACTCAAAATGGAAGATGACCGACGGAAGTCTGTCAGCGTCATTGGCGGAAGGATCGATGAATTAACCAGCCGCAGTCCAGGACTAGGTCTAATACAAGAAGTCAAAACAGACAGTAAAGATAATTTACTGAGTTCAAAGGATAGCATTAAAGCTGAATCTGATAACATTGATCGTCCAGCGTCAAGATTGGCGGGTTCGAAAATGACAGAGTCTTTTATTGGATCTCTTCCAACTGTTACACCAAAAAAGAAATTGGATGACGATGATGATGTCGTTTTACAAAACACGACTGGATTAAAGAGCTTGAACGTTGTTTCTCAAAATCAACAGAAAACTGACTTTACCGACCGCTCGCCGTCTTTGACTCGCAGTTCTGATGAATCTCCAGAGCTTAAACAGAAATATCAAAATATGGCACCCGAGCTTCAACGTCCAAAGACGCCCAAAGAAGAAATAAAAACAGAACCTAATAGAGATATAACCATGACACCCAACAAAACTTCCACAAAATCACCGATTTCAGATACTAAACCCCCCATGCCCGTTCATAAAAAACCTAACGAACTTCACATGTCAACAACGCCGTCTGATTCTAAGAAGTCAACGCCCAGAAAAGTTGCTTCTGCACCAAAGTCGAGACCAAAAGGTAAAATTAGAATAGTTATGAGATGAGCCAAATATTTTATATTTTTATTATTTCTTCATTACGACAAAATTTCATTTATGTATTAACGGAAAAACCTATTACAGACTAAATAAAAGGGTTAATTTAAAAATATAACCCATACAAATATATGTCATAAAACACACCTGAATTTAATTTGCAGATGGGGATAATGACAGCGGTGTCGATGAATCAACACAAGGAAACGTAAGTGATTCTTAAAATATACTTATCGGATTTCTTTAATGAAATATTTAAATAATAGGAAGTTATTATAATGGAATCTTGTAGCTTATAATATCAGCAATCTTTTGTTTTACAGGATCTCAATGGGTCTCCTGGTTCACCAAATAAAAAGTTACCAAGCAAATTGCCAACCAAGGAGAAATCTAGTAGCAGTCTGAAGCCCAATTTGTCACGATCATCCAGCAAAAGTGCTACGCCAAAAACACCTGAGAATCCTCCAATAGAAAAGAAGAGTGAGTACAAAAAATACCTCCTTCCTTTCATATAAATCGCGAGGTATAATTCTCGCGGTCTATTTAAATTTTTTTATCAATTTTATTTATTTTATCAATACTTACTAACTGTTGCCCGTGGCTTCGTCTGCATATCTAAATAAATAATTTATAGCCTATATATTATTCTGATATACATATATAAACTTTATTACGGGCATAAGGTTTCATCAAAATTCATTGAGAAGTTTTAATATTGAAGTGTAACAAGATTTGGGACACGAAAAACCAATGTACTTAGTATGATTTTGATATCACATTATTTTCAGAAGTGCCTATGAACAAAGTTCAAGTTGGTAACGCCCCATCTCCAAATATTAAAACGGTGAAATCTAAAATCGGCTCATTGGATAACACAACATACAGACCTGGAGGTGGAAAGATCAAGATCGAGAATAGAAAACTGGATTTCAATAATGTGACACCAAGGATCGCTGCTAAAAATGATGCCTATATGCCAAGTGGTGGCAGCAAGAAGGTAACAACCACTTGAACTAACATCATAACAAATAAATATTAGTTAACTAAAGATGGATAATATATTATTGCCAACTACTTTATAGATTGTAACCACGAAGTTAGAATGGAATGCAAAATCCAAGATAGGCTCACTCCAGAACACTGCATACAAGCCTGGCGGTGGAGATAAGAAGATCGAAACCGTGAAATTGGACTTTAAGGATAAGGCAAAACCAAAAGTAGCTTCGACGGTTAACATTACTCACAAGCCAGGAGGAGGAGCCATAAAGGTAATATCATCTATTCAATAATAATTAATATGTTTTCTATAAAGTTTAATGGAGCAAGACAATTATTTTAAAAATGTTGGTGAGAACAACATGGAGTAGACTTTAATATGGACTAGTGGGTAAAAATAGTATTTTTTTAATTAAAACACAGGAAATCACATGTGCACTAAACGCAAAAACAAGCAAATAAAGTAGACTATTGTAGTTAATTACTAATAATTTATTAGTAGGTATACAACTAGAAATAATTATTAAAGCTTATAGAAATTTCATTCCTGTGCAATAATGGTATTCTTCTTTAGTCAACAGTTGCAAAAGACGGATCAAGGGCAGTGAGTAGTTACGCTTTTTAAAAATGTGTGCTTTTCTATAGTATCTATGTTCACTGTGTGGACACAAGGCTTTATGCACTTATAAATTATTAAGTCAAGGGAACTTGCATATCTAGATGATTAAAGAGTATTTTGCTGAAGTTTCATTTGTGTATTTTAGTTAGTAAAATGGGCGTTGCCAAGGTGGAGGGCATCGCATAAGCACTTTGCTTTCCACGCCTTGTGGAACAAAGTCAATTTGAGTAATACGAATCAAAGAAAAATAGAGTCTATGGAACAAACGAACTTAGAGGTGTTTAATGAGGTACTCGTTAAATGTAGGATATTCGTCAGGCGGCTGTTGTGTTGACACGCTGAATGTTTTTGCAATGTTTCGCTTTCGAGGTGGAATGGAAATTTACAGTTCATCGATGGAATGACATAAATCATGTCACTTGGGAATGTTTTTATACACATCAATCTTCAGAAACATCAATATTATAACACATTTCGATAAACTATAAAATAGGTATGATAGATTTATTTGTAACGTATGTGTAGCTGACTTTAAAGGCTTGTTTTTCGAAATCATTTTATAGCGAAAATATGATTTAACTGTGCATATAACCTATATATAAATAAACACTTTACAGTATCTATCTATGATAATATATTTACACCGACACACGAATATTGTCTACATGCACGCTATGGAAATCAATAAATGGTTGGTGCATTATCATTCAAAATAAGCACTAAACATATACCATGAATCGAGTTTATAGCGGCACCAATAACCACAATATAATGTTATGATATATTATTGATGTTCAATTGTTCGTCTTTTATTATTTATTTAAAGCTATTTACATTATATATTACACACATTAGTATTTATTAGCACACTGACTTTTTGGAACAGATTGAGAATCAAAAGTTGGAATTCAAAGCACAAAGTAAGGTGGGGTCATTGGACAATGTTAAGCACAAACCAGGAGGTGGAGAAGTTAAAATATTTGATGACAAAGAATACATCAAGCAAATGAGTGGACAGTCCCCAATGCCCGACAGCCACAACCACTCGCGGCAAGAGGTGAGGCCCTGGTTCTCAATTTTTTGTGTTGGGCCTTTTCAGTTCACCGTTTTTGTTTTGCTTCTTCAGTTTCATTTACTTATACTCTTTCGGTGAAGGTCTGGTGAAGGTTTTTGTGTTCATTCATTTCAATCGCACCTTTTTTTTTATTATTTGTCATTTTTGTTTCAGCCAGAGTATTTGTACACGTATTATTAAATTGTTTAGAAGGGGATCGAGTGAATGCAGGTGATTGGTGATTGCGTTGTGTTCAAACTAACAGTTTATCAAATTTATCATTATATCGCGTGATCATTTGTATTGTATTTTTATTTTGCGTGTGTTTTTTATTTGTTGTTTTTTCTTTGCTGTGTTTAATACTTACATAATTTATTTTTAGATATATTTTTATAATGTCATTTTTATTTATATTGTTATTTTGTGGTTTATTCGCAGAGTCCATTACCTCCGGCGCAACCTCCGAAATCCGACGAGAATTTGAATCAGCAGAAATGTTAAGAGAAGAAACATTTCCGCATGACTTCAACTCACTAATCGACACTAACTTTTGTAACCGAAAGTCCAAACGTTTTGTATATTTTTTACATTTGTTAATAATAATATTTTGATGTGCCCAATTTGAGTGACTGTTTTAGTATAAAAATTGCCGAATGGCACACAATTCTCGTCAATCGTTTTGTCATATCCTTTTTTAGAAAATACCTACCATATACCTACTATTTTGGATAATACAAAATCCAACAAAAGTTGTATTAATAGTCGATGAGTAATTTTGATAATCCCTTTATGTTTGTCTTACAAGTTAATAGGTATATTTTTAACAAAATTTAAATAACTGAGTGCCAATAGAAAGTAGAAAACTAGAGTTTACTTAAATTCCATTTTTTATTTCATTTGTAATTAGGCTTCTTTTGCAATGGCATTGAATTCAGGTTTCTTTAAAGCGCTTTATGCCAGTGACTCCAATTAGATTCTAGCTAGAGACTAAGAGACTCTAGAGTCGTCATGCATACGAACATTGACGGTCGCTTAAAAAATTACAGTATTTTCATGATATACCTACTTGGCAGTCAAAGCTGGTTGTAGTCATTAATAAAAGTGGAAACATCGTTATAATATCGACCCAAAACTACCCTGAACCTAAATTTTGGAACTCTGAACCATATATGAAAACTAAGAAGATTCGAACCACTAATGTTGCATTTTCTATCCAGCTTAAAATGATTAGATTCCCTGAATTCATTGTCCATACTTATAAAATCAATTTAAAACGAGGTATACGAACCGAATAATTTCGTTTTGAATTTTTCATATTGCAACGTAGATTGAACGACCACTTTGTTATTTGTCCTCATGTGTTCACTTACAGCACTATTAATATGTCTTTATATTGTTCATTTTTTATTGTTGTTAATGATATAGACGATTTGTATTTTGTTGTTTTTGTATTTATATTTTGATAGCCATACTAAAAGCTTTATCGTCACCGTTTCGTCTGTAAATTTGTAGTTTTGCACTAATACTTACTTAGTGTAATATTTTTGGGATTGTATGTAAGTTACCTAAGCGATAGGGAACCGAGTTCTGATGGACACAGCAAAACTGATTCGAATTGATAAGTAGGCACTAAGTATTCTACTGTTTTTTTTAAACATAATATAGTTTTTTCATTGATACTTACTAAATTATTTTCAATACTTTGAAGCTTTTAAAGAAACTTTTTCCTTAATCTTTATAAAGTATGCACATCCAAAAAAAGGACAGATCCCGAAGGATCATCAAAAATAAAATCTCAACTTCTAATAAAAGATTGATTAAATCATTTAACGCTTAAAAAAGGCCTTGGAAGAAGTCGCAGACTAAAACTAATGATTTAAATAAAGAAATAATAATATAAATCATTGAAATATCTGAAATCCTTTAAATATTAACAATAAAATATTCAACTTTATTTTAGTTTAAAACCGATAACAATAAATAAGTAAGTGCTTAGTCTTTACTAAGTGTGAGTACTTACCTACTTACTAATGCCTAATAAAGGTAGTGATCGCATTCAGTGACGCTCCATTATTCATGTAATAGGTACGCAGCCAGTTTTGCTGTGGCTCAGACCGGTACGGGCTCGAAATTGACTGACCAGGTTTATTAAATTAGATTAATAAATGTTTTATAATAATATTGTAACAGAAATGATGATATGTTTAGAATTAGATAGTCGGTACGAATTAATTGTCGATGCTTTTCAGTCACTAGGCATTCGATTGCATTGTCACCTTGTAGTTAGAATTTTGCATTTAAATTTTTATAGGCTGTAATTTAAGACATTTGGAAAATTAGGATTGTCAAATTATTTTTTCTTTTATTTTGAGTTTAGACGTTAAAATAAAAAAAAAATCACGTAACTTGTGTTCTTGAGTCCAAAAATAAAAATTTAAATGAGATTGTGGACAAAATTTTACAAATTTTTGATATAATTTGAAACGTCATTAATTTTATTTAATGTAATAATATAAACCAACTTCTTCGTTCAGAAATATCTTAATTTGCAACCTATATTACGCGTTAACCCGCTATCATTGTGACTGTGTCGAAATGTTAAGATAATCGTGTTAATTTCTTGTAAGATAATGCTTTTCCACATAATGTAGGTATTTGAGATACGTAAAAATTTTAAAACTTATGCCTACTTACCTACTGGTTGTTTGTAGACAAAATTTATTTAAAGTATATTAATATTATAATATAATATACGTCATACGTGTACCTAATGTATAACAGCTGATTAATATAACGTAACATGAATATTATTGTTTTATTGTTAATGTATAACGAATTCGCTCGTGTTGTAGATAAAACTGATTGCAGTGCAATTAAAACGATAGGAGTGTATTACTTCGATACGTTTACAAACGTAACAAAATGTTTTGTTAATACTTTTTTTTATGTGAATACTTTGACGTGAATGAATGACTTTAAATTTGCTTCCATAGTAAGAGGCAATTCAGAAAACTAATGATAACTAAATCGGGAGATATCTACAGTATATAATGCTGTAGTATTTGTTCTAATTCCACTCGATAGATAAAGTATCAAAGAATTTTTGGTATCCCATTCATTGGATATATACATAATACGCTCAAAGAAAATATTACTGATAAAACATATATAATTACACGTACCTATTCATGTAAAACACTCGGTAGCGTCCACGACACAGCCACACCCAGCGCCACACCACACCACATTTTTTGTATCAATTTTCTGTCCCGAGCCATTATTTTGTTTCCATAACAATAATAAATATTATTTATTATTCTTATGATAATTGATCTACTGATAACTGTGACCCTAAATCCGATCATCTAAGTAGTGCGAGCATCTGTTCGATAAGTGAGTAAGAAATACCAGAGCCCGTTACCCCAGCCCTTCCTCATCCCCTTATTATCCTTAATCCTTCTATGGTAGGCAGTCGGCAGCGCACTTTCAGCTTTATGGCGTTGCTTGTATCATAGGCGATAGTAACCACCTACCAAAAAGTGGACCGTCAGACTGTCTGTCGACCTTAACATAAAAAAATCATTAGGTATACAACCTGTTTCAATCAGTTCAATATAAAATATTTTTTCACTTGGTGCCATTCACAAGAATAGTTGAAGAGACACCTCGATCTCTTCAACCATCTTAAGTAGGTAACGTATAGTTTTATGTAAAAGTCTTTGCAATATTATCTTTTGCTTATACATTACGAATTTGTATATAATAGAAAACAACTGAATACCTTTATTACTACGTAGTATGTACCTTGATTCGACACTGCACTAGCAAGCACTTCACAAATGACGATCCTGTACACAATTTTCGAAGGAACCGGTGAGTACCATACATTACCTGTTGGTGTAACGTCAACTACGAAAATTCATTGAAAATTTTGTAGAATATTTAGTTTTAAAATACTAATGTATATTTTTGTATTTGACGTTATGAAGAAGCACTATGATTTTAGCATATTCAAACTTAGTTTTAAATCACTTGTAAAAAAAACCTCTAAATAGCAAGACTAAAAATTACGTCTTATAATATTCTGTATGTTTATATATTGTATATTAAATATTTAAGAAATAGTCATTATTAATAAAATTTAAATACACATTTATAATACATCAAAAAGTCTTGAATGTCTTGTAAATGAGGCATTCAGTGAAACATGGAACAAAATATTTCATTTTGTATTAACTAAGTTAACTAAGTTTCACTTACAGTTAACCAGTTGTGACATTGCAAATTCATTTAGAGGTTTTTTTTCAATAATATATATTTATAATGTGTTCTTCTAATAGAATTTTATTTAAATGTGAATGTTCATGTTAATCTCCGTTAACAGAACACGTCAAGCGATTCAATAGTGTAGCAGGAAAATCAATTTCATAGAATAATATCTATAACCCCTGCGCAGTACTGTTTGTAGATTTTACAAACAGTAAGATAAAAAAATAACCTTAAAAATATTCTGGCAATATTTTTTCTTTTAATAAAGCAAATAATGTTTACAGGAACATTACTACATGTCTCTCAACGAGTGGTCCGAAGAGGATCATGAAGAACGTTCGTTGTCGCGATGCCGATCGGCGAGGGCTCCTCGCACACCGCGCACACCCCGAGCTCTGTCCCCTCGCAAACACACGCAACACGAAGAAGAAGAGAAGAGGATTCAACGCAACAACGAACGCAACAGACGGGCCTCAACTGCTCGTCCGATGAGCGCACGCGAACCTCCGCGTTCAGCATGCTCTAGAACACGTACTCCCATTTCGCAGAGACCAGCTTTCACCATTTATTAAACCTAAATGTGTAGAAAAAGACACATCACTATTTTAAAGTCAAAGACACATTACTTAGACATCGCATAGAGATTATTAAAAAGTTGTAATTCCAAACAGACAGTTTAAAGAGATTATTATGCCTGTCAACCGGAATAAGCAAAATATGTTTTAACCCCCGACGCAGAAACGGTGTGATATAAGTTTGACGTGTGTGCTTGTCTCACCGAATTCCTCAGAAACTTACAGCACAGATATAGCGTGTTTTGGCTCAATTGAAAATTGGGGTTTTTAATTATAATTGTCTTTACAAAACCAGTGCTTACCCGTGGTACTACTAGTAGTACCACAAAATGCGTATTACAATACTGTAGTTGATATAAATTAATATAGGTAATATATTGTCTGTTATTGAAGAGCTCATAGGTGACATCACATTAAGCTCATAGTGGAGCAGAGCATGCACAGTATAGAACACGCAGGTTCAGAGATAAAACACGCACGCAGGAGATCAGATAAGTAGTGGGATCACATAAATAAATAATAAATAAAGTATAATAAGAACTCTAAAAGTGAGACCAACTCACAATCTGACTAAATAAGAAACTGACATAGGCAGAATCTGACCTCCTCCGTCATAAGTCTCTTGATATAATACCAAAACCATCTGAACTCAATTCTATGAAGGAATTCTATGAAGTAAATGTTCTTTTGGAAGTGATGCATTTTGCAATGTTAGGTGTTATGCACATCTTCATCGGTTGTAGTACGTACATCACGCTAAATGAAAAAGCAATATAAATATATATCTCGAGATTTTCGTGTAGATTTTCTTACATTTTCCATTAAATGTCCTCACATCTAGGGCGTTGTATTATAGTGCACAACATATGTATAGTTGTTTAAAAGAATAAATTATTAAATAAGTGTTTAAGTCATCGACATCGAAGTTGGAGGATAATTTGAAATAGCCATTATCAGTCATTACATTTGAGGCGTGATTGCACTCGCAATGAAGTCGAAAGTTTAATGATAAAATGCTCACACATTTATTATACGAGATTAAGTACTTGTGGCACAGATTAAATAATAGTTACTATCGTCTTGTGGGCAAAAATAAATTAAATTCAATAATTGTTTAATTTGCATATAAAAAAGTTTAAACATTTAAACAGTTTGAATATCGAAAATATCAACTACTAAGTAAGTAATTTACGGCTTAGTATCAATATTCAGTTTTTCTCCGTTACTAGAGTTTAGTATTTATCACAAAACAAGGCTCCGACTAACCCAAAGAGAGCCATAGACAAAATTTTATAACAAAAAGAATAAATTTATGTTAAAAATATAACGTTTTTATAGTATGAAATCATTGTCTATTTTATATTTTAATTAAGACAGTTTATTTGATGGCAAAAATTTTAATAATTTTTAAAACATTCAAATATTTGTTGAGATTTAAAAATAAAACTGTAATGGAAAAATATATATTTCGGAAATGTAAAATAAAAAAATCTGCATTATGTACACTAATAGGTACATTTATTAAATTATGCTGCAATAGGGCCCTTTATATGCAAGTGTGTTGAAATAAAAGTAGGTACTACCTACCTATAATTAAGTAATACTCTTAATAAGTATAACTTAGAAGACACGATTGTGTAAGCACAATAAATTAAAGATTTCACGTAATTTTATAATACGAGTCACAAATGTCAATTGCATAAATTTAAGAGATGAAGTACTTTATGTATAATGCATAATACCTACATAGTAGAAGTAGTAGTAGTTGTATGTGAATGTTTCTATATTGTGTTACAATGCAAATAAATAATAATAATCACCACAAATTATTGTTTTTATTTCTTCGAATAAAAGTTCCGAGAAAATAATTACCAAAATTTGCGTTAACTGATTAGATAAATGTTTTAATCACATATTTTATCATATTCCTGCAAATTCAGTTCCACAAAAAACTGTCGAAATTACAATAATTTTTTTTACTTTAAACGACATTCTCTATCTATTCTTCCTGTAATCGACATCTTCAATCTATCAATCAATAGGGGCAGAGATTTTGTTTTTCGCGCGCCGCTGCCAGAGTTTTCTCCGAGGTTAAATTTATATGATTGAGTAGGTAAATAGAGGCTCTAACCAAGAGAGCGTCAGTGTTTTGAAACTTAGATGTATGTAATGCTTTTAAGGATTTGTCCTCACAGTATTCTTTAGTCATTGCAAGTTAAAAATTATATTGAATCAGGAAAAACCAGATCTGGACTTCAGTAGTGGCAGATGGGATACTGCGTGGGGGGTAGTGGGGATACAGTGTGGGGGGCAGTGGGGATACAGTGTGGGGGGCAGTGGGGATACAGTGTGGGGGGCAGTGGGGATACAGTGTGGGGGGCAGTGGGGACACTGCGTTTCGTAGCACCCCCTTTGCCAAACCTAAACCCATCCACTCATAATTGCGACACCTGTATGTACTGCCGTATCAATGGCCATGCGTTAGTCTCTTAAAGGCTCAAAAATGGCTAGTCCGATTTTAATTCAGTTTTTACTTATGGAAAGAGGGATAAACAGGGAAGGTTTGTATATATAAAAATTGCACCTAGGGCGGAGCCGGCAGAGGTTCACTAATAGTTAATAAAACAATGATATTTTTTATATTGTTTATTTGGTTTACAATGTATATGCATTATAATATGTATCATTGTTAATAGGTACATTAAATTATGGCACTAACACAAATAAAATTATGAACAAATACATACAATGAATGATTAAATGTCGAATGAATACGTAATGTTACATTTAAGATTCGAGTTCAACTTAATTATTATAATATTCGGAATTAGTTTTCTCAGTCGTTCGTTTTAATTTCGCGTTTTAACGAAAGCCTCTAAATTTTATATATAATTAAAAAATAAATAAACAAATATATATGTACTTTAAAAAATAAACGTCTCAACACAACTTCTTGTTCCCGACAAATTATAAAATAAACTCTTACAAATAAATTTATCGTAAAAATAATTTAAAACCTTTTGTACCGATGAGGACCTTATTTGGCCCCACCACATCGTTAATATCAACAAAGAACGCGCAGGAATATGTCGTTTTATAAAAAACCTTCCAACGTCACTCGGTAATAAAAACTTATCAACTATTCAAAGAACTCCCATCGGACACTAACTTTAATCTAATAAACGATACGAGGCTCTAAAACTGCCAAGCGATCGGTTAACCTATACTTTTTGTTGCAAGCGAAACACTTTTACTTTATTCACTTAAGGCATGTTCCGTCTGTTACCAACTATTATTATAGCGTATTAACTATATTAATGTACATTTGTGGAAGCTATAACGCATTCTATATAGATGGCTGATGGCTGATGGCAAGCTCGCACACACAATTCACGCTAAACAACCATTTAATTAAACTTCAACTAATTAAACCCGAAAGGCCACATCACATTCAGTCACAAAGCGATCATTTATCTCTAAGCACGTGTACATGACAAGTAATTTAAACAAAAGTGACTTTAAACCATAGATATAGAGAGATAGACTCATCCGCCTAGTAAAGGTGTAAGAGAGACGAAGCGATCGTGCGGCCAGCAGTCGTCTTTTTCTAGTATTTTGATCGAAACACGAAGTTACTACAGACCATAGACATAGAGAATGGACTGCTGAGCAATACGCGCATTAAATTGTCCACTCTCTAGAAAGAGAGAAAGCGATCGTGTATCTCTTTCCTGTCTATGTATTTATGCTCTGTAGTAACTTCGATTACCAAACAAAATTCTATAAAAAGACAACTACTGGCCGCACTATCGCTACGTCTCGCTCACACTTTCTGTACGTAATTACTTCACAGATGGATATAGGGAACGCTTAATACGCTTCTCTACACTCGCGAGCAAAATAATTGCATCACTTTTCATTTTTTCGTGCCCACCTAATAACTTTGTTAATCTTTGACAAGATCTGAAAATTGTGGTACCAAATGAAAACTGATAATGTAACGCATTAGAAAGATGTTTGTAGTGCTTAGATGTCCAAAAATAGGAATTCATTAAAATATTTAAAAAATAAATCCCTTTTACAAAGTTATGCTTTGCAGACGAAAAAATGAAAAGTGATGCAAGTATTTTGCTCGCGAGTGTATTTCTATGATACATGAAAGAGATGAAAGAGATAGAGGTATTGGATTCTTTCTCTCTTTCTAGAGAGTTGAGGTCATTTAATTCAGGGATCGCTCAGTCCATCTCTCTATGTCTACGCTTTAAACCTATGAGAGTCTAATTTCTATAGTTAAGTATACAAGACAGTAAGATCAACACATAAATATAATTATTGTATTAAATACCGAAACTAATTTGTGTAGAGTTAATGAGATTTTCCGCCGCGAGAAAGACACGTCATGTGCTACGACCGACGGCACGACCTACGACAGGAACTGTATCGTGCATTCAAAGGTTTTTTTTTGTTACAAATTTTGACCATACTAATTTTTCTACTAATAAATTTCGAATACAAGGTTACTTTTACTTTATCACCTATTTTAGGTTACTCTATCACCTATTTTATTTACATTACATTGAAGTCTAAATCACGAGTACAACAGGTTGCAAGAGTATTCGTTTGCGATTCAATATCAAAAGTATCCGATCGACTTGAGCAATACAAATTCGTACCAAAAATATCTCTCTCTAATTACCCAGCCTTAAAGCAGTGATATGATTAAATCACAATATTAATCATAATTAATGCAGAAGCGATTATGTTATGATTCCCGGCTTCGCACCAATTGGAATAAATTTAAGAAAATATCTAAGTAACAGGTAAAACCGCATTAAAATCCAATACACTATGTATAATAATATTTTAAAAAAAAAAAACAAGCTGACAGATATGTAAAAAAGATTAAGGAATATAATTTTCATAGAAGTATAAACAAAATGCAAATACTAATTCCTATAACTTGTTCTAGTAGGTTATATAATTATAATAGCGCTATAAAGTGTCTAAAATGACCACATAAAATGACCTAGGTAGACCAATCAAAACGCTCTCGAGGTAAAAAAGAAACAAGTGCTGGCTAAAGGGGAAAGGTGAGTGGAAAGGCGCATGCAGTTAGTAAATTTAATAAGTTACGAACCAACACCGTTTTTAATTTTCCCCTTTGTTATTAAGTACAAAGTGTAGGCCAGCTACAAGGAAGGAAAAAGGCTGAGGCCATGCAGTTACTAGTGTTAAACGGTTATTAAGCTACCCACACTATTTTGAATTTAGAATTGCAAATACAAACTAATTTCACCGCAGACCAATAAGGAAGGAATTTTAGGAAAGGCTGCATGCAGTTAGTTATATACAACTTTAAAGCCTGTGTGATGAAACTTATTCAATTGAAATGTATTTTGTCAATGCATCAACTGTTATTTGTGGAATTTCAATTAGGTACATAATTTTTATTCGATTCGCTATATCTGTCTCGAAGGACTATATTCATGAGTGATATTGCTAGTACATTTATCTATGAATTTCTATACATACTTACAAATACACTAAATATCCAACAACAGGTTAATATGATAAAAATACACATTACACGTACACAATAATACCTAGATATTCACACAGGTAACTTTAGACATCAATTTCAATATCAAATATTTTTATTAATTTAAACGTCAAACATTTCGGTGTCTTTCTCTTGGCGGTTTTAAATTTTGTATAATTAATCGTAATTATGAGGATAATACACACGAGATTTTCTTCCTTAAAGATAGAATAAAAATAATTATATCACATTGTATTGTTGGAAATATTTACTCAACCATGTACTTATTTATTTATTTAGCCGCGAACGGTGACTAGTAAATATTTCCTCAATTTATGTCCCTTAGCAAGTAATATATTTACACCGTCAGACCTTGTCGTACCTTACAACGTAAGACTAGATTTTACTGCATGAAAGACGAACTAGTGACGTGAAACGTCTAACAGCGGACAAAATGTAAGGTAACGTCGTATCAGTAGTAGAATATTTACAGAAGTCCTCAGACACTGGCACTATTCGGTCCTTACCATACATCGCACAGCGGAGCTTAGGGGTGGTACTGGTTGAGTTGTAGCGGCCTCCAGTAGGGATGCCACTGCTGCCGCTCGTGCTAGGGTTGCCAATATCAGAAATCGTCGGGCATTACGGCGTCGCGCGGTACCAGACCTTTTTGCTCGCCGCGACAGCACAGCAAGTATTGCTCGTCAACCTCTAGGACGAGTCGCAGTCGCTCGCCCTCGTTGAAGGCGAGATGTCCCGAGTCGGAAGGCAACCGGTGCCACAGCGTCCTGACGAATCTGTGTCGAGCTTGCTGCGCCGTCCTTTGCGGACGCGAAGCGGAGCTGGAAGCGGCTCGTCGAGGCGCAGCCGGGGGCGGGTTGCGGCCGTACGGAAGCGAAGAAGGTCGCGGACCCGTGGCGTGAGCGGGCAAATCCGCGCGTGAACTTCTGTGCATGGTAGTACTAGTATTACACATATTATGTTTATTGTAACCATAGACATGGAGAGATGGACTGAGTGTTCCCAATTCACCTGTAAAGTAAATACGGACAAAAAGAGTTGAGAGACGAAGCGATCGTGTGGCCAGTAGTTTTGTCTTTTTTAGAATTTTGATTTGTCCTCAAGTTACTAAAGCCCCACAGGAAAGAGTAGAAAGATAAATATATTGACCACACGATCGTTTTCTCTCTTTCTAGAGAGTGGTCAATTTTATGTAAGTATTGTTCAGTCCATTCTCTATGTCTATAGTTGTAAAATTGTATTTGCATCATTCTTGAGTATTAAGAAAATCATGCAAATGATTCTTAGTTAAAATGAATTGTCGTAGTCGTTAGACGCGAAATTGAAATCACTTAAAATTATCACTACATAGGTGTTAGAATGGATTAATTTGGCAAACAACATAATATGATGATTAAAAAGATGTTAGGCGTGTAGTATGAGTAATCTAAGGGCTCATCTTGTTATGATAGACAGAAAAATTATTATTTTACCCTATTATTCTTAAAAATGGCAACACTTTGTCATATGTATGATAGACAGTTATCAAGATTTACATGCGTTCACGTCATGCCGTTATCGGATTTGCATCCTCGTTAATTAATAGTATGAAATTGATGCACATTTCACTTTACGTACGGGGACTTTTTAACTTCACTTTGATTTCTGAGAACCACTTCGTTAGCGGTTTGTTTGTTGCTGTTGCTGATCGTATTGTTTTTCTTCGTTCTTGTCTCGGGAATATTTCTGAGAATGTAGTGCGGTAAACAAAAAAATAAAAGAAATTACGGAAGCAGCTGTACATCTTTAAAGGGCGAAAAAAGTAAAACTGTGCAAGTTTATATCCAAAAACCATAGAAGAAACCACCACCATTAATATGGTCGACAGTAAAGGAAATGTGTTTTTTGCATAGATAAATGATTGGTCTCGCTGCGCTCGACTAGATACCGCCGTCGTACTTGTAAAATGCGGCATAAACTAGTACGCCGATTTCGGCGTACCCGAGCCAATCACACTGCAAACTGTCTGTGATGTGTACGTGCCGAATGTTTTATTAAATTTTAGGCATAATAAAATACCAGTTTGCGTAGTGAAACTGTGTAAAAATGTAATAAAACTGGGTAAAAAGTGATAAAGTGACGATTTTTTACACACACTACAATAAAAAGTTGCCACATTTTCGGAGCTATTGCTTTTGTATAGCGCTCTATCTAGTCGAGCGCAGCGAGACCTATCAATTATCTTTGGTTTTTTGTTTGACTGACCTGCTGGCTGGTTGCGGTCGCTTGGCACTTGTACTCCTGACTGCGCCCGCGCGAGGAGTGCTCGTGGTAGGGGAGTTGCCTTTGCGGACTGGTACCGGAATACCTCTGCAAACATTATTTTTAACTATAGCTACAGTATAAACATTGATAACGCGTTACATGATAATCGTATGTACAAAAAAAATTTAAATTTTACATCAACTTTAACACTAGCTCAATGAAACACAAGTTTTTGAAAAAACGTGTATGGCTATAACTAACGTAACTTACTATCTTGGCTTGTATAGCATAACTAGTATAGTTTACTTTCGTAGCAAAACTAGTCTTAGTTTTAAATTACATAAGTAGGCGACCAAAGCATGCATTTCTAATGTTAACATAAATTAGCTATTAAAGAGGGATTATATTAAATAAGGAAAATAATTGTCTATGATTCCTAGAATAGCCACTCATAACAAGCCATGTAAAATACTACCAATCAACTTCCCAAGTTTACAAATTCAATGTATTATACCTAATAAAAATGCGTAGATATTTAAAAAGCTCTGGTCGATATAAATAACAGCTACGACAGCCGGTATTACAGTATTAGAAGAGTTTATTATTAGAAACGTGGTTCCCACGTAGTTCGAGGTGAGTACTCGTGGATAAATAAAAATATGTTTGGTGATTGAACATTTTCTATCGGAAATACTTCGTAAATAAATCATAAACTAGTATGATTCAAAGTTTTAAATTTAATTTAATTAAAAACATTTAAGGTGAACCATAATCGTTACGCCAACGAACACAACACAAATGAATAGAGATCCCCTAAACCCCCATAATTCTAAAATTAACAATCTTTTGTAATTGTAAATGTAAAAAATAATAATAATAATAATAAGTGTAACTGTAAATTTGTTTTGTTATTTAAAATTAATTTGAAAATTGTAATTTTACTTAAAAATAAACGCCCTGTAGGGGTGGTGCAACCTCTGGGGGAAAACTTAAAAACAAAAAAAAATATAGAGAAGAACACAATTTATTATTTCCCCATCACCATCATCTCAATCGTAGAATGTCCACTGCTGGACACAGGCCTCTCCCATAATTTTCTAATAGTGCCGGTCAGGAGCAACTTAGACTCATCGTCGACTTGCAACCTTTATCTGACACTTGGCCACATTGTTGGTGTAAGTCCTATGCTGCGCTTGTAGGTCCGTGGCCTCCACACGAGAACCTACCAGCAACAATGCCAACATACACTTCCGCATACTCGTACTGCATACTTCAATCACAGCATACTTATTTCCTACAGTAGGCCGACGCCTTTGATGTTGGGCGATACTGCCGCCTGTGTAGGTATTTAAAAATTACGGAAGGGTTGACACAAATTAAGTAATATAAAATGTGCTTAAGTACCTTTCTTCATCTTGCGGAAATTGATGAAAGCTTGTTCTTTATTTATGCGAGATAAAGATTTGCACGCACTTACAGCACATGCCGTATGCACCATTTTGATTTATATAATAAATTAAAATCTGAAAGACGCGATAGCCCTAGAATATTTATCCCAAGCTACTAAGAACGACGAAGTATGCAGCTTGGGCACGTCCCACTCGCGCCTCACCCCTCACGCCCCGCACGATTGCCCCGTCTAGACGTCTCCGTCGGCCTACTGTACGAAATAAGTATGCTGTGCTTCAATCATGAGTCCTGACACTTGGGTTACTTACCGATGCGTGTTTTTGGCGGGCGACTGTACCGCTGACGCCGTTGGTCGAACCGGCGATGACACGGGCCTGGGAATCTTGGAACTCCGCGCTGACGCCGGAGAAGTCTCTCCTTTAAACAAAGCATTATCAACTTTACAACACGAGCTTGTTTTCAAAACACGGTGTGTTTATTCAGTTGGTGTGCTGAGCGCTTATAAAACATTACATTGCCTATTATTTAAAACATCTGCTGCAAGTATAATAATCATTGTTCATTTTATTTAATTCACAAGTCTTTTTATTCTATTGTGTTTTTGTATTTTTATTCTGGGATACGCCACAAGGTCTGGCACATACATTATGATTGTATAATATCTACACAGTATCAGTCTGCTCAAGTTCAAGTGATTACCAAAGAGCAAAGTTTATTTAAATAATGCCTGAAGTTAAGTACTGGATGTTTGATTACTTTCTTATCTTGTAGCCATGAGTCATCCAAGTACACTAACTATTTTAAAAATATTTATTTAAAAATATCGTACTCCCATCTAAGACGCAGCCTCCCTTTTCTTATTTTATTTTGTCTGGGATAACATTCGATCACCTCTCAAGCTCATTTTTCATATTTACTACACGTCATATGATGACTAATGATAGAAAAGAATGGCAAGCTCTAGGAGAGGATTATGAGGGAACCCAAGATGATCTCAGTAACGATGTTAAATGATTAAAACGAATTGGTAGTTAGTTAGCTGTGCCCGCGACTGCGTACGCACTTTGGTTCGTTTTTTACGCACAATTGTTTACTTCCCCCATAGGACAGACAGAGCCTAGTGAAGGGGACGGAAATATGATAAAACTAAAATTGTTGTTATTCTGAAATAAAGTTGTTTGTTTGTTTTTTCAAAATCCTACAGCAACCTAACATTTTTCCAGAATAAAACGTATAATGTTAATGCAGGTAATCATGAATACATAACCAAAAACGGCACCAAAATCGGTCAAGCCTTTTCTGAATTATCATGCACAAATGCAAATAATAATAACAATGTATAACTTGACAGAAATGTTAGGGAAAGTTTATTAAACACGCTTACCTGATGGAGTGGATGGTGTTTCCGCGTTACTGAGTAGTTCCCACTTGAGCTGTAACCTTCTGAACTTGCCTCCGCCGCTGCCTCCCGTCTGTCCGCTCGCTGAACTTCCAGCTGAGCTGGGCCTCCATTGTTCTTCACCGCTACAATCAAGCTGTAATCCAAAACACGAATAATGAGTAATTGTTAAGAACTTGTTTTTGTGTTTTGCTTCTTAATAACAGAGACAAAGAAAATTTGCAATATTCGTGCTGCACTTACAAATTTTCTATGCAACACATTGATTATTTATATTTTGATGTTTTACGTTTAATACTAGGTTTTCAAAACAAATTGGTGCGATTTGAATATAATATATATAAAAAAACATTCTCAGATTATAAAAAACAAAAAATTATAAGTGTGTGTGTCAGCTCCGACGCACGACGGGAGTTTACTCCTTACGAACGATAAAAAATAATTTAATAAATATATTATATTAATGTGTATTGAAGCATATTGTAGCCTGTAACGTGTAACGTGTGACATGTGGCATTTGATTTTACTCCCATAAATTTTCATACCCCGGGCTTATAATGTGAAACGATTCTTAAGGAGTAAACTCCAACAAAGAAAATTTTGCAATATTCGTGCTGCACTTACAAAATTTTCAATGGCACACATTGATTATATTTTGACGTTTTACGTTTAGTAAGTATTATGATAATGTTTTAACTGGAAACAATTTGGTGTGATAACAACAAAAATATAATTATATTAGCTCATAAACATTCTCAGATTACAATAGAAAAACAACGAAATAAATTTGCAAACACAAACAACACCAGTGCCTCAAAATAACATAACACAATACAACAACAAAAATGTGAATAAGAGGAACCAAAACCATCTGCATGTGATCCTCAAAAACAGAAGCAACAAAACCAAGCAGGACTCTCTAGATGGGAATCGCATTGCAACCGCGTTACCTTCGCTTCGTTGCCGGCTGTCTTAGCGGTGGTTTTGTTATTCTCAAGGCTGTCCGTGTAATCGTCGCTGTCGTCTAGTACGAGCCGGTCGAACGCCAGCATCAACTTGGAGCCTAACTGGACGCCGGACCAGCGCCGATTTGGTTCCAGCTCTATGCGACTGTTGTTCGGACAGAGGTCGTAACCGAGAGCGGTCGGGTTCATGCACGACCGCGGCCTGTTCTTCTCCACGGTCGTCTTCACGTTGGCCGAGTCGTTGAGTAAGTCGGGTGTCGACGGCTCTTTGTTTTTAGGCTCCTTGTGTCTCATTATAACACTATTTAGGCATTCGTCGCTCGACAACTCGCTCGAGTGCATCGAGCGAACCAGTTTCAGTAAATTTCTCTGGTTCAGTGTTAGAGGCGGTGTGTTAATCGAAGTGGGCTGTTAAATATACAATTCAATTTAGGAACATGCATCATGCCGTCAGTAATGCGACATCGATCGACTGAAGCCTTATTTGCATTTTATGGAAGCTGTGCGCGAATAGCGTATGATGGTCGACTTGTTCGTGAATACGACGAGGTGAATCTCAAAGCACATGCAGTAAACAATAAAATGCAAATAAGCGATGTCTGCTTCATAAATATATTAATATTAATACTGTGATACATTAGAGATACAGGTACCCGGGCTTAAAATTATGTTAGTAGGAGAATATAGATGTATGAAGACAGTTTACCCGACTGGCGGCACGCATGTCGTTTTCTATCCTCTTGAAGCTGCGATGCAATTCTCGCATCTCAAACATCAGATCCAAGGAGAAGGGAAGCAACCGCAAAGGTTCCAAACTGGCCAGAAGTGTGTCCAGAAGTGCACGACAGCGCGGTTCGCCCACACAGCCCGCCAGGATGAGAGAGTCGGGCCCGTAATGTTTAGCTAGGACCGACTCCCTCGTGCGAACGTATGAAACCCATGTATCCACAGTTTGTGCACTACACGTAAAAAAGTAATTTTGAAATACCTAATCCTTACTAATATTATAAATGTGAATGTGAGTTTGTTTCTTTGTTTCTTTGTTACGCTTTCACGCAAAAACTACTGAACCGATCACCATGAAATTTTGCATACACTTTGTTTGGGACACCAGAAAGAACATAGAGATATTTCATCCAGAACGCAGACGAAGTCGCGGGCACCAGCTAGTACTATATAATTTCTTCCGATCATATATTTCATTTTACGTAACAATTATTATGTTACATTGTTGTTTTATTTTGGGTTCTTTGAAGATTCATAAGGTAAAATTTGGCTGCTGAACGATGGGTTTTTACAAGCGAATTGTTTAAATTGATATAGTATTTCAAATTGTTTAAGTACAATTTATAATTTGACCAACATTTTTGATACTCAATATTTTATTAATATGTTATAAATTTTTCTATTCATAACTTACTTGAGAAGTCCAAGTATAAAAGCGTTGAATTTCACTAGGCCTTCTGTAACTGCATCCTCGCTGTTGATCCTCAATACCAATTCATTGAGTGATTTTGTTATTGGACCTGTAAGTACGACTATAATGACTACAATTATAAAATATTCGCACAATTATATAAGGACAATTTCTAACAAGTTACCTTGTCTGGCAGTAGCTTCGACCATTTGCCAAACGGAATTGTTAACGGCTCCGAACGAGGTTTCAATATTATCTTTGAGGCCGTCTCTAAATATGGCGTAGAGAGCCGGACACAGAGCGTTTAGTGCAATCTTAGCACAAGCCGGCGATTGTTTTGAATCCCCAAGAGATATCAACTCCGCTTGGTCGGTGGCGAGGGAAAAGTGTTGAATTAACATTTCCACTGCATCGGTCACGTTTGAGACTAGAGCTGGAATAGAAAATATTCAGTTTTGAACAAGTTTCAGACGATTCCTTTATTAAACCTTTAATGGTATTTTTATCATTACCTCTCTTCTGTGAAACATCAATAACATCGTATTTCGCTCTTCCTTCATGACGCGTGGGACTACTATATTCATCAGGACTCACTTCTCCTTCTTCGCATATAGGCATCTCAGCCAAATTCTTTCCCTAAACAGATCACAAAATCGAGTTAGAATACGATTTAACATTATGAAGAAATTAGAACGTAATTATGCTGCAAACTATAAGATACAAAACTAAATTACAATAAAAGAAGAAACTAAAACTTACATTACGGAATGAATGTTAACAACTAAAATAAACGAAAAGAACCGAACAAATACTCACACAAAATAATAGGCGTGCGGGTGCGAGAATTATTCGTTTATTACCTACCTGATAATGTCTCTGCGCTAATACAGCAGAGATATTTGGCGAATTCGGCGGAGCAGACGAACTATCTTTAATTTCCTCAACGGCTTTCGATTCTACCGGTTGAATTTCAGCATTCCCTTCAGCTTTGTGTGCAAAGCTTACAGATTTTTTATTGTAGGCACTGTTACCGTTCGCCTCCAGAGACTTTAAATATTCTTCTTGAGATCGTTTCATTTGCAAGAATTTGGATACTTGATTCCTTACCTTTTGCACTTGATTCTGGTCCCATTCTTCCATATTTTGGCAGTTGAAACCGCTATGTGCCAAAAATTCTTCCAATTGCTGCAAATCGGCGCTGCTTATAAGCGCTTCGGGTGGTGGAAATTCTGTGTATTCGATTTTCTTGGTTCTTGGTTTTGGTAATGGTGGTGTGTGTGGTCTGTGGAACTTCATTTCATTAGACTTGCCGGATTCTAAGCTGCTTTCTGTTCCGACGCCTTCGTCATGGTAATACTCATTATAATCGGCATCCTTATCAGCAGCATCGAGAAATTGCTGTGATAATCTTTTAGCCGCGAGATCATTGTTTTTTCTATAATCTGTCTGGTTCTGTAAGTAATAAGGCTCTTGAAGCGATCGTCTTTTGGTTTTGTGTTCTGTTGCAGCCGTCATACATACTACTGGATCCTGAACAATATCATCCATTTCGAACATACTGTAACGTTTCGTATGTGTTTTACGAGTTTTATCCATCGATTTACGTAAAATACTTTTTGGCAACGGTGGCCTCGGCGGTGCTAACTCCCCTTGTTTAGCCAATCGATTTTGATCTGCTAATGACAGAGATCGTTTAGGTATTGAGGGATTGGTTCTTTGAGGATCCTGACGAGGACCACTGGTTTCAGAACTTGTAGCGCTATCGTATCGATAGACGAAGAGCGGATTAAAATTACCAGCGGGAGCTGGACTATTTTGTGCTGAAGAATCTGTCAACATTGTGGACGATCCGCGATATCCAGACGAAGGTTGTGTCGCTGTACTAGAGCTTGAAGATACTGTAGTGTTATGCCCGGTTAGGTTACCACAATCACAGCTCTTAGGTCTATTTTTAGGTTTAGACGACGGAGATGCGCTACAAGACTTATTATTGCATTTGGGTGTAACTTCCTTTTCTTTCATGTAATGCCTCAGTTCAGGAATTTCAGATAAAAGTTGTTTACACTCTTTTGGAAGCAAGAAATTCAAGGAATCCCAATCTCTTATATGTCCTAGTCCTTTCTTTTTAATAATTTCTAAATCATTACAAGATAAAGGTCTTTTGCCTCTAAATGGTAATTTGTACCTTTTTTGACACTTCTTAGGTGTAACGTCTATTTTAACAGGATTTAAAAATATATTTGGTCGTCCGCTTAAGAAACTTATATCTGGTAGTGCGTAATTAGGATATAATACGTAAACTGGTTTTTCATAATCTCCTTCTTTTAATTTTTTCAAGAAAGATGCTTCCACAACTTTGTAGTCTCGTTGAGATACTTGTAAACTGGATGTTTGCATACTTTTATCAATGGAACTTTCTTCAAAATGAGTCGAAGTTGCCTTGTGGTCACAAGGTTCTCGTTGCAATAATCTGTTCATTCTAGTAATCTGTGTAGCATCTGATTCCGAGCAACTGGAAATACTGACACTAGTTGCTGAAGATTGAGAAGAACACGACCTTCTGTTACATCTTAACTTGGATGGACTGTTAATAACATTAAGATTTGTCCGTTTGATCTGTGGTTTATTTACAGTCGCATATAAATGACTTTCACTGTCACACAGTTTTTCATCTTCATTAGCCTCATCTTCTTCGATTAAAACCTTATCGTATACTGTATTATTTCCAGAATTTATCGGCGTCTCTTCGTATATTACCGTTGCAATTTCTTCTGTCACATTAATAGGTAATTCTGCTTGAGGCCGTTCGACAATTTTATATTCTTCTGTTTTTTGTTCTCCCATTGAATCTCCGCTTTCTCCGCCTGAACTTGAAGGCCAGCATTCAGATCTATCCAACTGATCTATACCAACTATACCGTCATTACTCGTGCTCTTTTGTTTCATAAAAAGTTTCACTAAATTAAAAGGTTGTTTAAGTTGACTTCTATCAGAAGCAGTATGTTCAGTTGAAGATGTGCTCATAGGTTCTGAAAGTTCACTACCATGGGTCGAACGATGTTGTGAAACATCGTACACTTTCATACAAGTTGAAGTGCCCGTTAGTCTTTGATTAATGGTGAACGAATCGACCTAAAAAAAATAATGTATCAAAAATACGTCGTATTAAAATAGTAAGTATTAAAATAAATTTTTGTAAATACATACCGTGGAATTACTGAGAGCAACAGAGCTTATAGAACTGCTTAAAAGTTTTCTTCTATATAAATTTGGTAAACTTTGACTTTTTATAACAGAATTATTTATTTCGTTTATTGTATCAGTAGATTCATTAGTGTCCCCATTGTTGTTACCAGATGGGTGTCTAAAACATACATTACCAGTTTAAAATGTTATAAAAATAAAAACTTTGAATTATCTGTCTTTAGATATTGTTTTGACTTACCTTCTTAAAGGTTCTTGACTATTTTGTTTTTTAAGCTTACTCCAAGTAGTTAATCCTAAATCACTCTTAGCCATAGACATTGTCAACTTATTAGTTAATTTCTTACATCTTTCTAATATTTCTAAATTCCTGCGCGTTCTTTCATCATTGCCCAATATAGCCTTTTCTACATTTTCCTTATCCAATTTGTCTGAAAAAAGATGATTAACTAACGTTACCGTGAGTAGTTATTGTGTGATTCATTTAAAGTGTAATATATGTGTTATCAATGTTGTAACGCATAAAATATGCTACGTGCAGCAGGTGGAATCTGTTATGTGCAAAATTTACTCTGTTATCAAAATAAATTTATTCAAACATTAAATATTATGTCAGGAAAACAATTTGTACCCGTTGGTTTTTAGAATTTTTGTCTGTGCGTTTGTGTACGCTATTCTCATAAACGGCTTAACCGATTTAAATATAGTTTAACATATAGGATACTTTTTATTTTGGAAAAATGTAAAAACCAAGCATTTATAAATTAACTATTAAATTTTCATGTTTATAAGATAAATAAGTCTACGTAGTTCAACTCTAAGGGCCTCTTTCACCAACTACAAGTAAAATTTTGATTAGTTATTTTTCAAGTAACGCTAATTGGCGAGTAAATGTTACGAGTATCTTGTTTCAGTTTCATTGAAATTACCCTTGAGTAATGCTACTTCAAAGATGGGTGAAACTCGTGCGCTTTCTTACCGGTTACTTAAAATGGCGGTTAGCCTATTTGACACTTTACCCAGAGATGGTGAAAGAGGCTCTAAGTTTATAATAAAATCCTGTAAGTAAAATTTTTTAGGTAAACTTCTTTTGTTATTTATACTTTTTGCACGTAGCAGATTTTGGTTTGATAATCAAATGATCCCAATTACCATGTTTTTGATTGACGGCCGTTTCAGCACACTCACTGTCCTCGGAGTATGTGGTGAGGCTGCCTTCGAAGGCGATGGTGTAGTTGTCCTTGTTAGCCTGACAGGTGAGTATAAGGTCCTGCTCGGTTGGCAGTTCGCAATCCAGACTATCGACGCTGAAGTGAACACCATGCACGCCCTCTCTCACGGGGGAGAATAATAACTCCGACTTGCATATCGACATCGTATTGATGGAACCGACGGATTCTTCGCCCTAAAACGTCAATGTTTTTTTAGCTAATGGCTCCAGTAGTAATAAGGGTAGTAACAAAAACATTGATTTCATATTGAGTTTAGAGGTACCCAGTGTAAGGAAAATCCTACAATATAGGTATTTGTGAGGATGGATTGATGTTTGTTACTCTTTCAAAAATGGCTTAACGGATTTACATGAAATTTGACACACAGATAGGTTATTACCTGGGTTAACTATATAAGTATATATGATGCTTTTTATTTTGGAATGTTAGGTTCCCCGAGGCATCATCTAAAATATAAAAAAAATGGCGCTTCCAGGATAAATCCCATTTGTTAATCCAGGTAATAAACTATCTGTGTGCCAAATTTCATCCAAATCAATTCAGCCTTTTTTGCGTGATTGAGTAACAAACATCCAAACAAACATTTACATTTTTAGAATTCGTATTTTAATTTAACAACGCGAATGAAGTCGCGGGCACCAGCTAGTACATTATAAAACTAAGTCAGCGTTCCTGGAACTCCTTGAAAATGAAAGCCAGCATTAATCCGAAGCGAACATAAACATTTATGTTGTCGGTAATTCTAGGCGATGTAATTTTGAACACGGATGCAACGCGCGCCTAAAATAAAACTGTTCGAGACTTACTACCCGCATTTGCATCAGTAATCAATTTGAATAACTTAAAGGAACAACACTGAAAGTTCACTGTTTTAATATAATATAAAATGTAAAAAAATAATAGAATATATATTATTAGGTATATATATATTGCTATAAAATAAATTTGTACTTAAATTATTTTGATTTGGGTTTACTTTGATATTAAATTTACAAAAAAAAAAGAAGAAATGTTAATTTTTCGTTTGTGTGTTAAATATAATGTAAATCGATATAAAATGTTTGTATTTTCTATTAGGTATATGCTATCAAAAAGTTCAGGATGCAACAAACAAAATGGCGCGGGCGGCGTTTGATAACATTAATTTAACTCCTTTTCCTGCTATGAATGAGGTCACAACGCAATCAACAACCACTTGTAATGACACACTCCTATTTACAATTTCAACTATCCCTTAATTGATCTCAATAATATAATTAGCAAGTATATGTATATGAAAGAATATTTAGTAATAATATCAATTAAAATATTTGTTAGATTAAAATAAAAATAAAAATAAAATATTATATTTTAATTGGTTAACTTTTGATCATGATAATAACTAAACACATAGTACAAATATGATTACAAAAATAATAATAAGGGGCTATATATTAACTAATAACTAAACTGACAGAAATCTAGTGCTATTGCAGAGTCTGTGTCTAAGTAACCATAGATTGACTTAATTCTGGTATTAGGTAGGTAATTATTACCGAGTTTTGTATTATCATAATACATATAATAAAACAATTAAAGCACGTGTCTACCAAAAACATTAAGAGTGTTAAAGCAATGGGTTATGTAATGAATTTAAAGTGTTAAGTGGGTAAAATTAAAAAATAAATGTAATGACTCACTGAATAATATCCTATATAGGAACTCCAATCGGTCACACCCATTTTGAATTCACTCACTCACAAGAATAACAGTTTTATCTTCTACTGACTACATGTACTGAACAAATTTAAACGTCTCAAACAAATGACACAGTGTCCAACGGTCTCTATGCAGAGAAATAATGTTATCTTACACAAACACAATTATCAATAATGTCATTTAGTGCACACGAGTTGTATTCGTAATATGCAATTGAAATCATTGCCAGAAATTATAGGAGCACAGTACCACAATGAGCTCTGAACGCGACTGGGGCAGCTGGGATATCAATTTTAATATTAGCCACTGCGTGTGTGTCTCAAACTTGAGCAGCGGCGTAACAATTATTCATACTTTTTCAGAAGCGTGCCTACACTACAATACGTGTTGGTTTGACTGAAACTTAAACAAGACTGATGACTGATGTGTCATACTTTTAATGGATGTTTGCTTACTTTATAAGTATAATTAGCAATTTCATAATGATAATGTGCTGAAGAAAAATTAGGGCGATCTATAATTTACGTTACTTTCAAAAGGCTAATGAAGAGTCCCAGCTAATGTACTTATTTGTTGCATATTGGACGATAGTTTGAGAATAAGTGGCAGACAGGATAGAGTTTATTGGTAACGCACACATGGTGGCAATATGTGCGACTGCGAGCACACAATTATAGCGCACTCACACAAGCATATATATGGAGGGAAAAGGGAATATTGTGTATGAACGGAGTGTAGTTAAAAGTATTGACGCAATTCGGCATTACGTGTAAGACATACACGCACACATCAGCGTCGTTCCTATTTCGTTCCCTCCACTAGTACAACCGGTAGACCAACGCACTCTGAGGCGGTCATACAGGAAGATTCATGAATGCGAGCCAGCGCTTATGGACTTTAAACGCGTGATACATACAGATGTCTGCCAATACTCCCGGGTGTTCACAACAGTTACTTAGGTGTAAGCTGATGATGACTCAACTGCTATTCTTTATGTGATTTTAAAACGAACCATTGAATTTATTTTCTGTAGGACACCATTAAGATTAGCCCTGTATAATACGACAAATGCGGCCTATTATTATGTTGGCTGTTGAGATGTATGATAACATTAACAACTTCCTCGGCAATTAAAACTTAACAAAGATCGTTCGTTGCACTGTTATCAATCGGAAAGGGATGTCATTATACAAATTGTAGCGTAGTTTTACCAATGTTTTATAAGTTTTGAAACTACGAAATAAAGTTTGTTATGGCAATGTAGCACTGTTTGACCTTGTTATTAATAAAATTAAATAGGACAATGTTATTATTACATGACGTTATTACCTATATTATAAGAGTCTAGACTAGACCGTTTTATATTTAAGACAATGTGGCATCATATAAATTCAGGTCACATAATTTTGTCAGAAAAAACAGTGCCAAATGACGAGAATTCATTCAACTTGAATCTAAACATAACTGGATTTTAGAATAATTAATTTCTTAGTTAGTTAGTGGATTGCTTACTAATGTAATAAAATAATTTATTATTGCCCATTTGCTAAGTATGGAGGTGACATCTAGCTAGATCTATGAGCACTTTATGGCCATTAAATCTTTGAAACGCTAGATGGCGTAACTCATTGCGATGCTTATACGAATCGTTAGAGGGCGCTAGTGTAGTAAGTAGACTAATGAAACTGGCCTTGAATCTTGATTGCTTGTGTTCATTTATAACAATTTAATGTAGTTTATAAAGTGAGAAGTGGCTTGTGAAATGAAATGAAGTGAAACATCGAACAGCAATGTATGGCGAACCTGTAAACTACTGTCGGCACTGACTGAGCTGTCGAATCGAAATTTTTCCATGAGAGAACTTGAGATGCTCGCGAACATCTCACCTCTGGGATTACTCTGCAATACACCATACACATAACTAATCATAAATATCAACTAAACGGCACAATGATTAGTACAAGTTACGATATAACTGGAACATAAACATAAGAGAAACACATACATACATGTATAACATATAATAATATGATAAATAAGCCAATAATTATACATATACATAAATAAATCCCAATTATTTTCTAAACCAGAAAATAAAAATATAAGCAAGAATGAAAATAAAGTAGAGGTGTAACATTGTTTTTAAAATTAAAATTTGCTATATTTTTAATGTAGTATTAACTAGTCACAATAGGAGTGCAAGACATTAGCAATATAATTTAAATTAATTTATGTCCGATAATATTATAATAGCGAACACCGATCAATTTAAATCATTGCATATTATATAACTCTTGCTAGTAAACAACTGGTTTTTTTATAGAAAGGTGGAGACATGGGGAATAAGCGCTCTGGAATCCTTCACACACACGCACTGAAAATCCGCATGATACGTTCTCCAGGCCTTCTGTAGGGGGTGGCTACTGCCGCCAAACGGATTGCCCGGTTATGACTATGGAACACCGTGTGCGTTGATCCCATCGTCTATAAGCCAAGCAACACCACAATAGAGAAAGATCAAAGCGATATACTCACGTCATGTGTTCTTTCATCAATGATTGTGTCGTGTGGCAAGTTGGTGGTCATTAAAAGTGCGTGGATGTCTTCAGTCTTAAAGCTCTCCATGTCAGCCTCAGCGAGGTTCGCGTCCAGATCCCGAGCGATGTCGTTGTACCGGGATGTGAACTCGAAACGAGATGCGAGGTCACTTATCCCCTTGTACGAGGCTGACACGGACGACAACACCGAGGTGTGGTGGCAGGAGCCGTCTCGGAATATAGGACTGAAACAGAGCACATTTTCCTATCATTAAAAACTGTGAACTCCCCAACTCAACCTCAAAATCCCGAATGATTCAACATCGCTCCGCTCAAACCGCTACGGACAGGAAATTGAATTAAAAAACTGAAACAATTTCATAAATTCATACTGAGGAAATCCGCAAAAGATTCGCATTATGCGCATACGGTTGCGGATGGTCTAAATCGATGCGGAAGTCCCGCATTTGCAGATGCGGATGCGACATCCGCAATAATCCTGGCTCGACAGAGGAATCTGTCAGTTGCAGTTTATAAGGTGATATAAACAATGTAGTAAAGACAAAAAATAGTTAGTATACTAACTTGTAGTCGAGAAACCAAAGGTAGCCAGAGTTGTCGCAGTGTCCGTCGAGGTCATCGTGAGCGGAGTGCTGGCTACCAGTGAGGCTGGTGTTGCTGTTGCAGTCCTCGTCTGCGACGCCGGGGCTCGCCGCCTTCAGCCCCAGCCGTGGCGGTGGCCCTGGAACCAAACCAATAACGTCTCTTAGCAACGAAACATTGACTGTCTCTTTGCTGTGAATTTGTAAACTGTAGGTTGTTTTTTTTTTACGATTACGCTGCCGGCTATACTATGATGTAGTTTTCAGTGAGGGCCAAATGACTGCGAAACGGAGTGTGCCCTACCACTACTAATATTCTTTCAGTAGGTACATTAATCCTAACGAAGAACCGCCTGCTAATTCAAAAAATGGATAATTTATTTTCAATCGTTCATGAGGATTCACTTCTATAGTTCTTTTTTGTGATAAATCGCGTATTCTAACTGTCTGACTGTTGGTTACCGTCGCTTTGGACCCCTATACTCACGCACCAAAACGTTTATGACGTGCTACTAAGTGAAATGTGCCCTGCCACTGCATTGCTTTACGGATCCATAAATTGTTTGTCAATCTGCTTATACTAAACTTATACTGAGTAAACACTTATGTCTATTCTATAAATACATGTTGCACGTCGGCGCCACATTCAACGCCAAGAGCAAGGTATTGAAATACCTACTTAAATGTGGTGCAAGTGTTGTTTGCCCACACGCCACCGAAGCGTGGGTGGGCAGGTTATAACAACATGCCTTTTAGGAAATGTTGGTGTGCATCCAGAGAAAAATTTCCCGGAATAAATCTAGCTCGCAAAGTAAACGATTCTCTGATATTTTTTTCTTAGAACGCCTTTAGCCATGAAAGTGTCTTGTTTCACTTTCTAGTTACATTTTGTTTACGAATAGCGATTAGAGTTCTCGGAAGTTTAACAAGTTTCGAATCTGAACAACACTTAGATAGACAAAGGATTGAAGGTTTTTATGTCTTGTACACTGTATTTCGAATAAGCAGGAAGTTAAAATTGTAAGTTGTCATTAAGCGTGTTATCTGTTGTTCAATATCAAGGGGAGTTGCAATTTGAAAGTCTATTGAAATTAATTGTCAACAGAAAGTCGGTCCATTATACAAACGTTAGATACACACGTCTAATTTAATAGTAATCTGTCAATAGTACAAATATGTATCGATATCAATCGCCAGTTCAATAATCGTCTCATGTCATGGTAATGAGTAGGTTAGGTCCGTGAACTCTTGCGCAGAGGCCTAGTAGGAGACTAATGCATGACGCAAGCAAGTGAGTGATACTGACTCATCCGTGATTAACATCGTGCGAGAGGCGGCTGCGCTGGCGACTGGTCCGCCGATTGTTTTATTGCAATGTTAAATTAATTCAAACGCGCTCACATAACACGTATGTTTCATTTGAATTATTTTAGTAAACACTTGTCAAGTCGCAAGGGGTTTTGCCTTTTATGTATGATAAAAGATATAATACGATAATAGATAAGTAGGTATAGTTTGGTTTGGGTCATAAGGAATGAGTAGAATTTTAATTTCTAAAATTTTTGATAATTAGGCTTGCCCTTAGCCAGTCGAGGAGCAGTAAAGTAATGCCGATGAACTTTGCATCTATCGCGCGTAGTCTTGGGGTGGACATTAATCCTAATCCTAATAATATTAGTGTAAGTTTGTAAGTTTGGATTTTTGTTATTCAATCAAACGAAAACGGCTGAACGGATTTGGATGAAATTTGTCACACATATAGTTTATTACCTGAATCAATATATAGGAAACTTTTATCCTGGAAAAATCCTGGAATAGCTTTCTGTGGGATTTTCAAAAAACGAACTATAGCGCGTTCGAAGTCGCGGTCACAGGCAGTTAGACATAAACGAAAAGCCATCATTGTACAGCTAAGGTAGAACACACAATAAGAAGGCTACATCTATTCCCACACAAAACAAAGGTTTTTTGCAATGGATCGTAGACAATTCGAAAAATTCGACTATGCACGATGTTAAAAGGATGTAAACTAGTTTTCGGACAAAAATGAGTTTTCTGTGTTTATGTATTTTTGAGTGTCTGACAAAACACACGCAAATACACTTTTAGTTGTAAACTCGTTGTCTTTACTTACTTTTGGTAACCTTTGTAATTGTTTGCTTTTTATGTTGCTAAATATTTTTAGGCCTAAGTATAAAATTTGGGAAATGCAGTACATTGACGAAAGGTGTTATCCTATTGTATGTTGTCCTTTAGTTAATAATCACATAGGTATAACTATAGCTTAAGCCTGAGTCGTGAAAATGTGAAATAATTGCGTTTATTTGATCCCTTGCTGTATCGTTATTACTAAAGTTTTAATTATGCAATTAGTATGTAAGATATTTAAGGATACATTCTATAAATCACACTCTTTAGAAACACGATTACTTATAATTTTCTCGATAGAAAAAAAATCCAAAGTTACCTCTAAAAAAAAAAATAAACCGTTAGTACGGCATAAATACTTCATGTAAGGTTATCAGTTTTTGAATAATAACAAAACAACATGTTTTCTATAACGTACACTCTTCACATTTTCAAAATGTATATTTGTTTTTTAATACGAAGGAAATACCTAAATTCCCGTGCATTCGGCCTATATTAGCTAGAGCCGCCAAGCTTCCCCCCTGTCCGCTTTAGTATTGCTTCGGCCGTCGGACGGGGAGGTTGTGTCGCTTGTGCTAACGCATATTTTTAAAACGTAAGTGCTTCGTAAGTGTTAATTTACTATGGGGAACAAAGGAAACAAATCAAAGAAAAGAAGGGGTTGGCAAAAAAACAATGGTAAACGCTTGCAAGAAGAAATAAAGTAAGTAAAACTCATACCTATACAATAACTATTATTTTTTCGTCTATGAAATTTAAATTAATACTAAAATGTATAGTATATGTATATTACATATTACATAATGTATATGTATGTAGGTATATTGTTATTATTTTTTAATTCTTTTTGTACATATAAATTATAATATATTTTATATAAATTTTATATTTATTTTTAAATTTTTACATTTAATTTTACATTATATATTTTACATACATTTTACAATTAAATTCATATATATATATATATATATATTATGAATTAGTGAATTATTATATGCTGTTAGGCTTATATAAATAAAATAAATATTATTATGTTGTAGGGCGAGTAGTAATAACTCCACATATTTCTATTTACACGATATATTTACAGAGAAGATTTACAATTGCTAAAAAAATATAATAATTACACGTGCAGTATGTAAACTCGACAAATAAAGTGCGTTATCATCCTAAGATTGAACCAAAGATAATTGATTGGTCTCGCTGCGCTCGACTAGACAGAGCGCTATACAAAAACAATAGCTCCGAAAATGTGGCAACATTTTATTGTAGTGTGTGTAAAAAATAGTCACTTTTTATCACTTTTTACAAAGTTTTATTATATTTTTACATAGTTTTACTACGCAAACTGGTATTTTATTATGTCTAAAATTTTATAAAACATTCGGCACGTACACGTCACAGACAGTTTACAGTGTGACTGGCTCGGGTACGCCGAATTCGGCGTACATACTATTTTATACAGCATTTTACAAGTACGACGGCGGTATCTAGTCGAGCTCGGCGAGACCAATCATTCATCTATGGTATTAGTTTTAGTAAGCCCCATGGCATCTGCTCATAAAAGGGATGCTAAGTTTCGAAAAATCGGTGGAAGAAATTAGAATTGGCCGAATTTTACTACTGAATATAGATAGGATATATATCGAATAATTATGCCGCATTTTATTAAGTATTAAGTTTAAGTACGACGGCGATATCTAGTCGAGCGCAGCGAGACCAATCATTCATCTATGGATTGAACATTCTTTGTATGTTGTAGAATGATAAGGTCTGTTTTCCTTTGAAAATTCAAAGTGACAATTTCTATTGCTATCTTTATTAGCGATGACAAATTATGTCAATCAGTAATCAATACTTTTTTCAAATCTAAGCCAGCGAATTTTGAAATGAATGGAATTTCTAATCGAAACTGATAAAGCACTTTTAGTCCATTGAAATATTAAATTTTTTTGGCTTTAGAGTGCGTTTGTCAGAGGATGCAATTTTATTTTTTAGATATGAAGGGGGGGTTATTGTAAAGTTAAATCCGAGGTTGTGGGGTTGCAACCCTTGCCCCCACAACCTCGGCCGCCATCTTGGAAAAAGGGGTTAAATGGTTTTTACGGTTTATCTGCCAAGCTATAGGTCTCACAAAAAAAATTGTTCAAAATTTTTTGTTGCAAATAAAATTATCTACAACTTTTGTTTAGTAACTTTTAGTCGTAAAACCGTAAATAAAAAGTTATAAGCGAAAATCCATAAAAATTTGAGTTTCTATTTG
Source organism: Synanthedon tipuliformis (assembly GCA_947623395.1). Taxonomy (NCBI): domain Eukaryota; kingdom Metazoa; phylum Arthropoda; class Insecta; order Lepidoptera; family Sesiidae; genus Synanthedon; species Synanthedon tipuliformis. The sequence goes on along the minus strand of OX392417.1, from coordinate 5,504,715 downwards.
TCGATATAACTTTTTTTCTAATCATTTTACAAAAAAATTATATCAGACCATTTTTATGGATGGTGTTTTAAGGAACAATTTTCATCATAAACATTTTTAAATTTATTCATAAGTTAAGTTTTACAGCGCTGCGAAACGAATACTATTCTTCAGTATTCATAACTATTATTAACTATACATAAGTATTAATGATTTGCCATAATTTTTAATCATTGTTATTTTTTTTATGGTAATCTTTTTAATTATTGATAATGCAATATTGTTATTACTTAATTATTGACTCTTTTCCCCACGTTCTACGAGGTAGAGTCTGAGGTTGAATAACAATATTGCATTATCAATAATTAAAAAGATTATCTTAAAAAAAATAACGATGATTAAAAATTATGGCAAATCATTGTTCCTTAAAACACCATCTATAAAAATGGTATGATATCATTTTTTTGTAAAATGATTAGAAAAAAAGTTATATCGACATATAGAAACTCAAACTTTTATGGATTTTCGCTTATAACATTTTTATTTACAGTTCTACAACTAAAAGTTACTAAACAAAAGTTGTAGATAATTTTATTTGCAACAAAAAATTTTGAACAATTTTTTTTGTGAGACCTATAGCTTGGCAGATAAACCGTAAAAACCATTTAACCCCTTTTTCCAAGATGGCGGTCGAGGTTGTGGGGGCAAGGGTTGCAACCCCAAAACCTCGGATTTAACTTTACAATAACCCCCCCTTCATATCTAAAAAATAAAATTGCATCCTCTGACAAACGCACTCTAAAGCCAAAAAAATGTAACATTTCAATGGACTATTTTCTTGTCTGCTTTACATACAAGATTTCTGCAGTAGAATGACAGATGTGTATACTCTGTCTCTGTTTTTGCGTTTCTTATTTGTTTGATGAAGGAGGTCGCCACAATGTTTATTATAAAAAAATCAATACAACAAAAAAATTAATTGTAATACAAAATAAATTTATCTTTCTAGAGCAAGATGAATACTGGCCGCGAATTTTGAAGACAAAGAGAATACTCCTGTTGCTTCATAAGTATACTCATACTTGCCTACCTACTTGCTGGCTACTAAAAGCTCAAGGCTGTCCCCAGCTCGCAGAGATATACTATACGCAGAGATATTTCGTTGGCTGTCCCCAGTTCAAAAGTAAAAAAAAAGTGAATGACAAGAAAAAAACATATTTCTGTTACATAAGACTTTATGGTGCTCAATATTTTATTTTTATAACCGGCCCGCTTTCTTTGGTGCTCAGTATAGGTATTTATTATTACTGTTTAGAAAAAACTGATTCTAACAATCTAATAGGATGATTATTTGAAAATAAGGAGATCTCTACGGACAGGCTGACAGTCCACTTGATGGTAAGTAACTATTGTCGCCTATAACACAAGCAACGCCACAGGTGTTGCAAGTGCGCTAACGACCATAGTAAATCCAACTTTGAAAACTTTTCAAAGTTGACACCTCCTGGAATCGAACCTCCTCCGACGGGCTCGTCTATATATTATGTTATTATAATTATTTATCTTTTTCTATTTATAGAATAAATATACCAGTTGTTGGCGTTTCACTACAAAACAAAGAGTCATCTGATGAACCGGTAACTTTTGACAGCCAAAAAACGGTGAAAAAAGTTACCTTTTTTTCAGATTTTGCCTATATCTTCGTTCCTTTCGATCTTACCGCTATGAGGTATACTTATAAAAAAGAAAGAATGGAAAATTCTCTAGAAAAACGGTGATATTAAGTTTATGTATACAAATTTTCAGCTTGCTTGGAGTTTTTCCGAAGTCATGCCCATTATTCGTCTAAAGTTACTGGATTACTATTTAGAGACATACATCTATACATTTCAAATCAATTAATTAATTTTAAGTTTAATTACCTACTTATTTGACAATGTTACGAGTTTAAGAAATTTACTTACTTTATATAAACTAATTACTTTAATAAATTAAAATATTTTTAAATCGCCGATTTTGAAACGAATTAATTTATTATAATATGTATATATGTCGATATTATATGTACACATATAATTTATAAATATATAAGTTAATACATGATCTTACGAGTCGTGTTTATCGATAAAAGTTTTTATTCAATTACGCTCGTAAAACATATACCAACCTACCCACCTATGGACAGTAAGTTATAAAAAATAAATGTGTGAAATCTCTGAAGTTTCCAACCGTATAATATTTTTAATTTAATAAAAGTTTTTGAGACCGTTTCTATTGTTTTATTTTGTAAATATTAGTAGGCGATTGGCGCACGACTCTAGCCACTCGGCGCACCGCTCTCCCGCTCCTGCGTTGTGCCTCACGCACACATACACTACCTAAAATCAAAACGCGGAAGAAGCTCGGTACCCCCTTAACAAAATATAGACAACAGTAAATAAAAGGTAGTAATAAACTACAATAATAACAGTAATAATATAACAGTATAACAGTAATATATAACAGTAATAAACTACAATTTTTTTTGTTTCTTCTGTGAAAGCAACCTTTATCCACAGAGGTTTGATTCCAGTATATATATATATATATGTCACTCATATATATATGTCACTGCGAATGATAGTAAAATCAAAAGAAACTTTATCGGGTTGTTTCTAAAACAATCTCTATTGTATCTTATGCCTCGGGCGGATAGAGGCGTGTGTAGCAGAAATGAACTAATGCAGTGGGCGGGCACTGGCGGAAATATGCATTAGGTTTATTTCTTTGCCTTATGAATCCATAGGGATGTTGTCTTGGTTTCGTATCATATTTGAATTTTAATGTCGATTGAGTAAAACATACAAAAATGAGTTAAAAATACTAACCAATGAATAGGAATTTATAAGGCCTTTTATTATAACTATAATAAAATGTATAGATAGGCAGCCGCACAAGTTAATATCAAAATGCGCAATTACCTAAGCTTACAAATATCTCTATTTTCTAAAAATATATTGTAAAATTTACAATTATCATTTATGTTATTAATAAATTAAAGTTTACAGTACCTATATAGTTAACCAACTTTTGTTTTCTTTTTTGTATTTTACGAAAGATAATATTTTTTAAGTAATGTGTCACTATTTACTTAACACGAGGGTACATATTGGTTGGTTTATGGAGGTAATTATGTATTCAATATAATTGCATGTCAAGGATAATTGGCAAACCTATCCGGTTGAATGTTTGAACGCCGCAATGTTATGCACCATCATTGCTCAGTAACATTTTTATGCAAACAAGGGAAGTATGGACCCATTTAACATAAATGTTTATAACAGCTTTTATGTTATTATGATAACATGACATTGTCAATGGCGCAATGCCAATTGCTATTCAGAAATTAGGTTCATTTATACTCCTTGGAAATCGTTCTCGTTTCAATAGTAGAACGCAACTGAATTCTTTCGAATGTAATTTTATTTATCCGTTTAACCGTGTTGAACCTTGTTTAAAAGTTGGTATGCGGTTATTTTTGTGTATTCACAAATAAAATGTGGGCAAGACATGTTCAATTTGTTTCTAACTATACATTCTTTCAGGGAGGTGTCATTTTACAAAAGGAATGAAGTCCCCGGGGTCGCAAGCTAATACCTAACTAAAAATGGAACGGATGTGATTTCTCTAATATGCTTACGTAGGTACCATATTAATCAGAAGATATTTAAATAAGTGACTAGTCGGTATAATACAAATCAAATAAAAAAAAAACAGGTTGTTCATACAAGAGAATCTAAATTATAGCTCTAGTTTTAATAGAAATGGATTTGCTCTTGGCCATCCAGAAAAGCTCACTCTTTGTTCCATACAAGCCTTATTGTTTTCGTAGAGATTTAGTTCAGAGTGCGCTGAAGAATAGAGAATCTGTCTTTTAAACTAAATTAAATATATGATAATAATAATAATATGTCTAATTAAAATAATATAATTAACTTTCATTACCTTTCATTATTAAATTAAATACCTTTCATTGCCTCCCATAAACAAAATAGTTATGTTAAACTTGCCTACTCTGATAGGGTAAATACATTGGTAAGCGATTGTGACCTATAGATAGATCTCTTAGAATAAGAAGTTTATTGAGTTTTTGCAGTTTTCTACGAACAATGAAAATCGCCTGTGAGATCTCCGGTTAATTGATTGGCCATGAGACTTGAAACGGAGGTCGCATTCCCCCTACCACTGTACTGTCATTTCTAGTAATTCATCGGATAACAACGTGCAATTTTATTCTTAGACTTACTTTGAATACGTGGAGTGTCTTGGTGCGAGTTATCATACTTAATTAAAATTATATTGCTTGCTGGCTGTGTATTGCAACTATTTAAGTAATTAAGATATTGCACGTCTCAATGTAGGTAATATAATGTTGCGTAGTCAAAGCACCTCTATTATAGTTTAAATAATAATATGAGAAAGAAGGTCAAACAAAATCGGCAAAATATGATTTCCTACTGTAATTAACATTTCGCTTGTCTTCCTGCAAAGGCAAACACAAGGTGATCAATGTCCTAGATACCTGCTGACTTTATACTGCTGTTGTGTTCAATTAAAAAAAAAAACTGGTTCACGGACAAAATCCGGAATTGACATTTTGAACGAGAAATGCGAGGCAAGGTTTTTTTGGTGTAAGTTCCAATCGCACAACTTTAAGTAGTTTATACTTTTTGGTCACAACGAAAGTAGAAATTTCTTAATACTTTTTGTAAGCAGTATTAATTTATAAAATGTACACAATGGAGCAATGAGAAACGGACGTGAGAATGGTAACTTGGGTACGTAGAAGGAGGTTGGACAACCTTTCACCTCTCCCGCAGGCTAAGCGTAGTAGATCTATATATTCCTTATTAGGTACAGACTCAGGGCCAACACAATGTTAAAAATATCTTTATAGAACTAAGTAGAAATATTTTCATAACATTCAAGTTAGAATTAATCGGTAAAACGTTAACAGACAAAGTTGCTTTCGCATTAAATATTGATTTAGAAGTTTAATATGAATTATGGAGTGGAGATCTAGATAATAATACCTACCTATCCTAAGAAAAACATAACGTGATATAAAAAAAATCTTCTTTCAAAAGACAAAATAAAATAAACCAACTGTTATAAATGTCTAAAGTGATAAATCTCATAATAAAAACAAACAAAATGACACAAATAAGAAACTTTTTTTTTTCAGATTAAGAAACACAATATTTTAATATAAATTTATCGCGACGGTTTAATCTCATGATAAACTTCCATAAACACTTTAGGAATGTAGACTTAATAATAAATATGGGAATGATACGGCTTGTTGGTTAGGTAACATGCTTTTTAATCTTCTTAGATTTTATAAGATCTTTAACTTAAAAGCATATTTGAGTACCACTTGAACATTGTGACATAAAATCGTTTATTGTACTTAAAGGAATAGTTTTTCACATAAGGATTTCATCGGCCGTTGGGATCAAGTAAGGATTAACTCACACCACTTCGGTATGATAGATGAATGTATTCATCAATAGATTGTCTATAAGACTCCTTAAACAAATATCATAGTTGAGATGATTGAGATGAAAGCTTTTTTAACAGAACGAACACAACGAACACACAGATCATCAAGGCAAAACAGGCACATGAGCCGCTAACACACATGCGGACCAATCTGAACTGTGATGACTCAGTGAAAAGCAAAGCGTTAAACCAAACAGACGACAATAAAAAAACTTTCAAGGCGCCGGATAATTTTACCGCCAGTGTTGCTGCAAAAATGGAAGAAAACCTTTGACATAAATAGCCTTTGGTGCAATGTGGAGAGCATGACCAATTCTCTAATTTTACAACTCGTTGCCATCCAATAATAACAGCTACTTATCTCTTTGAAACACAAGTTTACTTGTTACCTTTTAAGGTAAAATGGAATGGCAAAGGTTTGCTGTCATTATTTAAAAACTGATATGGGCCCTGATTCTGTATGCTAAAACTCTTGACAAGACAAGGCAAGTCATGAAATTCTTATAATATTATCTGTGTCGTCAGTGGAATTGTCAAATAAATACAATAGTGTACTGTGGTTTCTGTGAAATCATATCGTGCCATAGATAATTGTCTTGGGGCATAAGACATAAGAATTTCATGACAAGACATGGAATGACCGAGTATTTGCCATACAGAATCAGGGGCCTGGAGAGCTATTAGTTGGCTATCCTCCTACTCGAATTACATCATAAGCGGAGATCATAAATTACGAGTATCATCTATTTGTATTCTGTTCTTTGATATTTTTTTCCGTCCTACGTATAACAATCATCGCTTTGAGGAACAACAACCTTGAATATTCTTTTATGTATCCCCAAGGTGAATTTGTAGCTGGTAGTTTCGAACACAGTAATTTTTTTTTAGTTTATAAACCTGAAAATTAGGAAAATCTGAATAACGGTTAAATTAAAAAAAGATGCCATTCGTATCGTGATATTAAATGATTATCAAACTAAAAAGTTCATCTTTCGTTTGGATGTTAAGACGGGTATAAAATGTTAAAAGTAAAAAAAATGTCGTAGTGTGAGCGAACAGACCTTAGTATGTTAGTTACCAACATAATTATGATTTATTTATTTTTTAATTAATAATATCAGTTTTTCTATATGAAATTTTATCTTCATATCTTAAGACTAGCTGCTGCCCGCGACTTCGCCCGCGTAACTTAGGTACTTATAAACCTTCCTCGAGAACCACTCTACCCATTAGTAAAAACCGCATTAAAATCCGTTGCGTAGTTTTAAAGATCTAAGCATACAAAGGGACATAGGGACAGAAAAAGCGACTTTGTTTTATACTATGTAAAGATTAAGTCCACGCGAACGAGTACACGGCTGGTCTTAAAATAAAAAAAATATCAGTTCCTTTCTTAAAAGTTATCTTCATTCGAATCTTAAAACAGAAACTGCGGGGCGTAAATTTTAAAAACAAAAGGCAATCGTCTATAATACATCTAAGACATTTATTAACCTGTTTAACATTTAAAAATGTCGTAACAATGTGGGTGGGCATCGTCACTGTATGTACATATATAGATAGACATAACATTAGTGACTAATCAAACGCTATTGAGAAGTACAATATCATGAACGATGCAGAGATGAGGCATGAGACGGTTGCAAACGACAATTTAGATGCCCAACAAACAGCAACTTCCTTTTTAGAATGACGAACTATAGTCGGTTATATATTACAAAATAAGGCGGCACGTCACCGTGACTAACGTCATGTTAGTGAAATGAGACCAAGTGTATACTTGCGTTGCATATAATATTGCATGCCCATTATACTACAAACTGACGAGGAAATTGAAGGAGCGTTCATCAAAATTGCATGCCGTGAAATTGTCCTAAGATAAGATGATTGCCACATTTACAATAACAATTTATGATTTTTTTTTAATAACAAGTTTTAAGTACCTAGGTTATAAATTTGTTTGTATATATAATTCATTAATTGTCATATTATTTATTTATTAAAATAAGAAACATTTAATTAAATTGCAGATTGACTGACGTGAAATAACAGCATAAGTGCTGTTGTGTTTCGATGAGTGTACATATCTATTACATTTTATAATAAAAGTCGCTGTCCGCTTCTGTTTGCTCTGCTGGCTTCCTCTAAACCACCCAGCTGATATAATAAAGTTCGATAAGCGAAGAATGTTTGTTTATATATTATAATTTGCAGAAAAAAAATTGCATCCGTACGAAGCCGGGAGCGGATCGCAAGTACCTACATACATTATTATAATTAATATTACACACACAAACCTTCAGGAAGAAAATCTCTAAATAAAATCAGTATCACGCTGTGATACTGACATGCAGACTGTGAAGAGACGACTGACAGAAGCACTTTTTACAGTCAAGTATTGATAAAGTCAATGTACAAAGTAGTTACTTCAGTATCCTTTGAATACAAATGTAATAATGAGATACACATACACAACATAATATACAATATCATTGGTTACTCATACAATGCGTATTGTTTAACAATTAGTTGCGATTTGCGTAACCATTAGTAATAGCAATAACAGACAGCTGTATCCAGCCGCCCACCATATTGCGTATTATAAAATGAACCTTTACTGTAACAATTGCTAACAACAAACTTAAAATTTTGATTTAAACTAAGCAATTGTTATGACGATTTGCACAGATACTTAAATTAACATTGCAAATAAATAAAAGATAACAGCAAGTGAGACGGTACAAATAAGAAATTTCAATTGCAAATACATACGTTGTACTGTACGTATTTTGAATTGCATAGACTTTCATATTGTTTGGTATTAACACACATGAACGATCAGCACACATGAAGACAGTGTAATGCGATACAATAGAAAAAAAATGGAATGTGAAAGAAATTTATTTACTCATTTGATAAATTTATGGTGAAACAAAATAAGAAATAAGCTAAGTATGTTCTATCGCATCAATCTATCCGAGAATGCAAATGTCTAGGTACCTAAAACAGAAGATAACGAAATCTCAAGATATATGCGTGGTTTTACACCTAGCTTCATGACTGTGTGTGCAATTATAACAATTTTATTAACTTCAGACTTTTCGGACGTCGCTAATGTCGCTAATGTCATCTAGGAATATAGGCAACACTGAGGCTCCTCGCATATTACGATAGGTAGTCAAAGACGACTCTCTCCTCAGTTGATTCGCCTCAGAGTTTCTCATACATTTTGTATGGTGAATCGCAACTAGTATTCTTCTGGAATATCATATCGTATCTGATGAGTATCGTACTGTGCGATAATATCTAATGAGTAACGTAATGACAACACAAGATAATTTATTGGTAGGCAAAATTTGCTTTTAAGGCGAAACCCATTTAAGTGTTTAATAAATAATTCAATATATGAAATTAGGTTTAAAATATAAATTAGCAATGAAAACTAATAGCAAAAAGGAAATGTAATGAACTCTATACTGACTGTGGTGTGATCAGACGGGCAAACGCATGGCCCCACCTTCGTTACGAGTACAATACAAAGGCATATTGGTATCATTGTACGCGTCAAGTCAATGCTTGAATAATACTATAATAATATTATGTACATACTTACAACATTTTGAATAATTGAATGGCATTAATGGACAAGTCGCATTCAATTGTTATGTTAAACATTACTTGTAACATTATTTAATATTAAACAAAGTTTTCAAATGTGTACGATATTTATGTTTTAATTAAAAAAATAAATAGAGATATACAGGAAAAAAGCAAGAAAATCAGTGTTCAAAATTAACACTGAATGTAGGAAAAAAGTTATACCTACATGTATCTTGTTTTACCATAATAATAATTCAGCATTCGCTGAAACAACAGCACAAACTTTTATTGTAGTATTTAACAGTGGTCTTCTCTGAGGAAGTTACTGATGCTAGACAACGTGTTGATCACTTAAAATTAAAATTAAATATTATTTTTAATATGTAATTAATAAAAATATAAAAGGCGTTTCGGGTTAAGTCCAATACATACAGTCAGAAAAAATTTTTACTCTATTGGTACTATTTTAGAATTTTTAATATGTTAAAAGAAATAAAACACAATGGGTTTCACGAACGTCATTGTATGCATTTCTCAGAATGTTTCAAGATTATAAAGTGAGTATGCAAGTGGAATGACTTGAAGACAATGCGATGACACGACGAAAATTAGAGAGTTGAATATGTAGATGTAATGCAAGCAAATATAACACAACACTTTAAAACAATGAAGGAATTGTACACATTTACGCGATAAATCATGATATCTTTATTTTGAAATAAATAAATAAAAAATAACTTGAAAAAAAGGTAAGAATACAATCCATTAAGTTTTTAATGCAAACCGTCGATAATTTTTATATATTAAAAATAGGCCTCACTTATTATATTATCTAAGACACATCTTCTCCAAACAGTGGTAAAGTAAACGATTTAATTTTAAATATTATACTTAAAAGCAACAGTTTGTTAGAATGTAGGTATTATGTGTTACTTTTTCACGTAAAAACTACTGAACGGACTTGGATCCATACAGATTTGAAGTTGGCGATGCAAACAGTGGAAATGAAAAAATATTAGTCAAAAAATTACGCTAAATACGATTTTTGCAGTACTTTTGAATTTAGTGCCACTCATATATTCTATTCGACAAATTAGGATTTGAAGCCTTTTCTAGGTCTGTAAAAAGACGCATCATTTTTGATTTTGAAGAAAGTTTGCTATTACAATTTTAGCAGCGAGGTAATAAAAATATTTAAACTACATATTGACATAAATGATCTCAATTCTGTGCTACAAATTATTTATTAGTTAAATGGTTTATTAATTTAAGCGATAGTTATAAATAAATCGTAGCATCTATTGCCATGTTCATTATGTATTTTATAGTGTCTTCGATCGGCTGTTGTGTCATTGAAATAGCGTTTTACCGCTATGACATGTAGTTGTAACCGTACGTGATTCTAATATTCTATTAGACGCCACGCTTGGTCCCATTGATATCATTAGATTACACAAGTGCATGACTCTGTTGCAAGTCAATTGAAGAGGCGGTCTAATGCAGGTTTTTGCAAGTATATTATAGTGTTCTAACTACTTGTACGTCAACTGTGTTACGTAAAAAAAATCGTCGCACACATTAATACACGTAAGAAACCGGTTCATTGTTATTATTAGACTATAAAGCACCGAGTACATTAGCGCACTTATTACAAATAACAATACAATGCGAAGTCGCTGGTTGTCCTTGACTCGCGGGTTCTCGCTGGCGCCAGTACGCGCCACCCGACTCCTTGCCGGCCCGCCGCCTCTCACCCCGAATTATATATTTAGTATTAAGGCTTCAGAACATATCCGATGGGATGGAAGTAATTTTTGCGTGAATGAAAGAGTTACAAACATCCATACATCCATACAAACTTTCGCATTTATAATATTAGTACAGAAGTACGGATGTACAGAAGGAACCCTTAGGGCTGGCGCTGACTCAGCATTTCTATAACCCGATAATTCCTATAAGATGCACTTATTACTGTGATAACTGCTGTGTTGTACAGACGACATACATTACATCTATCTACTTGACGCCATCATGTCCCTTGCCGTCGGTTATATAACGAACCCTTTATGCTAACTTGTAATTTACAGTTTGCAAATGACTGTAAAAGGTTAAACGATTTATCGCCTATTAAAACCGTTCATTACAGCCAATAGAGTAGCCGGCCCCGCATCGTTGCTCAATCATCGGTCCAGCAATGCACCATACGTTGCATTTTTATTATCCTTGCCACCAGTACTGACTACTGTACAAATATGGTACTCGTACCGGTCGAGAGGTTATGTTTATCACGCGACGGGTATTGCGTTATGATCCGATACGTATTAGGCATGTGTGCAAGCCTTTTCATACATTTGAGAACATTTACCGCTCGAGACAATTGAACAGAGTAGGGAGGGAATAGTCTCGGTGAGTGGATGGCAAACGGTAAAGCAAAGTCATTGACCATAAGCAGTTCGACATGAGCCACAAATGTCGTAGCTGTGCGGTTAATAACTTGATAGCAACAGCGGACAATTTGGGTCAACGCTGAGCGATGTTTTTGGTCTTGGTCGTAAATTGGAACAATCTGGAAACATCTGTTGGTAACGACAATTTGAAAACTACATAATATATTATTATGTCGTGGCTGAATGTTTAATTAAAATGGATCTTACAAACGTGTACATAATAAAGGAAATGTAGTTAAATTTTAAAACAAAAAGCTTAATATTCTTCGTCTTTTATAAAGGTTTTGTTTCTGAGATGAAAAATTCTTTGATATCAAGATTCCGAGAACATGTCGAAGAATCAGTGTAAAGCTAATTATTATTAAATAATGACTTGGGTATTTTATTTACCTCAAATATTTTGTATAAATTACGTCTAACTGAAAACATTGTCAAAGTATGGAATAAAGTATTCTTTATAGATTCGTATATTAGTTTGGGGTATGATTTCTTCAATTTTAAGCCCAGTTTATGTGTCATAAAAAAAAAACAATTAGCTTTTGTCATTTCAATGTCAACTTATGAATAATAAGACCTTTAAGGAAGGCTGGTGACCTGACATTACTGAAACCATTTTAGTGCTGTTTTTGATCTTTAACCTTTCAAGCCTGATGGCATAATATATTTTTATTTTTGCAGTGTCAAGCAGGTGGCGTCAGATTTGCCCTCGTTGTTTCCCTTTCCGGCAAAATTTACTGAAGAGATTATATTGAAATCATTGAAACAGATTCCATTCCACTATCGCCGCAAAACTTCTGCTACAATAATGAAATTATACTGTAGCATTTATTATTTTTACAACAAACTACTGATAGCATTTTGATGAAACTAAACTCTAATATAGTTTATACATCAGAATAACATATTTATTTAAACAATCTTAGTTTATAAAGATTCGTGGACGAAATCGCAGTCAAAATGTAGTATATTAAAATATTGATTGTGTGTGTCCGTTCGTTGCCGAACCGGTGCGATGCGGAATGCTTTCGTGCCAACTTGCTATTAGTCTCAAAGTTGAATTATTTATAGAGGTTGTCAAAATTGTCGGTAACTGGAAAATGTTCCTTTCTTTGTTAAACTACCACATTTCAAAAGTATGGACATAAGACGGAAATTGAGGAGATAAATACATAAAAATTGTTACGTCCAAAGTTAAATTAATATAAAAAATAAGTAATATATTAAAAGTTAAATCTAGCTTTCAGTTGAAACTGTCGAATACCTACGAGTAGGTAATAGATTTTTTTATCGTATTCTTCGATGTTGGGCGTATTGTGCTGTAAAACGAAACGTTTGTCCAGATGCCCACAAATCGGAGAAAAACGGTAAATTTGTATAACTTTTCTAATTAATCTTTTGTATAATTGTGTTTCGGTATCTTTCTTAATGCTAACAAGGTAAGGGTAAAAATTTTAAGTTTACACCAGTAAATTTACAGTACGCAGACAGGCATGAAATCAAAATTGACCAGCGCCGGAGATGTTTGGAGAATATATAAATAGCATGGGTGGAATCCGGACCGAACGACCAACCAGCCAGTGCGGACAATGCGTCACCAAATACTAAAACTACAGTATGGCATCTTCTCTCACCTAATAAAATCTTTAAAACCAAACACTTAAGAATTCTCTTTTTAGATTATCAATAAATAGAAAGTGACTATTTAATAATAACTACATTTGGATTAAGTTAATAGACAAATCGCCATCATTTAACTCGCCCGGGTCGGGTTACATAGCTAAACTAGAATATTCAACAAATGTCAAGAGTATGACGTTTGTAACTGAAACACAAGAATCGTATGGATGTTTTTTACTATTTCACGCAAAAACGAATTTGGATGAAATGTGGCGGCATACACAATATGTTAATCCAGTTCGTCACTTGGATTAACATATTACATAGAATACTTTTTATCCTAGAAAATGTTAGGTTCCCGAGGGATCGTCTAAAAATATAAAAACTTGTGGTCACCACAGCTAGCTAGCTAGTAAACAATATAAAAATAAATTCACTGATAAATAATATTCAGTTAATATCAATTCTGCAATAGATTCTTAATAAAATAGCAAATTTTTAAAATATTCCCTACTGAGTTTTAGTACTAAAGTGGATTCTTTAGCCGAGACGCGTTCCATATGAACAGACCGGTAAAGGGCATGCCATGATCCTATTAGGCATTACACGCGGACACTGGTTACTCGCAAACACCAACTCTATTGTTATCGTGGCTTTAAAAGCATATTTTTAAAACAATTGTCATAGAAAATAGAAAAATAGTTTTTTTTAATGCATTATTTTATTTGTAAGCAAATCTTTTTATGTGTTATTTAGGCACACTTTATTAGTTTCCACTTGGTCCACAGCCTTGGTTACTTTTTTATATTTTGTCTCGTGTCGTAATTTTTTTTTAAATAGTTATCATGCAATCAGTCCTTACGACTATGAGCAGATGTGTGGATTGACTATATATAATTCATGAGGAGATATTCCCCAAAGTCGGCGCACATTGATGTAAAAATATTCAATTCCCTCTTCAGAATTATATTTAAAAAACATAATGCTAAAAACGTCTAGTTTTGATTGAACTATAATTTTGAAAGAAAATTTCACATTGGAAAAAACAAAGTATGTATACGAGTACATTGAATTGATTGGTTTGCTAAATGCAATAAAAGAAAGTAGGTAGATAGATGCCAAAAATTACAACTTTCTAAGCATGTTTACGTGGGTGAAAAAAAACAGTTCATACTTTTTATACGTAATCAATATAAAGGAAATAGATATTCGAACAACAAATGTTTTTTTAACTTCTCGCTTTTGACCAAGAGTTCAGCGAAGCGTCAAGTATTTGCTCTATACAAAGACTAATAGCCTTCCAACCACAACAAAGTCTTAACAGTTCTCTGAAGGTTAGTTTTGACGGTGCGTAGTTTTAAGTAAAGGCACATGGGGTGACCATAACTTCGGCCTGGCTGGTGTGCGGACAGATGCCTGTTTTCACATAAAACATCAATCAAGGGGAGGGCGAGTCGGTAAAGTGATCGGTAAATTGTATGAAGGGAGGATTAGACGTATAATTAAACAAGGTATACAGATTAGCTTACATTACACTAGGTAGGATTAAATAATACAATGTCTCTTACTTGGCTACTTCTTTTTGCTTACTCTGTAAGTACTTAAGTAAGTACAATCTGGACAAATCCTAATTCATTGAGTGAATTAGGTTATACATACAAAAAAGCATCCCTGGGCATTACACCCATACGTTAATCCAGTTTAATTTCTGAATTGATTCAAAATTTCGACTGTTTTCTACTATTTATAAAAAAATATAAATATGTTTGAAGTTACAACATATTTCAAAATAAATGTCATGTAGTTTCTTATATATTATTTAGACATTATTTTGCGCATGTCTTCAGTGTGAACACATATGGATAGGTATGGTATGAACGCTTTTATCTAAGTTACATCCCAGCGAAGGTCCGTTTTATGACGCAGATATGCTAATGGGAGCTATTGACAGGTTATCTGTGTCGGTAGGCGTCGCCCATAACATAACATAGCATTATATTAGGTATATGTTAGTTTAGTATAATAATATAAGGCAAGCATTGCATTAAGTATGTATTTTACTCAGATTTCTGTGGTTAAAGCAAAGAAAAAAATCAGCACGATTCCTTGCTTGCTTCTGTCGTGGCCTAAGCCCCAAGCGCTCTGCGGTTTAGAGGCACGTACAACAAAATTTATGTTTCATAACATTTAATTTGGTTCGTAATCCATTTTGGGAAAAGAAAGGCGGCACAATGAAGTCACGGTTACTTTTTACGGTTGGTTACCAACAAAAAAGGGCATCTGACAAACAATAAAAACGAATTTGATGCACTACTTAGTACCGAAATCATTACCGTCTCTATTGTGCTATATTTTATGATAGATGAACATTTTGTTTAGGTAAATAAACGCAATTACAGTAGAGTTAAAAGATAACAAACATAATATTACGTAATTCTGTAAATTATTTATAGTCAGTGGCAAGGCACATTGCGTTTCGCAGTCAATAATTGACATTTAAGTGAACCACTGAGAAATAATAGGCTATGTACTTTTGTGTTTCAGGGAGTGAGTAAATGTATGCCAGAGCTCATTTCCCAGTCCCTTTCCATCCCTTATCCTTAATTCTGTTAATGTAACGTTACTACACTTAATGCTAGTTTAGTTGCCACCTATACCATCATCTGGTCCGCAAATAACACGGATTGGTGCGTAATGAAATAAAATATTGTACAATAAAAAACCAAATTGTAATTTGTTCTACTTCATTTTTAAATCGACGTGTTTTTTTATAAATAAATTTATTACGTTCAAAGAATAATATTAAGATCAAGGTTTAAGTTAACTGGTGTAGGAGTATAACAACCTATATATATTTATATGCAGCGTGTATCGATGACGGCAAATCCTTTAATCGCGTAACCTTGATCAGTTGACAACGAGATCAGGCGGCGAGTCGCGCCGCCCACTAGTTAGTTCGCAGAACAAACATCGTTTTTGTTTCACGACAGACATAAAAATCGACCCGTCATTCGGTATCTGAGCTTGGATAAAGTCAATAAACATTAACAGCGCGATTAATCAAGAGTTCGGTATCGTTTCTTTTATTCTTTTAATTATTTTATCTGACGGAAAAATAGTCTTAGAGGCATCACGCTTGTATCAATTGTTGCCTGGAAAAATATTAGGTACATGCTGGATTTTCAAAAATCTACAGCACGTACGAAGTTGCGGGCACCAATACAATTAGGTCTTATTATTTTTTATAGGTATATACCCAAAGACAATTAATAAGACCTAATTGTGCTTTTATGTGAGAAGTAAAAAAGCAATAAGATGTCCTAAGATAGTAGGTATAGTTTGTTTAGTTATTAGATTTCAAATCTCATAAATAAGTTAAATTTAAAATATTTATTTCATAACATGGTTTCATATATTACAATAGGTATTCATTTATATTCATCTATTCCACCCTACCCTACCCATCTCATTTCATATTATCTTATCCAATTAATCATGAGTTAATGAAAGGGGGTCGCGCTAAGGAGAAAGTGAGGCTTGTAGATATTAAAAAGGAATGCAGGATCCCAGTTTTTGCATCGACAACTGTAGGCGGACCGGAATTTTAACAACTACTAGTTTTATTTTTCTCTTGGTTTCCAATTAAAAGTTATGAGAAAGGCTTCTTTCTGCAAAAGGGTCAATATAATTAAAAAAAAAAACCGAAGAATTACATTAAATATCTTAACTCTACAGATTTCTAGTAATTAATAATGTATATTGGTTAAATATATATTTTAATAAAATATAATATATGTTACATTGATACACTGATACTCTCACCAATGAATGAACATACGAATCCTAAAATACTACAGTGTGCTGTGTTCTAATACTAATTCATCTAATCACGTGAACAGTAACTTTTTTCTGAATCAAAGATAATCGTATGTTTTTTTCTCTTTTCTGACTGTATGCAAAATTTCATGAAGATGAGAGTGTAGAGAAAACAAATAGAGAAACTGGAAGATTATTGCCTCGGCAGGATCAGCATTCAAAATGTTATTAATTAATGGTACACAGGAGATTACAGGAATTATTTTACTTTAATGTCAGCCGCATTATCTATAATGTACTGCCATTTGACCTGTAACCTAATAAATTGTTCAATATTTGGTGTAAATGTTGCAATGTGAACATTTTCGATGCACTGTAGGTACCAATGAGGTCACTTTTGGACAATATTAATTCGAAATCGCAATACTACATTTGGTAATGTTGATAATTAATAACAAGATAAGTTCTAAAACGCCATCTTATGATGAAAAGGCGGATAAAAGACGTGACATGAATATTTCAAAAATGCATTAACATACATATATATTATGCAGTATTATGTTAATAAATGCAATATATATGTGGCACGTATGTTAACATATAACATTGGCGCCTACGATGTAAATACGTGATTCCAAATGCACCACACATTAGTGCTTTTAATCTCAATTGATAAAAGGTGTAAACACAGTATTATATTAATAATAATTTATAAATAATAAACCAAAACAATAATATGTAACGAAAACCAATTAATCAATTTTCGAATACAATTTATTCCCTTATTACGCAAAGTCAAAATGATACTTGTACTAAAAAATCTTTTTTCTTCTACAAAAATATACCAAGATATTGCAATTTCGTGGGAATGAAGACGACTTCAAATGTTCTAGAATTCAACATTTTACCTTCAAGGGCTAACGTTTTTTCCAACAAAGATACCTTCTATAACAAAACAGTTACTACCATTATAAAATTACAAAGTAATTCTTAGCTAACTTCAAACGTAGGCAAAGCCGAGGGCAACACAGTGTTTTCACGAGATTGTTTATCATCCACGAAGTATGTTATCAGTATCATAAAGTCATCAGTGTTTAAAAGTCGATTACTCAGTACTTTTTGTGCACAGCAAGAATGCGGTTATATATCAAATGTCATTACGGATGGAGACCACGATTTCTATCAACATTAGTCGTCACGATATTCACGATTCAATCGCTGTTGTTTCGTAATGATTGGGAGCATCAACACCTTTGTGTTTTCGTATTTCATAACTGTCGTTGTAATCTATACTTAATATTATAAAGCTGAAGAGTTTGTTTGTTTGTTTGAACGCGCTAATCTCAGGAACTACCGTTTCGAATTGAAAAATTATTCTTGTGTTGGATAGATTATTTATCGGGGAAGGATTTAGGTCGAAAATGTGGAAAAAACGGTGAAAATTATTCATCTTTGAGGGCTTCCGTTGCGTGCGCTGCGAAAACCGTTCGAGATACCCAAATGATTCCCAAAATAACTATTCCACGCGGACGAAGTCGCGAGCACCAGCTAGTTCTTTATATTTTTAAACGCATTTTATAAGCGGCATATGAAACAAAATTACTTACAAACTTATAGAGGATTATTTGTAGCCACAAGTACTCACATATTAGGTATCTATTGTAGACAACTTACCTGTAAAATAGACAAGAAATAAATTTAAAACAACAGAATAATACATTTAAATAAAACATGCTAAAATATTTTTTATTTTTTTATATAAAGGTTGTCAATATTGTCAATAAAGGCGGGCCACGTAATGGTAGATGCAACACCAAGGAAGATGCAAATACGCTGCGGACCTTTATTGATCAAATATAGATTGGGATTAGGAAAACTAGGATTAGAAATTAGGATAAAAGGAAAGAGATAAAATGATAGAATGTGTAGGATATGGGAAAGGGCTCTGGCAACTTTGACTCACACACTAAAATACATCAGCATATTATGTAGGTACTACACAGTGAAAAGGGTTGGTTAGTTTATTATTAGATTTTTATTGTCTCTTCAGATCCATACCATTCAATTCATGTGTTTATTTATGCGCAGTTTTGGAGTTCTTACATAAACCGGTCGTTTGATTTCATCAAATTAATATTAACTCAATATAATATTCCTTATAGAGTGCGATTGGCAATCGCAACCGGAGACAATTTATGTACGCTCTACATAATTTGAATTGTTATTTAGATTTTTCTTAACAGCCATACCATAAATAAATACAAAAAAAGTTTCGCCAACTTACAAAGTGGCCTTATATATCTTAATATATTAAAATCCTCATTAGTCACTATTAAACTACTGAGTTTGAGATTTAAGGCCAACATAAGAACTAAACAATTCAGTCCTGGTAAAAGCTTAAAAATATTTTTTCTCACTGTAGCATGAGATTGCATTATCATTCTTAACTCAGTCACGTCCTTAATAGACAGAAAATCCGTACTAATATTATAAATGTGAAAGTTTGTATGGATGTATTTATGGATGTTTGTAACTCTTTCACGCAAAAACTACTGAACGATGAAATTTTGCATACACGTTGTCTGGGACACCAGAAAGGACATATACAGAAAGATTATCTAAAATTAAGGAAACTAACTCCTGGCTTATATTATTGCTTTTTCAACGCGGACGAAGTCGCGGTCACCAGCTAGTCATCAATAAAAAAAAAACATAAATATACTTTAATCTATTATTACGTAATTACAAGGAATAGAAAGTATAAAAAGGAGTATTAAAAAGACGATTTCTAACACGATTAAGAATTCATGTGTCATTAGGTGTGTTTAAGTGATCGATCTATCTGAGCTTCCGAGATCGTTTTGTCTCATCGGTTACTGGTTTTATTAGTTGTGTAACCGATTTTCATATAACTTATATTACATAATATTTGTCATTTATATCTACATTAAATTATAAATGCGAAAGCATAAAATTATAACTGCCTTACACTTTCACAGCTAACCAGTGCACCAATGACTTAACTTTGCTACGTATGTTACACAATAATAGCTTCTTCTTACAGCTTAAACGTTCTTGTAGTTTTAAAATATGGCTCTTTTTAGAAAAAAATGTATAACAGCTTTTTATGTTTCTAACAGAAATGCAATGGAATAGTTTTTAATTATAATATAAAAGACAGGATTGCACGGGTGCATGTTCGTACCTCAAGAAACTATATACTAGCGAGCCGCCCCGGATTTTTTCTGCATACCATCCTTTTTTATATTAACCCTTTTTTGAGTAGTAAAAACCGCATTAAAATCTGACAAAAGAAGACCTAGGCGTACATACAGAGGGTTAAACCGCTGAAACCGGCTTTGTTTTATACAATGTAATGAGAAAAAAGATACACTTACCAAAATATAAAATTTCAAAACTAAAATTACTGTGAAAAAACTTAATAATACAAAAATATTGTAAACGACGTAAAACATACGTCAACAACAAACGCAGACTGAAATGAAAATCATCCAGAGTATCCTCTATCTGGAACTACTGTTGAAGGACAGTCTCCTTCGTGTTCTAGTTGTTCACCTCGTTTACATTTGCTAAAAACTTTTCGATTTGAAACTCATCGCACGGGAATAAGGTTGAAATTGCAATGTAACAACCCACGTGGAGAATGAAGAGCTACTGAATGTTCCGCAACGATGCATGAACCATGAAAACGTAGCTACTAACGGACGAATGGTACTCGCAAGATAGACGTCTAGAAAGGTCGTTAAGGACCTCTAGAGATATACAGAACTTTTCCTTTTTAGTCTTTTAACTAATGGTTTGGTGGAACTGAAATGCATTCCATTTTGAAATGAGTTCACTTTTCATGGATAACTTTTCAACTTTGAAAACTTTTGTTAAAGAAAACAAAGGAAATAGTAGATAATGGTAGAAAAGGTTTCTCACAATAATCTATGCCTCCAAAAAATTACACACAGATATGGCTAATAACATATTCTAATACATTATTAAATGCAAGACTTATGTCGTTTAGGTATTAGGTACTAAACTAATAAACAAGAAAATTGTTATTTTATAAGTTGCAACTAAATTTTTTTCAATATTTAGTATTTCAATAGGTAATAAATATTTCAATACTTATAATTTAAAGTTAGTATAAACTAACTAAAGTATTAAAACTTTATCAACGAGTTTTTGGGTTCATACTTGATAAACGGGGTCAAATGGCAGCAAAGTATGTTAGAATTTGACAATGAAAAGTCTGTTCAAGCAAAAGTAATTTAAAACCCATCAACAGTAAAAGGG
Source organism: Synanthedon tipuliformis (assembly GCA_947623395.1). NCBI lineage: Eukaryota > Metazoa > Arthropoda > Insecta > Lepidoptera > Sesiidae > Synanthedon > Synanthedon tipuliformis. Next base: position 5,483,410 of record OX392417.1, on the reverse strand, counting down.
TATAACATTGTATGCGGGCAAAGCGCATACATATAGAGGAGTGGTGTGTTGCTGGCATGTTTTTAAAAACGTTTCGGTTCATATTAAATGAAAATCTGTTTTAAAAACAGTTTTAAATATACTCTTTTAATGAAGCATCACTATGTGACATCAATGGACTTTTCATAAAGACAACCCATCCCAAAATTAATTACGTAATTAAGTATTTATTAAATTTAATATAAAATATTTAATACTCCTGTAATAGCTTTGAAATGTTGAAATAGCTTGAAACTCAGCAGAGCAATCAATCTAATTGAGGCAGCTCTAAATTATCATGTCAGTGCAACTTAGAATTTGTATCCTTGCATGAATTTGTAATATCCCTTCAATTCTCTGCTTTTCATTGTTTAAACGGGTCATAGGATGGTGCTTTAAGATTATTACTCAACAACAGTTGTACTGACAAAAATATCAGATAAGGTTGTCTTTGAAGATAAAATGGGAATTTCTTTTATGACTAAATGCGTCACCAGAGGCTACGAATATACGAAGGTAACAACGTCAATGTTGCCAAAAACAAAAACACTGAGAAGAGGTGTATTTTTACTTTTATTTGCCTAATTTTTGGGAAATCGTACTATTTTATTGCCTCTTATTTTGTTGACAGATCATAATAATTCATGTTTTCAATCATCTAAGCTTAATTTAAATTACAAATTTTAACGATTCTCCACCTCAAAGAGATTATTTTATTAAACCGTTTTTTGTTCGTCTCAAGCAAAGAGGTCGGCGTGTCTTGGCATAAACAAGGTCCACGATCTCGCCCTATGCTAATATTGACCCAGGCTGGATGAATGATTGTGTTCAACGAAATTTTGTTACAAAAAACCACGACTTTCACCAAAAGACGTGCAGGACACTTTCCTTTTAAGTGGGTGTCATCGGTCCATTGTGAATAGCGAAAGCAGAATAAAAACAAAAGAATATTAGTTGATTGTTATTACAAAATATAATGTCTACAAAAGAAAGGAATAACTATGTACATCTTACAATAAAAATGTTTGTAGAGACGTGATGGTTAATCAGATCGACGTAATGTAGAGGGCGGGACCTGTCAATAATATTAATGTCAATAATCAAAAACACTGTTTATGTATTAAACTAGGTATTAATTAGTCTACCAGCCTATTACAAAGAATTACCTTTTGCCCGCGATTTCCTCCTGGCTGGTTTCCGCGACTTCATTCGCGTTTAAAAATAAAAAATTAGCACCTGAGAAAATATAATATCACAAAATTTCTCAAGAAAAAATATAATATTGATGGGATAGAATTTTTTATGTATACACCGCTTATTTTAAATAAACTTTAAAAAATTATCGTCTTTATTGTCAACAAGTCGATGACCATTCCTACCATGTCCCACAATTGGCAAAAGTGGTTGTTAAACTTTGCTAATAGAAACCACATACCGTGACACTGATTGAGGACATCGCTCAAGGTACAGTTAGTTACGTCACTTCAGTCTGCTAAGATGAATTTCTCGGAGATTTTCTATAAGTATTTTTATAGCCTATACCCAAAACTGCAGCTAAATTCATGTTGACGCAAGACTTTATATACTTAACGCCTACACTCTAATGATTACTTATATTATTTACTATTAAGGCAAATACAACTGATGTAGAACATAATGATGCTAATACAACGAAACATCTAATCAATAAAGTTTGCACTTTAGGGCGTTTTTTCTTGAAGAATTCGAAAGAAATTCTTTGAAAATTTTAATAAATTATACGTATAAATAAATAACACATTCTTAGTAACAACTTAGTAACATCTTAGAAACAAGTTTGTTATATCCACTAGGATAACGGATAAGAAGTCAAAAATAAAGCTTTTCTGCTAAGTCTGCTAATAACTTAAGTCCTCGCCTTAAGTGAAAATTTGCAAGAATTAATGCATTGCAGCGGCGTGAAGAATTTTAGCTTGCCAATCATGCCACTGACCTTGTAAGAATTTATAAATTTTTAATTTTTTTACTCTTCAGATCCAATCAAAGATTTCTTTTCCTGGAATCTATTGTCTAAAATTATGTTTCGCATTAGTATCATAAAATATTGAATAATCGATATTTTAAAATAAATGATGCTTTAAGTATTTAAAAAAATCATTAGCAGTGAAAGTATACCGTAACAAAATTCGTGACTGCATCCGATCATTCATATCTTGAACAGCACTAACGTTTGAGCTAATGTGTATTAATTAAGCAAGATTCACGATATCGCTAGAAAGTCGTATGGGTAACTTTTTATCGCACATGTCTATGCCTAACTTGAACATACACCTGTTTCCCTTTATGCTTACATACGTGTTGCGAAGCTCTCTCCGTTTTAACGACTTTCCAAGAAACACCACTAGACAAATATCGACCGACACCACGAGCATATCGCAACAAATCGCAAAGACGTTATGACAGCCGTTAAAAAATTAATGAGTATATTCACGTATAACGAGTATATCGTAATGGACACTTTAATCCCATGTTACAATAGATACAGAAATAAATCCATCCAACAATGACGGTCTTACTACAAAAACATTAAACACACTTTAATCAGGCTTAAAACACGTGTTAAAAAAAAACTTTACTACAAAAGAGTGTCTAGGCATTGTTTAGGGTTTAACAATGCTTGAGCATTATTTAAATTTAACCACCGCCATATGCTAGTTTAACGAGTGTCTATCTAGTTAACGGCCTCTCTTCCTCTGACGTATTGTGTCAAATTTCGTTTTGCATATACTTAATAGTTAATATTAAAGATTTCTTTTGATTTTATAAATGAGTATGGATATTTTAAATTTAATTGACATGGAGGATATGGATTACATGGATAATTTTTGAGATAGAATACATCGTGAGAGAATTAATCCATTCGAATATATAACTTTGGTAACAAGATTATTTATTAAATAAAGGATGATCTACCATGTGATGCTAGAGGTGGATACTCAAATAAACAATTTTAACAAATCAAACTTTACATTTGACCACATTTGACAATTACGTCAGTGTTAGTTACGTTCCATTATGCTCAATATTTTTTGGTATTACAAAATTTTATAAATAATCTAACGTATTTGTTGTAATTTATTACTTATTCCAATCTTATAATTTGCTGATATCATTAATATAGTCCGTAATAATAGCTTGTGAAAACCAAAATTCATCATTATACGCCTATCAGATCTGCGTAAAATGAAAACGACATGAATGCAGAGCGAGTGACTGAATGAATGTTTGCCAAGGTTACCATAATTCAATAACATTCACATACTTTAACACTGTCTACCGAAACAAGCGCTAAATAAGGTTTTGTGGTAGGGACATTTTAAACGCTCGCTGACCAATGCTTAAATGCTTAATGCTTGTCTAACTAAGCATGTGTTTGAACAGTGCTTACTGAATCTTTTGTAGTAAGACCGTGAATCTTTAAATCAATTAAGTGTCGTCTTACTACAGACTATGTCACGGACGATGGTCTGCGAAGTCCGTGACATTCTTTGCTATTGTTTAATTAAAAAAATCAAAGTGCTGAAACCGTAATTATTTATTAGTAGGTACATTAAAGTACTTACTCTACTTGTTATAATTAAGTAGGTACTTGGAATGAATACGCAACAAAAATAGAGAAATTTTATCTTTTTTTTATAAATAAATATTATAAACATTGCAATCAATAAAGTAAAATATAAAAATAGTGTAGTAAAAAAATATGTTAGTTAGGTATACTTAAAAAATTTAATATTCCTTTTACATTTCGCTTGATTTGCGGGCGCTCGTGGGGAGTAATTTAGCGTTTAAAATTGTTTAGTCTCTTGTGGTAAAACAAATGACTACATAATTTCACAGACATAGTGTATTTTTGGATTAAGGTGCGTGCTAGAAAACATTCTGTTCAGATATTTTACAACTTAGTTCAAAATTTCACTCTCTTTTGAATAAATAACACGTTTATTTAAAACTTGTATTTCTGTATTATTATTGTATTATAAACTGCTAAGGTAAGTATAATAATTTTTTAAAAAAATTTTTATAATAACCTATCGTCGGCTCACTTTCTTGTGTGCTTTATATATTACTGTTGAGGTATTATTAACCTATAACTCAGCCTTGGCACTCGTGTGCTACTCTAATAATAATACGAGTATGAAAACATAAGGCAAGTAGCCAAACGGAGTCTTCTTTCTGTCAACAAGGTATCACTGTTGCAAATATAATGACCAAAAAATCTTCGACTATACGTCAAATTAATTATAACGTGGGATAACCTATAAATTAAATAAAAAGAAAGCATGACACGTCATTATATAACCGATCCATATGCTTCATGTGTCCACAGTTGGAAATGTAGGGCATTCAATTCTGCGCCACCTGACTGGATCGTCTGACCTCAGAATCTAGGTATCTACTACTAGTTATTAGAACCACTACTAGCTCTAGATGCTTGTCTTGTGACCATCCACCACTTACTTTGGTTCTCTGAATATCAGACCATAAAAGTACTTCAGAGAAAAGGCCTGCTACAGCTTGTTAAGTAATTTAAATTTTTAGAGGCGATGTTTAGACGCGATGTGTGGCATTAAAATAAGATAACTAATTTTGATTCTAAATTGAAAAGTATTGATATTGAATGTAGATCGTCAAATAAAGTCTATTTTTAACATATTATTGAATGACCCTGTTGTTGCAAAACTGCAGCCAATAACTTCTAGGATAGGAAGCGTGGCCATGACAATTCACTATACCTACTATAAATTTCTAACCGAGAGGCATGTGGCCAACAGTACTACAGATAATTTATGGCTATATAAATAACTGGATGCAATTTTTATCTGCAAATTATATACACAAACCTTTCTCGTTTATCGATTAAGATTGAGCATGCAAAAAATGCAAAAAAAAAACAATCTCCATTTTCATTTGGATAAAAATTGGAAAAGCAAACTGCAGAAAATAATAACTTGTAACTGTCTTGAAAAATTAATACAGTAGAAATATACGCTAAAAGAAACTCTAGAAAGTTACAAAATGTCGCTGAAGTAATGTAGGCTGATGCTTTAAAAACGCAATATGGCCCTAGAATGACAACTACCTACTTTCTCAACGGACACTTTACTATTGGTTACGCTTGCATGAATGAAGGCGGGTTGTTACAAACAATATTACCACTATATGTTAAAAGCCATTCGCCGTTTCTGAAGACTATGACACCATAAGAAATTATATGCGCTAAGACCATAAGAAAAATCCATAGTTACTAGATGCCTTTCAAAATCTACAATCACTTATTCTATCGAAAAGTGGAAGTACATTAGACAATTAGAAATTATTTTCCGATAGAATTAGCAGAATAGAAGCAGATAGAATTAATTTTGAATGGACTTCATACTTTCAAAATGCTATTTATTTAATTATGTAACATAAACGTTTCATCCTAATAGAAAAAAGACGATGTTTTCTTTGTAGAAGTTAAAGAAATACTGGGATACTTAAATAATATTAGGTAATTATAAATAATTTACAAATAGATAATTTTGTTATTTATTTTAACATTTAACATAATATAAATAAATCAGTCAAAGTTAATACCTGCAGCATGCAAATAAAAATAACATTTGTGTTCAACGAGTAAGAGGAAAAATATTAATCCTAATAAGTAACATGACAGTTTCTTGACAGCAATGGCAGCACTGTCATAGCAAATCCTGACACATGAACATGTAGTAAGTGAACAAATTGTGTTACGTAATAATCGCAACTTCCGGTAAGACGCCATAAAACTTTCACTTAGATCTATCTATTCGGTAGCAGGAAACATTAAAATTTGCTTCAAATGATTCTGTATATTCAGTGCGTAATAGTTGATAAGGAATACAGGTGATCCTCGATTGAGCAATACAAGTAAAATGTCAAAATTACTGACTTAATAAATGTATATATAAAGTATACAAAGTACTTAATAACAAATAATTCATTTTTTAAATTTTTGTCTGTCTTTGATCCATCTAATCTCCGAAACGGCTCGACCGATTTTGATGAGCCTTTACTAGCAGATAGCTGATGTTATAACGAGCAACTTAGGCCACTGTTATTGTAGAAAAATAAAAATGAAATTATTATAAGCGGTGTCCACGTCCAGTTGGTACAGCGTATACCCCACACTCATGCCGCCGCAGCTAAGTGTGGCCCGGTTTAGCTAGTATTAAAATAAATAAATACAAATATATTAAAATACTAATGTAATTAATCCGTCAGAGACGGTGATGAAACCAAACCACAGAACCGATTTTAAACCTTGAAGGACATGGGCTATACTTTTAACTTGTTAACTTTTATTTTTGATAGTATAGTTAGTTTCTCTCGTGAAGTGAGCAATATGTCAACATTTTATATGTCATCGTAGGTCTACCTGTATTCTGTGTCTGTGACAACATACCACGTACCATTGCGTTAGAAATAAAGTAATTTTTGAGATTAAGTACAAGTTTACGATACAGCGGACGTGAATAAAATGGAGTAGAAATAATCTTAGAACGTTGAGTGTTACTATTATCTTATCTCTTTATGGTAATAAATCAGCTGATGTCCTGATAGCAGGACAAGCGCCGTAACAGCACGCGATGTAAAATGCGCTGACACCATTTCCACGACTATGATGATTAAAAAAACTCAGGACATGATTTCGAAATGACCCAGTTTACTGCTAATTAAAGTCTTTTTTATAACGCTACTAAAGATTTAACGGCTTTCTGCTGCTGATTGTGAATTATAAAATTTCTTTGCTTTTTTTCTTAATTCGCTGGGAAATTGAGAAAGAATGAATTGGCGAACTGGTGGACTGAAAACCCAACGGACAGGGAGGAGAAACCTTGCCCTCCCAGACCAGAGTCAACTTTCATTCTACAGTTTTGATATTATTTTCTATTTTTGCTTTATTTAATTTTTTCGACTATTGCTTTTATCGTAATTTTTCGATTTTCTTTTTCAAAATTTCCAATGTGCAAATCATGTTTAAAGGTGCATGTTTTAAGGTGATTTATATTATAAGTGTAGGTTTTCATATCAACAAAGTAAATACCATATAATTCAGATTATTTGTAAGTACCTACTCGTGTCTAGATTGCAGTATAAACTATGGAATGTTTTTTGTAAATATTTTCTCATAACAGATAAAAACAGGAATATTAGGTTAGTTAGAGCATTAAGACATGAGAGCAGTCTTAAAGTTTGTTTAAAATTAAGAACTCAGAGTATTAAAATTTGTTTGCTATGAAGTAGTTAAGTCTCACGTGTCTGATCAAAATAAAGGCTAAATAAGTTCTCGACAAGAAATTCTATTTTAAGGCAACTAGACAAAAATAGTTATTTAATAAATGGGCGGTAACTTTAAGAGGTGGCAACCATAGACGAACACTAATACATTTTTAATACAAGGACAACGAAGCTAATATTTAGTTCTCACACAAACACAATCGAGTAAAACTGACCAAAAAATTAGGACATGTAATTGTATGTTTTGGTTGAAATACCATTAGAATATTTTACAATACAAACTCATGACGGTAAGGTCGCAAGTGTGGTCACCGTACCAATCGTTTTCGGAAGTTGTCATTTTAGGAAGTTGTCGTTGTCACCCTGAGGGAAAGTTAGGACTAGACAGGCTGTGGAAAATAGAGAGAAGCGAATAACTGAGGCGGTTAACAAACAAAATATTAAAATAATAAAGTACATCCAGCTTTTAAAAAGATCCAATTTAGAACAATTTAATTAAATGCAAATTAGCTTTCTATAGGTACCTACATATTTGTATGCATTTTTTTGGAAAAAAATGCTAACTAAATATATTAAAACATTCAAAATCCAAGATCCAAGAGTAGTAAAAAGGGGCAATTGCCATTTGTAACTTGTGAAACCTCAGTCAGTAAAAAAAGATTATTGCGATCACATAGCTAGTAACAATTAAGTCAAGGTGTCGTGGTACTGAAGCTATTTGTCTCTCCAGCGAACTTGATGCTAGCAGAGAATATATTATTTCGATATGTCTTTCACATTCGTGTCGTAATAAATCCGTCAAATAATTGCAAATATCTATACATAATGAAAACATCAAATGACGTAACGTTCTCGTCAACTCTTCACACATAGCATTAAATAGTTTTCATTAGTTAGTTGCCATTGTGAATTATGTATTTATGTAAATACCTCACTTCCTGTCTGCGCTTCAAGCGGTTTAAATACCATCAGTTGACATCTGAATGAATACTCAACTGTTAAAAGCTATTCAATTAAATGATCGTTCACACTTAATCAACTTTCTCTTAAGAAATTTTCAATACTATGATTTAATATTTAATTTTAATATTACAATTTATTATTAATACATTATAGTTATTCTTACGTTACAAAAAAAATAATAACTCATTAATTGTAAACCTGTCTTGAAGAATAATATATTCGACCACGCAGCTCTGAATGAGACTTTGATAAAGCTTTAAAAAGATGATTACGGAAATTTATCTTACTTATTATGGCTTCATATATTATTTATGTAGATATTAAGATTAATAAATAAAATAAATAAAATAAAAAATAAAAAAGCCTTTATTTGACCAAGCTACAAGCTACATGTTCATTTTTAGTTACTAGACTAATTACTAATTGCTAGGTAAACTTAAAATTATCAAAATACTTAATACTAAATTGTTTAATTCTAATAGTAATCTTAATTAAAGTGCGTTAAGCTAGGTCCCCAGGTTGGGTAAAGGCCTCCTCCAAAGTGTAGGTACGTTGCTATATGTATTTGTTGGATTTTGTTTTTGTTTTTGTTCTAAGTAGTTCTTGTTTTTGTTCTTGTTTTTTGTTACTGCTGTGTTTAGCTTTGGAGGGTTATGGTCGTACTCTTCCACGGTGACCAGCCGGGTTGGAAGATTATATAAGTTTCTTGTTTTTATTTATGTGTTATTTATGTGTTAGTTTTCTTTATGTTGGAGGAGGAGGCAATTAATTGCTATGCTTGTTTGTTCTGAATATTATTCTTATTTGATGTATTTTTGACTACATAGTTTAGTAATCCCTGTTTTACTACTCCCTCCGAAAAGCTGCTAGATCTCATGACCGATTCACCTTTATGTTGTATTTTATTCTTTTTACTTAATTGGGAATTTTTCTCTGTATTGGTTGCAGTGTCATTTTCGGGTGAAGAAGGCAATTTTCGTTTAGTGTAGTTTTTCGATATTATTAATTTGTCGTATATAATTTTAGCTAAATTTCCCTTTTCTCTTTCCAATTGTAATTGTTCTTGTAGTATCTTTCTCTTCTCCAGTACATATTTTGGATAGTCTTCTTTAATGTAATAATTTGTGTCTTTTAACGCTCTTTTTTGTTTCATAATTTTGATTTTTGTGCCTAGGTTTGAGAAAGTCACTACTATTGGTCGTAAACTTTTTTCTTTCTTCCCAATTCTTTTTATTTCTTGAATGTCGCTGTAGTTTAATTTTAAAGTTAGATATTGTTCCGCCCAGACAATAAAGTTTCTTTCTAAGCTTGCATACGACTTTTCATTCTCCTCTATTCCAAATAATACCAAATTGTTTTTTCTTGCCTGTCTTTCTAAAATATGTAGCCTTTTTTCTTGGTTTTCCACTTTCTCTTTCAGGTTTTCATAATTTTTTTCTAAAGCTAGGAACTTTTCTTCAAACATCCTGTTAATATTTTGTGTGACTTGCTCTGTAACATTCTTTCCTGTTTCCCGGATTTCCTGTCTTTGATTGTCCAAGTCATTTTTTATTGATTTAAGCGCGTTCAAAATTTCATCCATAATTTTCAGTTGGTCTTATTTGTGCACGTTTCTTATTTTGTATACGAAGCGCCCTCTTGTGGTTGTTAGCCAGATCTTTGCAGTGTCTGACGATGTAGTTCAGATGCGGGCCGAGAGATGGCGCTTTGTCTAGTTTGGTTCAAATTCCATAAATTAATTTTTCGAGGGAATTTAGGTTATGTCGGTTTTGAATGCTTTAAGAAGTAAAACACATAACTGCTTAAATGCGTAATATACTCGCTTGGGTTCACTTTACCGTTAATTTCAGTTCTTGTAGATAAAACACTGAGAAAAAAGTGATTATTTATGAAATTTATGAAATGTAATGTCACTTATATTTTGATTGCTTTCTACCACTTTTTGCTAATTTTTCACTTAAATTTTACACTTTTAGGATGCTTTTTGACCAACTGTATGTTTTATTACCAACTGTGTCCCTTGAGACAATGGAAAAATGTTTATTAATTAAATTTATACACAGAGCCGATGTCAACACTCTCAAGCTACCCCCCTCTCCCATTAAGATTAATATATCACCTAAAATTTTGAGTCTATAAAGTTTTAAAGTTTCCTAACTATGTACACGAAAAAAATTCCCGTATTTTTAAGCGACGAATCTAGATAACTAGAGCAGCGAACTTGCTTGCAATTATTTCGATGAGATAGAGTAATATGTGTGTGTATGTAAAATATAATGTATGACTGTGTAAAGAACCATAAATGTATAATATAAAAAATGTCTACATCATAAAATGTCATTACTTTAAATTTGCCATTAGGTCTAAGAATAGAAAATGTCTCAACTCATATTGGTCTAGCGCCCCCGCTGCGTCTCACGCCAGATTTAACACTTGGCAGCAGCAGCAGTATACGTAAACAGTTGTGTACAACCAAATACACACTTTGCGCCTGCAATCGGATATGAATTCGTGTAGGAACAGTCGACGGTCACGCAATGAAAATTTTTGTCACGTTCACACCCTACTTCGTAATGTAACTTTCTGTTTTAAGCAAGTTATAAATTTTTAAGTTCATTTTATTTTCCTTAATTGAACACAAAACACTAAAAGCAACACTAGTCGCTACCGTTAGGTGGTTTAGAAGAATTATGTAGGAGAATGTGAAGAAAAGAAAACAGTTGCCTACAAAAACTGTTCAGTACGTTTTCTCATTAGTTTAATAGTTTGTGAACCGATTTTTTTTAGTAGTCATTGAAGATATTTTGCGTTTAAAAAAATATGGATTTTTTTATTCAACAGCTTGAAATTATTATAACGAATTTTCGACCATTAGCCGCACAGTAGTCTATAAATGTTTTTTTATATAGGTACATAAACTCTCATATTTTTGTGCTAAGTATTCACCTAACGTAAACTTCGTTGGTATTTTTTCAACACCGTGTCTGTTTTGTTTCTGCATTACTCCTAGTAAAATTCATTCATGTTTTAGCAGCAAGTAATTGTTTTCATGTTCGGTAGAAAGTGCTTTAATAAACAGTGTATGCATCTTCACTGTAAATTATTGTTTTCAACACTGTTTAACAAAGTGACTTTTACGCTAATGTCATTAGGGCATAGTTTTCATTAGAACACAGAACCTTGATGAAAATAATAAATTGGAAACAAACAAGTAAATGGAATATAGTTACTTTAAATTAGAAACTATTTGTCTGTAATGTAAATAGATACCAAACTTTTTTATCGATACTCCTCTATGGTTCTGCAAAAAAATAATTTCTGCATTCTGCAGAACAGAAGTCACTTTTCGTAACAACTTTCTAAAAAAAAGCTTTTAACATAGATTCATTATATAAATAAAAATATTAAGATAAATTCGTATGTGCCTGCATGTGGCCGATAGGTTATTGCCATTACAAACTAGCTTAGAATGTCGCCTGGCCGGACCAGACTCCGAAGCAACTCCGAAGTAAAATTGCAAGGAAAATCTTGGCACAACTCCAACAATCTTACTTAACGAATGTGAAATTTATGCTAAGTAGAAAAGCTTATATTATTCATGACTAGATACGTGTGTATCCAAAGTCTAAAATTGAAATTTAATAAAGTTATCTATAATTTGTATATGGGATTGTAATACCGCGTGGTTACAATACAACGTCAGTGCGTCACCGCTTAGATATTTTAATGACTAAGGGGTGAGGGGATTAAATTAATTCCGCTGGCACGCAAGCCCATAGGACCCTCACCGCCCCCGCATTTAAACCGTGTAATAAGATGAGTATCTCGACTCAACTACGTTAAAAGCATGGAAGTAGGTACTTACTTTGGCAAGTTTAGCTGCTTTTAAACGGTCAGTTCGCAATCTGTTTTCATCAGATTTATTGAATTGTAACTAAATGTAATCACTATTATAAAAAAAGCTAATAACTATTATTAGTATTATAACTATAACTAATATTATCATAGGTATTATTAAGTAAAGAACTACTTAGATTATTTCCAATAAGTAGGTATACTTACTATGGAGTATGGACTTCTTCAAAAACACGACAAGAAGAAAGTAAAAAAAAATCTATAAAATCATATCTTCAGTCCCATAAGAAACGTTACGCATTAATAAGTGTACGCTATTCATTTTATTTATTACTAGCGACTTGCTCCCGGCTTCGCTAGAACTCTTGTTAATATATATAAAATTTCCGTGAAAATTCTTACTGATGGTGAAAACCGCATCAAAATACATTGCGTGTTTTCAAACAGACGCCGAAAAAATTAAATTGTACTAACTATGTAGATGAAGATTTAAACACGTCTATAAGATATTTATATTATAGTTATATCTATTTCTCCAAACATATTAAGTATCTATTCCAGAAAATACTAATCTCTTGGCAAGTATCAAAGTTCTTGTCAGAGATTAATATCCGTTCCATAAAGAGAATGATAATAAGCTTTCATACGTTCTCGAGCTTAGAATGCCAAGAAGCCTACTCGTAGCTTGGCCATGGTAAGCCTTCACAGGACACTGTAGTGCTATAGAATTAGGAAAACTCTTCATAACTAGTGCTGATGCTATAATAATTGTGATATTTATTTTAGATTGTCGTTTGACACAATTTATTGTTAAATTTTGTCTTTATACATATTAATAAGAACATTAAAAAATAAAAACATTATTTAAAAGTTGAAGTCAATAAAAGTCACAAATAAATATTTTCCTCGTCGCCTTTTTGGTCTTTGAATTCATGCCTATCTTATAATTAATGTTTAATTGGTTATTCGATCAAAGTTGGTACCTATGTATGCGTAACATAAAAATGTAGATGCTGAAAACAAAATCAAGTTGGTCCGTAATTACTATATGTACCTACTTTTCTCCCTTTTCCAGTATATTGACATAGACATCGAGGGGTCGCACTTCTCCCCTAGCAGAACGGAATTCGTGGAAAAGCGAAAACTCGAGCCAAATAAATTTCAATCCCCTCACCTTGCAAAGTAGCAAAAGTTTTGTAAGTTTTTTCTTGGAAATTGTACAATATAACGATGCAATAGTACCTACAAAGCAAATCAAAATAACTTGAAAAATGCCGACATTTTTTATGAGTTTGAGTAGTTAGTTATGTTTAGGATTTTAAACTCTGGTGGATAGAACTATTGCGAACTATAGAACTACAAGCGATCTATTAGAACTATTGCGAAGTACATAATGTATTATGAAAATTTTATGGACATTGCAATACAATCTGATATCCAGTGTAAATAAATATTCTATCGTATTGGTGTGTCAATAAACTTTTGAACAAAAATAATAAAAAAATCCTTAATTCAAACGATAACTATATAATTCCCAATAAACTTTAAGATGACTATATTTAACATTTAATTTACTTAGCAAAAGTAAAACTCAAAAACGTATGGAACATTTATCTCATAGCAAATTTCTTTTTCCGGGAAACCCGTAATGTGATGACTCATAGTTCAGGCGTAAAGGGTAGGCCGTGTAGGTTACGGAAGGAGGTAGGGGGTCGACTCTGATTTCGGTTATTTATATACATATGGAAGCAATAGCATAATTTTAGTTATTTCGAAGAAATTTATAAGATATAAACGAAATATGCTAGTACATATTTCCAGACAGACTAACTATGCCATATCATGTGATTTTGCAGCTGTTCTGCATAACAAAAATAATTGAGGTAGGTAGGATATAACATCTGCGAGGCAGTCAAAATCACTAACGGAAATAGTTTAGGTAATTTTAGGTTTGCTGTTAGCTGCAAACCTAAAATTTTAGCTAATCAAAATGGTTTTAATAATAAAATTAATTTTAACCATAATAAAAAATATTAAATTAACCATAACAAAAAATTAAAAAAAAATGATTTCCATTTTTAAATTAAATGTAATAAGAGCATCGAAAGCGTCAGACGATGTCTTAAAGTCTAGTCGTTGTCTGCTCCTGGAACTAAAATAACTCTCATAGCGTTGTTATTCCTATGTATTTCTAGGTACTGTCAGAATCTCAAAGAAAACACGCGTTACACAACTAATAAAACACGGACAACATAGAATTACTTTCCCTTATTCTTCACGCTCGCGTCAACATCAATCTTGCACGCAATCTTCATAGGTAAGTTTCGTGTGTTTTCACAAGCATCAATGTACCTATTAATTGTTTCAAATACAAGCTACAGCTTACAAAGAGACAATTGTCATACAATATGTGATGGTCAGACAATATTCACACATATTACCTATACTAAATATTCTTTTATGTTCTAATCTCCGCATTCTCCGATTTTTTTTTGGATTGAGCACAAATTATTGTTAGTAATTCCGTAAGTATGTAGTTACTTATGTCAGATTTTAGTGAATATTTTTTATTGTTTACAGTAGGTATGTATGTATGTACTTCAAAAAACGTATATTGCAAGCCTTACTTTTAACTTTAATTAATACAATTTCAGTATAATTTTATTTATAATATCGATAATATCTCCTTTTTATGTAAGTGGATGACTACGATATTCGCCTTAATTCCAAAAGTGTTCAAAAAAAATCTCCCCTGGTTGCTATATCAGTAAAATACTTTTCTTACGGCACGATTTAAGTACTTTTTTTACACACAGGGAGAAATCGAACGGTTACGATTCTAAGGAAGGATATACGTACTTAACGCACTTAGGTATATCTACGAATAGGAGCGATCGATTTCGTGAGGAAGCCTCCTCCCCTAGCCGGAGTGCTAGTCAAGGGTAGCAAACGACTTTAACAGACGGACAGTGAACTTTTATCACACACCTCTATTAATAGCAGTCGTCAATTATCTTTAAGATTTAATTAAACTAATGTAGATACGTGTATAATGTACTCGTACGTGACTTTATTCTAGTACCGTAATATTGTAGACGTAGACGTAATATCTATTATATTTTTTATTTAATTTAAACTTGATACAAACAACTAAACATTTAAAATAAATAAATTGAATAGGTAATTTTATTTTATATTAATCATAACAAAAAATATCGTTATAGATATTCATGATAAAATCAAACATTTTGATTAAATGCAAAATTATAATAATTAATTAGTTAGTTAGATAATCTTGTTTAATATTAAAGAACAAACGTAAAAATCATTCTGCAATGATAAATATTGTTATGTTATGATGACTAATATACACTGCAATAAGGTTTATTTCTCGGAAAGAAAGCAACTAGGGTGTACGTAGTACGTTTTATAACGACGTTATTTCAGCTTGACACTTTTATGGAGAAATCTTCTTCTTCTTAGCGTGCCACTTCTCTACGAAGGTTGGCGACCATCATGGTTATTCCGACCTTGGAAGCTGCTGCGCGAAAGATGGAAGCGAGTGCTCAATCCGAACCGTTCTCTTTAATTCTTCTTATGTAGAAATACACAAATAAAATTGTGAATATTCTACAAAAAATGAGAGGTGAGCATAGATGGAACAAGTAAGTGTGGAGGTGAATTTGTTTAATAGCTTTAAATGAGTTGAAACCGCGCCCGACCTCGACTGTCTGAATTGCACCAATCAAGAAACGTCATAGCAATTTAAAAGCATTGCGAAGGTTTCTTTGTGGGTAGAAATTAGATATTTAAAAATCAAATGCGAAATGACCATAATAATAATATCAGGTTTACTGTTAAAAATGTTACAATTTTTTTAAACATCCTTTATTCCCTACATTCCTTTGCGAAAGAGTGAGGATGGATGTGTGGATGTTAATTACTCTTTCACGCAAAAACGCAACGCGGATTAGGATGAAATTTGGCACACAGATAGTTATCTATTATAAAAGTATAGATAGCATAGAGTTGTTTTAGTATTTACATATAATATAAGTACTAATAACCAGTAAAGGTCAGCAAAAAAATATTGGAAAAAAATTACCATTCGGGCGATAATCTGTATAGGTTTTGATCCGCATTTTCTTTTCCCAATGTATCCTTTACGAATGTTCTGTTTTTGGTGTTTACTATTATCGTGGATGCACTCTCATCACTATTCACCGACACAACGTGTAAAAACACTTCACATTTTCGGTCTTCAATCGATATTTTGAACGTCAGAAAGGATACAAGTTACTAAGAAATTTTATTAACAACCACTTTTCACATTGTTTTTGCTCGTGACAAAACTCAAGTAAAGACACTGTGGAAGAACGCGCAAGATTAAATAATTATCATTTTATTGTTGTTTTTTGTAAGTGCGTATTATTTTGATTTGACAGCTGCAAGCAAAACGCTACGTCGCGTCGCCGCTCCCGTTCCAAATTCAAACATTGAAGGATGAGTCGCGCCGCGTGAATGACTCTGGCTCTGTGATAGGGAGGCAAGGGAGCGGGTGCGGTGTCGTGCGGGACTCACTCACACATCGAACGTAATGAATGAAGATAGCTGCAAGCGAAGGGGAATATCAAGGAACGGGACGTAAATAGAACGGGATTAATTGAACTATACAGCGACCAATATGCTTTGATAATAGCTTGAAAAATTATCCCATTTATACAAATTACAATTGTAGGACAATCAGTTATTAAGAAATATAGTTTCTTAATACCTCCTAGTTAAGCGTTGCGTACTTGTGTCTATAATCAATATAATAATTAATAATACGTAATATTTATTTAAATAATACAGGTGTGCTGTTGTGTTTCGATGAGTTAGAAAAGGCATACTAAAGCCCATTTCGTTATACCTTATCCTTAATCCTACTATGGTTGGCAGCGCACTCTATTCAGACCTAACCACCCGGAAGGCTTTATTTGTGTTATATGTAGGTAAACCTATCAAATTTACCCTACTTAAGCCTGTCTCTCGATCTAGTTTAATATTTAAAAAAAAACACTGTACCTATACTACACAAAATAAGTAGGTAAGCACAGTTATTAGAATAAATAAGCTAAGCATTGCAAATTTGTGTGAATTTTTTAACATATTTTTAAAAAAATACAAATTACACTTCACAAAATAAGCCAGCAAATTATATAGGTCTGTGCGTTGTAAAATGCAGCTATTTTACCGCACATGCAGTGACTAATGGTTAAAATTCCAGTGAATAACCAGGCAAACTATTTATTATAATATGTGTTTTGGGTGTGACTCTTAGCCACTGTCAAATCAAGTAATACATAGCACTGAAGAAACTTCAAATAAACATTATTAAGATGAAAGTAGATATTGTAGTAGTATGAAAATAAAACCGACATTGTTAATCGGATCACAACTACACCACCGCCGTATAACCGTCCAACGCGCAAGCGCAACGCGAACAACTGACGTACGCATGCCCGCTAACTTCACACCGCTCAACACCGTCGCGCTTGTATGGCGGCAAAACAAGCAGAGCAAGCAAAAAAAGATAATAAGTTTCCTACATTAATATACAGTACTTACCCAAAAAATAATAATTATTAAATGGGTTAGTAAAACCTTTTGAAGGCCTTTAGCTGTGCGTGATTGGAGAGATTTATTCCTTTGGCATGGCATGTATGTATAATTGAGAAACTTAATATTAATTTAGTTTTCCAATATTTCATATAAACAATGATTATTACATTGGTATATCGCCTTTAGCATTTAAAAAAAAATTAGTAGTTTTTCTTTTGTTAAGAACTTATAAAAATTAAAATTATATTAACATGAAGTTGTTAACTATTTACAAATTCATTTAAAAATTCTCGTAATCATGTTTATAATGTAATATTTGTGATTAAATCATTTAAAAAGTATTTCGCTAATTTCTGCTTGTATCTTTTTATATCCGAACCCAGGACAAGGTACAAATTCATTTGTGATTACAAGACTTCTCGGTACCTACAGATATATTATTGCGATGCTGTTGGCTAGCTAACAACAAGTACTTACATATACTATGTACTTTAGTTAGAAGATAAAAAAATATTTAGTTAATAGAAGTTATTTCAAGTGAATACCTCTATATGAATAAATATCACGATATATTTTTGAATATTATCAGAAAAAAATGATAAATTAGCTTATTTTACATTTATTTACATGCTAATATTTAATCAATCTACAAAATAATATATTGTGTAGGAATTAATGCAAATTTTTCATACAAAGTTTTTTCCTATTATGCCAACTTTAGTGAGTCTATCTCGATTCGTATCCGCATCAATATTCATTACTTATCTTTGACAATAGAAGGTTAGTGATTGCATTTGTATGACTGCCTACCTAACAGTCCACTAGAGACACATTAGGAGTTACTTACACAAAAAAAGAAAGATAATTATGCAAGAGCTATTATTATAAGAGTGTTATAAGAAATTTTATATATCCTTTATAGAGCTTAGAGCCCTATATTAGCGGGATTTGAAACTAAAGAGGCAGTTTGTTGATCAGTTCTATATCATTTTTATAAAATCTTTGTCGTAATACGAAATTAGAATAGCCTCCAGCCAGGCGTCCTATGTTGACAATTTCATAATAATACATCAATTGTAAGTTTTAAATTAATATTGAAGTCACGCACAAGCACACAAAAACAAAAATTAGATGGTACTTACAACTTCCGGCTCAAATTATAACGGTAATCCACGCCAAATCTGTCTTGCTTGTTATACATTTGGATTTTGGATCAAGTGAATGACCTCGAATGCAATACGTATGCAAAGTATGAGTTTTAATGGCAATTTCTTATTCATTCCCCGATGTATTTAACATAACGGAGCCTTTGTTAATAAAAACCCAAACGTAGATTTAGACTGTTTAATTTTATGATAATTTACAATAATGTGTTGCCGCGATGGCCGTTTTGTGAGTGAATAATATAATGTAGCTGTCTCGCTCGACGCCGCGATTGTTAGAAGCGCCTACATGAAGTTAGCCGCAAGATGTGGCGTGAAGCCGCAACATATTCCCGCCTCGTTGAAAGACTGTCTTTCAACACTGAAGGTCATCAGCTGTGGGTAGTGGACACAGCCGAACGAGAGGTCTTCGAACGCAGCCCTTGGTTGTATTTACGTCTGCCACCCTGACGACTCCGTCAGGTCCTGGGAACAGGCGCGCCACTCGTCCGAGCCGCCAGCACAGTGGCGGAGCGTTGTCTTCTTGAAGAAGAACCAAATCACCGATGCTCAATTTGGCGCAGCTGGTCCTCCATTTGGTTCTCTGTTGCAATTCCGAGATATATTCCCTTTGCCACCTTCTCCAAAAATGCTGACGAATTTTCTCAATGCGTGCGTAGCGTTGTAAGGAATTTTCTGAGTAATTCTCCAGTGCAGGCGTCGGCAGCGACGTGAGAGCTCTTCCGATAAGTATGTGCCCTGGAGAGAGGGAAAGTAGGTCGTCAGGAGAGGATGACATGGGGCACAAGGGGCGACTATTAAGTATCGCCTCCACTTGCGCAAATAAAGTTAAAATTTCTTCAAAGGTCACGTGACTGTTCCCTATGACGCGTTTTAGATGATATTTAGCGGCTTTGACACCAGCTTCCCAGATGCCGCCGAAGTGAGGAGCGTAAGTTGGAGTGAAAATAAACTTAATGCCTTCTTGACTTGCAAAATCAGACAGAGGTTCGCAATGTAGTTTCAAAAACTGTGCTAACTCTTTTGCAGTAGCAACGAAATTGCGACCGTTATCGCAAAATATTTCCACCGGCTTGCCCCTTCGCGATACGAATCGCCGCAGTGTCATTATGAATGCGTTTTTAGTTAAGTCACTGACTGCCTCTAAATGTATGCATTTGAAACGTAAACATACAAATAAGCATAAGTAGCATTTGATTAATTTACTGCCGCGTCCTTTACGATTTAAAATGTGAAATGGACCAGCAAAGTCCAAGCCTACCGAGATAAATGGGAAATCGGGATTTATTCTTTGTGCTGGAAGATTGCCCATTTTAGG
The DNA here is from genome assembly GCA_947623395.1 of Synanthedon tipuliformis. NCBI lineage: Eukaryota > Metazoa > Arthropoda > Insecta > Lepidoptera > Sesiidae > Synanthedon > Synanthedon tipuliformis. The sequence goes on along the minus strand of OX392417.1, from coordinate 5,463,190 downwards.
GCACAAAGTTCTACCACGCACATGTCTGCAGCGCACACAGTTATTTACAGTTCGCCGTGCGAGCCGCCTACCGTTAATGGGCCACACAGTTTCTTTAACTAGTGCTAAGAGCAACTGGGGTGCCGCGTGCATGTTTTTTAAATGTTCCTTTAAAAATATAAGTTTTGTTAGGGGATGAGACGCGTGAAGCAAAATAGGGTGCTTCTTTTCGTAACAATATATAGAAGCGTCGATTCTGCCACCAACTCTGATAATATTCTGGTCAATAAATGGAGAAAGTGCTAATATCTTACACTTGGGACTTAAAGTTTTATTTTTTATAAGTGTAACGTATTCATTAGCAAATGACTGCCTTTGAGAAATTATACACAACGCATTGAATGAGTCCATTAGCTCGTCTACAGTTAAATGCGCTTCTAAACGTTTATTTTTAGGATTTTTGCAATTAAAAATAAATCTTTTTACGTAAGCAAGCGATCTTTGGACTCTGTCAAGGGATGCATATTTATCAAAATCTATAAATAAATCAGAAGTAACAGTCGTTATGTTACATTTAATTTCAGGCAATTCGACTGCCTTATTTTGACACAGGATTGGCCAATTGGTTTCATTCTCAAGTAAAAATGTAGGTCCTGACCACCATAGCTCCATTAACTGAAGACGCCCAGCATCTACTCCGCGAGAGATCAGATCTGCCGGGTTGGCAGCAGTTGGTACGTAACGCCAATATGCCTTATTTGAATTTTCCAAGATTTCGTTTATTCGATTTGCGACGAATAATTTTAATTTAGAAGTATCGGTGTTTATCCAGCCTAATACTATGCTCGAGTCGCACCAGTAGACCACGCGGTCTGGTTTACTCCGCAGAGCATCTAGGACAGCCTTACCAAGCCTAGACGGGGCTGTGCTGACGATGCACCACCTTCCGGTCACCGACGAGGTCCAGACAAGGTTTACTCTGCTCCAGTATGTCCAGGGATCCAGTCTTCAACCTTTTACAGCATACGCGCCATGTGTTGAAGTCGTGACTCGTTCTTGATGTTTTCGTATTTTCGTATATTTTCGTGGATTTTTGATGATTTTTCGTAAATTTTGTAGTAATTCCCCTCATGGGCCACCAATTTATGTATTTAACATAACGGAGCCTTTGTTAATAAAAACCCAAACGTAGATTTAGACTGTTTAATTTTATGATAATTTACAATAATGTGTTGCCGCGATGGCCGTTTTGTGAGTGAATAATATAATGTAGCTGTCTCGCTCGACGCCGCGATTGTTAGAAGCGCCTACATGAAGTTAGCCGCAAGATGTGGCGTGAAGCCGCAACACCCGATAATTCTCTAATAATTCCAAAAAAAATTAAAAATCTTACCAAAAATAATTCGAATTTTTATTTTTTTCCAAAAATAAATAAATATTCAATAAGAATAAAAAGAGTCTCGTTTATTTTGATATCATTTGATACGATAATTTAATTTCATTCATTGATCTTTACCTAAATACAATAAAGCCCCTTGGGCAACCCGGGTTCGATTCCCCGCTAGGTCAACTATGAATTTTTCGAGTCCACTAGTAATTAGTAGCAGACAATGTAATGATATAATTTGGTTGTCTAATTTTTGTCTATATTTGTATTAGTATTACAAAGAGAGTGCACAAATATTGTAAATGGTTTTTTATTTTATTTTTCATTAGGTAGTGGCGCCATCTGTGGTTTAAATAGTTACAATTGTATTTTAACTCGGCCGTCCACCGCAATAAGAGTACCTACGTTAAACTAATTTCTGTTAGATGTCGCTCAATACGATATATAGATACATATATTGTTTTATTTTTATTGGAATTGTTATGCATCGATGACTTTTGCAACTTAATACAGAAAATGCAAATTAATATTGTTTTGTTAATAATCGTTATATAACAAACATATTTTTATCTAAGTTGTAACATTAAACACTAGCTAGGTATTATCTAGAACTTTTGGGACCTAGATTACCTAGTAGGTAATCTAGGTAAGTAGACATTTAAAGATGACAAAAAGAATAGTATCCTGAGTTTCTTTCGGGGTTTCTTCTCAGGATAGTCATCTTGGCATTTTTTTTCGAAACCCTGGTAAATTTAAATTTAAATTTATAATGACGATCATATGAGTTTCTTGTAGAAACCCAATTGATAAATGATTTTGATATTATTTTGATGGTTTCCAATACGTTTTAATTGTTTAAAAAATACTAGGTACCATAAGCTTAGCAAGCCATTGACGCTAACAGAAAAAAAAGAAAGATACCTAGACCTACTTCGATTAGAAATTTTTACAGTAAGCCAATTAGCGAATAGCACAGATAAAAACTTAAGTAGATAATCAAAGTTTTATTTGGGTCTTTGATGATATTTATATCTTTCTTTGAAGTTGTTACAATATTTTTATCTTTGAAACTTTATCTCAAGGTTAAGATAAATATTTAAGAAGTGATGGCATAACAAGTTTTCCATTATCTTGTGGAAAAGTAAATCGTAATAATATAAACTTTTTTTGTGATGAAAAGTCGTTCTCTATTTGATTTTTACGAGAAATACCTACTTAATAACACTAACTTTGATTATCAATAGATAAGTAACCCAAGTAAACCAATGTGGACTTGTTGTATGCAAAACTTTTCCTATAGATATGCTTTTTTTAATTATTTATTTTCCAATTTAATAATTATATATATAATAATATTATTATACTTACATAAATAGCTCAATAGAAAAATATAAATTTTACATTACTTCTCAATTACGAAATCCCACACTAACTTTGCTTCCATGACCATGGACTAATTAAATAATTTACGATTACAATAATCCCATGTGTAACACTAAATATAACTTTGAGTTATCAAAGTATATCTTTAGGGTATACAATATTTAAATAAAGGAATAACTTACAATTCTTTTTCTTTTTAGACTTCTTGTTCCTTTCTTTCTTCTGTCCTGAGAACAGTTCAAATTGTGCTATTTCGAATATCTTCGCAAATACGCACAGCACTAATGCAATCATATCGTACGCACTACGAAATTAAACTCAAGAAAACCACTAAGTTGCTTTCATTAACTTTTTAATTTACAATTTTAACACTAACTCATTTGTTTACCGAATATTGTATACATGCAAATACAAACTTCACTGTAGTCTTAACCAATGTTTTGACGAATGGTTAATGGTTTCACTATGTTTGATATGTTTCTAAAATAATTTAACATATTTCTGTTCACATTTCACAACAAACACCTGATTCTAGTAAGTGTCATTGAAAATAATCAATTAAATAAGAATTACAATGTATATTATTATTCCATTATAAATAGGTTATCACAGAGACACTAGTCGGTCGCGACTCGGTCACACACACACTACATTACTGTAGGTACTTAGGTATCTTACATATTCTACGAGCCTTGACGTAGATTCTAAATAAGGTTAAAATTACACCGCCAACGTCCAATCAAATCTTAAGGGATTTATCACTAACACTTGTCTTGTATATAGGTAATATGTCAATATTAGAACAACAGAGTAAATATAATTAAATACGTTTAAATAAGTGTACTTATGTTCGTCCTACGCAAAGGGCTAATATAAAATGAATGTTACCCAAGAAGGGTAAGTAGGTACTTACTTTACATACTGCTTATTAAATAGCTTTCTATGAATGGAATGAAGATGTGATTGGAATGTTTATTTGTATGAAGAAATTAAACTCGTGACACCTCGGTTAAAAAATGTGAAATTATAGTTAACTAGCTGGTGCTCGCGACTTCGTTTAAGTTGAAAAATTAAAAATATATAATAACACCTAAAAAAATATGCTGATAAGATGAACACCTAAGAAAATATCTGCATAGTTCTTAGTTGTTCATCTTCATCGCTTTGGCGCTGCCACAGCGACGGTGGCGCCCAATTTTTTTTATTTTTAGATGATCTCTAACATTTTTACAGGATAAAAAGTATATTAATTGTTGATCCCTGTAATAAACTATGTGTGTGCTAAATTTCATCCAAATTTGTGAAGACGATTTTGCACGAAAGAGTAGGTATAAAACGTTCATCCATAAATCCATCCGCACAATTTTAAATCACGACAAATACAAGTTTTTTTTCACATACTAGTCATGCCAGGCACAGCTGGTGCCTACTAAATATTGGTAAAATAACAAAATATTATGGAAGTTATGGTAGGTATTAAAGTGGAAGGAGACATACTATCTAGAAAATATCTTATATCTTATCTTTACCTAAATGTTTTTAGTTGTTGAGTTGTAATTCGTTTTCTGTATTTATTTTTATTTTTCCTATAAGAAACTACAAAAATAGTGTTAAAACAAACGACAGAACATTTACACTAAAACAATGATTATTATTAATACATTAAAAATACATAAAAACTTTCATGTTACAATATAGGTACATTAATGAGAGAGACAGAGAACAGAAACTCTATGCAAGAGTGGTGCAACTCTATGCAAGACTACAATGCAAGAGTGTGTTATTATAAATTGGAGTTATACTCGACGAAAGACATTTTTGCATAAAAAACGGTCAAATGCAAGTAGGACGCGCGTCCCGAGGTTTCAGCCGTTCAAATTTAATTATGTATGCAGATAGTCCTTTCATCCTGGGAATACTGGGTTTCCACTACTTTTACGTATTTTTAAAAGTCAGATGATTGCAGTAAAGAGTTTATTTTGCATACAAAATGATTTTCATAAAATAGCGACTTCGTCGGCGTTCTGTTTCTATGGCGTTGCAACAGTTATTCAATACTATTGCTTGTGAAAAATATAAGCAATATAACGCCTAACATCTGCATTGCTATTATTACACTTTTTTCAGGCGTTAGTTTTTTTAACTTTAGATGACTCCACGAGAACAGTACTTTTTTTACTGCATGAAAGTTACCCTAAGTTCTTTCCTGTAAGGTAACAGGCAGAAAGACTAAGACTAATTTAAGACTAAGACTAAGACATAAGAATAAGGTTCATTATTTTTCTAAGGCGTTGAATTATTTTTATTATTATTATTATTAGGTGACCTTTTTGGCGACAGTACTTTTTCTAGATGAAAAGAAAAGTAAGGCGTTAGGCAGAAAATGTGTTTAGATAAAAATGTTTTGAGGCCACACACAAGACACTTTCCAATTTTCAAAATATTTCGATAATTTTCGAAATGCGAATATATAAATTATAAAATCCAACTTACCCAGCATCCTATTGATTTCTCCCTTTTCAGTCATTGTCGTCTTCGATGTCTTTCATGGTTGTGAATCTGAGGGACATGAAACCATTAAAAAATATTTTTTGGTTATGTAAGTACATTAAATTTTAAGATTTAAAGTATCATTTATACGCTACTTTACTTCCTTATTTTTTTAAATATATTATATAATAAAATAATAATTAATTATTTAATTTACAATATATAAAACAGGTTTTTTTTGGAGTACTTCATTTGCTCATTCATGCCATATGAAAATTTCATTGTAGTAAAATCAAAATTGTTCTATTTTTTTGAATATTTTAGAATATATTTTGTTTCATAGATATAGCGCTATCTACACAATATTATTTAAAAATAACAATGTTTTTTCAGCGTGTTCGAAATGTGAAAATTTAAATTTTATAATTGTTCCTAAGGAGTAAACTCTAGTCGTGTGTTGGATTGGAGCTGACTTGGCTTGGTGTGTGGCAGGCCAACTTGGCGTTGCTTGTGTTTATATAGGTATAGACGACGGTAACCACCTACCATCAAATTCACCGTCAGCCTGTCGACATTACATTTAAAAAAATCTCATTTAAAATTAGATTTTTTGACATCTTTTTTAATTTAATTTAGCACTCAGACACTAAGTCAGGTAAGTAGGTAAAGTAGTGTAGGTACCTACTGATCTATACAATTTTAGATAGGTACACGGAATATGAAAGGAAGTAAGTATAACTTTCTTTTTAATTATTATTATTGTGACCTTCAGCAGCTAGTACATTTTTTTTTGCATTACAATTTTAGGCCTCATAATTTTGATAAATTGTAGGTATGTACATTCTAATGATCTTACCTTTAAACGTGAAGCTGTTACACCCTGACACTACGTAAAAAACCACAACACTTTAAAATATACTGACACTACAATATTTTGAACTTGAATTCAACTATGAACTATTTTCACTCCAACTATATGCGGCGACATAGTTTGCACTTAAGAATTTTCAACAATTATTGGAAAGGAAAATAGGGAAATATAAAGATTTTTCGGGTTGCGATGGAGCCATTACAACAAGGGTTAGATGGCAAGAGGCACGGAAATGCACGAAAACCTCCGACGCTAGCCGAATGCAAATAGTGCACAGAGGTGAACTCAAAACAACGAGAAAATACGATCCAAAATAACTAGGAAAAGTATTTTATTGCAAACACCAAAATACAAATAGACCAACTATAAAATCGAAATAATATGCTATGCCAATGAAAGCATACAATAGACTACCCAATATTATAAAGGAATTGCTGGATCCTAAATGTAAATACAAGAACCTTGACAGAATGTTTAATACACGACTGCTTTTGCTATTATGACTGTAAAGAATTTAATAAGAAAAAATATTAGAAAAATAAGACAAATAATTACTCAGAAATATTTGTATTTGTTTGTTTTTAATGTTTTAATTCCTTGTCGGTTATAGAACATAATTGTACTTGTGCTGTATAGTATATGAATTGAGATCTTATAGGCATGTGTTTATTTATTCCTAATTAACGATTTATGAGATCATGCACGAGAACGTAATTGAATATATGAAGAAGAATCAGATAGGTACTCAAGGTGTCACTACAGAATATATAATATTAAAAATAAAAGGTTTTTATAAATTTGAAGACTGGTGAAACTTCAAGCCATACAAACTATCTGTTGCCGTGATATCGTAGTTACTGAAGTTTATGTATAGGTACTTATAGGTAAAAAAAGTTATTCAAAGTTCAATGCTCATTGCTTTTTTCCTTTGCAACAATAAACCTAATTTTTAATTTTTGTTATACTTTGAAATCTATTAATTTTCTCAATATTTTTCATATTTTCATTTAATATTTTAAATATAATAAAATTATTCAACGGAATGCGGCCCTGTTGAAATACTACCACTATGCCTGCAGTAAAGTTGAACGCCATGTTTTTCACGCATGCGCCCTAATTTTCTCATGAAGCAATCACTAAACACCATGTTACGTCGGATTAGTGTTGCCATGTCGTCAATTTTCTTATTTATTAAATTTTACTTAAGTAGAATCATGATAAAATTAACTCGAAATAAACACTTCTAATAATTTATTAAATAATAAATTAAATAAAACAACACTTTTTTTTTCTTTGCGTCTCTGCAAGCATAGATACTCTGCCCTACTCTCGGTACAATGACAGTGGAATGTGGGATCAATAATATGACGTCACGTAACACCATTCAATCCACGGTATGTATAGTTCAGATTGCAATTTGCTTCCGACAGCGAAATGAGAAGTAGTTATTTTCCTTTTCACTTGAACAGTATAGGTATATATACCGATTTAGTATTTGCTTAAACATATGATAAAACCTTAACCTTTGTTTAAGCTAATAAAATCTTAATAAATTCTCATGCCTCACTAACTCCAGCACCTCAAATAAGTATTAACTTAAGTTAACATTTAAGTCGTTGAAAGTTCGATATTAGATCTAATTTAGAATATTTGTGAATATTGTATGACGACCATTTGATTAATTTCTTTCGTATTATTAACTTTTTTTTTTTGTATGAAAGCTGACGTGATTGGGATCGACTTTAGCTATAAGTAATTTATGAAGATCGACCGTCATCTCATTTCCTAGTTGATGAAGGGATCTCAATAACTTTCACAGGTTCTATTGATGAAATTTGGTGTATTTCCATGACATGGTTATCTTGACCTGATGCTGCAGCATCAAGCAGTCAGCGGGAGACCAATCTCCTCAGCAACTTATGACGACACGTTTGGTCTAGTGGTTAGGGGCCTTAGACAAAGTGACATTACAAAAACGATAACGAAGTTCGAAAACAATAAAATGTATGGGATTGACATATGCCGTCGCTAAATCACGTGACACATCCCATACATTTTATTCTTTCGAATCGAATCGCTACGGAGCGAAATGCCACTTGTCTAAGGCCCTAGTAATCCTAGCTGTTAACCAAACGGTCACGGGTTCGAATCCCGCTAGAGGCAAATGTTTATGTGTTAAGATTTTATTTACCTTTGTACCTGAGTCATGGATGTTTTGTACTTATAATATGTATGTATTTACAAAAAAAGCAATCTATGTAGTATATCAACTGTCTGGTATCCATAATACAAGCATTAGTTGCTTACTATGGAACTAGATGGTGCTGTGTGGAATGTGTGAAGATATTATTATCATCACAAATATTATAAAACAAAGGCCTCCGCAGCGTCTGTCTGTCCCTATGTATGCTTAGATCTTTAAAACTAGGCAACGGATTTTAATGCGGTTTTTACCAATCGATAGAGTGGTTCTCGAGGAAGGTTTTTGTATATAATTTACAAAGTTATGCAGGCGAAGTCGCGGGCAGCAGCTAGTAAATTATAAATAAATAAAAACTTACAGCAGATATAGCGTGTTTTGGGCTTGATAGAAAACTTCTTAAGCTTCTTATGTAGAAAAACGTCTATTTTATTGACGTCATACAAGATTTAAGACCTTATTAGACAGACAATAAGAGTCAAATTGAAGTGATGCAGAATCCAAAAAAAAACTTGCATGAAATTCATGATAAGTATGAATAGATTTAAACACAAATCCTGCAAAGTTGTTATTTAGCTAATGACTTCAAGTAGTGTTATTGTTAATCGAATCTAATGAATGTTAACATGGTCGATATAAACCTCGCTCAAGGCTAACCTCATGCCGAAAAAGGATAACCATTCAATGATAATGCGTTTGTATAAAATAAATTAAACACGTCATTGGGGACCCGAGGGTTTGAAACAATGGAGTGGCATCGTTATGCGAATATATTTTGTAGCTAAAATATTTCAAAGAAGAATTTACTTACTACCTACATTTTTCTTCTCATGATGAGTTCAATACGAATCTTCATATAAAAAAAAATGTTAAGTTGGTTTTGTACGCTTCAAAAACTCGAGAATGGGTAGTCCGATTTTAATTCGGTTTTCACATATGGAAAGAGGGATAAACGTGGAATATTTAAATGTAGATATATATTACAAAAAATTCACCCTGGCCAAGCCGGTAGCCATATTATTTCAATTAACTTCTAACCCAAGTGTCAAAGACTAAAAATGCTAAATATATCGAACAATTAGATTAGATGAACCACGACTCATCTCCACTTATTACCTACCTACGTCGAAAGAATAAATATTAATTTTTTTCCACCAGACTAGGTTTTTAATTACTTAAGCATTTGCTTACTTATATAATATACTAGCTGACCCGGCAAACGTTGTTTTGCGAAAAAATAAAAAATAAAATTTTTGGGGTGGACCACCCTTAACATTTAGGGGTATAAAAAATAGATGTTGGCCGATTCTCAGACCTACCTGATAAGCACACAAAATTTCATCAAAATCGGTCCAGCCGTTTCGGAGGAGTTTGGCAACAAACACCGCGACACGTGAATTTTATAAATATTAGATAAAAATATATTCTTATAATCTTACCCAATCAATTTGACTTTATATAAAAAAAATTACTCGCAACAAAGTGAAATTTTACAATCATCGACTCAAACACTTATTTTCCTAACTGTTTCAACACCAACTGTAACAGCGAATATTAAGTACAAACTGACTTGCATTAAGGACGCCCGCAACCGCATGAAAACGCATGCAACGTTTTCAGTCGAAAACATCACTTAAACTTCTAGTGCTTAAGATTAACATTACGAAAAACATTTGAACGTATATACGACTTTAAACTTGTTTTATTGGCAAAGATACGAATAGCAGTAATTATCACTGAAAAGAAGTTTGCAATTAATTTAAATGACGATACATGTAACAAATTTGTGAAAACATCGAATGAGTTTTTCAAAGATTCACTACAATGTTGCGCAGAAGAGAAAAATGTACTTAAGTAACATTATTATTAGCACAATAAGTAATTACGCGCAATGAGTAATGATAGGTAACTCGCGAAACGCGCGCCGACTGCCGGGCAAGATTCTCAACTGTTTTATTTTAGACCTGGCTCTAGCTTCGGCCATGAAACTCACAAATGTATTTAGATGAGCTGGACAATGTCGTTCATTGACTGCTAATTGTTCTTCAAATAATATTAATTGTCACTGTCTTTAAACAAAAACAATGAAAAATCTATTTTACGCTACATAATATCTATGACTAATCCATTTAAGCATAAGATAGAAGTAACTTATTGTACAATGTACACCAAAAAATGATTCTCTAGTAACTGAACATCATATCTTATATCTCACAATTCCATTACCTACTTAATTTTTCATATTAAATTCCTCATAAGTACTAAAATCATTAGGTAGGGTACATAGATGAATGATTGTTCTCGCTGCGCTCTACTAGATACCGCTGTTGTACTTGTAAAATGCGGCAAAAAAATACTACGCTGAATTCGGCGTACCCGAGCCAGTCACACTGCAAACTATCTGTGATGTGTACGCGCCGAATTTTTTATTAAATTTTGAGCATAATAAAATGCCAGTTTCCGTAGTGAAACTGGGGTTAGGTACATTGGGTACATTGGGTAGGTACTTTCAACGTCAATATGTCACCATCAGCCACAGAACGCCTACTGCTGGCAGGCCCGGATCTAGGGGGGGGGCAAGCCGGGGCCTATGCCCCGGGCGGCAAGTCGCGTAACCAATAAAAATATATTTTTATATACAATTATAATAGCGGAAATATGTTTTGGGCAGGGTGCCTATTAAAAATTGCCCAGAAATATTTTTAATTAAATTAATTATTATTGACTGTGACTGTAGTGTTGCATGTTGCAGAAATAGCGGAAGCCTTAGAGAAGTTAAGCAAACTTCTCATGCTCCAGAAGCTAAGTACGAGGCAGGTCATCTCTTAACTGCTATAAAGAATTTTAAATTTATTCTTAATTTAACTATTTGGGCTAATATTCTCCGCGAAAACAATCGAGTGAATATAGAAATTCAGAAAAATATAACATATATAAAAATTTTGCAGAAAATGAGACATAATCCAATGGAACATTGGATAAAAAAGGCTGGAAAAGTTGCTGAAAAAAGCGGTTTCAGCAACTTTTCCAGACTATTTTGCAAAACAAACGAATTCCGAAACGTAAAACAACATTTCGATGAGATGTGTGAAGACGAACACTCCAACCTGTTCAACTATTCTAAAGAATTTCTAAAGAAATAATGATGGTATTTGATCGAATCATATCAGAAATTAAAAAGAGGTTTGATTGTGCTACCATGCTGAATTTGAATTTTGTTTTTCTTAATGGTACTAATTAGCGATGGGTAAGGCAGTAAAAACTGAGTCAGAGTAAATACTCTTTTTTAGTATTTACTCAGTATTTACTAAATTAGGTGAGTATTTACTCACTAGAGACAGTAAAAACTTTTTATTTGATTTATTTTGTGTTTTCGGATATGGTGTATAATAAAATCAACAACAATACAATGCCAAGAAATATATTGATTAAAAAGACATCCTAATTAATTTTCAGTGTCTTCATGGTGGAGTTCATGTTTATCTATGAGTTTATGTCTTTCGCTAGCCTTAAATATTTCATAATTTCTTCATAAAGGGGTCCCTCCCTAGACGATCATTTGGCATGACATGCGTTTACATGTTTTATGCTGCATGACGAATCTATACTAATATTATAAAGCTGAAGAGTTTGTTTGTTTGTTTGAACGCGGAATCTCAGGAACTATTGGTTCGAATTGAAAAATTATTTTTGTGTTGGATAGATCGTTTATCGAGGAAGGCTTTAGGCTATATTTTATAAAGTTACGCGGGCGAAGTCGCGTGCAGCAGCTAGTTAATAATAAATGCATATAATAATCGCAGAGGCGAAGAACATAGGGAAGACTTGGAGCGAATTAAAGCGCGAAGCTCGAGATCGAACGGGATGGCAGCGCATTGTGGTGGCCCTCTGCCCCATCTAGGGGACATAGGAATTTAAAGAAGATATAATAATAGGGTGAATTCCTGAAAAAAAAAAAACAAGCATATAAAGAGGTTTGCAATACATTTATTAAAGACTTTGAGGCAAAATCAGCCATGGAAGGAAAGCTCGTCGGAATCCATTTTGTTATGGTAGGTGTTGACAACCTTTTTAATGTAGCACTGGCCGTTTTTATATTTTTAATCAGTGTTCTTTTTGTAGTGTCAATTTTTATATATTTTTCATGTATTTTTTTAATCATTAGCTTGTTAGATTTTCAACTGTAAATACACACGGGTTTCCTTTAAATTTTCTTTTCTTAATTTTCTTCTTTATCTTCTTATTTTAGCCTTTTTCATTTAACAGTAGGGGTTTACTCGAGCGCGTCAGATTAAGCTATGGTAGATTAATTACATGCTAAAAAGTGTCCATTTTAATAATCTGACGATTTGAGCGTGACAAAAGGAAATGGGAAGGTCACAAATTAAATTGTGTAAATTTAATATCTGCTACAATGTCGACTTACAGTATTTTCAAGTGTGTGTTTTTATGGGCAAAATAACCTCAAAAAATTGTAAAATGAAAGCCGTAAACAATGAAAAAATGCTGTATTATTTTTATGTCTATTTGAATGCTATATTCCGAGCATATTTTGATTTAGATCACATTCAGTGATTAAAAAGACCTAAAAAGATTTTTTTTAAACCGTCAGATTAAGAAAACCCCTCCATATAATTGTCAGATTAAGGATCAGCAAAACCAGGACATCAAGCCTGGTATTAAAATCTGACGCGCTACATATTACATCGAAACTGGGCGGTATTACATCAAAACTGCTGGTATTACATCGAAACTTGGCGAAGACTCACCGACTTTGCGGCTCGCTAGAGGTCGTAATATTTGTCCAAATTAAAAAATTCAAAAACCAAATTGTAGGTCTGAACACTCTCTACAAGTTTGATAACACATATTTTTCCGATATCTATCACCTAAAAAAAGATAATTGCAAAAAACTAATTTCACTACCTACATTTTTGATTTTTTCGATCGATATCTCGATAACGATGAAAGATAGGTGGAAAATGTATAGGACCTAAATTATAGAGCATAAAAAAAGAAACAAAAAAGTATTTCATCCCAATTTTCGTATCTCGACGGAGAGCCGAGATATTGTAAAAAAACTGAATTAAACGCTTTTTTCAAGATGGCGGAAAATGCAACCAAGATATCTTGGTCGAGTTTTTCAAGTTAAGCTTTTCTAGGCCTCCCCCACATAATATCAAAAATTTAGCTTTCCCGGTTCACATTATTTTTATTTTCAATTTCTTGGTTTTTATTCTTCATGGCGGGCCCAGGCTCATGAATATCTTCTGGGCAGTAGGTGTTACCATCCTCAAAGATATTTAGTATAAATATTAGAAAAAAAACATTAGCTAATTAAGTTTTCGTTAGTAAAACATAAATACTGAGTATAAAGTAAAAAAAGAGTACTTAAATAGTATTTACTCAGTATTTACTCTGGCTTGAGTAAATACTGCAGTGCTTACCCATCTATAGTACTAATACATATTTTGAAAATGTCAATTGAAGAATTGCAAAAGTATGGAGCAGATCTGGCTCGAAAATACGAGCGAGATTAAAGCGCCGCTGAATTCTGTCAGGAACTCTACTTTTTAAAGAGCAATTTTTTTTTTCATTATAAGTCTTTAATCAGTAAAAAATAAAAAAATAAATTGAATTTCTTTTCAAAAATTTTCCGATACTTTCCTGTTGTAGGTAGATATAGAAAAAAAAATTTTAAAATATTTTTTTGTTTTTTATTTCTCAATAATTAAAGGCTTCTAATGAAAAAAATTATTGCAATATTTTATTAGCAAATTTTATTTAGGTTTTATTAGCAATATGGATTATTGCTAATAAAACCGTTTAAACTTTTGAGTTTTTTAGCAATAATTTGTTAAGGAACAAAATGGAAAATTGCCCATTTTCTTGATTTTCAGCAAAAACGATAACTTCAAACATTCCGGACACTAAGAAAAATAAATCGCAGCACCTTGAAAATTTTCAGGGTTTTTTCAGGATACATTGAGGTTGAGAAGCTATAGAAAAGATTTTTCGTATCTGCATTATTTGCAAAAAATTTTCATCAAAATCCGACTTAAGGTGTAAACACACGCCAATCCTAAAAATTTGCATTTTTAAAAAAATATGTTAGAAGAAACTGTCAATGCAATTGGTTTGAAGAAAATATATGTTATACTTAAACATGTGAAGAACAAATTATATTGTTTATAAATTCCATCAAAGTAGTAGAAACCTCACAATAAAAGTTAGAACATAAGAAGAATTTGACTTATATTGAAATTTGTTGCGAAAACGGTTTATTGCGCGCAAATGATTCCTACACCGAATAATAAGTCAATATCATTTAAAAAAAATGTATTGATTTTTTTTTTTTTTTTTTAATGTAGTTTTAATGAAAAGTACAAAAAACCACATTTATCAGGCCTGTTGAATTGTTTCCGCCGCCTCGGAACTCTAAATATATGGAGCTACAGTGTCTCAGTGACTGCGTTGAGGTGTGGATTACGTTTGTGTTTTTCGTGCGGAATTAGTATGATATATATAAACATTCTAAAGGTCATATCGCTGAAGGTCAAATCGTCAATGTCATTCGCCTTTGTGAATCCCTTAAGCTTCTTGTATGGGAATGTTTTGCAGTTTACAAAACTCTACTTTAATTTTCTGTACGACCATTATTGCCTGAGTAATTAACTATCAAAGTCAAATATGACTTTTCGCTTTGAACGACGATAACTTATTGACAAATCATCGTATAGACCTCATGAGGAGGTCAAGTTGCAGGGAATTAAATTCTCTAAAACAGCTTTACTTATAGTGCCATTACACAAAAAATATTGTTACTGTTTTTACAGCGATTTCAAGATGAGCAAAAATTTTGAAAAAATTTTTTCGTTGGGTTTCTGACGATTACTCATAAACCGCTAACGAAAAAAATATTTGAAGCTCGGATTCAAAAACTACTTAGAGACTTGAAGCTACAATTTCCTTTATTAATGAGCACCGTACGACCATTTTCTTCGAAGTCGTTGAAAATCACCTAAAAATTTGCAACTTATTTTATATCCTTTAATTGTTGCGTTTAGTATACGAGTATATCCTACACGTTCATGTCTATATATCTGTAAATAAATAGGCTTAATAGGCACAGAAAGAACAGCGATGAATGCATTATTTCCGGAAGGCCTATGTCCAAATGTCAATCAATTAGTGGAAAACTGATAGCTGAAATTATAAAGATGATAAAGTTAAAAATAAATATTTTTAACTTTATCGTGGGCGGGGGCGGCATTTTTCAGTTTTTGCCCCGCCTAAAAAAAATTGAAGATCCGGGGCTGACTGCTGAACATAGGCCTCCCGCATACCTTGTCTGAATTCTCATTTATCACAAGGTTTTATAACTAAAGATTTCCATTCGCCTTTGACATGTCAGCATCTTACAAGGTCAGAGTTCTCCCGGACCTGCTTAGCAGCTTCATCGTAAACTGTTATATCTAAAGTTTTTGGGGATGTAAGGATGGTACCTGGGGTTTTTAGCGAGTGCCCTCCATTTCCACGATTTCTGTTCCCATAGGTTACCATATTATAATTACCTTCCTGATAACAAAACAAGCTACATATTAATAAATGCATATTCTATAACTTAAAACTTATAAGGTATTAGGTACTAATACTAATAATAATAATACTAATAAACTTAATATTAGGTACTATAACTTAAAACAGCCAGTGATACAAAAATTATGTAAAAGAAATCATTACTCACGTAATGATTATCTCATTGATAAAGCGGCTTGAAATTGATAACTGTAACGTTTACTTACTGTGTATACTTTTATTACATCAATGAGCATCTATATTTGTTCTTCCACAAATATCTGCATTATTAACTGGCGATAATTGCAACATCGTGTAATATTTTGAGTAAAATGTCTTTTGCATTCAAAAATTTTTGAACTGGATTTCCTTTCCTTAAAAGATTTTCATTAAACGATTGCAATTTAGGGTATCATGTCACAAAACATATCGGACGTGTTAATGATCACGTACACCCATTGCAAATTATGGATAAATGTAACAGAATTATAGATATAATAATATATGTAATTGCAATCCAATCCTTGCATTCGTTATATAATATTATTGTATTATTGATAGCCTTATATATTACACGTATATTGATAACATCACTTGACTGGGAGTCAATTGGTATAATCAAGCTAAATTGCTCCGGGACTCCGAGTTCAACATGTAGGATTAAATATTGGCAATGCCCAGTCGATACCCGCATCAGTTAACAATGCACATATTGTGGTTAAACGAGTTATCTAGTTATTTCACGCGCACTTTTGCTTCGGATATGAGCAACGAACGTATCTTATCACTCGTCATTAGTAAAGGCAACACAACACTCGCTTAGTCGTATCTACTGCATGATCACAGCTATGTGATGAAGCAGTTAAATATTTTGTGTCTAATATACAGATCTGTGATTTATAGTATTATTTGTAATTTATAAATTAACTGTGACTATGCCTGATGGTGCGGATATTCACGAATTGGAGAAGTTGAGGTTTGTTTAAATTTTTCTTAAGTATGCATTGTTAAATTACATAGACAATATTTAAAGTGATTAATTGATAAACTCAATAAATAATTACACAATTCAATATAGCATTCTAATGTATAGGTACTTGTATTTGTAATATGTAAATCTTTTTTCAGCGTTAGCACGACGTTGAAAAAAGAAAGAAATGCTGATGGCAGTAATCAGAAATGGCGAATGATAATAGAACCAGCTTTGATAGGATCGATGGTCGCTATCAACCTCGGTCAAACTTCACTACAAAATCTATACCTTCGTACTGCATGTATAGTGGATTTGAAATATTCACAAGAAACATGCGACAAAGGGGTCGGAGAAGAATTTCGCGCAGCTGAGGTAAAAACGACAGGTACAACTACTTGTCTAAGATTAGTTTATTGTAATTTGGGTAAATATTATTTTTATATCACACTCCTGATTCGTTTTTCATTGCTTTCAGGCTGCCAGTCAAATGGTCGTATCAGGTGTGAACGTCAGTCGTAGTTTTGTAGGCTCTTTAATAGCCACTGTGATCTTGCTGTTTGTTGGCCCTTGGAGCGATTATAGTGGCCGAAGGAAACCTCTTTTGATCATGCCTCTGTTGGGCATGAGTGTGATGACAATAGGTGTTCTACTAATATTGACCTTCCCTGGAGTTTCTACAGCTCAACTTCTTTATACAGTGCAGATACCACTGTCCTTAGGTGGAAATTTCGGACTACTTCTAGCCGCAGCGTTCAGCCACATCGGTGACGTGAGTGTATTGATGTCAATGCCAAAGATAAATAAATTAAGTCGAACCCACACTTTGTATATCTGATAAAGGAGTCTATTGTTTTGTTGATAATGGATTGAGATTGTGTTTTGTGAGGATAATAACCCACACAGTTAAAACATTCACCGATTATTTAGTTGGTATGTGAATCCCATGGCGTTGTTTTTTCAGGTTTGCCATGCCACTGGGAGAGATGTGACCAGAACTATGGGTACACATAGAGCGGCGATTCAAATGGCACACGTCGTAGGTGCTGTATCTGGACCCTTATTGTATCGCAACTTTGGATTCTATGGTGTGTTTCCTATTGTATTATTCTTACAGGTACTAGATTTGTTTACTTTTATGTTATTATTTTATTTATAAATAACTTTAAAGGTGCACAGGCACTATGGCGAGTTTGTAAAATTAAAATTAATATTAAAATGCGAAAGTGAGTTTGTTTGTTTGATACGCTTTCACGCCTTAACTACTAATAATCCTGAAATTTTGCATACTCGTTGTCAGTGACCATCCAGTAAAAAAATTTTGTTCAAAAATAACAATAAACATTGAATAAATTATTGCTCGTATATAATCATTTTTGTCAGGCGTTGAATTCCTTATTTTTCCATCATTACTGTGTCCAGATTTATATAATCAGATTTTGCAATTAAATACAATAAAATTATTTGATATTTTACAGGTATCATCACTCCTATACGTAGTGTTGTATGTGGAAGACGTTAATGTGAACACAGAGAATACTGTTTCAGTATTCAATTTGAAATTACCTTTGAACGCAGTTCAGTGTTTAGTAAAACGAAGGGACGGCTACAAACGAACCATAATTTTGTTGATGTTGGTTGTAGCATTAGGAGACAGGATGGTTCTTGCCGGTAAGGATTTATTTATATTAATTTAATTTAATAATCTGTTTCATGAAGCTGAAGGTTGTATGGATTGTGAAGAGGCGTGCTAGTATGCATCTGTGCCACATGCTAGGACTTCTACTCACTGGAGAAGGCTGAGTCGAGGCGGGCGGCGTCGCGTAGTTAGCGACCAAGAAGCGTGCTTCTTCTAAGTACATATATCCGTACCACATCCGTTCTTCCGTACTAATATAAATGCGAAAGTTTGTATGGATGTACTTATGTATGGATATTTGTAACTTTTTCACGCAAAAACTACTGAACCGATCACTATGAAATTTTGCATACACGTTGTCTGGGACACCAGAAAAGACATAGGGTACCTTTCACCCAGAAAAAAAGTACTGCTCCCGAGGGATTATCTAAAATTAAGGAAACTAACTCCTGGCTAAGTATATAATAGCAATAATGATGTCAGGCGATATATTGCTTTTTCAACGCGTACGAAGTCGCGGGCACCAGCTTGTTTTCTATGTAATCATATGGGTTTTATTAGCTCACTGCAAAAAACAAAGCGTCGATGCGGCCACTTCTAAACTGATTTTTTATAGATAATATTGTTAAATGCTTTAGCTAAACTTTATTTTTTATTTTTAGCCGAAGTGTTGCTTGCCTACATGTATTACCGATACAAGTTTAAATGGGATGACGTTATCTTCGGTTCATTTCTTGCATACAGAAACGTCGTCAGTTTTGTTGGTATGTATATCAGTTCACCTGTTTTTTGGAAGCCCGTTTTCTGACGGCAGTGCCTAACGTTTACAGAACTGGTGCTCTTGTGTTTTTAGTATTGAGTGGCGTATGATTTTCTATAAAAACTTTCACACGGACGACGGATTTTTTCTGCGTATTATTATTATAATATATATAAAAAGCTTCCTCCTTTAACGCTCTTCCATTATTGAAAACCGCATTAAAATCCGTTGTGCAGTTTAAAAATCGTCCTAATCCTGCAAAATGCTACGGGTCGAATATAGCAAATAGAATTTATGAGCAGAACATCTGGTGGCAATAATCACCTTTTTAAAGAAGATTAAATTAAGAAGATTTTAAGCGCTGCTAGATTTTTATAAAAACAAAAGGAGTAGAAAAAAGTAGCACGTGTGCTGTTTTGTTTTAGGGAGTGAGTTAGGGATGCCAAAGTCTATTCTATTCTCCCATGCTACTCCTTATCGTTTATTCTATCAAAGTCTGCAGCGCACTTGTGACTCCTATGGCCACAGAGTAGGTAAATAGTACTTAACCTGTAAGTACGATTTACTCTATGCTATGGCGTAATAAGGGAGGCCATCTACCGTCGAGTGGGCTGTAAGCCAGCCTTCCACTCTTTTACTTAAAAACTCGACTGAAAAGTCTACTCATATTCATAATTTTATTAAATAAATGATAACTCTCATTTCAGGAACACTACTGATCCTGACAGTGCTGAAGCGAAGGCTTAAACTGACGGATGAAGTGGTAGGAGCCCTCAGTTGTGTCTCATACTTCCTCGCTGCCAACGGTCTTATCGCTGCCAAAAACACTGTAGTTGTATTTTTACGTATGTATGCCTATGTTTTTTATTATATTTTAAGAACAGTATAATATAACCTAGAGTTCTGAAATCTATACGATATATTATGATAAACTTAGCGACCCGCTCTTGAATTGTCGGGATCAACGAAATCAAAAGGGTTTAAATCGTCTTTTCAACAGTTGGTTATCCTGTTAGTTGGGATCAAACTTAGTATTAATAAAATACAAAAATTGGTAAAAAAGATAATTATGTAATTAATTTTTTTTTTATTTCAGTTCCCATCATTGGCATTATATCACAAGGGTCACAAGTGGTACAAAGACCATTACTGAACAAACAGATCTTACCCACAGAACAAGGTAAATCTAAAGTGATTCAATATATCTTACAAATTATTACCCCGAATTGGATTGGAACCGCTTTGTTTATTACTTACATCTCATGTAATGAACAAACCGCCATTTTATTCTAACCCGCCTTATTAAAGTTAGCAGCGTATTTGTAACGCCCATAGCATTGCTACCCCTGGATCGGATTTGGTGCCTTGACAGAGCCCGGTTCACCCCGTTCACAGGGCAAGGAGGCACCGGGGAGTTTTAGTGGGTATTCCCAGTGCCGCTATGATCAGGTGCTGGGTGACCCCCACATATCCCTACCGTCTAGCCAGCGGTAGGGAATCTGTAAGCGGATTACTCCTCGTAAAAAAAAATGCATTGTTACCACTATAGTAGGCTACGCTTTTATTTAAAAATTCCGCACCGCGCCGGTTGACATTCGCGTTAGAATCGCTTTAAAAACATTTTGAACCATAATGTTACCAGAAGTAGCAGAGTATAGCGTTTTGCAGTCATAAATTGGACTGCCAGTCTAGCTGTAGCAGTTCATGGTAGTCTCCTTACAGAAGACTATGGCGGGCAATGGCGGGCTTCGCTAATTCTAATATGTTTCGGTGACTTTTTTGTCCCTTATGATTTATAATTCTAAGGCCGGCAGCGTAATGGCTTAATGGTATCCACCTACCTTCAAGTGAACCAAAAGCCTGTTTTCCGATCTTTAGATAAAAATACAGATTTACATAAAATTTACAGAAATTTTACAGAAAATAGATTTACAGAAAATTTTTGAATCGTTTATTTACTACACCGCGTTAGTATAACTTTAAAATTTGCAGTTTATAAAGTTACTACTTAGATACTTTTCGTTAATAGTCGTAGAAAATCCATTGCTAGACATAGGCCTCTCCTTTTAATTTTCCAATAGGACAGGTCATTTATAGTTCAACAAGTAAAGTATGGATATTTTAACTAGCTTCTATTTACAGGTACTGGCGATACCAAGCGCTTCTGACCCACCGTACCACCGACCATACCCCAGTGGTACGGTGGGTAATTATTTTTTCCCTACGATACCACCGTATTGCTGAGACACATAGTCAGAAGCAGCATTTATATCCAACGTATGGTGACTGACGTTTTCTTAATTTTCAGGTAAAATTTACAGTGTAATGGGTGCATTAGAGTCGGCTATACAAACCATGTCGTCTCCATTGTATTCGCTACTATACAGACAAACAGTGGAATCCGTCCCCGACGCCTGGTTGATACCAGGCATTACGCTCGCCGTATTGCAGCTCCTTGCTTACTTGGCAACTAGAAAAATTGGTTTACTAAACAATGAAGAGAGTGCAGAGAAGAAAAATATTTCATTGAAAACAATGGACCCGGAGATTGGGAAATTTATAGATAAAGACTGTTCGAAAGAAGCTGTCAATAGTTTAACTAATTCGAATACAGATGCACAGGAAAAAATATAGTAAATATCTATTATTATCTGGATAGAACAAATACAATTATATTTTTTATATATTCCATTATATTTTTCATTTTTCCATAGCAATCCCATTCCAAAAATTATATTGAATGAATTTATACAATTTATATAAAGATTGACAGTGAGCGATGAAATAAAAACAGAAACGAAATTACAATAGTGGGCAGGAACATAAATAAATAAAAACTTTTTTAACTTATTATAAATAGATTTTAATTTAATTTATTTTGTACTTAAAAGTCTACATTTTGAAGTACATTCTTTAATATAGGTATTAGTGAAAATACTTTATTAAATTTTCTTACGTTATCCGGATATGAATGAAATCCGGATATGAACTTTAATATAGATATTAGTGAAAATCAATTATATGAAAATGTGAAAAAAAAATGAATGAAAAATATAGTTATAATAGAAGTCTGCATGAAATTTGGCTTATACTTACTTGTTGTCTGGGGTACAGAAAATGATATAAGTAGGATAGGATACTACTCATCCTGAAAAAGTTATCTATGATAAAAGTATGTTATATTAAGTTCAAAAAAATTTAAATATTCCTAAATAAACTTGGAATAAAAAGCGCCATTACAGTGCATAATAGCAAGCAATATATTATGCTTGTTATTTAATCGTTGTTGCTATTTCTTGACAGCAGGCACTTGGTAAGTTAATTTGAACCAAAATTCGGAGCCGGCGAAACTGCTTACCTGTTTTAGATATTGGAGATACGAGTATATCTCTTAATTAGTTCATACTTTTGTTTCATTTGCTGAGGTTTCAAATATTCTGTTGAATTTGTACAGAATGATATATATATTTAATAGGTATACCTAAGTTATTTATGCAAATATAATACTATATAAAAAAATTGTATTTATATATTATAAAGAAAGTAGTTTTGTATAAAACAGTATGCGCTGCGAGCACTAAACTTTATCCTTCTAGGTCATCGAAATCATATCTGACCTAGACACCTATATTAATTACACATCGATGTTTATTACAAATTCTAAACTTAGATTTTACTCGACACAATGATAATATTCAATGAAACGTCATACATTACATTAATACATTCATAATGCATTTATAGCAAATCAAAGATAAAATCTTCTTTATACCTACTTAATGATTTATATTTTATTGGGTAGCTGATGGGTAGCTAATAAATTGTAATTTATAACTTCATAAAATATTGTTATTAAAATACCTATCACATTTTCATTGGGCAGTTGCCAGTTGATTAAAATTTGCAGTCTCCTCTCATGTAAAGAGTAATAAATATTGTTCTGAGCTCATTAAACTCTAGTAGCTTAAAGGAGTGGCAAACATTCCGATCTCGCTGGAACTGTTAGTTTAACTATAAAAACTAGATGGTGCGTCCTCATTGAAAAAAAAATTAAAAATGTAACATCTGAGAAAATATTTCAGGTTTTTCCAGGATAAAAAGTATCCTTAAGCTTAAGTAGTGGCAGGGCATTTTGCAGTCATTTGGGCCACTCTTTTGGCAGCAGTAACCATCTATCGTGAAATAATAGCATGTGTGCTGCTTTTTTTTAGGGGAAAATTTCGCTCTGTTACAGTAGTACAACCAAGAAGTACCTACTACTGGTAATACAAATGCTAAAACGTTGTGTCGCTAATACTACTGGTAGTACAAGTGACACTCTTTAGAGATGGTAGTACTGCTGAATAGCAGAATAAATAACTATTCAAGGGAATGCCTCGAAATAAATATTAAAAAACATATCATATAGATTTTACTCAACACAACAGATGTCGTTAGACACCTATATTGGTCTTATTATATTTCATATCAGTCACTTAAGGCCTGCATGTTGAGATAACAAACTTATATTCCAAATAAATCTTACGTCGATATTATCATCATTTAATATTTTAATACTTCCGTTGCAAAGTCTTAGATGTACCGAAGCTATTATTATCATATAGTAAAATCGTAAATGTAAATGTCCAAAGTCAGGCGCTTTTTATCAGCGATAATGCTAAAAATAACTTATTTATTTCATAAATGATCCTAAAATAGAACAAAAGAAATGAAACAATTAGATAAAGAAATAATCCGATAACATTTTCATATAAATACTCTAAACACGGAAGATTCAGTGCCTCACTAATTATTCAGAGACAAAATACGTTGTGTATTTATTTCATTTGAATTTTATTCATTTTGAATTTTAAATTTTATCTAAGTAAGTAGATACCTATTCATATATTAACATGTGTAAAAAAATTTTTTATAAAAATTAATTAATTATTTTCAATTTGTTTAAAATCAAAATAACTTAATATAAGTTAGCGTTAAGTATAGTAAAAAATGTATAAGCATACATACAAATCTTCTAATGGTTTTTGGGTTATAAATTACTTTCTCTTGCCTCGCAAAAGTGATTAGAATTTGCTGTGTTCAACATAAGACTAATTTTTCTTATCTTTTCAGAATGCAGCGTTTACCCGCATACCACCACTGCATTCCTGGTGCTGTGATCTACAATGGACCTTTTGATTCTACGGTAGCGCCTAATCCCTGCTTCGGACCTCCCAAACTAAGCTATGCACCTTGCTTCGCTCCTCCTGTGCAGCACATGAGCCAGCCAACCTTTCAGCCAAACTCTTGCTTCATGTCTGCGGCGGCTCTACGTAGAGTGGACAAGTCCAACCAATGCAATGCGTCTACGCAGCCAAGGCGATTCGACCCTTGTTTCTATTAAGCCAATAGCTATATTAGCTGGATGTTAACCGAATCTCTACTCAGAATTTTAATGTAAATAAAAGTGAATATTTTTAAGTTTTTGTATGTACGTCTGTATTGTGTTTAAAAATAAATTGTGAATTATTTAAATATCATTATGTTTGGTTTATCCTATTAACCTATTATAATTACAATTCACATGTCTACAATCAACAATTTACTTAATTACATTTGAGGGACCAGTCGTGACATAGTTAAGCAAATTTAATTAGCACTCTTGTGTTAAATTTATACACAAATATCGATTACTTATATTACATTATTTAGGGGCAGATCTTATGAAATATCCCTTATCCCAGACTTATGACACGGAAAATAGACGAATATACAAACATAATTTTATCGTGCATTTGTATTTTGGAAAATTCCGATAAAAAACTTCCTACCCCCGGATCTCCATCTCCATTATTTATAATTTCAATTTAACGCTAAAGATAGATATTTTACCGACTGCTACGGCCCCCTCTAAACAGAGTAACATCACGTTGAATATTTTTTTATATTAATTTATTATAAATCAATTTTAAAAATTAGATAAATTATGATATATTCTTAACACTTGATTTGGAAAAAAAAATAGTTTTTTTAAGTTAGATATAATTATTATGTTGGTTAACTATTATTTTACTAAATTAGGTTTACATTGTTAATATTTATTTGTCTATAGCAACGGACGCGTCTAGATTCACAATTTCAAAAGTATTGATTAACATTATCTAAAAAGGGTATTTTATGCGTATTATCTGACCTAGTAACGATCATCATTTCTGCGTTACTTAACTATATTAAGCAGATTTGTGTGACAAAGCATTAAAGTAGATTTTTTAAATTACAGAAAATCCAATGTAAAGATTTTAAGTAGAACGTACACATTTTTATTTTAAATGTAAAATCTGTAATACCTTTTAGCGACTGCACAGAATTCAAACATGTTTAAGCACTCAATAAAATTGTATCTGTATCCCATCGGAAGATCATTATCATATCAACCTGTGTTCATTCACTGACGGATATAGGCCTCTCCCAGAGCTTACAGTTCCGGGCGTACAGTACTCTACGCATCGCATCCAGCCGCTTTCCGCGAAGCCTTTCAGGTAGTCTGTCCACCTGGCCGCAGGGATTACCACGCTTCAGCTTGCTGATTCTTTCGGGGTTATGAGTATAATATTCTATTCGCAAATTATTATATTCGCAAAACATTACATTCGGCTATGTCGACGGCTTTGGTTTTCGGCGTATTTCAGAATTTCGGTTCTTATCCAACTGTAGAAACTTCGAGAATAGCCCGCTCCATAGCACTCTGAGCGACTTTGACTAGTCCTGCCGTGAGAGGCCACGTTTCAGCACCATATTGTTATTCCTGGCATTGGCAGGATCCATTGATCGTATACGCAAGTAAATAAAAATAAATCATGAATAAACATACGTCAATATTATCAGTAAATTATTTTGAAATCTAGATTTCCGTTTCAAAATAGTAACGAATGCCTTAGATGTGCCGAAGCTATTTATCAGTCATACGCAAGTGTTTATGCAAATAATCCAGTTGAGCGCTATTTATCAATGATAATGCTAAAAATAATACTTTTTATAGCACAAATATCCTAAAATAGAACAAAGAAAATGTAACGATCCGATAATGTAATAATCTGATAAAAATATCATATAAATACTTGTGTCAATGCGGACTCTATACACAGAACATTCAGTTTCTTCGAAAAACCAATTGAAAGTAATTTCATTTGAAAGAAATACCTAAACATTGAAGTCGCAAACTATATTTATCTAAAGTAAGTGTTTATATATTTATATAGTACTAGTGGTATTAGTGACCCACTCTCGGCTTCGCCCGGGGTGCAATTTTATATCCTATATTTTAAGTTGGACCAAATTACATATAGTTACGAAATTTTATCAAAATAGGTTCAGTAGTTTAGCAGTTCATCGCGTGACACGAATTTTTTATATATTACTTAGATTTACAAAATCCAATAATTGCTGTCGCTGTAAACTTTTAAATTATTATTAGGGATTTATAAAATTATCATATTTATCACGTTTTAGATAAACAGGACCTTACAGTTTTCTGAATCATAATATATATTTTGATATGTATATATACTTAAGTTAAAAATATAGGCTGTAATAAAAATATATCCGTTCTCAATAATTATTTAACAAGTGTTATATTTCTTTTTAGAATGCATCGTGTTCCCGCATACCACAACTGCATCCCTGGTGCTGTGATCTACAATGGACCTTTTGATTCTACTGTAGCGCCTAATCCCTGCTTCGGACCTCCCAGACTAAGCTATGGACCTTGCTTCGCTCCCCCTGTGCAGCACATGAGCCAGCCAACCTTTCAGCCAAACTCTTGCTTCATGTCTGCGGCGGCTCTACGTAGAGTGGCCATGTCCAACCAATGCAATGCGTCTACGCAGCCAAGGCGATTCGACCCTTGCTTCTATTAAGCCGATAACTATATTAGCTGCATTTAATATATTAACCGAATCTCTACCTTTAATTTAATTTTATTTTAATGTAAATAAAAATCAATATTTTTTAAGTTTCAAAAGTCTGTGACGCTTTTAATGTTTAAAAATAAAATAATTTTTAATTTTCATAACTTCTTTATATGTATTTGGTTCACCTAATTACTTTACTAGTTTTTCTGAAGAAATCTAAACACATGTTAGCAAACTTAAATTTTTATTTATATTATACTAGGGCCTCTTTCACCAGCTAAAAGTAAAGTGTTGATTAGTTACTTTTAGAAATAATTTTATGTTTTATTAAATTATGCACTGTGTTTACTGCATCCTTCGATAGGAGATTTTTTTATTATTTTCTTTTTAATGTTTGGGACTTTTACCGTACAAACAGCTAAATTATTCCCGGTGACAGGTGACTTTAAATGACGGTTAGCCTACTTGACAGACGGTGAAAGAGGCCCTTACTACAATTTCTATAAACTTAAATGATTAAAAACTTTACTCCCCACAAACTTTAGACTCTAAGGTAAAGAAGGGTGCGGCTTTTCTTAAAATGCAAACAAAAAAAAACAAATCGAACACAAATAATATCAAGAATTATTCGGTGCAAACATCACTTGCATTCAAATTTTTTCTATTTTCTAAAAGAAAACGTTGACATATAGGTATATGATGTAGTGGGCAGATCGTAGAATTGGGCAGATCGTAAAATATGAAATCAAATATCTTTCACCAAAAGTCAAAAATAGTTGCGACGAGGAGCGGAACGAAGTACAGCGAAAAGGAGCGAGTTAGGTTTACATGGAAATAAATTTTAACAGAAATATGATCTGCCCAGGAATATCATGATATGCCCAATTCTACGATGTGCCGATGACATAATATTTAGGGTCATACCTACAAATTTAGTTTTGACTTAAGAATAATTGGATCAATATGATGCTGTACGTGACTACGTTCAAAATTGTGCCCAGTATCATAGAATAGTTTAAGTGGAACAAGTTAGAAATCGAGAACTGGAGGCGATTTGTGCTTACTAGTTGTTTGAAAATTTGTAGTGTGTTTCTTCTTGACTGATCTGAAATGAATGAAATTCATATTTTACGCTCAGTTTACTAACATACTTAATATTACTTAAGTAGGTAATATTTTTTTTGGCTTGCTTGAAAGTGTTTAGTCTCACTAAAGTCAAATTTATAGTATACTAGTGACTTGCTCCCGGCTTCCTATCTTTTTAGTTGGACCAAATTACACATTAGTTACGAAATTTTATCAAAGTCGATTCAGTAGTTTAGAAGTTCATCGCACACTTGACAAACACGTGAAACGAATTTTTTATATATTAGATTTTAGTACTTTGTTAATATAAAAATATAAATAGATATATAAAAATATTCTAATAATATTCTTAAGTGTATGTTGACAGACAAATATTTCGTATCCAACTTTTTGTCAGGACTTTTTAAATTTAAATTATTAATTATTATTAAATTTTTTTTTTTATAAATTTGCTGAAGATTGATTTTTTAGTTTGCGTTATTGCGTATACAATAATTGCGTTACATCTCATTTTTTATTTAAACGACACAGAGTATCCATAACCATGGACGTACTTACCACATCTAAAATCAATTAGGTGTTTCATGATCAATAGTTCGGTGCGTTCTACTTCTTGACGCAGTTGGTCGTCAATGTAGCTGCCAAAGAAACACCAGAAGAAGGGCATGCCGCTTTTCGATATGGCCAGCCACGGAAATTTTTCCTGAAATTTCCTAAATTTAATCAATCATATACAGGGTGTGTGGCCTGTAATAAGAGCAATAAATTTAAACGATGATTCTAAGTATAGAGTATACGCAGTTATCTTAACCTAATCATGATGCTCTAAAGTACTTATAGCAATCCAAAGTTACAATACATAAATCAATGAATTTCATGATCCGCTAAATTTTCGGTTATCAGTCGTTAGATGTCTTGGTACAGGATACTGACTGGGGCGAGAACGACTCAGTACCCTGTATGTCTGTAGTAGTATATTGCTGGCTCGATTAATTTTGTTAGAAAATTACAGTACATTTCATTATCATTTTAATTAATTCAAACCATTTGGAATTAATTTATTACTGATTCGTTAAAGGGTCTATATTTTAATTTATTGCTCTTAATATACAGGCCACACCTTGTATATTGAAATGCCGTATATTTCTCCTGTATCCTAGAATCCCATGGGAGCCAAACATTACCTCGTTTCTACTGATGACAGCTGCGGTAAGAACAGCACTCGAGAACATCAGCCATATGGTCAAAAGTATCTGCAATAAGCACGACATGAAACTGTTGACATTGGTGGATATAAGTAGAAAATCACATTAAAAACCAAAATATGATGACCCAATTTCTTTCTGAAAATTATAGTTCTCGCACTAATATTTCTCGCGCTTTTAATTGATATTGGATTTTGAAACATTTTGCATTTTACAGCATGTACTGTTCCTATAATATAAATTACTAGCGACCTGCCTGAAAATTTTTCTGAAAATTATATAGGTAATAGGCCTTTCGGGCCATTAGGTCCTATGTATCAGAATGAGTACCTACTCAAACTTTCCTAGTTCCGCTGTTAAGTAAAAACCGTATAAAATCCTTTGGATGTTTTGGAAGAAGTTAATGGTTGTGGTTCGGATAAAGTTAACAGACAGTTTCTGCGACTTTTTTCTACTTTTATATGAAAATTTATCTATCTGATGGTGAAAATCTGTTGAGTGATTTAAGAAAAGATAATATTAATATACCTATACAGACAGACAGACGCGAAGAGAATATAATTATAGATACTTACTTGTTTTCCGTGATACTTCCCCAACAGTTGTATACAAGTGCTGATGTCATCGTAAATTTTACAAAGGCATTTTAAATCTAAGTGAGTGTTTGGTTCGCCATTATCAAAAAATTCAATACTAAGATTCATATAATATTTGAATTGTATTCGTTTTGAATTTATACTTTTTTGTTTCACCATCGTGTTTTCTATGTTAAACAAGGTGAACATCCTGTGATTTAAAACTTTCAAAATGGCCAGAATGAGGGACATATGTAAAATTAAATGAAATATTGCTAAAAACATTGGCACCCTTATTAGAAACACATAAGGTGGGTCACTGAGCCAAATGTCAAAGGCAGTAAAAACCAAGGGTACAGCAGTCATAATTGAAAACCAAAAATAAATCTTCAACGATAACATCTTTAAGCATTTATTGCTAAGCTGAAACTTGTTCAAAATTTTATTAACAATCTTGTACACTTCGATACATAATTTATCCTCTTTAATGAGATTAATGAAATATATGGACATGCTAACAAATACTTCATTTGCGTTGTACATTATATTCAAATTCTTTATAATGTTGAAATTTAATGAAACGTTCAATAATGCAACGAAGGTTACGGTTGCAGACATGAAAATAAATAATGACCAAATTCGGTACCAAATATTTGTTGCAGTAAATTCTCCTCTTTTTGAAGGAAACGGTTTTCGAAAGCCGAATAAAGTGCATATCCAGTTAAAAACACGTAAATAATGGTAAAGCATGGTTAAAGTTGTGTCACGATACGCAACATTGAATAGACTCACCGATAGATATCATAACTTTGATTTTTACTGTTCCGATTTTTTTAGGTAATTACTTACTAAGCTAAGAGTGTCATTATATATACATTATAAATCAATTTCAGTATAAAGTAATTGATTAAAGGACTTGATTTTTGAAGTACCTAACATGTCACTTTTTTATTAAATAAAGTGTAAAATGCTGTTAATTAAGTTCAATATGGCCACAATTTTATTCGTTGTTTGTAATAATAATAATGTTGTAGTGTATAAAATGTTGCAAGGAAATATTTTATTAGTCATAAAAATGTAAACAGGAGCGAGATTAGGCAAATCTTTAATGATTTTCTTGGCAAGCTCTTTACGCACTCCTTGCCAAAACTTTGGTCTAATAAATGAATAAAAAAATATGAACTACCTTTAATTTAAGTACAAGACTTTACCGCTCTATTCATTTCTAAATTATCACAGTGATGCATTTAAAGTTCTTTAAAAACAAAACTTTTGTCTGGTGACTTTTACATAATTTTTTTTATAAACTTAAAAGCAAACAACTTAAAAAGAAGTGAGTAAAGAAGTTAAAACGAAAATTTTATTCTAATTTAATGAAAATTGTAAATATAACAACAAATTGTAAAATCAAAGTGGATCATGTTGCTCAGTTAAATCCAAATAAATGGCCAATGGACCAATTACAAACTTCTTACTGGCTGAAAAAAAAATACATGAAAATAAGCAAAAAAAATTAATGCTATCTATAAATAGGGTTGAAATTATTTAGCCGCGTATAAAAAAATAATATCATCACAATAGCTTGCGTGAGTCTTTTTTTAGATTGTTATCCAATATTTTAGTCTTATGGAGTTATAATGGCTTTGTCTCGGAGCATTCGGGTTCGATTCCCGGCTGAGCTAATTTTGGAAGTTAACTTTTTAAAGATGGTTTTGGTCTGTGGGTCTCGCTAGTAGTGGAAGGGCATACCGTGTTTAGCAGTAATTTTGGCAGCCTGTTTGGCGGCAGTCACCACCGCATTAAAGAAAACCACCTAACAGCATGTTTGTGTGCCATTGTGCTTCGTTAAGCACTCTGCATAACTATTCAGTTATGCCAGAGCCTACTTTCCTAATCATTCCTAATCCCTACTACTTCTCCTATTGAGTGCTACTAGGCGAAGGTAGCCACCCATCATCAAGTGGACTGTCCGCCTATCTGACGACCTTCATATAAAAAAAAACTAGCAAAGCATTCAAAATGATGACATGTTCTATTAACTACCTTGATTACTGAACGGATCATACCTATAGTAAATCCACTTTACAATAACGTTTAAGCATAATCATTATTATAAAAATTAATAATTCCAAATAGCAGGCGTGAGTGACATTCAGGATTTCTTGTCAGGCAGGTGTGTTCGCGCCCTTTTTTTTGGGTTTCCTATAAAATAAACATGTAACCTTTCATGGGATTTTTTTATTGCAAAATATTTTTAATTAAGAGAAAATTGCAAAGTTAAGTAAAAAGAGAACCGTAGGAATACTTAGGTGATGGGAACAAATGCAGTGGGAACTGAGGCTGTGGAATCTAGGAGTAGTCTGGAAGCATTGTGCCAGTGTCACGTACCTACTTAAATATTTAAGTTTTTTATTATATTTCCATTAAAATATACACGTTCTTACTAAGTAAGTTATTATTATTCATAATATCTTTTTTAACAATTGTGAAAAAGTTACTTTTTGAAATAGTTCCATATTCGTTGAACCTATTGGATTTTTACTGTAATTTAATATTTAAAAATTATTACTAACACAAATTTCCGATAGGCCTCCTCAAACGATTTAACTTTCATATCTGGCGCCTTCGGATATTCATATAAAGTCGGGCGAAAATCTATGTATGCCATATTGTATTGAAAATTCTTTATGTGTTTCTTCAAATCTTTTGGCTTTGGATGTAGAGTGGATATACCTGTAAGTATTAAAACATTAAACAAATGCAACCATCGGAGCAATAGCAACATATGCTTATGACAAAGTCACATTATAGAATCGAGTTTGTAGCTGGCAAGTATTGTCAGCATTTCACAATTTAGTTATCTAACCCTATGTGTACGTGTTACTCCCAATCACACTGCTGGGCACACAAGTTTCTACTGTGTAATGAGTTATGGGCTACGCTTACCAGACTTTAACCTGCTGAGGACTGACAGGGGACTGACATAATTATATGCTAGACATTTTCCTTCCATTTCTATCTATCATGTATAAGAAGAAACTATTTCTGTTCCAAGGGTCACATTTTATATGAGACTCTTTGTCTTTAGTTAATATCTACTAGTATTTAGTAGATAACATTTATTAATTTTTTCAAATACAAAATTTTCTCAAGTGTTGAAACTAAAAGGAACATTTTGTTATTATTAATAAAATAAAACACAATGGACAATGTTTCATGCATTTTATTAACATCCATGTCATAACAATCTCAACTACACATATTCACGTAACCACTTCCAAATGCTTCAAAGTGAAATATTAATTGACCTAATTTAACATAATAGAATAGCGTGCTATTATAATGAATTAAAAAAAATGCAAATAGATCAAAAATGTTAGCCGCAGAAAACACTCCGGAAATAAAATATAGAGGTAAGTATATCTTTTAAAAAATCTCAAGTGCTAAGTGGATTTCCAGCCAATGTCATAATAATAATAATAAGTTTGTACAGATTGTTAGCTTAAAAATCGTTTATTTTTAATAATACATTGTCACAGCAACATAAATCACATTGTATATCAATAGGATATACTAAAAAATAAATTAAAACAATGCAACTTAATTTTGAATAAGTATAGATAAGTAGACAAGTTATTTATACCTTTTAAAAGTATTTTTTTTTAAATGAAATAGTACAACGAAATACACAATACAAGAAGTAACATCATTTTTCTTCTATTGAAAACAATATAATAGACAATGGCGATGGTAACGATTGAAATAATTATCATATTAAATGACTGTTTTTTTTTTCTATCTATATATAATACAATTTAGACAAAAATTACCAGAATACGTTTGTAAAAAGTAGAAACTTGTTTAGAAATTAATTAAGTTTTCAATGTCAAGTTGTCAAAAAAACAATATTGTTGCGTCATAAATTTTAAGTAATGCTAGTCTATGATTTTTTTTTAAATTATTAATAGTTAACATATAAATTCCATTAAAGAAATTATATTTTTTCAATTAGGGATTAATAAATGTTTTAAATTAATTTCCATTTGAAACCAGAATCATAGGCTATTATTAATAATAATAATTTTTACAAGATTATTATTATTAATGCTGCAAACTAATGCTTACAACAAATTAAATAAGTGTTTCATTTCGCTAAGCGAAGACGTTGTCTCACTAATAAAATACTGAAGTCAAAAGTAATACTAGGGGATACTTCAAATGTAATACTAGTTATAATACACACTAAATGTAATTTCGACACTAAAATTGTATAACTTCAATAGTAAAATTCAACTAATGCTACCGACAAACTGATCCCCTTCGACCGCCTACATAACCGCAGTTTCGAAACTGGTTATTCCAGTAAATATATGTTTACTTGTACGCAACTGGTTACGAACGACACCCCTGGAGTCTTGTTGAGTGTTGTCGTTTAAATCATAAATAAATCTGTCTCTCATTTATACCTCAGTTTTTTCTACCAGATTTTATTTCGTGTTTTAATATTTATTTATTTTTTTATAATCTACTCCACATAAATCGAAATCAATTTCATATACGTAATGTCGAAATTTGTTTAGAAACTCCGGTCATTTAGTCGGCAGAAGAGAAATGATCGCTTTAGAATCGCGCGAATGGCTATTGTTGTGACCAAAAGAAAAAAACGCTAGTTTTATCAGGACTAAATATCATAATTATTGTAGTTTACTTAACGTGAATTTTAACGTAAATTTTATAATAATAAACATGGATTACGTAATAGGTATTGCAAATTATAGAAATGAAATACTGAAATAGGTTAACTGGGTATATTCCCTGTAATTATAATAGTTATAATGCTGCATTGACTAGACTTCGTAAAATAATATAACAACGGTAGTTGACTAAAAAAAAATCAAATATCAAATTTATTTTTCATTAAATTTCAGTAAAAAAAAAAATACAAGTATGAGAACATCAAGTTTAGCGAGTTGTAAAATCCTAATATAAACAAAATAAGATACGAAAATCTATCTTAGTCGATTTCATAAGCCGGACACGACTTTCTTCAATATTATACGATCTTTAAATTTAAATAAATAGGCACTTATTAAATTATTAAAAAATAGGGACAAAAACACAAACATTAGTAGACTAATTAAGATCGCCTTTATCAAGAGAATGATAATGTGTTACGGAATATTAAGGTATAATATTTTCAAAATATAATATTATTGTGACATAAAACTTAAATAATTTTACATCACTTTTATGTGTAAACGCGACCTTAAATAATAGTTAAACAAAAATTGTGTTTTGTGATATACACATTACATTAAACATACAAAGCTAAAAACAAAGGCCACTCTCATTTATTGAACATCGACTTACGTTTGAACATTTGTTTAATTTATCATTAAAATTGAACTACACCATAAATAGGACATTGAAACGCTACCTGATTAATAAGAACTCTCCAACAATAGGTAACAATTTACCATTTTATAGTAGTAATGGTAAATTCTATATAAATATTTAATTTTAAATATTACAGTAATTGAAATTTTACTACGGTAAAAGTATGATGAATTTTAGATTAATAAGTACACCGAGTAAGACGTTTTTACCTACTTAAACACTTATAAGCTGCCAACCAACTTAACATCCAAACCAAAAATATGGACACCCTAACTATAGTAGATACTATTTATAACAACATATTTCTATAAAAAATATGTAAATAGCTTTGATGAGCTGCCGGTTAAATAAAATATTACAAAAGCTGCATTTTGCGTTACACCTATTTCCATTTCGACATTAGCGGATGGACTACACACGGCACATTTACAAACATTATCCTACTTGCACTTAGAATTTATTTATTATTAGAGTATGATGGAACAAACTGCATAAAAAATTTATATTTTCCAGAATATATTTTGACGTGAAACGTCTTTCGCGGCGGTTGAGACCGGCGATTGGCGTGACGACGCCAACATTTGGACAAACTTTGACCAACACTTTAGCGGAACTAGTAATTGGCGTTGCGACGCCAACATTTGGACAAACTTTGACCAACACTTTAGCGGAACTAGTAATTGGCGTTGCGACGCCAACATTTGGACAAACTTTGACCAACACTTTAGCGGAACTAGTACATAATTGGCGTTGCGACGCCAACATTTGGACAAACTTTGGCGGAACTTAATGCCCCCTTCCACCACACTGAGCTCGTATATAATATGGAGACTACTGTATAATTATTATAAATAGCGGTTGATTTTAGCTGGGAGATTGCAATATAAATTTTGATTGTTAAATTGAATTGACCTGACGTCCCGCGACGGCTCAATTTTTTTACTTCCATATTTATGTCTTGAATTTTCAAAAAAGGAAAAGCCTACATACTTGAAAGTGTTGATTCACCGGAACTTTATAGGTTCTGCATTTTTATTATAAACCTATTTATGTTGAGAAAAGGCTTGGATGTCGTTATAACGCATTTGTGGAACAATAATAAAATAGCATTACACTGGTTTAAAAATCATTACACAGTATTCATGATCTATAATTATGTCAAAAATATAATAAAAAATGTAAAAATTAAATAGGATCGCATGAAACATCAATACTCAATGTATGTGGATCATAATTCAACTTGTTTAAGAAGGGAAGTTAATTTTCCTTTTAAAGGCTTTGTCAGTTTTTATTATTAATAATACAGGCCAGTCATAACATTGACTGAGGCAGTGTCGTTTGGTATTTTATTCCCAATCGAATTGGTAATAGATTACTTTCAACATAAAATTTACTTTTTCGTATGCTAAATAGTAAGCGATTCCCACTCAAAAAAGCTGTAAGTATTTCGATAACATTCATGATAAATATTTAGCAGAATAATCGGAAATAAAGTTTAATAAAAAAATATGTAAATTATAATTTGTAATAATTCTTCTTAAAATCATTTTAATAAATACAAAGTCTTCGTTTTTGTTTTTACACACAATAAGGTAAATTTATAACCCATAAAATATAGGGAAAAAAAATGGTGAAATTTCAACTGATAGTTTTCAAGAAAAAGAAAAAGTTAATATTAACAAGCTATTAATGATTTCACTCAAGTCGCCATTATTTTTGTATGAAAAAATTTAATGTGTAAATTTTCCACTATATTTCAAACTATTCTGCCTTAGATTAAATACGATTATAACTGTCTATAGATATAATTTTCTTATATTTATTGTCTTTGCTATGTTGTCAATTTATTATTGATATTATAATTTACTATGTCTAATAAATAGAGACAACGTACTTATTTTAGTTTCAGAGTGGCAATCGCTTTTGAGTGAGCCAAGTTCATACCATATTTGTTAAAATTTCAAATTTCATGATTGAACAAACTTCTATACTGCATTTCAATTTAATACACAAGCTTATCTATATATAAGCAAAAAGGTCAAACTCGTAAAGTTAAACTGATTTTTGTGTTCCTACTATTTGTCATAGTATACATATTGTTAACAATAGACAAGCCTTCTAACATTAGCAAAAGTGATCGGTGTATTTAAAGCGATAATATGTTATTAAAGTGATCGTAAATTAAATAATGTTATAATAATTATTAGGATTCTGATTATTATTATTTTTTAAGTAACTAAAAAATGTCATATCCACAACATGGATAATATAGTTAACAATATTAATAAATCCTTTGGATTATTTTTTACAGTGTGCAACCGATAAAAATATTAGAAGAAAATAATGAAACATTTCAAAATTTTGAACAAAATATTCCAAAAATAATTTTACAAAATATTTAAAAACATTTCAAAGTTTTGAACAAAATATTCAAACAAGAATTTTACAAAATATTTAAAAACATTTCAAAATTTTGAACAAAATATTCAATTATAGAAATTTCCTTTAATATGTAATATGTTATATATCTTATTAGATACCTACATAATATGTACCTACATAATAAGAGAATTTTCGTGTTCAAGAATTTTTGCATACATTTTTACTTTGTAGTTTTATTCCTAAGTAAAAACGCTTTACATACACCGATCAATAGCATACATACAAGGTTCAAATTGATTATATTTATTATAGTTTAAATGTTTTTAGGTACTGGTTGAATTGGTCTCACGTTGAATTTCTCTTCTGGCTTCCAATCCCACACGACCGGCATCGAACTTTCGTAATGGAAGCTGTACATTTGGTTCACCACGTGTTTGGATATGTCCTTTGGCTCCGGATATACGGACGCCAGACCTGTAATTTAATTATTCAAAAAAATGTACTCATACATATCTATAGACCGAAATGAAATTAATAATGTAGATACACTAATAAAATAACTAACACTATCGATGATAAATAGAATGGTAATTTAAATACCCATAACAAAGATAATTGATTGGTCTCGCTGCGCTCGACTAGATAGAGCGCTATACAAAAGCAATAGGCTCCGAAAATATTGTAGTGTGTGTAAAAAATCG
Source organism: Synanthedon tipuliformis (assembly GCA_947623395.1). Classification (NCBI taxonomy): domain Eukaryota; kingdom Metazoa; phylum Arthropoda; class Insecta; order Lepidoptera; family Sesiidae; genus Synanthedon; species Synanthedon tipuliformis. The sequence goes on along the minus strand of OX392417.1, from coordinate 5,424,698 downwards.
TCACTTTTTATCACTTTTTACCCAGTTTTATTATATTTTTACACAGTTTCACTACGCAAACTGGTATTTTATTATGACTAAAATTTAATAAAACATTCGGCAAGTACACATCACAGACAGTTTGCAGTGTGAATAGCTCGGGTAATTCGGCGTACTATTTTGTGCCGCATTTTACAAGTACGACGGCGGTATCTAGTCGAGCGCAGCGAGACCAATCATTTATCTATGACCCATAACTTAATGGGAATTGCATTAAAATTCCAGAAATCACTCCAGTACATGTATTCCAGCACTATTGTAGAGAACAGATTTTTAATAATACTACGATTTCCTAACGAAATCCAAATATTTATCATTAAGTATATGTATCTAATTTAAAAGTATAAATGGTCAAAAATGGTAAATTTATGCAGAAGTTATCTTTTTTCGATTTAGCAAGCAAGATAATAGACCACTTCATTTTACATAAAATCAATGAAATGAATGAGTATGATGGCGGCAGGCACAAATTTAATGCAAATTCAAAAATTCAACGAGACTATAATGTAAAAAATACACTATAAACAAAAAGTTAAATAATTAAAATAAAATCTAATAAATAATTAGCCATTGATAAACTAATTAGCGAAACAAAATTTAAACAAACCGCGTCTATTTCCATACAGAGTATTCACTGAAGCTTGCGTTCAATAAATATAAAATAAAACATCTCTCTCTTCAGGCGATACACACTTTTTACATTTATCTTCAACATTTTTTTCGTATTCAAAAAAGTTAATTTATTAGGCTGTTAATTAATAAAATAAATCAAATTAACAGTAAATAGGTAGGTAGACATCTCATTACATTTAAAAAAATAACTTCACTGTCCTGCTTAATGACCGACGCCTATCGCAGTCTTTTCTTCAACAAGCGATTATAACAGTCAAAATCAAATAAGTTAAATCAAAAATAAGTAAGTAAGTACTTTAATTTAAAATATTGTTTCAACATGAAGTTGAAACCATTTCATATTAATATTGTATATTTTTACAGTAGGTCTCAAGGAAAAACGCTAGAGCACTGTACTCATGTATATGTAGTTTGTTGAATTTATCCTTAGGAATAGGATTTTATTTGCACTCATTATTAAAAACATTCATATAGTCAGCCAGCAGTTGTTACAACTCAACGAAAACATCAACTTAGACGTTAAAACTGTTTCTACTGTTATTGAAAGTCAACAATAAATGACGCTTAGTAGTTTATAAGAATTTACATATAAGTTACTAGACCGAAATCGTACGAGTGAAATTTTTCCAAAATTTCAAAATTTTCCAAAATTTCAAAATTTTCCAGCATACATAAAAACCTTAAAGCTCTTTCGATTAGTGAAAACCGCATGAAAATCCGTTCAAAAGTTTTTACATACAACATATACATACAGACAGACAGACGCGACGGGGGATTTTGTTTTATAATATGTAAGAGTAACGTAAATGTCGCTTAGAAAATCCGCTTTGTATTTATTTTTTTCAATATTTTTGGGAGTTGCTTTTCTTTGTAATATTGATTATGGACATATCTTTGACAATTAAGAACGAGTACCTACTAATAAACCTACTACATACTTTGACACGAGTTTAATTTATAAGACTGTTATATTTAAATTACAAATGTGACACTAGCGTTTAACCTTAATGACCTTAACATTGATAAATTATATACCTAAATTGAGTAAGTATTACCTTCATCGTACGCCATCTTGGCGACTTCAATGGCGATGGAGAGAGATACCTCCTTCACTTCGCTTAGAGACGGATAAATACGACCGATACTCAGATCATTCTCGCTGACGTAGTTGGCTAAAGTCTGAAATTTATACGTTTGAACCTTGCATTAGATAACATCTTGTCGAGAGTTTAATATTTTTTTTCATTTTTAAAAATTACCTTCTCAACTGTACGAGTGAAATTTTTTGCGTATATAAGCCCGTGTTGCATATCCTCTATTTGCATATACATAGCTGGTGGTACGATTAGCCCGTGGTATGAAAATTTCATTGGAGAAAAATAAAAAATGTCAAAATTAGAAAAAAAATTTTTTTTTAATATTTTAGAAAAGTTTTATAATCGTTCAAGGAGTAAACTACGGTCGTGTATGTCGGAACTGACATGCACAATTTTTTTTTTTTTAATCTAGTAACTAAGACTCACCCTGGCTGCAGTGAGAAACATATTCTCGGGAATGTGGTGCGTGGCAGTCGCAATGACGCCGAGCGCTATCCCGGGGAAAATGTAAGCGTTGTTCCCTTGTCCCGTGTGGTACGTCTTCCCTTCGTACTCCACCGGCGGGAACGGAGAGCCCGAGGCGTAAACGCATTTACCCTGTAATGGACAATATACAATTTTTAAGATAAAAAGTATGGACCCAAAGCTGAGGGTTCGAAGTGGACGGAGGGATTAATAAAAGAAAAATCTCGACCGTTTTAAAATATTGTAAGATGACATCTTTAGATCTGTCCACCTCGTGCTTTTTCTTCCCTTCATCTCGCCATCACCCCTTCGTTACCCATGTTACTACCAATCTTATTACCAGTAGTAACATGGGACATTTTTTATTTCCCATATTACTACTGCCCATTATCATGGTTCAAATTTTTTACTTTTTCCAAAACTATAATAGGATGTGTGTGATAAGGGCAACGATGAAAGTTGGTGTTTTAATCAAAATAACTTGATTGTATTACCGCAGTATGTTTGTAAGCGTCTTGCGCCGTGCACTCCGCTTTACTGGTCGGGTTCGAGAGAGCAAATATAACGGGTCTTTCAGTATTTTGAGCCATTTGCTTTAGCACGTTTTCTGTGAAGGCGCCACCGACAGTAGAACAACCTGGAACATTCATAAAATTAAATTTAAAATATCTTATTCTATACCTATATAAAATCCGTCTGATCAATTTAGATTATGCTGCATATAATATATGCTCTGTATGCTCACAAATTGAACCCGAGTGAAACTATGAGAATGTTCAATACAAAATTTGGATTTTAATTTTTTTCTTGGGATGTGATTTTATTATTTATTTTCACAGCCCATATATGAACACACATTTGTTAACTCACCGATAAGAATACTCGGCTTAATTTTGGCGACAGCTTTCTCAAAGTCCTTCTCCGGCTCGACATCCTTCCCAAAGGCAACGGCGTGCTGTGGAACTCCGCCCGGACGCTTTGTAGTGAGCAAACCGTCTACGTCGAACATGTACACGCGGTCGCGGGCTTGCTTTTCGTCCAGACCTTCTTGCATCATGGCGGCCACGGTCAGGTTAGCTATACCGTTCGCGGCCTGGAATATTACAAACGTGTGGACACATAAATAATAGGTCAATACAAGATACATATAATTAAAAATTCCCAAACCAAACATTCGCTGAGGTGTTGGGTGTCTAGCAGACTACTTGATGTTGACTCAGTGAATGACTCGGTACTTGACTCAGTGAATGTTTTGACACTGAGGTGTTGGGTGTCTAGCAGACTACTTGATGTTGACTCAGTGAATGACTCAGTACTTGACTCAGTGAATGTTTGACACTGAGGTGTTGGGTGTCTAGCAGACTACGTGATTTTGCAAGGTTACAATGTGACGGAAATACCATTATGTAACAATCGAACCCTTAAAAGTTAGTGAAATCCCTTCGTCAACTAGGAAATAGGAAATCTTCAAACGCCTGAACGCTTTCATAAGTCATAGCCAAGAACTATCGCGATCACGTCAGCTTTCAAACACAAAAATATCAGATCAAAATCGGTCCACAGACACATATACAGACTCAAGTAAAACTTATAACACCCCGCTTTTGCGTCGGACGTCGCGGTTTAGAAAAGACGGCAGACACTGACACGGTTCAATCAAGCTCGATGATGTATTTATACAAGTAGCACTTACCGAACCAGCTCCCAAGAACATGTAGATGTTTTCGCTGAGTTTTCTCTTTGTAATTCTGACGGCCGCGAAGAGACCGGCTACAGCCACACTGGCCGTGCCTTGTATGTCGTCGTTGAAAGTGCAGTATTTGTTACGATACTTTTCCAGCAAACGACCAGCGTTCGCCAGAGCGAAATCTTCAAACTGTGCAAGTTAAAAATATTAATGTTAAACGACTGTCAATTAATTATATCACTTCTTTATATTATAAGCACATGTAAATTTATCACCCTCAATTTAATTAACAAGTAGGTATCGGTATATTGATACATTGGTAGTTCAGTAGGCGGAATCAAACTCGAACATAGGATGTAGGCGCAATGGTAGCGTGGGTTTCTTATTGAGAAAAAGAAATATACTTTAATATGTATTATCAGTAATAACTTAAGCACCATTTAAGATAAAAATAAGTAAAGAATTTATTTTATTATTACATTAACTACTATTGATGACAGAATATTTTTACCAAGATATAATATGTATTATAATAATAAAAAAGGACAGTTCAGCAAAAGGGCATGGATGACAAAAAAAGTTGCACAACATAAATTTTCTTGTTTTTGACAGACAATAAAAAAACACCTCAAAATGTGACTCAATGAAATATACCGTTATTCTTCAACATACATTATCACATAAACTAAGTACTTAAATTCTGTCAAAAGTAGTTTAGTGTTCATTGTCTTCTAAACCTAAACCTCATCTAAACCTCATTGTCAATGAATGTGATCTAGAAAACTATTAAGTCACGAGAGCTCTATTAGTCTTAAAAGCTTTTGTAACCTTCGTTAAATGGCTTAGATTTCTTTTGTAGAGGAAACTAGCAAAGTATTCATTATCCACGGTCAGACTCTGCATCAATACAATAGATTGCAGTGCACGCTAAATAACAATACTCAGTAATTTAATTTTTCAAAAACAGTGTGTTATTTTTGTAAATGCTTATGTATATAATTTATATAAGATGAAACAGTAAAAGAATTTTTCAAATCAGTCGAGTAGTTCAGAGCCTATTCAATGCAAACAAACAAACAAACAAACAAACAAATCTTTCCTCTTTATAATATTAGTATCGATGAGAAAATTATCTTATAATTATTAAGTAAAGCATTTCCTTCTTAATCTCCTATAGTTTTAGAGTGAGAGAAACACGCGGTATAATAAATCAACCTTAGACTTAAAATTAACGATTACCTGCATCAATGTGTTTTGACCATATCTCTTAATGCAGGCCTCCATAAATTCATCAATAAATTCATCGTACTCTTTGCCTCGTACTCGCTTCTGTCGTAAACCGATATACAACGGGTCCTCTAGCAGATCCTGAAAAAATACGTATCATTGTAAAACTTAAATCAGAATGGACTCTATTTGTTACGTGATAAGGTCGAAAATTTTTGGTACCATTAAACATTTGAACAAGGCAAGGGCGCAAGACAGGATAGTGTGAATTATTTGTGATTGATGATACGACGTTTATTGGGTGAAGAGCAAGGTCTCGCATATAAAGTGTAGTACTGTGTGTGTGTATATAACTGTGTGTGTGTGTGTGTGTGTATGTAATGGTTTTTTTTTTACAAATTCAATTATCTTTCCATTTGTCTTAATCTCACTGAAGAGAATATGTGTGCAATAGGATTTATTTCTACGATAGACGGTATTCTGTACTAGCTGGTGCCCGCGACTACGTCTACGTTGAACAATAAAAAATATAACGCCTGACAAAATACATGAACAATAAATTTATTCAATCTTTTTGCTGTTAGTCTTGTTACCAGGTTTTGGACTTTTATTTTTACCTAACGAACAGCACTTTCTTTCTACGTGAAAAATGATCCATGAAGTCCATATTTCACGAACTTTGTCGAGTTCAAGATAAATATAAAACCAAAAATAATTATTTTATTGGAAACTCTAACGAATGGATTATTTCAAGAAACCTTAAGACATAATTACATTAGGTTTAGAGAGTGGCTATTTTTAGTTCCAGTTACAAACAAGAAGCGATAATTTGCTTTGATCGTTATTTCAAGGCCAAACGGTATAAATTCTGTTGAAACCTATTTATAGTTTCATTTTGTGAGTCAAATAGAATTACTGGAATCACTGGTTATGATTAGTCTAAAAATATTTGGCTTGTACTCGTATATCCAGAAATAATAGTAAGTTACGTTAAAACTAAAAATCGTATTCAAAAATAATCTTTCACAATTTTAGCAATCTTTAACGAAACATTACTAAAGCGTCTTACCTTAAGGCATCGTTTCTCAACCTTTTATATGTCGTGACCCACGAAAAAGCCAAAAAGTTAACTAAAAAGTCTTGCGACCCTCCATCACTATAAAATTATAATAATAGCGCGCTATTTTTATCGGCTATACATTATATTAGCCTTCACTGGTTTTGAAAACATTGATACCCTTTGCTACTTCTTACTCATGCAAAATTTTGCAAAATGCAAAATATGTCCTGCGGCTGAGATGATGATTGATGATGATGATGACTTATGCGAAAAAGGTTTCTCGTCTATGGTGGCTTCGAAAACTATTATAAATACAGAAATTGTCTGTTATAACCTATAAGGTTCTAACTCGAAAATAATAAAATTGACTTATGAGTGTTTACAAAGATGATCCGCGTATAGAAATACTTTTAAGTGAGAAACAATGCCAAAATATCACATTAATTAATAAATGTTCATAATTAATCATTTTATTGAAATAAATTAAACTATAAATTTATTTTTTCATGTTATTGAATATAAAATTTAAAAATTCATTCCATCAATAAACAAATCTTTTGTATCTATATGTAGTTTGTATTTATTATTTTTCAACAAACTGCGACCCCCTTTAAAAACAAACGCGACCCACCGGGGTGTCGCGACCCACCGGTTGAGAAACGATGCCTTAAGGTAATGAGCTAATGAGTTTTAATGTAAAAGGTTACGAATATTTAAGAAAATAAATCTCTGCAGTTTCCAAGAAAAATCGTATACAAGAAATATCACAACACAGTCATCATTTCTATATGAGTCAGAGTACCAGGAAAGACTTGCAAGTAAGAACACTACATAAATAAATATTTTTTTAATGAAACGAAACGTCCTTTGAGGTGTTAGTTAATAGTTAGGGCCTCTTCCACCATCTGTCGAGTAGGCTAACCGTCATTTAAAGTCACCTGTCACCGGGAATAATTTAGCTGATATGTATCTTTGTTTGTATGGTTAAAGTCCCAAACATTAAAAAGAAAATAATAAAAAATATTCGCCTATCGAAGGATGTAAGATTATTTCTAAAAGTAACTAATCAACACTTTACTTGTAGTTGGTGAAAGAGGCCCTTAATCGAATATACTTAATACAAATTGTATTTTCGATCGACAGTGTAAATACAAATTATACTTATGCGTTTTTATGGCAACGATTGGTAAAAAAGTCATTACTTAAGAGAACCATAGCTAATGTAAACAGAGAAAATTAACTGCTATTGTGACCCCGATTGAACAAATTCAAGATCGCGAAATTTCAATTTGTGTGCGGATGCATTATTTAAAAGGACAAAAACCTCAATTTTTTACTATTTTCTTTGAAGTAAATAAATATCTACTTAATTATTTTTTTTTTTCTTATCGTTTAGCTCAGTGTGTAATGCTGAAGTATTGCAAAGATGATTTATTTAATAGAGAATCTATTGAAAACGCTAAAGTTTCCCTTGTATGTAAGACTCATTTGGTAAAATTTATTCTACACTAGCTGGAACCAGCGACTTCGTCCGCCTTGAATATGAAATTAAAAATGTAACACATGAGAAAATATATTTTTAGATGATCCTTTGGGAACCAAATTTTTTTCCAAGATAAAAAGTATCATATTACATGTAAATCCATTTTTTAAATCCGTTGAGCCGTTTTTGCGTGAAGAAAGAGTAACTAACATCCATACAACCAACCTCATAAACTTTCGCATTATAAATGTGTTTCAGTTGAAGGGAAAATATTACCTGGTTATCGGTTCCCACGTCCAATGTGATCGGTAGACATTGATGTGGTTTTATACCGGCCAAGGCGGTGTAAAGGGACAATTTGCCCACCGGTATTCCCATACCATAAGCTCCCAAGTCACCCAAGCCGAGAATTCTTTCTCCGTCCGTGAATACCACAGCACGGACGTCTGGCTCGGGCCTGATCCATACAAATAAGTTATGTTGATCCATACAAATAAATAATAAAAATGCAACTATGTGTTTGAATTTTAGAAATATTGGCAATTACAAAAATCCAAACCGCCTTAATAAGGGGTAAGTAAATTATGTTTGAAGCAATTTAAGAAACAGTGGCTGTTTATGCCTGTGCTCAATGTTAATGGTAGTACCAAATTGTGTTTAAATTATTTTGAAATGTAAATAAACAAAATAAATAAAAGTAACTAATTTGTTAGCTGGGTGATTCTACGATAAGAGGTTTCAAGTCCATAGAGGAAACGGCCAAGGAGAAAAGTTGGAGTTTTTTCATGAAACCTTTAAATTATGATTTTTATCCCGTTTATTTACCTATTCACGAAAGGGCAAGTCACTTTATGCATATTTTATTACTTTTTTGAAGACCAGGGTAAATACATCGGGCAGGGGAGAGACACTAAGATCAGGGTAGATACTTATTTCACCAGGGGAGAGAAATTGACACAATAAAATAATTAATAAAATCAATAAAATAAACTTTTATTAAATATTGTTTTTAACATATAATGGGACTATCATATTAATCATTAATCATTAATACTAATTAAGTAGACTAGCGCTTCTTAAGTGATAATCAGGATAATTTTCATATTGCCCATAACCATGTGCTTCGGCCAAATTCTGTATACAGTTCATTAAATGAACATGTTTTAATCATATTATAAAATGAAAAATAACTGAATCGACTTTTTTTTAATAAATATGAATCGACTTTTTCAAATATTTAGTCACCTTTCTTGCCTCAAACGTTTTCTCAGTTATGTTGGTAGACACGGATTTCCACTTTCTGTGGACAATTTGAATACTATTATCAAATTACTTGTATTATAGTTCTTTATTTTTACAAGTTGCACATTCACGGAAAAAAACACTGTTCACTATATCTATTGCAACAAATTCTATAAAATAGATTTTGATGCTGGATTTTTTTTTGTTTCTGGTCTCCTTTCATTTTTTACTGGCACATAACCTCGTATTAGAATCGTCTTCAAGAAAATATTTTTCTTGAAGCCTTGAAAAGGCTTTCCTTTTATTTTGTATTAATCGTACTTTTCCAAATTTTATCAAAGGTTTAAAAATTTTCTCATTCTGTAGCATACCATATTTTTGCACCAGTTTCGCGCTTCATTCTTTTGAAATTTTTTTCTTTTTCGTTTGGGAGAGCAGAATAATTTTCTTTTAATTGTTGAGAATTGTTGTTGTTCTTTTAATTGAGTACTTCTGCAAACAGCAAATTTTTCTTCACTGTGTCTCTGGCACTTGGAGAATTCATCACTTGTTCTACTATGCTGTTAGGTGTAAGTAATTTAGACTTTCGTAATCTTTGTAACCTGTTTTTGTAACATGCTAATTTAGTCTTTAGTTTATTTATAGTCTCATTTTTTTTAATAATTAAATATCTTTGTCTTCTAGCTCGGTCTGATTTAACATTGAAAATACTCTTCTACTGAAATTACTTTGCGGCATCTGATGATCAACATTTGAAATTGATGGTGTTGGGGGAACATTAGTTATATTTTGAAGAGCAAGTCGTCTCTTGCTTTTTATTTTTCATATATTTTTTGCTTTACGGCTCTCACGAGTAATTTGTGCAACAGTTTTGATGATTGCTTTCTCCTTCTTTTTTAAATATTTTTCTCTTTGTTTTTGCTTTTGTAAATCATGCTTTTCTGGATCATTTTTAATCCTTTGATATCTTAGCCCCTGCTTCACGTTTCTTCTGTAATTTTTCTTCACATGTTAACTTTTCCCGTGGTGCCATAATCTGTAATAATGACAATAATATAATAACAGTATGAGCTAAGAATCTCCTTTAATTTTTTTAATATAACAATTTTCATTTGCAATAATAATTTAAGTAATTTAAAACTGACGTTGATAGAAGTTAGCTATATCTACAAACGCATTTATGATGGATATTATCTCCCCTGGTCACTGACTCTCTCCCCTGTCAGTTATGTTGGCAGGGGATATACGGCAGGGGAGAGACGTTTTCATGACAAATTCAATCGTTTTAACTGACTGAATTAGTTTTTGGGTTAATTGTATATCTCACTTTAATTACCACAGTATTGTCAAATTAGGGAAGTAAATGCAAATAAATTAAATGAATATTATAAGTTTTATGACTTACCAGTGGAGAGACACAATCACCTTGCGAAACCACTATACCGCACGGTCGCGTCGCAACAACTAAAAAATGGCAGCCCTCAAGCGACTTTCGCGATTAGTATTGCTAACTTCGCGCCGATATATGTCCTTGAGCACTATTTCCAATAAGGCAGTCCTTGAATTTATGTTTGTATTAGCGGAATGAAATTTGACAGGGTAGATACACAAAAAAAGCGGGACAAAAGTTAATCTTAAAAATTATTTGAAATAAACAAAATTATTTTATTTTTTATTTAATAATACTCAAGTATATTTATTTAAATTCCAATTAAACATACTTTAGTTTAGCATCTGATACAAAAAAGATATGTATTGTCTGAAAGTTAAATTGAAACCAGCAAGGGGACAGACCAGGGTAGAGACTTTTTTGGTCTTTGTAAGGAATTTCAGAAAAATGTGTTTTCATTAGGCATTCAATCCTGATGTTATTTAATAGAGTACATTAAAATGTTGTGATTCATTGTAAAAAACATCAACAAATAGAATAAAATAACTGTTTTAAACTGATTGCCGCACAAGTTACCTCTTATCGTAGAATCACCCAGCTATAGTTTAGCTTTTTGAATTAGAATTCGTTGGATATATAAATAACAATACGCTATATATAGAATATATTACTCGTAACGTACACGTCATAGATTAATGATTGGTCTCACTGCGTGCGCGCCGCATGACTAATATATTAATTATTATTTATGGTAGGTACACGTATGTATTCACGTAAAACACACGACACAGACACATCCTTTTTTAAAGAAATTATCACGAAATTAAATTTTTAATTATAAATTTATTTATTTTTAACTACATATGTCTTGCACGCGACTTCGTCCGCGTAACTCTTCTATAAAATATAGCCTCTTGCTTTTTTAAAATCAGTCCAGTAGTCTCTCGTTTTTTAAATTAGTATTGATTGGACGTTGTGCCTAAACATTTTATATTACTGAGTGTTTTAAGACCCTAAAAATTGTTTTGAAACGTGTAGGTACTTAGTGCAGCAACAAAAATATAAGTCTCTCTTTCAGGTAAAAGAGATGACCTTATTCTCGTTTCAGAGATAAGAACATAATTTAATTACGATAGGTACTGAATTTTTTTTTATAAGTACCTATGCTGCATCATCAAATCGTGATTGTGAAAATGTTATATTTGACAGGCTCTTTATTTTATAATATGTATTTCTTTTATCTAAGAAAGCTTTCATTTTCTACAAACTTTTTAGAATTAGTGAAATGTAATAAGGTGAATAGTAAGTCAAACTTTCTAATAATTTTCTAATAACTTTTTAGAATTAGTGAAATGTAATAAGGTAAGAATAGTAAGTAAAATTTTCTAATAATCTTACCAGTTTTTGATGATATTGAAAACGTGTCCCTTGTCATTGATCGTGATAAATAAGCCTCTAGGCCTCCTGTAGATGAGTCCAAATCTCTGACAAGCCAATCCCACGGTGGGCGTGTATACGATGGGAAGATACTTTTCCACATTCTCAGATAACAATCTGAAGAACAGCTTCTCATTTCTGTCCTACAATAATTCAATAACACTGTAAATACAATCCTATTATAAATTAAATGCGAAAGGAGGTCGAATGCGATGAAACGTGAAAACACAGAAAATGGGGTAACTATGTAGGTAGAAAGGCAATGAAAGTAGTATTTCATTGAATAATGAACTTTGATATTGCGTTGGCTGGAAGTGGCATTCTAACATTTAAAAACTAAAAAAAAAAAAAAATTGTGTTTATAAACTTGATTACAGTGATTATTTACTGAATAAATATGTCTCTGATTCCGACTTCAAAAAATATCGAAATTAGCTTCTGTCCTGTTATTTTCCAATCAAACAAATTCTTACTTTATAACCGGATCGATACCTTGAACTATTTTTGACCCGAACCGCGACGACCTCATAGTAAAGTATTAGTAGACATATTGCGCGATGTTTTAAAACTTACATTTCACAGGAATCATTTTAAGCCAAACAATATAAAATACTTATAATTGTATTGCATTCATTGTTCATTAGTAATTTGTTAGTATTTATATCCGTTATCAATATTATAGACAAAATTATACTTAAAGGGTAAGTTTTAAGTAATCTCGTACAAAATTTATTGGATCTTAAGAAATATTCCTGTATTAAAATTTAAACACAATAATATTATTGTGTAGACTTTTTGTCTGAAACCACACAATATTTACGTTGCGATGGTAAGCCCTTCAGGAAAACAAAAAAAAAATCTGTAAAAAATATAGATTTTTTGCCTCTGTTCAACATAATTTAACCAAGCAGTGGTAACTGCTTATCAGACACATCACATTTTTCTTGCCTTTTTGTGTTGGACATGTCTGGGGCTACACAGGACTATTCTACAGAATAGTAGAATGGTTGTGAATGGAATGTAAAGAAAAAGGGTCGGTTAGAAAATCTTCAATATCTTCAAAAGTAGCTGATCTAGCTTTTATGAAATAAAGACTAAATTAAAACTAAACTAAATAAATTTTATATTTATTAAAGCACATTAATTTAGTCTTTATTTCATAAAGCTAGAAAATATTTTTGACTTTTGAAGATATTGAAGATTTTCTAACCGACCCTTTTTCTTTGCGGTTAAATTATGTATAAAATATGTATGTCAACAATTTGAAAAAAAAAAAAAAAAAAATGTAACTGATGAAAATGAACAAATGATAATTTACAAAATTCTTTTGAGATGACATTACACAGGTCAACATAGTGCATAATTTATGATTGAAATAGGTTTGCAATGACTAAGTTTCTAAACTATTGAAGTGAATGTGATAAGTAAGCATATTACGGGCAACGGGACCGAGATAGTATCGCCTTGAAAGCCTATATCCACCACGACCGGTAAACCCTTGAGATAATTATATGGAATGAAGTACCTTGATCGTGTTTAGTCACCTGTAACTCGACGAGGTAGAGATATTTATTCAGGTTCTCCTCATATCGGTCTACTGAAATTCTGCAGATTTCCAATTGTTCCTCTTGGGTTTTAAATTTTGCTGCCAATAATCCGTGAATGCCGAGAGCTTGGCGCTCCTCTAGTGTAAATGCCAAACCCTAAAAATGGAACACATTATAAACAATGTTGGCCTTATACAAACAATGTAAAATTTGGCTTAAAAGTATGTACAGTTTTCTAAATGTTTCAGCGAATAACATACATTTCATCTATCTCCGGGGATTCCCCGCGAAACAAAATGCGTAATGAGGAATTTCGAAGGTCACATATCGCTCGTAGAACAGACAATCGCTGTTTGTTAAAAAAAACAAACATTCTTGAGTGATAGTCATGTACCGAAAGACCTTATGCCGAGCTGTCCTACTATGTAAAAGTCACGGGAAAGCAATAGATGTGCGCTGCGCCTAGTTATTTGAAGTGGGTGTCAAATAACTAGGCGCTAATATTCCTATAATATTAGCTAATTGATAAAGTGTAGAATAGGTAAGTACCAGTTAACTCGAAATTTATCTGAATATGATAAGATAAACACGTCATCGTGATATCATGACGAATGATTATATAACTTCCCAATATTGTATTGATAAAGAGATTTAAATTCAATGTCTCAAAAAGGTATCACTCGAGATTTATATTAATGATTAAGTATAAGGAAAACGCAGATTATTAGCACATGATCAATACGTATTTGTATTTATAATCTCTTCTTGATCAACGGTATCTATTATTATCATCGTTCACACCATCTCCAAACGTGACATCTATACTAATATTATAAAGAGGAAAGATTTGATTGTTTGTTTCTTTGCATTGAATAAGCTCCGAAACTACTGGACCGATTTGAAAAATTATTTCACTGTTGGGAAGCTATATTATAACCGAGTAACATATAGGCTATATTTTATAAGGTGCAACTTTATTAATTTAATTTAAGACCTATGTAGACGAGACAGAGGGAAAATTTAATGAGAAAGTGGCAACTTCCTCAAAAATATTTTCTATTCTAATAAAATGTTACCTTATTGAGGCGCGGATCTCTGAGGTGGTCGATTCCTCTCACTACGTTCGGGCATATTATATCACCCGTCACTTCGTGGTGTTCCCGGCATTGAATTGAAGGTTCAAAAAACGCTGTACATTTTGTCAGAGCGTATGCAAGCGCGCGGTTCGATGTTATAGAAGTATTTGTACAACATCTGAAACAAAGTTTCTGAAATTAATTATACGATTATATAAATATACTGTTTCTAAAAAATATTGAAGACCATCAGCCCATTTTATAGTTGACGAAGGGTTTTCACTAACTCCCACGGGTTTGATTGATGTGATATTTTTATGGCAATTTTTGCATGAAGCATTTATTTTACATTTCAAATCTGCATATTCAATAAAATCGGAAAATTTTTTACCCGTATGCGTAAAAGGCTTCGTTTTAAAAATGTTATCATATGACATCATCTGATAATAGTAGTATTGTGACAATTACTTATCGAAATTGTTGACATAAGACATTATGATATATGAATGTGGACTTTTATAGTAGAATAACTCTTGAATATTGAAATCATTTCAGTTTTCAGTTCTTATTTCAAAATATTAATAAATTAATTAAATGTGTAGCTTTTATTGTGTAGATATCTTTCTGCTTTAACATTCTGCCTAATCTAGCTTTTGCCTCATCTCAAATGTTGCTCTCTACAACGAGAAGTTTGGAAGTGCCGAGGTTGGGTATCACGCAGACTACTTGATGCTGCAGTAGTCAAGTAGTCTGCGGGATATATTTATACACCAAAAGGTACCCCTCCCCTCTCAGCACAAACCCCACCCTTGGGGACTTTTAGTATGTTCATATGGATACCGTAACCGTAAGGTATAATTCTACCAATTTTCAAAACTACACGATTATTTCCCCTGATTTTTCTAATTTGCCTGGGCTTTACGTAGTTTAAGTACCTACATATACTTATAGCAACACTACAATGTAAGTATAAAGAATTGGATCGCAATGGTTGCACTTTTTCTCCGAAGGTTCAAAGAGATCTCTTGGCACGCTAACGGTAACAAATTATATCATCGCATGACGTCACATCGAGGTCACTGCACCCATTATAATTATGATTTCGTTGTGATTTATTACCTCATTTCTTCTATTCTTTATAACCATTACTTGCAATACATTCTCTTCTTCTTCTCTAAGTGCTTCTTCAGTCCTGAAGGTCAGCCGTCAACCTCCTGAACCGGTCCCTATCAAGAGCCAACTGGAACAGCTGCTCGACCGAGCCAATTCCAGTCCACTCTCTGATATTCCTGAGCCACGACTTTCTTCTTCGCCCAGCGCGTCTCTTTCCTTCCACCTTACCCATCATAATCAATCGGAGCAGACATCTATCGTGCCTAAGCACGTGCCCAACATATTCAATCTTGCGTCTTTTGATGGCTTTTATAATTTTCCGGGGCATTTTGACGCAATTTGCATTTTGCAATACATAACATTGCATATTACCCGAAATATTTATAAATAAATCTGTGCTACATTTTTATCAATAGCATATTGATATTTTAATCAATGCCAACACGATAAGGATGTTACATTTAAGTGTGCCATTAATCATTAGCATAGAACACGATTCAACAGCTAAACCAAATTGCCACTTGTCTCATGATAAATGTCACATGATCCATTCTAATATACCGAAAGATTTTGTTACGCAATTTATATTTTATTTAAAGTTTCGCTAGCGCTGCATAAGCAACCGATATTTTATTAGATAATTTATTTATACTAAACGTGTAAAACGCACTTGCAATTTAAAATATTTAAGAAAAATAGATACACACAATTACATAGAGAGATAGTACCTATAGGTACTTGCATCCTTCCTTACATAACTAGTATGAAGTCGCTTTACGTGTCCCTCTGTCATCTGCTAACTATTCCTAAACCACGCAACGAATTTTTATACGGTTTTCACCATCAAAAAGATAAATTATGTACATAAAAACTAATATTTTGTAATCAATCAAGTTCGCCGAAACTGTCCGCGTCTGTCTGTCTCTCCGCTAAATACTTTTAATCCACGCAACCGATTTTGATACGGTTTTCACAAATGTAACGAGGAATATACGAGGAAGGTTTGTTAAAAAAATTACGAGGAAGCTTATATAAAAAAAGCATTCCTCGGAACGGGCCGCTAGTTGTACGTTATAAATAAACCTCTGTTCCAAATTTCAGCTTTTGTAAGTACGATTGAAGTACAAGTGCAGCTACAGTACAGATTTTGTAAACGATTTTGTATTTATAAAAAAAATATTTATTTATCAATTGGGTTTCTACAAGAAACTCTTATGATCGTCATTATAAATTAAAATTTACCAGGATTTCGGAAAAAAAGGCCAAGATGACGATCCTGAGAAGAAACTCAGGATACTGTTCTTTTTGTCATCTTTAAAATATAACAGTTAAATTTAATTTAAAAAAAAATTAAAGTATACATATTTTACCTCTTTATTTAGTTTAGAGGCTTTTCATTGTGCAATAGAAATTACCTAGTTAAGTCGATAGTAACCATTATTTAATCTGTGGTTAAGTATTCAATGAGACTAATAGTTCAAACAATGTATACAGTTTCATGTCAACCTCGAATCGATGGTCGTCATTCCAGTACATTACATTAAGTAGGTAATATTGAATAACTAGATGATATTACCTAAGCTAATTACTCACTGTCATACTCTATTACTATGTGGAGTGTTCAGCAAATTGCTCATTTCCCTGCATAAACATTATTGTTTGAACGCGCATTAAAACTATTACATACACGATCCACTTAATTGAACGTTTTATTAACTTGACAAAATTTATTGCAAACAAGGTAATGTAATCAGCATAGAAAAATTGTTGTCACACTTCTTGTAAAGAAAACAAGACAACATAAAATTAAATGTGTAATAATTAAAGCTGTACCGTTTTTTTTTACACAGCCTCAAACTCTAAGCTTAGCTTTGTAATTGTAGCTTGTTAGGGCACAATTTGTCTAATTTTAGAGTTTGCCCTACAAGTACATGTGTATTTGTAAGCCTCGAATGTCCTAGTTGGTTTTTCCTCTAGTTAGACTAGACTAGAGACTAGATAGACTCTAGCTAAGGACAAAATACCTACACTCAGGCAAAGAAGCCACAATGCCAACTCGTCAGCTAAATGCAGGGATATCAAACTCGGTAAAACAGTCAGTGTCAATATTGTCATACACGTAGAACCAACCAACCAATTAGAGGCGCTATTTGGTTTCAACGCGAGATAGTATTCACTCAACATTTTTTATGATTTTCATTGTGGTTTAAGGCTGCATCCTCATTAGGCTAATAGTGAGCGGCTTACTGTTTGTCTATAGTTAGTCTATTTTAAAAGGAGTGTCCATATGGCGCGTACTTGGTAAGGCAGTTTTTGCCTTACCGACCACATTCAGTTAGCGGACGATGCACTGATAACAAGTGAGTTTGCCTTCCTTGCCAAGAGCTTGTCAGTGATTCGCAGCTAATTTGCTACAGTTCGCCTCTTAGCCGCTCACTCCACAAGATGCGGTCCATGTAGCAGAATGTTGTTAAATTTATAAATCTAACACTCCAACCCCTCTATACAAAATAAATCTCTATAAGGCATAGCTCACAATCGGGAGAATCTCAAGCCATGCGATCGATATTTCGTCGACCAAGTCTTGGACACAAATTGGTCTCCTCTGAAACTATGGGATCTGATGGGCTGCTTTGATTAAATCTAATAAGCCGTTCCCGAAATTATCTTTTACATCCGAACTATAAAGTTTGTAACTTTATCTCTGACATTAATTCATAATGAACCTACTCGTAGTCCGTTTCATCACAATTCTTATCAACAGTGTTTACTGTCATTAACAATGTCAACACGAATGTGTTTCAATGGTAAACAAAAATAGACGTAGCCGTGAAAAAATAACGTCATTTTGCATTCTGCACGCGCAAAATTCAAACAAATTGAGAAACGCGTGGACGAAAACGGATGGAAGCATTCGTTGCCAAAATTTTGAATGGGACACACACACCTACTATAAATAAATCGTATAGTTAGTCGAAGTTAGTATTTGCATAGAGTACTGTCAAGGTTAATTTGGTTATATCGTAATTATCGCGTGTTGCAGGTAAAAAGTAAATTTATGTAAGAATGATCTCAATTGGATTTTTCATCTTGAACGAAATTACATTAATTGAGAGGAAGCCACAGAAAACAGGATGTACCTACTTTGTTGCTGTTTGCTCAGATCGTTTTGAGATTAGTCAGACCAACAAATATTTTTTTAGGATAATAATAAGGTAGCAATTATTAAATCTATATTATATAAAAGGCAATGTGTTGTATGTATGTTCCCTATAGACTCCAAAACTGCTGAACCAATTTTGATGAAATTTTCAGACAATCTTCAGATTTGTCCAGCAAGTAATCCTGTAAAGTTTGGTAGCGATTGGATGCAGACGAAGTCGCGGGCACCCACTAGTTTAGTATATTTTATTAAATTTATTGTGGTAACTAAACTAAGTTAGTAGTAACTAACTAAAATTTTTGGGTTCTCCCAAAAAAATATTCTTACATTATTGGACTAAAAATCTAACCCTGTGATTACATCCTTACCAATATTATAAATGTGAAGATGAGTTTGTTTGTTTGTTAAGCATTCACGCAAAAACTACTGAACTGATCACCATGAAATTTTGAACACATTGTCTGGGACACCAGAAAGGCATCAAGCTGAATTTGCTTAATATATTAATATAGCTAGATGCCTGAATTTGTTTAATATAATGTAGACAATTATGTGTCACATATGTAGTATGCTTTATTTAAATGTATTATTTTGATATCAGTAACTTTATCAACAATCACATACCTAGTATGAAATGATAAGAACAATCTTATTATGTAATTGTCCAAGTTTAAAACAAAGTTAATATTTATAAGAAATTAATATTAACACAATATTAAACAGAAATCTTGATTACATTTGACATAATTTCCATTATAGGACATAAGGTGAAGAATATGAATCATTAAAACACATTAGCACATATTACCATGCCATTATTGTTATAGAATGGGAATAAGGGAATTGCCTTATTATTTTTTTCCTTGTTTTTATCTGTATACAGTACAAATATAGTACAGATTTATTTTCTTTTTAGAATTTCTTTTCATTTCAGTGTTTTCTTATAAGTGAGTATTTTTAGTTTGACTACCAGCTCATTGGGGTGTAAGCACTGACTTCTTCTCTGACAGTACACATTTCTAGATGTTTTTGAATCTCTGCATTTGTAATGAACCACGATACATTGCAGAGGATTCATAGAATTACATTTTACATTCTCTGTTTGATAGAAATATTAGAGTTGCTGGGACTACCCCACAGTTGGATGCTTATTAAATAATTAAATAAGAGCATCATCACCCTGAAATATCAAGGTGGTGCAGTTGTTTCTTTAAGGGGTTGATTACTGCCATCATTCAGGTTCTCCAGTATATGACTGCAGAACACACTGTGGCCTGCCACAAATAACCATGCTACCATTTTAAATAATAAAGTGCCACTAGGTAAAAAATTGTAAACTTGTAATAACAGTTATTGCTTTATAATTATGGCTAATATTTAATTAAATACTCATATTGTCATGGAATAGTTTTCTATACTTACTATATGTTAGTGCAAACACGAGATAAGTGAAAAAATATGAAATGAATAATGTGCCAAAAAAGTTTTTACTAAAATTCTACTTGGTATGTTTAGAGGATTTTAATCATTTTTACACATCCTTTCCGAAGTACGTGGCTTATAAAACAGAAACAAAGATTTGTAAGAAGAATTAGCACTGGAAATACAAGACATTTGCTCAGTCAATATTTCTGTCAAAAACGTTACCATATCATTATAAAGTTGCCCGACGATAACTTATGACGCCAACAAAAGGCCTTCAAATGTTTGACAATCAGACATGGAAAGTAACACTTCCTGAAACACTTTTCATTTATAACAAAAATGAAAACGAAGACAATAAAAAGTTCGATAAAAAATTACAAATACAAGCGGGAAATTATTGCGAAGCGCAAAGCAGTTGCAATCCAGAAAATGCGTATAACTACTTAATTTTAAAACCTAGATAGTTTTTAAATAATAGATTTTATTGATGGATCGATTTTAATTATAAAAAATGTATACACGAGTGTAAAAAACACAGCTGTCATGTTATGTAAACTCCAAAAATAAATGATTCGGTACTCACAATACAGTTCTTGGAATAGTCGAAAACATCTCAAAAAATATAATTCATCTACAAAACTGGAAAACACCGAAGGAATCTCAACTTCCGCGTAATAAGATTATCCAGTTATTTTTTCAAAATTGATATTACAACGCCCTTCCTAAACGCAGGTCGACACTATAAAAAAAAACGACTGACTGATGATTGAATGAAATGAACTGACTTCAACTGACGGACGGCTATTCTCCCTCTACGGACGGACGCACAGATTATAAAGTTATATGTCTAAAGGACGGACGGATAGATAGTGTTGCCAAAATGCTATCAAATGCCAATCCAATGATACAAAATAAAAATATAACTAAATCCTTTAATGTAAATAAATTTTATTGCATTACCACGTTTTATTGTTTAAAAGCTTCTTAGCTTCTATTTATTTACCAATTTATAAAATACAGATAATAAATATTTCATTTCAAGCACAGACTATTCAATTATAACTGTCAGCTGGCTCAGGTGACTGTCAGCTGTCAGTCAGCACAGCAGTTTGTTTGGCACTTCACTTGGCATTTGCTATTTATTAGTGTTTTTATTTAGAAAACAAGCTTACATATTTAATTAGTTATTTATATTAGTTTTTAGAAAAGAGTATTAACATATCGTGTGAAATGATTCGAGAAGATGATCCTCGATTCCATATTACACCAGTACAGCAAATGGCATCAGCATGTAGTGGTGCTCTTATAACCTCATTATTCAGTAAGTTTACGCATGATGCAATTTTAATTGAAAACTTGAAAATTCGTTCGACTCCATAGCATATCTTGATTATGGTCTTCCCTATCCTCGCATTTAAAGCAGTTCTTTTAAAGCTGTTTATCATAAGTCAACCTGACAGACATTAACTACTTGATGGTTGTAAGTTTTTTTCTATCTGTTAAAAAAATCTCCACCAGAGTAGAATACATTGCAATGACAGAATAAGCTGTCCCCCTTACAGAAGACTGCCGTGAAATATTATTAAGTGTTTCGGTGAGTGAGTAAGGGATGCTAGAACCCTCCTCCAATAGCTTATCCTTAACTTAATGATATAATCGGTAGTGCACTAGTAGCACCTGTGGACTGACACTTGCAACTTGTGTTATCGGCGACAGTAGCCACCTACTGTCAAGTGGATTGTCAGCCTGTCGAGACCTCAATATGAAAAAACAATAAGCTTGTTTGCAAAGCCAAATATTATAAAGTAACCTACCTATATTTACAGTGACTCCTTTGGATGTTGTTAAAATAAGATTACAAGCTCAACAGAAGGCATTACTCTCGAATAAATGCTACTTATACTGTAATGGCTTAATGGAGCATCTCTGTCCTTGTGGTGAAACAGCATGGATTCCTAGACGAGTACACTTTAATGGCACAATAGTGAGTACATATTTGGAGTTTATATTATTTTATCATGGAGTTTATATTTTAATATAACAAGTTTTCTTATTAAAAAATTTAAATTTTCAGGATGCTTTTTATAAAATAGCTAAATTGGAAGGAGTTCCCGCATTGTGGTCGGGCTTAAGTCCCACTTTGGTTCTAGCACTTCCTTGTACAGTAATATATTTTGTTTCCTACGAACAACTTAGGTTCAAAATAAAAACATTGTATAACAACAAAATATCTGGAGACAGTAAGTATGCAATATGGTTATAATTATAATATTTGTTAGCATAATATAGTAGCTTATGCATGACAATCGATCTGTACATACGAAATACCGAAATTAGCAAAAAAGAATTTTTTTCGTGCAACCCAAAAATAAAACAGTATATGGTTAATACACCTAACCCAATTTAATAGTATGAATTCAAATATATGATTATAAAATAGTTCTTAATACAAAAAAAATATATCAGTATTTATTTCAGTAAATGTGATCTCAAGTTTACCAAAAATGGATACACAATGTATATATATACAGTTATACTTAGGTCAATTTTTGTGGGGCGTATTAACCAACAACTTTTTTACATAAATCCAAGCCTAACTTCTAAATAAAGAAGATAGATAAAGTTCTGATGATTTAGCCTTCTTCATTACCAAATTCTAAGAATCAATGTAGATGGGACACGGGTAGGGCTTCTTTAATGTTTTTATTTTTTTCCAGAATCCCAGCCGATATGGATACCTCTGATATCTGGAGCAACAGCTAGAATGATTGCTGTGACTATTGTTAGTCCACTAGAACTAATTAGAACAAAGATGCAATCCAAGAAGTTATCTTATTCAGGTATATTGTCTTTGATTGTCAACAATGGTTTTGTATTTGCTTTAATATATTTTTTAAACCTAAACCACATTGGCATCACATCAGTTCACTAACTTACTAAGGAACTTCATAATGGATAACTTTTAATTCCAATGAAATCACATAAAGGTCAAGCGGTTTATTCCCATCTCGGCACCTTTTTTTATTATATAAACATAGTAATATATCTTTGTTACAGAAATCACAGCAGCTTTGCGTACAGTAATAAAATATGAAGGCTACAGAGGTCTATTCCGTGGTCTAGGATCAACGCTTCTACGTGATGTCCCATTCTCAGGTATATTGCTTTGAAACCTTAATAAGAATGTGTTTTAAAAACATTGTAATTTTGTAATGCGTTTTAATTAAAATAACTGCTACTTAGTATTGTTTTAAACTATAATCTGTACTATATAGCTTTGCTGTGACTTTGTTCATTATGGATTTTTTGCTGCTGAAGAGTTCACACATAAATAAACCTAAATAATAATAAAGGTGTTCCATAGGACATCCAATTACATATATACAAGACACTTTCTAAAAAAATGCATTAGTCAAACATCTTATTTATGTTATGTTGAGGTCATTGTGATGAATTCTTCTCTCTAGAACTAGATTATTTATTACAAATAAATATTTGTTTGTATTACAGGAATATATTGGACCACATTTGAATCCACAAAAAGATTGTTCAATAAGCCTGATTCTGAGAAAAATACATTTTTATTCAACTTCTTCAGCGGATCTGTAGCGGGGAGTGTGAGTGATTTTATTTTGGACATAAATAATATATGTAATAACTTTACTTTCTAATAAAAATGTGATTCAATTTAATAAACTCAAATGTTTATTACAGATTGCTGCTTTCGTAACTGTACCCTTTGATGTTGTGAAAACACACCAGCAAATTGAATTAGGCGAGAAAGAAATTTATGCAGGTATGTAGGTTTTTATTTGCAACTTTATAAAATATAGTCTTACTCGCTGATAATGTAGCTTTCTATATGTGAAAGAATTTTTAAAATTACTGGACCTCAAAGGTCCTACCCTAGAGTAGGACCAATTTGGACCAACCGACCAGACCAACTCAGTCTTTGAGTTTTTTAATTACAAACAAAAAATTAATATCTTTTATCTTTATAATATAGAAGAAATGAAATCTCTTTTATCCAATTGTCACGTTACAGATCAACTAGCATTTGTTTGCGATATTAAAGCCATGAACAGTATTTCACAATAAATAATATTCTAATCCAATCAACTTGTCTGTTTGTTCAATAATATTAATGTAAGAGTTTAAAAAACATTTTTAAGTGCTTGCTACTATACTGTCAAACACATTTCAATGCAACAATATTTTATTTTAAATCCACCTTTAGTATTTAAATTAGTTTTTAAGTGAATGTAATACTTCTTTCCCAGATAGCAAAGTCAAGCAAAGAGCATCGAATATGAAGGACATAGCCAAAAATATATACAGAAATCACGGTTTCAAAGGACTTTTTACGGGTTTGCTTCCGAGGATATTCAAGGTGGCACCGGCCTGCGCAATAATGATTGCAACATTTGAATATGGCAAACAATTTTTCCGAATTTACAATACAGACCAATATAAGGAAAAAATGCAAAGGTAAAATCTGTTTATGTTATGACATATATTATGATGGTATGGCTGAAAGTTCGAGTGAATAGGCATTTAATTTAGATTTTTTATTTGACTACAATTTTAAAAAAATATTCATTGATGTGCTTTTCATATGTAATCGTTTTGGCTCTGCCATACAACACTCGACGCAAGGGGAACTCATATTATCTCTGAAATATATAATAGGCTAAATGACTGGAAATAATGTTAGATAAATAGGTATTTTATCCTTAATTTTTTTAAATTTTTTATTAGAGATTATTATTATTTCTAAGGTTATTATAATTTCAATAAAATAAAAAAGATCAGTATATGTTATAGTAATGATATTATAGATCTTTTATTCTTTTTTTTTTAATATTTGCTCATTTTCAGCCAAGGAATAAATATTGAAATAATTAAGAAAGATGAATAATGTGAAATTTGCATGAAGGTACATTGTTTTTGATTTCAAAATGGGCGGACCTCGTCTAATAAAAAAATAAACAATAAATAATTAATAGCTAGACGAGCTAATTGTATGGTGTCAAACTAAGTATACACTATAGGTCTATAGGTATACTAGATCAAAGCCTACTGAGAGACCTTTGAATAAATTCAATATTGTGCTGAAAGCCTGTTCAGATGTTACATTACATTACATATCAGAAAAAATAATTAATTGATTATAATATTATAATTTCAAGTAGTTTGCATTGTAATTGTGTTATTTATTGTTTTATCTTTTCATTAACCTCGTCTTAGTTCATTATTTTTGTATTATATTTAATTACATTTTCTATAAGTTCAGTGGTGGATTTACCAGAAGGCTGAGTAGGCAAATTTAGCCGCTGTGGCCACGTGGTTCGACTGCGTAGTTCGATCGATCGGACCATGTGAACTTTTTTTTCCAGTTGGTTCGATTTTAGAATCGAACCACGCGCACTACCTTGTTCACGGATCATGTGGTTCGACCATCAAAGTCGAACCATAACTACCGTTTACCTGGTTCGATCAATCGCAACATGAGGACTCTCAAGTTTTCTCAGTCCGACTAACAACTTCCATACAAAAGGTTTTGAATCCTTGTTAGAAAATAATAACGAAATACCAACTGATACATAGATATCACGTTTATTCATTTGATAATTTCTTTTACATATTAATTATTTTTATATTGATTGTAAATTGAAATAAATTGAAACGCGGAACTTTTTTTGGTTGTAATAAAATATTGTTCTGATACTCCCAATTATACTTATATAGTCTTTGTTTTAACCAAGGAACATATATACTCTCTAGGTTCTGACCCAGACGGGCACTTGAAAGTGGGTCCAACGGGCACATTTATTCAGCGGGTCAAAAGGGTCCGAAGCCTTTACTTACTTGTTTTGAAGAAAAAGCGGACGAACAGACGTTTAGAACGACATTGTTAAATTATTATTTAAAAATATCCAACTTATTTACGTCGATTTCCATGGAGTCTGCTGGGTTAGTACAGTATGTAACACGCGGTATTTTTGTTATTATTGATTGTAGAATAATAAATAGTGTTTTAAAGGAATGATAGAAAAACCCTTATTTATTTATTTTATTCTCAACATAAACCCTACAGCAAAACAAAACAAAACATTACAATTAGATACAGTGTTACTACCTACATTTCCAATTACAGGGTTTCATTGTTTAGGACTTGAATAAACTTTAAAGAGAGTTTAAATAGACTTTAGTATTTTACATTTATTTACTAGTGGTCTGTTTGTCCGATCGCACCAAGCGGCCTTAAAAACAGTGTAGTCCTCGTAGTGCGACACTATAGGCGGACCAAGAGGAAGAAAAAGTCTCTGTAGTCCGATCGGTCGAACCATATGTTATTGCTATTCCTGGTGGTTCGATTAATCGAACCAACTGGAAAAAAAAGTTCACATGGTCCGATCGATCGAACTACGCGGTCGAACCACGTGGCCACAGCGAATTTAGCTAATAAATTATTTTTGTCTTACAAAAAAAATATTATACAAGTGACTCACAAATTGCTCGCATCGCATTCCTCTTGGGAGCAGATACTTTGACCAAATTGAAGTACCTTATTACATCAGTTTTTTTTTTTTTTTTCATAATATTGTTATGATTGTGAACTAGGGTAATGAATTGCAGGGGTCAGTAAAGGCTGCAAAAGTTTAAATCCGCCACTTTATTAATTATAACTTTTAGACATGCATTAAGGTAAAGGCGTGAAGTAACATAAAATATTTTTCGATATGTTAACCAAAAAAAAAAAACAGTAATGTTTTAGTGCAACTGTAAGGTTTAGAATTTAGATTCTCTATTCATATTTTCCCCAAAATGTAATATTAGTTGAAAGGAACTTATTTTGAATTTTATAACAGTGAAAAAAAATTTTTTTTAGGCATCAAGAAATAATATTAATGGGAAAACAAACGGGAAATGATGGCTACACATAATAATGAGTTTATTATTAACCTACTCACTCCTGTACGATAAATAAATGTGTAAGATTAAAGAATCTTAGCAACTTTTTATTTGTGATATAGTTTTCTTTTTACACAGTCATGTTCCATATTGGGATCAATTAAAATATTTTTATATTATTTTGTGTATAACTGTTTGTGTATGTAGTTACAATAAAATATTCTTCTTTCTTTAAATATGTAGAGTTGATACCTTTTATTTTGTCAATTATTCCGTATTTTTAATTATTATTAATTAATATGTAAGGTAATTACATAATGTTGTATATTTTAGTACAATATGTGATGGCTGTTGATTTAATATTAGTTTGATGAAACACTGAATGTAGAAATTAATAAATTGAAGTTATCCAAGTTGACATTTTACTGTCTTTTGTTAAAGTTAATAAAAGCAAATGGCAATTTTACAATTAAAAAAGTGTTTATTATTTACACACATTTCATAATAATATACAATATAATATGAAAATAGCTAACATATCAGTTTGTAAAAATAACTAATAAAATAGAGGTATTTTCAACAAACTTGTTTATGTCGTGGCACTTAATGCATTTTAAAAAAAAACAAGACTTCTTTTGCTGTATTATCAATTTATCACAATTATTTTACCATCCCAATGTAAAGTTTTTATGCCTCAATAATAAACAAGTTGTGAATGAATAAAATCAAAATTAAAAAATATAAAACTATTTCAGTTTAAATACATTAAATAATGAGATTTCACTTTTATATTATTTTTTGTTGTAATAGTATTAAACTGCTCAATATTAATCTATTCACTTTAAGTGTCTATTCATATTATGTTAATCCTCAAATTTGAATACACAGTTGATGCATGTTGTGTGTATTTTGTGATTCATTGAGTGGTTTGAAGATCCTGAATTCCATGGAGAAGTGCTAAGCAGTCTAGGTTAAATTATCACCACCAGTAAAATCCGCTCTGTTACAGTAGTACAACCAAGAAGTACTACTGGTAGTACAAATGCTACAACGTTGTATTACTAGTACTACTGGTAGATGCATATGGAACGGCTCGAGGTTAGCAAAGCAATCCTTCATACAGTATATTATTTTTGGTTAGTATAGTACCCCAAACCAAATATTATTTTTGGTTGACACCTACAAATTTTAATATTATATATTGTTATGTCAAACCAAAAGGGAAAATCTGCTATGTGCAAAAATATAATTTTGAGATCCAATACCCTTGACTGTATTTGGATGGTATTTAGTTAAACCACTAGTCTAGTTGGCTGTAGATACAGAATGAATGTATGGAAAATATGCAATCATTGACAATAAAAATTAATATTAATTATAATACCTATTTATTTTTCCAAAGTTTTATTGAAAGAAATATAAAAAACTAAGACATGTTGTACATGTTGATTTTTATTAGCTATACATTTTTTTTATTGTATAGTACAGTTTGCTATGACATCGTTTGAAAACTTTTATCAACAATAATAGGTTAAAAAATATTGCCAGAGAAAAGTTCATTCACTTTAACAAATCTATACTTTTATGTGGTACTTATGATAATCTTACAAGGTCTTAAAAACTGGCACATTTTAACTTAATGTACAATTGCTCCTAAAGGTTCTGCTTTGATATTTCCAAGATCTAGTCGGCTGTCTATAGATTCGTCTAGTTGTCCAACAATTGCTATATTATCTCCTCGGATTATATGTAATCCTAACACCACTTGTGCAACTCCGGTCGACGATGAAAACACTCTTTCATGGGATTCATCCAATATTATGTTTATTGTCTGATCAAATCCTTTTAATGTACCGATGAAATTTCGACCGTCCGCGGTTATCACTGATACAGTTTGATTCACATAATTTTCTAGACCGGACGCCATGATAATTCGTTAAGAACCTATTTTTATTCAATACAGGTTATTTTATATTTATAAACCCTTCGTTATGTATGTACAAAGTTTAATAACGAATTATTTTATTTTATTGCATTACATACGGCGGTACGGCCACAGATTATAAAGTTATATGTCATATGGCCACAGCCATAGAGTAACTTATAATATATACGGAAATAGAGACTTATCTTGGCTGTCTAAACGGGTAACAGCTTTGTGACGCCATCTGTATATTGTATCCAGAACTAACACGTATGCGTCACAGAATAGGGTGGTAGTTATTTCATTATTTATTAATTGTCCTATAACAAATATGGGAATAATGCAATGAAACAAGTAGTAAAATTTAAAATTTATTTATTTCTTACTTTTAGGAATAATAATGCGATTCTTTGTTATGGTGTTTATTCTTTGAACTTCTTCACATCTATATCATCAGGATACCAATACATTAACAGAACAAAAAGCACATAGACATCCTATATTCAGTTAATATCCATAGTACAAGATACGGCCGTAAGAATATGTACCAATCGAGGATTAAATAAACACTTTTTTGTCGGAGCGGAGCCCGATATGTCCACAAAAATAATAAGAGTTCTATCTCAATTTGTGCACTACACCATCACTACACTACACTATCGAACCAAACCGGAGGAGCAGAACTCAACTCAACGGACGAAAAACCAACACAAAACACGGAAAAATATGCAAATTGCAGTAAAATTGGGACAAGAAAAACGACGCGTACGCTGTCCTTTAAACAGACATTTTGTTAGTCATGTTAGTGTTGCTAGTACAAGAACCATAATATATACCCAGCATGTACGGAAAAAAAATCACTATATTAGATTAAAACACAAGTATTCTAAATCAAATACGACAAAACCATGAAGCTATCTTTATCTATAGCTTCATGCATAAAACAATACCGAAACGGTACCATAAATATAAAATAGGTAATCGAAAGTATAAAATTTAATATTACAATAGGTTATTATTGTTAACAACACGATGATATTTTAAATAAATAAAAAACGACTCCAGCACAGAATTGGACCGGCGCATTATGAAAAAGAAAGTAATGACTATTCTACCAAAATTTACCAATTTTATTGGTAAGTTTTATCATACGTTATATAGCAATTATAAATTATTCATAAAAAGCGACATCTACCTGATCATGCTCGAACTTAAATTATCTTAATTTAATAAAGCTGAAAGTGCTGCAATCTATTAATTGAATCTTGAACGATTTTTTGTTACACTACATCGTGTTCTAAGATAGTAGGCTCTGGCCACAGCACAGGCCAGTTCGGCCAGTTAGAAGTTCGAGTAGACAGACCACAGAACAAAGTAATATTGGTGACTGGGGCAAGTCGGCTTGCTTGTGTCTTGCGCTTTCAATTTCACCTGCGTTCTAAATTTCATTTATTAAAAAAGTATACATATTTAAGTCACACCCTCCAATAAGTTGATTTTGCCTTTAGCGGCAACTACGTAGTAGCATCATTTGGCTATGCTTTAATATGAGTCCAACTGCCGTTGCAAGGTCGTTCACGTCTTAGTACGCCGGAATTCTAGCGGACGTAAGTCGCGGACGTGACCTTTGAGCGTTAGGCCGTCCGATATTGTTATGTAGCCGCGGCAGTCGGACGCGTCCCGTATGTAGTTTGTTTGCACCTTTATAATCATTTATTTTATGACGATAGGGGTATACCGAGCAAGAGCTACCTAAGTACAAAATACAAATGTATACGTGCAGCTTGGCAAAAAGTATTGTCCTGTTCTAAACATAGATTTAGTATTGCTACCGTTGTTCTAACCATCAATGTTGATAAGAAAAGAGCGACACTACCCACGAGAGTATATAGTTATAGGTATGTTCCTTGGACACTACAATTTTGCAACTTTTTAGTTTCTAAACTTGCCAAGGTATGTTTACATTTATAGGGCGCCGTAAGTTTTAAAAATTTTAAAGCATTTCAAAAGCAATCATCTATTACAGTTGTAAAATTTTAAATGCTGTGCTATTGCCTGTCGTCGCATTGAATACGTATAATTAGTCTAAATTCCTTAGTTATAGACTAATATTCTTAGTCATGACAGACAACTATAATATTATTATGTCTGTCACCAATTCACCATTGTCACTTGCCTTGCCTTGTTGTCAATGTCACAATAGGTAATGAAAGAAGGTACATACATAAACAAAATATACTAAAACTTAAAAATCTTGAAATTTAGTTTTATAATATAAAGATAAAACAATGAAAAACTAATTACATATCAAAGAAAGCATCATTTAAAAATGTCGAATATAATTGTGCAATACGTGTTGTTGAGGAGTGATTTATTGAAAGAGTTGGGTTGGTCTATTGGTGCTTTAGTAGCACAGGCATGTCATGCTTCCACAGCTGTTCTTCACATTTACAGAGATGATGAATACACCACCAAATATTTAAATGAACTTGATAGTATGCATAAAGTTGTTTTAGAAGTAAGTATAAACTGAAGAACAATTCAGTTTGAATTCAATTCTATAAGTATGCCACCCAATTACACTTTCTTAATTTCTAACACGATTTTGGAGCAAATAATATTATATGTTATGAAAAGCTTATGTTACTATTATTACTCTTGCTAGTTAGGGTCGGTCGATTCATATCTGTCGGAAGTTACGTCGCGTAACGCCTGACAGAATGGTCAAGTAGATAATAAAACATTCAACCTTACACACTCAACCGCTGATGTGTTGAGTGCGTTGAGTGTGTAGGGTTGAATGTTTTATTATCTACTTGACCCTTCTGGTGTTATGCGACAGACAGATGATATGCAACATGTCCTCCCTCAGATATGAAATTATGAATTGACTCTTAATTGCCCTTAAGTGTATGCCTCCTATCACATAGTATTACTATCATATCATATACATAAAATATTACTTTAATGTTTTGATTGCAATAAGAATAAAACACAACTTCAAGTTTAGTCTTATGAAACAAGATTTGTATTAAAACAAAGGAATCATATTACCTAGGTTTAAAAATGCTTATAACACATTTTATTTTGCAGGTTCCAAATGAAGATTCACTGAGAAAGTTAGCAGATAAACTGTCGGAAAATTCTATTGATTTTAAGCTTTGGATTGAACAGCCTGAAAACATACCTACCTGTTTAGCTCTGAAACCATACCCTAAGGAAGAAGTTAAAAAGTTTGTCGGAAAATTTAAATTATATAAAGCAACTTTACCTAGTTAGTAGTTACATAAGATAATTAATTAAGGTGCATTTATAATGAAATAAATATGTTCTTTGAACAGTTTGTATTATTTTACACTTAACCCAATAATACTGTAAAATGGAGTACCTACTTACTATAAAATATTTATTCTCAACAGACAAGCTAACTATCTTCTTGCTGATAGGTGGACTAGGTGGCTACCATTGTCTATTGTCCGATCTGTCCGTGGTCCACCCTGGTAAATTGGTGGTAGGTAAACCCACCTACCCAGTAGGTGGACCATGGGCAAAACTCGACATATTAATATATACAGAAAGATATTATTATAAATTTATACAGACAGGCATATATAAATATACTAGCTGGGGCCTGCGACTTCGTCCGCGTTGAAAAAAATAATATATGAGTTATAACATTGTTACCGCTGTGACGACGGTGGTGCCGCCACGCGATAGTGGCGCCCAATTTATATTTTTAGACTATCACCCTGGCTGGAACAGCACTTTTTGTCTTGATGAAAGGTACCCATGTTCTTTCTTGTGTCTCTGACAACGTGTATGCAAAATTTCATGATGATCGGTTGAGTACTTAGTTGAGGCGTGAAAAGGTAGCAGACAGAGTTAGGTAGGTACTTTCGCATTTTGTATATCTAATATTAGTGTGATATAAGTATGGATATAATATACATATACTTAATTATTCCGATTAAGTTTGGTTAAACCTTTTGTTGACGCTCATGAATACTTTAGAATGTTTAGAATTCAATTATTACTTATATAAGCATAAGTTAATTTTACTTGTTTATGAATAAATGTACTGTAGTTAAAAATGTATTTATTTGTGTTTTCTTAAAGTAATATTGACCATTAGGACCATTCACTCAAACACACAAACGAAATACAAAAGGAATGCGTTTGTGTTATTTGTGCACGCATGACCACCGCTGACGCGTGCGGTCAATCGCGCGCGCGCTTTTTGTTTTCGACTGATGACTGTCGAGTGTGAACTTACTTAAAGTATTGTTGTTAGTACCTACCTAGATAATTAAGTTTTTTAGGTTTAATTAGGTACCTTACTACCTAGCCGCCAGGCGGCTCTGACCTGTGTCAGGCGTTATGGGCACGAAAACTACAAAACCAAGCGGTTAAAGGGTTAAGGGAATGTAATCGGTGTTATTGACCGTCGTATCGTTGATTTTGTAGCAGCATAATAAATACGATGTTTCAAGGCGTGAACGCTCACAGGCTCTTTACGCTTCGACGAGTGAATTGTATAATTTTTTTACGAGACCAATAAATAAAATAGCTTTAAAATATACCGTTAAATATGTGTAGGTACTTTGTAAATAAAGATACTTAAATTGTTTTAATTGTGTTTAAAAAGAAAACGTTAAAAAAATTATCACCATAAAATTTAGTGATGGAAAGATTGGATATTGTTGTATTCGGTGCAACTGGTTTCACTGGTGAATATGCGACGAAAAATTTGGCTCTTTTAATAAAAAATGTGTACACAGATTTGAAATGGGGAATCTCGGGGAGGTCGAGGGAGAAAATGAAGAAATTGATGGCAGAATTAACGGCGATGGGTAAGCGCTTTTAAAAATCTTAACTGTATATATATAATTTAATGTTAAGGCAGACAGGCTGACGGTCCACTTGCTAGTAAGTGGCTACTGGCCAGTACCTACTGGCGCTTATAACACAAGTAAAGCCACAGGTGCTGCAATTGCGCAAACGACCATAGTAACATAAGAGATTGGGTCATATTGAAAATGGGGTCGGGCATCCCAATAGGTATGCCAATAAGCAACATAGTTGCTGTTATTTGACGATGGCTTCTGTAAGGCGGTTGTTGTACTGCGCGCCAGACTGCGAATCGCAGTGTGCCCTGCCACTACATAAATAATACTTAAATTCTTAGTACTTAAATGATGATAATATAGTTACATAATACAGTTTTGGTAATTACGTGAAAGTAAAATACTTGCACACGTGCCTACTCACTCAGTTACGTTATACCTAACCTACCTATGCTTAACGATGAATCGTTAACACTCTTTCATACTTAAAATTAACGTAACATAATAACAAAGTTAACAAAATATATTTGATGTAAATATATTATTTTATACCATTAGAATAGAACAACATACAAAAACCTTTCTTATGTCTGAATACTATAGAAGTAGAATTAAAGTTATATTATTTAAAACTAGCTGAGCCCGCAACTAACTTCGTAAGTGTTGGTATTCGAAAGAGCGTGAAACGTTATTGTTTGTAAACCGATTGGAATGAAACAAGCACTAAAGCTTAAGCTAAGCTGTAACGTGAAGCTTGCTACAATGTATAAAAGCTAAAACCACATCCAAATCGGTAAAGCCGTTCCTGAGATTAGCGTGCATAAACGCACAGGCAAACAACGGTTTTATTTAACAATGGTATTTGTTGTAAATTATATTAAAAAATATAAACATGGCTACATTTTCTTATCTTATTGGCCTTGTCTTGTTACTATACCCTTTAAAGATTATACAATAAGCATAAATAAAGTTACAAGGTTATTAAATAAACGTTTATGAATAAAAACATTTCATTAAACTTTATTCTACGTTGTAACCTAATTTAAGAAGACACACAAATTAATTCAAAGAGTGCAAAATGCCTGTTTACGTTTCTGCGTGAAGGTGCCTCCTAGATCGCATATAACACCTTTCTTGAATAAATACAATATCTTGCGTATGAATGCCAGGCAACAACTTTATTATGCAACCCTAATATTTGAAGTGGTTGGTACTAAAAGACCTGAGTATTTATTTAAAAAATTGAATTGGCGTTATCCTTCCTTTGTTTGCAGACGTCCGGTTGATACATTGAATATTCCCTATTGCTCGACAGCAGCATTCAGTGGTAGCTTCCGATACCTGGCTTCAAAGTGTTGGAATAATATTCCTCCCCCTCTCCGTAATCTTAAGTCGAAATTTAGTTTCAAAGCCAAATATACTGCTTTATTAATTGAGAGACAAAAAGGTGAATAAACACTTGAGCCAGGTATTTAGTTTTCAGGTATAATAATAATAATGATGAACGATAACTGGGGGAGACTTGATCAGGAATAGTGTACTGTTGCTTTTGGATTGTGGTGAGGGGTTCGATTACAATACTATAACGAGTGCAATAATAACGACGCGTATTCCGCCGGCGTGAGACTTTCAATTTAGGACTGGCGTAAAATCAGCGCTGTTCATTGCATCAGCTCATGCTGAGCCAGATACCTTTTTGCTGCCATGGCGCACACTGAATGGGATTTTTATTTAAGTATATATTGTCTTTTAAATGTGAAAAATGAATGTATGTATTTTATTTGTTTTGTTATCTTTATATGTATTCGTGTGTCATGTGTATTGCAAATAAATGTTTTTCTATTCTATTCTATTCTAATTGTGAAAGGTAATATTGGCACTGAATCACAATAATGACACTCATAAATTGATTTAGTTGATTAGGTATAATCATTGATGATCTCAGACAGAAGCGATGTTTCTTTTTTTAATCTTCTATGAATTACAGAACAGAGGACACTTATTAATTTAGCATCCATTATTATTACTTCTATTCAAACTATAGGTAACTATTACTGAAATTTTATTATTCCTTAAAAATTTAAAACACAAAAAAACCATGGCAGACATCATTATTTTTAAAGTGAGTTTTA
This sequence comes from Synanthedon tipuliformis, assembly GCA_947623395.1. Lineage (NCBI taxonomy): Eukaryota > Metazoa > Arthropoda > Insecta > Lepidoptera > Sesiidae > Synanthedon > Synanthedon tipuliformis. The sequence continues at coordinate 5,388,799 of OX392417.1, read as the reverse complement.
AGCCGCCAGAGTCGGATTTATCCGACATTTCGCCACAGCCGCATATACAATACGACAAATTCCTCTATACTTACTTGTATAATTTTTATTCTTACATCATTGCGTTGGGTTATTGTTGCTTTCTCTTAAAAATAAAATACGAGTCAAGCGCAAAACCAAGCGGTGAAAGGGTTAAAAAAGGAGACAGGCTGGCTGACGGCTAAGGTTTCACCTTTCTAGGGACACATGCAGCACCTTGGAGAGATGCAGAAGTGTGTACCCACAGTAACCTACTCTTAAAAAAGTACCTACATAAATTGTATTTTTTTTATCATAAGGGGCAAGCACCCTAATCCCTCATCCAACGGGCTCTTCAAATACTTGAAATAGGTAGGTACCTACTAATAAGAAGAGGCGAAATTTTAGCCTAATATACCTAATTTTTTTTCAGTTTGCGAGTTTATTACCGATGATGAAGTCTCCACTTAATGGAGTTCAGTGTGCTGGTAGAAGAGACAAATTTATAATAATAATAATCCCAATGGTCCCAATGGTCAATGGTTTGATCCCAGCCAGCCTCAGTGACAACCTGAAGCGGTTGGGATTCCGTGGCGGTTCCCTCCGGGCCCAAATGCAGAGAGCGGTGCTGCTCGATACAGCCAGGATCGTACGTCGGTTTCTGTCGTCGCCCTAAACCCCGATCGACTGTGCTTCTGTCGGGGGTAACACCGTCTCCCCCTCATTTTGGCTTTTGGAGGGGGAGACGAGATAAATAGAAATATGGAAAATAATAATAATAATAACTTTATTTCAGACATAAAAGTCCATAGTTTAAATATACACACATATTATACAAAAAACAAAAAGTAACATAAAATGACGCATAATTATTCTGCAGACCAAGCTATAAATTTACATTATTATAGACCACACATACATATAATTTGATCAAAAATTTTCAGGCATAAATACTTCTGAAGTTGAAATGATCGAGAGTGACGTTACAAACGAAGAATCTCTGGCAAACATGACTAGAAGGGCCAAAGTGTTAATGAATTGCACAGGGCCTTACACGACATTGGGCGAACCGGTTGTTAGGGCTTGTATCCAAACCGGTACAAATTACCTTGACATAACAGCAGAATTACACGTAAGTCACTTTATTTTACATAATTTTGAGCATTGAGAAATTTGGTTTTATGTTGCTCAATGTAGGTAGGTAAGTGAATGGTCTACTTATTCTTATATTTATTAATATACTTTCAGTTCATGTTAAAAACTTTTAGAAGTTATAACAAAGTCGCCGAAGATGCAAACGTTCTAGTTATAACAGCTTGTGGCTTTGGATCAATTCCTGGTGTTATGGGACTGATGCATTTAGAAAAGCAATTCAAAGGTAGATAATTTTATGAAAATTCTACTTAAGATCTCCATATTTTGCGAGGGTTTTCTTCGTAATTAGTTCGTCTTTTATGTCAGCCAGCTCTTAAGAGTTCACATACTTATCTAAGTAGGTATATAAAAATATTGATAGTTTTTATAGGTTTCCTTACGATGCTCTCCTTAAGCAATTGATAAAATTATTTTAATCCACACGGCGATCCCATGTGTTGATCCAGATAATTAACTATCTGTGTGCCAAATTTTATCGAAATTCGTTCAGTATTTTTTACGTTAAAGAGTAACAAACAAACATACATACATTTATTCCTATTTATAATATTAGTAGGATTTTTGAACCGAACCGCCAAGCGCAGCGTAGGATATCCAACCACAAGGTAGACGGATCGCAGCAGCAGCCATTTGCCAAAATTATAATTACCTACCTATGATATAAATTGGCTAAAATTTAATTTAATACCTGTTTAGTTTTAAATGAAAATGAAATAAATAAAATAAGTAAATTACTAAGAAAAAAAATGAATCTGCTCATTCAGGGTCCCTCAAGACGGTTGAATGTTACACGACAATTGATATACCGAAAAGGGCATACTTGCCTGGCCCAGGAAAAACTCTTCTGCACTACGGCACCTGGGCTTCGCTAGTGCACGAATTAAGGAATTTCAAAGAATACAGTCAAATGAAGAAAGAAACTTTTCCCGATCCCATAAAATATGAAACTTCACCAGAAGAAATGAACAAGTGAGTACCTACTAAACTTTATAAATTCATAAATTCGTCAATGGCAACATTACAATTTGGGTGTTGCTGGACTAATCGCATGATACCATTTGTCTAGACTAAGTCTTGTCTCGATTAAACTTAGAGCCATCGTCGTAAAAATAACTTTTTCGACAATCCTGACGGTAAATCATTGACTAAGTACCTAAGTAAATGCAAATTAAGCTTTAAAAAATGCGAGACGAGGTCTTGGAATACTAAACCTAAAGATTGCGTAAGGCGCGCGTGCACAGCATTAATAAAGAACGTCCCCAAACACGCGGGATTATTATGTAAAGCGTTGACCATGGCGTCTCTAGTAGCGGCGCGACGATTCTTTTCTCTGCGTAAATGAACAATCCAAACTTTTTAACTGCATTGGTCGCTTTTATAATTTGCACGGCACGGCACGTTTTTACCGTCACAGTAAGATAGGAAAGCAAAATGTATGTAGGTAATTGTATGGAGACGCTTTTAATTTATCATCCACGGCAACGGCATGCCGTGGTCTACCGTGCCGTCGCCGTAGCACACTGCACTCCCCGTCAAATCGTCACGACAGAGTTGAGAGTGTGTACTGTTTACGTACAAGGAATTTGTAGTTGAGTGCGTGCGCGGGCGCGGGGCGGCGCCAGTTTTGCGTAAGTGGTACTTACAAGTATAATGATTTTACGGCGAATTATAAAAGCGACCTACGGCACGGCACGGCGTCGACGGCCACTGTATTACCGTGCCGTACCGTACCGTGCCACAGCAAATTATAAAAGCGACCATTTAAATGGGTTTTCTACAATTCACTTAAAAAATTTCAGGTCATTTTTTCACAAACACCAAGGTCGATTTTGGTTCCCATATCCAGGACCAGATCACGATATAGTAGAAATGTCACAAAGATATCTTTCAGAGAAGAGAGGAAAGAAGCCAGTGCCCTTTAAAATATATACCACGATGCCATTACTCTTTCACTTCTTCGTTATCGTCCCAGCATTTTTCGCTTATTACTATTTGTGTTTGTACTTCAAGTGTTTTCGAAAGTTGTTATGGAAATATCCGGGATTCTTTACTGTGGGCTATGTGAGTCATAAAGGTCCCTCAAGGGAAATGGCGACAGACACCAAGTACAGTTTCACTTTGACCGGAAAAGGAAGTATTGAAGGCAACCTTAATTCAGACTCGGACTCTTCTATGACTTTAAAGGTATAAGTATAAATTGTATAACTATATTTAAACAATTTTTTATTAGAAATCAACTTCGTGAATTTTATTATCTCCAGACAAACTGAGTTGATAAGATTATTTTAGGTACTGACTAAATTTTGCCTTAAATTAATAAAAAAAGTTTGCTGGGAGTGACAATATTTTGTGTTTTATCTCTTTATGAACTTATGACACAAATTGCAAAATAAAGTATTACTTATAATTTTTTTTAAATATTTATTTTTTAAATTTTTTAAACGAGCCCCCGTGAAGTCTTTTTTCAAAATCACTGACAGAATGAATTTTAATATATTGTGAATTTTAATTTATTTACAGGTGTCTGGTCTGGATCCCGGTTACCAAACAACAGGAATGATATTTGCTTTAGCGGCTATCACGGTAATAAAAGACCGATCTAAAATGCCAAAGTAAGCACTTAATAATTGTAACTTAAGTCACAGAATAGATAAAAGTAGGTACAAGCAAGTTAGTTAAAAGTAATTAAGTACATACCTAGGCTACTTAAATTATTTTGTAGGTCGATAAAGGACTCTTAATTATACATTCTTTTTTTATCTGAAAAAGGTGAAGTAAACCAATATATTGAAGCTCGTGCACAATGTATTTCATTGGTTCGTGTAACGCCATCTAGCGTGGATGTCAAAAAGGCACATTTTTGAATACTAATGGATAAGTACATACGTATTACATCGTATCGAACTTGAATTAACATTGAATTAGTTTAGTTTTTGGAAGATTTATTTGTAAATATTAACTAAGTACGGATGTTTTATGTCATTTTTCGTATAGCTTTCGTAACCGGCAGTAGATTCATTTAGTAGGTATTACCACGTTGACTGTACCTATATATTTGTAAAACTTTTAAAGCTTTAGGTCTGTTTGATAATAAATTGTTCCCATCTGTTATTGTATTCAATAATATTCAATAATATTGGCAATATTTAAATTTTTAGAGGCGGAGTGGTGACTACAGGAGCTGCCTTTTTGGACACTGATTTGGTGAACAGATTAAATAACAACGGAGTAAAATTTGAACTTCAACAAAGTTAAAATATATCACCTTGGAATTTTTTTTAATAAAATTAGATCTAATTTTTTTCGAAACTTTTTATTTTCATCACTTTTTTATTCTTGAATTTTTTATGAAGCACTTCAACTATTGTGACTAGGAGTTGTATCAGCCTATATTTTACATACAATATGAACATATCAAGTTCAACTGTTTAGCACATGCCTGTTATCTGTGTGAGGAGGTGTGAACGGACATACATAAAATATATTCTTGTAATACACATAATAGTTTCCTCAATCAATAATATATAAAAATATTTTCTAGTAGGTAGGTAATTGATTTCACTCAAAACCACATTAATATTTGTAATAATTGTAATGTAAATGGTTAATTTTTTAATAATACCTATATTCCTTTAAAAAATCATGTATTTTTATCGTCTTTCCAGGGTTTTTTATAAGTTTTATGAGCTTAATTATTTTTATATGTAAATACAATGAAAGCGTGAATTTAGGCAAATTAAATTTTATTAAATATTTAAATAGTTAATCTACATATTGCGAAACATGTGTATATTCTATAAGAATAAACTATAAAATTAATTCTTATATAAATATTCAATTTCAATTAATAAACATTAAATAAATGCCAAATTATTATTAAATACACACTTCAGGCATCAAGGGTCATTGATAAGGTAGAACGAACAGCATTCGTATACTCGTTGGATAACTCAAATACACTTAAGACTATATTTACATGAAATCTTTCAAAACTTATCTATGGTCTGTGCAAAAACCTGACTTCTCTGAATGAGTTTCCAATTGGGAATCTTGTCAAGTTCACTAAGCGACCTTCCAACAGCGACCTTTGAATACAGAGATAATACTATTCGCCAGACTTAACTCATTTTGGAATGGCTGGTATTTCAGGTATGAATGCTGTTCTATATGCTTACTAGCTGGTGCTCGCGACTTCGTCCGCGTGGAATAGTTATTTTGGGAATCATTTGGGTATCTCGAACGGTTTTCGCAGCGCACACAACGGAAGCCCTCAAAGATGAATAATTTTCCCCGTTTTTTCCACATTTTCGACTGTTTTTTCGCTCCTATTAGTCGCAACGTGATGTTATATAGCCTAAAGTCTTCCTCGATAAATGATCTATCCAACACAAAAATAATTTTGCAATTCGAACCAGTAGTTCCTGAGATTAGCGCGTTCAAACAAACAAACAAACAAACTCTTCAGCTTTATAATATTAGTAAGTATAGATTACCCTATGGGTATTGGCTAGTTTGGGTAGGCGGCCAATACTCCGGTATCAGGTTAAAATAAAACAGCATTCATACCTGAAATACCAGCCATTCCGAAATGAGGTAAGTCTGGCACCACGTAGGTCTTAAACCATATTTCGTTGCCTTCTAACGAGTTAAAGGAGGTTCAATAACTAGTTATCTGGCCACACAATCGCTTCAATCCAAGGAATAAAATGTGATATCCTCGTGTAAACTCCGGGGAGGTTCGGTTGGGCGCACTGTTTTCCAAATGATGTGATCCCGATTATATGATACACATTGTTGTCAGATTGATCATCTTTCACCTGCAGAGGACCGCCCGAATCTCCCTGTAGGACAAATAAGATTTATTTTACAGTATACTTAGGTTTATTATGGGTTTATTCGATTTTTATTACTCAAATATTCCTGTCAGGCGTTCAATTTTACATTTTTATATTTTCAATAATCTCAAGGGAAAATTGTATAGGTACTTTTTTTGGGTGAAAGGTACTCATCTCCGTTTCTGTATCCCTGACAATGTGCATAATGTCAGGGACCTGACAAGATGATCGGTAGAGTAGTTTTCGAGCCAATTAAAAGATCTTATCAAAACTGCAAGTTTACCTGACACGCATCCCTACCACCCGCTAACACCCCAGCGCACATCTGATGGTCTCGAATTCCTTGCCAAAGCCTATTGCGAAACCGTGACAGAAAGCTGTCGCATTGCGAATCGTCTATTATATCCAAATTTACTTTTTGTAAAATAGCTGTATTTTCTTGGCCACCTGAAACAAAAAATTGTTGTACTTGTTAACTTTACTGCTATAAAGTGTAGTTGTTACTATTTTTGAAGATTAATTTTTAAAATAATCAATAAATTTTTAACCGGCTTCTGATGCAAAAACAGGCTGTTAAATGTATTTGGCCTGTGTATCTCTGTGTCTTATCTGTCCGTGGGATCGTAGCTCCCAAATAGATGGTCTATTTTTGATGCTTCGCTATAATTTATGAAGATCTCTTCAGGCATTTGAAGACCATCAGCCTATTTCCTAGTCCACCTATTCGATTGATGTGGTATTTCCATGACATGGTAAACTAGACCTGACATTGCAGCATCAAGTAGTCTGCTGGATATCTAACTCCTTAGCAACTTACAGCAGATATAGCGCGCTTGGACTCAATAGACAGTCGGGGCCCAGATTACTAATAAGTTAATACGTAAGGGGTTAGATTATAATTTATAATTATTAGTTTTAGAATTCCTTAAAGTATTGTTTAAGCAGAAAATGAAACATACTAACCTGATACATTGGTTCCCCAACCAGTGACAATTGCTTCTTTATACTGTTTAAAGTCTCTTTCGGGCCATAGACAAGCAGGTCTAACACTGCTCGAAAATGTGACCGAGTCATTCAACTCGAGGAGAGCTATGTCAAAATATCTTATTGGTGATTTGTACTCAGGATGAGATATTATTCTTTTAATCGAAACGTCTACGGGCTGATTTACTGCAGTGTCATCGAAAAGGTTAAGGCTTCCAAGGCGTACTACGCTCGGTTCCTCTTGAAGAAAATTTGTACCAACAGCTTTAATGCAGTGAGCGGCTGTCATTACGAATCTGTCGCTTATGAGGCTTCCTCCACAGTTAAACGCTAAAGTATTGTTCAGTGTGTACCAACCGATTGCTGCCTGTAAGATAAAATTACAAATTAAAAACAAAACTTCAAATGAGTAAGATACTGTATACAGTATCAGCGATTAGGTGCTTTGAAAGAGGTTTCTAGTGCAGTTGTGTTTCAGTGATTGAGTAAGGATGCTAGAGCCTTTCCTCTTATCTCCTGTATCTTTGTTATCCTTGATCCAAACAAGTACTTAACCCCTATGAGCTTAACTCGCTTTAAGTTCGTAGTTGGCGTTCGCAACACGTGCGACATTGTAGCATGCAACACGCTGTTGCGTCGGTGTAAAATAAGCTGCCGCATGCTACTTAAGTCAAAAGTGTAGCATACCACAAGATGACACATGTAACATGCTACAATGTTGCACGGTGTTGCTCCGGCGTAAATGGGGCTTAACGGAAGACCAGCGCAGGTTTCTACAACCTGCATTACGCTGAGTTGGAGCCGGTTTGTGGCACGTGTCTTTTAAAGTTTTTATATGTATCTATGTATCTGCCTTCGTCTGTGTTTCCCCAAAATTACAACCTCGGGGTCTTCAAACTTAGGGTAAATGGGCATCTACTAGGTAAGCGTGGTCCACCTTCGGCCGCATCTGCACCTAACATCAAGTGAGATCGCGGCCAAGCGCTGCCTTGACTTATATAAAAAAAAATGTCCTTTGTTGCAAATAAAATTTTATTCTATTCTAATATGTGGAGGTAGCTACCTAGCTACGCTTCCATCAAGTGGACTGATTCACCTCTAACTTTTATTAATAATTATGAAATATTTATGGCTATAAATTGTGAGCTGAGACTTACCATGTGTGCAAATTCGTCTACCTCTGCATCTTCACCTCCTACCGCCGCAATGCCGAATTCACCTTCAATGGGAATAAATTGGGAATAAGTAAATCTTTATACCTTGGCTACGGTCGAACTCAAACTTCTATTATTGACTTATGAGTGTAGGTTATTATTATAATAACTTTTCTGCATCCATTTCATAATTTCAACTCATGTACCTACATCTGCTTGCCTTTTAAACAATTGCATTTAAGCCTTAGTAGGCTGTAAATAGGTAGATATATTATATTATATAAAAGTTTTCTTACCTGGTTTAAGTGCGGGTTTTTTAGGTTTACGGGTATATTCCAGGCATTCTAAAAAAATAAAACATATTTTATTTTTATGTATTTTAAGTATAGGTGAGTGACAGATAATTTCTGAATATTCCTCGTCTAATAGTCTTTGACCTTACCTAAGTACTTATCAACTAAGTTTGAGAAGCTTTATTTCTCGTTATTCTAAGCTAGAGAATAGAGGTAAGGAGGATCAACTCTACACATGAGAACGTGACGGCCGGCTAGCGGTGTGGCGCTGCACTGTAGTGTAGTAGTACCACTTTGGTTGCATGAACTATTCAACCATCCAATCATATCAAACACCAAACGTCATTCTGGTCAATTTATGAACCCACTATGTGATGGTTGTAGCATGACAGTTGTTCAGTTTAAAACCCACATAAGCTAGTCCTCCTTACCTCTATACTCCAAGTTCGTTATGTAGGTAACGAGCTTTTGAAGCTAGCCTAGAAGGTTGTTCTTGCTTGCTTAAGTTAAAAACTAAGGTACATAAACTTGTAATTAACGTGGGAACACGAAAGTAATGTTTACGTAAATAACGGAAGTTTGAAATAACGGTTCCTAAGTAACAAAGCTTTACAATGATTGCTTTCAAAGTTCGATTTTTCTTCTTCTTCTTCGTCGGATTAACTCTTGACAGAGTGGTCGTGGTCATCATTTCAGGTGTTGGTGGCAAGTTTTATAAGCGCGGCGCCGGTTGCTAAGCGGATCGCATGATATCGAATGGCGATTTGGAGCGTTCCCTAATACTTATGGTCACTTAATTTAATTAATAACTTAATTAGTATTCATCAAAATGTATTTAACTTTATACTTATCATACTAACTTTATCATAGACGTATTAAATAATAGCGAATTTTTTTTATTAAATTAACCTACCTAAATTTAAAATCAAGTATCGCTTATCGGTTTACATTAGGAAACCTTACATTCATTAGCCTTTACATTAGGCTTTTTTAGTTCTTTTACTAAAAATTAGCGCACTGCTTGTGCATGTATTTCAGGCAACAAAAAAAATATCCTAGGATCCCATGGGATCCTAGACGTGGGAGCCAAGTGGAGGGAGGCAAAGTATGTAAGTACTTGTGTGTTTTTTATGGAACAATTTTATCATTACCTAATATTCTAAAATAGAAAATTAATTCTAAAATATATAACAGATATGTGAAAAAGTAACAAAATAATTTTAAAAAACTTCTTACTTTTTCTGCTTATGTCTTCTTGAACCCTTGATAAAGTATTAGGAGGTTGTGTAGTTTGAAATATATAGGGTGCTTCAGTTGTATAAGGGCCAACAAACAAGTCCTTGCAGCAAACAATCGCTTCTTCTTTGTCGTATGAGCAAACAGTTGGATATTTTTTATTTCTGAAATTTACAAAGGAATACTATTAATTAAGATCATGTTCAATATCTATGCCTACTAGTATAATAGAGAGGGCGGGTTTGATATGTTCGTTTGTACGTGGAGGATAATCTCCAGGGCCACTGCAAATATAAAATATACCTATACCTAAATATAAATATATTCACACATTCCACACAGCACCATCTAGTTCCAAAGTAAGCAACTTAATGCTTGTATTATGGATATCAGACAGTTGATATACTACATACATTACTTTTTTTTTTATTTGTAAACACATACATATTATAAATACAAAACATCCTTGACTCAGGTACAAAGGTAAATGTTAACACAATAAACATTTGCCCCTAGCGGGATTCGTAGCCGCGACCGCTTGGTTAACAGCTAAGCCAGTAGCCATTAGACCAAATGTGTCGTCAAATATATAAAGAAACCATTCACAATTTAAAAGGTATACATTATTCCTGATGGATATAGAGTATTGGTATTATGTATTTTAATCCTCCCAATTGCTCCCGAGCGAAACCGAGGCGCGTCAGCCTATTATATCCTAGTAAGTATTTCAAATATTTCCAAAACATGTTTTTCAACTTTTACATAATAATATTGAGACATTGGAATACCTAATAAAAGCAAATTTGGTAATTGAGGATAAGAAATTTCGACATTATCAAAATTACTTATAATGTCTAATTCGACATTATAGATGTACTAAAAACTGTGGTTAAATTATGCATTTGTGTAATTTTGAAAGAAGATAATTATTTCTTTGGATCCCATGGGATCCTAGACGTGGGATCTAAGTGGAGTAGTTAGATTATCATCAAAAGGTTTTATGTTCAGATTATATTTTTTTATTACCTTATGAATAAAAAATGAACCTTATCTATTACCTACTTACTTTAGATCACTTAAAACATGCGTGCACTGTGACAGACGACGACACCGTCCTATTTGCTTAATTTCCTCCAATAAGCATGACTGCCCCTCTGTAATTACATATTATTCTTATTTAATTACAGTTATTTAGATATCAGTACGAGGAACACGCAAGCAAATCCTTACGTCAAATATTTGAAAAATCCCGAGAATTTAACATGCCCCTCTATATATGCTTTGTGGATTTCCGCAAAGCTTTTGATACTGTCAAATGGAGGAAACTCTAGGATATATCCTCAAATGGGCGTACCACCTCACCTTTTATATCTACTAAGTACAAAGACTGTATGAGGATGGCACGACGGCGGTTCGCGTGGATAACGTCGATTCTGGAAACTTTAAGGTTAAGGCTGGTGTTCGACAAGGTTGGATCTAGTCTCCGCTTTTATTTAATACTAGCTGGTGCTCGCGACTTCGTCCGCGTGGAATAGTTATTTTGGGAATCATTTGGGTATCTCGAACGATTTTCGCAGCGCACGCAACGGAAGCCCTCAAAGATGAATAATTTTCCCCGTTTTTTCCACATTTTCGACTGTTTCTTCGCTCCTATTAGTCGCAACGTGATGTTATATAGCCTAAAGCCTTCCTTTATAAATGATCTATCCAACACAAAAAGAATTTTTCAATTCGAACCAGTAGTTCCTGAGATTAGCGCGTTCAAACAAATAAACAAACTCTTCAGCTTTATAATATTAGTATAGATATACACAGAACGTATAATGCGGATTGTTTTGGAGGAATGGGACAGAAGTGTGCCTATAGGTGGCCGCGTTATAAATAACTTGAGATACTCAAACTAGAGAAGATATTATTATAGAGGGTCTCTTAATGCGTTAAAGGAGGGCGAACACCCACGCGAGCCTTCCTTGGCGCACAAGATATTTAATGAAGATTACCTTTACCAAACCAAAAGATAAATAAATTCAAAACCAGTGTCTATCTTTTAAGTTTAAATCTCACCAATTTCTTAATTAGTAATGCACATAAAATATAAAATAAACTACTTAAAAGATTGGTGAAAATGGTTAGGTACCAATAGTAAACCTACTAAAAGAGAGGGTAGGTATTAAAATTGGTACCTATAATTAAATTTTAATTGGCAAAACCCATATTTTTAAATAGAAACAGGCCATATCAGGCCACCTACTTAATTTCCATCTGTAAGTAACTAACCGTAAGTATTTCCCACATTTTTACGAGTTTACACTATTAGCACAGCACAGCATACTAATTTCATAGGTGCTTACCTAAGAGTTACATACAATTAAAATAAACTATGAAAAGATAATAGGCACTTTGTGTCAATCAGATATAAATAATGTAGAATATTTAAACGGTTTTTCCTTGTAGTCTTGTTTTGCATCTTTACCATTATAACGGTATGTTCTTGTTTTATGTATATTAAAGAGCATTTCAATTTGATCTTTTAGACCTTTATTGCTTTTAAGTGCTGAGGTTTAGTTAAGGTATATTAAAATATATTAAATATATATAAAGCTCCATCACAGTCACATCATAATGCTAAAACATTGTTATATATATTTTGAATGGGATGAGTGAGGATGAATGGGTGTTTGTTACTTTTTCACGCCGTATGAACAACGTAAGTAGGTATCAAAATTAAAAAAATACAAAAACACTTACCGAACAATGTGTGATAATGATATGCATCACATATTTCAAGATTTATATAAATAATCAAACAAATTGTAGTCACTGAATTCTTAAACGAAAAATACATTTTAGCACTTTAAAAAGTAACTGGCAATCTAACAAAATTTGTCAGCTTTTAACAAAGATTTAAAGATTTTGCTTTTAAGACATTATTTTTGTTGTCGCATCAGACCACGACCAACCGGTTCAACGACTGTGCTTCAATGTACGAGCATTCGATGGAGAAGATAATCAGGGAAATGCGTACACTAAGTATATCAACCTGTTCGGGGGCGGGGCTTCATAAAGACTATGTTGTGGTGACTAATAATTTGGTGTTTGTACATTTCCTTTCGTTTTTGCTTTAGGTAGTGTTGTTAATCCGATTTTGTGAGATTCTCCTTTTTTTATAAGAGGTTATGTCAGACTCCTTCCCCGAGATGGTATTGGAGAGAGAAGACCTACCGACTAAACCGAAGGGAGAAAAAAAAATTCGAATAAAACTTTTAGGTGTAGAAAAAAAATTCTGTTTCAGACAAATATTATAGAAAATTTAGTTTTATATAAAACTTTATGTAGGTATTTTGCTTAAATTAAAATTAACAGACATCAAAGAGGTTGTCTAATACTTAATTGATTAATTACATGAATTTGAATAAAATGACAACAAAATTGGTATCAAAATGTTTAATTCTTTTTTTTTTATAAATTAAATAAATTTCTTTCTTATAAATTAAATTGCACTGCAAATTACATTCGTATATGTACATGTGTAAAAAAACTGTCATGTTCTGAATGACTTACGAGTAAAGTCCTAACTAACTACTTGGCCACACAATAGTCTCAATCCAAGGAACAAAGTGGGACACTCTCGTATAGACCCCTGGAAGGTTTGGTTGCGCGCACTGTTTTCCAAAGGACGTGATCCCAACTATGTGGTAAACATTATTGTCTGGATTTTCGTCTATCACCTGCAGAGGACCGCCTGAATCTCCCTGAAATACAAACACAAAGTGAATATGCCAGCTATAATTTCCCGGGGATAGGTGACTTTAAATGACGGTTAGCCTACTTGACAAATGGTGAAAGAGGCTCTAATTAGTATAGATGGAATGGGGAATAAAGGATCTATTATAATATATTTGACACAATTTTAAATCTATGCTAAGTAATTAGTATCTATCTTAAGATCTATGCCTACCTGACACGCATCCCTTCCGCCCTCTAAGACTCCAGCGCACATCTGATGATCCTGTAGTCCACCCCAAAGTCTGTTGCGATACGGTACCAGAAGATTGTCACATAGAGAATCGTTTATTAGATCTAAATTCACTTTTTGCAATGTCGCCGTATTTCCCAGTTTACCTTTAAAAGTTCAACTTGTTAAACTCTCGGCTGACATTACATTAAAACCCTAATCGACATGCAGATAGTGACTATGTTCTGTTAGCTGACTAATCTACTCACACTACACTAAATTGATTTCCAAGTCGAAGACATAGAGTTGAAAATAGATAATAGAATCTAAAATCTAAATTAGATCCAATCTGTTCTAACTGCGATTACACCTTCCGATTTCCTAAATTGGCTTCCTACAAATTGAATAGTACAATTCCTACAAACCGTCACATTAAAAAACACTATTAAATTATTTAGTACCATGAAATCGGTGTAGGTTACCCACACTAATGTTTAGAAGTCAAAGAAGAAGTTTATTATGCTTTTTGTTAAAAAATACTAACTATATAAAAACAATCGAACCTGATTCATTTGTACCCCAACCTGTACTAATAGCTTCTTTATATTGTTCAAAGTCTCTTTCTGACCATAAACATGCAGGTCTGATACTGCTAGAAAATGTAACACTGCGACTCAACTCAAGAAGAGCTATATCATAATATCTCATTGGCGAATCATACTTTGGATGGGGTATTATTTTCTTTATTGGTACATCTATGGACGTTGTATCTTCACTTTCATAGAATAAGTTTAGTCTTCCCAGCCGCACTATGATCGGTTCTTCTTGGACTAAATTCGTTCCAACAGCCTTGGTGCAGTGAGCGGCTGTCAACACGAATCTATCGCTTATGAGGCTTCCTCCGCAGTTAAATGCTAAAGAACCATTTAGTCTCTTCCAAGCGACTGCTGCCTGATAACATAATAATTAAAAATACTCGTACGTTAATTTATAATCGTGTTATAACACTTAAAACGTATTACGGACTCAGCGGAACCGATCCGCAAGTATACCATAGTGTACTTTACCTACACTGGACTGTTTTAAGACTTGCAGATTATCTTGAATAGAGAAGAATCCTTTATCATTTAATTTTTTTACAAGAAAAAGACATTTCTTTTTTCTTACTCCAAATACCCAAATCATTTTCGAACTTTCCCCAAGAGTTAATTACCTATTTACTTATGATTATTAGTCTACTTACCATATGTGCAAATTCATCTTCCTCTGCATCTTCACCTCCTATTTCTGCATAATCTAGTTCTGGAATGTCTGAATAAAAATAGAAGTAAATTGTAAATGACTTTAATACACTTTTAATAGGTATGTTTAAAGTGTTTTGATAATATATATCTACATATACCTAGATAATCGAGTTTGCCGTCCCAATTTCCATAAGAAAATACGAGTTATTCATCATAATAATTATTAGATAGTGAGAGCTGGATTTCTTCCTGAACCTAATAACAATAATTAAGTAGGTACCTGCCACCTTTGAAAGGTGACTCAAGCTGTTTACATTCTAGTAAAAGAGGGTTTATATAATATCGCAACTGGGGTTATGTATTATACATATAATATATTGTTTTCCTTCTTGTTAAACTAATAGAATGTTAAGTGTGTTCTATACAACATAATAATGTATTACAAAATTTTATAGAAGATTTAGGTGTAGGTACCTAACGAACGTATGGTCCTTACCATACACCACAAGTGAAAATAAAATGACCCTGTTAAATAAAATGAAGCGTTACAGTTTAAGACCTCATATTTTGCCATTATTTTATAATGACAAGGAAATAAAACTGTTGTTACCTGAATTAAATGTAGGTTTTTCATATTTCCTGGTAGTATATTCAAGACATTCTGGAAATAATTATATTACTTTACTTTAGAGGTAAACAGGTTCTTGACTGGCAAGCCATGTTACCTACAGAGGACGCGTTACTTGTCATCACGGTGATAACGAGAGATGATAATAACACGTGAAGGAAGCAAAGAAAAAAAGACACAAAGAATGCAGTGAACTTACTTTTTCTGCTTATACTAATATCTGCTCGGTTCCTCAATAAACTGACAGGCGACAAAGTTGTCGTAAGGAATTTGTATGATGCTTCAGTTGTAAAAGGTCCAGCAGACCAGTCCATGCAGCAAACAATTGCATCTCTATTGTCAAATGAACAAAGTGTTGGTCTTTTCTTTTTTCTACAAAAATAGACAAAACGCAATTACTTAGTCTGAATGTCACACCAGAATATTGTGGATAAACAAAAGTCACACCCTAAAATGTCGTTGATGCGTGATTAAGAATAAATTGAACTAATTAATATTTAATAATAAATCTGAGAACGTAATCCAGACGCAAACTAAACTAGAAATAGTTTTTTTTATATCTATGTGGAGAAGGCGAAAGCTTCATCTATTGGCCATACCTTATTGTCATTGGCCATACCGCTCTTTGCTTGGCAAGGCTCCTCTAATGCGAACTCTGCCCAATCTTAATACAAGCTAGAATTAAAACTATAAATTCGACTTTCTATTGAGCCCTAAAATGCTATATCTGCTGTAAGTTTCTGCAGCATCAGATCAAGTTTACAACCGAAATAACAGTATGCAAATTTCACATCAATCGAAAGTGTGGAAGACATCACGCTTAGTCAACTAGATAAGTGGATTTTTTTCCACTTATCCGTACCAGTATGATACTTTTCCACATATCCCTACTAATTCACAATTATTTAGCCTTATAACGTACCTACTAATATTTATATATAATATAATAATTATATAATACTTACTTGAGTTCATTTATAACGTTTCTACAATCTGCTAGACGTCGACAGCGTCCCATTTCTTTCGTTTTCTCAATTATGCAAGGCTGCCCTTCTAAATTGTGACAAACTCAAAATTATTACTAGTTTTTATTGCCAGTTCGTGTAAGTGTTTTAAAATCCGTACTAATATTATAAATGCGAAAGTTTGTATGGATGTTTGTAACTCTTTCACGCAAAAACTACTGAACCGATCACCATTAAATTTTGCATACACGTTGTCTGGGACACTAGAAAGAATATAGGGTACCTTTTATCCAGAACGCGGAAGAAGTCGCCGGTACCAGCTATTTTTAAATAATACTGAATGCCACCGTGAAATAACAGCATTAGTGCTGTTGTGTTCTGATGAGTGAGTAAGGGATACCAGAGCCCATTTCTTCCCTATCCCTTCTCAATCCTTTATCTATAATTCTACTATGATCGCAGGTCGATAGCGCCCTTGCATATACTTTGTGCAAGCTCTTGCACCTATCTACCTTGTACCTACCATCAAGTAGAGAGTCATGTCAACTTGTCTGTCGAGTTTGACATAAAAATACTTTGTAATTTAAAAACAATCCATATATAAATGTATATAAAAATTTAAAGTTGGTTTGTATGTGATTTCAAAACTCGAGAATTTTGAGAATATATAATAATACTTAATATATATTAATATAATATACCTAATTTAAACAAAACAATGAACAAGTCCCATGAAACATGATTAACATTTTATCATACGTAAATAAAATTATTGTAATTACTTATTGAAATTATTGTATAATAGTAGTTTTCATTTAAAACGTATTCAACGGATTTTCCTTGTTATCATCTCTTATTCACTCTTCTGTCTATTCTAATTTTATTATTCTAAGTACATATTAATTTATAATTGTAAATCAAGCGAATTTTACAATGGTGTTTTCCTATTAAGTGCAAACAAATCACGAGGTAATTAATTTAAAAGTAACATATTTTAAGCAAATTAACATTTTTATGAATATTAAGTTATAAAACAATACTATAAGTTATAAATTAAAATTATAAAGTAACTAGGTCAAGGTAACCAAGTCATAGAAATATCACTGAAATAACAGTAGGTACCTATACTAAATTTCATATCAATCGAACACGCCGAAGTTTTAAGTTTTTCATAAATTAATCTAAGAATAATCCCGATCACGTTAGCTTTCAAACAAAAAACGCCAGTTCAAAATCGGTCCATCCGTCTTAGAGAGACTCGTCAACTTATAACACCTCGATTTTACGTCGGAATAAATGAAAATATAACTTACCATATAATGTGTAGGGATGACAGTGACATGTTTTCAGACTCCAATAAACAAGCAGAAACATTGATAGAAGCGAAAATTTGTACGTTAACATTGTTATATCTAACCAAATTGATACCTAACTCTGAACTAGCGATCTTACACCCAGTTTTGCACGTATCTAATTTTTTGCATATTAAATACACCAAATTTCCTAGTTTATCGCTCTTTCCCTTATTAAAAACCGTATCAGAATCCGTTGAATTTATAAGGGGTTACCGGAGAAACAGATAGAGGCGGGCAGTGACTTTATTTTATAATATTATGAATAAATAAAATTAATGGATCTATTTTTAATCCATCACGACCAACCGGTTTATATGACTTAGCGTGAATGCCGCGATCATTTTCAATACTCGTTTATTTTGAGTCGGGGAAGTACTCGTACAGGCGAACAAACACTACGTATGTGCATTTCGTCAATGATAAGCTAATTAGAATCCCACTTGTAGGGATAAAAGTATACATCGATGGATAAAAGTGTTTTTTTCAATTCTATATCAACTTACACAGTGTAAACATATTGTATACTTAGTAACATTAATTACCTCAGTTGCCTAATAAGCATTGCAATATAACGAGGTAATGCAACCAGCATGCTTTTTACCCTGCCTTAGGGGACCAAAACTTAATATAAAATTCAATTTGTAAATATTAAAATATTTATTTTAATATTTGTAAATATATAGTTTTAGTTAATATACATATAATATATATGGCTGTGCAACATTAACATTAAAAAATGAGTTGCGAGATCTTTTTTTTAATCTTGAAAGCATCTGTGGCTTTTGACGACAGGAATCCTAGCGCCTGCACATTGATTACTAACTCTGAAATTTTTCCTCTAAAAATTGCATGAAAAAATATAACAGGCGTTTTTCATTTTTCATTTGATTCTTAATATGATGCCCAATCATTTATTTAAAACAGATAATAGAATTACGTTTGCTACAAACGTAATTCTATTATCTGTGTAGCGTTAAATATTATTAAGAGATAGGAATTTGTCTTATAAATATAATGGTGATCAACTCAGCCCAAGCCCAACCCGTCGCTTACAAAAATGATCTTACGTCACCGTTTGTGCGTTTGTCTTGTTGGAGTGGAGGTCATTGGGCCAGAGCAGAGGCACAGACCATGAATCTACATACCTACTTAGTTACACTACACAGTGCAAAACAAAGAGTGTTGTGTACAGCTTGTGTTACTGTTTATAAGTTATTTAAACTTAAATTACTTATTTAAAAATATTTATCTACTGTTTTGCGTAAGTTATTACATGCTTTATAAGACATAGGTAAGTTTGACTGACTTCGATTAGTTAATGAAATATATTTGATTATAATATTGGTGCAATGTTTAAGAATGTCCATTCCATTGGCCATTGGTGACGGGATTCCCAAAAAGATAGGTACCTAATATATTTAAAAAGCTAATTAGACTGTCTTTTCTTTGTATCAAAATCAGATTGTGATGAGAATTTTATTAGTTTTCTACATCAATGCGTAGAGAATAAAATTAGTAGGTACCTACCTAACTCTCTACGCAGACAATGTTTCTTCTTTCTCTTAGTCGATTTAGGTAGTCGTAATATTAGACGAATTTATTTGTTTATCTACGTTACAAAAAAATCCTAGATCTAATTTTAATTAATCTTAAGCACGTCCAGCACAATTAAAAATTTAGGAATGGTATTATATTATATAATAAGAAATAATTTTTCCAACTGTTATTTAAACATTAGTTGAAAAATTATTTAAGCAGTTATCTTATTTTCGGGTGGTTGTTAAATTACTACAGCAATAAAACATAATAGTAATAAAAAGAAAATTTAGCGGTTATTTCATCCTACAATTCAGGTTCAAAAATTATTCAAACAGTGTAATAAATGAATGGCCATGCAGTAAAATAATGAAATGGGCAGTTACTTAGATACATAGTTCGGCAGTTCGTAATTGTAATTTGTAATTTTTAACTTACAACTGCCCCTATGCCATGTATAATAATATTATATATATTAAATAATAATAATATACCTACTACTAGGTAAGCAGTAAAAAACCAATAGGTACCTAAGGTGAATTTTCGTTGACGACCTGACCGCTGCGAGTATTAGCCTCTGTCGAAACTCAGAGGTTTAAGTTACTGAGTTTAAGGTTTAAGTTTTGCACTTTTTACAAAAGCGGCGTAGGAAAATATCGTTTATAAACCTGTTAGTATGAAATCTAACAAAATAAACCAGAAATAAGTACTAGATTGTATTGTAACCCATACCAGAGTGATTCTAAAGTAATTATTTTTTATTTAATATTGGTCTACTAACGTTTGCTCACATAAACGTAACAAGCAAACACAGAAAAAACACGTGTGTCAACTATAGATAATTAGTTAACATAAACATTAACTTTTGTTTTCAGAGGCGACAAGTGCAGAAGCTTTAAATTTGTTTCCAGTAAGACAGTATGATGGATTCCAGTAAGACTGTCAAGCAAGCTATAGAATTCATAAATAGAGCAGAGGAAGAAAATAAAAATGAAAACTACCAAAACGCTGTACACTTTTACGAGAAAGGCATAGAAGCCTATAGATATGCTATAGAACACGAACAAGTGGACGAAAAAGACAAACAAGAAATACTAAACAAATGCGTTATTTATATAGATAAGGTGGAAAATTTATTAAATTATCTCAGAAGTAGTTATCAGGAAAAAATTCAAAAATGCGAGGAGTTATTAAATAGAGCTATAAAAGAAGATGAAAACAAAAATTATACAGTTGCTGTACGACTTTATGACGAAGCATTGGAACAAATACTTCAAACAGCCGAGACTGAAAATCTAGAAGAGAGTACAAAAGAAAATATTAAGGCTAGATGTAAAGTGTACAAAAATAGAGCGGAGGAATTGAAAGAATATCTTAAAGAGGATCACATCCCAAGTGATGGCAATAGCAATATTAATGAATGTCCAGAAAGCAATAACGATACGCAATCGAAGCTACGATTCTTTTGTCCCTGTTTCTTTGGAATATGGGGATGGAGACAAAATAGTTATATTAATTTCAAATAGTCTTTATTGAGATTCCGCTTCCAGCGTGTAGGTACCGTACCTACCTGCATGAAATTGTCAAAACAGAAATATCTATATTTTCTACTTAATGTTACCTATAACCTAATTTATATACAAAT
Source organism: Synanthedon tipuliformis (assembly GCA_947623395.1). Classification (NCBI taxonomy): domain Eukaryota; kingdom Metazoa; phylum Arthropoda; class Insecta; order Lepidoptera; family Sesiidae; genus Synanthedon; species Synanthedon tipuliformis. Next base: position 5,367,817 of record OX392417.1, on the reverse strand, counting down.
ATTAAATAATTAACAAATTATTTATTTAGGTATCACTGTTGTCTTTGGACTTATTTCTCTAAAAGTACCTGGCGGAGTGATTTATATATTATGTTATTACTCATAGATAAATGATTGGTCTCGCTGCGCTCGACTAGATACCGCCGTCGTACTTGTAAAACGCGGCATAAAATAGTACGCCGAATTTGGCGTACTGTCTGTGATGTGTGCGTGCCGAATGTTTTATTAAATTTTAGGCATAATAAAATACCAGTTTGCGTAGTGAAACTGTGTAAAAATATAATAAAACTGGGTAAAAAGTGATGATTTTTTACACACATTACAATAAAAAGTTGCCACATTTTCGGAGCTATTGCTTTTGTATAGCGCTCTATCTAGTCGAGCGCAGCGAGACCAATCAATTATCTTTTATGTTACTCTCCGACTAAGGTGTTAACTGAAAAAGTCTACTGCGATAAACCTTGTCTAGCTATTTGTTAAGTATAGATCAAAGTAGTTATATATTGAGTTCATCGAAATAATAATACCTATTATCCTTTGTATTCAAGTTCGCTGATTGATTTATCTAATTTCTATACCTAGCATAAGTTTGTGATATTCTTGTAAACTAATATTATAAATATTAACTTGTTATTTTTATTACAAATTAAAATACGATAATAATATTGTGCAACTTTACCTTACCTAAATAATTGGAAATATATTACTTAATCTAATTTTTATAATAATTTAAAAATGAATATCTACTGAAATTCAATTGCTTACACAATTTTTTATTACAACACGAAAAATGCAATTCTCTTTTGTGTCTATGTTTTTGTTTTATTTTATTTAAGTATATACCAACGAGGCGACACAAAGGGGCGTACTTCTGTATTTAATTTAGCGACAATTACAAAAGGTCTACCTAGGAACTTATATAGATAAGCTCCTAGATATTTTGTGACATTTGTATAGCCACCATAACATAACATATTATACTAGCTGTGCTCGCGACTTCGTCCGCGTGGAATAGTTATTTTGGGAATCATTTGGGTATCTCGAACGTTTTCGCAGCGCACGCAACGGAAGCCCTCAAAGATGAATAATTATCCCCGTTTTTTCCCACATTTTCGACTGTTTCTTCGCTTCTATTAGTCGCAACGTGATGTTATATAGCCTAAAGTCTTCCTCGATAAATGATCTATCCAACACAAAAAGAATTTTTCAATTCGAACCAGTAGTTCCTGAGATTAGCGCGTTCAAACAAACAAATAAACAAACAAACTCTTCAGCTTTATAATATTAGTAGATATAGATGAACGTACCTATATGGATGAATCTATCCTTAATTTAATTAATGTTTTTAATTTTTTAAATTCCTAATATTAATTAACAAACAAAGGATCGAAACTATGTTTCTATAAAGTTGGAATTAGAATTTTTATAAAGTTTGAAAACCTAATACTTAGCAGATGTATAGGTATCTAAGTAGGTATGTTCATGCTGTTGCTCCTACCTATTATGGTTCCCGAATAACAGTGAATATGCGCCCACGTAAGTACCTACACAAGAGAAGATTTCCATTTTTAGTTTTTAGGCATACTGAAATACAATGAATAGTTATTTAATCATAAACATAACTGCCAATCACTACTTTATAAGTTGTTCCAAATATCATTATAAGATATCGAGTAATAATATATATAGAGTAACGTATAATATATACGGAACCAAGGATTTTTTAATAATATAACAGGATTGATAACTTCAAAACATTGCTTTTAAAAAATTAACTGTATTACCAATAGTCAAGAGTATATTTTTCGTTACGCCTTACACATGGGCTAATCCGAGAAATAAAGAGATAGCCAAACTAGGTCTTGTGTCCCTTTCTTTCATCTTGCCAGACTACAAAAAATATATTTCATTAAAAACTTAGATATTGGCGGTGTTTTTAAATAGCAGGTTTACATATTGTTTAAAATCGTTCATAGAAATTTAATTTAAAGTTAAAATGGTGAAAAAGTGTTGCGTGTATGCTTGTCCGAGCGAATCCTATGGTGGTTGCAATATATCGTTTCACAGGTAAGCTAAAAATAACATTATTATAAATCTACCAACTACACTCTGGTGCAATGAAATCGCACATGTAAACATTTTTTTGAAGAATATGGTGTTATTTTTTTTTTATTTAAAAAGTCACATATTTTTTACAATAGGATGAAAGGTTATTTCAATACCTATTCAATGATACCATATAAGCGGTGATAAGTTTACTTTACTGCCGAAAAGGAAAGCAAAAACAACAAACCCCAAAATTGCTTACTTAGCGCACTGCAGTTTGCGATAGCAATTGCAGGTATAAAAAGGCCTGTTTTGAGTAAAACGTCATCATTTGCATTTCAACGCTCTACGTGAAAGGACGCCTAGTGACTACAGTTGCAACATTCTGAAGAAAATGGATACTACTCCGGAAAAAGCCGCTCAAGTCGTTGCTCTAATTGAAGCAGGCCAGAACCAGAGTGCAGTAGCTAGACAGCTGAATATCAGCCGATATTCAGTTCGTCGTGTATACCAGCGCTATCGGGAGACTGGTGGCTATGAACGGCGACGAGGATCTGGTCGCGCCAGAGCTACAACTCAACGGGACAACCGATTTCTCGTAACGACGTCATTGCGAAATCGACGACTGACTGCCGTTGATCTTGCACAACACCTTCAAGAGGTACGTGAAGTGGAAGTCAGCCGGTGGACAGTTAGAAGAAGACTTGCCGAAGGTGGCCTGACTGCGCGTAGGTCAGTAAATGCTCCTAATCTAACACCAGCTCACCGCCGCGACCGTCTTCAATTTGCACAAGAACATGTGCACTGGACACTCGACCAATGGAGAGCAGTCCTGTTCTCAGATGAGTCCAGGATGTGTCTTCACGGCAATGATGGTCGAGGAAGGGTCTATAGAAGGCCTACAGAGAGATTCTCCCAGTGTTGCATCACAGAACGTGTGGCATACGGCGGTGGTTCGTGTATGTTCTGGGGAGGCATTTCACTCGAAGCGAAAACGGAGCTTGTCTTCATCACGGGGGCCAATATCAGGCGACAAACAAGAGGATTGACATCTCAGCGGTACATTGAGGAAGTTCTCCAGGAACATGTCGTACCATTTAGCGGTTTTGTTGGAGAGAACTTTCTCTTTATGCATGACAATGCAAGACCCCATACAGCTGCTATAGTACAACAATACTTGCAAGAGGTAAATATCCCCGTGATGGAGTGGCCAGCTCGAAGCCCGGACCTTAATCCGATCGAGCACTTATGGGACGAGTTAAAAAGAAAAATAAGAGGCAGAAATATTGCTCCAGCCAATCTTCTGGAGCTACAAAATGCGCTAAAGGAGGAATGGGAAGCCATAGCACAAGACTTTGTCAAACACTTAATAGAGTCTATGGAAAACCGGTGTCAAGCGGTTATTCGGGCAAGAGGGGGTAACACTTCTTATTAATAAATGTTTTTTCACTACATTTTGTGATTTTTTTTAATAATCCCCAATTTTCGAACTTTTTAGTTAAGCAAAAATCCGCTGATAAAAATGTATTTGTTGTTTTTGCTTCTCTTTTCGGCAGTAAGGTAAACTTATTACCGCTTATATGGTATCATTGAATAGGTATTGAAATAGCCTTTCATCCCACTTAAAATATATATATATGTCTTTTCAAATAAAAAAAATAAACAATACTTTTCAAAAAATCTTTACATGTGCGATTTCATTGCACCAGAGTGTATGTTAACCATAAATTTGTAACGTTGGTGGATATGTTATGTACAGTTATGTTAATCTAGTAAATCTAGTTGGTCCGGCAAACTTCGTGCCGCCTCAGAAACAAAACTCGTTCCATTTGTATAGAAAAAAATTTCGAAAAAGTCATTTTCCATTTTGTAAAGACAAATGATTGTTTTCGTAATTTACTTTACTTTCCTATATTTACTACATATTTATTGTAATTTACTTTACTATATTTAAAGCTGAAATATCAAATACCGCTCATCGTTAATATACCTAACCAGGACGCTCAGTACACCGACCTAGTAAAATGTTGGTGAAAGGTCCTCGGAACGTATCAGGGATATAAAATAGGGTTTGCACAATGTCATAGAGAGTATCCCATCCCGTTCATACATTTTTTTACAGTCCATACAACTTTTTTGGAGTTTTCAAAGCGGGATATCTCCAAGATCGTCGGGGATAGATGGGCAGTGTCTTTAGCGAATAACCATCGATACATTTCTCAGTAATCGTCCATTGCTTATGTGTTTATTTATTTATGTTTATATTAAAAGAAACTACATACTACTACCTATATATTAGTAATCTTTTGTATAAATATCACTGTAAATTTTCCTTGAAAATAAATAAATAGAACATTTAAATTTGTCTTATACAACAAAAATCTTATGGTCACCCTATTAGAAAGGGACACACGGCTCCTCTTCTATATATCCTACTTAGCCCACTTTTTAGCCGCAAGTAATAAATCCTTATTATTATATTAGATCCATGGCCCTGACCAACTCCTTCACAGATTATAAATTTATATGTCTAACTCCTTCCAACTGCGCACACTCCATGGCGCGACCGGTGTTGCCAATAATATAATATATATTGTAAAAAAAAAAGATTAAGAAAAGAAATAAATATATGTAAATAATAATCATTTATTTCAGATATAACATCCATATTACCTATTTACAAGATAATAATAATATTAATAATAATGTAGGTTGAATTATAATATATTTACAAGCAAAACAACAGCGAATGCTGCAAGATATTCTTGTAGAATCTGTGGCTGCAAGTGCGCTGCCACCGATGCTGCAAATATAAGTATATAAAAATAATTTATTAATTTTGTTATATTATGACATATCATTTTGGATGGGACTAAATCCCATCCAAAATGATTGTATAGGACAATATTTTATCTATAATTGTTTTCAGATATTATAAATAGAGTAGATTTCTATTTTTGTTTGTAATGAATAAACTTAAAAATTACTAGATCGATTTTAAATTCTTTCTATAGAAAGCTACATTATCAGCGAGTAACATATAGGGTATACTTTATAAAGTTACGCGGACGAAGTCACGTGAAAACAGCTAATTACATAATTATAAAAGTATTTACTCTGTGGCTTAACTGTTGGTATTCGTTCGTTGGCATTGACACTATTTCCATACATAGAGTAATATATATACTAACAACTATTTTCGTTTGGTGTGGAGAATGCACAGATTATAAAGTTATATGTGGAGAATGGATGGATGGTGTGATAAGTCATTTTTTATATGACATATATAAAAAAACAGTGTATTTAACTTGCTGTATAGAATTTTAACTCGATTAAAATTGTAAATTAACATCTATGGAATTTTCTTATTGAAAAGAATAATCTGGCTAACGTTTTTATGGTAAATGTATTTAATTTTGAACAAACTTGAAAGTTCGAATAGTAGAATTGCTTTTGCTTATTCGTAATCTCATTTTGTTATGTTGTACCTACGCTAGACTGTATTTTATTCTATTTTCTTTAATTTATAATTTAAGCTGCAATTTTATTTGTCAATTAATATTAAATTGCTAGTACAAAAATGTCTTAACCTGTTGTATGACTCATTATCTTTAAATATTATTTTAGAATAATCGTATTTTCCTGTCTGTTTTTGCATTATTATACATGTCCAGTAAAATACTTCCACAATATAAATCACTTCTACTTGGTTTTGTGATGTTTTGTGAGGTTTTGTGATAGCCTTTCTATTTATATTGCTATGTTAGTTAGTAGCTGCTTAAAACATAATTATCTAACAGATATTTTTTCATTAAAAAAGAATACTCTTTAATAATCATTATTTAAAATGTAATTAAAAAATGTTTCCTTTATCATTTCAGGTTTAAATTTAAGAAACCACAATGACAACATCGAATACTCTTCAAAAAGCCATTGACCTTGTCACTAAGGCGACTGAAGAGGACAAAAATAAAAACTATGAAGAAGCACTTCGCCTCTATGAGCATGGCGTTGAGTATTTCCTCCACGCTGTGAAGTATGAAGCGCAGGGTGATCGAGCGAAGGAAAGTATTAGGGCCAAATGCCTTCAATACTTAGACCGAGCTGAGAAGTTGAAGGAATATCTTAAGAAAGACCGCAAGAAAAAACCAGTGAAGGACGGCGAGTCTAATTCAAAGAGCGATGACAAGAAAAGTGATAGTGACAGCGATTCTGATGATCCAGAGAAAAAGAAGTTGCAAGGAAAACTTGAGGGCGCTATTGTAGTTGAAAAACCACATGTTAAATGGAGTGATGTTGCAGGATTGGAAGCTGCTAAGGAGGCGTTAAAGGAAGCTGTTATACTGCCAATTAAATTTCCTCATCTTTTCACTGGAAAAAGGATACCATGGAAAGGAATTTTGCTCTTTGGCCCTCCTGGTACTGGTAAATCTTACTTAGCAAAGGCAGTCGCTACAGAAGCGAATAACTCCACATTCTTTTCTGTATCATCCTCCGATCTGGTTTCGAAATGGCTCGGCGAGTCTGAAAAGTTGGTTAAGAACTTGTTTGAGCTGGCCCGACAGCACAAGCCGAGTATAATATTCATTGATGAGATTGATTCTCTCTGCTCATCTCGCTCCGATAATGAATCCGAATCTGCACGTAGAATCAAGACAGAGTTTCTTGTGCAAATGCAAGGTGTCGGTAATGATATGGATGGCATTTTGGTACTCGGAGCTACAAATATTCCGTGGGTATTAGACGCTGCTATAAGAAGGCGATTTGAAAAACGTATATATATTACTCTACCTGAGGAGCATGCTCGATTGGATATGTTCAAGTTGCATCTCGGGAACACAAGACATCAGTTAACCGAACAGGACATGAAGGTTTTAGCCGCTAAAACTGATGGATACTCTGGAGCAGACATCAGTATTGTGGTTCGCGATGCCTTAATGCAGCCAGTGCGCAAAGTTCAATCTGCTACACACTTTAAGAAGATAACGGGTCCGAGTCCTATGGATCCCGATGTCATTGTCAATGACCTCTTAACTCCTTGCTCTCCTGGAGATCCCGGCGCTTTGGAGATGACCTGGATGGAAGTTCCCAGTGATAAATTAGGGGAACCGCCGGTCACTATGTCCGATATGATGAGATCCTTAGCAACATCAAAACCGACAGTCAATGATGAAGATATGACTAAACTTAAAAAGTTTATGGAAGATTTCGGTCAGGAAGGGTAAGCGTTAAGATATTTGAAATTTACCACATCACTTGAGAATTTAATAGCACAGTGCCTGTGTATATTTTTATTATTTATAAGAATAAAATTTGCACACATGCACGTTTATGATGAACCTGCAGTTCTAAAAATGAGATAATAAATTGAAAAATGTTTGTGTTGTGTTACATTAATAAAGAATATATTAAAAGTATAAATTAGTTAGACAATTCTACATGCTTTTAATTTTTTTTTGTCTATATAATTTGAAATGTCTGAGCATAGCATCAATCTTGAGGTCTCTCATTAATATGTAGATAACGTCAACCATGTATAGGTTTTTTTTAATTTTCATTTTTATTCACTTATTGCCACTTTGCCTGCTAAAAAGTTATAAAGTAACCTTTTTCTACGGTTCTAGTTTTATACCATACTAGGTTTCGCTTAGTTTAGTGGTTTATTGTAAAATTTAAGAAAGTAATACAGTTACTTTCGCATTTATAATACCTATTAATGTTTGTGAAACTGGCAACTTTTATTTGAGTTTTATTGGAATACATTCAGTGGCATAGCTTGTCTGAGCTCGGCCCTGTATCAAATTTTGTTAGGGGTTTTAAAGGGTTAAATTTATTTACAGAAGAAGAAAAAACTTCACATGTTTTAGACGCAATGTGTTTATACTCTAAACTTTTAGGGCCCCTTTCACCAACTACAAGTAAATGTGTTGATTAGTTGCTTTTTAAGTAACGCTAATTGGCGAGTAAATTGAAATTACCCATTCAGTAATGCTACTCGAAGATGGTGAAACTCGTATGCTTTCTTAACGGTGACTTTGAATGGTGGTTAGCCCACTTGACACTTTACTCAGAGATGGTGAAAGAGGTCCTTAGACTTGTAGACTCTTGGACAGTAATCTTGTAGACCTTATTCTAACTTTAGTTAGAGTATAGCATACAGCCTAAAAACTTAAATGGTATATTCAGGATAACATTATACAAATTTCCCTTGCATATAATGGCTGATTTGGGCGGTAGCTTTGCTCCTGGATACATTCCAATACCTTAAAGAGATTCTTTACAGGACCAACTAAATTCAAACTTCAAGTATTTAATTTAATGTCATTGTCAGGCGATCATTAATTTGTTTACTTACATTTGTTTGTTACATTATGTTGGCTTTCCAAAAGATGAAATATTTCAGCAATAGGTTAAATGTAGGCAAAATTGATTTTTATAAATGCTCTTCTTTGACTTATGCATTTTTTATATATAAAGACATTATAACTGCTCGCAGAGATATACTATTTCGTTGATTGTATCAGACAAATTATAACATACCTACTTTCAGATATTATGTTGGTTACATAATTAAATTTCAGAGCTCAAGATCAATTTTGGATAAGATCAATGTTGAATGTATGTATTCTCCATTTCTATACAAACATTATAGCAAGTTGAAGTTAAAATAGCAAATATTTATGTATACAATATTTATATTGCTATGTCCTGTATTTAAAAAGCTGTGGATTTGACTAGTTTTTTTTATAGTTTTGCTGAAATGTAAACTAAAAAATTAGCCTTGATATTTCTGATGTAATATTTAGATGAAGTATGTGATATATTATTGGCATTATGTATAAATTATAGTAAACATTCTTAGGTGTAAGGGTCATTGATAAAAAAAAAGTAATAATAAGGAAATCTTTGATCATGACCCATCTATAAATCTTATAATATTCTTTACTTTTTTTTTTAATACTTACGTATTCTATATTAGGAAAAGTTATAACACTAATTTTATTTATTATTTTTAAATGCACCGGGGATCTTTAAATTTGTAGGATTTGATTTAGTTTTAAAAATATTTCTAGTGTATGTCTACTTTAATTTGTGTTAAATGATTTTCCTGCTCTGTATACATCTATAGGTAATAGATTTCAAGAGCATGGTTGTTGCGGATATTCACATTCGCACCTGCAGATGCGGATATAGTTAGGGCTAGTCCTAAATCGGGCAGATTTCCTTATAATGAATTATGAAATTTTTTCACTTTTTTTTGTTTAACTTTTCTAATAAAAGTATTAAAATTTTAATAAAAAAACCAATAAAGATTAAAAATCTATAACTTGAAATCCACGTTCGCATTCGTGGATGTGATCCTCTAAAACTGCATCCGTAACGACTTCTGCGGATGTTGAAAATTCTGCATTCGCAACAGGTCTGATAGAAATCCAATCAAAAAGTCGTGTTGTTTCCCAGGTTCCAATTCCCCAGGTTTTGTCAATTATATCTAAAACCTGTAATTTCTTTCTACATAGTATGGTTATGGTTTTAAAGAATGTTAAATTTAATTTATTATAAATATAAAATATATTATAAACAGGCCTACATAATATAAATATTAGATGAAAATAATTTAAATATATATTACTGACAAATTAAAAGTTTTATGTCCCAAATTAGTTAAAGTTAAGATAACAAAGATTAAAGGATTCTAACATCTCATCTCTATTTAAACAACATACCACTAACAAGCTTTAGCATACGTTTGAAATGTACATATATATATATGAAAATATTGTAATTTTTTAATGTATTTCAGTCTTATTTTTGTATTGTCTTATTTAAGTCAACATAATAAAAATTATAAAATTAACAATGTATTTGTCATTGAAATGAGTGTATAATAATTATTTCTAATAAAGCTTATGAAATTATAGTTTAAAAAAATGGTTTGTTTCTTAAAATGCAATACACCACCTTGACTCCAGACCACTGCGGACCTTGCGACTTATACCTATACAGAGCGTCCTACGACTATGCCACATGGAGGGAAAGTACCTTGAATATTGTAGATGGAACATTTTACTGAAAGAAGACATTATTTTAATTTAAAAAACAATTTAAACTGCATTCATAGATTTTTAAATAATTACGTGGTTGAACCGGGACTCGAACCCGTTACACGAGAAAAAAAATTACCCTGTAGCTTTATCATGCCGATCGAAAGGCTTCATCATAAGGATTATGTTTTGCTAAATAACATAGTGTCAGAAATAAAAGGAAGACCATGAATTTTAACATTTGATGTGAAATTGTCGTGGGACGCCCTGTATAACAAATGTGATGGAAAATGTACCTATAATGCAATTTTATATTATTGTGACTTAAATCCTGTATAAACTTTTGATATAAAGTTTTGCAATTATGGACAAACGGGACAGGAAAGTCGATGACTATAGACCGTGATTCCGAAAATACTCACTAGATGGAAGCACAAAGCTGCATGTCACCAACAAGTCGCCACTGAGTGTGAAAAATGAAACCAAATCATCTGTTGGTTCATTTTTCTGAATTAGGTATTCTTTATTTAACTCCCCTTTTGATGTAATTGTGAATTATGATTTTCTATCCTATAATTTAATACAATTTAATATTTACAAATTTTATAAAATGTTAAATGATATTTTTTTACCTATTTCTTGCGTAACTAAGAAACTGATTATGTTTTTAAAATTACCAAACACTGAACATTTTTAATAAAAATTGTGTGAAACGAGCAAAAGACGAGTTAGATCAGTAGTTATCAAATTGATAGATTAGTGGAAATAGCTCTAAGCTTCAGATTAAAAAAATAAAGATTCGAATCTGGTCTGATCTGCATCATAAAGAAAATTTCAATTTAATATGTAGGTTATAACAATGATCACTTCTTTAAAAATATAAAATAAAATATAATTAGAAAGTGCAGCAACCTTGGAAGAAAAACTATCCTGTTATTCAACAAGGGCTACCATGAATATTTACCTCCTCACAAGGGAGGGGGAGAGCTCCAGCAGATATAAAAAAGGAAAATATAATAAAAAGGAAAACATTTATTTACATTTAACATTACAATCAATACTTAATCAGGATATTTTTCCACTAAATATATTAGTTGATGACAGTAGAGTCGCTAAATACAAACTGAAGACACTCGTCTGGTGGTAACTGCTGCGGTTTGTTTCTGAAATATAAATTAGGAAAATTAGGAAACCACTCCAAAGAAACTTAATTTTGTTACTAGTTACAGAGCTGATTTCCCTATCGTCCCAATCCCTCATCCTCAATCTTGCTAGGGTCGGCAGCGCACTAGCAACACATGTGGCTTTGCTCGTGTTATAGGCGACGGTGGCCACCTACCATCAAGAGACCGTCAGCCTGTCTGTTGACTTTGACATAAAAATAATTCATCTCTGCTAACGTTATAAAGTATAGCCTATATGATGTAACTGTGGTAATTCAAATTTTACATGAACTATGTCGAGAGAAAATAGATCAGAGATAGGTATAGGTAACGTTATTGTTAATAATTTATTTTAATTTGGCGACTATTGTTAGTATACAGTTTAGGTGGACTTGTCAATCAATTTCAGCATTGGCTAATCGCACTTTCAGGAGGATGTAGGGCCTGTAGGTACAGCAGGTTAAAGGCAATGGATACCGTTTTCCCATAATCGCGAAATATTCCCCCTAGGGTTCTATTGGGGTGACGCACCAACCCTATTGGCATTATATTGGACACGCAGGTCGGTATGCCCGTCTAGTATTGACCCAACCAAAGTTTTCAACTTTAATGATTCAATTTTTAATTAAATTACAATGGATTAAGTTTGAATGATACTACTAACCTATTATAACAGTACGCTCCCGTTTCATAGATCCCATAGAAGCTGTACACTTTAACTTCATTCTCGGCATTGCTGGTGCGGATAAGCCGAGAGTAGACATCACTAAATTATGTTCAACTGGTATAGTGGAGTACTTGATTAACCATGCGCTATCTGTAATCTACAACAGTACATAAATGAAATTTAATTATAAATTAAACCTCGACTTTCTATTGAGCACAAACACGCTATACCTGCTGTAAGTTGCTGAGGAGTTGGTTATCTCGGAGTTGGTAGATTTTTTTTTTAAATAAATAAATAAATTTTTTTTTTTTTTTTAAATAATTAATTAATTTAATTTAATTAATTTAAATAGACTACCAAATGCTGCAGCATCAGGTCAAGGTTACCATGTCATGGAAATACAACCAAAATACATATGTATGGAAACACATATCAATCCAACTTGTGAAAGTTAGTTAAACCCTCTGTCAACTAACTTCTAACGCCTGAACAGATCACCATTAGAATATTATTCTCAAGTAAGTAAGGTATTCTAAGGAAACATTCCGTAAACACCTCTGTGTAAAACTGTGGTGTGTAAAGGTAGCAAAACTAGCAGATTTCAATGGTCATATACACCGTACACGTCATAATATATGTAAAGTAAATAAGTAAAAGAATTACCTACATACTTATTATCGTGTAAGTAAAATATAGGTATTATGTGGTATCGAAAATCACAAGCCCAAGGCATCATGACCGCATTGTTATGGAATGGAAACAAACATCAGCGGCGAATGATTATAAGTGATATAATAGGGCTCTGGCATCCCTTACTCCTTACTCATCTCAACAGCAATCGTACTGTTATTTGTACTGTCTTCTGTAAGGGGGTGGTTACTGCCGCTAGACGGGCTGGCTGCTCAAACGCAGCGCCCTGCCACTACGAAATCAGTAGGTATATTAGTAGGATAATCATATTACCTTATGACCGTCGATGTGCCATTGCAAGTCCATCGCTGGAAATGATTTTGCGGACGAACAATTTATATCGAGTGGCTCTTTCAATTCATATAGCCTTTCGTGGCCAGTGATATGAGGATTCTCGCGAGGAAAATCTGTAATTTAATTAGGCACAATTATTATGATGCCACCAAAAGTACACGAACTTGTTAATAAGCTTATTCATCCAACAAATGTAACAATTTCACGACACGTTTGGTCTAGTGGTTAGTACCTACCTAATCCTAGTTGTTAACCAAGCGGTCGCGGGTTCTAATCCCGCTAGGGGCAAATGTTTATATGTGTTTAACATTTTACCTTTGTACATGAGACATGAATGTTTGTATCTATAAATATGAATGTATTTAAAAAAAAGTACATAATCAATGTAAATTATCAACTGTCTAGTATCCATTTGCTTAATTTGGAACTAGATGGCGCTGCGTGGATGTGTGAAGATAATAATTATATTAAGGGATTCACAAAGGCCAATGACATTGACGATTTGACCTTTACCAATATGACCTTTAAAGTGTTTATATATATCAAACTAGTTCCGCACGAAAAACACAAACGTAGTCAACACCTCAACGCAGTCACTGAGACACTGTAGCTCCATATATTTAGAGTTCCGAGACGGCGGAAACAATTCAACAGGCCTGACAATTGTGGTTTTTTGTACTTTTCATTAAAACAACATTTAAAAAAAAAACAATAATTTTTTTTTAAATGAAATATGACTTATTATTCGGTGTAGGAATCATTTGCAATAAACCGTTTTCGCAACAATTTTCAATATAAGTCAAATTCTTCTTAAATTCTAAACAATACAATTATTTCTTCACATGTTTAAGTATAACATATATTTTTTTTCAAACCAATTGCGTTGACAGTTTCTTGTAACATTTTTTTTTAAAAATGCGAATTTTTAGGATTGGAAGTTAAGAAATTAATTTAGAAATTGACACGGTTTCCAAGTAAGGTATCTCTAAATGGTCTTTATAAATTAGGGCACTATAATGTACTAAGGTCTAATTGATCTGAGTGATCTAACAAAATACCTACACATTTAATTGCAACTTAATGTTAAGTAGGTAGGTAAGTATGTACCTATATAAAGTGATTAATATTACTTTACTACTTAGCTGTTCCCGCGACTTCGTACGCGTTGAAAAATTTACAAAACAATACACTCTATGAGATTAATATGTAATTAAAACTCACAAAAAACTTCCATAAAGGATTCCGCCTGAGCGGAGTGAAATGAAGGCGCTTCTTCCGATACTTCGCAACGGTACAGACCGCGGGATCTTAGGGTTAAATCACGAAGGTAAACACGCCGGGAACTTGATTTACTTAGCTGAAAAATAAACAAAGTTTGACAATGAACATGTATGTTTAGTTCTAAATTAAAAGTTTTTGCATTTCTTACTTAGATATAGAATAGAAAGTTTGTTTTCGATTTATTTTTGCTTAGTTTTATCATATTTAAAATGACTTATTTTGATCTAACTAATCCAACTATGCTTGCTTTTTTTTTCAATTTTTAAACACAATCCTAGTGTCATCAGTGTATAGAATATGAGTAACATGTATCTATGTGTCCTCAATCTTACTAAGCACACGTAAATAAACTATTTATGATTTTTTTTTCTATACGTAGCTATCTACAGTAACACTTTATAAGCAACTAGAGACCCGCTTCTGGCTTCGCACGGGTGCAATTTTTTTTTCGGTAAATTTTAACGTTTAACGCTCCTTTAGTGAAAACCGCATTAATATTATAACCCATTGCGTAGTTTAAAATATCTAAGCGGACATACAGAGGGACAGATGGCGGGAAGCGACTTTATTTTATTTTATACTATGTAATGTAAATATAAAGTGGTCTGAAATAACAAGTAACATAAATTCCAAATACTCACATCAACTTTAACTCCATCCAATTTGTGCGCGTGTTGCGGTGGACGAAGTTTCGGCATATATCGGTAAAATTCCTCGTTGTCCCGATACCATTTCACTGAGTACAGTCTGCCGCCTTCTAAGTCATACTCGCAGGTGAGCGTCGCTGATTCACCGCGTGATTTCAGCGACGGCACGCTTATACCTACTACTCGAAGGCATATGGACACTGAAAATAACGGTTACAATTTTAATATTTTACGTTGCTGTAATAATATAACTCGCGGCTAAACAAACACATTTATCTCGTAGCAATGTAAGCTCGTAGCAGTCAACGAAATAGTATATCTCTAGGTCGCTGGTAGCAGTCTATACTTAAATGATCGTTTGTCCTGACTGACTAATCAACGCGTAGCAAAAAGAAAGTTATTTCGTAACGTAGATAAGCATCAAAGGATTTTTGAATATTTTAACTTCGTGCTAAGCTGGGGACTGGTAATGTGAAATCCATACTAATAAACTCTGTCTGTATGTCTGTTATTTTTTCACGCCTTAACTACTTAGCCGATTTTTATGAAATTTTGCATACACGTTGATAGGGATACAAGAAAAAGCATAGGGTCTTTTCAGTCAGAAAAAAGTACTGTTTTTAAGGGATCATCTAACTAAAAGAAAACAAAAAACTAACGCCTGGCCAAAGTGTTATAGCAACAAGAGGTCCAGAGTATAATTATGAAAGCCTATCTTCACCCCTTGAAGCTAATGTTATTAATTAATTGACCATTACTAAGTTAATCATTACTTGATTAAATTTAAGCTCTATTTAACAAAAATAAAAACAGTAAACAGTAAAAGAATTAAAAAATTAAAATTATAAATTATGATTTATGATTATCATAAAACTATAAAACAATATAAATATTATTACAGTAGATAATAGAGAAATATATAAAACTGTGTCGTTTTTATTACTGAGAATTTAAAACAAAATCTCTACAATATGACAACTTTAATAGTCGTGTACACAAAAGTAGTGAATTATTATTTAAAATTGAAAGCAATTAAAAAAAAAAAATTTTGATTGTTTTCAGAAAATTTAAAGAAAACATACCCTTGGCCCACACAAATAAATAACAAAGTATTGTAACACGTCGCATCTTTTAAACGTACTCTAATACACATCACTATAGTTTTATGAACATGTTCAAAAAAATTTTTTTTAATATATTTTTTTAAATAAACCTAACAACACACAATATAAACGTAAAGTTTACTTTATTTACGAGAATCAACTTTGCATTGAGCGAGTAAAAGCGAGCGTTGCGTAGCGCGAACTGACCGTTACTGTTGCTACGACTACGAGCTACGAGCCGTGAATATCTACGAGATGTAGCACTACGAAAAGCTCCTATATGCTAGCGTAGCGGACAGGAAGTAAGAAATTTTATTTTATTGTACAAGGAAGATATAATACTAGGGTTCTCTTCATCTTAATGCTGATTTTATTCTGAACCGGTTCATCCATTTTGAATGTTAAAATATATCATCCAGCATATTTTTCATATAAAAATATCATTTGTCTTGTGTTAGTTATTTATGTAAATAAGCCTAACTTTGCCTAATTATAAAATAATTAATACATTATATTAAATTAGGGGTAGGGGTTATTTTGTATTATAACCCCCTAACAAGTAATGTTAGTGAATAATATAAAAAAAAACACAAAAAATACGTAAACAGCAACTAGTATAAAAGAAATGTACATTGTAAAACATGTGCTGAAAAAAGTAAAAAAAGAAAAAAATTGTCAAATTTTAACTTCAAAATACATTTTCAATAAAAGGCCAATTAAAATGGAAATCATAAAGCCACTTGGCGGCTACATATTTATTTATTAGTCCCTGATTACATTATACATTCACAGGAAGCCAGATTTGCGTAAACAGCTTATTATGCTGATCCGCTCTGGAAACTGTCCATAGGATAGTAGTGAAATGCAGTAGATAATCGATATTTTTTTTAGCTTTAAATTATTCATTTAATTAATTAATATTACATATGTATGGTATATATTTACATTATAACCTAACTAAAACTAAAAACCTTAATATATATATTATTTGAATTGCTAGGCTAATTCTTTTGGCAATTATATTTTGGACTTCTTTAGACAAGAAATAAACAAAATCTTTTCTGGTCGGTCAAAAACCTGAACCGCTCTAGTGTTAGGCGACATTAGCTACCCATCAAGTAGTAGCCTGCCTGCCTGCTACTATTAGCTTATAAATTCTTATAACAAAGCTTATAACATTTTATAACAAAGCAATTATTATATCGGTAAGAGTCTTTTTTGTTAGTATAATTTTAAGTCACTTATTCCGCATATGTCTGTCCGTATATTCGCTAACTTACTGGTCTATTTAGTTGAACTGTGTGTTCACTTTCCTACCAAACATGGCCGGTCTGTGGCGACCACAGTTTAATTTAAGCGCGAATTCAGTTTTAGGATGAACATTCGGTATTTATTCTTTTTGCTTATTAATATTGGTGTACTTTTTAATTAATATTATACAAGTATCTTTAATATAAGAGAATATTGAAACCGTGAAACAATGTAATTTTTTTTTTCAAGTGAGTAAGTACAAATTCATTCGACAAGATAAATCGATAAAGTGCTTACTTTTGCGGAGTAATAATCTTAAAACGTTTGTATGGAGGAAAGCTGACTTGTGTCACCTTAATGTGGATTGAAGTATAATATATGGAATGTAAGTAAACTACAAATAAAAGATGGTTGACTTTTTGTCAAGAAAGATTTTAAATTTGGAATATTAAAATGTCGAAGAAAATTGTAAGCCTTTTAAAAATATACCGTGCGCGCAGGTGTCAGTTATTCATTCACCGTTTATATTACAGTCTGAACAGACTTTTATCTGGTTTGAATATAGCCTCTTACAAGCAGGACAACAAAGGAATGGAAATGCTTTGCAAGTATCGGACGCCAGACGTTCCCTATCGCAAGATTCAGGAAGACCTCTGACATAAATTAGATACAGATGGAGACGTCGGTATTCATATGTATTTCTCGGCTTCAAATACTAAATGATATAGAAAGAAAGAAAGAAAGAAAGAAAGAGTTTTATTCACCATTACACAGACACAAACATAATAAAAAACAACAAAACAGAAATTAATAATTAGGTAAAAGATGTGGGTGTCCTCGCAGCAGTGAAACGGACACTGGCTCAGCATTGTTATTAGATATTTGTTTTATTATATTGTTAGCGTTTTACAGTCATATTTATGGGCAACCCGTCTGGCGGCAGTCACCACCCCCTAGACCACCTAGAAATATGTACAAATACAAATTTCATAAAAACATTGAAAATAAATATACTTAACACTTAAATACTTAACACGTCTTTTACTTAAAATCAACTAAAAAAAAACAATAAATATAAGGAATGGCTTATATTTAACTCTACTCAAGATTCTTACTCTGATTACTAGTACAGTTTTAATATATTTCACAATAGACAATTGCACAAATGTGAAATAAAACCATTTTTATTGCCACATAATTTAAGTTGCCTATTCACCTGCTACGTGAAACTATAAATAGGAAGTAAACTAAGAAAAGAGCCTTATAAATCTCCACATAAACACGAGTACTTATGAAATACCGCTTATAAAGGTTAAACCTAAATAAAGACATTCTTAGAATTTTCTTCTTGTTCTTGAGTATTTATTTGTAGAACTATATGAATGTTATAAACATTAAATACTAGCTGTTGCATGTGACTTCGTCCGCGAAACTTTATAACATATAGGAGTACAGCCACGGTGGTCTTGGGGGAGACTGCCGCCAACGTAAGGTCCCTCGAGTTGGCCGGCGTACCTCCACTTTCGGGTACGCCGAGGCTTTGACAGGGAGCACAGGCTTCCCCGCGTTGGATAGCCGTGGCGGGGCACCGAAGTTGTGTAATAACGTCCCTACGACCCCAACGGTAACGTGTAATAACGCCCATCAACGGCCGCGATAGATAGATAGTCGTTGGGTTTTAGCCGGTAGGAATCCGGCATAACCCCGCAGTGTCCCCTTCACTGCCGGGTATCCAAGAGGATTACCCAACGTTAAAAAAAAGTATTTGCTCAAGAGTTAACATTATAACTAGGCCGAAATATATGAGAATGAAATTTTTCTACCAATCCAGAATAAATAAAGAAATAAATATCTTCACACATTCCACACATCACCATTTAGTTCCACAGTAAGCAACTAAGTAAATGCTTGTATTATGGATACCAGCTCATTATGAAGCAAAAAGGTAATTATTAAGAATATACCTTGTTGCTTATTTAGCATGAAAGCTAGCGGTTACGTATCAATTAAATAAAGACGATGTCATTACTTAGCATTATAATCTGTACTTTAACCATAACAAAATAAGTTAAGTAATGACTGAGATAGTCCAAAAATGTCACTTTTAAAACATGTAGTACCAAGCTGTTTTTTTAAGAGACTGCTTTTAGTAAAGTTTTAATTTATTTGTGCTAACTTTAGCTCAACAAAGAGTTGAGCAAACTTGAAAACTTAAGTATTACAAGACTATTTAAGAACTTGAATGTTGTGCTCTCAGCAGTAATGTTGTATAAAATACTGCTTCCCGCAATGGCCTAGTTTAACGTTTATATTTGGCAAAAATATGAGACAACATTTCGGAGCCGATGGGATACAGAAAATAAAGGCTAAGTACACAAAGACGTTTTATTTCGTTACGTCAAGCTTTTTGCTCAAATCTGCGTGGTAATATATCACCAGGAAACACAATGGAAGACAGAAAGCACTGTGCGAGCAACAGTTAACCTAACTGTCGGTAATTTGGACCCGCATGAAATAGAATAAATCGGTCTCCTACATTACTTGATACGTACAAACAATAATCGACTTTATACGTTCGTAATACGTCTGAAATTGTTCTTGAACGTATGGATGTTACAGCGTTTCGTTTGTAAACTAATTGAGTATCTAAAAAGCAATGCACTCCAATTTGTTCTCTATTATGGGTTGCGAGGGAGGAAATTTGAGTGCTGTGCGATTCGGATATGCCACTAAGTTGGTATGTCTATTGCGGACGCAGGAGAGTTAATGGAGCAAGTGTTATTGAGGCTAGATATTGCACTGAAATGCAGCAAAACTATAACGGTCTTACTACAAAAGATTCAGTAAGCACTGTTCAAACACATGCTTAGTTAGACAAGCATTAAGCATTTAAGCATTGGTCAGCGAGCGTTTAAAATGTCCCTACCACAAAACCTTATTTAGCGCTTGTTTCGGTAGACAGTGTTAAAGTACGCGAATGTTATTGAATTATGGCAACCTTGGCAAACATTCATTCAGTCACTCGCCCTGCATTCATGTCGTTTTCATTTTACGCAGATCTGATAGGCATATAATGATGAATTTTGGTTTTCACAAGCTATTATTACGGACTATATTAATGATATCAGCAAATTATAAGATTGGAATAAATAATAAATTACAACAAATACGTTAGATTATTTATAAAATTTCGTAATACCAAAAAATATTGAGCATAATGGAACGTAACTAACACTGACGTAATTGTCAAATTACGTCAGTGTTTGACAAAAGTTTGATTTGACGTAAAGTTTGATTTGTTAAAATTGTTAAATAAAATTTTTATTTGAGGATCCACCTCTAGCATCACATGGTAGATCATCCTTTATTAAATAAATAATCTTGTTACCAAAGTTATATATTCGAATGGATTAATTCTCTCACGATGTATTCTATCTCAAAAATTATCCATGTAATCCATATCCTCCATGTCAATTAAATTTAAAATATCCATACTCATTTATAAAATCAAAAGAAATCTTTAATATTAACTATTAAGTATACACAAAACGAAATTTGACACAATACGTCAGAGGAAGAGAGGCCGTTAACTAGATAGACACTCGTTAAACTAGCATATGGCGGTGGTTAAATTTAAATAATGCTCAAGCATTGTTAAACCCTAAACAATGCCTAGACACTCTTTTGTAGTAAAGTTTTTTTTTAACACGTGTTTTAAGCCTGATTAAAGTGTGTTTAATGTTTTTGTAGTAAGACCGTAAATGTTTACAGTGCTATTATTCATATATGCAAAGTATTTTCCTCGTACTTTTTTTGTAGTAAGTACTCCTTTTAAAATAGGTAAGTATAATTTTTTATGCTTATTTCATGTTAAAGTAAAGAATATTTTAATTAAAATTGATTTTGTGTGATATCGATATCACACAAAATCAATATCGAAATAAAATAACGATACTCATATCTGTTTTTTTGGATTTTAGTGACATAAAGCACAAACATTTTAAATATTACATTGATATTTCTTCTGCCTTAATATTAATCATTACCTAATTTGTATATAAGTGAAAAAATATTAATAGTAGAATATATACATTTTGAGTATCTCATTGCCTGCGTCTGTGTTTCCCCAAAATTACAACCTCGGGGTCTTCAAACGTAGGGTAGGGTAAGAAGGGTGAATGGCGCTCACTTAAGGAAAACATGTTGTATTTTTTAAATTAATTATTATAAATCAAAATTAAGAAAAATAACGAAGTCTTTAACTATCGAGTAATAAACAATTCAACAAGAAAAGCATATATCTTTGTCCTACTAGTAGTAGGAAAACATTTAAAAAAAAACGCGTTTGAGCGGCATTCCCCCTGACATTGGGTAATGCCGCTCAGGGTACGGGGTAATGACGCTCAAACATGTTTTTTGGAATATAACGAGTAAGATACGTTTTAATTAAATAAATATTAATGAAATTAACTTTATACAATAAAAGTAAAGTCACAACTACAATCACAAATTAGCATCAATTATCCCCCTTTGTACGTAAGATTTGTCTTTTTCAATTTAACAAATATAGTAGTCTTCGATGTCAAATCAACTTCAATTATTATTATATAATATAAAATAATAATAATTATTATTATAGGTAGAAATATGTACATAGTAATATTTTATTTTTGGACACATAAATCACAGATGTATCCATCTGGCGAATCCCATTCTGAACATATAGCATGAGCCTACAGTCCACATATGGTACAGCGATACCACAACCCGTTATTTTTTCCAAATTCTTCGCAAATAATACATTTGTTATAATTTTCATCATCCACATTCATTTCGTCATCACTGTCATCTTCGCAAAGGTGCTCTTCATCTTCGTTCTCTGAAGTACTTTCTTCTAAAATAAATTATAATCTTGTAAAAATTTCTCAGCATATTTATAAACAATTTTAAGCAAATCTGCGACATTGAGTCCATAGTATATAGACAACCCAGTAACTTAGCTTGTTCAGTAATTTTAGTTTCTTGCTGTTGGATGAAAACGGCCTTCTGACCCACTAGTCTTGGGTTGCTCATGTTTTAATTTTTCTAAAGTAAATGGTATATTCTTTTGCAGCTTTTCTTTTGGACAAACCTTCAATCGCAATTTTAGCAAATTGAAGGTCTTCTTCGGTCCAAGCCGCTTTTGCGGTTGTCCTTTGACGATTTCTTGGCATATCTACAACAATAAAAAAATAAGTCAGTAAGGGGCAATGGCGCTCAGATGAGCGGTATAACCCCAAACCGTCGTTTTGTAATTAATTTGAAATAAAAAAAAAATCGTACACAATTGTGGAAAATTGATTGCATCATCACAAAATAGAATAGTTTTTTTTTTAGAAAAGTAAAATTAATAATTAAATAAGCATTAAAATTTTAGACTTACCGACAAAAAACACCTAACCAAAAATTAGATCAGTACGGCCGCAAATGAAGAAACGCACTTCACGGTCACATGACGCGAGCCGACTGTCCGTTTGCATCCCTATCTGTTAGAGGCCCTCTCCCCTCACGCTTCACGCGACGTGGCGTGTTGCTACGTTCCATTTTGACAGAGTTACAGTGGTGAGCGCCATTACCCAGTGAGCGTTATTCCCCCTGCTTCCCCTAAATGGGCATCTACTAGGTAAGCGTGGTCCATCTTCGGCCGCATCTGCACCTAAGATCAAGTGAGATCGCGGCCGAGCGCTGCCTTGACTAATATAAAATAAATAAATAAAAAAAAGAGTACATTACATTACATACCTAAGATACAAAGTGTTATAGGCAATGATTTTTTAAGTAAAGATAACCCATCTCCATATCGCACGTCTTTAAAAAATGTTCCGCTTTGTACATACCTACTTATCTGTATACTGCTATATACTTATTACGTGAGATATATTAGTAAGTGTGACAGATGATACAGAACGTATGATACGGAAAGAGATAGCTGTCTGTAAAGAGTTGCGTTTGAAGTACGCTAGCCAAACAAAGCTGAGCGATGCAAACAGAAGCGTCACATCATTGATATTAGTCTGTGCAGAAAGAGAATGGACGTAATAATTGAGGGCGCCACTGTGATTAATTATCGTATTTGTTATTTTGAAAACTCTGTTACGTTATTATAGTTCGACTGTAAACATCTTGGTACCTTTATAAATTAGTTAAATTTTTTACTACTCTAAAACTTATTGGTAAAATTATTTATATAATAAAAATAATAAAGTCATTATGGTAGTTCCCTTATACGCCGCGTCCATTCTCTTTCCGCACAGACTCTATAAACGACATAATTGGGGTGGCATTAAATAAAACAATTATTATTTATATATTATTATATATATTATATTATATTAGAATTATGATATAATATAATATAATATTTATATAATGGAATAGTATTTCATATAATTCGAAATGAAATCGCCCATCACCAGTTTATAGTTACAGAGCGCGGTAAATTGTGCCTACGGTTTCGCTTCTGACTGTTAATCTATGACGCACGCTATCTGTCCCTATTGCACTGGATCGCCCAATTTTGTATAAAATTTATGTGATTTTTATGTACTTACGTGTGGTATGTAACTCCTTTATCCTTTTTTACTTTTAAACCATAGTTTTTACACTTTCGGAATACACAACTCGGCATTTTAGACAATATTTTAATAATTATAACACAGAGTAGCACACGTGTTCTTTCACTCGCTGTTATTAAGCGACTAAATCAAATTACAACAATTGTCTTAATTTGAACGCCTCCGTTCCAGGGCACTAGTCTCATATCTACCTCGTTTTATATTATATTATCATTGGTTATAGGTATTTTTCTGAAGAAAAAGGAAAAAAACTCGGTTAGGTTCTCTTGACCTAACCTAAGTAATGTAGATAGGGCTTCACCTCTACCACCCGAAGAACTTAATGACCTCGTTTGGCGACACTTTGGCGAACAAAAGGTTGTAAAAGGCTATTATAAGAGAAATAATAACAAAAAATGTATTACAGACTGACACAGCATTAAATTTTATTATTTCACGTAAAACCTACTTATTATGTAAAATTTTACGTAATATTTTATGCAAAACTCCTTAAAATAAGACTCAGCGACTGGCTACCACTTTCGAGACATCCATGAAATGTGTCATTTTACAAAAATATTACATAACGAGAAGAGTTTCGACAAATAATTTAGCACGTCAAGTGCGGAATTTTGGCAACGTCGCTCCGATGCAATCGGTTAGCTATTCTGGAGCGTATCACGGGGCTTGCAATGAAACAATGTAATCCATCACGCAGCCTATTCTAACACCCGTCGGATTACCAGACTACGCGACCTGCCAAGTGATTTGGAGGACTAATAACCACAGATAACGAGCGACACATTAACGCTGTATGAAATTTTATTCATCATAATTAAAAAGAGAAATGTCGAGACGTGGCTTCTTCACGTTATTTTTTTTTGTCGTACGAAACAAAAGCACATCGTAAATAGCATCTGCAGGCTTTTCATATTGCGCCCTGAGCATCATATTGTTGCTCGTGTAATTTGTAAGGGGTCGCGAAATAATATTACAAGAGGCTGGTTGCTTTGAAATAATAATAACAATGCATCCGTGTTGTCTCTGTGGTTAGACTCATAGTTTGACAAACAAATAAAATAATAGAAATCTTTACCAGCAGTACATACTTTGCATAAATAGTTAGATTTGTTCGATGGTACTGGCATATAGTAGCTAGTAGCTACTGTCAGAATTTGAGTTTGACAGCCAATTGACAGCAGTATTTTTAGACTAAAAATTAATTTATTATCGAAAAATTATTTGACATAAAATCTATTTGACAGCTAGCCAAGATTTGGCCGATCCAAAAGGTAGTAAAATTATGGCCTGGCAGCTACGAAGAAATCCAGGCTACGAATAAATAATACTCCCTGCACTCCCTGGCAGATAACAATTAGCTCTGACAGGTCGTCCGGAACAAGCAAAATTAGCCTTGGTCGGAGGAGTGCAGGAACATAGCCCAGACCCTAGGTCAGACCCTATGTTAATATACATTGGAAATCGAATTTCATTAATATCTTCTTGATTGTCATTTTTTAAGGAGACTCATTATTCACTTTATCATATTTAATGTCAAGGTTTCTTGACAAATGGTGATTGATTCTTTTAAAGAGAAGCCAATAAAAATCCCTATGACACCATGGCCTACATTCTATAGCTATTATATTAGTTTGTTTTATAATTCAATTGCTCTGATTCCATGATTGTCCCAACGTTATATTATCTAGACCAATGTGAAGCCGGAGTTAGTCGCTAGCTGATCATAAATTACTTCACCAATAGCTGTAAATAATATATTAATAATACACATTATATTAAATCTGTAATAACGACAGAAAAATAATTACAATGTCTGTCTTTGAATCTCCATGTAAATGTAATAATTCATCGTCGTCGCACAGGTATGATGTTTGACATTATGTGGGAGTACATCGCTAATGGGGCTGCCGTAATTTTAATGACCGTGTGTATTATATGCGGAGGCATATTTTGAAAAGAGCGTGATTTTCCGTCAGTCCTTTGTTCGCGAATCGCTCCGCTGAAAGAATGCGGTGCACGTGAATTTAACTGAATAGAAATTGTGATGGATTTCAACGCTTGTATGACTTCGATGCATAATGTAGGTCACGAAAAGCGATCACGTTTGATATTCTATGCTCAACCATATATGCCCCGTGACCGAACTTCTGTGTCCTATCCTATCCTATAAGATTATAGTGTATTATTACATTAAAATATAATAATTCACCGAGTGATTCAATCAGTAGTTAAGCATTGTTCAAAGTATATTTTGATAGGTACTAGGTCCGTTTCTATCAAAACAAACATCTAGCTTGGGGTAATTCGCAATAAAATGAACACTCCCTTTTAGAATTCTATAGTAGAACTAACAGTTCTATCGTAGAACTAATGGAAGAACTGCTTGGAACAACCCTTAAATAGTGCATAACATCTTATACATCGTTAGTGGTAACGACAATCTTCTGTGTTATAATGCTTTATTACCATTGTAGAAAGCTTTCCTATTCTCTATAGTCCTACTATGCTAAATTTGTATATGTTATATTCATTTACCTACTCTAATTTCACGCTAAGGCTACTGAACAAATTTTGATGAACTAAGTAAGTAATATAGTTTTTATAAAATAAAATATGAGCTATAATGAGATGGGACGAAGTCTTGTGAAAAAGCTAGTTGATATTTTCAACATTTCTCATGACTAAATATGCACGTGAAAATGATCGCTTAAATTTTACCTAACTTGCGGGCGGCGAAGGCATTTGGCAGGGCAAGCCTAGCGTTTGTTACTTTTTGGGTCATTTATATTAAAATAGGTTCTTTTATGAAAGAATCCCGGTCGTAGTTCTCTCCATTCCTATTCATCGTTAACGGGTCGTCTCTAGAACAGAGACAGTATGCTGTTCGTAGCGTTTGTTATTGCTAAACATCATATAATAATTCCACTACCTAAGTAAAAATAGTTTAATGTTTAAAATGCAGTTAAAAATACATATTTCTACCACAAAACTCTTAGGTCTACATACTCGTATATTTACAATTAAAGCTAGTGTCGCATTTTTACACAAGCAACGTTACAGATTCTGCAAATACGCTGCTGATCTTAGCAGGATTGAGGGTAAGGGATTTGGAAGGGATAGAGAAACGGTTCTGGTATCTTTTATTGACTAACAGAAACACAACAGTGTTATTTCTTGTGTGTCGTTCTTCTGAAAAGGCGTGATTAGTGCCGCCAGACGGGCTGCCTAATTTATATGAGTGCGAAACGTAGCTTACGCTGACAATATACTTTTTTTTTACAAGAGGAATCCATCATGGGTATCCGGCCAGGGGACAGACCAGTGGGTTATATCGGACTCCCGCCCCGAGATGGTAATGGGGAAGACCTACCGACTAAACCTCTTGGCGTCCTCTGCGTCCGCTATGAGCCGAAGTTTCGAGGTCGGACGAACACTCTTCCGCAACTCCGCAATATACCTACTTGTCAGAGCCATACCAGAACAAACTTGAAAAGCGCGTTTCAAAGTTTGCTCAAAGAATGAAGGTTTTATTGTTTATACTTTTTTTTTTTAGTTCACATTGGTGGCTTATCTTATGGGTGTCTATTTCTATCTGTACTTTTGGAGTGCGCTCATTAAGTGGACATTAGAAGAAACGACAAAGAATTTGGAACTACTCGAATGTTAAAAAAAAGATAAAATAAAACTGAAAAAAAATGTCGCTACAAGACGCGTGTGAGACGACGACAAGACATACATTTTGCGTTTTCATCGTTGAGAATGGCCGCTGAGTACATCCACTGATACTCACTTGAACGCTATTTATTTACATAGAAGAGGGATTTATAATATAAATCTAAGACATGTTATATAAATATAGAATAAATAAATATTGCAAAGTTGTTTTGTAAAATATGAAATAGGAAATGTTGGAAATGAATTTGAAACTGAGGTCAAATCAATTACACTATTACTTGAATCGTTAGCGAACCCTTTGACTTTGAGCATTGGCTTGCTCAAAGGCGCTCACCTCCGTTACATTCCCAAGAGTTATTACCGGTTGTGAATTCTAACGAACGAGAGCTTCTACTAAATCACCATAACTTTTTCTCTATCGTAGATATAATACGAGTATTGTGCTGGTACTCAAACTCAGTCATATGTGTTTTTGTAAAAAAATATAGGTAATTTTTTTAATAAAAGCCTTCCTCGTATAACGCTCTTTCTATTAGTGAAAACCGCATTAAAATCTATTGCATAGTTTAAAAGATTGAGGGCCTCTTTCACCATCTGTCAAGTAGGCTAACAGTCATTTAAAGTCACCTGTCACCGGGAATTTAGCTGATATACCTTTGTTTGTACGGTAAAAGTCCCAAACATTAAACAGAAAATAATAATAAAAAAAATTGCCTATCGAAGGATGAACTAAACTAGTAACTAATCAACACTTTATTTGTAGTCGGTGAAAGAGGCCCTTAAGCGTACATACATACGTGGTGTCAGACGGCGGGAAGCGACTTTGTTTTATACTATGTAAATAAAAGATAAAAATGCAAAATGTATGAAAAAAAAAAATTATTCACAGATTTTTTTCCTGAATATTTCCGTTGTTTTAATAAATTTTCTGCTATTTGGAAAGGAGACAAATTTAATAAAACAAAAATCGCTCCAGCCGTTCTTGAGTTATAAAATGCTGTAACCTGTAAATCTTTGTTTTTTATATATGTAGATAGATTCGAAATTCAGTGAAAATAAAACATGTGGAGTTAATATTTATAAAAAAAAGAAACGAAATCGCCCAAGTGATTGATGCAAGTTAAATGTCGTAATTACGTGTAAACGAAACGCTCTGATTGTAGCCTACACTTTGACTGCCCTCATTTTTCATTTGCTTCAGCGTTGATTGATGTTCTTTAATAACAATTTAAAAACGCATAATAAATTTAACACAAACTGTTTATAAGAAAATTGTAAAGGCCATGTAAATTGATAGGTAACTAGGTAAAAATTAAGGAACAATATAAAAAAATATTAATTAATTAATTTAATCTTTTTTTAATTTTTTTTTCAATAATATAATTGTTAGTCATTATTATTTATCCTAACTTTATCCTTGCTGCTTTATCCTAACTTTATATTTAAAATGTGAAAATGAGTTAGTTTATTATTGTTAAAATGTGAAAATCATCACGAAGTTTTGCGTATACGTCATCAGCGATAGAGAAAAGTACATAGGGTACATGATACATAGGGTAAAGATGACTCCGCATAGGGCGAACGTGTTGTATTGTCTTGTTGCACTGTTAGTAGTGTTGAAAGAAGAAAAAGAATTGGGCTACTGTTATCTGAAAAGATTATTGTATTTGCTCAACAGACCTTAACACTTCCGTTGAATGCGGTAGGAACTTAAACAGCATGGCCGACCGTTAAACTTTCGCAATGTTTCCGTAGTTTGCTTTAACACTACAAAATGGTCCCCGAGTTGCTGTTTAGCTTTTGTGTTCACGCAAAACTTCAGAGCAGTTAAAAAAATCTTAATTGTGTTCTAAAAGAAAAAAGTTAAATCGATAAAGTAAGATCCATGTTTGTTTTTTTTTTTAAAGTGAAATCGTAGTGAAATCTATTTTTGATATTTGAATTTGAATAATTATTTTGAATCTATAAAAAACTTGTAAAAAGTTTATATAAATAAATGATTTAATTAATAATGAATACATATTAAAATCCAAAAAACGCAGTCAATAGAGAACCAACATTTGTATAAAAGATTAGATTAATAATTTTATCTAAGCATGTTTTGATGTAAATACGTAAAGGTGCTATTTTCAAGGAAGTTGCAAGCCAAACTCACGGTGAATAAAAGCATAGAATTGTAAAGGCTTATGGATTGAGAATGCTGAATCATCACTTGTCGAGTGTGGAGGGCGTCGCGTCTCGCGGCCTACACGACTGATGATGTGCAATAACGAGTGTGTTTAGTGAAAGGGGAGATCATATCGATAAAATGTTTAAAGGCATTTTTTAAAATTAAGAGTCACAGGAGATATTTATTCACGATGTATAGAATTTGTGTTTGCGTTAAAAAAATTCTGATGTTCTTATATTAGATACTAATAGTTGTTGCACGCGACTTTTTAAAATATGTTACTTGCTCATAATAAGCTATATTAGCTATATAAAGCTTTATTAGCTTTCTATAGGTGAAAGAATCTTTAAAATTGGTCCAGTAGTTTTTGATTTTATTCATTACTAGCTGGCGCCCGTGACTTCGTCCGCTTGAAAAAAGTAGTCTATCTTGTTTCCCGTACATTAAATGTTTATCTACTAAGTTTCATGAAAATCAGATAATGGAGGAACAACATACATAGACACATACTACATACAATACCTACACTTAAAGATTTATCATTAGTATTGATGATAAACATACAAAAATACAAATTTTCTCTCTTTAAGTTTCTGTATATATGTCTACAATATTAATAAAATAAATAAATAAACAGTGATCGCCGTCTGCTGTCCTTCTTCTGTCCCTCCTTTTATGAAATTTTCTCTCAGCAATTTATCGTACACACAAAGCATCGACTTTATTAGCCGAAAAAACATCACTAAATTCGTTCCATAAGAAGTAGTGCCTAATCTTGCGCGGGATCTGAAAAGGGTCCTGAAAGCGCCGCGGTGTCTCGCCTGATGAAAAAGCAACTCGTGTCGCCGAGCCGTTTAATATTCACCCCTCTCTTTGTTTTGGACGATTGACGAAAATCGTCGGCGAATTCACCTCCGGGCGATGCATTGACACGTCCTAATTTCGGTACTAACTATGAGCGAATAGTTTTACAGTTTGTTAACTCTTTTGAGATTTAAAATTAGCTATACAAAAATAGTCACAACAATATTAAGAAGAGACGCTTTCTTTCGCTAGATTAATTTAATATACATAACAGCTTTTTTATTTATTTGTTTCTATTACTATAATATTACACATTATTATAAGAAAATTAAATAAAGAGTCACAAAGGGTGCTCAAAATACAAACATACAAAAATATGATGGTCAATTTTGTTTTTTAATTTAACAATAAAATTGTTTGTATTTATAATATAAAACTATAAATATATATAACTTCGACATAATGTGTTTATTCAATCTTCAATGGTAACAGTTTAAACTAATTTATTTCAACCATAGAACCAGTATAAAATTATGGATTAGTAATTTACTTAACTATTTCAAACAAAAATTATCGGTTGAAATAACTTTTGTAAAAGTTTCGATCACCTAGTCACAAAGCAATCTCAAACTCAATCAAAGTTGCATCGTAGACAAAGCAATCTTGTTCAACAAAGATATGTATCTAAACTTTAAGGTATACCAATATTTTTCAAGAAATTTTAAGCGAAAAACTTTGAAGAACGCTTTGTTTATTGGGTCACCTTTATCCTCACTCTATTTTATCGTACACATTTTTAATTTTTATTACTTATTTTACTTACTTATTTTTTTAACTCCAAAAATTTCAAAGTTTTACATATATGTACTATACTTTTATGTTTTATTATATAATTGTAAGTATCTCTGTAGTTTATTTTCTTTTTTTGCTATAACTTTTGCTTAACAATGTGTTTATGTTTCAATTCGTCCAATTTTTTTATAAATAGTATGTATGTTTTTTACATAAATAGGTGTTTTTTACCTTTTATTTTGAGTTCAAAAATATTTAGTATTCTTACAACCAAGACTTGCTACGGGGCTACGGCTTAGCACTTACCGTAACATAAACTATTCGATATGGAAATACAAAAAAAAAACAATTCGATATGGAAATACAAAAGCAATCCTAACCTGTTTGATTGAGCAGTTAAAAAATAAATCAAATACAGGCTATTTTATGTATAGGAAAAAAAATATCGTATTTTTTTCTATTATTCAAAACCTATGATACATATGTTACTAAGGAGACTTGGATGCTTTTGAAAATATCTACCAGACTGTTTTCATAAAGTTTTTTTTCATATCTTCTTTAAAAATGCAATTATTCTTTTTAGTAAGTAAATAAACACACTCTTCTGTTAAAATGAAACCTTTAAATATTTTGAGTTTTGTGCACACAATGCACACATATGGAAAGTTTAATTTTTACATATAAAGATTAAAGGCAGGTACATACTAGAACACTATAAATAGGTAACATTTGACGTAGCACAGAGCCAGGCTAGGCAATTGTATTGAGTATTCAATTGTAGCCGGACCGGTGAAGGCTTGGGGCCATTGCAATGTAACCGTAATGCGGTTTAAACTCGATTAAAGTTCAAATGGAACTCTCCACCTCTGTACTTGGTAACTTGGTAAGTTTAGTAATACTTCAGTATAAGTATGTGACTAAAACAAGATCAAGATTTTATTCGACACTTACCTGGATTAAAGTTTAGATAAAATATTATGAATTTGAATATATTATTAATAAAAATTAATAATTTGAATACAAGTTATTGTCAAAAAACTTATCGAGAATATGTTGTCGCTAATATTATTTTACAAATAATACTTAATTAATAGTAAGTGGCTTTTAACAAATTATGTCGTAGTTTGGAATTTGTAAAAAATAAGTATATTTACATAAGTAGGTAAGTAGGTATGTACAATTAGTAGGTTTGATGTCTGATGTATCAAAATAAAAATCTAAAAAATTATTTTCTAGACTATTTGCACATTACCATTATAACAAATTTTATAATATAATGTGACAATAATTTAGAACCATAATAAGATTTTGGAGAATATTGTGAAGGAATGACAAGCGGCGACATCTATTGAATTTTAACAGACTCAGAATGGTGACATTTTCATCAAAGAATCAAGAAATGCTTCTACAGTTCATTTTGTTAACGACATCTATCGGACATCGACAACATAGAGGAAAGATAAATGTCGGGTACTCAAGAGCTCAGGAGAGCTAGGCAGTTGAGGCATATTTAGTTTTCAATCCATCTGTAAGATGGCGTATTTTCTCATGTTATTAAATTGTTATTAACTTAGAAAATTGTTAACCCAGTCAAATAAATAAAACCGAGGAAAATAATTCGTGTAGTTTTGAAAATTGGTATAGTTATACCTTGCGGTATCTAGATGAACATACCTACTAAAAGTCCTCAAGGATTTTTGCAATTTTTTTTACAATTTTCATTTTTACTCTACGATCAATACTTTAGGAGCTCCAGGCTGTGTAACTTAACAGAGAGTAAGTCGTGTAAGATGCTGTTGTTGGGAAGATGTGGATTGAATAGTTCTTCTAATGGCTCTACAACCACCAGCAAATAAACCTTGTCAAGCCAGAAAAAAGGAAAGTGAAAACCAAGATATTTTCGTCACAAAATTCATGAAATTTATGATAATTGGTTGAGTAATTAAGGCGTGAAAGCGTAACAAACAAACAACTCACTTTCGCATTTATAATATTTTTTAAGATTACTCAATATGGACATTTTGACATTTTTTATTTTTTGTTAACCATATGCTCCATTAAAGCTGTTATCCTTATGGAAATTGTAGTTCAAACACAAAACACACAAAAAATGAAAAAAAATATTTAGTGTTAATTTTATGAAAGCGTATAATTATAAAGGCAATCATTAAGGTAAATTGTCTTTGTCTCGTGTAATAATAACAAGGCGACGTTAAATGAGGGCCGAAAATTACTTAGCCAATTATTTTACGGGTCGAATGTTTCATTAAGCAGACAGTTTGCGAACAGTATAGATAATAAGTATGGAAACTGTATACAGACATTTGTATATCGGTATTAAATCAAGGAAGCCCTGATGTTATTTATTGACTTCACTAGATGAAAAGGTCTCAGGTTTAGCAATATTTTTGGCCTTAAATTTGGATTCTGGCAACGACTCGTACTCATAATTGTAACTTTTGCAAATGCACCGAACTAACTTTTGCACACCAGGCTCCTATCAGAAACTGAAAAGCTAGTGTGTTTTCAGTAAGTACTCCTATTGCACGATTGCATTGCAAAATAGCAGCATGTAGGTATTCTGTTATTTTCTGTACGTAAGTGATGCCTTAAGCTATTTCTCGAACCCCTCATCTTATCTTATACCCTTCATCAACATCGCTTAAGATAATAATTGCGCCACCAATTATTTTACGATTTATGATATTTTATGATGGTATGGCGATACCTACTAATTATCAAGTGGAAAGTCGGCCTCACTTAATATTAAAGAAAACTTAAAAGAAAACCTAATATATTTTAAGAACTTTCTAAACCTAACACTCAATATTTATTGAGATATTCAACTGCATCAAATATCTGTGGTCTACTTTTGAAGGATCTAAGACAAAGAAAAATATTAAAAAAAACATTGAGGGCATTCACAAAGGGCCTCTTAACGCCATTTGGAGTTGAAGAAGGCCATGGAAATACGGTTGCTTCCTATTAAATATAATTTTTCTCTTTGTAACGAGCAATTTTTCCGTTGGCCGGGTATCGTGGATGTTTTATTTTTTTCCTTATTCTGTAAAAACGTTCGTTACGACTGTTTGTCATTAGTAATTTAATAGTCATTTCGTTGGAAAAAAAACGTAGACTGAAATCCACTTCAATAATCGGTTCATGAATGAAAATTTAGCGTTTTAATCCTTAGATTATTGGAATAATTTATCATTATTGTATTTCCTCAGTTCTTCGTAATTATTTTACCGATGGAATTTTTTCATTCTTGTTTTATTTTAATTTTAACAATAGGCATTGTGTTATTATGACAATGAAATATTT
This sequence comes from Synanthedon tipuliformis, assembly GCA_947623395.1. Taxonomy (NCBI): domain Eukaryota; kingdom Metazoa; phylum Arthropoda; class Insecta; order Lepidoptera; family Sesiidae; genus Synanthedon; species Synanthedon tipuliformis. Next base: position 5,333,251 of record OX392417.1, on the reverse strand, counting down.
TCAAAGTGAACGTATGTCTGTACTGTTTGTTAATCTATGTTAAGAGAGCACACTAGAGGTGGATCGATTAAATAAACCGGCTGCAACTCGAGCAGTGGATTCTGTAAACGTCGTTAATTGCCTTCTAGCTGCAGATTGGTTTGCACAGATAGTTAATTTTGTATATTATGTTACAGGAGAGAAAACAATATGATATTTGTTCCTGAATCAGACGAAATTGTATCATTTTTCAATAACTACGACTAACTAGTCCGTACTAATATTATAAATGCGAAAGTTTGTATGGATGTACCTATGTGCCTATGGACGTTTGTAATTCTTTCACGCAATAACTACTGAACCGATCACCATGAAATTTTGCATACACGTTGTCTGGGACACCAGAAAGAAATAGGGTACCTTTCATCCAGAACGCGGACGAAGTCGCGGGCACCAGCTAGTTTATTATAATATACAGGACACATATTTAATATTGTTCAAGTTGTCTAAGTTTTTCTAAGACTCTATAGTATCGATTATTTATTTATAAATGAAAACTGATATCATATCAGTGATATGATAATAGGTAATAATAAATGAGCAAATCGTATTATGTTGAAAATTATAAATTTATTATGATCTTAATTCTTTAGTAGGTAAGTATATAATATATTATATATATAATCATAATTACATAAATTTAAAGCCTTTTTTGAGAATAAGTGAGTTACGTGACGAGTTAGTTTATAATTTTATAATATTATGACAAAATCAAACAAATTGTTTAGTTGGGATTATTCGCAAAAATAAAATAAGAACTAAAAATTATACAAACAAACAGATACAGATGATGGTTCTTTTTAAAATAAAAAAAATATTCACTCTAGATATTGACTTGAATTTTCACAATAAAACAATATGGATAAAATGTACGATATTGTTCATTTTAAATCAATTTGAAATTAATGCGTTCGTTTTGTTCAATCATATTTATTATAAAGTTAATATTTATAAATACGTAAATAATGTAAACTTAATTAAAAAATTGAAAAGAACAATTCATTTTCCATTACTTTTCGAATATGTAAACTTTGCTCGTTTCCCTTCGTATTGAAAATAAAAAAAATATTGAATATATATTTGAAAATTTCCATTCGAATTCAATCGAGTGAGCGCTGTTATACTCCATGTTACAGACCGACAGAACTCACTAAATAATGTGATCAGTTCACGAGACGATATGTATATTGATATTTCAGATGTATTTACATACTCAGTATGTCTGGCGACCTCTAAGCTCTACTGTGTATCCAAATGTTTAATGAGTTTCGTGCCATTGGGCCTCTTATCTTTGTCGAGTATCTTGGGAGGACATAGTGAAGATACACGAAATCCTCCATCAAGAGAGTTCCGACACTTTGACCGTCATTAGTTCAAACTTTGTCTTATCTTGATAGGAATATGTTGACCTATGCCTATAGTATGTAGATATTATTATAATTCACTCAGCCCTCCATTGAAAGAGTACTTCAACTTTGTAACTGTAGTTTACCGATAGTATTATAGGAAATAAGCACATATAATTTGCAATAACAAAGTTTATTAAGTGATATTAAGAATGAACTTTTTTCTTATAAGACAATGTTTATTGATTTGAACCTACTTGTTATTTGCTACGAGGTTGTTATACTTGTTATGTCTACCTATGATTGTGAATCGTCCTGGACCTGCTCTGTATGAACTTCAGTCTCGTGTAAAATTTCCCACTTTATCAGGGTCTGAGTATGTGCATGAATCTGCAGGAACAGTGCGCGAGCATACGGTCAAGGTGTCGGAATTATCATTGTCACGATTTGAACTAATCACATCTTCTTCATCTTCCGACGCCGATTCGGCCTCTCCATCATTTAAAAGACTAGTTGCTATTTCGGTTAAGCCAATATGCCCCTGGGGTACTTTTTGTACTTTTCAAGGCCATCTCGAAACAAAACAACATGGTCTGTCTAGTTTAACTTTAAAATCTTTAGATAATTTTTCTCGCCAAAAAGAAATAGGTGGGTAGGTATATCAAATCAAAAGTAATATCAGACACAATATGAAATAAAATCCCAATTAAATGACTCTCTATGCATATACGACCGATAGGATTTCGGTATGCTATAAACTGCGTGATTTATCAAGTCATTGCTGGACTTGCTTCTCACTCAAATTATCGGCTGGCTCTCTTTGATGAGAACATTCAACACCCGAATCAAAATAACATGGAAACGACTCACTCGCAATATTCATCCGTACATTAGGGTTACTGATATAGCACAGATCAACGCGACGCTGGTCGCTGCTATTGGGTGCCGCATCGCTGGGGTCGCCGTTGTCGCCGTCGCGTTCTTACTCATTGTGAAGGACGAAGCACGCGGACACAAATGTTGGCGAAATGACCAAAAAGTCCACATCTGAAACATGTTACACTCGAGGCATTTGGTGGCTGTCTGGCCGAAAATGTAGCTTTAGAAGGAAAGGAACGATCACATGACCTTTTGGCATCCTTGGCGTTGCAGTCGATACTGCGATGTCCCAGCTTCCCACATGAGAAACAGTGTACAGGTCCAGGAGGTGCAGCAGGTCGCAGGCGAGGCGTCCTACAGGGTCGTTGTTTTCCCTCTTCATAAACGAGCAGGCTCATAGTTCGCGTTGCATTTGATCTCAGCGTTGCATTGATCGTGAAGCATAAATCTACCGTAGCACACCACCCACGAGCATCTACATCTACCTTATCAGGGATAAAATCCGGTAAAGTAATCTTGCGGGTAGTCACAGGTTGCATGGAATTAATCAAAGCTATCATGTTCCGGTTCAAGTCATTTTTGAATACTGAGATACCAAAATCATGGGCAACGTCGTCCATTTTTCTACCTTAACTGCAGAGAACCTCGGTATGCCTTGACCTGGCCTGGCCCTCCTTGGCCTGGTCCCCGAAATTGCTGCCATAGTTAGGTAGCTGTCACTCGCGGACGCTGTTTCTCGTCAATGCTTTGCTCAGAAATACTACCTACTAGTTGGGCACTTTCACAAAGCACATATTTAGCACTGTTCTATATCTCATACAATCATTTTCATTGTCTTTCATCGTCCATTTTCCCACTTCTGATAAAGAGCCACGAGGGTCTTTATCAGAGCTCATTGTGTATTAAATATGTGGGTATGCGGGTGTGGACAGATAAATCACCTATTCAAAGCGATTCGTCAAAACGCGTGGTTCACGGGCCGCCATCTCGGAAACATAAGTACCCTCCGGACAAGATGGCCGCCCTGCTAACCATCGGCAATGACGCTTCGCTAGGCTGACTTTGACAGCTAAACGTCAACCTGATGTGTGACATTGGCAGATGCGCCGTCATATGTAAAACATTAAACAATTTGTTAATATTGTGATAGACTTGACTTGACTGACTTGGACTGGACGGACCTGTTTTGGAAAACTAATCAAAATTATGACTTGACTGAACTTGACTTGACTGACTCGTATCGGGATTTGCTATTTTTGACTTTAATTTCAATTTAAAAAAGGGTATTACGAATTGCTATTTTTACTAATGACACTGGCAAAATCATCGGAGAAGATCTGATGGAGCCAAGACATTAAAACAAGAAGAATATTGTGATCAACAATATACCTAAATAATTTTCCTTAAATATATCGGTATTGAGTTTCGTAGCGCTTTGAAAACTTTCTTCATCGGGGTAGCTCTGAAGAAACAAGGTTTACAAAGGCAGCATATTTTGATTTCCCTGCGAATATGAACATCAATTCGCACATTTTAATTATTGTATACAAAATTTAGTAGTGGCATGATACAATGCGTTTCGGTGCCTAAATAGCAGCCCCTCCTTAAAGAATATTACCTTGAAATAATAGCATATTATTGTATTTCATTTTCATGAATAAGAGATGCCAGAGCCAATTTCCCTATCCCTCGCTAATCCCTTATACTTAATACTACTATGATCGGCAGAGCACTTGAAGCTTCTGTGACATTGCTTGTATTGTGTTATAGGCCACGGTAGCCAGTATCAAGTGGCCTGTCAGCCTGTCTAACCTTTACATAAAAAAATAAAAGTAATCATATTTTTAACTATAATTACATTTTCTTTTTAAAAAAATATTTTAATATATAATATAATATGTTGATGTTTATTACTCAAAATATCGAGAACTTTGAGACAATAAATATTTACCTTTACTTTCAAAAGGTACCATTTCATTTTTCCTAATAGAATATTTCTTTAGTTTATACTTGACCAAGAGTCTATTTTAAACTAGACACTATAATTTCAATGTGAAACCGTTCAGAACGAGGTTAGTACTAGTGATTACAGCCGGGTACGTTTTGGCACTAAAAATCAGAAAATAGTCCGTGAAAATTTATCGCTGGCTTACTTTATAGTTCCTCTGGCACGCGTTCCGTATAAACATGTTTTGTTTCATCGTTTTGATCGAGTCTGCTTTGTTCCAAAAGCCATCAAGGCGCCTAATCAAGTAAGAAATTGATAATCCCCGGGCCGACTCCCGGTCCCTTTACACGAAACTGTTACCAAAGATAAGTAAGGATGTGATGAAAATGTTACATAGAGCAGAAAATTCGGAAGAAAAACAGGTTATTAACTTTTGGTGGAATAAAAAGTGTAGGTATAAGCTTCTTATCTCAAGATTTTCTGATTTAACGTCAATACAAGAAATAATTACCTAGGTTAATATTTGATACTAGATTTCTGTTTCATATTAAATGTGTGTGAGACAAACAGAAAAAAATTCTAAAAACACTTTTTGGTTCGGTATTATAAAGTATTAAAAACTGTCACATAATGGCGTTACGGCGTTTTTTAACGGCGTATGCTGCAGAATTAGTTAGTGAATTAGTTAAAAATACGAGTTATTAAATTGCTAGTAATATATGTTTTAAGGTAAGATTTTAGTATTGTTACATTTGTTTTTCTTTTTTATGATTATTGCCCGCAGCTTCTTAAACTACTAAAGGGATTTAGTAATATAATATTATATTATTTCTAAATTCGAAAACTAAACAGGAAATCCGGACTCAAACACGTCCTTAAAACTAATTACTATTAGCATAAATAAGTATGCAATATGTTAATCTAAGAACTTGGCTATCTATTATAAATATTTCTTAGCCAAGTTTCATTTGAAGAATTAACAACATATACATATACAACTCATATTTTAAATGTAATTCAGCAGTTTTATAAGTAGGTATAATATTAAACATATCGATATTTTTAATCATGTTAAATAAATGATAAATAAATGATATTATAAATGATAATGATAATAAATGATATTATAAATGATAATGATAATAAATGATATTATAATGGTAATGATTTATAAATGACATTCGGAATCTACATGGCTTACATAGTATTAAGTAAAATGTAACTTTTCCAACATAATTTCGCAAGGTTCTCTTGAAGTTTCATCAGACACTGTTAAGTTAAAAGGTTGGTGTCGTCAGAAGTGAAACTATGCTGTTGTCCTATAAGTGTCGAAGCGTCGGGCTGTTAACAAGCACCACAGCTGTGTACTGTTAAGGTCTTCCCACTCATAGTTTACATGGGGCGGCCGGTGTACAGTTTCTCTTTGTTCTAAAGTGGGCACTAAACGCACTAAGTCACATTTTGGATCGACGCGGCTCTGCACGAACATTTATTTTCTATCTTTTTTGTAAGATTATTATTTTCTATCTTTTTTGAAAGATTATTATTTTCTATCTTTTTTGAAAGATAGAAAATAATAATGTTTTGACAAATAATAGGCAAACGAAACGATGTTGTATTTTTGTCCAACGCAAAACCTTAACCTATACCTTTCTCAGGAATCATTCTGTAGACAGATGAAAACCACATGAAAATACGTTTAGTAGTTTTTGAGATTATTTCGAAAATCCGTACTAATATTATAAATGCGAAAGTTTGTATGGATGGATGGATGTATGGATGTTTGTAGAACGCGGACGAAGTCGCGGGCACCAGCTAGTACATACATAAATACAGACAGACAGGGAATTTTGTTTAATATTTAGAATTTGTTTAATATTTATAATTAATATTTAGAATATTTTTATACCGGTTGCTACGAGACATTAATTCATTCTAATACATTTTACGTTGAGATCAATAACGAAAAAGAAAAGTGGTCATATCAATTTTCCGGAACGTCTGTGTTTGTCACCAAACAAATGGTACCTTTATAGAAACTGGCGCCTCGCCAAGTGACGTTGGCTTTCTAAGTGGCTCGCACTCTTGTCATAGTATAATGCTGACTCAGCTAAATTCTGATATAACGTGTTCAAGTAAACGATGCCGCATCTTTGCCACATATGTGCTTTTCTAAAATATTTCTCGCCAATATTTAATCTTTTCTAAAATATTTCTAGCCAAGTTTGTAGATATATATTTAATACTAACTTTGGCCGAAACTATGCGCGGTTTTTATACTTCAAGCTTAGAATTGCGGTAGTCGGTATATATTTTTTGTTTGTAAACAGATTGGAATGACACAATCACTAAATAAGTGTTAAGGGAAGCTTGCTGAAATACATCAGTGAAAGTCGCATTCAATTCGGTCAATCAGTTTCCGAAACTAGCGTGCATAAACGCACAGCCATACACCATACAGACATTTTATTCTATAAAAATGATTAAAACTATCCGAGTATCATATAAAAATATTTTATTTAAAAAATCCCAAGATAACTTGGAAAACATTTCGTTTGCTTATTCGAAGCAAACTCGTAACTTTAAGCTGTACAAACCTACTTAAGTAGACGCTGAAAAGTTTACGGAAACTTTAATTAAAACGTACTTAAACCTGTTTTGTGGAGCTGGTAAAATGTAGATATGAATAATTTAGGGGTTTACATGTTTACTTAAACAATTTTCATTGTTAACTTGTCTTAAGTATATGTTTAAACTTGGAGATTTTTAAAACAAGATTCAACAATTTCGTTTTCATTCTTCCTTTTTATAGAAGATATATTATGATTTTAAGTTGAATAGATACTTAGACTAGCTAGTAAGTAATAAGTTTTTGAAATTTTAAGTGCTACCTACGTGTTTTATTTAATACTGACCCCACGAGATCACTAGCTGATCTCATCTACAATATCTAGTGGAAAATAAAAATTTAAACTTAAAAAATAATAAATTAAAATTTTATGAAGTTTTTGTACTTTTGCGTGCTGACATTGAACTATCACTTGATCAAAATTACTTTAAAAATAACAGATACTATCGAAGAGCAGTAACTATGAGATTAAAGTGGTCTAAAGAGTAATTAAACTTGAAGTTTGTCTGAAATGGAGTGATTAGTAATAAAGCCTCAATTTAACTTTGTAGAACTTCAGTAGCGATTATCTTGAGAAATTTGACCTTCACAAAACATCATCTCAACTTGTTGGACATGTGTCTCCTAAGTGATAAGGGTATAATTATGATTTTTGGCAGACATGTTTAGAGATGTAAGGAGACTAAGAATATTAACGCATAAAAACCTAGTATACGCACGATCAGTGAAGCATTTTACACCAAGCCGTATCAGCTTGGTAAACGAACAGCCTTTGTAAAGCTTGGTAAACGAACGAACATTTTTTATATACTTGTGTGCGTGTCACATCAATTATATTTGTGCTTCATTCTCGCCAGTCTTTTGATATGAAACTATCGTTCTATGCGTTATTATTCTAAGTAAGGAGATATTTTAAGACATTCAATACCATGGCAGTATATTCTCTTCATAGTTTTTAATATCATCTTCCAGTGAAACTACTTGAACTATTAGGGGGCGTCCTAATTGGCCACGATCGTATGCTATGGCGATTTCGTTTTACGCATACAATGACTACTCAAGACAAAATGGCGACGAACAGCAAGGAGTAAGCCGATATATTTTTTTAGAACTAGTCGACAGTGTAAATTGTAAAAAAACAAGAACGACGAAATTAGGACAGCGCCTTATGGGTAGTCTGTGGTGTAACTTATATTCAAGATAATTTTTTTATTTGTCGCTATTGTTAGAATTCCTCTAGGCCATGGTGAATAATACTCCACATAGTAGGACACTTATTTATTTGTTCTTGCTACATAATGATTATTATTTACTTATTATAGAATACCGACTAGGTAAAGCAAACGTCCTCACAATTCGACAACCCAGCGCAGAATGGCTGTCGCTTGTGTTGCCAATTTCTACCAATTGGTAGTGGTAAGTGCTACCACTACCGAAGTAGTGTTACCAATTGTTTTTTCAAATAAGTGTTTTAAATGCCCTGCTCGTTTAGTTTTCTAACAGACGGCCATTCTGTTCTAGGAATGTCCTCATTCCGGAGCCAAGCTCGGTCATCCGAAATAAGTAAGTAGGTCCTCATACTTAGTTCGGAGTAAAAGTAAAAATACATCAGTTTGAAATACATCACTATCTAACATAATAACAATGAATAATAACAGCTATTTACATAATCTTCTGATATACGTCAGTTTTAAATACATCCCTATCTAAAATAATGACACTGAATGATAACAGATATGTACATAATTTTCAGATACCCTTATCTAAGTCAGTTTGAAATACATCACTATGCAATATAATAACAATGAACAATAAAATTATGTAGGTACATAATTTTCAGATAACATCAGTTTGAAATACATCACGATGTAACATAATAACAGATATGTACATAATTTTCAGGTGTACTTGAGTCAGTTTGAAATACATCACTATGCAATATAATAACAATGAATAAAACTTATGTAGGTACATAATTTTCAGATAACATCAGTTTGAAATACCTCACTATGTAACATAATAACAGATATGTACATAGTTTTCAGGTATACTTGAGTCAATTTGAAATACATCACTATGCAACATGATAGCAGATATTATGTACATAATTTCCAGATATACTTACATTAGTTTGAAATACAGCGAATAAAGCTGCATATATTTTTGTATAAATAAGTGACTAAATTATTATTGGGTTTACAATGCACATAAACTTTATAAAGTGTATATTAATAGCACTATTATATAGATTCTAGCTAAGTTAAAATTACACAAAACACGATTTTGATCATAATTATTATAGCAAATATTTTGAATGCAGAGCTTATCTTAATTAATTAATCTGTTACTACTACAATAATTAATTTTTATTTTTATTACACTAGTCTGTAGTTATTAGTCACATTATATCAAACTGTATTTAATTAATCACATACGAGGTAATTCAGCCAGCATGCTTGAGACCCTGCACCAAAGGGACCGATGCTTTTTATTATAATTATTGTGTAAATTTATTGTGATTTATAAGTTTAGTTTATTGTATAACTATTAGGATTAGATTTTATTTTCAACAAGCCTTAGCAGTTTAACATCTACATAGTACTACAATACTTAAATCGTACTTAGGTACTTTTACAAAATCATTAATCACATTATATCAATTCAATTAGTTTCTTTTACTTGATTACATAAAATACCTCACAGTATAATTATTGTATAATACAGTATAATCATAGTAAAATTAAGTGCTAAACATCTTAATTCTTTAATGAAAACCTTCTCTGGTTAGGTACATTATAACTACTTAAACTTAATTTTCTTGCATATTTCTAGATTTAACACGCTTACACATTTCACCACTATTTGACACATTTGACACTCCACTATTACACACAATAAAAAGCTCAGCTCAGCTCAGCCTAGCTCAGCTCAGCCCAGCCTAGCTCAGCTCAGCCCAGCCTAGCTCAGCTCAGCCCAGCTCAACCCAGCTCAGCCAGCGCAACGTAGCTCAGCCAGCGCAGCGTAGCTCTGCCAGCGCAGCGCAGCTCAGCTCAGCCCATCTCAGCTCAGCTCTCTTCCCAATTCAATAGCCTGCTCATTATCCAGCTATAGCCACTTAGCCACCATTTTTCCACCCGAGGGAGTATGGTCCGCTCTACACTGACTCTGCTCGCCATCGTTGCCCACCCGAGGGGCTCTCTTTTCAATTGTATTATAGCTACCGTTTGCCACCCGAGGGACACGGCCTGCCATTACCAATAGTCGTAGCTGCCCGAGACCGATGTTGTCATGTCTCCTTTTCAAGCAGCTGGTGCCCGTCCCGATCAACATCAGACTGCACTCACTTCGTAACCAAACTGCGAATTTAGGGATAGAAAAGTAGATTTTAGAATTTAGGACTAACAGTCCAACCCTGCATTTCATTATTACTCGTGTCATGTCCTTGACCCAAACGTTCCAGGACCCATTGCTTCCGCTTACTACTAGTCTCGTTATCACCTCTCAGTGGTGTCACCCACGCCTTGAGTCTATCATTGGAAACATAATTTTATTTTGTATTGCCTACGGGATGACCTTCAATATTAGACACTATTGGTGTCTGTCTTTATCTAAAATTATAATTAGTTTGTAGGGACCATTATTTTACGACACCGATTCAAGACTGCAGCGAAATTGCTTGGGTTTGACAATGGAGCCGCTATTCCAAGCTACTATTTTTTTTAATCCTATTTATACTATACATAGATAAACTTTATACCTTCTTTTCGTATACACTTTAGATATTAGTTTGTAAATACTGTACAATTCTTTTTGTTATCTTTATAATAAAAATGTATAAATGTATATATTTATTTTGTAGACCATCTAAAATCGTAGTAGAATAGAAAACATTTACTTGCATACACATGACATACAGAACACATCCAAACATAACAAGACAAAATAAAATACATACAAATCTTTCCCATTTAACTGAGAATACACAACCAAAATTCCTTTGAGTGTGCGCCATTGCATAGGCCAATGCAAAGCACAGCGCCGATCCCACGCCAGTCCCACTTGACAGACGGTCACGCCAGTCGCCACTGCAGTACGGTTACTTGTAGGAGTTTAAAGCCATGACTGTTTAGGCTGCAACTAATCATATTTTTAAGATAACAGTACACCACCTCTTATTAGGTTGTCTTTAGTTATTGCTTATACTATTACTCTTTTATTGCTCAAAATTAATCACTTGGCTCAAGATCTCATTTACCCTTCTGTCCCTTAATTAGTAATGAAGTATATTTGTTTTCGAAAGCAGATTTAGACCAACAGGAGAAATATAATTCCAACACATAAAGGCCAAGTATCGGAAGCTACCACAGAATGCGGCTGTTGAGCAATAGGTAACATTCACTGCATTTACCAGCCGTCTCCAAGTAAAGGGAGGATCACGGCAATTCAATTCTTGGACAAATACTCCGGTCATCTAGTACCAATCATTTTAAAGATTAGCGTTGCATAACAAAGTTATTGCCTGGCATTCATATGCAAAATAATACATTTATTTAGGAAAGGCGTTATGTGCGATCTAGGAGGCACTTCCAAACAGAAACGCATTTTGCACTCGTTGAATCAATTTGTGTGTTTTCTTAAATAAAAGTTACCATATAAATCCTAAAGAATAATTCACCTTAGATAAAATAATCGTTTCGCAAAGTTTAAGTTTAACCGTAAATAAACACTTAAGACATCTTATAATTTTGTACAAGACCTTTAAGCGGCAAAAGCAGTTTTGGACTAGTTCAAGCACTTATTTCTCAAAACGCAAATTACCGTCCATTACAAATCCGAGGTTGTGAGCTTAATTCACTTTGACAACAGGTTCATCATTAATGATCATATCAGAGTTAAACTCGGCTAAGCTTTCTATGGGTATATTCTCCTTTTTTTTTTTTATTACATCTTGTATTTGTTCACTTTTACAACTCATATAATTAAAATTGCAAATCACCGGCATATAAATGGTAAAACAGTTCTTACAACTTACTATCGCGAACATATCTCCGAGTACCTTTATAGTTGTTTTTGATTTTATTATGAACTCACTAAACCCATTAATGACGCCTAGAATTGTTACGTTTACTTTGTATGATTTTTTTATTTTCGAAACCAATATTCCGCGCTTATTTTTATTTATTTATTTATTTATTGAAAAATGTCCTGCAAATATAATAATCTGACATCGAGATCTATCTGACACACTCGTCATCGTGCACCATTTGATACCGTCCGTTATAATCTTCCTTAGTTAGTTTAGTATAGTTATAACTATTAGGATTAGATTTTATTTTCAACAAGCCTTAGCAGTTTAACATCTACATAGTACTACAATACTTAAATCGTACTTAGGTACTTTTACAAAATCATTAATCACATTATATCAATTCAATTAGTTTCTTTTACTTGATTACATAAAATACCTCACAGTATAATTATTGTATAATACAGTATAATCATAGTAAAATTAAGTGCTAAACATCTTAATTCTTTAATGAAAACCTTCTCTGGTTAGGTACATTATAACTACTTAAACTTAATTTTCTTGCATATTTCTAGATTTAACACGCTTACACATTTCACCACTATTTGACACATTTGACACTCCACTATTACACACAATAAAAAGCTCAGCTCAGCTCAGCCTAGCTCAGCTCAGCCCAGCCTAGCTCAGCTCAGCCCAGCCTAGCTCAGCTCAGCCCAGCCTAGCTCAGCTCAGCCCAGCTCAACCCAGCTCAGCCAGCGCAACGTAGCTCAGCCAGCGCAGCGTAGCTCTGCCAGCGCAGCGCAGCTCAGCTCAGCCCATCTCAGCTCAGCTCTCTTCCCAATTCAATAGCCTGCTCATTATCCAGCTATAGCCACTTAGCCACCATTTTTCCACCCGAGGGAGTATGGTCCGCTCTACACTGACTCTGCTCGCCATCGTTGCCCACCCGAGGGGCTCTCTTTTCAATTGTATTATAGCTACCGTTTGCCACCCGAGGGACACGGCCTGCCATTACCAATAGTCGTAGCTGCCCGAGACCGATGTTGTCATGTCTCCTTTTCAAGCAGCTGGTGCCCGTCCCGATCAACATCAGACTGCACTCACTTCGTAACCAAACTGCGAATTTAGGGATAGAAAAGTAGATTTTAGAATTTAGGACTAACAGTCCAACCCTGCATTTCATTATTACTCGTGTCATGTCCTTGACCCAAACGTTCCAGGACCCATTGCTTCCGCTTACTACTAGTCTCGTTATCACCTCTCAGTGGTGTCACCCACGCCTTGAGTCTATCATTGGAAACATAATTTTATTTTGTATTGCCTACGGGATGACCTTCAATATTAGACACTATTGGTGTCTGTCTTTATCTAAAATTATAATTAGTTTGTAGGGACCATTATTTTACGACACCGATTCAAGACTGCAGCGAAATTGCTTGGGTTTGACAATGGAGCCGCTATTCCAAGCTACTATTTTTTTTAATCCTATTTATACTATACATAGATAAACTTTATACCTTCTTTTCGTATACACTTTAGATATTAGTTTGTAAATACTGTACAATTCTTTTTGTTATCTTTATAATAAAAATGTATAAATGTATATATTTATTTTGTAGACCATCTAAAATCGTAGTAGAATAGAAAACATTTACTTGCATACACATGACATACAGAACACATCCAAACATAACAAGACAAAATAAAATACATACAAATCTTTCCCATTTAACTGAGAATACACAACCAAAATTCCTTTGAGTGTGCGCCATTGCATAGGCCAATGCAAAGCACAGCGCCGATCCCACGCCAGTCCCACTTGACAGACGGTCACGCCAGTCGCCACTGCAGTACGGTTACTTGTAGGAGTTTAAAGCCATGACTGTTTAGGCTGCAACTAATCATATTTTTAAGATAACAGTACACCACCTCTTATTAGGTTGTCTTTAGTTATTGCTTATACTATTACTCTTTTATTGCTCAAAATTAATCACTTGGCTCAAGATCTCATTTACCCTTCTGTCCCTTAATTAGTAATGAAGTATATTTGTTTTCGAAAGCAGATTTAGACCAACAGGAGAAATATAATTCCAACACATAAAGGCCAAGTATCGGAAGCTACCACAGAATGCGGCTGTTGAGCAATAGGTAACATTCACTGCATTTACCAGCCGTCTCCAAGTAAAGGGAGGATCACGGCAATTCAATTCTTGGACAAATACTCCGGTCATCTAGTACCAATCATTTTAAAGATTAGCGTTGCATAACAAAGTTATTGCCTGGCATTCATATGCAAAATAATACATTTATTTAGGAAAGGCGTTATGTGCGATCTAGGAGGCACTTCCAAACAGAAACGCATTTTGCACTCGTTGAATCAATTTGTGTGTTTTCTTAAATAAAAGTTACCATATAAATCCTAAAGAATAATTCACCTTAGATAAAATAATCGTTTCGCAAAGTTTAAGTTTAACCGTAAATAAACACTTAAGACATCTTATAATTTTGTACAAGACCTTTAAGCGGCAAAAGCAGTTTTGGACTAGTTCAAGCACTTATTTCTCAAAACGCAAATTACCGTCCATTACAAATCCGAGGTTGTGAGCTTAATTCACTTTGACAACAGGTTCATCATTAATGATCATATCAGAGTTAAACTCGGCTAAGCTTTCTATGGGTATATTCTCCTTTTTTTTTTTTATTACATCTTGTATTTGTTCACTTTTACAACTCATATAATTAAAATTGCAAATCACCGGCATATAAATGGTAAAACAGTTCTTACAACTTACTATCGCGAACATATCTCCGAGTACCTTTATAGTTGTTTTTGATTTTATTATGAACTCACTAAACCCATTAATGACGCCTAGAATTGTTACGTTTACTTTGTATGATTTTTTTATTTTCGAAACCAATATTCCGCGCTTATTTTTATTTATTTATTTATTTATTGAAAAATGTCCTGCAAATATAATAATCTGACATCGAGATCTATCTGACACACTCGTCATCGTGCACCATTTGATACCGTCCGTTATAATCTTCCTTAGTTAGTTTAGTAAGGGATCTTAGCGCAAAGTTCTACACAAAGTGCCGAAAGAAACTTGCCAAGCCAACGAACCGTCGCACCTGGTGTGCGTTTGTGTGCCCAGGATATTCAAAGACCGCCTGTATTTTCTTTTTGACGGATCTCTTACGAATCTTTTACCTTATTAATTTTCAATTCATAGATGAAATTCTATATAATTATAGGTGATTGAGTAGCAACGAAGAACTATTAAATTCCATTCAGATATTATTATCATTATTTAATTCTTAAAATCAAATATTTGGCACCTTTATATTGTAAACATTTATCGTAGTGAGTTACCATACCAATAGTACCTGCACTCAAAGGTACTAACTAAACTATCTTATGATCACAAATATTTGTGTCAGCTTATAAAAATAATGAAATGTTTAAAAGCTATAGCAAGTTATAAGATTACTTTTACAATGAGAAAACCAAGACTTAAATCTTTCTAAGAGAGACCTGGCACAATGCAGGTCAAAACATGTCTTGCCTGTCACGCAAAGCGTCAAGTGGCGGGCGTCAACTCGCGTCAACTTCAAGGTCACGCTCGCCGACACCGATTGAGTAAGAAAGTTACGGTCCGTATCCGGATCGTATCCGCGGATATACGTTCTTCCGGCGCATCACTACTACCTTTTTAATGCCATCTTTATTCCTCCCTCACGAGTACAATACGGCTGACGTACGCGAAATGGGACTCTCTAATTACATTATTATCTAGCAACTCGCCTACTATCCTCCTGACTACATTTCGTTCGCTGTAGAGAAGACGATACGGTTTGAAGAAATCGGTAACGCTGAGTCGTTTTGTTAATAAATCTGTGGTATACATCGATAATCTGTGGCAACCTCTTTTTAGCAGACTTTTGGTTTTCTGCTTTCGCAGGAAATATGAAAACGTAAAAGTGTACAACCGACGTGGCATCCGAAAGCACGCGCTTTCTCGTCACATGTCACATGGTAAATACGTGCGCTTGTATTTATTTGTACATAATGTATATTGTGATTATCCATATAACGTTATAAATAATATGTATTATATATAATAAATGTGGTGTTATTTCTTTCATTCTACCCAACTCATTCTAACTCGTGTAGGCCGAAAGCAAGTGATTTCTATGTTTGTTTAGTTAGAAGATTAAAAATTTAAGCCATCTAAGGCGACGACTTCAAACTTACTTATGACCCGCTCAAGTCCCGAATTGTCGCAGTATAGAACTAAGTCCAAATGATTCCTGTGAAGGATCGACTCATTTAAACCTCCGTCGTGAGAAGCTCGTCCCTCACCACCTAAGCCTCAATGTCAACCTGAACAGCGTCAACACCCAAAGCCACCAATATCTGGGTGACGGTGGGATACCACGCGACGCAAAACCTTTGAGGGTGTGGAGGTTTTTTTTTTTATTATTTTTTTTTTAGCTACTTCCCTGATCAGAGCACACGGCCACTAAAATCAATGCGTCTGGACTTCTCCACTCCGCTAAGCTTAACAAACTTCATGGAAATACCTCGCAGATATTTCAGTAGAAATTAGACCCTTGTGCATTGATTGGAATAATATTATTAAGTTTATTATGCAATCGACCGCATTCGTACCTTTAAATTTGCACATGTTTACCAGTCTTTCTTTGTCATGATTATCACATTTGAACTTACGAGTGAAGGAGTACAATAGCTAGATTACGATGTATCAAGCGGGGACAGAAAAGGACAGAGGATTCCACAAAATAGCACAATTCTTATGTTCGTTTCGTCTTTTTTTTTTTTTTTTACTACCCTATCACAATATTATCAGTGCAAGTAATAACTAGGTAATCGTACCTACCTATCGAAATAAGGCCTTTACTTTCAAAAGGTCAGACTTTCAGATGGTCGTTAGGTATTTTACCAAACGAAAATTGAGTAAACTTTTTATGAATTCAAGTAAAGTAAACAAATTCTTTTATTTTGTTGAAAGTGAAGTGTATAAGTAGGTAGGTAATTATCTAGTAGTACAGTAAAGAAGAACATTTCTTTTTAAGTTTATATAACACTACCTTACCTATACCAATATTATAAAGAGGTAGATTTGATTGTTAATTTGTTTGCATTGAATAGGCTCCGAAACTACTGGACCAATTTGAAAAATTCCTACACTGTTAGGTAGCCTCATCATCAGCGACATAAGCCACGCCCCATAAAGCCACGCGGACGCAGTCGTGTGCAACAGCTAGACATAGATAAAAGAAACATGCATATGTTCCATGCGAAAGTCATAGTTAAAATATACGTAAGTAAACTCAGAGCTATAATTTATGATATCTCAAATAAATATTCATACCAGTCACTTAAATATTAATAAAACAATACAATACATGAAGTATAGTCATACTACAACAATAATACGATATTGTTAAAAAAAGTATATTTCCTTAGTATTATTTTAAAAAGAAAGTAGCATGCTCTCACAGACCAACTAGGAAATGTACAAAAGCTACTGTCCGTTTTGTAATGTAATCTTTGAAAACAATAAGTCTTACAGTACCTACTTGTGAAACAATTTGAATGTAAACCATCACTAATCTAAGTAATTTAGCAGGTAGGTTCGTATTGTAATGTTTACAATACGATATTATATAATTAGGTATCATTCGAGTCTTTCATAGATATTATAAATATATCTATATACAATTATACATACAGAAATTCGTGAACAGAAAAGTTACAAGTACATACCTCAAGGGCCCGCTTACCGCACTTCTGAAATTGTTAGAATTCCTCTAGGCCATGGTGAATAATACTCCACATAGTAGGACACTTATTTATTTGTTCTTGCTACATAATGATTATTATTTACTTATTATAGAATACCGACTAGGTAAAGCAAACGTCCTCACAATTCGACAACCCAGCGCAGAATGGCTGTCGCTTGTGTTGCCAATTTCTACCAATTGGTAGTGGTAAGTGCTACCACTACCGAAGTAGTGTTACCAATTGTTTTTTCAAATAAGTGTTTTAAATGCCCTGCTCGTTTAGTTTTCTAACACTATGCAGAAATATGATTGACCTCAATCTCATCTGATGGTCAGTAAAGATGAGATCAAAGATGGAGTTCGCTTGCCCGTTAGTAGCCTATTCACTCTGTTCTTGAAGTTGTGAACTGTGAAGTGCCAAGTTGTATGTTGAAGAAGGGAAAGGATTCCAGTCTCTTGGCTTTTATTTTGCTTTTACAGTTTGGAATATAAGTAGTTTTTTAGTAAAGGCATTGCGGAGTGAAAAGAAAATAAGTATATCCGTACTAATATTATAAATGCGAAAGTTTGTATGGAGGTATGGATGTTTGTAACTCTTTCACGCAAAAACTACTGAACCGATCACTATGAAATTTTGCATACACGTTATCTAGGACACCAAAAAGGACATAGGGTACCTTTCATCCAGAAAAAAAAGTACTGCTCCCGAGGGAGTATCTAAAATTAAGGAAAATAACTCCTGGCTAAGTATAATAGCAATAACGATGTCAGGCGATATATTGCTTTTTCAAAGCGGACGAAGTCGCGGGCACCAACTAGTATTTAATATGTTTGTCTCTTCAATACTCCTTCAGAATATCAAAGGGATTTTATTTAAGTTTGCTCAATGTTGACATAATAAATTGCACGTAGCACCTCGAGTGCTGTCAACAAAAGAAAAGTTTACTGATTTAGAGAAGCGCCAAGCACAGGTACCTACCAACTGTGCCTGGCGAATCTTGTATGTTCATGTTAAAGTACTTACAACTTCTGACACTTACTTCGAGGCCCTCGGTACCTACTTTAGATGAGCAAACAACCTGTAAAGGCTGTACGGGTAAGTGTATTTCCCATAATGGGTATTCTATTACCGAGCACCAGAAACTTTGTTTTGCAATGTTTAGAAAGGTAATCAACTTGTCAGCGTGGACGTTTGCACAGAAATTTTAAATCCTCATGGGAATTTAGGAACATTATACAATTTCGCCACTAGGTACGCCAGTATGCTTTGTACATTAACTATATTATATTTAAATAAGTTTGTTGACATAGTAATTTAAACCCTCTCACGTATCTCATTTGCAGCTACTGTCTCAGCTTCCCCAAGTCAGCAGTGGAAATCGTCATGTTTAAAATGTTAGCATATTTTAAAATATTGGTGATTTAGTTTTGGTATTATTCTTTTTATATATAATAAGATTTTAATATCGTTAAGGGAATAGTGTGGCGGTCACTCATTAATAGATAAGATAATATCTAACTCCTAACTCATAAACTAAATTTAACATTGCTTTTAAGCGCTTCCTAACGCTTCTTTAAGCGCTTCTTAAGCGCTCTTATCAAAAATTACTTCCAGTTTCATAATTATGTGATTCTTCTCATTTAATTACAAAATAGGTACTCTTTAAATGTTTTAAAAGTTATTCTAACTAGTGTACTGCTCCCGGATTCGCCCGGGGAGCATTTTTTAATAGAAACCTTCTATGTTTATCCCTCTTACCATACGTGAAAACCGAATTAAAATCGGTCTAGCCATTCTTGAGTGTTTGCGAGACTGACGCGTAGCGAATTGATTGTTACGTATAAAGAAGATTCGTTAAGACGTCCCACCAAGTTAAGATTCAAAGTACTCTGTAGGAAAAATTAAATGCGAATGTTTTCCTTATGTATTCATCAAAAAACACAATATTATTGCGGACCATTTATAAAGGACAGAATCCACAGAGAAGCCGCAGCATCGCCGACCTTAATTCAGTGGGTACAATTTTATACAACCCTCGAATCTACCTTATGGTCCAAAACATAAAGTTTAAATTCCTACGAGGCATGTAAATTTTAGTTACATCTAAGAAATATGGCACAGCTTTTTGGCTTTGCATGCAAAGTGCCGAATCGGTTTGTGTTAGTGTAGATTTACTTCTGCATAAACACTGCTAAATGGAATTATGCATGAATGCATTTTAGTGGTTGAATTGTATAAAATTTCAAACAAAATGTTATTTTTGAAGTGGCAACACATAGGTAGGTATTGCCGACAGCACTACGTTACAAAATTTACAGCCCGACTGGTGGTTGTTACACACCCTTACAGAAAACTATCTTAAAATGATAGAGTGTGCGCTTATGCTTATTTCTTATTCTTTATCCGTGAATGCCATGAACTACTCACAAATAGATGTCGGATAATTATCTGAGTATAACATTTAAATGCAAACCGGACAGCGAAACTGCTCTAATCATTTGACAGCACCTAACTACTATATAGGCTTTATTCAAGTAACGAATTACCGAAATAATTGGTAGGACATGAATCCTCTATGGATCTTAGGCAACTGTATTCACCTATTTTTAAGTCGGCCTGTCTACAACCCTTTATAATGTAAAACAGTTCAAATGTATACATACCGTCAGAAAAGACCCAAAATAAACTGGAAAATGAAGTCCAAATTAGTAATATATTTCCCAGTTACTCGGCAAAATTACATTAATTTGATGATTGTACTCCTTTTATGTGGTTTATCTGTTGATTATAGAAAGAGTTACCTAAATGTAAAAACTTCAAAATATAATTAAATAGCTGGTGCTCGCGACTTCGTCCGCGTTCTGGATGAATGGTACCCTAACCCTATGTCCTTTCTGGTGTCCCAGAAAACGTGTATGCAAAATTTCATGGTGATCGGTTCAGTAGTTTTTGCGTGAACGAGTTACAAACATCCATCATCCATACTCCGCACTAATATTATAAATGCGAAAGTTTGTATGGATGTATGTACAAACTTTCGCATTTATAATATTAGTACGTATGTATTTTTCTAACAATAAAGGTCATTTTATTCAAGAATCGTCATTTGAGAAAGATGAGAGACATTATACATTAACATTCACGGTAGAAAAAAAACCCATATAACGATCACACTCAAATATTTTATAATATATTATTTGGATGATATTCGTATTCTTATCAAGCAGCAAGGCCATGTAATAAATGGTTATACCTGTAAAATTTTCAAGAGCCATTATACGAAGGAAAACACATAACACTGATAAGCATACAGCAAGCTGACATGATCGATAAGGGTAAACATTACCCCAAGTTTCTTTGAGTCGCGGATGTTCCAACTTAAGCAGACCCTTGACAATACCTACAATGCATATCAATAGGCCGGTGATGGAAGTTCAAATATAATTAGACATTCGGCACTGGTGCCACACAAGCTCCTCATGGGAAATTATAGAGAGAGAGAGAGCGACCAATGATAAGGCTTTGTTACAATGTCATAGTTTAATTCCCTTTGATATATTATATTTATACATTGTGTCCTAGACAATTCGACAACGAAGTAAGGTAGTAAAGAAGTAAGTAAAAACGAAGTGGAAAAAAAAATTTTTTTGTTGAGATTGTTGAGATTTTCAAATAGTTATGATGCAACAGTAACAGGTCCTTGTTAGGTAGGTACCTAATCCATTTTATTACATGTTATTTTTTTATAGGATTAGGAATTAGGATAGGATAGGATAGAATTAGGATAGAATAGGATTAGTTTTATAGGATAAGGAATAGGGAAATGGGTTCTGGCATCCCTTACTCATTCACCGACACACGTGGTGTTTTGGCGGAGTGGTTACAGCCGCCAGGCGGGCTGCATAAAGACCACTACTTTCCAGATCCAGACCAAAGCCAACTTTAAAAAGTTCATTTCCAAAGTTGACCCAGCTAACACTGGGACGTGCTCTTCCAACGTCCAACGTGCTCTTTAAATTAGTTAGATAATTCTAGATGAGTCAACACATATTTGCTTGATATGTAAATAGGGATTCAATTCTTGATTCGACAAACATTTGCTCCACAAGACAAACATTGTGTGGCCAACTGGGCATATAGCAATAAACTTTGTTCTAATCTGATAGTTCATATCGGCAAATATTAGTACTTGTGATTGGAATGAATTATCTTCTACAGCCTCATTTAACAAAGTATTTAGTGATTCCATCATCATCTCAGTTGTAGTACGTCCACTGCTGGACATAGGCTTGCCACATAATATTGCAATATGTCAGTCAGAAGCAGCCTGGATCTAGCGCCGACTGCGGCCCTTATAAGGTGATCAGTCATGATCTCCACTCGAGAAACTCAGCTCTCAGCATTACGTGTCTTGCCCGTTTTTCAGATATGTTTTTACGGTATTTTCGTTAGTCTGCGGATCTCTTCATTTTTAATCCGAATTGGCAGAATAATCCGAGCATAGCCTTCTTCATAACTCGTTGAGTGAGTGATTTAATTTTGTAAGACTCAATTCCATACACCATTGATACCATTTTTACTATGCATTTGACTTTTAAAGCGTACTTTAAATATCGATTTAATTACTTTTTTCCTTTTCACATGAATTGAGAGGCATAACAGAGGTTTTAAAATATAAGATGATATTATATTTAATTCTTCGAAGTCTCTCATATTTGGGAGACTAATAAGCAACAAGTATGGAATAAAATAATAATATGTAATTCCAAATGTGGCAGATCTTTTATTTCATATTTATTGCTTATTATCTTTCATTTTAGTTAGAGTTTTGCCATTTGAAGAAAATACATTATATTAATCACCTTTTAAAGAACCCAGTTTATAGATAAAATATAAAAATTTAATACAATAAACATATTATAATATCAATACTTTAAGACTATCATATTTTTCTGATAACGATATGGCACAAAAATGGGATCGTTATTGATAAAAAAAAAATTCGTTGGCAATTTCCCATTTTCTCAATAGCACACAATGGTTACTCGAAATCATCTGAAGTGTTTGGTAACTGGCCAGCCGAGCAGACAATTGATAGGATTAATAAGAATATCTCAAGTGTCATATTGTAATGCGGTCAAGCAAAAACGCTGAGCTGTTGATTTAAGACCGTTTCAGTTGAACGTTTACATTGAAAATTCAATTTTATAAATAGAGCACTAAAGTTTTTTATAGATAATTAGCTGCTGCTCGGGACTTCGCCCGCGTAACTTTGTAAATTATATAACCTTCCTCGAGAACCACTTTATCCATTGGTGAAAACAGCATGAAAATCGGTGCAGTAGTTTTTGAGTTTATCGCGAACAGACAGTTAGACAGACAGACGCGGCGGAGGACTTTGTTTTATAATATGTAAGGAGGATAAAATAAAGCGATATGCGATATTAGAAATTGATTTTTTTATTTACTTCATTAAAACAACGAGACAAAGATAACGAAGTAGTGAATTGACATTGAGGATGAAAGAAAAACAATGAAAACGTGTTTTTCATTTAATATTAACGAGAAGAAAATCGAACGATACTTTTGAACATTAAATTTAAACTTAGGCGGAAAGTCTTTGCAAGCAAATATATTTTCCGAGAACCTCCCAGCTGTAAAGTTTTGCTGAGGATGTAATCACAAATAAAATATTTAGCAAGTTCCACGATCGTAAGTGCATAAACTTTTGTAATGTATGAGCCTTAAAGAAGTATTTATTCAACATACAAGTTCTTTCTTACAAAATTGTCTGTAAAGACTTTTTATATAATAGTCCAAACGGCGACCGTAAAAAAGGGTGGTGATCCAGAATAAGTACAAAAATGGACTTTATAACTTTTTGGATATAAGACCTGTAACTTGGCCAATTTTTTTTTTATAATTTTTTTTCCAAATTTTTTGTAAAGTTGATGTATAAGACATCAGTACAACGTTTTACTATTAGAGGGAGTGTTGATCAATAGAATATAAAAATTTAAGTCTGGCACCACCAATCTTGACACAAATGTTTGCCTTAAAATATTTATTACATTGATGTACATACATGTAATAAATATTTTAACCAGCTAACTCTTGCTTTCCAATTTGTATTGGAAAGCAAGAGTAGCTGGCTTTCATAAAATTATATGCCTATGTAAAAAGTTAGTCTGCCGCTCACTATTTTGTATTCCACTAAAATACACCAATTAGATTCATATATGTAATTTGTTCACCAGCGAAAACAGGAAGTTAAGTTAACTTCATCATAATATACAATTGAATAAAAGTTGAAAAAGTGACCGAAGTCCTGCAGATTCGGAATGCTGTAAAATTTCGTTGTTGCATTAATAATTCAATGAAAATATTAATAACTCGTCCGTATTTCTCATTGAAAAAAGTTACGTCTGAAATTCTCCGCAAACTGTAAACAGAATAAAAGAAGAGACAGTAACAAAAGGGAAAGAATTTAATATCCACCGCGGCATGCGGCGTGCTTGTAACAATTTGTTTTCTTCCCGCGAACATTCCTTTTTAGGGTTCCATCCACATACTTACAGTTTTTTGTCATTTGTTTGTCTCGGACGGATGAGTTGTTTACATGGAATTTCATAATGGCGGGTTTGTTATATTCAAGAATGAATATATTCAAAATATGTACTTTTTTCGTTGTGTTTACATTAAAATATTCTGTTGAATTTCAAATTTGCCTCTTTATATTACTATCTAAATAAACTTTACTTTGATTTTAGGAATAACATTCTCCTATCTATTCTATAGCAAACAGTACGGTGTTATAAATAAGACAGTAAATATTGATTACTACTTAGTTGGTGCCTGCTTCGTACGCCTTGAAATATAAATATAAATATCCTGAAAAATATGTAAAGCAATATGTCGCCTGACAATTATACTTTCGTCAAGTGCTGTGATTTTGATTGCTTAGCTAGTAAACATAATTTAAGTAACAAAAAAATAAAAATTTAAGGTAATAACTGTATACACACGTTCTTATAATAAAATAATATTATATAATTTTCAATCAAATGACGGAAATATTCAGAGGATTTGTATTGGAAAGGATTTATGCTCAAAATACCTGAAGTTGATATAGGTCTTGGGATCAAAGAGGACTCTATTAGTGCAAGGCTGGTAATAGCATTGAAAACGTATTGGCTTGTGAACGGGATCAAAGCGAATTTGATACAGAAACATCCAATCCGATAAATTTTGTTCAAGGGATTTCCATTGTTGATGTTATACGCATGCTATATAAATGTGTATATTATTGATTTATACATGTATACGCAATGTAAAAATGCAAGTTAAGACTTACAATTACTACTGATAGATCTAAAAGTGAATAGGTATTGTTAAAAACCTGGTAATTGGATACTTGTCATATTTTCCAGTCCAATTAATTTTCAATTAAATTAATTTTACCAATTAAATTTATATACGATCGAAAAGTCACGGAAACATAGCTGCGAAAATTGAGAAATCAACGAATTGAATGAGACTGAAGTGCATAATTAAAATTTAACTCAACTCCATGAAAATTAATGACTAAATTTACTCAGTCGATAGTGAAGCCGCACAAAGTGTCCTCCAAGCCGAATAAATCAACCGCTGACGCATCCGGCTCGAAGGACCAATCCGATGAGATACAGTCTCCAGTGGATAAAGTAGGTCAGAAAAAGTAGTACATTTAAAAACAAAAGGGGATAAACGTCTTTCACTTTAGCATTTCTTTTCTCGAGTGACTCTGTTTCCGTCAAGAATGCGATAAGCCTCCATTCAAGCAAGTTACGTTGGAATATTGCCCTGAAAACAACGACATTATTTACAAGAAAAAAGTGTTGAATAACAAATATCATGACAATTTACGTTTTATACAATTTATAATTGAAATCATGTAATATGTTGTACATTACAGAATTGAATTTTTTTTAGAGATATACTATTATAAGGTTTATAAGGTTCTCGAGTGGAGGCCACGGACTGGCAAGCGCGGCGCAGAACGTCATCCACTTTACGTGCGATTGTGCGGCTCTGCTTTGTCATCAAAGTAGATCGTCAGATTGAGGAGATACTCCGAGACGAATCTCCTCCAAGAGATGAAGGAAAGGCTGGCGGAGCCCAGTGCGGGCCGCCAGACGATTGAGGCGATTCGCCCCTCACTAGAGAGATGTCTGGTGATGCAGTGCGGGGCCCTCACGTTCCGCCTGGTGCAGGTGCTCTGGGGGCATGGATGCTTCGGGCGTAACCTTCTCCGGGTGGCCGTAAGAGAGCCGACTGAGGTATTCATTGTGGGAAGAGCAGCGCAACGCTGCTCTGCCCATTCGGGGCAATCGGTTAACTTTTAACATTGAAAAATATAATTATATTCTGTTTTTTATCTATGACTAGGTAAGCAGTTGATGACAGCAAACGATATCTAAACCTCAAACTATCGCTAAATACTGTTTAATGAGAGTAATTTAGAACGCTGGTCATTTGCGTCGAGTACGTATCGGGTTTAATATTTAATATTATAATATCTTATCCTTTATTGCTTCTGTGACCTTTTTCGTGTACAACTGATGTGCCTATTAAAGGTAATAATAAAATTGTTGAAAGTGAATGATATATTCGACCTTTGTGTAGGTAAGTCGCGTGCCAGCAACGGTCTCATGAAGACAGTTCATTTTTTATTCATGTAAACTGTTTTTGTCATACAATCAAGCCGTAAATTACATTCACATTAGCGCGTACTATATAAACATTACAATTAAACTTACCGAATATACTTTTTGAAGGTGTTTCCTTTTATGATAAAAAACCAGTCTAAGAAGGAAAATTTCGGTTACAGAGAGTGGTTAAGTGCACTCCAGACTGGGATTAAAAAAAGAGATAAATCCAATTAGACAATCAATGTTAGATTCTTATAAGACCGATAATGAAAGAGTTGATCTTATCTTAAAAAAAAAAACACTGTATTTTTTTATATGATAGAGTGTGGCAAGAGGCTGACGGTCCGTTGATAATGAGACAAGCAACATTACGAAAAAGAGAGGAAAGAGCTTTCTGCGTGTTCAAAATTTACCGCAGGTGATTTTTTTGATTGGCCTACACTCCTTTGATGAGGCCAATCAAAAAAATCTTAGTTACTTAGTTATTAACGTAATAGAAGCAATAGAAGAAAAAAACATGGAGTTAGCTGTATCAGGAAGCCATGCCAATGTCAGGGAAGAAAAGCTTTCGAATGACGTAGGGGGCCATTAAAAAATATAAAAAGAGACATAGTTGAATGCGGGCTGCTACCTTGTAGATACTTTGTCAGTAAAGTCAATCTGCAAATAAAACGAAATAAAAAAGCCTGGAACTTTTTTTTGAGCGTTATTGAAAGTTTGCCCCTACTTAGCAGATTAGATTCGGAGCTTATAAGCTTTGAAGTAATTGAAAAGATAAATAAAATATCTCACTTAGTATATTACTTTAATGATATATAATCACGGACACGTATTTTTCGTGCTATTATGTAATAACCCATTGTTTACTCCTCCAACCATATATTACGGAATTAAAATTCAAACACGCAACACTCATTTACGAATGCGATTAGGCTAAAATTTGATTTGCATCTACCTTACAAAAATCGTATTTTATACAACCAGTAATGTATGGAATACTTGACCCATATGGCGAAGTTTGAAACTAGTATTGAAATCTAGAAAAGTACATAATATTATGATGTTAAGCGAACTGAAGTTAAAAAATTTAGATTTTTTATTAGTATGTAATAAACAAAAAAAATTAAAAAAAACGCGTTTTTTATTTTTTATTTTTCTTTTACGAAAAAACTGTGTTGGATGTAACTTTACAGTAGTATATTTTTAACATCATAATAACAATCTGAAGTTAGTGTAGAAAATTTCATAAAATGAAGTTCTAAGAGATGTTACAAAAATGCTTAAAATGCGCTATTTAGTGCTGTAGAAAGTTTTTATTTTGCAGTTGTTTCTTAGCTAAACCATTAATTATTTATATTCGTACAATTTGAAGTTGACTTGCACTGCGAAATACTTAAAAGGAAATATTAGCCTACGTGTGTCAAATATGTTTTAAAGAAACAGTAAAGTAATATGTGACGCATTGCGGCCACTCAGTAAAAAAGTAATTTCAAACGATGGAATTCTGTGTGACCAAGTTAGAGATGTAGGTCGATGAGTGATAACGACGCAAGCTCAGGATATGTCACAGAAAATTGTGTCAATTGAACAGACGGTTTTGAAGAAATTATTATTTGTGTGTACTATTGAGAGAAAGCGTGGTTTCATTTACTAGATGTACAACGGGTTCCGAGAAACCAAGTTCATCATGTTCATTGGTGAAATTGCCGTCTACTTTTGGATTGTGATCGAGGAACAATTTCACGTTGCAATTCAAATAACAAAGAAACGTTTTTGTGAAAATATATTTTCGTACACAAATAAAAAAGTAACTCGCGGTAAGATTGCCGAGCACATTTCATATTTATTTCAACTCCATGCACATTCCTTTATTCAACCTCCTTTTTATAGCGAATATGCATGACATGAAATCTCCAGTATTCTGTTCACCTCTAAAAATGGAATGACAGGCAGAAAAATGATTTCCTAACAACATTCTGAGTGTTATTGGGACTTGCAGCCGTGAAATGTTTATATCTATATCTATATCTATATCTATATCTATATCTATATCTATATCTATATCTATATCTATATCTATATCTATATCTATATCTATATCTATATCTATATCTATATCTATATCTATATCTATATCTATATCTATATCTATATCTATATCTATATCTATATCTATATCTATATCTATATCTATATCTATATCTATATCTATATCTATATCTATATCTATATCTATATCTATATCTATATCTATATCTATATCTATATCTATATCTATATCTATATCTATATCTATATCTATATCTATATCTATATCTATATCTATATCTTCTACATATCTTTATGATACAAAGTCGCTCGGCGTCTGTCCCTCTGTATGTACGCAACGCATCTTTAAAACGGATGTTAATGCGGTTTTTACTGGAAAGAGCGTTAATTCTTTCCCCGCTTCTTCTTCTTCTAAACAAACCAACGGACTTTGATACGGTTTTCACTAATGAAAAGGAAAACGTTAAAAAGGGTCTTCATTTGCAGAAAATAATTGTAGAATGCGTGAAACCAGGGTCGGTTCGCTTTACGTATAAACCAATAAAAAATTTTACCCTTTATAAATGAGTATAGAATGGTATTTGTTACGTCGTCGGGGAGAGCCGTAAGAATGTAAGGTAAACTCATTTTACGATACTCTATAAAACTTTAAGTATCGCAAGATTGTGTTTCGGTTTATTTGAGCAGATTTATTGGTGACCCGCCACCTCGACCCGAATCCGTAATCATGGTTAATAGCACGCTTACTGCGTGTCATTTTACGACTCGGCTACGCGGATTTTATAGAAAATAATAACCCGTTTTTATCGTTTTCCATATTTTTATTGTTTAATAAAAAAAAATGGTGGATTCTCTTTGTGGGGCGCGTATAGGATCAGATCGCAACTAGTGAATATTTTACGTATATGATTTCATGCAACACTCATATTTTGTATTCTAACTGAGGCGCAGCGTGTAGATATAACAATATTGAATATTGTTTTGCTACATATTTATTTTA